>CM046398.1:6529809-9264809 GCA_025413875.1 Rhododendron molle
GTCTAACGGCGATCTACCTCCTATAGGTGTGTCAACAAACAATGGAGGACTGATACACTCAATCTCCAATTCCAAAGCACAAGCAATTGATGCAGCAATAAATGAATGAGAGGCTCCAGAATCGAATAATACTCTAGCAAAGGAGTTAAACAAAAGAAATGTACCCCTCACAACCGAAGTCTCCGGGGCCTGAGAAGTAACAGGAGGTGGAATGGCTGAAGTAATGGCAAAAGCTCTCCCCTGGGTAGTCTGACTCTGGACAAGTCCACCCCGATGACCGGAACCCTGGGTAGGCGTAGATGAACTAGCTCCTCTCTCAGCCTGAGACCCCTGAACCGAAGTGGTCTGACGGAAGTGAGGCTGCTGCTGCCTCTGAGTACCCCGAAACGGTTGCCGCCCAAAACTCTGTCCACCCCTCGACTGCTGTACTGACCCCGATTCACTGCGAGTCCCATCCCCACGCGGACAATTCCTAGCAAAGTGACCGGACTTCCCACAAGTAAAACACGTACCCAAAATCCGCGGACACTGAGCTCGAATGTGCCCCGCCTGACCACACTCATGACATACCATTGGAGGCCTATTAGAAACCCCACGAGTTCCAAATGAAGAAGAAGGTGGAGGCCTAAAGTTCGACGGACCATGCGATGTCGACATTTGATCCCTTTGTCTCTTTCTCCCTTGACTACCGAAACTTCCCGACGATAAACTCATACCCCCCACAGGTTGTCTCGGTTCCCAAGCCCTAGGATTTTTAGGTGCCTCTCTCGGTGTCTCGATGCTCCTCGCACACTCAACGACTTCGGAAAACCTTCCTTTTCGTTGTGCCATCACATACTTTTTCACGGTATCACTCAAACCCCTTTCGAATCGTCTACACTTCCTCTCTTCGGTTGACACCATCTCCGGCGCAAAACGAGACAAAGATTGGAACTTCACGGCATACTCCGAAACAGTCATATCCCCTTGCTCTGGCTTCTCAAACTCATTCCTCAATTGATCACGACTTGTTTCCGGGAAGTACTGTTCCTCAAAAAGCATCTCGAATTCGGCCCATGTCAAGTCCTCAACATCTGGCTCATTTGCTTGAGCCGCGGTCCTTGCCGTCCTCCTTGCATCCTTTCTTGATTCCAAGACCGACTCCCACCATTCGCCGGCTTCTCCGACCAACTGAACGGCCACAATTCCCACTTTAATATTGTCTTCGGTGATGTTAAGAGCTCTAAAGAGCTTACGGATTTGGGTTAGCCAATGGTCGGCTACCAAAGGATCGCTACTAGTTCCATCAAACGTCGGAGGATTCCTACGGCTAAACTCCCGCATTGCTACCATAGCCCTATCCTCAGCATTCTCTCTCGGAGCTTGGTTCAAAAGGTTTGCAGCTGTGAGTGCCGCAACGAGATCCCTAGCGAATTGGGTTTGATTGAGAGGCACACCAGCACCTCGACCGACCCTAGCCCCTGGATTCTCCCCATGCTGACTAACCTCATCCTCGGGAGGTACCCCACGGCCACGACCACGGCCTCGGCCACCCCGGTTTCCAACCCCACCTCGTCTAACTCGTGTCCTCGGAGGCATCTTACTACAATTATAAGAAAGAGAAGGTCCATTAATCAAAACATTGTTTAATGAGGTCAAAACCTCCAACTATCCCAACACGGGTCAAAACAACTCTACACCACTCTACTGTATTGAAATGCCATGCCATGTAAGCCAAATAATATCAATGCACACAAGCACACTCGTGTGATGGAAATAACGTGACATTTTGAACCCATGAGACTTAAAGTCTCCCCACGGTCTCTAGGTGTTCTAAACCTAGACGCTCTGATACCATTTTGTCACGACCTGGATTTTTAACATAAATCAAAACAATACGTTTTAATAAAAGACCTCACTTGTCATCGCATTCCCCAAAATAATGTTCCACCTGTTTAATTACAGACAAGTCCTTAGTTCAAAAGAAGATGCATTTTGGCACCACGGCCCCAAATTAACTTAAATACAGTTACAAACTTAGTTAAAGATAAATCAAGAATAATTAGTTACAAAGCCATCTTGACCTAAAAGCTAGACTATCACAAGATGAAAAAGTAACTAAGTGAGATAAGCTTCTGAAAATCTGTCCACAATCCAAGCATGCAACGCATGATGCTACTGTCCGGCGTTCGAACCTGAAAAGAAAGATTTTGTTGAGCTACAATAGCCCAGTAGGAAAATCTTAACCAAAGTTATATGCAAACATGTTGAGTAGTGCAAAGGAAAGAAAGATATGGGAACATAGCTCGATACTTAATGGCCGATTAATTTGTAATATGTATCTTTATTCCGATTATGCGCCTAAGTCACAAGACTCAAATGACCTCGACAATCCCAACTTAACTCACTAACTCAAACTCCCACCATCGGTATTTCCACCCCTTGCGTTACCGTACATCACTACGAGGGTTACCGTGTTACCACCCCTTGCGTACGGGACCCTTGTGTGCCACCGTATTACCACCCCTTGCGTACAGGACTCCCAAACCACCATTCGACCTCAAACAACCCAATCCTCAACTAACACGCAAGCTATGACTTCTCTAGATCACGTTCTTAAATGTGGTGTCATAAGATATGCCAACACTATCACAAATGTATCACGAACAATCACAAGTTCCAAGTATCAACCAATAAGCATTTTTAACAATGTTTAACCATGTGATTCCATATTCGATTTATACCAACGGGAGGCCAACGGACAAGGATAACGACGATAGGTAAAAGGAAGTCAAATAAACGAGCTTGAGATCGATTATGAGGTGTTCAAGAGGGTTTAGAAGTGATTGGGAGTCAAGACAACCAATGGAGAAGCAAAAGGAGCAAAACTGGAGATAAGCTCCCCGTATCGATACGCCTCAAAATCCGTATCGATACGGAACCCACTGCCCAAAAAGATAAGCTATCGGTATCGATACGCCTCAAAATCCGTATCGATACGGATTGGCTTCGGGTACTATTCATGCAGAAGTTCAGAACACGAACGAAAATCAAAAATCCAACAACCAATGGCTCGATTCTACACCAAAACAACAAGTAAACATATAAGGGAGGTCAAGAAGTTCCTACCTCGTAACAATGGACGAGATCCACGGGTTTTTGGACGAGCCCTAGACTTTTGAACCTCGAAACTCCGATTCGAACTTCACCCAAGGATTTCCGAGCTTATGGACGTGATTTGGAGGCTCGATTGATAATGTTTCTTGAAGATTTTTGGGTTTGAGGTAGAGTTTTTGGTGAGAAGAGAAGAGAGAGAGAGAGAGTGGGACGGTAGAGAGATAGGAACGAATGAGAGAGGAAGTGGAGATAGAAAATGCTCTCCTACTCCTCACACACATCTATATATACTCATGTATCCTTTAATCTACACAATTACCCCTCTATTCTCAATTCTATCACTTTAGTCCTTAATTCAATTATCCATCAATAAAATCATATTTTCTCAATTTAGCATTTAATCAATATTTCTCAAAATTAGAGTTATTCGGGTCTCTACATTTCCTTTACCCAACGTTATAACTAAATTAAAGTCCTATTTGATCCTTGGGGTGATGGAAAGTGGATTGATGGATATGAGAGAGAGTTCCAATGCTCGGTGTTCCATTCATGAGACCGTGTGTCCACCATATAAAGCGTTCTTTTCGTGTCATAGTATGCAAAGTATTTTGCTTTCAATTACATAACTTCCAAACCGCACACTCGAGAGTTCATAATGCACCTTGTTTCGAGCGATTTTATTTGTGAGTGCATGACACTGTGAGAATTGAAGTCGAAACTCGGTCCAGAGAGAACTTTGACTGGCATTTCATTGTTGACTAAGTCCAACTGTTCACTCACACACTAAATTAGGTGCCATGGTTCATATGCATGTCTTGATAGCATTTTGAACTAGTTGTACCCATTATACTTATGCAATGACTTTGTGCCTTGGCTTGAGAGATTGATGAGTTACTTGCAGGTTGTGGGTTCCGTGTAAGAGGATTCACAGTGTTTTGTGGGTGATCACTGCTGAAAACCCTCACGAGACTTTACTCGTCCTACCAAGGCCGCCTGGGGGTTTAAAAGAACTATCGGTCTTAATTTGTTTTCTTTAGTTGCATTTTAGTTTTCTTTGCTCGGGACTAGCAAAGTGTAAGTTGGGGGGTGTGATAGGCGCGTAAATGTTTATATATGCGCCCCCTAATTATCCTTGCTAAGTCCGTTTATATTGTTACTCCAGAGCTTAATACTTGATTTTTGTGTTTTAGGTGTTTGGAGGCTTACCATTCTAATGAGCTTTATCATTGCAAAATTGGGTCAACCGGTCAACTCCATAGGGGCGATTTATGGCCTACCAGGCCAGCACGTAGACTTGGGCTGGACTAAGAAAAGAAAAGAAAAACAAAGAAAAAAACAATCGAGCCATGCCAATTCTCAGCAGTGGTAGCATGGGCCACGGCTTTGACTTAAAAAGGATAAAAAATAGGGCTACACCAGGGGATATAAAGGATACCCACGGCTGGGATTGAGGAGGGACGAGTTACTGAAGAAAAAGAATAGAGGGCTGCGCATATACACATCAAAAGTATCGCAGCAGTCAGTCACGCCAATCAACAGAAAGATCAGCGCGATGTTCTCCTCTCCGATGTCCGGCTAAACTCATTTCTAGGGTATAGATGAAACTCGAACTCTGAGTAATAATATTTATGTTTTGATTTAGTGTTTTATTGTTTGAATCCTGGTTGTATGACTTGAAGATCTATTTGCAGTTTTAATTTTCTCTATCAAATCATGTGCATGATTTTCTAGATTTTATGCACGTTCATACAACGGTTCTTAATTGTTTTGTGATAAACTGAGTAAGATGTGTTATGCTCCGTAAGATGCATTGTGCAATTAGACAATCCGTGCCATAGAGACGGATCGTACTAGTAAGAAGGTTCGTGCTAGGCGGCGATACCCCATGCTATTCGGTAATTCATAGAAATCTTTTGGCGATACCGTGAGGGCCCGTAAACCCTAACGATATCTGGATTGATTCGAATAATAGGCCTTTATCATTGTATAGAAATTGTTACAACGGGTCGAGTGGATTCGAAACCCTAGATCTTTTCTCCCATAAATTCCCATTACTTTTAATTGCTTTACGTTAATTTAGTTTTCATAATTTTGAAAATCAAACAATCAAATTCTTTTCCGAATTAATTTAGAAATCGATTGAAATAACTGCAACTCAGCCTTCATAATCCCTGAGGACAATACTCGGAGTACTTACTGCTATCTTTTAGGTAGTAGGAATTATTCTGTTTTATTAATTATTTTTGATACGGAAACGACCCGATCAGCTGGGGTTTTAGAAGTATCAAAGAGAGGTGGAGAGGGGATTTCAGTGGCAACGGGGATGCTTGACTTACGGTGGGAGATCAATGCACGGGACCAGCTAGGTGCTCAAGTGATCGTGGATATCCCACGCCTTCCTCACCCGAAAATGAATCTTCTGGCTTAGGTAAAATTCGATTTGACAATATGCAATTCGACTTTGATACTTCGACAACATTTCTCTAAATTTTTGAATGTGATCTTTCAGATACCGCGGGAATGGGCTGAGACAGCCATTATGAAAATGCTCGGAATGCGCCAGCTTTTACGCGTGGGTGCCAGAGGGAAGACGTTGCAAACTCGTCTTGCCCCTGAGCCAGCTGCTACTCCGGTTGTGGAGCAACCATAGGTATAATTCGACTGCATGCTCTTCATTATATGAACTTTACTTTTGAAAATGGTTATTTGAAATATGCAAATGCCATGCAGGTACCAGTGCAAATGCAGATGTGTCGCACAACTAGAGCACAGTCCCAGGCAGTTACCGGATCTTCTGTGCTTAAGGTTACACAGGCGAAAAGTCACCGGTTTGAGTTGCGAGCACGGCCAGAGGTCAGGCGATAGCCTGCAACTGAGGAGTCAGAGGAGTCAGGTGAGACGGAGGAATCAGAAGAGTCACTGGGGCTTCTGATTCAGATACCAACTCTAGTTTGCCCGACCCTCCTGATGGTGACGGTGATGACGATGACGATGATGATAGGAGTTTTGAGGACGATGATCCACCACAAAAGAGATCGCGATGCGTCTGAGCCACTTTTTGCTTTGCTAGTTTGGACGTGAGCTTGTGCACCACGAGTAGTTGTAGTTTTCATGCCTGTGTACCTTGGTTTTTGCTTTTGGACAAGGATACCTTTTTTTTTGGTCATTGTGTCTACTGCTTTTGTTAATGAAAATTGCATTTCTTTCTTTTAAGGTCTTGCATAGCATTGAGAATGTATTGGATACCATCTTTGACTAGCCTGAAAAGGATTTAAAGGACACGCGAATTTATATGAAAACGAATGACAACCCTCATGAGCTTACAAAATGTAGATGACGTGGCTAAATAGACGAAAATGCCTCAAATGCGGGATTTGTAGCATTTGAGTGAGAAAAATGACAAACTAGTCCTTTCAGAGGTGACAATGATAATTGAACCTCTTTATTCAAAACAAACTACACCATATAGTCACTATAACCCATTATGACTGATTCGATCAAATTACCAAAATGCCCCTGGAAAGAAATTTGGGGAGTTTTGGTGGATGAAATTTTTGAGAAAATTGATGATTTTAAGACAAATATAAAAATTTGAACAGAAATTGTACATGATTGTTGTTGTATCCCTCTTATGTATCAATTACAAATGTTCTGAACCCTTGGGTTCATGTGAACCTTCCATTTGATGCTCAAAACCAGACTGCCAGAAAACAGCAGCACTCCCGAGCGCTCGGGAATGCACTCCTGAGCGCTCAGGTCCTTACACCTGAGCGCTCAACTCTTCTGCCATCTACAGTTTTGAGCTAACTTCCAAAAGTGTTTTGGCTGCTTGCACCTTGCCTTGTTCTGCATGTGTGAGCATTGAACGTATATTGACTTTGGATCTTTCTGCTTCTCACAATACAATAGCTTCTTTAGGACAAAAATATGTGCATTTCTTTATACTTCTATAACTTCACATGCACGATACAGTCTAGGAAGGTTGTTTAAGGTATTATAAAGCCGTGCATGCCTTTCACCAACCTCTAAGAGTACTCAGTACACTTTTCCTACATCTTGCTTGTACTCCTTTCATCAATTCCACACCACTTTCTTTTTCCAACTTTCATTTTTCATGGCCATGCTTAATCAAGCTCTGCTCCGACCATGGATAGACAGTCTTGAAGGCATTGACCGGTTAAATTTCCGAGGACACCATCTCCATGCGATGAAATACCTTCGAGACATTCAGATTCGGCCTAATCTTCTGCATGCGGTGGCATGCTTTTGGGATCTAGAGGTACATGTTTTTAGGTTTGGCCTTCAAGAACTCTATCCAACCGTGGAGGAGTTCCACGCCCACCTTGGGAGCCATGAGTCCGACGAACCAATTGTCCCGATGATTTCAGAAGAGTATGAAAAAGCTCCTCAAAACCAAGCTGGGGATCAGTATTGGAGTTGCCGACTTTCTTTTTCAAGATGGAACCATCAATATTTTGCACTTGTTTGAGATGTTTAGTCCGCCAAAAGACTTGACGGATTTCGAGTATCAAGGTCACCGGATGACAGCTTGTTGCATTTGCCTTTTGGCGGCCTTTTTGTTGGTTCCTTCTGCTGGTGAGCCAAGTGCTCTATTGGTGGGGGTTGCAGCGCAAATTGAAGCATGCAAGGACGTAGCACCCCTGGCGCTTGCTGAAACTTTGATGGGGCTCGACGCGGTCCATGCGGGCCGTACACAGATTTTTGGAGGCAGTCCGCTTAGGTGAAGGACCTCACTCAGCTCTCCTTTTTCTATTTCTCACATTCATTTTCCCTCGACGCTCGATTTAGGTTTTATCTGGTTCCTTACTTGTTTTCTCTCTTTTCTTATTTTTTTCGAGAGATGTGGCTCTGTGATCAACTTAACCTGATGTTGCCTCCTGCTAAAAACTGGGTATATCGACCAAGCGAATGGAATCGTCCCATGGAAGTGACAGAGGATTGGGATGATTTCCTTGCATCGATTGGTGAGGAAGACATTTCCTGGCATTGTCCTTGGCTGAGGCTGCCTGCCATGACCGTGAGCAATATGGGCTCACAACAAGTGTTTTTGGCCGGGTTGATAGGCTTCACATTCTACCTGCCGTTTCGTAATCTCCGCCAGCTTAGTATCAGTTAGTGCATACCACCCTCGGTATCCGATGTGCTTTGACTCCCTCTGCTCACTATTTTAGGTCTCCGCGGCTATGTTCGTACGTGGGTAAACCGCCAGACCACACCCAGTGATCCAAACCTCGTAACCACCTTGCGATGGAGATATAGAAAGTGGCTACGGAGAGATGTGAAAGCAAGATTGGGTTAACCACTTACTTTACTGCATTTTGGAATAAAAAATGTATTGTATTTTGTTTTTGATTGTGTGCTCAGCTTGTAATGAAGAAACAATCAAAATAAAAAGTTTTGAATGACAAGGGTTGCCCTTTTCTGGTTCAGTAATAAAACACTGTCATTCTGCTAATCTAATCTGTCAATTTGGAATTGAATTTGGATGATTTTTGACTGAACCTCAGAGTGAGGCTGCCTATGTATCTCTCGTAAAAGAGAAACAGGGCAATACGTAGTTCAGGCTAAGGTTCGCTCGGGTATTAATGCTCTCCTTTTGCGCTCTAACTTTTGCCTAGAACCGGCCTTTCAGGTTTTCGGTCTAGCGAGCTTTCTTCGACTTTTTGCCTTAATTTTTGCCTAGGCCGCCTTTTCGGGTTTTCGATAGCTTGCTCTAATTTTGACAGGGTCCGCCCGCCCTTGCTGTTTTCGGCCCAATGAGCTCTCTCATGGGTAATAATGTTTGAGCTGATCCAAATTGACAAGACTAGAGAATTCATTGCCGTCATGATTGATAATCGATGCTGCTCCTCTAGAGAGGATTGACTTGATGATGTATGGCTCAGCCCATTTTGGTCAAAACTTGCCCTGTATATCAAAAATTGGTGCGCGAATTTCTTTAACCACCATATCCTCTTCCCGAAGGTCCCTTGACTTCACTTTCTTGTTAAATGCTCGGGCAATCCTTTGCTGGTAGCCTTGAATATGGTACGATGCTCGTAGCCTCCATTCATCAAATAGCATGAGTTCCTCAAACCTCCCGCTGATCCATTCGGCCTTGCTTATCCCGCATTCGGCCACAACTCTTAATGGAGCTGGTCGTATTATCTGGAGCTAGGGGTGCTCAGGATGAGCTCCCGTTCTGAAGATTGGTAGGTTGATTGACACGACCGCTTCCTGTGAGGTTACTGATGGTTTTAGGTCCCCAGGAGTCTGTTAAATCATCCCATAACTTTGTCAAATCAGTCTCTGCCTTCCTCTTCCCCTTGTCTAGATTAGTCTTCTCCAACGTTTCGTTGAGAAGCTCCATCTCGAGAGTGTCCCCTAGGTTCTCTTCTTCCAATGAGTCCCAGAAGTTGTCGATTTTAATCAGGCCTTGATCGACCATAGCTTTATTGACTGTCAATTCCTCGCCGTCTACCCAAACTGTGACTAACTCAGCTTTGCCTCACAAATCCTCAGAGTTCAGAACAGCAATATAAGGTTCGTCGTGAATCTGCACGACTGGTTGCGGCAGTGTGTCATCGATGATGTAGCATTGTGGGTAGTCAAGATTCTCCCCGGCGGGCTGATTCATGTACTCATAATAATCATCCAAACCCTCAATTGCAGTGTCCAGGGTTTCATCACCAAACTGTGCAAATAGAATTTGTTGGTTGAGTAGGTCAGGTCCTTCTAGAACTTCTTCTTGATGGAACAGGAGGGGCAGAGTTGTAACGTCAAAAGGATCCTTGTTTCCTATCTGCTGCCACATGCCCGGCTCGGTTTCCCATTCCCAGCCATCTTCCTCTTCATTAGCCATCTCTAGTTTCGAGAATCACATGTAGAGTGAGTACCCGTCAATTAGATCAGCTTGTCTCTCTTCTCATTCCTGCCTCCACGCGCCATTTTCCAATTCATGAACATTCTTAAGTTCCCGGCATTGCCACACTCCTTCGACTAAAGCCCAGTTTTCTATGTCCTGGAAGTCTTCTATAGCTTCTTGCCATCTCAACTCGAACTCCCAATCCTGGGTCTGTATAGCACACAAAGTGTCTCCCGTTGGCACCTTGACAATTGGTTTTGGTTGGCTTTCGGATATGATAGATTGGCTGGGGTTAAAAGATGGCTTAAGGTCGATGTAGTTGGCTTGGGGATTTTAGTGTTTAGGGAGTGGGTTGGAGATGGTGTTTGGTTTTTGGGGTGGGACCACTACAACAATAATAGATATATATCATACTAAGGAAATTCACAAAGATCACGGTTTTCAGTGAAAGCGTGATAAAAAGTGGTGCTTAAAATTTTTTATCACAGTTTAAGTCCAAAACTGAGATAAAAAGTGGTTTTTAGCGCGGAATAAAAGATTTCGCTCTTGCGGTGAGATAAAAGAAAAATAACCTCACCCTTGCGGCGTGATAAAAGATTTTAGGGCAGAAAAAAATGAGATAAAAGATCTCACTCTTGTGGCGAGATAAAAGAGAAACGATCTCACCCTTGTGGTGTGATAAAAAAGAGAAAAGATCTCACTTTTGTGGCGTGATAAAAGATTTTAGGGCGAAAAAGAATGAGATAAAAGATCTCGCTCTTGTGCCAAGATAATAGAGAAAAGACCTCACCCTTGTATTGTGATAAAAAAGCTTTAGCGCAAAAAAATGCGATATAAATGATCTCACTCTTGCGGCGAGATAAAAAGCCTACCCATTTGGGCGTGTGGTCTGAATTTTCATGTGGGTGGGCTAGTACTCATTAGGCGGGTTTCGAAAAGTTATGTAAAGGAAAACGATGTCGTTTAAGGACTTTGAAAAAGAAGATCGGAGCAACATTCTCCGGTGTGAAGCAACTGTTGCCGTGGGTGAAGCAACTGTTCTTCTCCGGCTTGATCGATCCATTTTTCTGAACATTTTTCTCCATTTTGGAGATAAGTTGGTGTGCAGGACTGTAGGAATAGAAGGTCACCGAGAGAGAGAAGGAAGTTTGTTTGATGGGCTTTGAACCATTCATCTGCTCCCTACTAAAAGAGTAAAGTTGGATTGGAAAACCAAAAACTAGTGGTTTTGAACCCACGAATAATGAGGATCAACAACACGTGGCAAGAGAGAAAGTTGGAGTATTTTGAATATTAAAAATAAATGTTAACTGGATTTTTTAAAATAGTAATAGTCTAATAGGAATTTATGTAACGAAAAACAAGGTTATAATTAAATGTATATATATTTTATATTTTTAACGATAAATCCGAAACGGTACCCGGTAACATACCGGTACCGGTAAGTACCGTTCCAGTGACAAATCTTGTACCATATCCAAAACGATATTCAGAACTTTGGTCCATAACGTTACAATTTGCAGGTTGTGATAATTTTCATAAAATTTATCTATATCATGTTAATTGTATTTCAAAAAATTAAGCAAATTTTAAGGAAAAAAAAAGTTTTCCCACTTTAGGAAGTAAGTATAAATATTTTTGTTTTCCTATTGTAATAGAAGTTCTTGGCTAGCTTAGTGGTAAGGGTTTGGGAAATCAACCAAGGGTGCATGGGTTCGAAACTTGGCAATGACAAGAAAAGAAGGTCTAATAGATACAAAGAAAAGATCACGCTCAATGATTTTCCATCTCAGTTTATGGTGTGATTATTTTGAACTTTCAATCACGGTTATAGACCGTGATCTAAAGTGACACGCCCAAGAGAAACAATCACGGCTTATAACTATGATAAAAGAGAAACGATCACGGTTTATAACCGTGATAAAAGAGGGTGACTTACAATCACACCCAAATCTATCACGGTAGCAAGAGTGTGATGGAAAACTTACAATCACGGCCAATTGCCGTGATCTTTATGGTTTATTGTAGTAGTGGACAGGAATGGTTTTGCTATCGATTAGATCTTGTTTGAGGTGTCTGAGGCGGAAGCAAATATTGGTGGGATGGCCTACATTTTGATGGTACGCGCAGTAAGCGTTAAGGTTATGGGAGGCAGGTAATTTTTGGGGAAGTGGAGTTGGGTTGGGGGGATTGAGGATATTGGTTTCAACCAATTTTTCGAGCACCGCAGAGAGAGGTGCAGAGAATTGGGAGAATACATGGGGTTGGGATCTCGGTTGGTTATTCTGGGTGACAATTTGGTTCACGAGCTCGACTTGGGTTGTGTTTGTGGAAGTAAGAGGTGGATTGGTGTATTGGGCGTTACCAATAACATACTGCTGTTACCTGGGTAGACTTTCTTGGCTTTAGGAGGAAGAGGTTCTAGTTTGTGAAGGATGCCAAGCTGAATTGCTTCTTCGACTGCCAGCTCGGTGTCGAAGAACGTCTTGAAATCCGAACATGCTTGAGCCATTACCATATGTTTAGCCAATGTTGGCTGCAAGTTTCGTACTATCAAGCGGATTTGATCTTTGTCCGATGGCCTGTCCTTCATCTGTGCTGCCTTCGCCCTCCAACGCTTCAAAAAATCAGCGAAGGATTCTTTTCCATCTTAGTAGACTCCAACTCACAGGTGGTTACTTCAAGTTGGATGTTATAGTCATATTGTGAGATGAAAGCCGTGCAAATATCTTCCCAGGACCGTTTTGTTGTTTCATCAAGCGTAGTGAACCAGTGAAGAGCGTGTCCCACAAGGGTTTGAGCAAACATATGAGCCATTGCGTCTTTCTCTACACCCCACATGGACAGGGCACCTATGTAACTAGTTAAGTGAGCTTTCGGATCCCCGGTTCCATCGAATTTTGCAAAATCAATGGGCTTGAACTTTTCTGGAAGCTTGGCATTAAGGAACAAGCAGAGCTTATCAATGTCAAAACCCGTTGTGGCGATCTTCTGACTTTGCTATTGATTGATCCAACTGCATTATTTTGGCTAGGATGGTTGTCTTCTCAGCACTTTGCAAGTTTTCGGCTACTTGTGAAGGTTGTTCTGGATTTGGTTGTGGATTGGGATTTAGGTTGGGGTTTGGAAGTTTGCGGGCAACTCTAGTTATCATCAGCATCAACTGGGCAATTTGATTGTTGGTACGTTCGCCCAATCATCGGATAGTCTCTCTGATTTCCCCTGTCTCATTTAATTCCTCGGGGTTCAGGTTTCCACCATTGTCCCCACCTGCACCATTAGGGTCAAGATTTCTGCCACCGGGTGCTGCATTCGAATCAAGGTTTTCCAGATTCAGGTTTCCGCCACCACCAGCTGCGTTCGGATTCTGACTCAGGTTCTGCATTTCCACCCACATGTCAATGACATTGAATGGATCGGGCTGAGATTCGAGCCGACTCAATCTCTGTCCAAGAGGTCTTGTCTAGGAGGGTATGGTCTTCTTTTTAGGCGCAATTGCTCAGATCTTCTAGCGAAGCAAAAATGGAACTCAGATACGATCCCTACTTTACAAATTAAATTTGAAAATATGCTACAGTCGTCATGACCGCCGACACCTTTAAGACTCGAAATTGAAATTAATGGTTGCCTAGATCCAATGAAAATTTGACTAGTTTTGACTTGCCAAAAATTTCCAGAGTAGATGACATGATTCCTTTTAACTGAAAGGGTGTAAGTGGTATGACACTATGACCCAAGCAGTGTATGAAAAATTGAGTTGGAAAATAACTGAATCATTGGATCTTGGCAACATTTAACAAGTCGCGCGAGCGGACACGAGGCATGATATGGATGCAAAGTAAGATGCAATGCAGCATTTAAATAGGATATATCTCATAGCCCTACCCTGTAGGTTCCTGCCCTAGTTTGGAAGGTTCTATGGCTTGTTAACCACGTAGAAGGTCAGGTTTTGGTTTAAAAGGGTTCCCCGGACTAGAGTCAAAGTATGCCTCCCGATTATCGAGCATGCACCCAATAACAGTACAAATGGCAAGCATGACTCATCACAGTTGAGGGTTGCCGAGCATTATAGGATTCCCTGTCACCGGCAAGCCGGGCAGGATTGCCAAAACGCAATGGCAGCGTTGAACAATGTACATATACATGAAAGATAGACAATAGACAATGCAACAAAGTATTTTGAAAGTCCCGCAAATGTCTTTCAAGCCTGGCTCACTGATTTAAATAATACTCAATGAAAGCGAGCATGCAAACAAATAGTCATGAAGTCCCAGGTCGGAATGGTCGGATAGAGATTCAGTTAGAATCACCATTTTCTTCCTTCGGCGAGCATAAAGCGTTGCCATTTTTTGACAGACTGTAAAGTGACCATTTCGCTTGCGTACTAACTTTTCCTTAAGTATTAGTTAAACTTCAATCCCCAGCAGAGTCGCCACTATGGGCTACCACAACCCTGGGTGGATTGGGACGGCCCAAAAAATATGTTTTGATTTGAAAAATTGAAGAGTCGCCACCTGGATTTGAGGTTTGCCATCCGAAAAACCGTTTTAATTGAAGATAATTTTTGAAGTTGAAAACTAGAGATCGTTTTGGGTTCGGAGGGGGGGTGGGGGGGATGAGTTTTACGGCATCCCCTTCACCCGACACGGGGTTGGCCTCTACTAAACATTTGCGGGATTTTTGGAAAATACTTTTTGTTGGAAATACTTTTTATTGCAATGTCTATCTAAAGAACAGTTAGCACATACTGGTAAATATATCAAGTAAAGCAGTGCTTGTTTGTGCAGGTGTATAGTGTGTATTTATTGAAATGGAGTAGAATGCAGATTGATACATGGAAAGAACGAAATCAGCTTCTGAGGTCATTCCCGACCGCTCGGGACTGCACTCTTGCCGCTCAGCAGTACTGCTGCCAATTCCTGGAAATCATGGTTAGACGGATAGCAATACATGGAATAATGCTCAGCAAAGGACTTAAATCTCCTGGAACTGGTCCGAGCCACTTAAACCATGCTTCCTTGCATCTAAGACTTTTAAAGACTGGACGGACCTTCTGGAAAAAAAGAATATCGGAATGTGCTTTTGGGAGATGACTTTCGAGGAAAATGTAGTTTTACTAACATTGCTTCATTTCTCTTCTTTTTTGTTTCCTGAAAATTGAATGTTGCCTGGAAGTCGATGGAAGTTTGTAATGACAAAAGTGAAATTTGGAAAGAACAAGCCCTTGGTCTTAAAATCAACATTTCCCTTGAACACTACGCAGAAAAGCACAGAATATGGGTTAAACCACTCCCGAGCGCTCGGAAGTACTCCTGAGCGCTCAGGAGTGCAACTGGGCCTATTTGGAAATTTTTTGCTTATGGCCCTTCCATTCTTGTTTTTAAACTAAAGTCATTCAACTACACACCCTATATGATGGACTGCATTACCTCCCTCAAAAAAATAATGCCCTTTTAGGTTGAAAATGTAGAAGAAATCTACCTTTGTGAATAGAACCTTTGCTTCTTGGATAAATTTTGAACGTTGAAAAGGATGAAAAAACCTTAGGAACCAAGACTGAGTAGAGTTCCTCAACCTCTGGAATTTTTTTGACAGGGTTTGAAGTAGTTTCTATTTTTGACAAGACTTTTGAAAATTGATTTTTGTTGCTAGGAGTAGTTTTCTTTTAAGAATGAGAAAGGGGAGTGCAGGATTTCGTGGCCAATTTTCTGGTCTTCAAAATGCAGCATTGAGGCTACTATTTATAGAACAAGAGAAAGTAAATTTGAAATTTAAATATAAAATAATATAAAAATATTTTAAGAGACATGATTTGATATTCTGAATAATTCAGATCAATATTACTGTAGCAATGACAATCGTACAGAAAAGCATAGCCATGTGATGACTGAAAAAGCTAGAAATTCAAACAACCATGGAAAAGCTGTTGACCTGAGTGCTCGAGAATGGATCCGAGCACTCGGGATTGAAGCTTCTAAGCGCTCAGGAATGAGCCAAAATCTGGGTTTTTGAAGACAGGTCTCGATTATGGTGAACCTTGCTTCTCGAATTTCTCAAAATCAATTTGAATTCAAATAATTGGGACCCAAGCGCTCAGGATCATTCCAAAGCGCACAAAGCCACAAATCAAGAGTTTTAAATAGGTTCAAATTGGGGTGTCTACACGACCAAGTCTTCTCCTTTAAGAAAGGTTGATGGGAGGTTTGAGAGAGAGGGGACATCCCCCTGACCAAGGATCACTCCTCAGACGAATAAACAGAGTATGGGGGTGCCCCAAAAGTCCTGTGATCGTGGCTGAATAAAGGTGATGGGACTACCTTTGACCGACGTACGCAGGTAATTAACTTGTGTGTGTGGGTCTAAGCTTGGTCAACGGTCAAAACTGACCGATGACTTATACGTGGCAAGTGGACCTGGGCACGATGGTGTGGGACTAGTGTATGCAAGTAGGGTTTTGGCTAAGGCTTTTTGGTTCTAGTGTTATGGGCTTGAAAGGGATCTAAAAGGGTTTTAGAACGCTCATAGCTCAAACACACTAACATTCTCAGCGTGCTCTTGATCTTATTTATTATTGCGGAATCAAATACCGTCAGTAAACTAATCTGGAAAGTCCAAAATTGGATGTCTACAGTAGCCCCTCTTTGACGAAACTTGAAGCACCATCAATTTGGTAAAAGTAACGTCAAAGATTTCTAGACACCCCACAAGACTATTCAAAACAAAACATGATAGCAAAGTAGACATGTATACTTAAAGAACCTGATTGGTTGAAAGGGGACGGGAGGACCGCCGCTTGTTGATTTTAATGGACGGGAGGACCGTCACTTTGTCCATTGAGTGGATGGGAAGGTCGCCGCTTGCTGGGGATAAGTTGAGTGGACAGGAGGACCGCCGCTTGTTGAATTTGGACAGAACAAGCTGTCTCTAAGGTGGACTCCTTTGGGGAATAATTAGTTGCAGACAAATTGTCACTGCGGGGGACCAAACCTTCTTTGGCACAAAGAACTCCAACAAATCACGGATAGGTCGTGTCATGGTTAAATTCCATATGTTGGGAATCAGAGCCAATCTCCTTATCAAAGACCATCCGAGACAGAGCAATAAGATCGTTGAACGATGCGCTACTTTTAGACCAATGTGGACCAACTCTGATTTTTACTAAATAAAAATTTCGGTGTTAATATTAAAAAATTCTTTAATTATTCTTGAATGATTTATAAATCCATTTTAGTTGCTAATAATCCGATTTGAGTGTTATAATCATATTTCTTGACTAGGAATCTTACTTGGCTAATAAGTTAGCTTCCAACCAACTAGTTAGAGAAACCTAACTACCATTTGATCTAGTTATTTCCTCCTAACCCTTGGTGAACTTCTTGAACCCTTTGAACCTTATGAACCTTTAGCTTTACCCATTGGTCAATAAAAGTTAGGGAAACTTTAAACCATTGGACAATAGACCTTCCATCCATGATATCTAGCTAGATTTATTAAAGGTACATAGATATAGTTATATGTATATATATACACACACACACACACATGCTTAAAGGACATATAAGTATTATTTAAGTATAGAAAGTACCTCATCCTTTATCCATTGGACAATAACCGTTAGGAGAATTATTACCCATTGGATAATAGCTTAGTCTTGCCAACAAGTACTAGGGTTTATTAATTTAGTTATTTCCTAGATTGCCCATGTGCGTGAAAGCTTAAAAGATATAGATATGTACCATATGAATTAATTAATGTAGGATTCTTTAAGTACATTTATATTATAGTATAATAAGAACATGTGCTAGGACATAATATGTATGTACTTGATTATATATAGATATAGATATAAATAATATTACAAAGTACACATGTGCATATTTGATTATTTTAATAGAAAATCTTAATACTTGAAATTTATTAGATTACTTAGTACTTTGTGTACTTATATATATATATATGTACTTGGACTTATATATATATATATACATATACATGCAAGTACAAGAGAGAGTGGCCGAGAGAGAGAGAGAGAGAAAGAGACAGAGAAAGGAAGAAGAAGAGAGGGAGATTTGCATTGTACCATGGCTTGATCTTTCATTGTACTTTGACTTGCTTGCAATCCATGGTCATATATTTCTTCAAGCAAAATCTAGCCTCCATTGTCCTTATTTGTACAATTACCAATTTAAAACCTTTGTGGGCTCCCGTGCCCTTTTTTTTTTCGAAGAGTCGCCACCCGGATTTTTGATATGGATAATCCGAGAAACCGAGAACTCGCTTGTAAAAGGCTTTTGATCTAGCCAAAACATTGAGATTGTGGGTTCAGGAGCCACGTTACGAATGTGGAAGGTTTTTCTTTAAAAAGCACCCCACTCGCCGGTGAAACCGATCTCTACTTGATATTTTCAAAAGGGGGAAATCTCAAATAACATTTGGAGTATCAAGCTCTTTAATAAAACAAATAACGGGGAACGAACATGGGAAATATATCACGTTGACGTGCATGTGGTGCTATCTGTACAATAGTGATAAAATGACATGAGCAGGTGGAATGACTAGCATTAAGCAAACTGTCTGGACCTCAGTCATACCGTACACGGCACCCTGAGCTGCCGCGCGCGGAAACTCAACATGCCGTGCGGGGTACCTGCTCTGCTGTCAGACTGTTACAGACTGTCAAAACATCATCTGGCTTATTATACTCTTTGTACATCTTTGAGAAGTTCGTCAGAAACCTCAAGACAGTCAGATCATCCCAAAGATGTTATCGTTTTCTTAAAACATTGGCCCAAAATAACTTTTAACACATTTGATCATTTAGGATGATCTAGAAAACCTTTTTAAAGAATGAAAACATGGCTTGTAGATATGGTCTTGTTTTGAAAGAGACAGAAATAGTAAACAGCAGATACAGGCAACCACAGCAGATAACGACTCAGATCCAGACAGCCTGCCTGCAACAATATCAGCATGTACTGTGCCGTGCGCTAAGAGTCAGGGTGCCACGCGCCTGATCAACCAGCCGCGCGGTTTCCCAACCTCAGCACAAAGCTGGTTTTATTTTATGAAAATGAGCTTTAAGTCAAGATCTAACCAAAAGGGATTAGACCTACTGACAGAAAAGTCCCCTCAGGACCAGAACAGAGTCTAGTCCAAGGAAATTAGTTTTTACCTTTGGTGTTGAGCTTGATCAAGGATGATTGATGCGAGGACTGAGACGGGTCGTGACGGATGTAGATGGAGGAGGTTGAATGAGACAAAAGGGGGGGTATGGGTGTGAGTGAAGGTTAGGTATTTTGGGGGATGGGGCTTTGAAGTTAATGAGAGATCAACTTCAATGATGAGAAGGGAGTGAGTGAAAGTACTTAAAGAATGTGTTTTGGGATGACATTCTTTAAGACTTGGAAATGGAAGTGGAAATGGGAAAGTGGGTGTGGAAACTAGAGAGAGAAAGCTTATGGAGGAAGAATACTCAAAAGCAAAGAGAGCCCAGAGAAATGCCAAAAGGGGACCCCTTTCCCTTAAGTGGAGGGGTTAATTTATAGCCAAAAGGCCAAGGATTTTGAATTTCAAATAGTGGAGGTATTTTCTGGGCAGGCCAGGAGTGCATTTTCAGCTGAGCCAGCCATCACCTGTGGCTCAAACTGGCGTGGCCGACAGCTTTTTGAGCCAGTCAGATTTTTGCTTAAGGTGCCGTGCGGTGCATGTTGGTTGCGTATGGCTACTTGAATTTCAAGGTGTCGTGCGCTCCAGTGCCATTCCGCATTGTGCCTCCTTATTCGGTCCAGGGTCTTTTGGGCTTTATCTGGGCTTTTTGGGTTTTTGGATTTGCATGGGCTTAGAAGAAATCCTTTTTCAAGCTCACAAAGGTATTGTTTCCTTTATTTCATCATCGGGGTGGACAAAGACACTCCGAGGTCCGGATTGGGTGTCTACAGTAGTCCTTCTTTAACGTAACTCGGATACCATTGGTTGGTACGAGTGACGCTTAAAGAATAGGCATCCCAATCCGTTGCTCTAGAGCCTTTGAGCAGAGAGAAAATAAAAAATGCGAGTAAATAACGATGGTGTTCGCGCTCGGGGAGCTGCCTACGTACCCAGTTGTAGGGATTAGACCAGCGTAGTTCCATTGGGACAGTGAAATGCAAGAAAATAAGTCCCAGGGGACGAAAATCAACGCAGAGAGAAACAATGGAGTGTTAGTGGTGCCACGTGCCGTGCAATGAAACTCCCAACGAGCCTTCGGGAGGCGAAAATTGAGACTAGCCTTTTGAAGGCGAAAATTGAATTTTGAATTTTTGAGACGAGCCCTCGGGAGGCGAAAATTGAATTTTGAATTTTTGAAACGAGCCCTCGGGAGGCGAAAATTGAATTTTGCATTTTTGAGACGGGCCCTCGGGAGGCGAAAATTGAATTTTGAATTTTTGAGACGGGTCCTCGGAAGGTGAAAATTGAATTTTGAATTTTTGAGACGGGCCCTCAAGAGGCGAAAATTGAATTTTGAATTTTTGGGACGGGCCCTCGGGAGGTGAAAATTGAATTTTGAATTTTTGAGACGAGCCCTCGGGAGGCGAAAATTGAATTTTGAATTTTTGAGACGAGCCTTTGGAAGGCGAAAATTGAATTTTGAATTTATTGACCGGCCGGGGAAAATATGTCGAGCTAAAGACGTCAGACTAAAAATCCAGAGACCAGTCATGATGAGTCCCGGAGGACAAATACCGAGGAAAAGACGAATACGGCGAGTCCCCGGGGGATCAAATGGTGCCATAACCAATGCACAACATTCTAAGGGATTTTTACTGCAAAACAGTTGGTGTTTTGATTTCCAACAAGATTTTGGTGGCTAAGTGGATCAATTTTCGAGAAAAAAGCATTGAATCTCCTGAAGCCAACATGACGCGCGGGCCGTGTAGGAGGCGCACGACACCTCATTTTTTCAGGTGCCCCTTCGATTTCCGAGAACAGTTGACAGGTTTAAGGGTGCCATTAATGTAGGCGTGCCCTTTCGACGGCCGGGGCTTCTTTATAAGCGTGGGGGTGCCATATTCTATGCACCTCCAACAAAATTCTCAACTCTTTCTACATTCTTCGCACCCTTCAAGACCAGTCCATGGCGAACAACGATTTGGCAGCGCGGGTCGTCTCCCTAGAGGCCGAGATGGCCTTTTATCGCGGGGAGATTGAAGAACTGAACACGCAGATTGTGAGGCTTATTTCTACCATCCGGACTCTTCGTCGTGCCGTCTCCAACCTTCAGGACTTTGCTTTTGACCAACTGGATGACAAGCATGACCCGAGTACGCATCGGAGCACGGGTCTGATGAAACTGTGGAAGATTCGGAGGGTAATCCGAATGGTTCGGATAACCGCTCGGACGGCTCGAACGATGCTTCAGACGGGGGGAGCGACTGAGGAGCGGAGAGGAAGAAGAAGAAGAAAGGGCAGTAGGACCGTTTTCTATTTTTCTTTTGTTTGTTTGTTTTTTTTTTGTTTTTGTTTTTTTTTTTTTGAAAATGTAATGGCAAGATCCCCCGGGGGAAACCCCGAATTTTTTGTTAATGAAAAGACCCTTTCTTCTTCTACATTCTTGCACTTCCTTTCTTAAGTTTGAATGAATTGAACACAATTCTACAAATGCCACAGACTGCTCTCTGGAATCAGGACTGTCGAAATAGACTGACGTGCTGCGCGCAGTTGATTTAGGGACGCACGGTACCTCAAACCAAAAATACTGCATGTTCATCCAGGGTGCCACGCGCGTGCTCCAAAGTGCCGTGCGGCCACTGAGGTTGTGAACCCGGTTCGAAGTTGGTTCCCAGGTGAACCAGTTAGGGGGATTATATACATATGCGGGGTGTACACAGTACACCCACACCCGTTCGAATTTCCCTCTCTACTGTCTCTCCTGATCATCTCTCTCTCCCTCACGGCTATCTCTCCCTCTCTCTCTCGTTACTCTCTCCCTCTCTCTCTCTCGCTGCTCCCTCTCTCTCGATCGCTCTCTCTCTCTGCTCCCTTTCTCTCCCGACTGCTCTCTCTCTCTTTCTCATATATTATGATTATGGAGCAGGGTGATACACTCGGAGATGATACATCATCCTGGGTTGAGGCTACACCATCCCCCATTCCTCCGGGGCACGACACGACGGTTGGGGACGTACCGGAGACCGCGGGGGTCTCCATACAGCCGGCATTGGCCGAGGGGGCCATGGCCGAGGCTGCTGTGGTGGATGGCAGTGGTGGTGCGACGGTGGCAGCGTAGCATTGGCCGGGTATGGTCAGGAGACGGAGACTCCGGGTGCAGTGGAGTTGAGGGGTGACGCCGAGGCTTTAGGCCAGTCTGAGGCAGCGGCTAGTGTGGAAGATAGGACCACGGAGGGTCCCCGGGGTGGTAGTTTTGACCAGGCAGCGGAGGAGACAGAGGCGAGACAGAGGCCTTTCCTGCGAGAGAGCCCCGGGCTGACTTGGGGAAGGCCCCCATTGTCGAGGACGAGCCTGTGGTGGAGCCAGTGCTGGAGGATACGCCGCCCATGTTTGTGGGCAGCGGCGTTGGTGCGGGATCGTCACGCCACATAGGCATGGATGACTACTTAGTGACGGCGTCCATGGAGGACATGCTGGAGGTGGTGCGGGGGTTTCCTGGGTTGGCAGAGGCTATACTTGCATCCCGTGAGGCGGAGCTACAGGGCGAGCTCGGGACTGGGGTGCTAGGGAGCCGGAGGCTACGGAGGAGCGCATTGACGAGGAGGCCGGAGAGGTGATGACCCCTCGCAGCAATGTGGTTGACGAGGCAACGCTAGCCTTGCAGAGGCGAGAGGCCTATGACGAGGCGACCTACGTGCCCTTTCAGCAGGTGGTGCCTTCGCTCTTCGACCCTTACGCACCAAGGAGGCCCACGTACGACGAGGCCTTGGTTCTGAGAGACCCTCAGCTGCACCTTTCTTTGTGCCGAGACGAGGTACACTTTAAATATCTGCATTTCAAATTCCAATGCATCGTATTTCCATTTCATTGCATCCAAGTATACCATTGTATGCATGCCATGCCTGTTTAATAAATATTGATTTGTTGAACAGGCGATCTCGCTCTCGTGCTACGGAGGTTCGGTAATGTCTTACGCAGTTCTGAAGAAGTGCTGAGGGTGGTGCGAGGAGATAGTGAGGCATGCAAGGCTTGGGGAGTTTGTCGGGGTGTTGGCGAGGGTGTGTGCAATGACCGCTCGGTGGTGAGGGCTTTGGTGAGAGGTGGTGGGACACGGCGAATACCTCCACTTCTCCTTTGGCGAGCTGTGACCCCGTTGGACTTCGCGGCGATCATCGGTCTCGGGGTTGGAGGTGACCACTATCCCTGACAGCCACGAGGAAGCGGCGGCGTTCGCTCAAATGGAGATCTTTGGGAGTCGAAATGAGGCGAAGGCTGACGATGCCAAGTATGCGCAGCTCCTGGGGTTTTGGACAGAGAAGCTTCCGACTGACAGGGTGGAGGAGGAGCAGAGGGCGAGGTGCTTTCTGTTGTACTTACTTGGTGCGTCCCTGTTTCCCACCAGGCGCAACCGAGTACACCTTTCGCTTCTCCCGGCCTTGAGGGACGTCGGGGAGATTGCACGCTTTGACTGGGGAGGTGCAGCACTGGGGACGTGCTACGCCTTCATGGGGTCTCTTTCTCGCGGGGCAGGAGTGAGCCTCGGAGGCTACTGGAGGGTCTGGGAGGTATATCTTATTTCCTTTTTTATGAATAGTTAGCTTTCCCTTTGCATTTATTCAATGTATATCTTGTGCTAACTTTCAATGTCTTGAATTGCAGCTTTAGACATACGAGGTGATAGGGATGTACCCTCCGGAGACCACATGCCCTGACGACATGATACTCCCTCGGGCCTTGCGCTGGTCGACGGAGTACAAGGGAGTGAAGAAGGGAAGAGGCAAGCTGTATGCCTTCTGCCTTTACTTGGACGAGCTGCGTCCTGACCAGGTAATGAGCTTCCATATTCGTTCCATAGCTTTCCTGCTCATTTCCATTCAAATAGCATCTTGATATTGCTCATTCTTTGATGGCAGGTTCGCTGGCGGGTCTGGGACCGCTTCGAGATCCCCTACAATGCACAGAGTAGGGTGGTTGCCAGGGGGAGAGTGCTTCTCGAGTCCCCTTACGGCTGGCAGTGGTACTCGGGTGACCGAGTGTCACGCCAGTCGTTGAGGCTGGACGTTTTTCGAGTCCCTGGGCTGCTTCCAGCCCTAGTACATAGGACGGACCAGTACACTCGGAGGGATGTCGAGCAGTTTACGCGGTCAGACCTCGAGTTAGAGCCGTTCTTCGAGGCGGGCGTTAGCCTGGCTACTGGCTACGCGGAGTACTGTGCTCGGTACTTGATGCCGAGTCTGGGGATACGCGCTGCTTGGGAAGCGGCGCAGGCGGCACGAGGCGGCGTTGGAGGAAGAAGGAGACGAGATGGAGGTAGAAGAAGTGGAGGTCGCGGAGACGAAGGTCACAGCGAGGGTGCGGGCCCGAGTGGTACTAGCTTCCCTGCCCTTTCTTGGATAGTGGACGTGACGACTCCTCAGGGAGCCCCTGGCCTGGTCGCGGTGCCACGCCCTTCAGTTGAGGCTCCAGGGTTTCTTGCTCAGGTATAACGTGCTTTCATTCTTTTGTAAATTCGCTCTTTCGCATGTTCTGATCAACTTCTTCATTACAGTCTCCTCTAGGGTACATGAAGGAGATGGCAGAGGCCATGATGGGCCTGGAGCAGCTGGTGCGGCAGTACGCTATGGGCCACCCTCCGAAGGTGTTGTCTCGCGCTGGTGGGGCGATGGTAAACTCTCGAACCTTAGTCATTCGCTTTAGTTCTATCGCTTATATCATAATTATGATGCAAATGTTATATGAGTGTTATACCATTGCAGGCTAGAGGAGGGGTTACACGAGGGTTACGAAGGTAGTCTGTCCGCTTTCCAGCTTGACAGGTCTCCTCTGTCGGCTCTCGGGAAGAGCCGCCATCGAAGAGGGCACGACACTCTGCGGGGACCGAGGATGAGCCCATTGATGTCTCTGAGGACGAGACTACCGAGCCCACGGACATTGACCTGGAGGCCACCTTAGGGGGCACTGTGCCTAGAGCGAATGGCAATCAGGAGGCGAGCAGCTCTCCAGCGGACAAGGAGGTTTCCAAGGAGGGTGAGGAGGAGGGCGAGGATGAGGATGACGATGAGAGTTGAGCTCCTCCTTTTGTTTTGTTCTTTTGATGGAGCTTGCGTGCTTCTTTTGCAGGGTGCCTGTTTGCCCTTGGTAGATAGGATTTTGATCATTGATTTATCACACTTCTTTTGTACTTCGACTCATGGATGCTTTTGGATTTATACACAGAGATCTGTTCTTTCATTGTTTATGCCATTCAATCTTCTCTTGTTTGCATGAAGAAAGCTGAATAACTAAAACATTGACCGGAATGTGCAACTGGCTGTTGATCCAAGAGATTGAGTTGAGTTGCAAGGTTCACGGCGAGTGACACATCAAAGCATATTGACAATGGAATAGAAGTCAAAGAAAGTAAATAAACCTTTGAAAGATTGACTCCGCATACAAGAATTTACACAGACATCTTCGCAACTAACTTCGGTCACAGCTATGAGACAATAACGACTTCTAAATCTTGACATGAGACTCGAAAACTCAACCTTGCTTTTGAAATATAATCGAACAAGCAGAAAACGTTGACTTTAATAGGTGACATTCTCGAGTTTTGACTCTGGACACGAACCGGAACTTGGACTAAGTCGCTTTTGACCATCATGACCCGTGGGACTTGGAAAAACAACTTGGAAAGACTTGAAACGGACTTTGATACCTTGACATTGCTTAAGAAACGGATTTTATCAAGTTTTCATGTCACGATGATGAATCCCGGGAGTTGTCTTGAAACGAAACATCCCTGAAGTCCCAAATACCAGTTAGAGTGTGTTTTGGTGGTTGCTGGTGCTTCGTAGTGCCTCGACTCCACTTTGATGTGTTGCTGCCAAAACTGCAGAAATGCAAACTTAAGGTGTCGCGCGGATGCTCTAGGGTGCCGCTCGGGCCTTGATCCTGCACACGGTACCTCAAACACTGTGCCGTGGGATTTCCCTGGTTTCAACGTGCCGTGCAACACGGCAAGGCACCGTGAGTGGCAAATTTCCTGACAGATTCCAGTTTTGCTGTTTCCCAAGGCAGATTGCTTGGGGGTTGAAGTTTGACCCATGCAATGACATTTCTGGACTAGTGCATGTCTGTTTTGAACCTTTTAGGACTTGACTAAGCTTTTTCCCATGTAGGACTCATGGAAAATGTGCACTTTTGGAACTCAAGGCTTTTTGAAAGTTGAAGTTGTTTTCTCCGCTCTTCCTATAAATTCAAGCTCTCTCATACCACATTCTCCTCATCTCATATCTTCTTTCCTTACTCCTTGAAATGGCTCTTTCCCTTACCGGCTTGCTCCGTCCGTGGTTGGCTTCCATGGAAGGCATTGATTGGCTCAACTTCCGAGCCCACGGTCTCTATTCCATGCGGTACCTCTAACATCCGTCTTCGTCCCAAGCTTCTGAGGGCAGCCGTGAGTTTTGGGATCCGGAGGTTCACGTGTTCCGGTTCGGCGACCAAGAGCTTTGTCCTATTGTCGAGGAGTTCCGTGCGTACCTTGGAGGTTTTGGTTGGGGAGGTCATCATTCCTCCTCCTGTGCGCAAGAGCGCTTACAGAGTTTTGGCTGCGGCCCTTGGATTGGGTGATGGCGCTGCCCGCTACCTGGTTAGGGATGGCCATCTTAATGTTATGCGCTTCATCGAGCTGTTTTCTCCTCCCGGTGAGCTTGCGGATATGGCTTATCAGACTCGACGTATGACTGCCCTTTGCATGTGCCTACTCGCGGCCTACCTCTTGGTTCCTTCCGTCGGTCATGCTAGCTCGATGCTGGTTAGCGTCGCCGTTCAGGTTGAGGCCCGAAAGGACGTGATTCTGATGGTTTTGGCCGAGACGCTAATAGGTTTGGACAAGGTTCGTCTCGGAGATACCGAGACTTTTGGGGGTAGTCCTCTCCTCCTACAGGTTGGCTTCTCACTCTGCTCTCCTTTTTCGGGTTTTTCTCACGTTCTCTTTTTACCTCAACACTCGGCTTGGCTTTCTACGGTTTCTCACTTGTTTTCTCTCTCTTCTCACAGATTTGGCTCTGCGACAAAGTGAATGTGATGACCATCCCTCCCGGCAATTGGTCATACGAGGCGAGGTTGCTTTCTCAGAGATGTTTCGAGTTTGCCGATAGGAGCAGGGCCGAGTGGGTTGACTTCTTCAGGCGCCGGCGAGTTGAGACCATTTCTTGGAGGTGCCAATGGCTGGACCTCCCGCCTATGACGGTACATTACATGGGCCCTCAGTTGGTCGTTCTCGTTGGTTTGGGAGCCTTTACCTTCTACATTCCGTATCGTATCCAGCGACAACTAGGTTTGAGGCAGGAAGCCCCTGCAGATGTTCTCGTGGACGTGGTTCTGCCTCTTTTCAGCCATTCAGTTCTTTGCCATTACCAACACTTCTGAAGGACACGCGAGGTGACTGATGCACATCCTTACCCTTCGGTGGCGATACGCGGGAGATATCGAAATTGGCTCAGGAGGGACATCGCTGCAAGGGCTGGAGCTCAAGGAAACTGACTCGATCCTTCGACCCTGACCATTGAATAAATTGTTGACCCATTCTCGTTATGTCGTACTTATTTTTATTTTGAAAGCTTTACTCAACCTCATGTAGTAGAAGTAATCGTATTAATAAAAACGAGTTTTGGAGGGTTTCCCCCTCCTTGACTTTTGTTCTTCAAGCCTTCTCAACCTGGATTTTTATTTTGAAAGAATGCGACCGGGTCTCGATGTGAGACTGCCTACGTATCCTCCTGGCAAAGGAATAAGGTCATGACGTAGTTTAGGGTAGAGTTCGCTCTGGTTTTGACACTATCCTTTTGCGCTCTAACTTTTGCCTAGATCTGCCCTTTCGGGTTTTTTGGTCTAGCGAGCTCATTCATTTCATGCCTTAACTTTTGCCTAGGATGCCCTGACGGGTTTTCATCCAAGCAGGCTTTTGCTCTAATTTTTGCCTAGGACTGCCCGCCTTTGCGGTTTTCAGCCTAGCGAGCTTCTCTCAGGGGTAATAGCGCTTGAGTTGATCCAAGTTAACCAAGGTCGAGAATTCGTTTCCGTCCAAGTCAATGAGTTGCGTAGCTCCTCCAGATAGAATAGTCTTGATAATGTACGGCCCGGACCACTTTGGCCGAAACTTTCCTCGTGGGTCGTAAATCGGAGCCCAGATTCCTTCAGAACCATGTCACCCTCTGCCAAGTTCCTGGGTTTCACTTTCTTGAATGCCCGTGCAATCTTTTGTTGATACCCTTGAATGTGGTAAAAGAGCCCTTAACTGGCGTTCGTCAAACAGCATAAGTTCTTCGAATCGATTACTCAACCATTCTGCCTCTTGGACTTCACACTCAATCATAGTCCGAAGAGATGGGACTTCCAACTCGATGGGGAGCACTGCTTCCATTCCATAAACCAAAGAGTAGGGGGTTGCTCCCGTTGGTGTTCACACAGATGTGCGATACCCCCACAAAGCCAAGGGTATTTGTTCGTGCCAGTCCCTTGCAGATTGAATAGTCTTCTTCAGAATGGCTTTGATCGTTTTGTTGGCCGCTTCCACAGCCCCGTTTGTTTGCGGTCGGTAGGTCATCGATTTGTGCACTTGGATTTGGAACTCGTCCAATACTTCTCGAGCTCGCCCTTTGAAATGAACTCCATTATCAGATACGAAAGCCTGAGGGACCCCGTACCGGTAAATGATGTTTTGCTTGATGAAGTGCGCAACTTGAACTGCGGTCAAAGTGGTGTAGGAAGCAGCTTCTACCCATTTCGTGAAATAGTCAACGGCTACCAAAATGAACTTGTGACCATTGGATGCTACCGGCACTATTCTTCCGATGACGTCAATTCCCCATGTCGAGAAAGGCCATGGCGTGGTCATTTGTTGTAATTCGTGTGGCAGAACATGCGTGAGATTGACATGAATTTGGCATTTTCGACACCTCTGCACATATTCTACACATTCCGTTTCCATGGTGGACCAGAAGTATCCTTGCCTGAGGATTTTCTTGGTGAGCATTATGCCATTCATGTGAGGGCCACATACACCTTCATGAATTTCTTCCATTACCCTCTTCTCATCTTCCCCGTGGATACACAACTTGTGCGTGCCACAGTGCGATCTTCGGTATAAGTTTCCTCTGCAAATAATGTATTGAGCCGCCATCCTTTGAAGGGCAATTCGATCCTTCTTGCTTGCTTCCCATGGGGTACTCTCCTCTCTCCACATATCTCCAAATATCAAAGTACCATGGGTGGCCATCGTCGGGTTCATCGTCGACCACCATGACATGTTGGTATACCGGTGTGTCCCTTTGTTCTATCACAATCGGTCTTATCTTTACGCCAACAGGGATTTCAACCATAGACGCCAGTGTTACCAAAGCGTTTGCAAATTGATTTTTGAGCCTCGGGACGTGAGCGAATGTCACTTTACTGAAGTGAGGGATGAGATCTTCGAGATCCTGATGATATGGTTTCAACTTTTCTTCTTTGACCTTCCAGGCGCCATTCCCCTGGGATACAACCAAGTTCGAGTCTCCCACAACTTCCAATTTTTCTAAGCCGATCTCGATGGCTGCCTCCATGCCCACGATGCAAGCCTCGTACATTGCCTGATTATTGGTGACTTCAAAGTTAAGCTTGAATGCCAAAGGAATGTGCGATCCATCAGGCGAAATTAGCAACACACCAATTCCGAACTATTTCTGGTTAGCTGCTCCATCAAAGTACAACTGCCAAACATCCTCGGCTATTGTCATTATGTCTTCGTCGGGGAAATCGAATTCGGCATCTTCCCCTCCCTCGACTGGGCAATCGGCCAGGAATTCTGCAACGGCTCTCCCTTTTACTGACTTTCGGGTGACATACTTTAGCTCGAATTCTGCCAGCATTAGCAACCATCGCGCCATTCTGCCCGTGAGAGCCAGTTTCTCAAATAGATATTTTAGGGGATCCATTTGAGATATCAATTTCACCGGGTAGGCCAGCATATAATGCCTCAACTTCCTGGAAGCCCATACGAGTGCCCAGCATGTCTTTTCCGAAGGAGTATAACATTCTTCGGGTCCAACCATCTTTTCACTGAGGTAGTAAACAGCCCTTTCAACCCCATCATCTCCTTCCTGCGCCAACATACACCCCATTGAAGATGGAGTGACTGGCAGGTATAGGATCAAAGGTTTTCCTGTTACGGGCGGTGTTAATACCGGCGGCTTGTGCAAGTAAGCCTTAATGGCTTCAAAAGCTTTCTGGCACCTATCATCCCAAACGAACGGCACTCCTTTCTTGAGCAGGCGGAACAGGGGTTCGCAAGTCGAGGTCAGCTTTGCAATGAACCTACTGATGAATTGCACCTTGCCAAGGAAACTCCTTACATTCTTCTCAGATCACGGCGGCTCCATTTCTAGGATGGCTTTGATTTTTGAGGGATCAACTTCGATGCCGCGGGTGGTGATCATGAATCCAAGCATTTTCCCTGTAGTGACTCCAAGCGTGCATTTGGCGGGATTGAGGCGCATCTTGTACTTCCTGATTCTTTCAAAGAACTTTCTAAGTGCGGGCAGATGCCCTTCTCGCTATTTGGCTTTAACAATCATATCATCGACGTAGACTTCCACCTCTTTGTGAATCATGTCATGCAACAATGCCGTGGCGGCCCGCTGGTAGGTAGATCCTGCATTCTTCAATCCAAAGGGCATGACTCGGTAACAATACGTTCCCCATTCGGTGACGAACGTAGTCTTTTCTCGATCTTCCGGAGCCATGAGAATTTGCTTGTACCCTGAAAAACCATCCATGAAAGAGAGCAGGGCATGGCCGGCAGTATTGTCGACTAGCACATCGATGTGTGGTAATGGGAAGTCATCTTTAGGGCTGGCTTTGTTAAGATCCCTGAAGTCAACGCAGACTCTTATTTTACCATCCTTCTTTGGCACGGGGACAATGTTTGCGACCAACTGGGGGTATTCGGTAACCATTAAGAATCCGGCGTTGATCTGTTTAGTGACTTCTTCCTTTATCTTAAGCACCCAGTCTGGTCTCATATGTCTTAGTTTCTATTTTACTGGCTTTGCATCGGGATAAAGGGGAATCCAGTGTTCCATGATTTTAGGATCAATTCCGGGCATATCTGCATGTGACCATGCAAACACATCTTCGAACTCCTTGAGCAAGTTTACAAGGGCTTCGCGTTCTTCAGTAGATAACGCGGAACCGATCTGGGTCATCCAGCGATTCCCTTCATCTCTCAAATTTATTAAAACGATTTCTTCTTTTATAGGTTGAGCGTGCCTTTCATCTTCCCTGTCGATTAGGGATCGGATTTCTCTGGGGATGTCCCCGTCGAAACCAATCTCTTCATCATCAGGGTCGACGCAATTTATTTCAAAGTCAGGGAAGTAAACGAAAATCAGATTCATTCATTTCATTGCTAATGGAGGCCTCGGGGCACCATACACGCAGGTGGATTCGAACTCGAAATACTAGAGACTCTGAGAGTTTGGGCCGAGAGGCACCAACTCGGACTTGACAGACTCAGAAGACCTAGAGGACTTGACAGACCCATATTCGGACTCAAACTCAGACTCGGATTCACTGCGAGTTGCACTTGGCATGAAGGTCCAATTCTTATACTCCCCAGCAGCATCCATGATGAGCGAAGTTGGATCTTCGGGAGTATCCTGTTCCATCATCAGCACTTCCGCTTCCATAGCTATACCCATTGGTTCGTCCTCCCTGAACAGAGTTGTGAGACTACCCATGGCAAAAACCTCAATCCAGTCGGTTGGTTCCTTTTGCTCTATTACAGCTTCAAACTCTTCCTCACTTTCTGGCCAGACATCGTTTGTGAATATCTCAAACCCTGGTAAAAAGGTGTTAGTCTCTTCATTCCAGAATGGTTCCGGTTGCCCCTGATAGATCTGTTTTGGTTTCTCTCTGACAAAGTAGTCTTCCAGTCTGTTTCCCTTTTTCACCTTGCCATTACCCGAGGGTGAATAACCAAGGCCAGTTGTGCGCATCAGGGTGCCCTAGGCTTCAAACTTGGTGGGGCCTTGGAGATTCTTCCCTAGTCCCAATCTCGGCATGTAAGACATCTTCTTCATTATTTTGATGGCGACATTGCTAACAATGCAGTCATCATCAATTCTAACCGAATAGATAGATCAGGAGGTCCCCAGAGAGAAGCCTCCTAAGGCGATATCTTCTTCTTTGTGTTGAATTTCCAGGAGTGGGGCATTGTCTTCAATAGGGGCATGAATCCCAGAGTTCCCGTGAATAGTAAGCATTTCCGTTTCCAGTCCCAGCCGAATTTTCTGATGGAGTGTAAAGGGCACAACCATGATGTCTGGCCGGTGCAGCCAGGGCCTTCCCAATAGCAGGTTGAAAGAGGCGGGAATGTTCACCACATGAAATTCCACCTCTGTCTGATACGGTCCAAAAATCATAGGAAGCATAAGAGTCCCAACCACATCTATTCGAGTGTTGTCATATGCTCGGACCTTGACTTCTGATAGAGAGAAGTCCTTATTTTTGTACCCCAAGCAATAAGCAACGCGGAGTGGGCAGACATTAATTGCTGAACCATTGTCAACCAGGATCACTGGAACCGATTTACCATGGCATTTCAGGGTGATGTGTAATGGCCGATTATGATCGGTTCCTTTGGTAGGTAAGTCTCGATCGGTGAAAGTAATGGCATGCTTGATTGGTATGGTCTTGATCAGTGCCACAAGCTCATTGGGGGTTATGGCGGAGGGAACTTTCAATTGAGAGAGTGGTTGAATGAGCCCTTCATGATGGCGTGTGGAATGAACCAGCACATCCCAAACGGACATCTTAGCATGGGTTTGCTCGAGTTGACGCTTGATCATTCCTTCGGGGTTCTTCTCTGGTCGGGAAGGCTCCTTGATTGGTGGGTCGAAGGGTCGAAAGGTGTTTTTAACTGGGGTGGTAAAGGGATCAGAGGTCCCTGGGACTGCAGGGTTGGAAGGTTCTCCGGCTTGAAGGTTTGGACGTTGGTAAACACGGCCGCTTCTGGTCAAATGATCAATCTGGCGGTACTTTGATTCTTCACTCCATAAGTCAGCCAGGGCTTTACGCTTGTTCCCGATGGTTGTTTCCTGCAGATTGGCGGCCATATCAGCAATGACCAAGTCATCCCACAGATCTTCGGGTTTCCACTTTTCAGCCTCCATTACTATCTTGTTGACGGTCCATTCCTCGTTTCCCACTTTTATATTGACCACCTTGGTGTTAGCCCACAAGTTTGTTCTAGTCCCTGGTTCATCCTCCCACAAGTTCATCATAGCAACATCGGCGTCTTTTGGAAATGTAGCAGAAGGTTTGGATTCAGTCCCATCGACAAGGTAGTCCATCGGGTCGTACCCGTTACTGGCAACTTCTTCTTCGAATCCAGGAAGGTTAGGGTACGGGGTAAGGTCCACATTGCCGTACAAGTTATTGATGACAAAATCGTTAAAATGAGAGAAATACGGGCCGAGCGGAGCGAGTTCTGGCCAGTTGTATGCCATCATCTCAGGTGGATATCTTGGCTGATATTCTTCACCGAATAGTGCTGGCAAGCAGAAGGTGTCCAAAGGGTCATTCCAAGCCAAAAGCTGGTACTCATCTGGGGTTGGATCCCATCCCCACTCAAGCATGTCCTGGAAAATTTGATATTCTTCCCCTTGATTTTCAAATAGCGCATGTAGAGAGAATCCATCAACTTCCCATCCGGCCTCGGACATAGGTTCATCGTTTCTTTGGAAGTTGGCAGCTTCAAACTCTTCCCAATCAGCAATCAGTTCTCCCCACGTGTCTTCCCATCCCCATATAGAACGAAGGGCAGTTTCTTCGGGAATTTCACCAACAGGCCTCGGTTCGGTATTGGGGACAATGAACAGGGTAGGGTCAAATTCTGGGAGGTTTTGATTTTCAACTAGGGTGATTTGGTTAATACGAAAGGGAGCGTTGTGCTGCGGTAGAAGGTTTGAAACGGTGTTTGGTTTATCATAGGGTGGAGCGTCGACAATCTTGTTGTCGATGAGGTTTTGAATTTCATGGCGGAAGCGGATGCAATTGTCGATGGTATGGCCAGGCATTTGGTGGAAGTCACAGTAGACGTTTTGGTTTAGGTTTGGTGGAATAGTTTGTGGTGGCGGAAGAGGTTTCAGCTCTGGGATTTTGGTTTTTCGGAGATTTGGTTGACTTCTACAGGTTTAGTGGACGAAGTTCCTGCTTGGTTGGTATTCCCGAAGAGAACGTTGCTGTTTCCCGAATATGCCCTCTTGGATTTTGACCTGGATCCTGATTCTTTCTTTTCCAAAGTTCCATCCCGTAAAGCCTCTTCTACAGCCAGTCCAGAATCATAAAAGGTTTCGAACTTTGGGGCAGCCTAAGAAAGAACCATGTAAGGAGCAAAAGAGCTTGGCAAGTTCTTGGTTATTATCTGTATCTGTTCTTTCAAATCAGGCTTATTCTGCATCTGGGCAGCCTTAGCCCTCCAACGCTTCACAAAGTCGGCAAACCTTTCCTTCTCATTCATCTTAGTGCTTTCCAACTCCCTCGTGGTAATCTTCAGGTCAACGTTGAAGTCATACTGGGCCACGAAAGCCGTTCCGATGTCTTCCTAAGTCCTTTTCTTGGATGGTTCTATCTGTACAATAGTGATAAAATGACATGAGCAGGTGGAATGACTAGCATTAAGCAAACTGTCTGGACCTCAGTCATACCGTACACGGCACCCTGAGCTGCCGCGCGCGGAAACTCAACATGCCGTGCGGGGTACCTGCTCTGCTGTCAGACTGTTACAGACTGTCAAAACATCATCTGGCTTATTATACTCTTTGTACATCTTTGAGAAGTTCGTCAGAAACCTCAAGACAGTCAGATCATCCCAAAGATGTTATCGTTTTCTTAAAACATTGGCCCAAAATAACTTTTAACACATTTGATCATTTAGGATGATCTAGAAAACCTTTTTAAAGAGCCAAAACATGGCTTGTAGATATGGTCTTGTTTTGAAAGAGGCAAAACAGTAAACAGCAGATATAGACAGCCACAACAAAGAATAACTCAGATCCAGACTGCCTGTCTACGAAAATACCGTACTGTGCCGTGCGCTAAGAGTCAGGGTGCCACGCGCCTGATCAACCAGTCGCGCGGTTTCCCAACCTCAGCACAAAGCTGGTTTTATTTTATGAAAATGAGCTTTAAGTCAAGATCTAACCAAAAGGGATTAGACCTACTGACAGAAAAGTCCCCTCAGGACCAGAACAGAGTCTAGTCCAAGGAAATTAGTTTTTACCTTTGGTGTTGAGCTTGATCAAGGATGATTGATGCGAGGACTGAGACGGGTCGTGACGGATGTAGATGGAGGAGGTTGAATGAGACAAAAGGGGGGGTATGGGTGTGAGTGAAGGTTAGGTATTTTGGGGGATGGGGCTTTGAAGTTAATGAGAGATCAACTTCAATGATGAGAAAGGAGTGAGTGAAAGTACTTAAAGAATGTGTTTTGGGATGACATTCTTTAAGACTTGGAAATGGAAGTGGAAATGGGAAAGTGGGTGTGGAAACTAGAGAGAGAAAGCTTATGGAGGAAGAATACTCAAAAGCAAAGAGAGCCCAGAGAAATGCCAAAAGGGGACCCCTTTCCCTTAAGTGGAGGGGTTAATTTATAGCCAAAAGGCCAAGGATTTTGAATTTCAAATAGTGGAGGTATTTTCTGGGCAGGCCAGGAGTGCATTTTCAGCTGAGCCAGCCATCACCTGTGGCTCAAACTGGCGTGGCCGACAGCTTTTTGAGCCAGTCAGATTTTTGCTTAAGGTGCCGTGCGGTGCATGTTGGTTGCGTATGGCTACTTGAATTTCAAGGTGTCGTGCGCTCCAGTGCCATTCCGCATTGTGCCTCCTTATTCGGTCCAGGGTCTTTTGGGCTTTATCTGGGCTTTTTGGGTTTTTGGATTTGCATGGGCTTAGAAGAAATCCTTTTTCAAGCTCACAAAGGTATTGTTTCCTTTATTTCATCATCGGGGTGGACAAAGACACTCCGAGGTCCGGATTGGGGTGTCTACAGTAGTCCCTCTTTAACGTAACTCGGATACCATTAGTTGATACGAGTGACGCTTAAAGAATAGGCATCCCAATCCGTTGCTCTAGAGCCTTTGAGCAGAGAGAAAATAAAAAATGCGAGTAAATAACGATGGTGTTCGCGCTCGGGGAGCTGCCTACGTACCCAGTTGTAGGGATTAGACCAGCGTAGTTCCATTGGGACAGTGAAATGCAAGAAAATAAGTCCCAGGGGACGAAAATCAACGCAGAGAGAAACAATGGAGTGTTAGTGGTGCCACGTGCCGTGCAATGAAACTCCCAACGAGCCTTCGGGAGGCGAAAATTGAGACTAGCCTTCTGAAGGCGAAAATTGAATTTTGAATTTTTGAGACGAGCCCTCGGGAGGCGAAAATTGAATTTTGAATTTTTGAAACGAGCCCTCGGGAGGCGAAAATTGAATTTTGCATTTTTGAGACGGGCCCTCGGGAGGCGAAAATTGAAGTTTGAATTTTTGAGACGGGTCCTCGGAAGGTGAAAATTGAATTTTGAATTTTTGAGGCAAGGCCCTCAAGAGGCGAAAATTGAATTTTGAATTTTGGACCGGGCCCTCGGGAGGTGAAAATTGAATTTTGAATTTTGAGGCGAGCCCTCGGGAGGCGAAAATTGAATTTTGAATTTTGAGACGAGCCTTTGGAAGGCGAAAATTGAATTTTGAATTTATTGACCGTAGGGAAAATATGTCGAGCTAAAGACGTCGGACTAAAAATCCAGAGACCAGTCACGATGAGTCCCGGAGGACGAATACCGAGGACAAGGCGAATACGGCGAGTTCCCGGGGGATCAAATGGTGCCATAACCAATGCACAACATTCTAAGGGATTTTTACTGCAAAACAGTTGGTGTTTTGATTTCCAACAAGATTTTGGTGGCTAAGTGGATCAATTTTCGAGAAAAAAGCATTGAATCTCCTGAAGCCAACATGACGCGCGGGCCGTGTAGGAGGCGCACGACACCTCATTTTTTCAGGTGCCCCTTCGATTTCCGAGAACAGTTGACAGGTTTAAGGGTGCCATTAATGTAGGCGTGCCCTTTCGACGGCCGGGGCTTCTTTATAAGCGTGGGGGTGCCATATTCTATGCACCTCCAACAAAATTCTCAACTCTTTCTACATTCTTCGCACCCTTCAAGACCAGTCCATGGCGAACAACGATTTGGCAGTGCGGGTCATCTCCCTAGAGGCCGAGATGGCCTTTTATCGCGGGGAGATTGAAGAACTGAACACGCAGATTGTGAGGCTTATTTCTACCATCCGGACTCTTCGTCGTGCCGTCTCCAACCTTCAGGACTTTGCTTTTGACCAACTGGATGACAAGCATGACCCGAGTACGCATCGGAGCACGGGTCTGATGAAACTGTGGAAGATTCGGAGGGTAATCCGAATGGTTCGGATAACCGCTCGGACGGCTCGAACGATGCTTCAGACGGGGGGAGCGACTGAGGAGCGGAGAGGAAGAAGAAGAAGAAAGGGCAGTAGGACCGTTTTCTATTTTTCTTTTGTTTGTTTGTTTTTTTTTTGTTTTTGTTTTTTTTTTTTTGAAAATGTAATGGCAAGATCCCCCGGGGGAAACCCCGAATTTTTTGTTAATGAAAAGACCCTTTCTTCTTCTACATTCTTGCACTTCCTTTCTTAAGTTTGAATGAATTGAACACAATTCTACAAATGCCACAGACTGCTCTCTGGAATCAGGACTGTCGAAATAGACTGACGTGCTGCGCGCAGTTGATTTAGGGACGCACGGTACCTCAAACCAAAAATACTGCATGTTCATCCAGGGTGCCACGCGCGTGCTCCAAAGTGCCGTGCGGCCACTGAGGTTGTGAACCCGGTTCGAAGTTGGTTCCCAGGTGAACCAGTTAGGGGGATTATATACATATGCGGGGTGTACACAGTACACCCACACCCGTTCGAATTTCCCTCTCTACTGTCTCTCCTGATCATCTCTCTCTCCCTCACGGCTATCTCTCCCTCTCTCTCTCGTTACTCTCTCCCTCTCTCTCTCTCGCTGCTCCCTCTCTCTCGATCGCTCTCTCTCTCTGCTCCCTTTCTCTCCCGACTGCTCTCTCTCTCTTTCTCATATATTATGATTATGGAGCAGGGTGATACACTCGGAGATGATACATCATCCTGGGTTGAGGCTACACCATCCCCCATTCCTCCGGGGCACGACACGACGGTTGGGGACGTACCGGAGACCGCGGGGGTCTCCATACAGCCGGCATTGGCCGAGGGGGCCATGGCCGAGGCTGCTGTGGTGGATGGCAGTGGTGGTGCGACGGTGGCAGCGTAGCATTGGCCGGGTATGGTCAGGAGACGGAGACTCCGGGTGCAGTGGAGTTGAGGGGTGACGCCGAGGCTTTAGGCCAGTTTGAGGCAGCGGCTAGTGTGGAGGATAGGACCACGGAGGGTCCCCGGGGTGGTAGTTTTGACCAGGCAGCGGAGGAGACAAAGGCGAGACAGAGGCCTTTCCTGCGAGAGAGCCCCGGGCTGACTTGGGGAAGGCCCCCATTGTCGAGGACGAGCCTGTGGTGGAGCCAGTGCTGGAGGATACGCCGCCCATGTTTGTGGGCAGCGGCGTTGGTGCGGGATCGTCACGCCACATAGGCATGGATGACTACTTAGTGACGGCGTCCATGGAGGACATGCTGGAGGTGGTGCGGGGGTTTCCTGGGTTGGCAGAGGCTATACTTGCATCCCGTGAGGCGGAGCTACAGGGCGAGCTCGGGACTGGGGTGCTAGGGAGCCGGAGGCTACGGAGGAGCGCATTGACGAGGAGGCCGGAGAGGTGATGACCCCTCGCAGCAATGTGGTTGACGAGGCAACGCTAGCCTTGCAGAGGCGAGAGGCCTATGACGAGGCGACCTACGTGCCCTTTCAGCAGGTGGTGCCTTCGCTCTTCGACCCTTACGCACCAAGGAGGCCCACGTACGACGAGGCCTTGGTTCTGAGAGACCCTCAGCTGCACCTTTCTTTGTGCCGAGACGAGGTACACTTTAAATATCTGCATTTCAAATTCCAATGCATCGTATTTCCATTTCATTGCATCCAAGTATACCATTGTATGCATGCCATGCCTGTTTAATAAATATTCTTTGATTTGTTGCAACAAGCGATCTCGCTCTCGTGCTACGGAGGTTCGGCTGTCTTGACGTTTCCGGGAGAGGCCGCTGGGTGGTGCGAGGAGATAGTGAGGCATGCGAGCTTGGGGAGTTTGTCGGGGTGTTGGCGAGGGTGTGTGCAATGACCGCTCGGTGGTGAGGGCTTTGGTGAGAGGTGGTGGGACACGGCGAATACCCTCCACTTCTCCTTTGGCGAGCCGTGACGCCGTTGGACTTCGCGGCGATCACGGTCTCAGGTTGGAGGTGACCTTATCCGACGCTGCCACAGGAAGCGGCGGCGTTCAATGAGAGATGCCGGGAGTCTGAAATGAGGGCGGAGGCGCGACGCCAAGTATGCGCAGCTCCTGGGGTTTTGGATGGAGAGGCTTCTGACTTATAGGGTGGAGGAGGAGCAGATGGCGAGGTGCTTTCTGCTGTACTTACTTGGTGCGTCCCTGTTTCCCAACAGGCGCAATCGAGTACACCTTTCGCTTCTCCCGGCCTTGAGGGACGTCGGGGAGATTGCCCGCTTTGACTGGGGAGGTGCAGCACTGGGGACGTGCTACGCCTTCATGGGGTCTCTTTCTCGTGGGGTAGGAGTGAGCCTCAAAGGCTACTGGAGGGTTTCGGAGGTATATCTCATTTCCTTTCTTATGAATAGTTAGCTTTCCCTTTGCAGTTATTCAATGTATATCTTGTGCTAACTTTCAATGTCTTGAATTGCAGCTTTGGATGTACGAGGTGATAGGGATGTACCCTCCGGAGACCACATGCCCTGACGACATGATACTCCCTCGGGCCTTGCGCTGGTCGACGGAGTACAAGGGAGTGAAGAAGGGAAGAGGCAAGCTGTATGCCTTCCGCCTTTACTTGGACGAGCTGCGTCCTGACCAGGTAATGAGCTTCTATATTCGTTCCATAGCTTTCCTGCTCATTTCCATTCAAATAGCATCTTGATATTGCTCATTCTTTGATGGCAGGTTCGCTGGCGGGTCTGGGACCGCTTTGAGATCCCCTACATTACGCAGAGTAGGGTGGTTGCTAGGGGGAGGGTGCTTCTCGAGTCCCCTTACGGCTGGCAGTGGTACTTGGGTGACCGAGTGTCACGCCAGTCGCTAAGGATGGACGCTTTTCGAGTTCCTGGGCCGCTTCCTACTCTGGTGCAAAGGACAGACCAGTACACGCGGAGGGAGGTCGAGCAGTTTACATCGCTAGACCTCGAGTTAGAGCCGTTCTTCCAGGCGGGCGTTAGCCTGGCTACTGGCTACGCGGAGTACTGTGCTCGGTACTTGATGCCGGGTCTGGGGATACGCGCTGCTTGGGAAGCGGCGCAGGCGGCACGAGGCGGCGTTGGAGGAAGAAGGAGACGAGATGGAGGTAGAAGAAGTGGAGGTCGCGGAGACGAAGGTCGCAGCGAGGGTGCGGGCCCGAGTGGTACTAGCTTCCCTGCCCTTTCTTGGATAGTGGACGTGACGACTCCTCAGGGAGCCCCTGGCCTGGTCGCGGTGCCACGCCCTTCAGTTGAGGCTCCAGGGTTTCTTGCTCAGGTATAACGTGCTTTCATTCTTTTGTAAATTCGCTCTTTCGCATGTTCTGATCAACTTCTTCATTGCAGGCTCCTCCAGGGTACGTGAAGGAGATGGCAGAGGCCATGATGGGCTTGGAGCAGCTGGTGCGGCAATACGCCATGGGCCACCCTTTGGAGGTGTTGCCTCACGCTGGTGGGACGATGGTAAACTCTCGAACCTTAGTCATTCGCTTTAGTTCTATCGCTTATATCATAATTATGATGCAAATGTTATATGAGTGTTATACCATTGCAGGCTAGAGGAGGGGTTACACGAGGGTTACGAAGGAAGTCTGTCCGCTTTCCAGCTTGACAGGTCTCCTCTGTCGGCTCTCGGGAAGAGCCGCCATCGAAGAGGGCACGACACTCTGCGGGGACCGAGGATGAGCCCATTGATGTCTCTGAGGACGAGACTACCGAGCCCACGGACGTTGACCTGGAGGCCACCTTAGGGGGCACTGTGCCTAGAGCGAATGGCACTCAGGAGGCGAGCAGCTTTCCAGCGGACAAGGAGGTTTCCAAGGAGGGTGAGGAGGAGGGCGAGGATGAGGATGACGATGAGAGTTGAGCTCCTCCTTTTGTTTTGTTCTTTTGATGGAGCCTGCGTGCTTCTTTTGCAGGGTGCCTGTTTGCCCTTGGTAGATAGGATTTTGATCATTGATTTATCACACTTCTTTTGTACTTCGACTCATGGATGCTTTTGGATTTATACACAGAGATCTGTTCTTTCATTGTTTATGCCATTCAATCTTCTCTTGTTTGCATGAAGAAAGCTGAATAACTAAAACATTGACCTGAATGTGCAACTGGCCGTTGATCCAAGAGATTGAGTTGAGTTGCAAGGTTCACGGCGAGTGACACATCAAAGCATATTGACAATGGAATAGAAGTCAAAGAAAGTAAATAAACCTTTGAAAGATTGACTTCGCATACAAGAATTTACACAGACATCTTCGCAGCTAACTTCGGTCACAGCTATGAGACAATAACGACTTCTAAATCTTGACATGAGACTCGAAAACTCAACCTTGCTTTTGAAATATAATCGAACAAGCAGAAAACGTTGACTTTAATAGGTGACATTCTCGAGTTTTGACTCTGGACACGAACCGGAACTTGGACTAAGTCGCTTTTGACCATCATGACCCGTGGGACTTGGAAAAACAACTTGGAAAGACTTGAAACGGACTTTGATACCTTGACATTGCTTAAGAAACGGATTTTATCAAGTTTTCATGTCACGATGATGAATCCCGGGAGTTGTCTTGAAACGAAACATCCCTGAAGTCCCAAATACCAGTTAGAGTGTGTTTTGGTGGTTGCTGGTGCTTCGTAGTGCCTCGACTCCACTTTGATGTGTTGCTGCCAAAACTGCAGAAATGCAAACTTAAGGTGTCGCGCGGATGCTCTAGGGTGCCGCTCGGGCCTTGATCCTGCACACGGTACCTCAAACACTGTGCCGTGGGATTTCCCTGGTTTCAACGTGCCGTGCAACACGGCAAGGCACCGTGAGTGGCAAATTTCCTGACAGATTCCAGTTTTGCTGTTTCCCAAGGCAGATTGCTTGGGGGTTGAAGTTTGACCCATGCAATGACATTTCTGGACTAGTGCATGTCTGTTTTGAACCTTTTAGGACTTGACTAAGCTTTTTCCCATGTAGGACTCATGGAAAATGTGCACTTTTGGAACTCAAGGCTTTTTGAAAGTTGAAGTTGTTTTCTCCGCTCTTCCTATAAATTCAAGCTCTCTCATACCACATTCTCCTCATCTCATATCTTCTTTCCTTACTCCTTGAAATGGCTCTTTCCCTTACCGGCTCGCTTCGTCCGTGGTTGGCTTCCATGGAAGGCATTGATTGGCTCAACTTCCGAGCCCACGGTCTCTATTCCATGCGGTACCTCCGCAACATCCGTCTTCGTCCCAAGCTTCTGAGGGCAGCCGTGAGTTTTTGGGACCCGGAGGTTCACGTGTTCCGGTTCAGCGACCAAGAGCTTTGTCCTACTGTCGAGGAGTTCCGTGCGTACCTTGGAGGTTTTGGTTCAGGGGAGGTCATCATTCCTCCTGTGCGCAAGAGCGCTTACAGAGTTTTGGCTGCGGCCCTTGGATTGGGTGATGGCGCTGCCCGCTACCTGGTTAGGGATGGCCATCTTAATGTTATGCGCTTCATCGAGCTGTTTTCTCCTCCCGGTGAGCTTGCGGATATGGCTTATCAGACTCGACGTATGACTGCCCTTTGCATGTGCCTACTCGCGGCCTACCTCTTGGTTCCTTCCGTCGGTCATGCTAGCTCGATGCTGGTTAGCGTCGCCGTTCAGGTTGAGGCCCGAAAGGACGTGATTCTGATGGTTTTGGCCGAGACGCTAATAGGTTTGGACAAGGTTCGTCTCGGAGATACCGAGACTTTTGGGGGTAGTCCTCTCCTCCTACAGGTTGGCTTCTCACTCTGCTCTCCTTTTTCGGGTTTTTCTCACGTTCTCTTTTTACCTCAACACTCGGCTTGGCTTTCTACGGTTTCTCACTTGTTTTCTCTCTCTTCTCACAGATTTGGCTCTGCGACAAAGTGAATGTGATGACCATCCCTCCCGGCAATTGGTCATACGAGGCGAGGTTGCTTTCTCAGAGATGTTTCGAGTTTGCCGATAGGAGCAGGGCCGAGTGGGTTGACTTCTTCAGGCGCCGGCGAGTTGAGACCATTTCTTGGAGGTGCCAATGGCTGGACCTCCCGCCTATGACGGTACATTACATGGGCCCTCAGTTGGTCGTTCTCGTTGGTTTGGGAGCCTTTACCTTCTACATTCCGTATCGTATCCAGCGACAACTAGGTTTGAGGCAGGAAGCCCCTGCAGATGTTCTCGTGGACGTGGTTCTGCCTCTTTTCAGCCATTCAGTTCTTTGCCATTACCAACACTTCTGAAGGACACGCGAGGTGACTGATGCACATCCTTACCCTTCGGTGGCGATACGCGGGAGATATCGAAATTGGCTCAGGAGGGACATCGCTGCAAGGGCTGGAGCTCAAGGAAACTGACTCGATCCTTCGACCCTGACCATTGAATAAATTGTTGACCCATTCTCGTTATGTCGTACTTATTTTTATTTTGAAAGCTTTACTCAACCTCATGTAGTAGAAGTAATCGTATTAATAAAAACGAGTTTTGGAGGGTTTCCCCCTCCTTGACTTTTGTTCTTCAAGCCTTCTCAACCTGGATTTTTATTTTGAAAGAATGCGACCGGGTCTCGATGTGAGACTGCCTACGTATCCTCCTGGCAAAGGAATAAGGTCATGACGTAGTTTAGGGTAGAGTTCGCTCTGGTTTTGACACTATCCTTTTGCGCTCTAACTTTTGCCTAGATCTGCCCTTTCGGGTTTTTTGGTCTAGCGAGCTCGTTTATTGAATGCCTTAACTTTTGTCTAGGATGCCCTGACGGGTTTTCATCCTAGCAGGCTTTTGCTCTAATTTTTGCCTGGGACTGCCCGCCCTTGCGGTTTTTAGCCCAGCGAGCTTCTCTCAGGGGTAATAGCGCTTGAGCTGGTCCAAGTTAACCAAGGTTGAGAATTCGTTTCCGTCCAAGTCATTGAGTTGCGTAGCTCCTCCGGATAGAATAGTCTTGATAATGTACGGCCCAGACCACTTTGGTCGAAACTTTCCCCGTGGGTCGTAAACTGGAGCCCGGATTTCCTTCAAAACCATATCACCCTCTGCCAAGTTCCTGGGTTTCACTTTCTTGTTGAATGCCCGTGCAATTCTTAGTTGATACCCTTGAATGTGGTAAAGAGCCCTTAACCGGCGTTCATCAAACAGCATGAGTTCTTCGAATCGATTACTCAACCATTCTGCCTCTTGGACTTCACACTCAATCATAGTCCGAAGAGATGGGACTTCCAACTCGATGGGGAGCACTGCTTCCATTCCATAAACCAAAGAGTAGGGGGTTGCTCCCGTTGGTGTTCACACAGATGTGCGATACCCCCACAAAGCCAAGGGTATTTGTTCGTGCCAGTCCCTTGCAGATTGAATAGTCTTCTTCAGAATGGCTTTGATCGTTTTGTTGGCCGCTTCCACAGCCCCGTTTGTTTGCGGTCGGTAGGTCATCGATTTGTGCACTTGGATTTGGAACTCGTCCAATACTTCTCGAGCTCGCCCTTTGAAATGAACTCCATTATCAGATACGAAAGCCTGAGGGACCCCGTACCGGTAAATGATGTTTTGCTTGATGAAGTGCGCAACTTGAACTGCGGTCAAAGTGGTGTAGGAAGCAGCTTCTACCCATTTCGTGAAATAGTCAACGGCTACCAAAATGAACTTGTGACCATTGGATGCTACGGCACTATTCTCCCGATGACGTCAATTCCCCATGTCGAGAAAGGCCATGGCGTGGTCATTTGTTGTAATTCGTGTGGCAGAACATGCGTGAGATTGACATGAATTTGGCATTTTCGACACCTCTGCACATATTCTACACATTCCGTTTCCATGGTGGACCAGAAGTATCCTTGCCTGAGGATTTTCTTGGTGAGCATTATGCCATTCATGTGAGGGCCACATACACCTTCATGAATTTCTTCCATTACCCTCTTCTCATCTTCCCCGTGGATACACAACTTGTGCGTGCCACAGTGCGATCTTCGGTATAAGTTTCCTCTGCAAATAATGTATTGAGCCGCCATCCTTTGAAGGGCAATTCGATCCTTCTTGCTTGCTGCCATGGGGTACTCTCCTCTCTCCACATATCTCCAAATATCAAAGTACCATGGGTGGCCATCGTCGGGTTCGTCGACCACCATGACATGTTGGTATACCGGTGTGTCCCTTTGTTCTATCACAATCGGTCTTATCTTTACGCCAACAGGGATTTCAACCATAGACGCCAGTGTTACCAAAGCGTTTGCAAATTGATTTTTGAGCCTCGGGACGTGAGCGAATGTCACTTTACTGAAGTGAGGGATGAGATCTTCGAGATCCTGATGATATGGTTTCAACTTTTCTTCTTTGACCTTCCAGGCGCCATTCCCCTGGGATACAACCAAGTTCGAGTCTCCCACAACTTCCAATTTTTCTAAGCCGATCTCGATGGCTGCCTCCATGCCCACGATGCAAGCCTCGTACATTGCCTGATTATTGGTGACTTCAAAGTTAAGCTTGAATGCCAAAGGAATGTGCGATCCATCAGGCGAAATTAGCAACACACCAATTCCGAACTATTTCTGGTTAGCTGCTCCATCAAAGTACAACTGCCAAACATCCTCGGCTACTGTCATTATGTCTTCGTCGGGGAAATCGAATTCGGCATCTTCCCCTCCCTCGACTGGGCAATCGGCCAGGAATTCTGCAACGGCTCTCCCTTTTACTGACTTTCTGGTGACATACTTTAGCTCGAATTCTGCCAGCATTAGCAACCATCGCGCCATTCTGCCCGTGAGATCCAGTTTCTCAAATAGATATTTTAGGGGATCCATTCGAGATATCAACTTCACCGGGTAGGCCAGCATATAATGCCTCAACTTCCTGGAAGCCCATACGAGTGCCCAGCATGTCTTTTCCGAAGGAGTATAACATTCTTCGGGTCCAACCATCTTTTCACTGAGGTAGTAAACAGCCCTTTCAACCCCATCATCTCCTTCCTGCGCCAACATACACCCCATTGAAGATGGAGTGACTGGCAGGTATAGGATCAAAGGTTTTCCTGTTACGGGCGGTGTTAATACCGGCAGCTTGCGCAGGTAAGCCTTAATGGCTTCAAAAGCTTTCTGGCACTTATCATCCCAGGCGAACGGTACTCCCTTCTTAAGTAAGCGGAACAGGGGTTCGCAAGTCAAGGTCAGCTTTGCAATGAATCTACTGATGAATTGTACCTTGCCAAGGAAACTCCTTACATCCTTCTTAGACCGCGGCGGCTCCATTTCTAGGATGGCTTTGATTTTTGAGGGACGAACTTCGACGCCGCGGGTGGTGATCATGAATTCAAGCATTTTCCCTGCAGTGACTCCAAACGTGCATTTGGCGGGATTGAGGCGCATCTTGTACTTCCTGATTCTTTCGAAGAACTTTCTAAGTGCGGGCAGATGCCCTTCTCGCTATTTGGCTTTAACAATCATATCATCGACGTAGACTTCCACCTCTTTGTGAATCATGTCATGCAACAATGCCGTGGCGGCCCGCTGGTAGGTAGATCCTGCATTCTTCAATCCAAAGGGCATGACTCGGTAACAATACGTTCCCCATTCGGTGACGAACGTAGTCTTTTCTCGATCTTCCGGAGCCATGAGAATTTGCTTGTACCCTGAAAAACCATCCATGAAAGAGAGCAGGGCATGGCCGGCAGTATTGTCGACTAGCACATCGATGTGTGGTAATGGGAAGTCATCTTTAGGGCTGGCTTTGTTAAGATCCCTGAAGTCAACGCAGACCCTTATTTTACCATCCTTCTTTGGCACGGGGACAATGTTTGCGACCAACTGGGGGTATTCGGTAACCATTAAGAATCCGGCGTTGATCGTTTAGTGACTTCTTCCTTTATCTTAAGCACCCAATGGTCTCATATGTCTTAGTTTCTGTTTACCGGCTTTGCATCGGGATAAAGGGAATCCGGTGTTCCATGATTTTAGGATCAATTCGGGCATATCTGCATGTGACCATGCAAACACATCTTGAACTCCTTGAGCAAGTTTACAAGGGCTTCGCGTTCTTCAGGGATAACGCGGAACCGATCTGAGTCATCCAATGATTCCCTTCATCTCTCAAATTTATTAAAGCGATTTCTTCTTTTATAGGTTGAGCGTGCCTTCATCTTCCCTGCCGATTAGGGATCGGATTTCTCTGAGGATGTCCCGTCGAAACCAATCTCTTCATCATCAGGGTCGACGCAATTTATTTCAAAGTCGGAGAATCAGATTCATTCATTTCATTGCTAATGGAGGCCTCGGGGCACCATACACACGGGTGGATTCGAACTCGAAATACTGACTCTGAGTTTGGGCCGAGAGGCACCAACTCGGACTTGACGGACTCAGAAGACAGAGGACTTGACAGACCCATATTCGGACTCAAACTCAGACTCGGATTCACTGCGAGTTGCACTTGGCATGAAGGTCCAATTCTTATACTCCCCAGCAGCATCCATGATGAGCGAAGTTGGATCTTCGGGAGTACCTTGTTCCATCATCAGCACTTGCGCTTCCACAGCTGTACCCATTGGTTCGTCCTCCTTGAACAGAGTTGTGAGACTACCCATGGCAAAAACCTCAATCCAGTCGGCTGGTTCTTTTGCTCTATTACAGCTTCAAACTCTTCCTCACTTTCTGGCCAGACATCGTTTGTGAATATCTCAAACCCTGGTAAAAAGGTGTTAGTCTCTTCATTCCAGAATGGTTCCGGTTGCCCCTGATAGATCTGTTTTGGTTTCTCTCTGACAAAGTAGTCTTCCAGTCTGTTTCCCTTTTTCACCTTGCCATTACCCGAGGGTGAATAACCAAGGCCAGTTGTGCGCATCAGGGTGCCCTAGGCTTCAAACTTGGTGGGGCCTTGGAGATTCTTCCCTAGTCCCAATCTCGGCATGTAAGACATCTTCTTCATTATTTTGATGGCGACATTGCTAACAATGCAGTCATCATCAATTCTAACCGAATAGATAGATCAGGAGGTCCCCAGAGAGAAGCCTCCTAAGGCGATATCTTCTTCTTTGTGTTGAATTTCCAGGAGTGGGGCATTGTCTTCAATAGGGGCATGAATCCCAGAGTCCCCGTGGATAGTGAGCGTTCCCGTTTCCAATCCCAGTCGAATTTTCTGATGGAGTGTAGAGGGCACAGCCATGATGTCTAGTCGGTGCAGCTAGGGCCTTCCCAATAGCAGGTTGAAAGAGGCGGGAATGTTCACCACATGAAATTCCACCTCCGTTTGATATGGTCCGAAAGTCATAGGAAGCATGATAGTCCCAACCACATCTGTCCGAGTGTTATCATATGCTCGAACCCTGACTTCTGATGGGGAGAAGTCCTTATTTTTGTACCCCAGGCAATAAGCAACGCGGAGTGGGCAGACATTAATTGCTGAGCCATTGTCAACCAGGATCACTGGAACCATTTTGCCATGGCATTTCAGGGCAATGTGTAATGGCCGATTATGATCAGTTCCTTTGGTAGGTAAGTCTCGATCGGTGAAAGTAATGGCATGCTTGATTGGTATGGTCTTGATCAGTGCCACAAGCTCATTGGGGGTTATGGCGGAGGGAACTTTCAATTGAGAGAGTGGTTGAATGAGCCCTTCATGATGGCGTGTGGAATGAACCAGCACATCCCAAACGGACATCTTAGCATGGGTTTGCTCGAGTTGACGCTTGATCATTCCTTCGGGGTTCTTCTCTGGTCGGGAAGGCTCCTTGATTGGTGGGTCGAAGGGTCGAAAGGTGTTTTTAACTGGGGTGGTAAAGGGATCAGAGGTCCCTGGGACTGCAGGGTTGGAAGGTTCTCCGGCTTGAAGGTTTGGACGTTGGTAAACACGGCCGCTTCTGGTCAAATGATCAATCTGGCGGTACTTTGATTCTTCACTCCATAAGTCAGCCAGGGCTTTACGCTTGTTCCCGATGGTTGTTTCCTGCAGATTGGCGGCCATATCAGCAATAACCAAGTCATCCCACAGATCTTCAGGTTTCCACTTTTCAGCCTCCATTACTATCTTGTTGACGGTCCATTCCTCGTTTCCCACTTTTATATTGACCACCTTGGTGTTAGCCCACAAGTTTGTTCTAGTCCCTGGTTCATCCTCCCACAAGTTCATCATAGCAACATCGGCGTCTTTTGGAAATGTAGCGGAAGGTTCGGATTCAGTCCCATCGACAAGGTAGTCCATCGGGTCGTACCCGTTACTGGCAACTTCTTCTTTGAATCCAGGAAGGTTAGGGTACGGGGTAAGGTCCACATTGCCGTACAAGTTATTGATGACAAAATCGTTAAAATGAGAGAAATACGGGCCGAGCGGAGCGAGTTCTGGCCAGTTGTATGCCATCATCTCAGGTGGATATCTTGGCTGATATTCTTCACCGAATAGTGCTGGCAAGCAGAAGGTGTCCAAAGGGTCATTCCAAGCCAAAAGCTGGTACTCATCTGGGGTTGGATCCCATCCCCACTCAAGCATGTCCTGGAAAATTTGATATTCTTCCCCTTGATTTTCAAATAGCGCATGTAGAGAGAATCCATCAACTTCCCATCCGGCCTCGGACATAGGTTCATCGTTTCTTTGGAAGTTGGCAGCTTCAAACTCTTCCCAATCAGCAATCAGTTCTCCCCACGTGTCTTCCCATCCCCATATAGAACGAAGGGCAGTTTCTTCGGGAATTTCACCAACAGGCCTCGGTTCGGTATTGGGGACAATGAACAGGGTAGGGTCGAATTCTGGGAGGTTTTGATTTTCGGCTAGGGTGATTTGGTTAATACGGAAGGGAGCGTTGTGTTGCGGTAGAGAGTTTGAAATGGTGTTTGGTTTATCTGAGGGTGGAGCATCGACGATCTTGTTGTCGATGAGGTTTTGGATTTCGTGACGAAGGCGGATGCAGTTGTCGGTGGTATGGCCGGGCATTTGGTGGAAGTCACAGTAGACATTTTGGTTTAGGTTTGGTGGAATGGTTTGTGGAGGCGGAAGAGGTTTCGGCTCTGGGATTTTGGTTTTTCGGAGATTTGGTTGACTTCTACAGGTTTAGTGCACGAAGTTCCTGCTTGGTTGGTATTCCCGAAGAGAACGTTGCTGTTTCCCGAATATGCCCTCTTGGATTTTGACCTGGATCCTGATTCTTTCTTTTCCAAAGTTCCATCCCGTAAAGCCTCTTCTACAGCCAGTCCAGAATCATAAAAGGTTTCGAACTTTGGGGCAGCCTGAGAAAGAACCATGTAAGGAGCAAAAGAGCTTGGCAAGTTCTTGGTTATTATCTGTATCTGTTCTTTCAAATCAGGCTTATTCTGCATCTGGGCAGCCTTAGCCCTCCAACGCTTCACAAAGTCGGCAAACCTTTCCTTCTCATTCATCTTAGTGCTTTCCAACTCCCTCGTGGTAATCTTCAGGTCAACGTTGAAGTCATACTGGGCCACGAAAGCCGTTCCGATGTCTTCCTAAGTCCTTTTCTTGGATGGTTCGAGAGTGAGGAACCATTGCAGGGCTGGCTAGACAAGGACTCGTGGAAGAGTTGGGCCATAGCTTCTTTTTCGATGCCGCGCATGGTGAGGGATCCGACATATCCTTGAAGATGGGCCCTTGGATCGCCGATACCGTCGAACTTCGCAAAGTCCACTCCTTTGAACTTTTCCGGCAACTTGGCATTTGGAAAGAGGCATAGCTTGTTCATGTCAATCTCTCCTTTTCCAAGCCGCTTAGTTTCTTGGACGGACTCCTCGAGCTTACCAATCTTAGCAATGAGGGCAGCCAGGTTGGGATCAGGTTCTGGTGTTTCTTCTTTGAGTCGCTCGGGCTGTGGCCTAGCTTGAACCTTATCGCTGATTTCCTGCATACTTTCCATTATCATGTTCATGTCGTTCTTCATAGAGACTACGGTGGCCTTAAGTTGTGCATCGACACCGGCAAGGGATTGCTTAAACTACATAACCATGTTAGCCATGTTCTGCCTGAATTCTTCTATTCCGTCTCCTTGATCAGCTATGGATAAAGGATTTTGGGCGGGATTGAGACTATGGGTTCTTCTACTACGGGTTGTTCTGGCAACTGTTGTTCCCCTTGCTCAACTTGGACTTCGAACAGTGGGGTTTCTTCCAGGGTGTTTACGCAAACTAGTCTTTGGGACAGACGAAACCAATTGGGTACAGCTTCTTTTCTTTGCAGGCGATCAATGTTGGCGGCACTGGCAACAAGTCAAAAAGGAGCAACTCATAACCGATCCGAATGCTCGCCCTACTTCTACCCACCTCCTAGAAACAAGGCCTAGGACCTACTGGTGGCTTGAATCTCACTTAAGGCGCTTGTCGAGAAGATTTCCGATGGTAGGGTAGGTCTTGTCAGCGAGTTAAATTCGAGCAGGTCGTAACGAGGCCAATCTCCTTACCATGACCATCCGAGACAAACCAATGTGGCCACCGGAATCCAGATACGCACGCGCTTAAGGCTAGACTCAAACCAAGGGAGCCATTCAGGCACGGCAAACACCGGAGGTATCGCAAACTCCACGGATTTAAGGTCTCCTAGACCGACCGGAGGGCCTTAAGGAGTTCTAAGGAAGCCTAATCCTCTAGCCCGCAAGATGCAATGATGCATGAATGATGTGTGTGTACAAGAATAAAATGCACGTAAGCAGGATATAACACATAAGTTCTAGCCATGGGTTCCTGTCCTAGTTGGGATGGTTCTATGGCTATGTACAAGTGCAAAAGCTGGTTTTGGTCTCAGAAGGGTTCCCCGGACTAGAGCCACGATGTGCTACCCCATGTCAAGTGTATTGTAAGACAATGGTCGAACAGCACGATGGCTCATCATAGTCGAGGGTTGCTAGGCATTTCAGGAGAGCTTGTCACCGGTAAACCAGGCAAGGTAGCCGAAACACACTAGCGAGGCTTGTGCGGTGCAAAGTGTACACAGGATAAAAGAGTTTAATCTTCCGAAGAACATTTGAAAATCCCCCTTTTGAAAACACCTTTCGAGTTTGGCCCTCTTGATCATTCAATACTTTTGTGCATTTTTTTTAAAAAAAAAAAGTATTGAACGAAGCTCGGTCCCCAGCAGAGTCGCCACTGTGGGCTCCAGTGCCCTTTCTTTTTTTGAAGAGTCACCACCTGGATTTTTGAGATGGATAATCCCGAGAACTCACTTGCAAAAGGCTTTTGATCTAGCGAAAACATTGAGATTTTGGGTTCGGGAGCCATGTTACGAATAGGGAAGGTTTTTCTTTAAAAAGCACCCCACTCGCCCGGGGAAACCGGTCTCTACTTGATATTTTCAAAAGGGGGAAATCTGAAATACCATTTGGAGTATCAAGCTCTTTAATAAAACAAATAACAGGGAAGGGACATGGGAAATATATCAAGTTGACGTGCATGTGGTGATGTCTGTACAGTAGTGATAAAATGACATGAGCAGGTGGAATGAATAGCATTAAGAAAATTGTCTGGACCTCAGTCATACCGTACACGGCACCCTGAGCAGCCGCGCGCGGCAACTCAACATGCCATGTGGGGTACCTGCTCTGCTGTCAGACTGTTACAGATTGTCAAAACATCATTTGGCTTATTATACTCTTTGTACATCTTTGAGAAGTTGGTCAGAAACCTCAAGACAATCAGATCATCCCAAAGATTTTATCGTTTTCTTAAAACATTGGCCCAAAACAACTTTTAACACATTTGATCATTTAGAATGATCTTGAAAACCTTTTTAAAGAACCAAAACATGGCTTGTAGATATGGTCTTATTTTGAAAGAGACAGAAACATTAAACAGCAGATACAGGCAACCACAACAGATAACGACTCAGATCCAGACAGCCTACCTGCAACAATATCAGCATGTACCGTGTCGTGCGTTGAGAGTCAGGGTGTCGCGCGCCTGATCAACCAACCGCGCGGTTTCCCAACCTCAGCACAGAGCTGGTTTTATTTTATAAAAATGAGTTTTAAGTCAGGATCTAACCAAAAGGGATTAGACCTACTGATAGAAAAGTCCCCTAAGGACCAGAAAGGAGTCTAGTCCAAGAATACTAGTTTTTACCTTTGGTGTTGAGCTTGATCAAGGATGATTGATGCGAGGACGGAGACGGATCGTGACGGATGTAGATGGAGGAGGTTGAATGAGACAAAAGAGGGGGTATGGTTATGAGTGAAGGTTAGGTATTTTAGGGGATGGGGATTTGAAGTTAATGAGAGATCAACTTCAATGATGAGAAGAGAGTGAGTGAAAGTACTTAAAGAATGTATTTTGGGAATGACATTCTTTTAGACTTGGAAATGGAAGTGGAAATGGGAAAGTGGTGTGGAAACTAGAGAGAGAAAGCTTATGGAGGAAGAATATTCAAAAGCAAAGAGAGCCAAGAGAAAGGCCAAAAGGGGACCCCTTTCCCTTGAGTGGAGGGGTTAATTTATAGGCAAAAGGCCAAGGATTTTGAATTTCAAATAGTGGAGGTATTTTCTGAGCGGGCCAGAAGTGCATTTTCGGCTGAGCCAGTCATCAGCTGTGGCTCAAATTGGTGTGGCCGACAGCTTTCTGAGCCAGTCAGCCTTTTGCTTTAGGTGCCGTGTGGTGCATGTTGGTCGCGCACGGCTACTTGAATTTCAAGGTGTCGTGCGCTCCGGTGCCATTCCGCACGGTGCCTCCTTATTCGGTCCAGGGTCTTTTGGGCTTTATCTGGGCTTTTTGGGTTTTTGGGTTTGCATGGGCTTAGAAGAAATCATTTTTCAAGCTCACAAAGGTATTGTTTCCTTTATTTCATCATCGGGGCGGACAAAAACTTTCCGAGGTCCAGATTGGGGTGTCTACAACCTTGCACTATCGTACTTTCTTCCACAATATCTTCTCAAATCCAATCCAAAGTACCTATTTTAGCCATGCAAGTCTTGAATTAGGAAGAAAAGTGCAAGCAACACTTGATCTTTCAACCAAAGCATGACAAGGTGATTAAAAAATGAGATATATATAGAGAGAGAGAGAGAGGCAGATTTTGGTTGAGTGAGGGAGAGAGGAAGCCTTGGCCTATAAATAGCAAGCCATTCCAAGCTTAAACTCACACCTTCACTCGTTGCTCCAACTTCTCTCTTGAATTTCTAAGCTTTCCAAGTTCCAAAGTTCTAGTTTCTTGAGTTTTTCTTGAAGTTCTTCAAGAAACTCATCCAAGCCCGCCACTAAACCGCCACTCCACCACCCTCTTGATCCAAAAGTTTTAGTACTATTAGTCAAGATCTAGTTTCGAGAGAAACACTTCTCTTTCGAAGCTACCGGAAGCTTACCGTAAAACGTTACTCCGTCCGATAGCCAACGTACCTTCCGTAGCCGCCCTACCGCCAAGAAGAACGGTAGACTATTCCTAACTATTTTCTCAAAGTATAAAGGTTAATGATATGTAGATTAGTCTTATCCCTACCTTAAGTATAATTAGAAATGTGTTGATTTATCAATGTTGAAGATAAAAGTATATCACTTGATTAGAAGTATTCGTATTTTGATCTTTAAGATGGTTATTAGCTTGTTTACATGCTACTTGCATTACTTGTGGTTGTTTGAGAAAGCATAAGTGATTATCACTCTAAAGGCGTCTGTACATGTGGCGTTATACTTTAAGTGGTGATTTTAGCATAATTAAGTAATATAGAGTTGGATGATCTTGCTAGTTTATTTTCAATATTACAATAGTCCTACCGCGGAGTCTATGCATGAGAACGAGACACGGAAATTGAGAAAGTAGAAACATGGCACCTAGGGTGTGGTTAACATGGATAAAATATTTTTGAAACTACATAATGGCTGGACATGGTAGCCATTGTGTGGATGTGAAAACCCGCAAGGTGGCCGGACTTGGTAGCCCTTTGTGTGGACTTGCAAAAACTGCGATGAGGCCGACTTGGTAGCCCATTGTGAAGATTTCCAATGGGGCTGGACGTGGTAGTCTCATTGGTAATATGGGTTGGTTATCCGTGGAGAGGAGCCAATGCAAGATTTGAAATGTCTTGAAACCAACAATGTGGCCGAACTTGGTAGCCCATTGGGTGCGTTGCCAATGGAGCCGAACGTGGTAGCCTCATTGGTAACGAGGGTTGGAATGATATTCGAAATGTTACTTTTGTAAAGTGAAAAATGGAGACAAGGTCTACAATGAGTCGCGTAGGAGAAACACAGAACTTATGACACTAACGCTCGATGAATAAAGAATGTGGATGTGTAACTGCTACATGTTTTATTAAAGACGCATGTTCTATTTAGAAATCGATACCTATATGTTTTATTGATTATAAGTTAAGGGTTAGTGGGTATGGTTTATTCTATTGAGCTCCTGTAGCTCATGGTGTTACCTTTTGGTTACCACGACATATTATCTTGGGGTGACGCGGTATAATGTGTCGAGTTTATAGATGAGCGAGGTGAGCAGTACACTTTGGAGGCTTTCGTCGATGAGCTTGGTAGGATGGAGGAAGAGGCGAAGCAGTAGATAACCTTAGATTTCCCTTTTTTGTGTAATATAAGCACTCTCTTGGGAAGTTATGTTGTAATAATAAGCCAGACTCTACTTAGTTTTGTCAATGAAATGTTTAATTAATGTACCTGAAATTGGTGGCATTACAATATTGATGTTGTAAATAGATTGGACAAGACGGGCCGTCGCTTAGTTGGACAGGACGGGCTATCGTTGAAAGGAGGACGGGACTGGCTGTTGTTGAGTTTGGACAGGACAGGCTGTTGGGCGGATCAATTTTTAGAATGACCGAGCCATTAAAAAGGTGGACAGGACGGGTTGTCGTTGAGTTGGACAGGAAAGGCCATTGTTGATGGGGATCAAACTATCCTCGGCATAAAGAAATCCAACAATGACGGGTATCGCATCAGGTAAGTTAAATTCCATTATTGGGAATCAGAGCCAATCTCCTTATCAAAGACAATCTGAGGCAGAGCAATAAGGTTGTTGGAAGATGCGCTAATAGTTAGACCAATGTGGACCAAAATGGGCGACCAATTGTTGTGGACTGATTGGATTGATGGACCATCATGGAATTAGACAGGACAAGCTGTCATTGGAATTGGACGGGTGCATCATCATTGTGGATGACTTGGACCATTGTTGAGTTGGGACAGTGGATCATCTTGATACAGACCATCGTTGAGTTGGGACGGTGGATCATCATTGAGGATGATATGGACCATCGTTGAGTTGAGACAGTGGATCATCCTTGAGGATGATTTGAACCATTGTTGAGTCGGGACGGTGGATCATCATTGAGGATGATTCGGACCATCGTTGAGTCGGGACGGTGGATCATCATTGAGGATGATTCAGACCATCGTTGTGTTGGGGACAGTGGATCATCAATGAGGATGATACGGACCATCATTGAGTTGGGACGGTGGATCATCATTGAGGATGATACGGACCATCGTTGAGTTGGGAAGGTGGATCATCATTGAGGATGATTCAGACCATCATTGAGTCGAGACGGTGGATCATCATTGAGTTGTGAGATATTCTGATTCCCAAAGTGTATTCCATGTGCCAGCAGAATGGATCAGAGAGACCGTGTGCTTGATGCTTGCCATGGAGAATGAGATAGGGAAAGCGGTGTGAGGCATTCCCCCACTTTTGCACTATCCCAAAGAAGCGACTCCAGCTCCAATTCCAATATTGATTAGACCCCAGGTATAGATCCCAAAATCCTGTTGACTTGCTACTTTTGATACTGGATAGGCATGCTCTGGCACTTGATAGACTTTTCCTGCTTTCAACATTTGATATGCAATATGTAATGATATGCATACTAAATTGAATGCACAAATTGAAAATGCAAAGGCAGACTAAGGCGGCTTCTAGAGGACAACGACCTAGAATGACCACAACCACAAGAGCTACACAAAGCAACACTGCCACCTCAGCCCCAACTCAGAGATATGAGAGCACTAGACAACCTGCGACTGGAGGTGTGCATTTGAAAGAGAGGCCCATAAAAAAGGTGGCTTGCGCCGAAGAGTTTTCAAAGGTTCAGAGGAAAAGTCTGAGAGAGAGAGAAACCTCGTCAGTGATAGCCTTCTCAAAAGAGGAGGATGGGACAGGAGCCCTAGGTACTCGAGGAGATCGAGAGTGACAACAATTAGGAGAACGAGGCCGAGCTCTACCACTAAGGACTACCACTGAACCTCTTTACTTTATTGTCCTTTGCCTTTGAAAATTGGGCCTGTGTGCCCACGTAGATAGACTTAGCAGTGGGCCACATTGCCTAGGTTGACATAAGTAGGAGTAGCATTGGGCCTGTGCGCCCGTTTTTGACTTTTGAGCGGATGTGCCCTGCAGATATGCTTTTGCTTGGGCCGTTGAGTTTTGACAAGCATGATGTTCCACCATTATTTCATGGATACTGTTAGTAGCAAATAAAAGTTGTATTTTCTGGGTTTATTGGTTCTCCATTGGAAAATTGATAACAGAAAACCTAAAAACAACCGCTAATATCCAACTCGCATTGACGAATGATCTCAGATGACAAATAGGCGCGTGTATATGTACAAACTTGCCTAGCTCGAATGAAAAGGAATGAAGAGCCCCAGAATTATGCGTAAGCTCTTTGACACATGGAAAATAATGAAGTTTTGGGCATTAATGAGCCAAAACTCAAAATATTCCTCGACAAATGAAACTGACACTTGCGTAAGGTCAAACAGATGTACAATGACTTGTACGAACTGATAAAATAGAGAAAAGCATCCCAAAATGACAATGGATTGAAAAACTGAAAAAATATCACAAAAAATGGACAAAAGACACCAAAGATGACTCATATAAGTCCCGGACTGAAACCGACACCCCTGCACAGTCATGCTAGGCCCATATGACGTGTACGACATGACAAAACTTGGCAAAAGCCCATTGAACGATATTCGAGGTGCTTTGGATTTGAAATGGAGAACGATAAGCTGGAGGCAGTAGCTGACCGTTACTGTCTACTGCTGGAGTTGCAGTAGCACGCATAGGACTGGGACCAACGCGCGACTCTAATGACACGCGCAAGCATTTGGGACTAGATCGCGCAACTGTAATTCTACATCAGGTGCCTTTGCTTCTTGTTCTGATAGAAATCAGAGCAAGACAAAATATCGACTGACTTCCGAGTAGACTTCGCTGTGCTTAGAATAAGTTGTGAGCCATTAGGCCTCGCAAGCATTTTGTTCTATTTTTCATGCCTCAAATGTTTTAAGGCTTTATGCTCAGCTTTTGTAATAGAAATAATAGTTTGCAATGAGATTGAAATATGAAATGTTTCCCCCTTATGATTCTCCAATGAAGCTTGTCCTATTCTCGACCTTGCCTGACCTTTGATGTGCACCAAAACAACCATGGATCAAGTTGAAAGATTGAAACCGAATCTCAAGGGGAGATTGCCTACGTATCCCTTTTCAAGGAATCAAGTCAAAGCATAGTTCCGGCCAAGGTTCGTTCGTGTGTTTTACCTCTCTTTTTATGCTCTAGCTTTTGCCTAGAACCGCCTCTTAAGATTTTCGGTCTAACGAGCTTTTTATAGACACCCCAATTTGGCCTAACGATTATTTCAACTCCCACCTTGGGACCATCCCGATGATGATACGGATTCGATGATTGCTGATTGCTTTTTGATGAAACCCATGGACTTATGGTACGAACTCTGAGCCACTTAGAGGACCCAATCCAGAGCCAAATAGCCTTTCAGACAGAAATATAGTGTGTTAGGAAAATCCATCGACTGGCCGCAACATCGATTTCACGGCCTTAACATCCATTCCTCACCCGAGCAACCTGTTGCACCCAAAATCTCCCTGAGAGATCGAAGCCTCGGCCGCCAGATCAATGGCTCGGCCGCTACATCCATTTCCAGGCTGTGACATCCTTTCCTCGGCCGCCAGATCGGCCTTTTTCCAGACTCTCGAACCTTCTGCCGGTTGATCGATCCACCGCCTCTCCGATGCGTTCGGGCTACGTTCAGGGATTATGTTGAAGTGTTCGAGTTACAATGCAAATGCAATTGTAACCCCGTGATTTGATTGGACGAAGTGTGTCATCCCTTTGCCTATATAAAGAGGCCTTTGGCCTCCGAAAATACAGACCACAATACAACGAAAATCCTCAGATCTATACACATTCAAGCCACGAAATTCTGGCTATACACTCCCAAAAACCCTCTCTGCAAAAGCCCCAACCTTCCATAGGCGGCCATCAATCAGACGATCCAACCCCGGAGTTCAAACCCTAGCCCTAGGGTTTCGTCCAAGAAGCAATCAATCAGTCAATCTCCATCGATCAAAAGCAATCAAGCAACTGAGGGATCAAGGTGGTGAGGCCCAACGACCTCTCGTTTGGTTTATTTTATGCTTAATTTACTAATCGTAGCCTTCTGATAGTTAAACTTTACATGCGGTGTGAGGAAGAACACCAGCCGGGGCTTCGATGCCTCGGCCGGTACATTAAACCTGCCCAATTCCTCGGCCGTGACATCATTCACCGGCCGAGTAATCGATCTGCTGGCACAGTTTTGATTTGTTTACTGCTTTCTGACGCATGATTTATTTACAGTCTCGGCTCACCTTATTAACTGTTTAAAGGATAAAAATAGACTACGTGTATGGATAGATAAAGCATCTATATGTCTTATGTTGAATGATTATGGGCTAGCCTCGCGGCTAGGCAGAGAGGGGTGCCTAACACCTTCCCCTTACTGTACTTTTGGCTTCCGTACCCAGAATCTCTACTTATTTCCTAGTTTTAATAAACTGGGTGGCGACTCTGTTTTGATGATAACCGCTATCGTGTGGTGATACCTCTAGCCATGGAAGTATCCACGATCTTGGTTTATGAAGCAAGCAACCAATCGAGCAAACAACGTGATGAGCCAACTGTATGGCGATGCCCCGTTTGGGAGGTGTCTACAGTTTTCTGGCGACTCTGCTGGGGATATGAGAGCCATAACTAGAAAGTTCAACATAAGACTAATACATGCCTTATTTAATTCATTTATCATATGCATCGAGCAGGCAAGCCTCGTTGAGTTCATCTAATATCCCGGCATGACACGGGCTATGTTAGGGGTTCCACAAACTCCACAATCACTTGTACCTTTTGGTATATCAAAGGGAATCACCCAATTACCGCCTATGATGGGGTTTGGTGAAAGGATTGGTGCCCTTTGACAACGGAGCACCCTGAGACTACCTAAAACCTTTCATGTGATAGAAAGCCATAGAACTTATCAAACTAAGACAGGAACCTACAGGATAGGAACCTACCTGCATTTCGCTTCCAAGTTCTTCCTCACACCTTGTATATGTTGTTTTAATAGCTCTTTCTGTGCAGAAGGGTTGGGGCATGAACTAAGAGCCCTAACTCTTAAGTCTTTATAACTAAGCACTGAGGCATGCCATTGCCTACAAGGTATGTTTTTGGCATCTTGAAAGCATCATTGCTTACTTAACATTCCCGCTTTACTTAAGGCACCGCGAAGCATGGATTTCTAGAACGAAATCAAACACTGGCTGTCCCGCCGACAATTGAACTAGGAGTTGCTCTAGCAATCTTTGCCTTGCGAGGCTAAAGGAAAGAGGGGGTGTAAAGTAGTAGAGCAGATTATGGATGATTATATGCAAAGTCGAGGATATTATGGATAGAACTTGCAATACTTATTTCTCCATGAATGATTCAGCATGACAAGTGTAGGACTTTAAGTCCTACTTTCAAATCAACCTAGCAACCCATCTTTTAAAATTCAAAATTTTGAGCATCCTTACTGCAACGAGTTGGTAAGATTTAGGAGTTTGTCAATGTGCTGACAGGTAATCATAGGAATCCCAATTACCTCGATCATGTTTTGAGAAAGAAGAAAAAATTTGTTGAATGAGTTTCTGAAAGACCAACCTCAATGTGTTTTGGTGAAAATAAGTTTTGATAAGCACTTACTAAAAAAAATAAATAAATAATCCAAAGCTGGTAAAAGGTCGTGTTAGCATTATGTGGAATGAAGGAATCTTCCCTAATCAAGAATTGAAAGAACTTTCAAAATTTTTTTGCAAAACCTGATCTAATCCTCAAATGACAAGAATTGTGGAACATTCAAATAGCCGTCAGCACTGCGGTAAAACTCTAAGTCTACTTTCTGTTGTGGGCATCTGCTCAACTTTATCGGTCTGTCTTATAGTAGGATCTTCTTAAGTGACATGCAGTATTTGTAAACAACGAGTCTTAAGAATCATCCATATCAAAAATTACTGGCTATCTATGGTATCCAATAAACTCATGCGTAGAAACAAAATGTTGTACATGACTCATCCATAATCTGTGAAAGTAGCTATAGTGCTATATATATCATTTTGTTTGTCTTTCTCTAACCATGCAGGGGACGAAACCAAAAGAGGAGTTCATCACCCTTATTTCTTCTCATAGCACATTGCATACCCTGTGCTAACATCGAGTATCATTTGGTTAAACCACCCCATCATGCTAGATTTGCATTTTAAGGGCAATAAGTGTGTTTAATGTGTGCACTGCATAGACACTTGATTTTAGACATCTCAACCTGAACGTAACTAAGTTCTTGCTTTTCTTAAATTTTGGGTTTTGTCTAAGACGTGACAACAATGGCTGACGAGAAGATTGAAGCTCTGGCTGCTAAGGTTAATGTATTGGTTGAATCAATGGCTGCCCTGACCACCATTGTTCACAGTTTGCGAAGAAGCTCTTCACAAGCTCCACCTCCATCTCCCCCTGCTAGATGGACCGAGAAAACAGTTCAAAAGGAAATTCATTTTGCCAAGAAAAGACAAGGAAGAACAATGATGAACCTGCAGGCTCAACATATGGAACAAGTCGAGGGAGAAATCACCAAATCCAAAAGAAGCCGTCCCAACCATACCATTGTCACCAATACCAACAGTGCTATGTTTCCACTAAATTCATCCCAAAGCACCCCTACTCACCAGAACCCCACTTCCAGAAATCCTAAACGTCGTGCACTCCGCCACCGCCAAAATCTTAACTCATCCCCATCTCAAGCCCTGGCTACTCTGGTCGAACAAGGACTCCTTGAACCTTTAAAAACTCAATCACCTCACCCACCATTTGGCCCAAACTATGATCCTACCAAGCACTGTGCCTACCATCAGATTTCTGGGCATGAAACTGATCATTGCATCCAATTGCAACATGATATCCAAGAACTCATTGATTAATGGGTGTTCCAACCAAATTGAATGTTTGAGCGGCAACAGCCAAGTCTGTCACGTCTTAGTCTGAATGTTGAGTCAATGTTTTAGCACAATCTGAGTCTTGGGTTTATTTTCTTTTAGGAGTTTGAGTCTTGAGTTTATTTTCTCTTAAAATTAAAGTCATTTTGTTCATCATGGTTTTTGATTAGCTTTTTGCACTCGATATGAAATGTCAATCTCTTCCAAAATGAGAAATCTCCTTACACTTGAACTACGAATGGCTTGATTCTCTTTTTGGGATACGTAGGCACCTTATGGTCGGCCACAATTTTCAAACTATTTTCCCATGTGCTGAGTTGCTGCTATAGAATGTTCATGATAACGTCAGAAGTTGAAAAACGATCCTTAGGGATTTTAAAGTGATCTCATGATATCTTTTTGAAACATATTATAATTCACTCAAGTTGTCAAATGCTAAGAACGAGTTTTGAAATCTATGATCCATGTCATTTTTGTTGGGCTAAGAAGGAGTCAAAACGTTTCTGCACCCTCGCGGAATTCATTTGCAAGAAAATCATGCTGTATGAAGAGTAGTAAAAAGAAGGAAGAAGAGGAAGAATGAAAAACAAAGAAAAAAAAGGGAGTGAGCTCGCTAGATTGAAAACCCGCAAGGGCGGTCTAGGCAAAAGTTAGAGCACAAACAAAGTGAGAAATTCGCCGTGTTTCCATACATCTGCTATGTATCTCAAAGGATTCGCTTGGTTAAACATCGAAGCTCTTAAATCTCTTGGCTAGGATTCCTGTCACTTTGTCGTATGTTTCAAGATGAAGAAAGGCATTCATTTCTCTATCCCGAAAACTTATCCCTTGCTAACCACGTCGAGTCTCTGGATAATCTCTTTGAAAAGCCTGCTAGGCAGCCATCCCCTACACTGGGGCAAATACAAAAAAAAATATATATATACAAGGAGAGATGAAAGAAAAATCAAATGAAAGAATGAGCACCCCGTCATACAAGGGGCATTTTTAAGGAAACATCTCTTCCAATCCATGCAAAGGCCATTGTTGAAGAAATTAATTCTTTCACACAAAGTAATGGCAAGAGACAGCAAGAGTTGATAAAAATGTTGAAGATGGCTGCTAGCTTTTAAAACCCAAGCATAAGTAGAAATTAGGTTTGAGCCTTTACATCCGCTTCTTTCTCAAGCCAAAACCCAAGCCTACATTATGGTCCATAACAAAGTCCTTTCAGATTGAGAAATATGACTTAGTAGCAAGGTCCTAGACACTAGGGGGCATCACCAATGTGGAACTTAGCACAAGAATCCTGAAATTTGCATCATCTTGGCAAATCAAACAACATGGAGAGTTACGTGAGACAAGGGGGTATGCCTATGTTTCCCTTTAAGCACCTCTCTCAAAAGTATCCAACCTCTTATATGGGTCTCAGTGGGTGCTTATCAATCCAACTCAAGTCAACCAAATCAAAGTTCAAAGCAACAAACTCACCTAATTGACTAGGGGCATAGGTTTGCAAAATAGTTCTATATCTTTTGATGATTGAATGACGTAAGTGTGGAGCATGGATGGAATGATATGACCTTGAAGTCCTCGAGGAAAAGCTTTCAAAGTTAATTTTATCCTAAACATTCTTGACACAACAATACAAGCACAATTGCTTTTACAAATTTTAGGAGATAAAATGAGTTTCTCATTTCATGATGAGTGTAGCTATATGGGCCCTTGGTCAAACAATATTTTCAGCAGTGTCGCCAGAGTATTGTAGTCTATCTTGTCGTAGTCACTTAACTAGTTTAAAGTCATTCTTGGTCTCCTTAAATCAAAGAGAAGCATTAGCTTAAATGCTCGAAAGTTGAGATGTCCAGAATACATTGTGGAATTGTTTGCATATCATTATCACCTGTCCTTTGCATCCTAGTATTTCATGCGCATGTCATTATGGCTGCTTAATGGAAGTAGTTGTCTTGGTTGCACGAGCTAACCCCAAGTGTGAGTTGTTCTTATGCTCAAGCAAGGCAGGTTCATCAAGGCATCATGGCCATCATCACTATACAAGAAATAAAGGGCAACCAAGGGATGCACTGTAACGTCTACCTCCCTACCAACACACTTAAAGAAAGCTCAGCTTGAGAAGCGTCATATCCTGGGGGAACACCTCAACTCTTTTGTGGAATGTTGTCACACAGCACTGTCAAAGGCATGCCAAGATCTCCGCCAAGGAAACATTTCACTCACATTCATTGTTATTTACACCGCATGCTAGGGGCAATAAGATCATTGTCATCATGCACGACTGAGCTAGGGTCAAGCATTCATTGCCTAAACAGGGGGCTTGCGTTTCTTTTTAAATACTCCAAATTAACATGCCTATGTGTTGCATTGCAATCTATGTCACCCAAAATCGTTCAAGCTTTTGAACTAGGGTTCTTCAAGTGTAGTGGTCCTGCCCCTAGCAGTCAGCATAAAAGGACTTCGACCCGTAGTCGACTCCAAGCCTGTTGCATGATATTTTCCTATCCATTGCTGTTTTCTAAACTATTCAAATGTGGATTGCAGGATTCTCTTGGATTTCCGTCATTGAAGCGATTAGGATCAACCACATCAAGCTGTGTGTCTATGACTGACAAAGCCAAGTCAAAGAAGCTGGAAGATAGCTTCATAACTAGTCCTGAGCCAACTCTACAATTGGCACCATATCAGCAACATCAAAGTGGCTTCGCACTTTGCATCTCCAAAGCTCCTTGCTTCATGCTTTCATCTCCATATCAGCAACTCTACACTCAGACAGCCCTCGCGCTCAGCAGTTCTAAGCCAACAGCCAATAAGAAAAAACACCTGCATGAAGCTCAACCTAGTACACACTTCAACTCTTCAGAAGGCATTTGTGTAACCAGCTTCCAGAAAGCATTCAACCTCCGGAAGGTACCCCATTAATGGAGGCGATGGAAATCTCTCAAAACAAGTCGAATTTGCCAAAGGAGGCGATGGAAATCTCCTAGAGCGTATGTGTGAATCACCCCGTCTGTCAAGGTGATGAAAATCTGTGAATGCCATAATAGCCGAAGCATTTCACAAGCCTTATGGCATTTTGGGTCAACAAGTCGACAGAATCGAAGTGGAATAGGGTCAAGATCTTGCCTTGGGGGAGTCCCGAGCATACTAAGATCTAGCCTTGGGGAGAGTCCCACACTCAGATCTAGCCTTGGGAGGAGTCCCGATACTCAGAACTAGCCTTGGGGGAGTCCCGAGCATACTCACATTGGGGGAGTCCCGAGCATACTAAGAACTAGCCTTGGGAGAGAGTCGAGCATACTCGAGAACTAGCCTTGAGGGAGTCCGAGCATACTAAGAACCCGACCTTGGGAGGAGTCAGGAGCATACTCAGAACTAGCCTTGGGGGGGAGTCCCGAGCATACTCAGAACTGGCCTTGGAAGCATTCCAAGCAAGAAGAACAAATTAAACCCCGTGGAAGATGGAAGATGGAATATTCAACAACTCAACAGTTCTACAAACTCACTACTCAACAACGCCATATCACCTGCTCTCAAAGCCTGTACTTTGAATGCTCAAGCCTGTACTTGAACGCACAAGCTCTACGTTTGGATGCCCAACCACTGTGTACTGGACGCTCGAACTCGACGTTCGAATGCTTAAGGTTTATACCTTGAATGCACAAGCTCTACGTTTGGATGCCCAACCACTGCGTACTGGACGCTCAAAACCTGTACTTTGAATGCTCGGATTCTGCCGTCCGAATGCTCGAGCTCTAAGCTCCGGGTGCTCAAGTTCGGAACTTGAAAGAAGCTTTATGCTTAAATCAAACACACACGCACGGGCCCGTGCACATATTGCATCACCATTGTTATCATCGAGTCTGCATCATCATATCTGCTCATATCTTACCACTATCATCATATACATATTCTGCATATCTTTTATTCATGAAACAGGTCAATCCTGCAAATTAACCGGCTCTAAGCCTCGGTTTTATTGATCGGCCCGGTGTCTCGATCCTTTGGCTCGAAGCCAAAATTTATGACGAGAAAGCTCCAAACCATCAGAATGCAACCGGTTCTACACCTCGGTTCAAATCACGTCAAGCTCTAAGTGCCGACTCCTCAGGCTCTCACCTTACCAGCTCCGCCCTTCAGTTCCATCAAGCTCATTCGTAAGGATAGGCTATTCTACCGAGCTCCCCTTAGTCAAAGTAAGGATGATCAAGAAAAGCAAACGCACCTGTCGTGTATTGATCTACCCCAAAATACAAAAAGAAGCTCTCCGCCGGCATCCAATTCATCCCCAGCAGATGGTTTGGACTCCACCCAATTACATCAGTTCCATCAAGTTAATTCGAAAGGATGAACTACTCTACCAAGCTCCCCTCAGTCAAAGTAAGGATGATCAAGAAGAGCCAACGCACTCGCTGTGTATCGATCTACCCCAAATACTAAGGACGCTCTCCATGACAATTTCCCAGCCCCACGCTCCCTCAACTACTCTCCGCCAAAATCCTGGCTCAGTCTAGGTACGTCACACTACGGCTTTTAAAGCCCGAAGGTACGTCTTCTATCTCGAACCCTCCAAACTTTTTCTTTTTATTTTCCCTTCCGAACTACGGTTGGTCTGAATTTCTCCTATGGAATACGTAGGCAGCCTCCCGGCCCGACCATAACAAAAACTTTTTCAAAAACCCTTGGAATAGTGGTTGGACCAAATTGAGTTGCTTTTACAGCTTTGACTTTTACTCAAACATGTCTCGCGATCCGTCTGAGCTCAGTCAAAGAGGGGCATCTGTAGACAACCCAATTTGGCCTAACGATTATTTCAACTCCCACCTTGGGACCATCCCGATGATGATACGGATTCGATGATTGCTGATTGCTTTTTGATGAAACCCATGGACAAATGGTATGAACTCTGAGCCACTTAGAGGACCCAATCCAGAGCCAAATAGCCTTTCAGACAGAAATATAGTGTGTTAGGAAAATCCATCGACCGGCCGCAACATCGATTTCACGGCCTTAACATCCATTCCTCACCCGAGCAACCTGTTGCACCCAAAATCTCCCTGAGAGATCGAAGCCTCGGCCTCTAGATCAATGGCTCGGCCGCTACATCCATTTCCAGGCCGTGACATCCTTTGCTCGGCCGCCAGATCGGCCTTTTTCCAGACTCTCGAACCTTCTGTCGGTTGATCGATCCACCGCCTCTCCGATGCGTTCGGGCTATGTTCAGGGATTACGTTGAAGAGTTCGAGTTACAATGCAAATGCAATTGTAACCCGTGATTTGATTGGACGAAGTGTGTCATCCCTTTGCCTATATAAAGAGGCCTTTGGCCTCCGAAAATACAGACCACAATACAACGAAAATCCTCAGATCTATACACATTCAAGCCACGAAATTCTGGCTATACACTCCCAAAAACCCTCTCTGCAAAAGCCCCAACCTTCCATAGGCGGCCATCAATCAGACGATCCAACCCCGGAGTTCAAACCCTAGCCCTAGGGTTTCATCCAAGAAGCAATCAATCAGTCAATCTCCATCGATCAAAAGCAATCAAGCAACCGAGGGATCAAGGTGGTGAGGCCCAACGGCCTCTCGTTTGGTTTATTTTATGCTTAATTTACTAATCGTAGCCTTCTGATAGTCTGTTAATCTTTCTGTCTGGTGTGAGGAAGAACACCAGCCGGGGCTTCGATGCCTCAGCCGGTACATTAAACCAGCCCAATTCCTCGGCCGTGACATCCATTCACCGACCGAGTAATCGATCTGCTGGCACAGTTTTGATTTGTTTACTGCTTTCTGACGCATGATTTATTTACAGTCTCGGCTCACCTTATTAACTGTTTAAAGGATAAAAACAGACTACGTGTATGGATAGATAAAGCATCTATATGTCTTATGTTGAATGATTATGGGCTAGCCTCGCGGCTAGGCAGAGAGGGGTGCCTAACACCTTCCCCTTACTGTACTTTTGGCTTCCGTACCCAGAATCTCTACTTATTTCCTAGTTTTAATAAACTGGGTGGCGACTCTGTTTTGATGATAACCGCTATCGTGTGGTGATACCTCTAGCCATGGAAGTATCCACGATCTTGGTTTATGAAGCAAGCAACCAATCGAGCAAACAACGTGATGAGCCAACTGTATGGCGATGCCCCGTTTGGGAGGTGTCTACACTTTTGCTTTTTGCTTCTTTATTTTTGCCTAGACCGCCTTCTTAGGTTTTTGATCTAGCAAGATGCTTTTATTTTTGCTTGGAACTGCCCACCCTTGGGGTTATCAGCCCAACGACTTCTCTCAAGAAAAAGTAGGGTTTGAATTTATCCAGTATATATGACCAAGGTATGACCAGTATGACAAAAATCCTGTTGACTTGCTGCTTTTGATACTGGATAGGCGTGCTCTGGCAGTTGATAGACTTTTCCTGCTTTCAACATTTGATATACAATATGCAATGATATGCATACTAAATTGAATGCACAAATTGAAAATGCAAGGGCGGACTAGGGCAGCTTCTAGAGCACAACGACCTAGAATGACGACAACCACAAGAGCTACACAAAGCAACACTGCCACTTCAGCCCCAACTTAGAGATATGAGAGCACTAGACAACCAGCGACTGGAGGTGTGCATTTGAAAGAGAGGCCCATAAAAAAGGTGGCTTGCGCCGAAGAGTTTTCAAAGGTTCAGAGGAAAAGTCTGAGAGAGAGAGAAACCTCGTCAGTGATAGCCTTCTCAAAAGAGGAGGATAGGAGAGGAGCCCCAGGTACTCGAGGAGATCGAGAGTGACAGCAATGACGAGAACAAGGCTGAGCTTTACCACTAAGGACTACCACTGAACCTCTTTACTTTATTGTCCTTTTCCTTTGAAATTTGGGCCTGCGTGCCCACGTAGATAGACTTAGCAGTGGGCCATGTAGGGAGGTAATCCCGAACAGGTACAAACATGACCCGAACACGTGGTACGTGGGGCCTAGAATAAATATAATCGGAGCATCCGCCATGCAGTACGGTGAACGGCAATAAGGGCCGGAGACAAGAGAGGTCCCAGGTCCAAGATACCCGAGCAGGGGTATGGTCCAAAGAGCAAAGGGAAGTTGTTGGACCAGTCGCATGGTAGAGGGACCAGTGATATGAGAAATCATTGGTCCAGATGGGCTGTTCGGCAACGAGAGGGCCGAACATGAGCAACATTCTGGAGGAGATGCTCCATAAGAGTCCAGAAATGGCAAATACCCAGTAAGGAAAAGAGATCTGGAGAAGATACCCAACGGGAATGGAGTGAATGGCCAATTAAGGAAAAAGTTCCTAAATGGTCTATAAGGTAATACACGGTTAAGGGAACGAGGATCCCTGATATTCTAGGTTTCCTGTACGAGAAAGGAAACTTAGGGCAACGAGATGGCTTGGACAGCAAGCATAAGTGGATCTATAAATATGAGGTAAACCTAGATGTAAAGGTATGCAATTCTTGGCTATTTGCTCATTACCTACTGATAATTAGGGTTTTCACTAGTACGAGATACTAACTTTGGCATCGGAGGGCTTTTGCCACGAGAAGGCAAAGGTGCGCTCACCCTTTGTCTGTTTTACAGGTTCAACTCCGGCGGTGTGCTAGGGTTCCGGCGAAGGGTTCGAGGTAGCCGTTACGATTTGGTGTGGTTCAAAGGCTCTTTCGTTTTCCTGCACTTACAATTGGCGCCGTCCGTGGGAAACGAAAGAGATCCCTTTGAAAAAGCGACCATGGTGGAAGAAGATCCAAAAACCCCACTTGACCCAAATAATCACCAGGATGGGGAAGGCGACAACTCCCCACCAGATCCTCCGAGAAAACCCGATGGCGGGCATGCAAGGCGAACCACGAGTAAGGACCGCCCATTGGCAGTCCGTGGCAATTCCAGAACCAAAGATGGAAGGACGGCCATGGAGTCCACGAGAAGGAGTAAGTCCCGCCATGGGAGAGAGTCTGTTGCGCATTCGAAAAGTGTGCACAGCAAAGAAGATATCCTAGACAAGAAGAGACAGGAAATAGAAGAGTACGCTCGTCAGATTAGGAGACGAGAATACGAGATCCAGCAACTGCAACGGATATGAGAACATCCAGAGGACTCTGGACTTTCACGAAGAAAGTCCAAAGGAGAAAAGCTGGCTGTGGTGAAGTACAAGAGAGCTTCTTCACGAAAAAGAAGAAGCAGGAGTCTCACTCCAAGGAAACTGATGACTTCTTCACAAAAAAGGAGAAGTAGGAGCAAAAGTTCCACCCCGAGGAAGGAGGAACAAAGAAGCACCACAGGGACAGGTACGAGAGACTTGATTCCGATTGGGAAAGGAATGATGCCCAGGCTGCAAAGGGGCCAGAAGAGGGAACCATGTTTGCACGAGAAGCTGCGTGGAAGGCCCTCAGCAATATAACAACTTCTCCTTTTGCAAAGAGATTGCAGGAGGTAAGGTTGCCGAGCAGGGTGAAACACGGGACGTTTATCCTGTACGAGACCAATGCAGACCCGGTGGCTCACATGCAATATTACCAGCAGGCGATGTTTATGCACGACGGCGATGACGCAATCATGTGCAAGATGTTCCCATCTAGTTTGGGAAAGGTGGCCCTATCCTGGTTCCATAAGTTGGGGCCGAACACCATACGAGGATGGAGACAGTTGGCCGAGGAATTCACTGCTCGGTTCCTAATGAGCAGGAAGCCCCCCAAAACTTTTGAGAGTCTTTCCATTATGAAACAAGGGGAGAATGAGCCGATCAGGGACTACGCCAAAAAGTATTGGGAAACTTTCAATGAGATTGAAAGTTGTAGTGAGGAGTATGCAATAGCAACGTTCAAGACTGGGCTGCTTGTTTGGGGGGAGCTACGAATGTCCCTAAACATGAGCCCAGTGAGCACACTGGCAAAGCTGATGGAACAAATTGAGCAGCACGCCAGGAACGAGGATGACATACTACAGGAAGACGGCAAGCTAAGTGCCGGGCAAGTCAAGAGCCCTGCAAAGAAGGCGGATAAGCCCGAGCCCAAGACTTTCAAAGAGAGGAAGGAGCATGGGCAGACTAAGAAAGAGTCATACCGAGAGAAGCACGCCCCTGACCCAAAGTCTTTCTTCTCAGTAACGACAGTTTGGAAAGAATCGATTTATCGGGTTCTTTATCGAATAAAGAACCGTCCGTACTTTAAGTGGCCTCCAAGGGTGGAAGGTGATAAAGATGCAAGAAGAGCTACGAGTCAGCACTGCAGTTACCACAAGGACTGGGGCCACATGACGGAGGATTGCGAGATGTTTAAGCAACACCTTGATGACCTGGTCTCACGTGGGTATTTGAAGGAGTTCATCCAAGAGGAGCACAAGGGTGCTGAGAAAGCGATGGAGCTGGATTACGAGCAGAATCCAAGGGGCGTGATCCATATGATACATGGATTAGCCACACCTTATATGAGAAATGAGGTGAGGTTGCTCCAGAGGCAGGTGAAACACGACCAGCATGTGATGCGATTAGGAAAGAAACGAGGACGTGAAGCGGAAGGATGCGACGAGGGCATAGTCTTCACGGATGAGGACCTGGGAGGAGTCCAGGTGCCGCACAATGATGCTCTTGTCATAACCCTACGAATTGGGGAATATGACATGGAGAGGATCTCGGTGGATTCAGGAGTTGCACCGAGGTGCTTTATTACGACGCATTCAAAGAAGCGGGGTTGTACAGGTGACTTGGTACGATCGATAACCCGTTGGTTTGGTTTAGTGCGAAGCGATCTGGCCATTGGGCAAGGTGACCCTCCCTATTCGGGCAGGGACAGTGGTGCTGAGAACCAACTTCTTAGTGGTGGACTTGCCATCTTCCTATAACGCGATTATAGGAAGGACTTGGTTACATAAGATGAGGGGAGTTTCCTCCACCTACCATCAGATGGTAAAGTTTCCAGGGTCCAATGGTATCGAGAGAATAAGGGGAAACCAAAAGACAGCCCAACAGTGCTTGGTTTCCATAATCAAGAAGGCACCAAAAGCACAGTTAGTTCAGGCAATCGAGCTCCCAGATCAGCCGACCATCGAGGGCGTCGGAGGGGATCCCGCCGAGAAAGTGTTGGAATGTTTGAAGAAATTTCCCGATTGGGAAAAATCTGTGCAAAGAAGAAGAGGAAGAGTTGGTGAAGTTTCTCAAAGAGCACGTTGATGTGTTTGCTTAGGTACTCGAGGAGATGCCTGAGGTGGATGCAAACGTGATTTGCCACCACCTGAACGTGGACCCACAACACAAACCTGTAATGCAGAAGAAAAGAAGATCTGCCGTATAGCATGTGGATGCTGTTATCGAGGAAGTTGACCGTTTGCTCGTAGCAAAGGCGATACGAGAGGTGTACTACCCAAAGTAGTTGTCCAACACAGAGGTGGTGAAAAAGAAGAATGGGAAGTGGCGAGTTTGCGTCAACTTCACAGATCTAAACAAGGCGTGTCCAAAAGACAGTTTTCCCCTGCCCAGGATAGATCAGTTGGTGGATGCAACAGTTGGGTATGGGCGTATGAGTTTTCTCAACGCTTATCGAGGATATCACCAGATAGCCATGTACGGCCCCGATCAGGAGAAGACGTCCTTTATCACACCACGAGGGTTGTATTGTTACAGTGTTATGCCCTTTGGTTTGAGGAATGCTAGAGCAACTTACCAGAGACTAGCAAAGACTATGCTAAAGAAATTGCTCGGTAAGACCATGGAGGTATACATAGACGATATGGTGGTGAAGAGCAAGGAGAAGCGGGACCACATCGCTGATCTAAAAGAAGCTTTCGAGATACTGAGGGAGTACATGCTGAAACTCAACGCCTCGAAATGTGCATTTGGAGTAAGTTCTGGGAAGTTCCTGGGTCACCTCGTGACCATTAGAGGGATAGAGGCAAATCTCGATCAAATAACGGCTTTGCAGAAGCTTCAGAGTCCAAGGACCATGAAGGTGGTCCAGCGACTGACAGGGATGGCTGCAGCTCTTAACAGGTTCATTAGTCAGTCTAGCGACAAGTGTAGACCTTTCTTTCAGTTGTTGAAGAAAAGAGAGGGTTACGAATGGGGAGCAGAGTGTGAGCGGGCATTCCAAGACCTGAAGAAGTACTTGGCGCGGCCCCGCTTCTGCCCACTCCTGAGCCTGGTGAGATCTTGACCTTGTACTTAGCAGTCTCTGAACATGCTGTAAGCACGGTCTTACTGAGAACAAGGGATCCGAGCAAATCCCTGTCTATTACGTGAGCAAGACGCTACTGGATGTAGAGACGAGATATCTGCCCCTTGAGAAATTGGTCCTGGCACTGAGGACGGCGGCTAGGAAGTTGCCCCATTACTTCCAAAGTCACAAAGTTGTGGTTTACATAGAGTTCCCGTTTAAGTCGTTGCTTCGAAAGGCCAATTTCTTAGGACGAATATCAACGTGGTCGGTGGAATTGAGCTAGTATCATATTGATTATCAGCCGCGTACGACAGTCAAAGGGCAAGTTCTGGCAGACTTCGTGGCAGAGTTCTCTCCCACAGTGGCTCCACTGCCTCCTACAAGAAAGGAGCAGTTGGTCGAGCCATCAGCCGAGAAGCGAAGGGCATCTGCCGAGCAGGACCCTTTGGAATGGAAGCTTTTTATTGATGGGTTCGCATGCAACACCGGATCTGGAATTGGGGTGGTGCTTTTCCCTCCTGAAGGAGTTATGATCGAGTTGTCCCTACGCCTGGGTTTCAGTGCGTCAAACAATGTGGCGGAGTACGAGGCACTCTTGGCAGGATTACGAAGCGCGAAGACCTTGAAAGTTAAGAGAATTCGAGTATTCTGTGATTCATAACTCGTGGTGAATCAGCTGTCCGGGGAGTATGAGGTCCAGAATGAGAAGATGGCAGCCTACGTGGAGGCAGCCAAGGATTTGCTTGACACGTTTGAGAAGGTACACATTGAGCAGATAAACTCTGGGCAGAACGCCCATGCTGACTCACTAGCTTGGTTGGCAGCGGCTGTGCCAACAGAGTTCAAGAGAAAGGTAGCGGTGGATTATCTTGCTGAGCCGAGCATCGGTAAGAGCGTGGAATTGGTCTTGGACGTGAACCAAGGACCAAGTTGGATGGATCCAATAGTGGAGTTCCTATGAGATGGGACACTCCCCACAGATAAAAAGGAGGCTCAAAAGATAAAGACGAAATCTACAAGGTTTTGGCTATCACCAGAGGGGAAATTGTACAGGAATTCCTTCACTGGACCATACCTGCTTTGTGTGCATCCCGAGATGGTGCAGAAATTCCTCCACGAGATACACGAGGGAACATGCGGAAGTCATGCAGGTGGGAGATCCATTGCTCATCGTGCAATCACCCAGGGTTACTGGTGGCCACACATGCAAGAAGATGCAAAGGTGTACGTGAAGATTTGTGAGAAATTTCAGAAGTTCTCACCCATGATCCGAACACCAGCCGAAGATCTGGTGCCCTTGACAAGCCCTTGGCCGTTTGCGCAATGGGGAATGGACATCGTGGGTCCACTCCACAAGGCAACTGGGAACAGGAAATTTCTGTTGGTGGCAACAGACTACTTTACCAAGTGGATAGAAGCAGAACCACTGGCGAAGATCACAGAACCTATGATAGAAAGGTTCGTGTGGAAAAGCATCATCACTCGATTTGGAATTCCTTATTCTCTGATCACTGATAATGGGTCGCAATTCCAGAAAAAGTTCAAGGCTTTTTATGCCCAGTATGGAAGAAGGAACCACTATTCAACCCTAGCCTACCCTCAGAGTAATGGACAGGCAGAAGCATCTAACAAGACTATACTTGAGGGATCAAGAAAAGGTTGGACAAACCAAAAGGCAAGTGGCCCAATGAATTACCACTAGTCCTATGGGCACACCGAACAACCCCTAGGAGGTCTACGGGAGAGACCCCCTACTCACTAGCCTATGGAACAGAGGCTGTGATTCCATTGGAAGTTGGTTTGCCGACCAACAGGACCATATTGCTAGAGAGTGGGGGCAATGACAGAGCCTTGGAAATTGAGCTGGACCTCGCCGAGGAGAGGAGAGAACGAGCTCTGGTGCACCTGGCCTCATACCAGGAGCAGCTGATGAAAAGCTACAACAAGAGTGTCCACCCACGAGAATTTGGCGTTGGTAACCTTGTGCTATGAAAGGTGCTCGGCAACACCAAGGTGGCCAACGAGGGCAAGTTGGGGGCCAATTGGGAGAGCCCATATCGAGTTACAGAGGTTGTGGGCATTGGGGCATATCGATTGGCAGACCTGGACGGGAACCCGGTACCACGGCCCTGGAATGTTCACAACTTGAGGAAGTTCTACGTGTAAAGAACTTCGATTTCGTTTTTATTCTGTTTTGGATGCACATCGTGATTGTGTGAGAATTACGAATAAAATTTCCTTGTGTTTGCTTTTATTAGTTGCAAGGGGTACGCATAACGCCCCCTTGAATATGAATAAAATTCACGGATTTAACACAAACGCTGTTTTTACGAGTTATTCTTTTATTATGCTTTAAATATGAAGTCAAGCTATGTCCTTAGTCCTCACTGTATTGGGAGCAGAGGTATAGGGTAACTAAATGAAATTTTGAATGTTTCATTTTTGCCAAATCTGAATATACTTAGCTGTTTGCTCGGTGCGAATACACCGAAAATTTGCCAAGTACGAATATACTTGACTGTTTGCTCGGGTACGAACAAACCCAGAACGCATACGAGATTATGCACACTATTCCTAAGTACCATTTGCTCGGGTACGAGTATACCCAGAAAACATACGAGATTATGCACACTATTCTCAAACACGAATATGTTTGGGATAGTTTCAAGTATGAATAGACTTGTTTACTTATACGGGTGCGTGCCCACATAAACTTGCAACGTAATCAGGGTGTGAATACACTCGAGATTACTAAGTTCAAATACGGGCACATTTGAGCAACCTAAGTACGAATATACTGGGGAAAGTTTCCAAGCAAGAAACATATGGGCTGCGTACGTGAACATGCAGCAATGTCTAAGTTCGAAAAAACTTGATGGTTGCTCGGGTATGAACAAACCTTGAGCACGTACGTGAACATACAACATTATACGAATATGGTTAACAGCTTGCTCGGGTACGAACAGACCCTGAATACATACGAGTGCATGTACTGGTAGACAAGCTACGAATGCAACTAGCATTACTCTAAGGTACGAGAAACCTGCAACAGTGTAAATGGGAATACAGCTAAATCATCAACAAGCACGATGAAACCTGGGGAGCACATAAGCGTGTGCAAACACAAGGCTAAAGTACGAAGACACTTAGCACGTAAAATACTAGCCAGGAGATGGCCACCTGCATTGATAAAGGTCACGAAGGGCCAGGCAAAACAATAGTTCAAGCCAAACAGGACCACCCAAAACATTCCAAAGGCCACGGAGGGCCAAAACACGAGAATTAAATGAGCAGAAATGCATCAAGTGCCACACAGGGCAGCGCCAAATGGCCACGCAGGGCCGACAAAAATTGATTCAAAGTTTCAATTGTTATCACTACGAAGAGTCCAACTTACTCTTTGTTCGTCAGATCTTGGATGACAGGGGGAGAGGCTGGAGCAGTTGCAGAGGCAGGGGCAGTTGCATCATCCACAGTAGTGCTAGGTTCAAACGGACCGCCACTGGCTTCCTTCTGGCCGGGGTTGGTCACTTCTCCAGTTTGATCAGCATCAGCATTTTGCTGTTCGGGGACATTGGCGTTAAGCTTCCTGTCTAGGCTGTCTTCTTCTACAACCTCTTCTTGCTCCTCAACAACTTGGGTGCTCGGAAGGTCGATCTCTATCCAAAGGGGGGAAGACTCTGCTACACCAGATTTTTTGAGGTAGGCCAACTAGCCAGCCTCAAAGACTTGGTCTTGGATCCCGGGAATTTGGTCCGTGTAGCTCTCAGTGGCCACGCGGATTTCCTCATTGTAGCCCTGCTGGTAGGCAGCCTTGGCCTCATTCTTGCTTGTCTCCAACTCTGTGAGAGTCTGGTTTAAGCTGTCCTCAGCCCCTTCCAGCTTGTTCCTCAACTCATCCGCAAGCCCGCGGGCTTGATTTCTCTCTCTCTCTCCAGCCTAACTTACGGTATTTGATTCCCCGATGATGAAACGCATCAAGAACACCTCGGGAATGTCGAGTGTTTGAGCTTTGAGTGTTTGAAAAACCCTTGGAACTAACCTAGCCTAAGCCACCCTCCAAAAGCCAAAAACCCTGCTGGCGTGCGCCAGGGCGCAACTGTCTCGCGCCCGGGCGCCCCGTCGCGCGACAGACTAGAACCATCGCGCGCCAGGGCGCACCCTCGCGCGACAGTTTGGAACCATCGCGCGATGGTTCTGTCCCCACCTACTTTTCCAGAGGCAGAAACTTGGCCACCAAGGCAGTCTCAGCCAGGCCTCGTGGCTGGCTGTGTTCTTCTCCTGGCATCAACCAGAACCCCCTCTTGCCCTATAAATACCCCCATTTGTTCTCTTTCAAAGGGTTACAATTTTTGGTTACAAAAAAAAAAAGGTTACAAAATCAAATACAAAAGGGCTACATCCTAACATACTTGTTCTTCATCCATTCATACCTCAATCAAGCACTACCACCTTGTTCTTCAATCCTCAATCAACCTCAATCTCAAAACTCAAAGTTCAAGCACTCTTTCAAACTCAAGCCAAAGGTATAGCTTACCTTGGTTGCTCTCTGTTCTGATCCCTGAGGGGGGCTGGCAGGGTCAAGGCTGGTAATCAATACCAGTCCTGGCCCTAAAGCTGGCAAGGTTTCAAAAACCGTCATGGTAGGAACCATCGCGCGATGGTCCCAGATACGCGCGCGACACTTTGTGCTAGCGCGCGATGGACTGCGTGGGGAATGGTGTCCTACTGTTTTATGCTTTACTTTCATATATCTCACTGTTAAGCATGCAAAAAACCAATTTATAGCTTTCTTTAGCTTAAAAATGCTAGCTTTGCACTTCAATATTTAGTTCTGTTCTGTTGGAGCACCCCTGGGATCATTCTGGACCCATCCCAGAACCCAATTTGAACAAAATCACACACTGGAGGTCTGGCACAAACCCTCGTGCGATGCTCCTAAACCCTCACGCGATGGTCAAATGGAGTGTTGACCAGCGCGCCCAGGCGCAACCGTCGCGCGCCAGGGCGCAACCGTCGCACGACGGTTTGGAACCCTCGCGCGACTGTTTGTCCCCGACTAGTGGCTGGCCTTGCATGTCTAACTTGGTTTTAGGCTATTATTTTGTCCCCACACTGTTTATGGGGTGTTTTGTCAATTTATAAGGCTTTTCAGCCTTTAAACTGCTTATAACTGCTTACTTACAGTTCATATAACTGCTTGGTTTGTCCTGGGTGTGCACTGGTCCTTCCAGAGCCCAGAAGGGTTGAGAATAAGAGCTGTGGGCTTAGGCTTACTATCGCGCGCTAGTCCCGTAGTGTCGTGCGCAGGTTGGGTCAGCATGCAGTGACTTGTTCAGTGCATACTGATTTCATTATGCATGCAACACTCCGAGACAGGGGCTTTCCAGTCTGTTTAATTCCCACAGCAGTCTGTTTTCATCCTATACTAACTGTTTCAATAGAGCAAACATGCTGTTTATCACCTCCTGCAAATTGTTACAGTTTTAATCCCCGATTATCTGCTCCCCCGCTCTAATTGGCTTTAAATTGATTGAAGAAGAAAAAGAATCCCAAATGCTTTCAAAATGCTCAAGTAGAGACCAATCTCCGGATTGGGCGAGAGAGATGCCATAAAACCCTTCCCCTCTCGTAACCTGGCTCCCGAACCCAAATATGGTTATGACGGACTGGTTCCTTAACTTTTTCAATCAAACAGCGCAGCAGGTGCTTTGAAATACGGTTCCTTGAGTGTCGGACCTTCAAACTCAAGTGGCGACTCTGTATTTTTGCGAGCGTCTGCTTCTCCGCTCGCGCTCCCTCGATTTTCGGGCCGCTTCGGAAGGGAACGAAATCTTTTCCGGGAGAGAAAGGGAACGGAATCCCTTTTCTCCGGGGCACGCTGCCCACAGTGGCGACTCTGCTGGGGAAAATCGAACCGATATTAATCTATACTTAGAGTTTAATACGCTTGTAAACAATCCTTCAAAAGCCTGTCAAAACGGTTAGCTTCGCGCTGCCGAAGGTTGGAATGGTGATTTAACAGGACCTCGTGTCCGGCCATCCTAATCTGGGGCTTTTTCGATTGTTCACTTGCGTAGTTTCCTCTAAAGATGGACTAAATAAAGTGAGCCAAAATTGAAAAAGCATTTCTGAAACATTGGGATTCTTCTTCTTCTTAATCAATTTCTAGCATTTCATGTGCATCGATGTGGGATAAGCCTCGTTGGATCGTTTTGGCAAGCCGGCACAATTTACCGGAGCCCGGGGACCATGAATGACTAACAACCTTCGACGATGATAGGTCATGCTACCGTTCGACTGTTGCTCTGCGAATCACGGGCAGCGGGAGGTATATCTGTGGCCTTAGTCCGAGGAACCCGTTACGAACCAAAACCGGCCTTTTGCATATACAAAGCATTAGAACTCTCCAAACTAAGACAGGTACCCATAAGTTAAGATCTATTTGCATCTAACCCCGTAACTGTCTATGTGTTACTGCTTTTCCTATCACATCCACTGTTTTGCATAGGAGCATGCTTAAGGTTGTTTTACCTTTCGAGTTTGTCTTGTGCTGTCTAAGACATTGTTGGACCCGATGAGGAGTCGTTCATTCTGTCGAATGTTCGTTTTCAATCAAAGTCCTTAGGTCAATGAAACTTTAGGATATCAAAATCTACTAAACCCTCGGTTCACACCTTTTTGAGGTTTCAAACCAAAAATGAGGAACAACAAAGAGACTGTTATGATGCTTACACCAATCAGGTAGCAAGTGCCTCGTCACTTACACCGCTCGGCTAACAGCGCAGTGCCGCTCACGCCATCCTGGTTATAGTATCATAACAATCATACCGAGTTGTTCCAAGTCCAAAGATTGAAACTTCAAGAGGGACTAACCGAAGGTTTAGTCCATTTTGACATCTTTTAGGATCTGTCGCCCTACTTAGGGACACATCGCCGAAAAGAATTCTGAGGAATCCGGCAATGTCTGAAATGCGCAAGGCAAACTCATATCTGGTTTCGTGCATGCATGCATTCAATTGTTCTGCATAGGATCATGTTTAGGGCAACTTCTAGGTTGTCTCTCTCTTTCAAGTCTGTCTTATACTAATTAGGACGCTGCTAAACCCGATGAAGAGTCGTGCATCTCGATGGCGCACGTTGTTAATTTTTCAAAGTCTTTAGGTCAGCGAGACTTTGAGAAATCAGAATTTACTAAGTCCTTGGCTCATGCCTGATTGAGGTTTCAACCGAAAATAAGGAACCACAAAGTATTGATGTCATGACATTGATGTCATTTTGGTTATCATGCGTAGCTTGTACACCACCCCGGCTAAAGCGCGTTGACGCTGACGCCACCTTGGTAAAGGTGTCACGTCATCAATACCGAGTTGTTCTAAGTTCAAACTTGAAACTTTGAACCGGACTAGTCGAAGACTTAGTCTGTTTTGACTTCTCTTAGGATCAGTTTGATCTTTTCCAAGGATACAACCTCGAAAAGAAATCTGAGGATTTTGGCAGCGTCTAAACATCATGAGACAGATTCGTCTCTGGTTTTAGAGTCTAGGGTTGACACCGACGACAACGTGCACATTGCATTCTAACTGCTGCAGGAACGCCACTGAGCTTTCACTTACTTTACTGTTTAGTTTGGAGTCATTGCACCAAGCAAGAGAGTACCGAAAGGAAGAGCCAAACCTACATGGGAGCGTCTTCGGAATTCGGTTCAAAGACTTGTCAGGCTCGAACCTCAGTCAGTTACAACGGAGGCTTCTCCAGGTTCATTGTTGGCCGCCCTAGAGTCGGGTTCGCCATCGATTTTGCAAAGAGCCATGCCGTCGACTTCCCCTTCTTCAATATCTTCAAAGCCGGCCATGGCAGATCAACCGCTCACTATAGAAGCCATGCTCATGAACCTTCAAAACAGTATCACTGTAATGCAGCAAAGGGCTACTCAGACCGATGCCAACATCACCCGTCTCAATGACCTTATCAACACTCGTCTTCCACCTACTCTCAAAGAGGAAGGCGGGGACGATGAGGATGTTCATGAACAGCCTATCTTGGTTGAAGATCCAAATCATGAAGGGCGTCTCATTGTTCAGCCCAACCCTAGGAAAGTTCGCACATCTTTTGCAAATCCAAATCCGGCAGGTGGTAGGCCTATTTTGAATCCGGATATCGCAGCTCTCATGGCCAAGGTGGCAAAGCTGGAGGAGGTAGTCTCTAAATCTGAGAAGATCAGCGCAGGGGGAATTGACTTGGATCGCCTTTGCCTGTATCCCAATGCCAAGCTCCCTGACAAATTCAAGATGCCTGACTTGGTCAAGTTTGATGGGAGTGGTGACCCTAGAACTCATCTCTGTGGATACCATGCCGCCATAAAGCTGCTGGGTGTGGGAAGTGAGGCCATGTCTCAACTTTTTCCTCAAACCCTCTCTGGGCCTGCCTTCCATTGGTTTTTGTCGCTCGACATCTCCAAACGAAGAACTTGGGAAGACATAAGGGCTGCCTTTGTCTCACAGTACAACTACAACTCTCAGCTCAAGATGACTACTCGAGAGTTAGAATCCACCAAGATGGAAGCAAAGGAGTCCTTTGCGGATTTTGTCAAATGGTGGAGGGCCAAAGCCGCTCTAATGACTGAGCGCCCCAGCGAAAGAGACCAACTCCGCATCATCTCTCGTAATCTTCAGCCAGATTATGCCAGGCACCTGGTACTTGCTCAAGCGACCGCCAACTTTGAGACCTTCTTCGACTCTGGCCTAGCCATCGAGGATGCGCTGCAAGCTGGAATTCTACCAAGGGGCGAGTCCTCTTCCTTCACTCAAAAGGCTAAGCCAAGGGCTACAAGTGGGAGTGATGCTCCAGCTTTCGACTCCAATCGCGTTGCCGATGCCAGTCAGGTTCAAAACGCTCAAAGCTTCCGAGCCAGAACCCAACCCCGGAGTTTCTCTACCTTCGAGGCATCTTTATCCGCAGTGATGGAGAAACTTGTCAAGTCTGGGCATCTCAAACCTTTGACCCCAACTTCTCCACCCAAAGTCTTACCTTTCGGATACAACCCTAACCTCTTCTGTGCCTTCCACCAAATGCCTGGCCACCACACTGATAAATGCTATCGTCTTCGACATGAGATTCAAGATCTAATTGACGATGGCACGGTTCAAGTTCCGCCACGGCCCAACGTCATTACCAACTCCATGCCTCAACACGGGTTTGACCCTCTGGTTGGTCAGATATCTATCACCTCCATTCAAAGCAACCCGAGCTCCACCATATTCGACCCTAGCCGCTATATCGTCCCAGCAAATCAACCCAAACCCATTGTATCCATCCCGTCTGAACCGGAGGTTAACATGATGGTTGTAGATTGGGAAATCGAGGTTTTCACTGCCGACATCTCGTTTGACAGTGATGAGGGGCTTGCAAAGGAAAGGACCGACTGGCTGAGGTCCATTGATCAAAGGAGCACCGAGTAGGTTTAGTCAAAGAAGCTGAGGAAGCCGAAGTGCTGTTGCTTGGGCCTGACTCCCGCTGGATTCTACCCCGTTTTGTGAAGGCTACGGGTAGCCTTGTTTACAGTTGCGTTTTCAAACCGCGTCTAGTTTACATTGGCGTCTTGTCTGAGTCTGGCATAGAGTCTTTTGCGCTTGTCTAAGTCTAGCTCTGAGTCGGAGGTTGTGCCTCTTGGCCCTCCACGTCGTAGCTTCTATTTTCAATTCGAGTCTTTTGCTGTACTTGGCAAACCCCGAGGGTTTTTATGATATGCATTATCTTGCTTCTAGTACTTCGCTGGCTTTTATATAAACTGTGTCGACCCTGATGACGAAGGGATAGATTTCGATGGGATCATTCCCAAGGAAATGTGTTCCCTCGCCGAAAGGGAAGACGAAAGGCATGCTCAGCCTATTCAAAAAAGAAATAGTTTTCAATAAACTTGAAAGACAAGTATAACCTCCCGAAAGGTTCAAAATTGGTTCAAGCACCGCCCCCAGAGGAACATTGAGCCCGGTCAGACAGGCTCGAAGAATTCGTCGACGTCTTGACGTGGTCTCATTAAGTCATGCCTTGTGTTGGTCCTAAGCATCAAATCCCCTGCTACCGGGTGCCAATCCAGAAAGCAAAAGCTCAGAAGGCTCCGGGCCTTGCATCATGTTCAAAAGCAGCAACACCGGCGTTCCGCTAGGCACAAACAAGAAAGTGTGCAAAACAGCCCGAAGCAAAGCATTTCCAGCCGAATCACTCTTGACCCTGCGTCATCAGAGCCATTGTATCTGGGGCTGCAGCCCAAAAAGCATCGTCCTCAGCAGCAACAATTTCAATACCTTGGTCAACCTGGATCAATTCAAAGCCACTTTTCCCTGAGAGAAGCTCGTTGGGCTGAAAACCCCAAGGGTGGGCAGTTCCAAGCAAAAGTTAGAGCAGCCTGCTAGACCGAAACCTATGAAGGCGGTTTAGGCAAAAATGAGTAGGCAACATTCAAAAGCTCGCTAGACCGAAGACCCGAACAGGCGGTACTAGGCAAAAGTTAAAGCACAAAAGGAGAGGTAAACACACGAGTGAACCTTAGCCTGAACTACGTTTTGACATGATTCCCTAGCTTGGGATACGTAGGCAGTCTCTCTTCGAGACTCGGTCACAAATCTATCAATTGGGTCCATGGTTGACATTTTGGTACACATCAAAGGTCGAAGAGGATCAAAGATCAAGCTGCATTGGAAGAACCAAAAGGGGGAAAACCTTTGTCTTTCAATTTTATTGCAAAGTACTTCTTTCTATTACAAGCTGAGCATAAGTCTTAAAATATTTGAAGCATCAAAAGCGAGCGAAATGCTAGAAGCCTAAATGGCTCACAGATTTATTCTAAGTTCAATGAGATCTGGTATGAGCGTTGCGACCTCGCGTCGTGCTTTTTCAATTCCGGTAGCTGCTCATCGCCCTCGAATGTCGTTCAGGGCTTTTGCCAAGTCTTGTCATACCATGCAAGTCATATGGAGTTAATGTGACTGCACGGGGGGTCGGTTTCAGTCCAGGCCTATATGAGTCATCATATGCGTCTTATGTCCATCTTTGCGACATTTTTCCAGGTTTTTCAATCAATTGTCATGTTGAGATGCTTTCCTCAATTTTGTTTGTACAGTCTTTGTACTTTTTGCGCTTTCGTAAGTGTCAGTTTCAACTGTCTAAGGAATGTTGTGAGTTTTGGCCGCTTAATGCCCAAAATTTCATTGTGTTACGTGTGTCTAAGGGTTCGCATTGTACCATAGGACTCTTTCTCCCTTTTCATTTGAGCTTAGGCGAGTCTGTACATGTGCGAATGCCGTGTGTCAATTCAGGTCACTTGTCAATGCAAATTAGATATTAGCGGCTAGAAAATGCAACTTTTACATTGCTACCCCTAGCTCCTGTAATCCACAAGCTATGGAATCTCATGAACAGCAAGGGCTCGTCAGCCCAAGGCCAAGCAAAGCATCTCTGGGGCTCATCTGCCCAAGCATCGAAGAAAGGGGGCAGCAGGCCCAATCTCATTGCTAAACATCAACTGGGGCACGCCAGCCTGCTCGGTGTCTCTCTATCTGGGTGTGCATCTCAGAAGTAACTGACAGTACAGTAATAAGGCTCAATGGTAGTCCTTAGGCGTCGTTGTCCTCTTAGGAGCCGCCCTTAGCTTGCATCTGCACTTTCAAATTGTGCATTTATTTACACATCATTGCATATTGTATATCAAATGTTGAAAGCAGGAAAATTCTATCAAGTGTCAAAGCACGCCTGTCCAGTATCAAAGGCAGCAAGTAAACAGCATTTTGGGAATCATGCCCGCTGCCTGGTCACTTTTGTAACTATGGCCGAAGCCGCTTCTTTAGGATAATGCAGCTGTGAGAGGGGTGTCACACGCTGCTTTCCTTATCTCGTTTTCCATGGCAACCATCAAGCCCACGACCTGTACCAGCGTGCGCAGGTAAATTCGGGCCCAATGCCCAATCAGCGGTAATCACCAATTTCTCCCCAGCTGCAGTTCGTCTCGCCTTGCTATTTTCAAGGATAACCACTGCTTGTGCTACTTGGATCAACACAACGACAGTTGGTCCTGTCCAATTTTCAATGGCTTGATCATTCTGCACACTGATCTGCCCATCTCAATCAACGACAGCCGGTCCTGTCCAAATTCTCAATGGCTCGTTCATCCTGAAGTATGATCTGCCCGTTCCCATCAACGACAGCCGGTCCTGTTCAATCCACGACGGCACATTCATCCTGAAGAATGGTCCTCTTTCAAAGAATCAATGATGATCAGCCATGTCATCGCCGACGATCAGCCATGTCGTCTCTTTCAAAGAATCCCCGATGATCAGCCATGTCATCGCCGACGATCAGGTATGTCGTCTCTTTAAAAGAATCAACGATGATCAGCCATGTCATCGCCGACGATCAGCCATGTCGTCACTTTAAAAGAATCAACGATGATCAGCCATGTCATCGCCGACGATCAGCCATGTCGTCTCTTTCAAAGAATCAACGATGATCAGCCATGTCATCGCCGACGATTAGCCATGTCGTCTCTTTCAAAGAATCAACGATGATCAGCCATGTCATCGCCGACGATCAGCCATGTCGTCTCTTTCAAGGAATCAACGATGATCAGCCATGTCATCGCCGACGATCAGCCATGTCGTCTCTTTCAATCAATCAACGATGATCAGCCATGTCATCGCCGACGATCAGCCATGTCGTCTATTTTAATCAATCCATGATGATCAGCTATGTCATCACTGACGATCAGCCATGTCATCTATTTCCATCCATCAACAACGATCAGCCATATCGTCCCTATTCCATTCAATCCACGACGATGATCAGAATATCGTCCAATGGTTCGTTTATTCGCAACTGATTGTTCCCAGGAGAGTCCGTCTTGGCCTATCCCGAACGACAATCACCCTCAGTCTAGCCGCAAGTGCATCTTCCAACAGGCTTATTGCTCTGTCTCGGATGGTCTTTGATAAGGAGATTGGCTCTGATTCCCAACAGATGGAATTCAACCTGCCTGACACGACCTACCCGTGTTTGTTGGAATACTTTGTGCCGAGGATAGCTTGATCCCCAACAACGACGGCCTGTCCCGTCCAGATCTACAGCGACAGCCTGTTCTGTCCAAATTTGATCAACCAGCGGCGATACCCTCGTCCACTTCTACTTCCATCCCCAGCGACGGTCCGCCCGTCCATTCAATCGATCAGGTTCTGTAAGTATGCTTGTCTACTTTACTATGTTCTGCTCTGGATTGCCTTGAGGGGTGTCTAGAATTCTTTGACGTTACTTGTACCAAGTCAATGGTGCTCCAAGTGCCGTCAAAGAGGGGCTACTGTAGACACCCAGATCTGAACTTCCAGATTCGTTTACTTACGGTATTTGATTTCCCGATGATGAAACGCATCAAGAACACCAGGGAATGTCGAGTGTTTGAGCTTTGAGTGTTTGAAAAACCCTTGGAACTAACCTAGCCTAAGCCACCCTCCAAAAGCCAAAAACCCTGCTGATGTGCGCCAGGGCGCAACTGTCTCGCGCCCGGGCGCAACTGTCTCGCGCCCGGGCGCACCGTCGCGCGACAGACTAGAACCATCGCGCGCCAGGGCGCACCCTCGCGCGACAGTTTGGAACCATCGCGCGATGTTTCTGTCCCCACCTACTTTTCCCGAGGCAGAAACTTGGCCACCCAGGCAGTCTCAGCCAGGCCTCGTGGCTGGCTGTGTTCTTCTCCTGGCATCAACCAGAACCCCCTCTTGCCCTATAAATACCCCCATTTGTTCTCTTTCAAAGGGTTACAATTTTTGGTTACAAAAAAAAAAGGTTACAAAATCAAATACAAAAGGGCTACATCCTAACATACTTGTTCTTCATCCATTCATACCTCAATCAAGCACTACCACCTTGTTCTTCAATCCTCAATCAACCTCAATCTCAAAACTCAAAGTTCAAGCACTCTTTCAAACTCAAGCCAAAGGTATAGCTTACCTTGGTTGCTCTCTGTTCTGATCCCTGAGGGGCGGCAGGTCATACGGTAATCAATACCGATCCCGCCCTAAAGCTGGCAAGGTTTCAAAAACCGTCATGGTAGGAACCATCGCGCGATGGTCCCAGATACGCGCGCGACACTTTGTGCTAGCGCGCGATGGACTGCGTGGGGAATGGTGTCCTACTGTTTTATGCTTTACTTTCATATATCTCACTGTTAAGCATGCAAAAAACCAATTTATAGCTTTCTTTAGCTTAAAAATGCTAGCTTTGCATTTCAATATTTAGTTCTGTTCTGTTGGAGCACCCCTGGGATCATTCTGGACCCATCCCAGAACCCAATTTGAACAAAATCACACACTGGAGGTCTGGCACAAACCCTCTCGCGATGCTCCAAAACCCTCGCGCGATGGTCAAATGGAGTGTTGACCAGCGCGCAACCGTCGCGCGCCCGGGCGAACCGTCGTGCGACGGTTTGGAACCCTCGCGCGACTGTTTGTCCCCGACCAGTGGCTGGCCTTGCATGTCTAACTTGGTTTTAGGCTATTATTTTGTCCCCACACTGTTTATGGGGTGTTTTGTCAATTTATAGGGCTTTTCAGCCTTTAAACTGCTTATAACTGCTTACTTACAGTTCATATAACTGCTTGGTTTGTCCTGGGTGTGCACTGGTCCTTCCAGAGCCCAGAAGGGTTGAGAATAAGAGCTGTGGGCTTAGGCTTACTATCGCGCGCTAGTCCCGTAGTGTCGTGCGCAGGTTGGGTCAGCATGCAGTGACTTGTTCAGTGCATACTGATTTCATTCTGCGTGCAACACTCCGAGACAGGGGCTTTCCAGTCTGTTTAATTCCCACAGCAGTCTGTTTTCATCCTATACTAACTGTTTCAATAGAGCAAACATGCTGTTTATCACATCCTGCAAATTGTTACAGTTTTAATCCCCGATTATCTGCTCCCCCGCCCTAATTGGCTTAAAATTGATTAAAGAAGAAAAAGAATCCCAAACGCTTTCAAAATGCTCAAGTAGAGACCGATCTCCGGATTGGGCGAGAGAGGTGCCATAAAACCCTTCCCCTCTCGTAACCTGGCTCCCGAACCCAGATATGGTTATGACGGACTGGTTCCTTAACTTTTTCAATCAAACAGCGCAGCAGGTGCTTTGAAATACGGTTCCTTGAGTGTCGGACCTTCAAACTCAAGTGGCGACTCTCTGTATTTTGCGAGCGCTTGCCGGCCACGCTGCTCGCGCTCCCTCGATTTTCGGGCCGCTTCGGAAGGGAACGAAATCTTTTTCGGGAGAGAAAGGGAACGGAATCCCTTTTCTCCGGGGCACGCTGCCCACATCGCGGGCTTGATTTCTCTCTCTCTTTCTAGCCTAACAATAGTGTTCTGCAGCTTAGCATTCTCACTTGCCAATCTGGCACGTTGGGGCTCAGACTGGCCAAGTTTTTGTGTCATGGCCACCATCTTCTGCAGTGCCTGGAGATTTTAAACACAAAAGCAGCATTAGGCATAAAACAGGGATACGAGACTGACATCATTACTAAGGAAGCATGGTGGAGTTACCTTAGCGCTACGGCTCATGAACGAGCCGAGGAGGTTGTCTGGGGAGTTAGCAAACTCTTTTTGCATGTCCCCAGGAAGCATGAATGCTTGGGACAGTGCAAGCGTAGTCCCTTCGGACTCCACGCTATCACGGACGGTGACTGCCCGGCCGCCATGAGTAAGTTGAGGAGGCATGAAGACGGTGACTGCCCGGCCGCCATGAGTAAGTTGAGGAGGCATGAATCCTTGACAGATGAAACTGACACTTGCGTAAGGTCAAACAGATGTACAATGACTTGTACGAACTGATAAAATAGAGAAAAGCATCCCAAAATGACAATGGATTGAAAAACTGAAAAAATATCACAAAAATGGACAAAAGACACCAAAGATGACTCATATAAGTCTCGAACTAAAACCGACACCCCTGCACAGTCATGCTAGGGCCATATGACGTGTACGGCATGACAAAACTTGGCAAAAGCCCATTGAAGGAAATTCGAGGTGCTTTGGATTTGAAATGGAGAACGATAAGCTGGAGGCAGTAGCTGACCGTTACTGTCTACTGCTGGAGTTGCAGTAGCACGCATAGGACTGGGACCAACGCGCGACTCTAATGACACGCGCAAGCATTTGGGACTAGATCGCGCAAATTCTACAGCAGGTGCCTTTGCTTCCCCTTCTGATAGAAATCAGAGCAAGACAAAATATCGACTGACTTCTGAGTAGACTTCGCTGTGATTAGAATAAGTTGTGAGCCGTTAGGCTTCACAAGCATTTTGTTCTATTTTTCATGCCTCAAATGTTTTAAGGCTTTATGCTCAGCTTTTGTAATAGAAATAAAGTTTGCAATGAGATTGATAGATGAAATATTTCCCCCTTCTGATTCTCCAATGAAGCTTGGCTTATTCTTGACCTTGCCTGACTTTTGATGTGCACCAAAACGTCAGCCATGGATCAAGTTGATAGATTGAAACCGAATCTCAAGGAGAGATTGCTTACGTATCCCTTTTCAAGGAATCAGGTCAAAGCATAGTTCGGGCCAAGGTTCATTCGTGTGTTTTAACTCACTTTTTATGCTCTAACTTTTGCCTAGAACCGCCTCTTCAGATTTTCGATCTAGCGAGCTTTCGACTTTTTGCTTCTTTATTTTTGCCTAGACCGCCTTCTTAGGTTTTTGATCTAGTAGGATGCTCTTACTTTTGCTTGGAACTGCCCACCCTTGGGGTTATCAGCCCAACGAGTTCTCTCAGGGAAAAGTAGTGTTTGAATTGATCCAGTATGACCAAGGTATCAAATTTTGTCGCCATTGAGATCGACGATCTTTAGCCACAGGGCCACATAAAATGGTTTTGATAACGCAGGGTCCAGGATGCTTCAGCTGACATGCCTCACTCCTGGCCATTTTTTACACTTTCTAATTTGTGCCTGGTGGAATGCTGCTGCTGTGCTGCTTTGAACATGGTATGGAGCCCTGAACTTTTTGAGATTTTGCTTTACATGGTTTGGCATCCAGTAGCAAAGGGAATTCGACGCTTCTTTATCTCAGGTTCAACACCACGTGTGTCTTTGTAAAGCCATGCCAAGGCGTTGATGAATTTTTCGAGCATGTCAACACCAGGTGTGTCTTTGTGAAACCATGCCAAGACATTAATAAATTCTTCGAGTATGTCTGACCGAGCGCAATGCTCCTCTAGCGACTGAGTTGAACCAATTTGAATCATTTGGGGGTCTGCCTCGTCGTTCAAGTTTATTGAAATTACTTTTTCTTTTAATAGGCTGAGCAAGCCTTTCGTCTTCCCTTTCGGCGAGGGAACACATTTCCTTGAGGATGTTCCAATCAAAATCTATCCCTTCGTCGTTAGGGTTGGCACAGTTTATTCAAATGCCAGCGAAGTACTTAAAAGCAGAATAATGCATATCATAAAACCCCTCGGGATTGCCAAGTACAGCAAACTCAAATTTGAAACAAAAGCTATGACATGGAGGGCCAAGAGGCATAAACTCCGACTCAGAGCTAGACTTGGATAGACTCAGACGACTTCGCTTCAGACTCAGATGTGTCATAAATGCAAGTTAGACGCAGTTTGAAAATGCAATTTTTAAAAGCTACTTTTAGCTTCCTCACAGAGAGATAAGAACTAGATGATGTCAGGTCCAAGCAACTGCATTTCGGCTTCCTCAGCTTCTTCGACCAAAGCCACTTGACAGAACTCTTTGAACAACAGATCCATGCTCTCATGATTGAAGGACTTCTGCCAGTCAGTCTTCTCCTTTGATTGATTAAGCCTCCTCTTGAGTTCCTCCTTTGCAGGCTCCTCGTCACTGTCAGTCCAGGTGTTGGCAGCAAAGACCTCAATTGCATAACCTATGGCCATCATGTCAATCTCAGGCTCGGACAGGATTTAAAAAATTGGTTTGGGTTGGCTTTCTGGGATGATATAGTGGATAGGGTTGAATATAGTGGAGTGGAGGTTGATTTGAGTGGAGGTGACGGAAATCTGGCTAACATGTGGGTTGAAATTGTGTTGGGGCTTGGAGTTGGAGGTGACATTGACTTTTGATGAGAGTGGGGCTGTAATGATGCCATTATCGATGAGATCTTGAATGGCATATCGGAGGCAGTAGCATGTATTGGTGGAATGGCCAGGCATTTGACAGTAGGTGTAGAAATGGCTGGGGTTGTGACTGGCAGGGATAACCTTAGGCAGCGGAGTTGGGGTTAGAGGCCTGATTGAACCGACATCAAGGAGCTTCTTGTAAACTGAGGCCAAAGGTGTGTAGACACCCCAATCTGAATCTCCCGATCGTTTTACGGTTTCTTGTTTCCCCGATGATGAACCGGATCGAAAAGCAGTCTTAAGGATGGAAAGGTTTGAGCTCGGAGTGTGCGGACCCCCCCCTTTTTTGAACCCTTTTAACCCTTTTAAAAAGAAAAATAAAAATAGTCAACTCTGGGTCTGCCCTTGACCCTCGCGCGTGGAAGTCACTCCCTCGCGCGAGTGTCCTCTTTGTCCAGGTGTGGTCAAAGTCAAACATTTGACTGTTGACCCACGCGCGACAGGTGGAACACTCGCGCGAGAGTCTCACTGTCTCGCGCGATGGTCCTAGGCTGTCCCTTTCACTTTTGCCAGCCACTTGGTTGCTTGCCAGGGGGGGCTACAGGGCTGCTTAACCCCGTTTTTCTCCACAGGGTACTGTACAGTGCAGGCCTTGGGAACACACCCTCACACAACCCTTCCCATCACCTTTTCACCAAGCTTAGTCACCAAGTTTGGTCCTAAGGGGGTGTTTGCCACCACCTTTGGCCCTTGGCTTCCCCTATAAATATCCCCCTTGTTCTTTCTTTACAAGGACACTAAGTCACAAAAATTCACCAACTTGGAAAGTTTGAGAGATTGAGAATCCTTGCAAGCACAAAGGCTCTCAACTCTAGCTCATATCCTATACCTTTCTTCTCTCCATTTTCCATCACAAGCTTCTCGAATTGTTCAAACCTTTCCAAAACCTTCCAAGCAAAGGTATAAACACCTTTATAATCCACTGTTTTGAGGGGAGCTGTCAAGGCCAAGATTGGTAATCAATACCAGATTCTGGTCCTAAAGTCAGCAGAGATACAAGAAATTGGTTCAAGCATACCCACGCGCGAGTGACTCACATACGCGCGCGACCGCCTCGCGCGAGTCCCTCGTGGGGTTTGGGGATCTGGGTTTTCTTGTTTTTCATGTTGTTATTTATTTTACAGCTTTGTAAGCCTTTTAGATCACTGTTTCGCATGTTAAAACAAATAGACTAGACTCTTATTGCTTATTTACTTTGTTGGAATGCTCCTGGTAGTTTACGGACATGTACCAGAGCCCGAATATGCAAAGCAATTCTGGAAGTCCAGTCGAGGACACTTCCTTGAGAGAGTCCTTTGTCTCATGTGAGGGACCTCTTGATTCCAAAGTGATTGCCCTTGCATGAGCAACTTGACCTTTGGCCTCTGTGACACCCCCACTGTTTGTGGTTGCATTTCAATTAATTTGGCTCCCTTTGTAATAATTTATAGTAATCATTTACTTACAGTCAATATAAACCTGCTTGGTTTGTCCTGGTGTGCACTGGTCCTTCCAGAGCCTAAAGGGTGGAATTCAACCTGTGGTGAGAGATAAACCTTCGCGCGAGTGAATGGGTGTCTCGCGCGACGGTCCGCTTTGCATGTATGTAGATTCATGCATGCAAAGGTGGCTGTCATGTGTGGTACACCTATTCCAGTTGCTGTTGGGTTTATTTTTCATCAAGGGGTTGGAATTCATCCTACTCTTTATTATTATTCCATCCATCTGCCATTTTTCACATCTTGCAAACTTGTTACAGTTTTAAAACCCCGATTAACTGTTCCCCCGCCCTAATTGGCTTAAAATTGGTTAAAGAAGAAAACGAATCACGAATACTTTCACAAAATGCCTAAGTAGAGACCGATCTCCGGATTGGGCGAGAGGGGTGCCTTAAAAACCTTCCTCTCTGAACCTGGCTCCCGAACCCAGATATGGTTATGACAGATTGTTCCTTCACTTTTCAAATCAAATAGCGGCAGAGGTGCTTCGAAACACGGTTCCTTGGGTGACGGACCTTCAAAACCAATGTGGCGACTGTGTTTTATGCGGCGCTTTGCTTCTCCGCTCGCGCTTCCTCGATCTATCGGGCCCTTGCTCCGGGAAACGAAATTCTGAGGCTCGCTGGAATCCGGAAATTCCAGGGCATGCCGCCCACAGGCCTCTACTGGGGATAAATCGAACCAATATTAATTCATACTTAGAGTTTAATACGCTTACGAACAATCCCTTAAAAGTCTGTCAAAACGGTAAGCTTCGCGCTGCCGAAGGTTAGATGATTTAACAGGACCTTGTGTCCGGCCAATCTGATCTGGGACTTTTTCGATTATTCACTTGCGTAGTTTCCTCTAAAGATGAACTAAATAAAGTGAGCCGAGCTTGAAAGGGCATTTTGTGATTTGTGATTCTTCTTCTTCTTAATCAATTTCTAGCATCTCATTTGCATCGATGTGGGATAAGCCTCGTTGGATCGCTTTTGGCAATCCGCACTTATCGGAGCCTGAGGACACCGAATGACCAACAACCTTCGACGATGATGGGTCATGCTACCGCTTTGATCGTTGTTTCAGCCGATATCGCGGCGACGGAGGTATATCTGCGGGCCCTAGTCCGAGGAACCTCGTTATAAGCCAAAACCAACCTTTGCATATACAAAGCTCTAGCACTTTCCAAACTAAGACAGTACCTACAGAGTAAGATTTATTTGCATCTAACCCTCATATATTGTCTACGTTGTTATCGCTTTCCCTATCGCATGCAATGGTGCATCATACCGTCTTGCGTAGGAGCATGTTTAGGCGGCTTCTAGGTCCCGTTCTTACAAGTATGTCTTGAGCTGCATTGGGCATTGTTAGGCCCGATGAGGAGTCATGCATCCAGATGATGCATGTTGTCAGCTTTTTCAAATCCTTAGAGCACTAAGGACTCTAGGAAATCAAAAGTTTCCTGCACCTTTGTCTATACACCTAATGAGGGTTTCAAACAGAAAACTAGGAACAATAAAGGAACATGCCATGATGCTTACACCAGTCAGGTAACAAGTGCCTCGTCACTTACACCGCCCGGCTAGCAGCGCAGTGCCGCTCATGCCGTTCCTGGTTATGGCATCGTGACATGCACATCGAGTTGTTCCAACTACAAAGTTGAAACCCCAGTTAGTGGAATGGCTGAAGGTCTAGGGTTCTTTTGATATCCTTTAGTCTTATATTGGCCCAAACAAGGACACACCTCTGAAAAGAATTCTGAGGGTTTTTGGCAGTCCCTGAAACAGCTCGAGACAGACTTGTTTTCTAGTCTTAGAGTCTAGGGGCGACACCAACGACGCTGGCTGCATACCTTTAGTCTTTTATTTAGATTAAAGTTGCTGCAGGATCCCTACTGAGCCTTCTGTTTTGTTGTCAAGCAAAGTCTTAAGCCATTGCACCGCCAAGGAAAGTATCAAGGAAAGTTGGCAAACCCACTTGGGAACGTCTGCAACGGAATCCGGGTCAAAGGCTTGTCAGGTTACAAACCCAATCACTCGCAACGGAAGACTCTCCGCTCTCTTCGTTGGCTGCCTTACGGTTAAGCTCATCGCCGATCTTGGAAGAAGTTATTCAGCCAACATCACCTGGTCTCTCTTCAGCGTTTGAAACTTCCAACATGGCCGGAAACCCCGAGGTTCAGCCGCTTACTGTGGAACAGATGCTTATGAACCTTCAGACTAGCATCACCGCCATGCAGCAGAGGGCCGCCCAAACTGATGCTAATGTCACCCGTTTGAATGAACTCTTCGACACTCGCATTCCACCACCTCTTGAGGAGGAAAGCGAGGCCGAAGACGATCCGCATGTGCACCGAGTTATGGTGGAAGATCCCAACAATCCCGGGCGCGTCATTGTTCAGCACAACCCCCAAATTGTTCAGGCACTTGCTGGTAACCCTGCAGGCAACATCCTGGTTGGAAATCCAGACATCACTGCTCTCGTGGCCAAGATGGCCCAGCTTGAGGAATCCATTGCCAAAGCGGAAAAGTCAAAGCTGGAGGCATTGACTTAGATCGTCTCTGTCTGTATCCTAATGCCAAACTTCCTGAGAAGTTTAAAATGCCAGACTTGGCAAAGTTTGATGGAAGCGGTGACCCTCGGACCCATCTCTATAGTTACCATGCTGCAATGAAGCTGCTGTCAGTTGAGCCTGAGGCCATGTCACAGCTTTTCCCTCAGACTCTTTCAGGCCCCGCCTTCCAATGGTTTCTGTCACTTGACATTGCCAAAAGGAGGACTTGGGAGAACATTGGGACTGCGTTTATTTCGCAGTACAGTTACAACTCTCAACTGAAGATGACCACACGAGAGCTGGAATCCACAAAGATGGAGGCAAAGGAGTCCTTTGCCGATTTTGTCAAGCGATGGCGAGCTAACGCTGCTCTCATGATTGATCGCCCCAGCGAGAAAGACCAGCTCTGCATCATCTCTCGGAATCTTCAGCCGGACTATGCCAAGCATTTGGTTCTCGCTCAGGCATCTGCAAACTTCGACACCTTCTATGATTCCGGCCTGGCCATTGAGGATGCACTCCAAAGCGGAATTCTGACAAAAGGGGAATCTTCTAATCCCCCAAAGGCAAAGCCCCGTGCTTACTCTTGAAACACCAATGCTCTGTTTGGGACGGGAACCTACTCCAATGCAAAGCAACGGTGGTACCAACGCCTCTGCTTCCAACACCACAAACCACATCGCCGATGTCAATCAGGTTCAGTCGCCACAGAACAGCCGGCCCCGCGGACAGCAACGGAGCTTCTCTGCTATTGAGGCACCTCTGTCCTCAGTTTTGGAAAAGTTGGTAAAGTCAGGGCATCTCAAGCCCCTGGATGCAATGCCTTTGCCCAAGAACCCTTCGCCTGGCTTCAAGGCCAATCTCTATTGTGCCTACCATCGGGGTGCCGACAGACTCTTGCTTTCGTCTTCGGCATGCAATTCAGGACCTTATAGACGAAGGAACTCTCTCGGCACCGCCTCCACCAGCCCAAAAGCCTAACATCCTTTCCAATTCCTTACCCAAACACACGGCTGTTCCCTATCAGCCAGATCTCTCTTAGCCCCACTCAAATCAACCCTACCTCCACTATATTCGACCCCACTAACCATATAATCCCAATCAATCAGCCAAAACCCATTGTGCTCATACCTGCAGAATCCAATGCCGAACTCATGTTTATAGGGCAAACCTATAATCCGCCTACCCGTTTGGTGCAAGCAGGCTTGAATTTCCTCAACGACAATATCAGTGATTTGCACGACGGTCCTTTTCCGCGGATCCGACTTGATCCTACATCAACTCGTAATCTTCCCATCTTTGGTGTAGATTCTCCTGGTTCTGCACGGGACTTTGCAAGTCGATTCAGAGCTATGATGCCAACCTTACCCGAGCCAGAACCAGAACTTGATATGCAGGCTGTAGGCTGGGCAATAGCTGATAGTGAGGATTATGATGCCCCTCTCATCCAAGAATGGTTCCAACTCGAGTTGGAGGGTTTTCCGCTGCACCTTGAGCAGATTCCACCCGACCCGGCATGGGAAGCAGAATGGATCGCTCAGCACGAACAAATAGCACTTGACCCTCTGGATGGCGTCTCCTTGTTCATGCTCTTCCAGGAACTTCAGCCTCAGATTCCCGAGGAAGAATACTTTTGGGATCCTGAGCCCGCTTGGCTAGTTCCAGTCACTTTTCCTGGGCCTCTCCAAGGATTTACTACTCCTGAGTACATGATACACCTTGATGAAGACAATCTGTTTCAAGAGGAGACCCGTGTATTGGGAGAGTGTTTCTTCCCTTCTACCCTCAACAGGCTTGTTGACTCGTAATTGACCCTGTGTATGACCCTGCGCTCAATATCGTAGATGAAGATCAACCACGCCCTTTTGTCTCTCCTCCAGAAGACTTCAGTGTCATGGTTACAGGTCTGGTTCCGCCAGCAAATCTTTGGGATGTAGATGAGATAGTCGATGTCCAGGTTTGGGCTGTCAGCCGTTCTCTAGCTGATGGTGGTCTTTGGGATGTTCCTTTCACCACAAACCTAGAACCAGAGCACGAAGTTGCAGCGGTCCAAGATCTAAATTTCTGGGACTCACTACTGATAAAGGATCTCGTTGACGACCTAGGGTTGGATACATAAGTGCCGGTAGCTGCACTGGTCACTGACAAAGGGAAGCGTAAACTGGGTGAAGTCCCTTCTGATCTTTGGGACGTGAATTAAGACCCTCAAGCCGCGCCTTCCTTGGGAAACGTTCTTAATGTTACAAGGAGTGGACGAGTCTTTCAGCCTGCTAATCTGCAAGTTGGGACTTCGTCCAACCCTTCTAATCAAAGGAATGAACCTGTTGCTTTCCCAGGGTCTGCACCACTTGAGTTGCCAAGCACGGATCTCATTCGGAGGCAACTTGAGCGGGTTCCCGCTGCAATATCTCTCTGGGGTCTAATTTGTTCTTCCCGTGAGCACCGTCAGCAGCTTTGCCAGACTCTTGCCCGTTTGGAAGTTCAATCGGATGTCACTCCAGAGGTTATGGTTTCCCTTATCCTCCCTCCTATTACTAAGCACACCGTGGTTTTCACCGACAAGGATCTTCCTGTGGAAGGAACTGATCATAACCGCCCTCTGCACATTACCGTTAAGTGTCGCGGACTTTGGGTCCCGACTGTCCTCATTGACAACGGTTCAGCCATCAATGTTTGTCCAATGAGAGTGGCCTATCGTCTGGGACTGGCCAAAAAGACTTTGCACCTTCTAATTTGGCTGTCAAGGCATACGATGGCACTCGTCGTGTGGTTGAGGGCACTTTGATGCTCAAACTCGACGCTGAGGGTTTCAAAATGGATGTTGAGTTCCATGTCGTCGACATACCTGCAACCTTCAACCTGTTGTTGGGTAGGCCATGGCTCCACCGTTCAGATATCATGGCGTGCCATCCACCCTTCACCAGAAAGTCATGCTGGGACTGCCGTCTGGTACGCTCACCATTTGCGGGGACTCTGGAATTCGCCCGCTCAAAGAAGATGGAACACCAGTGCTGGGAATCATGCACGGTGAAGAGGACGTTGATCTTGGAGGTTTCTCTTTCGACACATCTGGCTCTGTTTTGGCAATCAACGTGGACGGGGACTTTCTCATCAGCTCTGTCGCTATGGACATCATGCGCCGGATGTCTTACTTTCCTGGTCTGGGTCTGGGAATCCACCATCAGGGAGTTCCGGAGTTCCCTGTCTTTCCTTCTTCCGAGGGCCGTTTCGGTTTGGGGTACTCTGCCTCTGCCGGAAATGCCAAAAGGAGGAAATACTCGGGAAAACCTCGAACTCTCTATGGTGATCCTGACAGCTACTTTGTGCGTGAAGCGGGGAACGCTGCTTACACTGGACAGTATGAGCCTTTCATCAATCCAGAAACTGGGGAGCTGCTGCCTGGTTTTGAGGTCTTCACCGATGACACCTGGTCTGAGAGTGATGACGAGCCAGCCAGACTGGAATTCAAGAGGAAGCTTAATCAGCCAAAAGTAGAGACTGACTGGCTGGGGACTTTTGATTTGGGGAGCTTAGAGCTATTCTTCAAAGAGTTCTCTCAGGTGGGTTTGGCCAAGGAAGCTGAAGAAGCTGAAGAAGCCGAAGTGCTCATGCTCGGGGCGGACGCTCTCGAGGATCCCACTGCTCTTATCACTGAAGCCAAGGGTAGTGTTAAAAATTGCATTTTCAAACCACGCCTAACTTGCATGGATGACACTTCTGAGTCTGAGTCTGCGTCTGAGTCAGAGTCAGAGTCTAGTGAGTCTTCTAAGTCTAGCTCTGAGTCGGAGTTTGTGCCTCTTGGCCCTCCACGTCATAGCTTTTATTTCGAGTTTGACTCTCTTGTACTTGGCGACCCGTTGGGGTCTTATGAAATGAATGAGGCATCTTCTGAGTACTTGCATGATCTTTATATAAACTGTGTCGACCCCGACGATGAAGGGATAGATTTCGATGGGGATATTCCCAAGGAAATCTGTGCCCTCATCGAGAGGGAAGATGAAAGGCATGCTCAGCCATTAAAAGAGGAAATAGTTTCTATAAACTTGAAAGATGGGAATGATCCCCGATTGGTTCAAGTGGGCTCCACGCTTTCACCAGAGGAGCATCGTGATTTCAAAGAGCTGCTCACCGAGTACAGTGATGTCTTTGCATGGTCTCATCAAGACATGCCAGGCATCGATCCCGAGATAGTGGAGCATCGGATCCCTTTGTTACCGGATGCTAAACCTGTGAAACAGAAGCTCAGACGGATGAGACTAGATTGGGTTCAGAAGATCAAGGATGAGGTCACGAAGCAGATCGACGCCGGGTTCCTCATGGTTTCTCAGTATCCCACTTGGGTGGCCAACATCGTTCCCGTTCCCAAGAAGAATGGGCAGATACGAGTCTGTGTCGATTTTAGGGACTTAAACAAAGCAAGCCCCAAAGATGACTTTCCCTTGCCACACATCGATGTGCTTGTGGACAACACGGCGGGACATGCTTTGCTTTCGTTCATGGATGGTTTTTCAGGCTATAACCAAATCCTTATGGCACCTGAGGACCGTGAGAAGACAACGTTCATCACTGAGTGGGGGACTTACTGCTACCTGGTCATGCCTTTTGGGCTGAAGAATGCTGGACCTACTTATCAGCGGGCTGCTACAACCATTTTGCATGACATGATTCACAAAGAAGTCGAGGTCTACGTCGATGACATGATCGCCAAATCAAAAACTCGAGAGGGACACATTCCTGTGCTAAGGAAGTTCTTCGAGAGGCTCCGTAAGTTCCGTATGCGTCTCAATCCGCAGAAATGCACCTTCGGAGTCACAGCTGGCAAGATGCTCGGTTTTATGATCACTTCCCGTGGAATAGAGGTCGACCCATCAAAGATCAAGGCGGTGCTTGAGATGAAGCCACCAGTGTCTGAAAAGGGAGTGCGGAGCTTTTTGGGAAAGGTTCAGTTCATCAGCAGATTCATCGCCAAGTTGACTTTAACTTGCGAGCCGATGTTTCGTCTACTCAAGAAGGATACCCCGTTTGTATGGTCAGACAGGTGTCAAGCGGCTTTTACTTCCATTCAGAACTATCTTCAAAATCCTCCGGTTTTGATGCCGCCAGTGCCTGGGAAGCCCTTGATACTTTACTTGTCTGTCAACCCGTCTTCTATGGGGTGCTTGCTAGCTCAAGAAGGAGATAAGGGAGTCGAGAAGGCCATTTACTACTTAAGTAAGAAGATGGTTGGATGCGAAGAACGCTACACTGCGCTGGAGAAGACGTGTTGGGCTCTTGTTTGGGCTTCCAAAAAGTTGAGACACTACATGCTGGCTTACCCAGTGAAGTTGATTTCTCGGATGGATCCTCTCAAGTATCTATTCGAGAAGCCAGCACTTACTGGTAAGTTAGCACGTTGGTTACTCATGCTAGCTGAGTTTGATCTTGAGTACGTCACCAGGAAGTCTGTCAAAGGCCGTGCGGTGGCAGAATTCTTAGCTGATCATCCTGTCGATGGGCCGGAGGACTCAGACTTTACGTTTCCAGACGAAGAGGTGCTAACAGTAGTTGACGATGTATGGACTCTCTACTTTGATGGGGCAGCCAATCAGAAAGGATTCGGAATCGGGGTTTTGTTGATAACGCCCGACGGTTCTCATATTCCTCTAGCGTTCAAACTCAATTTTGATGTCACGAATAACCAAGCCGAATATGAGGCCTGCATTGTCGGCATGGAGGCTGCTTTAACACTCGGTGTTGAAAAACTCGAGGTCATTGGCAATTCCAATCTGGTTGTATCTCAAGCCAACGGGGACTGGAAAGTTCGGGAGGAAAGGTTGAAGCCTTACCATCAAGACTTGGAAGATCTTATTCCTCGTTTCAACAAGGTTACCTTCACACATATTCCTCGTCTGAAAAATCAATTTGCCGATGCCTTGGCAACGTTGGCCTCCATGGTTGAACTTCCATTGGGTGTCAAGCTTCGTCCTATTCTAATTGAACAGCGGGACTGCCCTGCTTATCAACATATTAGCACCATTGATGATCTCAATGATGGCCTGCCTTGGTATCACGACATATGGAATTTTGTAGACAGGGGTGAATATCCGGCTGAAGCCTCTAAAAAAGATCAACTCGCACTACGAAGGATGGCTGCTCATTACATCATTTGTGGAGGAAAGCTTTACAGGAGATCTCATTGCGGAATGCACAAACTCTGTGTCAACAGTGCTGAGGCCACTACAATAATGGAAGAAATTCATGAAGGAATCTGCGGTCCTCACATGAGCGGAGTCATGCTTGCCAGGAAAATCCTTCGTCAAGGTTATTACTGGTCGACTATGGAATCACAGTGTGTGGATTATGTCCGCCGCTGTCATAAGTGTCAGATTCACGCCAATCTTATGCATGTCCCTCCCTCTAAACTGTTTGGTATGACCTCGCCTTGGCCTTTCTCTGTCTGGGGCATTGATGTTATCGGCATGATCAGGCCGTCTGCTTCCAATGGTCATCGATTCATTTTGGTGGCAATCGATTACTTTACCAAGTGGGTTGAGGCTGAATCCTACAAAACTCTGACTGCAGTTCAGGTTGCTCAATTCATCAGGAAAAACATTATCTATCGATATGGTGTTCCTCAGGCCTTTGTATCGGATAATGGGGTTCACTTCAAAGGCAGGGTTTTGGAGCTTTTTGATGAATTCAAAATCCAGATCCACCATTCAACGACCTATCGCCCTCAGACGAATGGGGCAGTTGAAGCAGCCAATAAGAACATTGAAACAATCATCAAGAAGTCTGCGGAGTCTGCCAGGGACTGGCACGAGCAGCTGCCTTTAGCCTTGTGGGGGTATCGCACGTCAATTCGAACATCAACCGGGGCGACCCCTTACTCCCTGGTCTATGGGATGGAAGCAGTACTCCCTATCGAACTGGAGGTGCCATCTTTGAGGATCATGACAGAATGTGAACTCACGGAGTCTGAGTGGCTCAGCGGGAGGTTTGTTGAACTCATGCTCTTTGACGAGAGGAGGCTCCGTGCCTTGTATCATGTTCAGGGATATCAGCGAAGAATTGCTCGGCCGTTCAACAAGAAAGTCAAGTCTCGTGACTTGCTCGAGGGTGACATGGTTACCAAGGAAATCCGTGCTCCCATCTTTGATCTCCGCGGGAAGTTCCGACCAAAACGCGCAGGACCTTACATCATCAAAACCATCCTTTCGGGTGGAGCAGCTCAACTCATTGATCTGGACGGCAACGAGTTCAACACCCTGGTCAACCTGGATCAACTCAAGCGTTACTATCCCTGAGAGAAGCTCGCTGGGCCGAAAACCACAAGGGTGGGCGGTCCTAAGCAAAAATTAGAGCAAGCCTGCTAGACTGGAAACCTGCAAAGGCAGTCTAGGCAAAAATAAATAGGCAAATATCAAAAGCTCGCTAGGCTGAAAACCTGAAAAGGCAGTTCTAGGCAAAATTTAGAGCGTAAAAGGAGAGATAAACACACGAGTGAACCCTAGCCTGAACTACGTTTTGACCTGATTCCTTGAAAAGGGATACGTAGGCAATCTCTCTGTGAGATTCGGTCACAATCAATCAACTCGACCCACGGTTTCCTGTTCCAGTATACATGCTGACATACAAGACCGGCTTGGTGTTCAATACTTGGACCAAAAGGGGAAAATTCTTGACTTTTCACTTTTATTCAAACTATTATCTCTATTACATGGCCGAGCAAACCTTAAAAACATTTAAGCATAAAAACAGAATACATGCTGGAGGCCTTGACAGGCTCACAGTTTATTTTAGATCATGTAGGTCAGGAGTCAGTCTGCATTTTGTCTTCTTGCAACTTCTTTCTGTAGCCATGCTTTGTAGCGACATTGCAGGATGGTGCTGAAATCAGGATCCGCTCCTCCAAGTTGTCTCAGGCCCCAATTGTGTGCATATCCATTCAGGTTTTGGGCAGTGAATGCAGGAGTATGGAAGGCTTCCACCCCAGCTCGGTGTAACCCCTGGCTCATCCCTAGCTGCCGAAGGATACGGCCTGGAATATAGAAAGTGAAGTTGGACAGCCCAGCAATCACCATTCTTTCATAACCTGCGGAGTGTAGAGCCATGTCTGGAATGTTTAGCGCCCTGTGCCTCCAAACTATTTCCTGTGGTGACAAGTTGTTCATGAATGCATACCAGTCCTCTGTGGACATTTCTGGGTATAGCATCCCTCGTTGGTGCATTCGACCGGGCAAGTGCGGCCAATTCGCCTCTGGAGCTTCAACCAATCCCCTTGTCTGATAACCACAGTTGCATGAGTGAAAAGACAAGTAAGGAGCTATATAAAACTTGAGCGGAAAAACAAGTCGAAACTCCGATATTTGCCTTAGCCGAGTGTTGAGGTAAAGTGAGAACGTGTGAAAGCCATAAAAGGTGAGCTGAGTGAGTTTACCTGCAGACTGCAGTAGGAGTGGGCGAACGTCTCCGTCTGGCCGGTAGCTACCAAATCCAAACCCATGAGTGTTTCCGCGAGGAACCATAGGCATAATGTTCTTCCGGACACCTAGCTGAGTGGCCACGTGAACCAATGAAGGATTAACTCGGCCATCGGCAGGCACCAGCAGATATGCAGCCAGCACACAGATTGTTAGAGCAAACCGGCGCCTGGCCTGCACAGTGGCATCCGTTAGGTCACCTTCAGGGCCATACCACTCCATCAGGCGCATTATATTTATCTGCCCTCCACTTAGCAGGCCCTCTGCTGCGCCTTTTGAGATCTTCAGTGCGGATTTCAAGAGTTTGGACATGCTCTCTCTGTAAGGAGGTACAATAATCACGTTGGACGCAAATCCTTGGAGATATGCGTGAAATTCCTCCACTGTTGGACATAGTTCGTCATTGCCAAATCGGAATACGTGGACATCTGGGTCCCATAACCGAACTGCCGCCCATAGGAATTCAGGACGCAGTCTTACGCTTCGGAGGTAACGGAACGCGGCCAACCCGTGGGTTCGAAATGATAGCCAGTTCGCCTGCAACGAATGCTTCAAGCCACGGGCCAATTAAGGTAGGGAGGTGGTTTGCCATTTCTTAAATATTGTCTGGAGTTTTAGTCTGGAGACAAATGCCTTATGTTCATGGAGGTTTAAGCTTTTATAACCCAAGAATGGTAGGATATTTCCCTTATTCAAAAGAAAATATCTCTGGAGGTGGGTATACGTCCTTTCAAGAGAAGTCGTATGCTTTGGAACTGTCTCAGGCTTGTACTGGACGCCCAAACAGTGATAACAGGGCCTACAACGCCTCAGCTTTCTGAAAAGTGTCCAACATCGCATCTGAGCTAAACAACACCATCGCGCGACACACTGGGTCTCTCGCGCGAGGGTCTGTTTTCTTTCACGTTTCAAAATCAGCCTACTGGATTATTTGGAGTGATCATTCATGTTTCATCTTGGGCTGGCTTTTAGGGTTTTGTGCTTTACTAGCAGGTCAATTCAAGTATTTCGACGCGGGGGTTCGAAATATTCATTTTATTCAGCGTACCGAGCAAACAACACCATACAGCAGTTCTGACAATCAAACAAAATTACAGAAAACTATTTGGGTGGCCCAACGACTCTCGAACTTATTCTCAATTACAGGCAGAATCCTTTTGCGTTCAGTAATATCCCCCGGGCCTTGCTTGGATTTCGGCACGAAGCCATGCCACGTAACGGCCATCTAGCCAATATACGAAATCTGGGCTAGGGCCTTCAAGCACCCCCTGTCTCCAAAGCCTTCGATACTCGCGCAGTGAGAGCACATTGAAGTCAGGCAAGTGGAATTCCTCGATTCCGGCTTGGTGCAGCCCTTGGCTTATGCCTAGTTGGCGTAGGATGCGACCCGGGATATAGAAGGTGAAGCTCGTCAAGCCAGCGATTATCACCCTTTCAAGGCCTGTTGTATTGACGGCCATTTCGGGCATGATCAGCCATGGACATCTCCAGACAAAATCATCAGATTGCATGTCGTGCAAGATCATACTCCATCCTGTTACGTCCTGTTCAGGATACAGCAGGGGCCGTTCGAGCAATCGCCTCGGGAAATGTTCCCAACCCGCTTGTGGAGCTTCAAGTAATCCCATTTTGTCAGAAAGCCACACCTGTGAGCGAAAAGACGAGTAAGGAGCTAGATAAAGCCAGAGCGAAAAGACAAGTAAGGTCCTAGAGTGATCCTTAACCGAGTGTCGAGGTAAAATGCGAAAGTGCGAAAACCGGAAAAAGGTGAGTTGAGTGAGTATTTACCTGGAGCAACCGTGGGCTGCCACTGAAGACATTGCTCTGTCCGCTTTTGAACAGATCCAAGCCCATCAGTGTCTCGGCCAGGACCGTCGGAATAATGTTTTTTCGGGCTCCCATTTGTGAGGCCATGCTCACCACGCTGGGACTTACCCTTCCGTCAGCAGGAACCAGTGCGTAAGCCGCCAACACGCAAATTGAGAAGGCAAAACGTTTGTGAGCCTCTTCAACGTGATCCGTCAGAATGCCGCCAGGCCCCTACAACTCAATCAAGCGCGCAATGTCCAATTCATCATCATGGATAATGCTGGCCACCAGCCCCCCGGAAATGTTTTATTCATCAGTAAATGGCTCATGTTCTCCTGCACCGGTGGAACAGCGAGGACATTGGGATTTGCAAAGCCGGGTAGGTAGGCTTGGAACTCTTCCACTGTTGGGCACATTTCGTCGTCATAATTACGGAAGACGTGCATGATTGGATCCTAGTGGTTCGCAGCTTCGAGGAGCTCGGGGCGTGGCCCCACGTATCGAAGATCTCTGATCGAAGCCAGCCCTCGAGTCCGAGGACTCACCCATTCATAGGTTTCGGTTCTTGCCAACCAAGGATCAAGCATTGCAGCAAGTGGACTCTCCATTTCAGATAACCGATGATGTTCTACACAACTATCAATGGGTTCCATTTATGGGGTTTTTGGTTGGAAGTGTCGGTTCCTTATTCATTTGTGTTGAAGGAAGAAGTTAAAAGGTTTTGAATACTTTACATTTGGCAAATGAAGGGCTCCCCAATTATGTTAATTACTGTGTGCAGATCGTTAGAGGGCCCCCCTAGCATCTCCTGATGTCTTCAGAAGTTTATTCCAGTCAAACAAAGCCAGCCTGACAGGAGTTGACTCTCGCGCGAGAGTCTCACTCTCCCGCGCGACACATATTCCTCTGGCGTGCATGGCACTCTCTCGCGCGACAGATATTACTCGCGCGAGTGTTCCACTTACTCGCCAAGCTGCATTTTTGACAGCTTGCAGCAGCTACGGGTTTGGCTTGGTCATTTTGGGTTCCAGGGGTATTTTGGCACTTTTTATGGTTCTTACAAGTCTTAATGGGCATATGTGACTGTACCCGGGCATCGGGTACGGAAATTCACGCTTAACGAAGATTTTTGACCCTCGGCGGCCCGTTTCAAGCTACGAGGTTTTGGAGGTTCGAAATCCGTTCTAGGGGTTTTTGCCAAGTTCTCTCATGCCGCACAGGTCATATGGAGCGTATGTGACTGTATGGAGGTGTCGATTTCAGTCTGGGACATAATTGAGTCTTGTTTCGCTGTCTCGTGTTCCTTTTTGTGTCTTAGGACACTTTTTGACATATTTCTCGCCTCGGGATGTATTTCTTGATTCCGTCAACTCCTGCAAGTCACGTTATGCGTGCTTGACCTTACGGAAGCGTTGGTTTCAATCAAAGTCAAGTATTGCAAATTTTGGTCGTTTAATACCCAAAGATTCATTAATTGGCCGTATCCTCGTATCCTGGTTGTATCCTGGGTTACATTTTCCATTTTCTTTTGAGCTAGTCTCTATTTATACATGCGTGTGCGTCTGCAGTTGGTCTTAGTATGTTATCGATGCAAGTTTGGTATTAGTGGCTGGCGTTTTACCTCTTTAATGCATATAAGAGTGAAATAAACCATAAAATGCAAATTTTATAACTAAACTGTGCTATATCAAACCAAACCAAAGGAAAGTACTATATCTGTGGCGCTCCGGCCCAAAACAAAACCATCAAAAGTATGCTCGGGCACACTCGCCCACTATCACAGCCGCAAGCCTCCTAAGAACAAGTATCAGTGTATCTAAGGCGCATTGGCCTTTTATCTAAACTACTTGGGCGCGCAGGCCCGAAATCAAATGCAAGTCATAGAAAGTAAAGAGGCTCCTCAGTCATCCTCATCCCGTCCGAGCCAGTCGGTATCTCTCAAGTCCTCCTCAACATCATCACCACCATTGTCATCATCACTGTCATCTTCATCGGCAGCAGCAAGCTCGTGCGGATTCTGCAAGTAGCGGGGATCGTCGACGGTGTCGTCAGAGTCGCTCTTGCTCTCCTCGTCTCCTTCCTCCTCATCCTCAACAGGATCAGGCACAACCAACCGCTTCCGAACTGGCTCCTCTCGGCCCTGCACCTCTCGCATCTCAATGCGATACCGCTCCTCAGCGCGCGCCACGGCCTTCTTGGCCGCCTCCTTGCTTGCAGCAGTAGGCTGCGAACTCCTAGTCTGTCGTCATGTGACGACCGGCCGTGTGGTAGTCCCGGTCGCTGCCTGCTGCGGAGGCGACCGCGCTCTCTTCCTAGAAGCCGCCCGTCCCTGTGCCTGCATGTTTATATGTTGCATTAGTATACGTTTTGCAATATGTTTTTCTATCAAATGTTTAATTGACAGGTACATTCTATCAATTGGAAGCTATCAGCAATGTATTGGTATCAAAGTAAGCATGCATGTATCAAAAGCAGGCATGTATCGTACGTATTGAAAGCAAGAAGGAAGTGTATCGTTTTGTATACCTGAGTCCTCCGGGACGCCGCCGCCTGAGCTGGCTGAGCTGCGGGTGTTGGATAACGCAACTGCAATGGCATGCCTTGAGCTGCTCTCCTCACCAAGTTCTCCAATGCAAGCATGCGACGTAGGGCTTCGTTCACCCACTCAGCAGGCACCTGTGGATGTTTTGCAATCATCAGATATTCTAGATACAGTTCAAGGGTTTTGAAGTTATGCAAATGGAAGTTAGTTTACCTGTACAGTCACGGCCGCAGGCTCTCTAAGTGCAGGCACAAGCTCCACCTCAGCTGTGTTCCCCTGATGGTCCACAACATCCACTTTCCAAAGCAACTCCGGCAACCCACCAACTACTGGCCTGCTCTCCCTACGCCTCTCACGGCGTTCTCCTCCTCTCTGTACCTCAGCAGCGGCCCTTCTATCGGCACCAGCCTGGCGTGCCTGCTCCTGGAGCTCTCTGCGGGCTCTGACACCAAGTGGCCCCGCCAAGCGGTCTCTCTGGTAAGCCGCGTAGTCCATCGTCGAACGCAGGTGGCGTGTCAGTGCAGCATCTGGTCTCGTGTACCTCTCCAACTCAGCCAGTGTATAGTCTCCTGTGTGTGAAGCTCGTGTTGGGAGTGGCCCTGGCACCTGGAATTCAGGGTAACCGAGTGATTGGCGAACCACTCGATCCCCTAAATACCACTGCCAACCAAAGGCTGACTCCAATAGCACCCTGCTGGCCGTGACCGTTCTGCTCTGCGCCAAGAACTCCGGCTCCGGCCCGTTTGTCCTCCAAGGATTCCACTCAACCTGCATAACATGACAAACAGGCAGTATGTACAATTGATTAGCAACAGCATTAAAACCATGGAAAGCATGCATGATCGTTTATTCGGGTTCTTATGTTATACCTGCGAAGCCCTCAGCTCGTCCAAATACAGCCTGTAGGCATTAAGGCTGCCCCTCCCTTCTTTGGTGCCCCTGTGCTCCTTGCTCCATATCAGTGCTCGCGGGAGGGTGCTCAGGTCAGGATGCTTGCACTCCGGGGGGTACATCCTCAGAACCTCGTATGCCCAAAGCTGCAGTGTTATCAAACATTGAAGTATGTCAGTCACGAATTGTGCAGTTTTGCAGTTAAAGCTAATAAACAATCTATGCAATCAAGTGGTACAATAGAAATTATGTTGCAATAAGTGAAATCATACCTCCCAGACACGCCAGTAGCCGGCTGTGCTCTGCCCGGTCCTCGAGGAGTCACCAAAGAAAAGGTAGGCGGTGCCGAGCGCTGCTCCACCCCAATCAAGGAGGCTGTCCTCAAATCCCTCAGCGCCGGCAGGTACGATAGATGCACCGTACTCCCCCTGCCTGGATATAGCGAAGCTCCAAACATGTACAGCAGGTATGCCCGGGCCATCTGTGCTTCCTCATGCTCATTGGTCGGCTTCTTCTTCTTTAAATACTGTACGAATTGAGCATATCTCGCCGCTCCTCTCTCAACCTGGGGCACCATCCCCAAGAACCACTCCAGAGCCGCTGGATCGGCATGTATCCCTGAGTCAAAGGGGATGGGCTCTCCCCCGACCCTCAAATAATCGCGGCAAAGTCTGATGGTGTCACTGTCATCTCTCCCAGAGGCAGGTGGAAGGTATTGGATGTATCCCTCCATCTCTCAGCTAGCGCAACAAGAACAGCATGATCGTTTCTAACTGGTACCGTCAGGGTCTGTATGAACTCCCTAAAGCCTGCTGCATCCACCAACTCCCTCACTCTCGCTGGCAGCCCCCTGTACAGTGCCAAAGAGCTGCACGGTCCGCCAAAACCGCGGATGTCCCTCTGATCCGCCTGTTTCAGACATCAAAAACAAGTAGCAGAACATAATGTTAGCATGCAGAGCTTTCATTTTCAAGTTCTAGGTAATCAATGCGACAGCTTAGCCACACATGGTAGACAAGCAGCAGAGGATGATGTCAGCATGCAGTGCTTTCATTTTCAAGTCCTAGGTAATCAATGTGTCGGTGTGACCACGGATGGGCGGTCTAGGTTTTTGATCCAAATTCTCGTTCAAGTAACAGCATGTAGGGGTTACAATCCTAGAGCTACATCATTGAAGGCTTTGAACTCCGTGCCATTTTCAACCGTTGTTTAATTCGGGTTCTTGCGTGCATGGTGTGTGCTATAAGGGCTATGTCAGTACATTTTGACGTCTACACGGGCTGTCATCAGATGGTTGGTTCAAGTTATGTTTTTGACACGATGTGTTCATGGTGCAGCTTGGTAATGGGTTTATTGGTGGAAGTTATCATATGCATGGCATGTTTTACGGGCTTTCTCTTGTCCCAGCATGTTTGCATTCAGTCTACAACAGATGGTTGGTTCAAGTTATCGCATGCATGGCATTCAGGGCATAAAATTATATCATTATTTCAAAGCATGCAAGTATCAAGTTGAAGTACAAAAGGGGTTGGTCAAGAGTTATACCTCGGCCCAGGTGTTCGCAATGTGCACCCCAGGATCCCTCAGCACAAGCTCCGGGTCGTAGTCGGTCTGCTGTGGCGGTCTGTACCCCGCAAAGCCTAGCGGCACAAACAGGTGTGATCGTGGAGGCGTGTAAGTCTCCTCTGAAAACTCAGGACGCTCCAGGGCACCCGCCTCAACCACTGCACTCACCCTCGGCCCCAGTGCCGCCTCGGCCTCAGCCTCCTCAGCCTCTACATCGGCTGCCAATCCCTCTCCGGCTCTCTCTCCCTCAGCCTCCCTCTCGGCCCTCGCCGCTGCCTCGGTTGCCTCAACCGCCTTGGCCCGGTCCTCCTTGGCTTTCAAGATATATTCCCCGATCTCGGAGTGCTGTTCCAGGACTCTCGCCAATATCTCGTCGGGCGTGTGCTCGGCAATATCATCGTAAGTGACGGGCACATGCCGGGATGATGTGGCCGCACTCGCCGGTGGCCTAAATGCAATATCCTCCTCCCGAATCTCAACAGGATCAGCCTCTACGGTCTGCACCTCTTCAATCTGCACTCTCTCGACTTGCTCCTCTTCAATAACAACACCTTTACCCTTCGCCGAGTCCCTCGGCGGGGATTCGTTCGACTCGGGGTTCTCACCAACGGCTCCACTGCCCTCTGCTCCACCAGAACTCCTGTCAACCACGGGTGGGCCCTCGGCCACCATACCCAAGACCTCTGGTGCACGGCTGGACCCCACGGCCCCAACCTGGTCCCTCGCGCGAGCCTCTGACTCTGCCGCGCGAGGCACCTCGTCACCAGCAGTCTCCTGCTGCTGCTCCTGAATACCATCGCCGCCGCTCTCCGCCGTTGCACTAGTAACCCCGATGGTCTCTACCACCGTTTCATCTCCCGTTTCTGCAACCATAATCCCACCTCGATCCTCGGAACAATCAACAACTTCTCCACTACCGCCACCATCACCGTGGTCTGCCATGGGGGCTCGAATGTGTGTGTGATTTGGTCGATCTTGAGACGAAATCAAGGGTTTTAGTTTGAGTTTGAGAAGATTCGAGAGTTGGGAGGAACTTGGAGTTTCAAAACCGTCTGAGAACTGTATTCTGAAACGTCCCGCGGACGTTTAAAGGTGTAGAACAGCAATGGGCCGGGTCTGGGCCGGTTCAAGATCCAGATCCAGAAAACATTCCATCGCGCGAGGGAGTCACGGCCTCGCGCGACACACCTTTGGGCTCCAGGCCCATTTTCCCCAGCAAACAGGCCCAAGCCTGTTTATTATTATTACCATTGTTATTAAAAATCCTGGTTCTTGATGGTCTGAATTTAAAGTTTTTGGGTTCATGATCATTGGATGCTTGCGCGACCTAGAGCATTTTTATCCCCAGCTATGGTCCGCCTGCATGCGCTTCAACCGTCAATCAGCGACGATCTATCCGTCCAAATCTCGAATCTGCGACGATCTATCCGTCCAATTTCAAATCAGCGACGATCTATCCGTCCAACTCTGAATCCGCGACGATCTATCCGTCCACATTCAAATCAGCGACGATCTATCCGTCCACATTCAAATCAGTGACGATCTATCCGTCCAATTTCAAATCAGCGACGATCTATCCGTCCAATTTCAAATCAGCGACGATCTATCCGTCCAACTCTAAATCCGCGACGATCTATCCGTCCACATTCAAATCAACGACGATCTAACCGTCAATCAGCGACGATCTATCCGTCCAACTCTGAATCTGCGACGATCTATCCGTCCACATTCAAATCAAACGACGATCTATCCGTCCACTTTCGAATCAGCGACGATCTATCCGTCCGCATTCAATCAACGACGATCTATCCGTCAAATCATTCTTCGGTGCACGGTACTTTACATACTCGCACGCTTTTTCAATAAATCGGCTTTTGGGTGGATTTGGTGGGTGTCTAGAAACCTTTGACGTTACCCGTACCTGTCAATGGTGCTCCGCGTGCCGTCAAAGGGGGACTACTGTAGACACCCCAATCTGAATCTCCGATCGTTTTACGGTTTCTTGTTTCCCGATGATGAACCGGATCAGCAGTCTTAAGGATGGAAAGGTTTGAGCTCGGAGTGTGCGGACCCCCCCTTTTTTGAACCCTTTTAACCCTTTTAAAAAGAAAAATAAAAATAGTCAACTCTGGGTCTGCCCTTGACCCTCACGCGTGGAAGTCACTCCCTCGCGCGAGTGTCCTCTTTGTCCAGTGTGGTCAAAGTCAAACATTTATTTGTTGACCCACGCGGCAGTGGAACACTTTCGAGAGTCTCACCTGTCTCGTAGCGATGGTCTCAGGCTGTCCCTTTCACTTTTGCCCGACCACTTGGTTTGCTTGCCAGGGGGCTACTGGTCGCTTAACCCGCTTTTCTCCACGTGAGTCTTGTCAAATGTAGCGACTTGGGAACACACCCTCACACAACCCTTCCCATCACCTTTTCACCAAGCTTAGTCACCAAGTTTGGTCCTAAGGGGGTGTTTGCCACCACCTTTGGCCCTTGGCTTCCCCTATAAATATCCCCCTTGTTCTTTCTTTACAAGGACACTAAGTCACAAAAATTCACCAACTTGGAAAGTTTGAGAGATTGAGAATCCTTGCAAGCACAAAGGCTCTCAACTCTAGCTCATATCCTATACCTTTCTTCTCTCCATTTTCCATCACAAGCTTCTCGAATTGTTCAAACCTTTCCAAAACCTTCCAAGCAAAGGTATAAACACCTTTTACTGCTTACTGTTTTGATCCCTGAGGGGGGCTGTCAGGGCCAAGATTGGTAATCAATACCAGTTCTGGTCCTAAAGTCAGCAGAGATACAAGAAATTGGTTCAAGCATACCCTCGCGCGAGTGACTCACATACGCGCGCGACAGTCCACTGTCTCGCGCGACAGTCCTCGTGGGGTTTGGGGATGCTGGGTTTTCTTGTTTTTCATGTTGTTATTTATTTTACAGCTTTGTAAGCCTTTTAGATCACTGTTTTGCATGTTAAAACAAATAGACTAGACTCTTATTGCTTATTTACTTTGTTGGAATGCTCTTGGGTTGTTTCTGGACATGTACCAGAGCCCAGAGTATGCAAAGCAATTACTGGAAGTCCAGTCAGGACACTCGCGCGAGAGATTCACTGTCTCGCGCGAGGGACCTCTTGATTCCAGTGATTGCCCTTGCATGAGCAGCTTGACCTTTGCCCCTGTTTTGACACCCCCACTGTTTAGGGGTTGCTTTTCAATTAATTTGGCTCCTGTTTTGTAATAATTTATAGTAATCATTTACTTACTGTCAATATAAACCGCTTGGTTTGTCCTAGGTGTGCACTGGTCCTTCCAGAGCCAGAAGGGGATGAAATTCAACTTGTGAGGGATGAACCTTCGCGCGAGTGAATGGGTGTCTCGCGCGACGGTCCGCTTTGCATGTATGTAGATTCATGCATGCAAAGGTGGCTGTCATGTGTGGTACACCTATTCCAGTTGCTGTTGGGTTTATTTTTCATCAAGGGGTTGGAATTCATCCTACTCTTTATTATTATTCCATCCATCCGCCATTTTTCACATCTTGCAAACTTGTTACAGTTTTAAAATCCCCGATTAACTGTTCCCCCGCCCTAATTGGCTTAAAATTGGTTAAAGAAGAAAACGAATCACGAATACTTTCACAAAATGCCTAAGTAGAGACCGATCTCCGGATTGGGCGAGAGGGGTGCCTTAAAAACCTTCCCCTCTCGTAACCTGGCTCCCGAACCCAGATATGGTTATGACGGACTGGTTCCTTCACTTTTTCAAATCAAATAGCGCGGCAGGTGCTTCGAAATACGGTTCCTTGGGTGACGGACCTTCAAACCCAGGTGGCGACTCTATGTTCCGAGCGCTTCCCACTTGGGCTCGCGCTCCCTCGATCTATCGGGCCCTTGCTCCGGGAAACGAAATTCCCGGAGGCTCACTTTGGAATCCGGAAATTCCAGGGGATGCTGCCCACAAGGTGCAGAGAAGCACGAGAAGGTGTAACATTCTTTATATTTGAGGTGCTTTAATGTTACATTTAATAACTTAAAGGGGCAAAGTGTGAATTTCCCTAGTGGTGTGCATGTTTGCCGTGCGTGTGTGTGTGTGTCTTATAAAAATAAAAACCCAATAGAAGGTCTGTTTTTTATGTTAGAGAGAGAGAGAGAGACAGAGAGAGAGAGAGAGAGAGAGCAATGTGGGAAGAAGAAAGAAAGAGGAAATTAGGGTTAGTTGAATTGAAGCTTAACTAGGTATTTTTCATCTCTTTTAAGTGTTGAATTTCATGTTTCTCATGCTAGGTTTCATGTTCTACATCTAGTATGCACTTGATTGAAGTTATTAGAGTTGGATTGAATCCATGGTAGGGGGTTTTAAAGGTTGGAGTTGGGTTTTATTCCAGAAAATTCGTGCATCTTATATGTGTAGTTTATGCTATAAAAACTGTGTTTTAGGCAAAGTTGAATCTATCCTATTTTTGACAAATTTTTCTTATTGACACGCTGACCATGTTATTCTCTGGTATTTTTACTATAGATGCCTCTATATGTGTAGTTTATGCTATAAAAATTTCAGAATTTCATATGAAGTGTGGAAAAAGATAAAAATCACGCACCAAATTGCTGTCAGATTCGTGTATGTGCTAACAGCACCGACACATCTTGGGGAAACGGGCATATCTCCTAGTTCGGGCCACGGTTTTATGTTCCGGTTGATTTTTCTGAAACTAGACTCATGGGGCTTTCATAATTGACCCGTCTTATAACCTAATTATTCCTGTGGAATAGCAGATTTCAGTTTGAAGTTAGTTAGAAATCTGTTTTGCGTGATTTGCTACGAGTTCTTGGTTTAATTGTTATTTGCTTAGGAATAGCTACAAAGCTTGGAAAATTCTGAGATTTCAATATGATGTCCCTGTACGTTGTTGTGAAATTTTAAAGTACTCGCAAGCGCACAAATTGTATTGTAATATAGTATGGCGAGAGCGAGGTCGAACCTACAGGGACTTACGATTTTTCTAGGAAAAATAAATAACTTAAACCGATTAAACCCTAACTTAGTTGACAAAAGTTGTTATTGATTTTTAAACTAGAAGTGAAAAGTGAAAACAATGAACTGAATTATCAAAGACGAGAAAATTAAAGCTTTCTTTTTAACCAAAGAAGAAAATACTAGGGCTTCGGAATCCACACCCATTAACTCGTATCATTATATATTCATGATCATTGACCTTACCCAAAATTTCTTCATGATAATCTGAAAGCTAATTCTGTTACCATGGAAAATATCATTGTGAAAGTTCATCAAAAAATCTAATGTATGTTCCTCTCTGCTCGCAAGTATAAAACCGAATCATTAATTGTATCCGTTTTCAACAAATCACAATAAATATCCAGTTTTATAGTTAACAATGAAAAACCAGTGTTCAATGCTAAAGACAATTCCAAATCATGAGAAAAACATGATTGAACTCATATCCAGAATCTATCCCTAACAATTGATTTGGAGTAAGAACAATTTAATTATAATCAAAACCACATATTCAGGTAAAATCAATCTCATGAATATAAATAATAGTCATTAATGGGGCTTCATCCTCAACCCTAGTTAAAGAGTTTAGCCGCTCATGGAGTCAAAGCACATAATCATATAATAAAAGAACTCCATTGAACTAAAGCTTACAAAAAGAAAAGAGTTATTTTCTTCCCAAACTTTTCCTCTGCCGAGAGTTGCTGCTGCCGAAAATGGTGATGCTCTGCTGCGTGGAATCTTCTTCCAGCCGTGATTCTGTGATCCGTCAAAAAGTCCTCTGCCAGCCATGATCCTCCTCCTTTTTATATCACCTTATTGGCCCTCTTTTCTTTCTTAATAAGATTGCGTGCCAAAATTCTTTTGAATCAAAACTTTCCAATTAATGCGTATCCTAAAGGGAAGAGAATCATTTTCTGACCAAAACTTTTCCTATTCGGTCCAATAACAATCTAGGTGTGCTCAACAAGTCAAATATCTTTGTTTCCAATGGAAATTTGACTGACTTTCCTCTTCTAGTGCACTACTTGATTAAACTTGGACAGCTTGATTTCAACACCGTGTATTTGAATTTCGGGGTCGACTTCTGGGTTATCTTTGTGCTAATTGCATCAAATGGACGAAGCTTTTTTTGCGATAAGTCTAAAATACCTACAAAACATAAATAAATGATAATGAGTCATAAATAACTGTAAAGTTAGGACTAACCATGCCGGTATGAAAGTCTTTTAAGTACTATATTTTATGCTCATCAAATACCCCCAAACCTACATTTTGCTAGTCCTCGAGCAAAAGAAATAAAATTAAATTAAGAGAAAGAAAAGAACAATAATAACTAATCCTTTTTTGTAACGACCCTGATTTTTGGCCAATAAAAAATTTCGCTAAAAATTTGAATTTTTATTTTAATACTTGGATTTCATTTTTAACATCCAAAAATCGGTCGTTATTGACTGATAAAAATTTTATTGTTATATTTGAAAATTCTTTATTTTATAAATCCCTTTATTTGCGATTAATAATCCGTCATAATTAGGTTTATGAATTAGGAGGTTGGAATTCATCGCCCGGGCATTAAGGTCATTCTCTAAAAGACGAGTATGCCAATTAAGATCTTGGTATAGTTACTTAGTAATTGTAGTAAAATCCTAGAATTTATTTTCTCGGCTGGAAATCCTACTTAGCAAGCATAGTTAGCTTTTAACCGATTAGTTAGCCAACCCTAACTACCGTCTGGCTTAGTTGCGTTTCCCTAACCTAGAGCGTTGCATCGATGCCAAAGTGGTTAATTTTCGGCCTTTGCCTTGACCGTTGACTTGACGACTTTTCGCTAGCTAGGTGCTTGGCGGGTCATTGTCCGCGCTTGCTTCGCTTGGCATCGGCTGCCTTTGGCGTCGCGCTACGCCACGCTTTGCCTTGCCTTGCCGTTGGCTCGCTGCCGCCTTGCCTTGGCGTCGGCTCATTGTCGGGCCTGCCTCGCCTAGGCGTCGGGTCATTGTCGGGTTGCTCTGCCTTGGCCACTCAGTGCCGCTTGGCATCGAGTCACGCTTTGCTTCGCTTTGGCCATGCTCACGCCGCCTTGGCCACCGCCTTGCGGGTCGCCTTGGCCATGCTCACGCCGCCTTAGCCGTGCTCACGCCGCCTTGGCCATGCTCACGCTGCCTTGGCCTTGCTCACGCCGCCATGCTCACACTGCCTTGGTCATGCTCACGCCTTGGCCATGCTCACGCCGCTTGGCCATGCTCACGCCGCTTTGGCCACCGCTGGCCACTAGTCGCTTTGGCCGCCACAGCCTTTGTTGGCCACCAGTCGCTTTGGCCGCTGGCTACCACCGCCACCGGTCGCTGGCCGCCGCTGGCCGTTGCTTAGCCATCGGTCGCTTTGGCCTTGTTTGGCCGCCGGGTCGCTGGCGCCGCTAGCAGCGCTAGCCATCGGGTCCGCTTAGCCTTGTTGGCCATTGCCTTTGGCCACCGCAACTACCGCCTTTGCCACTGCCTTTGCCACAGCTTGCCACCGCCTTGCCACCGTGCCTTGGCCACGCCACGCCTTTGCCTTGGCGTTTGACCTAGAGTTTCCTTTACCCATTGGTCAATAGGTAAACCTTGATTCATCTCCCTAAGTACGAGATTAGATTAGTTTAGTGCTTAATTACAAAGTATTACACTTTTAGTATTAACCATTGGATAATAACCGTTAGGAATTTTATTAACCATTGGACGATAGACTAGAATCCTAGCCATTATTACCCATTGGTTATTAACCGCTAGGGAAAGTATTATCCTTTGGATAATAGTTAGTCTTGACAATCATGTGCTAGAATGATTTAATTAATAGATTTGGCATGTGTGAAATCCAATAAAATAAGATTTGTTCATTAGATTATTAGGTTAGTACATAGTACTTTGGATGAAGTAGAATACTTAATTGGATATGGGATTCTCCCATACCTAGCCTAGATTGAGAAGTACTAGACTTTACATATTATATGTATGTACTTATATATATATATATATATATATATAGATATGCATATATGTTATATTGTATATGTGCATGTGTGTATTAGAATATAATAATTAGAAAAACCCATATTACTTAAAAATGTGATTTAATGAATAACCCAAAGTACATATATATATTATTATTTGTATACTCTTTTATAGTACAAACAAGTGGGAGCGAGAGAGAGAGAGGGAGAGAGGAGAGAGAGAGGGAGAGAGGAGAGAGAGTGCCGAGAGAGGAGAGAGAGAGACCCGAGAGAGAGGGAGAGGGAGAGAGAGAGAAAGAGAAGGAAAGAGAGGGAGGGAGATGGTACCTTGAATTGACCTAGCTCTTCCATTGTACCTTAGTGATCTTTTCCTACAAAATTTATGTACTAAATGTCCTAAATACATTTTCAATTCTTGTACAATCCTTCCAAGCCTAAATCCTCACTCTTTCCTTTGTCATCCCAATCTTGTCCTTTTATTATATATATATGTGGTTATATATATATAAATATACATAGTACAATGTACCAAAGAGAGAGAGAGAGAGAGAGAGAATTCGGATGGAGAGGGAGAGAGAGTGTGTGATATGTGTGTGCAAGTGGATTGACCTAGCATAGGCCATCTTGTCCTTGTATATGTATATAGTTGTATATATATATATAAATATACATAGTACAATGTACCAAAGAGAGAGAGAGAGAGGAGGAGAGAGAGGCCGAGAGAGAGATTGAGAGAGAGAGAGAATTCGGATGGAGAGGGAGAGAGAGTGTGTGATATGTGTGTGCAAGTGGATTGACCTAGCATAGGCCATCTTGTCCTTGTATATGTATATAGTTGTATATATATATATAAATATACATAGTACAATGTACCAAAGAGAGAGAGAGAGGAGGAGAGAGAGGCCGAGAGAGAGATTGAGAGAGAGAGAGAGAGAATTCGGATGGGAGAGGGAGAAAGAGAGTGATGTGTGCAATCCAAGTACAAACCGAATCTAGACTTTCTTGCATCACAATGTACCATGAAATCTAGGGTTTCTTGTGCTTTCACTCCAAAGGACAACCAAAACCATTTTCCTATAATTTCCAAGGACTTGATTGGACCAAAACCCCATTAGAATAGATTAAACCTAGTCCTTGTTTGGAAGGAAGAACAAGGAAGGTCTTTGGATGGTCTTTCAAGGCATGACATCACTTGGATCATGACAAAATCCATGGTATTTGGAGAGAGAGAGAAGGCCGGCCATTGAGGGGGAGGGAGAGCCCTTGCTTGCCTATAAATAGGACTCCATTCTTCTCATTTAACTCACACCATTCCAACCTCCAACTTCTCTCTCTAGGAAGCATAAGTATTCTTGTAGTTTAGCTTTGTTCTTGAGTGTTCTTGAGGTTCTTCCCTACGCTTCAAGAAACACCTCTAGTGCCGCCACTAAACCGCCCTACGACCACCCTTTCGATCCAAAAGTAGTAGTCTAGTAGTCAAGATCAAGTTTCGAGAGAAACCTTTCTCTTTCGAAGCTAACGAAGGCCACCTCCTAAGCCGTTACTCCGTCCGTAGGAAATTCCAACCTAGCTAATTCGGCCCCGACTAGTTTCGGATCAAGGTAGAATCTTCCGTACCCATTTCTCCAAAGTATAGGTACTTATGTTAGTTAGTATGCATGATAATGATAGTTTATGTTTTAGAACGTTGGATGCATGATAGTTAGTAAACTTAATATCGGATGATTAAGCATGATTAGAATCGACTTAAGATATAACGTCGTGTAGAAGTAATCGCATGTTGATCTTTTAACTTAACTATAAGCTTATATTCCATTGCGTGTATTACTTGTGGTATTATAACAAAGCATATGGTGGATTACCACCCAGGCGTCCGCACATGTGGCGTTATGCTTTAAGTAATGGTTATGGACATGCTATGTACTTGCTTGGATTATACTTACCTTAAGTATGTATAGTAAATTTCTAAACATGAGTTAAACGGTTAAGGTATCAAAGCTAGTTAGCAAAAACTTGTTTTACTACAGTACTAAAGAAGAATGAGCATGTCAAATAATGAATCTCTACGCCAATAACCACATGTTGTTTTAAATCCCACAAAGGAAGAAAGAATGGATTTTTTTCATAATATATTATTGTCTTGAGGATGATTATGAACATGTATGCACTACTTGTTACTGATAAAACATAAGTGGTTTTAAGAAATAATTTGAGTACAATTAGGTAATATAGAGTTAGATGATCTTGCTAGTTTAGTTTCAAGATTTCTTTAAAGTGATTTGTCCCGCCGCAGAGTCTATGCATGACTACGATACACGAGAACCAAAAAGTAGAAACATGACACTTAAGGAGTGGTTGATATGGATAAAAAGGATTTTGCAAAATACATAATGGCCGGACTTGGTAGCCTTATGTGAGTTGTGAAAACCCGCAAGGTGGCCGGACTTGGTAGCCCTTTGTGCGGACTTGCGAAAACCACAATGAGGCCGGACTTGGTAGCCCCTTTGTGTAGATTGCTAATGGAGCCGGACGTGGTAGCTTCATTGGTAATTGGGCTTGGTTATCCGCGGAGAGGAGCCAATGCGAGATTTTGTAACGTGGCCGGACTTGGTAGCCCGTTGAATGAGAAATGATTTTTAAAATAAAATGGTGACACAATACGATGAGTCGCGTAGGAGAACCAAGAAAGGCATGACACCAACGTAAGCAAGATAGTGATTGTGGATGTATCATGGTTAATTATGTTGTTTAATGAGCATGTGTAATCATTTATATGACTCTTTGTTGTAAGTTATGGGTTAGCGGGTTGGATTATTCTATTGAGCTTCTGTAGCTCACGGTGTTACCTTTTGGTGACCCTGACATATTATACTGGGGCGACGCTGGTATAATGTGTCAGATTTTATAGATGAGCAGCAGGAACAGTACACCTTGGAAGCCTTTGGAGCCGAGGAGCTTGCAAGGATGGAGGAAGAGGCGGAGCAGTAGTTAACCTTAGATTATCCCCTCATTTGAATAAAAATACTCTTGTGAGACTTATGTTGTAATAATGAGCTAGACTCTCCTTAATTTATTCAATAAAATGTTTATTTAACGTACCCAAAATCCGGGGCGTTACATTTTTCGGAGGAGTCCGATTGCATTTAGCATATGCAACAAGCCTTTAAACCTCTAGGTTGCCCTAGTGGACGAGTTATAGTCTCGTGAGGGTTTGCCGTGAATATACCCACAAAATTCTTAATAAGATGACACTCGATCAGAATTCCAAAACATAGTCTATTGCCTCTCAAAGTAACTAATGTGAGTGTAACACAATTTAGAGGCAAGATATTTCATTCATTAACAAAGTTAAATAAGGGAACATTCTAATCCGAATTAGCACAAAAAATTGTTCCTCCCACATATATCTGAATAGGGAAAAATCACAAGGCATGCGTGTAAAGTGAAAAGTCACACAAAGATGTTCATTAACCTCGAAAACAATACACGCACCTTCAATGCCTCAATATTCATCAAAATGCTTATATCAAATTATAGCCTCTCCCTTGATTCATATTGTTTTCCTTTTTTCTTTCTTTCTTTTTTTTTTATATATATTTTTTTTTCTCGTGGTTGTGCAATGCCTTGGTCCTTTAAGCTTTCTAATTGACCCTTGTAGCGAGCTTTAGGCCAGTGACCCCCAAACCAGACGGCTTTAGGGCACTAGATGTAGAAAACACCCCAACGGACTTAATCACTCGAGTCAAAAAGGCTACGAACCCAAGCTAACCACACATGACAATCCCAGAACTCTCCACCGTTTGACGCGAACACTCACTGCTTAGTGAGGCAAGAGGCCCGGTTACTAAGTCAAGAGCCTGAAAAGCATGCATTTTATGCTTCTTCTTTTTTTTTTTATTCTGAGTGGGAAGGGCATTAAGTATTCTACTAAGACATCCAACTCGTACTAAGGCATCAAAAATATATGTACGGCCCTCGAGATCAAATCCAAGTCTAAGTGTGACGGTGCTCGTGCAAAGGCATGTACATAAGTGATTAATCGCTATCCAAATATAGGTGATACGAACCAACGGAGTGCCTCTCATCAATGCCTATGTTCACAAGCTTAACTCTATCAAGGAAATAGTATCGAGACTCCAACTTGGGCAACAATCAAACTAGCACTAATTGAAAACCAATATCCACGTCAGAAATCATAATCAGGTATCACAATCACCTTTGTTTTTTTTTCTTTTTTTCTTCGGCACTTATAAGAGAAAAAAATGATAACTATGGAGTTTAAGCATAGAACAGACATAAATAATAGGTGAACCCTCCCCCAAACCTAAATATGACAATGTCCTCAATGTCATGAATGCAAATGCTTAAAAAGAGATGGACTGTAGCATAAACGTGAGAAAGGGTAGGATACACCTGGTAAGTGCGATGAGAGTGAATTGTGCAACACCTGCAAAACAAATTATGGGAACACAAGAAGAGAAAAAAATGCACTAAACAAAAGTACGTTCAAGAAAATAACGTCTTTTTTTTTTCACTGCATTCCCCAAATTTGATTTTTTTCACTGCATTCCCCAAATTTGATTTTTTTCACTGCATTCCCCAAATTTGATTCATGCATGAATCTAGATAGACCAAAGAGTCACCCACCATTGTCATAGAGCATGAGACGAAATAGTTGTGGATTACTCCAATGGAAAATATACGCCGATTGTTTAATGAGCATGTGTAATCATTTATATGACTCTTTGTTGTAAGTTATGGGTTAGCGGGTTGGATTATTCTATTGAGCTTCTGTAGCTCACGGTGTTACCTTTTGGTGACCCTGACATATTATACTGGGGGCGACGCTGGTATAATGTGTCAGATTTTATAGATGAGCAGCAGGAACAGTACACCTTGGAAGCCTTTGGAGCCGAGGAGCTTGCAAGGATGGAGGAAGAGGCGGAGCAGTAGTTAACCTTAGATTATCCCCTCATTTGAATAAAAATACTCTTGTGAGACTTATGTTGTAATAATGAGCTAGACTCTCTTTAATTTATTCAATAAAATGTCTATTTAACGTACCCAAAATCCGGGGCGTTACAACATGGTATCAGAGCTTTAGGTTCAAAATCTCGGCCATGGGTAGAATGGGTAGCCTTTAAGATAAGTTGACCGTTGCATAAACGTGACTTGATTTTTAAGTTTACCGTCCCAAATTGGGTGGAATTCTGACAAAACAATCTTCGGATTGAAGTAAGGTGGAAACTGGCAGTACCGCCGAACTGGGAATTCCCGAACAATTGGATGATGACTTAAATCAAGAATCGAATTTGGAACGTAGTTGAATCCAAGTTTTTCTTTAGTGTTAATTAAACCCTTGTTTTTAAACCATTACTAATTGAAGTTAAAACTTTCCTTGAAGATGGATCACCTAACCAACCTGATAGTTGGAGCTCACCAACTCGAGGTCACCCTAGAAGCTATGATCACCCAACTGATAATGAAGCCTGACCACATAGTCATAATACTCGCAGAAATCCGAGATTTCAAAAGAGTACAGCATCATACCCCTATTCCCGTGGAAGATGACCCTTGGTTTCCTGTAATGTTCCCATTCCTGTGTGCCTTCCGTGTATTCTTTGGAGCCCTACCCCCGATGGAAAACTTTACATATGGTGAAGAAGAAACCGGAGACGAGAAGGTAACTCATGAGATGACCAAGGAAGAGGAAGCTAGTGAGAGTAAGGATGAGCCCGAGGAGGACGAAGTTCTAGCCTGACCTTGAAGCCAAGAATACTATGAGGAGTCCCTAAATAAAACTAGCAATAGTTGTAATCCTTTGGAATGTAGGACCTTTTAAACTAGGATCACTGTTGTTAGGCCTTTTGATGTAAAATAAGAAAATGTAGGACTCTTGATGTATTAAGTTTAAGGCTACTATAAACCACCTATGATGTACTTGTTTTCCCTAAGTAATGAAACCATGCATTTCTTTTATACGTGTTCATTATTTATGTGTGTACATGTGTCTTTACGAGACTACCCTTTCACACCGATAAGTCTAACACATAATCTTCTTATTATTGTAGATATGGCTAGCTGTACCCCTGCTACACCATTCACCTTTGCGGACCTACTTACGTACAAGGCTCTGCTTGCACCCGAGAGTTACATCCCTATACCCCACTTGGGTATATTTGACCCTGCCACTGGCGAGCACACCTTCGAGGTTATTCTCGTGTCACCTTTAGCTGAGACCATGGACGTGGAGACCTTACGTTTATCACTTAGTGACACTGTTGAGGATGCCCGACAACGAGAGGAGTATTGGCTCGAGAAGAGGGAGAAGGAATGGAAGGAGGAGTTACGAGTATATTTTGGACTTACTCCACCGCAGTAGTCGAGTCGTAGTTTTAAAATAAGGTCCCGAGAGTTGTAGTCACAATTGTGTGGGTACAAACTTCGACCATGTATTAAGAGTATGTAGGATCTTTCCACTTGTATTAGGAGGAATCGTGTCATTTGCTTTGTAATAGAATTCTATGCTTATGATTGTATCTCTCTTTTATCTATAAAAAGTTTGTTTCTTCAAAAGAATACTGTTGCATACTATTCTTTAGTAAATGAAACCCTTATTACAAAGGACAATTATTTTGATTGACGCAAGTTGCTTTTCTCTGATTACGGGTGTTGTAACCCTCTACCGATAGACATTTTGTTTTTTAGGAACCATTTTTGGATAGATTTTATTTCTTCAAGAGAGCGACAAGTGTTGGCCAAAACCGAGGAGGGGCCCGGCTTTCACACGCCGGCCATACCCGCAAGGGGGCCCCGGCAACCACCCCCCAACCCTTCAAAATTTAAACTTCAAATTTCAACCTCCAATTCCAAAATTTCAAAACTCAATCATTTCCCTCCTCCACTCACCCCTCACCCGTCTTATATGTACCCCACCACCACTTCTCATTTCCTTATCCCTCTCTTCACCTTTTATCTTCATCTCTCTTACCATCTCATCCCCCAACCCGAACCATGACCACCCGACGACGAGGATTTCCGGGAGACGCCGCGTTCCGAGAAATCGAGCGAACCGAGCTCACCCTAACGACCCAAGCACTACGGTTACAACCCTTCATCTTCCTCCTGTTCTGTGTCGTGCTAACAATGGGCATGCCACGGTGGTTGGATAGGGACAACCGCCTCCGCACCTTCTGGTGCTGCGTTCTCGCTGTGACCATCGCACTCGAAGTGTTCGTAAGGGAATACGAACGTCGTTTGATCCGAGCCTTCAATGATAGGTGGTAGGACGAGGCACGTCAATGGCACCATAGCCATTATTATCTGCTTTTCCTTACTTTTCTTGTACCTAATGATGCCTTTAGGCATGTAGTATGTCGATCTTATGTTATCTTAAGAAATTTTATTTGCTTGTCTACCACAATCTGTCATGTTCATAGCGTGCTAACTTCATAACCAAAACTCTAAATTCGAGTAATACCACCATTTCGGAAGAGTGCAACTGTTAGTCTAAAGTGAGTAGCGAGTGCAAACTAGAAATAGCCAACCTACGCCTAACCTGCGACTAAAAAAAAAAAAAATTGACTTGCTTCTTTTAAGGGGGATAGACGACGTTTCAAAGACCAGTATAGCGACTTTGTCAAATCCGTAGACACGCACCAATTTCGAGGACGAAATTATTTTAAGGGGGATAGGTTGTAACGACCCTGATTTTTGGCCAATAAAAATTTCGCTAAAAATTTGAATTTTTATTTTAATACTTGGATTTCATTTTTAACATCCAAAAATCGGTCGTTATTGACTGATAAAAATTTTATTGTTATATTTGAAAATTCTTTATTTTATAAATCCCTTTTTTTGCGATTAATAATCCGTCATAATTAGGTTTATGAATTAGGAGGTTGGAATTCATCGCCCGGGCATTAAGGTCATTCTCTAAAAGACGAGTATGCCTATTAAGACCTTGGTATAGTTACTTAGTAATTGTAGTAAAATCCTAGAATTTATTTTCTTGGCTGGAAATCCTACTTAGCAAGCATAGTTAGCTTTTAACCGATTAGTTAGCCAACCCTAACTACCGTCTGGCTTAGTTGCGTTTCCCTAACCTAGAGCATTGCATCGATGCCAAAGTGGTTAATTTTCGGCCTTTGCCTTGACCGTTGACTTGACTTCCTTGCTTTGGCTTGGCTAATATCGCGCCTTGCTTTCGCCTTGGCATCGGGCCTGCCTTGCCTTGGCGTCGGCCCGCTGTCACGCCTGCCTTGCCTTGCCGTTGGCTCGCTGTCACGCCTGCCTTGCCTTGGCGTCGGCTCGCTGTCGGGTCTGCCTCGCCTAGGCGTCGGGTCGCTGTCGGGTTGCTCTGCCCTGGCCGCCATCAGGTGCTGCCTTGGCATCGAGTCACGCCTTGCTTCTGCCTTGGCCATGCTCACGCTGCCTTGGCCACCGCCTTGCTTGTGGGCTGCCTTGGCCATGCTCACGCTGCCTTGGCCATGATCACGCTGCCTTGGCCATGCTCACGCTGCCTTGGCCATGCTCACGCTGCCTTGGCCATGCTCACGCTGCCTTGGCCACTGCTTGGCCACTAGGCTGCTTTGGCCGCCGCTTGGCCACTGTTTGGCCACCAGGCTGCTTTGGCCGCCGCTTGGCCACTACTTGGCCACCGGGCTGCTTTGGCCGCCGCTTGGCCGCTGCTTAGCCATCGGGCTGCCTTGGCCACTGTTTGGCCACCGGGCTGCCTTGGCCACCGCTTGGCCACCGCCTTGCCACCGGGCTGCCTTGGCCACGCTCACGCCTTGCCTTGGCGTTTGACCTAGAGTTTCCTTTACCCATTGGTCAATAGGTAAACCTTGATTCATCTCCCTAAGTACGAGATTAGATTAGTTTAGTGCTTAATTACAAAGTATTACACTTTTAGTATTAACCGTTGGATAATAACCGTTAGGAATTTTATTAACCATTGGACGATAGACTAGAATCCTAGCCATTATTACCCATTGGTTATTAACCGCTAGGGAAAGTATTATCCTTTGGATAATAGTTAGTCTTGACAATCATGTGCTAGAATGATTTAATTAATAGATTTGGCATGTGTGAAATCCAATAAAATAAGATTTGTTCATTAGATTATTAGGTTAGTACATAGTACTTTGGATGAAGTAGAATACTTAATTGGATATGGGATTCTCCCATACCTAGCCTAGATTGAGAAGTACTAGACTTTACATATTATATGTATGTACTTATATATATATAGATATGCATATATGTTATATTGTATATGTGCATGTGTGTATTAGAATATAATAATTAGAAAAACCCATATTACTTAAAAATGTGATTTTATGAATAACCCAAAGTACATATATATATATTATTATTTGTATACTCTTTTATAGTACAAACAAGTGGGAGAGAGAGAGAGAGAGGGAGAGAGGAGAGAGAGTGCCGAGAGAGGAGAGAGAGAGACCCGAGAGAGAGGGAGAGGGAGAGAGAGAGAAAGAGAAGGAAAGAGAGGGAGGGAGATGGTACCTTGAATTGACCTAGCTCTTCCATTGTACCTTAGTGATCTTTTCCTACAAAATCTATGTACTAAATGTCCTAAATACATTTTCAATTCTTGTACAATCCTTCCAAGCCTAAATCCTCACTCTTTCCTTTGTCATCCCAATCTTGTCCTTTTATTATATATATATGTGGTTATATATATATAAATATACATAGTACAATGTACCAAAGAGAGAGAGAGGAGAGAGAGGCCGAGAGAGAGATTGAGAGAGAGAGAGAGAATTCGGATGGAGAGGGAGAGAGAGTGTGTGATATGTGTGTGCAAGTGGATTGACCTAGCATAGGCCATCTTGTCCTTGTATATGTATATAGTTGTATATATATATATATAAATATACATAGTACAATGTACCAAAGAGAGAGAGAGAGAGGAGAGAGAGGCCGAGAGAGAGATTGAGAGAGAGAGAATTCGGATGGAGAGGTAGAGAGAGTGTGTGATATGTGTGTGCAAGTGGATTGACCTAGCATAGGCCATCTTGTCCTTGTATATGTATATAGTTGTATATATATATATAAATATACATAGTACAATGTACCAAAGAGAGAGAGAGAGAGAGGAGGAGAGAGAGGTCGAGAGAGAGATTGAGAGAGAGAGAGAGAATTCGGATGGGAGAGGGAGAAAGAGAGTGATGTGTGCAATCCAAGTACAAACCGAATCTAGACTTTCTTGCATCACAATGTACCATGAAATCTAGGGTTTCTTGTGCTTTCACTCCAAAGGACAACCAAAACCATTTTCCTATAATTTCCAAGGACTTGATTGGACCAAAACCCCATTAGAATAGATTAAACCTAGTCCTTGTTTGGAAGGAAGAACAAGGAAGGTCTTTGGATGGTCTTTCAAGGCATGACATCACTTGGATCATGACAAAATCCATGGGATTTGGAGAGAGAGAGAAGGCCGGCCATTGAGGGGGAGGGAGAGCCCTTGCTTGCCTATAAATAGGACTCCATTCTTCTCATTTAACTCACACCATTCCAACCTCCAACTTCTCTCTCTAGGAAGCATAAGTATTCTTGTAGTTTAGCTTTGTTCTTGAGTGTTCTTGAGGTTCTTCCCTACGCTTCAAGAAACACCTCTAGTGCTGCCACTAAACCGCCCTACGACCACCCTTTCGATCCAAAAGTAGTAGTCTAGTAGTCAAGATCAAGTTTCGAGAGAAACCTTTCTCTTTCGAAGCTAACGAAGGCCACCTCCTAAGCCGTTACTCCGTCCGTAGGAAATTCCAACCTAGCTAATTCGGCCCCGACTAGTTTCGGATCAAGGTAGAATCTTCCGTACCCATTTCTCCAAAGTATAGGTACTTATGTTAGTTAGTATGCATGATAATGATAGTTTATGTTTTAGAACGTTGGATGCATGATAGTTAGTAAACTTAATATCGGATGATTAAGCATGATTAGAATCGACTTAAGATATAACGTCGTGTAGAAGTAATCGCATGTTGATCTTTTAACTTAACTATAAGCTTATATTCCATTGCGTGTATTACTTGTGGTATTATAACAAAGCATATGGTGGATTACCACCCCAAGGGCGTCCGCACATGTGGCGTTATGCTTTAAGTAATGGTTATGGACATGCTATGTACTTGCTTGGATTATACTTACCTTAAGTATGTATAGTAAATTTCTAAACATGAGTTAAACGGTTAAGGTATCAAAGCTAGTTAGCAAAAACTTGTTTTACTACAGTACTAAAGAAGAATGAGCATGTCAAATAATGAATCTCTACGCCAATAACCACATGTTGTTTTAAATCCCACAAAGGAAGAAAGAATGGATTTTTTTCATAATATATTATTGTCTTGAGGATGATTATGAACATGTATGCACTACTTGTTACTGATAAAACATAAGTGGTTTTAAGAAATAATTTGAGTACAATTAGGTAATATAGAGTTGGATGATCTTGCTAGTTTAGTTTCAAGATTTCTTTAAAGTGATTTGTCCCGCCGCAGAGTCTATGCATGACTACGATACACGAGAACCAAAAAGTAGAAACATGACACTTAAGGAGTGGTTGATATGGATAAAAAGGATTTTGAGACTACATAATGGCCGGACTTGGTAGCCTTATGTGAGTTGTGAAAACCCGCAAGGTGGCCGGACTTGCAGCCCTTTGTGCGGACTTGCGAAAACCACAATGAGGCCGGACTTGGTAGCCCCTTTGTGTAGATTGCTAATGGAGCCGGACGTGGTAGCTTCATTGGTAATTGGGCTTGGTTATCCGCGGAGAGGAGCCAATGCGAGATTTTGTAACGTGGCCGGACTTGGTAGCCCGTTGAATGAGAAATGATTTTTAAAATAAAATGGTGACACAATACGATGAGTCGCGTAGGAGAACCAAGAAAGGCATGACACCAACGTAAGCAAGATAGTGATTGTGGATGTATCATGGTTAATTATGTTGTTTAATGAGCATGTGTAATCATTTATATGACTCTTTGTTGTAAGTTATGGGTTAGCGGGTTGGATTATTCTATTGAGCTTCTGTAGCTCACGGTGTTACCTTTTGGTGACCCTGACATATTATACGTGGCGACGCTGGTATAATGTGTCAGATTTTATAGATGAGCAGCAGGAACAGTACACCTTGGAAGCCTTTGGAGCCGAGGAGCTTGCAAGGATGGAGGAAGAGGCGGAGCAGTAGTTAACCTTAGATTATCCCCTCATTTGAATAAAAATACTCTTGTGAGACTTATGTTGTAATAATGAGCTAGACTCTCCTTAATTTATTCAATAAAATGTTTATTTAACGTACCCAAAATCCGGGGCGTTACATTTTTCGGAGGAGTCCGATTGCATTTAGCATATGCAACAAGCCTTTAAACCTCTAGGTTGCCCTAGTGGACGAGTTATAGTCTCGTGAGGGTTTGCCGTGAATATACCCACAAAATTCTTAATAAGATGACACTCGATCAGAATTCCAAAACATAGTCTATTGCCTCTCAAAGTAACTAATGTGAGTGTAACACAATTTAGAGGCAAGATATTTCATTCATTAACAAAGTTAAATAAGGGAACATTCTAATCCGAATTAGCACAAAAAATTGTTCCTCCCACATATATCTGAATAGGGAAAAATCACAAGGCATGCGTGTAAAGTGAAAAGTCACACAAAGATGTTCATTAACCTCGAAAACAATACACGCACCTTCAATGCCTCAATATTCATCAAAATGCTTATATCAAATTATAGCCTCTCCCTTGATTCATATTGTTTTCCTTTTTTCTTTCTTTCTTTTTTTTTTATATATATTTTTTTTTCTCGTGGTTGTGCAATGCCTTGGTCCTTTAAGCTTTCTAATTGACCCTTGTAGCGAGCTTTAGGCCAGTGACCCCCAAACCAGACGGCTTTAGGGCACTAGATGTAGAAAACACCCCAACGGACTTAATCACTCGAGTCAAAAAGGCTACGAACCCAAGCTAACCACACATGACAATCCCAGAACTCTCCACCGTTTGACGCGAACACTCACTGCTTAGTGAGGCAAGAGGCCCGGTTACTAAGTCAAGAGCCTGAAAAGCATGCATTTTATGCTTCTTCTTTTTTTTTTTTTTATTCTGAGTGGGAAGGGCATTAAGTATTCTACTAAGACATCCAACTCGTACTAAGGCATCAAAAATATATGTACGGCCCTCGAGATCAAATCCAAGTCTAAGTGTGACGGTGCTCGTGCAAAGGCATGTACATAAGTGATTAATCGCTATCCAAATATAGGTGATACGAACCAACGGAGTGCCTCTCATCAATGCCTATGTTCACAAGCTTAACTCTATCAAGGAAATAGTATCGAGACTCCAACTTGGGCAACAATCAAACTAGCACTAATTGAAAACCAATATCCACGTCAGAAATCATAATCAGGTATCACAATCACCTTTGTTTTTTTTTCTTTTTTTCTTCGGCACTTATAAGAGAAAAAAATGATAACTATGGAGTTTAAGCATAGAACAGACATAAATAATAGGTGAACCCTCCCCCAAACCTAAATATGACAATGTCCTCAATGTCATGAATGCAAATGCTTAAAAAGAGATGGACTGTAGCATAAACGTGAGAAAGGGTAGGATACACCTGGTAAGTGCGATGAGAGTGAATTGTGCAACACCTGCAAAACAAATTATGGGAACACAAGAAGAGAAAAAAATGCACTAAACAAAAGTACGTTCAAGAAAATAACGTCTTTTTTTTTTCACTGCATTCCCCAAATTTGATTTTTTTCACTGCATTCCCCAAATTTGATTTTTTTCACTGCATTCCCCAAATTTGATTCATGCATGAATCTAGATAGACCAAAGAGTCGCCCACCATTGTCATAGAGCATGAGACGAAATAGTTGTGGATTACTCCAATGGAAAATATACGCCGATTGAAATATCACCACCAAGTCACTTTCTCTTATTCGCTTTTTAAAATTAACAATGGATTTCCCAACAAAATTTTTGTGACCCTATTAATAATTGCTTACTTAATTGTGAAACCAATTTAGTCGAAAGTGTTGTAGACACCCCAATTTGGCCTAACGATTATTTCAACTCCCACCTTGGGACCATCCCGATGATGATACGGATTTGATGATTGCTGATTGTTTTCTTGTGAAACCCATGGACTTATGGTACGAACTCTGAGCCACTTAGAGGACCCAATCCAGAGCCAAATAGCCTTTCAGACAGAAACATAGTGTGTTAGGAAAATCCATCGATCGGCCGCAACATTGATTCCACGGCCTTAACATCCATTCCTCACCCGAGCAACCTGTTGCTAGCAAAATCTCCCAGAGAGATCGAAACCTCGGCCGCCAGATCAATGGCTCAGCCGCCACATCCATTCTTCGGCCGCCACATCCTTTGCTCGGCCGCCAGATTGGCCTTTTCCCAAACTCTCGAACCTTCTGTCGGTCATCTGATCCAATCCCACCGCCTCTCCGATGCGTTCGGGCCACGTTCAGGGATTGCAACGAAGAGTTTGTGTTGCAATGCAATTGCAATTGAATCCCGTGATTGGATTGGACCGAGTGAGTCACCCCTTTGCCTCTAAAAAGAGACCCTCGGATCCGAAAATAAACAATAGAAATTGATAGACCTACACCCTCAAATCAGTCACGATACTCTGCCCCTATACTCACGAAAACCCTCTCTACAAAAGCCCCAACCTTCCATAGGCGGCCATCAATTTGAAGATCCAACCCAGGAGTTCAAACCCTAACCCTAGGGTTTCGTCCAAAAAGCAATCAATCAATCAATCCCGATCGATCCGAAGCAATCAAGCAACTGAGAGATCAAGGTGGTGAGGCCCAACGGCCTCTGGTTTGTTTTAATTTTGCCTATAATCGTAATCGTAGCTTTTCTGATCGTCTGTAAACTTTCTGTCTGGTGTGAGGAAGAACACCAGCCGGGGCTTCGATGCCTCGCCAAGACATTGATATCGGGCGTGATCCTCTACCGCGACATCCATTCGCCGGCCGAGTGATCAATCTGCTGGCACAGTTTTGTTTTGTTTCTTGCTTTCAGATGCATGTTTCTTTACAGTCCTAGCTCATCTTATTAACTGTTTAAGGCGTAAAAATAGACTACGTGTATGAGTTAGATAAAGAATCTACATGTCTTATGTTGAATAATTATGGGCTAGCTTCACGGCTAGGCAGAAAGGGGTGCCTAACACCTTCCCCTTACTGTACTTTTGGCTTCCGTATCCAGAATCTCTATCTGTTTTCCTAGCTTTAGCAAACTAGGTGGCGACTCTGTTTTGATGATAACCGCTATCGTGTGGCGATACCTCTAGCCATGGAGGTATCCACGATCTCGGTTTATGAAGCGAGCAACCAATCGAGCAAACACAGTGATGATACAACTGTATGGCGATGCCCCGTCTGGGAGGTGTCTACAGTTTTCTGGCGACTCTGCTGGGGATATGAGAGCCATAACCAAAAAAGTTCAACAAAAGACTAATACATGCCTTATTTAATTCATTTATCATATGCATCGAGCAGGCAAGCCTCGTTGAGTTCACCTAATATCCCGGCATGACATGGGCTATGTTAGGGGTTCCAGCAAACTCCACAGTCACTTGTACCTTTTGGTATATCAAAAAGGGAATCACCCAATCACCGCCTATGATGGGCTGGTGAAAGGACTGGTGCCCTTTGACAACGGAGCACCCTGAGACTACCTAAACCTTTCATGTGTTAGAAAGCCATAGAACTTATCAAACTAAGACAGGAACCTACAGGCTAGGAACCTACTTGCATTTTGCTTCAAAGTTCTTCCTCACACCTTGTACCATATTGTATTATCTCGTTCTGTGCAGAAGGGTTGGGGCATGGACCAATAGCCCTAACTCTAAGTCTTCATAGCTAAGCACCAAGGCATAGTATTGCCTGCAAGGTATGTTTTTGGCAAGTTGAAAGCATCACTTACTTAACATTCCCGCTTTACTTAAAGCACCGCAAAGCATGGATTTCTAGAATGAAATCAAACACTGGCTGGCCCGCCGACAATTGAACTAGGGGTTACTCTAGCAATCTTTGCTTTGCAAGGCTAAAGGAAAGAGGGAGTATAAAGTAGTAGATCAGATTATGGATGATATTATGGATAGGACTTGCAGTACTTATTTCTCCATGGATGATTCAGCATGACAAGTGTAGGACTTCGGTTCCTATTTTCAAATCGGCCTAGCAACCCATCTTTCAAAATTCAAAATTTTGAGCATGCTTACTGTAACAAGCCGGTAAGATTTAGGAGTTTGTCAATGTGCTAGCAAATAATCACGTGGATTTCAATTACCTCAATCACATTTTGAGAAAGAATCTTCCCTAACCAAGAATTGAAAGAACTTCTAAAACTCTTTGCAATGCCTAGTCTAATCCTCGAATAATAAGATTTCGTGAAACATTCAAATAGCCGCTAGCACAAGGATGGACTCCGAGTCTACTTTCTGTTATAGTCATATGCTCAACTTTTTCGGTTTGTCTCATAATATGAATTGGCTTGGAAGTGGGATCTTAAGTGGCAACAACAAGTCTTAAGAATCATCCATATCAAAAATGGCTGGCTATCTATAGTATCCAATCAACTCATGCATACAAACGAATTGCAATGCATGATTCATCCATAACCTGTGTCAGTAGCTGTGGTGCTATATATATACATATCATTTTGATTGCCTCTTTCTAACTATGCAGGGGCCAAACCAAAAGAGGAGTCCATCCCTCTCATTTCCTTTCTTTGTTCATCGCATGTCATTTGGTTGCACCACCACTAAGGGCAGTTTGCATATTAGAAAATGCTCCGCATGGACAATTAGTTTTGGATATCTCAACTTGAGCATGATTATATTTCTCCTTCTCTTAGACTTGGAGTTTGATCTCAGACGTGATGGCAATCGCTGCAAAAAAAAATTGAAGTTTTAATCCAACCAAGTTTTGAGCAATGGTAGCCATGCCCATCACGTCTTGGCTTAAATTTTAAAACAATCCTTTCGTGGAAATCCTACCTAGCTAACTTTCGCTGCCATTTTGGCCCATGTTGATATCATTTTGCTCATCATGGTTTCTGGCCAATTGTCACACTCAGCATGAAATGTGGATCTTAAGTTCAAATCTCCTCGGACATGAACTACGAATGGCCTGATTCTCTTTTTGGGATACGTAGGCACCTTATGGTCGGCCACAATTTTCAAACTATTCACATGTGTTGAGTTGCTGCTATAGAATGTTCATGATAACGTCAGAAGTTGAAAAACGATCCTTAGGGATTTCAAAGTGATCTCATGATATCTTTTTGAAACATATTATAAATCACTCAGGTTGTCAAATGCTAAGAACGAGTTTTGAAATCTATGATCCATGTCATTTTTGTTGGGCTAAGAAGGAGTCAAAACGTTTCTGCACCCTCGCGGAATTCATTTGCAAGCAAATCATGCTGTATGAAGAGTAGTAAAAAGGAGGAAGAAGAGGAAGAATGAAAAACAAAGAAAAAGAAAAGGAGTGAGCTCGCTAGATTGAAAACCCGCAAGGGCGGTCTAGGCAAAAGTTAGAGCACGAACAAAGTGAGAAATTTGCCGTGTTTCCATACATCTGCTATGTGTCTCAAAGGATTCACTTGGTTAAACATCGAAGCTCTTAATCTCTTGGCTAGGATTCCTGTCACTTTGTCGTATGTTTCAAGATGAAGAAAGGTATTCATTTCTCTATCCCAAACACTTATCCCTTGCTAACCACGTCGAGCCTCTGGATAATCTCTTTGAAAAGCCTGCTAGGCAGCCATCCCCTACACTGGGGCAAATACAAAAAAAAAAAAATACAAGGAGAGATGAAAGAAAAATCAAATGAAAGAATGAGCACCCCGTCATACAAGGGGCATTTTTAAGGAAACATCTCTTCCAATCCATGCAAAGGCCATTTTTGAAGAAATTAACTCTTTCACACAAAGTGATGGCAAGAGACAGCAAGAGTTGATAAAAATGTTGAAGATGGCTGCTAGCTTTTAAAACCCAAAGCATAAGTAGAAATTAGGTTTGAGCCTTTACATCCGCTTCTTTCTCAAGCCAAAACCCAAGCCTACATTATGGTCCATAACAAAGTCCTTTCAGATTGAGAAATATGACTTAGTAGCAAGGTCCAGACACTAGGGGGCATCACCAATGTGGAACTTAGCACAAGAATTCTGAAATTTGCATCATCTTGGCAAATCAAACAACATGGAGAGTTACGTGAGACAAGGGGGTATGCCTATGTTTCCCTTTAAGCACCTCTCTCAAAAGTATCCAACCTCTTATATGGGTCTCAGTGGGCGCTTATCAATCCAACTCAAGTCAACCAAATCAAAGTTCATAGCAACAAACTCACCTAATTGACTAGGGGCATAGGTTTGCAAAATAGTTCTATATCTTTTGATGATTGAATGACGTAAGTGTGGAGCATGGATGGAATGATATGACCTTGAAGTCCTCGAGGAAAAGCTTTCAAAGTTAATTTTATCCTAAACATTCTTGACACAGCAATATAAGCACAATTGCTTTTACAAATTTTCGAGGAGATAAAATGAGTTTCTCATTTGATGATGAGTGTAGCTATATGGGCCCTTGGTCAAACAATATTTTCAGCAGTGTCGCCAAAGTATTGTAGTCTATCTTATCATAGTCACTTAACTAGTTTAAAGTCATTCTTGGTCTCCTTAAATCAAAGAGAAGCATTAGCTTAAATGCTCGAAAGTTGAGATGTCCAGAATACATTGTGGAATTGTTTGCATATCATTATCACCCTGTCCTTTGCATCCTAGTATTTCATGCGAATGTCATTATGGCTGCTTAATGGAAGTAGTTGTCTTGGTTGCACAATCTAACCCCAAGTGTGAGTTGTTCTTATGCTCAAGCAAGGCAGGTTCATCAAGGCATCATGGCCATCATCTCTATACAAGAAATAAAGGGCAACCAAGGGATGCACTGTAAAGTCTACCTCCCTGCCAACACACTTAAAGAAAGCTCAGCTTGAGAAGCGTCATATCCTGGGGGAACACCTCAACTCTTTTGTGGAATGCTGTCACACAGCACTGTCAAGGGCATGCCAAGATCTCTGCCAACTAGAAACATTTCACTCACATTCATTGTTATTTACACCGCATGCTAGGGGCAATAAGATCATTGTCATCATGCACGACTGAGCTAGGGTCAAGCATTCATGGCCTAAACAGGGGGCTTGCATTTCTTTTTAAATACTCCAAATTAACATGCCTATGTGTTGCATTGCAATCTATGTCACCCAAAATCGTTCAAGCTTTTGAACTAGGGTTCTTCAAGTGTAGTGGTCCTGCCCCTAGCAGTCAGCATAAAAGGACTTCGGCCCGTGGTCGACTCCAAGCCTGTTGCATGATATTTTCCTATCCATTGCTGTTTTCTAAACTATTCAAATGTGGATTGCAGGATTCTCTTGGATTTCTGTCCTTGAAGCGATCAAGATCAACCACATCAAGCTGTGTGTCTATGACTGACAAAGCCAAGTCAAAGAAGCTGGAAGATAGCCTCATAACTAGTCCTGAGCCAACTCTACAATTGGCACCATATCAGCAACATTAAAATGGCTTCGCACTTTGCATCTCCATAGCTCCTTGCTTCATGCTTTCATCTCCCTATCAGCAACTCTACACTCAGACAGCCTTGCGCTCAGCAGTTCTATGCCAACAACCAACAAGAAAAAGCACCTGCATGAAGCTTACAATAACCTAGTACACACTTCAGCTCTTCAAAAGGCATTCGTGTTACTAAAGCTCTCCAGAAGGCATTTGTGTAGCCAGCTTCCAGAAAGCATTCAACCTCCGGAAGGTACCCCATTAATGGAGGCGATGGAAATCTCTCAAAACAAGTCGAATTTGCCAAAGGAGGCGATGGAAATCTCCTAGAGCGTATGTGTGAATCACCCCGTCAGTCAAGGTGATGAAAATCTGTGAAGACCATAATAGCCGAAGCATTTCACAAGCCATATGGCATTTTGGGTCAACAAGTCGACAGAATCGAAGTGGAATAGGGTCAAGATCTAGCCTTGGGGGGAGTCCCGAGCATACTAAGAACTAGCCTTAGGAGGAGTCCCGAGCATACTCAGAACTAGCCTTGGGGGGAAGTCCCGAGCACACTCAAAACTAGCCTTGGGGGGAGTCCCGAGCATACTTAGAACTGGCCTTGGAAGCATTCCAAGCAAGAAGAACAAATCAAACCCCGTGGAAGATGGAAGATGGAATATTCAACAACTCAACAGTTCTACAAACTCACTACTCAACAACGCCATATCACTTGCTCTCAAAGCCTGTACTTTGAATGCTCAAGCCTGTACTTGAACGCACAAGCTCTACGTTTGGATGCCCAACCACTGTGTACTGGACGCTCGAACTCGACGTTCGAATGCTTAAGGTTTATACCTTGAATGCACAAGCTCTACGTTTGGATGCCCAACCAATGCGTACTGGATGCTCAAAGCCTGTACTTTGAATGCTTGGATTCTGCCGTCCGAATGTTCGAGCTCTAAGCTCCGAGTGCTCAAGTCCGGAACTTGAAAGAAGCTTTATGCTTAATCAAACACACACGCACGGGCCCGTGCAAATATTGCATCACCATTGTTATCATCGAGTCTGCATCATCATATCTGCTCATATCTAATCACTATCATCATATACATATTCTGCATATCTTTTATTCATGAAATAGGTCAATCCTGCAAGTCAACCGGCTCTAAGCCTCGATTTTATTGATCGGCCCGGTGCCTCGATCCTTTGGCTCGAAGCCAAAATTTATGACGAGAAAGCTCCAGACCATCAGAATGCAACCGGTTCTACACCTCGGTTCAAATCACGTCAAGCTCTAAGCGCCGACTCCTCAGGCTCCCACCTTACCAGCTCCGCCCTTCAGTTCCATCAAGCTCATTCGTAAGGATAGGCTATTCTACCGAGCTCCCCTTAGTCAAAGTAAGGATGATCAAGAAAAGCAAACGCACCTGCCGTGTATTGATCTACCCCAAAATACTAAAAGAAGCTCTCCCCCAGCATCCAATTCATCCCCAGCAGATGGTTTGGACTCCACCCAATTACATCAGTTCCTTCAAGTTAATTCGAAAGGATGAACTACTCTACTGAGCTCCCCTCAGTCAAAGTAAGGATGATTAAGAAGAGCCAACGCACTCGCTGTGTACTGATCTACCCCCAAATACTAATGGTGCTCTCCGATAATTTCTCCGGCAACTTCGCGCTCCTTCAACTACTTCCCGCCAAAATCCTGGCACCATCTAGGTACGTCGCGCTACGGCTTTTAAAGCCGAAGGTACGTCTTCTGTCTCTAACCCTCCAAACTTTTTCTTTTATTGCCTTCCGAACTACGATTGGTCCGAATTTCCCACGTGGAATACGAGGCAGACCTCGGCCCGACCATAACAAAACCTTTTCTGAAAAAAACCCTTGGAATAGTGGTTGGACCAAATTGAGTTGCTTTTACAGCTTTGACTTTTACTCAAACATGTCTCGCGATCCATCTGAGCTCAGTCAAAGAGGGGCATCTGTAGACACCCCAATTTGGCCTAACGATTATTTCAACTCCCACCTTGGGACCATCCCGATGATGATACGAATTTGATGATTGCTGATTGCTTTCTTGTGAAACCCATGGACTTATGGTACGAACTCTGAGCCACTTAGAGGACCCAATCCAGAGCCAAATAGCCTTTCAGACAGAAACATAGTGTGTTAGGAAAATCCATCGATCGGCCGCAACATTGATTCCACGGCCTTAACATCCATTCCTCACGCGAGCAACCTGTTGCTAGCAAAATCTCCTAGAGAGATCGAAACCTCGGCCGCCAGATCAATGGCTCGGCCGCCACATCCTTTGCTCGGCCGCCAGATCGGCCTTTTTCCAGACTCTCGAACCTTCTGTCGGTCGTCTGATCCAATCCCACCGCCTCTCCAATGCCTTCGGGCCACGTTCAGGGATTGCAACGAAGAGTTTGTGTTGCATTGCAATTGCATCCCCATGATTTGATTGGACCGAGTGAGTCACCCCTTTGCCTATATAAAGAGACCCTCGGATCCGAAAATAAACAACAGAAATTGATAGACCTACACCCTCAAATCAGTCACGATACTCTGCCCCTATACTCACGAAAACCCTCTCTACAAAAGCCCCAACCTTTCATAGGCGGCCATCAATCCGACGATCCAACCCCGGAGTTCAAACCCTAACCCTAGGGTTTCGTCCAAAAAGCAATCAATCAGTCAATCCCGATCGATCCGAAGCAATCAAGCAACTGAGAGATCAAGGTGGTGAGGCCCAACGGCCTCTGGTTTGTTTTAATTTTTGCCTATAATCGTAATCGTAGCTTTTCTGATCGTCTGAAACTTTCATGCGGTGTGAGGAAGAACACCACCGGTAGGCTTGATGCCTCGGCCAAGTACATTGATATCGGCGTGATCCTCGCGCGACATCCATTTGACGCCGAGTGATCGATCTGCTTGCACCAATTTTGTTTTGTTTCTTGCTTTCGGATGCATGTTTCTTACTGATCCTGGCTAATCTTATTAACTGTTTAAGGCATAAAAACAGACTACGTGTATGAGTTAGATAAAGCATCTACATGTCTTATGTTGAATGATTATGGGCTAGCTTCACGGCTAGGCAGAAAGGGGTGCCTAACACCTTCCCCTTACTGTACTTTTGGCTTCCGTATCCAGAATCTCTATCTGTTTTCCTAGCTTTAGAAAACTAGGTGGCGACTCTATTTTGATGATAACCGCTATCGTGTGGCGATACCTCTAGCCATGGAGGTATCCACGATCTTGGTTTATGAAGCGAGCAACCAATCGAGCAAACACAGTGATGATACAACTGTATGGCGATGCCCCGTCTGGGAGGTGTCTACAAGTGTAATTTTACTCACATGATAGAAAGATTCAGCGTACCAAGGAAATGTTTGCTTGCAGAAAAGTGCCTTTAGCAAAATTCTATGACTAGAAAGTACGGGCTCTCCTCTAATGACAAAATCACACTCAAATTCTTTCCTACATTGGTCACTTTCGTCGACTATCCTTTCCTCTTCAATTTGATCGTTATTTGGGGTAACGCCAGCTGTTAACATAATTTCTGTTGGTCCCACAATTTCAACACTAGGATCGGGTGGCAAAGGTTTTTACTCAAAATTGGATTCTTGTTCATTCCACAAACTTGGGATAATATCTTTAGATTGTGGCTCTACAAAGCACGAGTTCCGCCTACTAATATCTATGAAAGACTCTAAAAACATGTTGACAGATTCAACCATAGAGTCTTCATCAATGTTATTAAAGTGAGATACACAAGCTTCAAAAGGATCCTCATAACTTGATGGAGATTGTTCTTTAACATGGCCATCTATCATGTAAACTGCACTAACCTCATCTTCACATGATGACTGTTTGTCAATGTCAAAAATATTAAGATCAACAGTCATGTTACCAAATGACATTTTCATCATACCATTCCTACAGTTAATTTGAGCATTACACGTGGCCAAGAAAGGACGACCTAATATGACAGGAATATGCCCCTTTAAGTTTTGAACAGGTTGAGTGTCTAAGACTATCAAGTCTGCTGGAAAATAAAATTTGTCAACTTTCACTAGAATATCCTCAATAACACATTTTGGAATTTTAACGAATCCATCAGCCAATTGAATTCTTACGGAAGTGGATTTTAGCTCCCGCAAACCTAGTTGCAAGTAAACTGAATATGGTAGTAAGTTGACACTTGCTCCCAAATCTAACAAAGCTCGCTCAATGTGATGATTACCTATTGTGCACGAAATTGTAGGACACCCAGGGTCCTTATACTTGACAGGAATTTTGTGCTGAATAATAGAGCTAACATGTTCGGTCAACAAAACTTCCTTCGGGACGCTTGTCTTTCTCTTTATGGAGACCAAGTCTTTTAAAAATTTGGCATATGAAGGCACCTGTCGAATAGCATCTAGGAATGGAACATTGATCGTCACTTGCTTAAATACCTCTAGAATATCTCCACGGTCTACACCTTTCTTAGGTGCTACTAGTCGTTCAGGATATGGAGCTTTAGGGATGAAACTCCTAAGTTGGGGTTCTTTTGGAGGTCGAGGAGAACTAGATTCCTGATCTTTGATGGGACTACTCTGCCTCTCTTCTGTCTCAAACTCCCCTAAACTCTTCTCTATTGGCATACTTACTTGGTTGTCAACCTGTTTTCTTGACCTAAGGGTTACAATGGATTGAACTTGCTCCTGCTTATAGTTAGATGAGTTGCTAAGAGTAAATTGTCCTTTTGGGTTAGGTATCGGTTGACTAGGAAACTTTCCATTCTCTCTCTCTCTGCCATTTGACTAACCAATTGACCCATTTGATTTTCTAGTTTAGCGATGGCTATATGAGTAGAATTTTTAATCTCTGCGATGGCTTGAGTATTCAAGTGAGTAGTACTTTTCATCTTAGTCATGAATGCTTTAAGAGTGTCCTCTAAGGATGACTGTTGTTGTGGTGCAACAGATTGGGAATTCGGTTGAGACACAGGAGTCGGAGCATAAAAAGGCTGAGATTGAGGAGGGTATGATTGTGTAGGAGGACAAAAACCTGGGGGAGATTGGTTTTGTGAATGGAAAGGCTGCCCGCCTACATTTGTTAGAGGTTGGTTTTGCCACCATGAAAAGTTTGGATGTTTTGACCAATTTTGGTTGTATGTTTCCGAAAAAGGACTCGCAATTGTTTTTCTAAATTATTAAGTGCATTTGCTTGTTCAACATAGCTGTTAGAATATCCAATAATGGAAGGACATGTTTGTGTTGTGTGCATGTGATTACTGCAAAGAGAACACACCTCACTTTGAACTTGATTGGCTGTCTCCATAGTTTTACTTAAAACTAACGCCTCAACCTTTCGAGTAAGATTATCTAACTTTATTCTCACATCTGAATCTTCTTTGACCTCATATAATCCCCCTCTCTTAGGTGTGGAAGTTGGTTTGTCTCGATGAGAAGTAAAATCCCACTGCTGAGATCTCTCAGACAAATTTTCAAGAAACTCATAAGCCGCCTCACCCGTAAGATTTAAAAAATCACCACCATTCATTGATTCAATCATATTGCGATTAGACTGAGTTAAACCATTATAGAAAAATTGAACCAGTCTCCATGTTTCAAAATCATGAGGGGGGCACTTTAAAATAAGATCTTTAAATCTCTCCCAACTCTCATAAAATTTTTCATGTTCTTCTTGACAAAAATCAGTAATCCCCCTCCTTAAAATAGTTGTTCTAGACATTGAAAAGAATTTTGAAAGAAACTTTTTAACAAGGATGTCCCATGAAGTGATTGAGCCAGAGGGTAGAGAATTTAACCATGCCTTTGCTTTATCTTTCAGTGAGAAGGGAAAAAGGCACAATTTAACAGATTCCTCGGAAAAATTTTGAAACCGAAAGGTAGCACAAATTTCAAGAAAATCTTTAACATGCATGTACGGATCCTCTTGTTCAACCTCATGAAATTGAGGAAGAAGTTGTATTATGTGATGTTTCAGCTCAAAATGTGTCGCATTTGTCGTGGGTAACACAATACAAGAAGGAGGATTTGTGGTCACGGGTGAGAACAACTCTCTTAAAGGTTTTGTATCTTCTACAAGTTCTCCCATTTTTAATTGATTATGTTCTACTCTTTGAATTTTTAAGCTGCGTCTGAAGGTTCTCTCAATTTCCGGATCAAGAGGTATTAATTCTAAGTTTTTCGAACGACAACCAAACATAAACTTACGAATGAAATCAAATTAGAGGAACAATTGAAGAATAAAAACGCAACAGAACTAAAATGAATTTTATTTTTCGGACAAACAGTCAAGACTTAGGAAGAATATATATATGACAGAATGCTCTTTACTACTTATCAAAATGAAAATCAAAGGTAGCTTACGTCAATTGTCAAAAACAGTAATGCGTCACGACGTAGAGTAAAGTAAGCTAACAGTGGCTACAAAAAAAAAATTTTTTTTTTCAAAAACTGACTCACTAACACGTAAGTAAAAAAAAAAACAAAAAATGAATAAATAGTGACAGTAAATTAAGCTCTAGCTACTGATTGACCTTTTTTTTTTTGAAGAGTCTACTGACTAACCTTTAATGCGTTGCTTTTAACTCCAACCACCGTGGTGCCCGTTGATAACAGTGCTTCCGAAAGTTATCCCAATAAAAAACGTGTAGCGCTTAATTGATCTTACTCCCACTGTATTGCCAAGACACCAACTAACCGTAGGAACAGTGAACAAATTAAACAAAGAGAAAAACAAAAGCGAAATATACCCTAAAATATGCAAATGAATGACAAAATAGAAAAACTTGGTGGAGACGGTATGGAAAAATGATAGTAGAACGAGGAAACAAAACAAAACTACCTGCTGGAAATTAGAATGCAATTTTTTTTATTTTTGTTATTTGAAGATCCTAACTACAACTAGTAGAAGGGAAAAATCAATTCGAAGTTTTTCAATTGTCCTAAAAAAAATGGAGTCCCCGGCAACGGCGCCAAAAACTTGTTGTGAAATTTTAAAGTACTCGCAAGCGCACGAATTGTATTGTGATATAGTATGGCGAGAGCGAGGTCGAACCCACAGAGACTTACGATTTTTCTAGGAAAAATAAGTAACTTAAACCGATTAAACTCTAACCTAGTTGACAAAAGTTGTGATTGATTTTTAAACTAAAAGTGAAAAGCAAAAACAATGAACTAAATTATCCAAGACGAGAAAATTAAAGCTTTCTTTTTAATCAAGGGAGAAAATACTAGGGTTTCGGAATCCACATCCATTAACTCGTATCATTATATATTCATGATCATTGACCTTACCCAAAATTTCTTCATGATAATCTGAAAGCTAATTCTGTTACCATGGAAAATATCATCGTGAAAGTTCATCAAAAAATCTAATGTATGTTCCTCTCCGCTTGCAAGTATAAAACCGAATCATTAATTGTATCCGTTTTTAACAAATCACAATAAATATCCAGTTTTATAGTTTACAATGAAAATCTAGCGTTCAATGTTAAAGACAATTCCAAATCATGAGAAAAACATGATTGAACTCATATCCAGAATTTATCCCTAACAATTGATTTGGAGTAAGAACAATTTAATCATATTCAAACCAAATATTCGGGTAAAATCAATCTCATGAATATAAATAATAGTCACTAATGGGGCTTCATCCTCAACCCTAGTTAAAGAGTTTAGCCGCTCATGGAGTCAAAGCACATAATCATATAATAAAAGAACTCCATTGAACTAAAGCTTACAAAAAGAAAAGAGTTATTTTCTTCCCAAACTTATCCTGTGCCGAAACTCTTAGACCGAGAGTTGCTGCTGCCTGTTGCTTCTGTTCCTGCGTGAAAAAAAATCTTCTTCCAGCCGTGATTCTGTGATCCGTCAAAAAGTCCTCTGCCAGCCATGATCCTCCTCCTTTTTATATCACCTTATTGGCCCTCTTTTCTTTCTTAATAAGATTGCCAAAATTCTTTTGAATCAAAACTTTCCAATTAATGGGTATCCTTAAGGGAAGAGAATCATTTTCTGAGCAAAACTTTTCCTATTCGGTCCAATAACAATCTAGGTGTGCTCAACTAGTCAAATATCTTTGTTTCCAATGGAAATTTGACTGACTTTCCTCTTCTAGTGCACTACTTGATTAAACTTGGACAGCTTGATTTCAACACCGTGTATTTGAATTACGGGCTCGACTTCTGGGTTATCTTTGTGCTAATTGCATCCAACGGACGAAGCTTTTTTTGCGATAAGTCTAAAATACCTACAAAACATAAATAAATGATAATGAGTCATAAATAACTGTAAAGTTAGGACTAACCATGCCGGTATGAAAGTCTTTTAAGTACTATATTTTATGCTCATCATACGTGTCTGTGGTTTGAGGTAAAAATATCTGGATACACGGATGAGTAGATTAATTCCATAAAATCGTAGGCCGCAGGGTTGTCGGATTGTCTCTAGTGTGTGTTTTATGAGATCTTTGGTTTTGGGGTGCGAATTGGTGAATTTACTTGTATTCGGCATTTGTTATGTAGATGCGTTGATACGGAATATTGTTAATGCACTTGTTATGCCTTCCCACAATTGCTACACTAAAATGTTTGGCTTGTCGATAGGTGACGAGTCAGTGAATCAAGGAGCACCAAAATCATAAGCTGTTCTTCTTTCTTTTGGAGTACGAGGTGAGTGTTTGATTCATGGATGTTGTTCTATACTGAATTGAACTGTACGATGTGTGCCCAGTGATTGGCTTTATGCCAAAAGGCTTTTATGCCTTAAGTTATTGGCTTGTGTGCCCGGTGATTGGTTTAATCCGAAAAGGCTTATGCTTTAAAGTATTGGCTGTGTACCCGGTCTTGCTTTTAATTTTGTTGATAACTGTTTAGCAAGTTGAGATTATCTTTTAGCTATACCTTAAGTACGGGATTGCATCTATGTCACATAAACAATCCCGGATTCCGTTTTGGAATCCAGTTTTGCAGGCGTTGTAGATATCCACTATTGATCATCTTGTGGTTGTACCCTTGCTTAGGGTAGCGTGTCGAGGAGACTTGACGAATTTTGACAAGTTACTATAGATAGAGATCTAGTTGCAGCTCATATTGATATTAGTTGTTGTGTAGTTTAATGCTTTCTTGAAACATCCGTTGTAATTGTAAGGACGTTACGTTTTGCGTTATCAATAAAATGACTTTTGATTAACTTAATTGCTAGAACTTGTATTTTAGAAATGGGTTGGTGGTTGTACTTGCATCCTCACGTCGGTTTGGGCTCATTTGAGTGCTGGCCCGGGGTGGGGTGTGACAGAAAGTCCTTGGTTGGTTCCAGCGATTGGAGTGAGGGTTCAAGGTGGAGCCTTAGCTTGCTTTGTAACTACACAACATTGCGCCAAAAACGGGATGCACCCTTTTGCCTTTAGGGTTGATCTCATCACTACGCATGTCTTCCCCTTTAGTGTTGGCTTCGGACAAGGATCCAACATCCACCTTTAGGTGAGTTCTAGCCTTACGAAATTCAGCCAGATCTTTGAACATGTCTTTTGAGCAAAGCTTGGTTCCAAATGTGGCAATGTGGTAGAATTGTGGAGGTTCTCGGATTCGGGCATTGTAGACACCCCAATTTGGCCTAACGATTATTTCAAGTCCCACTTTGGGGACCATCCCAATGATGAAATGGATACAGTGATTCCTGATTGACTTCTTGTGAATCTTAGGACTTTCTGTAAGAACTTTTATCCACTTAGAGGACCTAACCCAGAGCCAAATAACCTTTCAGACAGAAATACAGTATCCTAGGAGAATCCATCTATCGGCTGTAACATTGATCTCACGGCCTCAACATCATTTCTTCACCCGATCGAGCAACCTGTTGCTTGAAAATCTCCCTGAGAGATCAATCCCTCGGCCGCAAGATCTATCCTTCGGCTGCAACTTCATTTCCTTGGCCGCCAGATATATGGCTCGGCCGCAAGATCGTCCTTTTTCCAGATTCTGGAACGTTCTGTCAAACGTTTGATCTGTTCACAAAACCCTAGCAGCCAAATCCCGATGCGTTCGGGTTACACCAGAGGATTGCCATGAAGGGTTAGAATCACTCTCTAACTCCAATTTTACTCATGCATTTCGATTGGTTGAGGTGCGTCATCCCTTTGCCTATATAAAGGACCCTTTGGGTTTTGAAATTAACAAGTGGAATCACTCTCTAAAATCAAGAAATTCTGCACACTTACACTCTCAAATCCCCTCTGCAAAAGCCCCAACCTCCCAAAGATAGCCATCAATCCAACGATCAAACCCCAATGTTCAAACCCTAACTCTAGGGTTTTCGAGAAGCAATCAGTCAAATCACCCACAATCCGAAGCAATCAAGCCATTGAGGGATCAAGGTGGTGAGGCCCAAGGGCCTCAGGTTTGATTTATATATCATTTTTATGCTTAATCGTAGCGTTTGATTATCTGCTAACTTTTCTGTCTGGTGTGAGGAAGAACATCGACCGGGGCTTCGATCCCTTGGCCGGTACATAAAACCAGGAAGATCTCTCAGCCGTGACTTCCATTCACCGGCCACGAGATCTATCTCCCTGGGACATGTTTGTTTTATTCTGCTTTCTGATGCATGATTTCAATTACAGTCTTGGCTCACCCTTAACTGCTTAAAGGCTAAAAACAGACTACGTGTTAGAATAAAATAAAGCATGTATATGTCTTATGTTGAACAACTTTGGGCCAGTCTCACAGTTGGGCAGGGAAGGGTGCCTAACACCTTCCCGTACTGTACTTTTGGCTGCCGTACCCAGAATCTCTACCTATTTTCCTAGTTTCAATAAAATAGGTGGCGACTTTGTTTTGATGATAGCCGCTATCGTGTGGCGATGTTCCTAGCCATGGGAATATCCACGATTTTTGTTTATGAAGCAAGCAACCAAACGAGCAAATGATGATCAATCTGTATGGCGATGCCCTGCCCCAAGGAGGTGTCTACATTTTTGGCGACTCCACTGTGGACTAGAGAGCCATAACCAGAAAGTTCGGCGTAGGACTAATACATGCTTTATTCAATTCACTTGTCATATGCATCGAGCGAAAAACCTCGTTGAGTTCACCTAATACCCCGGCATGACACGGGCTATGCTAGGGGTTCCAGCAAACTCCACAGTCACTTGTACCTAGTGGTATATCAAAAAGGAAATCACCCAATCGCCGCCTATGATGGGCTAGTGAAATGACTGGTGCCCTTTGACAGTGAAGCACCCTTGAGACTACCCAAACCTTACAAGTATTAGAAAGCCATAGAACTTATCAAACTAAGACAGGAACCTACAGACTAGGAACCTACTTGCATTTAATTGTAAAAGTTCTTCCTCACACCCATTGTATATATGTATGTTGTAAATCCTTCTTTTGCAGGACAAACCTTAGGAGCCCCATAAGATCAAAACAAAAGGAGGTAAGCTAAACCAGTCTAGCTAAAGCAAAAATCTTTCAGGAAATGACTGCATCACTGTTCACGTTTGATTTGCACTTTCAAGTTGTCACCAAGCTGTCTGGCCTACTCCACTCTGCCGTCGAGAATTTCAACCCGTCCAAGTACATCACTCTGGTGGATCAACCAAAGCCTATGGTAATTATCACTGAAGACGATCATGTCATGTTCGTAAGAATAGTCTGTGATGAAGAAGTAGAAAGCGTAATTGAAGGAGAAGGACTCCGCAGGGTTCCAATCTACTTCTATGACCCTTTAGCACCTACCGACGACTATTGGCCAATCAACGACGTCAACAACACTGAAGTTGAGGAAGCAAGAGAAGAAGAGTCTGCTGACAATGATCCACTCGATGAAATATCACTAAACCTACTCTTTGACGAGGGGGTCACCAACAACGAAATAAGGGTGATCCACCCCAACACAGACAGTTTTGGTAACTGGTGGGGATTTGTTGGCACACGAAGAGTCGACAACAGCGACGAAGCAGAAATTGAAGCTCAACTGGAAGAAATCACAGCAATAGCAAATCAAATGGCCCTCTAGGACTTGCAGCATGACAATGATGAAAGTGCGATTCAAAGTGACAGTGAAGTGTTGATGATCAACCTTAGTGATGAAAAAGACTGCTCTGAGCTGATTATGGATGCTGAAAAAGGGGTTTACCCTAACTGGACTGTGGAACACACTCTAAAATACAAAATGAAAAACTCTAATTCTGATCTTAGTTCTGATTCTGATTCTGACTCCGGATCAACTCAATTCGAGTCTAGCTTTTCATCTTTTCAAACTACTGAGTCTAGTGACGAAAACCTGGTCAAAGCACCGAGGCATAACATTTATTTTGAATTTGACTCTGAAATGTCTTTGACAATTTTAGCAATGAGAAGGAAGATTTAGAGTATTTCACTTTGCCTATAATCAACTATGTGGATTCCGACAATCCAAATTTTGAGGGAGAAATTCCAAAAGAAATTCTAGAATTAATCGAAAGAGAAGAAGAAAGGCACGCTAAACCCTTTTCTGAAGAAATAATTACAGCAAACATAGGCTTTGAAAACAAGCCCAAACTAGTTAAACTTTGCGCAACACTATCTTCTCAAGAAAGTGAAAAACTAATCCTTTTGCTAAAAGAATACAAAGACGTTTTTGCTTGGTCTTATGAGGACATGCCTGGAATAGACCCTGAAATTGTTCAGCACAAAATTCCTCTTCATCCTAATGCAAAACTTGTTAAACAAAGGCTAAGACGTACGCGCCCTGATTGGGTCTTAAAAATAAAAGAAGAAGTCACTAAGCAAATCAACGCAGGTTTTCTTATAGTCACCGAGTATCCACAATGGGTAGGCAACATCGTCCCAGTACCAAAGAAAATTGGGGGAATCAGAGTCTGTGTAGATTTTCGAGATCTCAACAAGGCCAGTCCAAAAGATGACTTTCCATTGCCACACATAGACGAGCTTGTGGACAACACCGCAGAGCATGCACTGCTATCTTTCATGGATGGTTCTGGGTATAACCAGATTCTGATGTCTCTCGAAGACAGAGAGAAGACCACCTTCACCACACCGTGGGGAACCTACTGCTACCGAGTGATGGCATTCGGGTTGAAGAATGCTAGAGCCACTTACCAAAGGATGGCAACAACATTGCTGCACGACATGATGCACAAAGAAGTAGAGGTATATGTCAACGATATGATAATCAAATCGAAGGAAAGGGAAGGGCACTACGAAGCACTTCAAAAGTTCTTTGAGAGGATTAGGCAATAGTACAAGCTATGTCTCAATCCTCAAAAATGCACTTTTGGGGTGGCGGCTGGCAAAATGCTAGGATTTCTCATCACTCAAAGAGGAATCGAGGTAGACCCTTCCAAAATACAAGCTATCATGGAGATATTACAACCAAAGACAGAAAAGGAGGTAAGGAGCTTTCTAGGGAAAGTGCAGTTCATCAGCAGGTTCATTTCCAAACTCACAGCCACCTGCGAACCTCTCTTCAAGGTTCTGAAGAAAGGAACTAATTTTGAGTGGAGCCAAGACTGTCAGCAATCATTCGAGGCAATCAAAGAATATCTTCAGAATCCACCTGTGCTGCCGCTGCCCATCCCTGGGAAGCCATTGATTCTATATCTTTCAGTAATAGACATATCCATGGGATGCATGCTAGCACAAGAAAATGACGCCAAAGTGGAGTGCGCCATATACTACCTCAGCAAGAAGATGATGGACTATGAAACAAGGTAGACTCTCCTGGAGAAGACCTGTTGGGGGTTAGTGTGGGCCACAAAGAAGCTAAGGCACTACCTGCTGGCACATCCGGTGGTGTTAGTTTCTCGTTTAGACCCAATCAAATATCTCTTCGAGAAGCCAGCACTTATTGGAAAGCTAGCTAGGTGACTGCTGCTTCTAGCAGAATTCGACCTCAAATTCATGACAAGGAAATCAGTAAAAGGAAGGGGCAGAATTCTTGGCAGATGACCCTGTGACAGAGGCTGAAGCAGAGGACTTCATGTTCCCTGACGAAGACATCTTGTGTGTAACGACCCTGATTTTTGGTAAATAAAGATTTCGTTCAATATTTGAATTTTATTTTAATTACTTGGATTTGCTTTTAAAATTTCTTTTTAGTCCTTAATAATCCGTCATAATTTGATTTGAGACTTTCAAAATTATATCTTTTCAACATCGAACAAGTTAGTCCTTTTCCAAGGCAAGTATATTTTCCTAGTGAGTAAATAATATCTGTAAATTATATTTCTTGGCTAGAAATCCTACTTGGGAAGTAGAATTAGATTCCAACTAGTTGACTAACCAAACCAATTAGATTCCAAGTCTAGTTAGACCTCCCTAGCCATTGTTGAACCTTATGAACCCTCCTAATTACTAGGTGAGCCATTTCACCCACCTTTGAACCTTGTGAACCTTTCCAACCCTAGACTAGGCAATCATTGCACCTTATTGACTAGTCAAGCTCAAACTTTATTCCTCATCATTACATCTTCCTAGTGTATCTTTTTCCTTTTACCCATTGGACAATAATTGCTAGGGAAAAGTTTATCCCTAGGACAATAGAAGTTGGTCTTGCCAATGGAAGCTTAAGGTTTGACAAGACAAGTCATTAAGAATCTTTGGACCATAGGAACCCATCATTTTGCCTCCAAAAGAAGACAAACTAGCCTTGTCATGCATGCACACCTATTGTAATCATGACTATACCTAGGTGTACTTTCTAGGAAACCTTCAGCCATTGGACAATATTTCGTAGGGAAATCTTTCCCTTGAGTAATAGAAGCCTTTATCCAATGAGTATCCAAACTTGACTAGAAAAGTCAAAACCAAATCCCTTCATGTTGCTTCCATAAGTAGTATTCCTAGATTTTTGTCAGAGTTCATGCATGGAACCCTAAGACTAATAGCCTTAACCCTGTTTTCCTTCCAAAGAGCACTTTCCTGGACTTTCTTTATGTATTTATGTGTGTGTGTGTGTGTGTGTGTAAGTATACATAGTACAAGTGAGAGAGAAAGAGCTGTGAGGAGAGAGAGAAAGAAAAGGCCGAGAGGAGAGAGAGAGAGAGAGAGAGGCCGAGAGTGAGGTGTGTGCTTGAGTGTTGTGCACTCCAAGTCACCCTTTAGCCCTCAAGCCTATTTATGACTTGACAACCCATTCTAGTCAACTTTAAGCATAAACCTAGCCTTATTTTTTGTTCTTTCTTGCAAGTAACCTTTCCTAGGACAAGACTGGACTAAAAACCCTTCATGATAACCTAGTTCATTAGCCTTAAGCCTAAAAAGTTGGACATGACAAATCATCGCATGCTTTCAAGCATGAAATGACAAGTCAATGGAGCAAAATCCATGGGATAAAGAGGGAGAGGTGGGCCGGCCAAGAGGGGAGAGGAGGAGCCAAGAGTTTTACTATAAATAGCACCCCATTCTCACCATTCAACTCACACCTTCATCCTTCAACTTTTCTCTCTAGAAATCTAGTGTTCTTGCCTTGTTCTTGCTTATTCTTCCCTTGTTCTAGAGTTCTTCTTGTGTCCTTCAAGAAACTCATCCTAAGCTGCCATTAAACCACCACTCGACCACCCTTACGATCCAAAAGTTCTAGTAGTAATAGTCAAGATCTAGTTTCGAGAGAAACCTTTCCCTTTCAAAGCTACCGGAAGCTTACCGTAGGAAGTTACTTCGTTCAATAGCCGACGTACCTTCTTTACTCCGTAGTCATCACTACCACCAAGAAGAACGGTAGATTCTCCCCATCCGTTAACTCTAAGTATAAATAGAAGTGTGTATTGTATGATCATGTAGAATATCTCTACTTACCTTCTTTAAGTACAAATAGAAGTTAGTTTATTGCTTATGAAGTTTGGGATGCATGATGGTGAGTAATCTTATTTTGCTAATGGTGGTATTAACATGTTGAATAGATGACCTTTAATTCAATAAACATATGTTGTTTTGAACTTCCCACAAAGAAAGAAAGAACGGTTTTCGATAAGTACTAATTTAATTAGAAGTATTCGTATTTTGATCTTTAAGATAGTCATGAGCTTGTTTACGTGTTGCTGGCATTACTTGTGGTAGTATGTGAAAGCATAACTGATTATCACTCCAAAGGCGTATATGTGGCGTAATGCTTTAAGTGATTAGTTGAGCATGATAAGTAATAAGGAGTTGGATGATCTTGCTAGTTTAGTTTCAAGATTACCATGAATGATTTATACTTGCATGGGAAGTCCTACCGCGGACGTAGGGAGGTAATCCCGAATAGGCAGAAAAAGGCCCGAACACGTGGTAGTGGGGCCCGAAATAAATGTAGTCAGAGCAGACGCCAAGAAATACGGTGAACGGCGATAAGGACCACAGACATTAGAAGTCCAAAGTCCAAGATACCCGAGCAGGAGTATGGTCCAAAGAGCAAGAGAAGCTGTTGGACCAGAGGCCTGGTAAAGGGTCCAGTGACATGAGAAGTCACTGGACCAGGAAGGCTGTTCGGCAACGAGAAGGCCAAAAACAAGAGCAGCATTCTGGAGGAGGCGCTCCATAAATGGTAATACCCAGTAAAGGAAACAAGGTCTGGAGAAGATACCCAACGGGAATGGGATGTACGGCCAATTAAGGGAGGAATTCCTAAATGGTCTATAAGGTAATATACAGCTAAAAGAATGAGAATCCATGATATTCTGGGTTTCCTATACGAGAAAGGGAACTTAGGGCAACGAGGTAGCTTGGACAGCAAGCATATGAGGATCTATAAATATAAGCTAAACCGGGAGGTTGAGGTATGCAATTCTTGGCTGTTCATTCTATACCTACTGAGAATTAGGGTTTTCTACTAGTACGAGATACTAACTTTGGCATCAGAGTGCCTTTGCCAAAAGAGGCAAAGGTGCGCTCACCCTTTGTTTGTTTTACAGGATCAATTCCGGCATCGTGCTAGGGTTCTGGCGAGGAGACTGAAGTAGCCGTTACGATCTTGTGCTTTTCAAAGGCTCTTTTGTTTTCCTGCACTTACAGTGCCTCCCAAATCTCCACCACATATGAAAAAGCGACCATGGTGGAAGAAGATCCAAAAACCCCACTTGACCCAAACAACCAGCTGGGTGGGGGAGGTGGCAAGTCCCCACCTAGCCCTCCAAGAAAGCCTAATGGTGGGCATCCAAGGAGGAGCATGAGCAAGGACCGTCCCCCTGACCGTCCATGGCGGTCCCAGATACAAGGACGGCCACGGAGTCCACGAGGAGGAGTAAGTCTCACCATGGGAGACAGTCAGTTGCACGTTCGAAAAGTGTGCACAGTAAGGAGGACATCCTAGACAAAAAGAGACAAGAAATAGAGGAGTACGCTGGCTAATTAGAAGGCGAGAATACGAGATTCAACAAATTGCAATGGATACGAGAACATCCGGAGGATTCGGACTTTCACGAAGAAAGTCCCGAGGAGGAAATTGGATATGGCGGAGTACAAGAGAGCTTCTTCACGAAAAGAAGGAGCAGGAGTCTCACTCCAAAACGATCGAGGGCTTCTTCACGAAAAGAGAGAAGCAAAAGTTCTACCCCGAGGAAGGAGGGACCAGAAGGCACCACAGGGACAGGTACGAGAGACCCGATTCGACCGGGAAAAGAATGATGCCAGGGCTGCAAAGGGGCCGGAGGAGGGGACCATGTCTGCAAGAAGCAAAGACGGAAAGCCCTTGGCTACATAGCAACTTCTCCTTTTGCAAAGAGGTTGCGGAAGCAAGGTTGCAGCCACGAGGCCTGTGACGAGAAGATGGCAGCCTACGTGGAGGCAGCCAAGGATTTGCTTGATACTTTTGAGAAGGTGCACATTGAGCAGATAAGCTCTAGGCAAACTGCCCATGCCAACTCATTGGCTTTGTTGGTAGCAGCTGTGCCAACAGAGTTCAAGAGAAAGGTGGTGGTAGATTATCTTGCTGAGCCGAGCATTGGAAGGAGCGTGGAACTGGTCTTGGACGTGAACCAAGGACCAAGCTAGATGGATCCAATAGAGGAGTTCCTACGAGATGGGACACTCCCTGTAACGCCCCGAATTTTGGGTACGTTAAATAAACATTTTATTGAACAACAAAAGAGAGTCTGGCTCTTTATTACATCATAAACTCCCAAAGGGTTCTTTTATTACACAAAAGGAATGGATATCTAAGGTTATCTACAGCTCCTTCTCTTCTTCCATCCTAGCAAATTCCTCAGCTCCAAAAGCCTCCAAGGTGTACAGCTCCCCTTGTTCATCTAACAAGTCTGACACATTATACCAGCGTCGCCACCAGTATAATATGTCAGGGTCACATGAAGCAACACCGTGAGCTTGAAAGCTCAATAGAGTAATCCAAAGCCACTAACCCTTAACATACACGTCAAAGATAGTATACGATTTTCCAAACTTAACATGCTTTCGAATAAACTCATACAATTACACATGCGCATTCACTAACGAGCGTTGGTGTCATGTTTTCCGGGTTTCTCATACACGACTCGTCGTTTTGTGTCTCATCTTTTATCATCAATTCCGAAAACACGCACGCACACAATCATGGGTTACAAGTACCTTGTGTCACACAACAATGAGCTACCAAGTTCGGCTCATTGCCACAAGGTTACCAACGCATGGCCACAATGGCTACCAAGTCCGGCACATTGTGTCACACACACACAACCATGAGTATCCAAGACCGGCACCTTGTGTCGCACAACAATGAGCTACCAAGTCCGGCTCATTGCCACAAAGACTACCAAATCTAACTCATGGCCATAATGGCTACCAAATCCGGCCATTATGCATTTCCAAAACACTTTTTATCCATATCAACCACATCTTAGGTGTCATATCTCTACTTTTCTAATTTCATGTGTCTCGTAACATGCATCGACTCCGCGGTGGGACTATTCACATAACTCATGCGATATCGAATAGCAAGATCATCCAACTCTATACTATCATGCTCGTTAAAAGGTCAAAATACAAATACTTCGTTTCAAAACAACACTGTATCTTTAAGCCGCATTTTCTTCGAGAGGTTCAATAAAGCAACACATGTTTATTGACGAGTTCATACTATCACGTAGCAATTAGGCGAGCAAGCGATCAAGTAACCACAAGATCAAAGTAAACTACGTACTTTTAACAAGAAAGTTCTACAAGCTAAATCATACTACTAACTTTATTTAAAGAAAATAGTTCGAGAATAATATCATGCCAACAACCATTCAAGCACTACATATACTTAGGAAGGGGGTAAGGACTAATCTACCTTGATCCGAAACTAGTCGGGGCCGAATAAGCTAGTTGAAAAATTCTACGGGCTGTGAAACTCTCAAATCTGGACCGAACTTTGGATGGCAGTAACTCGGTCACAACTGGGCCGAATAGGATCGTTCTTGAGTCTAAAACGAAGATCTCGAAATTTTCTACAACTTCCGTGAAGGACGTTATTCCTAGAAACGACTTTCGCCCGGAGAAAAATGGGGATAAGAAAGTGGACAGTGAGCTGTCTGGAATGGAATTTCCAGATTTTTCACTGAACTTTGGAGGTCGATATCTTGGTCATCTCTTGATCGTTTGGGGTGGTTCTTGGGTCTAAACTGAAGCTCTCGAAGTGTTCTACAACTTTCGTGAAGGACGTTATTCCTAGAAACGACTTTCACCCGGAGAAAAAATGGAGTTTTTCAGAGGACAGTAGGCTGCCTGGGCAAAACAGAATGGGTTTTAGAGAGAAGTTGGAGAATGAGGTGAAGGTGTGAGTTCAAAGCACCAAATGGCTTGGTATTTATAGGCAAGGCCTCCCTCTCTCTCTCTCTTGGCCGGCCACTCTCTCTCTCTCTCTCCTTCAATTTTTAATTCAAGCAAATCAAGTTTGCTTGCAAGAAACATCCTAGAATCCTAGGTATGCAAGGCTATGGTATGTCCTTTGGATTGGATTTTGGAAGATTGGCCAAGAAATTGGATTTGAATCAAGTAAACTAATGGGGTTTTGTACACAAGGACTAGATTTGCTTGTCCTTGGTCATGCTTCCACTTGCTAGCATATCTAACTAGGACAAAGATGATCTAAGCTAGGTCAATTCAAGATGACACACATCACACTCTCCCTCTCTCTCTCCATCCGAACTCTCTCTCTCAATTCTCTCTCTCTCCCTCTCTCTCCCTCTCTCTCTCTCTCTCCCACTTGTACTCTCTTGGAAGAAGTATATATATACTAATATATATATATATATGTACTATGGGTCTTTAATAAAATCCAAGCTTTCAAGCAAAATAGATTTTATAAATATAATATTACAATACACACATGCTATATACAATATAATATATATATATATATATATATACAAGTACACATATAATATATACAAGCCATGTACTACTCAATCTAGGCTAGATATGAAAGAATCCCATAGCTAATAAATTAATGTAAGTCTTTCAAAGTACTAAGTAATTAAATAATAACCCTAATGTACTAATTATATTTAATTCAATTACCACACATGGCAAATCTAATATTTTATTAAACCTAGTACTTGGTGGCAAGTAAAGCTTTTATCCAATGGATAATGGTTTCCCTAGTGGTTAATAACCAATGGTTAAAGATGGCTAGGATTCTAGTCTATCGTCCAATGGGTAATAATACTCCTAATGGTTATTACCCAATGGGTAATGCTAGAAAATCTAATACTTGCAATTAAGCACTAAACTAATCTAATCGCGTACTTAGGAAGATTAACCAAGGTTTACCTATTGACCAATGGGTAAGGCAAAAGGTTAAAATGGTCCATCTAGGGTTAGGGAGAAGTGATTAGGCTAAATGGGCATTAGGCTCGACTAATGATACTTAATCTAGGCCTTCATTGCTCGAGTGGTATATTGGTTTTATTTAGTAGGAAATCGCCTAATAACGGAATATTAAAGCCCGACGGTGCCAAACGCCAAGGCAAGGCGTGAGCGTAGCCAAGGCAGCTTGCTAGCAAAGCAGTGGCCAAGGTGGCCCGTTAGCAAAGCGGTGGCCAAGGCGGCCCGCTAGCAAAGTAGTGACCAAGGCGGCCTACAAGCAAGGCAGTGGCCAAGGCAGCCTGCAAGCAAGGCGGCGGCCAAGGCAGCTTGCAAGCAAGGCGGCGGCCAAGGTGAGGCGTGAGCGTGGCCAAGGCAGCCTGGTGGCCAAACAGTGGCCAAGCGGTGGCCAAAGCAGCCTGGTGGCCAAGCGGTGGCCAAAACAGCCCGGTGGCCAAACAGCGGTCAAGCGGTGGCCAAAGCAGCCCGGTGGCCAAACAGTGGCCAAGGCAGCCCGGTAACCAAGCAGTGGCCAAGCGGTGGCCAAAGCAGCCTGCTAGCCAATCGGTGGCCAAGCGGTGGCCAAGGCGGCCCAGCAACGCCAAGGCAAAAGCGAGGCGCGACCCGATGCCAAGGCAGAACCCAATGGCAGCCAAGGCAGCCCAGCAATGCCAAGGCAAAAGCAAGGCGCGACCCGATGCCAAGGCAGAACCCAATGGCAGCCAAGGCAGAGCAAGGCAGTCAAGCCGACGGTTAAGTCAAAGACCAAAAATTTCTACTAACCACTTCGGCATTGATGCAACACTCTAGGTTAGGGAAAATGCAACTAAGCCATATGGTAGTTAGGGTTTGCTAACTAATCGGTTGCCATGCAGGATTTCCAGCCGAGAAAATATATTCTAGGATTTTCTACAATTACCAAGTAATTATACCAAGGTCTAAATAGGCATACTCGTCTTTAGAAAATGACCTTAATGCCCGGGCGATGAATTCCAATCTCCTAAGTCATAAACCTAATTATGACAGATTATTAATCGCAAAAAGAGATTTATAAAATAAATAAAGAATTAACAAAATTTTATACGTCAATAACGACCGTTTTTTTTATGTTAAAAATGAAATCCAAGTATTAAAATAAAATTCAAATTTTTTAGCGAAATTTTTATTGACCAAAAATCAGGGTCGTTACACTCCCCATTGATAAAAAGGAGGCTTACAAGATAAAGACGAAATCTGCACGGTTTTGGCTATCACCAGAGGGGAAATTATACAGGAAGTCCTTCACCGGACCATACCTACTTTGTGTGCATCCCGAGATGGTGCAAAAGTTCCTTCATGAGATTCACGAAGGAACATGTGGCAATCATGCTGGGGGCAGATCCATTGCTCACCGTGCAGAGGTGTATGTGAAAATCTGTGAGAAGTGTCAGAAGTTCTCGCCCATGATCCGAACACCAGCCGAGGATTTGGTGCCCTTGACAAGCCCTTGGCCATTTGCGCAATGGGGAATGGACATCGTGGGTCCATTCCACAAGGCAACTGGGAACAGGAAATTTCTGTTGGTGGCAACAAACTACTTTGCCAAGTGGATAGAAGCAGAACCACTGGCAAAGATCACAGAACCTATGATAGAAAGGTTCGTGTGGAAGAGCATCATCACACAATTTGGGGTTCCTATTTATTGATCACTGATAATGGGTCGCAGTTCGAGAAAAAGTTCAAGGCTTTTGTGCCCAAAGTATGGAATAAGGAACTACTATTCAACCCCAGCCTACCCGACAATGGGCAGGCAAAGGCGTCCAACAAGACTATACTTGACGGGATCAAGAAAAAGTTGGATAAAGCAAAAGGCAAGTGGCCCGACGAATTACCACTGGTCCTGCGGGTGCACCGAACAACTCCTAGGAGGTCTACGTGAGATGCCTCCTACTCACTAGCATATGGAATGGTGGCTTTGATTCCATTGGAGGTTGGTTTGCCGACCAACAGGACCACATTGGTGGAGAGTGGGGGCAATGACAGAGCCCTGGAAATTGAACTGGACCTCACCGAGGAAAGGAGAGAACGGGCTCTGGTGCACTTAGCCTTGTACCAGGAGCAGCTGATGAAAAGCTACAACAAGAATGTCCACCCACGAGAATTTGGTGTCGGTGATCTAGTGCTATGAAAGGTGCTCGGCAACACCAAGGTGGCAAAGAGGGCAAGTTAGGGGCCAATTGGGAAGGCCCATATCGAGTTACAGAGGTCGTAGGCATTGGGGCTTATCGATTGGCAGATCTGGACGGGGACCCGATGCCAAGGCCCTGGAATGTCCACAACTTGAGGAAGTTCTATGTGTAAAGAACTTCGATTTCATTTTTATTCTGTTTTAAATGCACATCGTGATTGTGTGGGAATTACAAATAAAATTCCTTTGTGTTTGCTTATATTAGTTGCAAGGGGTACGTGTAACGCCCCCTTGAGTTTTTGAATTATGAATAAAATTCACAGATTTTGATAACACAAGGCTGTTTTTCACAATTTTTCTTTTATCATGCTTTAAATACAAAGTCAAGCCTCATACCTAGTCCTCACTTCGTATTGGGGAGCAGAGGTATAGAGTAACCATATAAAATTTTGAGTATTTCATATTTTGCCAAGCACGAATATGTTTGGGATATCCTAGAGTATGAATATACTTGACCATTTTCTCGGGTACGAATACACCCAGAATGCATACGAGACTATGCACCTTGTCCCCAAACACGAATATGTTTGGGATATCCTAAAGTACGAACACACTTAACCATTTGCTCGGGTACGAATACACCCAGAATGCATACGAGACTATGCACGTTGTCCCCAAGCACGAATATGTTAGGGATATCTCCAAGTACGGATAAACTTGTTTACTTGTACGAGAGCATGAACACATGAACATGCAATGCAATCAGAGTACGAATAGACTCAGGGTTGCTATGACCAATTATGAACACATTTCAGGAAATATAAGTACCAATATACTAAAGTTTTCAAGTACGAAACACTCGGACTACACACGTAAACATGCAGCCGTATCTAAGTCTGAAAAAACTTGGTGGTATGCTTGGGTATGAACAAACCTGAAGCACGTACGTAACACCCAACATTATCTAACTACGAATATAGTTAGCTCGGGTACGAATAGACCCTGAACTCATACGAGTATATGTATTGCTATGAATGCATCTAGCATTATTTTGAGGTACGAGAAATCTACAAGGTACAACCTAAATACCAAAATAATCGAACTGTTGGCAAGCTTGATGAAAACCAGGGAAGCATACGTGAATATGCATACGTAGAGATAAGTATGAAAAAACTTAACACATGAAGTTCTGGCCATGAAATGGCCACCTGCATTGACAAAGGCCACTCAGGGCCACCAAAAACATCCAAACGCCACGAAGGGCCAAAACCACCAGTATTAAAGTATGTATAAATGTTTAATGCCACACAGGGCAGTGCTAATAGCCACGCAGGGCCAGCAAAAATTGATTCAAAGGTTCCAGTTGTCGTCACCTAAGGGAGGAGAAATCAAACTTACTCTTTGATTGTCAGATCTTGGATAACAGGTGGAGAGGCCGGGGCATCCGCCGCAGTGATTGGTTCAGATGGACCACCATTGGCTTCCTTTTGGCCAAGGTTGGTCGCTTCTCCAGATTGATCGGCACCATCATTCTGCTGCTCGGAGACGTTGATATTGAGCTCCCTGTCCAGGCTATCTTCTTCCTCTACAACTTCTTCCCGCTCCTCGGCAACAACCATGGCGCTTGGAAGGTCATTTTCTGCCCAGAGGGGAGAAGACTCTGCTGTACCAGATTTTTTGAGGCAGGCCAACCAGCCAGCCTAGAAAACTTGGTCCTGGATCCCGGGCATTTAGTCCGTGTAGCTCTCAGTTGCCACACGGATTCGCTCATTGTAGCCCTGCTAGTAAGAAGTCTTGGCCTCGTTCTTGCTCGTCTCCAGCTTTGTGAGAGTCTGGTTTAGATTGTCTTCAGCTCCTTCCAGCTTGCTCTTTAGCTCGTCCATGGTCCCATGAGCCTGGTTTCCCTCTCTCTCTAATCTGATGATAGTATTCTGCAATTTGGCATTTCACTAGCCAATTTGGCACGCTGGGGCTCAGATTGACCAAATTTTTGGGCCATGGCCACCATTTTTTGCATCGCCTGGTCAATCACAGGGTTAGACAAACAACAGGAATAATGATTTGGGGCCATCAACACATAAGAATGAACACGACAGGTTTACCTTAGCACTGTGGCTCATAAATGAGCCAATGAGGTTGTCTGGGGAGCTGGCAATCTCTTTTTGCATGTCCCCAGGAAGCATGAATGCTTGGGACAATGCAAGGGCAGTCCCCTTAGACTCCACGCTGTCTCTGGTCATGACAGGGCAGCCACCGTGCGTGAGCTGAGGGGCCCAGATGGCAGATGACGCAGAGGAGGCTTGAGGAAGCAGGCCTCCAAGTGTCTCCAGCCGCTACCGTTTGTCGCAATGGCTTTCCTCGATTTCTTGCAGAGAGAACCTAGGGGGTGCATCAATTTGAGCCACAGCACGGCGTCCGCGTGCTGGAGCGAGGGACTGAGTCTCGTCTTGGCTTTGGGAGGATCCACGGTCGCAACCCCGAGCACGGTCAGGGATGATGAGCAAGCTTCCAAGATTGATCGGCTGGTTCATGGTTTGATTGTCTGGAGGAGAAGGTGTGTAACCACTGGATATGGAGGTCGATGCTTCTTCGGCTAGCTGAACCGGTTCGTCAGGTTGGGGCGGGGTCTGAGAGCGCCTTCTTTCTTCCTATTCGGGATGCAGGAGAGGAAGATCAGGAATTATCGGGTTCTCGGCAACACGGATTCACCGATCAATAAAGCCCCCGTATGATGCCCAATAGCTGAGAAGAACTTGCGCAGTGCTTGCTCGGCCTGCCAGAACTGTGCCTTGCCCGTTGAAAGCAAGTGCACGGTTGATATTGGTAACGTGTACCTGAGGGGTGATGATGGCGTGCCCCTGGTTGACGTTTGTGGCTGCAAAAACACAAGAAAGATAACAGTCATTAAGTCGAACAAACACGAAGTGCAATACGAAATATTGCTTGACAAGGAAATTGTACGAGAAAAAGAACTAACATGGAGTGCCAAATCTGTGTGGGGCATGGAATCCTATCACTGCCCTCCTCGTTCCTGGACTCGAAGTTCCCAGTGACGATGAGGAAGTCGTCGTCGTCTTCTCGAGCTGAATCGGGTAGTTCAAGTACAAGCCTTTTTTTGGAATCCCTACTCTTCAGATAGTAGGTTAAGGCGTCTTTTGTTCAGGAGATACTGTATAGGTGGTGAATGCCATGTAGGCCAAGAGATGTGCCCAGCATCTGGTTTAGGGTGTTTATACCCATCACGACGCGGAAAAAATTTACAGATACTTGCATTGGAGATAATTTATAAAAAGCCAGAACTTGGCGGAGTAACGGCGCCAGGGGAAACCTGATGCCGCCTTCCACGACGGCCACTACGGGGATGTGGAGGGTGTCATTGTCCGGACTCTCATGAAGGGCGTCTACAGGTGCCAGTTCAGTGCCAATATTGTCAGGGATCTTGTACCGAGATCTAAAATCCGCCATCGTCTGGGGAGTATTGCAGAAACGTTTGAATCTCCCCATCTTCAAATGAAGTATGTGTTTTACAGATAATGGAAAGGAAATGAAGGAGCCCTAGATCGATTGTGGAAACCTAAAATCAATGAAGGAGATGGAATGAGAGGAGGAACGACAACTTATGAGGGCGACGATTGAAGACTCTAATGCAGAAAAAGGGGAACCATGAGATGGTAAACAGTGCTCCAATGGCGGGTATGAGCAAACCTTCTTCTGCAGAGGGAGTTTCGGAGAGAGAATGGTTTTGAATTTAGACGAAAATCCAAATATACCCTAACTTGTGGGGTGGCGTACGGGAAACGTCATCCCAGACGCCGTTTGGGCGTTCCGTTCCCCAAAGATGTCTGCTCGCATTTAATGCGGGCGATACAATGCGTGTAAAGGTGAGAGCTGGAAAAGCCTGCCCAGACCAAACGATGAGACGTTTGGCCTGAACTAATGATGAAGTCTGCGCCAAGTACAAGAAATAGGGTGCAGGAGCAAAGGACGAGAACCTTACTCGGCGTCAAAGAGCTTTGCTCGTCATATTAAGAGAAAATAACGAGTAAAGCTGGGGAGCCATTGTAGGGGGGTAATCCCGAATAGGCAGAAAAAAGGTCCGAACACGTGGTATGTAGGGCCCGGAATAAATGTAGTCAGAGTAGCCGCCGAGAAATATGGTGAACGGCGATAAGGACCAGAGACTTTAAAAGTTTCAAGTCCAAGATACCCGAGCAGGAGTATGGTCCAAAGAGCAAGAGAAGCTGTTGGACCAGACGCCTGGTAAAGAATCCAGTGACATGAGAAGTCATTGGACCAGGAAAGCTGTTCGGCAATGAGAAAGCCAAACAGGAGCAGCATTCTGGAGGAGGCGCTCCAGAGGGATCCAGAAATGGTAATACCCAGTAAAGGAAACAAGGTCCGGAGAAGATACCCAACGGGAATGGGATGTACGGCCAATTAAGGGAGGAATTTCTAAATGGTCTATAAGGTAATATACAGTTAAGGGAACGAGAATCCATGATATTCTGGGTTTCCTATACGAGAAAGGGAACTTAGGGCAACGAGGTAGCTTGGACAGCAAGCATATGAGGATCTATAAATATAAGCTAAACCGGGAGGTTGAGGTATGCAATTCTTGGTAAATTCATTCTATACCTACCGAGAATTAGGGTTTTATACTAGTACGAGATACTAACTTTGGCATCGGAGGGCCTTTGCCACGAGAGGCAAAGGTGCGCTCACCCTTTGTTTGTTTTACAGGATCAATTCCGGCATCGTGCTAGGGTTCCGGCGAGGAGACTGAAGTAGCCGTTATGATCTTGTGCTATTCAAAGGCTCTTTTGTTTTCCTGCACTTACAGCGGAGTCGTTGCATGAAAACGAGACACAGAAATCAAGGAAGTTAGAAACATGACACCTAGGGGTGTGCTAATGACAAGGTGTATTTTTGGAAAATCGCAATGTGGCCGGACTTGCCCATTGTGTGTGTGTGTGTGTGTGCATGCGTGAGTAAAATATTTTTGAAACTAGATATACCAATGAGAGTGGTATATGTGTGTGCGTTCCCAAGGGAACCCGGAGCAGCGGAACCATGGTAAGGTATAGCTTGGTTTCCGCGGAGAGGGGCCAATGCTAGTTTGTGCCAATGGGAACCCGATGTGGCGGAACCATTGTGAGGATACTCGGGAGACCGAAACGGCGGAATCGAGGTTGGGTGTGTTTAAAGGTGATTTCAAAATGTTGATTTGGAAGTGAAAAGGATTTCAGAAATGTTGATGAATATGGTGACACGGTCTACGACGAGTCGCGTAGGAGAAACTTAGATCTCACCGACACCAACGACAGAATAGTGAATGTGGATATGTCATTGTTAATGCCTTGTTAAACATGTATGTGTTATTTAAATTCCGCTGCTTGTGCCAGAGTTTGTGCTGCTCTTTTACTCTGATATTGGTAATTTATGGGTTAGCGGGTATAGGATTACTCTGCTGATGGTTCTAGAACAGATGGTTCTAGAACAATCGAACTGCATGATATAAATCTACATTGGTAGTTAGAATGGTGAGCTGTACACCTTGGAGGCTTATGGAGCTGAGGAGCTGGCTAGGATGGAAGAGCAGGTAGAGCTGTAGTTAGGAACCCTAGAACCCCTCATTTGTGTAAATGTTGAACTCTAGGAATTGTGATGTAATAATGAGCCAGACTCTATTTGTTAATCAATAAAAATGTTTATTTAACGTACCCGAAAATGGGGGACGTTACATTGTATCTCCTGGACGACACCTAACAGCTCTATTTCGATGGAGCATCAAACCAAAGTGGATATGGCATAGGGGTATTGCTGGTTTCCCCAAACAACTCTCATATCTTGTAAGGACCCGTAATTTCGGAAATTATTTAAAGGATTAGTTGATGTTGGAAATTGAAGGAAAATACGGAATTTGTTAAGTTTAATTGATTTGGGGTCAATGTGAGAGGGTTGTTTGTAGAGAGGTGCTTGTGTAAATTATGTGTGTGCTAGTATATATAGGTGTGTGAGAGTGTAGAGGATTAAAATCCCACATCACACCCTCTCTCATCTCTCCCGACCCCCCTTCTCACCCCTCTCTCGGCTCTTTCTCTATATCTCTCTCTCACTTAAAAACCCACCAATACAACTTCAACCCTTTATCAATCAACCTCCAAACCTTCACCTCTTCGGGCATTGGAGCTCGTATTGCGTTCGTAGGAGCTCGGTGGTTCGTATTTGGCACAGTTCGGAGTTTGAAGTTCTAGGGCTCGATCTCTCGTTGGGTTTCGTTCTTCAATGTGAGGTAGGGATTTCTCTCACTCTTTATATGTTCTTGAGTTGGTTTTGAGTATGAAATCATTTCTATGGTTGTTGTTGTCGTTGTTGTTCTTGAATTTCTGAAAATCTGCAGAAAATCTTCTCGTAACCACTCCGTATCAATACGGGTCTTTGCTGTATCGATACCATTTGAAAATATAAGCTTTAGAATTTCTGATTTGGATTCCGTATCGATACAACGTTTTGTCGTATCGATACCAGATCATAATGGACAGTTTTTCAACTTTGGTTCCAAACTTCGTCGTTCTGACTCCCGACCACTTCTAACATGTTCTAAATCACTTCCAAACATAGTTGTTCGCACTCCAAAGATTCCTCAGTCACCCTCATCCATTGGCTCTCGTTGCGTTAAACTTGAGTGTTATATGGAATGAATTGTCGTTCTAATGCTATATTGGTTTGTTTGTTTGTTTAGATATTAGTGATATTGAGATATGTTAAGATGGGCGGAATAAGCTTATTAGAACTACATATTTGTGTTGATAGGGTTGATTATTAGACAGGAGGATGGATAAATCATAAACGCATGCGAGAAATGAATACATGACGCCGCGAAGTACGAGGGGTGAGTTGAGATAATGAGTTTGGAATCAAAATAGAAATATGGATTGGTATGTGGACCGTTAACTTAATATCAACTTGTCTTTTTATCTTCAATCAGGAAATCAAAGCTTTAGTGACACATATGACGTAATGCGATATAAATGAATGTAAAGCAGATGTACGGGGTCATGAGTACCCGGAATGTAAAGTGGGTGTACGGGGTCATGAGAACCCGGAAACGTATTGTTGGGTATATGGGGCCCAAAACCCAAAAAATTTGTTAGGTCAGCTGCTTGGCATGTCAATGGAAAAAGAGTAATTTGATCCGACATTGGAGATCGATGGGAGACGTACGGGGTCCACAAGACCCGGAATGTAAGACACATAACGTAGAAGTGTGCGAATGAAATTTTGAATAGAAAGGGAGAATGTAAAAGGTGATTATAGATTAACTAGATCGATCAATGGTAAGTGAAGTACTCCTTATGTCTTGAGTTTTCAACATGAGTTAGCATTCGTTTGCATCCCCTTTTGTTGTCCCAAACTTTATTCTTTTTTTGTCAAAATCTTCTCTTTTGCATACAAGGCTTGTAGGGATTTTCCTACTAGGCGCGTGTTTGCTCAACCCTTCATTTTTCAAGTATAAATTCGGAGCTGTAGCATGGAGTGTTATGCATGCATTGATTGGAAAATTTTTGAAAGCTAACATTTGAGAAGTCACTTGTCCATCTTTGTATGTCATCTTCTGGAAAGTGTAACTGCAACTTTTATCGCAAATCTATTGGCGAAGGCATATTGCAAATTCTTAACCCTTTTTTGATATTTAATACTTATGTCAATTTGGGCCTTCAAGCCAAAGATGTAATATTTTTGGGACTATTGGATGTTGGAAATGAGATTATGGAAATGAGAATACTATGGTTGTGTTTGGTTGGGAGTTTAGTTTAGTTTAGTTTTGGTAGTAGGTGGAGAGAGAAATAGAGTAATGATTGAAAATAGGGGTAATGATTGGAGAGAGATAGAGAGAGAAATGAAATTAATAATTGAAAATATAGGATAATGATAGGAGAAATATATAGGGTAATGATTGGAAACAAAACTAAAACTAAAACTAAGTTAAGAACCGAACAAAGCCTATGTTATTTTGGGAAATTGTACGGATTATTATGAGTTTTTATTTATGGAAATCCTATATAATTATGTTGAAAATCGAGGGCGTGACAACTTGGTATCAGAGCATATAGGTTTGAATACTTTAAGACCGTGGGGAGACTTTAGTCTCATGGGTTCAAAATCATAGCAAACAAAAATAGTTTTTTTTTACTTGACATGTGTGCTTGCATGAATGAGTCAATGCATCAGCGGGACCTTGCATTTGTGGTGACATCGAGTATTATGGCATTGTTGACCCATGGTGGGGAAGTTGGAGACTTGATCTTGCGATGGAACCATGGTTGTTATCGATAGTTGTTGTCATTGGTAGTCATTGTCGTTGATTGTGTTATGCTTTCAATTCTTGTAGCACGATGCCACTGAGATGTGAGAATAACCTCGCTAAGGCGACTGTGGCGGCACTTGCGAGGTCGAATCTTTTGAACCCAGCACTTAGGGCTAACACGAATGACCATGCCACGGAAGCGATGAGGGCATTATGCCGTATGAAATCACCTCAGTTTTCGTGGGGAGAGTAGTTATCCTCTTGTGGCTGATCATTGGCTATCGCAAGTTCGTAAAATCTTTAACGCTGTTAAGAATATGGAAGATGATCTCCGGGTGAGTATAGTAGCATGTCAACATATGGTGAGGCTAATGAGTGGTGGGAATCAGTTTTACGAGCAAGAAGAGACGCTAGGAGAGTGGCAAGGGTGGTTAATCGAACAAATGAGCCAGATGTAGAGAACCTAACATGGGCTGAGTTTGAAGTACTCTTTGAGAATCAATATTTTCTAGAGACGTATTGCGAGCAACTTAGGGAACAATTCGAGAAACGAGAACAAGGAAATATGACCGTCTCTGATTATGCTATAAAATTTTAATCCTTGTCCCGTTTTGCACCAGAATTAGTGGCGATAGATGAAAGAAAGAGTAGGCGTTTTGAGAAGGGATTACACCCATCCATTAAGTTGTTGGTGGTGAGCCAGCGTACAGGGAGGTTTTTCGAGATTGTCGAACGTGCAAGGGGTGCTGAGAATCCAGTGGGTGCACCTGGAGATGTGAAAGTGTGGGAACCTAAGCAACCAACCGCAAGTGTAAGCTTACCTTCGGGAAGTTCTGGGAGCCATGGGAGGAAGAGACAACGGGAACCACCCCAATCATTATGGATTCAGCGGAGTTTTGGGCCGCCTACTTCATCGGGAAGTCATGAAGTTTCTGTCAAACCATAACTCGTGTGGTCAGCCGGGTCACTTTCGTGCACAGTGTTCACAACAACAAAATGCATGTTTCATTTGCAGTGCACCTGATCATCTTGCAAGAAGATGCCCTCATAAAGTAGGAAAGCATAGTGGGTCTAGTTTGGTGAAACGAGGGCAGTGTTTTGTTCAATATCATTCATAGTTCCAGTCTACTTCGGTTCAGGGGTCACGTGTTAAATGAAGAGCGAGTCTTACCATCTCCCAGGCTCTAGAGACACCAAGTGTGTGGGGTAATTTCCTCTCTCTTATTGAATCCCTAGTTGGTATTCTTTGGATCTGGGAACATATCATCTTTCCATGGTTTGTATCTATCCTTTGACTTGAATTTGAACACCGAGGATTCTTAGACCATTTGTATTTGTTGACTAACCCTTCCAGATAGTATTTGCCGGGACTATGAGTTGGTTATTTCAGGTTGTTATTTTTTCCTTAACCTTCGTGTTTTGCGTGAGGAGATGTTTGGTCTTGTTTTGGGAAAAGATTGGTTACACTAGTGATTGTTTGCTACATGTCAAGCATATCTCCATTCAAGTTCTTCTTTTATTGTTCTTTTCTCTATGGTTTAATTGAATCTTGATTGAAATTTGTATCTGAGCTTGTTGTCCATGAGGTCGTTTGTTCATTAGCTGGAATAGATTTAGACATCTGCGTCGAGTACCACAAAATCACTTCTAGTGCAACCGTATGCTATATGGATCATCATTACGAGATATCTTGTGGCATATCTCCTATTGAATTTGACATACCTGCTGCTGAAATTAGTGAACATTTCACATCTCACACTCTTGTTCTACTCCTTATGTTACAATTCATGATATAAATCTCGCTAGGCAATTTGGGGATTCCGAAGCTATGGTTATAAATTTCTTAGTTTGTATTTGCTATTCATTTGATCTCTGTTGTGGTATTGGTCTAAGTTTGGTTGTGCGTCTTTTGTCAAGTTGGCCGTATCTTTTGTATTATTCATGTCACTTGTATCAGGATGCTTTTTTCGCCAAAATGTAAGTGCTCATTTCCTAGAATTGTGGAGTGGTAGGGAAATTGAAGTTAACTTTCCAGATTCTTGGATTTGCGGTCGTGCGTTGGTGCATTGAGTTCGTAGCCCTTCAAATAAAAAAAGTCTCACATGTTCCATGTTGTGCAAAATTCATTCGAACTGTTAAATGCGGGCCTTATTGCCATCGTTGCCTATTTTGGCATCAAAGTTTGATATGATCCCCAAACCATGAAGTTATGAGATTTGAACTCGTTTTTGTTTCGCATCGGTTCGCGTGTCTAGACTTCATTAGTCGGTTAGGATTCCATCGTTGCAGCTACTAGTCAATCTGTTGGAGATTACTACCTTATTCAAGTTCTTGTGTCGTAACACTCACCCATTTGGGGGCAAAATTTGTGGTGACTTATTGTTTGATATTGATTCACAACTGTTGTTCAATTCAAATGCACTTGTCGCAGTTGGTCTTTGTGGCAATCTGGTTTGTAGCCTTTGTTGTAATCCCTCAACTCTGGAGGCATAAAACTCATTCTATGTTGCTCAATTCCAATTAGTAAGAAGTTTTGCTTATCCTTAGTATTGGACATATTATTGAGCTTGCATCAATTTGTTCAAGTAGTGGCTAACCTTGTTATTATGTGCTTGTCCTTGGTAATGAAATTGATTATTTGCTAGAAGTCATTCTCAGAATTAGTGGCGACAGATGAAAGGAAGTGTAGGCGTTTTGAGAAGGGATTACACCCATCTATTAAGTTGGTGGTGGTGAGTCAGCGTATTGGGAGGTTTTCCGAGATTGTCGAATGTGCAAGTGAAAGTGTGGGAACCTAAGCAACCAACCGCTAGTGTAAGCGTACCTTCTGGAAGTTCTGGTAGCCATGGGAGGAAGAGACAGCGGGAACCACCTCAATCATTGTGGATTCAGGAGAGTTTTGGGTCGCCTACTTCATCGGGAAGTCATGAAGTTTCTGTTAAACCCCAAATCGTGTGGTCAGCCAGGTCACTTCCGTGCCCAGTGTTCACAACAACAGAAGGCGTGTTTCATTTGCAATGCACCTGATCATCTTGCAATAAGATACCCTCATAAAGTAGGAAAGCATAGTGGGTCTAGTTCGGTGAAACCAGGGCAGAGTTTTGTTCAACATTATTCATAGTTCCAGTATACTTCGGGTCAGGGGTCACGTGTTGGGCGAAGAGCAAGTCTTACCATCTCCCAGGCTCCAGAGACACCAAGTTTGTGGGGGTAATTTCCTCTCTCTTATTTAATCCCCTGTTGGTATTCTTTCGATCTGGGAACAAATCATCTTTCCATGGTTTGTTTCTATCCTTTGACTTGAATTTGAACACCGAGGATTCCTAGACCATTTGTATTTGTTGACTAACCCGTCCAAATAGTATTTGCTGTGACTATGAGTTGGTTATTTTAGGTTGTTGTTTTTTCCTTGACCTTCGTGTTTTGCGTGAGGGGATGTTTGGTCTTGTTTTGGGAAAAGATTGGTTACACTAGTGATTGTTTACTACATGTCAAGCGTATCTCCATTCAAGTTCTTCTTTTATAGCTCTTTTCCCTATGGTTTAATTGAATCTTGATTGAAATTTGTATCTGAGCTTGTTGTCCATGGGGTCGTTTGTTCATTAGGTTGAATAGATTTTGACATCTGCATCGACTACCACACAATCATTTCTTGTGCAACCTTATGCTATATGGATCATCATTACGAGATATCTTGTGGCATATCTACTATTAATTTTGACATACCAGCTGCTGAAATTAGTGAACATTTCTCATCTCACACTCTTATTCAACTCCTTGTGTTACAATTCATGGTATAAATCTCGCTAGTCAATTTGGGGATTCCGAAGCTATGGTTAGAAATTTCTTAGTTTGTATTTGCTATTCATTTGATCTCTGTTGTGGTATTGGTCTAAGTTTAGTTGTGCTTCTTTTGTCAAGTTGGCCCTATCTTTTGTATTATTCCTGTCCCTTGTATCAGGATGCTTTTTTGCCAACATGTAAGTGCTCATTTCCTAGAATTGTGGAGTGGTAGGGAAATTGAAGTTAAGTTTCCAAATTCTTGGATTTGCTGTTGTGTGTTGGTGCATTGAATCCATAGCCCTTCAAATAAAAGAAGTCTCACATGTTCCATGTTGTGCAAAATTCATTCGAACTGTTAAATGCGGGCCATATTGCCATCGTTGCCTATTTTGGCATCACATTTGTTACGATCCCCAAACCTTGAAGTTATGAGATTTGAACTCGTTTTGGTTTCACATCAGTTCGCGTGTCTAGACTTCATTGGTCGGTTAGAATTCCATCGTTGCAGCTACTAGTCAATCTGCTAGAGATTTCTTCCTTATTCAAGTTCTTGTGTCGTAACACTCACCCATTTGGGGGCAAAATTCGTGGTGATTTATTTATTGATATAGATTTACAGCTGTTGTTCAATTCAAATCCACTTGTCGCAGTTGGCCTTTGTGGCAATCTTGTTTGTAGCCTTTGTTGTAATCCCTCAACTCTGGAGGCAAAAAACTCGATCTATGTTGCTCAATTCCAGTTTGTTAGAAGTTTTGCTTATCCTTAGTATTGGACATATTATCGATCTTGGATCAATTTGTTCAAGTAGTGGCTAACCTTGTTACTATGACCGCCTATGATTATGCTATAAAATTTCAATCCTTGTCCCGTTTTGCACCAGAATTAGTGGCGACAGATGAAAGGAAGTGTAGGCGTTTTGAGAAGGGATTACACCCATCTATTAAGTTGGTGGTGGTGAGTCAGCGTATTGGGAGGTTTTCCGAGATTGTCGAATGTGCAAGGGGTGTTGAGAATCCAGTGGGTGCACCCGGAGATGTGAAAGTGTGGGAACCTAAGCAACCAACCGCTAGTATAAGCTTACCTTCAGAAAGTTCTGGGAGCCATGGGAGGATGAGACAGCGGGAACCACCTCAATCATTGTGGATTCAGGAGAGTTTTGGGTCGCCTACTTCATCGGGAAGTCATGAAGTTTCTGTCAAACCACAAATCGTGTGGTCAGCCGGGTCACTTCCGTGCCTAGTGTTCACAACAACAGAAGGCGTGTTTCATTTGCGGTGCACCTGATCATTTTGCAAGAAGGTGGCCTCACAAAGTAGGAAAGCATAGTTGGTCTAAATCGGAGAAACCACGGCAGAGTTTTGTTCTACATCATTCATAGTTCCAGTCTACTTCGGGTCAGGGGTCACGTGTTGAGCGAAGAGCGAATCCTACCATCTCCCAGGCTCTAGAGACACCAAGTGTGTGGGGTAATTTCCTCTCTGTTATTTATTCCCTTATTGGTATTCTTCGATCTGGGAACATATCATCTTTCCATGGTTTGTATCTATACTTTGACTTGAATTTGAACACCGAGGATTGCTAGACCATCTGTATTTGTTGACTAACCCTTCCAGATAGTATCTGCTGTGACTATGAGTTTGTTATTTCAGGTTGTTATTTTTTCTTTGACCTTCTTGTTTTGCGTGAGGGGATGTTTGGTCTTGTTTTGGGAAAAGATTGGTTACACTAGTGATTGTTTGTTACATGTCAAGCGTATCTCCATTCAAGTTCTTCTTTAATTGTTGTTTTCTCTATGGTTTAATTGAATCTTGATTGAAATTTGTATCTGAGCTTGTTGTCCATGAGGTCGTATGTTCATTAGCTTGAATAGATTTTGACATCTGCATCGAGTACCACACAATCATTTCTAGCGCAACCTTATGCTATATGGATCATCATTACGAGATATCTTGTGGCATATCTACTATTGATTTTGACATATCTGCTGCTTAAATAAGTGAACGTTTCTCATCTCACACTTTTGTTCTACTCCTTATGTTACAATTCATGGTATAGATCTCGCTAGTCAATTGGGGGATTCCGAAGCTATGGTTATAATTTTCTTAGTTTGTATTAGCAATTCATTTGATCTCTGCTGTGGTATTGGTCTAAGTTTGGTTGCGCTTCTTTTGTCAGGTTGGCCCTATCTTTTGTAGTATTCCTGTCACTTGTATCAAGAAGCTTTTTGGCCAAAATGTAAGTGCTCGTTTCCTAGAATTGTGGAGTGGTAGGGAAAGTGAAGTTAACTTTCCAGATTGTTGGATTTGTTATTGTGCGTTGGTGCATTGAGTCCGTAGCCCTTCAAATAAAAAAAGTCTCACATGTTCCATGTTGTGCAAAATTCATTCGAACTGTTAAGTGCGGGTCTTATTGCCATCGTTGCCTATTTTGGCATCACAGTTTGTTATGATCCCCAAACCTTGAAGTTATGAGATTTGAACTCGTTTTGGTTTCACATCGGTTCACGTGTCTAGACTTCATTGGTCGGTTTGTATTCCATCGTTGCAGCTACCAGCCAATCTGGTGGAGATTACTACCGTATTCAAGTTCTTGTGTCGTAACACTCACCCATTTGGGGGCAAAATTCGTGGTGATTTATTGATTGATATTGATTTACAGCTGTTGTTTAATTCAAATCCACTTGTCGCAGTTGGTCTTTGTGGCAATCTGGTTTGTAGCCTTTGTTGTAATCCCTCAACTCTGGAGGCATAAAACTCATTCTATGTTATTCAATTCCAATTTTTTAGACGTTTTGCTTGTCCTTAGTATTGGACATATTATTGATCTTGTATCAATTTGTTCAAGTAGTGGCTTACCTTGTTACTATGATCGTATCTGATTATGCTATAAAATTTCAATCCTTGTCCCGTTTGGCACCAGAATTAGTGGCGACAGAGGAAAGACAGCGTAGGCGTTTTGAGAAGGGATTACACCCATTTATTAAGTTGTTGGTGGTGAGCCGGCGTATTGGGAGGTTTTTTGAGATTGTCGAATGTGCAAGGGGTGTTGAGAATCCAGTGGGTGCACCCGGAGATGTGAAAGTGTGGGAACCTAAGCAACCAACCGCTAGTGTAAGCTTACCTTCGGAAAGTTCTGGGAGCCATGGGAGGATGAGACAGCGGGAACCACCTCAATCATTGTGGATTCAGAAGAGTTTTGGGTCGCCTACTTCATCGGGAAGTCATGAAGTTTCTGTCAAACCACAAATCGTGTGGTCAGCCGGGTCACTTCCGTGCCCAGTGTTCACAACAACAGAAGGCGTGTTTCATTTGCGGTGCACCTGATCATCTTGCAAGAAGGTGCCCTCATAAAGTAGGAAAGCATAGTTGGTCTAGTTCGGAGAAACCACGGCAGAGTTTTGTTCAACATCATTCATAGTTCCAGTCTACTTCGGGTCAGGGGTCACGTGTTGAGCGAAGAGCGAATCCTACCAACTCCCAGGCTCTAGAGACACCATGTGTGTGGGGTATTTTCCTCTCTGTTATTTATTCCCTTATTGGTATTCTTCGATCTGGGAACATATCATCTTTCCATAGTTTGTATCTATACTTTGACTTGAATTTGAACACCGAGGATTCCTAAACCATCTGTATTTGTTGACTAACCCTTCCAGATAGTATTTGATGTGACTATGAGTTTGTTATTTCAGGTTGATATTTTTTCCTTGACCTTCGTGTTTTGCGTGAGGGGATGTTTAGTCTTGTTTTGGGAAAAGATTGGTTACACTAGTGATTGTTTGCTACATGTCAAGCGTATCTCCATTCAAGTTCTTCTTTAATTGTTGTTTTCTCTATGGTTTAATTGAATCTTGATTGAAATTTGTATCTGAGCTTGTTGTCCATGAGGTCGTATGTTCATTAGCTTGAATAGATTTTGACATCTGCATCGAGTACCACACAATCATTTCTAGTGCAACCTTATGCTATATGGATCATCATTACGAGATATCTTTGGGCATATCTACTATTGATTTTGACATACCTGCTATTGAAATTAGTGAACATTTCTCATCTCACACTCTTGTTCTACTCCTTATGTGACAATTCATGGTATAAATCTCGCTAGTAAATTTGGGGATTCCGAAGCTATGGTTATAAATTTGTTAGTTTGTATTTGCTATTCATTTGATCTCTGCCGTGGTATTGGTCTAAGTTTGGTTGTGCTTCTTTTGTCAAGTTGGCCCTATCTTTTATATTATTCTAGTCACTTGTATCAAGATGCTTTTTCGCCAAAATGTAAGTGCTCGTTTCCTAGAATTGTGGAGTGGTAGGGAAATTGAAGTTAACTTTCAAGATTCTTGGATTTGTTGTTGGGCGTTGGTGCATTGAGTCCGTAGCCCTTCAAATAAAAAAAGTCTCACATGTTCCATGTTGTGCAAAATTCATTCGAACTGTTAAATGCGGGCCTTATTGCCATCGTTGCCTATTTTGGCATCACAATTTGTTATGATCCCCAAACTTTGAAGTTATGCGATTTGAACTCGTTTTGGTTTCGCATCGGTTGGCGTGTCTAGACGTCATTGGTCGGTTTGGATTCCATCGTTGCAGCTACCTGCCAATCTGTTGGAGATTACTACCTTATTCAAGTTCTTGTGTCGAAACACTCACCCATTTGGGGGCAAAATTCGTGGTGATTTATTGAGTGATATTGATTTACAGCTGTTGTTTAATTCAAATCCACTTGTCGCAGTTGGTCTTTGTGGCAATCTGGTTTGTAGTCCTTGTTGTAATCCCTCAACTCTGGAGGCATAAAACTCATTCTATGTTGCTCAATTCCAATTTATTAGAAGTTTTGCTTATCCTTAGTGTTGGACATATTATTGATCTTTCATCAATTTGTTCAAGTAATGGCTTACCTTGTTACTATGACCGTCTCTGATTATGCTGTAAAATTTCAATCCTTGTCCCATTTTGCACTAGAATTAGTGGCGACAGAGGAAAGAAAGTGTAGGCGTTTTGAGGTACACCCATCTATTAAGTTGTTGGTGGTGAGCCGGCGTATTGAGAGGTTTTCCGAGATTGTCGAATGTGCAAGGGGTGTTGAGAATCCAGTGGTTGCACCAGAAGATGTGAAAGTGTGGGAACCTAACCAATCAACCGCTAGTGTAAGCTTACCTTCGGGAAGTTTTGGGAGCCATGGGAGGAAGAGACGGCAGGAACGACCTCAATCACTGTGGATTCAGGAGAGTTTTGGGTCGCCTACTTCATCGGGAAGTCATGAAGTTTCTGTCAGACCACAAATCGAATGGTCAGCCGGGTCACTTCCGTGCCCAGTGTTCACATCAACAGAAGGCGTGTTTCATTTGCGGTGCACTTGATCATCTTGCAAGAAGATGCCCTCATGAAGTAGGAAAGGATAGTGGGTCTAATTCAGTGAAACCAGGGCAGAGTTTTGTCCAACATCATTCACAGTTCTAGTCTACTTCGGGTCAGGTGTCACGTGTTGAGCGAAGAGTGAGTCCTAACAACTCCCAGGCTCCAGAGACACCAAGTGTGTGGGGTAATTTCCTCTCTCTTATTTATTCCCTTGTTGGTATTCTTTCGATCTCGGAACATATCATCGTTCCATGGTTTGTATCTATCCTTTGACTTGAATTTGACCACTGAGGATTCCTAGACCATTTGTATTTGTTGACTAACCCTTCCAGATAGTATTTGCCGTCACTATGAGTTGGTTATTTCAGGTTGTTATTTTTTCCTTGAACTTCGTGTTTTGCGTGTGGGGATGTTTGGTCTTGTTTTGGGAAAAGATTGGTTACACTAGTGATTGTTTGCTACATGTCAAGCGTATCTCCGTTCAAGTTCTACATTTATTGTTCGTTTCTCTATGGTTTAATTGAATCTTGATTGAAATTTATTTCTGAGCTTGTTGTCCATGAGGTCGTTTGTTCATTGGCTTGAATAGATTTTGACATCTGCATCGAGTACCACACATTCTTTTCTAGTGCAACCTTATGCTATATGGATCATCATTATGAGATATCTTGTGGCATATCTACTATTAGTTTTGACATACCTGCTGCTGAAATTAGTGAACATTTCTCATCTCGCACTTTCGTTCTACTCCTTATGTTACAATTCCTGGTATAAATCTCGCCAGTCAATTTGGGGATTCCGAAGCTATGGTTTTAAATTTTTTAGACTGTATTTGCTATTCATTTGATCTCTGCCGTGGTATTGGTCTAAGTTTGGTTGTGCTTCTTTTGTCAAGTTGGCCCTATCTTTTGCATTATCCCTGTCACTTGTATCAGGATGCTTTTTCACCAAAATGTAAGTGCTCGGTTTCTAGAATTGTGGAGTGGTGCGGAAATTGAAGTTAACTTTCCAGATTCTTGGATTTGTTGTTGTGCGTTGGTGCATTGAGTCCGTAGCCCTTCAAATAAAAAAAGTCTCACTTTTCCTTGTTGTGCAAAATTCATTCGAATTGTTAAATGCGGGCCTTATTACCATCGTTGCCTATTTTGGCATCACAGTTTGTTATGATCCCCCAACCTTGAAGTTATGAGATTTGAACTCGTTTGGTTTCGCATCGATTCACGTGTCTAGACTTCATTGGTCGGTTTGGATTCCATCGTTGTAGCTACCAGCCAATCTGCTGGAGATTACTTCCTTATTCAAGTTCTTGTGTCGTAACACTCACCCATTTGGGGGCAAAATTCGTGGTGATTTATTGATTGATATTGATTTACAGCTGTTGTTCAATTCAAATCCACTTGTTGCAGTTAGTCTTTGTAGCAATCTGGTTTGTAGCCTTTGTTGTAATCCCTCAACTCTGGAGGCATAAAACTCATTCTATGTTGCTCAATTCCAATTTGTTAGAAGTTTTGCTTATCCTTAGTATTGGACATATTATTGATCTTGCATCAATTTGTTCAAGTATTGGCTTACCTTGTTATTATGTGCTTGTCCTTGGTAATGAAATTGATTATTTGCTAGAAGTCATTCTCAGACTCATTTGGCTTGTAAAGCAATAGAAAGTTTATGGTCGGTTACTTCTAAGATCCTCATATTATCCCGAAATTGGTACATTGGGTTTGTAGCTGGAGATTTTAAAGATTTCACGTATTCTTTGAATTCTAGATGCCTCGTCCCCGTTCTTTGAGATCTTGATCAGTATTCGAGTTTGGAGCTCACTTGTTTCGTTTGAGATAAACGAAAGATTGTGTTGACCGTTGTCGTCACCCCTTGTCATTTGAAGTGGGAGAACTCACGTATTTTGAGAAGTGTCGCCGCGTTGAGGATCGTTTTGTTTGAGGCAGAAAAAGAGGGAGATTTATTCATTAGAAGGGTATGTTATATATCGGATACGGTGTGTGTCTTTCGGATACCCCGGCAACAACCGATGAAATCCAGTTGGAAGAGGCGATTGATAACCGCACCTTCTAGATGGAAGTCTCGGGAAGTCAATTGGATTATCGGGTTGCATTTAGAGGCTAGATCCTGTTGTTTGGATAGATAACCGTATATAGAGATTTCGCGATAAATGGGAGCTTAGAAATTGTGTACCATTTGGCAGTGTCACCGAAATTTTTCGAGTAATTGTGATTCGTTATATACATGCATTTCAAGGGAGTACGAACTGAATCCATTGCATGTGTTAGAAAAATCCAAATCTGTGTTAGAAACCGGCGTGTCCTATGGTGAGAAACCGATACGTATCTTAGATCTGCATGATCATGTCTTAAAGAGATAAACAATGTTATTCTTGTGAGTTTACGTGGAGAAATGAGGACGAAGTTAAAGAAAGATACCAGCATTCATTTTAATTGATTGAAGTATCGAACGATGTGTGTTTTGACGTGGGCTTTTCATAATTATTGAATAGTTGAATACTGATAGTTGATGTGATTTTGCATCTCAGTATGGTACTTGATTGGTTGGCCTTGCCTTGGAAAATTTCAGGACAAAATTTCTTTAAGGAGGAAAGGGTGTAAGGACCCATAATTTCGGAAATTATTTAAAGGATTAGTTGATGTTGGAAATTGAAGGAAAATATGGCATTTGTTAAGTTTATTTGATTTGGGGTCAATGTGAGAGGGTTGTTTGTAGAGAGGTGCTTGTGTAAATTATGTGTGTGCTAGTATATATAGGTGTGTGTGAGTGTAGGGGATTAAAATCCCACATCTCACCCTCTCTCATCTCTCCCGACCCCCCCTTTCACCCCTTTCTCGGCTCTCTCTCTCTCTCTTTATATCTTTCTCACTCAAAAACCCACCAATACAACTTCAACCCTTTATCAATCAACCGCCAAACCTTCACCTCTTCGTGCATTGGAGCTCGTATCGCATTCGTAGGAGCTCAATGGTTCGTATTTTGCCCAGTTCAGAGTTTAAAGTTCTAGGGCTCGATCTTTCCTTGGGTTTCGTTCTTCAATGTGAGGTAGGGATTTCTCTCACTCTTTGTATGTTCTTGAGTTGGTTTTGTGTATGAAATCGTGTCTATGGTTGTTGTTGTTGTTATTGTTGTTGTTGTTGAATTTCTGAAAATCTACAGAAAATCTGCTCGTAACCACTCCGTATCAATACGGGTTTTTGCCGTATCGATACCATTTGAAAATAGATGCTTTTGAATTTTTTATTTGGATTTCGTATCGATACAGCGTTTTGCCATATCGATACCAGATCATAATGGACAGTTTTTCAGCTTTGGTTCCAAACTTCGTCGTTCTGACTCCCGATCACTTCTAACACGTTCTAAATCACTTCCAAGCGTAGTTGTTCGCACTCCAAAGATTCCTCGGTCACCCTCATCCGTTGGATCTCGTGGCGTTAAACTTGAGTGTTATATGGAATGAATTGTCATCCTAATGCTATATTGGTTTGTTTGTTTAGATATTAGTGATATTGAGAGATGTTAAGATGGGCAGAATAAGCTTGTTAGAACTACATATGTGCGTTGATAGGGTTAATTATTTGACAGGAGGATAAATCATAAACGCACGCAAGAAATGAATACATGATGCCGCGAAGTACAAGGGATGAGTAGAGACAATGAGTTTGGAATCAAAATAGAAATATGGATTGGTATGTGGTCCGTTTGCTTAGTATCAACTTCTCTCTTCATCTTCAATCGGGAAATCAAAGCTTTAGTGACACTTATGACGTAATGCGATATAAATGAATTGTAATCGGCATACAGGGTCTTGGTACTTGGAATGTAAAGCGGATGTACAGGGTCATGAGTACCCCGAATGTAAAGTGGATGTATGGGGTCATGAGCACCCCGAAACGTATTGTTGGGTATATGGGGCCCAAAACCCGAAAAGTTTCTTAGGTCTACTGTTTGGCGTGTCAGTGGAGAAAAAGTAATTTGATCCAACATTGGGGATCGATGGGAGACGTACGGGGTCCACAAGACCCGGAATGTGAGACACATAAGCGTAGAAGTGCGCAAATAAAATTATGAATAGAAAGGGAGAATGTAAAAGGTGATTATAGATTAACTAGATCGATCAATGGTAAGTGAAGTACTCCTTAGGTCTTGAGTTTTCGACATGAATTAGCATTCGTTTGCATCCCCTTTTGTTGTCCCAAACTTTATTCTTTTTATGTCAAAATCTTCTCTTTTGCATACCAGGCTTGTAGAAATTTTCCTACTGGCCGCGTGTTTGCTCAACCCTTCATTGTTCAGGTATAAATTCGGAGCTATAGCATGGAGTGCTGTGCATGCATTGATTGGAACAAATTTGAAAGCTTACATTTGAAAAGTCACTTGTCCGTCTTTGTATGTCATCTTCTGGAAAGTATAACTGTAACTTTTATCGTAAAGCTATTGACGAAGGAATATTGTAAATTCTTAACCCTCTTTTGATATTCAATACTTATGTCAATTTGGGCCTTCAAGCCAAAGATGTAATATTTTGGGAACTATTGGATGTTGGAAATGAGATTATGGAAATGAGAATACTATGTTATTTTTGGAAATCGTACGGATTATTGTGAGTTTTTAATTATGGAAATCCTTTATAATTATGTTAAAAATCGAGGGCGTGACAACTTGGTATCAGAGCGTATAGGTTTGAATACTTTGAGACCGTGGGGAGACTTTAGTCTCATGGGTTCAAAATCATAGGAAATTTTTTTTTTTTTACATGACATGTGTGCTCGCATGAATGAGTCAATGCATCAACGTGACCTTGCATTTGTGGTTACATCGAGTATTGTGGTATTGTTGACCTGTGGTGTGGAAGTTGGAGACAGAATCTTGAGATGGAACCGTGGTTGTTGTCGATAGTTGTTTTCATTGATAGTCATTGTCGTTGATTGTGTTATGCTTTCAATTCTTTTAGCACGATGCCACCGAGATGTGAGAATAACCTCGCTAGGGAGATTGTGGCGGCACTTGCAAAGTCGAATCTTTTGAACCCAGCACTTAGGGCTAACGCGAATGACCATGCCATGGAAGAGATCAGGGTGTTCTGTTGTATGAAACCACCTCAGTCTAATGGGGAGAGTAGTAATCCTCTTGTGGCCAATCATTGGCTATCACAAGTTTGTAAAATCTTGAACGCTCTTAAGATTACGGAAGATGATCTCCGGGTGAGTATAGTAGCTTGTCAACTTATCGATGAGGCTAATGAGTGGTGGGAATCAGTTTTAAGAGCAAGAAGAGACGCTAGGAAAGTGACAAGGGCAGTTAATCAAACAAATGAGCCAGATGTAGAGAACCTGACTTGGGCTGAGTTTCCAGAACTCTTCGAGAATCAATATTTTCCAGAAACGTATCGCGAGCAACTTGGGGAACAATTCGAGAAACTAGAACAAGGAAATATGACTGTCTCTGATTATGCTATAAAATTTCAATCCTTGTCCCGTTTTGCACCAGAATTAGTGGCGACAGAGGAAAGGAAGTGTAGGCATTTTGAGAAGGGATTACACACCCATCTATTAAGTTGTTGGTGGTGAGCCAGCGTATTGGGAGGTTTTCCGAGATTGTCGAATGTGCAAGGAATGTTGATAATCCAGTGGGTGCACCAGGAGATGTGAAAGTGTGGGAACCTAAGAAACCAACCGCTAGTATAAGCTTACCTTCGGGAAGTTCTAGGAGCCATGGGAGGAAGAGACAGCGGGAACCATCTCAATCATTGCGAATTCAGGAGAGTTTTGGGTCGCCTACTTCATCGGCAAGTCATGAAGTTTCTGTCAAACCACAAATCGTGTGTCATCGGTGTGGTCAGCCGGGTCACTTCCGTGCCCAGTGTTCACAACAACCGAAGGCGAGTTTCATTTGCAGTGCACCTGATCATCATGCAAGAAGATGCCCTCATAAAGTAGGAAAGCATAGTGGGTCTAGTTCGGTGAGACCAGGGCAGAGTTTTGTTCAACATCATTCACAGTTCCAGTCTACTTCGGGTCAGGGGTCACGTGTTGAGCGAAGAGCGAGTCCTACCATTTCCCAGGCTCCGAAGACACCAAGTGTGTGGGGTAATTTCCTCTCTCTCGTTTAATCCCTTGTTGGTATTCTTTCGATTTGGGAACATATCAACTTTCCGTGGTTTGTATCTATCCTTTGACTTGAATTTGAACACCGAGGATTCCTAGACCATTTGTGTTTGTTGACTAACCCCTCCAGTTAGTATTTGCCGAGACTATGAGTTGGTTATTTTTGGTTGTTATTTTGTCCTTGACCTTCGTGTTTTGCGAGAGGGGGGGTTTGGTCTTGTTTGGGGAAAGATTGGTTGATTGTTTGCTACATGTCAAGCGTATCTGCCTTCAAGTTCTTCTTTTACTGCACTTTTCTCTATGGATTAATTGAATCTTGATTGACATTTGTATCAGAGCTTGCTGTCCATGAGATCGTTTGTTCATTGGCTTGAATAAATTTTGACATCTACATCGAGTACCACACAATCATTTCTAGTGCTACCTTATGCTATATGGATCATCGTTACGAGATATCTTGTGGCATATCTACTATTGATTTTGACATACCTACTACTGAAATTTGTGAACATTTCTCACCTCACACTCTTGTTCTACTCCTTATGTTACAATTCATGGTATAAATCTCGCTAGTCAATTTGGGGATTCCGAAGCTATGGTTATAAATTTCTTAGTTTGTATTTGTTATTCACTTGATCTCTGCTGAGGTATTGGTCTAAGTTTGGTTGTGCGTCTTTTGCCAGTTTGCCCCTATCTTTCGTATTATTCCCGTCACTTGTATCAGGATGCTTAACTTTTCGCCAAAATGTAAGTGCTCGTTTCCTAGAATTGTGGAGTGGTTGGGAAATTGAAGTTAAGTTTCCAGATTCTTGGATTTGTTGTTGTGCGTTCGTGCATTGAGTCCGTAGCCCTTCAAAAAAAAAAGTCTCACATGTTCCATGATGTGCAAAATTCATTCGAACTGTTAAATGCGAGCCTTGGTGCCATCTTTGCCTATTTTGGCATCACAGTTTGTTCTGATCCCCAAACCTTGAAGTTATGTGATTTGAAATCGTTTTGGGTTTCGCATCGGTTCGGGTGTCTGGACTTCATTGGTCGGTTTGGATTCCATCGTTGCAGCTACTAATCAATCTGCTGGAGATTGCTACCTTGTTCAAGTTTTTGTGTCGTAACACTCACCAATTGGGACCAAAATTTATGGTGATATATTGATTGATTTTGGAGCACGACCACCATGTGATGCAGCTAGGAAAAAAACGAGGACGTGAAGCAGAGGAATGCAACGAAGGCATAGTTTTCACAGACGAGGACGTGGGAGGAGTCTAGGTGCCGCACAATGATGCTCTGGTCATAACCCTACGTATGGGGGAATACGTCATGGAAAGAATCCTGGTGGACTCAAGGAGCTGCACAGAGGTGTTGTACTACGACGCGTTTAAAAAGTTGGGACTGATACAAGCGGACTTGGTGCAGTCGATGACTCCCTTGGTCGGATTCAGTGCAGGAGCAGAATGGCCATTGGGCAAAGTAACCCTTCTTGTTCGAGCAGGAACAGTGGTTTTAAGAACCGACTTCTTGGTGGTATATGTACCATCTTCCTATAACGCGATTGCAGGAAGGACATGGTTGCACAATTAGCATGTTGTCTTTAAATCCCTTCTCTATGGGATGCTTACTAGCTCAGGGAGGAGATAAGGGAGTCGAGAAGGCCATTTATTACTTGAGTAAGATGATGGTGGGATGTGAGGAGCGCTACATCGCTCTTGAAAAGACATGTTGGGTCCTTGTTCGGGCTTTTAAGAAGTTGAGACACTACATGCTGGCTTACCCAGTGAAAAACCTGCACTTATTGGTAAATTAGCATGTTGGTTGCTCTTGTTGGCAGAATTCGATCTTGAATATGTCACGAGGAAGTCCGTCAAGGGGCGTGCAGTGGCAGAATTCTTGGCTGATCATCCTGTGGATGGGCCAGAGTACTCAGACTTTGTCTTCCCAGATGAGGCAATGCTAATAGTTGTAAAAGATGTGTGGACTCTCTATTTTGATGGGGCAGCCAACCAGAAAGGATATGGAATCGGGGTTTTGTTACTAACACCCGATGGCTCTCATATTCTTCTAGCATTCAAGCTCAATTTTGATGTCACTAATAACCAAGCCAAATATGAGGCCTGCATTGTTGGCATGGAAGCCGCTTTAACACTCGGCGTTGAAAAGCTTGAGGTCATCGGCGATTCTAATCTTGTTGTATCTCAAGCCAACGGGGCCTGGAATGTTCGTGAAGAAAAATTAAAGCCTTACCATCAAGATCTGGAAGAGCTTATTCCACATTTCAATAAGGTGACTTTTACTCACATCTCCCGCTTGAAAAATCAATTCCCTGATGCCTTGGCAACTTTGGGTTCCATGGTTGAACTTCCTTTGGGCATTAAGCTCAGTCCTATCCTGATTGAATAGCGGGACTGCCCTGCTTATCAGTACATTAGCGCTATTGATGACATCAATGATGGCCTCCCTTGGTACCATGATATATGGAATTTTGGAGAAAGGGGCAAATATCCGGCTGAGGCCTCTAAAAAGGATCAACTTGCGTTGCAAAGATTAGCTACCCAATACATCATCTGTGGAGGGAAGCTTTACAGGAGATCCCATTGTGGGATGCATAAGCTCTGTGTCAGCGGTGCTGAAGACACCAGAATAATGGAGGAGATTCATGAGGGAGTTTGTGGTCCTCACATGAGCGGTGTTATGCTCGCGAGGAAGATTTTACGGCAGGGGTACTTTTGGTCCACTATGGAGTCACAGTGTGTGGATTACGTTCGCTGCTGTCATAAGTGCCAGATTCATGCCAATCTCATGCATGTTCCTCCCTCCAATTTGTTTGGCACGACTTCTCTTTGGCCCTTTGTAGTGTGGGGCATTGATGTCATCAGCATGATCAGACCGTTCACTTCGAATGGTCACCACTTCATCTTGGTTGCAATAGACTATTTCACCAAGTGGGTGGAGGTTGAATCTTATAAAACCCTAACTGCAGTTCAAGTGTGTAGACACCCCAATTTGGACATTTTGAATCTCCTTAATTTGTGGCCCGGAGGCTCCCTGATGATGAATTTGGATTAGAACAGGCCTTTGACCAGTTAGAACCAAGCTCCTTGAAAGAATTTAAAAGGAAGATAAAATGTCAAAATCAGTCCCAAGTGCTCTAGATCAATCCCAAGCGCTCCAACCCATTTTCAAAACCTGGGGTTTGACAAACTCTCGAGCGCTCGAGAGTAAACTCCCAAGCGCTCGAGAATGATCCCAAGCGCTCGAGAGTACTGTGCTGTCCAATGAATGATAGAGCTTCCCACTTTGCATGGGGAGAACATGATTGCAGTCTTACCCAACTGAACACGCTACTTCAGCTGGCAGAAGACCAAATCATGAGGTTTTCTCTTCTAATTCAAAAAAAAATTGATTTATTCCCAAAATAAAACCGTAGGCTATATTGCCTATATAAAGGGTCATTTTCTTCAGCTCAGGGACGATTTTCTCTCTCTAAAAAACCTCTTTGACTGTTAAAACAGTGCTGTTCTCCATCTCTCTTAAAAAACTTGATTTTCAAAAACAAAGCAACAAACACTCAAGGCATCAAAGACGTGCAAGAGGCTCAGATTATGCTCAAGTCCTGATCTTCCTGATCTCCCTTTCTCATCCCACTTTCTGAAGTTTTTTTCAAGGAGCAAGGTCTTAAACTAAAAAGGTAGAAGCTTGTTATTTTAGCATCAAGCAGAACAGGGCTGTTTTCCTTTCTGAGGGAGGTCCCTCAGCCCTCTCTGTAACGACCCTGATTTTTGGTCAATAAAAATTTCGTTAAAAATTTGAATTTTATTTTATCACTTGGATTTTTATTTCCATAACCAAAAATCGGTCGTTACTGACTAATAAAAATCTCATTTTTATTCGAAAATCTTTAAATTATATTTCTTGACAGGAAATCCTACTTAGCAAGCATAGTTAGCTTTTAACCGATTAGTTAGCAAACCCTAACTACAATTGGCTTAGTTACATTTCCCTAACCTGGAGTGATGCATCGATACCGAAGTGGTTAGTAGAAATTTTTGGCCTTTGCCTTGACCGTTGGCTTGACTGCCTTGCTTTGGCTTGGCTAGGCTGCCTAGGCATCGGTCATTATTGAGGCTGCCTTGCCTTAGCGCGTCGACTGTGACGAGCTGCCTTGCCTTGGCATCGGCTTGCTGTCGCGCCTGCTAAGCGTCGGTCATTTGTCGGGTTGCTCTGCCTTGGCTGCCATTGGATTCTGCCTTGGCATCGAGTCACGCCTTGCTTTTGCCTTGGCGTTGCTGGGCTTGCTCTGGCCCTACCTTGGCTACGCCTTGGCCACCGCTTGGCCACTGCTTGGCCACTGCTTTGGCCACCGGGCTGCTTTGGCCACCGGGCTGCCTTGGCCACTATTTGGCCACCGCTTGGCCACCAGGCTACCTTGGCCATGCTCACGCCTCACCTTGGCCACTGCTTTGCTAGCAGGCCGCCTTGGCCACCACTTTGCTTGTAGACTGCCTTGGCCACCGCCTTGCTTGTAGGCCGCCTTGGTCACTACTTTGCTAGCGGGCCGCCTTGGCCACCGCTTTGCTAACGGGCCGCCTTGGCCACTTGTAACGCCCCGAATTTTGGGTACGTTAAATAAACATTTTTATTGAACAAACTTAAAGAGAGTCTAGCTCATTATTACAACATAATTCTCACAAGAGTACTTTTATTCAACAAAGGAGGGAATAAACTAAGGTTAACTACTGCTCCGCCTCTTCTTCCATCCTTGCAAGCTCCTCGGCTCCGAAAGCCTCCAAAGTGTACTGTTCATGTTGCTCATCTATAAAATCTGACACATTATACCAGCGTCGCCCCAAGGTATAATATGTCGGGGTCACCAAAGGTAACACCGTGAGCTACAAAAGCTCAATAGAATAATCCAACCCGCTAACCCATAACTTACAACAAATAGTCATATAAATAATTACACATACTCATTTAACAACATAATTAACAATGATACATTCGCATTCACTATCCTGCTTACGTTGGTGTCATGCCTTTCTTGGTTTCTCCTACGCGACTCATCGTATTGTGTCACCATTTCATTTTTAGAAAAATCATTTGTCATTCAACGGGCTACCAAGTCCGGCCACGTTACAAAATCTTGCATTGGCTCCTCTCCGCGGATAACCAAGCCCAATTACCAATGAAGCTACCACGTCCGGCTCCAATGGCAATCTACACAATGGGCTACCAAGTCCGGCCTCATTGCGGTTTTCGCAAGTCCACACAAAGGGCTACCAAGTCCGGCCACCTTGCGGGTTTTCACAACTCACATAAGGCTACCAAGTCCGGCCATTATGTAGTCTCAAAAATCCTTTTTTATCCATATCAACCACTCCTTAAGTGTCATGTTTCTACTTTCCGGTTTTCGTGTCTCGTAATCATGCATAGACTCCGCGGCGGGACGAATCACTTTAAAGAAATCTTGAAATTAAACTAGCAAGATCATCCAACTCTATATTACCTAATCGTACTCAAATTATTACTTAAAGCTACTTATGTTTTATCAGCAACAAGTAATGCAACAAATATACATACATGTTCATAATCATCCTCAAGACAATAATATATTACAAAAATCCGTTCTTTCTTCCTTTGTGGGAAAACAACATATGTTTATTGACGTAGAAATTCATTATTTGGCATGCTCATTCTTCTTTAGTACTTTAGTAAACAAGTTTTACTGACTAGCTTTGATACCTTAACCGTTTAACTCATGGTTGTATACTTAAGGTAAGTATAATACAAGCAAGTACATAGTAGATCCATAACCATTACTTAAAGCATAACGCCACATGTGCGGACGCCCTTGGGGTGGTAATCCACCATAATACCACCAGTAATACAAGCAATGGAATATAAACTTATAGTTAAGTTAAAAGATCAACATGCGATTACTTCTACACGGTTATATCTTAAGTTGATTCTAATCATGCTTAATCATCCAATAGCAATATTAAGTTCACATGCATCTAACGTTTTAAGAAAATAAACTATCATTATCATGCTTTCCTTATAACGACTTAGCTAGGTTAAAACTAAGACAAGAAGTAGTGTCTAACATATATTTAGGATTATGGATGATTACACTACATTCAATGCATACGATTATAGTTAGGATAAGTAGGTTCGAAGAACTCTACCGTTCTTCTTGGCGGTAGGGTGGCTACGGGAATTTCGTCGGAGTAACGGCTTACGGTGGACTTCCGGTAGCTTCGAAAGAGAAAGGTTTCTCTCGAAACTAAATCTTGACTATACTACTAAACTCTTATGGATCGAAGGGTGGTGGAGTGGTGGTTTAGTGGCGGCTTAGGATGAGTTTCTTGAAGAACAAGGGAAGAACTTCAAGAACACTCAAGAACAAAGCAAGAACAAGCAAGAACACTAAGCTTTCTAGAGAGAGAAGTTGAATGGTGAAGGTGTGAGTTGAAAGGCATGGAATGGATGCTATTTATAGGCAAAATGGAGCTTCCCCCCTCACTCTACTTGGCCGGCCCTCACTCTCTCTCTCCCCCAAAAATTTGCTCCATGGACTAGTCTTATCAAGCAATAGTACTCCATCCAAGTGTATTTAGGTCAAATAGTGTCAAGTACAACCCACATGTCTAAATTCAACCAACATACACCTCACTCTCCCTCTCTCCCTATTCGGCCTTTCTCTCTCTCCTCTCCCATGGATTTGTCTCATAGTCTAGTCTTGTCAAGCCAAAGTACAACACAAGTGCAACTTGGTCAAATAGTATCAAAGTACTACAACTTGCCAAGGTACAACACACATACACTTCACCTTTCCCTCTCCCTCTCATTCGGCCATGTCTCTCTCTCTCTTCCCCATGGATTTGTTCCATGGTCTTGTCTTGTCAAGCCAAAGTACAATACAAGTGCAACTTGGTCAAATAGTATCAAGGTACAATGCACATGTCCAAGTACAACACACATGCACTCACCTTCCCCCTCCCCTCATTCGGCCTTCTCTCTCTCTCTTGGTCAAAGTATTATCATGTATATATATATATATATATATATATGTGTGTGTATATCTATATGTACATTTATGGAAAGAACAAGGAAGGTAAGGACAAAACTACTTAAATGTACACATGGCTTATGATTATTCTCTTTGCATGATAAAGTACACATGACTAGTCTTGTCATGCTATAGCACTCCAACCAAGTGTATCTAGGTCAAATAGTGTCAAAGTACAACACACATGTCAAAATACAACTCACATACACTCACTCTTCCTCTCTCCCAACCGGTCTCTCTCCTTTCCCATGGATTTATTCCATGGACTTGTCAAATCAATTCCATAATCATGGCAAGCAACCTAAGTCTAGTCACATCAAGTCCTTTCTCTTTCAAATCAAATCTAGGTAATGATGAGGGTCCAAACAATGATGGAGGTGGTCATGGTGTAGTCTTGTCCTAGGATGGTCTACTTGGAAGAAAGACTAGAATCATTGGCTAGGTTTTGACTAGAAATGGGTTGGTAGGTAGCAAATAGGCTTAAGGCTATCAGGTGGCTTGGACAAGTGGCCAAAAATACATACACATACCTCACTCTCTCTCTCCTCACATTCGGCCCCCCTCTTCTCTCTCTCTAGCCGATTCTCTATCTTGGTCGAAGTACTTATATGTATATATATATATATATATATGTGTACATTTGTGGAAGAACAAGGAGGATAAGGACAAGGCTACTTAAATGCACACATGGTTAATGATTATTCTTTTTGTAGGAGAAGGTACTATCATAACTTTCACCAAGAATCCCATGGGAATATTGGACAATGCTATTATCCAAGGGATAATAATTTCCCTAATGGTTATTGTCCAAGGGTCTAACATTTCCCTAGCGGTTATTAACCAATGGGCGAAAGAAGTAATGATGAGGAAGCACATGACTTGTCTTGTCATCCTATTTGGCAAATCCTAACATCTATTATCCAATGGGTAAAGTTTTCCCTAGCGGTTATTAACCAATGGTCCAAGGAAAGTCATCATGGAGTACACTATTTGCTTTTGACTAGACTATTCCAACTACTAGTCAAACTTGGTCTTCTCCCTAACAACTATTGTCCAATGGTCAAAGATCTTCCTAGCATGTAATAACCAATGGATAAAGATTTCCCTAGATCTTATCGTCCAATGGATAAAAATTACCCTAGCCTTTATCGTCCAATGGATAAAGACAAAAAGGGTAAAATGGTCCATCTAGGGTTAGGGCAACCTAATTAGACTTGGAATCCAAGTGATTAGGTTAAAGGGGCATTAGGCTATTCTAACTAATTGGTTAAAGACTAACAATACTTAATCTAGGCTTTCATTGCTCGAGTGGTATTTTGGTTTTATTTAGTAGGAAATCGCCTAATAACGGAATATTACAGCCCGACGGTGCCAAACGCCAAGGCAAGGCGTGAGCATGGCCAAGGCAGCCTGGTGGCAAAGCGGTGGCGAAGCGGTGGCCAAAACAGCCCGGTGGCCAAACAGTGGCCAAGGCAGCCCGGTAGCCAAGCAGTGGCCAAGCGGTGGCCAGAGCAGCCCAGTGGCCAAGCAGTGGCCAAGCGGTGGCCAAGGCGTAGCCAAGGCAAGGCCAGAGCAAGGCAGCCCAGCAACGCCAAGGCAAAAGCAAGGCGCGGCCCGATGCCAAGGCAGAACCCGATGGCAGCCAGGGCAGAGCAAGGCAGCCCAGCAACGCCAAGGCGAAAGCAAGGCGCGACCCGATGCCAAGGCAGGACCCGATGGCGGCGAGGCAGAGCAAGCGAGCCTAAGCGGCGCCAAAGGCAAAAGCAAAGGCGTGACCCGATGCCAAGGCGTAACCCAATGGCGACCGCAGCAGAGCAAGGCGACCAGCAACGCCAAGGCGAAAGCAAGCGCAACCCGATGCCAAGGCAGACCCCAAGACGCCAAGGCAGAGCAACCCGACAAAGGTCCCGACGCCAGGCGAGGCAGATCCGACAACACCGACGCTGGCGAGGCAGGCGCGACAGCGAGCCGACGCCAAGGCAAGGCAGGCGCGACAGCGAGCCGACGCCGAGGCGAGGCAGGCGCGACAGCGAGCCGACGCCAAGGCAAGGCAGGCGCGACAGCGAGCCGACGCCGAGGCGAGGCAGGCGCGACAGCGAGCCGACGCCAAGGCAAGGCAGGCGCGACAGCGAGCCGATGCCGAGGCGAGGCAGGCCTGACAGAGGCCCGATGCCTAGGCAGCCTAGCCAAGCCAAAGCAAGGCGGTCAAGCCGACGGTCAAGGCAAAGACCAAAATTTTCCTACTAACCACTCCGGCATCGATGCATCACTAAGCCAGACGGTAGTTAGGGTTTGCTAACTAATCGGTTAAAAGCTAACTATGCTTGCTAAGTAGGATTTCGAGTCAAGAAATATAATTTAAAGATTTTCGATTTAATAGGGAAAATATACGAGTACGTTTACAAGTATACTAGTCATGGGAGAAGGACTAAATTGTCCGGAGTAAAATGATTCAATTTTACAAGTTTCAAATCTAATTATGACGGATTATTAGAATTTAAAAGGAAATTTTAAAGCAATCCAAGCAATTAAAATAAAATTTAAATATTTATCAAAATTTTCATAAGTCAATAACGACCGATTTTTGGATGTTAAAAATGAAATCCAAGTATTAAAATAAAATTCAAATTTTTAACGAAATTTTTATTTACCAAAAATCAGGGTCGTTACACCACTGCTTTGCTAGCGGGCCACCTTGGCCACTGCTTTGCTAGCAGGCTGCCTTGGCCACGCTCACGCCTTGCCTTGGCGTTTGGCACCGTCGGGCTTTAATATTCTGTTAGTATGCGATTTCCTACTAAATAAAACCAAAATAACACTCGAGCAATGAAAGCCTAGATTAAGTATCGTTAGTCTTTAACTAATTAATTAGAATAGCCTAATGCCCATTTAGCCTAATCACTTCTTCCTAACCCTAGTTGGACCATTTGAACCTTTTTGTCTTTATCCATTGGACAATAGCGTTAGAGTTTCCTTTACCCATTGGTCAATAGGTAAACCTTAGTTAATCTTCCTAAGTACGAGATTAGATTAGTTTAGTACTTAATTGCAAGTATTAGACCTTCTAGCATTAACCGTTGGTTAATAACCGTTAGGAGATTCTTTACCCATTGGACGATAGACTAGAATCCTAGCCATCTTTACCCATTGGTTAATAACCGCTAGGGAAACTAATATCCATTGGATAATAGCCTTACTTGCCCACCAAGTACTAGGGTTAATAAAATACTAGACTTGCCATGTGTGGTAATTGAATTAATTATAATTAGTACGTTAGGGTTATTATTTAATTACTTAGTACTTTGAAAGACTTACATTAATTTATTAGCTATGAGATTCTTTCATATCTAGTCTAGATTGAGAAGTACATGGCTTGTATATATTATATATGTACTTGTATATATATATATGTATATATATATTATATTGTATATAGCATGTGTGTATTGTATTATTATATTTAGAAAATCTATAATTTGTTTTAAATACTAGATTTTTAAAGACCCAAAGTACTTTTATATATATTAGTATATATGTAGTCTTTCATAGTACAAACAAGTGGGAGAGAGAGAGAGAGAGAGAGAGAGAGAGATTTGGAGAGAGAGGCCGACAGAGAGAGAGAGAGTTCGGATGGGAGAGGGAGAGAGAGAGTGATGTGTGTCCAAATCCTTGGTCAATCTTCTTACCTCACCATATCTAGGGTTTTATACTTACATATCTAGCCTAAATCTCCTAAGGACTAAACCTAGACTTTCTTATTAGACTCAAGGACTAGACAAGACCAAAACCCCAATAAGATAACATAGTTTTGCCCTAGTTCTTGGAGTGCAAGGAAAGCAAAATCTTCCATAGCCATGCAAGCCTAGGTTTTTTAGGATGATTCTTGCAAGAAATCAAGATTTGGTGGAATAAAAAATTGGGAGAAAGAGAGAGAAAGAGAGGCCGGCCAAGAGAGGAGAGAGGAGAGGCTTTGCCTATAAATACTTGCCTCATTCTTCATTTGAACTCACACCTTCACCTCATTCTCCAAACTCCTCTCTAAAACCCATTCTGTTTTGCCCAGGCAGCCTACTGTCCTCTGAAAAACTCCATTTTTTCTCCGGGTGAAAGTCGTTTCTAGGAACAACGTCCTCCACGAAAGTCGTAGAACACTTCGAGTGCTTCAGTTAAGACCCAAGAACCACCCCAAACGGTCAAGAGATGACCAAGATATCGACCTCCAAAGTTCAGTGAAAAATCTGGAAATTCCATTCCAGACAGCTCACTGTCCACTTTCTTATCCCCATTTTTCTCCGGGCGAAAGTCGTTTCTAGGAATAACGTCCTTCACGGAAGTTGTAGAAAATTTCGAGATCTTCGTTTTAGACTCAAGAACGATCCTATTCGGCCCAGTTGTGACCGAGTTACTGCCATTCAAAGTTCGGTCCAGATTTGAGAGTTTCACCGCCCGTAGAATTTTTCAACTAGCTTATTCGGCCCCGACTAGTTTCGGATTAAGGTAGAATCTTCTTATACCCCTACCCTACGTATATCGTATGATATGAGCGTGATTAAGAATATGTAGTACTTGGCTAGTTGATCGCATGATGTTGTTTGACGTAGAATTCTTTGAAGTATATGAGCATGATAATGTAGTTGTGATATTTAGCTTGTAGAACTTTCTTGCTAAAAGTACGTAGTTTACTTTGATCTTATGGCTACTTGATTGCTTGATCGCCTAATTACCACGTGATTGTATGAACTCGTCAATAAACATGTGTTGCTTTATTGAACTTCTCGAAGGAAATGCGTTTTAAAGATAAAGTGTCGTTTTGAAACGAAGTATTTGTATTTTGACCTTTTAACGAGCATGATAGTATAGAGTTGGATGATCTTGCTATTTGATATCGCATGAGTTATGTGAATAGTCCCACCGCAGAGTCTATGCATGATTTCGAGAGACGACAACCGAGAAGTAGAAACATGACACCTAGAGTGTGGATAAAGGAAATAATTGGACTTGGTAAAATATTTTAGAAACTACGTAATGGCCGGACTTGGTAGCATCACGTTGGTATGCGTTACCAATGGGGCCGGACTTGGTAGCTTCATTGGAGGTGTGTGACTTGGTTATCCGCGGAGAGGAGCCAAGATGTGACACAATGTGCCGGACTTGGTAGCCATTGTGGCCAATAAGCCGGACTTGGTAGCTTCATTGGAGGTGTGTGACTTGGTTATCCGCGGAGAGGAGCCAAGATGTGACACAATGTGTCGGACTTGGTAGCCATTGTGGCCAATAAGCTGGACTTGGTAGTTTCATTGGAGGTGTGTGACTTGGTTATCCGCAGAGAGGAGCCAAGATGTGACACAATGTGCCGGACTTGGTAGCCATTGTGGCCAATAAGCCGGACTTGGTAGCTTCATTGGAGGTATGTGACTTGGTTATCCGCGGAGAGGAGCCAAGATGTGACACAATGTGCCGGACTTGGTAGCTCATTGGTGTGTGCGTGTGATTTTTGGAAATGATGTTGAAAGATGAGACACAAAACGATGAGTTACGTGGGAGAAACACACGGAAACATGACACCAACGATAGATAGCGAATGCGGATGTGTAATTGTTGTTGTTATTGTTATATTAATGCATGTGCTGTTATGACTCTTTATGATATATGCATGACTTGCTATTTGTAAGTTAAGGGTTAGTGGGTTTTGGATTATTCTATTGAGCTTCTGTAGCTCACGGTGTTACCTTTTTGGTGACCCTGACATGTTATACTGGGGATGACGCTGGTATAATGTGTCAGATTTTATAGATGAGCAGCATGAACAGTACACCTTGGAGGCCTTTGGAGCTGAGGAACTTGCTAGGATGGAAGAAGAGAAAGAGCTGTAGATAACCTTAGATTATCCCCTCTTTTGTTGAATAAAAGTACTCTTGTGAGAATTATGTTGTAATAATGAGCTAGACTCTCCTTGACTTATTCAATAAAAATGTTTATTTAACGTACCCAAAATTCGGGGCGTTACACTCTCAGTCTTTAATACTGAGCATGGGTTGAGTGACTTCAGTGTTAAAACAAGAGCAAAGGGGTGCAAATGCATTTTTTTTGTACCAGCTTACTGGAAGCACTCCCAAGTGCTCGGGAATACTCTGGAGCGCTCGAAAGTGATTACAGTCCAGTCTCCTTCTTTTAAGCATTCAAATGGACAAGCATGGGTAGTAAAAAAAGTGTTTTCATACAGATCAGTCCTCTTGGGGTTTGTTGGTACAAGAGATCTTCATTTTTTTTTAGAAAGAAACAAAGAAAGTTATTTTTATTTAAAAACATATAAGAAGGTTTCACTCAAGATCTAAAAAGACAGATTTTCACATCTCAAGAGTATAAGGTATGATGTGCCTGCATACTACATTGAGTGGTTGAAGTCAACTCTAGGATGTAAACTACTCCCGAGCGCTCGAGATCACTTTGGGGCACTCGAGAGTGCTTCCATGCAAGCCCAGTCCATTTTTCTTCAGGTTTAAAGTACCATACTGCCTTTGCATGTCCATGCATGTACTTATTTTTCCCCTTAAAGCTGTTAAATCACTTTTGAGGAGAGTAAGGATGCATGGCTTGGAAGAAGAGGGCCTGATTCCAGTCTAATAAATCCTATGTCGAGCCTGTATCATCGATCTGTGAGATCATTGTAGTTTACACTTCTAGTATTGTATTCTGCTGTACACCGTTGTGCTAACAAGATTTGCAGGTTGGGGCATGCATTACTCCTAAGCGCTCGGGAGTGAGATCAGTGACAGGGCTCCGGCTTCTGACATTTTGCATTTCTTTACCATATTTCATTATCCTCTGTACACATGCACATGCATGCACCCCCTTGTACTTGATATACCTATGGATACCTGCTAAGTGACTTAATGAAATAAAATGTTTTCAAAAAATCCCACAAATGTCTAGTAGAGACCGATTTCGAATCGGGCGAGGGGGGTGCCGTAAAACCCTTTCCCCCTCGTAATGTGGCTTCCGAACCCTTTTTCAAATCTCTGGTTTTCAATTCAAATCAATCATTGCCAATCAAAACGGTTTCTCGGGTGGTAAACCTCAAATCCGGGTGGCGTCTCTTCAAATTTTTCAAAAATCCAAAAACTGCGTGGCGCTTCTTTTTCGGGTCGCCCCGATTCCACCCGAGGCTGTGGTAGCCCACAAGGTGGCTCAGTTCATCAGGAAGAAAATTATCTATCGGTACAGTGTTCCACTGGCATTCGTGTCAGATAATGGGTCTCATTTCAAAGGCAGGGTTTTGGAGATCTTCGAGGAATTCAAAATCCAAATACACCACTCAACGGTTTATCGCCCTTAAACAAATGGGGCAGTTGAAGCGGCTAACAAGAACATTGAGACGATCATCAAGAAGTTTGCAGAGTCCGCCAGGGATTGGCATGAGCAACTACCTTTAGCTCTTTGGGGGTATCGAATGTCAATTCGAACCTCAACTGGGCAACTCCCTACTCTTTAGTTTACGGGATGGAGGCAGTGCTCCCTATCGAGCTCAAGGTACCGTCGTTGAGGGTCATGGCAGAATGTGAACTCACGGAATCTGAGTGGCTCAGTGGGAGGTTCGTTGAACTCATGCTTTTTGATGAGAGGAGGCTCCGTGCCTTGTATCATGTTCAGGGGTATCAGCGAAGGATTGTGTAACGCCCCGAATTTTGGGTACGTTAAATAAACATTTTTATTGAACATTAAAAGAGAGTCTGGCTCTTTATTACATCATAACTCCCATTGGGGTCCAATATTTATACAAGGAGGGATCTAGGGTTCCTAACTATAGCTCCGCATGCTCCTCCATCCTAGCCAGCTCCTCGGCTCCAAAAGCCTCCAGTGTGTACTGTCCATCTTGATCATCTACAAAGTCTGACACATTATACCAGCGTCGCCACCGATATAATATGTCAGGGTCACCAAAGGTAACACCATGAGCTACGAAAGCTCAGCAAAACAATCCCATACCCGCTAACCCATAACTTACACATAGCAGGTCATAGATACATGATAATAACCAAACTAACACATGTGCATTCAATAACTTCACATTTAGAGATGTACAATAACACATGCACATTCATTACTCAATCGGCCTAAGTGTCCGTGTCATCAGAGTTTCTCCTACGTAGCGTTTCGTAGACCGTGTCACCATTTCACTTTCCAAATCAACATTTTGAAAATCTTTTCTCATTCTTTGTTACCAACGGGCTACCAAGTCCAGCCTTGTTATCAAATCTTGCATTGGCTCCTCTCCGCGGATAACCAAGCCCAATCAATCAATGAAGCTACCACGTCCGGCTCCGTTAACAATCTACACAATGGGCTACAAAGTCCGGCACATTATGAACGCACACAATCAATAAGCTACCAAGTCCGGCTTATTGGCCACAATGGCTACCAAGTCCGGCACATTGTGAACGCACATAACCAATAAGCTACCAAGTCCGGCTTATTGGCCACAATGGCTACCAAGTCCGGCCACGTTATCACATCAACTCTTGCATTGGCTCCTCTCCGCGGATAACCAAGCCCACCTCACCAATGAAGCTACCAAGTCCGGCTCCATTGGCAACGCACACCAACGTAAGGCTACCAAGTCCGGCCATTACGTAGTTTCCAAAATCCTTTTTACCAAGTCCAATTATTTCCTTTATCCACACCCTAGGTGACATGTTTCTACTTTCTCGATTTTTGTGTCTCATAATCATGCATAGACTCCGCGGCGGGACAAATCACTTTAAAGTAATCTTGAAACTAAACTAGCAAGATCATCCAACTCTATTTAATCATGCTTGTTTACAACCGCAAGTAAGGCAAGCAACATGCTATCATGCTTACAATCGTTTAAAAGGTCAAAATATGAATACTTCATTTAAAACAACACTTTATCTTTTAAAACGACAACGTATAGCCATCTTTTTGGAAGTTCAAAACAACACATGTTTATTGACGAGTTCATACATAAACAAGCAACTACCACGAGATCTAGCAATCAAGTAGTAATAAGATCAAAGTAAACTAAGTAAAACAAATCATACTACACATATGGCTTCATGCTCATACAATACAATATATTTAGAGGAAGTAGTTAAGAAAAGTCTACATTTAATTCAAACATGCATACAACTATACTTAGGATAAGTAGGTTCGAAGAACTCTACACTGACATAAAATCACGTATACTTAGGAAGAGTAGATCGGAAAAATCTACCTTTCTTCTTGGCGGTAGAAAAAGACTACGGGAATACGACGGAAAGAAAGTCGGCACTCGAACGGCGTAACGGCTTACGATAAGCTTCCGATAGCTTCGAAAGAGAAAGGTTTCTCTCGAAACTAGATCGTAACCTATACTACTAATACTTTAGGATCGAGGTGGTGTTCGTATGGTGGTTTAGTGGCGGAGATGGAAAGTTTCTTGAAAGAACTAGAAAGAAACTCAAGAACAAGCCAAGAACATCAAGAACAAGTTATGCTTTCAAGAAAGAAGTTGGAGAATGGAGAGGTGTGAATGAAATGGAGGAATGACTTGCTATTTATAGGCAAGGATTGGCCCTCTCTCTCTTCCCTTGGCCGGCCCACTCTCTCTCTCTCTCCATATCTCAATTTTAAATCATTTTATGTCAAGTTTGCTTGAAAGCTCAAGGCCTAAAACTAGGCTTGCATGGCTACCAAGATATTGCTTTGCTTTCACTCCAAGAACTAGGATTATTCTAATGGGTTTCTAGTCTAGTCTTAGTACTTTAAATAATAGAAATCTAGATATGGTTGTCCTAGGATGGGATTATGGAAGATTGAATGGGAGAAAGGAGATTTGATCAAGTAATAAAATGGGAAAATGTACAAGTTGTACATTGAAAGTATAGATTTTTGCTTGTAAAAGAGAATCCCATAGATTGCATGCTTTCAAAGTACAATGGAAGCACATGAAATCAATCCAAGGTACTATCTCTCTCTCCTCCTTTCTTTCTCTCTCTCTCCCTTTCTCTCTCTCTCACACCCCACTCTCTCTCTCCTCTCTCGCCTTTCTCTCTCTCTCTCTCTCTCTCTCTCATGTACTATATATATATATATATATATATATATATATACACATACTAGAAAGCAAACATATATAATAATGTAGATATGGGTACTACATAATCTAGGTTTTACAAGTAATCTAGATTTTTCAAATAAAATATACAAACATAGTCAGCACAATTGGCTTCCATTGTAGTCCAGTAGTATCCTTGACGTAGGATTTTTTTTGCCATTGTTGCCCCATTCATGTGCAGCCCACAGATTCCCTCATGTATTTCTTTCATTATCTTACGACTTTCCTTTGTTGTGACACAGAGCTGATTGGGACCTAGATACGTTCTTCGATACAATGCTCCTCCGCAGGTTACAAATCGAGTGGCGAACTTTCGTAGAGCCATCTTGTCTTTGGAGGTGGCTTCGGAGGGGTATTCTCTTTCTTCCAAGAATTTCTTTATGTCCTCAAACCATGGTTTACCATCATCTTCGCCTTCTTCAGTGAAAGTGCATTCGCATGCTGGTTTGACTTTCTGTTCGATCATAAGAGGTCCCATTGTGAACCCCAAGGGTATTTTGACCATGGAGACTAGTGTTGCCAATGCATCCGCAAATCTATTGCTTTCTCGAGGAGTGTGCGTGAAGATGACTGAGTCGAATTGTGGAATCAATTCCTCCAGTACAGAGTGATATAGTTTCAGCGTATCTTCTTTGACCTTCCAGTCTCCTCTTGCTTGGGACACTACTAGGTTTGACTCCAGTGACTTCTACCCTTCTTGCCCTTAGTCCCAGGGCTGCTTCCATTCCAGCGATGCAAGCTACATACTCAACTTGGTTGTTGGTGACTTCAAACCTTAGTTTATACGACAAGGGGATATGCGAGTTGTTTGGGGAAACCAGCAATACCCCTATGCCATACCCACTTTGGTTTGATGCTCCGTCGAAGTATAGTTGTCAGGTGTCGTCTAGGAGACATAAGATGTCCTCGTCAGGGAACATGAAGTCCTCGACTTCGGCTTCTATTACAGGGTGATCTGCCAAGAATTCTGCCACAGCCCTTCCTTTCACTGATTTCCTTGTCATGAATTTGAGGTCAAGTTCTGCTCGAAGCAATAGCCACCTAGCTAGCTTTCCAATAAGTGCTGGCTTCTCGGAAAGATATTTGATTGGGTCTAAATGAGAAACTAAAACTACCGGATGTGCTAATAGGTAGTGCCTCAGTTTCTTTGTTGCCCAAACTAGCCCCCAACAGGTCTTCTCCAGGAGAGTATACCTTGTTTCATAGTCCATCATCTTCTTGCTGAGGTAGTATATGGCGGACTCAACTTTGGTGTCGTTTTCTTACGCTAGCATGCATCCCATGGATGTGTCTGTTACTGAAAGATATAGAATCAATGGCTTCCCAGGAAAGGGTGGCGACAGCACAAGTGGATTCTGAAGATATTCTTTGATTGCCTCGAACGATTGCTGACAGCCTTAGCTCCACTCAAAATTAGTACCTTTCTTTAGAAGCTTGAAGAGGGGTTCGCAGGTGGCTGTGAGCTTAGAAATGAACCTGCTGAGGAACTGCACTTTCCCTAGGAAGCTCCTTACCTCCTTTTCCATCTTCGGTGGTAACATCTCCATGATAGCTTGTATTTTGGAAGGGTCTACCTCGATTCCTCTTTGAGTGATGAGAAATGCTAACATTTTGCCAGTCGTCACCCCAAAGTGCATTTTTAAGGATTGAGACATAGCTTGTATTGCCTAATCCTTTCAAAGAACTTTTGAAGTGCTTTGTAGTGCCCCTCCCTTTCCTTTGATTTGACTATCATATCGTCGACATACACTTCTACTTCCTTGTGCATCATGTCGTGTAGTAGTGTGGTTGCCATTCTTTGGTAAGTGGCTCCAGCATTTTTCAACCCGAATGGCATCACTCGGTAGCAGTAGGTTCCCCATGGTGTAGTGAAGGTGGTCTTCTCTCTATCTTCAGGAGACATTAAAATCTGATTATACCCGGAAAACCCATCCATGAAAGATAGCAGTGCATGTCCCGTAGTGCCGTCCACGAGCACGTCTATGTGTGGTAATGGAAAGTCATCTTTGTTTAGATCTCGAAAATCTACATAGACCCTGATTCCTCCAGTTTTCTTTGGTACTGGGACGATGTTGGCTACCCACTGTGGATACTCGGTGACTATGAGAAAACTAGCGTTGATTTGCTTAGTGACTTCCTCTTTTATTTTTAGGACCCAATCAGGGCGCATACGTCTTAACTTTTGTTTAACAGGTTTGCATCAAAATGAAGAGGAATTTTATGCTGAACAATTTCAGGGTCTATCCCAGGCATGTCTTTGTAAGACCAAGCAAAAACATCTTTATATTCTTTTAGCAAAAGGATTAATTTTTCACTTTCTTGAGAAGATAGTGTTGCACCAATTTTAACGAATTTGGGTTCGTTTTCAGAGCCTATGTTTGTTGTAATTAATTCCTCAAAAAAAAAGGTTTAGCATGCCTTTCTTCTTCTCTTTCGATAAATTCTAGAATTTCTTTGGGAATTTTTTCCTTAAAATTTGGATTGTCGGATTCCACGCAGTTGATTATAGGCAAAGTGAAATACCCTAAGTTTTCCTTCTCATTGCTAAAATTGTCAAAAGACATTTCAGAGTCAAACTCAAAATAGATGTTATTCTTTGGCACTTTGACCAGGTTTTCCTCACTAGACTCAGTAGTTTGGAAAGATGAAGAGCTAGACTCGGATTGAGTTGATTCGGAGTCGGAATCAGAACTAAGATCAGAATTGGCATTTTGGTATTTTAGAGTGTGGTCCACGGTCCAGTTGGGGTAAACCCCTTTTTCAGCATCCACAATCAGCTCAGAGCAGTCTTTTTCATCACCAAGGTTGATCATCAGCACCTCGTTGTCTCTTTGATTCGCACTTTCATCATCATCACCCTGCGAGTCTTGGAGGGCCATTTGATTTGCCATTGTCGTCATTTCCTCTAGTTGAGCTTCGATTTTTGCTTCGTCATTATTGTCGACTCTTCGTGTGCAAACAAATCCCCACCAATTACCAAATCTATCTGTGATGGGATGGATCACCCTTATTTCATTGTTGGTGACCCTCTCATCAAAGAGTAGATTTAGTGATATTTCGTCTAGTGGATCGTTGTCAGCAGATTCTTCTTCCTTTACTTCTTCAGCTTCAAAGTTGTCAACCTCATCGATTGGCCAGTAGTCATCAGTGGGTGCATAAGGGTCATAGAAGTAGATTGGGACCCTGCCAAATTCTTCTACCTCTTCTTCATAGACTGTTCTTGCGAACATGACATGATTGTCTTTAATGATTGTTAGCACAGGCCTTGGTTGTTCTATCGGAGTGATGTATTTGGAGGGATTGAAATCCTTGACTGCAGAGTGGGACGGACCAGACAGCTTGGTGACAATTTGAAAGTGCGAATCGAACATGAACAACGATGTGGCCATTTTTCCTGAAAAGTTTTCGCTGTAGTTAGATTAGTTTAGCTTACCCACTTCCATTTGGTTTAGAAAGACTCCTAGGGCTTAACCTGCAAAAGAAGACTTTGCAACATACATACATACAATGGGTGTGAGGAAGAACTTTTGCAAGTAGATGCAAATAGGCTCCTAGCCTGTAGGTTCCTGTCTTAGTTTGACAAGTTCTAGGGCTTTCTAACACATGTAAGGTTTTGGTAGTCTCAGGGTGCTCCATTGTCAAAGGGCACCAGTCCTTTCGCCAGCCCATTATAGGCGGCGATTGGGTGATTTCCTTTTGATATACCACTAGGTACAAGTGACTGTGGAGTTTGCTGGAACCCCTAACATAGCCCATGTCATGCCGGGGTATTAGGTGAACTCAACGAGGCTTGCCTGCTCGATGCATATGATAAATGAATTAAATAAGGCATGCATTAGTCTTATGTTGAACTTTCTGGTTATGGCTCTCATGTCCCCAGCGGAGTCGCCAGAAAACTGTAGATACCACCCGAATGGGGCATCGCCATACAGATTGATCGTTGTTTGCTCATTTGGTTGCTTACTTCATAAACCAAGATCATGGATATTCCCATGGCTAGGAATATCGCCACATGATAGCGGTTATCATCAAAATAGAGTCGCCACGCAGTTTATTAAAACTAGGAAAATAGATAGAGATTCTGGGTACGGAAGCCAAAGGTACAGTAAGGGGACGGTGTTAGGCACCCCTCTCTACCCAGCCACAAGGCTGGCCCATAGTTGATCAACATAAGACATACACATGGTTTGTTTAATTCTAACACGTAGTCTGTTTTTAGCCTTTAATCAGTTAGAGGTGAGCCAGGACTGTAGTTGAAACATGCTTCAGAAAGCAGAACACAAAACAAAGCTATCCCTAGGGAACAGATCCCGCGGCCGGTGAATAGATGTCACGGCCGAGGGATCCTCCTAGTTTGATGTACCGGCCGAGGGATCGAAGCCCCGGTCGATGTTCTTCCTCACACTAGATAGAAAAATTAGCAGATGATCAGACACTACGATTAAGCATAAAAACAGTAAATAAACTGAACCGGAGGCCCCTGGGCCTCACCACCTTGATCCCTCAGTAGCTTGATTGCTTCGGATTTGATCGGGATTGACTGCTTGCTTCTTGAAAAACCCTAAGGTTTGGGTTCGAGACTTCGGGGTTTGATCGTCGGATTGATGGCTGCCTTTGGGAAGTTAGGGCTTTTGTAGAGGGGGTTTAAGAGTGTATATTGACAGAGTTTCGTGGCTTGAGAGAGCGTGGAAGTATATGAATTTCCTCGTTTTTTGGTGTTTGTATTTTTGGAGTCCAAAGGCCCTTTTATTTAGGCAATTTGTGACTCTCTCCGTCCAATGAAAACGCACGGTTGCAATTGCAAATGCAATGCAATACAAACTCTTCGTTGTGATCACTGAACGTGGCCCGAACACCGAGAGGTAGTGTAGTTGGATCAAACAATCGACAAAATGTTCCAGAGTCTGGAAAATAAACGATTTGGCAGCCGTAGAAAGGATGTGGCGGCCGAGGAAAGGATGTGGCGGCCGAAGGATGGATCATGCGGCCGTGGGATTGATCTCCTAGGGAGATTTTTAGGCAACAGGTTGCTCAGGTGAGGAAACGATGTAAAGGCCGTGAGATCAATGTTACGGCCGGCAGATGGATTCTCCTAGGATTCTGTATTTCTGTCTGAAAGGCTATATGGCTCTGGATTGGGTCCTCTAAGTGGCTCAAAGTTCTTACCGAAAGTCCTAAGGTTCTCAAGAAGTCAATCTGTAGACACCCCAATTTGGCCTAACGATTATTTCAACTCCCACCTTGGGACCATCCCGATGATGATACGGATTCGATGATTGCTGATTGCTTTCTTGTGAAACCCCTGGACTTATGGTTCGAACTTTGAGCCACTTAGAGGACCCAATCCAGAGCCAAATAGCCTTTCAGACAGAAAGATAGTGTGTTAGGAAAATCCATCGGACGGCCGTAACATCGATATCACGGCCTCAACATCCATTCCTCACCCGAGCAACCTGTTGCACCAAAAATCTCCCTGAGAGATCAAAGCCTCGGCCGCCACATCCATTTCCAGGCCGCGACATCCTTTGCTCGGCCGCCAGATCGGCCTTTTTCCAGACTCTCGAACCTTCTGTCGGTTGTTTGATCCAATCCCGCCGCCTCTCCGATGCGTTCGGGCCACGTTCAGAGATTGCAATGAAGAGTTTGAGTTGCAATGCAAGTGCAATTGCAACCCCGTGATTTGATTGGACCGAGTGAGTCACCCCCTTGCCTATATAAAGAGACCCTCGGATACACCCAAATAGACGAAATTCCTGAGATCCATATAGATTCAAGCCACGAGACTCTGGCTATATACTCCCAAAATCCCTCTCTACAAAAGCCCTAATCTCCCGAAGGCAGCCATCAATCTGACGATCCAACCCCGGAGTTCCAAACCCTAGCCTAGGGTTTCGTCCAAGTAGTAATCAATCAGTCGATCCCCATCGATCCGAAGCAATCAAGCAACTGAGGGATCAAGGTGGTGAGGCCCAACGGCCTCTGGTTTGGTTTATTTAATGTTTTGTGTCATTAATCGTAGCTTTCTGATCGTCTGTTAGTTTTAAATGCACGGTGTGAGGAAGAACACCACCGGGCTTCAATGCCTCGGCCGGTACATTGACCAGTGATCCTTCGCCGCGACTTCCATTACTTTGCCGAGTGATCGATTTGCTGGCACAGCTTTGTTTTGTTTCTTGCTTTCTGATGCATGCTTATTTACAGTCTCGGCTCACCTTATTAACTGTTTAAGGCATAAAAATAGACTACGTGTATGGAATTGATAAAAGCATCTATATGTCTTATGTTGAATGATTATGGGCTAGCTTCACGGCTAGGTAGAGAGGGGTGCCTAACACCTTCCCCTTACTGTACTTTTGGCTTCCGTATCCAGAATCTCTATCTGTTTTCCTAGCTTTAACAAACTAGGTGGCGACTCTGTTTTGATGATAACCGCTATCGTGTGGCAATACCTCTAGCCATGGAAGTATCCACGATCTTGGTTTATGAAGCGAGCAACCAATCGAGCAAACACAGTGATGATACAACTGTATGGCGATGCCCCGTCCGGGAGGTGTCTACAGTTTTCTGGCGACTCTGCTGAGGACATGAGAGCCATAACCAAAAAGTTCAACATAAGACTAAGACATGCCTTATTTAATTCATTTATCATATGCATCAAGCAGGCAAGCCTCGTTGAGTTCACCTAATATCCCGGCATGACATGGGCTATGTTAGGGGTTCCAGCAAACTCCACAGTCACTTGTACCTTGTGGTATATCAAAAAGGGAATCACCCAATTGCCGCCTATGATGGGATGGTGAAAGGATTGGTGCCCTTTGACAACGGAGCACCCTGAGACTACCAAGACCTTACATGTGTTTAGAAAAGCTATAGAACCTATCAAACTAAGGGAGGAACCTACCGACTAGGAACCTACGTGCATATATTTATGAGATTTCTTCCTCACACCCATTATACATATGTATGTTGTAAAGTTCTCTTTTGCAGGTTGAAACCTTAAGGGTCTTTTATCAAATGAAAGTGGTAAGTTAAACTAAGCTAACTTAAACAAAAATCTTTTCGGGAAAAAATGGCCACGTCACAGTTCATGATTGATTCGCACTTTCAAACTGTCATTAAGCTGTCTGGTCTGCCCTGCTTTGCTGTCAAGGAATTTGATCCCTCCAAATACATCACCCCGGAGGGCCAACCAAGGCCTATGATAGCCATCATTGAAGACAACCATGTCATGTTCGCAAGAACAGTCTATGAAGAAGAAGTGGAAGAAGGATTTGGCAGGGTTCCAATTTATTTCTATGATCCTTACGCACCCACCGATGACTATTGGCCAATCGATGAAGTCCACAACTCTGAATCTGACGAAGCCAAGGAAGAAGAGTCTGTTGACAATGATCCACTGGACGAAATATCACTAAACCTACTCTTTGACGAAAGGGTCACCAACCATGAAATGAGGGTGATCCACCCCATCACGGATAGGTTTGGTAACTTGTGGGGATTTGTTGGTACACGAAGAATCGACAACAGCGACAAAGCGGAAATTGAAGCTCAACTAGAAGAAATAACGACAATAGCAAATCAAATGGCCCTCCAAGACTTGCAGGATGACAGTAATGAAAGTGCAAATCAAAGTGACTGTGAAGTGCCGATGATCAACCTTGATGATGAAAAAGACTGCTCTGAGCTGATTGTGGATGCTGAAAAAGGGGCCTACCCTAACTAGACTGTGGAACACACTTTAAAATATAAAATAAAAAATGCTGACTCTAATCTTAGTTTCGATTCCGATTCCGACTCCGAGTCAACTCAATCCGAGTCTAGTTTTTCATCTTCTCAAACTACTGAGTTTAGTAAGGAAAACCTAGTTAAAGTACCAAAACATAACATTTATTTTGAGTTTGATTCTGAAATGTCTTTTGACAATTTTAACAATGAGAAGGAAGATTTGGAGTATTTCACTTTGTCTATGATTAACTGCATGGATTCTGACAATCCAATTTTCGAGGAAGAAATTCCAAAAGAAATTCTAGAATTCATTGAGAGAGAAGAGGAAAGACACGCTAAACCTTTTTCTGAGGAAATAATCACGGCAAACGTGGGCTCTAAAGATGAACCCAAAATGGTTAAAATTGGTACAACACTATCTTTCCAAGAAAATGAAAAACTAATCCTTTTGCTAAAAGAATACAAAGATGTTTTTGCTTCGTCTTACGAGGACATGCCTGGTATAGACCCCGAAATTGCTCAGCATAAAATTCCTCTCCATCCTAATGCAAAACCTGTTAAACAAAAGTTAAGACGTATGTGCCCGATTGGGTCTTAAAGATAAAAGAGGAGGTCACCAAACAAATCAATGCCGGTTTTCTCATAGTCACCGAATATCCACAATGGGTAGCCAATATTGTTCCAGTACCAAAGAAAACTGGGGGAATCAGGGTTTGTGTGGATTTTCGAGATCTCAACAAAGCCAGTCCAAAGGATGATTTTCCATTGCCACACATAGACGAGCTTTTAGACAACACCGCAGGACATGCACTGCTATCTTTCATGGATGGATTTTCTAGGTATAATCAAATTCTGATGTCTCCTGAGGATAGAGAGAAGACCACCTTCACCACACCATGGGGAACCTATTGCTACCGAGTAATGCCATTCGGACTAAAGAATGCTAGAGCCACCTACCAAAGGATGGCAACAACCCTGCTGCACGACATTATGCACAAAGAGGTCGAGGTATACGTCGATGACATGATAGTCAAATCAAGGGAAAGGGAAGGACACTATGAAGCACTTCAAAAGTTCTTTGAGAGGATTAGGCAATACAAGCTACGTCTTAATCCTCAAAAATGCACTTTTGGGGTAACAGCTGGCAAGATGTTGAGATTTCTCATCACTCAAAGGGGAATCGAAGTGGACCCTTCCAAGATACAGCCTATCATAGAGATGTTGCCACCAAAGACAGAGATGGAAGTAAGGAGTTTTCTGGGAAAGGTGCAGTTCATCAGCAGGTTTATCTCTAAACTTACAACCACCTGTGAGCCTCTTTTCAAACTTTTGAGGAAAGGAAATGATTTCGAGTGGAATCAAGATTGTCAACAAGCTTTCGAGGCAATCAAAGAGTATCTTCAGAACCCACCTGTGCTGTCACCACCCTTTCCTGGGAAACCATTGATTCTGTACCTCTCAGTGACAGAAACCTCCATGGGATGCATGCTAGCACAAGAAAACGACACCAAAGTAGAGTGCGCCATATACTACCTCGGCAAGAAGATGATGGACTATGAAACAAGGTATACTCTCCTGGAGAAGACCTGTTGGGGGCTAGTTTGGGCCACGAAGAAACTGAGGCACTACCTATTAGCACATCCGGTAGTGTTAGTTTCTCGTTTAGACCCAATCAAATATCTTTTCGAGAAGCCAGCACTTATTGGAAAGCTGGCTAGGTGGTTGCTGCTGCTCGCAGTCGACCTCAAATTCATGACAAGGAAATCGATAAAAGGAAGGGCTGTGGCAGAATTCTTGGCAAATCACCCCGTGACAGAGGCCGAGGTAAGACTTCATGTTCCCAGACGAAGACATCTTATGTCTCCTAGATGACACCTGGCAGCTCTATTTCGATGGAGCATCAAACCAATGTGGATATGGCATAGGGATACTGTTAGTTTCCCCGAGCGACTCTCATATTCCTTTGTCATACAAACTGAGGTTTGAAGTCACTAACAACCAGGCCGAGTACGAAGCCTGCATTGCTGGAATGGAAGCAGCCCTGGAACTAGGGGCAAAAAGGATAGAAGTCATTGGAGACTCGAACCTAGTGGTATCCCAGGCAAGAGGAGACTAGAAGGTCAAGGAAGAAACTCTGAAGCTATACCATTCTATGCTAGAGTCTCTAATTCCGCAATTCGACTCTATCATCTTCACACACACCCCGCGAATAAGCAATCGATTCGCAGATGCATTAGCAACATTAGCCTCTATGGTTGAGATACCCCTGGGGTTTACAATGCAGCCTCTCATGATCGAACAAAAGATCATACCCGCATGCGAATGTGCCTTGACTGAAGAAGGTGAGGATGATGGAAAACCATGGTATGAAGATGTAAAGAAATTCTTGGAAATACCGCCCTGAAGCCACCTCAAAGGACCAAATGGCTTTACAGAAGTTTGCCACCCGGTTTATAGTCTGTGGAGGAATACTATATCGAAGGGCACATTTGGGCCCCAATCAACTTTATGTCACTACAGAAGAAAGCCATAAGATCATGGAGGAAATACACGAAGGAATCTGCGGGCCACACATGAGCGGAGCGACAATGGCAAAGAAAATCCTGCGTCAAGGGTATTACTGGACCACCCTGGAGGCTGACTGTGCTAACTATGTCCGTCGATGTTTCAAGTGCCAAACTCACGCTGATCGCATGCGTATACCCCCTACCGAGCTATATAGCATGGCATCCCCTTGGCCATTCTCCACCTGGGGGATAGACGTCATTGGAAGCATAAATCCAAAAGGAAAATATAAGCACCAGTTCATTCTAGTAGCCATCGACTACTTCACCAAATGGGTAGAAGTAGCTTCCTATGCTACTCTCAAAGCTACTCACGTGGCCAAGTTTATCCGCACCAATATCATCTATCGGTATGGTGTACCTCACGAGATCATCTGCGACAATGGATCACACTTCAAAGGGGCAACGAGGAAGCATTTCACCGAATTTGGGATACAAAATCATCGGTCATCTATTTATCGACCTCAAACCAATGGAGCAGTTGAAGCTGCAAACGAGAACATCAAGCGGGTCTTACGAAGAACTACTGACACCTATACAGACTGGCCAGAAATGTTACCTCTAGCGCTATGGGGTTATCGCACAACTGAAAGGGCTTCAACTGGGGCTACCCCTTACTCTCTAGTATATGGAATGGAGGCTGTATTACCTATCGAATTAGAGTTGCCCTCACTAAGGGTACTAGCTGAAACTGGAATGATCGAAGAGGACTGGGTTCAAAACCGCTACGATGATTTAGCACTACTGGATGAAAGGAGGCTGAGGGCACTATACCATGTGCAAGGGTATCAACGTCGTATCACACGAGCATTCAACAAAAAGGTGAAACTAAGAGATGTCAAATTAGGGGATATGGTACTCAAGGCCATCCGTCGCCATGTTTCTGACCCAAGGGGCAAGTTTAAACCAAACTGGGGAGGCCCCTACCTTGTCAAGCGCATACTATCTGGAGGAGCAGCCTATATTGCAGATTTGGATGGAATGGAATTCGCAACGCCAGTCAACATTGACAAGCTGAGGAAGTATTACCCCTGAGAGATGCTCGTTGGGTCAAAAACCACAAGGGTGGGCGAACCCAAGCAAAAATTAGAGCAGCCTGTTAGGTCGAAAACCCGCAAGGGCGGCTTAGGCAAAAACTAAGGCATAAATAAAAGCGCTCGCTAGACTGAAAACCCACAAGGGCGGTTTAGGCAAAATCAAGAGCATAAAAGGAGAGGAAAAATACTCGAGTGAACCCCAACCGAAAACAAAACAAATCATCTTGGAACTACGTTTATGGCCTGATTCCCTCTACGGGATACGTAGGCAATCTCTGAATCGAGACTCGGTCACTGCTATTGTTATCACTTCCAAATTTCTAGGTCTATCCTAAAGCATGTTAAAAGTCCAACCATGGCAACAACATTCTCAAAATGAAACAACCCAATGTTTTATTATTTCCAAGGAAAAAGGAAAGTAAGCTCAAACAATTCTCAATCTATGGAAATTAGAATAAAACAAGTCTTTCAAAAAGCATAAACAAAGTGTCAATCTCTAGGTCTTCCTTCTCTTTGCACTCTTGTCCTTCAAAAGGTTTTTCTCTAACCAACGCTTATAAGAGCTCGATAGCTTGTCAGCAAAGTTTTTAGCAACCTCTTGCATTACTTGATTTGACCAAAAACGAAGCACATTGCGACGAAGACTGGCGTCATGAACCTTAGAAACAGCATACTCTGGGTCACCCAAAACTTGGACCTGTGCAGCCCCAAACTGCCTCTGGAAACGAGCAGGAAAATAGAAGGTAACTCGAGTAACGCCAATCACTGCTACACCAAAATGGTTCATGGTACTTACAGTCATGCTCTTTATACCATACCAGGGGCAAACCCATTGGATCCTATCCCCCTTTCTAGTCTCCATCCATGCTTTCCAAGCAGCTTCAGTGGGAAATTGTTTGATCACACGACGCTCCACGCAGTGATCTAAACTATAGGGCAGCCGCTCCGGCACATCCCACACCCTCAGCTTCTCATAAAGCCATACCTATGGAAAACAAGGGAAAATTGCGAGCTGTGAGAACATGTGAGTCAAAACAAAAAAGAGACGAGCGAAAAGATAAATTTAGCAAAAGAAAAATAGGTAAAGAGCAAACCTGTAGCAACAAAGGGCTGCCTGAAAACTGGGCCGTAGGGTCACCCTTTACCATGTCAAGACCCATCAAGGTCTCTACCAACACTAAACCAGCAAAACCTACATGATGTCCCACATGTTGGGCAAAGTCAAGCAGCATAGAATCAGCATGGCCAGAGGAAGGTCCAAGCAAGTAGTAATGAAGGAGACAAATGCACAACGCATGGAAGCACGCCTTTTGTTGAGGAATTTGACGATGAGCTTTAGTGGTACCAAAACGCTGGACAAGCTGCAAGGTTTCCAACCTTCCATTTACCATGAAAAACCTAATTTCATGTTTTGAAATTTGAAGTAAATCCTTCAAGAGACTGCCCCGATTAAACAAAGGGTTAGGAATAATGAGACCATCTCTACCCGAATGACCCATGATAGCTGCAAACTCCTCGATGGTAGGACACAGTTCCTCTCTTCTAAATCGAAAGACATGGAAGGCAGGGTCCCACAAGCTAGTGACTGCCTGAAGAAAAGCAAAATTCACAGGAATTTGGCGAAGGAAGAAGATGAAATCCATGCCAAAAGACCTAACGTGCAAACGGTCGAGGCCGTTAAAAGAATTCAACCACTGATCAAGGATTGGTTGCGCCATAAAATTGTTGCTGATAAATACCATCGAGGTCGTAGAACGTATAATTATAGGCTAGGATGAGTCTTAGTTCGAATCGGAATCGGATTCTAAAACTCGCTGCAGAACTAATCGGTATCACGGTCGGCACTCCAAATTAATGGCCGAAGGATCGATGCCACTGCCCACGAAAATCAAGGTTGACCTCAGGTCAAAAATCTGGCAGATGGATCGATCCCTCGGCCGCGGAATAGACTGCTCGGCCGCCAAAATGATCTTTTCACAGAAAGCTTCCACGGTTCAGTTGAGATTTCTGTCAAACCAATTTTGTGCCAGCACAAACAGGGAACAACAGCATACACAATCATATAACAGAGCAAAAGATTTTGTTTCACATAACGAAAGCTTTTTACATCACAAGGTGAATCATCTCGCATTTCCTAAACAAAGCTATACATCAGTTTCCTATCAAGCTAACATATGCAGAAAAAAAAAAAAGAGGAAAAAAAGAGAAGAAGAAGAAGAAGAAGAAGAAGAGGATGCCGAACCCTCTGGCGGTCCGAACGCCAGAGACCAGCTGCAAAAAAGGGAAAGGATACCCCCGGGGCAACGTGTACCAAAGAAGCACTGCGGTGCAGAAGAGACATCACACCGCCCAGAAAAATCATCATACCGCGTACAAGCGCCACCCCGGAAGCTCCGCGTCACGGAAGCAAGCCACCCATGCAAGGGTCTCTAATCAAGCAGCAAGACAGCACCAAAGGCAGCGCGGGCTCCCTCCGCGATCGCTGGCCACGCGTCACCCATCTCTCGAACTCAACGAGAGCAAAGCAAAGCAAGGAAGACGATGAGTCTTCGGTACGGTCCTCACAGGAAAGAGAACGAAGAAGGAAAGAGGGAGGAAAATGAAAACAAAACGCCGAAGGCTCGGCTTTTATAACAGTCTGGAATCGAAGCGATTAAACGGCCGACGAATCTATAGCTCGGCCGAGACATCCATTATCCGGCCGAGAGATCGATCTTTTGGCCCTCCAATCAATTTTCTTCAAACCCCAATGGATTTTGCTCAATGCACCAACTCAAGCCATTATGAAGTTTTGGGTCCATGACCAACAAAACCAATAATTAAATCAGCCTTGGGGGCACCTCTGAGCAAATACAATATGATCAGAACTAGCCTTGGGGGCACGCCTGAGCACGAAGAAGTCCTCTCTCCACGAACCATTGACCAAAGCTCATCGCCACCAAGCTATTTGACAGGCTCCACGCTGGTAAACTTAACAACTCTATGAGATCACTATCACTCAGTAGCCCCACGCCCACGTCAGCAGTTGCATGCCTCTTCAGCGGCTCCAAGCCCACCATTCAATGGCCCGAAGCCACGATTGTTGTTTCAATGATTCCACATCTCAGCGGCCTCGTGCCTATATCTATCATCTCAACGGCTTTAAGCCCACCGTCAAGCTATCATCTCAGCGTCTCGCTTCTCAACGGCTCCAAGCCCATGACCATCATCTCCACAGCTCCAAGCCTGTACACGCCTACTCAGAGGCTCGAAGCCTATTATCATGATGGCTCCATGCCCGCATTCACTACCAGCGGCTCTATGCTCGCTCAAGAGGCTCCATGCCTACTATCAATTTAGCGGCTCAAAGCCCATCATCATAGCAGCTCTACGTTCGCTCAGCTGGCTCCACGCCATCATTATCTCTACAGACTCAGCTATCCCAACTGGCTCAAAGCCGTAACCACTTCAACTGGCTCTATGCCGTAACAAGCTATCTTAGTAGGCTCTACGCCACCCCAATCAACGATCATCAATTCGGCAGCTTCAAGCCCATTATTTCAACGGCTCCACGCCTGTTATCAACTCAACGGCTCAAAGCCCATCTCTCAACTGGCTCGAAGCCGTAACTATCTAACTCCACGCCGTAATTATCTCAGTGGCTCGAAGCCCACCACTTATGCGGCTCGAAGCCCATTACTCAACGGCTCCACGCCTATTATCGACTCAACGGCTCGAAGCCTACCACTCAGCGGCTCAAAGCCCATTATCTCAGCTGGCTCCAAGCTGTAACCAATTCAACTTCTACCACTCGGCGGCTCAAAGCCCATTATCTCGGTGACTCCAAGCGTAACCAATTCAAGCGGCTCAAAGCCATAACAAAATGTGCTCTACGCCGCCAAAGAACAATTATCAAGCCCAACCACTGTGTACTGGATGCTCAAGTTCTACACTTGAATGCGCAAGCTCTACGTTTGAATGCCCAACCACTGCGTACTGGATGCTCAAAGCCTGTACTTTGAACGCTTGGATTCTGCCGTCCGAATGCTCGAGCTCTACGCTCTGATTGCTCAACTTCGGAACTTGAAAGAAGCTCTAAGCTTATATCAAACACACACGCACGGGCCCGTGCACATATTGCATCAAACACATCGAGTCTGCATAATCATCACTATCACCTTAGCTGTTCACATCTAACAAATACTATCATACATACATGCTATGCTTTGCATCTGTCACTCACTCGCAGGTCTATCTTGCAATCAACCGGCTCTACGCCTCGGTTTTATTGATCGGTCCAGAACCTCGATCCTTGGGCTCAAAGCCAAATCTTTATGATGAGAAAGCTCCGCGCACAGACCATCAGAATACAACTGGCTCTACGCCTCGCTTCAATCACACCAAAGCTCGAACCTCTCAAGTTGTTACCTCCGGAAGGCAAAGATTTTTGAACTATCAACACCAGCTCCGCGCTTCGGTTCCATCTCCTACGCTCTCGCCTTATGACCAAAACCAGCTCCGCGCTTCGGTCCAATCAAAACTTCAATACCTCAAGCTCCCCGCCTGACAAACCGGCTCCGCGCCTCGGTTCCTTCATTTCATAACACTCCGTGCTTCAGTCACTGGCCCCGCGCCTCCCGCATCTCGAACAACGGCATCCAACTCATCTCCGAAGATGACTTGGGTTCTACCCCTTATCTCAAAACTGGCATCCGATTCATCCCCGCAGATGGCTTGGATTCCACCCCAACTACATCAATTCCTTCCAGCTCATTCGCAAGGATAGGCTACTCTACCGAGCTCCCCTCAGTCAAAGTAAGGATGATCAAGAAAAGCAAACACACCCGCCGTGTACTGATCTACCCCAAAATACTAAAGGTAACTCTCCACAAAAACATCCCCGACAGCCCCGCGCTCCTTCAACTACTTTCTGGCATTACCCAGGTACGTTGCACTATGGCTGTTCAAGCCCGAAGGTACGTCCTCTGTCTCTAACCCTCCAAACTTTTTCTTTTTTTTATTATTGCCCTCTGAACTACGATTGGTCTGAATTTCCCTTGAGGAATACGTAGCATCTCGGCCCGACCATAACAAAACCTTTTTTCAAAAACCCTTGGAATAGTGGTTAAACCAAATTGAGTTGCTTTTACAGCTTTGACTATTACTCAAACATGTCTCGCGATCCGTCTGAGCTCAGTCAAAGAGGGGCATCTGTAGACACCCCAATTTCGCCTAATGATTATTTCAACTCCCACCTTGGGACCATCCCGATGATGATACGGATTCGATGATTGTTGATTACTTTCTTGTGAAACCCCTGGACTTATGGTTCGAACTTTGAACCACTTAGAGGACCCAATCCAAAGCCAAATAGCCTTTCAGACAGAAAGATAGTGTGTTAGGAAAATCCATCGGACAGCCATAACATCGATATCACGGCCTCAACATCCATTCCTCACCCGAGCAACCTGTTGCACCAAAAATCTCCCTGAGAGATCGAAGCCTCGGCCGCCAGATCAATGGCTCGGCCGCCACATCCATTTCCAGGCCGCGACATCCTTTGCTCGGCCGCGAGCCTTTTTCCGGACTCTCGAACCTTCCTGCCGGTTGTTTGATCCAATCCGCCGCCTCTCCGATGCGTTCGGGCCACGCTCTTAGAGATTGCAATGAAGAGTTTGAGTTGCAATGCAAGTGCAATTGCAACCAGTGATTTGATTGGACCGAGTGAGTCACCCTTCCCTATATAAAGAGACCCTCGGATACACCCAAATAGACGAAATTCCTGAGATCCATATAGATTCAAGCCACGAGACTCTGGCTATATACTCCCAAAATCCCTCTCTACAAAAGCCCTAATCTCCCGAAGGCGCCATCAATCTGACGATCCAACCCCGGAGTTCGAGCCTAGCCACTAGGTTTCGCGTCCAAGTAGCAATCAATCAATCGATCCCCATCGATCCGAAGCAATCAAGCAGCGAGGGATCAAGGTGGTGAGGCCCAACGGCCTCTGGTTTGGTTTATTTAATGTTTTGTGTCGTTAATCGTAGCTTTCTGATCGTCTGTTAGTTTTCTGTCCGGTGTGAGGAAGAACACCAGCAGGGGCTTCGATGCCTCGGCCGGTACATTGACCGAGTGTGATCCCTCGGCCGCGACTTCCATTCGCCGGCCGAGTGATCGATTTGCTGGCACAGCTTTGTTTTGTTTCTTGCTTTCTGATGCATGCTTATTTACAGTCTCGGCTTACCTTATTAACTGTTTAAGGCATAAAAACAGACTACGTGTATGGAATTGATTAAAGCATCTATATGTCTTATGTTGAATGATTATGGGCTAGCTTCACGGCTAGGCAGAGAGGGGTGCCTAACACCTTCCCCTTACTGTACTTTTGGCTTCCTTATCCAGAATCTCTATCTGTTTTCCTAGCTTTAACAAACTAGGTGGCGACTCTGTTTTGATGATAACCGCTATCGTGTGGCGATACCTCTAGCCATGGAAGTATCCACGATCTTGGTTTATGAAGCGAGCAACCAATCGAGCAAACACAGTGATGATACAACTGTATGGCGATGCCCCGTCCGGGAGGTGTCTACACAATTAGCAATCAGTGTATCCATTTCATCATCGGGATGGTTTCCAAGGTGGGACCCGAAATAATCGTTAGGCCAAATTGGGGTGTTTACAATGACAAGGCCTCTGGTGCCTTCAAAGGGTGATCTGGTCAAAAAAGGGCTGCTTAGCAGGTTCATACCACCGCGCGAGCATGCCACACCATCGCACGAGAAAGTGTCCATCGCGTGAGGGTTCATCTGCAGTTTTGTCAGCTTCCAATACCTTATCCTCCAAATTTGTCATTTTTTGTTCCTTAGGGGTTTTGGCACTTTTGTTGGTTCCAGCAAGTCATAATGGGTATATGTGACTATGTCCAGGCTTCGGATCCATAATATCATGCTCAACGAAGATTTTGGACCCTCGGTGGCCCGTTTCAAGTTAAAATTGAGGTTTTGGGAGGTCGAAATCCGTTCTAAGAGTTTTGGCCAAATCCTACCATGTTGTACATGTCATATGGACCTAATGTGACTGTGCAGAGGTGTCGGTTTCAGTCCGGGACATAATCGAGTCATGTTTTGTGTTTTGTGTTCGTTTTTGCGATATTTTGAGCATTTTTCTGTCTAACTCTTTTGTTAGGATGCTTCGCTCAATTCCAATGGTTCATGCAAGTCATGTTGTTTATGTTTGACCTTTAAGAAGCGTCAGTTTTATCTAAATCAAGGTATTTTGAATTTTGGCCCTTTAATGCCCGAAAGTTCATTATATTTCTCATATCCTCGTATCCTGGCTGTGTCCTAGGTATATTTTCCGCGTTCTTTCGAGCTAGTCACACCTATACGTACATATGTGTCTGTTGTCAATGCAAGTTTGGTATTAGTGGATGGTTTTACTTTCTTTATCCATAACGAGAAACAACAAACCATGAAAATGCAAATTTTATAGCTAAACCATGCTCTACCCATGTCAAAGGGAAACTACTGTATCTTTGGCGTCGTGGCCAATCAAAAAACCAGCAAATCAGTTCGGGCACATCCGCCCATCAATTAAAAGGCTTGCAGGCCCTCAAAACCATGTGTCAATGTCAACTAGGGTACATCTGCCCTCCATCAATCTACTTGGGCGCACAGGCGCCAAAAGCAAAATCAATGTGCAGAAAGGTAAAGAGGCTCCGCTATAGCCCTCAACTCTCCTCTCCGAGCCAGTCTCCCTGGCCACTGTTGCCACCGTCATCGTCGTCGTCGTCTCTCTCCTTGGGATCTTTCTTGTATAGAGGATCATCAACAGAGTCGTCGGAGTCGCTGCGAGCGGATGAGTGCTCTTCCTCCTCCTCCTCCTCACCCTCTTCTTCTTCCTCCTCACAAACCTCGGGCAGGATCAGTCTTGGTCTCTTTTGAGCTTGCCCCTCCTCCTGTGATGGCCTCTCACGCATCTTGATTTGGTATTATAGCTCCGAATGTGCCACGGCCCGTCTAGTTGCCTCCTCGCTTGCATTGGCTGTGAGCTCCTAGTCTGTCACCGTGTAGTGGCCGATGGTGTGGGCGTCCTCGCCGCCATTTTCCTTTGCGGAGGCGACCGCGTCCTCTTGCTCCTAGAAGTTGCCTATCCCTATGCCTACATTGTCATGATAATTTAAAGCATTAATAGACTTTGTGCATATTGTATGTAGACCATGTGTATTGAAGGCTGAAGCATATCATTAAAGTATCGAAAGCCGGAATGTATCGTATATATACCTGAGGTCTCTGAGTGGCCGCTCGCTGAGCTCGTGGTGGAGATGGTGCTGGGTGAAGCAGCTCTAATGGCATGCCACTTGCTGCTCTCCTGATCACATTCTCCATGGCCACCATACGGCGAATAGCTTCATTCACCCACTCATTGGGCACATGCAAAGGCAATTCGATATTATTAAGCTATTCAACAATAGTGCATGTCTATCGAAATATAATGGAAGCAAGATTCATACCGGAACAGTCACGGACGGCGGTTTGACTCTAGCAGGAACCAAGTGTATCTCCACCGGATTGCCCTGTGTGTCCACCACTGGGATCTTCCATGACATCTCTGGTGGCCCCCCTATCACAGGTTTGCTCAGGCTCCTCTTGACACGGCCCTCGCCACCTCTCTCCCTCTCTCCCGCAGCTCTTCTGTCCTCAGCGGCCCCACGAGCCTTGCTCGTACGTCTCTGAACGCCCGAACACCAATCCTGCCAAGCGGTCCCTCTGGTAGGCAGCATAGTCCAACTCAGGTCGCAGGTGGCGTGTCAGCTCAATATCAGGCCAAGTGAACCTCTCTAGCGCAGCCCTGGTGTATGTGCTTATATGTGAAGCTCGGGGTGGAAGTGGCCCTAGCACCTGGAACTCTGTGTAGCCAAGTGACTGGCGTGTCACCCGGTCTCCGAGGTACCACTGCCAGCCAAAGGCCGACTCAAGTAGCACCCTACTGGCTGTAACCGCTCTGCTCCTCGCTAAGTACTCAGGCTCTGGTCCTGCTACTCTCCAAGGGTCCCAATTGATCTGCGCACAGGTCAAACAGGAAATGCATACAATTAATCAGCGATATCATTAAAGCAATTAAAGGAATGCATGTTTGGCTATGAGGGTTTTATGATATACCTGTGAGGCTCTGAGATCATCCAAACACAGTCAGAAGGCACTGAGATTGCCTCTACCTTCCTTTGTCCCCATGTTTTTCTTGCTCCATATCAGTGCACGGGGGAGGATGCTCAAGTCGGGATGCTTGCACTTTGGCGGATACATCCGCAGGACTTGATAAGCCCAGAGCTGTTCAAAATTCAAGTATATATATATGCATCAGTCACAGGATATATGATTATGCAGATAAGTATTCAAACAGGCTATTGTAAACAAATAATACAAGTATAACAGAAGTTGTATTGTGTTATCATACCTCCTATAGGGAGGTATTCCCGAACAGACATAAAAACGAGCCGAACACGTGATGTAAATTGTGCAGTGAGAAAGGTGATGAAAGGCACCACAACGGATAGGGACAGTAACCTGAAAGGTGCACCGAACAGAGGACTGTTCGGGAACAGGATATGAGATATCCTAAGTGCAAATACAAGCTGTTCGGCTGGATAGGTTTGTATCCAAAATAGTAGCACTTATAGTGCAGTCTGTTCGGCAAAGAGCATGCCGGACAGATGGAGTCCTTGATAAGCGGTAGGAATGTTCCAGAAGAGGGGACCCCGTATCTAGAAGAAGATGAGCTTGGGAGCAGTCCTATTAAGAAACGAATTCCATACTAGGGAAAGTCCTCATGAAAAAAGGATCTCGGTTGATTGGGCACGAGAGTCCCAAGAAGGCCAGGTTTCCTGTAGGAGATAGGAATCCTAGGGCGATAAGGATGCTTGGAGAACAAGCAGACGTTTGTCTATATATACGAGGTAAACCTGAAGGTAAAAGGTACGCAATACGTTACATGCGCTATACACTTTCCTACTGATAATTAGGTTTTGAGACCAGTACGAGATACTAACTTAGGCATCGGAGGGCCTTCGCCACGAGAGGCGGAGGTGCGCTCACCCCTTGTTTGTCTTGCAGGTTAGGGTTCCGGCAGAGGCACAGAGGTATCAACCGAGAATCACGTGGAACTGTTACGTAATAACAGTGCTCCAGGTACCCTTTGTTTTTCTGCACCTACAATTGGCGCCGTCTGTGGGAAACGAACGAGTTCCATTAGAAAAACGACCATGGTAGAACTAGATCCAGTCACACCGCTCACTGAGAAGAACCAGGCTGGTGGGGAAGGGAATAAATCCCCTCCAGGTGCTCCGAGAAAGCAAGATGGTGGCCACAGTAAGAGGACGACGAGCAAAGATCGTCCCCTTACCATCCCAGATGATCCCAAAAACAAAGAAGGTAGGACTGCTACAAACTCCACGAGAAGGAGCAAGTCCCGCCATAGAGAAGAATCAGTTGCGCATTCCAAGAGTGTGCATAATCACAGTGACATTCTCGATAGAAAGAGGCAGGAGATCGAGGAGGCTGCTCGATTAATCAAGAAACGAGAGTATGAGATCCGTGAGATGGAAAGGATCAGAGATCATCCGGAGGATTCTGGATTGTCACGAAGACATTCCAGAGGAGAAGAAAGGGCCATGGTAACATACAAGGCCGCTCCTACGCACCGAAGGAGTAGGAGTAGGAGCCCTTCTCCAAGAAGGAAGAAGCCTTCTTCACGAAGAAGAAGGAGCAGGAGCCCAAAGCAGCGGGGGCTTTCTCCACGAAAAAGGAGGAGCAGGAGCCAAAGTTCCTCTGTTGAAGAAGGTACCCGAAAACACCATAGGGACAGGTACGAAAGACCTGAGTCCGATTGGGACAAGGTTCGGGTGTATAGAAACAAGGAACAAGAGGCTGGAACACGAGAAGCAGCAAGAAAAGCCCTGAGTAATATTGCAACATCTCGCTTCTCAAGAAAGTTGCAGGAGGCGCGGTTGCCGAGCAGGATTAAACACGGGGCGTTCGTACTTTACGAGACAAACGCGGACCCCGTTGCTCACATACAGCATTACCAGCAGGCCATGTTCATGCACGAAGGTGATGATGCTATAATGTGCAAGATGTTTCCATCGAGTTTAGGAAAGGTGGCTCTGTCTTGGTTCCACAAGTTGGAGTCACGATCCATACGAGGATGGACGCAGTTGGCCGAGGAATTCACTGCACGGTTCTTGACTAGTAGGAAAGCTCCCAAGACGTTTGAAAATCTCTCCACGATGAAGCAGGGGGATAACGAGCCGATCAGAGACTATGCTAAAAGATACTGGGAGACTTTCAACGAGATTGACAGTTGCAGTGAAGAATACGCCATTGCTACCTTCAAAACAGGTTTGCCTGTTTCTCTGAATAAGCACCCTGTGTCAACTCTGGCCCACTTGATGGAACGAATCGAGCAGCATGCCAGAATGGAGGACGATATCCTCCGGGAAGACGGTAAAATGACTGCCGAACAGCCAAAGACACCAGCAAAAAAGGTGGACAAACCAGAACCCAGGACTTACAAGGAGAAAAAGGAGTATGGACAGGCTAAAAGAGAGCCATATAAAGAGAAGCCAGCACCAGATCCTAAGTCATTCTTTTCAATAACGACAATTTGGAAAGAGCCTATTTACAGGATTCTTTATCGAATAAAGAATCAGCCCTACTTCAAATGGCCCCCAAGTCTAGGTGGGGACAAGGATGCCAAACGTGCTACGAATCAGCACTGTAGTTATCATAAGGATTGGGGCCACATGACAGAAGATTGTGAGATGTTTAAGAGACATCTTGACGATTTGGTCTCTCGAGGCTACTTAAAGGAGTATATCCAGGAGGACCCCAAAGAAAAAGGGAAAGCCATGGAGATGGATTACGAACAGAATCCCAGGGGAGTAATTCATATGATACATGGATTAGCCGCACCTTATACGAGGAATGAGGTTAGGCTGCTCCAAAGGAAAACCAAGCATGACCAGCATGTGCTAAGATTGGGAAACAAGAGGGGACGAGAATCCAGTGAAAGCAACGAAAGCATAGTCTTCACAGATGAAGATCTTGGGGATATCCAGGTACCTCATAACGACGCTCTGGTCATTACCCTACGAATTGGGGAGTACGACATCGAGAGGATCTTGGTGGACTCTGGGAGTTGTACAGAGGTCATGTATTACAATGCATTCAAGAAATTGGGGTTAACTCAATCAGACTTAGAACAGTCAATGACACCTTCGGTTGGATTTGGAGCAGGAGCGGTTTGGCCCCTTGGTAAGGTAACCTTGCCTGTTCGAGCAGGAACAGTGATCTTAAGGACAGATTTCCTGGTAGTAGATGTCCCGTCTTCCTATAACGCGATTATTGGAAGGACGTGGCTGCATAAAATGAGGGCGGTCTCCTCTACGTATCATCAAATGGTGAAGTTCCCTGGTTCCAATGGTATCGAGAAAATCAGAGGAAATCAAAAGGCGGCACAGCAGTGTCTGATTTCTATTTTTAAGAAAATTCCAAAGGCTCACCAGGTTCAAGCAGTAGAGGAATCGGACCAACCGACTATCGAGGATGTCGGCAGAAATCCAACAGAGAAGGTGGTGGAAGGCTTGAAGAAAATACAGATCAACGAGACTGATCCTGAGAGGTATTTTCTAATTGGGGAGTCACTACCAGTTGAAGAGGAAAACGAGTTAGTTGGGTTCTTAAAAGAATATGTCGATGTATTTGCTTGGGTACCAGAAGAGATGCCCGGAGTTGCTGCAGACGTAATCTGTCACCATCTCAATGTTGATCCTCAACATAAGCCTGTGATTCAGAAGAAGAGGAGGGCAGCTGTGCAGCATGTTGAGGCCGTTATCGAAGAAGTAGAACGGTTGTTGGAAGCCAAAGCGATACGCGAAGTATACTATCCAGAATGGCTGTCCAACACTGTAGTAGTGAAAAAGAAAAATGGAAAGTGGCGTGTCTGTGTGGACTTCACAGATTTAAACAAAGCGTGCCCAAAGGATAGTTTCCCCCTTCCCAGGATTGATCAATTAGTTGATGCGACTGCTGGGTACGAACGGATGAGTTTCCTCGACGCATACCGAGGGTATCATCAGATTGCCATGTTTGGGCCTGATCAAGAAAAGACTTCTTTCATTACACCACGAGGGTTATACTGTTACAACGTGATGCCTTTTGGATTAAGGAATGCAGGGGCAACATATCAGAGGCTAGCAACCATTATGTTCAAAGAGCTGCTTGGGAAGACTATGGAGGTTTACATAGACGATATGGTTGTAAAAAGTAAGACCAGGCAGGGTCATGTAGCAGATTTGGAAAAGGCATTTGATATCTTGAGGCAGTACAAGTTAAAACTCAATGCCTCGAAGTGTGCATTTGGAGTTGGATCAGGGAAGTTCTTGGGGCATCTTGTGACTATAAGGGGGATCGAGGCAAACCCGGATCAGATATCAGCACTGCAAGGATTGCAGAGTCCTAAGACAACTAAGGAAGTACAGAGGTTGACTGGGATGGCTGCCGCTCTCAATAGATTCATCAGCCGGTCCAGTGATAAATGCAGGCCCTTCTTTCAGCTTCTCAAGAAAAGAGAAGGATTTGAATGGGGAGCAGAGTGTGAGCAAGCTTTCCAGGAACTGAAGAAGTACCTGGCTGAGTCTCCACTTTTGTCAACTCCAGAGCCAGGTGAGTGTTTGGTTTTATACTTGGCTGTTTCTGAGCATGCTGTTAGTGCTGTTTTGTTGAGAAGTAAGGAATCGGAACAAATCCCGATTTATTATGTGAGTAAGACTTTGTTGGACGCTGAAACAAGATATCTGCCCCTCGAAAAACTGGTCCTTGCATTAAGAACAGCAACCAGGAAGTTACCTCATTACTTCCAAAGCCACAAGGTTGTGGTTTATACTGAGTATCCGTTAAAGTCACTGTTACGAAGGGCAGACTTTTCCGGGCGAATCTCAACCTGGTCTGTTGAGTTAAGCCAATACGACATCGACTTCCAGCCGCGTACGGCAATAAAAGGCCAGGTGTTGGCTGACTTTGTAGCAGAATTCGCTCCAATGGTAGCGCCGGGACCTCCTACGAAAAAGGAGCAATCCGTTCAACCACCAGGCAAGGAAAGAAAGGTGCTAGCCGAGCAGGATCCGTTGGAATGGAAGTTATTCGTTGATGGCTCGGCCTGCAATACTGGTTCTGGGGCCGGCATTGTTCTGTTTCCTCCAGATGGGGTGATGATCGAGCTATCTGTTCGGCTGGGCTTCAGCGCGTCGAACAATGTGGCGGAGTATGAGGCTCTGCTGATCGGCCTCAGGAGTGCAAGTACCTTAAAAGCGAAGAGAATAAGGGTGTATTGCGATTCACAGCTGGTTGTATGCCAATTGTCCGGGGAATACGAGGCCCGGAGTGGAAAAATGGCGGCTTATGTGCGGGCAGCCAAAAATTTGCTTGATACCTTCGAGAAGGTATGCATTGAACAAATCAGCTCGGGACAAAATGCCCATGCAGATTCTTTGGCTTGGCTGGCTGCTGCTGTTCCTACTGAGTTAAAAAGGAAAGTAGCAGTTGATTATCTGAATGAACCGAGCATTGGAAGAAGCATAGAGTTGGTCCTGGACGTGAACCAGGGGCCAAGCTGGATGGATCCAATTATAGAGTTTCTACGAGATGAGACTCTCCCTTCCGATAAAAAGGAGGCCCACAAAGTTAAAACCAAATCAGCAAGGTTTTGGCTGTCCCCAGAAGGGAAATTATACAGAAAGTCCTTTACTGGGCCGTACCTGCTCTGTGTGCACCCCGAGATGGTGCAGAAATTTCTCCACGAGATTCACGAAGGAACATGTGGAAGCCATGCAGGGGGCAGATCCATAGCCCACCGAGCAATCACCCAGGGATACTGGTGGCCTCATATGCAAGAAGATGCGAAGGTCTACGTAAAAATCTGTGAGAAGTGTCAAAAGTTCTCACCAATGATCCGAACACCGGCCGAAGATCTGGTGCCCTTGACTAGCCCCTGGCCTTTTGCTCAGTGGGGAATGGACATCGTAGGTCCACTCCATAAGGCTACTGGGAACCGAAAATTCCTCTTGGTAGCAACAGATTACTTCACGAAGTGGATTGAAGCTGAACCTTTGGCCAAGATTACTGAACCTATGATAGAGAGGTTTGTCTGGAAAAGTATTATTACTCGTTTTGGGGTCCCGTATTCTTTGATTACAGATAATGGTTCCCAGTTCCAGAAGAAGTTTAAAACCTTTTGTGCCCAATATGGAATAAGAAATTATTATTCAACCCCTGCTTACCCCCAGAGTAATGGGCAAGCAGAGGCATCCAATAAAACCATTCTGGATGGGATTAAGAAAAGGTTAGATAAAGCAAAGGGCAAGTGGCCTGATGAGCTGCCATTGGTGCTGTGGGCACACCGAACAACGCCTAGGAGGTCTACGGGAGAGACCCCCTATTCTTTGGCTTATGGAACAGAGGCAGTTATTCCATTGGAAGTTGGCCTTCCTACCAACAGAACAGCTTTGGTTGAGAGTGGAGGAAATGACAGGGCTCTTGAAATTGAGCTCGACCTTGCCGAGGAAAGAAGAGAAAGAGCCCTCGTGCATTTGGCCTCCTACCAGGAACAGTTGATGAAGAACTACAACAAGCATGTCCACCCTCGCGAGTTCGGTGTTGGAGACCTTGTGCTTCGCAAAGTGCTCAGCAACACCAAGGTGGCCAACGAGGGCAAGTTGGGGGCCAATTGGGAAGGCCCATATCGAGTTACCGAGGTTGTAGGCATTGGGGCCTATCGTTTGGCAGACTTGGACGGGAACCCAGTGCCATGGCCCTAGAATGTCCACAACTTGAGGAAGTTCTTTGTTTGAAAGACTTCAGTTTACTTTCTATTCTGTTTTAAGAATTGTGATTGTGTGGGAATTACGAATACAATTCCCTTGTGTTTCCTGTTTTAGTTGCATGGGGTACGCGTAACGACCCCTTGAGTTTTTAGGATTAAGAATAAAATCATGTCTTTTACAAATATATTGACTTTTTCAGAAATTCTATTTACTTATGGATTGTTTTGATCTATAAATACGAATAATGGCTCTATCTTCCCCTTCTTCGTATTGGGGAGCAGGGAATAGGTACGAATACACGTTTCAATTATCTATGCATGAAAAAGCTTTAACGTACGGGAGTACGAGATACTCAAGAATTACGTACGAATACAAAATTCCCAAGTACGAAAAACTTGTATTCATAAGTATGAAACACTTGTGTCGAAAGGTACAAGCACGAAAATACTTGTACTGATTTACCAAGTCTGAAATACTTGGGTTTGCATACGAGAAAATGCAAAGCATAGATTTACCAAGTATGAAACACTTGGGTATAAGGTACGTGATACTTAATATTATACAAGTACGAAACACTTGTATTAAACTTTACAAGTATGAAAATACTTGGGTATAAACTAAACGTGATACAAATATGCCAAGTATAAATTACTTGAAACATAACAAAATTACGTTTTCGTGCAGCTTTTTATATGTATCTGAATACGAGCAATTTAGACAGACATATGCATCTGATCATATGCATTCAAACAGGCGTAAATAAAAAAGGTACGAAATACCATCACTAATTCCTGGCCGCGAAGGGCCGAGCAAATTCAGCAGGCCTTGATATGGCCGACAAAACCAAAGTATGATGCCACGATAGGGCCAAATACCTGTGTTATCAAAAGCTTAAATGTATTGATGCCACGCAGGGCCGAGAACAATGGTCACGCAAGACCTGACAAAACTAAATGTTTGGAGAATAGGGAGAGACTTACCGGACTTAGTCCAGGTTTTGGACCTCAGGATGAATTTCGGTTGACACCTCAGAGGGGGTTTCGACATTGACACCACCTTCAGCAGTCTGTTCCTCCAAGTTTATGGCTTCATTAATTGTTGCTTGCATTTGCGACTGCTCGCCCTGGGCATCACGAGTTCCAGCTGGGGTATCTTGTGGCCCCATCTGGATATCGTCACCTGCCTCTGCGAAGTTGTCAATTTGTTGTTCAACATCATCAGCATCAGGCTCCTCAGTCTCAACAGCAGCTGCCCCACGGCTGCTCGGTAGTTCAACTGCCCATAGCGGAGAGTCATCAGGAACCCCAACTTTGGTCAAACAAGATTCCCAACCCGCAGCAAATATTTGATCTTGTACTAACGGCATTTGCTCGACGTAACTGGCCGTCGCCTCGTCAAAACCCTTTTGGTATCCTTCATCGAACGCAGACTTTTTCGTGTTATCAATTTCAGTTAAAGCCTGTTTCAGGCTGTCCTAGTTGGCTCTTGGCCTCTGCATAATCAGATTTGGCATTGTTTCTCTTGCTCTCCAGTCTGTCAACTGTCCGGAGCAGCCTGGTATTTTCATTCATAAGTCTGATCCTCTCAGACTCGGCATCCTGGCATTTTTGGCCAGAACCACCATCTTTTGGATGAACTGAAATGCAACAGAAAATAACTCAAGGTCGGTAGAATACCACGATAAAGCCACAAACCAAATAAGCAGAAAGGTGGGTTACCTTTATCCCACTAACGAGCCCGGTGGACACAAGCCGGTCGAGGGGATGACGAGGACTCATACGCATATCAACGAGCGTGCGAGACCACTATCGCGAGAGCTAGTGCGATTTCGAGGCGGCACTATCACCAACATCACTAGGCAGTCACCTCGATAAATTGAGGGCCCAGGTTGCTTGAGTAATGGTGGAGCTCGGTGCGAGAGTCTACTTTCTTTGGAGCATTGAACACAGGGCGTTTGTCACGATGGGCATCGGCGGACCTGAGGCTGTCACGTTCCAGAGAGGAGGAGGAGAGTTGAACCTCCTGCTGCGACGAGGCGGCGAGGGAGCATGCCCAGTAGGGTGCACGGCCTGAACCGCGTCCACGAGAGGACACGGTGAAAGTGAACTCAAATTCAGCGGTTGTGAGACATTGTATCGGTTGTGTTGGAGATGCGAGAATAGCAGGAGGAAGAAGGCGAGAGGTGTTACGATCAGCGATTGGGCATTCGGCGTCGTGAGCTCGTCTTGAGTAGATCTCCTAGCGCCACGAGGAGTGGTACTCCCACCGAGAGATGGGGACTTCCACGGTTTGTCCGGCAAGTGTTACTCTGTGTTGGGTATCGGATTCTCGATTGAGGAAGCGATTGGCGTTGATCTTTGCTATTTGGTACTTGGGTTGGCTAGTCTTCGATCTATAAAGCTTCTGTAAACAGGATCGTAGCCCAAAAGAACGCTTGCTTCTCGACCCCGACCAGCTGTCAACGTGCCAGGTACCCCATTGTATTTCAGGATTTTGTTGATCTCCTCTGTTCGGACGTAACTAGGTTCACGTCTGGGGCGTTTGTTTGCGTTATCCGCTGCAGAGTTTAGACAGGGCAAACTTGAATTAGAAACATGTTAATTTGACAAGTAAACTAAAGTCAAAACAAAAGCAAAATTAGGAGCATACGTGGGTAGCCCCATATGTGGGGGCAATGGAATCCCACCACTTGGCCATCTTCCCCCCTTGGCTCGAAGGCTCCAGTGACGTAAAGGAAATCCATCTCGTGATCACGAGCAGAATCTGGCAGGTTGAGCACGAGACGCTTTTCTGCTTTCCTTACTTTGAAGTAGTAAGTGTTATATTCAGGGTTCACTACGATGCTGTACCACCATTGGAGATCCCAGATTCCTATTTGGGTCCCTAGGATCCTATTTAGGGCCACTATCCCCATTACTAATCTGAAAAAATTAGTGGATACTTGCATGGGGGTAAGTCTATACCAGTTCAGCACACTCGACGAAGTAATGGGTCGAGGGGGAAACGAACTCCACCCTCGACAATGGCTACGATGGGGATTCCCATCATTTCCCATGTGCCAACATCTCTGTCTGCTCCCAGGGGAGCAAGTTCGAGTGCAACATTGTCAGGGATGTTGTATTTTGTTCTAAAGGCCGCCATGGCAGAGGGGGTCTCGCAAAGATGCCTAAATTTGCCTGGTTTGGGTTGGTTACCGTTCTCGTCCGCCATGGATGTGTTTGAAGCAAACTATGAACGAAATGAAATCTGACGATAGGTACGATCGAAACCCTAAGAGCAACAGGATCTGAGAATAAAGATCTCAGAAATAAACGAGAAAGATGGAAAATAAGAGATCTTACGATGATTGCGACCGTCGTCGGAGATACAGAACGGGGACTACGGGCGGCGGTAATGGCTGAAACAGAGCTCTCGCCTGAGTTTCTAGAGAGAGAAAGAAATGATCCGGGTTTTGAATAAAATAAAACAAAAAAAAAATCCCTCTTTTTGGGTATAAACGTAAAAGGTGGGAGACTGAGCGTCTCCTCTCACTCCGTTAGGTAAAAAGTAACGGATTAGGGGGTTTAGTTGATGACCATTTTGACGCCGTCTGCCTCAAACGTCAGCTCGAATTAAATGCAAGACGTACAAACTACGCCACGTGGAACCCATGCTTCGAGAAATCATGATGATTAAGGCCGCCAGAAATCAAATGGTCATCGATGCTATATCTGCGCGAACATCACGAACCTCGAGCTAAGATTTGTTCTTCTGGAACTTTACCCATTAGACCGAGCAGTTCCAATGGGCAAATCTGGGGAGCAATTGTAGGGAGGTATTCCCGAACAGACATAAAAACGAGCCGAACACGTAATTTAAATTGTGCAGTGAGAAAGGTGATGAAAGGCACCACAACGGATAGGGACAGTAACCTGAAAGGTGCACCGAACAGAGGACTATTCGGGAACAGGATATGAGATATCCTAAGGGCAAATACAAGCTGTTCGGCTAGATAGGTTTGTATCCAAAATAGTAGCACTTATAGTGCAGTCTGTTCGGCAAAGAGCATGCCGGACAAATAGAGTCCTTGATAAGTGGTAGGAATGTTCCAGAGCCCAGAAGGGGATAAAATTCAACTTGTGGTGAGCCTTGAACCCTGGCGCGAGAGAGTGAGTGTGTCACGCAATGGTCTTCTTTGCATGCACGTAGCTCCATGCATGCAAAGGTGGTCATGGTGTATGGCACACTCATTTTATGAGCAGTAGGGTTCATTTCTGATCAGAAGGTGGGATTTTATCTCATTTTTATAGTATTCCTTCCATTTACACATTATTCAATCACATCTTGCAAATTTGTTACAGTTTTAATCCCCGATTAACTGTTCCCCTGCCCTAATTGGCTTAAAATTGGTTAAAGAAGACGAATCATAAATATTTTCACAAAATGTCTAAGTAAAGACCGATCTCCGGATTGGGTGAGAGGGGTGCCTTAAAACCCTTCCCCTCTCGTAACTTGGCTCTTGAACCCAGATATGGTTATGACGGACTGGTTCCTTCACTTTTTCAAATCAAACAGCGCGGCAGGTGCCAGAGGTTAGCAACGATTATGCTAAAGAAGTTGGTCGGCAAGACCATGGAGGTATACATCGATGACATGGTGGTCAAGAGCAAGGAGAAGCAAGACCACATAGCTGATCTAAAGGATGCCTTCGAGATATTAAAGGAATATAAGTTGAAGCTCAACGCCTCAAAATGTGCGTTCGGAGTGAATTCGGGAAAGTTCTTGGGACACCTCGTGACCATAAGGGGAATCGAAGTAAACCCCGATCAGATAACAGCCTTGCAAAAGCTTCAAAGTCCAAGGACCATGAAGGAGGTTCAACGACTGACTGGAATGGCAGCAGCCCTTAACCGATTCATCAACCGGTCCAGTGATAAGTGCAGGCCCTTCTTTCAATTGCTAAAAAAGAGAGAGGGATACGAATGAGGAGCGGAATGTGAACAAGCGTTCCAAGATTTGAACAAATACTTGGCAGCAGCCCAGCTCTTATCTACTCCTGAACCGGGTGAGTCCTTAACTTTGTACTTAGCAGTCTCTGAGCATGCTATTAGTGATGTATTACTGAGGGACAAGGGATTCGAGCAAATCCCTGTCTACTACGTGAGCAAGACGTTACCAGATGCAGAGACGAGATATCTGCCTCTTGAGAAGTTGGTCCTGGCATTAAGGACAGTAGCGAGGAAGCTGCCCCATTATTTCCAAAGTCACAAGATTGTGGTTTACACTGAGTTTCCTTTGAAATCTTTGCTACGAAAGGCAGATTTCTCGAGATGTATTTCAACTTGGTCGGTTGAGTTGAGTCAGTATGACTGTAGACACCCCAATCTGAATCTCCCGATCGTTTTACGGTTTCTTATTTCCCCGATGATGAACCAGATCAAAAAGCAGTCTTGAGGTTGGAAAGGTTTGAGCTCGATGTGTGCGGAACCCCTTTGAACCCTTCGAACCCTTAAAAGAAAATAGAAAACCAATCAAACTTTGGTCTGGGTTGACCCTCGCGCGTGGAAGTCACTCCCTCGCACGATGGTATGCCTAGCCAGGTGTGGTCAAAGTCAAATGTTTGCCTATTGACCCACGCGTGACAGCTGTTACCCTCACGCGACGGTTCCACTCCCTCGCGCGATGGTCCAAAACAGTCCCTTTCACCTTTTGCCAGCTAGTTGGTTGCTTGCCTGGGGGCCTACAGGGCTACTGAACCCCGTTTTTCTCCACAGAATACTGTGCAGTGCAGGCTTTGGGACTTTCCTCTCACACTACCCTTCCCATCACCTTTCTACCAAGCTTCACCACCAAGTTAAGCCCTAAGGTGTTGTTTGCCACCTTCCTACCCCTTACACTCCTCCTATAAATACCCCCCTTGGTCTTTCATTACAAGGGTGACTAACTACAAAGTTTTGAAAGGTTAGGAAGAACACCAAGCACACTAAGGCTCTCAACCCTAGCACTTGCTCTTCCTTTCTTCACTCCATTTTCCATCACAAGCTTCACAACCTTGCTGAATCTTTTCCAAAACTTTCCAAGCAAAGGTATAACACCTTTACTGCTTACTGTTTGGATCCCTGAGGGGGCTGTTAGGGCCAGGATTGGTAATCAATACCAGTTCTGGTCCTAAAATCAGCAGAGTTACAAGAAACTGGGATCAAGCATACCCTCGCGTGACGGATTCAGACTCACGCGCGACAATTCACTGACTCACGCGACAGTCCTCGTGGGGTTTGGGGATGCTAGTTTTCCTTGTTTGTCATGTTATTGTTTATTTTAAAGCATGTTAGGTCTTTTAGATCACTGTTGTGCATGTTAAAACACATAGTCTAGCTTTTCTGGCTTTTTTACTTTGTTGGAATGCTTCTGGGTTGCATCTGGACCTGTACCAGAGCTCAGAGCATGCAAAGCAATTCCTGGAAGTCCAGTCAGGGCCTCGCGCGATGGAGTCATTGTCTCGCGCGATGGTCCTCTGATTTCCAGTAGCTGCCCTTGCATGAGCAGCTTGGCCCTTGGCCTCTGTTTTGTTACCCCCACTGTTTAGGGGTTGTATTTCAATTCATTTGGCTCCTGTTTGTATTAATTTGTAATAGTTAGTTAATTTTCAGTACATATAAACTGCTTGGTTTGCCTCCTGGGTGTGCACTGGTCCTTCCAGAGCCCAGAAGGGGATAAAATTCAACTTGTGGTGAGCCTTGAACCCTCGCGCGAGAGAGTGAGTGTGTCGCGCGATGGTCTTCTTTGCATGCACGTAGCTCCATGCATGCAAAGGTGGTCATGGTGTATGGCACACTCATTTTATGAGCAGTAGGGTTCATTTCTGATCAGAAGGTGGGATTTTATCTCATTTTTATAGTATTCCTTTCATTTACACATTATTCAATCACATCTTGCAAATTTGTTACAGTTTTAATCCCCGATTAACTGTTCCCCTGCCCTAATTGGCTTAAAATTGGTTAAAGAAGACGAATCATAAATATTTTCACAAAATGTCTAAGTAGAGACCGATCTCCGGATTGGGTGAGAGGGGTGCTTTAAAACCCTTCCCCTCTCGTAACTTAGCTCTTGAACCCAGATATGGTTATGACGGACTGGTTCCTTCACTTTTTCAAATCAAACAGCGCGGCAGGTGCTTCAAAATATAGTTGCTTGGGTGTCAGACCTTCAAACCCGAGTGGCGACTCTGTATTTTGCGAGCGCTTGCCTGCTTCTCCGCTTGCGCTCCCTTGATTTCCAGGCCGCTTTGGCAAAACGGGGAACGAAATCCATGATTTTTCCAAGGGCATGCTACCCACAATGACATCGACTACCAGCCGCGCACCGCAGTAAAGGGGCAAATTCTAGTGGACTTTATGGCAGAGTTCTCTCTTGCAGTAGCTCCCCAGCCTCCTATGAGAAAGGAGCAGACAACTGAGCCAACAGTCAGGAAAGGCAAGGCGCCTGCCGAGCAAAATCCATTGGAATGGAAACTATTCGTGGATGGCTCCGCATGCAACATCGGATCTGGGATTGGAATTGTGCTCTTCCCCCCTGAGGGAGTAATGATAGAGTTGTCCCTTCGGCTGGGTTTCAGTGCTTCGAACAATGTGGCGGAGTACGTGGCACTCTTGGCAGGGTTGAGAAGTGTAAAGACCCTAAGGGTAAGAAGAATACGAGTATTCTGTGATTCACAACTTGTGGTAAACCAGTTATTCGGTGAGTACGAGGCCCAGAATGAAAAGATGGCAGCCTACGTGGAGGCCACCAAGGATCTGCTTGACACTTTTAAGAAGGTGTACATTGAGCAAATAAGTTCTGGGCAGAACGCCCATGCAGATTCCTTAGCATGGTTAGCCGCAGCCGTGCCAACTGAGTTCAAGAGGAGGGTGGCAGTAGATTATCTTGCTGAGCCGAGCATTGGGAAGAGCGTGGAGTTGGTTTTGGACGTGAACCAAGGACAGAGTTGGATGGACCCAATAGTAGAGTTCTTACAAGATGGAACACTTCCCACTGACAAAAAGGAGGCTTACAAGACAAAAATGAAGTATGCGCATTTTTGGTTATCTCCTGAAGGGAAATTGTACAGGAAGGCCTTTACTGGTCCATACTTACTTTGTGTACACCCCGAGATGGTGCAAAAGTTCCTTCACGAAATCCATGAAGGAACATGTGGAAGCCATGCTGGAGGCAGGTCCATCGCCCACCGAGCAATAACCCAAGGGTACTGGTGGCCGCACATGCAGGAGGATGCAAAGGGTGTATGTAAAGATTTGTGAGAAGTGTCAGAAATTTTCGCCAATGATCCGAACACCAGCCGAGGATCTGGTTCCTTTGACAAGTCCTTGGCCATTCGCACAATGGGGAATAGACATCGTGGGTCCACTCCACAAGGCAACGGGCAATAGGAAATTTCTGTTGGTGGCAATAGACTATTTCACCAAGTGGATTGAGGCAGAGCCATTAGCAAAAATCACTGAACCGATGGTAGAGAGGTTCGTATGGAAGAGTATCATTACGAGGTTTGGGGTCCCTTATTCACTGTTACAGATAATGTGTCCCAATTTCAGAAAAAGTTCAAAAGCTCTTTGTGCCCAGTATGGATAAGGAACTATTACTCAACCCCAGCCTACCCACAGAGTAATGGGCAGGCGAAAGCATCCAACAAAACCATACTCGATGGGATCAAAAAGAGGTTGGACAAGGCCAAGGGGAAATGGCCCGACGAATTACCGTTGGTCCTATGGGCGTACCGAACAACTCCTAGGAGGTCTACGGGAGAGACCCCCTATTCGTTGGCATATGGAACGGAGTGTGATTCCATTGGAGGTTGGCCTGCCGACCAACGGAACCGCTTTGGTTGAAAGTGGGGGCAATGACAGAGCCTTGAAAGTTAAATTGGATCTTGCCGAGGAATGGAGAGAAAGGGCTTTAGTACATTGGCCTCATATCAAGAGCAGCTGATGAAAAGCTATAGCAAGCACGTCCACCCACGAGGGTTTAGTGTTGGAGACCTGGTGCTTCGAAAGGTGCTCGGCTACACCAAGGTGGCCAACGAGGCCAAGTTGGGGGCCAATTGGGAAGGCCCATACCGAGTTGCAGAGATGGTGGGCATTGGGACTTATCGATTGCCAGACTTGAACGGGAACCCAGTGCCAAGGCATTGGAATGCCCATAATCTGAGGAAATTCTTTGTTTGAAAGAATTTCAATCTATCTATTTTTCATTCTATTTTAGGATGCACATCGAGATTGTGTGGGAATTATGAATAAAATTCCCTTGTTTTTACTTTTTAGTTGCGAAGGGAACGCGTAACGACCCCTTGAGTTTTGGACTATGAATAAAGTCCTACGATTTAGAATTATGAGTACTGTTTTTACCAACTCTTTTTCTCGAATACAAAGTCAGGCCTCTTCCTTTATCCTCACTTTGTATTGGGGAGCAGAGGTGTATGGTAACTGTGTAGAATTTTGAGCAGTTCAAAACTTTGCAAGTACGAATATACCTGGTCAATTATACGGGTATGAATAAACCTGGCATGCATACGTGAACATGCGACGTAATCTGAGTGCGAACAGACTCATGCATTTTGGGATGCATACGATAACATGCATATTATGGCCAAATATGAACACATTTGGGCAATTAAATAAGTACGAGAAACTTACAAATATAATCTAAGTATGAATACACTTAGGATTATTTCTGAGTACGAGGAAACTTGAGAAGCATACGTAAATATGCATAAACTTATAACTTTCCGAGGTACGTGAAACCTTGGGAGGTATACGAGAATATATGGCTATTTTGCTCAGGTACGAAAAAACCTGGAGTGCATCTGACAATATGCACTATTTTGCCAAATATGACTACAGTTGGGCACTTATCTAAATACGAGAAATTTACAAGTATAGCCTAAGTATGAGTACACTTAGGATCATAACCAATATACGGGGAACCTTGGGAGCATATGCATGAACTTGTCCAAATACGAAGCACTAGGGGCGCATACAAGTAAATGCACTATTTTGATCTAACGTCATTCTTAAGTATGAAACACTTAGAAGTAATTTCTCCCCTGAAAAACGAAGTACTTGGGAATCTGCTAAGTACGAAAACACTTAACATTTGAGACTGGCCATGAGACGACCACGTGCACAGATAAAGGCCACGAAGGGCTAAGCAAAATAATTGTTCAAGCCAAACAGGGCCACCAAGATCACCCAAGTGCCATGAAGGGCCAAAATACCAGTGTTTATGTGTAGAAATGTATTTGTGCCATGCAGGGCAATGCCAATGGCCACGCAGGGCCAGCAAAATTGACTCAAAAGTTCAAATTGTCATAATCAAAGGAGGGTGAGATCCAACTTACTCTTCATTTGTTAGGTCTTGGATGGCAGGAGGAAAGGTTGGAACGGTTGTGCCATCTGCCACAGTGCTTGACTCAGGTGGACCACCACTAGCTTCCTTCTGGCCAGGGTTAGTCACTTCATCATTTTGGATAGCATCCGCATCTCGCTGCTCGGAGACATTGCCATTGAGCTCCTCATCGAGACTATCTTCTTCTACCACACCCTCCTCCTCGTCCAGAGCAGCCATCATGCTTAGGAGATCGATCTCCATCCAGAGGGGAGAAGATTTTGCTGCACCAGATTTTTCAAGGCAATCTACCCATCCAGCAGTCCATACTTGGTCTTGGATCCCAGGCATTTGGTTCTTGTAGCTCTCAGTGGCCACATTAATTCCATCCTTATAGCCCTGCTGGTAAGCGGCTTTGGCTTCGTTCTTGCTTGCCTCCAGCTCCGTGAGGGTTTGGTTCAATCTATCCTCAGCCCCGTCCAGTTTGCCCCTCAACTCATCCACAGTACCACGGGCCTGGTTTCTTTCTCTCTCAAGCCTAACAATGGAGTTTTGGAGCTTGGAATTTTCACTGGCAAGTCTTGCACGTTGAGGTTCAGATTGGCCAAGCTTCTGAGCCATGGCCACCATCTTTTACATTGCCTGGGAGTTTTAAGAACAAGACAGTGTTAGGCAAAAATGAAGGGGTGTGATTTACATCATTATTAAACACGAGAGGCTTACCTTGGCACTGTGGACCATGAATGATCCAAGCAGGTTGCCAGGGGAGCTGGATACCACTTTCTGCATATCTCCAAGGAGCATGAAGGCCTGGGATAGAGCCATGGCGGTCCCTTCGGACTTGACACTATCACAGATGGTGACAGGCCGGTTACTGTGAGAGAGTTGAGGAGCCTAGTAGGTGTCGTGACTGAGACAGTTTGAGGTGGGATTCCTTCATTCAAAAACGATTCCAAACGCTGGCGTTTGTCGTGGTGGCTGGCCTCAATTTCTTCAAGAGAGAAGCCTGGAGGTGTGTCCAATTGAGTGGACCCTCGACGACCATGAGACGGTGCCAGACTCCGAGAGCGTCCGCAGCAACGAGCAGCCCCACGTCCTCTTCCACGGCCAGCTCCAGAAATGGTAAGAAGGTTGCTGAGGTTAATTGGCTAGGTCATTTCTTGAGGCGGAGGGGATGGAGAATAACCACTGGGTGACGAGGAGGCTTCTTCGGCGAGTTGTATGGGCTCATCAGGGAGTGGTGGGGTCTGTGAACGCCTTTCTCCTTCTTGCTCGGGCTACGGGACGGGAGGACCAGGGATTATGGGGTTGTCGGCTACTCGGATCTGCCGATCAATGAACCCACCGTACGATGCCCTATAGCTCAAAAGAACATGGGCTGCTCTTACTCGACTTGCTAAGTAGGTCCCTTGTCCGTTAAAGGCAAGTGCACGGTTGATATCTGCTACATGAACTTAGGGGGTAATGATGTCATGCCCCTGGAAGACGTTTGTGGCTGCAGAACACGAAAGGTTAACAGTCAAAAAAATGAACAATAAACGGTGCAATACGAAAGATTGCTCGGCAAAGAATCTACGAGAAAAAGAACTCACGCGGAGTGCCAAATCTGTGGGTCGCGTGAAAGCCTACGACTTTGCCATCCTCGTCTCTGGGCTCGAAATTGCCCGTAAAGATTAGGAAGTCATCGTCATCCCCTCGAGCGGAGTCAGGCAATTCAAGCACAAGTCTCTTCCTGGAATCCCTACTCTTTAAATAGTAGGTTAAGGCATCTCCGGTGCGGGAGATGCTGTAAAGATGGTGGATGTCGTGCAGGCCTAATGATGTGCCTAGCATCTGGTTCAGGGCATGTACACCCATAACAACCCTAAAAAAATTGGTAGACACTTGCATAAGGGAAAGCCTATAGTGGGCTAGAACTTGGCGGAGTAAAGGAGCCAGAGGAAACCTAACACCTCCTTCTACAATGGCCACAATCGGGATGTGGAGAGTGTCATTATCGGGGCACTCTCAAATAGCGTCCTCAGGAGCGAGTGTAGTGGCCACATTGTCAGGGATCTCGTAACGAGATCTGAAATTGGTCATGGCTTGGGGGGTGTTACAGTGGCGTCTAAATCTCCCCATTGTAAACAGGAGTAGTACAGACAAGAGCCATGGGTACGAAAAAACCCTAGATACAAATCAGAGAAAGCCTAAATCAACGAGAAAGATGAGCCAAATGGAGTGTAGTGACTTACGATTGTGATAGTCAGAAATCTTAAAAACTGCAGAAAGGAAGAGACCTTGAGACAAAAGCATTGATGGCGGGAGTGCTCGAAGCCTTTTTTCTGCAGAAGGAACTTGGAAAGAGGATGGGGGTTCAAAATGGGATGAAAACTCAAATATACCCTAAAAATGAGTGGGGTGGCGTATGAGGAAGGTCACCCCAGATGCCATTTGGGCATTCCGTTCCCCAAAGGATGTCCATTCGCATTTAATGTGGGCGGTACGAAGCATGCTGCGTGTAAAGTTAAGCCTGCCCAGACCAAACGATGGGACTTTTTACCTGGACTAATGATGAAAGTTGCACCAAATACGAGAATGAGGTGCAGGAGCAAAAAAAGAGAACTTTGCTCAGTGCTTAAAAGCTTTGCTCGTCATATTAAGTGAAAATAACAAGTAAAGTTGGGGAGCAATTGTAGGGAGGTATTCCCGAACAGGTGCACGAGAGGCCCGAACACGTGGTACGCGAGAGCACAGTAAGATAATAATGGGGGATAGTCGCCGTGCGAAACTATGGTCGGCAGTAAGGACCAGTGACATGAGAAGTCATTGGTACAGGAAACCCAAACAAGGGCATGATCCAATAAACACGAGTAGTTATTGGACCAGGAGTCTAGTAAAGGATAGTGACATGTGAAGTCACTAGTCCAAGTAGTTTGTTCGGCAATGAGAGGGCCGAACAGGAGCAGCATTCTGGGAGGCAGCCTCAGCTGTAGGGAACGCTTTGGAAGGTTCCAAAGCGGAGACGTAAGGTAAGGAAATAGGATCTTGATGAAATAAGATCTGGAGAAAATACCCAACGGGAATGGGATGTTCGGCCGGCTATAGGAAAGAGTCCTAAATGGTCTAAGGTAATGAATGATTAAGGGAACGAGAATCCAAGATATTCTGGGTTTCCTATACGAGATAGGAAACCTAGGGCAACACGGGTTCTTGGGTAGCAAGCATCTGTGAATCTATAAATATGAGGTAAACCTAGAGGTAAACGTACGCATTACGCAATACATAGCATTCGAGTTATTTTCTTACTAATAATTATGGTTTTCTATTAGTACGTGACACTAACTTAGGCATCGGAGGGCCTTTGCCACGAGAGGCAAAGGTGCGCTCACCCCTTGTCTGTTTTGCAGATAAGGATTCCGGCGACGTACTAGTGTTCAGGTGATAGACACGAAGTAGCGCTTACGTTTTTGTGTTGTTCAAAGTTCCTTTCATTTTTTCTGCACTTACACCAGTCATGGCCCTAAAGTCAGCAAGGTTACAAGAACTGTGATCAAGCAAACCCTCGCGCGATGATCTCGTTACCTCGTGTGACAGTTCTGTCTGCATGAGAATGGATCACGTGGGGAAGGGGGTGCTGGTCTTTAACAGCTCGTTTGGTTGAGGTGATTTCGTGAGAAAAGAAAGGGGACGGAGGGAGAAGTGATTCTCCCCCTCATTTGGCAAGGCCAGAAGGCGAGAGTGGGTGAGAGAAGGAGGGAGACGGGAATCCCCTCACGCCCCAGTTTCGTTTCTCACCAAAAGTGGCGAGATTCTGTGAGAAAGGGAGAGAGTTAGGCAAGTGAGGCACGTGGGTGAGAGTAGATCTCACTCGCGCAACTTCCGACAGCACGTGTGGTCCACCCTCTCGTCGGATCGTCGTCGTACTTACACCGTTTCTTCGTCTCGTCAAGAAGAAGCTACTTCTGTTATCAAAATTGAGTTTTGAACACTTTGATTTCGAACCAGTCGCCGGAGATGGAATTTCGATCAGTTGCCGGAGATGGAGTTCCAGTCGCCAGAGATGATGTTTGGTCGCCGAAGAAGAGAGAAACAGAGAGGTTTCAGGTCGTCGGAGATGGAGTTGAGGTCGCCGGAGATGTGGAGAGAGTTTGATTTCTCATGATTGCTTGGATGGGTGGGTGAGGAACCAAAATCCTTTCTTCTCTTTTCTCACTAATAAGGGAGACCACTCCCCTCTCTTTTCTTTTTTCACCTCCATTGCCAAAGGGGCTGTAAGTTTCCTATGATGCTTTTAACTATTTTGAAGTATGTTTAGGAATAAACTCACTGCTTTGCATGACACTACAAAAAAAATTGCATTAGGTGACAAATGAAAATCGCCACAAATTGCATATTTTTCGTCACAAATAGTATAGGTGACGAAAAAAAAATTGTCGACTAAAGGTTGTCGAGGATTCCTCCCTGGTGGCGAAATCCGTTTTTCGTCACCCATAGTGCCTTTTGACGACGAAAAATTTTGTCACTAAAAAATCACTTTTTCTCGTCACTAATTGTGCTTTTTGACGACGAAATATTTCGTCACCATTGCCATAATTATTTGTCACCCATTTTCAATTTCGTTACCGATTGTGGCAGGTAATTGATCAAGTTAAGCACATAGGTGACAAAAAAAAATCGTCACCGAATGATTTCATTAAAAAATAATAAAGGTGATGAAAGATTGTCGATCACCTAACTCTTCTTACAATACAATATTATCCTGTTTATTTCAATACTAAGACAAAAAAATAAATTATACATTACCCCATATGTAATAGCCAACACATCTTCATAAACCAATATAATCATGTCCAAATTAGACATCCATTAATCACGAGAACTATGTACTCTACACCAAAATGACCATCCGCACCCATAGGGTCTAAACCATCAATGTCCCCATGACAAAAACATGAAAGGTAGCATCAATACCATATATGTTCATCATAGTTCGGTAGCATCATTAAAATAAAAAAAGAAGACTCGGCACTTCAACAAAAAAGGAGTCTTCATAGAAGCATATATCCAGAAAAGAAGACTTGGACTTCATCCAAAAATAAAGTCTTCATAGAAGCATATATCCAAACAAAAAGTCTTCATAGTAGAGCGTATATATACCATCTTCCCCGCTACCAAACTTATGCATATTCAATCTGCACACATGAAAAGTAGGATAAAGTATATTTTGGTTATGATGTTAATAGAATACAAATAAACTTAATAATATACAAATGAAACATGTGAGGACCTAACTCAAAATACAACACCAGTACCACGACCTTAAACAAGCAAAAGTTCACCGCATGGAAAGATTAATGCACAAAACCAAACTTTTAAAGAAAGAAAAAGCCTCATACTCTTGTATAACTGAGTCGCCTATCTCTATTATAAAACAGAAGGGTGTGGGGACAAGTTGTTGGAATGGCTAAGATTGGTTTGATCCAAGGGCTAAGAGGCATTCTCCTCACCTCATTAAAGAGCCCATATTTTTTAGCTAATTACACAACTGCCATACATGCCTAGCCACCACATCCAAAAACGTATTCACCGTACTTTTTTTTAATCCGAATTCACCGTACTTCGTCTTTTGAAACCCCCACGCCAGAATTTCTCTCTCTCTCTCTCTCTCTCTCTCTCAAGGCACCACCTCCATCACCATCGTCCTCTCTCCCACTCCCTTCTTATTCTCAGAAAAATCCCTAACCCCCAACTTTCTATGTCCACCCTCCTTTGTCTCTGAGCAGCCCGACCACCAATTTGTCGTCCATCCTAGCCTCCTCCATCCATTGCAGTCCTTCTCCGATTCATTGCCAAAATATCAAACAACCTTTGTAAGTTCGATTTTTTATTAGTTCAGTACCCTTTTCTGTTCTGAAGTTTGCAATTATTGCTGGTTTTTGGTTTCTTATTAATCACACATGACATACATTCATTGCATTCAATGTGTTTGTTAAAATGCATGGTAGAAAGAGAACTCCATTCAGACATCTTAAAAAAATTGAATTATAGAACTGAATAATTAGCATCGGGGGCAAGGAAACAAAAACAAAAAAATTTCTGGGCTTCCTAATATTTTTGTTGGTAACTTTACATCGGGGGGCATGGAAACAAGTTTGCAGTAGATCTTCCATATTTTGTTAGTAGAACACAAATCTAAAACCAGAGCTCTTCAAATTCTAAGCATCATTCAAAACTCTCCAGCTTATAGGCTCTTTTTTCCATTCAGGCATTTCTTCCCATTCCTTTTGAAAAAAAAAAAAAACAAATAAGCAGCAAATTGTAGACGAAAAGAACTCAAAGGAAAAAAGACTTACCAGCATTATTTTTTTGATCGGTACTTACTGGCAATTCTGGTGCAAGAGAAACGACCATGAAGTATTCTTAAGCCAATTAAGTAGAATAGGGCCCGAGGAAAAACAGAAAAATAGTGGAAGAAAGGTTCAAAATGATCAAAACATATCAACAGGACAGAAAGTGATGTATAAAATCTAAAGTGATGCAGAGCACTAACTGATGTACTGCTTGGTATTAACTTTTTACCTGGTATTTACTGGAATTACATAAGCAAATTGATAGTTCTTTTTTCTTTTGTGCCACTAAGAAGAGGATCACATGCTACACACTAATGTTTGAGCCGCTAGCTAACAAGTGTCGTAGGCACGGACAATTTCAACCGGGGTGCGTAGTGCCGTAGGCACACACTAGTTTATCTATAAAATGTATGTCTAGTAGCCATGTTTAATTGATCCAATGGTATAGTCAGATTCTAAGCATAATTGTGTTATTATTGGCAATATTTGTGCGAGATTTACCCATGCCCGTTTGAAAAATTAAGGCCCATACTTATAGTCCTACTGAATTTAAATGCAGAATGTAGAATAATAAAAGGATTGTTATGTGAAGCTACATGCTTTTATACACCTAAGGTGTTGTTTGTCCCCATATATGTCGTGTCCCCACGTGTGCATGTCGTGTCCCAGTGGTAAAGGAGGTGGAAACCTCTCTGTTATGGGACATGACGGATCAGCAGACCCCCCGAACCACATATCAGCAACAGATGGAAAAGTCCCATGATTAGCATCAACAACTACATCAGATCTCGATAAATGAAGATATACCACTACAGTAATAGCATAGCAAAACCAGAGCAATAATAGTCTAAAACCAGAGCAATAATAGCCCAGAAACTCCATGATTATCAGCTACAACAAGAACCAAGCTGGATAGTTTCAAACATTAGGTCTCTTGAAGAAAAACCACAGTAGCAAACAACATAGCAATACCAAAGCAAGAGGAATGCTACATAACCTATTTGTTTCCTGATTGACTATTTGTGTCTATCACAGACTCATAAGATGTGGAGATAGTTAATATCAAACCAGAGAACATAAAAACTTTCATAATCTCTACAAATAGAAAATATATGCTCAAAAAAGGTGGAAAACCAACAAAAATATATAGCCCACTCCAGCCTAGTTTTCTCATGATGAATGTAAATAGGGAAAGAATGATGTACTAACCAGCAAGTCGTTAACCGATGTCACCACTAGTTCATATTAATACTATCCACGATGAGTTTCAAACTTCTCAAGAGTACCACAAGTATACTACAAATGGCAAAAGACTTACCTTAATAGCAGGTTCAACGAGGTTGACAAGTTAAATGCAATTCAATCCTAAAACCCTTCTTACCTGCAAAACATCATCATCAATTAGCTGGAGTCTTGGACACCTATCCAATACGGACACCGGTATCATTAGTAAATAAGTTCCAACCAAAAATAAAAACAAACCAACCAAAAAACAAAACAAACAACGACAAAAAGCATAGCTGAAGTGTAGGGAGGTAATCCCGAATAGGTACAAACATGACCCGAACACGTGGTATGTGGGGCCCAGAATAAATATAATCGGAGCATCCGTCGCGCAGTACGGTGAACAACAATAAGAACCGGAGACATGAGAGGTCCCAGGTCCAAGATACTCGAGCAGGGGTATGGTCCAAAGAGTAAAGGAAGTTGTTGGACCAGTCGCATGGTAGAGGGACCAGTGATATGAGAAATCATTGGTCGGATGGAATGACCGACAACGAGAGGGCGAGCAGGAGCAGCATTACGGAGGAGGCGGCTCCAGAAGAGTCCAGAAATGGCAAATACCCAGTAAAAAAAAAAGAGATCTGGAGAAGATACCCAACGGGAATGGGGTGAATGGCCAATTAAGGAAAGAGTTCCTAAATGGTCTATAAGGTAATACACGGTTAAGGGAACGAGGATCCCTGATATTCTGGGTTTCCTGTACGAGAAAGGAAACTTAGGGCAACGAGATGGCTTGGACAGCAAGCATAAGTGGATCTATAAATATGAGGTAAACCTAGAGGTAAAGGTGTGCAATTCTTGGCTATTTGCTCATTACCTACTGATAATTAGGGTTTTCACTAGTACGAGATACTAACTTTGGCATCGGAGGGCCTTTGCCACGAGAAGGCAAAGGTGCGCTCACCCGTTGTCTATTTTACAGGTTCAACTCCGGCGGTGTGCTAGGGTTCCGGCGAGGGGTTCAACGTAGCCCTTACGATTTGGTGTGGTTCAAAGGCTCTTTCGTTTTCCTGCACTTACAATTGGCACCGTCTGTGGGAAATGAAAGAGATCCCTTTGAAAAAGCGACCATGGTGGAAGAAGATCCAAAAACCCCACTTGACCCAAATAATCAGGAGGATGGGGGAGGCGACAACTCCCCACCAGATCCTCCGAGAAAACCCGATGGCGGGCATGCAAGGCGAACCACGAGTAAGGACCGCCCATTGGCAGTGCGTGGCAATTCCAGAAACAAAGATGGAAGGACGGCCACGGAGTCCACTAGAAGGAGTAAGTCCCGCTATGGGAGAGAGTCTGTTGCGCATTCGAAAAGTGTGCACAGCAAAGAAGATATCTTGGACAATAAGAGACAGGAAATAGAGGAGTACGCTCGTCTGATTAGGAGACGAGAATACGAGATTCAGCAACTGCAATGGATACGAGAACATCCAGAGGGCTCTGGACTTTCACGAAGAAAGTCCAAAGGAGAAAAGCTGGCTGTGGTGAAGTACAAGAGAGCTTCTTCACGAAAAAGAAGAAGCAGGAGTCTCACTCCAAGGAAACTAAGGACTTCTTCACAAAAAAGGAGAAGCCGGAGCAAAAGTTCCACCCCCGAGGTAGGAGGAACAAAGAAGCACCACAGGGACAGTTACGAGAGACCTGATTCCGATTGGGAAAGGAATGATGCCCGGGCTGCAAAGGGGCCAGAAGAGGAAGCCATGTCTGCACGAGAAGCAGCACGGAAGGCCCTCAGCAATATAGCAACTTCTCCTTTTGCAAAGAGATTGCAGGAGGCAAGGTTGCCGAGCAGGGTGAAACACGGGACGTTTATCCTGTACGAGACCAATGCAGACCCGGTGGCTCACATACAACATTACCAGCAGGCGATGTTTATGCACGACGGCGATGATGCAATCATGTGCAAGATGTTCGCATCTAGTTTGGGAAAGGTGGCCCTATCCTGGTTCCATAAGTTGGGGCCGAACACCATACGAGGATGGAGACAATTGGCCGAGGAATTCACTGCTCGGTTCTTGACGAGCAGGAAGCCCCCCAAAACTTTTGAGAGTCTCTCCGTTATGAAACAAGGGGAGAATGAGCCGATCAGGGACTACGCCAAAAAGTATTGGGAGACTTTCAATGAGATTGAAAGTTGTAGTGAGGAGTATGCAATAGCAACGTTCAAGACTGGCCTCGCTCGAGGAGCTACGAAAGTCCTAAACATTAGCCAGTGAGCGCACCGGCAAAGCCGATGGAACGTAATTGAGCAAAGATGCCGTGGAACGAGGATGACATACTACTGGAAGACGGCAAGCTAAGTGCCGAGCAAGTCAAGGGCCCTGCGAAGAAGGCGGATAAGCCAGAGCCCAAGACTTACAGAGAGAGGAAGGAGAATGGGCAGACTAAGAAAGAGTCATACCGAGAGAAGCACGCCCCTGACCAAAAGTCTTTCTTCTCAGTAACGACGGTTTGGAAAGAACCGATTTATCGGGTTCTTTATCGAATAAAGAACCGCCCGTACTTTAAGTGGCCTCCAAGGCTGGAAGGTGATAAAGATGCAAGAAGAGCTACGAGTCAGCACTGCAGTTACCACAAGGACTGGGGTCACATGATGGAGGATTGTGAGATGTTTAAGCAACACCTTGATGACCTGGTCTCACGTGGGTATCTGAAGGAGTTCATCCAAGAGGAGCACAAGGGTGTTGAGAAAGCGATGGAGCTGGATTACGAGCAGAATCCAAGGGCGTGATCCATATGATACATGGATTAGCCACACCTTATACGAGAAATGAGGTGAGGTTGCTCCAGAGGCAGGTGAAACACGACCAGCATGTGATGCGGTTGGGAAAGAAACGAGGACGTGACGCGGAAGGATGCAACGAGGGCATAGTCTTCACGGATGAGGACCTGGGAGGAGTCCAGGTGCCGCACAATGATGCTCTTGTCATAACCCTACGAATTGGGGAATATGACATGGAAAGGATCCTAGTGGATTCAGGAAGTTGCACCGAGGTGCTTTATTACGACGCATTCAAAAAATTGGGGTTGGCACATAGACTTGGTACAGTCAGTAACCCCGTTGGTCAGGTTCAGTGCAGGAGCAATTTGGCCATTGGGTAAGGTGACCCTCCCTGTTCGGGCAGGAACTGTAGTGCGGAGAACCGATTTCTTAGTGGTGGACGTGCCATCTTCCTATAACGCGATTATAGGAAGGACTTGGTTACATAAGATGAGTGCAGTTTCCTCCACCTACCATCAGATGGTAAAGTTTCCAGGGTCCAATGGTATCGAGAAAATAAGAGGGAACCAAAAGACAGCCCAACAATGCTTGGTTTCCATAATCAAGAAGCCACCCAAGGCACGGTTGGTGCAAACAGTCGAGGTTACCAACCAGCCGACCATCGAGGATGTCGGAAGGAATCCGGCCGAGAAAGTGGTGGAAGGATTGAGGAAGGCCCAGATCAACGAGAATGATCCCGAAAGGTATTTCCTGATTGGGGAAAACCTGTGCAAAAAAGAAGAGGAAGAGTTGGTGAAGTTCCTCAAAGAGCACGTCGATGTGTTCGCTTGGGTACCCGAGGAGATGCCTGGGGTGGATGCAAACATGATTTGCCACCACTTGAATGTGGACCCACAACACAAACCTATAATGCATAAGAAAAGAAGATCTGCCGTACAGCATGTGGATCCTGTTATCGAGGAAGTTGACTATTTGCTCGAGGCAAAGGCGATACGAGAGGTGTACTACCTGAAGTGGTTGTCCAACACAGTGGTGGTGAAAAAGAAGAATAGGAAGTGGCGAGTTTGCGTCGACTTCACAGATCTAAACAAGGCGTGTCCAAAAGACAGTTTTCCCCTGCCCAGGATAGATCAATTGGTGGATGCAACAGCTGGGTATGGACGTATGAGCTTTCTCGACGCTTATCAAGGATATCACCAGATAGCCATGTACGGGCCCGATCAGGTGAAGACGTCTTTTATCACACCACGAGGGCTGTATTGTTACAATGTTATGCCCTTTGGTCTGAGGAATGCTGGAGCGACTTATCAGAGACTAGCAATGATTATGCTAAAGAAGTTGCTCGGCAAGACCATGGAGGTATACATAGACGACATGGTGGTCAAAAGCAAAGAGAAACAGGACCACATCGCTGATCTAAAAGAAGCTTTTAAGATACTGAGGGAGTATAAGCTGAAGCTCTACGCCTCGAAATGTGCCTTTGGAGTAAGTTCTGGGAAGTTCCTAGGTCACCTAGTGACCATTAGAGGGATAGAGGCGAATCCCGATCAAATAATGGCTTTGTAGAAGCTACAGAGTCCAAGGACCACGAAGGAGGTCCAGCGATTGACGGGGATGGCGGCAGCCCTTAACAGGTTCATTAGTCGTTCAAGCGACAAGTGTAGACCTTTCTTTCAGTTGTTGAAGAAAAGAGAGGGTTACGAATGGGGAGCAGAATGTGAGCAGGCATTCCAAGACGTGAAGAAGTACTTGGCGGCAGCCCAGCTTCTGTCCACTCCTGAGCCTGGTGAGATCTTGACCTTGTACTTAGCGGTATCTGAGCATGCTGTTAGTGCGGTCTTACTGAGGAACAAGGGATCCGAACAAATCCTGTCTATTACGTGAGCAAGACGCTACTGGATGTAGAGACGAGATATCTGCCCCTTGAAAAATTGGTCCTGGCACTGAGGACGGCGGCTAGGAAGTTGCCCCATTACTTCCAAAGTCACAAAGTTGTGGTTTACACAGAGTTCCCCTTGAAGTCGTTGTTTCGAAAGGCCGATTTCTCGGGACGAATATCAACGTGGTCGGTGGAATTGAGCCAGTATGATATTGATTATCAGCCGCGCATGGTAGTCAAAGGGCAAGTTTTGGCAGATTTCGAGGCGGAGTTATCTCCCACAGTGGCTCCACTGCCTCCTACGGGAAAGGAGCAGTTGGTCGAGCCATCAGCCGAGAAGCGAAGGGCACCTACCGAGCAGGACCCTTTGGAATGGAAGCTTTATGTTGATGGATCCGCATGCAACACCGGATCTGGAATTGGGGTGGTATTTTTCCCTCATGAAGGAGTTATGATTGAGTTGTCCCTGCGCCTGGGTTTCAGTGCGTCAAACAACGTGGCGGAGTACGAGGCACTCTTGGCAGGAATACGAAGTGCGAAGTCCTTGAAAGTTAAGAGAATTTGAGTATTCTGTAATTCACAACTCGTGGTGAATCAGCTGTCCAGGGAGTATGAGGCCCGGAATGAGAAGATGGCAACCTACGTAGAGGCAGCCAAGGATTTGCTTGACACCTTTGAGAAGGTACACATTGAGCAGATAAGCTCAGGCGTGAATGCCCACGGCCCGACTCAGCTTGGTTGGCAGCGGCTGTGCCAACAGAGTTCAAGAGAAAGGTAGCAGTGGATTATCTCGCTGAGCCGAGCATTAGTAAAAGTGTGCAATTGGTCTTGGACGTGAACCAAGGACCAAGTTGGATGGATCCAATAGTGGAGTTCCTACGAGATGGGACACTCCCCACAGATAAAAAGGAGGCTCATAAGATAAAGACGAAATCTGCAAGGTTTTGGCTGTCACCAGAGGGGAAATTGTACAGGAAGTCCTTCACTGGACCATACCTACTTTGTGTGCATCCCGAGATGGTGCAGAAATTCCTCCACGAGATACACAAGGGAACATGCGGGAGTCATGCAGGTGGGAGATCCATTGCTCACCGTGCAATCACCCAGGGTTACTGGTGGCCGCACATGCAAGAAGATGCAAAGGTGTACATAAAGATTTGTGAGAAGTGCCAGAAGTTCTCACCTATGATCCGAAGACCAGCCGAAGATCTGGTGCCCTTGACAAGCCCTTGGTCGTTTGCGCAATGGGGAATGGACATCGTGGGTCCACTCCACAAGGCAACTGGGAACAGAAAATTTCTGTTAGTGGCAACATACTACTTTACCAAGTGGATAGAAGCGGAACCACTGGCAAAGATCACAGAACCTATGATAGAAAGGTTCGTGTGGAAGAGCATCATCACTCGATTTGGAGTTCCTTAGTCTTTGATCACTGATAATGGGTCGCAGTTCTAGAAAAAGTTCAAAGCTTTTTGTGCCGAGTATGGAATAAGGAACTACTATTCCACACCAGCCTACCCTCAGAGCAATGGGCAGGCAGAAGCATCCAACAAGACTATACTTGACGGGATCAAGAAACGGTTGGACAAAGCAAAAGCCAAGTGACCCGACGAATTGCCACTGGTCCTGTGGGCGCACTGAAAAACTCCAAGGAGGTCTACGGGAGAGACCCCCTATTTGCTGGCATATGGAACAGAGGCTGTGATTCCATTGGAGGTTGGTTTGCCAACCAACAGGACCATACTGGTAGAGAGTGGGGGCAATGACAGAGCTTTAGAAATTGAGCTGGACCTTGCTGAGGAAAGGAGGGAACGAGCTTTAGTGCACCTGGCCTTGTACCAGGAGCAGCTGATGAAAAGCTACAACAAGCATGTCCACCCACGTGAATTTGGTGTTGGAGACCTTGTGCTACGAAAGGTGCTCGGCAACACCAAAGTGGCCAACGAGGGCAAGTTGGGGGCCAATTGGGAGGGCTCATATCGAGTTATAGAAGTTGTGGGCATTGGGGCATATCGATTGGCAGACCTGGATGGGAACCCGGTACCAAGGCCCTGGAATGTTCACAACTTGAGGAAGTTCTACGTGTAAAGAACTTCGATTTCGTTTTTATTCTGTTTAGGATGCACATCGTGATTGTGTGGAAATTATGAACAAAATTTCCTCGTGTTTGCTTTTATTAGTTGCAAGGGGTACGCGTAACGCCCCCTTGAGTTTTTCGAATTATGAATAAAATTCACGGATTTAGGTAACACAAATGTTGTTTTTTACGAGTTATTCTTTTATTATGCTTTAAATACGAAGTCAAGCTATGTCCTTAGTCCTTACTTCGTATTGGGGAGCAGAGGTATAGGGTAACTAAATGAAATTTTGAATGTCTCATTTTTTGCCAAGTACGAATATACTTGACTGTTTGCTCGGGTACGAATACACCCAGAATTTTCCCAAGTACGAATATACTTGACTGTTTGCTCGGGTACGAATACACCCAGAATTTTGCCAAGTACGAATATACTTGACTGTTTGCTCGGGTACGAACAAACCCAGAACGCATACGAAATTATGCACACTGTTCCTAAGTACCATTTGCTCGGGTACGAGTATACCCAGAAAACATACGAGATTATGCACACTATTCTCAAACACGAATATGTTTGGGATAATTTCAAGTACGAATAGACTTGTTTACTTATACGGGTGCGTGCCCACATAAACTTCCAACATACTCAGGGTGTGAATACACTCGAGATTACCTAGTCCAAATACGGGCACATTTGAGCAACCTAAGTGTGAATATACTGGGGAAAGTTTCCAAGCATGAAACATATGGGCTGCGTACGTGAACATGTAGCAATGTCTAAGTTCAAAAAAACTTGATGGTTGCTCGGGTATGAACAAACCTTGAGCACTTACGTGAACATACAACATTATATGAATATGGTTAACAGCTTGCTCGGGTACGAACAGACCCTAAATACATACGAGTGCTTGTTCTGGTAGACAAGCTACGAATGCAACTAGCATTACTCTAAGGTACGAGAAACCTGCAATAGTGTAAATAGGAATACAGCTAAATCATCAACAGGCACGATGAAACCTGGGGAGCACATGAGCGTGTGCAAACACAAGGCTAAAGTACGAAGACACTTAGCACGTAAAATACAAGCCATGAGATGGCCACCTGCATTGATAAAGGCCACGAAGGGCCATGCAAACAATAGTTCAGGCCAAACAAGGCCACCCAAAACATTCCAAAGGCCACGGAGGGCCAAAACACGAGAATTAAAATGTGCAGAAATGCATCAAGTGCCACACAGGGCAGCGCCAAATGGCCACTCAGGGTCGGCAAAAATTGATTCAAAGTTTCAATTGTTATCACTACGAAGAGTCCAACTTACTCTTTGTTTGTCAAATCTTGGATGACAGGGGGAGAGGCTGGAGCAGTTGCAGAGGCAGGGGCAATTGCATCATCCATAGCAGTGCTAGGTTCAAACGGACCACCACTGGCTTCCTTCTGGCCAGGGTTGGTCACTTCTCCAGTTTGATCAGCATCAGCATTTTGCTGTTCGGGGACATTGGCGTTAAACTCCCTGTCCAAGCTGTCTTCTTCTACAACCTCTTCCTGCTTCTCAACAACTTGGGAGCTCGGAAGGTCGATCTCTGTCCAAAGGGGGGAAGACTCTGCTGCACCAGATTTTTTGAGGCAGGCCAACCAGCCAGCCTCAAAGACTTAGTTCTGGATCCCAGGCATTTGGTCTATGTAGCTCTCAGTGGCCCCGCGGATTCCCTCATTGTAGCCCTGCTGGTAGGCAGCCTTGGCCTCATTCTTGCTCGTCTCCAACTCTGTGAGAGTCTGGTTTAAGCTCTCCTCGGCCCCTTCTAGCTTGTTCCTCAACTCATCCGCAAGCCCGCGGGCTTGATTTCTCTCTCTCTCCAGCCTAACAATAGTGTTCTGCAGCTTGGAGTTCACTTGCCAATCTGGCACGTTGGGGCTCAGACTGGCCAACTTTCTGTGCCATGGCCACCATCTTCTGCATTGCCTGGAGATTTTAAACACAGAAGCAGCATTAGGCACAAAACCGGGATACGAGATTGACATCGTTGCTAAGGAAGCATGGCGGAGTTACCTTAGCGCTATGGCTCATGAACGAGCCGAGGAGATTGTCTGGGGAGCTGGCAATCATTTTTTGCATGTCCCCAGGAAGCATGAATGCTTGGGACAGTGCAAGCGTAGTCCCTTCGGACTCCACGCTATCACGGACGGTGACTGGCCGGCCGCAATGAGTAAGTTGAGGAAGCCAGAGTGGGGTTGGGGCTGCAGCAAGTTGTGATGAAGGCCGTTCGATCGTGGAGGTTTCCAACCATTAGCGTTTGTCACGATGACCAGCCTCAATCTCCTCGGGGGAGTAGCCTGGAGGAGCGTTCAGTTGAGCTGGGGCACGGCGACCATGAGATGGTGCTGGGCTCTGAGAGCGTCCACGGCCACGAGCAGTGCCGCGGCCTCTTCCACGGCCGGCTCCAGAGATAGTGAGCAAGTTGCTGAGATTGATGGGTTGGTCCATTTCCTGAGGAGAGGGAGATGGAGAGTATCCACTCGAAGACGTGAACGCTTCTTCGGCAAGTTGGATGGGCTCGTTGGGAAGCGGAGGGGTCCGAGAACGCCTCTCCTCTTATTGCTCAGGTTGTTGAGCAGGAGGATCTGGGATGATAGGGTCGTCTGCTGCTCGGATTCACCGGTCAATGAATCCGCCGTATGATGCTCGGTAGCTGAGGAGGACCTGGGCCGCTCTTGCTCGGCCAGCCAAGCACATACCTTGCCCGTTGAAGGCAAGAGCATGGTTGATGTCAGTAGCGTGCTCCTGAGGGGTGATGATGGCGTGCCCCTGGTTGACGTTTGTGGCTGCATAATAAGAGGAAGCAAGCAATCAGTAAAACAAACAATAGGAGGTGCAATACGAAATATTGCTCGGTAAAGAGGTTCTACGAGAAAAAGGACTAACGGTGGGTGCCAAATCTGTGGGGCGCGTGAAAACTGATGACTCTACCATCTTCGTCCACGGGCTTGAAATTCCCTGTGATGATGAGGAAGTCGTCGTCGTCTCCTCGGGCAGAGTCAGGCAGTTCGAGCACGAGCCTTTTTTTGGAATCCCTACTTTTGAGATAATAGGTCAAGATATCCTTGGTTCTAGAGATGCTGTACAGATGGTGAATGTCGTGAAGGCCTAATGATGTGCCTAGCATGTGGTTTAGGGCGTTGATGCCCATAACAACCCTAAAGAAGTTGGCAGAGACCTGCATAGGGGACAGTCTGTAAAGGGATAGAACCTGGCGGAGTAGCGGTGCTAGGGGAAACCTGACGCCGCCCTCGACGACGGCAACGATAGGGATGTGAAGGGTGTCGTTGTCAAAACACTCACGGATGGCATTTTCAGGGGCCAGTACAGTGGCCACGTTGTCTGGGATCTCGTATCGAGATCTTAAGTTGGACATCGTCTGAGGGTAATCACAATGCCTACAAAATCTACCCATAGCGAAGAATGTGGTGTGTAGGTTGTCTTGATGAAAAAGGGGGGGACAAGGGAACCCTAAATCAACTGTGGAAAATTCTGAAAAGAAGATGAAAAGAAGAGGGGAACGATGACTTACGAGGGTAACGGTCGGAGACTCTAGATGCAGAAAGGAGGAACCACGAGATGGTGAACAGTGCTTCAATGGCGAGTACGAATAACCTTCTTTTCTGTAGAGGGAGTTCTATAACGGGAGTGGTTTTGAATTTGGACGAAAATCCAATTATACCCTAACAGATGGGGTGACGTATGAGAAACGTCACCCCAGATGCCATTAGGGCATGCCTGTTCTCAAACGCCTGGCCGCATTTAATATGGACAAAGATCTGAGCATGCAGCGTGTAAAGGTGATAGCTGGAAAAGCCTGCCCAGACCAAACGATGAGACGTTTGGCCTGGACTAATGATGAGTTTGCACCAAGTATGAGAAACAGGGTGCAGGAGCAAAGGACGAGAACCTTGCTCGGTGTCAAAAAGCTTTGCTCGTCATATTAAGAAAGTTAACGAGTAAAGCTGAGGAGCCATTGTAGGGAGGTAATCCCGAAAAGGTACAAACATGACCCGAACACGTGGTACGTGGGGCCCAGAATAAATATAATCGGAGCATCCACCGCGTAGTACGGTGAACGACAATAAGGACCGGAGACATGAGAGGTCCCAGGTCCAAGATACCCGAGCAAGGGTATGGTCCAAAGAGCAAGGGAAGTTGTTGGACCAGTCGCATGGTAGTGGGACCAGTGATATGAGAAATCATTAGTCCAGATAAACTGTTCGGCAACAAGAGGGCCGAACAGAGCGATTCTGGAGAGACGCTCCAGGAAGAGTCGAAATGGCAAATACCCAAGAAGGAAAAGAGATGGAGAAGATACCCAACGGGAATGGGGTGAATGGCCAATTAAGGAAAGAGTTCCTAAATGGTCTATAAGGTAATACACGGTTAAGGGAACGAGGATCCCTGATATTCTGGGGTTCCTTATACGAGAAAGAAAACCTAGGGCAACGAGATGGCTTGACAGCAAGCATAAGTGGATCTATAAATATGAGGTAAACCTAGAGGTAAAGGTATGCAATTCTTGGCTATTTGCTCATTACCTACCGATAATTAGGGTTTTCACTAGTACGAGATACTAACTTTAGCATCGGAGGGCCTTTGCCACGAGAAGGCAAATGTGCGCTCACCCTTTGTCTGTTTTACTGGTTCAACTCCGGCAGCGAGCTAGGGTTCCGGCGAGGATTAAGAAGTAGCCGTTACGATTTGGTGTGGTTCAAAGGCTCTTTCGTTTTCCTGCACTTACATAAAGCGCGTAAAAGGGAAACAAGTGCTTAGATGAATCAAAGTTGCATCAATATGCTTCGGTCAGTTTGTGCAAGCCTTTTACCCATTGTGCTGCATGAGGCCATTAAGAAAGAGTTAAACTGGGAAGAAAAAAGTTCAGACCATTAGTTCCAAACAAGCAGTCACAATCTTTGAATTACAAGAACCAAATACTTGAAGTTAGAATTTAATCTTTTCCATTTCCCAGCACAAAGTAAAAACATTGCAAGAAACTCCCATGTATAGTCACAATCCATCCACACACTACAACAAAAAACGCCTTTCACAGCATGCAAAAAATGCTATAGTAGGTAATAGACAGCGCTCCAAAGAATGTTGTATTAGCCTATGTTATTAAAAGTCTTAACTTCCTATAGCGTTCATTGCCCGCTGTTAAAAACTTTCTATAGCATTTATTGATTGCTATGATGGACAATTGTTGGCAAAATCTAAGTCCTCCACATATCAAAATCTGATCAAGCCCACATGCATTGATGTTGAGTAAAAAATGTGATTGAGAACATCATAATCTAATGCAGATGAAACAAATGTGATTGCAAGTCCTTTGGTACCAAACCTAACAACTCTTCCTACCTGCAAAAGAAGTGAAACAAAAGCATAGCAAGAAAGATGGCTCAAGGAGCACACAAGGAAGATAACCTGGTCTTGAGTAAAAAAACAAAGCTGAAAAAAGAAATCAACTGAACGTACCCTATGCAGATAAGTATCTGCAGAATATGGCATGTCATAGTTGAACACAATGTTAACTCGCTCAATGTCAATTCCCCTACCCACCAAAGCTGTTGCATCAAGTATCCTCTTGTGTCCTTCCTCGAAGCTCTTATAGCATGTCAACCTGATGCCAATTAGGAAATGAGTAGAAGATAAGCAGAACCAAGAACAATCTCAGAGGCAGACATACCATGACCAATTGATGTGTAGAAGCTAATGTAGGACTAGCAAGAAACAAAAGGTAGGGACACTTGACCAATAGGATTAGCAACGGAGAGACGAACCAGAAAAACCACAGCAGATGAACTCATAAAGAAGCTATTGATCAACCGGCAGTAGAGCGATCTCCATCCATCTTCAACAGTGAAAGTAACGGAACTTCTTTCTTTTTCAAGTCATAGACCTGCAGAGGAAGAAAGTCTTTGACTTACAATGGAAAATATCATCTAACACGTAAAGAGTGAACAAAACATTGTCCTTTTTTCAGACGTAGGAATGATGAAAAATACATTACCTTGTGTGGAGTCCATATGCTCCTCTCATCTAAGGGAAAATGGTTTCTTTCAATCATTCTTGACCACACGATTTGGAAAATTGGCGATAGTATGAAAACTCTATTGTCCAAGCCATAGCCACTAAGTGTTCCACAAAAGAAGCTTCACTAACATCACTAACAAAGTAAGAACTAATGCACCTTTCCATCCGGCTCATGTACCCTCTCAGAGGCAAAGGGGCAAACTTTCCTTCGTCAATACCATTCCATGTATACTACAAGTGTAACAAATTGAATTAAGATATGAAATGGGACAAATTTCCACTTGTGTTAGCCAAACTAAGGTATGCTAGATCTCTCAGAGAAGTAACAAAATTACTAACAAGACTAGAAACATAAAACAAAGAAAACAGTAACAACTAGGCAGTAGAGCTCCCTTCACTTAGTAGAAGACTAGTTTTTGCGTACTCAATCAGTAAAGGATGTGCACTAAGTCATAGTATCACAAAGAAATTAGAAAAAAAAACCTAATGTTCAATGCTGTCATTATTAAGATAGATAATAAAAAAAAGTTAGCTAGACTAACAAAGATATTCTGATCATATGATGTGGTGACCTCGTAGGCTGCCATGATTATACAATCTCATGGGCTCCTGGCTATCACCTCAATAACTAGAAATGGTTCAATGAATGTGGTGGCTCACATGCCTGAACAGTAAGAAACAAAAGAAAATGTATCAATTATGCATAAGGAAAATTAGTATCACAACATCTTCAATTGACTGAATCAAAACTAGATGGACAAAACAAATTCCTGTCCAATACTTAGTCAAAACCTCATCTCTATAGGTTTATACTCTATTAGAAACTGCACCACAGGCGCGAACCATCTCCAAGAGGTTCTGAACTCTAGTGGGTATTGAAACCAAGACAATGCAAAAACGCTACAACATCAAATAAAGACTACTTAAAAAATTTGAATCTGTAGAGATCAACCATTGGGCTGCAAGCTCTTAAGTGCTTGTTGGCCATTCTCAACAATTGCATAGTGAATCTAATCCAAGCGTATAATCAAGCAATCTCATCGAATATGGTTTGATAAGTAAATAATTTCTCCCGTCATATATTAGTTGTTTGGCTGATAGATTTGAGAAACAAATTTCCTTCAAGCATATATAATCAAACAGTTGGTGGGGGAAAGTTATTTACAAAGGCAAGTCAATTTCAATAACAACAGAACTAAACTAGAAATTATAGAACTAGCTAGAATGCTATATATCTAAGGAGAAGGGCTAAAACATACCGCTTTGAAAAGACGATGGGTCCTTCCGTGACGCGATTAGTTCTTCCGAATTAACACTCATAAGGGTGGACAGATCGAGCTCCAACCATTATTGCCGCATCGCGAGAACTGAACACACTCCCAAATCGATTGAGATGCAGGACCAACCTAATGAGATTATCAGAACAATAACTTCAATTCCAAATGCACTTCAAATTGAAAATCTTACACCTTTGGAGAAGTATTTGGGGTTTGAACTTTGGGTGGTCACATTAAAAAATCAACATTACATGCTTGGAACACGTTTTGCTGCTCAAGTCATCCAAATGACGGTAGCATCCATATTATAGGCCATGAAAAAATCGATTGGTGTATATATATTGAAACATGTATGCGTTATAATGCGTACCTAGGTATGGAGAGAGAGAGTAGCACCAGCAAGAAATATCCAATTTTTTAGGGTTCGACAACTTGATGGGCTAGAAATTTAAGGGTAGAGATGAAGTTGAGTGGTATCAACAAGCAACAAGGAAAGAGAGCTCTCGTGAGGTGGTGGACGGGGGAGGAGAACGAGCTTACACAATAGAGGTGGAGGGAGATGTCTGCGTTTGGTGTAGTGATGAAGCTTTGAAATTGGCGCGACGAGATCTGTCAAAAATAGTCCGAGTATAGACTCGGCTGCTACGGAGACGGCGTCGGCTTTAGAGTCGTCGGATGAAATGGCCGGAGTCGGAGGAGATGGCCGACCGTGGAGTGAATGAGCAAGAGAGAGCACCTCCAAAGAGGAACACAGAGGGAGCGAGGGAGGGAGGGGGAAAGCGGTGAGATCGATTATTTAGGGCTTTTTTGATGACAAACATAGGGGTACAAAACGACGTAGTTTTAGTTGTGCCCAAAAAAATTCCTCCTCAATCGACGACAAAAAAAAAATTCCTCACCTTTCCTTTTGTGACGAAGTATTTCGTCACGTAATGGTTGCAAGTATCTGTGCAACATATGGAGGAAACGGATCAGCGACGAAACTTATTTTTTTGTCACCTTATATTTTTTTGTCCACCCTTTTGCTGACGAAATTTATTTTTTCGTCACTGATTAGATACTTTTGGTGACAAAATAAAATTTCCTCACCTTAAATTTGTCTACCTTCTTAATTGGTGACGAAAAAATATTTTCCTCACAAAATACGCATATTTGGTGACGAAATCTACTTTCCTCACCAACATTTCGTCACATATTCTCATTTTTCTTGTAGTGTGATAAAAGTCATAGTTTAGCTTAGTATGCTATTTCATTGGGTTTGGAATGCCCTTGGGTTATTTCTGAATGTGTATCAGAGCCCAAGCATGCAAAAGCAATTCCTGGAAGTCCAGTCAGGACCCTCGCGCGAGTGTGTCACTCAGTCGCGCGATGGTTCCCTGAATTCCAGTGGCTGCCCTTGCATGGCAACTAGGGCTAAGGTCCCTGTTTATTAACTCTCACTATTTAGGGGCTGTATTTCTATTTTATTTTTGTCTATTTGTAATTTTCATTCCAGTACATATAAACTCCTTGGTTTGCCCCCTGGGTGAGCACTGGTCCTTCTAGAGCCCAAAAGGCGATGAAATTTAAACCTGTGGTGAGACATCAAGCATCGCACGATGGTGTGGGTATGTCGCGCGATGGTCACTTTGCATGTACGTAGATCCATGCATGCAAAGTTGGCCATTGTGTATGGCATGCTCATGCCTTGTGCAGTTTCGATGTTCTGATCAGAGAATTAGGTTTTATCTCATTTATTTCCTACATTTCCATCCATCCACGCTGTATTGAATCACATCTTGCAAATCATGTTATAGTTTTAATCCCCGATTAACTGTTCCCCCGCCCTAACTGGCAAAAAATCGATTAATAAAAGAAGAATTGCATTGTTTTCAAAGTGCCTAAGTAGATATCGATCTCCGAATTGGGCGAGAGGGGTGCCTTAAAACCCTTCTCCTCTTGGAACCTGGCTCCCAAACCCGGATATGGTTATGACGGACTGGTTTCCTTCACTTTTTCAAATCAAATAGCGCGTTAAGTGCTTCGAAGTACTGTTCCTTGGGTGTCAGACCTTCAAACCCGAGTGGCGACTCTGTATTCCGAGCGCTTGCTTCTCCGCTCGCGCTCCCTCGATTTTTGGGCCGCTTTGGCGAAAAAGGAATGAAATCCTTTTTCCAAGGGCATGCTACCCACAAGTTAGTAGGGAAAATGTTATCCTTTGGGTAATAGAAGAAAAACCTAGATTTGCCATAGACTTGTAGCCCTAAACCTAGATTGACCAAAGTTACTTTTCTAGACTTTCTATGTAACACCCCAAGCAGACTACTGGCCCAATACCTCAATTTTGATCCACAAGTCACACCACATGGCCCAAAGCTTAAGCACAAGGTACTAGTAGTAGCCCACAAGGTTTGTTATATGCCCAAGATCATATCGTTTAGCTCTGCCGTCTAGCATGTGCATAATCCGTCTGATGTGTTTGATAACAAGCCACTTCATGTTCGGGATGATTTAGCCTATGATGAGCAACCCAGCAAGATACCCGATACAAAGGGAAAGGTACTTTGCAAAAAAAAAAAAATTCATTTGGTTGAAGTACGGTGGTATGCACACGGTTTATAAAGCTACTTTGGAGCATAAAGAGGATATGCATGTTTGTATAGATGAGGTTAGTTTGCAATTTCCAGGACGAAATTTATTTTTAAGGAGGGAAGGATGTTACGGCCTAGCATTTTTATTTAGTTTATTAATTACATTGCCATTTATTATAGGAGTGTTATGGTTGGGTCCTAATTAATTATTTTGAGCGCGCTATGGGTCATATTGACACGATTGTAATCTTTGGAGTATGGGATTGATTTTGGGTAAAACAGTGGTATCGGATTGTAATTTTATAAATTTGCATTACGTTCTATCTAAATTCTAATTTACTAATTAGCTATATTTGAGGGTGTGCGTGGTTATTAGTGGTTAGTTTAAGAGGGTTTCACTTGGTTAGGTAATCACAAATTCATTAGGGTTAACATTGGAGATAAGAGGCTGGAGGGAGCAGTACGTTGCCGCATAAGGGTAGCAGAGTCGTCTTCATACTCGTCTTCGATCGTGGTAAGTTTTGAATTGATCTTATTGTTTCACGAGTTTGGTTCAGTAATAAGTTAATTGGGTGGAAATTATTTATGCTGATTTTGTGGGCGCCGGCTTGAGAGAGAGAGAGAGAGAGCAAGTGCCGTATATGGCCGAGGTGGTGATTTAATTTGGTACATCCAGAATATAGTTTTACCTTATGCAAACATAGGGATTGATTATGTGTATTGGAAAAGAACAGATGGGTTTTGGCACCTGGGAGGAATCAAATGACATTGGGCTTTGATTTAATGTTGTGCATACGTGTGGTATATACATAGTTGAGGTGTGGACAAAACTGATTTTTGGAAGGTGGTATCATGGTTTTGCTCTCTTGGAGTTCGTGGGTGGATTTTTGGTGATTACTGGTGGTAGAAGTTAGGATTAGTCTAATTAAATTTTCTCTTAGGCAGCCCTTCATTGTTATAGACAATATTATACATGATACAGTTAGTAATAATATTGTTACATGATTCTTTTGTTCAGGTTAACATCTTTTTGCGTACTCAAATTGTATTATGTTTGGACACAGGTGAGTAGTTAAGTATGTTACGTATTTTCGAAACTTCCCTGTGTCCCTTAAAAGTATTTCCTTCAGAAATATATATGGATGTTATTCGGAGACTCAAAACTGTTTATAAGTTGTTCCATAAATTGGCATGTGATGAATTTTCTGAGATCAATTGATAATATTCTTTTTGGTAAGATCTTGGTGGATGTTAATGGGAACATTTATTTTTGAAGTCCAGGGAACTTATTCCTTCTCGTGTTGGTGACCCTGGCCATTTGGGAAAAGACTGTGTTAGGTCGGTGACCCTAATGCTCAACGGTTTTCTTTCGCCGGATCGTCTTAGGGAAAAGTACCATGGGTTGCCAACCCTGGTGACTCTAAGTTCGATATTGGATCCAATTTTGTTGATATTTATTTTGGCCATGATACTGTTTGATTGTGGTTCCCCATTGTTGATGGAGTTAATGTTGTGATCACCACCAAGAATATTTATTGATTAAAAGCTTTACTGATTAATTTATTGTTCTGCTGGACACCTCGTATGCCAAATTATGATTTAATAGTAAATTATTTTAATCCCCGCTTTCAACTTTATTTAATATACATACTTGCTATTCACTGAGCTCGTCAGCTGACGGATTTATTCCAACTTCTCTTTCAGGCTAGTTTGGGAGTTAGGCAAGGACTCTAGCGGCATCTCGGGGATTTCTTTTTGTTTGACCTCCTTAGGGTGTCTCATCATATTTTTATCTTATTAATCGCTTCCGCATTCGAAACTTTGTCAGTTTTTGAATACTTTTCATTATTGGTGGATCACTGGATATTATTTGGTTGTTAGGATGTTTGTGCCCCATACTTTTGATTGAATCTTTTTGGCTGATACTATTTTGAATAAAAACTGCTCAGTAATTCAAAGCTTTGGTATTTAATTTATTTTCTTTTTAGGCTGCGTGCTCCGTGGGTTAGTCTCATGGTTCACGGCCGGTCACTTACCTTTTTGGGGTGTGACATTCTAAGTACACTTATATACTTATATATAGGTATATGTACCTTATAAAGTATTTTACTAGATTTTCTAGGTACACAAATAACTTTATATATAAGTACATGTACTGGCCTTATAAATTTATTTTTCCTAGATTTGCTAAGTACACCTATATGTTTATATATAGGTATATGTACCACATAGCTTATTATTGTATTTCTAAGGAATCCTAGGCCATACTTGTCACGTTATCTCCCATCCATTGGATAATAAATATTAGGGACACTTTTATCCTTTGGATAATAGAAAACCTAGACTTATACCTAAATTTCCCACCAAAGATACTTTCCTAGATTTTCTAAATACACATATATGTTTATATATAGGTATAAGTACTTCTTAGCTTATTATATTCCTAGGGGAATCTTGACCATATCTTCTCTAGTTGACATTTTAAAGCCCATCACTACTATAAAATGACATAAACATCACGGCCTAAAAACTAATAAGATGTCACTTTCGTAAAAGCGTAATAAAATATATGAACTATAGTTTTAAGCTCAGTTATACAAAAAAACTAAGATGAATTTGTTTCTTAATCCCAATAATCTAAAAAGTGAGATTGTAACTTAAAGAATATATCTCGTTTTCGAAAAACTAAGATTGTATGTGAAAGAATATATCTCGTTTTAGAAAAATGGAGATTGTTACTTAAATATTTTAGATCTTGCTTGGTAAAACTGTGATTGTTTACTTAAAACAATCTCATTTCAAAAAACTGTGATTGCATCTGTAATTAATAACCATTGAAAAAGGTTATGCCATGCCCAAGGCTCGAACAGTACGCTCATGATTTTCACGCGACCAGTACCAACAACTTACAATTAGCTAGAATCTGGAATATTTAAGGATATTAAATATATATATATATATATACTATTCTGACTGTTGCTTATTGAATCAAAGCAACCACACATGCTCCTAATTTTCTACACAATAATTAAGCGTCCTCATATCACACAGTACGAATAAGTTCTAAACTTAATCAATCGGTTATATTTTGATTTAATGATCGATCTGAACCATTAGAATTTCATGTCTCACTAATTCCAGCATCGTCACCAAAATTGAAGATCATCGGATATCGACAATCGGCTGATTGAACTATATTTGATGCATCCTGATACATCAAAGTATTATATTGCAATACCCGACCCCACTTGAGCCTTTTGCTTCGATCCGAACCGTTCATCTTTTATATATTATGAAGTAAATCATTCCTGCGAAAATGAAATCAATCGGGTATCGCTACACACTTGATCGGACGAAAAAAATCCATTTTGTTAGTGACATTGTGTCATGATAAAGAAGCTCTCTAAATCTGATTGATGCCAATTTTTTCAAGAATGACATAATTAACAAAGAAAACAAAATCAATGGTTTGGGTCATTGTAATTGTGTATGTTCACGTAGAGCACAAAACTTAGTTTGTTGACAACTACATTGTACATATAGAATTTAAAGGTCACTGCCAATTCAAATTTTACAATGGTCATCCGAACCGTTAGGATTTCATGTCTCACTGATTTTATCATTGTCACCAAAATCAAACGTCATCGCATATGAGCAATCACTTGATAGAACCATATTTGATGTATTTCGAGTAGATTGCAAGACCTGACTCCCACAAGAGTTTTCATTTTTCAATCCATATCGTCTATCTTTTACATATTACGGAGTTCATCATACATATCAAAAATGAAGTTCTTCGGGGATCGTTACACATTTGATCGGACGATAACTATCATCCAAAAAATAAATTGAGTCCTAATCATGGAGCTTTTTAAATCCAATAGAGGCAATTTTTTTTTACGATAATGATTTATTCAATTAGCACAACAAAATCAGCGATATTGATTATTAAAATAGTTTTGTCTAATTGAGATCTGCAAAATACTAATATCGAATATTATTAAAAGATACATAACATATAATATTAGTAGATATAGAGATGTGTGAAAAATACCAAATTGCAAATAGTCTAGCTCCTGAACCAGAAGCAGGAAAGTCTTTGATCGGGAAGGGTCGAGTAAATGGGTCATGGCGGTCAATTTTTCCAGAAAATTATCCCCACGCACTTTCCCCCCAATTTTTTCCTCCAATACATCTAACAAAAACCATTATGGAGTTGAAGCTCTCTCACTCTCAACCGTTCTGCAAAAACCCTCGAACCGGCTTCTTCTCCACTCTCAAGGCTTTAAAGTTGAAGCATCCCTCCATTTCTGTTGCTCTCGCCGCCGCTAACTGGGTCGCGACCACCGTCGTTCCAGACGATTTCCGGTGCCCTGTTTCTGGAGAACTCATGAGGGACCCCGTTGTTTTGGCCACCAGACACGTTTCTTCCCCTTTTATGAATAGTTCTCTGTTCCTTTTTTTCCCCCGTTTTTTGTTTGTTTTCTTTATTTGCTCCCTGTGAATTTTTGTGTTTGTGAGGAAAACCATGCATTCGCAAATCTAACTTAGCAATTTCTTCGAACGACAAGGGTCATGGGTAAGAAAGACTCTGGCTTTGTGTTTAAAGGGCAGTTTAGGGCTATATTAGCTTCTACTAGATTGGTTCCTCTCAACTACGTATGTTGTTATATATATGGAAACCTAATTTCCTTCAGAAAATTGTAAATCAAGCATATGCATGTGTTATTGAGAGTAGTTTTGTTTTTACATATGCTGTCAATTTCTTTGTTTCAATAGGGGTCTTGGGGACTGCAGGGACCCCTTGATTAATGGGGATGTTCGTATGCCCCTTGACCGTACTGTTGGGGAAAGGGGGTCTTAAATTTGGTATGAGTACATAGTAGCTTCCCCTGAATTGTGGAATGAGCTTTTAATCTAAAAGTAGCTAGCCAAATCCCTTGGTGCATTGGTGGAGTTTCTTAATGAGATTAGGACCATAGGTGAAAAATTGGTTTATTACAAGTTTGGACAGAAGCTTGATGAATTTCTAAAACATTTTTTGATCAATCAGAGCTGATAGACTTGCCAATGATGGGTGCTGCTACTTTGGTGTTGGTTTTTCCCCTTGAGGTCAATGTTCTTTTATTTCTAAGGATGATTCTAATATTTGCTGCAACTACATATATTGGTGTTGAAGCTGATTGATTTTGCTTAAAAAGTTCACTTTCTAGCATATAGTTCAAGGATTGTAATGGAGAGGGGAACAAGGCGAGAAGGAAGCTTTGTCACAACGGAATCGAACTTTTTTTGTGGATAATCTAAGAAGGCAGCTTTTGGTCATCTCTTTTCAACTTCTAATAGTAGGAGGGCTAAGAGAATTGGGGATGTTCTCTCATGGTTATTTAGAACTGAATGCTCTCATGATGTTACAATCAGTTTGTTTCTACTGGATCGGTATTATGGGTTGATGTAACATTGGGCTCATTCAATCTTTATTGAATGAATGTAATCTTTTTTTTTTCTTTTTTGTAGACCTCTTTCGGTGCCTCTTTCTCTATGGTCCGTTTGGGGTCTTGCCTCGATGTACCCTTTGTCGAGTTTTAATAAAATTTTGTAGCCTATCAAATTAAAAAAAAGGGTACTTACAGATTTTTAAAAACTAACCCCATTTTCATGAAGACTTGAAGCTATTAATTCTGGTATTCTTGTATTTGTAGCTATATTTATTCTAGATTTTGGGCAGAGGTTTTGGTTTGTGTTGACAGGAGTAAATGTAAAGGAGAAGGAGAGTTTCACTTTGTATATGCCAATGCATAGCGACTCGTGTTTGAAAGCAAAAGTGGTAGGGAGAACTTGGCCCATGCACTAAAGTAGGAGGAATTAATAGATGAGTTTAAGGATGAGTGGAAAGTGTTCCTCCAGCTTACTCCAATTTGGGTCCCTCTCCTTATGCTGGTTTCGATTCTTATTCTTTTTCACAATTTGATTTTGGAGATTGCTCATAGACATATTGAGTAAATGCAGTGGCCATTTCGGTCAATTATCTTTGTACCACTTGTTTTGAAATTGTTTGTCATTTCATTGTCTAATTGCTTTATATGCTAATTGTAATCGTTAGTAAGTCCAACTTGATACAAATTCAACTTACGCTCAATTATCTTTTGTGTCTCCACAGAAAGATCGGCAACAGTGACATGGTTGTGGAGCTTATATCAAGCTAATTATTAGAAGTGTTCCCTTCAACCCAATAGTATTTTTGATTGGTAAGCTTAGTTGTTTGCTCTTTACTTATTTAGTTTATATACTTTTAACTTTTTTTTTTTGTGAAATCCTGTTGGTGTTTTTGCATAATGAAGACATCGAGGAACAACCTGCAATGATTTTTCAAACAATTGGTATGTGTTAATTATTATTTTTTAATTCTTCTTACAAAGATGGTAATGCTTGTTGTAGGATGAGTTCACCAAACAAGCACAAGAGGGGAATTTAGGTCTTGGAGAAAGTACCAACATTCTGGCATTGGCACTATGTAAGCATGAACGTTCTGGGGTACGAGGCATAGGAGACTTTGTAACACCAAATGCCTACTTTCAAATGCCTAGACGTGGTGGTCATTCACATTGCCAAGAGAAGATTAAAGCCCTTCAGATAGCTATGTCACAAATGAAAGACCAATTCCATGCAATGAGTCAACAAGTACCCCACACACCACAATCTGAGTACGTATATGAGTTCAAACACCATCAAAAGTTATAACATTAGCTTAATTCTATGATAATGGAGAATATGGTGAGAACACGAAATGACATGCCGCCTGATCCTAAGCCAAAAACAAAAAAAAGGTATGTTATTTTACCGACTATTCAAGAGTATATTTTTTATATTGCAATTTGTGTTATCAGTTGGTGTTAGTGACTGGTTTCGTCATTGTAGAGCCAGCCATCTAAATTGGTAGTGGGGTCCCTGGATAACATCGTTGCTCACGGAACGATGTTTGAGAAATTTGGGCCCGAGGTACCACTTCATATTGTACCACTAGGGGAGGCAAATGTCTGTGTGTCTATTGATTTTGTGATTCAAAACGATGCTATTCTTCCTGTACCCATCCCAGGAGAGACGTATGTTGTTGGAGATGCAACGGGATATCACGTTGCTTGGCCTAAAAATTTAATATTGTTTGGCAATGAGGTATAAATAGCTATCTTTAAACCTTTAGACGTGTCATTTAATTTTGTGAATGGAGTTTCTGACTTATTTTTGTTGATTTTTGAAATTTCTAACTTAGGGAGCGTCGAAAAACCTTGCAGTGGATGGGAATAAGGTAAAATATCTATTCTCAAAAGATCTATTAATGTGTTCTTTTCTATAATATTCAGCCTGTTGACTTAGAATTGGTATTATGGCAAATTTCTAACTTAGGGAGCTCCAGAAACACATGAATGGGAGGTGAATCAGGTACTATTTGAATGTTATTTGGAAAGGTTTCAATGCACTATGTGAATGGTTTCATATGGATCTTTTAATAAATGTTCAGTACTTGTATTTATTTAATTAGGCAACTTCGAGTAATGTGGATTCTGATAAGTATTTGGAGTCTCTTCGATCTTTTGACGACAATGTGGCGACGGTTGCATGCAAGGAAGCATTCACCATTACGCTCGACGAAGACATGTTTGGGGCAAATGTTGAGGTTCCACTTTAAAGGGTAGATATGGAATATATGTCTCAAATGAAGGAATTGTCAGTTACATGCATTATGTTGTACATGAGGTTGGAGGTTCCTTTAATTGAATCTCATTATTTTTTCATCATTTTGACTTTTTATAACAAATTGATTTTCCTTCCTTTGTCAGTCAATTCTACCGTGTTATTAAGTCTGCAAATCTTGGGATTTTTTTTATCAACCCATGTGCCATTAGCGGGACAACTAAGCAAGGATCGCAATCAGCATTGCTCGCAAGTTTGTTGAAGGATGCTGAAAATGACCAACTTCTTTTAATTCCTTATAATTTGGGGTAACTATCTTAGCCATATTTATTCCTCGTGTTTAAGAAATGAATAACAAGTTAAGCTAATTTCTTTGTAACTTGTTAAATTTTAGGTTTCATTGGGTATTATTTGTCATTGATCTATCATATCCTACCGTTTACTATCTCGATTCACTTCACGGTGCAACCAATCCAAACCTTAAACTCATAATTAAAACATAAGTTTGTGAAATTTTGATTGGATCAATTAGAGCTTTTTTATGCAATCTATTGACCGTTTGAAATATTTCTTGTGAAGTGCCGTAAAAATCAAGATAATGCGAAAAACATGAGGAGGACTGTTGATTGGAAGGGAGTTGAGGTATATGGTTGAACTACTTGTTCTTGTTTCTGGAATGGTTACAAACAATTTCTCTAATAAGTATCAAATGCTTATGTATTGCCCGAAACAACCTTCGACTATTGAATGTGGGTTTTTTGTCATGAGATTCATGAAAGATTTGGTCGCCAATCCAAGCATGTTGTGCAGACGAGATGTGAGATACTTTCTTAGCTTTTATTATTTTTTCGTTAGTTGACTTACACGACTTTTTTGTTCAACTTTAATTTGTTTATCCTTCACGTGTTGCATGTAGTTCAATGGGAAAAAGACGTTCACCCAAGCCGAGATCGATGAAGTACGAATTGAATGGATGAATTTTGTTATAGAATTTGATATATGAGGTATGTGTGTGCGTGTTTACTATATTCAGGTATGCTAGTTGCATAAGTGCTAGTTTTGGTGAAATCGGTTGCGGCAACCTTTCCTTATCTTGAACTACTTAGTTTTGTTGAAATAAAATTGTAGTTTGCTAATCTGAAGGCCTTAACAAAGGACCATTTCTTGTTAAGCTCTTGTCATAGATTACACATGCATGGAATTCTATATTAGCATTGGTTCTACTACTTAAACATTGTATCAATGGAGTCCAACTTTAAGTGTTGTGGGCAAATCAAGCACGATTAGACGACTCAAAAAGAGCAATGGCAAGGCCTGGAAGCATGATTAGTAGTCTTTGAATCTCCACACAACTCATGCTACTTGAACAAATATATAGAACCCTCCAACTCTAGAGATAAGAGTATACTTTTACAATACTTTTTTGTTCAACTTTAATTTGTTTATCCTTCATGTGTTGCATGTAGTTCAATGGGAAAAAGACGTACACCCAAGCCGAGATTGATGAAGTATGAATTGAATGGATGAATTTTGTCATAGAACTTGATATATGAGGCATGTGTGTGCGTGTTTACTATATTCAGGTATGCTAGTTGCATAAGCGCTAGTTTTGGTGAAATCGGTTGAGGCAACCTTTCCTTATCTTGAACTACTTAGTTTTGTTGAAATAAAGTTGTAGTTTGCTAATCTGAAAGCCTTAACAAAGGACCATTTCTTGTTAATCTCTTGTCATAGATTACACATGCATGGAATTCTATATTAGCATTGGTTCTACTACTTAAACATTGTATCAATGGAGTCCAACTTTAAGTGTTGTGGGCAAATCAAGCATGATTAGACGACTCAAAAAGAGCAATGGCAAGGGCTGGAATCATGATTTGTAGTCTTTGAATCTCCACACAACTCATGCTACTTGAACAAATATATAGAACCCTCCAACTCTAGAGATAAGAGTATACTTTTACACTACTTTTTTGTTCAACTTTAATTTGTTTATCCTTCATGTGTTGCATGTAGTTCAATGGGAAAAAGACGTACACCCAAGCCGAGATTGATGAAGTACGAATTGAATGGATGAATTTTGTACTAGAACTTGATATATGAGGTATGTGTGTGCGTGTTTACTATATTCAGGTATGCTAGTTGCATGAGTGCTAGTTTTGCTGAAATCGGTTCAGGCAACCTTTCCTTATATTGAACTACTTAGTTTTGTTGAAATAAAGTTGTAGTTTACTAATCTGAAAGCCTTAACAAAGGATCATTTCTTGTTAAGCTCTTGTCATAGATTACACATGCATGGAATTCTATATTAGCATTGGTTCTACTACTTAAACATTGTATCAATGGAGTCCAACTTTAAGTGTTGTGGGCAAATCAAGCATTAATAGACGACTCAAAAAGAGCAATGGCAAGGGCTGGAAGCATGATTAGTAGTCTTTGAATTTCCACACAACTCATGCTACTTGAACAAATATATAGAACCCTCCAACTCTAGTGATAAGAGTATACTTTTACACTACTTTTTTGTTCAACTTTAATTTGTTTATCCTCCATGTGTTGGATGTAGTTCAATGGGAAAAGACGTACACCCAAGCCGAGATCGATGAAGTACGAATTGAATGGATGAATTTTGTTATAGAACTTGATATCTAAGGTATGTGTGTGCGTGTTTACTATATTTAGGTAAGCTAGTTGCATGAATGCTAGTTTTGGTGAAATCGGTTGAGACAACCTTTCCTTATCTTGAAACTACTTAGTTTTGTTAAAATAAAGTTGTAGTTTACTAATCTGAAAGCCTTAACAAAAGACCATTTCTTGTTAAACTCTTGTCATAGATTACACATGCGTGGAATTCTATATTAGCATTGGTTCTACTGCTTAAACATTGTATCAATGGAGTCCAACATTAAGTGTTGTGTGCAAATCAAGCATGATTAGACGACTCAAAAAGAGCAATGGCAAGGCCTGGAAGCATGATTCGTACTTTTTGAATCTCCACACAACTCATGCTACTTGAACAAATATATAGAACCCTCCAACTCTAGAGATAAGAGTATATACTTTTACACTACTTTTTTGTTCAGCTTTAATTTGTTTATCCTTCATGTGTTGCATGTAGTTCAACGGGTAAAAGACGTACACCCAAGCCGAGATCGATGAAGTACGAATTGAATGGATGAATTTTGTTATAGAACTTGATATTTGGGGTATGTTTGTGCGTGTTTACTATATTCAGGTATGTGAGTTGCATGAGTGCTAGTTTTGGTGAAATCGGTTGAGTCAACCTTTCCTTATCTTGAACTATTTAGTTTTGTTGAAATAAAGTTGTAGTTTACTAATCTGAAAGCCTTAACAAAGGACCTTTTCTTGTTAAGCTCTTGTCATAGATTACACATGCATGGAATTCTATATTAGCATTGGTTCTACTACTTAAACATTGTATCAATGGAGTCCAAGTTTAAGTGTTGTGGGCAAATCAAGCATGACTAGACGACTCAAAAAGAGCAATGGCAAGGGCTGGAATCATGATTAGTACTCTATGAATCTCCACACAACTCATGCTACTTGAACAAATATATAGAACCCTCCAACTCTAGAGATAAGAGTATACTTTTACACTACTTTTTTGTTCAACTTTAATTAGTTTATCCTTCATGTGTCCCATGTAGTTCAATGGCAAAAAGACGTACACCCAAGCCGAGATTGATGAAGTACGAATTGAATGGATGAATTTTGTCATAGAACTTGATATATGTGGTATGAATGTGCGTGTTTACTATATTCAGGTATGCTAGTTGCATGAGTGCTAGTTTTGGTGAAATCGGTTGAGGCAACCTTTCCTTATCTTGAATTACTTAGTTTTGTTGAAATAAAGTGGTAGTTTACTAATCTGAAAGCCTTAACAAAGGGCCGTTTCTTGTTAAGCTCTTGTCATGGATTACACATGCATGGAATTCTATATTAGCGTTGGTTCTGCTACTTAAACATTGTATCAATGGAGTCCAACATTAAGTGTTGTGGGTAAATCAAGCATGATTAGACGACTCAAAAAGAGCAATGGCAAGGGCTGGAAGCATGATTAGTACTCTTTGAATCTCCCCACAACTCGTGATACTGGAACAAATATATAGAACCCTCGAACTCTAGAGAAAAGAGTATATACTTTTGCCCTACTTTTTTGTTCAACTTTAATTTGTTTATCCTTCATGTGTTGCATGTAGTTCAATGGGTGTAAGACGTACACCCAAGCCGAAATCGATGAAGTACGAGCTGAATGGATGAATTTTGTTATAGAACTTGATATATGAGGTATGTGTGTGCGTGTTTACAATATTCAGGTATGCTATTTGAATGAGTGCTAGTTTTGGTGAAATCGGTTGAGGCAACCTTTCCTTATCTTGAACTACTTAGTTTTGTTGAAATAAAGTTGTAGTTTACTAATTTGAAAGCCGTAACAAAGGACCAATTCTTGTTAAGCTCTTGTCATGGATTACACATGCATGGAATTCTATATTAGCGTTGGTTTTACTACTCAAACATTGTATCAATGGAGTCCAACATTAAGTGTTGTGGGCAAATCGAGCATGATTAGACGACTCAAAAAGAGCAATGGCAAGGGCTGGAAGCATGATTAGTACTCTTTGAATCTCCCCACAAAACTCATGCTACTGGAACAAATATATAGAACCCTCCAACTCTAGAGATAATAGTATATACTTTTGCCCTACTTTTTTGTTCAACTTTAATTTGTTTATTCTTCATGTGTTGCATGTAGTTCAACGGGTAAAAGACGTACACCCATGCCGAGATCGATGAAGTACGACCTGAATGGATGAATTTTGTTATAGAACTTGATATATGAGGTATGTGTGTGCGTGTTTACTATATTCAGGTATGCTATTTGCATGAATGCTAGTTTTGCTGAAATCGGTTGAGGCAACCTTTCCTTATCTTGAACTACTTAGTTTTGTTGAAATAAAGTTGTAGTTTACTAATCTGAAAGTCTTAACAAAGGACCATTTCTTGTTAAGCTCTTGTCATGGATTACACTTGCATGGAATTCTATATTAGCGTTGGTTCTACTACTTAAACATTGTATCAATGGAGTCCAACTTTAAGTGTTCTGGGCAAATCAAGCATGATTAGACGACTCAAAAAGAGCAATGCAAGGGCTGGAAGCATGATTAGTACTCTTTGAATCTCCACACAACTCATGCTACTGGAACAAATATATAGAACCCTCCAACTCTAGAGATAAGAGTATATACTTTTACACTACTTTTTTGTTCAACTTTAATTTGTTTATCCTTCATGTGTTGCATGTAGTTCAATGGGAAAAAGACGTACACCCAAGCAGAGATAGATGAAGTACTAACTGAATGGATGAATTTTGTTATAGAACTTGATATATGAGGTACGTGCGTGCGTGTTTACTATATTCAGGTATGCTAGTTGCATGAGTGCTAGTTTTGCTGAAATCGGTTCAGGCAACGTTTCCTTATCTTGAACTACTTAGTTTTGTTGAAATAAAGTTGTAGTTTACTAATCTGAAAGCCTTAACAAAGGACCATTTCTTGTTAAGCTCTTGTCATGGATTACACATGTATGGAACTCTATATTAGCATTGGTTCTCCTACTTAAACATTGTATCAATGGAGTCCAACTTTAAGTGTTGTGGGCAAATCAAGCATGATTAGATGACTCAAAAAGAGCAATGGCAAGGCATGGAAGCATGATTAGTAGTTTTTTAATCTCCACACAACTCATGCTACTTGAACAAATATATAGAACCCTAGAACTCTAGAGATAAGAGTATACTTTTACACTACTTTTTTGTTTAACTTTCATTTGTTTATCCTTCATGTGTTGCATGTAGTTCAATGGGAAAAAGACGTACACACTAGCCGAGATCGATGAAGTATGAACTGAATGGATGAATTTTGTTATATAACTTGATATATGAGGTATGTGTGTGCGTGTTTACTATATTCAGGTATGCTATTTGCATGAGTGCTAGTTTTGGTGAAATCGGTTAGGGCAACCTTTCCTTTTCTTGAACTACTTAGATTTGTTGAAATAAAGTTGTAGTTTACTAATCTGAAAGCCTTAATAAAGGACCATTTCTTGTTAAGCTCTTGTCATGGATTACACATGCATGGAATTCTATATTAGCATTGGTTCTCCTACTTAAACATTGTATCAATGGAGTCCAACTTTAAGTGTTCTGGGCAAATCAAGCATGATTAGACGACTCGAAAAGAGCAATGGCAAGGGCTGGAAGCATGATTAGTACTCTTTGAATCTGCACACTACTCATGCTACTTGAACAAATATATAGAACCCTCCAGCTCTAGAGATAAGAGTATATATACTTTTACACTACTTTTTTGTTCAACTTTAATTTGTTTATCCTTCATGTGTTGCACGTAGTTCGATGGGAAAAGACGTACACCCATGCCGAGATCGATGAAGTACGAACTGAATGGATGAATTTTGTTATAGAACTTGATATATGAGGTATGTGCGTGCGTGTTTACTGTATTCAGGTATGCTAGTTGCATGAGTGCTAGGTTTGGTGAAATCGGTTCAGGCAGCCTTTCCTTATCTTGAACTACTTAGTATTGTTGAAATAAAGTTGTAGTTTGCTAATCTGAAAGCCTAAACAAAAGTCCATTTTTTTTAAGCTCTTGTCATAGATTACACATGCATGGAATTCTATATTAGCATTGGTTCTGCTACTTAAACATTGTGTCAATGGAGTCCAATTTTAAGTGTTGTGGGCAAATCAAGCATGATTAGACGACTCAAAAAGAGCAATGGCAAGGGCTGGAAACATGATTAGTACTTTTTGAATCTCCACACAACTCATGCTACCTAAACAAATATATAGAATCCTCCAACTCTAGAGATAAGAGTTTACTTTTACACTACTTTTTTGTTCAACTTTAATTTGTTTATCCTTCATGTGTTGCATGTAGTTCAATGGGAAAAAGACGTACACCCAAGCCGAGATCGATCAAGTACGAATTGAATGGATGAATTTAGTTATAGAACTTGATATATGAGGTATGTGTGTGTGTGTTTACTATATTCAGGTATGCCAGTTGCATGAGTGTTAGTTTTGGTGAAATCGGTTGAGGCAACCTTTCCTTATCTTGAACTACTTAGTTTTTTTGAAATAAAGTTGTAGTTTACTAATCTGAAAGCCTTAACAAAAGACCATTTCTTCTTAAGCTCTTGTCAGAGATTACACATGCATGTAATTCTATATTAGCATTGGTTCTACCACTTAAACATTGTATCAATGGAGTCCAACTTTAAGTGTTGTTGGCAAATCAAGCATGATTAGACGACTCAAAAAGAGCAATGGCAAGGGCTGGAAGCATGAGTAGTACTTTTTGAATCTCCACACAACTTATGCTACTTGAACAAATATATAGAACTCTCCAACTCCAGAGATAAGTGTATACTTTTACACTACTTTTTTGTTCAACTTTAATTTGTTTATCCTTCATGTGTTACATGTTGTTAAATGGGAAAAAGACGTACACCCAAGCCGAGATCGATGAAGTACAAATTGAATGGATGAATTTTGTTATAGAATTTGATATATGAGGTATGTGTGTGCGTGTTTTGTAACGCCCCGAATTTTTGGTACGTTAAATAAACATTTTTATTGAACATTAAAAGAGAGTCTGGCTCTTTATTACATCATAACTCCCATTGGGGTCCAATATTTATACAAGGAGGGATCTAGGGTTCCTAACTATAGCTCCGCATGCTCCTCCATCCTAGCCAGCTCCTCGGCTCCAAAAGCCTCCAGTGTGTACTGTCCATCTTGATCATCTACAAAGTCTGACACATTATACCAGCGTCGCCACCGATATAATATGTCAGGGTCACCAAAGGTAACACCATGAGCTACGAAAGCTCAGCAGAACAATCCCATACCCGCTAACCCATAACTTACACATAGCAGGTCATAGATACATGATAATAACCAAACTAACACATGTGCATTCAATAACTTCACATTTAGAGATGTACAATAACACATGCACATTCATTACTCAATCGGCGTAAGTGTCCGTGTCATCAGAGTTTCTCCTACGTAGCGTTTCGTAGACCGTGTCACCATTTCACTTTCCAAATCAACATTTTGAAAATCTTTTCTCATTCTTTGTTACCAACGGGCTACCAAGTCCAGCCTCGTTATCAAATCTTGCATTGGCTCCTCTCCGCGGATAACCAAGCCCAATCAATCAATGAAGCTACCACGTCCGGCTCCGTTAACAATCTACACAATGGGCTACCAAGTCCGGCACATTATGAACGCACACAATCAATAAGCTACCAAGTCTGGCTTATTGGCCACAATGGCTACCAAGTCCGGCACATTGTGAACGCACATAACCAATAAGCTACCAAGTCTGGCTTATTGGCCACAATGGCTACCAAGTCCGGCCACGTTATCACATCAACTCTTGCATTGGCTCCTCTCCACGGATAACCAAGCCCACCTCACCAATGAAGCTACCAAGTCCGGCTCCATTGGCAACGCACACCAACGTAAGGCTACCAAGTCCGGCCATTACGTAGTTTCCAAAATCCTTTTTACGAAGTCCAATTATTTCCTTTATCCACACCCTAGGTGACATGTTTCTACTTTCTCGATTTTTGTGTCTCGTAATCATGCATAGACTCCGCGGCGGGACAAATCACTTTAAAGTAATCTTGAAACTAAACTAGCAAGATCATCCAACTCTATTTAATCATGCTTGTTTACAACCGCAAGTAAGGCAAGCAACATGCTATCATGCTTACAATCGTTTAAAAGGTCAAAATACGAATACTTCGTTTAAAACAACACTTTATCTTTTAAAACAACAACGTATAGCCATCTTTTTGGAAGTTCAAAACAACACATGTTTGTTGACGAGTTCATACATAAACAAGCAACTACCACGAGATCTAGCAATTAAGTAGTCATAAGATCAAAATAAACTACGTTAAACAAATCATACTACACATATGGCTTCATGCTCATACAATACAATATATTTAGAGGAAGTAGTTAAGAAAAGTCTACATTTAATTCAAACATGCATACAACTATACTTAGGATAAGTAGGTTCGAAGAACTCTACACTAACATAAAATCACGTATACTTAGGAAGAGTAGATCAGAAAAATCTACCTTTCTTCTTGGCGGTAGAAAAAGACTACGGGAATATGACGGAAAGAAAGTCGGCACTCGAACGGCGTAACGGCTTACGATAAGCTTCCGATAGCTTCGAAAGAGAAAGGTTTCTCTTGAAACTAGATCGTAACCTATACTACTAATACTTTAGGATCGAGGTGGTGGTCGTATGGTGGTTTAGTGGCGGAGATGGAAAGTTTCTTGAAAGAACTAGAAAGAAACTCAAGAACAAGCCAAGAACATCAAGAACAAGTTATGCTTTCAAGAAAGAAGTTGGAGAATGGAGAGGTGTGAATGAAATGGAGGAATGACTTGCTATTTATAGGCAAGGATTGGCCCTCTCTCTCTCCCCTTGGCCGGCCCACTCTCTCTCTCTCCATATCTCATTTTTAAATCATTTTATGTCAAGTTTGCTTGAAAGCTCAAGGCCTAAAACTAGGCTTGCATGGCTACCAAGATATTGCTTTGCTTTCACTCCAAGAACTAGGATTATTCTAATGGGTTTCTAGTCTAGTCTTAGTACTTTAAATAATAGAAATCTAGATATGGTTGTCCTAGGATGGGATTATGGAAGATTGAATGGGAGAAAGGAGATTTGATCAAGTAATAAAATGGGAAAATGTACAAGTTGTACATTGAAAGTATAGATTTTTGCTTGTAAAAGAGAATCCCATAGATTGCATGCTTTCAAAGTACAATGGAAGCACATGAAATCAATCCAAGGTACTATCTCTCTCTCCTCCTTTCTTTCTCTCTCTCTCCCTTTCTCTCTCTCTCGGCCCAATCTCTCTCTCCCCTCTCTCGGCTTTCTCTCTCTCTCTCTCTCTCTCTCATGTACTATATATATATATGCACATACTAGAAAGCAAACATATATAATAATGTAGATATGGGTACTACATAATCTAGGTTTTACAAGTAATCTAGACTTTCCAAATAAAATATACAAACACACACATGTGTACTTTCATTATTATTATTATATATATATATATATCTATATACAAGTACACCTATATATAAATATATGTATGTACTTCCTAATCTAGACTATATCTTCCAAATCTAGTTTTCCTAATAAACTAACTTATACTTTCAAAGTACTAGGTACTAATGATATTAAATCCATGTACTAACTATAATTTAATCAATTAACACACGTGGAAGATCTTATTATTATATATATAACAACATATATATACAAGTACACACACAATATATATATATATAGCCATGTACTACAAAATCCTACTAGATATGTCATATCTAATATCCTAATAAGCTATGATATACTTTCAAAGTACAAGTTCTTATAACATATTACCTAATGTACTAATTCTATTTTAATGGATTTCACACATGGCCAAATCTAATATTTTATCAACCTAATACTTGGTTGGCAAGTAAAGCTATTATCCAATGGATAATAGTTTCCCTAGTGGTTAATAACCAATGGTTAAGGATGGCAAGTACTTTGGTCTATCGTCTAATGGGTAATAATTCTCCTAGCGGTTATTACCCAACGGGTAATACTAAAAAGTGTAATACTTGCACTAATACTATAGTCAAGTACTAAACTAAGCTAATCTCGTACTTAGGAAGATTAACCAAGGTTTACCTATTGACCAATGGGTAAAGGAAACTCTAACGCTATTGTCCAACGGATAAATATTACCCTAGCTTTTATCGTCCAATGGATAAAGATAAAAAGGGTAAAATGGTCCATCTAGGGTTAGGGTAACCTAATTAGATTTGGGATACAAATGATTAGGTTAACAGTCTATTAGGAATCTAACTAATTGGTTAAAGACTAACGATACTCAATCTAGGCTTTCATTGCTCGGATGGTATTTTGGTTTTATATAGTAGGAAATCGCCTAATAACGGAATATTAAAGCCCGACGGTGCCAAACGCTAAGGCAAGGCGTGAGTGTGGCCAAGGCAGCCCGCTAGCAAAGCGGTGGCCAAGGTGCCCGCGGGCTGCCAAAGTTGGTTAAGGCAGCCGCCAGCTGGTTGCAAGGCGCCCGCTACAATGGGTTGTGGGCAACGCAGCCCGGTAGCAAAGCGGTGGCCAACGGTGGCTAAGGCAGCCCGGCATGCGTTGGCAAGGCAGCCCGCTAGCAAAGCTGTGCGGTGGCCAAGGTGGCCCGTTAGCTGCAAAGGCTGGCGCCCGCTAGCCAACCAAAGGCCAAGGCACCGCTAGTAAAGTGGCAAGGCGGAGCAAGGCAAATTTCAAAGAACGGCAAGGCAAAAGCAAAGCGCGACCCGACGCCAAGGAAGGCAGGCCCGTCGGTGACCCGACGCCAAGGCGACCTAGCTAAGCCAAAGCGAAAGGTTGTCAAGTCAACGGTCAAGGCAAAGGCCAAAAATTTTTTGCTAACCACTTTGTCATCGATGCAACGCTCTAGGTTAGGAAAAAGTAACTAAGCCAAACGGTAGTTAGGGTTGCTAACTAATCGGTTGCCATGTAGGATTTCCAGTCGAGAAATATAATTCTAGGATTTTACTACAATTACCAAGTAACTATACCAAGGTCTTAATAGGCATACTCGTCTTTAGAAAATGACCTTAATGCCCGGGCGATGAATACCAATCTCCTAAGTCATTAAACCTAATTACGACGGATTATTAATCGCTAAAAGGGATTTATAAAACAAACAAAGAATTTTCAAATAACAACAAAATTTTTATAAGTCAATAACGACCGATTTTTGGATGTTAAAAATGAAATCCAAGTATTAAAATAAAATTCAAATTTTTAGCAAAATTTTTACTGACCAAAAATCAGGTTCGTTACAGATTACTCGGGCTTTTAACAAGAAGGTCAAGTCTCATGACTTGGTCGAAGGGGATATGGTTACGAAGGAAATCCGGGCTCCTATCTTTGATCCTCGCGGTAAGTTCCGTCCGAAGCGCTCGGGACCGTACATCATCAAGACCATTCTTTTGGGTGGGGCAGCTCAACTCATCAATCTGGATGGCAACGAGTTCAACACTCTGGTTAACCTGTATCAACTCAAATGTTACTATCCCTGAGAGAAGCTCGCTGGGCCAAAAACCACAAGGGTGGGCGGTTCCAGGCAAAAATTAGAGCAAGCCTGCTAGACCGAAAACCTAAGGAGGCGGTCTAGGCAAAAATAAATAGGCAAAAATCAAAAGATCGCTAGGCTGAAAACTCAAAGTGGCAGCACTAGGCAAAAATTAGAGCGCAAAAGGAGAGCCAAAACACACGAGCGAACCTTAGCCTGAACTACGTTTTGACCTGATTCCTTGAAAAAGGTTACGTAGGCAATCTCTTAATGAGATTCGGTCATAATCAATCAACTTGATCCAGGGTTGCTTACTCTGAGGTGCGTTTTTAATGTTTGGAGCAGCGCGGTGTTCAACATTTGGGCCAAATGGGGGAAAGTTCTTAAATCTTTCGATTTTATTCAAACTACTACTTCTATTACACACTCGAAAGGTAGTCTTTAAAATAATTAAAGAGTTAAAAACATAATAAAATGCTAGAGGCCTTCACAGGCTCACATTTTATTCTAGATCATTGGAGTTGTGTCAGGAGTCAGTCTGCATTTTGTCTTCTGTTAACTTCTCTTCTTAGCCATGCTTTGTAGCGATTTGTCAGCTCTGTGCTGAAGTCCAGGTCTGCTCCACCATGCTCCCTCAGACCCAGTTATGTTCATACCCAATCAGATTTTTGGCAGTGAATGCAGGAATACGAAAGGTCTCTACTCCAGCTCGGTGCAACCCTTGACTTATCCCTAGCTACCGAAGGATGTGACCTGAAACATAGAATGTGAAATTGGACAGCCCAGCAATCACCATTCTTTCAAAACCTGTGGAGTTTGTGGCCATATCCGGAATGTTCAGCGCATCATGCCTCCAGATAATTTCTTGTGGCGACATCTCATTCATGAACCTTTACCATTCCTCTGTGGTCATCTCTGGATACAGCATCCCTCTTTGATGCATCTGCCTAGGCAAATGGGGCTAGTTTGCCTCAAGGGCTGCAATCAGCCTGAGTTTGTCTGACAGCCATAGCTACATGAGCGAAAAGACAAGTAAGGAACCATATAAACCTTGAGCGGAAAAACAAGTAAGGAGCTCTGACAAGCCTTAGCCGAGTGTTGAGGTAAAAGCAGAATGTGCGAAAACCGAAAAAAGGTGAGCTGAGTGAGAGTTTACTTGCAACAAGAGTGGACTACTGCCAAATATCATTGTTTGGCCGGGGAGGCCAAATCCAACCCTATGAGCGTCTCGGCAAGAACCATGGGCACCACATTCCTTCGGGCACCCGGTTGTGTGGCAACGCTCACCGGAGAGGGAGCAACCTCTCCATTTAGGGACACCAACAAATATACAGCAAGCACGTTGATTACCAGAGCAAAGCGACAACGAGCTTGCAGAGCCATATCTCCGGTATCGCCTTTGTAGGGAGGTAATCCCGAACAGGTACAAGGGGTGGCCGAACACGTGGTGCGTAGGGCCCAGAACAAATACAGTCGGAATAGTCGCCGTGCAGTGAGGTGAACGGCACAAGGACAGGGGATACGAGAGGTCCCAGGTCCAAGATACCCGAGCAGGGGCATGGTCCAAAGAGCAAGGGTAGTTGTTGGACCAGTCTCGTGATAATGGGTCCAGTGATATGAGAAATCATTGGTCCAAAAGGTCTGTTCGGCAACGAGAAGGCCGAACAGTAGCAGCAAGGTACCAGGAGGTGCTCCGGAGTGGTCCAGAAATGGAAATATCCAGTAAGGAAAACAAGATCTGGAGGAGATACCCAACGAGAATGGGGTGAACGGCCAGCTTTGGAAAGAGTTCCTAAAAGGTCTAAAAGGAAATATGCAGTTATGGGAATGAGAATCCCTGATATTCTAAGTTCCCTTTACGAGAAAGGAAACTTAGGGCAGCAAGATGGCTTGGACAACAGTAAGTAGGCATGGGTCTATAAATATGAGGTAAACCTAGAGGTAAAGGTACGCAATTCCTGCTGGTTATTTGATTATTACCTATTGAGAATTAGGGTTTACACTAGTACGAGATACTAACTTTGGCATCGGAGGGCCTTTGCCACGAGACGGCAAAGGTGCGCCACCTTTTGTTTGTTTTATAGGTTCGATTCCGGCGGTATGCTAGGGTTTCGGTGTAGAGAGAAAAGTTCGAAGGCCTTTTTCGTTTTCTGCACTTACAATTGGCGCCGTCTGTGGGAAACGAAAGAGGTCCCTTCGAAAAAGCGACCATGGTGGAGGAAGATCCAAAGACCCCAGTTGACCCGAATAATCTGCTGGGTGGGGGAGGTGACAAGTCCCCGCCGGATCCTCCAAGAAAGCCCGATGGCGGGCGAACGGGGAGGACCACGAGTAAGGACCGCCCCCTGGCAGCCCATGGCGACTCCAGAAACAAAGACGGACGGACGGCAACGGGATCCACGAGAAGGAGTAAGTCCCGCCGTGAGAGGGAGTCAGTGGCACGTTCGAAAAGCGTGCATAGCCGGGAAGATATCCTGGACAAAAAGAGACAGGAGATAGAAGAGTACGCTCGCCTGATTAAAAGGCGAGAGTATGAGATTCAACAGTTGCAGAGGATACGAGAACATCCAGAGGATTCTGGGCTTTCACGAAGGAAGTCCAGAAAAGAAAGGTTGGATATGGTGGAGTACAGGAGAGCTTCTTCACGAAAAAGAAGAAGCAGGAGCCTCACTCCGAAACGACCGAGGGCTACTTCACGAAAAAGGAGAAGCAGGAGCAGGAGCTCCTCCCCCGAGGAAGGAGGGGGCAGGAAGCACCACAGGGACAGGTACGAGAGACCTGATTCCGACTGGGAAAGGAATAATGCCAGGGCTGTGAAGGTATCGGAGGAGGGGACCATGTCTGCACGAGAAGCAGCACGGAGAGCCCTTAGCAACATAGCAACTTCTCCTTTTGCAAAGAGATTGCAGGAGGCAAGGTTGCCGAGCAGGGTTAAGCACGGGACGTTTATCCTGTACGAAACCAATGCAGACCCGGTGGCGCACATACAACATTACCAGCAGGCGATGTTTATGCACGACGGTGATGACGCAATCATGTGCAAGATGTTCCCATCTAGTTTGGGAAAAGTGGCCCTATCATGGTTCCATAAGTTGGGGCCGAACACCATACGAGGGTGGAGACAGTTGGCCGAGGAGTTCACTGCTCGGTTCCTGACGAGCAGGAAACCACCCAAAACTTTTGAGAGTCTCTCGGCTATGAAGCAAGGAGAGAGTGAGCCGATCAGGGACAACGCCAAGAAGTATTGGGAGACTTTCAACGAGATTGAAAGTTGCAGTGAAGAGTACGCAATAGCAACGTTCAAAACTGGGCTGCCTGTTCAGGGGGAGCTTCAAAAGTCCCTAAACATGAGTCCAGTGAGCACACTGGCAAAGCTGATGGAGCGAATTGAGCAGCACGCCAGGAACGAGGATGACATACTGCGGGAAGATGGCAAGTTGACCGCCGAGCAAGTCAAGGGTCCCGCGAAGAAGGCGGATAAACCCAACCCAAGACTTACAAAGAAAGAAAGGAGCACGGGCAGACTAAGAGAGAGTCGCATCGAGAAAACACGCCCAGACCCCAAGTCTTTCTTCTCGGTGACAACGGTTTGGAAAGAACCGATTTATCGGATTCTTTATCGAATAAAGAACCGCCCATACTTTAAATGGCCCCCACGGCCGGAGGGTGACAAAGATGCAAGAAGGGCTACGAGTCAACACTGCAGTTACCACAAAGACTGGGGGCACATGACAGAGGATTGCGAGATGTTTAAACAGCATCTTGATGACCTGGTCTCCCGTGGGTACTTGAAAGAGTTTATCCAAGAGGAGCACAAGGGCGCCGAGAAAGCGATGGAACTGGATTACGAGCAAAATCCAAGGGGCGTAATCCATATGATACATGGGTTGGCCACACCTTATACGAGAAATGAGGTGAGATTACTCCAGAGGAAGGTGAAACACGACCAGCACGTGATGCGGTTGGGAAAGAAACGGGGACGTGAAGCGGAAGGGTGCAACGAGGGCATAGTCTTCACGGATGAGGACCTGGGAGGAGTCCAGGTGCCGCACAACGACGCTCTTGTCATAACCCTACGAATTGGGGAGTATGACATAGAGAGGATCCTGGTGGATTCAGGAAGTTGCACCGAGGTGCTTTACTACGACGCATTCAAGAAGCCGGATCGACACAGCGGACTTGGTACATACCAAGAACTCCCGCTGGTCGGGTTTAGTGCGGAGAGCGCTTTGGCCATTGGGTAAGGTAACCCTTCTTGTTCGGGCAGAACAAAGTGGTCTCAGAACCGATATTTTGGTGGTGGATGTGCCGCCTTCCTATAACGCGATTATAGGAAGGACCTGGCTGCATAAGATGAGGGCGGTTCATTCCACTTACCATCGATGGTGAAGTTTCCAGGATCCAATGGGATCGAGAGAATAAAGGGGAACCAGAACACCAACAATGCTTGGTTTCTATAATCAAGAAGGCGCCAAGGCACAACTAGTACAAACCGTCCGAGGTTAACAACCACCACCATCGAGGATGCTCTGAGGGAATCCACCGAGAATGTGGTGGAAGGATTGAAGAAAATCCAGGTCAACGGGAATGACCTAAAAGGTATTTCTGATTGGGGAAAACCTGTGTGCACATAAGAGGAGGAAGAATTGGTGAAGTTCCTCAAAGAATACGTTGATGTGTTTGCTTGGATGCCGGAAGAGATGCCTGGGTGGATGCAAACGTGATTTGCCACCACTTGAATGTGGATCCACAACACAAACCGGTGATGCAGAAGAAAAGGAGATCAGCTGTACAGCATGTGGATGCTGTCATCGAAGAGGTGGACCGCTTGCTCGAGGCAAAGGCGATCCGGGAAGTGTATTACCTGGAGTGGTTGTCTAACACGGTAGTGGTGAAAAAGAAGAATGGGAAGTGGCGAGTTTGCGTCGACTTCACAGATCTAAACAAGGCCTTGTCCGAAAGACAGTTTTCCCCTGCCCAGGATAGATCAGTTGGTGGATGCAACAGCTCGGTATGGGCGTATGAGTTTTCTCGACGCTTATCGAGGACATCACCAGATAGCTATGTACGGTCCCGATCAGGAGAAGACGTCCTTTATCACACCACGGGGGCTGTACTGTTACAGGTCATGCCCTTTGGTCCGAGGAACGCTGGAGCAACTTATCAGAGATTAGCAACGATTATGCTAAAGAATCTGCTCGGCAAGACCATGGAGGTATACATAGACGATATGGTGGTTAAAAGCAAGGAGAGACGGGACCACATAGCCGATCCGAAAGAAGCTTTTGAGATACCGAGAGTATAAGTCAAGCTCAACGCTCGAAATGTGCCTTCGAGTAAGTTCGGGAAGTTCCCGGGCCACTTGGTGACCATTAGAGGATAGAGGCGAATCCCGATCAAATAACGGCTTTGCAGAAGTTGCAGAGTCCAAGGACCACAAAGGAGGTCCAACGTTAACAGGGATGGCGGCAGCTCTTAACAGGTTCATCAGTCGAGTGACAAATGTAGACCTTTCTTTCAATTGTTAAAAAGAGAAGGTTACGAATGGGGAGCAGTAATGTGAGCAAGCATTCCAAGACTAAGAAGTACTTAGCAGCCGCCCCACTTCGTCCACTCCCGAGCTTGGTGAGACCTTGACCTTGTACTTAGCAGTGTTCCGAACATGCCGTAAGTGCGGTCTTACTAAGGAACAAGCGGATCCGAGCAAATCCTCGCCTATTATGTGAGCAAGACGCCATCGACGGGTAAACGCAGGTGGTATCTGCCACTTGAGAAGTTGGTCTTGGCGCTGAGGACAGCGGCTAGGAAGTTGCCCCATTACTTCCAAAGTCACAAAGTGGTGGTTTACACAGAGTTCCCATTGAAGTCGTTGCTCCGAAAGGCTGATTTCTTGGGACGAATATCGACCTGGTCAGTGGAACTGAGCCGGTATGATATTGACTATCAGCCGCGCACGGCAGTTAAAGGGCAAGTTTTGGCAGATTTCGTGGCGTAGTTTTCTCCCATTAGCTTGCTCCACCGCTTCCTACGAAAAGGAGCGATTGGTTGAGCAATCACCGAGAAGAAAAAGGCATCCACCGAGCCGGACCCTTTGGAATGGAAGCTTTTTGTTGATGGGTCCGCATGCAATACCGGATCTGGAATTGGAGTGGTACTCTTCCCTCCTGAAGGAGTTATGATCGAGTTGTCGTTACGCCTAGGTTTCAGCGCGTCAAACAACGTGGCGGAGTACGAGGCACTCCTAGCCGGGTTACGGAGCGCAAAAGCCTTGAAGGTAAAAAGAATTCGAGTATTCTGTGATTCACAACTCGTGGTGAATCAGCTGTCCGGGGAGTACGAGGCCCGGAATGAGAAGATGGCAGCCTACGTGAAGGCAGCCAAGGATTTGCTTGATACCTTCGAGAAGGTACACATCGAGCAGATAAGCTCTGGGCGGAATGCCCACGCTGACTCACTGGCTTGGTTGGCAGCGGCTGTGCCAACAGAGTTCAAGAGGAAGGTGGCAGTGGACTATCTTGCCGAGCCGAGTGTTGGGAGAAGTGTGGAATTGGTCTTGGACGTGAACCAAGGACCAAGTTGGATGGATCCAATAGTGGAGTTCCTACGAGATGGGATACTCCCCACAGACAAAAAAGAGGCTCACAAAATAAAGACGAAATCTGCAAGATTTTGGCTATCACCAGAGGGGAAGTTGTACAGGAAGTCCTTCACTGGACCGTACCTGCTTTGTGTGCATCCCGAGATGGTGCAGAAATTTCTCCACGAGATACATGAGGGAACGTGTGGGAGTCATGCAGGTGGGAGATCCATCGCTCACCGAGCAATCACACAGGGTTATTGGTGGCCACACATGCAAGAAGATGTGAAGGTGTATGTGAAAATCTGTGAGAAGTGTCAGAAGTTCTCACCAATGATCCGAACACCAGCCAAAGATCTGGTGCCCTTGACGAGTCCTTGGCCGTTTGCGCAGTGGGGAATGGACATCGTGGGTCCACTCCACAAGGCTACTGGGAACAGGAAGTTCCTGTTGGTAGCAACGGACTACTTTACCAAGTGGATTGAAGCAGAACCACTGGCAAAAATCACTGAACCCATGATAGAAAAGTTCATGTGGAAGAACATCATCACTCGATTTGGAGTTCCTTATTCCCTGATCACTGATAATGGGTCACAGTTCCAGAAAAAGTTCAAGGCTTTTTGTGCCCAATATGGAATAAGGAACTACTATTCCACGCCAGCCTACCCTCAGAGCAATGGGCAGGCAGAGGCGTCCAACAAAACCATACTTGACGGGATCAAGAGACGGTTGGACAAAGCAAAAGGCAAGTGGCCTGACGAATTGCCACTGGTCCTGTGGGCACACCGAACAACTCCTAGGAGGTCTACGAGAGACCCCCTATTCGCTAGCATATGGAACAGAGGCTGTGATTCTATTGGAGGTTGGTTTGCCGACCAACAGGACCACATTGGTGGAAAGTGGGGGCAATGACAGAGCCCTGGAAATCGAGCTGGACCTCGCCGAGGAGAGGAGAGAACGAGCTCTGGTACACTTGGCTTCGTACCAAGAGCAGCTGATGAAAAGCTACAACAAGCGTGTCCACCCACGAGAATTTGGTGTTGGAGACCTTGTGTTAAGAAAGGTGCTCGGCAACACCAAAGTGGCCAACGAGGGCAAGTTGGGGGCCAATTGGGAGGGCCCGTATCGAATTACAGAGGTTGTTGGCATTGGGGCATATCGATTGGCAGACCTGGACGGGAACCCGGTACCAAGGCCCTGGAATGTTCACAACCTGAGGAAGTTCTACGTGTAAAGAACTTCGATTTCGCTTTTATTCTATTTTAAAATGCACATCGGGATTGTGTGGGAATTACGAATAAAATTCCCTTGTGTTTTGTTTTACTAGTTGCAAGGGGTACGCGTAACGCCCCCTTGAGTTCTTTGAATTATGAATAAAATTTTCGGATTTTGGTAAACAAACACCGTTTCTTACGAGTTTTCTTTCGTTATGCTTTAAATACGAAGTCAAGCTATGTCCTTAGTCCTCACTTCGTATTGGGGAGCAGAGAGTATAGGGTAACTAAATGGAATTTCAATATTTCAAAATCAAAATTGAGCCAAGTACTGAATATACTTGTTTATTTGCTCGGCACGAATAATACACTGAATTGAGCCAAGTACTAATATACTTGTTTATTTGCTCGGTACGAATACACCTGAATTGAGCCAAGTACAAATATACTTGAATATTTGCTCGGGCACGAATCCCAGAAATTTGCCAAGTACGAATACACTGACAGCTTGCTCGGTACGAATACACGCACTTTGCCAAGTACGAATATACTTGTGTGTTTGCTCGGGTACGAATACACCCAGAATTTTGCCAAGTACGAATATACTTGACAGTTGCTCGGGTACGAATACGCCCGGAAGGCATACGAGATTATGCACACTGTTTTCAATACACGAATATGTTTGGAGTAAATTCCAAGTACGAATAGACTTGTTAGCTTGTACGGTTGCATGCCCTCACGAATTTACACACAATCTGGGGATGAATATACCCAAGGTTACTAAGTACAAATACGAGCACATTTTGGGCTGCATACATGAACATGCAGCAATACCCAAGTTCGAAAAATTTTAAAGACTGCCTGGATACATATGAGTAAATGTGTTGATAGACAAGCTGCGAATATACTTAACACTTACATTAGGGTACGAGAAACCTGCAGCAGTATAAATGAGAGTGCAGCTAAAACATCAGCAGACCAGCTAAGGCCTGGGGAGCATACGTAAGGCTAAGACACTTAGCACATAGAAATTTGGCCAAGAGATGGCCACCTGCGTTGGTAAAGGCCACGAAGGGCCATGCAAAACTGGAGTTTAGGCCACGAAGGGCCGAAGCATAAAAAGCCACGAAGGGCAAAAACACGGGAAGTAAAGTATTTGAAAGTGTATCAGGTGCCACGCAGGGCAATACCAATGGCCACGCAGGGCCGGTCAAAAACTGATTCAAAGAAAATTTCAAATGTTTTTACTACGAAGAGTCCCACTTACTCTTCGATCGTCAGATCCTCAATGACAGGGGTAGAGGCTGGAGCATTTGCAGAGGTTGGAGCAGTAGAGATTGTTGCATCATCCACAGCGGTGCCAGGTGCAGACGGACCGCCACTGGCTTCCTTCTGGCCAGTGTTGGTCGCTTCTCCAGTTTGATCAGCTTCGGCACTTTGCTGTTCGGGGATGTTGTTAAGCTCCCTGTCCAGGCTATCCTCCTCCTCCACCACCTCTTCCAGCTCCTCGGTGGCCGCTTGGGTGCTCGGAAGGTCAATCTCGGTCCACAGGATAGAATACTCTGGGGCGCCAGATTTTCTGAGGCAAGCCAGCCAGCCAGCCTCGAACACTTGGTCCTGAATCCCAGGCATTTGATCCGTGTAGCTCTCAGTAGCCACATGAATCCCTTCATTGTAGCCTTGCTGGTAGGAGGCCTTGGCTTCGTTTTTACTCGCCTCCGTCAAAGTTTGATTCAGGCTGTCCTCGGTACCCTCCAGCTTGCCCCTAAGCTCGTCCCCAAGCCCGCGAGCTTGATTTCTCTCCCTCTCTAGCCTGACAATTGTGTTCTGCAGCTTTGCGTTCTCACTGGTGAGCTTGGCACGCTGGGGCTCGGAGTGTCCCAGCTTTCGGGCCATGGCCACCATTTTTTGTATCGCCTGGACAGACACATGATTAGACAAATGGCAGGAATAAGCAATTTGAAGCCATTAGCATGAAGAAATGGGTATGATGGCTTTACCTTGGCTTGGAGGCTCATAAAAGAGCCGAGAAGGTTGTCCGGGGAGCTGGCAATCTCCTTTTGCATATCCCCAGGAAGCATGAACGCTTGGGACAATGCAAGGGCTGTACCCTCAGACTCCACGCTGTCACGGACCGTGACTGGCCGGCCGCCATGAGTGAGCTGTGGAGTCCAGAGAGGTGTTGGAGGTGCTGCAGGCTGGGAGTTGGGCTGTCCAACAGAGGAGGCTTCCAACCGTGGACGCTTGTCCCTGTGGCTGGCCTCAATTTCCTCGGGGGAGAAGCCTGGAGGGGCGTCAGGTTGAGCTGGGCCACGGCGACCATGAGAAGGCGCCGGGCTCTGAGAGCGTCCGCGGCCACGAGATGTGCCGCGGCCCCGTCCACGACCAGCCCCTGGGATATTGAGGAGGCTGCTGAGGTCGATCGGTTGCTGCATCTCGTGAGGAGGGGGAGACGGAGAGTAACCGCTAGAGGAGGTTGAGGCTTCTTCGGCGAGTTGGATTGGTTCGTTGGGCAGAGGAGGGGTCCGAGAACGCCTCTCTTCTGGCCGCCGGGGTCGGAGGATCAGGATAATGGGATTGTCTGGCCGCCGGATTCGCCGGCCGATGAATCCGCCAGATGATGCCCTGTAGCCGAAGAATGCGTGCCGCCTTGCTCGGCCAGCCAAACACGTGCTCTGACCGTGAAGGCAAGTGCACTGTTGATGTCGGTGACGTGGACCTGGGGTGATGATGGCGTGCCCCTGGTTGACGCTTGTGGCCTGCAAATACGAGGAAAATTGGCGGTCAGAAAACAAGTGAATGAAAGGTGCAATGCGAGAAATTGCTCGGCAAAGAGTTCTACGAGAAAAGAAACTAACGTGGGCGTGCCAAATCTGTGGGGTGCGTGAAAGCCGATGACTTTGCCGTCCTCGTCTCTGGGCTCGAAGTTCCTCGTGACGATGAGGAAGTCGTCGTCGCCTCCTCGGGCAAAGTCAGGTAGTTCAGCACGAGCCTTTTTCTGGAATTCCTACTCTTGAGGTAGTAGGTTAAGGCGCCCTTAGTTCCGGAGATGCTGTATAGGTGGTGTATATCATGAAGGCCAGGGACGTGCCTAGCATTTGATTCAGGGCATTGATGCCCATGACAACCCTCAAGAAGTTGGCAGAGACTTGCATGGGGGATAGTCTGTAATAGGCCAAAACCTGGCGGAGTAACGGTGCCAGGGGAACCCTAACGCCGCCCTCAACGACGGCAATGACAGGGATGTGCAGAGTGTCGTTGTCAAAACACTCACGAATGGCGTCTTCTGCAGCCAAGGAAGTGGCCACATTGTCTGGGATCTCATAGCGAGACCTAAACTCGGCCATTCTTTGGGGCGTGTCACAGTGCCTACGAAATCGACCCATAACGAAAGCTCTGGGTTTGAGTTTTAATAGGGGGACGGGTACGGAAAAACCCTAAAGAGATTGAGGAGATCCTAGATCAACCGAGATAACCCTAGACTTAAGAGAAAAGTGGAGGGAAAGGGGAAATAAAACTTACGAATTACCGGACGAGAACCCTAATATTGGAAGAGAAGAGGACTTCGAGCAGAGCTTCAATGGCGCGAAAGGACGAGCCGTCTGTCTGCAGAGGGAACTTGGAGGTGAAGTGGGTTTAAAATTGGGGACGAAAATCCAAGTATACCCCAGCAAAAGGGGGTGACGTATGAGAAACGTCACCCCAGACGCCGTTTGGGCGCTCCGTTCCCCGAAACGTCTGCTCGCATTTAATACGGGCGGCACAGAGCATGCCGCGTGTAAAGGTGTTAGCTGGAAAAGCCTGTGCAGACCAAACGACGAGGCGTTTAGGTTGGGCTAAAGATGAGTTTGCACCAAGTACGAGAAACATAGGTGCGGGAGCAAAACCTTGCTCGGTGTTTAGAAGCTTTGCTCGTCATATTAAGAGAAAATAACGAGTAAAGCTGGGGAGCCATTGTAGGGAGGTAATCCCGAACAGGTACAAGGGGTGGCCGAACACGTGGTGCGTGGGGCCCAGAACAAATACAGTCGGAATAGTCGCCGTGCAGTGAGGTGAACGGCACAAGGACAGGGGATACGAGAGGTCCCAGGTCCAAGATACCCGAGCAGGGGCATGGTCCAAAGAGCAAGGGTAGTTGTTGGACCAGTCTCGTGATAAGGGGTCCAGTGATATGAGAAATCATTGGTCCAGAAGGTCTGTTCGGCAACGAGAAGGCCGAACAGTAGCAGCAAGGTACCAGGAGGTGCTCCAGAATGGTCCAGAAATAGACATATCCAGTAAGGAAACAGGATCTGGAGGAGATACCCAACGAGAATGGGGTGAACGGCCAGCTTTGGAAAGAGTTCCTAAAAGGTCTAAAAGGAAATATGCGGTTATGGGAATGAGAATCCCTGATATTCTAAGTTCCCTTTACGAGAAAGGAAACTTAGGGCAGCAAGATGGCTTGGACAGTAAGTAGGCATGGGTCTATAAATATGAGGTAAACCTAGAGGTAAAGGTACGCAATTCCTGGTTATTTGATTATTACCTACTGAGAATTAGGGTTTACACTAGTACGAGATACTAACTTTGGCATTGGAGGGCCTTTGCCACGAGACGGCAAAGGTGCGCTCACCTTTTGTTTGTTTTATAGGTTTGACTCTGGCGGTGTGAGAAGTAGCCGTTACAGTTCTGAACTGTTCAAAGGCTTTTTTCGTTTTCTGCACTTACAGCCTTCGCCCGTACCATTCCATCAGGCGCATGATGTTTATCTGCCCGCCGCTCAGCAGACTTTCTACTGCACTAGTGGTAATGTTCAGGCTGGTTTTCAGGAGTTTTGACATGCTTTTACAGTACAGAGGCACAACATTCACACTGGAAGCGAAGCCTTTGAGGTATGATTGGAATTCCTCCACTGTCGGGCACAGCTCGTTCTCTCCAAATCTGAACACGTGCACATTTGGGTCCCAGAACCGCAAGGTTGACCACAAGATTTCAGGGCGAAGCCATATACTTCGAAGGAAGCAAAATGCGGCAAGCCCGTGGGTTCGGAAGGATAGCCAATCGCTTGTGATAAATGCTTCTAGCCATGGACCAATTAAGGTTGGTAGGTGGTTTGCCATTCTGTATGGTATACGGAGAGTTTCTACTAAAGGAGTGCATTTCATTCACAGGGACTTGCCCTTTTATGGTAAAGGGGATGAAAAAAATCCCTGCCACCATGATAAATATCTAAGTGAGGTGTCCTACTCCCTTCATTTCAAGGGTACCTTTGAGGAGCATCCCAGGGACCCCTTTAACGGACAGGGGTGATGATAGGGCCTGTAAGGTTTCACTTTCCGAATGGGTCAAAAGTGGCAATTGTCGCGCGACAAAAAAGGTCCAGCACGCTGGAGTCAGTTTGTCGCGCGATGGTTGATCTCTTTACCAGCCATAAGGGCAGTCTACTGACTTTTGGGGTTGATTTTTCATTATCGACTGGCGTTATTTTCAGAAGAGGTCAGATTTTCATTGGAACTAATCAGCATTGTATGGATGTTTGTGCCAAGCGAAACATTCTTTTTTATTAGTCATGCCAGGCTTAAAGGCCATACAGCATGTTCAAAGCAAACTACCAAAGCAAGGAAAAATGCTCGAGTAACCCATCGGCTCTCGGGCTTATGTTTTAAACAAACAAGATTCTCCCCGGGACTTCAGAAGTATCCCCCTGATCTTACTTTGACCTCTTTGTGAAGCCACTTCACGTAGTGGCTCTCCAACCATGTGATGGAATCGAGGAGAGGCCCTTCCAATTCCCTGTTGTTCCAGCTGTACTCATAGACCTGCTAGTTATGGTCTTTGAACGTGGGGAGTTTGAAGTGTTCTCTCCCAAAGCGTATATTCCCTTGATTGGTGCCCAATTGACGAAGCATCCGCCCTGGAATGTAGAATGTAAAGCTAGTCAATCCAGCAATCATCACTCTTTTGAATCTTACAGAGCTTATAGTCATCTCTGGCAGATTCAGCCATGGGCACCTCCAGACAATGTCTTCTGACTGCATGTCATTCAGGAAAGCATACCATTCCTCTATTAGCAGCTCAAGGTACACCATCGGTCTCTCGACCAATTGCCTTGGGAAGTGTTCAAAGCCAGCCTGCGGTGCTTCAAGCACACCCACTTTGTCTGAAAGCCAAAGCTGAGTGTAAAAACAAGTAAGAAGTCAAACATGGCCAGCGTGAGAAGATAAGTAAGGTTTGTTTAGTGATCCTAGCCTGAGTGTCGAGGTAAAATGAGAAAGTGTGCAAATAAGGAAAAGGTGAGTTGAGTGAGAACCTACCTGGAGCAAGAGAGGGCATCCACTAAACCAATCCGCTTGATCGTTCTTGACCAAGTCTAAGCCCATGAGGGTTTCCGCCAGGACAACGGGCATCCATTTGCAAGGCAATGCTCACTAAGCTAGGGCTAACTCCTTCGACAGCAGGAATCAGCATGTAAGCAGTCAACGCACAGATTGACAGCACAAAACGTCTATGGGCCTGCCCGACATAATCTCCCAGGGCTCCCTCTCGATGAGACAGACAATGTTGAGTTCGCCGTTTTGGATTATACTGGTTGACAGCTCTTCGGGTATGTTGAGTTTCGTCTGTAAGAGTTGACTCATGTCCTTTTGGAACGAAGGAATGGCAAGAGTTTCGCAATCAATAAAGCCTCAGAGGTATGCTTGAAACTCTTCCACTGTCGGGCACATCTCGTCATCGTGGAAGCTAAAAACATGCATGACAGGATCCTAATACACCGTTGCAGCTTGAAGTAGCTCATGGCATGGCTCCATGAATCGAAGATCGCAAATGGAAGCTAAGCATTGGGAACGGGGACTTTCCCAATCAATGGTTTCAGGCTGCATTAGCCACGGATCGAGTATGGCAGCTAGCAGACTTTCCATCTTTAGTGATGTGAGAGTTTTTATGTGTACGAAGGAAGGATGTATTCTACATTGCTGCAAATGCATTCTATTTATAGGCAAGATTTTGGAAATGTCGTCCTCAGTTTTCATGTCGAGAGATAAATTCCATGCAAGGTGTCTTGAACACCTTGCCATGCAAGGACACCCTCCTCAGCAAACTTCAGAATGGCCTGCAAGACGTTTGGAGGGATGATTGTAGATACCCCCCGAATGCGGCATCGCCATACAGATTGATCGTTGTTTGCTCGTTTGGTTGCTTGCTTCATAAACCAATATCATGGATATTCCCATGGCTAGGAACATTGCCACATGATAGCGGTTATAATCAAAACAAAGTCGCCACCCAGTTTATTAAAACTAGGAAAATAGATAGAGATTCTGGGTACGGAAGCCAAAGATACAGTAAGGGAAAGGTGTTAGGCACCCCTCTCTACCCAGCCACGAGGCTGGCCCATAGTTGTTCAACATATGACATACACATGCTTTGTTTAATTCTAACACGTAGTCTGTTTTTAGCTTTTAATCAGTTAAAGGTGAGCCAGGACTGTAATTGAAACATGCATCAGAAAGCAAAACACAAAACAAAGCTGTCCCAAGGGAATGGATCTCGTGGCCGGTGAATAGATGTCACGGCCGAGGGATCCTCCTGGTTTGATGTACCGGCCGAGGGATCGAAGCCCCGGTCGGTGTTCTTCTTCACACCAGATAGAAAAATTAGCAGATGATCAGACGCTACGATTAAGCTTAATAACAGTAAATAAACAGAACCGGAGGCCCCTGGGCCTCACCACCTTGATCCCTCAGTAGCTTGATTGCTTCAGATTTGATCGGGATTGACTGATTGCTTCTTGAAAAACCCTAAGGTTAGGGTTCGAGACTTCGGGGTTTAATCGTCGGATTGATGGCTGCCTTCGGGAAGTTAGGGCTTTTGTAGAGTGCGTTTGAGAGTGTATATTGACAGAGTTTCGTGGCTTGAGAGAGCATGGAGTTATATGAATTTCGTCATTTTTTGGTGTGTGTATTTTCAGAGTCCAAAGGCCCCTTTATATAAGCAATTGGTGACTCTCTCCGTCCAATCAAAATGCACGGTTGGAATTGCAAATGCAATCCAATACAAACTCTTCATTGTGATCACTGAACGTGACCCGAACGCATCGGAGAGGTAGTGTAGTTGGATCAAACAATCGACAGAATGTTTCAGAGTCTGGAAAATAAACGATTTGGCAGCCGTAGAAAGGATGTGGCGGCCGAGGAAAGGACGTGGCGGCCGAAGGATGGATCATGCGGCCGTGGGATTGATCTCTCAAGGAGATTTTTAGGCAACAGGTTGCTCGGGTGAGGAAATGATGTAAAGACCGTGAGATCAATGTTACGGCCGGCAGATGGATTCTCCTAGGATTCTGTATTTCTGTTTGAAAGGCTATATGGCTCTGGATTGGGCCCTCTAAGTGGCTCAAAGTTCTTACCGAAAGTCCTAAGGTTCTCAAAAAGTCAATCAGTAATCATTGTATCCATTTCATCATTGCGATGGTCCCCAAGGTGGGACCTAAAATAATCGTTAGGCCAAATTGCGGTGTCTATAGATGCCCCTCTTTGACTGAGCTCAGGCGGATCGCGAGACATGTTTGAGTAAGAGTCAAAGCTGTAAAAGCAACTCAATTTGGTCCAACCACTATTCCAAGGGTTTTTGGAAAAAGGTTTTTGTTATGGTCGGGCTGGGAGGCTGCCTACGTATTCCACAGAGGAAATTTAGACCAACCGTAGTTCGGGGGCAGTAAAAAAAGAAAAAGTTTGGAGGGTTTGAGACAGAAGACGTACCTTCGGGCATTAAAAGCCATAGTGTGACGTACCTAGGCGGAGCCAGAATTTTGGTGGAGAGTAGTTGAAGGAGCGCGGGGCTGCCAGGGATATTTTTACGGAGAGCGTCCTTAGTATTTTGGGGTAGATCAGTACACGACAGGTGTGTTTGCTTTTCTTGATCATCCTGACTTTGACTAAGGAAACTCGGTAGGGTAGCCCACCCTTGCGAATGAGCTGGAAGGAATTGATGTAATTGGGGTGGAACCCAAGCCATCTGTTGAGGATGAATTGGACGCCGGTTTTGAGATATGGGGTGGAACCCAAGCCATCTTCCGGAGACGAGTTGGATGCCGTTTCTTGAGATATAGGAGGCACAGGGCCAGTAATTGGAGCACGGAGCATTGGAATGAAGGAACCGAGGCGCGAAGCCGATTTTAGTCATAAGGTGAGAGCTTGGGGAGTCAAAGCTTTTGAGATTGATGGAACCGAAGCGCAGAGCTGGTGTTGATTATAAGGCGAGAGCCTGGAGAGGTAGAACCAAAGCGCGGAGCCGGTGTTTATCATAAGGCGAGAGCCTAGAGAGGTAGAATCGAAGCGTTGAGCTGGTTGCATTTTGATGGTCTGTGCACGGAGCTTTCTCATCATGAATTTTGGGGTGGAGCCAAAAGATCGAGGTTCTGGACCGATCTATAAAAACTGAGGCATAGAGCCGGTTGATTGTAGAATTGACTTGTTTCATGAATAAGAGGGATATGCAGAATGTGTATATGATGATGGTGGTTAGATGTGAATAGATATGATGATGCAAACTCGATGTGATAATGACGATGCATTTGATGCAAATGTGCACGGGCCCGTGCGTGTGTGTTTGATTTAAGCATAGAGCTTCTATCAAGTTCTGGACTTGAGCATTCGGAGCGTAGAGCTCGACCATTCGGATGGTAGAATCCGAGCATTCAAAGTACAGGGTTTGAGCATCCAGTACGCAGTGGTTGGGCATCCAAGCATAGAGCTTGAGCATTCAAGTGTAGAACTCGAGCATCCAGTACACAGTGTGGTTGGGCATTCGAAGAGCTTTGAGCATTCAAAATATTAGATTTTGAGCATTCAAGCGTAGAGCTTGAGAATTGATGATGTCTTGATTGGGGCGGCATAGAGCCTGCTGAGATAGCTATTACGGCGTGGATTCAGTTGAGATAGTGGTTATGGCGTTGAGCCAGTTGAAATAATGGGCTTGGAGCCGCTGAAATGATTGGCTTCGAGCTACTGAGATAATGGGCGAGGAGCCCGTTTGACACATGGGCGTAGAGCCGCTGAGTTGACAGGTGCAGAGCCGTTGAAGTAAGTGTTGGGTCGCTTGATAACGATGAGCTCGAAGCTTGTTGAGTAGCTTGAGTATAGGGTTGCTGCTGGGTAGCTTAACGGCGATGAGTAAGCATAGAGCTATGTGATTGCGGAGATGATAACAGGCATAGAGCCATTGGGACGGCATATAGTGAGTGCGGGGCCATTTGAATGATTAAGGGCATAAAGCCGCTGAATGGCTCGGATCCTGCTGAGTAGTGGGCTTAGAGTTGCATGCGTAGAAATGCTAGGAAGCCTTTGAATCTTTTGAAGGCTATAAATACAGTGAGCGTGGCTGCTGTCGAGCGACTTGTTCACAAAGTCATAGAGCTGCTGAGTGATTTAAAAATAGTGGGCACGGAGCAAGAGCTTGGTTTTGATAATCCTTAGTGGTCAAGTGATCAGCATCTGGTGATTTTGCTACTGATAATTTTGACGTTTTTTCATGCCCGGGCGTGCCCCCAAGGCTATTCTGATCATTCTTTCTGTTGGTCCTGGACCCTGGAGCTGCATTGAGCAAGATAGGTTAGGAGGTCGGGATATCGATTCAGCGGCTGAATAATGGATATCTCGACCGAGTTATCGACGTCTCGGCTACGTCATTGCTTTATTTCCAGGGGCCTATAAAAGGCCACGGCCTCGGCCGTTTCATCTTATTTCTCCTCCTTTTCTCTTCGTCTGCGTCCGAGAGTTTTACCGTAGATTTCTATCCCCTTTTGTCTCGTTTCTGTCGGGTCCGGGTCATGGGTGACGTGCGGCCAGTGATCGCGGAGGGAGACCGCGACATTCTTGGTCCTGTCTTGCTGCTTGATTAGGGACCCTCGCAGAGGTGGTTTTCTTCTGTGATACGGAACTCCTTGGGTGGCGTTTGTACGCGGTATGGTGGTTTTTCTGGGCTGCGTGATGTCTCTTCTGCACCGCGGTGCTTCTTTGGTACACGTCGCCATAGGGGTGTTTTCTTCTTTTTTACAGCTGGTCTCTGGTGTTCGGACCGCAAGGGAATTCGGCATCCTCTTCTTCATCTTTTCTTCTTCTCTCTGTTTTTTTCGCTCTCACTTTCTTTTCGCTTTCCTGCATAGGTTAGTCAGACAGGAAATCGATATATAGTTTGCTTAGAAAATGTGGGATGATTCACCTTGTGATGTAAAAAGCTTTTGATTATATGAAATAAATCATTTGCTCTGATATGTAATTGTGTATGCTATTCGTGTACAGTAAAATTGTCGATACGTTGAAAAATTAGAACCGTGGAAGTGTTCTGGAAAATAGTCGTTTTGGCGGCCGAGCCATTGATTTGGCGGCCGAGGGATCGATCTATCTTCCTTGGCTGACTTTGAGTCACCCTTGATTTTTATGGGCCGAGGAATCAATCTTACGGCCGTTATATCGATATGGCAGCTGAGAAACCGACTAGGTTAATGACGGGTTAGAATCCGATTCCGATTCGAACTAGGACTCATCCTAGCTTATAAGTAAACGTTCTACGAACTCGATGGTATTTGTCAACAACGATTTCACGGCACAACCAATCCTTGATCAGTGGTTGAATTCCTTTAACGGCCTCGACCGTTTGCACTTTAAGTCCTTTGGTATGGACCTCATCTTCTCCCTTCACCAAATTCCTATGAATTTTGCTTTCTATGGGGGGCTGAAAATCACCCTTGACCTTTCTTCCCCTTGTTGACTGGTGAGGGTGCTCGCCGAGTCTGAAGAGGTTTCCGCCTAACCTGGGGTGGTTTCTATCGAGCCTGGGGAGGTTGCCACTGAGCTTAGGGAGGTTGCCACCGAGCTTAGGGAAGTGGCCACCGAGCTTCAACGAGCTTAGGGAGAAGCTTGCTGATCTTGGAGAGAAGTTTGCCGAGCTTGGAGAGAAGCTGGCCGAGCTTAGGAAGAAGCTGGCCGAGCTTAGGAAGAAGTTGGCCGAGCTTGGGGAGGATGCCCGCCGAGCTTCACCGAGCTCGAGGAGGTTGACACCGAGCCTGGAGAGAAGTGGCCACCAAGCTTCAACGAGCCTAGGGAGGACTTTGCCGAGCTTGGGGAGGTTAACACCGAGCCTGGCCACCGAACTTGGTACCTGCAAACCGGAGGGGGGTGTACCTCCGGGAAGAAGCTCCGACGACCTAGTCAGAAGGTGAAGGACAGAGAAGAGAGTGCTTTTTAGGGAGAAAATTATGAAGAAGAATGATAGATAGATCCTCAAACTTGGAGAAGGAGCCCTCTATTTATAGGCAAACCTTGGAGTGTTGGACAAGTAGATGATGTTACTTTCGGCTATAAGTAGAAAGCTTCTAGATCATGTCACTTTCGGCCATAAGTAGAAGGCTTCTAGATCATGTCACTTTCGGCCAAAAGTAGAAAGCTTCTAGATCCGGCCATAAGTAGAAAGCTTCTAGATCGACTTTAGATATTTGTTCGATCTTTTAAGGGAGCAGAATTAAACTAACGTTAGGGAAGCGACCATCTAAAGTTAGGGAAAGTCCACCTAACGTTAGGGAAATAACTAGCTAACGTTAGGGAAGTTAGGAAAATGACATCCGAACGTTAGGAAAATGACATCCGAACGTTAGGAAAATGACATCCGAATGTTAGGAAAATGACATTCGAACCCGGGGAGGTTGCCACTGCGCTTGGGAAGGTGGCCACCGAGCTCCACCGAGCCTAGGGAGGACTTTGCCGAGCTTGGGGAGGTTACCACCGAGCTTAGAGAGGTCCCCACCGAGCCCGAGGAGGGTGGCCCCCGAGCTCCACCGAGCCCGGGGAGGTCTCCACCGAGCTTGGCTACCGAGCTCGGGGATTCCGCCGAGCTTGGATACCGAGCCCTGGGATTCCGCCGAGCTTGGATACCGAGCCCGGGGATTTTGCCTCTGAACCGAGTGCTTCTTGTAGTTTCATATGCGAAAGGGTCCATAGAGTGACGTGTCCGTAGCAAAAAGTGAATTGATCCGCGACCCCTTTGGATGTTCCGAAATTATGGATATTTTGGCCCACTACACTTTCCTTTGGGCAGCCACTAGCCTGTGGGACCCTGTTTTTCATGTCTTCTAATTTAGAAGAGAGGAATTGTGTCCTACCATTGAGGAATTTGCAGCTATCATGGGTCATTTGGATAGAGAAGGTCTCATTATTCCTAACCATTTGTTTAATCGGGGCAATCTCTTAAAGGATTTGCTCCAAGTTCAGAAACATGAAGCTAGGTTTTTCATGGTGAATGGAAGATTGGAAACCTTACAGCTTGTTCAGCGCGTTGGTACAACTAAAGCTCATCGTCAAATTCCTCAACAGAAGGCGTGCTTTCATGCGCTGTGCGTTTGTCTTCTTCATTACTACTTGCTTCGACCTTCCACTGGCCATGCTGATTCTATGCTGCTGGACTTTGCTCAACAGATGGGAAATCGTGTAAGTTTTGCTGGTTTAGTGTTGGCAGAGACCTTGATAGGCCTTGATATGGTAAAGGGTAATCCTACAGCCCAGCTTTCAGGCAGCCCTTTATTACTGCAGGTTCGCTCTTTACCTATTTTTTTTTTTTTTGCCAAGTTTATCTTTCCACTCGTCACTCTTTTGTTTTGACTCATGTATTCTCACAACTCGCGATTTTCCCTTGTTTTCTGTAGGTATGGCTTTATGAAAAGTTGAGGGTGTGGGATGTGCTAGAACGGCTGCCTTATAGTTCAGATCACTGCATAGAGCGTCGTGTAATTAGATAGTTTCCCACTGAAACTGCTTGGAAAGCATGGATGGAGACTCGTAAGGGCGATCAGATCCAATGGGTTTGCCCTTAGTATGGTGTTGAGAGCATGACTTCAAGTACCATGAACCATTTTGGTGTGGCAGTGATTGGTATCACTCAAGTTACCTTCTATTTCCCTGCTCGTTTCCAGAGGGGTTCCGGCGAGGAATAAGAATTAGCCGTTGGATTCTGGTGCTGTTCGAAGGCCTTTCTGTTTTCCTGCACCTACATGCTTCGTTTATGGCCGAATCGAATACTGCAAGAGGTTGCTGAGAACTTTGCTGACAAACTATCGGGTTCGTATAAGCGTTGGTTAGAGAAAAACCTTTTGAAGGACAAAAGTGCAAAGAGAAGGAGGACCTAGAGATTGACACTTTGCTTATGTTTTTCAAAAGTTTTTTTTTCGTTTGATTCTTGTTTTTATAGACTGAGAATTGTTTGAGCTTGCTTTTCCTTTCTTTCTTGGAAATAATAAAACAATGGTTGATTTTCTTGAAAATGTTGTTGCCATGGCTTGCTGGTTGACATGCTTTAGGATAGACCTAGAAATTTGGAAGTGATAATGATAATAGTGGCCGAATCTCAATTCAGAGATTGCCTACGTATCCCATGGAGGGAATCAGGCCATAAACGTAGTTCCAACAAAGCTTGTTTGTTTTAGTTAGGGTTCACTCGGGTATTTTCCTCTCCTTTTGTGCTCTTGATTTTGCCTAAACCGCCCTTGCGGGTTTTCAGTCTAGCAAGCGCTTTTATTTATGCCTTAGTTTTTTCCCTAAGCTGCCCTTGCGGGTTTTCAACCTAGCAGGTTTGCTCTAATTTTTGCTTGGGTCTGCCCACCCTTATGGTTTTCAGCCCAACGAGCATTTCTCAGGGGTAATACTTCCTCAGCTTGTCAATATTGACTGGTTGTAGACACCCCAATTTGGACCTATTAAATATTCTTAATTTGTGCTCTCGAGGCTCCCCGATGATGAAATTGAGTCAAAATGGGACTTGGCTAAAGCTTGAACGATGCTTTTTGGACTTTTTCAAAACCAAATCAATCTTTTTTCCCGACACCCTGAGGGCAAAATGGGTACACATTTCAGCATATAAAATATATTTGAATGAAACCAATTGGGTTAGAAAGATGACTTAACGAGCTTTCCAACACTTCGAAAAACACCCAAAACTGAGTTCGGGAGTGTCCGTGGCGGCCCACTGAAGTTGGGCAGCCACTCCCAAGCGCTCGGGAACACTCTAGAGCGCTCGGGAGTGCCACTCTAGAGCACTTAGGAGTGCAGGCAGACCAATGCATGTTGAGCTTGACCATTGACCATGGCTTTTTTAGGTTTTCAAACATGCCATTCAAACTTGCATGCAGCACAGGCCTGCTTGAACCAACAGGGCATCTCATGATTCCATTTCCTCTCCCCAAAACATTTTGTTTTCATTTTTATTTGATTTTCAAAGTAAAACCATGATTTTTGGCTCCCCTATAAATACCCCTTCATTACCAGCTGAGATGACCAGGAAATTTCAGTCCCTCCCTCCCTATTTTGCTGCCAAAATTGGTTTCTAAAACTCTCTCTCAAGCTCTTTCGAAACAACTTCCATTTTCTAAGAAAAATCTCCAATTCTAGAGCAAAGTCTCTAAGAGAAATGGAGGCCTAAATTCCCTCTTCTCAAACTGTTTTCTAACCATTTTCAAGCTCTAAAGTCAATCCAAGAAGCCAAGTTCAAAGTCAAGCAAAGGTATAAAGGCTCACTTTATACTTCGAAATCTACTGTTTTTCAAACTTCTGAGGGGGATCAAGGGCTCCTACCAGTTCCTCATACTGGTTGTGAGTTCCTTTGATCTTGGTTTAATAACAAGAGAAAAGAGGCGTAAATGTGTATTTTGTGCTAAGCCTACTAGAAGCACTCCCGAGCGCTCGGGACTACTCCCAAGCGCTCGAGAGTGACTCCAGTCCTGTTTTCCTTCTTTTAAGCGTTTAAATGGACATGCATGGGGGGTAGGATGTGTTTTAAAACTTTTTAGCTCTTTTGAGGTGTGTTGGTACAGACGATATGCCGTTTTCAGAGAAAAATAAGGAAGATGATCTTCATTTAAGGGCATGCAAAAGAGTTTTGGTCAGGATTTGAAAAGAGAAACCTTTTTCATACTTCAAAAACTCAAGATCCAGTGTACCATCACACTAAAATGAGTGCATTAGTCGGTTGAAACCAGTTCTGGAGTCCAGATCACTCCTAAGCGCTCAGGATCACTCCCAAGCGCTCGAGAGTGTCTGCATGCAACTTCAGTCCATCTTTCTTCCAGCTTGATCCTCCTACTGCCTTTGGATGTCCATGCATGCATCCTCTTTTGTCTCTTATAACTGTTAAACCACTTTTTAGAAGGGCAAGGATGCATGGCTTGGAAGAATGGAATCTGATCCCAGTCTACTAAGTCCTTTGTTGAGCCTGTAACATGCTTGAGATTCTTCAGCTTGTATTTTTAGCACTGTATCCTGTTGTACTAACATGACTTGCAAGTTAAGCATGCAATACTCCCAAGCGCTCGGGAGAGCTCCCGAGCGCTCGGGAGTGGATTCTATGACAGGGTTTCAGCTTCTGTTATTTTGTATTTTGTCATCACTCTCATTACTTCCTGTACATATACACATGCATGCACGCCTTTATTTGCTATGTTTCTGAATACCTGCTATTTGTTTGATGAAACAAAATCTTTTTGAAAAATCCCACAAACGTTTAGTAGAGACCGATCTCGCATCGGGCGAGGGGGGTGCCGTAAAACCCTTCCTCCCTCGTAACGTGGCTTCCAAACCCTTTTCGAATCTCTGGTTTTCAATTCAAAAATCATTTTCAATCAAAACAGTTTCTCGGGTGGCGAACCATAAATCCAGGTGGCGACTCTTCAAATTTTTCAATTCGATCCAAAGACGGTGTTCTTCGGGCCGCCCCGATCCACCCGGGGCTATGGTAGCCCACACTGGTGTTGCGAATTCCATCCCATCTAGGTCTGCAATGTAGGATGCTCCTCCAGATAGTATGTGCTTGATAAGGTAGGGTCCTCCCCAGTTTGGTCTAAACTTGCCTCTCGGGTTTGAAATGTGGCGACGGATTGCTTTGAGCACCATATCCCCCACCTTGAAGTCTCGTGGCTTCACCTTTTTGTTAAATGCTCGTGCGATGCGGCATTGATACCCTTGCACATGGTATAACGCTCTCAGTCTCGTTTCCTCTATCAATGCTAATTCGTCGTAGCGGTTTTGAATCCAATCCTCTTCGATCATACCAGTCTCAACCAGAACCCTTGATGAGGGTAGTTCTAGTTCGATAGGTAAGACAGCTTCCATCCCATAGACCAGGGAATAAGGAGTGGCCCCAATTGAAGTTCTTTCAGTTGTTCGATAAACCCATAGTGCCAGAGGGAGCATTTCTGGCCAGTCTGTGTAAGTGTCGGTAGTCTTCCGTAGAATCCTCTTGATGTTCTTGTTTGCAGCCTCAACTGCTCCATTAGTTTGAGGTCGATAAGTAGATGACCGATGATTCTGTATCCCAAATTCGACGAAAAGCTTCTTTGTTACCCCTTTGAAGTGTGACCCATTGTCGCAGATGAACTCGTGAGGTACTCCGTACCGATAGATGATATTGGTGCGAATAAACTTAGCCACGTGAGTAGCCTTAAGCGTGGCATAGGAGGCTGCTTCTACCCATTTGGTGAAATAGTCGATGGCTACTAAAATGAACTGATGCTTGTATTTTCCTTTTGGATTTATACTCCCAATGACGTCTATTCCCCAGGTGGAGAATGGCCAATGAGATGTCATGTAGTATAATTCCATAGGTGGAATACGTATGTCTACAGTGAGTTTGGCAGTTGTAACATCGACGAACATAGTCAGCACAATTGGCTTCCATTGTAGTCCAGTAGTATCCTTGACGCAGGATTTTCTTTGCCATTGTTGCCCCATTCATGTGCGGCCCACAGATTCCCTCATGTATTTCTTTCATTATCTTACGACTTTCCTTTGTTGTGACACAGAACTGATTGGGACCTAGATACGTGTGGGCTACCACAGCCCCGGGTGGTTTCGGGGCGGCCCGAAAAGAAACGCCACGTTTTAGAATCGAGTTGAAAAATTTGAAGAGTCGCCACCCGGATTTATGGTTCGCCACCCGAGAAACCGTTTTGATTGAAAATTGATTGATTGAATTTGAAAACCAGAGATTTGAAAAAAAGGGTTCGGAAGCCATGTTACGAGGGGGGAAGGGTTTCACGGCACCCCCCTCGCCAGATTTGAAATCGGTCTCTACTACACACTTGTGGGATTTTTCAAAGGATTTTATTTCATTAAACCGCTAGCATTTATTCAGAGATATATCCAGTACAGTAGTGCATGCATGTGCATATGTACAATGAATAAATGAAAGAAGTGGGAATGGAGTGCAAAATGCTGGAGACTGGAAAATCCTGTGATTAATCTCACTCTCGAGCGCTCGGAAGCACTCCCGAGCGCTCAGGAGTATTGCATGCCCAACCTGCAAATAGCGTTAGTACAACAGAACACAATAGGATATAGTACTGAAAACATGAACTAAAATAACATTAATCATGTCTCAAGCTCACAGAGGACTTAGCAGAATGGGATGAGATCCCATTCTTCTAAACCACCACCTTTCTGGAAAATAGTTTTGTATTTTTAAGAGCAAAAAGGGGTACATTGATGGACATGCAGAGGCAGTATATGGATCAGACTGGAAGGAAAAATAGGTTAGAGCTTCATGCAGACACTCTCAAGCGCTTGGGAGTGTTCCCGAGCGCTTGGGAGTGTTCTACACTCCAAGACTGCCTTCATCCCACTGATGTACTCTTTGTAGTACAGTGGTGTACTGGACCTTGTGTTTCTGAGGTATGAAAAAGATTTCTCTTTTCAAATCCAAGGTTAAACCCTTTTGCATGTTTTTTAAGTAAAATGGTTTTCCCTTATTCGTTCTTTTCAACAGAAGATCATCTACACCAATGTACTTCAAGTAAGTTGAAATGTTTGAAAATACATCCTACTCTTCATGCATGTTCATGTAAACGCTTGAAAGAAGGAAAATTGGTCTGGAGCCACTCTCGAGCGCTCTAGAGTAGTCCCGAGCGCTCGGGAGTGTTGCCAGTGCTGCATGCATGGAAAACACTCGTGATCCTTTGCTCTTGTTTTAACACTAAGGCTCTCCCTTCACACTTCCAGTATTGAGGACTGGAGTGAGCTGGGAAGCCTCCCTCAGAAGGGAAGAAATAGTCTTGCTTTTGTTGACACTAAAGTGTGAAGCTTTTTACCTTTTTACTTGGAACCTTGCTCCTTGAAAGAAGGGTTTGGAAGATGGAAAAAGGATGGAAGCTTCAGAAGATCAGGAGCTGGAGATGATCAGAATCCCTTCCATCTCCTTGATACCTTGGGTTTTTGGCTTGTTTTTGCCTTTGAAAATGGGGATTTTTGCTTGCAAAAGAGTGAGAGCTAGTTTTTTTGCTTTTTACTATCAGAGAAGAGATCTAGTGAGAGAGAGTTCGTCCTCTGTTTTAGCTGAAGAAGGGGTCTTATATAGGCAATACATAGCACATGGTTTCATATTGGAAAATATTGTTTGAAATCAAAATGAAATCTGATCTCTGACTGAGTTTGAGTGAGGTCCAAGTCTAAGACCCGTTCAAACGGCTGCAATGATGGCTGCATGGATAGTGGGCAGCTCCAACATCCATTGGGCAGTACAAAAGTCTCGAGCGCTCGGGAGCATTTTCGAGCGCTTGGGAATTTACTCTCGAGCGCTCGAGAGTTTGTCAAACCCAGCTTTTGAAAATGGTTTGGAGCGCTTGGGATTAATCCAGAGCGCTTGGTACTGATTTTGACATTTTATTTTCCATTTTAAAGTCCTTCAAGGAGCATTGTTCTTTCGGTCCAAGACTTGTTTAATCCAATTTTCATCATCGGGGAGCCTCGAGGGCACCAAGGAAGTTCGAATTGTCCAAATTGGGGTGTCTCTGATTGCCGCTCTTTGGCGTCGCTCGATATCATGTCTGGATATGAGTGGCGTCCAAAGATTGAGACGCCCAATTCAAGCCAAGTCAAAATCCTCAATTCCACAAACAAATGCAAAAGAAGCACATTCAATGCGTGAGGTCGTGTCCTTTCGGACTGCCTACGTACCCTTTTCTGCAGGGATCAGACCAGCGTAGTTCTTCGGGGCAAATGCAAGCACATGTGATGCGTGCACGATTTCTATGCAAATGGTCCATCTGTTGCTCTGTTCGGCGAACAGAGAATGCAAGCACGTGTGATGCATGCACGAGGAATGATCGACGTGAGTTTAATAAGATAAACATGCAAATAGTCCACCTGTTGCTCTGTTTGGCGGAAAGAAGCACGTGCGGTGCATGCACGAGAAATGATCGACATGAGTTTAATAAGATAAACATGTAAATGGTCCACCTGTTGCTCTGTTCGGCGGACAGAAAATGCAGGCACATGCGGTGCATGCACAAGAAGTGGTCGATAAGGAAAACATGCAAATGGTCCACCTGTTGCTCTGTTCGGCGGATGGAATGAGGATAAAATAACACCTGTAGGGTAGGAATACCTGCAAACACGTCGACATTAGTATAAAGAGGTAAAGTTTCGATCGACTACCAAGCAAAATACCAAGTTGCGGAGCGCGAGCTCAAAAATCACAACATCGACTAGAATTCGCTTCCTACAGTCCCCTTTGAGGCGGCCAAAGCCAGGACTGAGATTGATTTTGTAAAAAGGGAGGAGAAACTAAGCAAGCCTCGACAACGGGAAGAAGCACAGGATGACGGGGGCTGGCATGGTGGCTGGGAACAGACTACAGCTCAAAACCACTCCCAAGCGCTTGGGAGTGGTCTTGAGCACTCAAGACCGCTGCTGGGGGCCACTGTCCTTACATCTTCTTCGACTGGTTTTGGGTTTTAAACCCAACTCCTGAGCGCTCGAGAACCAGGAAATCCGTACACACTTCGAACTCTCTCTCTCGATCGTACCCACTCACATTCTCAGGCGAACCCTCTCTCTCACACGTTCGATCTCTCTCTCTCACTCTCTCCATCTCAGACTCTCTCATCTCTCTCACAACTGACCGAGCTCGGGATCTCGAGATCTCTACGATCTTCCAGTGGGTTATCGTGTGCCAAGAGGTTCGAATCAAGAGGAAGAAGAAGGCCTGGGGGGTAGAAGAACCAGCAATGGCGAGCGGCGGCGAGGAGACAACGCCCAGCCACAAGGCGGCGGTGGTGGAGGCTGTGGCGGCGACGGTGGAGGCCAGCAGGGGCAGGAATGAGGACGTGGTGACGATGGTGGAGACTGGTGAGGTTCTCATAGCGAGGGGTGACGCGGGTGGGGGCGATGAGGGGCTGCCCAGCCGCGAAGAGGCAGCGGCTGTGGCGACCGTGGTGGCGACGGAGGAGGCCAGCAGGAGTGCTGCCACACCAGCCCAGGAGGGTGTGGTCAGTGAGGATTTGACGGTGGTGAGGTGTGCTGGGGAGGGTCTTGCTACGGAGGTCGAGGCCGTCAGGGGTACAGGGACAATGGAGAGTACCAGCAGAGATGTAGCGGCGGGGGGAAATGTGAGTGAGGGCGAGATAGTGCGAGGAGACGGAGACGAGCTGGCCACAGGCAGCGGGGGCTCTTTGGGTGGTGAGATGGGGGTTTCAGGTAGCGGAGGAGGTGTTACGGGTGTTCCACATACTGCCACGGTGGAGGATCTGTTCGTGGCCGCGGAACGGGCCGGGGATGAGGTGGTGATAGGCGGGCGTGTCGTTGCGACGCCGGTTTTGAGGGCGGCGGTAGTTGAGCCGAGGGTTGGTGACAGTGGGATCGGGGCTTCACAGACGGTCCCATTCGTGGAGGGAGACTTCTTGGACAGCGCGAGGCCGCGGGACATTCTGGACGCCCTTGGTCTTGACGCCGGGATGAGAGAGGTGCTGAGGGACGTGCGGACTACGGAGGGTCAGGCCTCAGCGCTTCTGCTAGGAGCACTGCTGAGCGGTACTGGGGTATCAGGTGTTGGCGAACCCGGAGCAGAGTCAGAGAGGGAGTTAGGGGAGGAGCCGGAGGCAGAGGTGGTGATCGAGGAGCGAGTTACTGCAGCCGCTGAGGCGAAGGCCTACCTGGCCCGTGCTCGACCTGGGTTTACGTCGGTTACTTATGCACCACGGTTGCACTTTTTCGAGCCGACGGGGATGACTGGTTACGTTCCTGCTCGGACGGATCATCCAGAGGACCTGCTTCTTCGAGATCGAGCCTCACATATCTCTTCCGGCTGGACCACGGTATGATATTAACGCTTTACTTTCCTGCATTAGACTTGCTATCTTGAATCAATTGTTGCTTACTGATGCTATCTCTTTGCTCTGTTGAAACAGCGTACCAAGGATATTTACGGCCACGGGGGTTCAGGTCACTCATTGGAGTATTTCAGGGAGCTGCCCCGGAGGGTACGGGAGTTGGTGGAGGAGACAGGTTTTGGGCCGTTCATCCAGCTGCTGATAGCGGTGAGGGTAGACTGTGCAGTGATGACAGCGCTGGCGGAACGGTGGTGGGACACCACCAATACCTTCCATTTCCGCTTTGGGGAGATGACGGTGACACCTCTCGACTTTGCCGCGATCACGGGACTTCAGGTTGGAGGCGAGCCGATCCCATTCGACCCTAGTATAGACCTGGATGATGCTGCTTTGAGATGGTTCCTTGGACGGGTTCCACGCCACAGCAGAGGGGTAGCTGAGTATGGCCAGTTCAGGCGGTACTGGGACCATGAGCCGGCGGACGATGCTGAGGTGGCCCAGATGGCCAGGGCCTATTTGCTGTACCTATTCGGGGCTTCTCTGTTCCCGCTCAGGCGATCTCGGGTTCACCTGAGTTACTTGGCAGGCCTGGTCGATCTGAGGCAGGCAGGACGGTTCGACTGGGGCGGTGCTGCTTTGTGCATGCTCTACTGCTTCCTTGGAGCTGCCTCACGTGGAGTGGGAGACACCATAGGCGGTTACTGGTGAGTGATTGAGGTATGCTTCGACATTACTGCTTTGAATTGCTTTGATAGATTGAACTGAATTGCATTTGAACATGTATCTGACTTGAATTGACTTTCAAAATGTGCAGCTTTGGGCCTACGAGGTCTTGGGCATGTTCCCGCCTGAGAACACTTGCACAAATCCTCACCTGCTTCCACGTGCGCTTGCATGGAGTACGGACTACCGGAGGGCTAAGGAGCGACGAGGAGAGGTGATGACTTTCCGGCGGTGGCTGGATAGCATCACTGGGGTCACGGTACAAACATCGTCCCTTTCTTTTCATGCCTTATGCTTTCCCTCATGAAACGTGATCATTAATGTACAATAATTGACTGCAGGTTCACTGGGACCGATGGACCAGGGTGGAGGCTGACTTCCTTCCGAGGAGCCGGGAGGTGACGAGGAGTCGAGTCCTGCTGGAGTGCCCACTGGGCTGGCAGTGGTACCTGGGGGATCGCGTGACACGATAGTCACTCGGTTCTCTAGAGTTCATCATGCTGGGGCTGCTCCCCCACGAGTGCAGAGGACGGAGACCTACACTCGAGTTGAGTTGGAGCAGTTCACGGTGCCAGATACTGATTTGGAGAAGTACCTGCAGCGCACGCCGGACTATGCAGCATACAGGGACAGGTATCTAGCCACCAGCTTGGGTGTGGAGAGGGAGCTGGAGAGGCGGTTCGCTGAGGCTGAGGCTAGGAGAGCCAGGAGAGAGGCTGGGGGTGAGGCCGGAGACGACACAGGAGAGGAGACTGGGGCACGGGGCCGCGGCGGTCGCTCTTCACGCGGTAGGGGTCGAGGTGCTAGACCTTCTGTTGGCGGGCGAGGTGTTGGGATTCCCGGCCGAGGTGAGGGCGGCTCACGGGTTCCAGAGGCAGCTGCAGCTTCTGCACCAGCCGGGTTACCGACGCTGGACTGGTCGATAGGGGTGAGAGACCTTTCTGGAGCACGGGCGATGCTAGACATTCCACGCCTTCCGCATCGGCCGATGCGACTACCTGCTCAGGTATAACACAACTTTGTCTCTTTCAAAGCTTTAAATGTTTCCTGTTCCTGTATTTGTTGTTCTTGATCCTTGAATCTTTGCACAGGTGCCGCGAGAATGGGCCGAACAGGCCATTATGTTGATGGTGGGGATCACGGCTTGATTCTTTGAAGGAATTTGTGCAAGGGGAGGACCTGCCAGACGGACTGCCTCGAGCCTGCTCCACTGTTCTTTGCCGCAGTATGAAAATGCAAATGTATGTATGTACATTTTATCAAATTTAAAACATGTATAAAATGAATGAATATTTATGACATGCGAGGTGCAGCCACGACCTTTCGACCGGGACCACAGTGACGCCGGCTATTTGCCGAACACGCCAACCACGAGAGGTCGGGGTAGCAGAGGAAGTGAGGCTAGGCGGTTCGAGTCGTTCCTAGAAGCGGCGATACGGCGGAGACTTTGCTCGCGAGGAGTCCGAGGAGGACACAGAGGAGTCGCCGAGTCACGAGCTTTAGGGTCTACGGACTCGAGTACTACCTCGGGTCCTTCCGACGGCGATGATGACGACGAGACGGCGTTGAGAGCTCGAGTCCGAGGGACACCGAGAAGAGGATTCGCCTAGGCTGAGCTTTAGCTTTTTTGCTTTATTAGTCTTTCTTTTGCATGGGCCCGTGTGCCAGCACAGTCGTAGCTTTCAGGCCTGCGTGCCTTGGTTTTGTTCGGGCCTGCGTGCCTTGGTAGATAGGATTGGGCATGTGTTTGCCCCAGCTTCTGTACTTTATTCCTTACTCATTGTAAATGCCGCATTTTATTTATGAAAATTTGCACTTTTCTTCATTTTGCATTTGTTCGCACTTCTTTTAAGAATTGTATTTTATGAAATATATTCGTCTAGCTTTGAAAGAAAGCAAAGAGCACGCGAATTTCAACCGATACTCTTAGAACAGAATAAAACTTGACACAATCGATGGAATTTGATTTGAAATGACAGAAACGCCCTTACAAAGGAAAGTAGAGGCTAAATTCGACCGGGATTAGACACAAGAATAGGATACGAGATTCTTTGAACAAGGTATGCGCCCTTAATGCCATTATAAATGATGAAATAGGGGCGTTTGAGAGTGAAAATTGATTCCGTAAGCCTTTATGCGCGCTTGATCGCTCCACACAGTCACCAGCACGTATTAAGACTTGCGCATGCCATTAGATTCGAATGAATACTCTCGACACGAATTTTGACACGTTGACGGGAAGGAAACCATTGGGATTTTGATATTTTTTTGAGGAATGTACTTGAACGCACAAGAAAACAGATTACCGAACATGCTGTATTCCTCCAGAAACAGGTTGGAACTTGATGAACTTAAGGCTTGAGGTTATAATGCTGCATTGAGGCCAAAACTCTGAAAGCCAGAAGCTGCTGAAAACTGCAGAACTCTCGAGCGCTCGAGAGTGTTGTGGAGCGCTTGGGACTTCACTCCCGAGCGCTCGGGACTACTGTGATCAACAGACCAGTGTTCATTTCTAAGAACATTTTTCAGCTCCCTTGTGTCCTTTTGCTCTGCATGCATACTTCCAAGACGTCTTGTAACTCTAATTAAGCTGTTTTCCCAAGGATCAGTGATTTCCCAAGGCAAGACTAGCATTTTTCCAATGTTTTCTCAAGTTTCCAAAGTTTGAAACTTTGAAAATACAAAGAAATGGTTTTGGAAAAGATGAGCATGCTGAGTTTCAATGCTGGTGGGTGAGTGATTGCCCCATCCAGCTCTCTATAAATACTGAGCTTAGTTTTGGCTTGTCATTCATGCTCCAAACCATCATCTTCCTTTCAAAACTTCATTCTTCATGGCCTTGTTGAACCAAGCCTTGCTTCGCCCTTGGTTGGACAGCCTTGATGGCATCGATTGGTTGAACTTCCGAGGTCATTGCCTTCATGCCTTGAAGTATCTCCGTGAGGTCGCAATTCGCCCTGTCTTGCTGCATGCGGCCGTGCGATTTTGGGATCCTGAAGTGCATGTCTTCCGCTTCGGTTCTCAAGAGCTATGCCCCACCGTCGAAGAATTCCACACCTACCTTGGAAGCCACGACTCCGCCGAGCCAATCGTTCCAATGCTTAGAGAGAGCATGAAGAATATCCTAAAAGCCAAGCTGGGCGTCAGCGGGAATGTTGCTGAGTTCTTGACCCGGGGCAATGCCATTAATATCGTGCAGTTGTATGAGAGATTCAGTCCACCTGGAGACTTAACGGATTTTGAGTATCAAGGTCGCCGGATGACAGCTCTTGGTGGCCTTCCTGCTGGTTCCCTCTGTCGGTCAGCCCAGTTCTCTATTGGTTGGAGTCGCTACTCAGATCGAGGCTCGCAAGGACGTTGCTCCTTTGGTCCTTGCTGAGACCTTGATGGGGTTGGATGCTGTCCATGCTGGTCGCACAAGGGTTTTTGGTGGTAGCCCGCTGTTGTTGCAGGTTAGGGACCTCACTCAGCTCTCCTTTTTCTATTTCTCACATTCATTTTACCTCGACACTCGGTTTAGGCTTTATCTGGCTCCTTACTTGTTTTCTCTCTTTTTGGATAGATGTGGCTCTGTGATAAGTTGGGTTTGCTGACGCTGCCGGCGAATGACTGGTGGTATCGAGCGAGTGGATGGAACCGTCCTTTCCAGGTGACGTACGGTAGTGAAGATGACTGGGCTGATTTCCTCGCGTCTGTGGAGGAAGATGACATCATTTGGCGGTGCCATTGGCTGAGGCTTCCTGCGATGACCGTGAGTAACATGGGCTCAACGCACGTGTTTGTGGCTGGCTTGACAGGCTTCACTTTCTATTCACCCTTCCGCATCCTTCGTCAGCTCAGGCTCAGTCAGGAGGTGCCGTTGCAAGGAGCTGAAGTGCTTCGTCTCCCTCCCTTCACCATTCCGGGCCTTCGAAGTTATGTCCGAACATGGGAGGCTCGTAGGACTGAGCCGAATGACCCACTCTTCTCAATTGCTTCGACCGGAAGGTATCGCAAGTGGCTAAGGAGGGATGTGGAAGCGAGAATGGGTTGATTGCTTACTTTGCCGTTTTTTGAAACAAAAGTTAGGTCTCGTTGTGCGTTTTCTGTTTTCATGCTCAGCTCGTAATAAAGGAGTAATCTGAATAAAATTGACTGATTAAGGGTTTCCCCCTTTTCGGTTCATTGATCGCGCGCACCTCAAAAGAAAGCATTTTGACTCGTCAATTTGGATTTGAATTTTTGTGATTTAGGACCGAATCTCAGAGTGAGATTGCCTACGTATCCCTTAGGGAAGGGGAATCAGGCCCATGCGTAGTTCAGGTTAGGGTTCGCTCGGGTATTAACACTCTCCTTTTTATGCTCTAAATTTTGCCTAGAACCGCCCTTTCGGGTTTTCGGCCTAGCGAGCTCTTTTTCGACTTTTTGCCTTAACTTTTGCCTAGGCCGCCCTTTCGGGTTTTCGACCTAGCAGGCTTGCTCTAATTTTTGCCTGGGACCGCCCGCCCTTGCGGTTTTCGGCCCAGCGAGCTCTCTCAGGGGTAATAGCGCTTGAGTTGATCCAAATTGACTAGATTTGAGAATTCGTTGCCGTCAAGATCGATGATCGTTGCTGCTCCTCCGGAAAGGATCAACTTGATGATGTACGGACCAGCCCACTTTGGTCGGAACTTTCCTCGAAGATCAAAGATTGGTGCACGGATTTCCTTGACTACCATGTCCCCCTTTCGCAGGTCCCTCGATTTCACCTTCTTGTTGAATGCTCGGGCGATCCTCCGCTGATAACCCTGGATGTGGTATAATGCTCGCAGTCTCCTTTCGTCAAACAACATGAGTTCCTCAAACCTTCCGCTAATCCATTCGGCCTCATCTATTCCTTGTTCAGCCATGACTCTGAGCGATGGAACTTCTAGCTCGATGGGGAGAACAGCTTCCATACCGTACACCAAAGAATAGGGTGTTGCCCCCGTCGGTGTGCGGATAGACGTCCGGTATCCCCACAAAGCTAGCGGTAGCTGTTCGTGCCAATCCCTAGCTGATTCGACAGTCCTTTCGAGGATTGACTTGATGGTCTTATTAGCTGCTTCGACTGCCCCATTCGTTTGTGGCCGATAAGTGGTTGAGTGATGCACTTGAATCTTGAATTCGTCAAAAAGCTCTAGAACTTTCCCCTTGAAGTGAACACCATTATCAGATACGAAGGCGTGAGGGACTCCATACCGATAGATGATGTTTTGCTTGATAAAGTGAGCCACTTGAACTGCCGTCAGAGTCTTATACGAGGCTGCCTCAATCCACTTAGTGAAATAATTGACCGCTACCAAAATGAACCTGTGCCCGTTAGAAGCCGCAGGCGTGATCCTTCCAATGACGTCAATGCCCCAGGCGGAGAATGGCCAAGGTGTCGCCATTGGGTGTAACTCCGAGGGAGGTACATGGATAAGATTAGCATGAGTTTGGCACTTGTGACATCGGCGCACATACTCGATGCAATCTGTCTCCATAGTCGACCAATAGTAACCCAACCTTAGAACTTTCTTCGCTAGCATCATTCCATTCATGTGGGGTCCACAAACTCCCTCATGGACTTCTTCCATCACTGCTCTCGTGTCATCACCGTGAATACACAACTTGTGGACTCCGCACGGAGATCGCCGGTACAATTTTCCACCACAGATAATGTATCGAGATGCCAATCGTTGTAATGCGATCCGATCCTTCCTGGTAGAATCCGCAGGGAACTCTCCTTTTCCGATGAAATTCCAAATGTCGTGAAACCAAGGGAGTCCATCATCAGGCTCGTCGATGTTCATGACATAGTCGTACACGTGCTTGCCTCTTTGCTCAATCATAACAGGCCTTAGCTTCACCCCAATCGGAAGTTCCAGCATGGATGCCAAGGTAGCGAGTGCATCGGCGAAGCGATTCTTCATCCTCGGGACATGCGTGAAAGTCACCTTATGAAAACTCGGAATGGGCTCGTCGAGCTGCTGATGATATGGCTTCATCTTCTCGTCTTTGACCCTCCATTCCCCGTTGGCTTGTGACACAACCAACTTGGAATCCCCCACAACTTCCAGGACCTTGACTCCAATTTCCAATGCAGCTTCCATTCCTACAATACACGCTCACTACAACACTAATTGCCTATTGCGAGGAAAAATAGTGAGGAAATATGTGACCCTTCGGGTGAGACCAGTAGTATGCCGATCCCGAAACCTTTCTGATTGGCAGCTCCGTCGAAGTACAATGTCCATGTTTCGTTGATAGCGGTCATTACGTCTTCATCGGGAAATTGGAACTCAGTGTGTTCTGGCCCCCTCGATTGGGCGATCCGCCAAAAACTCTGCTACTGCTCTTCCCTTCACTGACTTGCGGGTGACATACTTGATCTCGAACTCGGCCAATAAGAGCAACCAAGGTGCTAACTTACCGTAAGTGCTGGTTTCTCGAATAGGTATTTGAGGGGGTCCATCCGAGAATGTATCACCGAGTAAGACAGCATGTAGTGTCTCAATTTCTTTGTGGCCCAAACAAGCGCCCAACATGTCTTCTCAAATGAAGTGTATCGCTCTTCGCTCCCCACCATCTTCTTGCTCAGGTAGTAGATTGCTCTTTCAACCCCATCATCTCCCTCTTGTGCGAGCATGCACCCCATTGATGAGGGCGTGACGGACAAGTACAGGATCAAAGGTTTTCCCGGGATGGGTGGCATCAAGATGGGCGGATTCTGGAGGTAAGTTCGCACTGCTTCGAAAGCCCTTTGACACTTGTCGTTCCATTCGAACTTCACGTCCTTTTTGAGCAAACGAAACAACGGCTCACAGGTCAAAGTCAACTTGGTGATGAACCGGCTGATAAATTGAATTTTTCCCAAGAAACACCGGACTTCCTACTCAGACTGAGGTGGCTTCATCTCGAGAATAGCTTTAATCTTAGAAGGATCCACCTCAATCCCCTTGGTCGTGATCATGAATCCAAGCATCTTTCCTGCCGTGACCCCAAACGTGCACTTCTGCGGATTGAGTCGCATTCTGTACTTTCAAATCCTCTCAAAGAACTTTCTCAACGCCGGGAGATGGTCTTTCCTTTCCTTTCCCTTCACTATCATGTCATCAACGTAAACCTCGACCTCCTTGTGAATCATGTCGTGCAACAGTGTGGTGGCACCCCTCTGATACGTTGGACCAGCGTTTTTCAATCCAAATGGCATAACCCGATAACAATATGTCCCCCACTCGGTGATGAATGTGGTCTTTTCCCTATCTTCCGGAGATAAGAGAATCTGATTGTACCCCGAGAAGCCATCCATGAAGGAAAGTAGAGCGTGCCCTGCAGTATTATCAACGAGTACATCTATATGCGGCAATGGAAAATCATCTTTAGGGCTTGCTTTGTTCAAATCCCTGAAATCGACACACACTCTGATTTTTCCGTCCTTTTTGGGGACAGGAACAATGTTGGCTACCTAAGTGGGGTACTCTGTTACAATTAGAAAACCGGCGTCGATTTGTTTTGTGAGCTCTTCTTTTATTTTTAATACCCAATCAGGCCGCATTTTTCTCAGTTTTTGCTTCACGGGTTTGGCGTCAGGGTACAGAGGGATTCTGTGCTCGACTATCTCCGGGTCGATTCCGGGCATGTCTGCGTGGGACCAAGCGAAAACCTCTTTGAATTCCTTTAGTAAATCGGTGAGCTCTTGAAGCTCAGTGGGAGACAGCCCGGAACCTACCTGAACCAATCAAGGGTTGTCCTCATCACCCAAGTTTATTGAGATTATTTCTTCTTTTAAAGGCTGAGCATGCCTTTCATTTTCGCGATCGATGAAGGAACGGATCTCCTTGGGAATGTCCCCATCGAGATCCATTCCTTCATCGTCGGGATCCAAACAATTTATTTCAAAAATCGGCAAGTAAGCGAAAACGTCATTCATTTCATTAACGAATCGGACGGGGGGAATACAACGGTTGACTCAATTTCAAGTAAAAGCTACGAAGTGGAGGGCCGATGGGCACAAACTCCGACTCTTACTAGATGACGAGTCAGTGTCGGACTCAGACTCAAATTCAGTGCAGGTGCTGTGAGTGCGAGTTACATGTGGAATGAAAGTGCAATTATCATAAACGCCTACAGCCTCCACAATGAGTTTGGAAGGATCTTCAATTTCTTCTTCATTTCCAAGCATCAGCACAGCAGGGTCTTGCATCATACCCTCTGGATCCTCGCCCTCAAACAGGAGTTGGAGACTGCCCAAACCAAAAGCTTCCAACCAGTCGAGTGCCTCAGACAACTCTTCCACCTTTGCAACTTCTTCGTCACTTTCCCAGGTATCATTGGCAAAGATTTCGAAGCCAGGATACTTCATTTTCGTTTCAAGGTCCACAAAGGGCTCAGGTTCTCCTTGGTATAGCGGCTCCTTCTCCTTTGATTTCATCTCCGTTGCACAGGCCCGGGCGCGATTGCGCCATTTCTTTGCTGAATCACCCTTCTTGGCCTCATATCCTAGGCCAAAACGCTCGTTACTCCCGGGGAAGTCAGGGAATTCGGGGACACCTTGAGCGTAAAGTCCCAAGCCCATGCCGGCAGATATTTCATCCGTTTCATAATTTCCAATGTTTGCCGAACTCACCAAGAAACCGTCCTCGGCCCGGATGTACATACCTTCGTGGTCATAACCGCATAAAACCTCCCATGGCAACATCTTCCTCTCCATGCATAATCTCAAGCGGCGAAATTGTCCTCGGCGTGCGGACGGATACTGAGTCTCCATAGATGATAAGAGTTCCGGATTCCAAACCCAGTGAGTTTTTGATGCAGTGTTGAGGGCACACCCATAACATCCGGCCGATGTAGCCAAGGCCTTCCCAACAGGAGATTGAAAGATGCGGGTATTTCCAGCACACAGAATTCGACGGTGGTTTTGAACTTGCCAGTTGCCAACTCCAAGTTGATTGTCCCCAAAACATCTCGACGAGTATTGTCATAAGCACGAACGCCCAAGTTCGATGGCGTGAAGTCCTTGTTCTTAAGGCCCAAGCAATAAGCAGTGCGGAGTGGACACACGTTAATGGCAGAGCCATTATCAACAAGGATTGCTGGAATCCACTTTCCCAGGCACTTCATGGTGATGTGAAGGGGTTTGTTATGGTCAGCTCCTTCAGGCGGCAAATCTTTCTCGGTGAAGGACAATGTATGCTGGGCGAGGTTCGGGGTTATAAGGGCAATAAGAGCTTCTGGAGCGATGTCAGAGGGAACCTCGAGTCTGGAAAGGGTGTTGACCAGCCTGCGGCGGTGCTCGCGGGAGGCAGCTAACACTCCCCACATAGACATGCGGGCGGGAGTTTCCTGGAGTTGACGGATAATAGGATCAGTGGAGGCTTCCGGATCAGGTTCAGGGAGCGAGTTGAGGTCAATGGACAATTTGGGCTGGGTAGGTGGGTTAGTTTTAGTGGAGCTAGTAGGGTTGTTTTGTGGAGCTTGAGGGGTGGGGATGTTCAGGCTTGTGGGGTTGACAGGGGCATTCTGCTGCGGTGGAGGGGCTCGGGATGAGCTACCCTACTGGAGGCTAATGGGCTGGTAGACCCTTCCACTTCTGGTAAGGTTACTAACTGTTTTGGAGATTGGCTCCCACCAGGTACCTTCCCAGAAATCAGAGAAGTCCAAGTCGTAATCATCCGCCTTACGCTTCCCCTTATCAATTGCTGTCTTCTCCAAAGTCTCGTTGAGAGTTTCCATTTCCAAAGCATGCCAGATGCTATCCTCCTCCAGAGAATTCCAGAAATTGGCATTGTTGCTGCTGTTGTCATTGCTAATCTGCAGAGATCCTTCATCCAACATGGCCTTGTTGACGGTCAGCTCCTCACCATTCATCCACACATTTACCAATTCAGACTTTCCCCACAGATCTTCTGGATCCAACACGCAGATGCTGGGCTCATCAGGGATTTGAACTACTGGTTTGGAAGAGAACTCTTCGACGATGAATTCCTGTGGGAAGAAAAGATAATCCGTGGAACGTTCCAGAGCATCGGAGTCTCGAGTAAGGTTGACAATGGCCCTAGCGTTGAGCCCTGATAACATACGGGGATTCATCAGATCCATTTCTTCTCCTATCTCTTCTTCTTGAAAAAGGTATGCCAATGATGTTTCGTCTAGGGGGTCAGAATCATCCATCCAGTGCCATCCGTTGGGTTCGGGCTCCCATTCCCATTCTTCTTCCTCCTTGACAGGTTCGGGCTCCATGAACAACGCAAACAGAGAATATCCATCCAACGGATCAGCCATGATCTCATCCTAGTCCTACCTCCATTCTCCATGTTCCAATTCCTCAACTTGGCTAGGGTTAAGTGCCACAGGCCATGTTCCAGTAATAAAAGCCCTGTCTTCCACCGCCAGGAAATCTTGCACCAGATCTTCCCACCTTACCTGAAAGTCCCATTCCACGGTCTCAAGCGCGCAGACCGCATCCTCAACTGGCAACTCGATGGCTGGCTTGGGTTGGGTATCAGTAATGATGTAAAGGCTAGGGTTAAAGGTTGGCTTATGGAGATGAGGTTGGTGCGGGCGTTGGAATGCTTTGGGAGTGGATTTGAGACATTGTTTGGTTTCTGTGGTGGCATAGGGAGAGTTTTGTTGTCTATCAAGTCTTGGATTGCATGGCGGAGACGGAAGCAGTTGTCGGTTAGGTGGCCCACATTCTGGTGATAGGCACAGTACGCGTTAAGATTGTGGGATGCGGGTAGTTTTTGAGGTAAGGGAGTAGGGGTAAGTGGCTTGAGGGTGCAGCTTCGACCAATTTCGAGCACCTGAGAGTGGTCTTGAAGCCCGAGCAAAAGTGCGGTGAGTGCGCGGTTGGTAGTTTGGGTGGCTATCTGGTTCACCGGCTCGGCTTAGGTTGTATTTGTGGAGGCGTTAGGAAGGTTGGTGTAGTTGGCGTTGCTGAATAGGTTCTTTCTTTGTTTCGGAGTATACCTTCTTAGGCTTAGGAGCGGGTTCGGGCTTGTCAAGGATCCCCAGTTGAACTGCTTCTTCGACGGCTAAGCTTGTGTATGAAAGAATGTTTTAAAGTCTGAGCATGCTTGGGCCATAACCATGTGTTTGCAAGAGTGGGTTGAAGGTTACGGACAATCATCGGATTTGGTCCCTGTCACTCGGTCTATCCTTCATCTGTGCTGCCTTAGCCCTCCATCTTTTCACGAAATCGGCAAAGGCCTCTTTTGCTTCCATCTTCGTTGACTCCAATTCACGGGTGGTCACCTCCAACTGAATGTCGTGTATTGCGCCACGAAAGCTGCGCATATATCCTCCCAAGAACGCTTCTTTCTTTTATCCAGTGAAGTAAACCAATGCAGAGCATGACCCACCAAAGTCTGTGAGAACATCTGTGCCATAGCATCCTTTTCAACTCCCCACATGGAAAGTGCTCCAATGTATCCCGTCAGGTGTGCCTTTGGGTCTCCTGTTCCGTCAAACTTAGCAAAATCAATTGGCCTGAACTTTTCTGGAAGCTTTGCATTAGGAAATAGGCAAAGCTTATTGATGTCAAAGCCAGTCGACGCTATTTTCTCATTTCTCGCAACAGATTCCTCCAGTTGGGTGAGCTTCGCTAATATTGCTGCCATCTCGGGATTCTGCGGGGTTTCCAAATCAAAGACCAGCTGCTCTTGGTTTGGATTCGGGTTAGGGTTAGGGTTGAAGTTTAGGTTGGGATTTGGATTTGGATTTGGGATAGGAATTGGGTTTGGGATAGGAATTGGGTTAGGCATCGGATTTCGGATTTTGTGGTGGAAGGCGTCGTGCAACTCCGGTGATCATCATCATGAGTTGGGCAATCGGTTATCGATGCGTTCGCCCAGGCGTTGAATATCTTCTCCGATCTGAGCCATTTCTCCGTTAAGATTTCCCGAGTTTGGGTTAGGGTTTGGGCGGGGATTAGGAGCAGGATTTGGGTTCGATTGGCTCGCCTCGCTTGGATTCAGGTTAGGGTTGCCTCCATTTGGGTTAGTGTTTGGATTGGGATTGGATTTGGGTTAGGAATAGGAATTGGTCGGGTTTGTGTTGCCTGCGTTCTTGTTAAATCCTCAGATCAATATATCAAATTCCGCACCAAAATCTGATTCATTGACGGAGTCTGCTTACAGTTGGAGCTGTTCCAATCTCTGTCCCAAGGGTCTGGTCCGTATGATGTTCTTCTTTCTCGGCCCAATTGCTCAGAACTGACAGCAAAGCCAAAAACTTAAGCTCAGACGCGGTTCCTGCTTGCATTTTTATGAAATTTGTGCATGATTTTAGAAAATGAGTGTCTCATCGTCACGTCATCGACTCCGATTTTTCAAAAACGATTGACTTGCGGGAGGTTGCCTCAATCCTCGGATTTTTGGGGTGTATCTTCATTTAGGAACAGTCGATGCCCAAAAGATGCTAAAAATAAGCTAAATATTTGGCTAATATTCCATCGACAATTTGACCATTGGTTCGGAATGACTCGAGGTGAACAATGTGATGTGATAACCGAAGTGGCGTAAGCGGTACACTTGCTTTTAGCCTAGATGGTGTTGGCATCACAATGTTCTGCTCCCCTATCATTCCTTTCTTTTGGTTAAATCCCGATCAAATGCTTAGTCAAGGACTTAGCAGAATCTTAGTTTCTTCTAGGTTCGGGTTCGAAGACTAATGAGATTTATCAACACGCATTAGGGTGCGTGACTCTTCATCGGGTCTTGGCAACCTTCCGAAGACAGCGGGAGCGAGTCTCGAGAATCGTGGCTGACAGCATGATGATGATGCAAGATGCAATGTAGCGTTAACAGATTATAGCACATAGCCCTACTCTGCAGGCTCCTGTCCTAGTTTGAAAGGTTCTATGGTTTGCTACACATGTACAAAGGCCGGGTTTTGGCTTGGAGTGGGTCCCCCGGACTAGAGTCAAAGTATACCTCCCGTTATTGAGCGTACACCCAATAATGGTACAAACGGTAGGGATGACTCATCACGGTCGAGGGTTGCTGAGCATTCCGGAATTCCTTGTCACCGGCAAGCCGGGCAAGATTGCCAAAACACAACAGCGGGGCTGCACAAGATATATATACAAGAAATAAAAGTTAAAATAAAATCCTTTAAAAATCTCCCAAACGTTTTTCAAGCTTGGCCCACTAATTTAATTAATTCTTAAGGAAATTGGGGCATTTTATCAACATACCAACTTTTCTCAAGTATCAATTAAATCATTTCCCCAGCAGAGTCGCCACTGTGGGCTACCACAGCCCCGGGTGGTTTCGGGGCGGCCCGAAAAGAAACGCCACGTTTTAGAATCGAGTTGAAAAATTTGAAGAGTCGCCACCCGGATTTATGGTTCGCCACCCGAGAAACCGTTTTGATTGAAAATTGATTGATTGAATTTGAAAACCAGAGATTTGAAAAAAAGGGTTCGGAAGCCATGTTACGAGGGGGGAAGGGTTTCACGGCACCCCCTCGCCCGATTTGAAATTGGTCTCTACTACACACTTGTGGGATTTTTCAAAAGATTTTATTTCATTAAACAGCTAGCATTTATTCAGAGATATATCCAGTACAGTAGTGCATGCATGTGCATATGTACAATGAATAAATGAAAGAAGTGGGAATGGAGTGCAAAATGCTGGAGACTGGAAAATCCTATGATTAATCTCACTCTCGAGCGCTCGGAAGCACTCCCGAGCGCTCAGGAGTATTGCATGCCCAACCTGCAAATAGCGTTAGTACAACAGAACACAATAGGATATAGTACTGAAAACATGAACTAAAATAACATTAATCATGTCTCAAGCTCACAGAGGACTTAGCAGAATGGGATGAGATCCCATTCTTCTAAACCATGCATTACCACCTTTCTGGAAAACAGTTTTGTATTTTTAAGAGCAAAAAGAGGTACATTGATGGACATGCAGAGGCAGTATATGGATCAGACTGGAAGGAAAAATAGGTTAGAGCTTCATGCAGACACTCTCAAGCGCTTGGGAGTGTTCCCGAGCGCTTGAGAGTGTTCTACACTCCAAGACTGCCTTCATCCCACTGATGTACTCTTTGTAGTACAGTGGTGTACTGGACCTTGTGTTTCTGAGGTATGAAAAAGATTTCTCTTTTCAAATCCAAGGTTAAACCCTTTTGCATGTTTTTTAAGTAAAATGGTTTTCCCTTATTCGTTTTTTTCAACAGAAGATCATCTACACCAATGTACTTGAAGTAAGTTGAAATGTTTGAAAATACATCCTACTCTTCATGCATGTTCATGTAAACGCTTGAAAGAAGGAAAATTGGTCTGGAGCCACTCTCGAGCGCTCTAGAGTAGTCCCGAGCGCTCTGGAGTGTTGCCAGTACTGCATGCATAGAAAACACTTGTAACCCTTTGCTCTTGGTTTAACACTAAGGCTCTCCCTTCACACTTCCAGTATTGAGGACTGGAGTGAGCTGGGAAGCCTCCCTCAGAAGGGAAGAAACAGTCTTGCTTTTGTTGACACTAAAGTGTGAAGCTTTTTACCTTTTTACTTGGAACCTTGCTCCTTGAAAGAAGGGTTTGGAAGATGGAAAAGGGATGGAAGCTTCAGAAGATCAGGAGCTGGAGATGATCAGAATCCCTTCCATCTCCTTGATACCTTGGGTTTTTGGCTTGTTTTTGCCTTTGAAAATGGGGATTTTTGCTTGCAAAAGAGTGAGAGCTGGTTTTTCTGCTTTTTACTATCAGAGAAGAGATCTAGTGAGAGAGAGTTCGTCCTCTGTTTTAGCTGAAGAAGGGGGTCTTATATAGGCAATACATAGCACATGGTTTCATATTGGAAAATATTATTTGAAATCAAAATGAAATCTCAGCTCTGACTGATCTCTGACTGAGTTTGAGTGAGGTCCAAGTCTAAGACCCGTTCAAACGGCTGCAATGATGGCTGCATGGATAGTGGGGCAGCTCCAACATCCATTGGGCAGTACAAAAGTCTCGAGCGCTCGGGAGCACTTTCGAGCGCTTGGGAATTTACTCTCGACTGAATCGAATTGTGGAACCAGGTCCTCCAGTACAGAGTGATATAGCTTCAGCGTATCTTCTTTGACCTTGCAGTCTCCTCTTGCTTGGGACACTACTAGGTTTGAATCTCCAGTGACTTCTACCCTTCTTGCCCTTAGTCCCAGGGCTGCTTCCATTCCAGCGATGCAAGCTACATACTCAGCTTGGTTGTTGGTGACTTCAAACCTTAGTTTATACGACGAGGGGATATGCGAGTTGTTTGGGGAAACCAACAATACCCCTATGCCATACCCACTTTGGTTTGATGCTCCGTCGAAGTATAGTTGCCAAGTGTCGTCTAGGAGACATAAGATGTCCTCGTCAGGGAACATGAAGTCCTCGGCTTCGGCTTCTATTACAGGGTGATCTGCTAAGAATTCTGCCACAGCCCTTCCTTTCACTGATTTCCTTGTCATGAATTTGAGGTCAAGTTCTGCTCGAAGCAATAGCCACCTAGCTAGCTTTCCAATAAGTGCTGGCTTCTCGGAAAGATATTTGATTGGGTCTAAACGAGAAACTAACACTACCGGATGTGCTAATAGGTAGTGCCTCAGTTTCTTTGTTGCCCAAACTAGCCCCCAATAGGTCTTCTCCAGGAGAGTATACCTTGTTTCATAGTCCATCATCTTCTTGCTGAGGTAGTATATGGCGCACTCAACTTTGGTGTCGTTTTCTTGCGCTAGCATGCATCCCATGGATGTGTCTGTTACTGAAAGATATAGAATCAATGGCTTCCCAGGAATGGGTGGCGACAACACAAGTGGATTCTGAAGATATTCTTTGATTGCCTCGAACGATTACTGACAGCCTTAGCTCCACTCAAAATTAGTACCTTTCTTTAGAAGCTTGAAGAGGGGTTCGCAGGTGGCTGTGAGCTTAGAAATGAACCTGCTGAGGAACTGCACTTTCCCTAGGAAGCTCCTTACCTCCTTTTCCATCTTCGGTGGTAACATCTCCATGATAGCTTGTATTTTGGAAGGGTCTACCTCAATTCCTCTTTGAGTGATGAGAAATGCTAACATTTTGCCAGTCGTCACCCCAAAGTGCATTTTTAAGGATTGAGACATAGCTTGTATTGCCTAATCCTTTCAAAGAACTTTTGAAGTGCTTTGTAGTGCCCCTCCCTTTCCTTTGATTTGACTATCATATCGTCGACATACACTTCTACTTCCTTGTGCATCATGTCGTGTAGTAGTGTGGTTGCCATTGTTTGGTAAGTGGCTCCAGCATTTTTCAACCCGAATGGCATCACTCGGTAGTAGTAAGTTCCCCATGGTGTAGTGAAGGTGGTCTTCTCTCTGTCTTCAGGAGACATTAAAATTTGATTATACCCAGAAAACCCATCCATGAAAGATAGCAGTGCATGTCCCGCAGTGCCGTCCACGAGCACGTCTATGTGTGGTAATGGAAAGTCATCTTTGTTTAGATCTCGAAAATCTACATAGATCCTGATTCCTCCAGTTTTCTTTGGTACTGGGACGATGTTGGCTACCCACTGTGGATACTCGGTGACTATGAGAAAACTAGCGTTGATTTGCTTAGTGACTTCCTCTTTTATTTTTAGGACCCAATCAGGGCGCATACGTCTTAACTTTTGTTTAACAGGTTTGCATCAAAATGAAGAGGAATTTTATGCTGAACAATTTCAGGGTCTATCCCAGGCATGTCTTTGTAAGACCAAGCAAAAACATCTTTATATTCTTTTAGCAAAACGATTAATTTTTCACTTTCTTGAGAAGATAGTGTTGCACCAATTTTAACGAATTTGGGTTCGTTTTCAGAGCCTATGTTTGCTGTAATTAATTCATCAAAAAAAAGGTTTAGCATGCCTTTCTTCTTCTCTTTCGATAAATTCTAGAATTTCTTTGGGAATTTTTTCCTCAAAATTTGGATTGTCGGAATCCACGCAGTTGATTATAGGCAAAGTGAAATACTCTAAATTTTCCTTCTCATTGTTAAAATTGTCAAAAGACATTTCAGAGTCAAACTCAAAATAGATGTTATTCTTTGGCACTTTGACCAGGTTTTCCTCACTAGACTCAGTAGTTTGGAAAGATGAAGAGCTAGGCTCGGATTGAGTTGATTCGGAGTCGGAATTAGAACTAAGATCAAAATTGGCATTTTGGTATTTTAGAGTGTGCTCCACGGTCCAGTTGGGGTAAACCCCTTTTTCAGCATCCACAATCTGCTCAGAGCAGTCTTTTTCATCACCAAGGTTGATCATCAGCACCTCGTTGTCACTTTGATTTGCACTTTCATCATCGTCACCCTGCGAATCTTGGAGGGCCATTTGATTTGCCATTGTCGTCATTTCCTCTACTTGAGCTTCGATTTCTGCTTCGTCATTATTGTCGACTCTTCGTGTGCAAACAAATCCCCACCAATTACCAAATCTATCTGTGATGGGATGGATCACCCTTATTTCATTGTTGGTGACCCTCTCATCAAAGAGTAGATTTAGTGATATTTCGTCTAGTGGATCGTTGTCAGCGGATTCTTCTTCCTTTACTTCTTTAGCTTCAAAGTTGTCGACCTCATCGATTGGCCAGTAGTCATCAGTGGGTGCATAAAGATCATAGAAGTAGATTGGGACCCTGCCAAATTCTTCTACCTCTTCTTCATAGACTGTTCTTGCGAACATGACATGGTTGTCTTTAATGATAGTTACCACATGCCTTGGTTGTTCTATCGGAGTGATGTATTTGGAGGGATTGAAATCCTTGACTGCAGAGTGGGACGGACCAGACAGCTTGGTGACAATTTGAAAGTCCGAATCGAACATGAACAACGATGTGGCCATTTTTCCTGAAAAGTTTCCGCTGTAGTTAGATTAGTTTAGCTTACCCACTTCCATTTGGTTTAGAAAGACTCCTAGGGCTTAACCTGCAAAAGAAGACTTTGCAACATACATACATACAATGGGTGTGAGGAAGAACTTTTGCAATTGTAGATGCAAATAGGCTCCTAGCCTGTAGGTTCCTGTCTTAGTTTGACAAGTTCTAGGGCTTTCTAACACATGTAAGGTTTTGGTAGTCTCAGGGTGCTCCATTGTCAAAGGGCACCGGTCCTTTCGCCAGCCCATTATAGGCGGCGATTGGGTGATTTCCTTTTGATATACCACTAGGTACAAGTGACTGTGGAGTTTGCTGGAACCCCTAACATAGCCCATGTCATGCCGGGGTATTAGGTGAACTCAACGAGGCTTGCCTGCTCGATGCATATGATAAATGAATTAAATAAGGCATGCATTAGTCTTATGTTGAACTTTCTGGTTATGGCTCTCATGTCCCCAGCAGAGTCGCCAGAAAACTGTAGATACCACCCGAATGGGGCATCGCCATACAGATTGATCTTTGTTTGCTCATTTGGTTGCTTACTTCATAAACCAAGATCATGGATATTCCCATGGCTAGGAATATCGCCACATGATAGCGGTTATCATCAAAATAGAGTCGCCATGCAGTTTATTAAAACTAGGAAAATAGATAGAGATTCTGGGTACGGAAGCCAAAGGTACAGTAAGGGGAAGGTGTTAGGCACCCCTCTCTACCCAGCCACAAGGCTGGCCCATAGTTGTTCAACGTAAGACATACACATGGTTTGTTTAATTCTAACACATAGTCTGTTTTTAGCCTTTAATCAGTTAGAGGTGAGCCAGGACTGTAGTTGAAACATGCATCAGAAAGCAGAACACAAAACAAATCTATCCCTGGGGAACAGATCCCGCGGCCGGTGAATAGATGTCACGGCCGAGGAATCCTCCTAGTTTGATGTACCGGCCGAGGGATCGAAGCCTCGGTCGGTGTTCTTCCTCACACTAGATAGAAAAATTAGCAGATGATCAGACACTACGATTAAGCATAACAATAGTAAATAAACTGAACCGGAGGCCCCTGGGCCTCACCACCTTGATCCCTCAGTAGCTTGATTGCTTCGGATTTGATCGGGATTGACTGCTTGCTTCTTGAAAAACCCTAAGGTTTGGGTTCGAGACTTCGGGGTTTGATCGTCAGATTGATGGCTGCCTTCGGGAAGTTAGGGCTTTTGTAGAGGGGGTTTAAGAGTGTATATTGACAGAGTTTCGTGGCTTGAGAGAGCGTGGAAGTATATGAATTTCCTCGTTTTTTGGTGTTTGTATTTTTGGAGTCCAAAGGCCCTTTTATTTAGGCAATTTGTGACTCTCTTCGTCCAATGAAAACGCACGGTTGCAATTGCAAATGCAATGCAATACAAACTCTTCGTTGTGATCACTGAACGTGGCCCGAACACATCGGAGAGGTAGTGTAGTTGGATCAAACAATCGACAAAATGTTCCAGAGTCTGGAAAATAAACGATTTGGCAGCCGTAGAAAGGATGTGGCGGCCGAGGAAAGGATGTGGCGGCCGCAGGATGGATCATGCGGCCGTGGGATTGATCTCCTAGGGAGATTTTTAGGCAACAGGTTGCTCAGGTGAGGAAATGATGTAAAGGCCGTGAGATCAATGTTACGGCCGGCAGATGGATTCTCCTAGGATTCTGTATTTCTGTCTGAAAGGCTATATGGCTCTGGATTGGGTCCTCTAAGTGGCTCAAAGTTCTTACCGAAAGTCCTAAGGTTCTCAAGAAGTCAATCTGTAGACACCCCAATTTGGCCTAACGATTATTTCAACTCCCACCTTGGGACCATCCCGATGATGATACGGATTCGATGATTGCTAATTGCTTTCTTGTGAAACCCCTGGACTTATGGTTCGAACTTTGAGCCACTTAGAGGACCCAATCCAGAGCCAAATAGCCTTTCAGACAGAAAGATAGTGTGTTAGGAAAATCCATCGGACGGCCGTAACATCGATATCACGGCCACAACATCCATTCCTCACCCGAGCAACCTGTTGCACCAAAAATCTTCCTGAGAGATCGAAGCCTCGGCTGCCAAATCAATGGCTCGGCTGCGACATCCATTTCCAGGCCGCGACATCCTTTGCTCAGCCGCCAGATTGGCCTTTTTCCAGACTCTCGAACCTTCTGTCGGTTGTTTGATCCAATCCCGCCGCCTCTCCGATGCGTTCGGGCCACGTTCAGAGATTGCAATGAAGAGTTTGAGTTGCAATGCAAGTGCAATTGCAACCCCGTGATTTGATTGGACCGAGTGAGTCACCCCCTTGCCTATATAAAGAGACCCTCGGATACACCCAAATAGACGAAATTCCTGAGATCCATATAGATTCAAGCCACGAGAACTCTGGATATATACTCCCAAAATCCTCTCTACAAAAGCCTAAACCTCCCGAAGGCAGCAATCCGACGATCCAACCCTGGAGTTCCAAACCCTAGCCCTAGGGTTTCGTCCAAGTAATAATCAATCAATCGATCCCCATCGATCCGAAGCAATCAAGCAGCGAGGGATCAAGGTGGTGAGCCCAACGGCCTCTGGTTTGGTTTATTTAATGTTTTGTGTCGTTAATCGTAGCTTTCGATCGTCTGTTAGTTTTATGCGGTGTGAGGAAGAACACCGGCCGGGCTTCGATGCCTCGGCCCGTACATTGACCGATGTGATCCTCGACGCGACTTCCATTCGCGGCCGAGTGATCGATTCCGCACAACTTTGTTTTGTTTCTTGCTTTTTGATGCATGCTTATTTACAGTCTCGGCTCACCTTATTAATTGTTTAAGGCATAAAAACAGACTACGTGTATGGAATTGAATAAAGTATCTATATGTCTTATATTGAATGATTATGGGCTAGCTTCACGGCTAGGCAGAGAGGGGTGCCTAACACCTTCCCCTTACTGTACTTTTGGCTTCCGTATCCAGAATCTCTATCTGTTTTCCTAGCTTTAACAAACTAGGTCGCGACTCTGTTTTGATGATTACCGCTATCGTGTGGCGATACCTCTAGCCATGGAAGTATCCACGATCTTGGTTTATGAAGCGAGCAACCAATCGAGCAAACACAGTGATGATACAACTGTATGGCGATGCCCCGTCCGGGAGGTGTCTACAGTTTTCTGGCGACTGTGCTGGGGACATGAGAGCCATAACCAAAAAGTTCAACATAAGACTAAGACATGCCTTGTTTAATTCATTTATCATATGCATCAAGCAGGCAAGCCTCGTTGAGTTCACCTAATATCCCGGCATGACATGGGCTATGTTAGGGGTTCCAGCAAACTCCACAGTCACTTGTACCTTATGGTATATCAAAAAGGGAATCACCCAATTGCCGCCTATAATGGGATGGTGAAAGGATTGGTGCCCTTTGACAACGGAGCACCCTGAGACTACCAAGACCTTACATGTGTTTAGAAAAGCCATAGAACCTATCAAACTAAGGCAGGAACCTACCGACTAGGAACCTACGTGCATATATTTATGAGAGTTCTTCCTCACACCCATTGTACATATGTATGTTGTAAAGTTCTCTTTTGCAGGTTGAAACCTTAAGGGTCTTTTATCAAATGAAAGTGGTAAGTTAAACTAAGCTAACTTAAACAAAAATCTTTTCAGGAAAAAATGGCCACATCACAGTTCATGATTGATTCGCACTTTCAAACTGTCATTAAGCTGTCTGGTCTGCCCTGCTTTGCTGTCAAGGAATTTGATCCCTCCAAATACATCACCCCGGAGGGCCAACCAAGGCCTATGATAGCCATCATTGAAGACAACCATGTCATGTTCGCAAGAACAGTCTATGAAGAAGAAGTGGAAGAAGGCTGATGATCAACCTTGATGATGAAAAAGACTACTCTGAGCTGATTGTGGATGCTGAAAAAGGGGCCTACCCTAACTGGACTGTGGAACACACTTTAAAATATAAAATAAAAAATGCTGACTCTGATCTTAGTTCTGATTCCGATTCTGACTCCAAGTCAACTCAATCCGAGTCTAGTTTTTCATCTTCTCAAACTACTGAGTTTAGTAAGGAAAACCTAGTTAAAGTACCAAAACATAACATTTGTTTTGAGTTTGATTCTGAAATGTCTTTTGACAATTTTAACAATGAGAAGGAATATTTGGAGTATTTCACTTTGTCTATGATTAACTGCATGGATTCTGACAATCAAATTTTCGAGGAAGAAATTCCAAAAGAAATTCTAGAATTCATTGAGAGAGAAGAGGAAAGGCACGCTAAACCTTTTTCTGAGGAAATAATCACGGCAAACGTGGGCTCTAAAGATGAACCCAAAATGGTTAAAATTGGTACAACACTATCTTTTCAAGAAAATGAAAAACTAATCCTTTTGCTAAAAGAATACAAAGATGTTTTTGCCTGGTCTTACGAGGACATGCCTGGTATAGACCCCGAAATTGTTCAGCATAAAATTCCTCTCCATCCTAATGCAAAACCTGTTAAACAAAAGTTAAGACGTATGCGCCCTGATTGGGTCTTAAAGATAAAAGAGGAGGTCACCAAACAAATCAATGTCGGTTTTCTCATAGTCACCGAATATCCACAATGGGAAGCCAAAATTGTTCCAGTACCAAAGAAAATTGGGGGAATCAGGGTTTGTGTGGATTTTCGAGATCTCAACAAAGCCACTCCAAAGGATGATTTTCCATTGCCACACATAGACGAGCTTGTAGACAACACCGCAGGACATGCACTGCTATCTTTCATGGATGGATTTTCTGGGTATAATCAAATTCTGATGTCTCCTGAGGATAGAGAGAAGACCACCTTCACCACACCATGGGGAACCTATTGCTACCGAGTAATGCCATTCGGCAACAACCCTGCTGCACGACATGACGCACAAAGAGGTCGAGGTATACGTCGATGACATGATAGTCAAATCAAGGGAAAGGGAAGGACACTATGAAGCACTTCAAAAGTTCTTTGAGAGGATTAGGCAATACAAGCTACGTCTTAATCCTCAAAAATGCACTTTTCGGGTAACAGCTGGCAAGATGTTGGGATTTCTCATCACTCAAAGGGGAATCGAAGTAGACCCTTCCAAGATACAGACTATCATAGAGATGTCGCCACCAAAGACAGAGAAGGAAGTAAGGAGTTTTCTGGGAAAGGTGCAGTTCATCAGCAGGTTTATCTCTAAACTTACAACCACCTGTGAGCCTCTTTTCAAACTTTTGAGGAAAGGAAATGATTTCGAGTGGAATCAAGATTGTCAACAAGCTTTCGAGGCAATCAAAGAGTATCTTCAGAACCCACCTGTGCTGTCACCACCCATTCCTGGGAAACCATTGATTCTGTACCTCTCAGTGACAGAAACCTCCATGGGATGCATGCTAGCACAAGAAAACGACACCAAAGTAGAGTGCGCCATATACTACCTCAGTAAAAAGATGATGGATTATGAAACAAGGTACACTCCCCTCGAGAAAACCTGCTGGGGGCTAGTATGGGCCTCAAGGAAACTAAGGCATTACCTATTGGCACATCCGGTAGTACTGGTTTCTCGCTTAGACCCAATCAAATATCTTTTCGAGAAGCCAGCACTTATTGGAAGGTTGGCTAGATGGTTGCTGCTGCTCGCAGAATTCCATCTCAGATACATGACAAGGAAATTAGTAAAAGGAAGGGCCGTGGCAGAATTCTTGGCAAATCACCCCGTGACAGAGGCCGAGGCAGAAGACTTCATGTTTCCAGACGAAGACATCTTATGTCTCCTAGATGACACCTGGCAGCTCTATTTCGATGGAGCATCAAACCAATGTGGATATGGCATAGGGATACTGTTAGTTTCCCCGAGCGACTCTCATATTCCTTTGTCATACAAACTGAGGTTTGAAGTCACTAACAACCAGGCCGAGTACGAAGCCTGCATTGCTGGAATGGAAGCAGCCCTGGAACTAGGGGCAAAAAGGATAGAAGTCATTGGAGACTCGAACCTAGTGGTATCCCAGGCAAGAGGAGACTGGAAGGTCAAGGAAGAAACTCTGAAGCTATACCATTCTGTGCTAGAGTCTCTAATTCCGCAATTCGACTCTGTCATCTTCACACACACCCCGCGAATAAGCAATCGATTCGCAGATGCATTAGCAACATTAGCCTCTATGGTTGAGATACCCCTGGGGTTTACAATGCAGGCCTCTCATGATTGAGCAGAAGGTCAAACCAGCATGCGAATGTGCCTTGACTGAAGAAGGTGAGGATGATGGAAAACCATGGTATGAAGATGTAAAGAAATTCTTGGAAAAGGGAGAGTACCCCCCTGAAGCAACCTCAAAGGACCAAATGGCTTTACGGAAGTTTGCCACCCGGTTTATAGTCTGTGGAGGAATACTATATCGAAGGGCACATTTGGGCCCCAATCAACTTTATGTCACTACAGAAGAAAGCCATAAGATCATGGAGGAAATACACGAAGGAATCTGCGGGCCACACATGAGAGGAGCGACAATGGCAAGGAAAATCCTGCGTCAAGGGTATTACTGGACCACCATGGAGGCTGACTGTGCTAACTATGTCCATCGATGTTTCAAGTGCCAAACTCACGCTGATCGCATGCGTATACCCCCTACCTAGCTATATAGCATGACATCCCCTTGGCCATTCTCCACCTGGGGGATAGACGTCATTGGAAACATAAATCCAAAAGGAAAATATAAGCACCAGTTCATTCTAGTAGCCATCGACTACTTCACCAAATGGGTAGAAGCAGCTTCCTATGCTACTCTCAAAGCTACTCACGTGGCCAAGTTTATTCGCACCAATATCATCTATCGGTATGGTGTACCTCACGAGATCATCTACGACAACGGATCACACTTCAAAGGGGCAACGAGGAAGCTCTTCACCGAATTTGGGATACAAAATCATCGGTCATCTACTTATCGACCTCAAACCAATGGAGCAGTTGAAGCTGCAAACAAGAACATCAAGCGGATCTTACGAAGAACTACTGACACCTATACAGACTAGCCAGAAATGTTACCTCTAGCGCTATGGGGCTATCGCACAACTGAAAGGGCTTCAACTGGGGCTACCCCTTACTCTCTAGTCTATGGAATGGAGGCTGTATTACCTATCGAATTAGAGTTGCCCTCACTAAGGGTACTAGCTGAAACTGGAATGATCGAAGAGGACTGGGTTCAAAACCGCTACGATGAGTTAGCACTACTGGATGAAAGGAGGCTGAGGGCACTATACCATGTGCAAGGGTATCAACGTCGTATCACACGAGCATTCAACAAAAAGGTGAAACCAAGAGATGTCAAAGTAGGGGATATGGTACTCAAGGCCATCCGTCGCCATGTTTCTGACCCAAGGGGCACGTTTAAACCCAACTGGGAGGCCCCTACCTTGTCAAGCGCATACTATCTGGAGGAGCAGCCTATATTGCAGATTTGGATGGAATGGAATTCGCAACGCCAGTCAACATTGACAAGCTGAGGAAGTATTACCCCTGAGAGATGCTCGTTGGGTCGAAAACCACAAGGGTGGGCGAACCCAAGCAAAAATTAGAGCAGCCTGCTAGGTCGAAAACCCGCAAGGGCGGCTTAGGCAAAAACTAAGGCATAAATAAAAGCGCTCGCTAGACTGAAAACCCACAAGGGTGGTTTAGGCAAAATCAAGAGCATAAAAGGAGAGGAAAAATACTCGAGTGAACCCCAACCGAAAACAAAACAAATCATCTTGGAACTACGTTTATGGCCTGTTTCCCTCTACGGGATACGTAGGCAATCTCTGAATCGAGACTCGGCCACTGCTATTGTTATCACTTCCAAATTTCTAGGTCTATCCTAAAGCATGTTAAAAGTCCAACCATGGCAACAACATTCTCAAAATGAAACAACCCAATGTTTTATTATTTCCAAGGAAAAAGGAAAGTAAGCTCAAACAATTCTCAATCTATGGAAATTAGAATAAAATAAGTCTTTCAAAAAGCATAAACAAAGTGTCAATCTCTAGGTCTTCCTTCTCTTTGCACTCTTGTCCTTCAAAAGGTTTTTCTCTAACCAACGCTTATAAGAGCTCGATAGCTTGTCGGCAAAGTTTTCAGCAACCTCTTGCATTACTCGATTTGACCAAAAACGAAGCACATTGCGATGAAGACTGGCATCATGAACCTTAGAAACAGCATACTCTGGGTCACCCAAAACTTGGACCTGTGCAGCCCCAAACTGCCTCTGGAAACGAGCAGGAAAATAGAAGGTAACTCGAGTAACGCCAATCACTGCTACACCAAATGGTTCATGGTACCTACAATCATGCTCTTTATACCATACCAGGGGCAAACCCATTGGATCCTATCCCCCTTTCTAGTCTCCATCCATGCTTTCCAAGCAGCTTCAGTGGGAAATTGTTTGATCACACGACGCTCCACGCAGTGATCTAAACTATAGGGCAGCCGCTCCGGCACATCCCACACCCTCAGCTTCTCATAAAGCCATACCTATGGAAAACAAGGGAAAATTGCGAGCTGTGAGAACATGTGAGTCAAAACAAAAGAGAGACGAGCGAAAAGATAAATTTAGCAAAAGAAAAACAGGTAAAGAGCGAACCTGTAGCAACAAAGGGCTGCCTGAAAACTGGGCCGTAAGGTCACCCTTTACCATGTAAGACCCATCAAGGTCTCTGCCAACACTAAACCAGCAAAACCTACACGATGTCCCACCTGTTGGGCAAAGTGAAGCAGCATAGAATCAGCATGGCCAGAGGAAGGTCCAAGCAAGTAGTAATGAAGGAGACAAATGCACAACGCATGGAAGCACGCCTTCTGTTGAGGAATTTGACGATGAGCTTCAGTGGTACCAAAACGCTGGACAAGCTGCAAGGTTTCCAACCTTCCATTTACCATGAAAAACCTAATTTCATGTTTTGAAATTTGAAGTAAATCCTTCAAGAGACTGCCCCGATTAAACAAAGGGTTAGGAATAATGAGACCATCTCTACCCGAATGACCCATGATAGCTGCAAACTCCTCGATGGTAGGACACAGTTCCTCTCTTCTAAATCGAAAGGCATGGAAGGCAGGGTCCCACAAGCTAGTGGCTGCCCGAAGAAAAGCAAAATTCACAGGAATTTGGCGAAGGAAGAAGATGAAATCCATACCAAAGGACCTAAAGTGCAAACGATCGAGGCCGTTAAAAGAATTCAACCACTGATCAAGGATTGGTTGCGCCACAAAATTGTTGCTGACAAATACCATCAAGGTCGTAGAACGTATACTTATAGGCTAGGATGAGTCTTAGTTCGAATCGGAATCGGATTCTAAAACTGGCTACAGAACTAGTCGGTATCACGGCCGGCACTTCGAATTAACGACCGAAGGATCGATGCCACGGCCCACGAAAATCAAGGTTGACCTCAGGTCAAAAATCTGGCAGATGGATCGATCCCTGGGCCGCGGAATCGACTGCTCAGCCGCCAAAACGATCTTTTCACAGAAAGCTTCCACGGTTCAGTTAAGATTTCTGTCAAACCAATTTTGTGCCAACACAAACAGGGAACAACAGCATACACAATCATATAACAGAGCAAAAGATTTTGTTTCACATAACGAAAGGTTTTTACATCACAAGGTGAATCATCTCGCATTTCCTAAACAAAGCTCTACATCAGTTTCCTGTCAAGCTAACATATGCAGAAAAAAAAAGAGGAAAAAAAGAGAAGAAGAAGAAGAAGAAGAAGAAGAGGATGCCGAACCCTCTGGCGGTCCGAACGCCAGAGACCAGCTGCAAAAAAGGGAAAGGATACCCCCGGGGCAACGTGTACCAAAGAAGCACTGCGGTGCAGAAGAGACATCACACCGCCCAGAAAAATCATCATACTGCGTACAAGCGCCACCCCGGAAGCTCTGCGTCACGGAAGCAAGCCACCCATGCAAGGGTCTCTAATCAAGCGGCAAGACAGCACCAAAGGCAGCGTGGGCTCCCTCCGCGATCGCTGGCCACGCGTCACCCATCTCTCAAACTCAACGAGAGCAAAGCAAAGCAAGGAAGACGATGAGTCTTCGGTACGGTCCTCACAGGAAAGAGAACGAAGAAGGAAAGAGGGAGGAAAATGAAAACAAAACGCCGAAGGCTCGGCTTTTATAAAAGTTTGGAATCAAAGCGATTAAATGGCCGACGAATCTATAGCTCGGCCGAGACATCCATTATCCGGCAGAGAGATCGATCTTTTGGCCCTCCAATCAATTTTCTTCAAACCCCAATGGATTTTGCTCAGTGCACTAACTCAAGCTATTATTCTGGGTCCGTAACCAACAGAGCATTGACTAAATCAGCCTTGGGGGCACCTCCGAGCAAATACAATACGATCAGAACTAGCCTTGGGGGCACACCTAAGCACAATGAAGTTCTCTCTCCACGAACCATTGACCAAAGCTCATCGCCACCAAGCTATTTAACAGGCTCCACGCTGGTAAACTTAACAACTCTATGAGATCACTATCACTCAGTAGCCCCACGCCCACGTCAGCAGTTGCATGCCTCTTCAGCGGCTCCAAGCCCACCATTCAATGGCCCGAAGCCACGATTGTTGTTTCACTGATTCCACATCTCAGCGGCCTCGTGCCTATATCTATCATCTCAACGGCTCTAAGCCCACCGTCAAGCTATCATCTCAGCGCCTCGCTTCTCAACGGCTCCAAGCCCATGACCATCATCTCCACAGCTCCAAGCCTGTACACGCCTACTCAGAGGCTCGAAGCCTATTATCATGATGGCTCCATGCCCGCATTCACTACCAGCGGCTCTATGCTCGCTCAAGAGGCTCCATGCCTACTATCAATTCAGCGGCTCAAAGCCCATCATCATAGCAGCTCTACGTTCGCTCAGCTGGCTCCACGCCGTCATTATCTCTACAGACTCAGCTATCCCAACTGGCTCAAAGCCGTAACCACTTCAACTGGCTCTATGCCGTAACAAGCTATCTCAGTAGGCTCTACGCCACCCCAATCAACGATCATCAATTCGGCAGCTTCAAGCCCATTATTTCAACGGCTCCACGCCTGTTATCAACTCAACGGCTCAAAGCCCATCTCTCAACTGGCTCGAAGCCGTAACTATCTAACTCCACGCCGTAATTATCTCAGTGGCTCGAAGCCCACCACTTATGCGGCTCGAAGCCCATTACTCAACGGCTCCACGCCTGTTATCGACTCAGCGGCTCGAAGCCCACCACTTATGCGGCTCAAAGCCCATTACTCAACGGCTCCACGCCTGTTATCGACTCAGTGGCTCGAAGCCCACCACTTATGCGGCTCGAAGCCCATTACTCAACGGCTCCAAGCCGTAACCAATTCAACTGGCTCAAAGCCGTAACAAACAGGCTCTACGCCGCCAGCAACAATTATCAAGCCCAACCATTGTGTACTGGATGCTCAAGTTCTACACTTGAATGCGCAAGCTCTACGCTTGAATGCCCAACCACTGCGTACTGGATGCTCAAAGCCTGTACTTTGAACGCTTGGATTCTGCCGTCCAAATGCTCGAGCTCTACGCTCTGATTGCTCAAGTCCGGAACTTGAAAGAAGCTCTAAGCTTATATCAAACACACACGCACGGGCCCGTGCACATATTGCATCAAACACATCGAGTCTGCATAATCATCACTATCACCTTAGCTGTTCACATCTAACAAACACTATCATACATACATGCTATGCTTTGCATCTGTCACTCACTCGCAGGTCTATCTTGCAATCAACCGGCTCTATGCCTCGGTTTTATTGATCGGTCCAGAACCTCGATCCTTGGGCTCAAAGCCAAATCTTTATGATGAGAAAGCTCCGCGCACAGACCATCAGAATACAATTGGCTCTCCGCCTCGCTTCAATCACACCAAAGCTCGAACCTCTCAAGTTCTTACCTCCGGAAGGCAAAGATTTTTGAACTATCAACACCAGCTCCGCGCTTCGGTTCCATCTCCTAAGCTCTCGCCTTACGACCAAAACCAGCTCCGCGCTTCGGTCCAATCAAAGCTTCAATACCTCAAGCTCCCCGCCTGACAAACCGGCTCCACGCCTCGGTTCCTTCATTTCACAACACTCCGTGCTTCAGTCACTGGCCCCGCGTGTCACGCCCTCGATTTTCAACATAATTATATACACCATTTCAATAAATAAACCTCACATATGGCCTATAAACCCAAAAAGAGCATTCCCACCAGTTTAAATTTACAAAACAAGTTTCCCAAATTCAGAGATATACAATGTTGGCACACTGGCCCCAAATTGAAAATTAAAGACAAGTTCTTGAGTTACATACGGTCTAGTCAAAAGAAATTTAATAGAAGATTTAGTTACATATTCATCCAATCAAAAGGAGACCGCTACAAGATGATTAAGTAACTAAAATGCAATTAGCTTCCAAAAAGTCTTCACATCTTAACACCCGGTGCATACACGCTATGGACCGGCATTTGAACCTGAAAAGAAGGATTTTATTGAGCTACACTAGCCCAGTAGGAAATTCACTACAAAATCTACATGCAATGAGACGATAAACATGGATACGACGAATCAATTTAGGTAACAAATTCCCAACATCAATATATCACCAAAACTAACATTTTACCATCCTTCAAGAGTCCAATACACACCAGAATACGTTTCCCCGTACACCCCACAACATACAAGCAATTTTACTAACAATACAACTACTTTACGAAATAAACGATTTCCGAAATTTAATAAATTCACAAGTCTCCACATTCTATCCTCCTTAAAGAAATTTCGTCCCGAAATTTACAATTCACGTTAAACATACCCATGCATCAGATAATCATGCTCATACTACAGCACGTGTTATCAAATGACATACCAAGGATCATAAACTGAAATTTGAAACTCACATTGATTCAACTTGAAAATAGATGCGGATACTTCTCCCTAACCTCATCCTCCCTTTCCCATGTCGACTCTTCCTTCCCAAGATTACTCCACAAGACTCGCACCAACGGAATAGTTTTGCCCCTTAAAACTTGGTCGCGCGAATCTAGGATACGAATCGGCTCCTCCCCATAAAAGGCATCGGCTTCCAACTCCAATTCAGACCACTCTAAGACATGTGACGGATCCGGCTCGTACTTTCGCAACATCGATACGTGAAATACGTCGTGAACGCCCGATAACCTTGGCGGTAAGGCCAATCGATATGCGACTTCCCCAATCTTCTCGATAATGTCAAACGGTCCGATAAAACGCGGTGAAAGCTTCCCCTTTTGACCAAAACGAGACAATCCCCGACGCGGTGACACCTTAAGGAAAACATGATCCCCCACTTCAAATGATAACGGTCATCGACGGCGATCGGCATAACTCTTTTGCCTACTTTGCGCGGTTAACAATCGTTGACGAATCACTTTGACTTGCTCGGTGGTTCTCTTTTGCGCTTCAAGAAGACGTTGACGAATCGCTCTCATGCTCTCAGAGGTTTCTTTGATCAAATCCGGTCCAACTAAGGTAGCCTCGCCCAACTCGGTCCAACAAACGGGTGATCGACACGGTCTTCCATACAAGGCTTCATACGGCACCATTTCGATACTAGATTGGTAGCTATTGTTGTACGCAAACTCGACTAACGGTAGGTGATATTCCCAACTACCCCGAAAATCCATAACGCAAGCCCGAAGCATATCTTCTAGAATTTGGATCGTTCTCTCGGATTGCCCGTCCGTTTGAGGATGATACGCGGTGCTAAATAAAAGATTAGTGCCAAGAGCAGCCTGCAAACTTTGCCAAAAACGCGCGGTAAATCTTGGATCTCGATCCGATACAATAGAAACGGGAATCCCATGAAGACGGATAATCTCACGGATGTACAAACGACTAAGCGTATCAATCGAATCCGAAACCTGAATAGGTAAGAAGTGCGCTGACTTGGTCAATCGATCAACTATCACCCAAATGGCATCATGCGCCCTTGGCGACCTTGGTAAACCGGTAACGAAATCCATAGTCACGTTCTCCCACCTCCATTCGGCCACAGGTAATGGTTGCAACTCCCCCGCTGGTCGTTGATGCTCGGCTTTGACTTGTTGACACGTAAGACATTTGGATACAAAAACTATGACGTCTCTCTTCATTCCCGGCCACCAAAACTGCCTACGCAAATCATGATACATTTTTGTCCCTCCCGGATGCACGGCTAACGGTGAGTGATGGAATTTTCTCAAAATTTCCTCCCGACACGAAATGGGTACGAACAATTTTCCTTGGTATCGCAAACCCTGATCAGCACGAATCATCCACCCCTCTCGAGCATTTCCGCTAAGAAACTTGGCACGAAACTCTCCCGCTTCTTCATCTTGCAGTTGGGCCTCAATTACTCGCATCGACAAGGTTGATTGAATGGTTAAGTTGCATAAAGTGACTCCCTCTCGAACTTCCTCGAAATGCAATGCGTACGAACCCAAATCGTTCATCGTTTTCCACTCATGGATAGCTAAATTCGCAAGGTGAGTCGATTTTCTACTCAAAGCGTCCGCTACAACGTTCGCCTTTCCCGGGTGGTATTGCAACTCAAAATCGTAGTCTTCTAGGTGTTCCATCCAACGGCGTTGACATAGATTAAGCTCCTTTTGAGAAAATAAGTACTTAAGACTCTTATGATCGAAAAACACTTCGAATCTCTCACCGTATAAATAATGACGCCAACTCTTCAAAGCAAAAACAACGGCCGCAAGCTCTAAGTCATGGGTAGGGTAATTCCACTCGTGAGTTTTTAGTTGCCGCGATCCATATGCCACTACTCGTCCCAATTGCATCAACACGCACCCTAACCCCTCGTTCGAAGCATCACAATATACCGAATAGCCAACTCCCCGCTCGGGCACGACCAAAACTGGCGCAGTTGTCAACCTTCTCTTCAATTCCTCAAAAGCCTTCTCACACACATCATTCCAAACAAAATGAGTTCCTTTACGAGTTAATTTAGTCATCGGAGCTGCTAAACGAGAGAAGTCAAGGACAAAACGACGGTAGTATCCAGCCAAGCCCAAGAAACTACGAATCTCGAATACACTCTTCGGTCGTTGCCAATTCATTACGGACTCTATCTTCCCCGGATCAACAGACACCCCATCCTTCGATACAACGTGACCCAAAAACTTGACTTCGGACAACCAAAATTCACACTTACTCAATTTGGCATACAAACGGTGCTCTCTCAAGAGTTCGAGAACGATAAAAAGGTGAGTTTGGTGCTCCTCCTCTGAAGGTGAGTAGATAAGGATATCGTCCACAAAAACGACCACAAAGCGATCAAGATAGGCACGAAAGATACGATTCATTAGATCCATGAAAGTTGCCGGTGCGTTCGTCAATGCAAAAGGCATAACAATAAACTCGTAGTGGCCATAAAGAGTACGAAAAGCGGTTTTAGGAATGTCCTCCCTCCGAACTCTTAACTGGTGGTAACCGGACCTTAAGTCGATCTTAGAAAAACAAGTCGCACCTCGAAGTTGGTCAAACAAATCGTCGATTCTAGGCATAGGGTACATATTCTTAATGGTGACACGATTCAACTTACGATAATCGATACACAAGCGAAGTGGCCCATCTTTCTTCTGAGCAAACAAGGCTGGTGCTCCCCATGGTGACGTACTCGGATGAATAAACCCTAAACCCACCAATTCTTGCAACTGCGTCTTCAATTCTCTCAACTCGGCAGGCGCGAAACGATAAGGAGGTACAGAAATGGGTGTGGTGCTAGGAAGTAAATCGATAGTGAATTCAATCTCTCTCTCGGGTGGTAAACCGGGTAACTCCTTCGGAAACACGTCCGAAAAATTACAAACAACAAGGGGCAACTCCCCCCGCGCAGATGCATCTTCATCTAAGAACAAACTTGCTAACAAGGCATACATCGACTCTTGCTCTCGAGACCCACATGAATACAGTTCTAACGATTCCCAACGCTCCCTGAAGAACTCAAAACAAGAACCCCCAGGCGGACAAATACGGACCCGACGCTCGAAACAATCAATGGTTGCATGAAACGTAGACAACCAATCCATTCCCAATATGAGATCGAAACTCGACATATTCAGCACGATGAAGTCAAAGTTAAAACGACGATCTCGAATGATAAGTTCACAATTCCAACAAATACGATCTAATGGCGACCTACCTCTTATGGGTGTCTCAACGAACAACGGCGGACTAATATTCTCAATCTCCAATTCCAAAGCACAAGCAAAAGATGCAGCAATGAAAGAATGCGATGCTCCAGAATCAAACAACACTCTAGCAAATGAATTAAACAATAGAAATGTACCCCTCAAAATCGATGTCTCTGGGGTCTGAGAAGTGATAGGAGGTGGTGGAGGTGGAATGGCGGAAGTGATAGTAAAGGCTCGCCCCTGAGTCATCTGAGTCTGAACATGACCACCCCGCTGACCAGAACCCTGAGTAGGCGTCGAAGAACTTGCTCCTCTCTCAACCTGAGATCCCTGTGCTGACGTAGTCTGACGAAAGTGAGGCTGCTGCTGCTGCCTCTGAGTGCCTCGAAATGATTGCCGACCAGAATTCTGACCACCCCTCGGTTGCTGTACCGAACCCGACTCGCTTCGTGTCCCTTCCCCGAGCGGACAATTTCTTGCAAAGTGACCGGCCTTTCCACAAGTGAAACACGTGCCCAAAAGCCGCGGACACTGAGCACGAATGTGCCCCACTTGACCACACTCATGACACACCACCGAGGGCCTATTAGAAACTCCTTGAGTCTCAAACGACGAAGAAGATGGTGGCCTAAAGTTTGACGGACCCTGCGAAGCCGAAAACTGATCTCGTTGCCTCTTCCTCCCCTGACTACCAAAACTCCCTGAAGAAGAGCTCAAACCCCTAACCGGTTGCCTCGATTCCCAAGCCTTAGGATTTCTCGGCGCCTCTCTAGGAGACTCAATACTCCTCGCACATTCTACAACCTCGGAAAACTTCCCCTTGCGTTGTGCCATTACGTATTTCTTCACGGTGTCGTGCAAACCCCTTTCAAACCGCCTACTTTTCCTTTCTTCCGTTGCCACTAATTCCGGCGCAAAACGAGATAGAGATTGGAACTTCAAAGCGTATTCTGACACGGTCATGTTCCCTTGTTCTAACTTTTCAAACTCGTCCCTCAATTGGTCACGGCTAGTTTGTGGAAAATATTGCTCCTCGAAGAGCACTTCGAACTCGGCCCACGTTAGGTTCTCCACATCTGGCTCATTTACTTGAGCCGCGGTCCTCGCCGCCCTCCTCGCATCCTTTCTCGATTCTAGGATCGACTCCCACCACTCGTTAGCTTCCCCGGTAAGTTGGACGGCCACAATGTTGACTCGCAAGTCATCCTCCGTAATCCCAAGAGCCCTAAACAGCTTTCGAATCTGAGCTAGCCAATGATCGGCTACAAGAGGGACCCATCGAATGTTGGTGGATTTCTACGACTGAATTCCCTCATAGCCGACAAAGCACAGCTTTCAACACCTTCCCTTGGCACGGGGTTTAAAAGGTTAGCGGCCGCAAGAGCCGCAATGAAGTCCCTAGCAAAAGGATTTTGAACGATTGGTTCCTCCTCTCTCTGACCATGACCGGCCCCTTCCCTCGGATTCTCACCATGATGGCTAACTTCATCCTCAATCGGTACCCTTCGGCCACGACCACGGCCACGACCGCGGACAAGACCACGACCACGACCACCCCGACTTTCGGCCTCACCTGCTCTAGCACGCGTTCTCGGAGGCATCTAGCTACAAGTTATAAGAAAGAGGAACTCATCAAAAACAACAATATTTAATGAGGTCTAAACCCCAACTATCCCCACAAGGGCCAAATCAATTCTACGCCACCCTACCATATTGAAAGGCAACACCAAATAAGCCAAGTAACTTCAATGCATACAAACACACGTATATTATGCAAATGGCGTGACTTTTGAACCCATGAGACTAGAAGTCTCCCCACGGTCTCAAAGTATTCAAACCTAAATGCTCTGATACCAATTTGTCACGCCCTCGATTTTCAACATAATTATATACACCATTTCAATAAATAAACCTTACATACGGCCTATAAACCCAAAAAGAGCATTCCCACCAGTTTAAATTTACAAAACAAGTTTCCCAAATTCAGAGATATACAATGTTGGCACACCGGCCCCAAATTGAAAATTAAAGACAAGTTCTTGAGTTACATACGGTCTAGTCAAAAGAAATTTAATAGAAGATTTAGTTACATATTCATCTAATCAAAAGGAGACCGCTACAAGATGATTAAGTAACTAAAATGCAATTAGCTTCCAAAAAGTCTTCACATCTTAACACCCGGTGCATACACGCTATGGACCGGCATTTGAACCTAAAAAGAAGGATTTTATTGAGCTACACTAGCCCAGTAGGAAATTCTCTACAAAATCTACATGCAATGAGACGATAAACATGGATACGGCGAATCAATTTAGGTAACAAATTCAAACGATGCACATCAACACCCTTGGCAAGTATCATAGCAATACACACATATAGCCACACACACACACGTACACACACTCACACTTCCGCCAACCAATTTCCACCCCTTGCAATTTTGTGTTACCACCCCTTGCGTCACAATATACTCCACCCCTTGCGATTTTGTGTTACCACCCCTTGCGTCACAATAAACTCCATTTTCACTTCATATCGACAATCACACTATCGTCACAGTCAACACCATAATCTCATTCTACACACATCGACACAATCTACTACATCCCAAATGGCCAAGGACCATAGCATTCAAGACTACAAATTCCATATTCAAGAAATACACGATCCACAAGCCATAAAGCATTCCATTCAACCATTTACGACAAATAAACACTCGTATTCATGCATAATCACCACAAGACATGTAAAAGAAGAGAGAAATCCCTACCAAGATGGGTTTTGAGCAAAACCCTAAGTCTACCGAAAGCAATAAGCGAGAATCCTCCAAAGACAAGCCTCACCCGAGCTTAGGTACAAGATCTAGAGTAAATAAAGCCCAAAAACATGAACAACAAGTAAAGATCAACAATTAATCGAGAGGAGAGAGGGAAAAACGTGGGTGAGAGTCTAAGAAGTGAAAACATGGACACAAACTTACCCCTTGTTCTCCAAAATGCAAGATTCGAGTGATTTGAAGTTGGAAACCCGAGGATCTTGAAGATTTGCGGTTGAAATCGAGAGTTTTGGGTGAGATTTAGGTTAGGTAGGTGAGAGGAGGGTTTTCCAGGTCTGGTTCGTGAGTTTTGGGGTGAGAAATGACAAAAGGGGGGTATTTATAATGTCCCAAAGCGTGCTGAAAAAGTGCAGAAAAACGCAACAGGTACCGGTACTGGGAAAAAGGGGGTACCGGTACCAAAGTCTTCAAAGTACCAATTTAAACATGCACTGGACAGTAGGTACCTGTACTGAGAAACAGCCAGTACCAGTACCAACAAGGCAGAAAAGTGAAAAAATTACAACGGACTCCGGAACGAACCCAACTTGATACCAACACTTCCCAACATCAATATATCACCAAAACTAACATTTTACCATCCTTCAAGAGTCCAATACACACCAGAATACGTATCCCCGTACACCCCACAACATACAAGCGATTTTACTAACAATACAACTACTTTACGAAATAACAATTTCCAAAATTTAATAAATTCACAAGTCTCCACATCTTCTCCCCATCTTCATCTTTGTTATTCTACTCATCTCCGGAAGATGACTTGGGTTCCACCCCTATCTCAAAACTGGCATCCGATTCATCCCCGTAGATGGCTTGGATTCCGCCCCAACTACATCAATTCCTTCCAACTCTCATTCGCGAGGATAGGCTACTCTACCGAGCTCCCCTCGATCAAAGTAAGGATGATCAAGAAAAGCAAACACACCCGCTGTATTGATCTACCCCAAAATACTAAAGGTAACTCTCCCGCAAAACTTCCCCGGCAGCCCCGCTCCTTCAACTACTTTCCGCCAAAACCCTGGCATTACCTAGGTACGTTGCACTACGGCTACTTTTAAAGCCCGAAGGTACGTCTTCTGTCTCTAACCCTCCAAACTTTTTCCTTTTTTATTATTGCCCTCTGAACTACGATTGGTCTAAAGTTCCCTTGAGGAATACGTAGGCAGCCTCCCGGCCCGACCATAACAAAACCTTTTTTCAAAAACCCTTGGAATAGTGGTTAAACCAAATTGAGTTGCTTTTACAGCTTTGACTATTACTCAAACATGTCTCGCGATCCGTCTGAGCTCAGTCAAAGAGGGGCATCTGTAGACACCCCAATTTGGCCTAACGATTATTTCAACTCCCACCTTGGGACCATCCCGATGATGATACGGATTCGATGATTGCTGATTGCTTTCTTGTGAAACCCCTGGACTTATGGTTAGAACTTTGAACCACTTAGAGGACCCAATCCAGACCAAATAGCCTTTCAGACAGAAAGAAAGTGTGTTAGGAAAATCCATCGGACGGCCGTAACATCGATATCACGGCCTCAACATCCATTCCTCACCCGAGCAACCTGTTGCACCAAAAATCTCCCTGAGAGATCGAAGCCTCGGCCGCCAGATCAATGGCTCGGCCGCCACATCCATTTCCAGGCCGCCACATCCTTTGCTCGGCCACGTTCAGAGATTGCAATGAAGAGTTTGAGTTGCAATGCAAGTGCAATTGCAACCCAGTGATTTGATTGCACCGAGTGAGTCACCCCCTTGCCTATATAAAGAGACCCTCAGATACACCCAAATAGATGAAATTCCTGAGATCCATATAGATTGAAGCCACGAGACTCTGGCCATATACTCCTAAAATCCCTCTCTACAAAAGCCCTAATCTCCCAAAGGCGGCCATCAATCTGACAATCCAACCCCGGAGTTCCAAACCCTAGCCCTAGGGTTTCATCCAAGTAGCAATCAATCAGTCAATCCCCATCGATCCGAAGCAATCAAGCAACTGAGGGATCAAGGTGGTGAGGCCCAACGGCCTCTGGTTTGGTTTATTTAATGTTTTGTGTCGTTAATCGTAGCTTTCTGATCGTTTGTTAGTTTTTTGTCTGGTGTGAGGAAGAACACCAGCCGGGGCTTCGATGCCTCGGCCGGTACATTGACCCAGTGTGATCCCTCGGCCGCGACTTCCATTCGCCGGCCGAGTGATCGATTTGCTGGCACAGCTTTGTTTTGTTTCTTGCTTTCTGATGCATGCTTATTTACAGTCTCGGCTCACCTTATTAACTGTTTAAGGCATAAAAACAGACTACGTGTATGGAATTGAATAAAGCATCTATATGTCTTATGTTGAATGATTATGGGCTAGCTTCATGGCTAGGCAGAGAGGGTGCCTAACATCTTTCCCTTACGGTACTTTTGGCTTCCGTATCCAGAATCTCTATCTGTTTTCCTAGCTTTAACAAACTAGGTGGCGACTCTGTTTTGATGATAACCGCTATCGTGTGGCGATACCTCTAGCCATGGAAGTATCCACGATCTTGGTTTATGAAGCGAGCAACCAATCGAGCAAACACAGTGATGATACAACTGTATGGCGATGCCCCGTCCGGGAGGTGTCTACACAATCAGCAATCACTGTATCCATTTCATCATCGGGATGGTTTCCAAGGTGGGACCCGAAATAATCGTTAGGCCAAATTGGGGTGTCTACAATGAAAAGGCCTCTGGTGCCTTCAAAGGGTGATCTGGTCAAAAAAGGGCTGCTTAGCAGGTTCATACCATCGCGCGAGCATGCCACACCATCGCACGAGAAAGTGTCCATCGCGTGAAGGTTCATCTGCAGTTTTGTCAGCTTCCAATAGCTTATCCTCCAAATTTGTCATTTTTTGTTCCTTAGGGGTTTTGGCTTCCAACAAGTCATAATGGGTATATGTGACTATGTCCAGGCTTCGGATCCATAATATCATGCTCAACGGAGATTTTGGACCCTCGGTGGCCCGTTTCAAGTTAAAACCGAGGTTTTGGGAGGTCGAAATCCATTCTAAGAGTTTTGGCCAAATCCTACCATGCTGTACATGTCATATGGACCTAATGTGACTATGCAAAGGTGTCGGTTTCAGTCCGGGACATAATCGAGTCATGTTTTGTGTTTTGTGTTCATTTTTGCGAAATTTTGAGCATTTTCCGGTCTAACTCTTTTGTTAGGATGCTTCGCTCAATTCCAATGGTTCATGCAAGTCATGTTGTTTATGTTTGACCTTTTAGAAGCGTCAATTTTATCTAAATCAAGGTATTTTGAATTTTGGCCCTTTAATGCCCGAAAGTTCATTATATTTCTCGTATCCTCGTATCCTGGCTATGTCCTAAGTATATTTTCCGCGTTCTTTCGAGCTAGTCACACCTATACATACATATGTGTCTGTTGTCAATGCAAGTTTGGTATTAGTAGATGGTTTTACTTTCTTTATCCATAACGAGAAACAACAAACCATGAAAATGCAAATTTTATAGCTAAACCATGCTCTACCCATGTCAAAGGGAAACTACTGTATCTTTGGCGTCGTGGCCAATCAAAAAAATAGCAAATCAGTTCGGGCACATCCGCCCGTCAATTAAAAGGCTCGCAGGCCCTCAAAACCCTGTGTCAATGTCAACTAGGGTACATCTGCCCTCCATCAATCTACTTGGGCGCACAGGCCCCAAAAGCAAAATCAATGTGCAGAAAGGTAAAGAGACTCCGCTATAGCCCTCAACTCTCCTCTCCGAGCCAGTCTCCCTGGCCACTGTTGCCACCGTCGTCGTCAGCATCGTCGTCGTCGTCTCTCTCCTTGGGATCTTTCTTGTATAGAGGATCATCAACAGAGTCGTCGGAGTCGCTGCGAGTGGATGAGTGCTCTTCCTCCTCCTCCTCCTCTCCCTCTTCTTCTTCCTCCTCACAAACCTCGGGCAGGATCAGTCTTGGTCTCTTTTGAGCTCGCCCTTCCTCCTGTGATGGCCTCTCACGCATCTTGATTTGGTATTGTAGCTCAGAATGTGCCACGGCCCGTCTAGTTGCCTCCTTGCTTGCATTGGCTGCGAGCTCCTAGTCTGTCGCCGTGTAGTGGCCGATGGTGTGGGCGTCCTCGCCGCCATTTTCTTTTGCGGAGGCGACCGCGTCCTTTTGTGTAACAACTCGGATTTTTACTGAATAAAAATTTCGTTGTTATCTAAGAAATTCTTTATCGTATTAATACTTCCCTTTTTAATTCTAATAATCGGTCATAATTAGATTCTATCACCTCGGTCGATAAGATCATTTTCTAAAGACGAGTATGCTATTAAGACCCTTGTATAATTACTTGGTGATTGTGGTAAAATCCTAAGAATTATATTTCTCAGTTGGAAATCCTACTTAGCAAGCATAGTTAGTTTTAACTTGCTCTGCCTTAGCTACCATTGGGTTACGCTTGGCATCGGGCGCCTTGCTTTTGCCTTAGGCGTTCTTTGGTCGCCTTGCTCGCTTGCCTTGGCTACGCCTTAGCCACGGCAGCCTGCCAGCAACACTCTGGCCACCGCCTTGGCAGCTCGCAATTTGCCTTGGCCTTTGTTTGGTCACCTGGTGTTTTGGCCACCCATGCCGCTTTGCCACCCGGTACGCTTGTGCCACGCCACGCCTGCCAGTGGCGTTTGGCACCGCCGGGCTTTAATATTCCGTTAGTTGGCGATTTCCTACTAATAAACCCAAAATACCACTCGAGCAATAAAAGCCTAGATTAAGTATCGTTAGTCTTTAACCAATTAGTTAGAATAACCTAATGACCATTTAACCTAATTAGGTGGTCCTAACCCTAGATGGACCATTTTACCCTTTTTGTCTTTATCCATTGGACAATAAAGGCTAGGGTAATCTTTATCCATTGGACAATAGATACTAGGGTAATCTTTATCCATTGGACAATAGATACTAGGGTAGTCTTTATCCATTGGTTATTACATGCTAGGAAGACCTTTGATCATTGGACAATAGTTGTTAGGAAGAAGACCAAGTTTGACTAGTAGTTGGAATAGTCTAGTCAAAAGCAAACATTGTACTTCATAATGACTTTCCTTGGACCATTGGTTATTACATGCTAGGGTAATCTTTATCCATTGGACAATAGATGTTAGGATTGCCAAATAGGATGACAAGACTAGTCATGTGTACTTCATCCTACAAAAAGAATAATCATAAGCCATGTGTGCATTTAAGTGGTCTTGTCCTTACCTTCCTTGTTCTTTCCATAAATGTGCATATAGATATACATATGTATATGTACATAAGAGGTACTTTGACCAAGAGAGAGAGAGAAGGCCGAATGGAGAGGGAGAGGGAGAGTGAGTGCATGTGTGTTGTACTTGGACATGTGCATTGTACTTTGATACTATTGGACCAAGTTGCACTTGTGTTGTACTTTGGCTTGACAAGACAAGACCATGGAGCAAATCCATGGGGAAGACAGAGAGAGACATGGCCGAATGAGAGGGAGAGGAAAGGTGAAGTGTATTTGTGCTGTACTTTGACATGTGGGTATCCTTGAACACTATTTGACCTAGATACACTTGAATGATGTACTTGGGCTTGACAAGACAAGACCATGGAGCAAATCCATGGGGAGAGAGAGAGTGATGTGGCCGAATGAGAGAGAAGGGGAGAGTGAGGTGTATGTGCATTAAACCTAGACACATGGTTGTACTTTGACACTATTTCACCAAGTGGCACTAAGTTGGCATACTATTGCATGACAAGACTAGACAATAGGAACAAATTTATGGGGAAGAAAGAGAGAGTGAGGGCCGGCCAAGTGGAGTGAGGGGGGAAGCTCCATTTTGCCTATAAATAGCATCCATTCCATGCCTTTCAACTCACACCTTCACCATTCAACTTCTCTCTCTAGAAAGCTTAGTGTTCTTGCTTGTTCTTGCTTTGTTCTTGAGTGTTCTTGAAGTTCTTCCCTTGTTCTTCAAGAAACTCATCCTAAGCCGCCACTAAACCACCATTCCACCACCCTTCGATCCATAAGAGTTTAGTAGTATAGTCAAGATCTAGTTTCGAGAGAAACCTTTCTCTTTCGAAGCTACCGGAAGTCCACCGTAAGCCGTTACTCCGACGAAATTCCCGTAGCCACCCTACCGCCAAGAAGAACGGTAGAGTTCTTCGAACCTACTTATCCTAACTATAATCGTATGCATTGAATGTAGTGTAATCATCCATAATCCTAAATATATGTTAGACACTACTTCTTGTCTTAGTTTTAACCTAGCTAAGTCGTTATAAGGAAAGCATGATAATGATAGTTTATTTTCTTAAAACGTTGGATGCATGTGAACTTAATATTGCTATTGGATGATTAAGCATGATTAGAATCAACTTAAGATATAACTTCGTGTAGAAGTAATCGCATGTTGATCTTTTAACTTAACTATAAGCTTATATTCCATTGCTTGTGATATTATAACAAAGCATATGGTGGATTACCACCCCAAGGGCGTCCGCACATGTGGCGTTATGCTTTAAGTAATGGTTATGGATCTACTATGTACTTGCTTGTATTATACTTACCTTAAGTATACAACCATGAGTTAAACGGTTAAGGTATCAAAGCTAGTCAGTAAAACTTGTTTACTAAAGTACTAAAGAAGAATGAGCATGCCAAATAATGAATTTCTACGTCAATAAACATATGTTGTTTTCCCACAAAGGAAGAAAGAACGGATTTTTGTAATATATTATTGTCTTGAGGATGATTATGAACATGTATGTATATTTGTTGCATTACTTGTTGCTGATAAAACATAAGTAGCTTTAAGTAATAATTTGAGTACGATTAGGTAATATAGAGTTGGATGATCTTGCTAGTTTAATTTCAAGATTTCTTTAAAGTGATTCGTCCCGCCGCGGAGTCTATGCATGATTACGAGACACAAAAACCGGAAAGTAGAAACATGACACTTAAGGAGTGGTTGATATGGATAAAAAGGATTTTGAGACTACATAATGGCCGGACTTGGTAGCCTTATGTGAGTTGTGAAAACCGCAAGGTGGCCGGACTTGGTAGCCCTTTGTGTGGACTTGCGAAAACCGCAATGAGGCGGACTTGGTAGCCCATTGTGTAGATTGCTAATGGAGGCGGACGTGGTAGCTTCATTGGTAATTGGGCTTGGTTATCCGCGGAGAGGAGCCAATGCAAGATTTTGTAACGTGGCCGGACTTGGTAGCCCGTTGAATGAGAAATGATTTCTAAAATGAAATGGTGACACAATACGATGAGTCGCGTAAGAGAAACCAAGAAAGGCATGACACCAACGTAAGCAGGATAGTGAATGCGAATGTATCATTGTTAATTATGTTGTTAAATGAGTATATGTAATTATTTATATGACTATTTATGGGTTAGCGGGTTGGATTATTCTATTGAGCTTTTGTAGCTCACGGTGTTACCTTTGTGGTGACCCTGACATATTATACTGGGGGCGACGCTGGTATAATGTGTCAGATTTTATAGATGAGCAACATGAACAGTACACTTTGGAGGCTTTCGGAGCCGAGGAGCTTGCAAGGATGGAAGAAGAGGCGGAGCAGTAGTTAACCTTAGTTTATTCCCTCCTTTGTTGAATAAAAGTACTCTTGTGAGAATTATGTTGTAATAATGAGCTAGACTCTCTTTAAGTTTGTTCAATAAAAATGTTTATTTAACGTACCCAAAATTCGGGGCGTTACAACTTGCTCCTAGAAGCTGCCTATCCCTGTGCCTACATTGTCATGATAATTTAAAGCATTAATAGACTTTGTGCATATTGTATATATCAAATGCTTGAACACAGGTACTTTCTATCAAAGGCTATCGAAGCATGTAGATCATGTGTATTGAAGGCTGAAGCATATCATTAAAGTATCGAAAGCCGGAATGTATCGTATATATACCTGAGGTCTTTGAGCAGCAGCTCGCTGAGCTCGTGGTGGAGATAGTGTTGGGTAACGCAGCTCTAATGGCATGCCACTTGCTGCTCACCTGATCACATTCTCCATGGCCAGCATACGGCGAATAGCTTCATTCACCCACTCATTGGGCACCTGCAAAGACAATTCGGTATTATTAAGCTATTCAACAATAGTGCATGTCTATCGAAATATAATGGAAGCAAGATTCATACTCAAATGGTCACGGACGACGGCTCGACTCTAGCAGGAACCAAGTGTATCTCTGCCGGATTGCCCTATGTGTCCACTACTGGGATCTTCCATGACATCTCTGGTGGTCCACCTATCACAGGTCTGCTCAGGCTCCTCCTGACACGGCCCTTGCCACCTCTATCCCTCTCTCCCGCAACTCTTCTCTCCTCAGCGGCTCCACGAGCCTGGCTCCGTACGTCTCTGAAAGCCCGAACACCAAGCGGTCCTGCCAAGCGATACCTCTGGTAGGCAGCATATTCCAACTCAGGTCGCAGGTAGCGTGTCAGCTCAGTATCAGGTCGAGTGAACCTCTCTAGCTCAGCCCTAGTGTACATGCTTGTATGTGAAGCTCGGGGTGGAAGTGGCCCTGGCACCTGGAACTCTGCGTAGCCAAGTGACTAGCGCGTCACCCGGTCTCCAAGACACCATTGCCAGCCGAAGGCCGACTCAAGTAACACCCTACTGGCCGTAACAGCTCTGCTCCTCGCTAAGTACTCAGGCTCTGGCCCTGCAGCTCTCCAAGGGTCCCAATTGATCTGCACACAGGTCAAACAAGCAATGCATGTAATTGATCAGCAACAGCATTAGAGCAAGTAAAGAGGTGCACGTTTAACTATGAGGGTTTTGTGATATACCTGTGAGGCCTTGAGGTCATCCAAATACAGTGTGAAGGCATTGAGATCGCCTTTACCTTCCTTTGTCCCCATGTTTTTCTTGCTCCATATCACTGCACGGGGGAGGGTACTCAAGTCGGGATCCTTGTACTTTGGCGGATACATCCGCAGGACTTCATAAGCCCAGAGCTGTTCAAAGTTCAAGTGTATATATGCATCAGTCACAGGATATACGATTATGCAGATAAGTATTCAAACAGGCTATTGCAAACAAATAATACAAGTATAACAGAAGTTGTATTGTGTTATCATACCTCCCAGACTCTCCAATAGCCAGCAGTGCTCTGCTCTGTCCTTGACGAGTCGCCCAGGAAGCCGTAAGCCGCACCAAGTGCTGCTCCACCCCAGTCAAAGCGTGAAGCTGTCCTCAAGTCTCTCAGGGCTGGTAGGTAGGACAAGTGCACCTTGCTACGCCTGCCTGGGTACAGGGTGGCACCAAAGAGGTATAGAAGGTATGCTCTGGCCATCTGCTCTTCCTCCTGGTCTGTGGTCGCTTGTTTCTTCAGGTACCATGTGAATTGTTTGTACCTCGCCATCCCCTCCTCAATTTTGGGCGCTTCACCCAAAAACCACTCCAGTGGAGCTCGGTCATTTTGAATGCCCGAGTCAAAAGGGATGGGCTCTCTTCCAACCTTCAACCCTGTGATCGCCGCGAAGTCTGTGGGCGTCACCGTCATCTCCCCAAGTGGCAGATGGAAGGTGTTGGAAGTATTCCTCCACCTCTCCGCAAGTGCTACGAGCACGGCACGGTCATTTCTACTCAGGGTGAGAGTTCAAATGAACTCCCCAAAACCCGCTGCATCCACTAATTCTCTCACCCTCGGCGGTAAGGCTTCATATAGTGCCAGGGACCTACACGCGCCGCCAAAGCTGCGGATATCCCTCTGTCCTGCTCTCTCCTATTTTCAAATACACAGACAAGTAATAGGGCAAATGTCAGTATACGTGGCCTTCATTTTCAAGTTCTAGGTAATCAATGCAGCAGTATAACAACGGTTCTTTGGTTTGTACTGTTGCATGCATGGCCTACAAGGGTTATGTCATCGTGATATTGCTTCAGTGCACTTGATACTAAGATGGTCGGTTCAAGTTATTATCTGTGTGGCATACAAATCAAGGGGCCTATTATTGTGACTGTTCTGTTCGAGGTTTTATTTCATGCTCTTCTATACAACCTACTGGACATACAAGTGAAAAGAAAGAATTAGAAAGGGGGTTTCCCAGGAATTACCTCAGACCAAGTGTTCGCGATGTGAGCATCGGGGTCTCTCAGCACCACCTCGTCGTTATACTCTGTCCGTTGTGGCACATAGGCCGCAAAGCTTGACGGCGCGAACAGGTGTGGTGTAGGAGGCACATATGCCTCTGCTAAAAAGTCAGGGCTTGTTAATGTCCCCGCCTCAGCTACTGTTGTCACTCTAGGCCACTGAGCCTCTGCTCCGGCCCTCTCCTCGGCCTCCATATCTCTCGCCAGGTCCTCTCGCTCGGCTATCTCCTCTTGGCCCTCTCTGCTGCCTCTGTTGCAACAATAGCCCATGCCCGGTATTCTTTTGCTTTCCGGACTATCTCGCCAATTATGGGGTCGTCTTCAAGAAGCTTCGCCAATGCCTCGTCGGGCAAATGCTCGGCAACGTCGTATTTCGTGATTGGCTTATGGCTCGACGATGTGGCCGCCATTGTCACTGGCCAAAACAACACATACTCTTCTTGATAGGAAATCTCTATGGTCTCCTCCTCCGCCACAACAGCCCTTTTGCCTCTCGCTGGATCCCTCGGCGGAGACCCTATCCCACGGCTCCACTGCTGCTGCCACCATCTGAACTCCCACCAACTGTAGGCGAACCCTCAGCTACAGTACCCGAGCCCACTGGCTCAACGCTGGACCCCTCGGCCTCAGCCTCCTCTGTCGCGCGAGGCTCTGCCTCTATCGCGCGATGATCATCTCCACCACCGACCTCCTCCTGCTGGCTTTCTCCATCGTCGCCGCCGCTCGTTACCACTGTGCGGCCTCCACCGCTGTCGTCTGATCCTCTATTGCGGGCTCCATGCTCGCCCCTCATCTCGTGTTTGGTCCACTACTTCCCCGCCACCACCATTGTCGTCATGGTCTCCCATAACCGATCTATTGCGTGTGGGTGTGTTGATTTTGGAAGGGAATCAAGGATTTGTGGAGAGTTTGGGAGAGTTTGAGAGGTTTTGGCGTTTTAAAATTCTGAAACCGTTCAGAACTGCTTTTTGTAACGTCCCCAGGAAGCTTTAAGGCGTGGAGCAGGTTTGGGCCGGGTCGCGCGATGGTCAAGCTTCGTCGCACGAGCGTCAGCTTGAGCCTCAGGCCCAATTCCCCGGTAGGCCGGGCCCAATCATGTTTATCTCTCTTGCAACAGCCCATGGGTTATTCTTATGGCCTCAAGGCAATTTTGGGGGTTATTTTGAATTAATACCTCCACGGCTTCAAGTTATATTGTATCCCCAGTAGTGGTCCGCCCACACACGCCTGAGAGATCTTTCAAATTAGCGACGATCCATCCCTCCACTCTTCAATCAGCGACGATCTATCCGTCCACTCTTCAATTAGCGACGATCCATCCGTCCAATTCTAATCAGCGACGATCTATCCATCCGATCAATCATCAACGACAATCCATCTGTCCAATTCCAATTAGCGACAATCTATCCGTCCAATTTCGAATCAGTGATGATCTATCTGTCTGATATCAATCAGCGGTGATCCATCCATCCAATTTCAATCAGTGACGATCTATCCGTCTAGTTTTCAATCAGCGACGATCAATCCGTTCAAGTTCAATCGACGACGATCTATTCGTCGAATTAACAATCGACGACGATCCATCCGTCCGATTATCGATTATTCCCTAGCAGAGTGGCGGCGATCTATCCGTTCGATATCGATCAACGACGATCTATCTGTCCAATCTCCAATCCATGATGATCTATCCGTCCGGCCATCATTCCCCAGGAGAGTTTGCTTCAATCGACTCTTCATCCTTTGGTGCACGGTATTTTTACATACTTGTCTGCATCTTCTATTTTCATCGGCTTTCGGGTGGGTTTGATGGGTGTCTAGAAATCTTTGACGTTACCCGTACCAGTGAATAGTGCTCCGCATGTCGTCACAGAGGGACTACTGTAGACACCCCAATCTGAATCTCCTGGTTGTTTCACGGTTTCTTGTTTCCCCCGATGATGAATCGAATCAAAAACAGACTTGAGATTGTAATAAGTTGAGCTTGGAGTGCTTGGAACCCTTCTTGAACCTTTTGAACCTCAAAAGCCTACGTCAAAACCCTAGCCAAGGTTTGACCAGTGCGCGTTGATATGGAACCCTCGCGCGATGGACAGTTTGCCAGGTGTTAGTCAAAGTCAAAGTGTTGACTGTTGACCCTCACGCGATGGTTTGCTTGCGTGGCTATCCCACTCTGTCGTGCGATGGTTCTAGCCTGTCCCCATTACCTTTTTCCAGCTGGATTTTGTGATCATCAGGGGGCCTGTAAGCCCGTGGAATCCCGTTTTCCGCTGTTGTAGACTGCATGGTTGGCACCTCCCAAAGTAACCACCCCCCATCACCTTGTTGGAGCCATTCTCCACCAAGCTAGGCTGGCCAGCCTTGTTGGCTGGCTCCTAAGCCTAGTTCTTCACCAACCCTTGGCCTCCCATTGTCCTGTAAATACCCCATATGCTTCCAAGGTTTAGAAGCTACCAAAAATCAAGCAAAAAAAGGCACACAAACCCCTAATACACTTGATATTCCTTAACCCTTGCCATCTTCATACACTCATTTTCCAAACACAACAATCCTCTTTAATCCATTTCAAAACTACTCAAGCAAAGGTATAAACATTTACCTATCTTTTGTTTCAATCCCTTAGGGGGTTGGCAGGGCCAAGGCTGGTAATCAATACCAGTCCTGGCCCAAAAGTCAACAGGGTTACAAGAACTATGATCAAGCAAACCCTTGCGCGATGATCTCGTTACCTCGCGCGTCAATTCTGATGGAACGAATAGAGCAGCATGCCAGAAACAAGCATGGCATACTGCAAGAAGACAACAAGGTGGTTGCTGAGCAGGCCAAGGGTCCGGCAAAGAAAGCAGATTAGCCAGAACCCAAAACTTACAGAGAAAGAAAGGAGTATGGGCAAACTAAGAAAGAATCGTACAAGGAGAAACATGCCCCCGACCCTAAGTCTTTCTTCTCAGTAATAACAGTTTGGAAAGAACAAATCTATCGAATTCTTTATCGAATAAAGAATTGCCCATATTTTAAGTGGCCCCCAAGGTTGGAAGGTGAGAAAGATGCAAAGAGAGCTAAGAGTCAGCATTGCAGTTATCACAAGGATTGGGGCCACATGACCGAGAATTGCGAGATGTTCAAACAGGACCTCGACGACTTGGTTTCGAGGGGTTATTTGAAAGAATTCATTCAGGAGGAGCACAAGGGTGCAGAGAAAGCAATGGAATTGGATTTCGAACAAAATCCAAGAGGCGTAATACATATGATACACGGATTGGCCGCACCTTATATGAGAAATGAGGTGAGGTTGCTCCAGAGGTAGATGAAGCACGACAAGCATGTGATGCAGTTGGGAAAGAAGCAAGGACGTGAAGTAGAAAAATGCAACGAAGGCATAGTCTTCACGAACGAGGACCTGGGAGGAGTCCAGGTATCACACAATGATGCCCTAGTCATAACCTTACGAATTAGGGAGTATGACATGGAGAGGATCCTTGTAGATTCGGGCAGTTGCACGGAGGTGCTATATTACGATGCGTTCAAGAAGTTGGGACTGACATAGGTGGACCTAGCGCAGTCTATAACTCCTTTGGTTGGGTTCAGTGCAGGAGCAGTTTGGCCCTTGGGCAAGGTGACTCTACCTGTTCGGGCAGGAACGATGGTGCTACGAACCGACTTCCTGGTGGTAGATGTACCATCTTCCTATAACGCTATTATAGGGAGAACATGGTTGCACAGGATGAAGGCTGTGTCCTCCACTTACCATCAGATGGTAAAGTTTCCAGGGTCCAATGGCATAGAAAGGATTAGAAGAAACCATAAGGTTGCCTAGCAGTGCTTGATTTCCATAATCAAGAAGGCACCAAAAGCACAGTTAGTTTAAGCCATAGAGCTCCCAGACCAGCCAACCATCGAGGACGTCGAAGGGGATCCCGCCGAGAAGGTGGTGGAAGGTTTGAAGAAAATCCAAGTCAATGAGAATGATCTGGAAAGGTATTTCCTGATCTGGGAAAACCTAAGTAAGCAAGAAGAAGAAGAATTGGTGGGATTCCTGAAGGAACACGTTGATGTGTTTGCATGGGTCCCCGAAGAGATGCCAGGGGTGGACGCAAACGTGATTTGCCACCACTTGAATGTGGATCCCCAACATAAGCCCGTAATGTAAAAGAAACAACGATCGGCCGCACAGCACGTAAACGCTGTGATTGAGGAGGTTGACCGTTTGTTGGAAGCCAAGGCTATACGAGAAGTCTACTACCTAGAATGGCTATCTAACACTGTGGTGGTAAAGAAGAAGAATGGGAAGTGGCGAGTGTGCGTCGACTTCACGGATTTGAATAAAGCATGTCCAAAGGATAGTTTCCCCCTCCCCAGAATAGATCAATTGGTGGATGCAATAGCTGGGTATGGGCGAATGAGTTTTCTTGATGCATATCGAGGATATCACCATATCGCCATGTATGGGCCCGATCAAGAAAAGACATCCTTTATCACTCCAAGAGGGTTGTACTGTTACAACGTCATGCCTTTTGGTCTGAGGAATGCTGGAGCAACGTACCAGAGGTTAGCAACGATTATGCTAAAGAAGTTGCTCGGCGAGACCATGGAGGTATACATCGATGACATGGTGGTCAAGAGCAAGGAGAAGCAAGACCACATAGCTGATCTAAAGGATGCCTTCGAGATATTAAAGGAATATAAGTTAAAGCTCAACGCCTCAAAATGTGCGTTCGGAGTGAATTCGGGAAAGTTCTTGGGACACCTCGTGACCATAAGGGGAATCGAACCAAACCCCGATCAGATAACAGCCTTGCAAAAGCTTCAAAGTCCAAGGACCATGAAGGAGGTTCAACGACTGACTGGAATGGCAGCAGCCCTTAACCGATTCATCAACCGGTCCAGTGATAAGTGCAGGCCTTCTTTTAATTGCTAAAAAAGAGAGAGGGATACGAATGGGGAGCGGAATGTGAACAGGCGTTCCAAGATTTGAACAAATACTTGGCAGCAGCCCAGCTCTTATCTACTCCTGAACCGGGTGAGTCCTTAACTTTGTACTTAGCAGTCTCTGAGCATGCTATTAGTGATGTATTACTGAGGGACAAGGGATTCGAGCAAATCCCTGTCTACTACGTGAGCAAGACGTTACCAGATGCAGAGACGAGATATCTGCCTCTTGAGAAGTTGGTCCTGGCATTAAGGACAGCGGTGAGGAAGCTGCCCCATTATTTCCAAAGTCAAAAGATTGTGGTTTACACTGAGTTTCCTTTGAAATCTTTGCTACGAAAGGCAGATTTCTCGAGATGTATTTCAACTTGGTCGGTTGAGTTGAGTCAGTATGACTGTAGACACCCCAATCTGAATCTCCCGATCGTTTTACGGTTTCTTATTTCCCCGATGATGAACCAGATAAAAAAGCAGTCTTGAGGTTGGAAAGGTTTGAGCTCGATGTGTGCGGAACCCCTTTGAACCCTTCGAACCCTTAAAAGAAAATAGAAAACCAGTCAAACTTTGGTCTGGGTTGACCCTCGCGCGTGGAAGTCACTCCCTCGCACGATGGTATGCCTTGCTGGTGTGGTCAAAGTCAAATGTTTGCCTATTGACTCCACGCGTGATACCGTTACCCTCACGCGACGGTTCCACTCCTCGCGCGATGGTCCAAAAGCAGTCCTTTCACCTTTTGCCCGGCCCAGTTGGTTGCTTGCACTGGGGCTATAGGGCATCAACCCGCTTTTCTCCACGAGTAATCGTGCGGCAAAGCTTTGGGACTTTCCTCTCACACTACCCTTCCCATCACCTTTCTACCAAGCTTCACCACCAAGTTAAGCCCTAAGGTGTTGTTTGCCACCTTCCTACCCCTTACACTCCTCCTATAAATACCCCCTTGGTCTTTCATTACAAGGGTGACTAACTACCAAGTTTTGAAAGGTTAGGAAGAACACCAAGCACACTAAGGCTCTCAACCCTAGCACTTGCTCGTCCTTTCTTCACTCCATTTTCCATCACAAGCTTCACAACCTTGCTCAATCGTTTCCAAAACTTTCCAAGCAAAGGTATAACACCTTTACTGCTTACTGTTTTGATCCCTGAGGGGGGCTGTCAGGGCCAGGATTGGTAATCAATACCAGTTCTGCTCCTAAAATCAGCAGAGTTACAAGAAACTGGGATCAAGAATACCCTCGCGCGACGGATTCAGACTCACGCGCGACAATTCACTAACTCACGTGACAGTCCTCGTGGGGTTTGGGGATGCTAGTTTTCCTTGTTTGTCATGTTATTGTTTATTTTAAAGCATGTTAGGTCTTTTAGATCACTGTTGTGCATGTTAAAACACATAGTCTAGCTTTTATTGGCTTTTTACTTTGTTGGAATGCTTCGGTTGCATCCGGACTGTGCAGAGCTCGAGGCATGCAAAGCAATTCTGGAAGTCCGTCAGGGCCTCGCGCGATGGAGTCATTGTCTCGCGCGATGGTCCTTCTGATTCCAGTTGCCCCTTGCATGAGCAACTTGGCCCTTGGCCTCTGTTTTGTTACCCCACTGTTTAGGGGTTGTATTTCAATTCATTTGGCTCTTTTTGTATTAATTTGTAATAGTTAGTTAATTTTCAGTACATATAAGCTGCTTGGTTTGCCTCCTGGGTGTGCAGCCTTCCAGAGCCCAGAAGGGGATAAAATTCAACTTGTGGTGAGCCTTGAATCCTCGCGCGAGAGAGTGAGTGTGTCGCGCGATGGTCTTCTTTGCATGCACGTAGCTCCATGCATGCAAAGGTGGTCATGGTGTATGGCACACTCATTTTATGAGCAGTAGGGTTCATTTCTGATCAGAAGGTGGGATTTTATCTCATTTTTATAGTATTCCTTTCATTTACACATTATTCAATCACATCTTACAAATTTGTTACAGTTTTAATCCCCGATTAACTGTTCCCCTGCCCTAATTGGCTTAAAATTGGTTAAAGAATAAGACGAATCATAAATATTTTCACAAAATGTCTAAGTAGAGACCGATCTCCGGATTGGGTGAGAGGGGTGCCTTAAAACCCTTCCCCTCTCGTAACTTGGCTCTTGAACCCAGATATGGTTATGACGGACTGGTTCCTTCACTTTTTCAAATCAAACAGCGCGGCAGGTGCTTCAAAATATGGTTCCTTGGGTGTCAGACCTTCAAACCCGAGTGGCGACTCTGTATTTTGCGAGCGCTTGCCTGCTTCTCCGCTCGCGCTCCCTTGATTTCCAGGCCGCTTTGGCAAAACGGGGAACGAAATCCCTGATTTTTCCAAGGGCATGCTACCCACAATGACATCGACTACCAGCCGCGCACCGCAGTAAAGGGGCAAATTCTAGTGGACTTTATGGCAGAGTTCTCTCCTGCAGTAGCTCCCCAGCCTCCTATGAGAAAGGAGCAGACAACTGAGCCAACAGTCAGGAAAGGCAAGGCGCCTGCCGAGCAAAATCCATTAGAATGGAAACTATTCGTGGATGGCTCCGCATGCAACATTGGATCTGGGATTGGAATTGTGCTCTTCGACCCTGAGGGAGTAATGATAGAGTTGTCCATTCGGCTGGGTTTCAGTGCTTCGAACAATGTGGCAGAGTACGCGGCACTCTTGGCAGGGTTGAGAAGTGTAAAGACCCTAAGGGTAAGAAGAATACGAGTATTCTGTGATTCACAACTTGTGGTAAACCAGTTATTCGGTGAGTACGAGGCCCGGAATGAAAAGATGGCAGCCTACGTGGAGCCCACCAAGGATCTGCTTGACACTTTTAAGAAGGTGTACATTGAGCAAATAAGTTCTGGGCAGAACGCCCATGCAGATTCCCTAGCATGGTTAGCCGCAGCCGTGCCAACTGAGTTCAAGAGGAGGGTGGCAGTAGATTATCTTGCTGAGCCGAGCATTGGGAAGAGCATGGAGTTGGTTTTGGACGTGAACCAAGGACAGAGTTGGATGGACCTAATAGTAGAGTTCCTACAAGATGGAACACTTCCCACTGACAAAAAGGAGGCTTACAAGATAAAAATGAAGTCTGCGCGTTTTTGGTTATCTCCTGAAGGGAAATTGTACAGGAAGGCCTTTACTAGTCCATACTTACTTTGTGTACACCCCGAGATGGTGCAAAAGTTCCTTCACGAAATCCATGAAGGAACATGTGGAAGCCATGTTGGAGGTAGGTCCATCGCCCACCAAGCAATAACCCAAGGGTACTGGTGGCCGCACATGCAGGAGGATGCAAAGGGTGTATGTAAAGATTTGTGAGAAGTGTCAGAAATTTTTGCCAATGATCCGAACACCAGCCGAGGATCTGGTTCCTTTGACAAGTCCTTGGCCATTCGCACAATGGGGAATGGACATCGTGGGTCCACTCCACAAGGCAACGGGCAATTGGAAATTTCTGTTGGTGGCAATAGACTATTTCACCAAGTGGATTGAGGCAGAGCCATTAGCAAAAATCACTGAACCGATGATAGAGGGGTTCGTATGGAAGAGTATCATTACGAGGTTTGGGGTCCCTTATTCACTGATTACGGATAATGTGTCCCAATTTCAGAAAAAGTTCAAAAGCTTTTTGTGCCCAGTATGGATAAGGAACTATTACTCAACCCCAGCCTACCCACAGAGTAATGGGCAGGCGAAAGCATCCAACAAAACCATACTCGATGGGATCAAAAAGAGGTTCGACAAGGCCAAGGGGAAATGGCCCGACGAATTACCGTTGGCCCTATGGGCGTACCGAACAACTCCTAGGAGGTCTACGGGAGAGACCCCCTATTCGTTGGCATATGGAACGGAGGCTGTTATCCCATTGGAAGTCGGTTTGCCAACCAACAGGACCAATCTGGTTGAAAGTGGGGGCAATGACAGAGCCCTGGAGATTGAACAGGATCTAGCCGAGGAATGGAGAGAAAGGGCTTTAGTACATTGGCCTCATATCAAGAGCAGCTGATGAAAAGCTATAGCAAGCACGTCCACCCACGAGGGTTTAGTGTTGGAGACCTGGTGCTTCGAAAGGTGCTCAGCTACACCAAGGTGGCCAACGAGGCCAAGTTGGGGGCCAATTGGGAAGGCGAACAGACTCATGCATTTTGGGATGCATACGATAACATGCATATTATGGCCAAGTATGAACACATTTGGGCAATTAAATAAGTACGAGAAACTTACAAATATAATCTAAGTATGAATACACTTAGGATTATTTCTGAGTACGAGGAAACTTGAGAAGCATACGTAAATATGCATAAACTTATAACTTTCCAAGGTACGTGAAACCTTGGGAGGTATACGAGAATATATGGCTATTTTGCTCAGGTACGAAAAAACCTGGAGTGCATCCGAGAATATGCACTGTTTTGCCAAATATGACTACATTTGGGCACTTATCTAAATACGAGAAATTTACAAGTATAGCCTAAGTATGAGTACACTTAGGATCATAACCAATATACGGGGAACCTTGGGAGCATATGCATGAACTTGTCCAAATACGAAGCACTAGGGGCGCATGCAAGTAAATGCACTATTTTGATCTAATGTCATTCTAAAGTATGAAACACTTAGAAGTAATTTCTTCCCTGAAAAACGAAGTACTTGGGAATCTACTAAGTACGAAAACACTTAACATTTGAGACTGGCCATGAGACGACCACGTGCACAGATAAAGGCCACGAAGGGCTAAGCAAAATAATTGTTCAAGCCAAACAGGGCCACCAAGATCACCCAAGTGCCATGAAGGGCCAAAATACCAGTGTTAAAATGTGTAGAAATGTATTTATGCCACGCAGGGCAATGCCAATGGCCACGCAGGGCCAGCAAAATTGACTCAAAAGTTCAAATTGTCATAATCAAAGGAGGGTGAGATCCAACTTACTCTTCATTTGTTAGGTCTTGGATGGCAGGAGGAGAGGTTGGAACGGTTGCGCCATCTGCCACAGTGCTTGACTCAGGTGGACCACCACTAGCTTCCTTCTGGCCAGGGTTAGTCACTTCATCATTTTGGATAGCATCTGCATCTCGCTGCTCGGAGACATTGCCATTGAGCTCCTCATCGAGACTATCTTCTTCTACCACACCCTCCTCCTCGTCCAGAGCAGCCATCATGCTTAGGAGATCGATCTCCATCCAGAGGGGAGAAGATTCTGCTGCACCAGATTTTTCAAGGCAATCTACCCATCCAGCAGTCCATACTTGGTCTTGGATCCCAGGCATTTGGTTCTTGTAGCTTTCAGTGGCCACATTAATTCCATCCTTATAGCCCTGCTGGTAAGCGGCATTGGCTTCGTTCTTGCTTGCCTCCAGCTCCGTGAGGGTTTGGTTCAAGCTATCCTCAGCCCCGTCCAGTTTGCCCCTCAACTCATCCACAGTACCACGGGCCTGGTTTCTTTCTCTCTCAAGCCTGACAATGGAGTTCTGGAGCTTGGAATTTTCACTGGCAAGTCTTGCACGTTGAGGTTCAGATTGGCCGAGCTTCTGAGCCATGGCCACCATCTTTTACATTGCCTGGGAGTTTTAAGAACAAGACAGTGTTAGGCAAAAATGAAGGGGTGTGATTTACATCATTATTAAACACGAGAGGCTTACCTTGGCACTGTGGACCATGAATGATCCAAGCAGGTTGTCGGGGGAGCTGGATACCTCTTTCTGCATGTCCCCAGGGAGCATGAAGGCCTGGGATAGTACCATGGCGGTCCCTTCGGACTTGACACTATCACAGATGGTGACAGGCCGGTTACTGTGAGAGAGTTGAGGAGCCTAGTAGGTGTCGTGACTGAGACAGTTTGAGGTGGGATTCCTTCATTCAAAAACGATTCCAAACGCTGGCGTTTGTCGTGGTGGCTGGCCTCAATTTCTTCAGGAGAGAAGCCTGGAGGTGTGTCCAATTGAGTGGACCCTCGACGACCATGAGACGGCGCCGGACTCCGAGAGCGTCCGCAGCAACGAGCAGCCCCACGTCCTCTTCCACGACCAGCTCCAGGAATGGTAAGGAGGTTGCTGAGGTTAATTGGTTAGTTCATTTCTTGAGGCGGAGGGGATGGAGAATAACCACTGGGTGACGAGGAGGCTTCTTCGGCGAGTTGTATGGGCTCATCAGGGAGTGGTGGGGTCTGTGAACGCCTTTCTCCTTCTTGCTCGGGCTACGGGACGGGAGGACCAGGGATTATGGGGTTGTCGGCTACTCGGATCCGCCGATCAATGAACCCACCGTACGATGCCCTATAGCTCAAAAGAACCTGGGCTTCTCTTGCTCGACTTGCTAAGTAGGTCCCTTGTCCGTTAAAAGCAAGTGCACGGTTGATATCTGCTACATGAACTTAGGGGGTAATGATGTCATGCCCCTGGAAGACGTTTGTGGCTGCAGAACACGAAAGGTTAACAGTCAAAAAAATGAACAATAAATGGTGCAATACGAAAGATTGCTCGGCAAAGAATCTACGAGAAAAAGAACTAACGCGGAGTGCCAAATCTATGGGTCGCGTGAAAGCCTACGACTTTGCCATCCTCGTCTCTGGGCTCGAAATTCCCCGTAAAGATTAGGAAGTCATCGTCATCCCCTCGAGCGGAGTCAGGCAGTTCAAGCACAAGTCTCTTCCTGGAATCCCTACTCTTTAAATAGTAGGTTAAGGCATCTCCGGTGCGGGAGATGCTGTAAAGATGGTGGATGTCGTGCAGGCCTAATGATGTGCCTAGCATCTGGTTCAGGGCATGTACACCCATAACAACCCTAAAAAAATTGGTAGACACTTGCATAGGGGAAAGCCTATAGTGGGCTAGAACTTGGCGGAGTAAAGGGGCCAGAGGAAACCTAACACCTCCTTCTACAATGGCCACAATCGGGATGTGGAGAGTGTCATTATCTGGGCACTCTCAAATAGCATCCTCAGGAGCGAGTGTAGTGGCCACATTGTCAAGGATCTCGTAACGAGATCTGAAATTGGTCATGGCTTGGGGGGTGTTACAGTGGCGTCTAAATCTCCCCATTGTAAACAGGAGTAGTACAGACAAGAGCCATGGGTACGAAAAAACCCTAGATACAAATCAGAGAAAGCCTAAATCAACGAGAAAGATGAGCCAAATGGGGCGCAGTGACTTACGATTGTGATAGTCAGGAATCCTAAAGATTGCAGAAAGGAAGAGACCTTGAGACGAAAGCGTTGATGGCAGGAGTGCTCTAAGCCTTCTTTCTGCAGAGGGAACTTGGAGGGAGGATGGGGGTTCAAAATGGGACGAAAACCCAAATATACCCTAGAAATGAGTGGGGTGGCATATGAGGAACATCACCCCAGACGCCGTTTGGGCGTTCCATTCCCCAAAGGATGTCCATTCGCATTTAATGTGGGCGGTACGAAGCATGCTGCGTGTAAAGTTAAGCCTGCCCAGACCAAACGATGGGACTTTTTACCTGGACTAATGATGAAAGTTGCACCAAATACGAGAATGAGGTGCAGGAGCAAAAAATGAGAACTTTACTCGGTGCTTAAAAGCTTTGCTCGTCATATTAAGTGAAAATAACAAGTAAAGTTGGGGAGCAATTGTAGGGAGGTATTCCCGAACAGGTGCACGAGAGGCCCGAACACGTGGTACGCGAGAGCACAGTAAGATAATAATGGGGGATAGTCGCCGTGCGAAACTAGACCAGTGACATGAGAAGTCATTGGTACAGGAAACCCAAACAAGGGCATGATCCAATAAACACGAGTAGTTATTGGACCAGGAGTCTAGTAAAGGATAGTGACATGTGAAGTCACTAGTCCAAGTAGTTTGTTCAGCAATGAGAGGGCTGAACAGGAGCAGCATTCTGGGAGGCAGCCTCAGCTGTAGGGAACGCTTTGGAAGGTTCCAAAGCGGAGACGTTAGGTAAGGAAATAGGATCTTGATGAAATAAGATCTGGAGAAAATACCCAACGGGAATGGGATGTTCGGCCGGCTATAGGAGAGAGTCCTAAATGGTCTACGGTAATGAATGATAAAGGGAATGAGAATCCAAGATATTCTGGGTTTCCTATACGACATAGGAAACCTAGGGCAACACGGGTTCTTGGGCAGCAAGCATCTGTGAATCTATAAATATGAGGTAAACCTAGAGGTAAAGGTACGCATTACGCAATACATAGCATTCGAGTTATTTTCTTACTAATAATTATGGTTTTCTATTAGTACGTGACACTAACTTAGGCATCGGAGGGCCTTTCCATGAGAGGCAAAGGTGCGCTCACCCCTTGTCTGTTTTGCAGATAAGGATTCCGGCGACGTACTAGTGTTAAGGTGAGAGCCACGAAGTAGCGCTTACAATTTTGTGTTGTTCAAAGTTCCTTTCATTTTTTCTGCACTTACACCAGTCATGGCCCTAAAGTCAGCAAGGTTACAAGAACTGTGATCAAGCAAACCCTCGCGCGATGATCTCGTTGTCTCGTGTGACAGTTCTGTCTGCATGAGAATGGATCACGTTGGGAAGGGGGTGCTGGTCTTTAACAGCTCGTTTGGTTGAGGTGATTTCGTGAGAAAAGAAAGGGGACGGAGGGAGAAGTGATTCTCCCCCTCGTTTGGCAAGGCCAGAAGGCGAGAGTGGGTGAGAGAAGGAGGGAAACGGGAATCCCCTCACGCCCCAGTTTCGTTTCTCACCAAAAGTGGCGAGATTCAGTGAGAAAGGGAGAGAGTCAGGCGAGTGAGGCACGTGGGTGAGAGTAGATCTCACTCGCGCAACTTCCTACAGCACGTGTGGTCCACCCTCTCGTCGGATCGTCGTCGTACTTACACCATTTTCTTCATCTCGTCAAGGATAAGCTACTTCTGTGATCAAAACTGAGTTTTGAACACTTTGATTTCGGACCAATCGCCGGAGATGTAGTTCCAGTCGCCGGAGATGAAGTTCCAGTAGCTGGGGATGATGTTTGGTCGCCGAAGAAGAGAGAAACAGAGAGGTTTCAGGTCGTCGGAGATGGAGTTGAGGTCGCCGGAGATGTGGGGAGAGTTTGATTTCTCATGATTGTTTGGATGGGTGGGTGAGAAACCAAAATCCTTTCTTCTCTTTTCTCACTAATAAGGGAGACCACTCCCCTCTATTTTCTTTTTTCACCTCCATTGCCAAAGGGGTTGTAAGTTTCCTGTGATGCTTTTAACTATTTTGAAGTATGTTTAGGAATAAACTCACTGCTTTGCATGACCCTACAAAAAAAATTGCATTAGGTGACAAATGAAAATCGTCACAAATTGCATGTTTTTTGTCACAAATAGTATAGGTGACGAAAAAAAATTGTCGACTAAAGGTTGTCGAGGATTCCTCCCTGGTGGCGAAATCCGTTTTTCGTCACCCATAGTGCCTTTTGACGACGAAAAATTTCATCACTAAAAAATCACTTTTTTTCGTCACTAATTGTGCTTTTTGACGACGAAATATTTCGTCACCATTGCCATAATTATTTGTCACCCATTTTCAATTTCGTTACCGATTGTGGCAGGTAATTGATCAAGTTAAGCACATAGGTGACAAAAAAAAATCGTCACCAAATGATTTAATTAAAAAATAATAAAGGTATTGAAAGATTGTCGATCACCTAACTCTTCTTACAATACAATATTATCCTGTTTATTTCAATACTAAGACAAAAAATTAATTTTTACATTACCCCATATGTAATAGCCAACACATCTTCATAAACCAATATAATTATGTCCAAATTAGACATCCATTAATCACGAGAACTATGTAGTCTACACCAAAATGACCATCCGCACCCATAGGGTCTAAACCATCAATGTCCCCATGACAAAAACATGAAAGGTAGCATCAATACCATATATGTTCATCATAGTTCGGTAGCATCATTAAAATAAAAAAAGAAGACTCGACACTTCAACAAAAAAGGAGTCTTCATAGAAGCATATATCCAGAAAAGAAGACTTGGACTTCATCCAAAAATAAAGTCTTCATAGAAGCATATATCCAAACAAAAAGTCTTCATAGTAGAGCGTATATATACCATCCTCCCCGCTACCAAACTTATGCATATTCAATCTGCACACATGAAAAGTAGGATAAAGTATATTTTGGTTATGATGTTAATAGAATACAAATAAACTTAATAATATACAAATGAAACATGTGAGGACCTAACTCAAAATACAACACCAGTACCACGACCTTAAACAAGCAAAAGTTCACCGCATGGAAAGATTAATGCACAGAACCAAACTTTTAAAGAAAGAAAAAGCCTCATACTCTTGTATAACTTAGTCGCCTATTTATCTATAAAATGTATGTCTAGTAGCCATGTTTAATTGATCCAATGGTATAGTCAGATTCTAAGCATAATTGTGTTATTCTTGGCAATATTTGTGGGAGATTTACCCATGCCCGTTTGAAAAATTAAGGCCCATACTTATAGTCCTACTGAATTTAAATGCAGAACGTAGAATAATAAAAGGATTGTTATGTGAAGCTACATGCTTTTATACACCTAAGGTGTTGTTTGTCCCCATATATGTCGTGTCCCCACGTGTGCATGTCGTGTCCCAATGGTAAAGGAGGTGGAAACCTCTCTGTTATGGGACATGACTGATCAGCAGACCCCCGAACCACATATCAGCAACAGATGGAAAAGTCCCATGATTAGCATCAACAACTACATCAGATCTCTATAAATGAAGATATACCACTACAGTAGCATAGCAAAACCAGAGCAATAATAGTCTAAAACCAGAGCAATAATAGCCCAGAAACTCCATGATTATCAGCTACAACAAGAACCAAGCTGGATAGTTTCAAACATTAGGCACTGCTACAATAATAGATATGCATCACACTAAGCAAATTCACAAAGATCACGGTATTCAGTCAAAGCGTGATAAAAAATGGTGCTTAAAAGTTTTTATCTCAGTTTAAGTCCAATGCTGAGATAAAAAGTGGGTTTTAGCGCAGAATAAAAGACCTCGCTCTTGTGGAGAGATAAAAAAGAAAAGATCTCACTTTTGTGGCGTGATAAAAGATTTTAAGGCGGAAAAGAATGAGATAAAAGATCTCACTCTTGTGGTGAGATAAAAGGGAAAAGACCTCACCCTTATAGCGTGATAAAAAAGAGAGAAAATCTCACCCTTGTGGCGTGATAAAAAAATTTAGGGCGGAAAAGAATGAGAGAAAAGATCTCACTCTTGTAGCGAGATAAAAGAGAAAAGATCCCACCCTTGTGGCGTGATAAAAAACTTTAGCGCAGAAAAAAGTCAGATAAATGATCTCACTCTTGCGGCTAGATAAAAAAGCCTACTCATTTATTCACGCGGTCTGAATTTTCACGTGGGCGGGTTGGTACTTATTTAAGCGTGCTTTGAAAAGTTATGTGAGGAAAACGATGTTGTTTAAGGACTTTGAAATTTTTTTTTTTGACAAAACGTAAGAAGATAAGCCCTAATTACATTTACCCCAAAAAATCTTTACGTTTCATCATCATCTTCACGCCCAAAAAGATCGAGAGAGAGAGAGAAGGCAACTCCACGACTGGGTTTCTCTAGTGCCCAGTTGTTTCTTCGACGACGAGCGGGCTATTCCACTAGTGCCTTATTTTCACGTGAGCGAGCTGTGATCTTTATGGTTTATAGTAGTAGTGAAACTTAGTTATTTCAGAAATTTCGGATGTCTTCCAAGTGTTTGACATATTAGGTAAAAAAAATAATTATATTATTATGGCTTAGCCTTGTTTGAAAAGGATTAAATTCCAATTGGGAAGCCACCATTGAAATTGTAATTCAATATAAACACAAAATTCATGTGAAATGTTTAATTTATAAATAAAAAAATACAAAGCGCACACTACAACTTAAAAACTATTGTCTACTAAATTTACTGGCAAAAACTAAATTTTTCGCCCCAAAAAAATTCTTTGGTGACCAACTACTAATTTTGATTGGCAAAAGATTTGTTGTCCTATTTTTAAAATTTTTTAAGCAATGTTTCTATATGTTTTTTTATAAATTTTAATATCACGTTAATTGCATTTCAAAAAATTTAGCAATTTTAAGGGAAAAAAAAAAGTTCTCACATTAGGAAGTAAATATAAATATTTTTGTTTTCCTAATATAACAGAAGTTCTAGGGTAGCATAGTGGTAAGGGTTTGGGAAATCAACTAAGGGTGCGTGGGTTCAAAACTTGACAATGACAAGAAAAGAGGGTCTAGTAGTTACAAAGAAAAGATCACGCTCATTTTGAACTTTCAATCACTGTTATAGACTGTGATCTAAAGTGACATACGATCACACTTTACAAGTGTGATCATTTGAAACTTTTAATCACGGTTGTATTGGACTTACAATCACACCCAAGATAAACAATCACGGCTTATAACCGTGATAAAAGAGAAACGATCACGCCTTTTGGCCGTGATTGTTTCTCTCTTTCAATCACGGTTTATAACCGTGATAAAAGAGAGTGACATACAATCACACCTAGATCTATCACGGTAGCAGGAGCGTGATGGAAAATTTACAATCACAGCCAATAACTGTGATCTTTATAGTTTATTGTAGTAGTGAGGTCTCTTGAAGAAAAACCACAGTAGCAAACAACATAGCAATACCAAAGCAAGAGGAATGCTACATAACCTATTTGTTTCTTGATTGACTATTTGTGTCTATCACAGACTCATAAGATGTGGAGATAGTTAATATCAAACCAGAGAACATAAAAACTTTCATAATCTCTACAAATAGAAAATATATGCTCAAAAAAGGTGGAAAACCAACAAAAATATATAGCCCACTCCAGCCAGTTTTCTCATGATGAATATAAATAGGGAAAGAATGATGTACTAACCAGCAAGTCGTTAACCGATGTCACCACTAGTTCATATTAATACTATCCACGATGAGTTTCAAACTTCTCAAGAGTACCACAAGTATACTACAAATGGCAAAAGACTTACCTTAATAGCAGGTTCAACGAGGTTGACAAGTTAAATGCAATTCAATCCTAAAACCCTTCTTACCTGCAAAACATCATCATCAATTAGCAGGGGACACCTATCCAATACAGACACCGGTATCATTAGTAAATAAGTTCCAACCAAAAATAAAAACAAACCAACCAAAAAACAAAACAAACAACGACAAAAAGCATAGCTGAAGTGTAGGGAGTAATCCCGAACAGGTACAAACATGACCCGAACACGTGGTATGTGGGGCCCAGAATAAATATAATCGGAGCATCTGCCGCGCAGTACGGTGAACGACAATAAGAACCGGAGACATGAGAGGTCCCAGGTCCAAGATACCCCGAGCAGGGGTATGGTCCAAAGAGTAAAGGAAGTTGTTGGACCAGTCGCATGGTAGAGGAACCAGTGATATGAGAAATCATTGGTCCAGATGGGCTATTCAGCAACGAGAGGGCTGAATAGGAGCAGCATTCTGGAGGAGACGCTTCAGAAGAGTCCAGAAATGGCAAATACACAGTAAAAAAAAAAGAGATCTGGAGAAGATACCCAACGGGAATGGGGTGAATGGCCAATTAAGGAAAGAGTTCCTAAATGGTCTATAAGGTAATACACGGTTAAGGGAACGAGGATCCCTGATATTCTGGGTTTCCTGTACAAGAAAGGAAACTTAGGGCAACGAGATGGCTTGGACAGCAAGCATAAGTGGATCTATAAATATGAGGTAAACCTAGAGGTAAAGGTATGCAATTCTTGGCTATTTGCTCATTATCTACTGATAATTAGGGTTTTCACTAGTACGAGATACTAACTTTGGCATCAGAGGACCTTTGCCACGAGAAGGCAAAGGTGCGCTCACCCGTTGTCTATTTTACAGGTTCAACTCCGGCGGTGTGCTAGGGTTCCGACGAGGGGTTCAAGGTAGCCGTTACGATTTGGTGTGGTTCAAAGGCTCTTTCATTTTCCTGCACTTACAATTGGCGCCGTCTGTGGGAAACGAAAGAGATCCCTTTGAAAAAGCGACCATGGTGGAAGAAGATCCAAAAACCCCACTTGACCCAAATAATCAGCAGGATGGGGGAGGCGATAACTCCCCACCAAATCCTCCGAGAAAACCCGATGGCGGGCATGCAAGGCGAACCACGAGTAAGGACCGCCCATTGGCAGTGCGTGGCAATTCCAGAAACAAAGATGGAAGGACGGCCACGAAGTCCACTAGAAGGAGTAAGTCCCGCTGTGGGAGAGAGTGTGTTGCGCATTCGAAAAGTGTGCACAGCAAAGAAGATATCTTGGACAAGAAGAGACAGGAAATAGAGGAGTACGCTCGTCTGATTAGGAGACGAGAATACGAGATTCAGCAACTCCAACGGATACGAGAACATCCAAAGGACTCTGGACTTTCACGAAGAAAGTCCAAAGGAGAAAAGCTGGCTGTGGTTGAGTACAAGAGAGCTTCTTCACGAAAAAGAAGAAGCAGGAGTCTCACTCCAAGGAAACTGACGACTTCTTCACAAAAAAGGAGAAGCAGGAGCAAAAGTTCCACCCCCGAGGTAGGAGGAACAAAGAAGCACCACAGGGACAGTTACGAGAGACCTGATTCCGATTGGGAAAGGAATGATGCCCGGGCTGCAAAGGGGCCAGAAGAGGAAGCCATGTCTGCACGAGAAGCAGCACGGAAGGCCCTCAGCAATATAGCAACTTCTCCTTTTGCAAAGAGATTGCAGGAGGCAAGCTTACCGAGCAGGGTGAAACACGGGACATTTATCCTGTACAAGACCAATGCAGACCCGGTGGCTCACATACAACATTACCAGCAGGCGATGTTTATGCACGACGGCGATGACGCAATCATGTGCAAGATGTTCCCATCTAGTTTGGGAAAGGTGGCCCTATCCTGGTTCCATAAGTTAGGGCCGAACACCATACGAGGATGGAGACAGTTGGCCGAGGAATTCACTGCTCGGTTCCTGACGAGCAGGAAGCCCCCCAAAACTTTTGAGAGTCTCTCCGTTATGAAACAAGGGGAGAATGAGCCGATCAGGGACTACGCCAAAAAGTATTGGGAGACTTTCAATGAGATTGAAAGTTATAGTGAGGAGTATGCAATAGCAACGTTCAAGACCGGGCTGTCTGTTCGGGGGGAGCTACGAAAGTCCCTAAACATGAGCCCAGTGAGCGCACTGGCAAAGCTGATGGAACGAATTGAGCAGCACGCCAGGAACGAGGATGACATACTACTGGAAGACGGCAAGCTAAGTGCCGAGCAAGTCAAGGGCCCTGGGAAGAAGGCGGATAAGCCAGAGCCCAAGACTTACAGAGAGAGGAAGGAGCATGGGCAGACTAAGAAAGAGTCATACCGAGAGAAGCACGCCCCTGACCTAAAGTCTTTCTTCTCAGTAACGACGGTTTGGAAAGAACCGATTTATCGGGTTCTTTATCGAATAAAGAACCGTCCATACTTTAAGTGGCCTCCAAGGCTGGAAGGTGATAAAGATGCAAGAAGAGCTACGAGTCAGCACTGCAGTTACCACAAGGACTGGGGTCACATGATGGAGGATTGCGAGATGTTTAAGTAACACCTTGATGACCTGGCCTCACGTGGGTATCTGAAGGAGTTCATCCAAGAGGAGCACAAGGGTGCTGAGAAAGCGATGGAGCAAGATTACGAGCAGAATCCAAGGGCGTGATCCATATGATACATGGATTAGCCACACCTTATACGAGAAATGAGGTGAGGTTGCTCCAGAGGCAGGTGAAACACGACCAGCATGTGATGCGGTTGGGAAAGAAATGAGGACGTGAAGCGGAAGGATGCGACAAGGGCATAGTCTTCACGGATGAGGACCTGGGAGGAGTCCAGGTGCCGCACAATGATGCTCTTGTCATAACCCTACGAATTGAGGAATATGACAAGGAGAGGATCCTAGTGGATTCAAGAAGTTGCACCGAGGTGCTTTATTACGACGCATTCAAAAAATTGGGGTTGGCACAGGCAGACTTGGTATAGTCAGTAACCCCGTTGGTCAGGTTCAGTGCAGGAGCAGTTTGGCCATTGGGTAAGGTGACCCTCCCTGTTCGGGCAGGAACTGTAGTGCTGAGAACCGATTTCGTAGTGGTGGACGTGCCATCTTCCTATAACGCGATTATAGGAAGGACTTGGTTACATAAGATGAGGGCAGTTTCCTCCACCTACCATCAGATGGTAAAGTTTCCAGGGTCCAATGGTATCGAGAAAATAAGAGGGAACCAAAAGACAGCCCAACAATGCTTGGTTTCCATAATCAAGAAGGCACCCAAAGACAGTTTTCCCCTGCCCAGGATAGATCAATTGGTGGATGCAACAGTTGGGTATGGACGTATGAGCTTTCTCGACGCTTATCAAGGATATCACCAGATAGCCATGTACGGGCCCGATCAGGTGAAGACGTCTTTTATCACACCACGTGGGCTGTATTGTTACAATGTTATGCCCTTTGGTCTGAGGAATGCTGGAGCGACTTATCAGAGACTAGCAACGATTATGCTAAAGAAGTTGCTCGGCAAGACCATGGAGGTATACATAGACGACATGGTGGTCAAAAGCAAAGAGAAACAGGACCACATCGCTGATCTGAAAGAAGCTTTTGAGATACTGAGGGAGTATAAGTTGAAGCTCAATGCCTCGAAATGTGCATTTGGAGTAAGTTCTGGGAAGTTCCTGGGTCACCTAGTGACCATTAGAGGGATAGAGGCGAATCCTGATCAAATAATGGCTTTGTAGAAGCTACAGAGTCCAAGGACCATGAAGGAGGTCCAGCGATTGACGGGGATGGCGGCAGCCCTTAACAGGTTCATTAGTCGTTCGAGTGACAAGTGTAGACCTTTCTTCCAGTTGTTGAAGAAAAGAGAGGGTTACGAATGGGGAGCAGAATGTGAGCAGGCATTCCAAGACCTGAAGAAGTACTTGGCGGCAGCCCAGCTTCTGTCCACTCTTGAGCCTGGTGAGATCTTGACCTTGTACTTAGCAGTCTCTAAACATGCTGTGAGCGCGGTCTTATTGAGGAACAAGGGATCCAAGCAGATCCCTGTCTATTACGTGGGCAAGACGCTACTGGATGTAGAGACGAGATATCTGCCCCTTGAAAAATTGGTCCTGGCACTGAGGACGGCGGCTAGGAAGTTGCCCCATTACTTCCAAAGTCACAAAGTTGTGGTTTACACAGAGTTCCCCTTGAAGTCGTTGTTTCGAAAGGCCGATTTCTCGGAACGAATATCAACGTGGTCGATGGAATTGAGCTAGTATGACATTGATTATCAGCCGCGCACGGTAGTCAAAGGGCAAGTTTTGGCAGACTTCGTGGCGGAGTTCTCTCCCACAGTGGCTCCACTGCCTCCTACGGGAAAGGAGCAGTTGGTCGAGCCATCAGCCGAGAAGCGAAGGGCACCTACCGAGCAGGACCTTTTGGAATGGAAGCTTTATGTTGATGGATCCGCATGCAACACCAGATCTGGAATTGGGGTGGTATTTTTCCCTCATGAAGGAGTTATGATTGAGTTGTCCCTGCGCCTTGGTTTCAGTGCGTCAAACAACGTGGTGGAGTACGAGGCACTCTTGGCAGGATTACGAAGTGCGAAGTCCTTGAAAGTTAAGAGAATTCGAATATTCTGTGATTCACAACTCGTGGTGAATCAGCTGTCCAGGGAGTATGAGGCCCGGAATGAGAAGATGGCAACCTACGTAGAGGCAGCCAAGGATTTGCTTGACACCTTTGAGAAGGTACACATTGAGCAGATAAGCTCTGGGCAGAATGCCCACGCTGACTCACTGGCTTGGTTGGCAGCGGCTGTGCCAACAGAGTTCAGGAGAAAGGTAGCAGTGGATTATCTCGCTGAGCCGAGCATTGGTAAAAGTGTGGAATTGGTCTTGGACGTGAACCAAGGACCAAGTTGGATGGATCCAATAGTGGAGTTCCTACGAGATGGGACACTCCCCACAGATAAAAAGGAGGCTCACAAGATAAAGACGAAGTCTGCAAGGTTTTGGCTGTCACCAGAGGGGAAATTGTACAAGAAGTCCTTCACTGGACCATACCAGCTTTGTGTGCATCCCGAGATGGTGCAGAAATTCCTCCACGAGATACACGAGGGAACATGCGGGAGTCATGCAGGTGGGAAATCCATTGCTCACCGTGCAATCACCCAGGGTTACTGGTGGCCGCACATGCAAGAAGATGCAAAGGTGTACATAAAGATTTGTGAGAACAGCCAGAAGTTCTCACCTATGATCCGAACACCAGCCGAAGATCTGGTGCCCTTGACAAGCCCTTGGTCATTTGCGCAATGGGGAATGGACATCGTGGGTCCACTCCACAAGGCAACTGGAATAGGAAGTTTCTGTTGGTAGCAACGGACTATTTTACTAAATGGATAGAGGCGAAACCGCTGGCAAAGATCACGGAACCTATGATAGAAAGGTTCGTGTGGAAGAGCATCATCACTCGATTTGGAGTTCCTTATTCTTTGATCACTGATAATGGGTCGCAGTTCGAGAAAAAGTTCAAAGCTTTTTGTGCCCAGTATGGAATAAGGACCTACTATTCCACACCAGCCTACCCTCAGAGAATGGGGCAGGCAGAAGCATCCAACAAGACTATACTTGACGGATCAAGAAACGGTTGGACAAAGCAAAGGGCAAGTGACCTGACGAATTGCCATTGGTCCTGTGGGCGCACCGAAAAACTCCAAGGAGGTCTACGGGAGAGACCCCTATTCGTTGGCAGAGGCCGTGATTCCATTGGAGGTTGGTTTGCCGACCAACGGGATAACACATTGGTAGAGAGTGGGGGCAATGACAGAGCTTTAGAAATTGAGTGGACCTTGCCGAGGAAAGGAGGGAACGAGCTTTAGTGCACCTGGCCTTGTACCGTGGAGCAGCTGATGAAAAGCTACAACAAGCATGTCCACCACGTGAATTTGGTGTTGGAGACCTTGTGCTACGAAAGGTGCTCGGCAACACCAAAGTGGCCAACGAGGGCAAGTTGGGGGCCAATTGGGAGGCCCGTATCGAATTACAGAGGTTGTTGGGCATTGGGGCATATCGATTGGCAGACCTGGACGGGAACCCGGTATCAAGGCCCTGGAATGTTCACAACTTGAGGAAGTTCTACGTGTAAAGAACTTCGATGTCATTTTCATTCTGTTTTAGATGCACATCGTGATTGTGTGAGAATTACGAATAAAATTCCCTTGTGTTTGCTTTTATTAGTTGCAAGGGGTACGCGTAACGCCCCCTTGAGTTTTTCGAATTATGAATAAAATTCACGGATTTAGGTAACACAAATGTTGTTTTTTACGAGTTATTCTTTTATTATGCTTTAAATATGAAGTCAAGCTATGTCCTTAGTCCTCACTCCGTATTGGGGAGAGAGGTATAGGGTAACTAAATGAAATTTTGAATGTCTCATTTTTGCCAAGTAATATACTTATTTGATCGCTTGCTTCTGCTGAATACACCTGAATTTTCCCAAGCACGAATATACTGATTGCTTGCTCGAGTACGAATACACCTAGAATTTTGCCAAGTACGAATATACTTGACTGTTTGCTCGGGTACGAACAAACCCAGAACGCATACGAAATTATGCACACTGTTCCTAAGTACCATTTGCTCGGGTACGAGTATACCCAGAAAACATACGAGATTATGCACACTATTCTCAAACACGAATATGTTTGGGATAGTTTCAAGTACGAATAGACTTGTTTACTTATACGGGTGCGTGCCCACATAAACTTCCAACATACTCAGGGTGTGAATACACTCGAGATTACCTAGTCCAAATACGGGCACATTTGAGCAACCTAAGTATGAATATACTAGGGAAAGTTTCCAAGCATGAAACATATGGGCTGCGTACGTGAACATGTAGCAATGTCTAAGTTTAAAAAACTTGATGGTTGCTCGGGTATGAACAAACCTTGAGCACTTACGTGAACATACAACATTATACGAATATGGTTAACAGCTTGCTCGGGTACGAACAGACCCTGAATACATACGAGTGCATGTACTGGTAGACAAGCTACGAATGCAACTAGCATTACTCTAAGGTACGAGAAACCTGCAATAGTGTAAATAGGAATACAGCTAAATCATCAACAGGCACGATGAAACCTGGGGAGCACATGAGCATGTGCAAACACAAGGCTAAAGTACGAAGACACTTAGCACGTAAAATACTGGCAATGAGATGGCCACCTGCATTGATAAAGGCCACGAAGGGCCATGCAAACAATAGTTCAGGCCAAACAGGGCCACCCAAAACATTCCAAAGGCCACGGAGGGCCAAAACACGAGAATTAAAATGTGCAGAAATGCATCAAGTGCCACACAGGGCAGCGCCAAATGGCCACTCAGAGCCGGCAAAAATTGATTCAAAGTTTCAATTGTTATCACTACGAAGAGTCCAACTTACTCTTTGTTCGTCAGATCTTGGATGACAAGGGGAGAGGCTGGAGCAGTTGCAGAGGCAGGGGCAATTGCATCATCCACAGCAGTGCTAGGTTCAAACGGACCGCCACTGGCTTCCTTCTGGCCAGGGTTGGTCACTTCTCCAGTTTGATCAGCATCAGCATTTTGCTGTTCGGGGACATTGGCGTTAAACTCCCTGTCCAGGCTGTCTTCTTCTACAACCTCTTCCTGCTCCTCAACAACTTGGGTGCTCGGAAGGTCGATCTCTGTCCAAAGGGGGGAAGACTCTGCTGCACCAGATTTTTTGAGGCAGGCCAACCAGCCAGCCTCAAAGACTTGGTCCTGGATCCTGGGCATTTGGTCTATGTAGCTCTCAGTGGCCACGCGGATTCCCTCATTGTAGCCCTGCTGGTAGGCAGCCTTGGCCTCATTCTTGCTCGTCTCCAACTCTGTGAGAGTCTGGTTTAAGCTGTCCTCGGCCCCTTCCAGCTTGTTCCTCAACTCATCCACAAGCCCGTGGGCTTGATTTCTCTCTCTCTCCAGCCTAACAATAGTGTTCTGCAGCTTGGCGTTCTCACTTGCCAATCTGGCACGTTGGGGCTCAAACTGGCCAACTTTCTGTGCCATGGCCACCATCTTCTGCATTGCCTGGAGATTTTAAACACAGAAGCAGCATTAGGCACAAAACCGGGATACGAGATTGACATCGTTACTAAGGAAGCATGGCGGAGTTACCTTAGCGCTATGGCTCATGAACGAGCCGAGGAGATTGTCTGGGGAGCTGGCAATCATTTTTTGCATGTCCCCAGGAAGCATGAATGCTTGGGACAGTGTAAGCGTAGTCCCTTCGGACTCCACGCTATCACGGACGGTGACTGGCCGGCCGCAATGAGTAAGTTGAGGAACCCAGAGTGGGGTTGGGACTGCAGCAAGTTGTGATGAAGGCCGTTCGATCGTGGAGGTTTCCAACCATTGGCGTTTGTCACGATGACCAGCCTCAATCTCCTCGGGGGAGAAGCATGGAGGAGCGTTCAGTTGAGCTGGGGCACGGCGACCATGAGATGGTGCCAGGCTCTGAGAGCGTCCACGGCCACGAGCAGTGCTGCGGCCTCTTCCACGGCCGGCTCCAGAGATAGTGAGCAAGTTGCTGAGATTGATGGGTTGGTCCATTTCCTGAGGAGAGGGAGATGGAGAGTATCCACTCGAAGACGTGAACGCTTCTTCGGCAAGTTGGATGGGCTCGTTGGGAAGCGGAGGGGTCCGAGAACGCCTCTCCTCTTATTGCTCAGGTTGTTGAGCAGGAGGATCTGGGATGATAGGGTCGTCTGCTGCTCGGATTCACCGGTCAATGAATCCGCCGTATGATGCTCGGTAGCTGAGGAGGACCTGGGCCGCTCTTGCTCGGCCAGCCAAGCACATACCTTGCCCGTTGAAGGCAAGAGCACGGTTGATGTCAGTAGCATGCTCCTGAAGGGTGATGATGGCATGCCCCTGGTTGACGTTTGTGGCTGCATAATAAGAGGAAGCAAGCAGTCAGTAAAACAAACAATAGGAGGTGCAATACGAAATATTGCTCGGTAAAGAGGTTCTACGAGAAAAAGGACTAACGTGGGGTGCAAAATCTATGGGGCGCGTGAAAACCGATGACTCTACCATCTTCGTCCATGGGCTTGAAATTCCCTGTGATGATGAGGAAGTCGTCGTCGTCTCCTCGGGCAGAGTCAGGCAGTTCGAGCACGAGCCTTTTTTTGGAATCCCTACTTTTGAGATAATAGGTCAAGGCATCCTTGGTTCTAGAGATGCTGTACAGATGGTGAATGTCGTGAAGGCCTAATGATGTGCCTAGCATGTGGTTTAGGGCGTTGATGCCCATAACAACCCTAAAGAAGTTGGCAGAGACCTGCATAGGGGACAGTCTGTAATGGGATAGAACCTGGCGGAGTAGCGGTGCCAGGGGAAACCTGACGCCGCCCTCGACGACGGCAACGACAGGGATGTGAAGGGTGTCGTTGTCAAAACACTCACAGATGGCATTTTCAGGGGCCAGTACAGTGGCCACGTTGTCTGGGATCTCGTATCGAGATCTGAAGTTGGACATCGTCTAAGGGGTATCGCAATGCCTACAAAATCTACCCATAGCGAAGAATGTGGGTGTAGGTTGTCTTGATGAAAAAGCGGGGGACGAGGGAACCCTAAATCAACTGTGGAAAATTCTGAAAGGAAGATGAAAAGAAGAGGGGAACGATGACTTACGAGGGTAACGATCGGAGACTCTAGATGCAGAAAGGAGGAACCACGAGATGGTGAACAGTGCTTCAATGGCGAGTACGAATAACCTTCTTTTCTGCAGAGGGAGTTCTATAACGGGAGTGGTTTTGAATTTGGACGAAAATCCAATTATACCCTAACAGATGGGGTGACGTATGAGAAACGTCACCCCAGACGCCATTTGGGCGTTCCGTTCCCCGAAACGTCTGCTCGCATTTAATACGGACAGTACAGAGCATGCCGCGTGTAAAGGTGATAGCTGGAAAAGCCTGCCCAGACCAAACGATGAGACGTTTGGCCTGGACTGATGATGAATTTGCACCAAGTACGAGAAATAGGGTGCAAGAGCAAAGGACGAGAACCTTGCTCGGTGTCAAAGAGCTTTGCTCGTCATATTAAGAGAAAAATAACGAGTAAAGCTGAGGAGCCAGTGTAGGGAGGTAATCCCGAACAGGTACAAACATGACCCGAACACATGGTACGTGGGGCCCAGAATAAATATAATCGGAGCAACCACCATGTAGTACGGTGAACGGCAATAAGGACCGGAGACATGAGAGGTCCCAGGTCCAAGATACCCGAGCAAGGGTATGGTCCAAAGAGCAAGGGAAGTTGTTGGACCAGTCGCATGGTAGAGGGACCAGTGATATGAGAAATCATTGGTCCAGATGGGCTGTTCGGCAACGAGAGGGCCGAACAGGAGCAGCATTCTGGAGGAGACGCTCCAGAAGAGTCCAGAAATGGCAAATACCCAGTAAGGAAAAGAGATCTGGAGAAGATACCCAACGGGAATGGGGTGAATGGCCAATTAAGGAAAGAGTTCCTAAATGGTCTATAAGGTAATACACGGTTAAGGGAACGAGGATCCCTGATATTCTGGGTTTCCTGTACGAGAAAGGAAACTTAGGGCAACGAGATGGCTTGGACAGCAAGCATAAGTGGATCTATAAATATGAGGTAAACCTAGAGGTAAAGGTATGCAATTCTTGGCTATTTGCTCATTACCTACTGATAATTAGGGTTTTCACTAGTACGAGATACTAACTTTGGCATCGGAGGGCCTTTGCCACGAGAAGGCAAAGGTGCGCTCACCCTTTGTCTGTTTTACTGGTTCAACTCAGGCGATGTGCTAGGGTTTCGGCAAGGGGTTCGAGGTAGCCGTTACGATTTGGTGTGGTTCAAAGGCTCTTTCGTTTTCCTGCACTTACATAAAGCGCGTAAAAGGGAAACAAGTGCTTAGATGAATCAAAGATGCATCAATATGCTTCGGTCAGTTTGTGCAAGCCTTTTACCCATTGTGCTGCATGAGGCCATTAAGAAAGAGTTAAACTGGGAAGAAAAAAGTTCAGACCATTAGTTCCAAACAAGCAGTCACAATCTTTGAATTACAATAACCAAATACTTGAAGTTAGAATTTAATCTTTTCCATTTCCTAGCACAAAGTAAAAACATTGCAAGAAACTCCCATGTACAGTCACAATCCATCCACACACTACAACAAAAAACGCCTTTCACAGCATGCAAAAAACGCTATAGTAGGTAATAGACAGCGTTCCAAAGAATGCTGTATTAGCCTATGCTATTAAAAGTCTTAACTTCCTATAGCGTTCATTGCCCGCTGTTAAAAACTTTCTATAGCGTTTATTGATTGCTATGATGGACAATTGTTGGCAAAATCTAAGTCCTCCACATATCAAAATCTGATCAAGCCAACATGCATTGATGTTGAGTAAAAAATGTGATTGAGAACATCATAATCTGATGCAGATGAAACAAATGTGATTGCAAGTCCTTTGGTACCAAACCTAACAACTCTTCCTACCTGCAAAAGAAGTGAAACAAAAGCATAGCAAGAAAGATGGCTCAGGGAGCACACAAGGAAGATAACCTGGTCTTGAGTAAAAAACAAAGCTGAAAAAAGAAATCAACTGAACCTACCCTATGCAGATAAGTATCTGCAGAATATGGCATGTCATAGTTGAAGACAATGTTAACTCGCTTAATGTCAATTCCCCTACCCACCAAAGCTGTTGCATCAAGTATCCTCTTGTGTCCTTCCTCGAAGCTCTTATAGCATGTCAACCTGATGCCAATTAGGAAATGAGTAGAAGATAAGCAGAACCAAGAACAATCTCAGAGGCAGACATACCATGACCAATTGATGTGTAGAGGCTAATGTAGGACTAGCAAGAAACAAAAGGTAGGGACACTTGACCAATAGGATTAGCAATGGAGAGACGAACCAAAAAAACCACAGCAGATGAACTCATAAAGAAGCTATTGATCAACCGGCAGTAGAGCGATCTCCATCCATCTTCAACAGTGAAAGTAACGGAACTTCTTTCTTTTTCAAGTCATAGACCTGCAGAGGAAGAAAGTCTTTGACTTACAATGGCAAATATCATCTAACACGTAAAGAGTGAACAAAACATTGTCCTTTTTTCAGACGTAGGAATGATGAAAAATACATTACCTTGTGTGGAGTCCATATGCTCCTCTCATCTAAGGGAAAATGGTTTCTTTCAATCATTCTTGACCACACGATTTGGAAAATTGGCGATAGTATGAAAACTCTATTGTCCAAGCCATAGCCACTAAGTGTTCCACAAAAGAAGCTTCACTAACATCACTAACAAAGTAAGAACTGATGCACCTTTCCATCCGGCTCATGTACCCTCTCAGAGGCAAAAGGGCAAACTTTCCTTCGTCAATACCATTCCATGTATACTACAAGTGTAACAAATTGAATTAAGATATGAAATGGGACAAATTTCCACTTGTGTTAGCCAAACTAAGGTATGCTAGATCTCTCAGAGAAGTAACAAAATTACTAACAAGACTAGAAACATAAAACAAAGAAAACAGTAACAACTAGGTAGTAGAGCTCCCTTCACTTAGTAGAAGACTGGTTTTTGCGTACTCAATCAGTAAAGGATGTGCACTAAGTCTTAGTATCACAAAGAAATTAGAAAAAAAAAACCTAATGTTCAATGCTGTCATTATTAAGATAGATAATAAAAAAAAAATTAGCTAGACTAACAAAGATATTCCGATCATACGATGTGGTGACCTCGTAGGCTGCCATGATTATAGAATCTCATGGGCTCCTGGCTATCACCTCAATAACTAGAAATGGTTCAATGAATGTGGTGGCTCACATTCCTGAACAGTAAGAAACAAAAGAAAATGTATCAATTATGCATAAGGAAAATTAGTATCACAACATCTTCAATTGACTGAATCAAAACTAAATGGACAAAACAAATTCCTGTCCAATACTTAGTCAAAACCTCATCTCTATAGGTTTATACTCTATTAGAAACTGCACCACAGGCGCGAACCATCTCCAAGAGGTTCTGAACTCTAGTGGGTATTGAAACCAAGACAATGCAAAAACGCTACAACATCAAATAAAGACTACTTAAAAAATTTGAATCTGTAGAGATCAACCATTGGGCTGCAAGCTCTTAAGTGCTTGTTGGCCATTCTCAACAATTGCATAGTGAATCTAATCCAAGCGTATAATCAAGCAATCTCATCGAATATGGTTTGATAAGTAAATAATTTCTTCTGTCATGCATTAGTAGTTTGGCCAGATTTGAGAAACAAATTTCCTTCAAGCATATATAATCAAACAGTTGGTGGGGGAAAGTTATTTACAAAGGCAAGTCAATTTCAATAACAACAGAACTAAACTAGAAATTATAGAACTAGCTAGAATGCTATATATCTAAGGAGAAGGGCTAAAACATACCGCTTTGAAGAGACGATGGGTCCCTCCGTGACGCGATTAGTTCTTCCGAATTAACACTCAAAAGGGTGGACAGATCGAGCTCCAACCATTATTGCCGCATCGCGAGAACTGAACACACTCCCAAATCGATTGAGATGCAGGACCAACCTAATGAGATTATCAGAACAATAACTTCAATTCCAAATGCACTTCAAATTGAAAATCTTACACCTTTGGAGAAGTATTTAGGGTTTGAACTTTGGGTGGTCACATTAAAAAATCAACATTACATGCTTGGAACACGTTTTGCTGCTTAAGTCATCCAAATGACGGTAGCATCCATATTATAGGCCATGAAAAAATCGATTGGTGTATATATATTGAAACATGTATGCGTTATAATGCGTACCTAGGTATGGAGAGAGAGAGTAGCACCAGCAAGAAATTTCCAATTTTTTAGGGAAAGATGAAGTTGAGTGGTATCAACAAGCAACAAGGAAAGAGAGCTCTCTCGAGGTGGTGGACGGGGGAGGAGAACGAGCTTACACAATAGAGGTGGAGGGGTATGTCTGCATTTGGTGTAGTGATGAAGCTTTGAAATTGGCGCGACGAGATCTGTCAAAAATAGTCCGAGTATAGACTCGGCTGCTACAGAGACGGCGTCGGCTTTAGAGTCGTCGGATGAAATGGCCGGAGTCGGAGGAGATGGCCGACCGTGGAGTGAATGAGCAAGAGAGAGCACCTCCAAAGAGGAACATAGAGGGAGCGAGGGAGGGAGAGGGAAAGCGGTGAGATCGATTATTTAGGGCTTTTTTGATGACAAACATAGGGGTACAAAACGACGTAGTTTTAGTTGTGCCCAAAAAAATTCCTCCTCAATCGACGACAAAAAAGAATTCCTCACCCAAAGTCTTTCCTTTTGTGACGAAGTATTTCGTCACGTAATGGTTGCAAGTATCCGTGCAACATATGGAGGAAACGGATCAACGACGAAACTTATTTTTTTGTCACCTTATATTTTTTTGTCCACCCTTTTGCTGACGAAATTTATTTTTTCGTCACTGATTAGATACTTTTGGTGACAAAATAAAATTTCCTCACCTTAAATTTGTCTACCTTCTTAATTGGTGACGAAAAAATATTTTCCTCACAAAATACGCATATTTGGTGACGAAATCTACTTTCCTCACCAACATTTCGTCACATATTCTCATTTTTCTTGTAGTGTGATAAAAGTCATAGTTTAGCTTAGTATGCTATTTCATTGGGTTTGGAATGCCCTTGGGTTGTTTCTGAATGTGTACCAGAGCCCAAGCATGCAAAAGCAATTCCTGGAAGTCCAGTCAGGACCCTCACGCGAGTGTGTCACTCTGTCGCGCGATGGTTCCCTGAATTCCAGTGGCTGCCCTTGCATGGCAACTAGGGCTTAGGTCCCTGTTTATTCACTCTCACTGTTTAGGGGCTGTATTTCTATTTTATTTTTGTCTAGTTGTAATTTTCATTCCAGTATATATAAACTGCTTGGTTTGCCCCCTGGGTGAGCACTGGTCCTTCTAGAGCCCAAAAGGGGATGAAATTTAAACCTGTGGTGAGACATCAAGCATCGCACGATGGTGTGGGTATGTCGCGCGATGGTCACTTTGCATGTACATAGATCCATGCATGCAAAGTTGGCCATTGTGTATGGCATGCTCATGCCTTGTGCAGTTTCGATGTTCTGATCAGAGAATTAGGTTTAATCTCATTTATTTCCTACATTTCCATCCATCCACGCTGTATTGAATCACATCTTGCAAATCATGTTATAGTTTTAATCCCCGATTAACTGTTCCCCTGCCCTAACTGGAAAAAAATCGATTAATAGAAGAAGAATTGCACTGTTTTCAAAGTGCCTAAGTAGATATCGATCTCCGAATTGGGCGAGATGGGTACCTTAAAATCCTTCCCCTTTCGTAACCTAGCTCCCAAACCCAGATATGGTTATGACGGCCTGGTTTCCTTCACTTTTTCAAATCAAATAGCGTGGCAGGTGCTTCGAAATACGGTTCCTTGGGTGTCGGACCTTCAAACCCGAGTGGCAACTCTGTATTCCGAGCGCTTGCTTCTTCGCTCGCGCTCCCTCGATTTTCGGGCCGCTTTGGCGAAAAAGGAATGAAATCCTTTTTCCAAGGGCATGCTACCCACAAGTTAGTAGGGAAAATGTTATCCTTTGGGTAATAGAAAAAAAACCTAGATTTGCCATAGACTTGTAGCCCTAAACCTAGATTGACCAAAGTTACTTTTCTAGACTTTCTATGTAACACCCCAAGCAGACTACTGGCCCAATACCTCAATTTTGATCCACAAGTCACACCACATGGCCCAAAAGCTTAAGCACAAGGTACTAGTAGTAGCCCACAAGGTTTGTTATATGCCCAAGATCATATCGTTTAGCTCTGCCGTCTAGTTTGGTTCGGGTTCATAATATTTTTCATATATTGATGTAGAGGAAGCATGTGCATAATCCGTCTGATGTGTTTGATAACAAGCCACTTCATGTTCGGGATGATTTAGCCTATGATGAGCAACCCAGCAAGATACCCGATACAAAGGGAAAGGTACTTTGCAAAAAAAAATATTCATTTGGTTGAAGTACGGTGGTATGCATACGGTTTATAAAGCTACTTTGGAGCATAAAGAGGATATGCATGTTTGTATAGATGAGGTTAGTTTGCAATTTCCAGGACGAAATTTATTTTTAAGGAGGGAAGGATGTTACGGCCTAGCATTTTTATTTAGTTTATTAATTACGTTGCCATTTATTATAGGAGTGTTATGGTTGGGTCCTAATTAATTATTTTGAGCGCGCTATGGGTCATATTGACACGATTGTAATCTTTGGAGTATGGGATTGATTTTGGGTAAAACAGTGGTATCGGATTGTAATTTTATAAATTTGCATTACGTTCTATCTAAATTCTAATTTACTAATTAGCTATATTTGAGGGTGTGCGTGGTTATTAGTGGGTTGTTTAAGAGGGTTTCACTTGGTTAGGTAATCACAAATTCATTAGGGTTAACATTGGAGATAAGAGGCTGGAGGGAGCAGTACGTTGCCGCATAAGGGTAGCAGAGTCGTCTTCATACTCGTCTTCGATCGTGGTAAGTTTTGAATTGATCTTATTGTTTCACGAGTTTGGTTCAGTAATAAGTTAATTGGGAGGAAATTATTTATGCTGATTTTGTGGGTGCCGGCTTGAGAGAGAGAGAGAGCAAGTGCCGTATATGGCCGAGGTGGTGATTTAATTTGGTACATCTAGAATATAGTTTTACCTTATGCAAACATAGGGATTGAATATGTGTATTGGAAAAGAACAGATGGGTTTTGGCACCTGGAAGGAATCAAATGACATTGGGCTTTGATTTAATGTTGTGCATACGTGTGGTATATACATAGTTGAGGTGTGGACAAAACTGATTTTTGGAAGGTGGTATCATGGTTTTGCTCTCTTGGAGTTCGTGGGTGGATTTTTGGTGATTACTGGTGGTAGAAGTTAGGATTAGTCTAGTTAAATTTTCTCTTAGGCAGCCCTTCATTGGTATAGACAATATTATACATGATACAGTTAGTAATAATATTGTTACATGATTCTTTTGTTCAGGTTAACATCTTTTTTCGTACTCAAATTGTATTACGTTTGGACACAGGTGAGTAGTTAAGTATGTTACGTATTTTCGGAACTTCCCTGTGTCCCTTAAAAGTATTTCCTTCAGAAATATATATGGATGTTATTCGGAGACTCAAAACTGTTTTAAGTTGTTCTATAAATTGGCATGCGATGAATTTTCTGAGATCAATTGATAATATTCTTTTTGGTAAGATCTTGGTGGATGTTAATGGGAACATTTATTTTTGGAGTCCAGGGAACTTATTCCTTCTCGTGTTGGTGACCCTGGCCATTTGGGAAAAGACTGTGTTAGGCCGGTGACCCTAATGCTCAACGGTTTTCTTTCGCCGGATCGTCTTAGGGAAAAGTACCATGGGTTGCCAACCCTGGTGACTCTAAGTTCGATATTGGATCCAACTTTGTTGATATTTATTTTGCTCAACGGTTTTCTTTCGCCGGATCGTCTTAGGGAAAAGTACCATCTTATTAATCGCTTTTGCATTCGAAACTTTGTCAGTTTTTGAATACTTTTCATTATTGGTGGATCACTGGATATTATTTGGTTGTTGGGATGTTTGTGCCCCATACTTTTGATTGAATCTTTTTGGCTGATACTATTTTGAATAAAAACTGCTCAGTAATTCAAAGCTTTGGTATTTAATTTATTTTCTTTTTAGGCTGCGTGCTCCGTGGGTTAGTCTCATGGTTCACAGCCGGTCACTTACCTTTTTGGGGTGTGGCATTCTAAGTACACTTATATACTTATATATAGGTATATGTACCTTATAAAGTATTTTACTAGATTTTCTAGGTACACAAATAACTTTATATATAAGTACATGTACTGGCCTTATAAAGTTATTTTTCCTAGATTTGCTAAGTACACCTATATGTTTATATATAGGTATATGTACCACATAGCTTATTATTGTATTGCTAAGGAATCCTATGCCATACTTGTCACGTTTATCTCCCATCCATTGGATAATAAATATTAGGGACACTTTTATCCTTTGGATAATAGAAAACCTAGACTTATACCTAAATTTCCCACCAAAGATACTTTCCTAGATTTTCTAAGTACACATATATGTTTATATATAGGTATAAGTACTTCTTAGCTTATTATATTCCTAGGGGAATCTTGACCATATCTTCTCTAGTTGACATTTTAAAGCCCATCACTACTATAAAATGACATAAAGATCACGGCCTACAAACTAATAAGATGTCACTTTCGTAAAAGCGTAATAAAATATATGAACTATAGTTTTAACCTCAGTTATACAAAAAACCTAAGATGAATTTTTTTCTTAATCTCAATAATCTAAAAAGTGAGATTGTAACTTAAAGAATATATCTCGTTTTCGAAAAACTAAGATTGTATGTGAAAGAATATATCTCGTTTTAGAAAAATAGAGATTGTTACTTAAATATTTTAGATCTTGCTTGGTAAAACTGTGATTGTTTACTTAAAACAATCTCATTTCAAAAAACTGTGATTGTATCTGTAATTAATAACCATTGAAAAAGGTTATGCCATGCCCAAGGCTCGAACAGTACGCTCATGATTTTCTACCAACAACTTACGACTAGCAAGAATCTGGAATATTTTAGGATAGTAAATATATATATACTATTTCTGACTGTTGCTTATTGAATCAAAGCAACCACACATGCTCCTAATTTTCTACACAATAATTAAGCGTCCTCATATCACACAGTACGAATAAGTTCTAAACTTAATCAATCGGTTATATTTTGATTTAATGATCGATCTGAACCATTAGAATTTCATGTCTCACTAATTCCAGCATTGTCACCAAAATTGAAGATCATCGGATATCGACAATCGCCTGATTGAACTATATTTGATGCATCCTGATACATCAAAGTATTATATTGCAATACCCGACCCCACTTGAGCCTTTTGCTTCGATCCGAACCGTTCATCTTTTATATATTATGAAGTAAATCATTCCTGCGAAAATGAAATCAATCGGGTATCGCTACACACTTGATCGGACGAAAAAAATCCATTTTGTTAGTGACATTGTGTCATGATAAAGAAGCTCTCTAAATCTGATTGAGACCAATTTTTTCAAGAATGACATAATTAACAAAGAAAACAAAAGCAATGGTTTGGATCATTGTAATTGTGTATGTTCACGTAGAGCACAAAACTTAGTTTGTTGACAACTACATTGTACATATAGAATTTAAAGGTCACTGCCAATTCAAATTTTACAATGGTCATCCGAACCGTTAGGATTTCATGTCTCACTGATTCTATCATTGTCACCAAAATCAAACGTCATCGGATATGAGCAATCACTTGATAGAACCATATTTGATGTATTTCGAGTAGATTGCAAGACCTGACTCCCACAAGAGTTTTCATTTTTCAATCCATATCGTCTATCTTTTACATATTACGGAGTTCATCATACATATCAAAAATGAAGTTCTTCGGGGATCGTTACACATTTGATCGGACGATAACTATCATCCAAAAAATAAATTGAGTCCTAATCATGGAGCTTTTTAAATCCAATAGAGGCAATTTTTTTTTACGATAATGATTTATTCAATTAGCACAACAAAATCAGCGATATTGATTATTAAAATAGTTTTGTCTAATTGAGATCTGCAAAATACTAATATCGAATATTATTAAAAGATACATAACATATAATATTAGTAGATATAGAGATGTGTGAAAAATACCAAATTGCAAATAGTCTAGCTCCTGAACCAGAAGCAGGAAAGTCTTTGATCGGGAAGGGTTGAGTAAATGGGTCATGGCGGTCAATTTTTCTTGAAAATTATCCCCACGCACTTTCCCCCCAATTTTTTCCTCCAATACATCTAACAAAAACCATTATGGAGTTGAAGCTCTCTCACTCTCAACCGTTCTGCAAAAACCCTGGAACCGGCTCTTTCTCCACTCTCAAGGCTTTGAAGTTGAAGCATCGCTCCATTTCTGTTGCTCTCGCCGCCACTAACTGGGTCGCGACCACCGTCGTTCCAGACGATTTCCGGTGCCCTGTTTCTGGAGAACTCATGAGGGACCCCGTTGTTTTCGCCACCAGACAGGTTTCTTCCCCTTTTATGAATAGTTCTCTGTTCTTTTTTTTTTTTCCCCGTTTTTTGTTTGTTTTCTTTATTTGCTCCTTGTGAATTTTTGTGTTTGTGAGGAAAACCATGCATTCGCAAATCTAACTTAGCAATTTCTTCGAACGACAAGGGTCATGGGTAAGAAAGACTCTGGCTTTGTGTTTAAAGGGCAGTTCAGGGCTATATTAGCTTCTACTAGATTGGTTCCTCTCAACTACGTATGTTGTTATATATATGGAAACCTAATTTCCTTCAGAAAATTGTAAATCAAGCATATGCATGTGTTATTGAGAGTAGTTTTGTTTTTACATATGCTGTCAATTTCTTTGTTTCAATAGGGGTCTTGGGGACTGCAGGGACCCCTTGATTAATGGGGATGTTCGTATGCCCCTTGACCGTACTGTTGGGGAAAGGGAGTCTTAAATTTGGTATGAGTACATAGTAGCTTCCCCTGAATTGTGGAATGAGCTTTTAATCTAAAAGTAGCTAGCCAAATCCCTTGGTGCATTGGTGGAGTTTCTAAGGAGATCTTAATGAGATTAGGACCATAGGTGAAAAATTGGTTTATTACCAGTTTGGAGAGAAGCTTGATGAATTTCTAAAACATTTTTTGATCAATCAGAGCTGATAGACTTGCCAATGATGGGTGCTGCTACTTTGGTGTTGGTTTTTCCCCTTGAGGTCAATGTTTCTTTATTTCTAAGGATGATTCTAATATTTGCTGCAACTACATATATTGGTGTTGATGCTGATTGATTTTGCTTAAAAAGTTCACTTTCTAGCATATAGTTCAAGGATTGTAATGGAGAGGGGGACAAGGCGAGAAGGAAGCTTTGTCACAACGGAATCGAACTTTTTTTGTGGATAATCTAAGAAGGCAGCTTTTGGTCATCTCTTTTCAACTCCTAATAGTAGGAGGGCTAAGAGAATTGGGGATGTTCTCTCATGGTTATTTTAGAACTGAATGCTCTCATGATGTTACAATCAGTTTGTTTCTACTGGATCGGTATTATGGGTTGATGTAACATTGGGCTCATTCAATCTTTATTGAATGAATGTAATCTTTTTTTTCTTTTTTGTAGACCTCTTTCAGTACCTCTTTCTCTATGGTCCGTTTGGGGTCTTGCCTTGATGTACCCTTTGTCGAGTTTTAATAAAATTTTGTAGCCTATCAAAATAAAAAAAACGGTACTTACAGATTTTTAAAAACTAACCCCATTTTCATGAAGACTTGAAGCTATTAATTCTGGTATTCTTGTATTTGTAGCTATATTTATTCTAGATTTTGGGCAGAGGTTTTGGTTTGTGTTGACAGGAGTAAATGTAAAGGAGAAGGAGAGTTTCACTTTGTATATGCCAATGCTTAGCGACTCGTGTTTGAAAGCAAAAGTGGTAGGGAGAACTTGGCCCATGCACTAAAGTAGGAGGAATTAATAGATGAGTTTAAGGATGAGTGGAAAGTGTTCCTCCAGCTTACTCCAATTTGGGTCCCTCTCCTTATGCTGGTTTCGATTCTTATTCTTTTTCACAATTTGATTTTGGAGATTGCTCATAGACATATTGAGTAAATGCAGTGGCCATTTCGGTCAATTATCTTCGTACCACTAGTTTTGAAATTGTTTGTCATTTCATTGTCTAATTGCTTTATATGCTAATTGTAATCGTTAGTAAGTCCAACTTGATACAAATTCAACTTACGCTCAATTATCTTTTGTGTCTCCACAGAAAGATCGGCAACAGTGACATGGTTGTGGAGCTTATATCAAGCTAATTATTAGAAGTGTTCCCTTCAACCCAATAGTATTTTTGATTGGTAAGCTTAGTTGTTTGCTCTTTACTTATTTAGTTTATATACTTTTAACTTTTTTTTGTTGTGAAATCCTGTTGGTGTTTTTGCATAATGAAGACATCGAGGAACAACCTGGAATGATTGTAATGATTCTTCAAACAATTGGTTTGTGTTAATTATTATTTTTTAATTCTTCTTACAAAGATGGTAATGCTTGTTGTAGGATGAGTTCACCAAACAACCACAAGAGGGGAATTTAGGTCTTGGAGAAAGTACCGACATTCTGGCATTGGCACTATGTAAGCATGAACATTCTGGGGTACGAGGCATAGGAGACTTTGTAACACCAAATTCCTACTTTCAAATGCCTAGACGTGGTGGTCATTCACATTGCCAAGAGAAGATTAAAGCCCTTCAGACAGCTATGTCACAAATGAAAGACCAATTCCATGCAATGAGTCAACAAGTACCCCACACACCACAATCTGAGTACATATATGAGTTCAAACACCATCAAAAGTTATAACATTAGCTTAATTCTATGATAATGGAGAATATGGTGAGAACACGAAATGACATGCCGCCTGATCCTAAGCCAAAAACAAAAAAAGGTATGTTATTTTACCGACTATTCAAGAGTATATTTTTTATATTGCAATTTGTGTTATCAGTTGGTGTTAGTGACTGGTTTCGTCATTGTAGAGCCAGCCATCTAAATTGGCAGTGGGGTCCCTGGATAACACCGTTGCTCACGGAACGATGTTTGAGAAATTTGGGCCCGATGTACCACTTCATATTGTACCACTAGGGGAGGCAAATGTCTGTGTGTCTATTGATTTTGTGATTCAAAAAGATGCTATTCTTCCTGTACCCATCCCAGGAGAGACGTATGTTGTTGGAGATGCAACGGGATATCACGTTGCATGGCCTACAAATTTAATATTGTTTGGCAATGAGGTATAAATAGCTTATCTTTAAACCTTTAGACGTGTCATTTAATTTTGTGAATGGAGTTTCTGACTTATTTTTGTTGTTTTTTGAAATTTCTAACTTAGGGAGCGTCGAAAAACCTTGCAGTGGATGGGAATAAGATAAAATATCTATTCTCAAAAGATCTATTAATGCGTTCTTTTCTATAATATTCAGCTTGTTGACTTAGAATTGGTATTATGGCAAATTTCTAACTTAGGGAGCTCCAGAAACACATGAATGGGAGGTGAATCAGGTACTATTTGAATGTTATTTGGAAAGGTTTCAATGCACTATGTGAATGGTTTCATATGGATCTTTTAATTAATGTTCAGTACTTGTATTTCTTTAATTAGGCAACTTCGAGTAATGTGGATTCTGATAAGTATTTGGAGTCTCTTCGATCTTTTGACGACTATGTGGAGACGGTTGCATGCAAGGAAGCATTCACCATTACGCTCGACGAAGACATGTTTGGGGCAAATGTTGAGGTTCCACTTCAAAGGGTAGATATGGAATATTTGTCTCAAATGAAGGAATTGTCAGTTACATGCATTATGTTGTACATGAGGTTGGAGGTTCCTTTAATTGAATCTCATTATTTTTTCATCATTTTGACTTTTTATAACAAACTGATTTTCCTTCCTTTGTCAGTCAATTCTACCGTGTTATTAAGTCTGCAAATCTTGGGATTTTTTTTATCAACCCATGTGCCATTAGCGGGACAACTAAGCAAGGATCACAATCAGCATTGCTCGCAAGTTTGTTGAAGGATGCTGAAAATGACCAACTTGTTTTAATTCCTTATAATTTGGGGTAACTATCTTAGCGTTATTTACTCCTGGTGTTTAAAAAATGAATAACAAGTTAAGCTAATTTCTTTGTAACTTGTTAAATTTTAGATTTCATTGGGTATTACTTGTCATTGATCTATCATATCCTACCGTTTACTATCTCGATTCACTTCACGATGCAACCAATCCAAACCTTAAACTCATAATTAAAACATAAGTTTGTGAAATTTTGATTGGATCAATTAGGGCTTTTTTATGCAATCTATTGACCGTTTGAAATATTTCTTGTGAAGTGCCGTAAAAATCAAGATAATGCGAAAAACATGAGGAGGACTGTTGATTGGAAGGGAGTTGAGGTATATGGTTGAACTACTTGTTCTTGTTTCTGGAATGGTTACAAACAATTTCTCTAATAAGTATCAAATGTTTATGTATTGCCCGAAACAACCTTCGACTATTGAATGTGGGTTTTTTGTCATGAGATTCATGAAAGATTTGGTCGCCAATCCAAGCATGCTGTGCAGACGAGATGTGAGATACTTTCTTAGCTTTTATTATTTTTCCGTTAGTTGACTTACACTACATTTTTGTTCAACTTTAATTTGTTTATCCTTCATGTGTTGAATGTAGTTCAATGGGAAAAAGACGTACACCCAAGCCGAGATCGATGAAGTACGAATTGAATGGATGAATTTTGTTATAGAATTTGATATATGAGGTATGTGTGTGCGTGTTTACTATATTCAGGTATGCTAGTTGCATAAGTGCTAGTTTTGGTGAAACGGTTGAGGCAACCTTTCCTTATCTTGAACTACTTAGTTTTGTTGAAATAAAGTTGTAGTTTGCTAATCTGAAAGCCTTAACAAAGGACCATTTCTTGTTAAGCTCTTGTCATAGATTACACATGCATGGAATTCTATATTAGCATTGGTTCTACTACTTAAACATTGTATCAATGGAGTCCAACTTTAAGTGTTGTGGGCAAACCAAGCACGATTAGACGACTCAAAAAGAGCAATGGCAAGGGCTGGAAGCATGATTAGTTGTCTTTGAATCTCCACATAACTCATGCTACTTGAACAAATATATAGAACCCTCCAACTCTAGAGATAAGAGTATACTTTTACACTACTTTTTTGTTCAACTTCAATTTGTTTATCCTTCATGTGTTGCATGTAGTTCAATGGGCAAAAGACGTACACCCAAGCCGAGATTGATGAAGTACGAATTGAATGGATGAATTTTGTCATAGAACTTGATATATGAGGTATGTGTGTGCGTGTTTACTATATTCAGGTATGCTAGTTGCATGAGTGCTAGTTTTGGTGAAATCAGTTGAGGCAACCTTTCCTTATCTTGAACTACTTAGTTTTGTTGAAATAAAGTTGTAGTTTACTAATCTGAAAGCCTTAACAAAGGACCATTTCTTGTTAAGCTCTTGTCATAGATTACACATGCATGGAATTCTATATTAGCATTGGTTCTACTACTTAAACATTGTATCAATGGAGTCCAACTTTAAGTGTTGTGGGCAAATCAAGCATGATTAGACGACTCAAAAAGAGCAATGGCAAGGGCTGGAAGCATGATTAGTACTTTTTGAATCTCCACACAACTCATGCTACTTGAACAAATATATAGAACCCTCCAACTCTAGAGATAAGAGTATACTTTTACACTACTTTTTTGTTCAACTTTAATTTGTTTATCCTTCGTGTGTTGCATGTAGTTCAATGGGCAAAAGACGTACCCCCAAGCCGAGATCGATGAAGTACGAATTGAATGGATGAATTTTGTTATGGAACTTGATATATGAGGTATGTGTGTGCGTGTTTACTATATTCAGGTATGCTAGTTGCATGAGGGCTAGTTTTGGTGAAATCGATTGAGGCAACCTTTCCTTATCTTGAACTACTTAGTTTTGTTGAAATAAAGTTGTAGTTTACTAACCTGAAAGCCTTAACAAAAGACCATTTCTTGTTAAACTCTTGTCATAGATTACACATGCATGGAATTCTATATTAGCATTGGTTCTACTACTTAAACATTGTATCAATGGAGCCCAACTTTAAGTGTTGTGGGCAAATCAAGCATGATTAGACGACTCAAAAAGAGCAATGGCAAGGGCTGGAAGCATAATTAGTACCCTTTGAATCTCCACACAACTCATGCTACTTGAACAAATATATAGAACCCTCCAACTCTAGAGATAAGAGTATACTTTTACACTACTTTTTTGTTCAACTTTAATTTGTTTATCCTTCGTGTGTTGCATGTAGTTAAATGGGAAAAGACATACACCCAAGCCGAGATCGATGAAGTACGAATTGAATGGATGAATTTTGTTATAGAACTTGATAAATGAGGTATGTGTGTGCGTGTTTACTATATTCAGGTATGCTAGTTGCATGAGTGCTAGTTTTGGTGAAATCGATTGATGGTACCTTTCCTTATTTCGAACTACTTAGTTTTGTTGAAATAAAGTTGTAGTTTACTAATATGAAAGCCTCAACAAAAGACCATTTCTTGTAAAGCTCTTGTCATAGATTACACACGCATGGAATTCTATATTAGCATTGGTTCTACTACTTAAACAATGTATCAATGGAGTCAAACTTTAAGTGTTGTGGGCAAATCAAGCATGATTAGACGACTCAAAAAGCGCAATGGCAAAGGCTGGAAGCATGATTAGTACTCTTTGAATCTCCACACAACTCATGCTACTTGAACAAATATATAGAACCCTCTAACTCTACCAACTCTAGAGATAAGAGTATAGTTTTACACTACTTTTTTGTTCATTTTTAATTTGTTTATCCTTCATGTGTTGCATGTAGTTCAATGTGAAAAAGACGTACACCCAAGCCTAGTTCGATGAAGTACGAATTGAATGGATGAATTTCGTTGTAGAAATTGATATATGAGGTATGTGTGTGCGTGTTCACTATATTCAGGTATGCTAGTTGCATGAGTGCTACTTTTGGTGAAATCGATTGAGGCAACCTTTCCTTATCTTGAACTACTTAGTTTTGTTGAAATAAAGTTGTAGTTTACTAATCTGAAAGCCTTAACAAAAGACCATTTCTTGTTAAGCTCTTGTCATAGATTACACATGCATGGAATTCTATATTAACATTGGTTCTACTACTTAAACATTGTATCAATGGAGTCCAAGTTTAAGTGTTGTGGGCAAATCAAGCATGATTAGACGACTCAAAAAGAGCAATGGCAAGGGCTGGAAGCATGATTAGTACTCTTTGAATCTCCACACGACTTATGCTACTTGAACAAATATATAGAACCCTCCAACTCTAGAGATAAGAGTATACTTTTACACTACTTTTTTGTTCAACTTTAATTTGTTTATCCTTCATGTGTTGCATTAGTTCAATGGGAAAAAGTCGTACACCCACTGTAACGCCCCGAATTTTGGGTACGTTAAATAAACATTTTTAATGAATAAATTAAGGAGAGTCTAGCTCATTATTACAACATAATTCTCACAAGAGTACTTTTATTCAACAAAAGAGGGGATAATCTAAGGTTAACTACTGCTCCGCCTCTTCCTCCATCCTTGCAAGCTCCTCGGCTCCGAAGGCCTCCAAGGTGTACTGTTCATGCTGCTCATCTATAAAATCTGGCACATTATACCAGCGTCGCCCCCAGTATAATATGTCAGGGTCACCAAAAGGTAACATCGTGAGCTACAGAAGCTCAATAGAATAATCCAACCCGCTAACCCATAACTTATAACACGAAGGTACATAGGCAATTACACATGCTCATTCAACAAGATAATTAACAATGACACATCCTCATTCATTATCTTGCCTACGTTGGTGTCATGCCTTTCTTTGTCTCTCCTACGCGACTCATCGTAAACCGTGTCACCATTTCCAATCAACATTTTGAAAATCATTTCTCATTCTTTGTTACCAACGGGCTACCAAGTCCAGCCACGTTATCAAATCTTGCATTGGCTCCTCTCCGCGGATAACCAAGCCCAATTACCAATGAAGCTACCACGTCTGGCTCCGTTAGCAATCTACACAATGGACTACCAAGTCCGGCCTCATTGCGGTTTTCGCAAGTCTACACAAAGGCTACCAAGTCCGGCATTTATGTAGTTTCAAAAATCCTTTTTATCCATATCAACTACTCCCTAAGTGTCATGTTTCTACTTTTCGGTTCTCGTGTCTCGTAAGCATGCATAGACTCCGCGGCGGGACGAATCACTTTAAAGTAATCTTGAAACTAAACTAGCAAGATCATCCAACTCTATTTAATCATGCTTGTTTACAACCACAAGTAAGGTAAGCAATCATGCGATCAAGTTCACAATCCTTGAAAAGGTCAAAATACGAATACTTCGTTTTGAAACAACACTTTATCTTTAAACGAAATCGTAACAACATATGTTTATTGACGAGTTAATCAAGTTGGGAAGATTTTATAAACCATGCATTCAATTATTTTCAAGACCAAAGTAAACTACGTAAAATAAAAGCATACGATCAACTTATCCAAGTATACTACATATTTTTCTATCATGCTCATAAACTATACTTAGGATAAGTAGGTTCGAAGACCTCTACACTAACATAAAATCACGTATACTTAGGAAGAGTAAATCGGAAAAATCTACAAACAACTTATTAGGCACACAAATTATACTTAGGGTGAGTAGGTTCGAAGAATTCTACAAGATCAAACATATACTTAGAAAGAGTGGTTAGGGATCACTACCGTTCTTCTTGGCGGTAGGAAGACTACGAAAAGATCGACGGAAAGAAAGTCGGCAAACGAACGGAGTAACGGCTTACGGTAAGCTTCCAAAAGCTTCGAAAGAGAATGATTTCTCTCGAAACTAGATCGTAACCTAAACTACTACTACTTTAGGATCGAGGTGGTGGTCGTATGGTGGTTTAGTGGCGGGGATGGAAAGCTTCTTGAAGAACTTAGAAGAAAGTAAGCAAGAACAAGCAAGAATGAGCAAGAACAAGCAAGAACAAGCTATGCTTTCAAGAAAGAAGTTGGAGAATGGTTTGAGGTGTGAGTTCAAAGTACCAAATGGCTTGGTATTTATAGGCAAGCTCTCCCTCTTTCTCTCCCTAGGCCGGCCACTCTCTCTCTCTCTTTCCTCCAATTTTTAATTCAAGCAAATCAAGTTTGCCTGCAAGAAATAACCTAAAAACTAGGCATGCAAGGCTAGGATGTGTCCTTTGGATTGGATTATGGAAGACTAGGCAAGCAAATGGGATTTGATTCAAGTATAAAATTAGGGTTTGTACAAGAAGGACTAGATTTGATTGTCCTTGGCCATGCTTTCACTTTGAAAGCATATCAAAGAAGGACAAGATGAGCTAAGCTAGGTCAATCAACTTGCACACACATCACACTCTCTCCTTCCCTCTCCATCCGAATCTCTCTCTCTCATTTTATTGAACAACAAAAGAGAGTCTGGCTCTTTATTACATCATAAACTCCCAAAGGGTTCTTTTATTACACAAAAGGAATGGATATCTAAGGTTATCTACAGCTCCTTCTCTTCTTCCATCCTAGCAAATTCCTCAGCTCCAAAAGCCTCCAAGGTGTACAGCTCCCCTTGTTCATCTAACAAGTCTGACACATTATACCAGCGTCGCCACCAGTATAATATGTCAGGGTCACATAAAGCAACACCGTGAGGTTGAAAGCTCAATAGAGTAATCCAAAGCCACTAACCCTTAACATACACGTCAAAGATAGTATACGATTTTCCAAACTTAACATGCTTTCAAACAACTCATACAATTACACATGCGCATTTACTAACGAGCGTTGGTGTCATGTTTTCCGTGTGTCTCCCCTACGCGACTCATCGTTTTGTGTCTCATCTTTTATCATCAATTCCGAAAACACACACGCACACAACCATGGGTTAAAGTACCTTGTAACGCACAACAATGAGCTACCAAGTCCGGCTCATTGCCACAAGGTTACCAACGTATGGCCACAATGGCTACCAAGTCTGGCACATTGTGTCACATCACACAACCATGAGCATCCAAGACCGCACCTTGTGTCGCACAACAATGAGCTACCAAGTCCGACTCATTGCCACAAAGGCTACCAAGTCTGACTCATGGCCATAATGGCTACCAAGTCCGGCCATTATATAGTTTCCAAAACATTTTTATCCATATCAACCACATCTCAAGTGTCATGTCTCTACTTTTCCAATTTCATGTGTCTCGTATCATGCATTGACTCCGCGGTGGGACTTTCACAAACTCATGCGATATCAAATAACAAGATCATCCAACTCTATACTTTCATGCTCCTTAAAAGGGTCAAAATACGAATACTTCGTTTCGAAACAACACTTTATCTTTAAGCCGCATTTTCTTCGAGAGGTTCAATAAAGCAACACATGTTTATTGACGAGTTCATATTATCACGTAGCAATTAGGCGAGCAAGCGATCAAGTAACCACAAGATCAAAGTAAACTACGTACTTTTAACAAGAAAGTTCTACAAGCTAAATCATACTACTAACTTTATTTAAAGAAAATGGTTCGAGAATAATATCATGCCAACAACCATTCAAGCACTACATATACTTAGGAAGGGGGTAAGGACTAATCTACCTTGATCCAAAACTAGTCGGGGCCGAATAAGCTAGTTGGAAAGTGCTACGGGCGTCAAATGCTCACAATCTGGACCAAACTTTGGAGGGCAGTAACTTGGTCAAAACTGGGCCGAATAGGATCGTTCTTGAGTCTAAAACGAAGATCTCGAAATTTTCTACAACTTCCGTGAAGGACGTTATTCCTAGAAACGACTTTCGCCCGGAGAAAAATGGGGATAAGCAAGTGGACAGTGAGCTGTCTGGAATGGAATTTCCAGATTTTTCACTGAACTTTGGAGGTCGATATCTTGGTCATCTCTTGACCGTTTGGGGTGGTTCTTGGGTCTAAACTGAAGCTCTCGAGGTGTTCTACGACTTTCGTGGAGGACGTTGTTCCTAGAAATGACTTTTGCCCGGAGAAAAAATGGAGTTTTTCAGAGGACAGTGGGCTGCCTGGGCAAAACAGAAATTGGTTTTAGAGAGAAGTTGGAGAATGGATTGAGGTGTGAATGAAATGGAGGAATGGCTGGCTATTTATAGGCAAGGATTGGCCCTCTCTCTCTCCCTTTGGCCGGCCCACTCTCTCTCTCTCTCTCCCTCTCTCATTTTTAAATCATTTTATGTCAAGTTTGCTTGAAAGCTCAAGGCCTAAAACTAGGCTTGCATGGCTATCAAGATATTGCTTTGCTTTCACTCCAAGAACTAGGACAAAACTATGTTATCTTATTGGGGTTTTGGTCTTGTCTAGTCCTTGAATCTAATAAGAAAGTCTAGGTTTAGTCCTTAGGAGAATTAGGCTAGTATAAAACCCTAGATATGGTGAGGTAAGATCAAAGCACACATCACTCTCCCTCTCCCTCTCCCATCCGAACTCTCTCTCTCTCCCAATCTCTCTCGGCCTCTCTCTCCTCTCTCTCTCTCTCTCTCTCTCTCTCTCTCCCACTTGGTACATATATATACTTATATAATAGTACTTATGGAAGACTACATATATTATAATGTATAAATGTACAATAGAAATCTAGTAATTAATATTTTCCATTTAAGAATTCAATTACACACATGCACAATACCCTATTATATATATATACATATATATATACATACAAGTACATATATAATATATATATACAAGCTAGTACACACAATGTAGCCTAGATATACCACATGCCAATATCTAATAAAGTATTCTACTTCTTTCAAAGTACTATGTATAATAATAACCCAAATATCACACATGAAAATCTAGTCTTTTATATAATAATAAGAGAATCCCATGGGAATTTAAATAATAAACCTTGTACTTTTGGCAAGACTAAGCTATTGTCCATTGGTTAATAAATCTCTAACATTTGTTGTCCAATGGGTAAAAGAAATAAAATACTTTACAAGATTTTCTAATTAAAATAAGGAAACATGCACATGGTACTTTATAATTATTATATATATATCTATATTCATATATATATATATATATACAAGTACACATAAATATATATATAGTATGTACTTTGAAATCCTACTAGATATGTCAAAATCCAATATCCAATTAACTAATCTACATCATCCAAAGTACTATGTACTAACCTAATAATCTAATGAACAAATCTTATTTTATTGGATTTCACACATGCCAAATCTATTAATTAAATCATTCTAGCACATGATTGTCAAGACTAACTATTATCCAATGGATAATAGTTTCTCTAATGGTTAATAACCAATGGGTAATAATAGCTAGGATTCTAGTCTATCGTCCAATGGTCAATAAAACTCCTAACAGTTATTATCCAACGGATAATACTAGGAAGGATAATACTTGCAATTAAGCACTAAACGATCCTAATCTCATACTTAGGAAGGTTAATCAAGATTTACCTATTGACCAATGGGTAAAGGAAACCCTGACGCTATTGTCCAACGGATAAATATTATTCTAGGACAAACGCCAAGGCAAAGCGTGAGCGTGGCCAAGGCAGCCTGGTGGCAAGGCGGTGGCCAAGCGGCGGCCAAAGCAGCCTGGTGGCCAAACAGTGGCCAAGGCAGCCCGGTGGCCAAGCGGCGGCCAAAGCAGCCCGGTGGCCAAACAGTGGCCAAGGCAGCCCAGTGGCCAAACAGTGGCCAAGCGGTGGCCAAAGCAGCCCACAAGCAAGGCGGTGGCCAAGGCGGCGTGAGTATGGCCAAGGCAGCCCGCTAGCCAATCGGTGGCCAAGGCGGCGTGAGCATGGCCAAGGCGGCCCGCTAGCCAATCGGTGGCCAAGGCGGCGTGAGCATGGCCAAGGCGGCGTGAGCATGGCCAAGGCGGCGTGAGCATGGCCAAGGCGTAGCCAAGGTAGGGCCAGAGTAAGGCAGCCCAGCAACGCCAAGGCAAAAGCAAGGCGTGACTCGATGCCAAGGCAGAACCCGATGGCAGCCAAGGCAGAGCAACCCGACAGCGACCCGACGCTTAGGCGAGGCAGACGCGTCAGCGAGCCGACGCCAAGGCAAGGCAGTCAAGCCAACGGTAGTTAAGGTTCGCTAACTTACTATACTTGCTAAGTAGGATTTTTAGTCAAGAAATATAATTTAAAGATTTTCGAATAAAAATGAGATTTTTATTAGTCAGTAACGACCGATTTTTGGTTATGGAAATAAAAATCCAAGTGATAAAATAAAATTCAAATTTTTAACGAAATTTTTATTGACCAAAAATCAGGGTCGTTACACAAATGATGAAATATTTTCTCTCGGCCTCTCTCTCCTCTCTCTCTCGCCCTCTCTCTCTCTCCCACTTGTACTTGCATGGGAGATGTATATATATACTAATATATATGAGAAGGGACAAGGGTTTGGAAGATTGACTAGTGAAAGAGTAAGGGTTTGGTTTTGTAAGAAATCTAGTATTAACAATCTACTTATGTCATACTATCTCATCCTATCTCTTTTCCTACATAAGTAGATGTACTTGGAGTGGATAAACAATTGGATTTGGTGAAGAAAGACCAAGAAAGGTACACCCATATCTATCTCTCTCTCTCCTATCTCTCTCGGCTCTCTCTCTCTCTCTCTCAATCTCTCTCGGCTCTCTCTCTCCTCCTCTCCTGTACTTCTATGGAAGTATATACATTTATTAGTATATAAGTACTTTGGGTACTTTAAAATCTTGTATTTTAAACCAAAAATAGATTTTTCTTATTATAAAATTCTATATACACACATGTGTACTTTCATTATAATATATATATCTCTATATATATATACAAGTACATATATATAATATACAAGCAAGTACTTACACAATCTAAGCTAGATATACCACATGTCAATATCTAATAAAGTATTCTAATACTTTCAAAGTACTATGTACTAATCTAATGAACTAATTATAATTAATTCAATTACCACACATGACAAATCTAATATTTTAATCTACCTAGTACATGATTGTCAAGACTAACTATTATCCATTGGATAATGGTTTCCCTAGCGGTCAATAACCAATGGGTAATGATGGCTAGGATTCTAGTCTATCGCCCAATGGGTAAAGAATCTCCTAATGGTTATTATCCAACGGTTAATACCAAAAAGTATAATACTTTGCAATTAAGCACTAAACTAATCTAATCTCGTACTTAAGGAGATTAACCAAGGTTCTCCTATTATCCAATGGGTAAAGAAAACCCTAATGCTATTGTCCAATGGTCGATGGCTAAAAGGTTCAAACGGTTCAAAGGGTTAATCAAGGGTTAGGGAGAAGTGATTAGGCTAAATGGGTATTAGGCTATTCTAACTAATCGGTTAAAGACTAACGATACTTAATCTAGGCTTTCATTGCTCGAGTGGTATTTTGGTTCTATTTAGTAGGAAATCGCCTAATAACGGAATATTAAAGCCCGACGGTGCCAAACGCCAAGGCAAGGCGTGAGTGTGGCCAAGGCGACCGCTAGCAAAGCGGTGGCCAGGGATGGCCAAATAGTGGCCATGGCAGCCCGTGGCCAAGCGTGGTCAAGCGGTGGCCAGCAATGGTACAAACAAAGGCCAAGGCACCCAGAGCTGCAGAGGCCAGCGGTGGCCAAAGCGACCCGGTGGCCAAACAAAGGCTAAGCGACTTGCTAGTAAACGGTGGCTGGCGGCCCGTTAGCTGCTAAAGGCGATGGCAGCGACCCGCTAGCTGCCGTGGCAAGGCGACCGCTAGCTGCAAAGGCTGCGGTGGCCAAGGTGTAGCCAAGGCAAGGCCAGAGCAAGGCAGCCCAGCAACGCCAAGGCAGAACCCGATGGCAGCCAAGGCAGAGCAACGCGACAGTGACCCGACGCCTAGGCAAGGCAGGCCCAACAGTGAGCCGACTCCAAGGCAAGGCATGCCCGACAGCGAGCCGACGCCAAGGCAACCTAGCCAAGCCAAAGCAAGGCAGTCAAGTCAACGGTTAAGGCAAAGACTAAAATTTAACCACTTTGGCATCGATGCCACGCTCTAGGTTAGGAAAATGTAACCAAACCAAACGGTAGTTAGGGTTGCTAACTAATCGGTTGCCATGTAGGATTTCCAGTCTAGAAGTATAATACAAGGATTTTACTACAATTACCAAGTTATTATACCAAGGTCTTAATAGGCATACTCGTCTTTAGAAAATGACCTAAATGCACGGGCGATGAATTCCAATCTCCTAAGTCATAAACCTAATTATGACGGATTATTAATCGCTAAAAGGGATTTATAAAATAAATAAAGAATTTTCAAATATAATAAAAAAATTTTATAAGTCGATAACGACCGATTTTTGGATATTAAAAATGAAATCCAAGTATTAAAATAAAATTCAAATTTTTAGCAAAATTTTTATTGACCAAAAATCAGGGTGGTTACACCCACGCCGAGATCGATGAAGTACGAATTGAATGGATGAATTTTGTTATAGAAGTTGATATATGAGGTATGTGTGTGCGTGTTTACTATATTCAGATATGCTAGTTGCATGAGTGTTAGTTTTGGTGAAATCGGTTGAGGCAACCTTTCCTTACCTTGAACTACTTAGTTTTGTTGAAATAAAGTTATAGTTTACTAATCTGAAAGCCTTAACAAAAAACCATTTCTTGTTAAACTCTTGTCATAGATTACACATGCATGGAATTCTATATTAGCATTGGTTCTACTACTTAAACATTGTATCAATGGAGTCCAACTTCAAGTGTTGTGGGCAAATCATGCATGATTAGACGACTCAAAAAGAGCAATGGCAAGAGCTGGAAGCATGATTAGTACTTTTTGAATCTTCACACAACTCATGCTACTTGAACAAATATATAGAACCCTCCAACTCTAGAGATAAGAGTATACTTTTACACTACTTTTTTGTTCAACTTTAATTTGTTTATCCTTCATGTGTTACATATAGTTCAATGGGAAAAAGCCATACACCCAAGCCGAGACCGATGAAGTACAAATTGAATGGATGAATTTTGTTATAGAATTTTATATGTGAGGTATGTATGTGCGTGTTTACTATATTCAGGTATGCTAGTTGCATGAGTGCTAGTTTTGGTGAAATCGGTTGAGGCAACCTTTCCTTATCTTGAACTACTTAGTTTTGTTGAAATAAAGCAGTAGTTTACTAATCTGAAAGCCTTAACAAAAGACCATTTCTTGTTAACCTCTTGTCATAGATTACACATGCTTGGAATTCTATATTAGCATTGGTTCTACTACATAAACTTTGTATGAATGGAGTCCAACTTTAAGTGTTGTGGGCAAATCAAGCATGATTAGATGACTCAAAAAGGGCAATGGCAAGGGATAGAAGCATGATTAGTACTCTTTGAATCTCCACACAACTCATGCTACTTGAACAAATATATAGAACCCTCCAACTCTAGAGATAAGAGCATATACTTTTGCACTACATTTTTGTTCAACTTTAATTTTTTTATCCTTCATGTGTTGCATGTAGTTCAATGGGAAAAAGACGTACACCCAAGCCGAGATCGATGAAGTATGAACTGAATGAATAAATTTTGTTATAGAACTTGATATATGAGGTATGTGTGTGCGTGTTTACTATATTCAGGTATGCTAGTTGCATGAGTGCTAGTTTTGGTGAAATCGGTTGAGGCAACCTTTCCATATCTTGAACTACTTAGTTTTGTTGAAATAAAGTTGTAGTTTACTAATCTGAAAGCCTTAACAAAAGACCATTTCTTGTTAACCTCTCGTCATAGATTACACATGCATGGAATTCTATATTAGCATTGGTTCTACTACTTAAACTTTGTATGAATGGAGTCCAACTTTAAGTGTTGTGGGCAAATCAAGCATGATTAGATGACTCAAAAAGGGCAATGGCAAGGGCTAGAAGCATGATTAGTACTCTTTGAATCTCCACACAACTCATGCTACTTGAACAAATATATAGAACCCTCCAACTCTAGAGATAAGAGTATACTTTTACACTACTTTTTTGTTCAACTTTAATTTGTTTATCCTTCATGTGTTGCAAGTATTTCAATGGGAAAAAGACGTACACCCACGCCTAGATCGATGAAGTACGAATCGAATGGATGAATTTTGTTATAGAACTTGGTATATGAGGTATGTGTGTGCGTGTTTACTATATTCAGGTATGCTAGTTGCATGAGTGCTACTTTTGGTGAAATCGGTTGAGCAACCTTTCCTTATCTTGAACTACTTAGTTTTATTGAAATAAAGTTGTAATTTACTAATCTGAAAGCCTTAACAAAGGACCATTTCTTGTTAAGCTCTTGCCATAGATTGCACGTGCATGGAATTCTATATTAGCATTGGTTGTACTACTTAAACATTGTATCAATGGAGTCCAACTTTAAGTGTTGTGGGCAAATCAAGCATGATTAGACGACTCAAAAAGAGCACTGGCAAGGCCAGGAAGCATGATTAGTAGTCTTTGAATCTCCACACAACTCATGCTACCAGAACAAATATATAGAACCCTCCAACTTTAGAGATAAGAGTATACTTTTACACTACTTTTTTGTTCAACTTTAATTTGTTTATCCTTCATGTGTTGCATGTAGTTCAATGGGAAAAAGACGTACACACAAGCCGAGATCGATGAAGTATGAATTGAATGGATGAATTTTGTTATAGAACTTGATATATGAAGTATGTGTATGCATGTTTACTATATTCAGGTATGCTAGTTGCATGAGTGCCAGTTTTGGTGAAATCGGTTGTGGCAACCTTTCCTTATCTTGAACTACTTAGTTTTGATAAAATAAAGTTGTACTGTACTAATCTGAAAGCCTTAACAAAGGACCATTTCTTGTTAAGCTCTTGTCATAGATTACACATGCATGTCATTCTATATTAGCATTGGTTCTACAACTTAAACATTGTGTCATTGGAATCCAATATTAAGTGTTGTGGGCAAATCAAGCATGATTAGACGACTCGAAAAGAGCAATGGCAAGAGCTGGAAGCATGATTAGTACTTTTTGAATCTTCACACAACTCATGCTACTTGAACAAATATATAGAACCCTCCAACTTTAGAGATAAGAGTACACTTTTACACTACTTTTTTGTTCAACTTTAATTTGTTTATCCTTCATGTGTTACATGTAGTTCAATGGGAAAAAGACGTACACCCAAGCCGAGATCGACGAAGTACAAATTGAATGGATGAATTTTGTTATAGAATTTTATATATGAGGTATGTGTGTGCGTCTTTACTATATTCAGGTATGCTAGTTTGCATGAGTGCTAGTTTTGGTGAAATCGGTCGAGGCAACCCTTCCTTATCTTGAACTACTTAGTTTTGTTGAAATAAAGTTGTAAATTACTAATCTGAAAGCCTTAACAAAAGTCCATTTCTTGTTAAGCTCTTGTCGTAGATTACACATGCAAGGAATTCTATATTAGCATTGGTTCTACTACTTAAACATTGTATCAATGGAGTCCAACTTTAAGTGTTGTGGGGAAATCAAGCATGATTAGAAGACTCAAAAAGAACAACGGCAAGGCCTGGAAGCATGATTAGTAGTTTTTGAATGTCCCCACAACTAATGCCACTTGAACAAATATATAGAACCCTCCAACTCTAGAGATAAGAGCATATACTTTTGCACTACATTTTTGTTCAACTTTAATTTTTTTATCCTTCATGTGTTGCATGTAGTTCAATGGGAAAAACACGTACACCCGAGCCGAGATCGATGAAGTACGAACTGAATGGATAAATTTTGTTATAGAACTTGATATATGAGGTATGTGTGTGCGTGTTTACTATATTCAGGTATGCTAGTTGCATGAGTGCTAGTTTTGGTGAAATCGGTTGAGGCAACCTTTCCATATCTTGAACTACTTAGTTTTGTTGAAATAAAGTTGTAGTTTACTAATCTGAAAGCCTTAACAAAAGACCATTTCTTGTTAACCTCTTGTCATAGATTACACATGCATGGAATTCTATATTCGCATTGGTTCTACTACTTAAACTTTGTATGAATGGAGTCCAACTTTAAGTGTTGTGGGCAAATCAAGCATGATAAGATGACTCAAAAAGGGCAATGGCAAGGGCTAGAAGCATGATTAGTACTCTTTGAATCTCCACACAACTCATGCTACTTGAACAAATATATAGAACCCTCCAACTCTAGAGATAAGAGTATACATTTACACTACTTTTTTGTTCAACTTTAATTTGTTTATCCTTCATGTGTTGCATGTATTTCAATGGGAAAAAGACGTACACCCATGCCTAGATCGATGAAGTACGAATCGAATGGGTGAATTTTGTTATAGAACTTGTTATATGAGATATGTGTGTGCGTGTTTACTATATTGAGGTATGCAAGTTGCATGAGTGCTAGTTTTGGTGAAATCGGTTGAGGCAACCTTTCCTTATCTTGAACTACTTAGTTTTGTTGAAATAAAGTTATAGTTTACTAATCTGAAAGCCTTAACGAAAGACCATTTCTTGTTAAGCTCTTGTCATAGATTACACATGCATGTCATTCTATATTAGCATTGGTTCTACTACTTAAACATTGTATCATTGGAATCCACCATTAAGTGTTGTGGGCAAATCAAGCATGATTAGACGACTCAAAAAGAGCAATGGCAACGCCTGGAAGCATGATTAGTAGTCTTTGAATCTCCACACAACTCATACTAGTTGAACAAATATATAGAAGCCTCCAACTCTAGAGATAAGAGTATACTTTTACACTACTTTTTTGTTCAACTTTAATTTGTTTATCCTTCATGTGTTGCATGTAGTTCAATGGGAAAAAGATGTACACACAAGCCGAGATCGATGAAGTACGAATTGAATGGATGAATTTTGTTATAGAACTTGATATATGAAGTATGTGTATGCATGTTTACTATATTCAGGTATGCTAGTTGCATGAGTCCTAGTTTTGATGAAATCGGTTGCGGCAACCTTTCCTTATCTTGAACTACTTAGTTTTGATAAAATAAAGTTGTACTGTACTAATCTGAAAGCCTTAACAAAGGACCATTTCTTGTTAAGCTCTTGTCATAGATTACACATGCATGTCATTCTATATTAGCATTGGTTCTACTACTTAAACATTGTATAAATGGAGCCCAACTTTAAGTGTTGTGGGCAAATCAAGCATGATTAGACGACTCAAAAAGAGCAATGGCAAGAGCTGGAAGCATGATTAGTACTTTTTGAATCTTCACACAACTCATGCTACTTGAACAAATATATAGAACCCTCCAACTTTAGAGATAAGAGTACACTTTTACACTACTTTTTTGTTCAACTTTAATTTGTTTATCCTTCATGTGTTACATGTAGTTCAATGGGAAAAAAACGTACACCCAAGCCGAGATCGATGAAGTACAAATTGAATGGATGAATTTTGTTATAGAATTTTATATATGAGGTATGTGTGTGCGTCTTTACTATATTCAGGTATGCTAGTTGCATGAGTGCTAGTTTTGGTGAAATCGGTCGAGGCAACCCTTCCTTATCTTGAACTACTTAGTTTTGTTGAAATAAAGTTGTAGTTTCCTAATCTGAAAGCCGTAACAAAAGTCCATTTCTTGTTAAGCTCTTGTCGTAGATTACACATGCAAGGAATTCTATGTTGGCATTGGTTCTACTACTTAAACATTGTATCAATGGAGTCCAACTTTAAGTGTTGTGGGGAAATCAAGCATGATTAGAAGACTCAAAAAGAGCAATGGCAAGGCCTGGAAGCATGATTAGTAGTTTTTGAATGTCCCCACAACTAATGCCACTTGAACAAATATATAGAACCCTCCAACTCTAGAGATAAGAGCATATACTTTTGCACTACATTTTTGTTCAACTTTAATTTTTTTATCCTTCATGTGTTGCATGTAGTTCAATGGGAAAAAGACGTACACCCAAGCCGAGATCGATGAAGTACGAACTGAATGGATAAATTTTGTTATAGAACTTGATATATGAGGTATGTGTGTGCGTGTTTACTATATTCAGGTATGCTAGTTGCATGAGTGCTAGTTTTGGTGAAATCGGTTGAGGCAACCTTTCCATATCTTGAACTACTTAGTTTTGTTGAAATAAAGTTGTAGTTTACTAATCTGAAATCCTTAACAAAAGACCATTTCTTGTTAACCTCTTGTCATAGATTACACATGCATGGAATTCTATATTAGCATTGGTTCTACTACTTAAACTTTGTATGAATGGAGTCCAACTTTAAGTGTTGTGGGCAAATCAAGCATGATTAGATGACTCAAAAAGGGCAATGGCAAGGGCTAGAAGCATGATTAGTACTCTTTGAATCTCCACACAACTCATGCTACTTGGACAAATATATAGAACCCTCCAACTCTAGAGATAAGAGTATACTTTTACACTACTTTTTTGTTCATCTTTAATTTGTTTATCCTTCCTGTGTTGCATGTATTTCAATGGGAAAAAGACGTACACCCACGCCTAGATCGATGAAGTACGAATCGAATGGATGAATTTTGTTATAGAACTTGTTATATGAGATATGTGTGTGCGTGTTTACTATATTCAGGTATGCAAGTTGCATGAGTGCTAGTTTTGGTGAAATCGGTTGAGGCAACCTTTCCTTATCTTGAACTACTTAGTTTTGTTGAAATAAAGTTATAGTTTACTAATCTGAAAGCCTTAATAAAAGACCATTTCTTGTTAAGCTTTTGTCATAGATTACACATGCATGGAATTCTATATTAGCATTGGTTCTACTACTTAAACACTGTATCAATGGAGTCCAACTTTAAGTGTTGTGGGCAAATCAAACATGATTAGACGACTCAAAAAGAGCAATGGCAAGGGCTGGAAGCATGATTAGTACTCTTTGAATCTCCACACAACTCTTGCTACTTGAACAAATATATAGAACCCTCCAACTCTAGAGATAAGAGTATACTTTTACACTACTTTTTTGTAAAACTTTAATTTGTTTATCCTTCATGTGTTGCATGTATTTCAACGGGAAAAAGACGTACACCCACACCGAGATTGATGAAGTACGAATTGAATGGATGAATTTTGTTATAGAACTTGGTATATGAGGTATGTGTGTGCGTGTTTACTATATTCAGGTATGCTAGTTGCATGAGTGCTACTTTTGGTGAAATCGGTTGAGCAACCTTTCCTTATCTTGAACTACTTAGTTTTATTGAAATAAAGTTGTAATTTACTAATCTGAAAGCCTTAACAAAGGACCATTTCTTGTTAAGCTCTTGCCATAGATTGCACATGCATGGAATTCTATATTAGCATTGGTTGTACTACTTAAACATTGTATCAATGGAGTCCAACTTTAAGTGTTGTGGGCAAATCAAGCATGATTAGACGACTAAAAAAGAGCACTGGCAAGGCCTGGAAGCATGATTAGTAGTCTTTGAATCTCCACACAACTCATGCTACCTGAACAAATATATAGAACCCTCCAACTTTAGAGATAAGAGTATACTTTTACACTACTTTTTTGTTCAACTTTAATTTGTTTATCCTTCATGTGTTGCATGTAGTTCAATGGGAAAAAGACGTACACACAAGCCGAGATCGATGAAGTACGAATTGAATGGATGAATTTTGTTATAGAACTTGATATATGAAGTATGTGTATGCATGTTAACTATATTCAGGTATGCTAGTTGCATGAGTCCTAGTTTTGGTGAAATCGGTTGCGGCAACCTTTCCTTATCTTGAACTACTTAGTTTTGATAAAATAAAGTTGTACTGTACTAATCTGAAAGCCTTAACAAAGGACCATTTCTTGTTAAGCTCTTGTCATAGATTACACATGCATGTCATTCTATATTAGCATTGGTTCTACTACTTAAACATTGTATCATTGGAATCCAACATTAAGTGTTGTGGGCAAATCAAGCATGATTAGACGACTCAAAAAGAGCAATGGCAAGAGCTGGAAGCATGATTAGTACTTTTTGAATCTTCACACAACTCATGCTACTTGAACATATATATAGAACCCTCCAACTTTAGAGATAAGAGTACACTTTTACACTACTTTTTTGTTCAACTTTAATTTGTTTATCCTTCATGTGTTACATGTAGTTCAATGGGAAAAAGACGTACACCCAAGCCGAGATCGATGAAGTACAAATTGAATGGATGAATTTTGTTATAGAATTTTATATATGAGGTATGTGTGTGCGTCTTTACTATATTCAGGTATGCTAGTTGCATGAGTGCTAGTTTTGGTGAAATCGGTCGAGGCAACCCTTCCTTATCTTGAACTACTTAGTTTTGTTGAAATAAAGTTGTAGTTTACTAATCTGAAAGCCTTAACAAAAGTCCATTTCTTGTTAAGCTCTTGTCGTAGATTACACATGCAAGGAATTCTATATTAGCATTGGTTCTACTACTTAAACATTGTATCAATGGAGTCCAACTTTAAGTGTTGTGGGGAAATCAAGCATGATTAGAAGACTCAAAAAGAGCAATGGCAAGGCCTGGAAGCATGATTAGTAGTTTTTGAATGTCCCCACAACTAATGCCACTTGAACAAATATAAAGAACCCTCCAACTCTAGAGATAAGAGCATATACTTTTGCACTACATTTTTGTTCAACTTTAATTTTTTTATCCTTCATGTGTTGCATGTAGTTCAATGGGAAAAAGACGTACACCCAAGCCGAGATCGATGAAGTACGAACTGAATGAATAAATTTTGTTATAGAACTTGATATATGAGGTATGTGTGTACGTGTTTACTATATTCAGGTATGCTAGATGCATGAGTGCTAGTTTTGGTGAAATCGGTTGAGGCAGCCTTTCCATATCTTGAACTACTTAGTTTTGTTGAAATAAAGTTGTAGTTTACTAATCTGAAAGCCTTAACAAAAGACCATTTCTTGTTAACCTCTTGTCATAGATTACACATGCATGGAATTCTATATTAGCATTGGTTCTACTACTTAAACATTGTATCAATGGAGTCCAACTTTAAGTGTTGTGGGCAAATCAAGGATGATTAGACGACTCAAAAAGAGCAATGGCAAGGGCAGGAAGCATGATTAGTTCTTTTTGAATCTCCACACAACTTATGCTACTTGAACAAATCTATAGAACCCTCCAACTCCAGAGATAAGAGTATACTTTTACACTACTTTTTTGTTCGACTTTAATTTGTTTATCCTTCATGTGTTGCATGCAGTTCAATGGGAAAAAGACGTACACCCAAGCCGAGATCGATGAAGTACAAATTGAATGGATGAATTTTGTTATAGATTTTGAAATATGAGGTATGTGTGTGCGTGTTTACTATATTCAGGTATGCTAGTTGCATGAGTGCTAGTTTTGGTGAAATCGATTGAGGCAACATTTCCTTATCTTGCACTACTTAGTTTTGTTGAAATAAAGTTGTAGTTTACTAATCTGAAAGACTTAACAAAGGTCCATTTCTTGTTAAGCTCTTGTCATAGATTACACATGCATGTCATTCTATATTAGCATTGGTTCTACTACTTAAACATTGTATCATTGGAATCCAACATTAAGTGTTGTGGGCAAATCAAGCATGATTAGACGACTCAAAAAGAGCAATGGCAACGCCTGGAAGCATGATTAGTAGTCTTTGAATCTCCACACAACTCATACTAGTTGAACAAATATATAGAAGCCTCCTACTCTAGAGATAAGAGTATACTTTTACACTACTTTTTTGTTCAACTTTAATTTGTTTATCCTTCATGTGTTGCATGTAGTTCAATGGGAAAAAGACGTACACACAAGCCGAGATCTATGAAGTACAAACTGAATGGATGAATTTTGTTATAGAACTTTATATATGAGGTATGTGTCTGCGTGTTTACTATATTCAGGTATGCTAGTTGCATGAGTGCTAGTTTTGGTGAAATCGGTTGAGGCAACCTTTCCTTATCTTGAACTATTTAGTTTTGTTGAAATAAAGTTGTAGTTTACATATCTGAAAGCCTTAACAAAGGACCATTTCTTGTTAAGCTCTTGTCATGGATTACACATGCATGGAATTCTATATTAGCATTGGTTCTACTACTTAAATATTGTATCAATGGAGTCCAACATTAAGTGTTGTGGGCAAATCAAGCATGATTAGATGACTCAAAAAGAGCAATGGCAAGGGCTGGAAGCATGATTAGTAGTCTTTGAATCCCCACACAACTCATGCTACTTAAAGAAATATATAGAACCCTCCAACTCTAGAGATAAGAGTATACTTTTACACTACTTTTTTGTTCAACTTTAATTTGTTTATCCTTCCTGTGTTGCATGTAGTTCAATGGGAAAAAGACGTACACTCAAGCCGAGATCGATGAAGTACAAATTGAATGGATGAATTTTGTTATAGATTTTGATATATGAGGCATGTGTCTGCGTGTTTACTATATTCAGGTATGCTAGTTGAATGAGTGCTAGTTTTGGTGAAATCGGTTGACGCAACCTTTTCTTATTTTGAACTACTTAGTTTTGTTGAAATAAAGTTGTAGTTTACTAATCTGAAAACCTTAACAAAGGACCATTTCTTGTTAAGCTCTTGTCATAGATTACACATGCATGGAATTCTATATCAGCATTGGTTCTACTACTTAAACAGTGTATCAATGGAGTCCAATTTTAAGTGTTGTGGGCAAATCAAACTTGATTAGACGACTCAAAAAGAGCAATGGCACGGCCTGGAAGCGTGTTTAGTAGTTTTTGAATCTCCACACTACTCATGCTACTCGAACAAATATATAGAACCCTTCAACTCTAGAGATAAGAGTATACTTTTACACTATTTTTTTGTTCAACTTTAATTTTTTTATCCTTCGTGTGTTGCATGTAGTTCAATGGAAAAAAGACGTACACCCAAACTGAGATCGATGAAGTACGAATTGAATGGATTAATTTAGTTATAGAAATTGATATATGAGGTATGTGTGTGTGTGTTTACTATATTCAGGTATGTTAGGTGCATGAGTGCTAGTTTTGGTGAAATCGGTTGAGGCAACCTTTCCTTATCTTGAACTACTTAGTTTTGTTGAAATAACGTTGTAGTTTACTAATCTGAAAGCCTTAACAAAGGACCATTTCTTGTTAAGCTCTTGTCTTGGATTACACATGCATGGAATTCTATATTAGCATTGGTTCTACTATTTAAACATTGTATCAATGGAGTCCAACTTTAAGTGTTGTGGGCAAATCAAGCATGATTAGACGACTCAAAAAGAGCAATGGCAAGGGCTGGAAGCATGATTAGTACTTTTTGAATCTCCACACAACTAATGCTACTTGAACAAATATATAGAACCCTCCAATTCCAGAGATAAGAGTATACTTTTATACTACTTTTTTTGTTCAACATTAATTTGTTTATCTTTCATGTGTTACATGTAGTTCAATGGGAAAAAGACGTACACCCAAGCCGAGATCGATGAAGTACAAATTGAATGGATGAATTTTGTTATAGATTTTGATATATGAGGTATGTGTGTGTGTGTTTACTATATTCAGGTATGCTAGTTGCATGAGTGCTAGTTTTGGTGAAATCGGTTGAGGCAACCTTTCCTTATCGTGAACTACTTAGTTTTGTTGAAATAAAGTTGTAGTTTACTAATCTGAAAACCTTAACAAAGGACCATTTCTTGTTAAGCTCTTGTCATAGATTACACATGCATGGAATTCTATATTAGCATTGGTTCTACTACTTAAAAATTGTATCAATGGAGTCCAACTTTAAGTGTTGTGGGCAAATCAAGCACGATTAGACGACTCAAAAAGAGCAATGGCAAGGGCTGGAAGCATGATTAGTACTTTTTGAATCTCCACACAACTCATGCTACTTGAACAAATATATAGAACCCTCCAACACCAGAGATAAGAGTATACTTTTACTACTTTTTTGTTCAACTTTAATTTGTTTATCCTTCATGTGTTACATGTAGTTCAATGGGAAAAAGACGTACACCCAAGCCGAGATCGATGAAGTACAAATTGAATGGATGAATTTTGTTATAGAATTTGATATATGAGGTATGTGTGTGCGTGTTTTGTAACGCCCCAAATTTTGGGTACGTTAAATAAACATTTTTATTGAACATTAAAAGAGAGTCTGGCTCTTTATTACATCATAACTCCCATTGGGGTCCAATATTTATACAAGGAGGGATCTAGGGTTCCTAACTATAGCTCCGCATGCTCCTCCATCCTAGCCAGCTCCTCGGCTCCAAAAGCCTCCAGTGTGTACTGTCCATCTTGATCATCTACAAAGTCTGACACATTATACCAGCGTCGCCACCGATATAATATGTCAGGGTCACCAAAGGTAACACCATGAGCTACGAAAGCTCAGCAGAACAATCCCATACCCGCTAACCCATAACTTACACATAGCAGGTCATAGATACATGATAATAACCAAACTAACACATGTGCATTCAATAACTTCACATTTAGAGATGTACAATAACACATGCACATTCATTACTCAATCGGCCTAAGTGTCCGTGTCATCAGAGTTTCTCCTACGTAACGTTTCGTAGACCGTGTCACCATTTCACTTTCCAAATCAACATTTTGAAAATCTTTTCTCATTCTTTGTTACCAACGGGCTACCAAGTCCAGCCTCGTTATCAAATCTTGCATTGGCTCCTCTCCGCGGATAACCAAGCCCAATCAATCAATGAAGCTACCACGTCCGGCTCCGTTAACAATCTACACAATGGGCTACCAAGTCCGGCACATTATGAACGCACACAATCAATAAGCTACCAAGTCCGGCTTACTGGCCACAATGGCTACCAAGTCCGGCACATTGTGAACGCACATAACCAATAAGCTACCAAGTCCGGCTTTATTGGCCACAATGGCTAACTACCAAGTCCGGCCACGTTATCACATCAACTCTTGCATTGGCTCCTCTCGCGGATAACCAAGCCCACCTCCACACAAAGAGCTACCAAGTCCGGCCACCTTGCAGGTTTTCACAACTCACATAAGGCTACCAAGTCCGACCATTACGTAGTTTCCAAAATCCTTTTTACCAAGTCCAATTATTTCCTTTATCCACACCCTAGGTGACATGTTTCTACTTTCTCGATTTTTGTGTCTCATAATCATGCATAGACTCCGCGGCGGGACAAATCACTTTAAAGTAATCTTGAAACTAAACTAGCAAGATCATCCAACTCTATTTAATCATGCTTGTTAACAACCGCAAGTAAGGCAAGCAACATGCTATCATGCTTACAATCGTTTAAAAGGTCAAAATACGAATACTTCGTTTAAAACAACACTTTATCTTTTAAAACGACAACGTATAGCCATCTTTTTGGAAGTTCAAAACAACACATGTTTATTGACGAGTTCATACATAAACAAGCAACTACCACGAGATCTAGCAATCAAGTAGTCATAAGATCAAAGTAAACTACGTAAAACAAATCATACTACACATATGGCTTCATGCTCATACAATACAATATATTTAGAGGAAGTAGTTAAGAAAAGTCTACATTTAAGTCAAACATGCATACAACTATACTTAGGATAAGTAGGTTCGAAGAACTCTACACTAACATAAAATCACGTATACTTAGGAAGAGTAGATCGGAAAAATCTACCTTTCTTCTTGGCGGTAGAAAAAGACTACGGGAATACGACGGAAAGAAAGTCGGCACTCGAACGGCGCAACGGCTTACGATAAGCTTCCGATAGCTTCGAAAGAGAAAGGTTTCTCTCGAAACTAGATCGTAACCTATACTACTAATACTTTAGGATCGAGGTGGTGGTCGTATGGTGGTTTAGTGGCAGAGATGGAAAGTTTCTTGAAAGAACTAGAAAGAAACTCAAGAACAAGCCAAGAACATCAAGAACAAGTTATGCTTTCAAGAAAGAAGTTGGAGAATGGAGAGGTGTGAATGAAATGGAGGAATGACTTGCTATTTATAGGCAAGGATTGGCCCTCTCTCTCTCCATGGCCGGCCCACTCTCTCTCTCTCTCCATATCTCATTTTTAAATCATTTTATGTCAAGTTTGCTTGAAAGCTCAAGGCCTAAAACTAGGCTTGCATGGCTACCAAGATATTGCTTTGCTTTCACTCCAAGAACTAGGATTATTCTAATGGGTTTCTAGTCTAGTCTTAGTACTTTAAATAATAGAAATCTAGATATGGTTGTCCAAGGATAGGATTATGGAAGATTGAATGGGAGAAAGGAGATTTGATCAAGTAATAAAATGGGAAAATGTACAAGTTGTACATTGAAAGTATAGATTTTTGCCTGTAAAAGAGAATCCCATAGATTACATGCTTTCAAAGTACAATGGAAGCACATGAAATCAATCCAAGGTACTATCTCTCTCTCCTCCTTTCTTTCTCTCTCTCTCCCTTTCTCTCTCTCTCGGCCCAATCTCTCTCTCCCCTCTCTCGGCTTTCTCTCTCTCTCTCTCTCTCTCTCTCTCTCATGTACTATATATATATATATACATACTAGAAAACAAACATATATAATAATGTAGATATGGGTACTACATAATCTAGGTTTTACAAGTAATCTAGATTTTCCAAATAAAATATACAAACACACACATGTGTACTTTCATTATTATATATATAGATATCTATATACAAGTACACCTATATATAAATATATGTATGTACTTCCTAATCTAGACTATATCTTCCAAATCTAGATTTCCTAATAAACTAACTTATACTTTCAAAGTACTAGGTACTAATGATATTAAATCCATGTACTAACTATAATTTAATCAATTAACACACATGGAAGATCTTATTATTATATATATAACTACATATATATACAAGTACACACACAATATATATATATAGCCATGTACTACAAAATCCTACTAGATATGTCATATCTAATATCCTAATAAACTATGATATACTTTCAAAGTACAAGTACTTATAACATATTACCTAATGTACTAATTCTATTTTAATGGATTTCACACATGGCCAAATCTAATATTTTATCAACCTAATACTTGGTTGGCAAGTAAAGCTATTATCCAATGGATAATAGTTTCCCTAGCGGTTAATAACCAATGGTTAAGGATGGCAAGTACTTTGGTCTATCGTCTAATGGGTAATAATTCTCCTAGCGGTTATTACCCAACGGGTAATACTAGAAAGTGTAATACTTGCACTAATACTATAGTTAAGTACTAAACTAAGCTAATCTCGTACTTAGGAAGATTAACCAAGGTTTACCTATTGACCAATGGGTAAAGGAAACTCTAACGCTATTGTCCAACGGATAAATATTACCCTAGCTTTTATCGTCCAATGGATAAAGACAAAAAGGGTAAAATGGTCCATCTAGGGTTATGGTAACCTAATTAGATTTAGGATCTAAATGATTAGGTTAACAGTCTATTAGGAATCTAACTAATTGGTTAAAGACTAACGATACTCAATCTAGGCTTCCATTGCTCGAGTGGTATTTTGGTTTTATTTAGTAGGAAATCGCCTAATAACGGAATATTAAAGCCCGACGGTGCCAAATGCCAAGGCAAGGTGTGAGTGTGGCCAAGGCAGCCCGCTAGCAAAACGGTGGCCAAGCGTTGGCCAAGCGGTGGCCAAGGCAATCCGGTGGCCAAGCATTGGCCAAGGCAGCTCGCTAGCAAAGCGGTGGCCAAGGTGGCCCGCTAGCGAAGCGGTGGCCAAGCAGTGGCCAAGGCAGCCCGGTAGCAAAGCGGTGGCCAAGCGGTGGCCAAGGCAGCCCGCTAGCAAAGCGGTGGCCAAGCGGTGGCCAAGGTGGCCCGTTAGCCAAGCAGTGGCCAAGGCGGCCCGCTAGCCAAGCAGTGGCCAAGGTGGCCCGTTAGCCAAGCAGTGGCCAAGGCAGCCTGCTAGCAAAGCGGTGGCCAAGGCGGAGCAAGGCAGCCCAGCAACGGCAAGGCAAAAGCAAGGCGCGACCCGACGCTAAGGCAAGGCAGGCCCGTCAGTGACCCGACGCCAAGGCAGCCTAGCTAAGCCAAAGCGAAAGCTGTCAAGTCAACGGTCAAGGCAAAGGCCAAAAATTTTCTGCTAACCACTTTGTCATCGATGCAACGCTCTAGGTTAGGAAAAAGTAACTAAGCCAAACGGTAGTTAGGATTGCGAACTAATCGGTTGCCATGTAGGATTTCCAATCGAGAAATATAATTCAAGGATTTTACTACAATTACCAAGTAACTATACCAAGGTCTTAATAGGCATACTCGTCTTTAGAAAATGACCTTAATGCCCGGGCGATGAATACCAATCTCCTAAGTCATTAAACCTAATTACGACGGATTATTAATCGCTAAAAGGGATTTATAAAACAAATAAAGAATTTTCAAATAACAACAAAATTTTTATAAGTCAATAACGACCGATTTGTGGATGTTAAAAATGAAATCCAAGCATGAAAATAAAATTCAAATTTTTTAGCGAAATTTTTATTGACCAAAAATCAGGGTCGTTACATGTTTACTATATTCAGGTATGCTAGTTGCATGAGTGCTAGTTTTGGTGAAATCGGTTGAGGCAACCTTTCCTTATCTTGAACTACTTAGTTTTGTTGAATAAAGTTGTAGTTTACTAATCTGAAAGCCTTAACAAAGGACCATTTCTTGTCAAGCTCTTGTCATAGATTACACATGCATGGAATTCTATATCAGCATTGGTTCTACTACTTAAACAGTGTATCAATGGAGTCAAACTTTAAGTGTTGTGGGCAAATCAAGCATGATTAGACGACTCAAAAGAGCAATGGCAAGGCCTGGAAGCATGATTAATAGTTTTTGAATCTCCACACAACTCATGCTACTTGAACAAATATATAGAACCCTCCAACTCTAGAGATAAGAGTATACTTTTACACTACTTTTTTGTTCAACTTTAATTTGTTTATCCTTCATGTGTTGCATGTAGTTCAATGGGAAAAAGACGTACACCCAAGCCGAGATCGATGAAGTACGAACTGAATGGATGAATTTTGTTATAGAACTTGATATATGAGGTATGTGCGTGCGTGTTTACTATATTCAGGTATGGTAGTTGCATGAGTGCTAGTTTTGGTGAAATCGGTTGAGGCAACCTTTCCTTATCTTGTGTCACGACCTGGATTTTTAACATAAATCAAAACAATACGCTTTAATAAAAAGACCTCACTTGCCATCGCATTCCCCAAAATAATGTTCCACCTGTTTAATTACAGACAAGTCCTTAGTTCAAAAGAAGATGCATTTTGGCACCACGGCCCCAAATTAGCTTAAATACAGTTACAAACTTAGTTAAAGATAAATCAAGAATAATTAGTTACAAAGCCATCTTGACCCAAAAGCTAGACTATCACAAGATGAAAAAGTAACTAAGTGAGATAAGCTTCTAAAAATCTGTCCACAATCCAAGCATGCAACGCATGATGCTACTGTCCGGCGTTCGAACCTGAAAAGAAAGATTTTGTTGAGCTACAATAGCCCAGTAGGAAAATCTTAACCAAAGTTATATGCAAACATGCCGATTAGTGCAATAGAAAGAAAGATATGGGAACATAGCTCGATACTTAATGGCCGATTAATTTGTAATATGTATCTTTATTCCGATTATGCGCCTAAGTCACAAGACTCAAATGACCTCGACAATCCCAACTTAACTCACTAACTCAAACTCCCACCATCGGTATTTCCACCCCTTGCGTTACCGTACATCACTACGAGGGTTACCGTGTTACCACCCCTTGCGTCACAGTGATCCCTATAACTCCGGGTTACCGTATTACCACCCCTTGCGTACGGGACTCCCAAACCACCATTCGGCCTCAAACAACCCAATTCTCAACTAACACGCAAGCTATGACTTCTCTAGATCACGTTCTTAAATGTGGTGTCATAAGATATGCCAACACTATCACAAATGTATCATGAACAATCACAAGTTCCAAGTATCAACCAATAAGCATTTTTAACAATGTTTAACCATGTGATTCCATATTCGATTTATACCAACGGGAGGCCAACAGACAAGGATAACGACGATAGGTAAAAGGAAGTCAAATAAACGAGCTTGAGATCGATTATGAGGTGTTCAAGAGGGTTTAGAAGTGATTGGGAGTCAAGACAACCAATGGAGAAGCAAAAGGAGCAAAACTGGAGATAAGCTCCCCGTATCGATACGCCTCAAAATCCGTACCGATACGGAACCCACTGCCCAAAAAGATAAGCTACCCGTATCGATACGCCTCAAAATCCGTATCGATACGGATTGGCTTCGGGTACTATTCATGCAGAAGTTCAGAACACGAACGAAAATCAAAAATCCAACAACCAATGGCTCGATTCTACACCAAAACAACAAGTAAACATATAAGGGAGGTCAAGAAGTTCCTACCTCGAAACAATGGACGAGATCCACGGGTTTTTGGACGAGCCCTAGACTTTCGAACCTCGAAACTCCGATTCGAACTTCACCCAAGGATTTCCGAGCTTATGGACGCGATTAGGAGGCTCGATTGAAGATGTTTCTTGAAGATTTTTGGGTTTGAGGTAGAGTTTTTGGTGAGAAGAGAAGAGAGAGAGTGGGACGGTAGAGAGAGAGAGAGGGGAACGGATGAGAGAGGGAGTGGAGATAGAAAATGCTCTCCTACTCCTCACACACATCTATATATACTCATGTATCCTTTAATCTACACAATTACCACTCTATTCTCAATTCTATCACTTTAGTCCTTAATTCAATTATCCACCAATAAAATCATATTTTCTCAATTTAGCATTTAATCAATATTTCTCAAAATTAGAGTTATTCGGGTCTCTACATCTTGAACTACTTAGTTTTGTTGAAATAAAGTTGTAGTTTACTAATCTGAAAGCCAAAACAAAAGTCCATTTCTTGTTAAGCTCTTGTCATAGATTACACATGCATGGAATTCTATATTAGCATTGGTTCTACTACTTAAACATTGTATCAATGGAGTCCAATTTTAAGTGTTGTGGGCAAATCAAGCATGATTAGACGACTCAAAAAGAGCAATGGCAAGGGCTAAAAGCATGATTAGTTCTCTTTGAATCTCCACACAACTCATGCTACTTGAACAAATATATAGAACCCTCCAACTCCAGAGATAAGAGTATACTTTTACACTACTTTTTTGTTCAACTTTAATTTGTTATCCTTCATGTGTTACATGTAGTTTAAAGGGAAAAAGACGTACACCAAAGCTGAGATCGATGAAGTACAAATTGAATGGATGAATTTTGTTATAGAATTTGATATATTAGGTATGTGTGTGCGTGTTTACTATATTCAGGTATGCTAGTTGCATGAGTGCTTGTTTTGGTGAAATCGATTGAGGCAACCTTTCCTTATCTTGAACTACTTAGTTTTGTTGAAATAAAGTTGTAGTTTACTAATCTGAAAGCCTTAACAAAGGACCATTTCTTGTTAAGCTCTTGTCATAGATTACACTTGCATGGAATTCTATATCAGCATTGGTTATTCTACTTAAACAGTGTATCAATGGAGTCCAACTTTAAGTGTTGTGGGCTAATCAAGCATGATTAGACGACTCAAAAAGAGCAATGGCAAGGCCTGGAAGCATGATTTGTAGTCTTTGAATCTCCACACAACTCATTCTACTTGAACAAATATATAGAACCCTCCAACTCTAGAGATAAGAGTATACTTTTACACTACTTTTTTGTTCAACTTTAATTTGTCTATCCTTATTGTGCTGCAAGTAGTTCAATGGGAAACAGACGTACACCCAAGCCGAGATCGATGAAGTACAAATTGAATGGGTGAATTTTGTTATAGAACTTGATATATGAGGTATGTGTGTTCGTCTTTACTATATTCAGGTATGCTAGTTGCATGAGTGCTAGTTTTGGTGAAATCGGTTGAGGCAACCTTTCCTTATCTTGAACTACTTAGTTTTGTTGAAATAAAGTTGTAGTTTACAAATCTGAAAGCCTAAACAAAAGTCCATTTCTTGTTAAGCTCTTGTCATAGATTACACATGCATGGAATTCTATATTAGCATTGGTTCTACTACTTAAACATTGTATCATTGGAGTCCAATTTTAAGTTTTGTGGGCAAATCAAGCATGATTAGACGACTCAAAAAGAGCAATGGCAAGGGCTGGAAACATGATTAGTACTTTTTGAATCTCCACACAACTCATGCTATTTGAACAAATATATAGAACCCTCCAACTCTAGAGATAAGAGTTTACTTTTACACTACTTTTTTGTTCAACTTTAATTTTTTTATCCTTCATCTGTTGCATGTAGTTCAATGGAAAAAAAAGACGTACACCGAAACCGAGATCGATGAAGTACGAATTGAATGGATGAATTTAGTTATAGAACTTGATATATGAGGTATGTGTGTGTGTGTTTACTATATTCGGGTATGCTAGTTGCATGAGTGTTAGTTATAGAACTTGATACATGATTAGTACTTTTTGAATCTCCACACAACTCATGCTACTTGAACAAATATATAGAACCCTCCAACTCCAGAGATAAGAGTATACTTTTACACTACTTTTTTGTTCAACTTTAATTTGTTTAAAATACATGTGTTACATGTATTTTAATGGGAAAAAGACGTACACCCAAGCCGAGATCGATGAAGTACAAATTGAATGGATGAATTTTGTTATAGAATTTGATATATGAGGTATGTGTTTGCGTGTTTACTATATTCAGGTATGCTAGTTGTATGAGTGCAAGTTTTGGTGAAATCGGTTGAGGCAACCTTTCCATATCTTGAATTACTTAGTTTTGTTGAAATAAAATAGTAGTTTACTAATCTGAAAGCCTTAACAAAGGACCATTTCTTGTTATGCTCTTGTCATAGATTACACATGCATGGAATTCTATATCAGCATTGTTTCTACTACTTAAACAGTGTATCAATGGAGTCCAACTTTAAGTGTTGTGGGCAAATCAAGCATGATTAGACGACTCAAAAAGAGCAATGGCAAGGCCTGGAAGCTTGATTTGTAGTCTTTGAATCTCCACACAACTCATTCTACTTGAACAAATATATAGAACTCTCCAACTCTAGAGATAAGAGTATACTTTTACACAACTTTTTTGTTCAACTTTAATTTGTTTATCCTTCATGTGTTGCATGTAGTTCAATGGGAAACAGACGTACACCCAAGCCGAGATCGATGAAATACAAATTGAATGGATGAATTTTGTTATTGAACTTGATATATGAGGTATGTGTGTGCGTGTTTACTATATTCAGGTATGGTAGTTGCATGAGTGCTAGTTTTGGTGAAATCGGTTGAGGCAACCTTTCCTTATCTTGAACAACTTTGTTTTGTTGAAATAAAGTTGTAGTTTACTAATCTTAAAGCCTTACCAAAAGACCATTTCTTGTTAAGCTCTTGTCATAGATTACACATGCATGGAATTATATATTAGCATTGGTTCTACTACTTAAACATTGTATCAATGGAGTCCAACTTTAATTGTTGTGGGCAAATGAAGCATGATTAGACTGCTCAAAAAGAGCAATGGCAAGGGCTGGAAGCATGATTAGTAGTCTTTGAATCTCCACACAACTCATGCTACTTGAACAAATATATAGAACCCTCCAACTCTAGAGATAAGAGTATACTTTTACACTACTTTTTTGTTCAACTTTAATTTGTTTATCCTTCATGTGTTGCATGTAGATCGATGGGAAAAAGACGTACACCCAAGCCGATATCGATGAACTACGAATTGAATGGATGAATTTTGTTATAGAACTTGATAAATGAGGTATGTGTGTGCGTGTTTACTATATTCAGGTATGCTAGTTGCATGAGTGCTAGTTTTCGTGAAATCGATTGAGGCAACCATTCCTTATCTTGAACTACTTAGTTTTGTTGAAATAAAGTTGTAGTTTACTAATCTGAAAGCCTTAACAAAAGGCCTTTTCTTGTTAAGCTCTTGTCAAAGATTACACATGCCTGGAATTCTATATTAGCATTGGTTCTACTACTTAAACATTGTATCAATGGAGTCCAACTTTAATTGTTGTGGGCAAATGAAGCATGGTTAGACAGCTCAAAAAGAGCAATGGCAAGGGCTGGAAGCATGATTAGTAGTCTTTGAATCTCCACACAACTCAAGCTACTTGAAGAAATATATAGAACCCTCCAACTCTAGAGATAAGAGTATACTTTTACACTACTTTTTTGTTCAACTTTAATTTGTTTATCCTTCATGTGTTGCATGTAGTTCAATGGGAAAAAGACGTACACCCAAGCCGATATCGATGAACTACAAATTGAACGGATGAATTTTGTTATAGAACTTGATAAATGAGGTATGTGTGTGCGTGTTTACTATACTCAGGTATGCTAGTTGCATGAGTGCTAGTTTTGGTGAAATTGGTTGAGACAACCTTTCCTTATCTTGAACTACTTAGTTTTGTTGAAATAAAGTTGTAGTTTATTAATCTAAAAGCCTTAACAAAGGACCATTTCTTGTTAAGCTCTTGTCATAGATTACACTTGCGTGGAATTCTATATTAACATTGGTTTTTACTACTTAAACATTGTATCAATAGAGACCAACTTTAATTGTTGTGGGCAAATCAAGCATGATTAGACGACTCAAAAAGAGCAACGGCAAGGGCTGGAAGCATGATTAGTACTTTTTGAATCTCCACACAACTCATGCTACTTGAACAAATATATAGAACCCTCCAACTCCAGCGATAAGAGTATACTTTTACACTACTTTTTTGTTCAACTTTAATTTGTTTATCCTTCATGTGCTACATGTAATTTAATGGGAAAAAGACGTACACCCAAGCCGAAATCGATGAAGTACAAATTGAATGGATGAATTTTGTTATAGAGTTTGATATATGACGTATGTGTGTGCGTGTTTACTATATTCAGGTATGCTTGTTGCATGAGTGCTAGTTTTGGTGAAATCGGTTGAGGCAACCTTTCCTTATCTTGAACTACTTAGTTTTGTTGAAATAAAGTTGTAGTTTACTAATCTGAAAGCCTTAACAAAGGACCATTTCTTGTTAAGCTCTTGTCATAGATTACACATGCATGGAATTCTATATTAGCATTGGTTCTACTACTTAAACATTGTATCATTGGAGTCCAATTTTAAGTTTTGTGGGCAAATCAAGCATGATTAGACGACTCAAAAAGAGCAATGGCAAGGGCTGGAAACATGATTAGTACTTTTTGAATCTCCACACAACTCATGCTACTTGAACAAATATATAGAACCCTCCAACTCTAGAGATAAGAGTTTACTTTTACACTACTTTTTTGTTCAACTTTAATTTTTTTATCCTTCATCTGTTGCATGTAGTTCAATGGAAAAAAAAGACGTACACCGAAACCGAGATCGATGAAGTACGAATTGAATGGATGAATTTAGTTATAGAACTTGATATATGAGGTATGTGTGTGTGTGTTTACTATATTCGGGTATGCTAGTTGCATGAGTGTTAGTTATAGAACTTGATACATGATTAGTACTTTTTGAATCTCCACACAACTCATGCTACTTGAACAAATATATAGAACCCTCCAACTCCAGAGATAAGAGTATACTTTTACACTACTTTTTTGTTCAACTTTAATTTGTTTAAAATACATGTGTTACATCTATTTTAATGGGAAAAAGACGTACACCCAAGCCGAGATCGATGAAGTACAAATTGAATGGATGAATTTTGTTATAGAATTTGATATATGAGGTATGTGTTTGCGTGTTTACTATATTCAGGTATGCTAGTTGCATGAGTGCAAGTTTTGGTGAAATCGGTTGAGGCAACCTTTCCATATCTTGAATTACTTAGTTTTGTTGAAATAAAATAGTAGTTTACTAATCTGAAAGCCTTAACAAAGGACCATTTCTTGTTATGCTCTTGTCATAGATTACACATGCATGGAATTCTATATCAGCATTGTTTCTACTACTTAAACAGTGTATCAATGGAGTCCAACTTTAAGTGTTGTGGGCAAATCAAGCATGATTAGACGACTCAAAAAGAGCAATCGCAAGGCCTGGAAGCTTGATTTGTAGTCTTTGAATCTCCACACAACTCATTCTACTTGAACAAATATATAGAACTCTCCAACTCTAGAGATAAGAGTATACTTTTACACAACTTTTTTGTTCAACTTTAATTTGTTTATCCTTCATGTGTTGCATGTAGTTCAATGGGAAACAGACGTACACCCAAGCCGAGATCGATGAAATACAAATTGAATGGATGAATTTTGTTATTGAACTTGATATATGAGGTATGTGTGTGCGTGTTTACTATATTCAGGTATGCTAGTTGCATGAGTGCTAGTTTTGGTGAAATCGGTTGAGGCAACCTTTCCTTATCTTGAACAACTTTGTTTTGTTGAAATAAAGTTGTAGTTTACTAATCTTAAAGCCTTACCAAAAGACCATTTCTTGTTAAGCTCTTGTCATAGATTACACATGCATGGAATTATATATTAGCATTGGTTCTACTACTTAAACATTGTATCAATGGAGTCCAACTTTAATTGTTGTGGGCAAATGAAGCATGATTAGACTGCTCAAAAAGAGCAATGGCAAGGGCTGGAAGCATGATTAGTAGTCTTTGAATCTCCACACAACTCATGCTACTTGAACAAATATATAGAACCCTCCAACTCTAGAGATAAGAGTATACTTTTACACTACTTTTTTGTTCAACTTTAATTTGTTTATCCTTCATGTGTTGCATGTAGATCGATGGGAAAAAGACGTACACCCAAGCCGATATCGATGAACTACGAATTGAATGGATGAATTTTGTTATAGAACTTGATAAATGAGGTATGTGTGTGCGTGTTTACTATATTCAGGTATGCTAGTTGCATGAGTGCTAGTTTTGGTGAAATCGATTGAGGCAACCATTCCTTATCTTGAACTACTTAGTTTTGTTGAAATAAAGTTGTAGTTTACTAATCTGAAAGCCTTAACAAAGGCCTTTTCTTGTTAAGCTCTTGTCAAAGATTACACATGCCTGGAATTCTATATTAGCATTGGTTCTACTACTTAAACATTGTATCAATGGAGTCCAACTTTAATTGTTGTGGGCAAATGAAGCATGGTTAGACAGCTCAAAAAGAGCAATGGCAAGGGCTGGAAGCATGATTAGTAGTCTTTGAATCTCCACACAACTCAAGCTACTTGAAGAAATATATAGAACCCTCCAACTCTAGAGATAAGAGTATACTTTTACACTACTTTTTTGTTCAACTTTAATTTGTTTATCCTTCATGTGTTGCATGTAGTTCAATGGGAAAAAGACGTACACCCAAGCCGATATCGATGAACTACAAATTGAACGGATGAATTTTGTTATAGAACTTGATAAATGAGGTACGTGTGTGCGTGTTTACTATACTCAGGTATGGTAGTTGCATGAGTGCTAGTTTTGGTGAAATTGGTTGAGACAACCTTTCCTTATCTTGAACTACTTAGTTTTGTTGAAATAAAGTTGTAGTTTATTAATCTAAAAGCCTTAACAAAGGACCATTTCTTGTTAAGCTCTTGTCATAGATTACACATGCGTGGAATTCTATATTAACATTGGTTTTTACTACTTAAACATTGTATCAATAGAGACCAACTTTAATTGTTGTGGGCAAATCAAGCATGATTAGACGACTCAAAAAGAGCAACGGCAAGGGCTGGAAGCATGATTAGTACTTTTGGATTCTCCACAAAACTCATGCTACTTGAACAAATATATAGAACCCTCCAACTCCAGCGATAAGAGTATACTTTTACACTACTTTTTTGTTCAACTTTAATTTGTTTATCCTTCATGTGCTACATGTAATTTAATGGGAAAAAGACGTACACCCAAGCCGAAATCGATGAAGTACAAATTGAATGGATGAATTTTGTTATAGAATTTGATATATGACGTATGTGTGTGCGTGTTTACTATATTCAGGTATGCTTGTTGCATGAGTGCTAGTTTTGGTGAAATCGGTTGAGGCAACCTTTCCTTATCTTGAACTACTTAGTTTTGTTGAAATAAAGTTGTAGTTTACTAATCTGAAAGCCTTAACAAAGGACCATTTCTTGTTAAGCTCTTGTCATAGATTACACATGCATGGAATTCTATATCAGCATTGGTTCTACTACTTAAACAGTGTATTAACGTAGTCCAACTTTAAGTGTTGTGGGCAAATCAAGCATGATTAGACGACTCCAAAAGAGCAATGGCAAGGGCTGGAAGCATGATTTGTAGTCTTTGAATCTCCACACAACTCATTCTACTTGAACAAATATATAGAACCCTCCAACTCTAGAGATAAGAGTATACATTTACACTACTTTTCTGTTCAACTTTAATTTTTTTTTTCCTTCATGTGTTGCATGTAGTTCAATGGGAAACAGACGTACACCCAAGCCGAGATCGATGAAGTAAAAATTGAATGGATGAATTTTGTTGTAGAACTTGATATATGAGGTATGTGTGCGCGTGTTTACTATATTCAGGTATGCTAGTTGCATGAGTGCTAGTTTTGGTGAAATCGGTTGAGGTAACCTTTTTCTTATCTTGAACTACTTAGTTTTGTTGAAATAAAGTTGTAGTTTACTAATCTGAAAGCCTTAACAATGGACCATTTCTTGTTAAGCTCTTGTCATAGATTACACATGCATGGAATTCTGTATTAGCATTGGTTCTACTACTTAAACATTGTATCAATGGAGTCCAACTTTATTTGTTGTGGACAAATCAAGCATGATTAGACGACTCAAAAAGAGCAATGGCAAGGGCAGGAAGCATGATTAGTAGTCTTTGAATCTCCACACAACTCATTCTACTTGAACAAATATATAGAACCCTCCAACTCTAGAGATAAGAGTATACTTTTACACTACTTTTTTGTTCAACTTTAATTTATTTATCCTTCATGTGTTGCATGTAGTTCAATGGGAAACAGACGTACACCCAAGCCGAGATCGATGAAGTACAAATTGAATGGATGAATTTTGTTATAGAACTTGATATATGAGGTATGTTTGTGCGTGTTTACTATATTCAGGTATGTTAGTTGCATGAGTGCTAGGTTTGGTGAAATCGGTTGAGGAAACCTTTCCTTATCTTGAACTACTTAGTTTTGTTGAAATAAAGTTGTAGTTTACTAATCTGAAAGCCTTAACAAAAGACCATTTCTTGTTAAGCTCTTGTCATAGATTTCACATACATGGAATTCTATATCAGCATTGGTTTTACTAGTTATACAGTATATTAATGGAGTACAACGTTAAGTGTTGTGGGCAAATCAAGCATGATTAGACGACTCAGAAAGAGCAATGGGAAGGCCTGGAAGCATGATTTGTAGTCTTTGAATCTCCACACAACTCATTCTACTTGAACAAATATATAGAACCCTCCAACTCTAGAGATAAGAGTATACTTTTACACTACTTTTTTGTTCAACTTTAATTTGTTTATCCTTCATGGGTTGCATGTAGTTCAATGGGAAACAGACGTACACCCAAGCCGAGATCGATGAAGTACAAATTGAATGGATGAATTTTGTTGTAGAATTTGATATATGAGGTATGTGTGTGCTTGTTTACTATATTCAGGTATGCTAGTTGCATGAGTGCTAGTTTTGGTGAAATCGGTTGAGGCAACCTTTCCTTATCTTGAACTACTTAGTTTTGTTGAAATAAAGTTGTAGTTTACTAATCTGAAAGCCTTAACAAAAGACCATTTCTTATTAAGCTCTTGTCATAGATTACACATGCATGGAATTCTATATTAGCATTGGTTCTTCTACTTAAACATTGTATCAATGGAGTCCAACTTTAATTGTTGTGGGCAAATGACGCATGATTAGACAACTCAAAAAGAGCAATGGCAAGGGCTGGAAGCATGATTAGTAGTCTTTGAATCTCGACACAACTCATGCTACTTGAACAAATATATAGAACCCTCCAACTGTAGAGATAATAGTATACTTTTACACTACTTTTTTGTTCAACTTTAATTTGTTTATCTTTCATGTGTTGCATGTAGTTCAATGGAAAAAGACGTACACCCAAGCCGAGATCGATGAGGTACGAATTGAATGGATGAATTTGGTTATAGAACTTGATAAATGAGGTATGTGTGTGCGTGTTTACTATATTCAGGAATGCTAGTTGCATGAGTGCTAGTTTTGGTGAAATCGGTTGAGACAACCTTTCCTTATCTTGAACTACTTAGTTTTGTTGAAATAAAGTTGTAGTTTACTAACCTGAAAGCCATAACGAAAGACCATTTCTTGTTAAGCTCTTGTCATAGATTACACATGCATGAAATTCTATATTAGCATTGGTTCTACTACTTAAACATTTTATCAATGGAGTCCAACTTTAATTGTTGTGGGCAAATCAAGCATGATTAGACGACTCAAAAAGAGCAATGGCAAGGGCTGGAAGCATGATTAGTAGTCTTTGAATCTCGACGCAACTCATGCTACTTGAACAAATATATAGAACCCTCCAACTCTAGAGATAAGAGTATACTTTTACACTAATTTTTTGTTCAACTTTAATTTGTTTATCCTTAAGGTGTTGCATGTAGTTCAATGGGAAAAAGACGTACACCCAAGCCGAGATCGATGAAGTACGAATTGAATGGATGAATTTTGTTATAGAACTTGATAAATGAGGTATGTGTGTGCGTGTTTACTATATTCAGATATGCTAGTTGCATGAGTGCTAGTTTTGGTGAAATCGATTGAGGCAACCATTCCTTATCTTGAACTACTTAGTTTTGTTGAAATAAAGTTGTAGTTTACTAATCTGAAAGCCTTAACAAAAGACCATTTCTTGTTAAGCTCTTGTCATAGATTACACTTGCCTGGAATTCTATATTAGCATTGGTTCTACTACTTAAATATTGTATCAATGGAGTCCAACTTTAAGTGTTGTGGGCAAATATATCAAGCATGATTAGACGACTCAAAAATAGCAATGGCAAGGGCTGGAAGCATGATTAGTACTTTTTGAATCTCCACACAACTCATGCTACTTGAACTGTCACGCCCTCGATTTTCAACATAAATAAATAATCCATTTTTAATAAAAGTCTCTCGCATATCATAGATAATACCCAAAAGAGTCTTCCACCTGTTTAATTTACAAACAAAGTCCCCAAGTTTAGAAAAATACATCCATGTGGCACCATGGCCCAGATTAACTTAAGTACAAGTACGAACAAGTTTTCCTTGAATTTACAACGGTTTAGTCAAAATAAATTTCAAAGTTATTAATTACATAGCCATCTTTAACCAAAGGATAATCATTACAAAGAAAATTAAGTGACTAATGAAGTCAGCTTCCCAAAAAGTATTCTTTTTCATCCAAGCATTCGATGCATGCGAGCTAAAGACCGGGACTTGAACCAGAAAAGAAGGATTTTATTGAGCTACACTAGCCCAGTAGAGAAATCTTTACTAAAGTTATAAGAAAATGTGATGAGGTATGCATCTAGAGTGAACGAATTCCAGTAAATGAATATGAGATACAAATGGGCACCACGCTGAGTCGACAAACTACGACTACGGGATTCTGTACATCTTAAAGACATTCCTAACCATTTGCATATCAAACTAGAAGCAGCATTTAATCTCATATCAGTCGAGCAAACATTAATAATAGTTCAACCATCTAATTATTTTCCGAACGAATGCCACAGGCACCTTCTCATTTCATACCATCTACCGTAGAGCCTCCATCATAAAACTTCCCATTTGAATTTCCAAAACAATTTCAAGAAAGCACAAGACCATCACGGGTCAAGCTCCGTTGATTCGCTCAAGAATACCGGAGGATTTTTAACTCACATTGCTTTCTTTAATCAAACTTTGGTAAAATCAACATTTTATTCTCTTTTTCGACAATCACAATCCCAAGCAACCTTCAATCCAAACGTCGACATAGACCTCTAAGGTCAATCGAAATTCTCTTCTTTATGTGAGACATTCAACTGTATCACCACCCCTTGCGAACGATACAATGAATTCTCTTCGGCGAGACATTCGACTATATCACCACCCCTTGCGTACGATATAGTGAATTTTCTCCACCTGGGTTTCCGTACTTCCACCCCTTGCGTTACGGGCCCTCTAGAGTCTCCGCACTACCACCCCTTGCATAGCAGGACCCTCAACTAAAAACAAAATCAACTAAGACATACACACGTATAATCAATCCAAATACAAGAAGACCAACATTTTCCAAGTTCACCTCATTTCATTTATCGTCATGCAATGCTTTACAAATCCATAAACACGTCCTAATGTACATTGATAGATACCTTAAGTTCACGTTATTCCTGAAAGTCCATTATAACATCCTTCGTCACGCACCGAACCCACAATGACCCAAATGACCCATCGACATACCACCCGCTAGGTTCTAAACGAAAATCTTATAAAACGAGCCATTAGGATACAAGCAATCGTATTCAAGAGTGACTTAAATACATTCTAACTATATAAGGAGTCATAACACGGAACGAAACAATCTTGGGAATGGCCAAGAGACATTGACAAACCAACACACCTCTATTCAAATGGTCATAACTTTTTGTGTGCTAAGATTCTTAAGGTGATTCTAGTGGCAAACGAAAGCTAATTTCAAGACCTTCGAATCGATATAAGATTTGCATGAAACGGAAATCAGACGAGGAAGTTACAGCCGTTCGAAGTTGGCTGAAACCCAGAAAACGAGACAGATTCGAGACCTGATTTCTAAAATCCACCATTAATTCAATTCTCAACGGTTTTGGGTGATTCCAACGGAATTATAACGGGCTCTAAGTCTACCATATTTCATATGAAGGAACCAAAATTCATTTCCGAGTTTAAGACGACAAAAAGGGCCCAATAAACAGTGACCTGTTCTGCAAAAATTCGAAATGAAAGGAATAACCTCAAACGTCGAAGCAAGGCACGATCTAGCTACACAAACACCACAAAAACGCATAACAAGAGTAAGAAATCCCTACCACAATGGGTTTTGAGCAAAACCCTAGGTCTACCGAAGGCAATAAGCGAGAATCCTCCAAAGACAAGCCTCACCCGAGCTTAGGTACAAGATCTAGAGTACATAAAGTCCAAAAACATGAACAACAAGTAAAGATCAACAATTAATCGAGAGGAGAGAGGGAAAAACGTGGGTGAGAGTCCAAGAATTGAGAACATGAACACAAACTTACCCCTTGTTCTCCAAAATGCAAGATTCGAGTGATTTAAAGTTGGAAACCCGAGGATCTTAAAGATTTGCGGTTGAAATCGAGAGTCTTGGGTGAGAGATTGAAGAGAGAAGGTAGAGGGGTGATTTTAGGGCTTGGTTCGTGGCTTAGGAGTGAGAAAATAACATAAGGGGTCTATTTATAGAGGTCCAAAAGCGTGCTGAAATTTTGCAGAAAAACACAGCTTGTACCGGTACGGGGAAAAAGCTGTACCGGTTCATGAACCTTCAAAATGTCAAAAACAATACTTCTGGACACAATGTACCGGTACAGGAAAAAGCTGTACCGGTTCAAGCTAGGCAGAAAATGAATTTTTTTTGCAACGGTCACCGAATCAAACCCCACTTGCTACCGACACTCCCAAACATCATTACAACCTCAAAATACAATATTACACATATTTAAACGATTAAAGAAAATATAATAATTCACGAGTCTCTACATGAACAAATATATAGAACCCTCCAACTCTAGAGATAAGAGTATACTTTTACACTACTTTTTTGTTCAACATTAATTAGTTTATCCTTCATGTGTTACATGTAGTTCAATGGGAAAAAGGCGTACACCCAAGCCGAGATCGATAAAGTACAAATTGAATAGATGAATTTTGTTATAGTATTTGATATATGAGGTATGTGTGTGCGTGTTTACTATATTCAGGTATGCTAGTTGCATGAGTGCTAATTTTGGTGAAATCGGTAGAGGCAACCTTTCCTTATCTTGAACTACTTAGTTTTCTTGAAATAAAGTTGTAGTTTACTAATCTGAAAGCCTTAACAATGGACCATTTCTTGTTAAGCTCTTGTCATAGATTACACATGCATGGAATTCTATATTAGCATTGGTTCTACTACTTAAACATAGTATCAATGGAGTCCAACTTTAATTGTTGTGGGCAAATCAAGCATGATTAGACGACTCAAAAAAAGCAATGGCAAGGGCTAGAAGCATGAATAGTAGTCTTTGAATCTCCACACAACTCATGCTACTTGAACAAATATATAGAATCCTCCAACTCTAGAGATAAGAGTATACTTTTACACTACTTTTTGTTCAACTTTAATTTGTTTATCCTTCATGTGTTGCACGTAGTTCAATGGGAAATAGACGTACACCCAAGCCGAGATCGATGAAGTACAAATTGAATGGATGAATTTTGTTATAGAACTTGATAAATGAGATATGTGTGTGCGTGTTTACTATATTCAGGTATGCTAGTTGCATGAGTGCTAGTTTTGGTGAAATCGGTTGAGGTAACCTTTCCTTATCTTGAACTACTTAGTTTTGTTGAAATAAAGTTGTAGTTTACTAATCTGAAAACCTTAACAAAAGACCATTTCTTGTTAAGCTCTTGTCATAGATTACACATGCATGGAATTCTATATTAGCATTGGTTCTACTACTTAAACTTTGTATCATTGGAGTCCAACTTTACGTGTTGTGGGCAAATCAAGCATGATTAGACAACTCAAAAAGAGTAATGGCAAGGGCTGGAAACATGATTAGTACTTTTTGAATCTCCACACAACTCATGCTACTTGAACAAATATATAGAACCCTCCAACTCTAGAGATAAGAGAATACTTTTACACTACTTTTTTGTTCAACTTGAATTTGTTTATCCTTCATGTGTTACATGTAGTTCAATGGGAAAAAGACGTACACCCAAGCCGAGATCGATGAAGTACAAATTGAATGGATGAATTTTGTTATTGAATTTGATATATGAGGTATGTGTGTGTGCGTTTACTATATTCAAGTATGTTAGTTGCTTGAGTGCTAGTTTTGGTGAAATCGGTCGAGGCAACCTCTCCTTATCTTGAACTACTTTGTTTTGTTGAAATAAAGTTGTAGTCTACTAATCTGAAAGCCTAAACAAAGGACCATTTCTTTTTAAGCTCTTGTCATAGATTACGCATGCATGGAATTCTATATTAGCATTGGTTCTACTACTTGAACATTGTATCAATGGAGTCCAACTTTAAGTGTCGTCGGCAAATCAAGCATGATTAGACGACTCAAAAAGAGCAATGGCAAGGGCTGGAAGCATGATTAGTAGTCTTTGAATCTCCACACAACTCATGCTACTTGAACAAATATATAGAACGCTCCAACTCTAGAGATAAGAGTATACTTTTACACTACTTTTTTGTTTAACTTTAATTTGTTTATTCTTCATGTGTTGCATGTAGTTCAATGGGAAACAGACGTACACCCAAGCCGAGATCGATGAAGTACAAATTGAATGGATGAATTTTGTTATAGAACTTGATATATGAGGTATGTGTGTGCGTGTTTACTATATTCATGTATGCTAGTTGCATGAGTGCTAGTTTTGGTGAAATCGGTTGAGGCAACCTTTCCTTATCTTGAACTACTTAGTTTTGTTGAAATAAAGTTGTAGTTTACTAATCTGAAAGCCTTAACAAAGGACTATTTCTTGTTAAGCTCTTGTCATAGATTACACATGCATGGAATTCTATATTAGCATTGGTTCTACTACTTAAGCATTGTATCAATGGTGTCCAACTTTAAGTGTTGTGGGCAAATCAAGCATGATTAGACGACTCAAAAAGGGCAGTGGCAAGGGCTGGAAGCATGATGAGTACTATTTAAATCTCCACACAACTCATGCTACTTGAACAAATATATAGAACCCTCCAATTCTAGAGATAAGAGTATACTTTATAAAGGAAAATTTAGTGCTCTGTTTTGCTATATTAATCAACTGTTGATGGTAAAAGATGCTGTTGGAACTGCTAGTGGTCTAACTCAAAAGTTTATTGCTTCAAGGAAACTGGAGGATCAATAAACTTCATAATAATGAGAGGTGCTCTTTCTTAGTACTTTCCATGTGTTTTGGTCAATATTTATGGTCCATGCTGCTCTGTAGATAGAATGAGGTTATGGGAAAGATTATTGAACTTAAGAACACTGTTCTCTGGTGCCTAGGAAGGGATCTCATTAAAATTAGGAACTCTCAGGAATGTCAGGGCTACTCCAGAAGGGATACAGCCTTGCTGACTTCTATTTTGGGACTCACTTAGTAAACTCTGCTGTATCTTGCTACGGTTGGTGTGAAATCTGCTGATATGGTATGGTATGGGAGCTCATGGCTATCCACTTACAGCATTGAGTGGATTTGGATACTTCATTATAATGACCGTGTTACATTAACGGAATGGATTCTGCTTCTACATTGTCTGGGAATGGACTATGCAACTGTTTGGAAAATCTGATTGGTGAAACATCATTTTTCTTTACCTATCTTGGCTGATCCAATTTATAATTGCCAGAGTTCTTTTAAGTTGTTCTTAGTTTGGATTGATCTTTTGCCAATCCTTGGTATTGAATATCATACGATTGTCGTGAGATAGGGTGCCAACATTGTTGGGATGTTACTCTCATGTTAGGATGCTATCTTTTCGTATTCTATTATCTATATCAATAATATTCCTTTTTTCGCCTTTTAAAAAAAACTGTTGATGGTTTCTCATGAAATCAAATGCTCTGTTTTGCAGATCCTCTATTGCTCATATATTGCTGATGCTAGTGCTATTGGAGAAAGGAATGAGTCCAAAAGACAAAGGAGTGATGCAGAATCCATCTTACTTTTGGTTGTCTAGTTTGGTTGTGTAGTGTTAATTTGCTACATACTAATGCTGGAATATTCCAGCTTATGTTTTTTTGCTTTGGTAAATGTCCCTTTTGATGGGCTATGCTACAGTTTTCTTTATTTGGTTTCCATTGGATTGACTTCTTGTCTACAACAATGATTAATTTCACTATTGTATTGGTATTAAATTGAGTTACTTTTGTTTTCCTACCTTATTAGTCTTTTTAATCAGCAGCCTTATTTTAGTCTATGATGAAATTCCACAAAAAAAAAAAAAGAGAGAGATGAAATAGTCACGGTTTTTCTCATAAACGAGGTCTTTAAAGGCATCAAAGGTCACAGTCTTTTTGTATGGACCGAGATCAAAAGTACTTTTCAATCACAGTTTTATTAAAACTGAGACTATTTCGTTCTAAATAGTCACAGTCTTAGGGAAAATCTGAGATGGTGAGAAGTTAAAGATCACAGTTTTTACTTTTTTAGTCACAGTTTTAATGAGTTTTAATCACGATTTTTACCCGTGGTTAAAAAATAAGGACTTTTTGTTACACCTTGATAGACCATGGTTTTGAATGCGAGATTAAAAGTGAAAGATCACACCAAATGATCGAGTCCTTTATCTATTTTTGTAGTAGTACATAGACCAGATTTGATGACCTTTGATGTGTACTTCTCTACATATTTATACATGGACACACACACACACCCACACACACACACACACACACATATATATATATATATATATATATATGTACTAGTACTAGAGAGAGAGAGGGAGAGAGAGAGAGAGAGAGAGAGAGAGAGAAGCCGAGAAGAGAGAGAGGGGAGGCCGAGAGAGAGGGAGAGATTTGGAGAGAGATGGTGAGATATGGGAGAGATTTGGAGTGTACCTTGACATGATCTTCTTACATCCTTACAACCCATTGTTATACACTTCTCCAAGTCAAATCTACCTACCATTGTCCTTGTATATACATTCACAAACTAAATCTTTGAACCATCCTTTCCTTCTTCCATCAAATCTTCCTAAAACCTAACCCAAAGTACAAAATCTAGTCTTTCATGACTAGACATTGATGGTTACTTGCACATCACCCTTCTACTTACCCACAAAGCCATGCCTTGATGTGACAAAACAAGGAAAATCAAAGATAAGAGAGATAGAGAGATTTCGGGTGAGAGGGGGAGAGAGAGAACCCTTGGCCTATAAATAGCAAGCTCAATTCAAGCCATTCTCACACCTTCACTTCTTGCTCTCACTTCTCTCTAGAATTCTTAAGTTTGTTCTTTGTTCTTCTTGTTCTTAAGTTGTTCTTGAGTTCTTCCTAAGTTCTTCAAGAAACACATCCAAGACTGCCACTAAACCGCCACTCAACCACCCCCTCGATCCAAAAGTTTTAGTAGTATTAGTCAAGATCTAGTTTCGAGAGAAATCTTTCTCTTTTGAAGCTAAGGCAAGTTAAAGTATTAGAAATGACTAGTAAGCTCATTTTACTAAAATCTTAAAATGAAGATATAATCTTGTAGATTAATCTTATCCCTACTCTAAGTATAAAAGTTATATGATCATTCTTATACTTTATTTTTCTGGAAAAACATATGTTGTCTTTTTGAACTTCTCAAAAAGAAAGAAGAACAAATTTTGAGATATAGAACTTGATTAAAAGTATTCGTATTTTGATCTTTAAGATGGTTATGAGCTTGTTTACATGTTTGCTTGAATTACTTGTTGATGTATGATAACGCATAAGTGGTTTTTCCACTCCAAAGGTGTCCGTCCATGTGGCATTATGCTTTATACTATGTGCTAAATGTTTGAGCATGACTATGTGCAAGTGGGGAGTATAACACGGTACCAATGATATAGAATTGGATGATCTTGCTAGTTTAGTTTCAAGATTACAATGAATGATCTATGTGTGCGTGAAAAGTCCCACCGCAGAGTCTATGCGTGAAAATGAGACACGAAAACCGAGGAACTTAGAAACAGGACACCTAGGGTGTGTTAATGACAAGGCGTGTTGCAAAGAAGAAATATTTTTGAAACTACAATGTGGCCGGACGTGGTAGCCCATTGTGTGTATGAAAACTCGCAAGGTGGCTGGACTTGGTAGCCCTTCGTGTGGACTTATGAAAACCGCAATGTGGCTGGACTTGGTAGCCCATTGTGAAGATTCCCAATAGGGCCGGACGTGGTAGCCTCATGGGTAATATGGCTTGGTTATCTGTGGAGACGAGCCAATGCAAATTTTATGTGTGTTCCAATGGGAATTCAGATCAGCGGAACCATTGTGAGGTTGTGTGCGTTCTCATGGGAACCCAGAGCGGCAGAACCATGGTAAGGTATGACTTAGTTTACCGTGGAGAGGAGCCAATGCAAACTTTGTGTGCCAATGGGAACCCGGTGGGGCAGAACCATTGTGAAGATACTCGGGAGATCGAAACGATGGAACCGAGGTTGGGTGTGTTCAAAATGCTTTTCGAAATGTTGATCTGTTAAGGTGAAAATGAGACACAGTCTACAATGAGTCACGTAGGAGAAACTCAGATATCACAGATACCAACGATAGATTAAGGAATGTGGATGTGTCATTGATATTTGAATATGTATGTGCTATGGGACTTGCTAATTGTAAGTTAAGGGCTAGTGGGTATAGGATTATTCTGTTGAGCTCTTGTAGCTCATGGTGTTACCTTTGGTGACCCTGACATATTATACTGGTGGCGACACTGGTATAATGTGTCAGACTTTATAGATGATCAAGATGAACAGTACACCTTGGAGGCTTTCAGAGCTGAGGAGCTGGCTAGGATGGACGAGCAAACAGAGCTGTAGTTAGGAACTTTAGTTTCCCTTCCTTGTGTAAATATGAATTAACATGGGAGTTGTGATGTAATAATGAGCCAGACCCTCTTTAGATTTTCAATAAAATGTTTATTTAATGTTCCCAAAATTCGGGGCATTACAATTTTCAATATAAATAAATAATCATTTTCAGATAAAGTATCCTCGCATAGCATAATTAGTACCCAAAAGAGTTTCCCACTGATTAACTTTACAAATAAGTCCCCAAATTTCCAAAATAATCAACATTGGCTCACTGGCTCCAAAATAAGCTTAAATACAATTATGAACTAGTTATTAAGTTGCAAAAAGTTTAGTCAAAAGGAAATCAAGAAGAATTAGTTACAAAATCATCTTTAACAAAAGCAAGTGATTACAAAGATGATTAAATAACTAAACATTGTTAGCTTCCAAAATGTCTTTCGCTTCCAAGCACACAATGCATGCAAGCTACTGTCCAGCATTCGAACCTGAAAAAAAAAGATTAGGTTGAGCTACACTAGCCAAGTAGGAAATTCTCTACAAAATCTATATGTGAATGAGATGATAAACGTAGATACAGTGACTCAAGCTAAATGGCAAATCGTTCTTACAAGGAATAAATTATTAACAATTCTAAAACCTCAGAATACAAAGAATAGGCACACAGCGGTAAATCCAATGACTACACATACCAACACTGTTTGCTATGATCAATTACTCTCTCTCTCTCACACACACACACACACACACAATCCTTGTAGTTTGCGTAGTGTTAGCTTTCGTGAAACATGTACACATAATCACTACGGCAAATTCCACACATTCCAGCATTTACTAACACACCACACATAACTCATGGGTTGCAACAATCAATACAATTATACATTTTTCATACGAACATGCAATCCTCAAGCCATAAGGTGTTCCACTCGTACCATAAATAACAATCAAATACTACTATCACACGTAATCACCACAAAACAAGTAAAGAAAGAGAGAAATCCGTACCAAAGTGGGTTTTAAGCAAAACTTTAAGAGAATCAAGTGCTACAAGCTTGAATCTACCAAGAACAAGCTCCTCCCAAGTTTTGCTACAAGATCTAGAGTGGATAAAACCCAAAAACAAGATAAACATGCAAGGATCAATCAGTGATCGAGATGAGAGAGAGAAAAATGTGATTGAGAGCCAAAAAGTGAGGGCAAGAACACAAAACTTACCCCTTGTTCACCAAATGCAAGAATCAAGTGAATTTGAGGTCAGAATCCTTTGGATCTTGAAGATTTGAGGTAGAAATCAAAGGGTTTGAGTGAGGTTGGAGTGGGGTAGGTGGGAGGGGGTGTTTCCAGATCTATTTCGTGGGTTTTGGATGTGAAAAATGGTGAAGTGGGGTATTTACAGTGGTCCAAAAAGCGTGCTGAATTTTCTAAAAATCGACAACGGGTACCGGTACTGGGCGATTCCCAGTACTGATACTGGAACCCCAAAAAGCCAAAATAACTCAACTTCTGGACAATGAGTACTGATACTAGGCAAAAGGCAGTACCACTACTGGCTGGACAGAAAAATGAAATTTCACTTACAGTCTCCGAATCAGATCCCAATCGCTACGAATACTTCCAAACATCATTACAACATCAAAATACGATCTTCCACATATTTAAACGATTAAAGAAATTAGAATAAATTACGAGTCTCCACAACGTCTTTGTGCACATTATATTTCACCTCCTAATGTATAGTGTGTCGACTTAGATACCAGAATGGTTAGCGGAATGGAGTAACAAAGAGAATTTGGTTGACTAAAGAATTTGGAGTTGTCTCTAGGTCACTAAATAGAAAACATAGTAATATGTTTTGAGTTCGGTAATGACAAACCGAGTTTACTTAAGAAAGAAATGGGTGCATGCGCATGTAGTGAGAGTATTGATGTGAGCGAAGACGAATTTTATGTTTTCCAAAGTAAGAATTGTGTTGTAAGTTCTACTTTCAGTAAAAATATTTTTGCTCTTACTAAAATATTTTCTTGGCACATATCCTCCCATTAGCAGATAAAGTTTGTAGAGATTTTTGTGCTGTGCTAGTGTACTCAACCCTTCATTTTCAAGTACGGACAAGAGGCAGTAGCCTGGAGCTCTTGGTGTAGGGTCAGACACTCGTTGAAGGTTAGGTTTAAGGGGAGTTGTTTTAACATCTTTGTAAAAATGTTTTTTTTGTGGAAGGTGTACCTATATTTATTTATTTATTTTTTAAAATTTTGGGCTGGAGCCCCTTTATTGTAATATCTTGAACTGTTCTTGATTCGGTGAAATGAGTTTGGTAGGCTTTTATTGGAACTATGTTCAATATTGCGAGAATTTTATTTATGTCAAGTTTTTAAGAATTATATTAAAAATTGAGGGTGTGACACTCTCTCCCATCACTCTCACTGTCTCTCTTCTCTTTCTTCTTTTTTATTTTAAATCTTATAATGTTTATAATTTTTTTTTACTTATCCAATCTTAAAAAAGATATATATATTTGAAACCTACTCAACGAGATCTATTAAATGAGACCTATATTGCATGTGAAATTATGTGTAAATTTTTTTTGATGTAGGCACTTTTTTTTATTACATTTTCTAAAAAATATATCCTGTAACGCCCCGAATTTTGGGTACGTTAAATAAACATTTTTATTGAATAAACTAAAGAGAGTCTAGCTCATTATTACAACATAATTCTCACAAGAGTACTTTTATTCAACAAAAGAGGGGGGTAATCTAAGGTTAACTACTGCTCCTTCTCTTCTTCCATCCTAGCGAGTTCCTCAGCTCCGAAAGCCTCCAAGGTATACAGCTCTCCTTGTTCATCTACAAGGTCGACACATTATACCAGCGTCGCTCCCAGTATATGTCAGGGTCACCACAAAGGTAACACCGTGAGCTACGAAGCTCAATAGAATAATCCAACCCGCTAAACCATAACTTATAACACGAAGGTACATAGGCAATTACACATGCTCATTCAATAACATAATTAACAATGACACATCCGCATTCATTATCTTGCCTACGTTGGTGTCATGCCTTTCTTTGTTTCTCCTACGCGACTCATCGTAAACCGTGTCACCATTTCCAAATCAACATTTTGAAAATCATTTCTCATTCTTTGTTACCAACGGGCTACCAAGTCCAGCCACGATATCAAATCTTGCTTTGGCTCCTCTCCGCGGATAACCAAGCCCAATTACCAATGAAGCTACCACGTCCGGCTCCGTTAGCAATCTACACAATGGACTACCAAGTCCGGCCTCATTGTGGTTTTCGCAAGTCTACACAAAGGGCTACCAAGTCCGGCCATTATGTAGTTTCGAAAGTATTTTACCGAGTTCAATTATTTCCTTTATCCACACCCTAGGTGTCATGTTTCTACTTTTCGGTTCTCGTGTCTCGTAATCATGCATAGACTCCGCGGCGGGACAAATCACTTTAAAGAAATCTTGAAACTAAACTAGCAAGATCATCCAACTCTATTTAATCATGCTTGTTTACAACCACAAGTAAGGCAAGCAACATGCTATCATGCTTACAATCGTTTAAAAGGTCAAAATACGAATACTTCGTTTAAAACAACACTTTATCTTTTAAAACGAAAACGTATAGCCATCTTTTTGGAAGTTCAAAACAACACATGTTTATTGACGAGTTCATACAAGCAACTAACACGAGATCGAGCAATCAAATAGTCATAAGATCAAAGTAAACTACGTAAAACAAATCATGCTACACATATGGCTTCATGTTCATACAATACAATATACTTAGAGGAAGTAGTTAAGAAAAGTCTACATTTAATTCGAACATGCATACAACTATACTTAGGATAAGTAGGTTCGAAGAACTCTACCGTTCTTCTTGGCGGTAGGGTGGCTACGGGAATTTCGTTGGAGTAACTACGGTGGACTTCTGGTAGCTTCGAAAGAGAAAGGTTTCTCTCGAAACTAAGTCTTGACTATACTACTAAACTCTTATGGATCGAAGGGTGGTAGAGTGGTGGTTTAGTGGCGGCTTAGGATGAGTTTCTTGAAGAACAAGAGAAGAACTTCAAGAACACTCAAGAACAAAGCAAGAACAAGCAAGAACACTAAGCTTTCTAGAGAGAGAAGTTGAATGGTGAAGGTGTGAGTTGAAAGGCATGGAATGGATGCTATTTATAGGCAAAATGAAGCTTCCCTCACTCCACTTGGCCGGCCATCTCTCTCTCTCTCTCCCCCATGGATTTGCTCCATGGACTTGTCTTGTCAAGCAATAGTACTCCAACAAGTGCCACTTGGTCAAATAGTGTCAAAGTACTTCAACTTGTCAAAGTATAGCACACAAACACCTAACTATCCCACTCCCTCTCATTAGGCCATGTCTCTCTCTCTCTACCCCATGCATTTGCTCCATGGTCTTGTCTTGTCAAGCCAAGGTACAATAACAAGTGCAACTTGGTCAAATAGTATCAAAGTACTTCAACTTGTAAAAGTATAGCACACATACACCTCACTCTCCCTCTCCCTCTCATTCGGCCATGTCTCTCTCTCTCTCCCCCATGGATTTGCTCCATGGTCTTGTCTTGTCAAGCCAAGGTACAATACAAGTGCAACTTGGTCAAATAGTATCAAAGTACAATGCACATGTCCAAGTACAACACACATGCACTCACTCTCCCTCTCCCCCTCATTCGGCCCTCTCTCTCTCTCTTGGTCAAAGTACTATCATGTACATATATATATATGTATATCTATATGCACATTTATGGAAAGAACAAGGAAGGTAAGGACAAGACTACTTAAATGCACACATGGCTAAGATTGTTCTTTTTGTAGGAGAAAGGACACATGACTAGTCTTGTCATGCTATAGTACTCCAACCAATTACCAACTAGGTTAATAGTGTTCCAAGTACACCCACATGTCAAAATACAACTCACACACACCTCACTCTCCCTCTCCCTATTCGGCCACTCTCTCTCTCTCCTCTCCCATAGTTTTGTTTCATAGTCTTGTCTTGTCAAGCCAAAGTACAACAACAAGTGCAACTTGTTCAATAGTTGTCAAAGTACAATGCATGCACCTCATTCTCTCCTCTCATCCGTCCCTCTCTCTCTCTCTTGGTCAAAGCACTATCATGTACATATATATATATATATCTATATGCACATTTATGGAAAGAACAAGGAAGGTAAGGACAAGACTACTTAAATGCACACATGGCTAATGATTATTCTTTTTGTAGGAGAAAGTACTATCATATCTTTCACCAAGAATCCCATGGGAATATTGGACAATGCTATTATCCAAGGGATAATGATTTCCCTAATGGTTATTGTCCAAGGGTCTAACAATTACCCTAGCATGTAATAACCAATGGTCCAAAGAAGTAATGATGAAGGAACCCATGACTTGTCTTGTCATCCTATTTGGCAATCCTAACATCTATTGTCCAATGGGTAAAGCTTTTCCTAGCATGTAATAACCAATGGTCCAAGGAAAGTCATCATGAAGTACAATGCTAGACTATTCCAACTACTAGTCGAACTTGGTCTTCTCCCTAACAACTATTGTCCAATGGTCAAAGATCTTCCTAGCATGTAATAACCAATGGATAAAGATTTTCCTAGAACTTATCATCCAATGGATAAAGATCACCCTAGCATCTATCGTCCAATGGATAAAGATTACCCTAGCATGTAATAACCAATGGTCCAAGGAAAGTCATCATGAAGTACAATGTTTGCTTTTGACTAGACTATTCCAACTACTAGTCAAACTTGGTCTACTTCCTAACAACTATTGTCCAATGGTCAAAGATCTTCCTAGCATGTATTAACCAATGGATAAACATTAAAAAGGGTAAAATGGTCCATTTAGGGTTAGGGCAACCTAATTAGGTTTGGAACCCAAGTGATTAGGTTAAATGGGCATTAGGCTATTCTAACTAACCGGTTAAAGACTAACGATACTTAATCCAGGCTTTCATTGCTCGAGTGGTATCTTGGGTTTTATTTAGTAGGAAATCGCCTAATAACGGAATATTAAAGCCCGACGGTGCCAAACGCCAAGGCAAGGCATGAAGCGTACAAGGTACTGGTGGCAAAGCTGGCGGTTGGCCAAAATATGGCCAAACAAAGGCTAAGGCTGCAGAGCTGCCAAAGGCTGCCGGGTGGCAGCCTCAATGGCCCAACAAAGGGCTAAGGTAGCCCGATAGCTAAGCAAAGGCTGCGGTGGCAAGCGCACCTGGCCAAACAAAGGGCCAAGGCAGCCCGATAGCGGCGTTGGCCAAGGCGTGAGCTGGCGCAAGGCCAGAGCAAGGCAGCCCAGCAACGCCAAGGCAAAAGCAAGGCGCGACCCGACGCCAAGGCAGAACTCGATGGCGACCCGACGCCTAGGTGAGGCAGGCGCGACAGCGAGCCGACGCCAAGGCAAGGCAGGCGCGACAGCGAGCCGACGCCGAGGCGAGGCAAGCCCGACAGAGGCCCGATGCCTAGGCAGCCTAGCCAAGCCAAAGCAAGGCGGTCAAGCCGACGGTTAAGGCAAAGACTAAAAATTTCCACTAACTACTACGGCATCGATGCATCACTAAGTCAAACGGTAGTTAGGGTTTGCTAACTAATCGGTTAAAAGCTAACTATGCTTGCTAAGTAGGATTTCCAGCCGAGAAATATAATTTAAAGATATTATTTATTTATTAGGAAAAATATATGAGTACGTTTACAAGTATACTAGTCATGGGAGAAGGACTAAATTGTCCGGAGTAAAACGATTCAATTTTACAAGTTTCAAATCTAATTATGACGGATTATTAATCGCTAAAAGGGATTTATAAAACAAATAAAGAATTTTCAAATATAACAACAAAATTTTATAAGTCAATAACGACCGATTTTTGGATGTTAAAAAAAAAATGAATCCAAGTATTAAAATAAAATTCAAATTTTTAACGAAATTTTTATTGACCAAAAATCAGGGTCGTTACATATCCATTGTACATACAACTTGTGAATTTACACTATTAATTATTAACTTAAGATTGTTAATTGTGGATTTAGACTAAAACTAATCTATTAATTGTGAATTTAGAAAGAAATTGACACCAATAATTTTGAAACTAGGAAAAAATTTGCAGTGTTAATTATAAATTGAGAAAGAAATTAACACTATTAATTGTGTATTTTGAATTCAACATTACTAATTTTGAATTTTAAAAAAATTAATACCATTAATTTTTAAGTTAACACTAATAATTGTTTAACTTAAACATAAATTAATAGACATAGAAAAATGTACACCCAAAAAAATAACTTTTCAACTTGTATTTTTTATTCTCACCAGGTTGATAATTAAACAATTTAATTTTATAAAATTTTATATTCAATATTGATCTCATTTAGTAGATCTCTACTACTCAAAAATATAATTTATGTAAAAAAAAGATATGTGCAACTAGAGGTCTAAAATATTTTACTACAACAACATAACATAACCCATCTAGTCCCCAATTATTGGGGGTATGGGCAAAATATTTTACTAATATTTCAAAATAAAAATGGAGAGAGAGAGAGAGAGATAGTGATGGAACTTGGAAGAGACAAGAGAGAGAGAGAGAGAGAGAGAGAAAGAAATGTCGAAGAAAGTGGAGAGAGGAGAGATAGGGTCAAACAGATGAGAGAGGAGATTGATTCCTCATTATCAACTGCAAGTTTCAGAAGTAATTGCACGTGGGCTCTAGCATGGTGTAAAGACCCGTAATTTCTTAAATTTTATTTAAATGTTTTATAAGAAATATAAGGACGAGATTGATTTTTTGAAATTGGAAGTTGGGGCTAATGTGTTAAGTGTTGCATTTGAAGGGTGAGTGTGTGATTGTGCCTTATGTATATGTCAGGTGTGTGTGTAGGGAATTAAAATTCCCATTTTACTTTTCTCTCTCTCTGTCCCGACCTCTCCCTCATCTCTCGGCTCTCACTCTCTCTCACTCACTCTCCCACAAAATCAACCCAAAACCCACAAAACTCAACCTCCAATCCTTCCTTCCTTCACATATTTTGGTTCGTATCCCATCGGTTTGAGCTCGGAAGAGGTGCATTCCGTTTGAATCCGAAGATTGGAGCTAGGGCTTGAAAATCATTTGATTTCATCCTTGAATCTTGAGGTAGGAGGTTCTAACTATCGATATATGTTTATGAAGTGTTTCTTGATGCTTGATTTGCGCCTTGGATCATTGTTGTTGTTGCCATTGTTGTTGTTGCTGAAAAACCCATCTAAATCTGTCAAAATCTGCTCGAAACCCCTTTGTTATCGATAACAATTCCTTCGTTATCGATAACATTTTGTCCCCGAACCTAGAAAATCCATTAGTATCGATACCCTGTGCCTTTGTTATCGCTACCCTCACGTCTGGAACGATTTTAACCCTATGGGTATCGATACCTTTCTCATTGGTATCGATACCATTGCATTTTGACCGACCAAAATTCTTTAGTTATCGATACCCTTTTTGTTTATTATCGATAACACTATGATTTTGACAAATCTCGACCCATGGTATCGATACCATTCCTCCGCGTCATCGATAACTTTTTATATTCGGACAGCCCATTGATCTTGATCGTTATTCCACTGCCTTGGGTTTGACCATCATTATTCTACTCCAAGTATTTTCCGAGAGAATTCTAACTCCACCACATGAAAGGCATGAATTAGTTAAATGCTCCTTTTAACTTTTAATTTCTCATTTGGGCTTAAATTCTCATTTTACATATAAGTTGAATTTGAACGATCCGAACACGATGGTTAAAGGATTTTGAAACTTCACGACACGACGAGAATATTTCAGGACTCATCGACGGGTGAGTGCCTGGCAGAGGACATCGGGGTCCTTTAATTGGCCCGGCAGGAGCTATATGCTCGTATTTGATACTTCAGGACCTCCCTATGGGTAAGGTGCCTGGCAGAGGACATCGGGGTCCTTTAACTGGCCCGGCAGGAGCTTCGGCTCGTGACACATGTACGAGACACGTTTGAAACATGGTTGGTTTTGAAAATGAAAGGTTGGGTTCCAAAAAAAAAAAATTGTTGTCGTCGCTATCTTTATTCGATTATCGAACCCTGTCTCTTTTGTTATTCATGTGCCCATTCCCACATTTCATCAGCATACATTGTTAGGGTAGAGCTTTCTACTGGGCTGGTGTAGCTCAGACTTTCTTTCATTTTCAGGTGCTAACTCGGGACAGTAGTGCATGCTTGGAGTGCTTGGATGTGGGCATTATTTTGAAAGCTAACACCGTGGAGTTATTAAATCATCTTTGTATTTTATTTTGGAAGATGTATTAGTAACTCTTATTTGTAAATCTTTTGACGATGAAAGGTTGTAATTTGTTAAATCTACTGACATTCTTGTTTACGGTAATTCGGGCCTCGAAGCCAACGTTGTATTATTTTGGAAACCCTTGGATGTTTGGAATGGGATGATGAAAAAGGAAAACGCTATATTATTTTGGGAATCGTACGGAGTATTGTGAGGTTTTATTTATGAAAATCCTTTATATCTATGTTAAAAATCGAGGGTGTGACACATGGAGTCTCGCGTGTGGGATAAGACTTGGTGGGAAAGTAATTGTGTACTCTATTCTCCGGAACATATTTTAGTCTGGATACTGTTTACATCCATTTTTGCCAAAATTCGAAAAAGGAATTTGTGAATGAAATAATGGCCCAAAATGTTAGATCTTTGCTTTGTACTTAAGGATTGTTAAATTTACAACTACTGAGGTGTTTAGAAAAGCTAGTAATTAATGCTGCCGAGCAAAAAAGAAAGAAAGAGAATAAACCAGTAATATTGATTGGGCTTTGAAGCATGCCCAATTAGTTAAAGCCCATGCCCAAATTAATAAAGGCCCAAGTTCATTGTCGAGCCTAGGCCCATGTAGTCCAATTGATTAAAGGCCCAAATTCGTTTTTCAAGTCTGGCCCCATTTTGTAAAGTCCTAGATTAATCAGGTCTGGAATTATTTCGGCCCAATAAGGAGGAGGTCTAAAGAGAATATGGTGGAATGAGAAGTATGGAATAATTGTTTCAGACCTAAGGGCCCACCACCTAGGGCCAAGAGTCACCAATTTTGACTTTCAATCGATAGTCCTCGTAAGGAAGAATTGAAGCTACTCACAAACAGCTCAATCAGGTCTATGGAAGCTACTTAGTCAAGTTTATAACTAGCTTAAGGGTTGCCCAGTTCCTTCAAGGTGAAGCAAGGCCAAGGGCGCGTGGCATCTATGCAAGCCACCAAAGCAGCAAGTTGCTGCTCACAAGCAGCTCAATCAGGCCTAGTAGTTGAAGATATATAAATGAAGAGCAAGATGTGGGCACAAGTTCCAATAAATTCTCTTTGCTCTAAGACTTTATATATTGAAATACTTAAAATAGCAAGAAGGCCCATAAGAGAAGGCTCTAGAATGGCCAAAAGGCCTAAGAATTCAACACAAATTCCCTTTTTGGCAACTTTTCACGCAAAAAGAGAAGCCTTTCAGGCTTGCAAATGTTTTGGGAGTAAGGAGCAAGGCTTGGACAGGTGGCAATCATGCATTGGAGCATCTTAAGTAGCTCAAGCCTAAAGGAGGACACTTGGCAGCCATGCATAAGGGCAAGTGGAAGCAGCTCAAGTAACTCAAGGCCTGGAGTTGCCGCCTATACATACTAGAATTGAAGGCATTAGCAGGGGTCCTAGCACCAACAAGCCCAACGCTTAATCAACTCAAAACTTTCTCAAGTTTATATTACACTTTCCAGCAAAGTGAACCTGTTTGTATCTTTCAATCCAAACTAGGCTAGCCTAGTTTCATTTCATTTCAATCTCTTGTACCAATCAACTTCATTAAGCCATTAATGGAGCTTGTTTAATTTCATTCAGCCCTGTTTCTTTTTTTCCCTTTGTCTACTAACGATTAGGAAATATTTAAGTCCTTATCCCGCAAAGGCAAACCACTAACCACCTACGGCCTCACCCCTTAGGTCATATATAATCATTTTATAGAAGTCAGATCTGAGGCAATCAAGCCTTAGCACAAATTTGGACTACAATCCAGTCCTGACGTGCTCGCAACCAAATCGTACAACTCGCTCACAATCCTTTGTTAGTTTTGCTCTTTTTTAGGAGAACAAATAGACTATGTCATTGTCAAACCCATTAATAACCAATGTCAATGACGCTCCCCAAAATATAAAACCAGCCATGCAGGGATACTAACCAAAGCAAGAATACACTTTGTGGGTTAGATGGGTGCATAGTGTGTAGTAAAGCTCTAATTTTTGTGGCCTGTGGAAATTCTTGTTGAATGTTCATGGACATTTATGAAGTACTTGGTCTTCGGTCTGTGCCTTTCCATCTTATAGAGCACTTTATTGGACACAACAAGTCCACATGCCTTTCCCTCTTATAAAATACAATATTGGAAATGACAAGTTGGCGTTCCTCTGGTTAGACAATCCCTTTTTGCTAAGTTTGGGGATGGTATCGTTTGTAACCTTTGGAGATCCGTAAAAGCTAGGGTGAGCTCTGTTATTGTCGACGGTACTTAGAGGTGACCTAGAGCTAGGAATACCCTTACGGAAGAGATTATTAGGCAAACTCCTACGGATTTGATTCCCTTTGCTGATAGGGAGGATAGGGTGGTCTAGTCTCATACGACTAAATGGTGAGTATTCTTCCAAATCTATGAGGGAAGCTTTGTGTGATCCTGGGGATGAGGTTGTATGGTGCCCTTTGGTATTGTTCAAACATCTTATGATCTCTTTGTTAGTAATTTATTTTAATCAACAGGTATCTGTAATCTTAACGTGAGGAGATATTTAAATATTTACTATCATGGAGCTCATACGATAATTGAGATAAGGACAGGAGTGCAATTATAATTTAATAGTGGGGTGAATTATAATTAGTGACATAAGAAATAGAATCCCGGTGGGATGAACGTTTCTTATTTACACTGGGAGCCCAAACTTATTACTCTTTAGGTCCCTATCGTAGCCCTATATATACACGTTATGCTCTCTAGGCCAGTAACTCGGTTTTTTATTATTCACGAAATAGAGGCAGGCCTAAAGAGAGCAAACAGATCATGATAGAGTCCACACTCGGTTCGTGTTCTAGACGTGCGGGGAATATGGTAAAAGATCGTAAGGTACGGTCGAGCAGTATTCATGACATACAGCAAGGTGTGCTGTAACAAGTTCAACCAGCGTTCATGACGTTGGAGTTGTGGGAAAACCCTAATTCCACCTTGTAGGGCTTTTGCATTTTTCGTTGTCTAATCTATACGCGTCATTACTGGGTTCTGGGAATTGTTTCCCAACAGTGGTATCAGAGCAAGCTGTAATCATGCGCATAAATTAAATAGACCATGTTGTTTAGAGAATATAAAGGGTAGAACGTAAAACTGTACTCACCCTTGTTTTGCAGCGTTCTTACCCAGCTATTATGGTCATATAATTTTTAATTGATTTTGTGTGATTGGATCCTATGATATTTTATTCAGCTGTGATTATTTTTCGTGGTTGTAATAATTAACGTAGCATGTGTTATTTATTTGGTGTCACGAGTATTTTTTCGTGATTGTAATAATTAACGTAGCATGTGAACTCCAATTGAGGCATAAGATCGATTTAATATGATTTTTCGATTCGAATGGCATTCAATGAGTTATTCGAAGATCGAAGATGATAGATATGGAAGATGAAGGGATTTTGGTTATCATAAAAATAGAGTCGCCACCTAGTTTAAGAAAAGTAGAAAAACAAATAGAGATTCTGGGCTCGGGGGCCAAAGGTACAATGAGGGGAAGGTGTTAGGCACCCCTTTCTGCCCAGTCGTGAGACTGGCCCATAGTTGCTTGACATAAGATTAACACATGCTCTATGTAATTCTAGCACATAAACTGATTAATTAAGCCTTTAAATAGTTAATAAGGTGTGCCGAGATGATAAGTAAACATGCATAAGAAAGCAAAATAAACAATGTCCCAGGGAGATGGATCTCGCGGCCGGTGAATGGTTGTCACGGCAGAGAGATCCTCCTGGTTTGATGTACCGGCCGATGGATCAAAGACCTAGCTGATGTTCTTACTCACACTAGACCAAACGATTAACAGGTAATCAGAAAACTTTGATTGAGCATAAAAACAAAAATTAAATTGAACCAGAGGCCCCTGGGCCTCACCACCTTGATCCCTCAGTAGCTTGATTGCTTTGGATTGAATGGGATTGAATGATTACTTCTTGAGAACCCTAGGGTTATGGTTTATTGTCGGATTTGTGGCTACCTTCGGGAGGTTGGGGCTTTTGTTGAGGGGATGTGAGAGTGTATTTTTGCAGAATTTCATGGTTGATAGAAGTATGTTGGTCTCTTAATTTCAAAGCTGAGGGCCCCTTTATATAGGCGTAGGGATGACACAACTCAACCAATCAAAACACACGGTTGTAATTGGAGTTATAGAGTGATACAAACTCTTTATGGTGATCCCTAAACGTGGCCCAAATGCATCGAAAAAGGGTGCTAGGGTTTTGTGAACGGATCAAACGATCGACAGAACGTTTTAGAATATGGAAAATAGACAATCTGGCGGCCGAGAAAAGGATGTGGTAGCCGAAGAATTGATGTTGCGGCCCAGGAATGGACTTAGCGGCCAGCTAATCGATCTCTCAGGGAGATTTTCAAGCAACAGGCTTCACGGGTGAAGAATTGAAGTTGGAGCCGTGTGATCAATGTCACGGCCAACAGATGGATTCTCCTAGCATTTTGTACTTCTGTAGACACCCCAATTTGGCCTAACGATTATTTCAACTCCCACCTTGGGACCATCCCGATGATGATACAGATTCGATGATTGCTGATTGCTTTTTGATGAAACCCATGGACTTATGGTACGAACTTTGAGCCACTTAGAGGACCCAATCCAGAGCCAAATAGCCTTTCAGATAGAAATATAGTGTGTTAGGAAAATCCATCGACCGGCCGCAACATCAATTTCACGGCCTTAACATCCATTCCTCACCCGAGCAACCTGTTGCACCCAAAATCTCCCTGAGAGATCGAAGCCTCGGCCGCTGATCAATGGCTCGGCCGCTACATCCATTTCCAGGCCGTGACATCCTTTGCTCGGCCGCGGATCGGCCTTTTTCGCTCTCGAACCTTCTGCCGGTTGATCGATCCACCGCCTCTCCGATGCGTCGACTACGTTCAAGGATTACGTTGAAGAGTTCGAGTTACAATGCAAATGCAATTGTAACCCGTGATTTGATTGGACGAAGTGTGTCATCCCTTTGCCTATATAAAGAGGCCTTTGGCCTCCGAAAAGAGACCACGAGATACAACGAAAATCCTCAAGATCTATACACATTCAAGCCACGAAATTCTGGCTATACACTCCCAAAAACCCTTGCAAAAGGCCCAACCTTCCATAGGCGGCCATCAATCAGACGATCCAACCGGAGTTCAAACCCTAGCCCTAGGGTTTCGTCAAGTAGCAATCAATCAGCCAATCTCCATCGATCCAAAGCAATCAAGCAACTGAGGATCAAGGTGGTGAGGCCCAACGCCTCTGGTTTGGTTTATTTTATGCTTAATTTACTAATCGTAGCCTTCCGATAGTCTATTAAACTTTACATGCGGTGTGAGGAAGAACACCACCGGGCCGATGCCTCGGCGATTACATTAAACCAGGCCCAATTCCTCGTAGTGACATCCATTCACCGCCGAGTAATCGATCTCACGCTACGATTTTGATTTGTTCTTGCTTTCTGATGCATGATTTATTTACAGTCTCGGCTCACCTTATTAACTGTTTAAAGGATAAAAATAGACTACGTGTATGGATAGATAAAGCATCTATATGTCTTATGTTGAATGATTATGGGCTAGCCTCGCGGCTAGGCAGAGAGGGGTGCCTAACACCTTCCCCTTACTGACACTCCCCGCCCCGGAACAACACCCAGAGTGGGCCCGAACCGACACGGCCACGTGGCATTCCACACAAAAGACAAACAACTAAACGACAACCAAGTAAGAAATTGAGTAAAACCCCAGCAGAAGACTTAATATTAAAATAACAAGATGTCTAAGGTAATCACAAACTTGCATTGTACAAACGATAACCAACATGTTTACAAACTTTAAGTCAAAAGTACTTAACAACGTTAGTCACAAAATGAGTTTAGCAAAAATAAGAGATTGACCCATTACAACCAACTCGACTACAAACACCAACACTCGATCCCAATTCAAGTGTCCTCAAAACGCCGACCGGTAGTGGACCAACTCTACGACCACCTGTGACCTGGCAATCCAAAAGGAAAACCAGAGTGTGTGAGATATAGAATACATTCCATAAAATACTACAATACCCGAAGGAATATTTCACTTGAATGTAAATCACACAAAACTCGATATAAGTACTCAATCGTACAACCACATACATAAACACCAACATACAGTGGACGTCTACCACATCCCATGTACCCAAGGTATTGTGTCCCGCACACCACATTCCCATTCACCGTTAATTAGACGGCATGGCCCACGATATGGTGTGACTCACTCCACAATCCTTTAGCAGGTACAATCAACACCCAACAACCACATATCATTAGCTAAATTCCAAATAGCCTGATACACAACCACCACCATCATATAATACTTTATTGAACATAACCATATCAAACACACTCACCTTCGTGTCGACTGAAGTATGCCAAACTAAGGTTTCGGCACCTCCCGAATGACCGGCTCTTTACCTAGCCACAAGTCGATTCATATTAGTTACGAATTCAACGATTACTCGACACAAGGTTATAAAGCTAACAAGAAGCCAACCAATGTCTAACGGATACAAACATGTCCATGTTAATACCTAAAAGTGTCCCAAAGATAAGTGTTACGCTAAAACACAACACAACACCCCAAAATAATAACACATTTACAACCAGCCTGACTTTAAATGACCATAAATTTTAATTGGCTTAGAATCAGATCATGAGACCAACACCAATGGAAAGTACGTTCCGAGTACTTCAATTTCGATATAAAATTTGCCCAAAACGGAGTCCGGATGAAAAAGTTATGCCCGTTTGAAGTTTTGCCAAAAATGCAGATTTTTTGAATACCTACCGGTAGGTATTCAATACCTACCGGTAGAATACTAGAATTTCACAAAAGTGACCCCGCTGGACAACGTTTCTACCGGTAGGTCCAAGATTCCTACCGGTAGAACCTGGGTTTCGTGCAGAAAACTCAATTTGAACACCCTGCAACTCTAAACTCCAAAACTCATCAATAATTCATCCAAACCTCATCAAAACAACACCAAAACTTCACCAAAACACACTTAAACACCAACCTCCTCACAACAACACTCTCATAAGCATCAAAACAAGTATAACCACACAAGTGAGAATATTCAAGCTATGGGATTTCTTGAGTTCAAGAATACTCCAACCATATCCCCATCCATGGACTACAAACTACAAGAAACCAAGTACAACCCAAGAAATAAGGAAATTACCTTGCTAGAACTTCAATCTAAAAGTGTGTAAGCACAAAATTCACTTCTCCTCTTCCTCTCTTCTCAACCGTGTCTCTCTCTCTCTCTCTCTCTCTACGCTAGAACCAAGATTGAAATAAAGGAGGAAATATCTCCTAAAATATCCCCCAGGATATTTGATAAAGGCTCAAGGGAAAATTATCCCATGCTAGTGAAACCACATGCTCACCCATGCTCCACCCTTATATCACACATAAGACCCTCAAACATACATCATAGGCAAATCAACCCCGAAAACATATAATTCAATGAAAAGATGAATTAAATACTCTAATATCTGGGACGGGTATTACACTTACTGTACTTTTGGCTTCCGTACCCAGAATCTCTACTTATTTCCTAGTTTTAATAAACTGGGTGGCGACTCTGTTTTGATGATAACCGCTATCGTGTGGTGATACCTCTAGCCATGGAAGTATCCACGATCTTGGTTTATGAAGCAAGCAACCAATCGAGCAAACAACGTGATGAGCCAACTGTATGGCGATGCCCCATTTGGGAGGTGTCTACAACGACGATACGCAAAAGTCCCGAATGGGCACGTGAATGTTGTCTTCTCTTGGTCCTCCAAAGCCACTTCAATTTGATTGTACCCGGAATACCCGTCGAGGAAACAATAAAACTTGTGGCCGGCCACCCTTTCCAATCTGAGAGGAAATTCAATTTTGTCGCTAAAAAGTTACATTTAGCGAGGAAATTAAATTTTCTCGCCAAAAAGTTACCAAATGTAACCCTTTTGCAAGGTAATTTGTTTTCCTCGTTAAATGTAACCTTTTGGCGAGAAAATATTTTGTCGCCTTTTTTAGAACTCATTAAATTTTTTATATGTAAGTCGTTATTAATTATGTTCATGTATTTTTAATATCACGATGGTAAGGGATAATAAACTACATAGTTCAATATCATTAGCAAATTTATTACGATAAAAAAGTGATAAACGGAAAAAAATTGTTTCCTCGCCAGTCACATTGAATTGATGAAATAAAAAATATGTTTCTCACGATTATATGAATTCACTTTTCCCCAACTGAAATTAATTGTTAACAATGTCAGTATGTTCAAATTGAACTAAAATTTATTGTTTGAATGCAAACATTTTTAAGGACATGCTAAAAAAAAGTTCATCGCATAGTTATTGTCAACAATCAATGCAAATGATCAGTTGATCTAGAAAAGAGGTCCTCTCGCAAGCAACGCACTGTTGCTCGCTCTTCAATTGAATTCGAGTACAAGGCTATTGTTGATGTGGCCGCCGAATTAACTTGGGTTCAGTCACTCCTCTTCGAACTTGGTCTTTATATCTCTGCCACTCCATTAGTGTGGTGTGATAATGTTGGTGCAACATATCTTACAACCAATCCCGTCTTCCATACCTGCACAAAGCATGTTGAAATTGATTATCATTTTATGCTTGACAAAGTCGCTCAGGGTGATATAACTGTCCAATATATTAGCACCAAGGATCAAATTGCTGATATTTTTACAAAAGGACTTGCATCTTCTCGCTTTCGAACACTGCGTTTCAATCTGATGGTCATGCCTCGACCATCAGCTTGCAGGGGGATGTCAACCAATCAATGCAAATCAGTTGATCAAGAAAAGAAGTCCTGATAATGTTAGCCATTTCAGTGGTTATCTTATTTTATCATTTGCAATATCTTTTGTAAAGGTTATCACTTGTATGTTTATCTTTTGTAAAGCTTATCACTTGTAACCGTATTTGTATATGAATACCCAAGGAATAGAACACTCTAGGTAATAGAGTGCATTCATCAATTCTATCGTATTGTTCTTTTGACTGTTATAAACCCAAAAAAAGGACTGGACATAGAGATTATAAGTTTGTGGATGAATGATATGCTTTATAGAAAAAGAACGCATGGGATATATGGATTGCTTTTCGTAGAGATAACTGATTATTAATTCATACAAAAAAAATTAATGAAAAGCTAAACAAAAGATAAAGTACTTAATAATTGCGAATTGTATTTTCAAAATATCTCAAAGTTAGATAGACACTAATCTATTTTCAAAATATGTAAGGTTAACCCAATTTAAAAAGAAACATAACAAATTATTACTATTGTAATATTGTAGTTCAGTTAAAATTGTTATGGGCGCATATACACAGTAAGAACAGATTAACCCACCAAAAAAAAAATCGTATTTGCAGAAATTTAAAGTGCTCAAACTAGTTTAGGCACTACAAAAGGTTACTAAACTTTAGAGATAATTAAAGCTAAGTATAAAATAAATAAATTTAGAAAGGTATAACGATTTATTAAAGATATATAACAAAACATTAAATTATTAAAAAATACAATAAAAGCGAATAATATTAAAGATTTAAAAAAGAAGTTTAAAGAACAAAGGGACTAAAATTAGAGAGAAAGGTTTAAAGAAACAAATTTAGAGAGGTGAAAGGATGTACAAAAGGTTTGTATATAAAAAAGGCAAAGGTTTGAATTGGAAAGGAAGTTGGTGTAATGGATGGAGTGAATGCCTCCATACAGGAGGCCACAATTCGAATTTGTGCGGAAGCAAAGGGCAAAGGAGATGGAGAATTATCTTGTTTTTAGTTTCAAGAGTTTTAGTGAGGAAAAATGTCCTCGCCTATTTTGTAAACATTGCATTAGTCTAGTGAGGAAAAACTATAGCAAGGAAAAAATTCCTCGCTAATTGTGTCAGAATAGGCGAGGAATTTTTTTTTTCCTCACAAATTCTTTTTGTGATAGGTTGTTGGTGAGGAAAACGAGCGAGGAAAAGTTTCCTCGCAAATTGAAATCAGTTGTTTTGGCGAGAAAACTAAATCCTCGCTACAAGCCTTTTGTGTTGCAGTGACTGAAAGTCCTAAGGTTCACAGGAAGTCAATCAGCAATCACTGTATCCATATCATCACTAGAATGGTTCTAAGGTGGGACTTGAAATAATCGTTAGGCCAAATTGGGGTGTCTATAGATGCCCCTCTTAGACTGAACTTAGATGGATCGCGAGACATGTTTAAGTAAGAGTCAAAGCTGTAAAAGCAAAACAATTTGGTCCAACCACTATTCCAAGGGTTTTTTGAAAAAGGTTTTAGTTATGGTCGTGCAGGGAGGCTGCCTACGTATTCCACAGGGGAAATTCAGACCAACCGTAGTTCGGAGGGCAATAAAGAAAAAGAAAAAGTTTGGAGGGTTATAAGTAGAAGACGTACCTTCGGGCTTTTAAAAGCTATAGTGTGACGTACCTAGGCTAAGCCAAGATTTTGGCGAAGAATAGTTCAAGTTGCGCGGGGCTGCCGGAGAGCGTCCTTAGTATTTTGGGGTAGATCAATACACAGCGGGTGAGTCATTTGCTTTTCTTGATCATCCTGACTTTGACTGGGAAGAGCTCAGTAGAGTAGCCTATCCTTGTGAATGAGTTGGAAGGAATTGATATATTTGGGGTGGAATCCAAACCATCTTCCGGAGATGAGTTGGACGCCAGTTTTTGAGATATGGAGGGCGTGAGGCCAGTAACATGGAGCACGGAGCATTGAGATAAGAGAACCAAGGCGCGGAGCTGGTTACAGTCATAAGGCAAGAGCCTAAGGAGCTTTGAGTTTGAAGTGATTTGAACAGAGGTGTAGAATTGGTTGCATTCTGATGGTCTATGCACAGAGCTTTCTCATCATAATTTTTTTGGCGTAGAGCCAACAGATCGAGGTGCTGGACCGATCAATAAAGCCAAGGCGTAGAGCCAGTTGATTGCAGGATTGACCTGTTTCATGAGAGATAAAGGCAAAGTACATGCATATGTGATGATGTTGGTTAGATTGTGAGCAGATATGATGATGGTGATGTAATTGATGCAGACTCTATGTGATTGTGATGATGCAATATGCACAGGCCCGTGCGTGTGTGTTTGATTCAAGCGTAGAGCTTCTTTCAAGTTCTAGACTTGAGCATTCAGAGCATAGAGCTCGAGCATTCGGACGGCTGAATCCGAGCATTCAAAGTACAGGCTTTGAGCATCCAGTACGCAGTGGTTGGGCATCCAAGCGTAGAGCTTGAGCATTCAAGTGTAGAACTTGAGCATCCAGTACACAGTGGTAAGGCATTCGAAGAGCTTCTAGCATTCAAAATGTTGGATTTTGAGCATTCAAGCGTAGAGCTTGAGAACAGATGATATCTTGTTGACTGGGGTGGCGTATAGCCTGCTGAGGATTATTTACAGCGTAGAGGCAGTTGAGATAGTGGTCATAGAGTTGCTAGTTTGATGAATGCGGGCGTTGAGCCGTTGAGGTGGCGAACGTAGAGCTGCCAAAGTGAGCATGGGTAAAGCCGCTGAGGTAAGCTTGGGCGTAGAGCCATTGAAGTAGCGAGCATAGAGCTGCTGAGCGATAGTGAGCTTGGAGCCATTAAGATGGTGAATACAGGCGTAGAGCCGTTGAGATGGTGGGCGTAGAGCTGCTGAAGTAGTGAGCGTAGAGCTGCTGAAGGTGGTTGAATACGGGCATAGAGCTGTAGAAGTAGCCAGCGTAGAGCTGCTAAGTGATAGTGAGCTTGGAGTGGCTGAGGTGTGGAGTTGCTGACTGTGTTTGATGGTGGCAAGCATAGAGTCGTTGAATGGCTTGAGCACGTGGTGCTGCTGGGCTGCTGAGTGGGTGAATACGAGCGTGGAGGCATCGAGATGGTGGATGTGGTCGTAGAGCCTGTTGAGATGAGCGAATATGGACTTTGAGCCGCTGGAATGGTGAAACAGCGAGATGTGCAGTGTTGCTGAGATAATGAGATGGTGGGCATGGAGCTACTGGGAGTGAGCCTATAGCTGCTTTAGGGTTGCTGGAGTAGCGAGCATAGAGCTGCTAAGTTGGTCAATGATAGCAAGCCTGGAGCTGCTATGGGAGGGAAGCTACTGACCGATTTTGATGGTGAGGAGTATGGTGCTATGCAAAATGAGCTCAGGGCTGCTGGGAGCATGAAGCTGCTGAGAAGGATATAGGCATAGAACCGCTAAGTGACTTGATGGTGGGATAATGAGCTTAGAGCTATTGAATGATCGAGTAGCTTGACTGCCGTAGGCGGGCACCGAGCGAAAGCTTCTACTTGGGAAAACCTCCCTACAGTGATCCTGCTTTTCGCGGAGAGAGAGCTTCTTTATGCTTGGGCGTGCCCCCAAGGCAGATTCAAAATGGTTTTGTTGGTTGAAGACCCAAAATCTCATTTTTGCTTGAATTCAGTGCATCGAGCAAGATCTACTGCTGTTGTAGGAAATAGATTAAGAGGCCAGGAAATCGATCCAGCAACTGAATAATGAATTTCTCGGCCGCATAATCAAAGTCTCGGCCGCGTAATCGCTTCATTTCCCAAGCTTTATAAAAGGCCAAGGCTTCAGTCGTTTTATTTCACCTATCTCTCTCTTCTCTTCTCTTCGTTTTCTCCACGTCCAAGAGCTTTTCTGAGGATTCCTCTGCGTCCCTTCGGTTTCTTCACCAATCTCGGGCAACATGTCAGCGTGGCTGGTATGCGCGGAGGGAGTTCGCGTTGTTCTTGGACTTGTCTTGATGCTTGATTATGGACCCTTGCATAGGGTGCTTGCTTCCGTGACGTGGAACTCCTGGGGTGGCAGTGGTATGTGGTATGATGATTTTTCTACGCCGCGTGGTGTCTCTTCTGCACCACAGTGCTTCTTTGGTACACGTCACCTAGGGGTGTCCTTTTCTTTATTGCAGCTAGTCTCTGGTGTTCAGACCACCAGAAAATTCAACATCTTTTTCGCCTTCTTTTGTTTTTCTGCACAGGTTAGTCCGACAGGAAATTGATGTACAATTTGTTTAGGAAAATGTGGGATGATCCTCTTAGTGATGTAATAAAACTTTTATTTAACGAAACAAAGCCTTTTGTTCTGATGATTGATCATGTATGGTTTTATTTACACCGTATATGTATCATAGAATTGATAACCCGATGAAAATTCAGTGAAATGAATAGAACCGTGGAAATGCTTTGTTTTTGAGCCATTCTGGCGGCCGATCCAGCGATCTAGTGGTCGAGGGATCGATTCATCTTCCTGGGTTTGACTTTGAGTCAACCTTGATTTTCTTGGGCCAAAGAATCGATCCTACGGCCGTCATATTGAAGTGCCGACCGTTAGAACGACCAAATTGATGAGGATTTAGAATCTGATTATGATTCGAACTAGGACTCAACCTATCCTATAAGTAAGCGTTCTATGAACTCGATTGCATTGTTAGCAATCGTTGCTTGCACATGGCACAACCAATCCTTGATCAGTGGTTGGATTCCTTCAACGGCCTTGACCGTCTACACTTTAAGTCCTTTGGTATGGATTTCATTTTCTCTCTTCGTCAAATTCCTGTGAATTTTGCTTTCCTTCAAGCAGCCACTAGCTTGTGGGATCCGATTCTTCATGTCTTTCGATTTAGGAGAGAAGAATTATGTCCTACCATCGAGGAGTTTGCAGCTATCATGGGTCATTCGGATAGAGAAGGTCTCATTATTCCAAACCCTTTGTTTAACCGGAGCAACCTTCTGAAGGATTTGTTCCAAGTTCAGAAACACGAAGTTAGGTTCTTCATGGTAGATGCAAGGTTGGAAACCTTACAGTTTGTTCAGCGTTTTGGTACAGCTGAAGCTCATCATCAAGTCTTTCAACAGAATCATGCTTCCATGCATTGTGTGTTTATTACTTGCTTGGACCTTCCTCGGGCCATGCTGATTCCATGCTGCTTGATTTCGCTCAACAGGTGGGAATCCTTGTAGGTTTTGCTGGTTTAGTATTGGCAGAGACCTTGATGGGTCTTGATACGGTGAAGAGTAATCCAACAGCCCAATTCTCGGGCAGTCCTTTGTTTCTGCAGGTTCACTGTTTACTTGTTTATTGGCAAGTTTTATCTTTTTGTTCATCACTCTTTTATTTTGGCTCACGTGTTCTCACTGCTCGCAATTTTCCCTTGTTTTCTAGGTTTGGCTTTATGAGAAGCTGAGGGTATGGGATGTGCCAGAGCAGCTTCCCTATAGTTCAAACCATTGGGCAGAGCGTCGTGTGACTAGACAGTTTCCAACTGAGGCTGCTTGGAAGGCATGGATGGAGACTCGCAAGGGTGATAGGATTCAATGGGTTTGCCTCTGGTATGACATCAAGAGTATGACTATGAGTACCATGAACCATTTTGGTGTAGCAGTGATTGGTATCACTCAAGTTACCTCCTACTTTCCTGCTCGCTTTCAAAGACAATTCAGGGCAGAACAAGTCAAGATCTTTGGTGATCCTGAGTATGCTGTTTCCAAGGTTCATGATGCTAACCTTCATCGCAATGTGCTTCGTTTATGGCCGAATCGAGTGACGCAAGACGTTGCTAAGAATTTTGCTGACAAGCTATCAGGTTCGTACAAGCGCTGGTTGGAGCAAAACCTTTTGAGGGACAAAAGTGCGAAGAGAAGGAAGACCTAGAGATTGACAAGTTGCTTATGTTTTTCAAAGGATATTTTTTGCTTGATTCTAGCTTTCATAGATTGAGAATCGTTTCGAGCTTGCTTTTCCTTTTCCTTTGGAAATAATAAACCATTTTGTTGTTTTTATTGAAAATGTTGTTGCCATGGTTTGAGTATGCTTAGGATAGACCTAGAAATTTGAAAGTAATGATGATAGCAGTGGCCAAATCTCTATCTAGATATGGCCTATGTATCCCATGGAGGGAATCAGGCCATAAACGTAGTTCCCACAAGATTTGTTTCCTTTTGTTTTGTTTTTTGGTTAGGGTTCACTCGTGTATTTTCCTCTCCTTTTATGCTCTTGGTTTTGCCTAAATCGCCCTCAAGGGTTTTCAGTCTAGCGAGCGTTTTCATTTAAGCCTTAGTTTTTGCCTAAGTCGCCCTTGCGGGTTTTCGACCAAGCAGCCTGCTCTAATTTTTGCTTGGGTTCGCCCACCCTTGTGATTTTCGTCCCAACGAGCATCTCTCAGGGGTAATACTTCCTCAACTTGTCGATGTTGACCGGTATTACAAATTCCATCCCATCCAAGTCTTCAATGTATGATGCTCCTCCAGATAGTACGTGCTTGATAAGGTAGAGGCCTCCCCAGTTTGGTATAAACTTGCCTCTTGGATCTGAAACGTGGCGACAGATTGCTTTGAGCACCATATCTCCCACCTTGACGTCTAGTGGCTTCACCTTTTTGTTGAATGCTCGTGCGATGTGGCGTTGATACCCTTGCACATGGTATAACGCTCTTAGCCTTCTTTCATCTAGCAATGCTAACTCATCGTAGCGGTTTTGAATCTAGTCTTCTTCTATCATTCCTGTTTTAGCCAGAACCCTTAGCGAGGGTAGCTCTAGTTCGATAGGCAAGACAACTTCCATCTCATAGACCAGGGAATAGGGGGTAACCCCAGTTGAAGTTCTTTCAGTGGTTCGATAATCCCATAGTGCTAGCAGTAGCATTTCTGGCCAATCTGTGTATGTGTCAGTAGTCTTCCGCAGAATCCTCTTGATGTTCTTATTTGTAGCCTCAACTGGTCCATTGGTTTGAGGTCGATACGTTGATGATCGATGATTCTGTATCCCAAATTCAGCAAAAAGTTTCTTTGTTGCCCCCTTGAAGTGAGATCCATTATCACGAATGAACTCGTGAGGTACACCATACCTATAGATGATGTTGGTGCGAATGAACTTGGCCACATGAGTGGCATTGAGAGTTGCATAAGAGGCTGCTTCCACCCATTTGGTGAAGTAGTCGATAGCCACTAGAAAGAACTAATGCTTGTATTTTCCCTTTGGATTTATACTCCCAATGACATCTATGCCCCAAGTGGAGAATGGCCAAGGGGATGTCATGCTATATAATTCCGTAGGGGGAATACACAGGTGGTTAGTGTGAGTTTGACATTTGTAACAGCGGCGTACATAGTTAGCAAAGTCAGCTTCCATTGTAGTCCAGTAGTATCCTTGACACATGATTTTCTTCGCCATTGTTGCCCCATTCAAATGTGGCCCATAGATTCCTTCGTGTATTTCTTCCATTACCTTGTGACTGTCTAATGTCGTGACACAAAGTTGATTCAGACCCAAATGTGCCCTTCGATATAATGCTCCTCCGCAGACTACAAATCGGGCGACGAATTTTCATGAAGCCATCTTGTCCTTTGAGGTGGATTCGGAGGGGTACTATAACGCTCCGAATTTTGGGTACGTTAAATAAACATTATATTGAAAATCTAAGTAGAGTCTGGCCCATTATTACATCATAACTCGCACAAGAGTTCATATTTACACAAGGAAGGGAAACTAAAGTGCCTAACTACAGCTCCGCCTGCTCCTCCATCCGAGCTAGCTCCTCAGCTCTGAAAGCCTCCAATGTGTACTACTCATCTTGATCATCTACAAAATCTGACACATTATACTAGCGTCGCCACCAGTATAATATGTTAGGGTCACCAAAGGTAACACCATGAGCTACAAAAGCTTAGTAGAATAATCCTAAACCCACTAACCATAACTTACACATAGCAAATCACAGATATAGCATACAAGGTCATGAACAACACATGCATATTCGATAAAGATAACAACAATGAGACATCCACAATCCTTAATCTATCGTTGGTGTCTGTGATATCTGAATTTCTCCTACGCGACTCATCGTAGACTGTGTCTCATTTCCACCTTAACAAATCAACATTTCAAAAATCATTTTTGACACACCTAATCTCGATTCCGTCGTTCCAGTCTCCCGAGTATCCTCACAATGGTTCCGTCGCACCGGGTTCCCATTGGCACACAATTTGCATTGGCTCATGTCCACGGATAACCAAGCCACACCTCGGTTCCGCCGCTCCAGGTTCCCGTGTATCCTCACCACGGTTCCGCTGCTTCGGGTTCCTATGGGAATGCACACAACCTCACAATGGTTCCACTGCTCCGGGTTCCCATTGGCGTACACACACACACACCACACAATGGCTACCACGTCCGGCCATTATGTAGTTTCAAAAATATTTTTCCATTGCAACACGTTTTTTCATTAACCACACCCTAGGTGTCATGTTTCTACTTCCTCGATTTTCGTGTCTCGTTTTCATGCTTCAACTCTGCAATAGGACTTTTCACATAAGTACACATAAATCATTCATTTTAATCTTGAAACTAAACTAGCAAGATCATTCAACTTTATATTACTTAACACGCTAAATTCACAACTTAAAGCATAACGCCACATGTACTGACGCCTTTGGAGTGGAAACCACTTATGCTTTATCACACAACCACAAGTAATGCAAGCAATATGTAGACCAGCTCTTAACCAATTTAAAGATCAAAATACAAATACTTTCAATCAAGTTCTATATCTCGAAATCTGTTCTTCTTTCTTTTTGGAAAGTTCAAAACTTCATATGTTTATATGGAGTAAAAGTTGATTATTCAACGTGTTCATACTTCCAATAGCAATTTAACTATCATACATTTCAACATGCAACAATAACACATTTCCATTATACTTAGAGTTAGAGTGTTTAAGAATATTCTACAAGATTGTATCTTCTTTTCAAGATTTTAGTAAAACGAGCTTGCTAGTTATTTCTAATACTTTAACTTGTCGTATCATAAGCAAACATAACCAAAGTTATACTAGGGAAAATGAGTAGAGATTAATCTACAAGATCGTATTTTCATTTCAAGATTTTAGCAAAACGAGCTTGCTAGTTATTTCTAATACTTTAACTTGCTTTATCATAAGCAAACATAAACAAAGTTATACTAGGGAAAATGAGTAGAGATTAATCTACGATACTTAGAGTTGGAAGGTATAGGAAAAATATACCGTTCTTCTTGGCAGCAGTGACGACTACGGAGGAAAGAAAGTACGCCGGACGGAGTAACTTGCTACGGTGAGCTTCCAGTAGCTTCGAAAGAGGAAGGTTTCTCTCGATATTAAATTTTGACTAATACAGCTGCAACTTTTGGATCGAAAGGGTGGTTGAGTGGCGGTTTAGTGGCAGTCTTGGATGAGTTTCTTGAAGAACTAAGGAAGGACTCAAGAACAAGCATGAACAAGACAAGAATACAAGACTTTCTAGAGAGACTAGTTGAAAAATGGATGGTGTGAGTTGAATGGCAAGTATGGGGTGCTATTTATAGCCGAAGATTGACTCCCTCTCTCTCCTCCTTGGCCGGCCTCTCTCTCTCCCTTTATCCAATGGATTTTTTTCGATTGTGTTGTCATTTCAAGCCTTGAAAGCATACAAAGATCTTCCTTCCTTGTACTTCCATTTTAGGACAACTTTATGTTATTTTAAAGGGTTCCTAGTCTTGTCTAGTACTTAGGGGACTTGTTTATATATGAAAGGGCAAGGAAAATCTAGATTTGGTTGTAATGATGTAAGAAGACTATGTACTTTCCAAATCTCCCTCATATCTTTCCATCTCTCTCCCTCTCACTTAGTACAAGGTACCTATATATGTATATATGTATATATATATATATAACTTGAGTTGGTAGGAGAGAATCCAAGATGATACAAAATATCTCTCTCTCTCCTATCTCTCCCTCTCCCTCTCCCTCTCGGCTTTCTCTCTCTCTCTCTCCATTGTACTTTGTATATGTATAAGTCCATGTATATATATATATATATATATCTATAAGTACACCTAAGTACTATGTAATCTAATAAGATTTTCCAAGGGTCAATCTAGGCAAGATTTGATCAAGATTCTCTTAATAAAATAATTTTGAGGTACAAGTACAATTTACAGACACGAAGTGGGTACAAACACTAAGTAGATTAGGATCGTGAGAGAACACAGGAAGATATATGAACACACACACGAAGTGGGTACAAACACTAAGTAGGTTAGGATCGTGAGAGAACACAAGAAGATATATGAACACACACACTTGGTATTAGACTGACTTAGTTTATAAACGGGTGGTGCTCCTCCTTTTATAGACGTAAGGAGGAGCTGATTGCATCACATAATACATCATACAAATAGTACATCCTATAATTAAGATTTACTATTACAAGGCTTGACTACTTGACTTGTCACGCCCCAGATTTTAGAGATAAATAAGCAAACATTTTATAAGAGCAAATAGGGGGTTCCATAACCACTTCATAAAAAAAATACAAGTTTGATAAGTCTACAAATGGGCACCCTTGCCCCAAAGGTGGAGTACGGTAAAATACTAAAGTTATTACAAACATTAAGTCAAAAGGGATGAAATAAGGGAGTTACAAACTCATCTTTCCAAAATAACAACACAAAAGATAACCAACTAACTCCTCGTATGTGTCATGCATCCATGTCAAACAATCCATGCCGACTCCGTCTAATGTCCATGCGGGGTACCTGAAAATGATAAGGATGAGCTACACTAGCCCAGTAAAGGTCTATCTACTTCATTTGAATGGAATGTAATGCAATGAGCATGAGAAATAATGGGGATGATACCACAATGGATAAGAAACGAGTGTTTTTTTTTGTCATTTGTGTGGAATACATTTCATTTGGAACCCATTATGTCCTCTTCGTTCCGTAAAACCCAATTTTATTCTCCAAAATCACCATTTGATTCCAAGTCCTTCCGTTTGTTCAAAAATCGGGAATTTTGAGTCCCGTAGCCCCTGCCGAGTGTTTTGGGTCTCGTCACCCCTGCCAAGTATTTAGGGACGTCTCCCTAGGACCTCGTCGCCCTCTGCCGAGTAATTTCGGGCCTCGTCACCCCTGCCGAGTTCACGGGCCTCGTAACCCATGCGTTTTGGGTCTCGTCACCCCTGCCAAGTATTTAGGGACGTCTCCCTAGGACCTCGTCGCCCTCTGCCGAGTAATTTCGGGCCTCGTCACCCCTGCCGAGTTCACGGGCCTCGTAACCCATGCCCCGGGTTCACCAAAGTGACCCGAGTAATCACATCTTTCTTACAAACTCCATTCCACGTCAATTACCATCAGAACACTTCATTTTACAACCCACCGTATCCTATACGTGTCCACAAGTGTCCCATATCAAAATCCACAAGTTTTCGTCAAAAGTTCATCTACAACGCACGTCTTAATTCTCAAAGTTTAGTGTTCATGTTCGTTAAATTAACGGGTCAACGAATTCATTGAGGATGTTCAAAATATGATAATTATACGATGAATCGATGGGGAATGGGGTTTAGAAGTCCAATTTATCGAGTTTATACGTTGGAAACATGAACGGGGGTCAAAGGAATGTCAAACGGGCAAAATCCCAAAATTTCAAAAAAAGTGGTCAGTCACGGGACCTCTCGTTCGGACGAGGATTTGCTTGGTCCAGACGAACGAAGCTGCGACAGTGCAAAAATGACAGATTTTTCCAAAAATGGAGGGGATCTCAACCCAATCACTTCCAAACATAAAACTAAGCTAGAATATGATCAAATACACTACATAAGCACTTAAATGAAGTAGAAATCAACCCTTACCTCAATGATCAAGCCTCAAAAACGTGATTAAAGCTCAAAAACGAAACCCTAAGCTCAGACTTTGAACCGGACTGATTTTCGATCTTCCAAGTCGAATCGAAAGCAATGCAGGCTTGAAATTGCAAGAGAAACCTTGGGAGTTGATGGGTCTTGGCTTGGGTTGAGTTGAGGGGATGAATTTGTGAGAGATTGGGAGGGTTTTGGAGAGGAATAGAGAGATAAAAGGCAGCAGACTGCTGCTGCCCGAAAATGAGCAAAAAATGCTCTTTTTTTCCTTCTTTTTCTTATTTTAAACATCACCCATTCTTTACACATTACACCCTTAACTTATTTGTGCATTCCAAACAAATCCAAAGCTATTAAAATCAACCCAAGTCCACTTCTTTTAACATTTTATTCACAACCTCACATTTCCCCGAAATTATTATTATTATTTTTTTTTCAAAAGTCTTTAGAAATTTTTTTTTTTCGGGTCTCTACATCCTACCCTCCTTACAAAAATTTTGTCCTCAAAATTTCGTGTCCATGTTAAACAAGCAACTAAGTGTTCATGTACTTCGTGTCCCATGCAATGCATGACCAATTCTAGAATGTAATACACAATAAACTTAAAACAAGACTCACATCGATTACGCGGTAAACAAATCCGGGTACTTCTCTTTCATCTCATCCTCCCTCTCCCATGTGGACTCCTCACTCCCAAAATTATTCCATAAAACCCGCACTAACCGTATCGTCTTACCCCGAAGTACTTGGTCACGTGAATCTAGGATACGTATCGGCTTCTCTCCAAACGATGCCTCGGCTTCCAACTCAAGTTCGGACCACTCAAGCACATGTGACGGATCCGGTTCATACTTCTTCAACATTGAAACGTGGAACACATCGTGAATGCCCGACAACCTCGGCGGTAAAGCTAGACGGTATGCGACCTCCCCAATTTTCTTGATAATGTCAAATGGCCCGATATATCGCGGGGACAACTTGCCCCCTCGCCCAAAACGCATCAAACCCCGGCGTGGTGAGATCTTGAGGAACACATGGTCCCCCACCTCAAAAGATAACGGGCGTCGGCGGCGATCGGCATAGCTCTTTTGTCTACTTTGTGCGGTAAGCAAGCGTTGGCGAATTAACTTGACTATCTCGGTTGTTGCTTCTTGCGCGGCTTTTAGTCTCAAGCGAATTGATCTCATGCTCTCGGCGGTTTCTTTGACTAGTTCAGGTCCTACAAGTGTCGCCTCACCCAACTCGGTCCAACACACCGGTGATCTACACGGCCTACCATAAAGTGCCTCGAAAGGTGCCATCTCGATACTAGATTGGTAGCTATTGTTATACGCAAACTCGATCAAAGGTAAGTGATCCTCCCAACTACCTCGAAAATCCATCACACAAGCCCGAAGCATGTCCTCCAAGATTTGGATCGTCCTCTCGGATTGCCCATCGGTTTGTGGGTGGTACGCGGTGCTAAATAAAAGATTCGTACCGAGCGCGGTTTGCAAACTTTGCCAAAATCTAGCGGTGAAGCGCGGATCCCTATCGGACACAATCGATACCGGTATCCCATGAAGGCGAATGATCTCCCGAATATACAAACGGCTTAGCGTCTCCACCGAATCGGTAACTCGAATAGGCAAGAAGTGGGCGGTTTTCGTCAATCTATCCACAATAACCCAAACGGCGTCGTGTCCCCTCGGCGATCGCGGTAACCCCGTAATAAAATCCATCGTAACGTTATCCCATTTCCATTCGGCTACGGGCAAAGGTTGAAGCTCTCCCGCCGGTCGTTGGTGTTCCGCCTTGACTTGTTGACAAGTAAGGCACTTGGACACAAAAATGGCTACATCCCTCTTCATCCCCGGCCACCAAAATTGCCGACGTAAATCGTGATACATTTTTGTCCCACCCGGATGAACGGCCAAAGGAGAGTGGTGAAACTCATGCAAAACCTCATCGCGACACGCAAGTGGTACAAACAACTTCCCATGGAATCGTAGGCTTTGATCGGCGTGAATCACCCACCCATCCCTTGCTTCCCCGCTTAGAAACTTAGCCCGAATTTCCCCCGCTTCCGCGTCACCTTGTTGTACCTCAATAACCCGCGTAGACAAAGTCGAATGAACCGTTAAATTACATAGGGTCACCCAGTCCCGTACCTCTTCCGAATGCAAAGCATAGAAGCCCAAGTCGTTCATCATTTTCCATTTGTCGATAGCTAAACTAGCCAAGTGCGCCGGTTTCCTACTTAATGCGTCCGCAACTACATTTGCCTTTCCCGGGTGATATTGCAAATCGAAATCGTAGTCCTCCATATGCTCCATCCAACGGCGTTGCCTAAGGTTGAGTTCTTTTTGAGAAAACAAGTATTTTAAACTTTTATGGTCGGAAAACACCTCAAACTTTTCGCCGTACAAATAGTGACGCCAACTTTTTAAAGCAAATACTACCGCCGCAAGCTCCAAGTCGTGAGTCGGATAATTTCGCTCATGAGTTTTCAATTGACGAGACCCATACGCCACAACGCGCCCATTTTGCATAAGAACGCACCCAAGTCCCTCCCGCGACGCATCACAATATACGGAGTAGCCAACTCCACGCTCGGGTACAATCAAAACCGGTGCGGTGGTCAAGCGTCTCTTCAACTCTTGGAAGGATTCTTCACACTTATCATCCCAAACAAAACGTGTCCCTTTGCGAGTCAAACGAGTCATCGGTGCCGCCAAACGCGAGAAATCCAACACAAAGCGTCGATAATACCCGGCCAAACCCAAGAAACTCCGAATCTCAAAAACGCTCTTCGGACGCTCCCAATTCAACACGGACTCTATCTTACTCGGATCAACGGATACCCCACCTTGTGATACAACATGACCCAAGAATTTCACTTCGGACAACCAAAACTCACACTTGCTAAGTTTGGCATACAATTGGTGCTCCCTTAAGAGTTCAAGAACAACGGAGAGGTGAGAATGGTGCTCATCTTCGGAAGAAGAATAAACAAGGATGTCGTCGACGAACACCACAACAAACCGATCAAGACATGCACGGAAAATACGGTTCATGAGGTCCATGAAAGTGGCGGGAGCATTAGTCAAACCAAAGGGCATAACCACAAACTCGTAATGACCATACCGGGTACGAAAGGCGGTTTTTGGAATGTCCTCACGACGAACTCGAAGTTGATGGTAACCGGATCTCAAGTCAATTTTAGAAAAACAAGTCGCACCTCGGAGTTGATCAAACAAATCGTCAATTCTAGGCATTGGGTACTTATTTTTGATAGTAACGCGGTTGAGCTTACGGTAATCGATACACAATCTAAGCGACCCATCTTTCTTTTGCGCGAAAAGTGCCGGTGCTCCCCATGGCGAAGTGCTTGGACGAATAAAACCCAAGTCTTGCAACTCTTGCAATTGCGCCTTCAACTCTCGCAATTCGGCTGGCGCGAAACGGTACGGAGGCATAGAAATAGGAGCGGTGCCCGGAAGTAAGTCTATCGTGAATTCGACCTCTCGTTCGGGTGGCAAGCCCGGTAACTCCTCCGGAAATACATCCGGAAAGTCACACACTACCCTCGGCAACTCCCCACGCGTCGACAAATCCTCATCTAATGTTAGGCTAGCAAGCAAGCAAGCAATGGACTCTCTCTCCCGCGGATCGCACAAGTAAAGTTCCAATGGTTCCCGACACTCCCCAAAGAACTCAAAACAATCCCCATCCGGTGGACAAATACGGACTCGACGCTTGAAGCAATCTATGGTAGCATGAAAAGTGGAAAGCCAATCCATTCCCAAGATAATATCAAACCCGGCCATTCCCAATACTATGAAGTCAAAAATAAAGCGGCGGTCCCAAATTACCAACTCACAATCCCGGCATATACGATTTAGAGGTGTCCTACCACCCAACGGTGTGTCGACAAACAATGGTGGACTAAGGTCCTCAGACTCTAACTCCTATGCGTGCACAAAAGATGAGGCTATAAAAGAATGTGATGCACCCGAATCAAATAGGACCTTTGCAAAAGAGTTGAATAAGAGAAAAGTACCCCTCACAACCGTGGTCTCTGGAGCCTGAGAAGTAGAAGTACGAGGTGGCGGTGGTGGTGGTACAGCCGTGGTGATAGCAAAAGCTCTCCCGGGTGTGGTCTAAACCGGTGTGGACGAACTCGCCCCGTGCTCAACCCTGGAGCCCTAACCCGAAGTAGTCTGCCTATGCTGTGTACGACCCTGTGAACCCCTCTGCTGAAAAGTGCCAGACCCCGACCTCGGCTGCTGAACAGAGCCGGACTCACTACGTGCCCCTCCCTGCTGTGGACAAAACCTCGAAATGTGACCAAACCCTCCACACCTAAAACAAGCACCCGGTGCAGAAGGACGTGAAGCCTGAGGGTGTGGACAGTGAACACGAATGTGGCCCGGTTGGCCGCATTTATGACAAGTGACCGGCGGTCGCCTCGAAGTTCCCACGGACCCACTCGAGACCGGTGCTCTAGGTATCGACGGTGGTTGTGATTCCTCTCTTTGCCTCTTCCTACCTTGAACCCCATAAACCCCGGATGAAGTACCCACGGTCGCGGTTGGTTGCCTTACCTCCCCCACCTTTGCTTTCTTGTTGGCCTCTACCGGCGCCTCCAAACTCCTAGCAAGTTCCACCATCTCCGGAAAACTTCTCAACTGGCTACTCATCACAAACATCTTGAGGGTGGGGTCTAAACCCTTCTCAAACCTCCTACATTTTCCCTCCTCGGTAGCTATGAGCTCCGGTGCGAAACGGCCCAAAGATTGGTATTTGATAGCATATTCGGATACGGACATGTCGCCTTGCTCAAGTTTCTCAAAATCGTCCCTAAGTTTCTCACGGTAGGATAGCGGGAAGTATTGATTTTCAAACAAAGTTTCGAATTCAGCCCAAGTTAGATTTTCCACATCCGGCTCATCAACATGACGAGCCGCCCGGTCCGCTCTCCTAGCATCCCTCCGAGCCGCTAAGACCGACTCCCACCACTCATTGGCTTCGCCGGAGAGTTGGCAAGCCACAATCCGTACCCTCATTCCGTCATCGGTTATGTCAATGGCATTGAAAAGCTTTCGAATCTCCGAAAGCCAATGATTTGCTACAAGAGGATCACCACTAGCCCCATCAAACTTCGTTGGATTTAGGCGTTGAAATTCCCTCATTAAGTCCGATGCTCGGGTCTCCGTGTTAGCCCTAGGTTGAGTGAGTGCGGTCGTAAGCAAAGTGACAAGGTTGGCAAGTGTTGGGTTTTGGTCCCCATGTTGGCTCTCCTCGTCATGAACCCTCTCATTTCGAGCATGGCCCCTTGGCCCACTAACCCTACCTCGCCTGGGTGCCCCTCTTGGCGGCATCGTTCTATAAGAAAGATAAGAGAGATAGCTCATTAATGTCAAGTTAGCTCAACGAGTATAAACCTTAAATTATGCCCCAACACGGGTCAACAACTCACGCCTGCTTGGATTATGCATGCACAACTCTACTACGCTTCTATCATGTTCATGAATGTCACACAAGCACACAATGAATGAGAAAATGATTTTTGGGAAGACTTATGCAATGAAAAAGCCCTTGAGACTCATGTCTCCCCACAGTTCCAAAGTTTTCGAGCCTTACGCTCTGATACCAAGTTGTCACGCCCCAGATTTTAGAGATAAATAAGCAAACATTTTATAAGAGCAAATAGGGGGTTCCATAACCACTTCATAAAAAAAATACAAGTTTGATAAGTCTACAAATGGGCACCCTTGCCCCAAAGGTGGAGTACGGTAAAATACTAAAGTTATTACAAACATTAAGTCAAAAGGGATGAAATAAGGGAGTTACAAGCTCATCTTTCCAAAATAACAACACAAAAGATAACCAACTAACTCCTCGTATGTGTCATGCATCCATGTCAAACAATCCATGCCGACTCCGTCTAATGTCCATGCGGGGTACCTGAAAATGATAAGGATGAGCTACACTAGCCCAGTAAAGGTCTATCTACTTCATTTGAATGGAATGTAATGCAATGAGCATGAGAAATAATGGGGATGATACCACAATGGATAAGAAACGAGTGTTTTTTTTTGTCATTTGTGTGGAATACATTTCATTTGGAACCCATTATGTCCTCTTCGTTCCGTAAAACCCAATTTTATTCTCCAAAATCACCATTTGATTCCAAGTCCTTCCGTTTGTTCAAAAATCGGGAATTTTGAGTCCCGTAGCCCCTGCCGAGTGTTTTGGGTCTCGTCACCCCTGCCAAGTATTTAGGGACGTCTCCCTAGGACCTCGTCGCCCTCTGCCGAGTAATTTCGGGCCTCGTCACCCCTGCCGAGTTCACGGGCCTCGTAACCCATGCGTTTTGGGTCTCGTCACCCCTGCCAAGTATTTAGGGACGTCTCCCTAGGACCTCGTCGCCCTCTGCCGAGTAATTTCGGGCCTCGTCACCCCTGCCGAGTTCACGGGCCTCGTAACCCATGCCCCGGGTTCACCAAAGTGACCCGAGTAATCACATCTTTCTTACAAACTCCATTCCACGTCAATTACCATCAGAACACTTCATTTTACAACCCACCGTATCCTATACGTGTCCACAAGTGTCCCATATCAAAATCCACAAGTTTTCGTCAAAAGTTCATCTACAACGCACGTCTTAATTCTCAAAGTTTAGTGTTCATGTTCGTTTAATTAACGGGTCAACGAATTCATTGAGGATGTTCAAAATATGATAATTATACGATGAATCGATGGGGAATGGGGTTTAGAAGTCCAATTTATTGAGTTTATACGTTGGAAACATGAACGGGGGTCAAAGGAATGTCAAACGGGCAAAATCCCAAAATTTCAAAAAAAGTGGTCAGTCACAGGACCTCTCGTTCGGACGAGGATTTGCTTGGTCCAGACGAACGAAGCTGCGACAGTGCAAAAATGACAGATTTTTCCAAAAATGGAGGGGATCTCAACCCAATCACTTCCAAACATAAAACTAAGCTAGAATATGATCAAATACACTACATAAGCACTTAAATGAAGTAGAAATCAACCCTTACCTCAATGATCAAGCCTCAAAAACGTGATTAAAGCTCAAAAACGAAACCCTAAGCTCAGACTTTGAACCGGACTGATTTTCGATCTTCCAAGTCGAATCGAAAGCAATTGCAGGCTTGAAATTGCAAGAGAAACCTTGGGAGTTGATGGGTCTTGGCTTGGGTTGAGTTGAGGGGATGAATTTGTGAGAGATTGGGAGGGTTTTGGAGAGGAATAGAGAGAGAAAAGGCAGCAGACTGCTGCTGCCCGAAAATGAGCAAAAAATGCTCTCTTTTTCCTTCTTTTTCTTATTTTAAACATCACCCACTCTTTACACATTACACCCTTAACTTATTTGTGCATTCCAAACAAATCCAAAGCTTTTAACATTTTATTCACAACCTCACATTTCCCCGATATTATTATTATTTTTTTTTTTCAAAAGTCTTTAGAATTTTTTTTTTTCGGGTCTCTACAGTCCAAGCCTCGAAGGTATATTTTTTCTTATTTCATCATCGGGGAAACTTAAAGATTATTTAGTATTAGATATCTGTTTTAAGGGGAATATTAGAAGGAGAAAAGAAACCAGTTGCCCACGGACTAAATGGTGGGGCCTAAGAGGGGATAAATTAAAGGTATTCAAGGAAAGAACGTCTCAAGAAGTTCGGTGGGAAGTGGAAGGTGATAGTGACAGCATGTGGAATACCATAGCCGACGGTATTAGAAGAATATCGAAAGAAGTTCTTGGGGAGTCGAAGGGAAAAGGTCCAATTTCTAAGGAGACATGGTGGTGGTGTGACGAGGTTCAAACCATGGTAAAAGCTAAGAAGGAGTCCTTTAAAAAGTGGCAAAAGGATCGGAAGGAGGAAAATTTTCAGGGTTATAAGCAAGCTAGCAAGGAGGCTAAAAAAGCCGTTAGGGAGGCTAAGTTGAAAGCCTATGAGAATTTCTACAATAGACTCGATAGTAAAGATGGAGAAAAGATTATTTATAAACTTGCTAAGTCGCGAGAAAGGAGAACTAGAGACGTTTCTCAAGTTAAGTGTATAAAAGATAGTGATTCGGTGGTGTTGGTAAAAGACGAGGCGATCAGGGATAGATGGAAGTCGTATTTTGAGAAGTTGTTGAATGAGAAACATGAAGGAGGCTTTGATGGGGAGGAAGTGGATGCACTAGGTGAGAACATAGAATATGAATTCTATCGGAGAATACAAAAGTTTAAAGTGGTTAAAGTTTTGAAAAAGATGAAACCGAGTAAGGCCTTAGGACCAGATGGTATACCTATTGAAGTGTGGAAAAGTCTAGGTGACCTGGGGGTGACTTGGTTGACGAAATTGTTTAACAAGATCATTATGACTAGGAAGATGCCCGATGAATGGAGAAGGAGCACGCTAGTACCTATCTATAAGAATAAAGGGGATATTCAAAGCTACAAAACAACTATAGAGGTATTAAATTGATGAGTCACACGATGAAGTTGTGGGAGAGAGTTATAGAACATCGCTTGAGTATGGTGACTACGGTGACAGAGAAACAGTTTGGGTTCATGCCTGGGAGATCAACCATGGAAGCTATCTACCTATTAAGGAGAATGGTAGAAAAGTACAGAGCAAAGAAGAATGATCTTCATATGGTTTTCATAGACTTAGAAAAGGCATATGATAGGGTGCCTAGGGACATCATTTGGTGGGTTCTGGAGAGAAAGGGAGTGACCAAAGGGTATATCGAGGTGATTAGAGACATGTATGATGGTGCCGTCACTACCATTCGATCACCAGTAAGGGAAACGAGTGAATTTCCAATCACTGTCGGATTGCATCAAGGGTCAGCCTTGAGCCCGTATCTCTTTGCCTTAGTTATGGATGAATTGACCAAACAATTTCAGGAGGATATCCCTTGGTGTATGATGTTTGCAGATGACATTGTCCTCGTAGATGAAACCGCTAGAGGTGTTAATACAAAACTAGAACTTTGGAGGGAAGCATTGGAGTCAAAGGGTTTTCGAATAAGTAGGAACAAAACTGAGTATATGGTGTGCAAGTTTAGTGGCACCAACAGTGCGCTTGAAGAAAGAGTGATGATTCAAGACAAAGAGATACCGAAGAGTGATCATTTTAGGTACTTAGGCTCAATTATTAGTAGTGATGGAGAGATTGCCGATGATGTGACCCATAGGATCCAAGTGGGGTGGCTCAAGTGGAGGAGCGCTACTGGTGTACTTTGCGACAAGAGGGTACCCACAAAATTGAAGGGAAAATTCTATAGAACTGCCATCAGACCAGCGTTGCTTTATGGGAGAGTGTTGGCCTATTAAGAAACAACAGGTGAACAAGATGAGTGTAGCGGAAATGAGAATGTTGAGGTGGATGTGTGGTAAGACTAGGCGAGACCGGGTTAGAAATGAAACGGTTCGTGAGATAGTAGGTGTAGCACCTATAGAAGAAAAGTTGAGGGAGAATAGGTTAAGGTGGTTTGGGCATGTCTACCGTAGACCAGGAGATGCAATAGTAAAGAGAGCGGATAGGATAGCTTGGGGTAGCAATGCTACGGGGAGGGGTAGACCTAAATTGACATTAGATGCTGTGGTGCGCAAAGATTTGAGTCTAATAGATTTGTGCGAACAAGGGGCCCTCGACAGAGCTCAATGGGGAAAACGGATTCATGTAGCCGACCCCAAGTGATTGGGACATAAGGCTCGGATTGGTTTGGTTTGGTTTGGTTTGACAGAAAATCAGGGAGGACATTTGTTTTTCCTTTTATGTGAACAGCATCAAAACTCCAATTGGAAAACCAATTTGCCCATCTGAGCAACTGTGCCTTTGGAAGGTGCTTCTGTTTGAACTTGAGCATGCTGGGGAAACTCATCATATCAGTCTCAATTAGGTAATGATGACCGATTAGATGAAATTTGAACTTTTCAACGCTCCTTTTGATTGCCAGAATCTCTTTGTAAGTAGAGTGGTAATGAAATTCTGCTGGAGAGAATGCACCACTCTTGTAGCCACAAATTCTGTGCTTTTGTTCTGTGTTTTCTTCCAAAAGAAATGCTCCCCAATACAGATCAGAGGCATCTATCTGAAGTATTCTTTTTCCATCTGAAGGTATAGTTAATGGAGGAAGGGTTTTGGCCATGGTTTTAAGGGTTTTGACGGCTTGGGTACAATGAGTTGACCAAGAAGGAGGGTTTTTCTTTAGTAGAGCTGAGAGAGGAGTACGGTATTGGGCAAGGTTGGGGATCAAAATCAGCCATATAGTTAACAATTCCAAGGAACTGTTGAACCTGTTTGACTGTGAAGTTTTCATCTGGAAAATGGTCAAGTTGAGAGGCTATATGAGGCTGGAGGGTGTATTGACCTTTAGAGATATGCATCCCTAAAAAATCAATTTCTAGTTGGGCAAGGAGCATCTTTTTCTCTGAAAGCATAATGCCATGGGTTTGAACCAGGGAATGGAAGGTTTGTAGTAAAATAGCATGGGATTCAATATCTGGGGAAAAAAGTAGGATATCATCAATGTAGACAAGAGCTGATGATAGGATATGAGCAAATACTCAAATCATGGCCTTTTGAAATAAAGATGGAGCAGTTTTTAATCCAAAAGGCATGACTGACCACTGATAATGGTGATCTGGAATGCAAAAAACCAGTTTTGGGACGATCATCTGGATGGATGCCCAATTGCCAGAAACCTGCTTTCAAGTCATATTTTGAGAAAATTTGGGCTTTGGGCAAGTTTGCAAAAAGAACACTTCGCCGTGGAAGAGGGAATTTGTTATCCTACAGAAAATGATTAAGAGGCTGGTAATTGATAACCAGACGCAATTTTCCTCTTATCTACTCTAACCTTTTATTCACTTAAAATGCTTCACATGCCTACTGAAAGGTTGTGGGCTCAATCAAACCTTCTGACTGGAGTTGTTGGAGCACTTGGAGAGCAAGCTGGTAGTGTTCTGGGTTCATTCCATGATGGGTAGCTTTGGTGGGGTTGATATCTTCATTTTTCTTAAAAGGAAGAGTAGTGAAGAAATCTGGGTTTTTCCAAAGTGGGTTGGACCATTTGGTAAGGAACTGGGAATGAGATTCAGCACAAGAGGTTTGGATGATGGCTTCTTTGATGGAGGAAAAATTTTCTGTAGAAAAGAGATTTGGCTGAGTGGTCCAAGGTAATAGGTAGTTTTTGTATTTCAAACCTTTTTTAAGCTAGGAGACTTTGCTGAGATTTTGGAGAATATCAAAGCCTAACAATAAATCTTTTCCTGGAAGATCAGAACCATAAACTTGGTGTCTTATGGTGTATCCAGGGAAGAGTTGGATGATAATAGGCCTGCTGATCAGGGTAATGATAAAAGTTTCTCCATTGGCTGCTGTAAAGGGTCTGAAACATGACTGCCAGTTAGAACTGGGGAGAATTGCCGGGTTGAGGATGGAAGCTGCAGCACTAGTATCAAAGAAAGCGATGACTGGTATGGGTTTCTCATATTTTCCAAGCAAGATTTTAACCTTGGCTAAGGGTTGAGCCAACATGATGTCTGAAAGCCCAAATGTTTGGATTTCATAAGGAAATGAATTAGTCTCATCAGAAGAATCCTCTGATTCTAATGAAGAATTATCAAAAGTAAATGCCAGAACTGCCTCAGTTGTTGCTTCATCATCAATAGAAAAGAGGGACTCGACATCAGCATCGTTAAGATCATCATCAATGAGAGCCAAAGAATTCACCATCTTGTCTCTTGCCACTTTGTTTGGACACTGTTTTGCATAATGCCCTTTTTTCCCACATATGTAGCAGCGATCAGACTTTCGCTGCCCTCTGAGCTTTTTCTTTTTGAAGAATTTCCATTTTTCTGGCGTGAGAATTTGCCAGATTTAGGAAACTTTGGAAACTTGACAGGAGATTTGAACTTCCATTTCTGAAAGTATTTGGATTTTCGATATGAAGGATGGCAAATGCACTTCTTGTCTTTACACTTGATAGATAAGTCTGGCCGATCACAAGCTTTGCCAAGAAGTTTTCCCTATTCTTCAAGAGTTCTAAAGAATTTCTGGTGATTGCATAGTTTTTCCAAGGCAATCAAAGAGTGCTGATAAATACTGCCAAGAGATGTTGCATTCAACGTCAATCCTTTTGTTTGAAGCAACCTTGTTGTCTCATTTCCCAATGGTTCCGGAAGGGAATTGAGAAAAGCTTGCTTGAGATTGACATCATCCATGCCGTTGAGAAGATAAAATTGTTGAGACCTACAGTCATAATGGATCTCCAAATCTTTTCGTTTGAATGAACAGCACTTCATGCTGGGGTATTCCTCTCGAACAAACTCTTTTGTGTTGTTGTGATCTCCAAGAAACTCAATATGCAGAACTGAGATAAATTGATCTAGAGTTAGCAGTTCCTTAAGCTGTAACTATCGATATTCACCAAGAGCCATATACCATTGACGAAGACGGCCAAGAAATTTGGCTGTACACTTAGTAATGACAATACTAAGCGTAGTATTTGGAGAGAGCATAGCAGCAATACACCAAACATGAATCTCATAGAGTTTATCCAACCATTTTGATGGGGGAATGTTATCAAATGAGAAACCTTCGGTGTGGATATCGGAATGTGAGAAAGAATCAAAGGTTGGAGTATCAGGAGGTGTTTCAAACTCAGGACTTTCTTCAATGATGGGGTCTTCAACATTTTATTCTGGGTTTTCAGGATTCATCATGAAAACATGAGGAGTTGGCATTGAGTCATTTGATTCAGTGTCTGAATTAAACTCAAGAGTCGGTTCAGGAGATGAAGATAGGGTTTCAGGTATAGTGGCTAGGGTATTGAGGAGAGTGGAGATTGGATTTTTGGAAGTTGGCTGAACCATTAACTGGGGAGATTTTGAATTTGGGTCAGATGGTTTAGAAGGAGTAGAGGTAGTTGGAGCTGAGGTAGAAATGGATGGTGGAGATGGTGCTGAAGGAACTTGGATAGGTTTTATCTAAGGCTTTGGGAAAGGAAATTTTGGTGGAGATGGTCTTTTTGGTGGAGGAAGGAAAGCTGACGAATTCCCAAAGATATTGGAGCTTGACTCACCAAATCCTGAGGTAGGAGTTATAGATAAGGGTTGAGACATCTGAGGAAACCCAGAAAAACTTTGTTGAGTGGAAGATGCGAACATGTCAAACGGGCTTTTTGCTGAGAATACTGCTGAGCTTGAAGGGATTGAAGCTGATTCTTCAAATGCTTCATTTCCGCACCCTTTTGGTAAAAAGCTGCTGAAAATGCTTGGTTAGCATATGCCATCTGAAGAAGTTCTTGGTGAACATTTTGAATTTTCTACTGCAAATCTCAGATAACAAGTTCCAACGAGGACAACTTCTTATGGACAGCGTTCTCCAAATTTTGCTGAGAGTGAGCAATTCTTTGAAGAATTTTGTTTTGCGCCAGAGAGTTTGCTGACTGCCAATTTATTGCTGCTTCTGCTGCTGATACTGCTTTGGTGCTACCATCAGGAAGAATGGTAGTCGAGTCTGGAACTTTATGACGGTGGGTTGTCCTTTCTTGAGGATTGTGAAACTCCAAAGGTGGAAAATCTGCTTCAGTGAACATAAAACATCCACTGGATTGTGCTGAAGGGTCATTTTTAGATAGAGGTTGAGGAGAAGGTGGGGATTTACAAGAAGTGGGAGGTAAAGGAGAGCGTACTGGACATGGATCTTCAAAGTCTTCATCATCTTCTAGAAGATTGTCTTCTAGACACTCATCACAGTCACAGGCATCAAAATAACAATGACCTGTTTCTGGATTTTTGAAATAGAAAACTGGAAGGCCATTGGATTAAAAATATTGAATTGGAGGTTCAGGTCTGGAGCCATCAACAAACATGCCAATCCTTGAAGGAAAGATAACCGGATGGGTGGAAGATGAGGCAAAGGCTTCTTTTGGAAAAGAAATTTCCACTGTACCATTAGGTTTGGAGATGAAAAGTGGATTTGAGGATTGAACAGGTATGGGCTTTTGTTGGTTCTTCTCGTAAGCTGTAACCCAAGATTTTGGGTGAAGCTTGAGAAGCTCAGGTCGAGAAATTTGACGTGGGACATGGACATAAGAAGCTTGGTGAGGTGCGTTGACAGTTAGGAAAAGAGCTTCATCTGTGGAGGAAGGTAAGGACATGTCAAAGGCATGGTCTTGAAGGCGATAGGCCATTTGGTAGTGGAGGGTTGCTGCATATGTGGTGGAAATTTGGGAGGCACCACCAATTTGAACTTGAACTTTTAGGGCTATTAGCAGATGAGGATCTGCTAGTGGCATGTTGAAGTTAGGATAAAATGTGAAAATCACAGTTCCAGCATTTAAAGTGGTTTGGATTGTGGCGATACATGCATGCTGATACTGTAAGAACCTAGTATCTACCAGAGCAAGTCTGGAAGTAAAGGTAAACCTTTTCTCCCATGGAAAGTGACAGCCAATCTGATTGCTCCCAAATGAAGATGGGTAAATCCTTGTTGTTGCCAGATGCGAGGCAAATCAACTGGGATTTCCAAGGGTAAAAGTTGTTTAGCTTCTGTGGCCGCTATGAAGCATTGATCAAACTTGGAGGCTTGGACATACTCTTTTACAGAGGTTGGACGCTTTGTGGAAAAAAGTTGGGTGACAGTCTTTTTTTACAGAAGTTTGTGGTCGGATAAAAGCATTATATGGGTTTAAGAAAGGAAGATCTGTAAGAGGAACCTTACTATCATCAGGAAGATACTCAAACTCATACAAGTACTCTAGATTAGAAGAAGAGGCAGGGGAATTTCTACTGGTGGAAGAATCGCGAAAGAACAAGAGATGAGGTAGCGGAGGAGTAGGTGGAAAACAAACGATTCATTTTTATGGAAAAGTCTGGGTTCTTCGTTTTCCTCATACAACAAATCTTTTCTTTCAATATGAGAACCTTAACCAATATTGATTAATAAAATTCTATATACTAGGGTAGATAAACCGAGACACACCGCTCAATAGCCAAAGCCTCAAGGTACTTTTAACCCACTGATACAGAAATTTTACAATCAAAATAGTTAATGAAGTTTCTGATGTGGAAGATCCTTAGAAGGCAACCATAGAGCATACGCTTCAATTTTTCTTTTTGGAAAAAAAATTTGAAGTAATTTTGGAATATGAAGTTCCCAGATAGGGGGTTTAAGCAAAAATAGAAAACATGGCTCTGATACCAATTTTACAGACACGAAGTAGGTACAAACACTAAGTAGGTTAGGATCATGAGAGAGAGAGTGTGTACTTGAATACACTAGGCACAAGTAATATTACTATATATAATGATATTGGTGTACCTAGAGATCTATATATATATACATGTCTTTAAGTATATAAGCACATGGGAAATCTAAGAAGTGACTTATTTTATTAAACTATGTACTATTTGGTAAGACTAACTTTATTATCCAATGGGTAATATATTCCCTAGTAGTTATTGTCCAATGCTTAAAGAAGTGAGAGAGAGATACTTGGATAAGAAATCTTGAAATGACTATATGTCCTTTAGGCATGTTTATAATAAACTATGAGGTACATAAATCTAAATTCTATTACCCAATGGATTCGAACAGGTGAGGGTAGTTTGCTTTCATGGATTAAAATTTCCCTAACATTTATTATCCAAAGGGTAAAGGATATAAGCATGGTCTAGGCTTCCTTAGAAATACAATAATAGGCTAAGTAATACATGTACCTATACATATGTGTACTTGAAAAATCTAAGAAAGTATTTTGGTGAGAAATCTAGTTTTACTTCTTTTGGAAGCAAAAGGATGGGATTTGGTTTTGACTAGCCTAATCTAATTAAGTACTACTTGGATTTTGGCAAGACTAACTTCTATTACATAAAGGGTAAAATTTTCCCCAGCAATTATTATCCATTGGGTAAAGAAGTACAAAGGACAAGTATGGCCTTGAAATATAATAATCAATACTTTGGTCCAAAGGGTTCCATTAGGGTTTGGAAGGTTCATAAGGTTCAAGGAGGTTCAAAAGACTCATCTAGGGTTAGGAGGAAGTAACTAGATAGATTGGTAGTTAGATTTCTCCAACTAATTGGTTATGAGCTAACTATACTAGCCAAGTAGGATTTCTAGCCAATATAATTTCAAGACTTTATTTCACTTATTAAGAAAATATACAAGTGCTTCTACAAGCATATTTGTCTTTAGAAAATGACTAGATTGTCTGGTGCGAAAAGATATAATTTAAAAAGCTTCAAATCTAATTATGACGGATTATTAAGGACTAAAAAGGAATTTTAAAAGTAAATCTAAGTAATTAAAATAAAATTCAAATATTTAACAAAATTTTTATTTACCTAAAATTAGGGTTGTTACAAGTACTCTCCTTCTTCTAGGAATTTCTTCACGTCTTCATACCATGGCTTTCCATCATCCTCATCCTCTTCAATGAAGGCGCATTTGTATGCTGGTTTGACCTTTGACTCGATCATGAGAGGCCGCATTGTAAATCCTAGGGGTATCTCGACCATAGAAGCCAGCGTTGCTAGTGCATCTGTAAATCTGTTGCTCACCCGGGGAGTGTGTGTGAAGATGACCGAGTCAAATTGCAGAATCAGATATTCCAACACAGAGTGGTATAGTTTTGCGTGTCTTCTTTGACCTTCCAGTCTCCTCTTGCTTGGGACACCACCAGGTTTGAATCTCCATTGACTTTTACCCTTTGTGCTCCTAGTTCAAGGGATGCCTCCATTCTAGCAATGCAGGCTTCGTATTTAGCTTGATTGTTGGTGACTTCAAACCTCAGTTTATATGACAAAGGGATATGAGAGTCGTTTGGGGAAACTAGAAATACCCTTATGCCATATCCACGTTGGTTTGATGCTCCATCAAAATAAAGTTGCCAGGTGTCGTCTAAGAGACATTAGATGTCTTCGTCGGGGAACATGAAGTCTTCTGCTTCGGCTTCTGTTATAGGGTGATCTAGCAAGAATTCTGCCACAGCTCTTACTTTTATTGACTTCCTTATTATGTATTTGAGGTCGAATTCTGCCAGCAGTAATAACCACCTAGCTAGCTTTGCCGATAAGTGCTGGCTTCTCAAAAAGATATTTGATTGGGTTTAAACGAGAGATCAGCACCACCAGATGTGCTAATAGGTAGTGCCTTAGTTTCTTCGTGGCCCATACTAGCCCCCAACAGGTTTTCTCTAAGAGAGTGTACCTTGTTTCATAGTCCATCATCTTCTTGCTGAGGTAGTATATGGCGCACTCTACTTGGGTGTCGTTTTCTTGAGCTAGTATACATTGCATGGATGTGTATGTTACTGAGAGATACAGAATCAATGGTTTCCCAGGTATGGGTGGTGATTACATAGGTGGATTCTGAAGATACTCCTTGATTGCCTGGAATGCTTGCTAACAGTCTGAGCTCCATTCAAAATCAGTCCCCTTCTTCAAGAGTTTGAAGAGAGGTTCACAGGTGGTTATGAGTTTGGAAATGAACCGGCTGATGAACTGTACTTTCCCTAGATAGCTTTTTACCTCCTTTTTTGTCTTTGGTGGTGATATCTCCATGATAGCCTGTATCTTGGAAAGGTCTACCACGATTCCTCTTTGAGTGATGAGAAATCCTAGCATTTTACCAGCCGTTACCCCAAAGTGCATTTTGAGGATTAAGACGTAGCTTGTATTGCCTAATCCTCTCAAAGAACTTTTAAAGTGCTTCATAGTGTCCTTCCTTTTCCTTTGATTTGATTATCATGTCGTTGACATATACCTCTACTTCTTTATGCATCATGTCATGCAACAGAGTTGTCGCCATCCTTTGGTAAGTGGCTGCCATATTCTTCGACTCGAATGCCATCACTCGGTAGCAGTAGGTTCCCCACGGTGTGGTGAAGGTGGTCTTCTCTCTGTCTTCAGGAGACATCAGAATCTGATTATACCCAAAAAACCCATTCATGAAAGATAGCAGTGCATGCTCTGTGGTGTTGTCCACAAGTTTGTCGATGTGTGGTAATGGGAAGTCATCCTTTGGACTGGCCTTGTTGAGATCCCGAAAATCTACGTAGACTCTAATTCCCCGAGTTTTCTTTGGCACTAGAACGATGTTAGCTACCCAATGTGGATACTCGGTGACTATGAGAAAACCGGCATTGATTTGCGTAGTGACTTCTTCCTTTATCTTTAGGACCCAATTAAGGCGCATACGTCTTAGCTTTTGTTTAACAAGTTTTGCATCAGGATGGAGGGGAATTTTGTGCTGAACAATTTTGGGGTCTATTCCAGGCATGTCCTCGTAAGATCAGGCAAAAACATCTTTGTATTCTTTTAGCAAAAGGATTAGTTTTTCACTTTCTTGAGAAGATAGTGTTTGTAGACACCCCAATTTGACCTAACGATTATTTCAACTCCCACCTTGGGACCATCCCGATGATGATACGGATTCGATGATTGCTGATTGCTTTTTGATGAAACCCATGGACTTATGGTACAAACTTTGAGCCACTTAGAGGACCCAATCCAGAGCCAAATAGCCTTTCAGACAAAAATATAGTGTGTTAGGAAAATCCATCGACCGGCCGCAACATCGATTTCACGGCCTTAACATCCATTCCTCACCCGAGCAACCTGTTGCACCCAAAATCTCCCTGAGAGATCGAAGCCTCGGCCGCCAGATCAATGGCTCGGCCGCTACATCCATTTCCAGGCCGTGACATCCTTTGCTCGGCCGCCAGATCGGCCTTTTTCCAGACTCTCGAACCTTCTGTCGGTTGATCGATCCACCGCCTCTCCGATGCGTTCGGGCTACGTTCAGGGATTACGTTGAAGAGTTCGAGTTACAATGCAAATGCAATTGTAACCCCGTGATTTGATTGGATGAAGTGTGTCATCCCTTTGCCTATATAAAGAGGCCTTTGGCCTCCGAAAAGAGACCACGAGATACAACGAAAATCCTCAGATCTATACACATTCAAGCCACGAAATTCTGGCTATACACTCCCAAAAACCCTCTCTGCAAAAGCCCCAACCTTCCATAGGCGGCCATCAATCAGACGATCCAACCCCGGAGTTCAAACCCTAGCCCTAGGGTTTCGTCCAAGAAGTAATCAATCAGTCAATCTCCATCGATCCAAAGCAATCAAGCAACTGAGGGATCAAGGTGGTGAGGCCCAACGGCCTCTGGTTTGGTTTATTTTATGCTTAATTTACTAATCGTAGCCTTCTAATAGTCTGTTAAACTTTGCATGCGGTGTGAGGAAGAACACCGGTAGGGGCTTCGATGCCTCGGCCGGTACATTAAACCAGAGCCCAATTCCTTGGCCGTGACATCCATTCACGGCCGAGTAATCGATCTCTTGCACGATTTTGATTTGTTCTGCTTTTACGGCGCATGATTTATTTCTGATCTCGGCTCACCTTATTAGCTGTTTAAAAGGCATAAAAACAGACTATGTGTATGGATAGATAAAGCATCTATATGTCTTATGTTGAATGATTATGGGCTAGCCTCGCGGCTAGGCAGAGAGGGGTGCCTAACACCTTCCCCTTACTGTACTTTTGGCTTCCGTACCCAAAATCTCTACTTATTTCCTAGTTTTAATAAACTGGGTGGCGACTCTGTTTTGATGATAACCGCTATCGTGTGGTGATACCTCTAGCCATGGAAGTATCCACGATCTTGGTTTATGAAGCAAGCAACCAATCGAGCAAACAACGTGATGAGCCAACTGTATGGCGATGCCCCGTTTGGGAGGTGTCTACAGTTTTCTGGCGACTCTGCTGGGGATATGAGAGACATAACTAGAAAGTTCAACATAAGACTAATACATGCCTTATTTAATTCATTTATCGTATGCATCGAGCAGGCAAGCCTCGTTGAGTTCATCTAATATCCCGGCATGACACGGGCTATGTTAGGGGTTCCAGCAAACTCCACAGTCACTTGTACCTTTTGGTATATCAAAAAGGGAATCACCCAATTACCGCCTATGATGGGCTGGTGAAAGGATTGGTGCCCTTTGACAACAAAGCACCCTGAGACTACCTAAAACCTTTCATGTGATAGAAAGCCATAGAACTTATCAAACTAAGACAGGAACCTACCTGCATTTTGCTTCCAAGTTCTTCCTCACACCTTGTATATGTTGTTTTAATAGCTCTTTCTGTGCAGAAGGGTTGGGGCATGAACTAAGAGCCCTAACTCTTAAGTCTTTATAACTAAGCACTGAGGCATGCCATTGCCTGCAAGGTATGTTTTTGGCATCTTGAAAGCATCATTGCTTACTTAACATTCCCGCTTTACTTAAAGCACCGCGAAGCATGGATTTCTAGAACGAAATCAAACACTGGCCGCTCCATCGACAATTGAACTAGGGGTTGCTCTAGCAATCTTTGCCTTGCGAGGCTAAAGGAAAGAGGGGGTGTAAAGTAGTAGAGCAGATTATGGATGATTATATGCAAAGTCGAGGATATTATGGATAGAACTTGCAATACTTATTTCTCCATGAATGATTCAAGCATGACAAGTGTAGGACTTTAAGTCCTACTTTCAAATCAACCTAGCAACCCATCTTTAAAATTCAAAATTTTGAGCATCCTTATTGCAACGAGTTGGTAAGATTTAGGAGTTTGTCAATGTGCTGACAGGTAATCATAGGAATCCCAATTACCTCGATCATGTTTTGAGAAAGAAGAAAAAACTTGTTGAATGAGTTTCTGAAAGACCAACCTCAATGTGTTTTGGTGAAAATAAGTTTTGATAAGCACTTACTAAAAAAATAAATAAATAATCCAAAGCTGGTAAAAGGTCGTGTTAGCATTATGTGGAATGAAGGAATCTTCCCTAATCAAGAATTGAAAGAACTTTCAAAATTTTTTTGCAAAACCTGATCTAATCCTCAAATGACAAGAATTGTGGAACATTCAAATAGCCGTCAGCACTGCGATAAAACTCTAAGTCTACTTTCTGTTGTGGGCATCTGCTCAACTTTTTCGGTCTGTCTTATAGTAGGATCTTCTTAAGTGACATGCAGTATTTGTAAACAACGAGTCTTAAGAATCATCCATATCAAAAATTGCTGGCTATCTATGGTATCCAATAAACTCATGCATAGAAACAAAATGTTGTACATGACTCATCCATAATCTGTGAAAGTAGCTATGGTGCTATATATATCATTTTGTTTGTCTTTCTCTAACCATGCAGGGACGAAACCAAAAGAGGAGTTCATCACCCTTATTTCTTCTCATAGCACATTGCATGACCCTGTGCTAACATCGAGTATCATTTGGTTAAACCACCCCATCATGCTAGATTTACATTTTAAGGGCAATAAGTGTGTTTAATGTGTGCACTGCATAGACACTTGATTTTAGACATCTCAACCTGAACGTAACTAAGTTCTTGCTTTTCTTAAATTTTGGGTTTTGTCTAAGACGTGACAACAATGGCTGACGAGAAGATTGAAGCTCTGGCTGCTAAGGTTAATGTATTGGTTGAATCAATGGCTGCCCTGACCACCATTGTTCACAGTTTGCAAGGAAGCTCTCCACAAGCTCCACCTCCATCTCCCCCTGCTAGATGGACCGAGAAAACAGTTCAAAAGGAAATTCATTTTGCCAAGAAAAGACAAGGAAGAACAATGATGAACCTGCAGGCTCAACATATGGAACAAGTCGAGGAGAAATCACCAAATCCAAAAGAAGCCGTCTCAACCATACCATTGTCACCAATACCAACAATGCTATGTTTCCACTAAATTCATCCCAAAGCACCCCTACTCACCGAACCCCACTTCTAGAAATCCTAAACGTCGTGCACTCCGCCACCGCCAAAATCTTAACTCATCCCCATCTCAAGCCCTGGCTACTCTAGTCGAACAAGGACTCCTTGAACCTTTAAAAACTCAATCACCTCACCCACCATTTGGCCCAAACTATGATCCTACCAAGCACTGTGCCTACCATCAGATTTCTGGGCATGAAACTGATCATTGCATCCAATTGTAACATGATATCCAAGAACTCATTGATCAATGGGTGTTCCAACCAAATTGAATGTTTGAGCGGCAACAGCCAAGTCCGTCACGTCTTAGTCTGAATGTTGAGTCAATGTTTTAGCACAATCTGAGTCTTGGGTTTATTTTCTTTTAGGAGTTTGAGTCTTGAGTTTATTTTCTCTTAAAATTAAAGTCATTTTGTTCATCATGGTTTTTGACTAGCTTTTTGCACTCGATATGAAATGTGAATCTCTTCCAAAATGAGAAATCTCCTTACACTTGAACTACGAATGGCCTGATTCTCTTTTTGGGATACGTAGGCACCTTATGGTCGGCCACAATTTTCAAACTATTTTCCCATGTGCTGAGTTGTTGCTATAGAATGTTCATGATAACGTCAGAAGTTGAAAAACGATCCTTAGGGATTTCAAAGTGATCTCATGATATCTTTTTGAAACATATTATAAATCACTCAAGTTGTCAAATGCTAAGAACGAGTTTTGAAATCTATGATCCATGTCATTTTTGTTGGGCTAAGAAGGAGTCAAAACGTTTCCGACCCTCGCGGAATTCATTTGCAAGAAAATCATGTTGTATGAAGAGTAGTAAAAAGGAGGAAGAAGAGGAAGAATGAAAAACAAAGAAAAAAAAGGGAGTGAGCTCGCTAGATTGAAAACCCGCAAGGGCGGTCTAGGCAAAAGTTAGAGCACGAACAAAGTGAGAAATTCGCCGTGTTTTCATACATCTGCTATGTGTCTCAAAGGATTCGCTTGGTTAAACATCGAAGCTCTTAAATCTCTTGGCTAGGATTCTGTCACTTTGTCGTATGTTTCAAGATGAAGAAAGGCATTCATTTCTCTATCCCAAACACTTATCCCTTGCTAACCACGTCGAGCCTCTGGATAATCTCTTTGAAAAGCCTGCTAGGCAGCCATCCCCTACATTGGGGCAAATACAAAAAAAAAAAAATAAAAGGAGAGATGAAAGAAAAATCAAATGAAAGAATGAGCACCCCGTCATACAAGGGGCATTTTTAAGAAAACATCTCTTCAATCCATGCAAAGGCCATTGTTGAAGAAATTAACTCTTTCACACAAAGTGATGGCAAGAGACAGAACAAGAGTTGATAAAAATGTTGAAGATGGCTGCTAGCTTTTAAAACCCAAGCATAAGTAGAAATTATGTTTGAGCATTTACATCCGCTTCTTTCTCAAGCCAAAACCCAAGCCTACATTATGGTCCATAACCAACTCCTTTCAGATTGATAAATATGACTTAGTAGCAAGGTCCTAGACACTAGGGGCATCACCAATGTGGAACTTAGCACAAGAATCCTGAAATTTGCATCATCTTGGCAAATCAAACAACATGGAGAGTTACGTGAGACAAGGGGGTATGCCTATGTTTCCCTTTAACCACCTCTCTCAAAAGTATCCAACCTCTTATATGGGTCTCAGTGGGCGCTTATCAATCCAACTCAAGTCAACCAAGTCAAAGTTCAAAGCAACAAACTCACCTAATTGACTAGGGGCATAGGTTTGCAAAATAGTTCTATATCTTTTGATGATTGAATGACGTAAGTGTGGAGCATGGATGGAATGATATGACCTTGAAGTCCTCGAGGAAAAGCTTCAAAGTTAATTTTATCCTAAACATTCTTGACACAGCAATACAAGCACAATTGCTTTTACAAATTTTCGAGGAGATAAAATGAGTTTCTCATTTCATGATGAGTGTAGCTATATGGGCCCTTGGTCAAACAATATTTTCAGTAGTGCCAGAGTATTGTAGTCTATCTTGTTGTAGTCACTTAACTAGTTTAAAGTCATTCTTGGTCTCCTTAAATCAAAGAGAAGCATTAGCTTAAATGCTCGAAAGTTGAGATGTCCAGAATACATTGTGGAATTGTTTGCATATCATTATCACCCTGTCCTTTGCATCCTAGTATTTCATGCGCATGTCATTATGGCTACTTAATGGAAGTAGTTGTCTTGGTTGCACGAGCTAACCCCAAGTGTGAGTTGTTCTTATGCTCAAGCAAGGCAGGTTCATCAAGGCATCATGGCCATCGTCTCTATACAAGAAATAAAGGGCAACCAAGGGATGCACTGTAACGTCTACCTCCCTGCCAACACACTTAAAGAAAGCTCAGCTTGAGAAGCGTCATATCCTGGGGGAACGCCTCAACTCTTTTGTGGAATGCTGTCACACAGCACTGTCAAGGGCATGCCAAGATCTCCGCCAAACAGAAACATTTCACTCACATTCATTGTTATTTACACCGCATGCTAGGGGCAATAAGATCATTGTCATCATGCACGACTGAGCTAGGGTCAAGCATTCATGGCCTAAACAGGGGGCTTGCGTTTCTTTTTAAATACTCCAAATTAACATGCCTATGTGTTGCATTGCAATCTATGTCACCCAAAATCGTTCAAGCTTTTGAACTAGGGTTCTTCAAGTGTAGTGGTCCTGCCCCTAGCAGTCAGCATAAAAGGACTTCGGCCCGTGGTCGACTCCAAGCCTGTTGCATGATATTTTCCTATCCATTGCTGTTTTCTAAACTATTCAAATGTGGATTGCAGGATTCTCTTGGATTTCCGTCCTTGAAGCGATCAGGATCAACCACAAGCTGTGTGTCTATGACTGACAAAGCCAAGTCAAAGAAGCTGGAAGATAGCTTCATAACTAGTCCTGAGCCAACTCTACAATTGGCACCATATCAGCAACATTAAAGTGGCTTCGCACTTTGCATCTCCAAAGCTCCTTGCTTCATGCTTTCATCTCCATATCAGCAACTCTACACTCAGACAGCCTCGCGCTCAGCAGTTCTAAGCCAACAGCCAACAAGAAAAAGCACCTGCATGAAGCTCAACCTAGTACACACTTCAGCTCTTCAAAAGGCATTCGTGTTACTGAAGCTCTCCAGAAGGCATTTGTGTAACCAGCTTCCAGAAAGCATTCAACCTCCGGAAGGTACCCCATTAATGGAGGCGATGGAAATCTCTCAAAACAAGTCGAATTTGCCAAAGGAGGCGATGGAAATCTCCTAGAGCGTATGTGTGAATCACCCCGTCAGTCAAGGTGATGAAAATCTCTGAAGGCCATAATAGCCGAAGCATTTCACAAGCCTTATGGCATTTTGGGTCAACAAGTCAGCAAAATCGAAGTGGAATAGGGTCAAGATCTAGCCTTGGGAGTCTCGAGCATACTAAGAACTAGCCTTGGGGAGTCCCGAGCACACTCAGATCTAGCCTTGGGAGGAGGTCGAGCATACTCGAACTAGCCTTGGGAGTCCCGAGCATACCCGACCTTGGGGGAGTCAGAGGCATACTAAGAACTAGCCTTGGGAGGAGTCCCGAGCATACTCAGAACTAGCCTTAGCGGGGAGTCCCGAGCATACTAAGAACTAGCCTTGGGAGGAGTCCCGAGCATACTCAGATCTAGCCTTGGCGGGAGTCCCGAGCAGCATACTCAGAACTGGCCTTGGAAGCATTCCAAGCAAGAAGAACAAATCAAACCCCGTGGAAGGTGGAAGATGGAAGATGGAATATTCAACAACTCAACAGTTCTACAAACTCACTACTCAACAACGCCATATCACCTGCTCTCAAAGCCTGTACTTTGAATGCTCAAGCCTGTACTTGAACGCACAAGCTCTACGTTTGGATGCCCAACCACTGTGTACTGGACGCTCGAACTCGACGTTCGAATGCTTAAGGTTTATACCTTGAATGCACAAGCTCTACGTTTGGATGCCTAACCACTGCGTACTGGATGCTCAAAACCTGTACTTTGAATGCTCGGATTCTGCCGTCCAAATGCTCGAGCTCTAAGCTCCGGGTGCTCAAGTCCGGAACTTGAAAGAAGCTTTATGCTTAAGTTAAACACACACGCACGGGCCCGTGCACATATTGCATCACCATTGTTATCATCGAGTCTGCATCATCATATCTGCTCATATCTAACCACTATCATCATATACATATTCTGCATATCTTTTATTCATGAAACAGGTCAATCCTGCAAATCAACCGGCTCTAAGCCTCGGTTTTATTGATCGGCCCGGTGCCTCGATCCTTTGGCTCGAAGCCAAAATTTATGACGAGAAAGCTCTAGACCATCAGAATGCAACCGGTTCTACACCTCGATTCAAATCACGTCAAGCTCTAAGTGCCGACTCCTCAGGCTCTGACCTTACCAGCTCCACCCTTCAGTTTCAAGCTCATTCGTAACGATAGGCTATTATACCGAGCTCCCCTTAGTCAAAGTAAGGATGATCAAGAAAAGCAAACGCACCTGCCGTGTATTGATCTACCCTAAAATACTAAAAGAAGCTCTCTGCCGGCATCCAATTCATCCCCAGCAGATGGTTTGGACTCCACCCAATTACATCAGTTCCATCAAGTTAATTCGAAAGGATGAACTACTCTACCAAGCTCCCCTCAGTCAAAGTAAGGATGATCAAGAAGAGCCAACGCACTCGCTGTGTACTGATCTACCCCCAAATACTAAGGGCGCTCTCCGCAACAATTTCCCCGGCAGCCCCGCGCTCCTTCAACTACTCTCTGCCAAAATCCTGGCACCATCCAGGTACGTCGCACTACGGCTTTTAAAGCCCGAAGGTACGTCTTCTGTCTCTAACCCTCCAAACTTTTTCTTTTTATTGCCCTCCGAACTACGATTGGTCTGAATTTCCCCTGTGGAATACGTAGGCAGCCTCCCGGCCCGACCATAACAAAACCTTTTTCGAAAAACCCTTGGAATAGTGGTTGGACCAAATTGAGCTGCTTTTACAGCTTTGACTTTTACTCAAACATGTCTCGCGATCCGTCTGAGCTCAGTCAAAGAGGGGCATCTGTAGACACCCCAATTTGGCCTAACGATTATTTCAACTCCCACCTTGGGACCATCCCGATGATGATACGGATTCGATGATTGCTGATTGCTTTTTGATGAAACCCATGGACTTATGGTACGAACTTTGAGCCACTTAGAGGACCCAATCCAGAGCCAAATAGCCTTTCAGGCAGGAAATATAGTGTGTTAAGAAAATCCATCGACCGGCCGCAACATCGATTTCACGGCCTTAACATCCATTCCTCACCCGAGCAACCTGTTGCACCCAAAATCTCCCTGAGAGATCGAAGCCTCGGCCGCCAGATCAATGGCTCGGCCGCTACATCCATGGCTCGGCCGCCACATCCTTCGCTCGGCCGTCAGATCGACCTTTTCCAGACTCTCGAACCTTCTGTCGGTTGATCGATCCACCGCCTCTCCGATGCGTTCAGGCTACGTTTAGGGATTACGTTGAAGAGTTCGAGTTACAATGCAAATGCAATTGTAACCCCGTGATTTGATTGGACGAAGTGTGTCATCCCTTTGCCTATATAAAGAGGCCTTTGGCCTCCGAAAAGAGACCACGAGATACAACGAAAATCCTCAGATCTATACACATTCAAGCCACGAAATTCTGGCTATACACTCCCAAAACCCTCTGCAAAAGCCCCAACCTTCCATAGGCGGCCATCAATCAGACGATCCAACCCCGGAGTTCAAACCCTAGCCCTAGGGTTTCGTCCAAGAAGCAATCAATCAGTCAATCTCCATCGATCCAAAGCAATCAAGCAACTGAGGGATCAAGGTGGTGAGGCCCAACGGCCTCTGGTTTGGTTTATTTTATGCTTAATTTACTAATCGTAGCCTTCTGATAATCTGTTAAACTTTGCATGCGGTGTGAGGAAGAACACCGGTCGGGGCTTCGATGCCTGGTACATTGATATCAGCATGATTCCTCGGCCGTGACATCCATTCACCGGCCGAGTAATCGATCTCTTGGCCGGCACGATTTTGATTTGTTCTTGCTTTCTGACGCATGATTTATTTACAGTCTCGGCTCACCTTATTAACTGTTTAAAGGATAAAAACAGACTACGTGTATGGATAGATAAAGCATCTATATGTCTTATGTTGAATGATTATGGGCTAGCCTCGCGGCTAGGCAGAGAGGGGTGCCTAACACCTTCCCCTTACTGTACTTTTGGCTTCCGTACCCAAAATCTCTACTTATTTCCTAGTTTTAATAAACTGGGTGGCGACTCTGTTTTGATGATAACCGCTATCGTGTGGTGATACCTCTAGCCATGGAAGTATCAACGATCTTGGTTTATGAAGCAAGCAACCAATCGAGCAAACAACGTGATGAGCCAACTGTATGGCGATGCCCCGTTTGGGAGGTGTCTACAGTGTTGCACCGATTTTAACTAGTTTGGGCTCATTTTCAGAGGCTATGTTTGCTGTGATTATTTCCTCAGAAGAAGGTTTAGCGTGCCTTTTTTCTTCTCTCTCGACGAATTCTAGAATTTCTTTTGGAATTTTTTCCTCAAAATTTGGATTATCAAAATCCACACAGTTAATCATAGGCAAGGTGAAATACTCTAAATCTTCCTTCTCATTGCTAAAGTTGTCAAAAGACATTTTAGAGTCAAATTATGCCTTGGTGTTTTGACCAGGTTTTCCTCACTAGACTTAGTGGTTTGAAACGATGGAAAGCTAGACTCAGATTGAGTTGACTCGAAGTCAGAATCGGATCAGAACGAAGACCGAAATCAGCATTTCTCATTTTGTATTTTAGTGTATGTTCCATTCATCATCTATAATCAGCTCAGAGCAGTCTTTTTCATCACCAAGGTTAATCATCAGCACCTCACTGTCATCTTGATTCGCACTTTCATCACTGTCACCCTATAAGTCTTGGAGGGCCATTTGCTTTGCTATTGCCGTTATCTCCTCCAGTTGAGCTTCAATTTCTGCTTGATCGCTGTTTGTCGACTCTTCGTGTGCCAACAAATCCCCACCAATTACCAAAGCTACCGATGATGGGGTGGATCACCCTTATCTCATTATTGGTGACCCTTTCATCAAAGAGTAGGTTTAGTGCTATTTCGTCCAGTGGGTTGTTGTCAGCAGATTCTTCTTTTTTTGCTTCTTCAGCTTCAGGGTTTTCGGCCACATCGATTGGCCAATAGTCGTCGGTAGGTGCATAAGGGTCATAGAAATAGATTGGGACCTTGCGGAGCCCTTCTTCTTCAATTATGCCTTCCACTTCTTCATCATAGACTGTTCTTGTGAACATAACATGATCATCTTCAGTAATAATTACCATAGGCTTTGGCTGATCCACCAGAGAGATGTATTTGGAGGGTTGAAAATCTTGGCGACAGGATGGACCAGGCCAGACAGCTTGGTGACAATTTGAAAGTGCGAATCAGACATGAGCAGTGATGCAGTCATTTTTCCTGAAAAATTGTGCTTTAGTTAGATTGGTTTAGCTTACCTCCTTTAGTTGACCTTAAGAGGCTCCTAAGGTTTGACCTGTAAAAGAAGACTTTACAACATACATATATACAATGGGTGTGAGGAAGAACTTTTACAAACAAATGCAAGTAGGCTCCTAGCTTGTATGTTCCTATCTTAATTTGATAAGTTCTATGGCTTTCTAACACATGAAAGGTATAGGTAGTCTCAGGGTGCTCTGTTGTCAAAGGGTACCAGTCCTTCCGCCTGCCCATCATAGGCAGCGATTAAACAGCTTCCTTTTTGATAAACCACTAGGTACAAGTGACTGTGGAGTTTGCTAAAACCCCAAACATAGCCCTTGACTCGCCCAAGGCTCTCGGTGGTGGTGCCGCGTTTACCCACCCCACTCTCGGTGACGAGGCCTGTCTTCAACCGAAGGTTCTTGTCTCTCACCTCGCGAGGCCCCATGGCGAACTGTAGACACCTCCCTGAAGCGGGGCATCGCCATACAGATTGATTGTTTTTGTTTGTTGGTTGTTTGCTTCGTAAACCAAAATTGTGGATATTCCCATGCATGGTTAAGAACATCGCCATGCGATAACGGTTATCATAAAAATAAAGTCGCCACCTAGTTTAAGAAAACAAGGAAAAACAGATAGAGATTCTGGGCTCGTGAGCCAAAGGTACAATGAGGGGAAGGTGCTAGGTACCCCTCTCTGCTCAGTCGTGAGACTGGCCCATAGTTGTTTGACATAAGATTAAGACATGCTCTATGTAATTCTAGCACATAAACTGATTAATTAAGCCTTTAAACAGTTAATAAGGTGTGCCGAGACGATAAGTAAACATGCATCAGAAAGCAGAATAAAACAACATCTCCCAGGGAGTTCTGGGCTCGTGAGCCAAAGGTACAATGAGGGGAAGGTGCTAGGTACCCCTCTCTGCTCAGTCGTGAGACTGGCCCATAGTTGTTTGACATAAGATTAAGACATGCTCTATGTAATTCTAGCACATAAACTGATTAATTAAGCCTTTAAACAGTTAATAAGGTGTGCCGAGACGATAAGTAAACATGCATCAGAAAGCAGAATAAAACAACATCTCCCAGGGAGATGGATCTGGCGGCCGGTAAATGGATGTCACGACCGAGAGATCCTCCAAGTTTAATGTACCGACCGATGGATCGAAGACCCAGCTAATGTTCTTCCTCGCACCAAACTATACGACCAACAGGCAATTAGAAAACTATGATTGAGCATAAAAACAGAAATGAAATTGAACTAGAGGCCCCTGGGCCTCACCACCTTGATCCCTCAGTGGCTTGATTGCTTCCGATTGAATGGGATTGACTGATTGCTTCTTGAGACCCCTAGGGTTAGGGTTTGAACTTCGAGGTTTAATTGTCGGATTTGTTGCTGCCTTCGGGAGGTCGGAGCTTTTGTAGAGGGGATGTGAGAATGCATTTCTGTAGAATTTCGTGGTTGATGGGAGTATGTTGGTCTCTTAATTTCGGAGCCGAAGGCCCCTTTATATAAGTGTAGGTATGACACAACTCAACCAATCAAAACACCCGGTTGCAATTGGAGCTATAGAGTGATACAAACTCTTATGGTGATCCCTAAACGTGGCCCAAACGCATCGGAAAAAGGCTGCTTGGGTTTTGTGAATGGATCAAACGATCAACAGAACAATCCAGAATCTGGAAAACAGACGATATGGCGGCCGAGAAAATGATGTGGCAGCCGAAGAGTTGATGTTGCGGCTGAGGAATGGACCTGGCGGCCGGCTAATCGATCTCTCAGGGAGATTTTCAAGTTACAGGCTTCACGGGTGAAGAATTGATGTTGGGGCCGTGTGATCAATGTCACGGCCGACGGATGGATTCTCCTAGGATTTTGTACTTTTGTCTGAAAGGCTATTTGGCTCTGGATTGGGTCCTTCTAAGTCGCTAAAAGTTCTTTCCTAGAAGTCCTAAGGTTCACAGGAAGTCAATCAGCAATCACTGTATCCATATCATCATCGGGATGGTCCCCAATGTGGGACTTGAAATAATCGTTAGGCCAAATTGGGGTGTCTACACAGGTGAACTCCAATCGAGGCATGAGATCGATGTAATATGGTTTTTCGATTCGACTGGCATTCAATGAGTTATTCGAAGATCGAAGATGATGGATATGGAAGATAAAGGGATTTTTACTCGCAACTTTTTGGGTTATTTACCGAAACACCCCTTAACGCAAACCCGTTTGTTCTTCACAAAAGTTGTAGATAATTAAATTTGGAATCCAACCCAATTTGAATCACTTCAATTGGAGGTTAGATGAGGAAGATATGGCCCAAATACTGAAGGTTGTGCAGCTTACGCGAGAATATATCAAATTCGATTTTTCCTGTTTAAGAACGGTTTTGGTTTCCTTGATTGATTCAAAGTGTCTAAGTCTTTCCCACAAGTATTGCTGAAGGATTTCAAGTTTGAAAAGACTACTTATTGCTTAAGGATTTAAAGTTTGGAAGGATTGCTTGTTGTTCAAATATTGCATTTTTACCAAATAATAGCTAGATTCTTTTATCTTATGTTTCCTTATTATTTGTGCTTCCATATTGTTTCCATATGTGATAGTTTACCATATTGAGACAACATGGTAATATTTGGCCTTTGACCTAGATCACATTTTTTTGCAAACTCAAAAATTTGATAACCCTCAAATTTTTTAAAATAACTAAGTGGGACAGAGAATTTATTTTGAATAAATCTTATGGTCTCCATTGCTAGTTCGTAGGTGATATAATTAATTTTTTGTGATGGTTATAGAGCCTTCCTCCCTATCAGACGAAATTAATTGTGGCATCATCGATACAAGCTTCGTAAAGGGATAGCTCTAAGATAATTGTGTGGGTCACTTCGCCATCTGAGGTGGTTCATAACAGAACAATGGGTCTCAAAGCTAGGTAATGGTATACACTTAGCTGTAAATAATAGTATCCTCTCCATCTGAGTCACTACTACTATTTATAGAACCGAATCTATATTGGCTATTTAATTTTGCTTGGCATGGTCTAGTGTTTAGATAGTAAAATTAAAAGGTTGTGCCTATCTAGACGAATAATGAAGAGTAGAAGACCTTCCCATCGAGGCATGCTCTTTGCAGTGTATAGGGCTGCCAATGTTTTTTTTTTAACATATTGTTAAGGGAACCAATATTAAAATGAAATTCAAAGTTTTTATTGCCCTTCATAATTGTTGTAATGTGATTCTTAGAGTAAAAAATGGACTCTTTCAATCCACTTGTCATTATTGTCAAAGAAAATAAACTTACTGGACCGTATTATATTGGCTGGAAAAGGAACTTGGGTATTGTGTTAACTGCTAAGAGGCACAAATTTGTGTTGTCTGAGGTGTGCCCTCGTAGACCTGATGAGAATGCCATAGAACAAGAAGCAAAACCTTATAAAAATTGCTAAATATCACTCATGTTAAAGGGACCCCGATTAAGGATCATGTTCTAAAGATGATAGCTCTTCTTAACGAACTAGAGATCCTTAGATCTGAAATTGATGGGGAAACCCAGATCGATTTCGTTCTTAACTCACTACAATCTAAGAGTTTTAAGCAGTTTTGCCTGAACTATTCTATGACAATATGCTTTTTAAATTGGGCGAAACTTCTTGAGGAACTCCAAGCAATTGAGGGTCTTGTGGGTGTGAAGAAACCATCTATGTTAGTATCGAAGAAGGCTTCTACTTCTAAGCTAAAAGGCAAGAAGAAGTAGAATAAATCTCAAAAAAATGTTATGGAGGCAGTTCATGCGCCTCGAGGTGTAGTGAAAAAGCCTGTGGGCGAGTGTTTTCACTGCAAGCAAAAAAAACCCTAGAAGTAGGAATGTCCATTCTATCTCAATAAAGTGAACAATTAGGATAAATCTTTTTCACTGGTTGTTGAATCACGTGTAGTGGTGTTATCTACTAGTACCTAGTGTGTAGATATGGGAGCCACTAATCTAGTTTGCAATTTATTGCATGGGTTCCAGGAACAAAAAGACTCAGTGATGGAGAGATTTATCTACACATGAGAAATGCTATGGAGTGGCAACAATTGCAGTAGGAATGTCATTTTTAATTTTAGAAGTAATAGGAGTTTAATATTGACAGATTGTCTTTATGTTCCCTCTATTAGAAGAAACTTGGTTTCAGTTTCTAAGTTGATCAAAGATTGATATTTGGTTTCTTTTAATGACTTTGTGGTTATTAAGTTAAATAAACGTTTTATCTATTCTGGTTCATTGGTGGATGATATCTACATTATTAATCCTATATTTCCTACAGTGCAACTGCATGAATTAAATATCACTAATAGTATGCCATGATGAAATAAAGGAAACGGTACTTTTGCGAGCTTGAAAAAGGATTTCCCTAAACCCATGTAAACCAAAAAACCCAAAAAAACCCGAAAACCTGAAAAAGCCCAGATAAAGCCCAAAACAAAAGCCTAAAAGACCCTGGACCGAAAAAGGAGGCACCGTGCGGAGTTCTACTGGAGCGCAGGGCACCTTGAAACCCAAAGAGCCATGCGCGGCCAAACTTCACCGCACGGCACCTTGAGCAAAAAGTCGACCGCTCGAAAGTCGCCGGCCACGCCAGTTTGAGCCACAGCTGATGACTAGCTCAGCCGAAAATGCACTTTTGGCCCACCCAGAAAATACCTCCACCATTTGAAATTCAAAATCCTTGGCCTTTCCCTATAATTTAACCTCTCCACTCAAGGGAAAAGAGGTCCCCCTTTTGGCCTTTCTTTTGGCTCTCTTTGCTTTTGGGTATTCTTACTCCATAAACTTTCTCTCTCTAGTTTTCACACCCACTTTCCTACTTCCACTTCCATTTCTAAGTTATAAAGAATGTCATTCCCAAAAGACATTCCTTAAGTGCTTTCACTCACTCCCTTCTCATCATTGAAGTTGGTCTTTCATTAACTACAAAACCCCATCACCCAAAATACCTAACCTTCACCCACACCCATACTCCCTTTGTCTCATTCAACCTCCTCCATCTACATCCGTGATGATCCATCCACATCCTTGCATCAACGATCCTTGATCAAGCTCGAAACCGAAGGTAAAAACTAGTTTCCTCGGACTAGACTCCGTTCTGGTCCTGAGGGGACTTTTCTGCCAGCAGGTCTAATCCCTTTTGGTTAGATCCTAACTAAAAATCCATTTTCATAAAACAAAAACCAGTACTGTGCTGAGGTTGGGAAACCGCGCGGCCGGTTAATCAGGCGCATGGCACCCTAACACTCAGCGCACGGCAGGTTATATGTTGGTATTATCACAGGCAGGCTGTCTGGATCTGAGTTTTCTTCTTTTATGGCTATCTGTATCTATTGTTTACTGTTTCTGTTGCTTTTAAAATGAGACCATATCTACAAGCCATGTCTTGGTTCTTGACAAGGCTCTCTAGATCATCCCGAATGATCGAATACGTCAAAAACTATTTTAAAACCTTGTTTCGAGAAAAAAATAACAATATTTTCAGGAAGATCTGACTGCCATAAGGTTTTTGATGAGTTTTCCGAAAGAGGTACCGAGAGAGCAATGAACTAGATAATATTTTGAAAGTTTGCAACAGTCTGACAGCAGAGCAGGTATCCCGCACGGCAGGTTGAGGTGCCGTGCGCGGTAACTCAATGTGCCGTGTACAGTACGACTGGGGTCCAGACGGCTTGATGCTATTTATTTCATCTGCTCACATCATCTTATCACTTCTGTACAGGTTGCACCATATGCACGTCAATATGATACATTTCTCATGTCCCTTCCCCACTGCTTGCTTTTATTAAAGAGCTTGATGTTCCAAATGATATTGAAAATTTTCCCTTTTGAAAATATTAAGAAGAGACCGGTTCTACTGGGCGAGTGGGGTGCTTTTTAAAGAAAAATCTTTTCCATTCGTAACGTGGCTCCCAAACCCAAAACTTCAACGTTTTCGCTAGACCAAAAGTCTTTCACAAGCGATATCTCGGTTTCTAGGATGATCCATCTCCAAAGTCCGGGTGGCGACTCTTCGAACCGAAAAAGGGCGCGGGAGCCCACAGTGGCGACTCTGCTGGGGATCTCAACTTTATTCAATACTTTTTTTAAAAAAAAATGGACAAAAGTATTGAATGATCAAGTGGTCCAAACTTGAAAGGTGCTTTTAAAAGGGGAATTTTTTATTATTTTTTTTTTTGGAAAATTAAGCTCTTTTATCCTGTACACTTTGCACCGCACAAGCCTCGCTAACGTGTTTCGGCTACCTTGCCCGGTTTACCGGTGACAAGCTCTCCCGGAACGCCTAGCAACCCTCGACTATGATGAGCCATCGTGCTGTTCGACCATTATCTTGCAATACACTTGACATGGGGTAGTACATCTTGGCTCTAGTCCGGGAACCCTTCTGAGACAAAAACCAGCCTTTGGACTTGTATATAGCCGTAGAACCATCCCAATTAGGACAGGAACCCATGGCTAGGATTTATATGTTATCTCCTGTTTACGTGCATTTTATTCCTGTACACGCACATCATTCATGCATCATTGTATTTTGCGGGCTAGAGGATTAGGGTCCCTTAGAATCTTTTAGGTCCCTCTGGTCGGCCTAGGAGACCTTAAATCCATGGAGTTTGCGATACCTCCGGTGTTTGCCGTGCCCGAATGGCTCCCTTGGTTTGAATCGAGCCTTAAGCGCGTGCGTATCTGGATTTCGATGGTCACATTGCTCTACCTCAGATGGTCATGGTAAGGAGATTAGCTATGGTTCCGACCCGCTCGGAATTCAACCTGCCTGACAGCACCTATGCGGACTATCGAAAATCTTCTCTACAAATGTCTTAAGTGAGATTCGAGGCACGGTAGGTCCAAGGCCTTGTTTCTAGGAGATGGGTAGAAGTAGGGCGAGCATTCGGATCGGTTATGAGTTGCTCCCTTTTGACTTGTTGCCAGTGCTGCCAACATTGATCGCCTGCGGAGAAAAGAGGCTGTACCCAATTGGTTTCATCTGTCCCAAAGACTAGTTCGCGTAGACACCCTGGACGGAACCCCACTGTTTGAAGTTCAAATCGAGCAAGAGGGACAACGGTTGTTAGAGGAACCCGTGAAAGAAGAACCCATAGTCTCCACCCCGCCCGAAAATCCTTCACCCATGGCCGATCAGGGGGACAGAATAGAAGAACTTAGGCAGAACATGGCTAACATGGATGCTCAGTTTAAACAGTCCTTCGCTGGTGTCGACGCGCAACTCAAAGCCACTGTAGTTTCCATGAAAAATAACATGAACATGCTAATGGAAAGCATGCAAAAAATCACTGACAAGCTCCTGACTAAGACTCCCCCACAGCTTGAACGATTCAAAGTTGAGATGCTAGCAGCTGATCCAAACCTGGCCGCTCTCATGGATAAGATTGGCAAATTGGAGGAATCCGTCCAAGAGACTAAGCGACTTGGAAAAGGAGAAATTGACATGAGTAAGCTATGCCTTTTTCCGAATGCCAAGTTGCCGGAAAAATTCAAAGGAGTGGACTTTGCGAAGTTTGACGGTACCGGCGATCCAAGGGCCCATCTTCAAGGATACGTTGGTTCCCTCACTATGCGTGGCATTGAAAAGGAAGCCATGGCCCAATTATTCCATGAGTCCTTGTCTGGTCCAGCCCTGCAATGGTTCCTCACCCTCGAACCCTCCAAGAAAAGGACTTGGGAAGACATTGGGACAGCTTTCGTGGCTCAGTATGACTTCAATGTCGACCTGAAGATGACCACGAGGGAGTTGGAAAGCACTAAGATGAGTGAGAAGGAAAGCTTCGCCGACTTTGTGAAGCGTTAGAGGGCTAAGGCTGCCCAGATGCAGAATAAACCTGATTTAGAAGAACAGATACGGATCATAACCAAGAACCTGCCAAGCTCCTTTGCTCCTTACATGGTCCTTTCTCAGGCTGCTCCGAATTTCGTAACCTTTTATGATTCTGGGCTGGCTGTAGAGGAGGCCTTACGGGATGGAACTTTGGAGAAGAAAGAATCTGGATCGGGGTCAAAATCCAAGAGGGCATATTCGGGAAACAGCAACGTTCTCCTCGGGAATACCAATCAGGCAGGAATCTCATCCACTAAACCTGTAGAAGTCAACCAAATCTCCGAAAAACCAAAATCCCAAAGCCGAACCTTCACCCATTTCAGCACTCCCAGCTCCACTATTCTTAAGAAACTCAAAGAAATCAGGGTGTTGAAACCTCTCTCGCCACCACAAACCATTCCACCGAACCTAAACCAGAATGTCTATTGTGATTTCCACCAAATGCCTGGCCATACCACCGACAACTGCATCCGCCTTCGTCATGAAATTCAAAACCTCATCGAAACAAGGTTATCGACACTCCACCTGTCGATAAACCAAACACCATTTCGAACCCTCTACCACAGCATAACGTTCCCTTCCGTATTAACCAAATCACCATAGCCAAAAACCAAGACCTCCCAGAGACTGACCCTACCCTGTTCATTGTCCCTAACGCCGAGCCAAGGCCTGTTGTTAGAGTTCCCAAAGAAACTGCCCTTTGTTGGGAATGGGAAGACACATGGGGAGAATTGATTGCTGATTGGGAAGAGTTCGAAGCCGTCAACTTCCAAAGAAATGATGAACACTTATTTGAAGCCGGATGGGAAGTCGACTGGCAGAACATCCGCTCGGATCCTCTTGATGGGTTTTCCTTGTATATGCTGTTTGAAAATCAAGGGAAAGAATATCAAGTTTTTCAAGACATGCCTGAATGGGAATGGGACCCGACCCCAGACGAATACCAGCTTTTAGCGTGGAATGACCCTTTGGATACCTTTTCCTTACCAGCACTGTTCGGTGAGGAATATCAGGCAGGATGCCAACCTGAGATGATGACGTACAACTGGCCTGAGCTCGCTCCACTCCACCCGGATTTCTCTCATTTTAATGATTTTGTCATCAATGATTTGTACGGCAATGTAGACCTCACCCCATAGCTGAACCTTCCTAGATTCGAAGAAGAAGTTGCTAGCAATGGGTTTGACCCAATGGACTACCTTGTCGATGGGACTGAATCCGAGCCATCGATCACCTTTCCAAAGGACGCTGACGTTGCTATGATGAACTTATGTGAAGATGAACCGGGAGTTTGAACAAACTTATGGGCAAACACCGAGGTGGTCAACATAAAAGTGGAAAACGAGGAATGGACCGTTAACAAGACAGCCATGGAGGCTGAAAAGTGGAAACCCGAGGATCTGTGGGATGGCTTCGTCATTGCTGATTTGGCCGCCAACCTGCAGGATACTACCATCGGAAACAAGCGCAAAGCCCTAGCCAACCTATGGAGCGAGGAATCAAAGTACCGTCAGATTGATCATTTGACCAGAAGCGGCCATGTTTACCAACCTCCGAACCTTCAAGTTGGGGAATCTTCCAATCCTGCCGCCCCAGGGCCCTCTGATCCCTTCACCACCCCGGTCAAAAACACTTTCCGACTTTGATCCACCAGCAAAGGAGCCTTCCCGACTAGAGAAAAACCCTGAAGGAATGATTAAGCGTCAACTCGAGCAAACCCATGCCAAGATGTCCATTTGGGATGTGTTGGTTCATTCGACACATCATCGCGAAGGGATCATTCAAGCACTCTCTCAACTGAAAGTTCCCTTTGCCATAACTCCCAATGAGCTAGTGGCCCTAATCAAAACCATACCTATCAAGCATGCCATTACCTTTACTACTCGAGACCTACCTGCCGAAGGAACTGATCATAATCGGCCATTACACATCACCCTGAAATGCCGTGGCAAGTCGGTAAAGGTGATCTTGGTTAACAATGGCTCAGCGATTAATGTCTGCCCACTCCGCGTTACTTATTGCTTGGGGTACAATAATAAGGACTTCTCTCCATCGGAAGTCAAAGTTCGAGCATATGACAAAACTCGGAGAGATGTGGTTGGAACCCTTATGCTTCCTAGGACTTTCGGACCATATCAGATAGAGGTGGAATTTCATGTGGTAAACATTCCCGCCTCTTTTAACCTGCCACTGGGAAGGCCTTGGCTACACCGGTCAGACATCATGGCTGTGCCTTCTACACTCCATCAGAAAGTTCGGCTGGGACTGGAAACGGGAATGCTCACTATTCACGGGGACTCTGGGATCCATGCCCCTATCAAAGACAATGCCCCTCTCCTAGAAATTCAACACGGAGAAGAAGATATCGCCTTGGGAGGCTTCTCTCTGGATACTTCCCGATCTGTCTATTCAGTTAGAATTGATGATGACTTCGTCGTCAGTAATGTCGCCATCAAAATAAAGAAGAAGATGTCCTACATGCCAAGATTGGGGTTGGGAAGGAATCTCCAAGGCCCCGCAAAGTTTGAAGCTCAGGGCACTCTGATGCGTACAACCGGCCTTGGTTACTTGCCTTCAAGCAACAGCAAGGTGAAAAAGGGAAACAGCCTGGAAGACTACTTCGTCAAGGAGGAAGCAAAACAGATTTACCTAGGCCAGCCAGAATCGTTTTGGGATGTGGAAACCAACACCTTTTTACCAGGATTTGAGATATTTGCAAACGATGTCTGGCCGGAGAGTGATGAAGAGGCTGAAAATGTGAAGGAATAGAAGGAACCAGCCGACTGGATCAAGATCTTTGCCATGGGTAGTCTCGCAACTATGAAGATGAACCAATGGGTGCAGCTATGGAAGGAGAGGTGCTGATGATGGAACAAGATACTCTTGAAGATCCGACTTCGCTCATCATGGATGTCGCTGGGGAGTACAAGAACTGGACTTTCATACCGAGTGCAACTCGCCATGAGTCCGAGTCTGAGTCTGAGTCCGAATCCGAGTTTGTCGAGTTCTCTGAGTCTGTCGAGTCCGAGTTGGTGCCTCTCGGCCTAAGCTCTCAGAGTCTGTATTTCGAGTTTGAATCCACACGTGTGTATGGTGTCCCCCGAGGCCTCCATTAATGATGAAATAAATGAATCTGATTCTGCTTACTTCCCTGACTTTGAAATAAATTGCGTCGACCCTGATGCTGAAGAGATTGATTTCGACGGGGACATCCCAAAGAAATTCGATCCCTAATCGACAGGGAAGATGAAAGGCATGCTCAGCCCGTAAAAGAAGAAATCGTTTTAATAAATTTGAGAGATGAAGGGAACCCCCGAATGACCCAGATCGGTTCCGCGCTATCTGCCGAAGAATGCGAAGCCCTTGTAGACTTGCTCAAGGAATTCGAAGATGTATTTTCATGGTCACACACAGATATACCCGGAATCGATCCCGAAATCGTGGAGCACCGGATCCCTCTCCATCCCGATACAAAGCCGGTAAAACAGAAACTGAGATGCATGAGACTTGACTGGGTACTTAAGATAAAAGAAGAGGTCACAAACAGATCAATGCCGGGTTCTTAATGGTAACCGAGTACCCTCAATGGGTCGCAAACATAGTCCGCGTACCATGAAGGATGGTAAAATAAGGGTCTGTGTTGATTTTAGGGATCTCAACAAAGCTAGTCCTAAAGATGATTTCCCGTTACCACACATAGATGTGCTGGTTGATAATACCGCTGGCCATGCCTTGCTCTCTTTCATGGATGGTTTCTCAGGGTACAACCAAATTCTCATGGCTCCGGAAGATCGGGAAAAGACTACGTTCGTTACTGAATGGGGGACGTATTGTTATCGAGTCATGCCCTTTGGACTAAAAAACGCAGGATCCACTTACCAGCGGGCCGTCACGGCATTGCTGCACGACATGATTCACAAGGAGGTGGAAGTCTACGTTGATGACATGATTGTCAAAGCCAAAGAGCGAGAAGGGCATCTGCCCACACTTAGGAAGTTCTTCGAAAGAATAAGAAAATACAAGATACGCCTCAATCCCGCCAAATGCACATTTAGAGTCACTGCAGGGAAAATGCTTGGGTTCATGATCACCACCCGCGGCATAGAAGTCGACCCATCAAAGATCAAAGCCATCCTACATATGGAGCCGCCGCGATCTGAGAAGGATGTAAGGAGTTTCCTTGGCTGTCACGCCCTCAAATTTGAACATAATTATCAATAACTAGTCATAAATAAAATCCTCGCAATATTATACATAATTCCATCAAAAGGTTTTCCAAACTCATTTCACCGAGACAGAAACAGTTCTAGACATTACAAGACAGGGGACTCCAACCCAAAACTTTCAGATTTTAATTATGGATGCACCTGCCAAAAAAAACAGAAGATGTTTTACTATGATGCTAAGGTAACTTCCCTTTAACCTAACATCCAATGAATGTCTGACCCTGCTCCAAGCACTCCTTGCTATTGCCTCTTGTCCGCACCTGAAAATGAAGGATTTAGCTACACTAGCCCAGTAGGAAAATCTCTAACTAACTTTATGTGCTAATGGGAGGATGAGCAACAAAAAAAATATATATATTTTTAGTAAGAGCAAACTGTTTTAACTAAAAGTAGAACATACAACTCAATCCTTAACTTTTAAAAAACCATAGAACTTTTCTTCACTCACACCAACACTCTCACCTATACACGCACGTTGACCCACTTCCATCTTAAGTAAACTCAGATTATCATTACCAAACTCAAAACACATTACTACATTTTCATTTTAATGAGTTAGAGACAACTCCGTATTCCTTAATCAACCAATTTCTCTTTCTTAACCCACCTTGCTAATCACAGTCGCATCTAAGTCAACACACTACACATAAGGAAGTAAAATATAATGTGCACGAGGACATTTCAAACAAAGCCTCTATGTGTCCTCAAAGAACTCACACGTCCACCTAATTTAGTCTTTTCAAACTTAAGATCAAGTTTTATCGTGTCCTCCCTCGTATCCCTTTTTATTCCGCCTTTTTGGTTTTTTTCCTCTCATAGTCAACACGCATGAGTTACCCACCCACACGCACATGCATACCGTTAAATCAAATCTCCAATTGATCATTATAAGTTTAAACTGCAGTTCCAATGTAATTCTTCCACAATAGCTATTATCACATCTATGGCATCAAACATGTCTCCATACCAACAAATTTCTACACCAATCTCAATACATCAAGCCACTATACTTTAGGAAGTCTATAAGAAAAGAAGAAAGCAAGCATCGACACCTCAAATTATCCAATACATCAACTCAAATGGAAAGAACATAGTTTCTCACATGAATGCTTCGTTCTTTCTAAATCCCACATTTTAAAGCAAAGTATCAATACCCCAAATTCTCATTTTAATATGCTACTAAAGAATAAGAAGATTCTTTGTTTCCGTTTTGTTACGTGTTTTTGATTTAATTTCCGGGCATTAGGGATTCCGTGCGTCACACACTCATTCCGGCATCACACCTTATGGTGGATCCATGGTTTTCTTGTGCACTTCCGGGCATTAGGGATCCCGTGCGTCCCATTTTCATTACCCAAGCAACACAGGTCATAACTCTAGCTCAACCAATCAACAATGCATAATATGTGATGCAAGGCAATGCACCGGGCAATGTTGGGCCCCGTAACCCTCGCCAAGGTCCCACCAAGAAGGTGAACCGGGCTTCGTCCATATTGACGTGAATTCCGGGCGGTGTTGGGTCCCGTAACCCTCATCGACATCCCACAAAGTGGATGCGACTCCACATTCCGGGCAGTGTTAGGCCCCGTAACCTTCGTCGGCATCCGAAGTTGTATACGACTCCATCCATTATCCATATGCTATGATATGCCACACCACGATACATACAAAGTTCGATATCACACATAGCCATGCAACTCAAATTATGTCCATAAACATCTTTCATTATGCACAATCCATCAATACTCAACCTAACACCCATTATCGAGTTAAAGCGATTATACAACGCCATACTCAACACATAATAAATTCATAACATTCATCACAACATGCCACAATGCCCACCTAATCAACCGAATGCCTAGACAACGAACGGGTACCGTAATCATCTGAAATCCACACATGAGCATATTCTGATTTTCAACAAAGCAGCCCGTGTTCGAAAACTCATTAAGAATCGCATACCTAATATTTTTCTATAATTCCAATGCCAAAATATCACCAACTTATGAATCTTTAAAACCCATAAGGACCCATACCCAATAGGGTCACTTAACCATAGGTAAACGATGAAAAATCGCTGCTCTATATGCTGCCCAGATTTTCAAATTACAGCTCAATCTTCTATAAATCACTACAAATCGAGTTCTTAATACTTTTGAACGATTCTAGTCCCAAAAGTTGCGCGATTGAACGAAGCTTAAAAGGTATGAAGGAAACCCTAGTCAAATCTGCACTCCAAGGATGGTTAAACAGACATTTACTGAAGCAACACAATCAACGTGACAGATTGACACACCTCCACTCAAATGATCATAACTTTCGGTGTACTAAGAGTTTTAAGGTGATTCCAGTGGCAATACAAAGCTGACTTCAAGACCTTCGAATCGATATCAAATTTACATGAAACGGATATCGGACGAGGAAGTTATGTCCGTTTGAAGTGGGCTGAAATCCAGAACACGAGACAGATTGCAGACCAGTTTTCTAAAAATCACCATAAATTCAATTCACAACGGTTTTGGGTGATTCTTGCGGCATTAAAACGAGCTCTGAATCTACTCTATTTCATATGAAGGAACCAAAATTCAAATCTGAGCTTAAGAGGTCATAAAACCCCAAAAACGCAGGCCCTGTTCTGCTGATTTTCAGAAATGGAATAAACTACTTCAAGCAAGAAACAAGACACGATCTAAGTACATATACACCGTATAAACGCATAACGAAAGTAAGAAATCCCTACCTCATGGATTTTGAACAAAACCCCAAAGATCCAAGCAAACCCTAGATGTTCCAAGCTTGAAATCCACCAAAGTATTCCACCTCGAAGCCTAGACACGCGATCAACGGGTCAAGGTCACTAGTATACAATGAGATCGAGTTGGGTTCCAAAGGTTTCGGGTGAGGAAGAAGATCCCACAGAGAGGGAGATGGTGAGAGAGTGAGAACGAGAGAGAGAGAATCCACCGTAGGAAAAAAAAAAAAAAAAGAAAGAAAGGGAAAGTGATTTCCCTGGTCCAGATTTGTGGATTAAATAGGGAACATCACACTACACCTCCTCAACTACCTATACAGTACATCAACTCGCACATGTTACTAGTTAATCCACTAAGGCGCCTAACACTACCAATTAATGACATAGTCAACAAAATAATAATAATTTATCACTCGCTACACACACAAAAAAGTGGGTCCCACATGCACAGTCCGTAATCCACGTAGCCAATCCTGTCAACGAAAGGTTAAATATAAATTTATTAAATAAGCATAGCATTTTTATTTTATTTTATTTTAAATACGGGTCTTTACATTCTACCCTCCTAAAGAAATTTCGTCCTCGAAATTTTATAAACCACACTAAGTCAAGCAACAACAAAAATAAGCAAAGGGCATAACATCCACGAAAACATAACAAGTCAACCACCACGAAACTTAGATCAGGAGACTTAAAATAATTATGAACAAAAAAAATCTGGATACGCTTCTCCATCCTCGTCTTCCCTTTCCCACATAGATATATTCATCTTAATCATGTTAGAAACTAGGACTTGTATCTGACCAATCCGTTGGTGCAAATGCAAATTTCTTGCTAGAAAAAGTTACCTGAACCCTTCATGACCGATAGACACAGCACATTTATCGAGTAATGTATTTTCACGACTCCTCAAGACATGTCACAAGAATAATACTGAAAGACAACACCATGATAATGATAATAATAATAATAATAATTCATTCACCGACTGTATTTTACTACTACTCCCTTATGTCAGCAATCATCTTTGACTAATAGCACCAAACCATTCTTAACAACTTTTTCAATTATATTTTAAATAGGCTAAGTTCTCTTTATTCCCCACAGTTAGTACCGTAACCAACCCATCTCCAAATTTTTATTGAAAGGCGATTCATAAATTTCATCCAACACGAGCTCAAACCAATCTTATGTAATAAACGTCCCTCATCATGACAACTTTCAAAAATTTCTCTATATCCCACAACAATCATCATCTAAACTCAAAATCCACTTAATTATGATTTAGGCCTACCAAATCTCACAGTCACATCAAGTTCTTGGAAACTTTGGGATATCATCTCTTGAAACTACAAGCTAATCCGGAAAACGGAGAATTCATGATTCTAACCCTTGTCATATAACCGGTTCCTCCACCAGAATTACAATAAATCCATCACACAATATAAACAACTTATGTCCAAATTAATTGCAGCACTATAACAAGTCAAAATCAACTCCATGTCAGGTCTAAAATCAACAACACACAACATACAAGAATGAAAACAAGGCATAGTCCATTCAGCACGAAGTATGTAAGCATATAAGCCGTATACAAGTGCATACATATTCACATTATTCACATAAACCACCTATCAGTCACAACATTTAACACGACGTATAACAAAGGTCAAGCCCTTTATTTTCAAGGTTCAAGACTAGGGATGTTCAAGTTATCTTAAAGTAAATTACTTCACTTTTCTTTTTCTCCCCTTTCTTTATTTTATTTTATTTTTTTGATAAACAGACAAGGTGATATTTATATATTTTTTTTTGTCTCCCATAATCCACCAATGGACTCACTAACTTCTGTTCAACTCATAATAAGCACTAGGCCCTGCCGACACTCACACTTCCTTCACAATTAAACACGTATTCAAGTAAAACATTCAGTATGGCTATTCTCAAAAGACGATTGGATTCTTTTAATTCAGGGATACAAAACTTTTCACAATATCATTATATTAATTTGAACTTTTAAAAGTCACTACCGACAACTCCTTCCACTGATTCATTTATAAACTTAGTAGTTTCTCACTTCACTAAGACAAGATAACACACCTCTTTAAAATTTAGAAACACATATCCATAGTGAACTTGCCAGGCAACACCAGATCATCAAGCATCTATACTCCTTATAATCTTCCTCTTTACTCTTGTACAACGAGAATCTTCACATCAAAGTATTACCATATTCAAAACCATGAAATCTACAAGCAAGTACAAATCTTTGCCTACGACGTCACATGACCTACCTGTATTCAGTTCCATAGTAGAAGGTAAATTTCCCCTTCCTTTTTTTTTTTCCCCTCTTCAAAGAGCTTCTTCTAGATATTCAGTCCTGAAGTCGCGGTGGCCAGCCACACTTCAAACTAAATATTCGAAAGTAGATCCTCAAAGTTTTAGAAAAACGAGTTTCACATATGCCAAATACAATCATCTTTTAACAATCAGCATATAATTACTTAGCACGCACAAGTTGGATGTATCTTAGGCCCAAGCTCTATCATTTAAGACTACACACCATAAGAATAATCGTCACCTTCTTAGTTCACATCTTTGCGCCTCTAACTTCCCCTATTTGCTCATAGGACATACCTCAATTCCTCAATTCGCAGACTTCTACAATTACACACATTTGCAAAACACACTTCTTCCGATTTCCTCAATGGCTAAAGAAATGAAACTTTTAACAACCACCACATTATCATGAGGTCAAACCTCCAAATTTTTTTTGACATGGCTCAAAAACACTACACAACTCTTCACAAATGCACATGCCACTTGGACAAATGAATGTCATTCACGCCAATACACACAAGTTGTATCCAAATGCAATGATCAAACTCATGAGCCTATGCGTCTCCCCACGGTCTCAAGGTATTCTAATCTATGGCTTTGATACCAAGTTGTCACGCCCTCAAATTTGAACATAATTATCAATAACTAGTCATAAATAAAATCCTCGCAATATTATACATAATTCCATCAAAAGGTTTTCCAAACTCATTTCACCGAGACATAAACAGTTCTAGACATTACAAGACAGGGGACTCCAACCCAAAACTTTCAGATTTTAATTATGGATGCACCTTCCAAAAAAAATAGAAGATGTTTTACTATGATGCTAAGGTAACTTCCCTTTAACCTAACATCCAATGAATGTCTGACCCTGCTCCAAGCACTCCTTGCTATTGCCTCTCGTTCGCACCTGAAAATGAAGGATTGAGCTACACTAGCCCAGTAGGAAAATCTCTAACTAACTTTATGTGCTAATGGGAGGATGAGCACCCAAAAAAAAAATATTTTTAGTAAGAGCAAACTGTTTTAAGTAAAAGTAGAACATACAACTCAATCCTTACTTTTATAAAAACATAGAACTTTTCTTCACTCACACCAACATTCTCACCTATACACGCACGTTGACCCACTTCCATCTTAAGTAAACTCAGATTATCATTACCAAACTCAAAACACATTACTACATTTTCATTTTAATGAGTTAAAGACAACTTCGTATTCCTTAATCAACCAATTTCTCTTTCTTAACCCACCTTGCTAATCACAGTCGCATCTAAGTCAACACACTACACATAAGGAAGTAAAATATAATGTGCACGAGGACATTTCAAACAAAGCCTCTATGTGTCCTTAAAGAACTCACACGTCCACCTAATTTAGTCTTTTCAAACTTAAGATCAAGTTTTATCGTGTCCTCCCTCGTATCCCTTTTTATTCCGCCTTTTTGGTTTTTTTCCTCTCATAGTCAACACGCATGAGTTACCCACCCACACGCACATGCATACCGTTAAATCAAATATCCAATTGATCATTATAAGTTTAAACTGCTGTTCCAATGTAATTCTTCCACAATAGCTATTATCACATCTATGGCATCAAACATGTCTCCATACCAACAAATTTCTACACCAATCTCAATACATCAAGCCACTATACTTTAGGAAGTCTATAAGAAAAGAAGAAAGCAAGCATCGACACCTCAAATTATCCAATACATCAATTCAAATGAAAAGAACATAGTTTCTCACATGAATGCTTCGTTCTTTCTAAATTCCACATTTTAAAGCAAAGTATCAATACCCCAAATTCTCATTTTAATATGCTACTAAAGAATAAGAAGATTCTTTGTTTCCGTTTTGTTACGTGTTTTTGATTTCATTTCCGGGCATTAGGGATCCCCTGCGTCACACACTCATTCCGGCATCACACCTTATGGTGGATCCATGGTTTTCTTGTGCACTTCCGGGCATTAGGGATCCCGTGCGTCCCATTTTCATTACCCAAGCAACACAGGTCATAACTTTAGCTCAACCAATCAACAATGCATAATATGTGATGCAAGGCAATGCACCGGGCAATGTTGGGCCCCGTAACCCTCGCCAAGGTCCCACCAAGAAGGTGAACCGGGCTCCGTCCATATTGACATGAATTCCGGGCGGTGTTGGGTCCCGTAACCCTCATCGACATCCCACAAAGTGGATGCGACTCCACATTCCGGGCAGTGTTAGGTCCCGTAACCTTCGTCGACATCCGAAGTTGGATACGACTCCATCCATTATCCATATGCTATGATATGTCACACCACGATACATACAAAGTTCGATATCACACATAGCCATGGCACTCAAATCATGTCCATAAACATCTTTCATTATGCACAATCCATCAATACTCAACCTAACACCCATTATCGAGTTAAAACGATTATACAACGCCATACTCAACACATAATAAATTCATAACATTCATCACAACATGCCACAATGCCCACCTAATCAACCGAATGCCTAGACAATGAACGGGTACCGTAATCATCTAAAATCCACACATGAGCATATTCTGATTTTCAACAAAGCAGCCCGTGTTCGAAAATTCATTAAGAATTGCATACCTAATATTTTTCAATAATTCCAACGCCAAAATATCACCAACTTATGAATCTTTAAAACCCATAAGGACCCATACCCAATAGGGTCACTTAACCATAGGTAAACGATGAAAAATCGCTGCTCTATATGCTGCCCAGATTTTCAGATTACAGCTCAATCTTCTATAAATCACTACAAATCGAGTTCTTAATACTTTTGAACGATTCTAGTCCCAAAAGTTGCACGATTGAACGAAACTTAAAAGGTATGAAGGAACCCTAGTCAAATCTGCACTCCAAGGATGGTTAAACAGACATTTACTGAAGCAACACAATCAACATGACAGATTGACACACCTCCACTCAAATGATCATAACTTTCGGTGTACTAAGAGTTTTAAGGTGATTCCAGTGGCAATACAAAGCTGACTTCAAGACCTTCGAATTGATATCAAATTTACATGAAACGGATATCGGACGAGGAAGGTATGTCCGTTTGAAGTGGGCTGAAATCCAGAACACGAGACAGATTGCAGACCAGTTTTCTAAAAATCACCATAAATTCAATTCACAACGGTTTTGGGTGATTCTTGCGGCATTAAAACAAGCTCTAAATCTACTCTATTTCATATGAAGGAACCAAAATTCAAATCTGAGCTTAAGAGGGCATAAAACCCCAAAAACGCAGGCCCTGTTCTGCTGATTTTCAGAAATGGAATAAACAACTTCAAGCAAGAAACAAGGCACGATCTAAGTACATATACACCGTATAAACGCATAACGAGAGTAAGAAATCCCTACCTCATGGGTTTTGAGCAAAACCCCAAAGATCCACGCAAACCCTAGATGTTCCAAGCTTGAAATCCACCAAAGTACTCCACCTCGAGGCCTAGACACGTGATCAACGGGTCAAGGTCACTAGTATACACTGAGATTGAGTTGGGTTCCAAAGGTTTCGGGTGAGAAAGAAGATCCCACAGAGAGGGAGATGGCGAGAGAGTGAGAACGAGAGAGAGAGAGTCCACCATAGGAAAAAAAAAAAAAGAAAGAAAGGGAAAGTGATTTCCTTGGTCCAGATTTTTGGATTAAAAAGGGAACATCACACTACACCCCCTCAACTACCTATACAGTACATCAACTCGCACATGTTACTAGTTAATCCACTAAGGCCCCTAACACTACCAATTAATGACATAGTCAACCAAATAATAATAATAATAATAATTTATCACTCGCTACACACAAAAAAAAGTGCGTACCACATGCACAGTCCGTAATCCACGTAGCCAATCCAGTCAACGAAAGGTTAAATATAAATTTATTAAATAAGCATAGCATTTTTATTTTATTTTATTTTATTATATTTTAAATACGGGTCTTTACATTGGCAACGTACAATTTATCAGTAGATTCATTGCAAATCTGACTTCGACTTGCGAACCCCTATTCCGCTTGCTCAAGAAAGGAGTGCCGTTCATTTGGGATGATAGATGCCAGAAAGCTTTCGAAGCCATTAAGGCCTACCTGCACAGGCCACCGGTGTTGACGCCGGCCGTAACAGGAAAACCTTTGATCCTATACCTGTCAGTCACTCCGTCCTCGATGGGGTGCATGTTAGCGCAGGAAGGAGACGATGGGGTTGAAAGGGCAGTTTACTACCTCAGTAAAAAGATGGTTGGGCCTGAAGAACGTTATACCCCCTTAGAAAAGACATGCTGGGCACTCGTGTGGGCTTCCACGAAGTTGAGACATTATATGCTGGCCTACCCGGTGAAGTTGATATCTCGAATGGATCCCCTGAAATATCTATTCGAGAAACCGGCTCTCACAGGTAGGATGGCACGGTGGTTGCTGATGTTGGCCGAATTTGAGTTAAAATACGTCACCCGAAAGTCAGTTAAAGGAAGAGCCGTCGCTGAATTCCTAGCCGATTTCCCGGTTGAGGGAGGGGAGGATGCTGAATTCAATTTCCCCGATGAAGACATAATGATGGCGGCTGAGGACGTTTGACAGTTGTACTTTGATGGAGCAGCCAATCAAAAAGGGTTCAAAATTGGTGTATTGCTCATTTCGCCCGATGGATCGCACATCCCATTGGCGTTCAAGCTTAATTTTGAAGTCACCAATAATCAAGCAGAATACGAAGCTTGCATCGTGGGCATGGAGGCAGCCATCGAGATCGGCGTAGAAAAGCTGGAGGTTGTGGGAGATTCGAACTTGGTTGTATCCCAGGCGAATGGCGACTGGAAAGTCAAGGAAGAAAAGTGGAGTCTGCTTGCAGTTGGAGCTGTTCCTGTAACGCCCCGAATTTTGGGTACGTTAAATAAACATTTTATTGAACAACAAAAGAGAGTCTGGCTCTTTATTACATCATAAACTCCCAAAGGGTTCGTTTATTACACAAAAGGGATGGATATCTAAGGTTATCTACAGCTCCTTCTCTTCTTCCATCCTAGCAAGTTCCTCAGCTCCAAAAGCCTCCAAGGTGTACAGCTCCCCTTGTTCATCTAACAAGTCTGACACATTATACCAGCGTCGCCACCAGTATAATATGTCAGGGTCACATAAAGCAACACCGTGAGCTTGAAAGCTCAATAGAGTAATCCAAACCCACTAACCCTTAACATACACATCAAAGATAGTATACGATTTTAACATGCTTTCAAACAACTCATACAATTACACATGCGCATTCACTAACGGGCGTTGGTGTCATGTTTTCCGTGTGTCTCCCCTACGCGACTCATTGTCTCATCTCTCATCTTTTATCATCAATTCCGAAAACACGCATGCACACAACCATGGGTTACAAGTACCTTGTGTCGCACAACAATGAGCTACCAAGTCCGGCTCATTGCCACAAGGTTACCAACGCCCGGCCACAATGGCTACCAAGTCCGGCACATTGTGTGAACACACACAACCAATAAGCTTCCAAACCCGGCACCTTGTGTCGCACAACAATGAGCTACCAAGTCCGGCTCATTGCCACAAAGGCTACCAACTCTGACTCATGGCCATAATGGCTACCACAAGTCCGGCCATTATGCATTTCCAAAACACTTTTTATCCGTATCCACCACATCTTAGGTGTCATATCTCTACTTTTCCAATTCCATGTGTCTCGTAACATGCATCGACTCAGCGGTGGGACTATTCACATAACTCATGCGATATCATGCTCGTTAAAAGGTCAAAATACAAATACCTCAAACGATACTTTATCTTTAAAATGCATTTCCTTTGAGAGGTTCAATAAAGCAACACATGTTTATTGACGAGTTCATACAATCACGTGGTAACTAGGCGATCAAGCAATCAAGTAGTCATAAGATCAAAGTAAACTACGTTCTTTTAAACAAGAAAGTTCTACAAGCTAAATATCACAACTACATTATCATGCTCATGTACTTCAAAGAATTCTACGTCAAACAACATCATGCGATCAACTAGCCAAGTACTACATATTTTTAATCACGCTCATATCATACGATATACGTAGGGTAGGGGTATAAGAAGATTCTACCTTAATCCGAAACTAGTCGGGCCGAGTAAGCTAGTTGGAAAGTGCTACGGGCGTCGAATGCTCACAATCTGGACCCAACTTTGGATGGCAGTAACTCGGTCAATACTTGGCCGAATAGGATCGTTCTTGAGTCTAAAACGAAGATCTCGAAGTTCTCTACGACTTTCGTGAAGGACGTTGTTCCTAAAAATGACTTTCGCCCGGAGAAAAATGGTGGTAAAGGGGGTGACAGTAAGCTGTCTGGACTGGAAATCCGAGAATTTCACTGAACTTCAGATGGCAATATCTTGGTCGTTTCTTGACCGTTTGGGGTGGTTCTTGGGCCTAAATTGAAGCTCTCGAAGTGTTCTACGACTTTCGTGGAGGACGTTGTTCCTAGAAATGACTTTGCCCGGAGAAAAAATGGAGTTTTTCGGAGGACAGTAGGCTGTCCAGAAAACTGGTTTCTTAGAGTTTTTAGAGAGAAGTTGGAGAATGAGGTGACGGTGTGAGTTCAAATGAAGAAGTGGCTTGCTATTTATAGGCCAAGAACTCCCTCTCTCTCTCCCTAGCCGAATTTCCCTCTCTCTCTCTATACCTTATTTTTTTATTTCATCAAATCTTGCTTCCTTGCAAGAAACAACCTAAAAACTAGGCATGCAAGGCTAGGATGTGTCCTTGGGATTAGATTATGGAAGACTAGGCAAGGAAGGAGATTTGATTCAAGTATTCTAATGGGGTTTGTACAAGGAAGGACAAGATTGGATGACATTGGTTATGCTTTCACTTGAAGCATACACAAACTAGGACAAGGATGACCAAGCAAGGTCAATCAAAGGAAAGCACACATCACTCTCTCTCTCCCTCTCCCATCCGACTCTCTCTCTCTCTCTCTCTCCTCTCTCTCTCTCTCTCTCTCTCTCTCTCTCTCCCACTTGTACCACTTGGAAAGTATATATATATACTAATATATACATATGTACTATGGGTCTTTAATAAAATCTAAGTTTTCAAGTAAATTAGATTTTCTAAATATAATAATCTATATACACACATGTTATATACAATATTATATATATATATATATATATATATACATACAAGTACACACATATATATATATATATAAGCATGTACTTACAATCTAGTCTAGGGTTCCATAGTCTAATACACTAACCTAATGCTTTCAAAGTACAATGGAAGCACAAGAAGTCAATCCAAGGTACTATCTCTCTCTCCTCCTTTCTTTCTCTCTCTCTCTCTCTCTCTCTCTCTCTCTCTCTCTCTCTCGGCCCAATCTCTCTCTCTCTCTCTCATGTACTATATATATATATATATATACACACACATACTAGAAAGCAAACATATATAATAATGTATTAGTGTACTAGAATGTCTAATAGATTTACAAGCAAAAGGATTTTCCAATTAAAAAAAAGTAATACTCACATGCTATATACAATAAAATATATATATACAACAAGTACATACATATATATATATATATATATATATATATATATATACATGTACTACACTATATCTATACTAGATATTACCTAGGACTAATATCTAATATAGTATTATACTTCATCCAAAGTACCATGTACTAACCTAATATACTAATGGACTAATCTTAATTTAATGGATTTTAACACATGGCCAAATTTAATATTTAAATCAAACAAGTACATGATTGTCAAGACTAACTATTATCCAATGGATAATAGTTTCTCTAATGGTTAATGACCAATGGGTAATAATGGCTAGGATTCTAGTCTATCGTCCAATGGTTAATAAAACTCTAACGGTTATTATCCAACGGTTAATACCAAAAGTATAATACTTTGCAATTAAGCACTAAACTAATCTAATCTCGTACTTAGGAAGATTAACCAAGGTTTACCTATTGACTAATGGGTAAAGATTACTCTAGCATCTATCGTCCAACGGATAAATATTATCCTAGGTCAAACGCCAAGGCAAAGCGTGGCGTGGCCAAAGCGACCGGTGCGCGGTACAAAGTAGCGGTGGCCAAACAACTGGCCAAGCGCAAAGCCAGCGGTGGCCAAACAGCCAAGGCGGTGGCAAGCGGCCCGGTGTGGCGGGCCAGCGGCCAAAGCGACTGGTGGCCAAAGCGGTGGTCATGGCGACGGTGGCAAGCGATGGCCAGCGGCGACCAGCGACTCGGTGGCCAGCGGTGGCCAAGGTTGCCCGGTGCTGGCAAACAGCGGTGGCCAAGGCGTAGCCAAGGCAAGGCGAGCAAAGCGACCAAAGCAATGCCAAGGCAAGGCGAGCAAAGCGCGACTAAACGCCAAGGCGAACCCGATGGCGCCAAAGCGAGCAACCCGACAGTGACCTGACGCCTAGGCGAGGCAAGCCCGACAGTGAGCCGACGCCAAGGCAAGGCAAGCCTAACAGTGACCCGATGCCTAGGCGAGGCAGGTCTAGCCAAGCCAAAGCAAAAGCAGTCAAGTCATCGGTCAAGGCAAAGACCAAAATTTTACCACATTGGCATCGATGCAACGCTCTAGGTTAGGAAAATGTAACTAAGCCAAACGGTAGTTAGGGCTGCTAACTAATCGGTTGCCATGTAGGATTTCCAGCCGAGAAAATAAATTCTAGGATTTTACTACAATTACCAAGTAACTATACCAAGGTCTTAATAGGCATACTCGCCTTTAGAAAAATGACCTAAATGCCCGGGCGATGAATTCCAATCTCCTAAGTCAAAAACCTAATTATGACGGATTATTAATCGCAAAAAGGGATTTATAAAATAAATAAAGAATTAACAAAATTTTATACGTCAATAACGACCGATTTTTGGATGTTAAAAATGAAATCCAAGTATTAAAATAAAATTCAATTTTTTTAGCGAAATTTTTATTGACCAAAAATCAGGGTCGTTACAGAAGACCTCATCCCTCATTTCAGCAAGGTGACATTCTCTCATGTCCCGAGGTTCAAAAATCAATTTGCAGACGCTTTAGCAACTCTGGCATCCATGGTCGAGATCCCCGTTGGCGTAAAGTTAAGACCAATTGTGATAGAACAAAGAGATACTCCGGTACACTAGCATGTCATGGTGATCAATGAGCCCGACGATGGCCACCCATGGTATTATGATATTTGGAGATATGTGGAAAGAGGAGAGTACCCCATAGGAGTGAGCAAGAAGGACCGAATCGCTCTTCAAAGAATGGCTGCTCAATACATTATTTGTGGAGGGAACTTATATCGAAAATCGCACTGTGGCACGTAAAAATTGTGTATTCATGGAGAAGATGCGAAAAGAGTAATGGAAGTAGTTCACGAAGGTGTATGCGGTCCCCACATGAATGGCATAATGCTCGCCAAGAAAATCCTCAGGCAAGGATACTTCTGGTCCACCATGGAAACAGAATGTGTGGAATATGTCCGAAGGTGTCGGAAATGCCAAATTCATGCCAATCTCACGCATATTCCGCCACACGAATTGCAACAAATGACCACGCCGTGGCCTTTCTCGACGTGGGGAATCGACGTCATCGGAAGGATAGTGCCGGCAGCTTCCAACGGTCACAAGTTTATTTTGGTAGCCATCGATTACTTTACGAAATGGGTAGAAGCTGCTTCCTACACCACTTTGACTGCAGTTCAAGTTGCGCACTTCATCAGGCAAAATGTCATTTACCGATATGGGGTCCCCCAAGCTTCCGTATCTGATAATGGAGTTCATTTCAAAGGACGAGCACGAGAAGTATTGGATGAGTTCCAAATCCAAGTGCACAAGTCAACAACTTACCGGCCGCAGATCAATGGCGCTGTGGAAGCGGCAAACAAGACGATCAAAGCCATCCTAGAGAAGACTATTCAATCTGCAAGGGACTGGCATGAGCAGCTACCCCTAGCTTTGTGGGGGTATCGCACGTCGGTGCGAACATCAACAGGAGCAACCCCCTACTCTTTGGTTTATGGAATGGACGCGGTGCTCCCCATCGAGTTGGAAGTCCCATCTCTTTGGACTATGATCAAGTGCGAAGTTCAAGAGACAGAATGGTTGAGTAATCGATTTGAAGAACTCATGCTGTTTGATGAATGCCGGCTAAGGGCTCTTTATCACATTCAAGGGTATCAACGAAGGATTGCACGGGCATTTAACAAGAAAGTGAAACCTAGGAATTTGGCAGAGGGTGACATGGTTTTAAAGGAAATCCGGGCTTCGGTTTACGACCCACGAGGAAAGTTTCGACCGAAGTGGTCCGGGCCGTACATTATCAAGACTATTCTATCTGGAGGAGTCTGGAGGAGCTACGCAACTCATCGACTTGGACGGAAATGAATTCTCAACCTTGGTTAACCTGGATCAACTCAAGAGCTATTACCCCTGAGAGAAGCTCGCTGGGCTGAAAACCGCAAGGGCGGGCAGTCCCTGGCAAAAGTTAGAGCAAAGGCCTGCTAGGGTGAAAACCCGTCAAGGCATCCTAGGCAAAAGTTAAGGCATACAATAAATGAGCTCGCTAGGCTGAAAACCCGAAATGGCTGTTCTAGGCAAAAGTTAGAGCGCAAAAGGAAAGTGTCAAAACCAGAGCGAACCCTACCCTGAACTACGTCATGACCTGATTCCTTCGCCAGGAGGATACGTAGGCAGTCTCACATCGAGGCCGGGTCACATTCTATCAAAATAAAAATCCAGGTTGAGAAGGCTTGAAGAACAAAAGTCAAGGAGGGGAAACCCTCCAAAACTCGCTTTTATTAATACGATTACTTCTACTACATGTGGTTGAGTAAAGCTTTCAAAATAAAAGAAGTAAGACATGACGAAATGGGTCCACAATTTATTCAACGGTCAGGGTCGTAAGATCGAGTCAGTCTCCTTGAGCTCCAGCCCTTGCAGCAATGTCCCTCCTGAGCCACTTAAGATAATTCTTGCGCATCGCCACAGACGGGTAGGGATGTGCATCGGTCACCTCGCGTGTCCTCCAAAAGCGCTGGTAATGGCAAAGAACTGAATGACTAAAAAAAGGCAGAACCACGTCCACAAGAACCTCTGCGGGAGCCTCCTGCCTCAAACCTATCTGACGCTGGATACGGTAAGGGATGTAGAAGGTAAAGGGCCCCAAACCAGCAAGAACGACCCACTGAGGGCCCATATAGTGCACTGTCATAGGAGGAAGATTCAGCCATCGACACCTCCAAGAAATGGTCTCAGCCCGCCGGCGCCGAAAGAAATCAACCCCCTCGGCCCTGCTCCTGTCAGCAAACTCAAAACATCGCTGAGAAAGCAACCTCGTCTCATATGACCAGTTGCCAGGAGGAATGGTCAGCACATTCACCTTGTCACAAAGCCAAATCTGTGGGGAGAGAGAAAACAAGTAAGAAACCATAAGAAACCAAGCCGAGTGTTGAGGTAAAATGAGAACGTGAGGGAAACCCGAAAAAGGAGAGCTGAGTGAGAAGCCAACCTGTAGAAGGAGAGGGCTGCCCCTGAAAGTCTCGGTCTCTCCAAAATGAACCTTGTCCAAACCTATCAGTGTCTCAACCAAAACCATCGAGATCACGTCCTTTCGAGCCTCAACCTGAACGGTGACGCTGACCAGCGCTGAGCTAACGTGACTGGCAGAAGGGACCACCAGAAGGTAGGCTGCAAGCAAGCCCATGTAGAGAGCGGTCATGCGTTGAGTCTCATAAGTCATGTCTCCAAGATCGCCAGGAGAAGAAAACAACTCGATAAGACGCATGACATTGAGATGGTCATTCCTAACCAGGTAGCGGGCAGCACCGTCACTCAATCCAAGGACCGCGGCCAAGACTCTGTAGGTGCTCTCGCGCACAGGGGGAATGATGACCTCCCCCGAGCCTAAACCCCTGAGATACGCATGGAACTCCTCGACAGTAGGACAAAGCTCCTGGTCGCCAAAACGGAACACATGGACCTCCGGATCCCAAACTCGTGGCTGCCCTCAAAAGCTCCGGACGAAGGCGAATGCTGCGGAGGTACCGCATGGAATAGAGGCCGTGGGCTCGAAAGTTGAGCCAATCAACGCCTTTCATGGAAGCCAACCATGGATGAAGAGAAACGGTGAGAGAAAGAGCCATTTTAAGGAGTAAGGAAAGAAGATAAGAGTTGAATGAGGTGAGGAGAATGTGGTATGGGAGAGCTTGAATTATAGGAAGGGAGGAGAGGACAACTTCAATTTCCAAAGAGCCTTGGGTTTCCAAAGTGCATATTTTCCATGAGCCCTACATGGGGAAAAGCTTGGTCAAGACCTAAAAGATTCAAACCAGACATGCACTGGTTCGGAAATACCACTGCATGGGTCAAACCTCAACCCCCGAGCAATCTGCCTTGGGAAATAGCAAAATTGAAATTTGTCAGGAAATTTGCCACGCACGGCACCTTGCCGTGTCGCACGGCATGGTGAAACCAAGGAATTCACACGACAAGGTGATCAAGGTACCGTGTGTCAAATCAAGACCCGCGCGGCCCCTTGGAGCATCCGCACGGCATCTTGAGTCTACATTCCTGCAGTTTTTGGCAGCAACACATCAAAATGGAATTGAGGCACTACGAAGCACCAACAATCACCAAAACACACTCTAACGGGTATTTGGGACTTCAGGGATGTTTCGTTTCAGGACAACTCCCGGGATTCATTGCCATGACATGAAAACTCAATAAAATCCGTTTCATAAGCCGTGTCAGGATGTCAATCCTCGTTTTAAGCCATTCCAAGCTGTTTTCCTGAGTCCTATAGGTCATAATGGTCAAAAGTGACTTAGTCCAAGTTCCGGTTCTTCTTCAAAGTAAAAAAAGTCAACATTTTCCCACTTTTCGAGTATGTTTCAAAAGCAAAATAGAATTTTTGAGTCTCGTATCAAGATTTAAATGTTGTCGTTGTCTCATATCTGCGCTCGAAGTCAGTTACGAAGGTCTGTATAAATTTTCGTATGCAGAGTCAATCCAAAGGTTTATCTAACTACCTTCTTTGATTTCTATTCCATTGTCAACATACCTCGACTGATAATGTGTCACTCATGGTAAACCTCACTTTCAGCTCAATCTCTCGGATCAACGGCTAGTTGCACATTTCAGTCAATGTTTTAGTTATTCAGTTTTCTTCATACAAACACGAGAAGATTGAATAGCATAAACAATGGAAGAACAAATCTCTGTACATAAATCCCAAAAGCATCCATGAGTTGAAGTACACAAGAAGTATGATAACCCAATGATCAAAATCCTCTCTACCAAGGGCAAACAGGCACCCTGCAAAAGAAGCACGCAGGCTCCGTCAAAAGAACAAAACAAAGGAGGAGCTCAACTCTCATCATCCCCGTCCTCGCCCTCCTCCTCGTCCTCCTCGTCTGCTGGAGAGCTGCTTGCCTCCTGAGTGACAGTCGCTCTGGGTACAGTACCCCCTGAGGTGGCCTCCAGGTCAACGTTCGTGGGCTCGGGAGTCTCATCCTCAGAGACGTCTATAGGCTCGTCCTCGGTCCCCGCTGAATGTCGCGCTCTCTTCGATGGCGGCTCCTCCCGAGAGCCGGCAGAGGAGACCTGTGGCACTGGGAAGCGAATGGACTTTCGCCGTAACCCTCGTGTAGCCCCTCCTCTAGCCTGCAATGGTATAACATTCATATAACATTTGCATCATAAGACAAGCAATAGAAGTAAAGCGAATGACTTGGGTTCGAGGGTTTACCATAATCCCGCTAGTACGTGGCAACACCTCCGGGGGATGGCCCATGGCATACTGCCTCACCAGTTGCTCCAGGCCCATCATGGCCTCCGCCATCTACTTCACATATCCTGGAGGCACCTGCAGTGAAAGAGTCGATCAGAACATGCAAAAGGGCAAATTTACGAAGGAATGAAAATACGTCATACCTGAGCAAGGAACTCTGGAGCCTTTGCTGAAGGGCGTGGCACTACAACCAGGTTAGGGGCTCCCTGAGGGGTCGTCACGTCCACTGTCCAGGAAAGGGCAGGGAAGCTGGCGCCGCCTGGGCCCACACCCTCGCTGCGACCTCCATCTTCGTGGCCTCCGCCTCCGCTGCCTCCATCACCTCTATCTCGTCTCCTTCCCCTTCTCCCTCCAACACCTCCTCGTGCCGCCTGTGCCGCTTCCTAAGCGGCACGTAGCCCTAGACTCGGCATCAAGTACTGAGCACGGTACTCCGCGTAGTCAGCAGCCAGACTAGCACCCACCTAGAAGAACGACTCCAACTCAGGATCTGGCCGTGTGAACCGCTCGACCTCCCTCCGTGTGTACTGGCCTGTCCTCTACACCAGAGCAGGAAGCGGCCCAGGGACTCAAAAAGCGTCCAGCCTCAGCGACTGGCGTGACACTCGGTCACCCAAGTACCACTGCCAGCCGTAAGGGGACTCGAGAAGCACTCTCCCCTTAGCAACCTCCCTACTCTGCGCAATGTAGGGGATCTCGAAGAGGTCCCAGACCCGCCAGCGGACCTGTCATCAAGAATGAGCAACATCAAGGCGCTGTTTAAATAAAGTAGGGAAGCTATAGAATAGATATAGAAATGCCTTAGTACCTGATCAAGACGCAGCTCGTCCAGCTAAAGACGGAAGGCATCCAGCTTGCCTCTTCCCCTCTTCACTCCCTTGTACTCCGTCGACCAGCGCAAGGCCCGAGGGAGTATCGTGTCGTCAGGGCACGTGGTCTCGGGAGGGTACATCCCTATCACCTCATACGTCCAAAGCTACAATTCAAGGCATTGAAAGTTAGCACAAGATATACAATGAATAGATATATTTGGAAAGCTAACTAATCACGAGAAAGGAAATGAGATGTACCTCCCAGACCTTCCAGTAGCCTCCGAGGCTCACTCCTGCCCCGCGAGAAAGAGAGCCCATGAAGGCATAGCACGTCCCCAGTGCTGCACCTCCCCAGTCGAAACGGGCAATCTCCCCGACGTCCCTCAAGGCCGGGAGAAGCGAAAGGTGTACCCGGTTGCGCCTATTGGGAAACATGGACGCACCAAATAAGTATAGCAGAAAGCACCTCGCCATCTGCTCCGCCTCCACCCTGTCAGTCGGAAGCCTCTCTGTCCAACACCTTAGAAGCTGGGCATACTTGGCATCGTTTGCCTCCGCCCTCAACTCGTACCCCAGCATCTCCCGCTGGAACGCCGCCTGCCTCCCTATGGCAGCGTCAAAAGGGATAGGGTCACCTCCGACCCTGAGACCAGTGATTGCCGCGAAGTCTCACGACGTCACGGTCAGCTCGCCAAAGGAGAAGTGGAAAGTGTTCGTCGTGTCCCACCACCTCTCGGCCAAAGCCCTCACCACAGGTGGTCATTGCACACCCCTCGCCAGCACCCCAACAAACTCTCCAAAGCACGCTTGCCTCACTATCCCCTATCTGACTCGGGCAACGCCTCTCCCAGATTGTCGGCCTGAGCCGAACCTCCGTAGCACGAGAGTGAGATCGCCTATTGCAAATAAATCAGCAATATTTAGTAAACAAGCATGGCATGCGATACAGATGGTATACTTGGATACAATGGAATGGAAATATGATGCATTGGAATTTGAAATACAAATATTTAAAGTATACCTCGTCTCGCCGCAAAGAAAGGTGCTGCTGAGGGTCCCTCAGAACTAGAGCCTCGTCGTACGTGAGCCTCCTCGGTGTGTAAGGGTCGAAAAGCGAAGGCACCACCAGGTGCTGAAAGGGCATGTAGGTCGCCTCGTCATAGGCCCCTCATCCCTGCAAGGCTAGCGTCGCCTCGTCCACCACAGTATTGCGAGGGGCCATCACCCCTCCGGCCTCCTCGTCAACCCGTTCCTCCGCAACCTCCGGCTCTCTAACACCCCCGCCAGGCTCGGCTGTGACTACGCCTCGCGGGGCCAGTAAAGCCTCCGCCAACCCAGAAGACCCCGGCACTACCTCCAGAAAGTCCGCCATGGACGCCGTCGCCAAGTAGTCGCCCATGCCTATATGGCATGACGACCCTGCACTTGTGCCGCTGTCCACAAACATGGGCGGTGTATCCTCCACCATCGGCTTTACCACCGGCTCGCCCTCGACAATGAGGGCCTTCCCCAAGTCGGTCCGGGGCTTTCTCACAGGAGAGGTCTCTGCCTCCTCAACCACCTGGTCTAAACTACCACCCCCGTGACCCTCCGTGGCCCTCTCCTCTACACCAGCCGACGCCTCCAACCGGCCTGAAACCTCGGCACCGCCCCTTGACTCCACTGCACCTGGAGTCTCCGTCCCCTGGCCGTACCAGGCCAACACTACGCTGCCGCCGTCGCCACCATTACTGCCGTCCACCAGAGCGGCCTCGGCCGCAGTCACCTCAGCCAATGCCAGCTGTACCGAGACCTCTGTGGTCTCTGGCTCACCCCTAACTATCGTGTCATCCCCCAGAAGGACGGGAGATGGTGTAACCTCAACCCGAGATGGTGTATCGTCGCTGGGTATATCACCGCACTCCATGATCGTAATATATGAGAGAGAGAGAGAGAGAACAGCGAGAGAGAGAACGGCGAGGGAGAGAGAGAGTGATCGAGAGAGAGAGATACCTGGAGAGAGAGAGATAACCGGGAGGGAGAGAGATAGGCATAGACTGAGAGAGAGAGAGAGAGGGAAATTCGAACGTGTGAGGTGTACTGTGTACACCTCGCGTATTTATATATGATCCCCCGAACCGGTTCGCTTGGAGATCAACTCTGGACCGGGTTCGCAGCTAGCCAAGCCGCACGGCACCTTGGACGGGGCACGCGGCATGTTGGGTGAGCATGCAGTACTTTCAATTTGAGGTACCATGCATTCCTAAATCCACTGTGCGCGGCACGTTGAGTTATTAATTTCGACTGTTCTGCTCTCTGAAGACAGTTTGTGGTAGACTATGTCCGATTCGTCCAAATTCGTGTGAGATAATAAGTTTGAATGCGCAAGAATGTAGAAGAAGAAAGGGTCTTTTCATTGAATAAAAACTCGGGGTTTCCCCCGGGGATTTTGCCATTACATTTTTAAAAAAAAAAAAAAAAAAACACAAAAGCAAACAAAGACAACTACGGGCCTACCGCCCTTTCTTCTTCTTTTCCTACTTCTTCTTCTTCTTCTTCTTCTTCTCCTTCTCTCCTCTCCCAGCCTCAGTCGCTGCCCCCATCCGAAGCATCGTGCGCACCGTCCGAACGGTTATCCGAACCATTCGGATTACCCTCGGAGTCTTCTGCGGACTCCTCCGACTCATGCCCGGGAACGGACTCCGGGTCATCCTTGTCATCCAACTGATCAAAACAGAAGTCCTGAAGGTTGGAGACCGCGCGACGAAGGGAACACATGGTTGTGATGAGCCTCGCAATCTGTGTGTTCAGTTCTTCGATCTTTCCCCGATAATAGGCCATTTCGGTCTCCAGGGCCTCAACGCGGGCTGCTAGACGACTGTTATCCATGCCAGAAATACGGAAGCAACCTGTTTTTTCTCGAGAAAAGGGATAAGAATGTAGAAAGACTCTTGAGATTTTGTTGGTGGTGCGTGGAATGAGGCACCACCATGCTTATAAAGACGTTCCAGCCAACAAAAGGGCATGCCCGAAGTAATGGCACCCTTAAAACCTGTCGACTGTTCTCGGAAATCGAAGGGGTGCTTGGAAAAGAGAGGTACCGTGCGCCGCGGGCATGGCCCGCACGGCACCTTGACTCCAGAAGATTCAATGCTTTTTCTTGAAAATTGATCCAATCAGCCACCAAAATCTTGTTGGAAATCAAAACACCAGCCGTTTTGCAGTAAAGATCCCTTAGAATGTTGTGCATTGGTTATTGCACCGTTTGATCCCCCAGGAATTCACCGTACTTCCTCGGTATTCGTCCTCCGGGACTTGCCGTGACTGATCTCTGGATTTTTAGTCTAACGTTTTCAGCTCGACATATTTCTCCCAGCAGGTCAAAAATTCAAAATTCGATTTTCGTCTTCCGATGGCTCGTCTCAAAAATTCAAAATTCAATTTTCGCCTTCCAATGGCTCGTCTCAAAAATTCAAATTTCGATTTTCGCCTCCCAACGGACCTAAAGTCTCTTCATCTCTCGAGCCACGGTCCAACGGACCTAAAGTCTCTTCATCTCTCGAGCCACTGTCCAACGGACCTAAAGTCTCTTCATCTCTCGAGCTACGGTCCAACGGACCTAAAGTCTCTTCGTCTCTGGAGCCACTGTCCAACGGACCTAACGTCTCTTCATCTCTCGAGCTACAGTCCAACGGACCTAAAGTCTCTTCATCTCTCGAGCCACGGTCCAACGGACCTAAAGTCTCTTCATCTCTCGAGCCACGGTCCAACGGACCTAAAGTCTCTTCATCTCTACAGCCACGGTCCAACGGACCTAAAGTCTCTTCGTCTCTCGAGCTGCGGTCTAACTGACCTAAAGTCTCTTCGTCTCTTGAGCTACGGTTTAACAGACCTAAAGTCTCTTATCGTCTCGATTTTCGCCTCCCGAGGGCTCATATCGATTTTCGCTTCCCGAAGGCTCGTCTCAAGTTTTTCACGATATTTGCATGACACATGGCACCACCGGCACCACATTGTTGCATCTGCACGGTTATGTTCTCCGGGACTTGTTTTCTCTCATTACATTGTCCCAATTGAACTATGCTGGTCTGATCCCTACAACGGGGTACATATGTAGAGACCCGAATAATTTTTAAATTTTCGAAGTACTTATTAAATGCCTAAATTGGAATAACATGATTTATCGGGTGATTTATTGAATTGAGGATGAAAGTGAATAAATAGAAGGTTAAGGGAGTGTGAGTGTAATATATAGATATAGGGGTATAAAAGGGGTGAATGTGTGTGTAGGGGATCATTTTCCCATTTTTGAAACTCTCGGCTCTCTTTTCTCTCCTGCCGATCTCTTTCTCTCTTCACTCCTCTTTCAAAACTCCACTCCAAGACCTCAAAACTTCAAGGATCAACCTCCCTCAAGCCCTTCAATCGCGTTGTTGAGCTCTAAATTTCGTGGGTCAAGCTCGGAGGAAAGCATTTCATCAATTTCGGAGAGTTCGGAGCTAGGGCTCGTTCGAAATCTCTTGGGTTTCGCTCTTTGACTCGAGGTAGGAATTTCTTTACCTCTCTTATATGTATATGTGTTGAATTTGGTGTAAGAATCATTCCTTAGCCTTGCTTATAGTCCGAATCGAAATCTATCAAAATATGCAAAAAAATCGCCTGTTGTCAAACATTGGTAGCGCTACCAGTTTTTGAGGTAGCACTACCTTAGGTAGCGCTACCAGTTTTTGAGGTAGCGCTACCCTGAGTCTTGGTTGCTCTCTGGAATGGTTTGGTAGCGCTACCACCTTTTGAGGTAGCGCTACCTTGACTCAGAAAAACTGTTTGAACTTTTGTTTGATTCCTCGTCACTTGTTTGGACTCCGGGCATTCTTAACACCCTTGTAACACCTCCTAAACTATTTCAAGCGTGTCCAATTGATTTCCTATGATGATTCGACGATACCCGCGTTTTGTTGGCTTCCTTTTTGATAGAGAACGAATGTTAGGTTACATGATTGAAATCGTATTCTATGGATTGATTGGTTGGGCATGTTTATGGGCTAAATGTGATATTGTTGGCATACCGAATGGAGTCTCACGAACGAATGTGACCATAGAAAGGCTTGTTCTTACATATAGAGTAGGAAGGTAGTTGTATAAGTCGGAGGTTGGTAGTAGGAGTCACGTAACGCAAGAGGTGGTAATACGGAGACTCAAGTGGGCCTCGTAACGCTAGGGGTGGTAATACGATGGTCCGGGTTGTAGGGTTCACCGTAACGCAAAGGGTGGTAATACAGTAACTCTTGAGATGTTATACTATAACGCAAGGGGTGGAAAGACAGTCAGTGGGAATTAGTATAGTGTGTGGTGTCGGGTGTGTTGGAGATGTTTGTGTCCTTTGAATTATATGGCATAGTGCAACGATACCTTGACTCGAATTAATTGTATCGAATGATAGACATACTCTTTGTTGATCGCTCTTCATCGATTAAGTCGCATCCACTTGTTTCCTTTCCTTACCTCATCATCATGTGTGCATATATAACTTTGGTAAAGATTTTCCTACTGGGCTATTGTAGCTCAACAAAATCCTTCTTTTCAAGTACTAATGTCGGACTGTAGCATCATGCATTGCGTGCTTGGAGTGTGGACGACTTTTGAAAGCTTATCACTTTTAGTTACTACTTCATCTTGTAATAGTTTAGCTTTTGGTCAAGATGGTTTTTGTTACGACCCAAACCCATAGGTTAAAGGTCTAATGACCGGCCAGTGAATCTACGTCACCCTAGGCCTATCCTAAAAGTCAGTTTAGGGAATTCATAAAATTCTCTCACCAAAATAGTTTTTCTTAATAAATTCAGTAAGCTGCGAATGTACAATTTCAATAGTTCCAACATATTCCAGAGTTCTACGTGCGGAAATAAATATAACTGCTTAACAATACCTGTAAATAACCATAGTGTAACCAGACCGGAACAAGACGGTTATCAAAATTCGAAAGTCTTCAAGTCAAGTCCTTACAGCTCTATACTCACGTCAAAACAGTACTACTATATATACATAGGAACTGATCACCAAAAAGACTTCGGCTTGAGAGCAGAGCCAAGTCCATCTAATGCTGCTAACCTGAAAAGTATGATTTTTTTTTCAAAAACTCCATAAGCTAAAGCTCGTATGAAACATGACATATCTTGCCATCACATTAAATCATGGATACAAATAACATCTTATAAAAAGTGTAGTCATACTCTTCAGTATCGAACATGTAAAATGTACTTCCTTTTCAAAGATAATCAAATCTCCAGTCCATAATAAAATGAATTCAAGCCTTTCGATAGACTTATGCTAAAAGCAATAATTCTCAGTCATCAGTTCATTCACAGAATGAAATCCAACTTTTCAGGATAAAGGAGAAAACCATCATGATATTAAAAATATCACATTTCATAATACTCGGTCGATTTAGCACATCTTTCATGAACAAGTTTCAACCAGAATCTAGAGGAGCGACCTCTATATCATAAAAGGGAATGACATCAAACCATCAGGATACCTGGTTAATATCCCCCAACCTTATAACTCCAAATCCACTTTGTCTGTTTAAAGTCCTCAAGCACGGACACTTGTTCAGATGTATCGACAGGAAAAATATACATTTCATCAAATCATTTAGCAAGTTAATCAATATCCATGATTCTATGGAAAACATTTCTAAAATATTTCAACAATGAAATATTTAAACAACACATGTAAACAAGATATGCATGTTTCACCTTATTCTTGAAGACGCAGCTAATCCCTACTCGAGTCTTCACGTATTTCACACTAACGATCACACGGACCTAATGAGAATATCATAAACGTCCAAGTATGAGTTCAATTAATGTACTACGTCTGAATGATCCAATCCTAGTCATCTAAGTCATGGCTTAGAGCCGATCTGTTACTAGGGGTAAAACGGTCATTTTACATTCCACGGTCAATCTATCCAAGTACTATGAACTCAGATCTCTCATCTTATTCAAAAATCATAAATTACTCAAAACTCAAGTATAAAACTTAGTTTTAAAACATTTATGACTAAAAAGGTCATTTGAGCACATATTGAATTCCAAGGGCAAAATAGTCATTTTAAATCACTAAGTACGAAGTGAAAAATTCAAGTATCCTAATTATTCAAAAATTACAATCCTGTAATTTTTACAAAAATCAATAAGATTTTATACAAAGTCTATTTTTGGCGTAGAAACGCAACATAATGAATCGAAGGCTCAATAGCCTCTATTGGTAAAATGGTAAACACAATTCCACCTTAAGATCACATGAGATTTCTGGGTAAAAACTTAATTTTGTCAAAAACTCTCAAAAACCTATGCATGCAAGGTATTTTAAGAAATAAAAATAATACTTTGTTCATTTACTAAAATCTGTCACCCTTTCTTTGAAAAATCATAACTTAATCATATAAGGTCCAAAAATACTCAAACTAGTGCCCAAACTTGCGTAACATCCATGTGTATCTACTGTAAAAATTTAAAGATTAGTTATCAACCAAATATTCTCCGAATTTTGAAAAGGACAAGCTGTTCTACAAAGAAACAGGGCAGTCAAACATGTTTTAGTAGAAAAACCATAACTAATTCATTGCAACTCCAAAAATGTTGAAACCAGTGCTAAAAGTTTCATAACGTAAATTATTATTCTCATTAAAAATCTAAGATTCAGAAGTAAAAAGGATTTTCCTCGGCAAACAAAAGAAAACAGATCGATCACAGTTTATATCCCTGTCAGACAACTCTACTTTAAAAATTCACCAAATATTGTATATTTATCCAAATGATTTGATTCCAACGCCAAAATGTTTCCAACTTAAAGGTTTAGTCCCTGAAAAAATATCATAGCCAAGCAGGTAGTGAAATTTTCTATAAATTTAAAAGAAGACAGACACAATCAAATTCGGACATACAGGTGACAGTCAGTATTCAAAAATTCATAAATAATTCTGTGTTGATCGGTTTTGCATGTTCTTGGTATCCAAATCTTCGTCTTTAAACGTACTTTAAAAGTTATGAAGACTTTAAAAATCGAATCATAGCAGAAGGGTTCTCAAAATACGAATTTCCAAAAGGACAGTACGTAATCTGTCTTTAGAAATTAGAGTTGTTTCTCTTAATCTTTTGATGTTAATCAACTCCTAACACCTTAAAATCTTACACATCTGTTAAGAATATGATAATGGGTGTCCAAAATCAGAGGCTTATAGCTTCTTAATCAAAATTATTCACATAGAGAATGGCTAAAGAAACAATTACCTAGTTGATCTTGAAAGAGAAATCATGTCTTAAGAACTTGGAGGATGCTAGCTTCTTCTTCATTTCCTCTCTCTCTCTCTCTCTTCTTCTCCTCCTCCAGCCGTACTCTCCTCTCTCTCTCTCTCTCTCTTTCTTTGTATTTTATTGTAACTAATAACTAATATAATAATAATGATATATGTGTTATGTGCTAGTACACACTTGGCACATAACTAAGCTAATGGAGTTGCCAAGTGTTGGCTTGGCCTTGACACCTAGCCATGCATGCATGGTTAATTCCGGAGCGCGACTCGCGCGCGGCTCGAAAAACTGTACGAATTCCGGACTCAGAAAAATATGAAATTCGCACAGTACCCTAAATATATTATTCTAAGAATAACCCCATTCTCGAAAATTTGAAGAAAAAAAATCAAGAACACAGCGATTTGAAATGCCTAGCCGATTGACTTGTAAAATACGTTCGTGACTCCGTCCGCGACCAATAATTAACGGTAGTGACGAATTATCATTGCACTAATATTATTTTTAACGTGAGGGCTCTCACATCCTTCCCCTCTTAGGAAATTTGGTCCTCCAAATTAATTTGACATATGCATACATAAATTATGTAATCGGTAGCTTACAAGGTACCAACAACAAACAACTCTTGGTAATGCTTGCACATATCAACTTCCGTTCCCCAAGTTGTTTCACCAATAAAATGGTTTTCCTACCAAACTTTCACAAGTGGAACTACTTTGCTCCTTAACCGCTAGCTTCTCTTGTCGATTTAAAACACAAGTATCTCTTCGTAACTCAAATCCTCTTGTAACTCTACTTGAGGTTGTTTTAAGACATGAGAGGAAATCACTAATGCAACGTCTTATCATGGATAAGTGAAATACACCATGAACTTTTGCGAGTTCTAAGGTCAATGCTAAACGATAAGCAACTAGCCCAATTCTCTCTAGGATCTTAAAAAGACTCATACAACGTGGACTGAACTTTCTTTTCTTTTTAAATCTTAAAACTCCTTTCATAGGTGAAACCTTCAAGAAAACACATACTATCTTATAAACATTCAAACATGGAATAGAAACAAATAATGATTAACTCAAGGATTCTGTACAAAACGATGTGCTACTTTCCAACCTATCTAAGAATTTTCCAATATCTGCCCATCATGATGAAATTCTTCACCATCCCCCTCAGTGTGCATCAAAATGTGATAACTATTGTGATAATAGTCCGACAATAAATGCTGCCCCTAATTTCTTTCACAATCCATCAACCCTACTCACAATATATTTTTCAGTGTCTAAATTGTCCCTTATAAAGTAGTTCACATCAGGAAAATCATGTCTCAAAGGTATAAAGTCAACAAACAAGTATCAATCTTTAACTTTGATATCACATGTCTATTGATATTCAATGCCATTGTAATTTGAATTTTTTTTTTCTCATATCTTTTATAAGAGTTTCTACTTCGGATATTCGACGTGAAGTTGAGGTGGCCAGTCGCCCTTCCAATCGAATATCTAAAGGTAGATTGTCAAAGTTTAACAAAAACATGTTTCACTTATGTCATGATATACGAATCCTTTACTGCTCAATACTCCACTCAGAATATAATTTTCACATGCACAAGAATTAGAGCTTAACAATGCACTTAGAACATTAAGTGTTCATCTCTAAAAGAAAAAAAAATCTCATATTTCCCTTTTTCCATGCCAAAATGCCCTCAGGGTACAACACCAATCAAATCAACAAGTTAAAGAGATCAAGTAATATATCCACGAGCTAAGTAGAAAAACTACTTCTACATATCAGGTAACTACACGTGTAAAGTATATATGGCTAACTTACATTAACCCCATGTAAGCCTCATGAATCCGAGATACCGACTCCATCTTTCATATACCATCTAAAAACACCCATAACATACTTTAGTATTGCTAGTGGCAAGTAATTCCGTATGTTCTTATCACAAATAGCACACACCAAGCCATTTTTTTTTTATTTAAAATTTGTCTCCAATGCCTATAACAACTCTTAAGGGATCATCATTTAGGGATTTCACACTAATAGGAGACGAATTTTGCGGTCCTCTCTATTTTTTTTTTTTTATACTCCCATTTCCTATCCTCCTAGCATATTCCACCATGCTTCTGCAGCGCACTCTTCTCATTGTTGTCACAACTACTCTTGGCATTGCCATTTCTAGGAATTGTGGTCTATGACTGTTCTCTTCCCATTTGTACGTCCTTCTCTTACCACCTCAAAACAAAATTACCTTGCTATTGTCAATCTCCTTCTGTTATCATCAGAACATGGCGTCAAACGATTGTATTCACAAATGACACAAAAAAAGTTTCCTCGGTACCGCTCTAGTTCTTATCTGGTTGTTTGTTCAACTTTTTCATACTAGATTTCTTGTTCAACTTGTTCCCTTCATTGCTCAACCCGAACTCTTTTATTCTCGTAGAACTACTACGACTCCCTTTCCTTACCCACCTACTAATGTCTATCAAAACAAGAGTATAAGCCTCAAAATTTGTAGGTTCAATTCTCAACCTGGCTATTAAGCCTCATCCCTTTACAACCCTCTCGTTCTTCATATTCTCAATCACAATAAAGTATGATCTACATGGGCTAAACCCACAAATTCAAACTTTCCCCAATTCATTCTAGGCTTTCTAGGATTCCTAGGTTGTAGCATCGGATTTACCTAACTCAATGAGCAATCAAACTCTCTATATATGCTACTTAGTACAAACAACGATCTTAAAAATTATCCTTCAACGAAGTGTGCCAACTTTCACATTTCCAAATATCCATCTCACTCTTGAAAGGTAATTTTTTTTTTTTTCCAAAAATCTCCTTCAATGCCTTCAAATAATTTTCAGTGCCAGGTACTAGCTTGAGTACCATTGCAAGAAAGATTATCACTACAGGCACGATACATATAATGTATGAAAATCTGCTAACCAATCTCTCTAAACACTAGGAACTTCTTGTTGGGTTCATCATAACAATCTCCGCTTGGCACATGTATCTTAGCTGGTTTCTCTACTCGATAATTAGACCTCTAATCAATGTACAGCGCTAGGTTCCACAATACGCCCTTGGCGAAGTGCAAAACTCTAATATATTATGAAGATGGTGTCATTCAAGAAAATCAAAACTATCAGTGGGTCCGTATCTACATCACCAAACTAATTCAAATCGAGTAATGAACTAAACCTAAATTGTCAATCTAAGGTTCAATGGTCTATTGACCGCAAATTTCAACTTACATGTTGAAGTAGTTACAAGCAAACATAATAAGTATACAAGTAGTCACGTAGGTGCAATATAATGTGTAGTGATCTTAGAACTCTGGATTTTAAAATTCCGAAAACTGCAGCTCTGATACCACTTCTGTCACGACCCAAACCCATAGGTTAAAGGTCTAATGACCGGCCAGTGAATCTACGTCACCCTAGGCCTATCCTAAAAGTCAGTTTAGGGAATTCATAAAATTCTCTCACCAAAATAGTTTTTCTTAATAAATTCAGTAAGCTGCGAATGTACAATTTCAATAGTTCCAACATATTCCAGAGTTCTACGTGCGGAAATAAATATAACTGCTTAACAATACCTGTAAATAACCATAGTGTAACCAGACCGGAACAAGACGGTTATCAAAATTCGAAAGTCTTCAAGTCAAGTCCTTACAGCTCTATACTCACGTCAAAACAGTACTACTATATATACATAGGAACTGATCACCAAAAAGACTTCGGCTTGAGAGCAGAGCCAAGTCCATCTAATGCTGCTAACCTGAAAAGTATGATTTTTTTTTCAAAAACTCCATAAGCTAAAGCTCGTATGAAACATGACATATCTAGCCAGCACATTAAATCATGGATACAAATAACATCTTATAAAAAGTGTAGTCATACTCTTCAGTATCGAACATGTAAAATGTACTTCCTTTTCAAAGATAATCAAATCTCCAGTCCATAATAAAATGAATTCAAGCCTTTCGATAGACTTATGCTAAAAGCAATAATTCTCAGTCATCAGTTCATTCACAGAATGAAATCCAACTTTTCAGGATAAAGCAGAAAACCATCATGATATTAAAAATATCACATTTCATAATACTCGTCGATTTCGCACATCTTTCATGAACAAGTTTCAACCAGAATCTAGAGGAGCGACCTCTATATCATAAAAGGGAATGACATCAAACCATCAGGATACCTGGTTAATATCCCCCAACCTTATAACTCCAAATCCACTTTGTCTGTTTAAAGTCCTCAAGCACGGACACTTGTTCAGATGTATCGACAGGAAAAATATACATTTCATCAAATCATTTAGCAAGTTAATCAATATCCATGATTCTATGGAAAACATTTCTAAAATATTTCAACAATGAAATATTTAAACAACACATGTAAACAAGATATGCATGTTTCACCTTATTCTTGAAGACGCAGCTAATCCCTACTCGAGTCTTCACGTATTTCACACTAACGATCACACGGACCTAATGAGAATATCATAAACGTCCAAGTATGAGTACAATTAATGTACTACGTCTGAATGATCCAATCCTAGTCATCTAAGTCATGGCTTAGAGCCGATCTGTTACTAGGGGTAAAACGGTCATTTTACATTCCACGGTCAATCTATCCAAGTACTATGAACTCAGATCTCTCATCTTATCCAAAAATCATAAATTACTCAAAACTCAAGTATAAAACTCAGTTTTAAAACATTTATGACTAAAAAGGTCATTTGAGCACATATTGAATTCCAAGGGCAAAATAGTCATTTTAAATCACTAAGTACGAAGTGAAAAATTCAAGTATCCTAATTATTCAAAAATTACAATCCTGTAATTTTTACAAAAATCAATAAGATTTTATACAAAGTCTATTTTTGGCGTAGAAACGCAACATAATGAATCGAAGGCTCAATAGCCTCTATTGGTAAAATGGTAAACACAATTCCACCTTAAGATCACATGAGATTTCTGGGTAAAAACTTAATTTTGTCAAAAACTCTCAAAAACCTATGCATGCAAGGTATTTTAAGAAATAAAAATAATACTTTGTTCATTTACTAAAATCTGTCACCCTTTCTTTGAAAAATCATAACTTAATCATATAAGGTCCAAAAATACTCAAACTAGTGCCCAAACTTGCGTAACATCCATGCGTATCTACTGTAAAAATTTAAAGATTAGTTATCAACCAAATATTCTCCGAATTTTCAAAAGGACAAGCTGTTCTACAGAGAAACAGGGCAGTCAAACATGTTTTAGTAGAAAAACCATAACTAATTCATTGCAACTCCAAAAATGTTGAAACCAGCGCTAAAAGTTTCATAACGTAAATTATTATTCTCATTAAAAATCTAAGATTCAGTAGTAAAAAGGATTTTCCTCGGCAAACAAAAGAAAACAGATCGATCACAGTTTATATCCCTGTCAGACAACTCTACTTTAAAAATTCACCAAATATTGTATATTTATCCAAATGATTTGATTCCAACGCCAAAATGTTTCCAACTTAAAGGTTTAGTCCCTGAAAAAAATATCATAGCCATGCAGGTAGTGAAATTTTCTATAAATTTAAAAGAAGACAGACACAATCAAATTCGGACATACAGGTGACAGTCAGTATTCAAAAATTCATAAATAATTCTGTGTTGATCGGTTTTGCATGTTCTTGGTATCAAAATCTTCGTCTTTAAACGTACTTTAAAAGTTATGAAGACTTCAAAAATCGAATCATAGCAGAAGGGTTCTCAAAATACGAATTTCCAAAAGGACAGTAATCTGTCTTTAGAAATTAGAGTTGTTTCTCTTAATCTTTTGATGTTAATCAACTCCTAACACCTTAAAATCTTACACATCTGTTAAGAATATGATAATGGGTGTCCAAAATCAGAGGCTTATAGCTTCTTAATCAAAATTATTCACATAGAAAATGGCTAAAGAAACAATTACCTAGTTGATCTTGAAAGAGAAATCATGTCTTAAGAACTTGGAGGATGCTAGCTTCTTCTTCTTTTCCTCTCTCTCTATCTCTCTCTCTCTCTCTCTCTCTCTCTCTCTCTCTCTTTCTTCTTCTCCTCCTCCAGCCGTACTCTCCTCTCTCTCTCTCTCTCTCTCTTTCTTTGTATTTTATTGTAACTAATAACTAATATAATAATAATGATATATGTGTTATGTGCTAGTACACACTTGGCACATAACTAAGCTAATGGAGTTGCCAAGTGTTGGCTTGGCCTTGACACCTAACCATGCATGCATGGTTAATTCCAGAGCGCGACCCGCGCGCGGCTCGAAAAACTAAACGAATTCCGGACTCAGAAAAATATGAAATTCGCACAGTACCCTAAATATATTATTCTAAGAATAACCCCATTCTCGAAAATTTGAAGAAAAAAATCAAGAACACAGCGATTTGAAATGCCTAGCCGATTGACTTGTAAAATACGTTCGTGACTCCGTCCGCGACCAATAATTAACGGTAGTGACGAATTATCATTGCACTAATATTATTTTTAACGTGAGGGCTCTCATAGTTTTGTAACTAAGCACTCATGAATTTCTTTTGACAAGGAAGTTTGTAACACTTCGCATGTGTTGTAACTGTACTTAAGTTACTTTGGGCCGTGGTGCCAAACTTGTATATTATTTTTAATTGGGAACTTGTTTGTAATTTTAAACAGGTGGGATATTATTATTTTGGGAATACGATGGCAAGCGATGTCCTTTTATTATAGAATGTTATTTATTTTATGTTGAAAATCCAGGTCGTGACAAATTGGTATCAGAGCGTCTAGGTTTAGAACACCTAGAGACCGTGGGGAGACTTCAAGTCTCATGGGTTCAAAATGTCACATTATTTTCATAACATGCGTGTGCTTGTGTGCATTGATGTTACTTGACTTACGTGGCATAGCATTTCAATACTGTAGAATAGTGTAGAGTTGTTTTGACCCGTGTTGGGATAGTTGGAGGTTTGACCTCATTAAATGATGTTGTTATTGATGAACTCTCTCTTTCTTATAATTGTAGTAAGATGCCTCCGAGGACGCGAGTTAGACGAGGTGGGGTTGGAAACCGGGGTGGCCGAGGCCGTGGTCGTGGCCGTGGGATACCTCCCGAAGATGAGGTTAGTTAGCTCGGGGAGAATCCAGGGGCTGGGGCCGATCGAGGTGCAGGTGTGCCTCCAAATCAGACTCAATTCGCTAGGGATCTCGTTGCGGCACTCACAGCTGCAAACCTTTTGAACCAAGCTCCGAGGGAGAATGCTGAGGATAGGGCTATGATAGCAATGCGGGAGTTTAGCCGTAGGAATCCTCCGACGTTTGATGGAACTAGCAGCGATCCTTTGGTAGCCGACCATTGGTTAACCCAAATCCGTAAACTCTTTAGAGCTCTTAATATTACCGAGGACAACATTAGAGTGGGTATTGTGGCCGTGCAGTTGGTTGGAGAAGCCGGCGAATGGTGGGAGTCGGTCTTGGAATCGAGGAAAGATGCAAGGAGGGCGGTGAGGACCGCGGCTCAAGTAGATGAGCCGGACGTTGGGAATTTGACATGGGCCGAATTCGAGATGCTCTTTGAGGAGCAATATTTTTCGGAAACGAGTCGTGATCAATTGAGGAATGAATTTGAGAAGCTAGAGCAAGGGGATATGACTGTTTCGGAGTATGCGGTAAATTTCAATCTTTGTCCCGTTTTGCACCGAAGATGGTGGCAACCGAAGAAAGAAAGTGTGGGCGATTCGAAAGGGGTTTGAGTGAGACCGTGAAAAAGTATGTGGTGGCACAACGAAAAGGGAAGTTTTCCAAAGTTGTTGAGTGTGCAAGGAGCATCGAGACACCTAGAGAGGCACCCCAAAATCTTAGGGCTTGGGAACCGAGACAACCAGTGAGGGGTATGAGTTCATCATCGGGAAGTTTCGGTAGTCAAGGGAGAAAGAGGCAAAGGGATCAAATGTCAACTTCGCAAGGTCCGTCGAACTTTAGGCCTCCACCTTTTTCTTCTTTCGGGAATCGCGGGGTTTCCAATAGGCCTCCAATGGTATGCCATGAGTGTGGTCAGGCAGGGCACATTCGAGCTCAATGTCCGCGTATTTTGGGTACTTGTTTTACTTGCGGGAAGTCGGGTCACTTTGCTAGAAATTGTCCGCGTGGGGACGGGGCTCGCAGTGAATCGGGGTCAGTGCAGCAGTCGAGGGGTGGACAGAGTTTTGGGCGGCAGTCGTTTCGGGGTACTCAGAGGCAGCAGCAGTCTCACTTCTGTCAAACCACTTCGGTTCAGGGGTCTCAGGCTGAGAGGGGAGCTAGTTCGTCCACGCCTACCCAGGGTTCTGGTCATCAGGGTGGACATATCCAGAGTCAGACTACTCAGGGGAGGGCCTTTGCTATCACTTCAGCCCTTCTACCTCCACCACCTCCTGTTGCTTCTCAGGCCCTGGAGACTTCGGTTGTGAGGGGTACATTTCTCTTGTTTAACTCCTTCGCTAAAGTACTATTCGATTCAGGAGCATCGCATTCCTTTATTGCTGCATCTTTTGCTTATGCTTTGGAATTGGAAATCGATAGCATCAACCCTCCGTTGTTTGTTGACACACCTATAGGAGGTAGATCGCCGTTAGATCGTATTTGCCGAGATTGTGAGCTCACTATACGAGATCGTCGTTTTACTTTTGACTTTATTGTGCTGAACATGACGGGGTTCGACCTTATTTTGGGAATGGATTGGTTGTCCACGTTTCACGCCACTATAGATAGCTACAGGCGTCGGGTCCGTATCTGTCCGCCGGGGGTTCTTGCTTTGAGTTTTTCGGGGAGCGTCGGGAACCGATAGAACCATATCTGTGTGAGTCTAGGGAACGTGAATCAATGTACGCCTTATTAGCAAGTTTGGCATTAGATGAGGATGTATCCGCGCGTGGTTGTCATTTGTGATTTTTCGGACGTGTTTCCGACGGAGTTACCCGGTTTACCACCTGAGAGAGAAATCGAATTCATTATCGACTTAGTTCCTAGTACCGCTCCTATTTCCATGCCTCCTTACCGCTTTGCACCTGCCGAGTTAAGAGAATTGAAGATTTAGTTGCAAGAATTGGGGAGTTTGGGGTTTATTCGCCCGAGTACTTCACCGTGGGGAGCACCGGCTTTGTTTGCTCAGAAGAAAGATGGATCACTTCGCCTTTGTATCGACTATTGTAAGCTAAACTGCGTCACAATTAAGAATAAGTATCCAATGCCTAGTATCGACGATTTATTTGACCAACTTCGAGGCGCTACGTGTTTCTCTAAGATTGATTTGAGGTCCGGTTACCACCAGTTGAGGGTTCGAAGGGAAGACATTCCTAAAACCGCTTTTCGTACTCGATATGGCCACTACGAGTTCGTTGTTATGCCCTTTGGTTTGACGAATGCACCAGCAACCTTCATGGACTTGATGAACCGTATCTTTCGTGCTTATCTCGATCGTTTCGTAGTTGTCTTCGTGGGCGATATCCTTATTTACTCACCTTCGGAGGAGGAACATCAATCTCACCTTTCCATCGTCCTTGAACTTTTGAGAGAACACCGTTTGTATGTCAAGCTTAGCAAATGCGAGTTTTGGTTATCCGAAGTCAAGTTTTTGGGTCACGTGGTATCGAAAGATGGGGTGTCCGTTGATCCGGGGAAGATAGAGTCTGTGATGGATTGGCAACGACCGAAGAATGTGTTCGAGATTCGTAGTTTCTTGGGCTTGGCCGGATATTATCGTTGTTTCGTCCTTGATTTCTCTCGTTTAGCGGCTCCGATGACTCGATTGACTCGTAAAGGGACTCGTTTTGTTTGGAGTGACGCGTGTGAGATGGCCTTTCAGGAGTTGAAGAAAAGATTGACTACCGCGCCAGTTTTGGTTGTACCCGAACGGGGAGTGGGTTACTCCATGTATTGTGATGCTTCGAAGGAGGGATTGGGGTGCGTGTTGATGCAATTGGGACGTGTTGTAGCATATGGCTCGCGACAGTTGAAAACTCATGAGCGAAACTACCCTAGCCATGATTTAGAACTTGTGGCAGTCGTGTTTGCTTTGAAAAGTTGGCGACATTATCTTTACGGTGAGAGGTTCGAAGTCTTTTCCGATCATAAGAGTCTAAAATACTTGTTTTCTCAAAAGGAGCTCAATTTGCGACAACGTCGATGGATGGAACACTTAGAGGACTACGATTTCGAGTTGCAATACCATCTGGGCAAAGCGAATGTGGTAGCGGACGCATTGAGTAGGAGATCGACATAACTTACGAGTTTGGCCATCCATGAATGGAAGACGATGAATGACTTAGGCTCGTATGCGTTACATTTTGAGGAAGTTTGGGATGGAGTCACTTTGTGTAACTTGACCATTCAATCGACTTTATCGACCCGAGTCGTTGAGGCCCAACAACATGATGAAGAAGCGGGAGAGTTTCGTACTAAGTTCCTAAGTGGGAATGCTCGAGAGGGGTGGATGATTTACGCCGATCAAGGTTTACGATACCATGGAAAGTTGTTCGTACCCATTTCGTGTCGGGAGGAAATTTTGAGAGAATTTCATCGCTCACCGTTAGCTGTACATCCGGGAGGAACGAAAATGTACCACGACTTGCGTAGACAATTTTGGTCGCCGGGAATGAAGAGAGATGTCGTTATCTTTGTGTCCAAATGTCTTACGTGCCAACAAGTCAAAGCCGAGCATCAACGACCGGCAGGGGAGTTACAACCGTTACCGGTGGCCGAATGGAAGTGGGAGAACGTGACCATGGATTTTGTTACCGGTTTCCTGAGATCGCCAAGGGGACACGATGCCATATGGGTGATAGTTGATCGATTGACCAAGTCCACACACTTCTTACCGATTCAAGTTACAGATTCGATTGATACGCTTAGCCGTTTGTACATTCGTGAGATTGTACGTCTTCATTGAATTCCCGTCTCTATTGTATTGGATCGAGATCCAAGGTTTATCGCACATTTTTGGCAGAGTCTGTAGGCCGCTCTTGGCACAAATCTCTTATTTAGCACCGCGTATCATCCTCAAACGGATGGGCAATCCGAGAGAACGATCCAAATTTTAGAAGATATGCTTCGAGCTTGCGTTATGGACTTTCGGGGTAGTTGGGAAGATCATCTGTCGTTAGTCGAATTTGCGTATAATAATAGTTACCAATCTAGTATCGAGATGGCACCGTATGAAGCTTTGTATGGGAGACCGTGTCGATCACCCGTTTGTTGGACCGAGTTGGGCGAGGCTACATTGGTTGGGCCGGAATTAGTTCAAGAGACTTTTGAAAGCATGAGAGCAATTCGTCAACGACTACTTGAGGCTCAAAGGAGAACCACCGAACAAGTCAAATTGATTCGCCAACGGTTGATAACCGCGCAAGGTAGACAAAAGAGTTACGCCGATCGTCGTCGCCGACCGTTAACATTTGAAGTGGGGGATCACGTGTTTCTTAAAGTGTCGCCACATCGGGGACTATCTCGTTTTGGACAAAGAGGCAAGCTTTCACTGCGTTTTATCGGGCCATTTGACATTATCGAAAGGATTGGAGAAGTCGCGTATCGATTGGCTTTACCGTCGAGATTATCGGGCATTCACGATGTATTCCATGTATCGATGTTACGGAAGTATGAACCGGATCCGTCACATGTCCTAGAATGGTCCGAACTTGAGTTAGAAGCCGATGCATCTTATGAGGAGAAACTAATACGTATCCTAGATTCGCGCGAGCAAATCTTGAGGGGTAAAACCATTCCTTTAGTGCGAGTCTTATGGAGTCATCTCGGAAAGGAAGAGTCAACGTGGGAAAGGGAGAACGAAGTGAGAGAGAAATATCCGCATTTATTTCCAAGTTGACCATTGTAAGTTTTGAAATTTTAGTTTAGCGATTGATAACTTGTTGTTTGGTGATATATGTTGTGGCATGAGCATGGTTACTTGAATGCATGACTTAGTTGGCTTGTGTTGTAAATTTCGAGACGAAATTTCTTTAAGGAGGATAGGTTGTAGAGACCCGAATAATTTTTAAATTTTCGAAGTATTTATTAAATGCCTAAATTGGAATAACATGATTTATCGGGTGATTTATTGAATTGAGGATGAAAGTGAATAAATAGAAGGTTAAGGGAGTGTGAGTGTAATGTATAGATATAGGGGTATAAAAGGGGTGAATGTGTGTGTAAGGGATCATTTTCCCATTTTTGAAACTCTCGGCTCTCTTTTCTCTCCTGCCGATCTCTTTCTCTCTTCACTCCTCTTTCAAAACTCCACTCCAAGACCTCAAAACTTCAAGGATCAACCTCCCTCAAACCCTTCAATCGCGTTGTTGAGCTCTAAATTTCGTGGGTCAAGCTCGGAGAAAAGCATTTCATCAATTTCGGAGAGTTCGGAGCTAGGGCTCGTTCCAAATCTCTTGGGTTTCGCTCTTTGACTTGAGGTAGGAATTTCTTTACCTCTCTTATATGTATATGTGTTGAATTTGGTGTAAGAATCATTCCTTAGTCTTGCTTATAGTCCGAATCGAAATCTATCAAAATCTGCAAAAAAATCGCCTGTTGTCAAACATTGGTAGTGCTACCAGTTTTTGAGGTAGCACTACCTTAGGTAGCGCTACTAGTTTTTGAGGTAGCGCTACCCTGAGTCTTGGTTGCTCTCTGGAATGGTTTGGTAGCGCTACCACCCTTTGAGGTAGCGCTACCTTGACTCAGAAAAACTGTTTGAACTTTTGTTTGATTCCTCGTCACTTGTTTGGACTCCGGGCATTCTTAACACCCTTGTAACACCTCCTAAACTATTTCAAGCGTGTCCAATTGATTTCCTATGATGATTCGACGATACCCGCGTTTTGTTGGCTTCCTTTTTGATAGAGAACGAATGTTAGGTTACATGATTGAAATCGTATTCTATGAATTGATTGCTTGGGCATGTTTATGGGCTAAATATGATATTGTTGGCATATCGAATGGAGTCTCACGAACGAATGTGACCATAGAAAGGCTTGTTCTTACATATAGAGTAGGAAGGTAATTGTATGAGTCGGAGGTTGGTAGTAGGAGTCTCGTAACGCAAGGGGTGGTAATACGGAGACTCAAGTGGGCCTCGTAACGCTAGGGGTGGTAATACGATGGTCCGGATTGTAGGGTTCACCGTAACGCGAGGGGTGGTAATACGGTAACTCTTGAGATGTTATACTGTAACGCAAGGGGTGGAAAGACAGTCAGTGGGAGTTAGTATAGTGTGTGGTGTCGGGTGTGCTGGACATGTTTGTGTCCTTTGAATTATATGGCATAGTGCAACGATACCTTGACTCGAATTAATTGTACCGAATGATAGACATACTCTTTGTTGATCGCTCTTCATCGATTAAGTCGCATCCACTTGTTTCCTTTCCTTACCTCATCATCATGTGTGCATATAACTTTGGTAAAGATTTTCCTACTGGGCTATTGTAGCTCAACAAAATCCTTCTTTTCAGGTACTAATGCCGGACTGTAGCATCATGCATTGCGTGCTTGGAGTGTGGACGACTTTTGAAAGCTTATCACTTTTAGTTACTACTTCATCTTGTAATAGTTTAGCTTTTGGTGAAGATGGTTTTGTAACTAAGCACTCATGAATTTCTTTTGACAAGAAAGTTTGTAACACTTCGCATGTGTTGTAACTGTACTTAAGTTACTTTGGGCCGTGGTGCCAAACTTGTATATTCTTTTTAATTGGGAACTTGTTTGTAATTTTAAACAGGTGGGATATTATTATTTTGGGAATACGATGGCAAGCGAGGTCCTTTTATTATAGAATGTTATTTATTTTATGTTGAAAATCCAGGTCGTGACAAGTTAGAGAATGGATTGAGGTGTGAGTTCAAAGCACCTTTCATTTTGCCTCTGTTCAAAGGCTCTAGACCAACGGATTGGGATGCCTATTCTTTTAGCGTCACTCGTACCAACCAATGGTATCCGAGTTACGTTAAAGAGGGACTACTATAGACACCCCAATCCGGACCTCGGAGAGTCTTTGTCTGCCCCGATGATGAAATAAAGGAAACGGTACCTTTGCGAGCTTGAAAAAGGATTTCCCTAAGCCCATGTAAACCAAAAAACCAAAAAAACCCGAAAACCTGAAAAGCACAGATAAAGCCCAAAACAAAAGCCCAAAAGACCCTGGACCGAAAAAGGAGGCACCGTGCGGAGTTCTACTAGAGCGTAGGGCACCTTGAAACCCAAAGAGCCGTGCGCGGCCAAACTTCACCGCACGGCACCTTGAGCAAAAAGCTGACTGGCTCAGAAAGCTGTCGGCCACACCAGTTTGAGCCACAGCTGATGACTAGCTCAGCCGAAAATGCACTTTTGGCCCGCCCAGAAAATACCTCCACCATTTGAAATTGAAAATTCTTGGCCTTTGCCTATAAATTAACCCCTCCACTCAAGGGAAAAGAGGTCCCCCTTTTGGCCTTTCTTTTGGCTCTCTTTGCTTTTGGGTATTCTTACTCTATAAGCTTTCTCTCTCTAGTTTTCACACCCACTTTCCTACTTCCACTTCCATTTCCAAGTCATAAAGAATGTTATTCCCAAAAGACATTCCTTAAGTGCTTTCACTCACTCTCTTCTCAGCGTTGAAGTTGGTCTTTCATTAACTTCAAAACCCCATCACCCAAAATACCTAACCTTCACTCACACCCATACTCCCTTTGTCTCATTCAACCTCCTCCATCTGCATCCGTGACGATCCATCCACATCCTTGCATCAACGATCCTTGCTCAAGCTCGAAACCGAAGGTAAAAACTAGTTTCCTCGGACTAGACCCTGTTCTGGTCCTGAGGGGACTTTTCTGTCAGCAGGTCTAATCCCTTTTGGTTAGATCCTAACTAAAAATCCATTTTCATAAAATAAAAACCAGTACTGTGCTGAGGTTGGGAAACCGCGCGGCCGGTTAATCAGGCGCATGGCACCCTGACACTCAGCGCACGGCAGGTTATATGTTGGTATTATCACAGGCAGGCTGTCTGGATCTGAGTTTTCTTCTGTTATGGCTATCTATATCTGTTGTTTACTGTTTCTGTTGCTTTTAAAATGAGACCATATCTACAAGCCATGTCTTGATTCTTGACAAGGCTTTCTAGATCATCCCGAATGATCGAATACGTCAAAAACTGTTTTAAAACCTTGTTTTGAGAGAAAATAACAACATTTTCGGGAAGATCTGACTGCCATAATGTTTCTGATGAGTTTTTCGAGAGAGGTATCGAGAGAGCAATGAGCTAGATAATGTTTTGAAAGTCTGCAACAGCCTGACAGCAGAGCAGGTATCCCGCACGGCAGGTTGAGGTGCCGTGCGCGGTAACTCAATGTGCCGTGTACAGTACGACTGGGGTCCAGACGGCTTGATGCAATTTATTTCATCTGCTCACATCATCTTATCACTACTGTACAGGCTGCACCACATGCACGTCAATGTGATATATATCCTGTAACGCCCCTGATTTTTGGGTACGTTAAATAAACATTTCATTGATAAAATCAAATGGAGTCTAGCTCATTATTACGTCATAACTCTCACTGGAGTTCATAATTACACAAGGAGGGAAAACTAGGGTTCCTATCTACAGCTCTGCCTGCTCCTCTATCCTAGCCAGCTCCTTAGCTTCATAAGCCTCCAAGAGGTTCAGCTCACCTTGATCAACTACAAAGTCTGACACATTATACCAGCGTCGCCACCGATATAATATGCCAGGGTTACAACAGTAACACCATGAGCTATGAAAGCTCAGCAGAGTAATCCTATACCCGCTAACCCATAAATTACCAATATCAGAGTAAAAGAGCAGCATACCAACTCTTGCACAAGCAGCGGAAAAATGCATACATGTTTAACAAAGCATTAACAATGATACATCCACATTCCTTAGTCTAATGTTGGTGTCTATATTGTATGTGTTTCTCCTACGCGACTCATCGTAGAACGTGTCTCATTTTCATTTCCAAATCAACATTTTGAAAATTACGTTTAACACACCCAATCTCGGTTTCGCCGTGCCGGGTTCCCGAGTATCCTCACAATGGTTCCGCCGCTCCGGGTTCCCATTGGCACACAAAACCTTGCATTGGCTCCTCTCCGCGGATAACCAAGCCACATTACCAATGAGGCTACCACGTCTGGCCACATTGGCAATCTTCACGATGAGCTACCAAGTCCGGCCACATCGTGGTTTTCACAACATTTAAATCACCTCCAATGAGACTACCACGTCCGGTCCCATTGGCAACACACACCGCACAATGGGCTACCAAGTCCGGCCACATTTCGATTTCAAAACACCCTTGTCTTTAAATCCTTTTTATCCATATCAACCACACCCTAGGTGTCATGTTTCTAGCTTTCTCGATTGTTGTGTCTCGTTATCATGCGTAGACTCCGCGGTAGGATTTCTCATGTAGACAATCATAAATCATTCATTGTAATCTTAGCAAGATCATCCAACTCTACCTTACCTAATCGTACTCAAATTATTACTAAAGCATAATGTTACACGTACGGATGCTCTCGAAGAAATCTTTACTCATGCTTTCAAATATTCACAAGTATTGTTAGCACAACATGCCTTAAAGCTCGTAATCAATTCAAGATCAAAGTATAATCCTTTCAAACTAAGTTGGTACTTTATGAAAACAAACATTATTTTTCTTTCATGCATTTCAAACCTTTAAAGTAAGTAGAGAACTTCATATACTTAAGATTGAAGAGTAAGGACATTCTACGTATACTTAGGATTAACAAGTAAAGGAGAATCTACCTTGATCCGAAACTAGTCGGGGCTGAATAAACTAGTTGAAAAGTTTCTACGGGTGGTGAAACTTTCAAATCTGGACCAAACTTTGGATGGCCGTAGCTCGGTCAATACTTGGCCGAATAGGATCGTTCTTGAGTCTAAAACGAAGATCTCAAAGTTTTCTACAACTTTCGTGAAGGACGTTGTTCCTAGAAACGACTTTCGCCCGGAGAAAAATGGTGATAAAGAGGTGATAGTAAGCTGTCTGGAATGGAAATCCGAGAATTTCACTGAATTTCGGATGGCAATATCTTGGTCATTTCTTGACCGTTTGGGGTGGTTCTTGGGTCTAACTTGAAGGTTTCGAAGTGCTCTACAACTTTCTCCAAAGAAGTTAGTCCTAAAAACTACCTTAAGAAGGAGAAAAATGGGGATTTAGGAAGGGTAGTAAGCTGCCGGGAAAACAGAAAATGGTTTCTAGAGAGAAGTTGGAGCAATGCTTTGAGGTATGAGTTGAATGAGAAGCTATGGGTGCTATTTATAAGCAAAAACCTGGCCTCTCCTCTCCCTCCATGGCCGGCCCCCCTCTCCCTCCATTCTCTCTCATTGATTAGCTCCATTGTATTGTCAAATCATGCTTGAAAGCATGGCATAGCTTTCCTTCACTTGTCAATCCATCTTCTTAGGCTTTAAGGCTAACAACCTAGGTCATCATGAAGGGTTTCATGGCTGGTCTCATCCTAGAAAGGGTTTTGCTTGGATGAAAGCACAAGAATCATAGGCTAGGTAGTACTTTGGAAGACTAGGATGGGTTGGCATGGTCATAAATAGGCTTAAGGCTATATGGTGGCATATATACACTCCATCTTTCTCCCTCTCCCAACCGGCCAGCCCTCTCTCTCTCTCTCTCTCTCTTTCTCTCTCCTTGTGTTGTCAAATCATGCTTGGTGGCATGCCAAGTAATGTCACTTTCACTCTTTAGGCTTAAGGCTATTGAATTAGGCCATCATGGAAGATCATGGACTAGTCTTGTCATCTTATTTGGCAAGTCTTATATCCACTAACCAATGGATAAGAATTTCCCTAGCATCTATCGTCCAATGGATAAAGACAAAAAGGTTCAAGTGGTCTAATTAGGGTTAGGAAGAAGTGATTAGGCTAAGTGGGAATTAGGCTATTCTAACTAATTAACGATACTTAATCTAGGCTTTCATTACTCGAGTGGTAGTTTGGTTATATTTAGTAGGAAATCGCCTAATAACGGAATATTAAAGCCCGAAATTGCCAAACGCCAAGGCAAGGCGTGAGCGTGGCCAAGGTAGCCCGCTAGCAAAGCGGTGGCCAAGCGGTGGCCAAGGCAGCCCACTAGCAAAGCGGTGGCCAAGCGATGGCCAAGGCAGCCCGCTAGCAAAGCGGTGGCCAAGGCAGCCTGGTGGTCAAGCAGTTGCCAAGGCAGCCCACTAGCAAAGCGGTGGCCAAGGCGAGGCCAGAGCAAGGCAGCCTAGCAACGCCAAGGCAAAAGCAAGGCGCGACCCGATGCCAAGGCAGAACCCGATGGCAGCCAGGGCAGAGCAACCAGACGGTGACCCGACGCCTAGGCGAGGCAGGCCCGATAGTGACCCGACGCCAAGGCAAGGCAGTCGCGCGCGAGCCGATGCCAAGGCAAGGCAGGCCGTCAGTGAGCCGATGCCAAGGCAAGGCAGCCCGCGTGAGCCGACGCCAAGGCAAGGCAGCCGCGACGACCCAATGCCTAGGCGAGGCAGGCCTAACCAAGCCAAAGCAAGGCAGTCAAGTCAACGGTCAAGGCAAAGACCAAAAATTTTCTACTAACCACTTCGGCATCGATGCAACACTCTAGGTTAGGGAAATGTAACTAAGCCAAACGGTAGTTAGGGTTGCTAACTAATCGGTTGCCATGTAGGATTTCCAGCCGAGAAATGTAATTCTAGGATTTTACTACAATTGCCAAGTAATTATACCAAGGTCTTAATAGGCATACTCGTCTTTAGAAAATGACCTTAATGCCCGGGCGATGAATACCAATCTCCTAAGTCATTAAACCTAATTACGACGGATTATTAATCGCTAAAAAGGATTTATAAAACAAATAAAGAATTTTCAAATATAACAATAATATTTTTATAAGTCAATAACGACCGATTTTTGGATGTTAAAAATAAAATCCAAGTATTAAAATAAAATTCAAATTTTTAGCGAAATTTTTATTGAGCAAAAATCAGGGTCGTTACATTTCCCATGTCCCTTCCCCACTACTTGCTTTTATTAAAGAGCTTGATGTTCCAAATGATATTGAAAAATTTCCCCTTTTGAAAATATTAAGTAGAGACCGGTTCTACCGGGCGAGTGGGGTGCTTTTTAAAGAAAAACCTTCCCCATTCGTAACGTGGCTCCCAAACCCAAAATTTCAACGTTTTCGCTAGACCAAAAGCCTTTCGCAAGCGATTTCTCGATTTCTCGGATGATCCATCTCAAAAATCCGGGTGGTGACTCTTCGAACCGAAAAAGGGCGCTGGAGCCCACACCTTCTAAATTTGAACCAAACGTATCTTTGGCACTTGCGCATTGGTCATATTAATCTGAATAGGATTTCCAGACTGGTTAGGGATCAACCTTTGGGTTCATTAGAAGTTGAGGAACTTCTAGTCTGTGAATCCTGTTTGGAAGGTAAGATGACTAAAAGGCCTTTTTCAGCAAAAGGATATAGAGCCAAAGAGCCGTTGGAATTGGTTCACTTTGATTTGTGTGGACCCATGAATGTCCAAGCTAGAGGTGGTTTTGAGTATTTCATCACTTATTGATGATTACTCAAGGTATGATACATTTATTTGATGCACCGTAAGTTCGAATGCTTTGAGAAATTCAGGGAGTATAGGGCCGAAACGGAAAAGCATTTGGGTAAATGTTTCAAGACACTGTGATTTGATCATGGTGGCGAATTCCTTTAGGGAGAGTTTAGGGACTACCAATTAGTTGAAGGGATTACTTCTCGACTATCAGCTCTAGGTATGCCACAACAAAATGGTGTATCAAAGAGAAGGAATAAGACTCTTATGGATATGGTCAGATCAATGATGAGTTATTCAGATTTATCAATTTTGTTTTGGGGACACACACTAGAAACAACAGCGTATATTCTTAACTTGGTACCATCTAAGTCAGTACCATCTACGCCCACAGAACTATGGACTGGGTGTAAATCTAGTATGTGGCATGTTCGGATTTGGGGTAGTCCAACACGTGTGTGGAATGAGAATGCAGATAAATTGGAATCAAGGACAGAAGTTTGCATGTTTGTGGGATACCCTAGAGGAATGAAATGAGATCTATTTTATATTTCTACAGATAAGAAGGTATTTGTTAGCACTAATGCCCGATTCTTAGAAGAGGACTATGTGATGGACTAGAAGCCTAGAAGAAAAATTGTTCTGGAGAAATTGAGTGGAGAGAGACCGGCATAAACTTCTTTACCACCAATAGTGCCAGAGGAAACACCACAAGAGACATCTATGGAGGCACCTATTGACACATTGGTACCTCGTCGTAGTGGGAGGGTTATTTGTTCCACCCAATTGGTATACGTTGTTGGGAGAGTCTTTTGAAATGATTCCTGATGATTAACATGCCGAACCCTGTAACTACAATGAGGCATTTCAAGACAAAGATGTGGAACTTTGGCAAAGGTTATAAAATCAGAGATGGAGTCTATGTACTCTAATCAGGTCTGGAATCTTGTAAAACCACCTGAAGGGATTAAACCCATTGGATGTAAGTGGATCTACAAGAAGAAGAGAGGGGCGGACCGGAAGGTGCATACCTTCAAAACTAGGCTTGTTGCGAAAGGGTATACTCAAAAAGAAGGGATCGACTATGAGGAAACTTTTTTGCCAGTAGCTATGCTTAAGTCCATTCGGATTCTCTTATCCATTGCAGCTCATCTCGATTACCAGATTTGGCAAATGGATGTGAGGACCGCGTTCTTTAATGGAAATCTGGATGAGTGCATCTATATGGTGCAACCAGATGGATTCATAGCAAAAGGTCAAGAGCACATGCTATGCAAGCTCAAAAAGTCTATTTATGGGCTTAAGCAGGCATCTAGATCTTGGAACATCCATTTTGATCAAGCAATCACATTTTTTTGGATTTGATCAAAGTTCGGATGAGTCATGTGCGTACAAGAAACGCAACGGAAAAGTGGTGGTGTTTCTAGTGCTATATGTCAATGATATCCTGCTCATCGAAAACGATGTGGGAGTGTTGTCTTCAGTGAAAGTGTGGTTATATAGTTAATTCAAAATGGACTTGGGAGAAGCTAGTCATATCCTTGGTGTTAAGCTTATGCGAGATCGCAAGAACAAGATGTTGGGCTTATCACAAGCTACTTATATCGATGAGATTCTTGCCCATTTTAGCATGCAAGATTCCAAGAAAGGGTTCCTCCCTTTTAGACATGGAACCAGGGTAAGAGCATTGGACTGTAGTGAAACACATACTGAAGTATCTGATATGAACAAGAGATCATATGTTAGTATTCCAGTCAAAGAGTCTGGTAACTTGTGGGTACACAGACTTAAACTTTATGTCAAACAAGGATTCTAGACAGTCTACCTCCAGATATGTGTTTACCTTAAGAGGTGGAGCCATAAGTTGGAGGAGTATCAAGCAATCGTGGATTGATTGATTCCACCATGGAGGCCGGGTATGTGGTAGCTTCTTAAGCAGCCAAAGAGGCTGTTTGGCTTAGAAACTTCATGATGGATCTAGAGGTGATTCCTTTAGTGCAATTAGCTATTACATCTATTGTGACAATAGTGGTGGAATTGCTAACTCTAAGGAGCCATTGACTAATAAGAAAGAAAACACATCGAGCGTAAGTATCACTTGATTCGAGAGATCGTACAGAGAGGTGATGTAGCTGTGACCAAGATCACATCGGTAAACAACCTAGCAGATCCTTTTACGTACAACTTACAGGCTAAGACTTTTAATAGTCACGTAGAGGGAATGTGAGTGAGATGTGTGAAAGCATGACTTTGAGTCTTAGTGGGAGTTTGTTAGAAGGTTATGTAAAAATTATGGTTTTATATGATCGATTAGAAAAGAAAAGAAAATATTTACTCCACTTTTTATGAGAATCTTATACTACAAAATGTACTTTTTATTTTTTTAAGTGACTAGCTTTTTATGGGACGAAAAGAGAATGATCCGGTGTGTAGAGTTTAGCTTACACACAGAAGATCAGATCATCAGTTCTTGTGAATCTAAGATATGGTTCACAGTCTTAGATGGAACTGGACACACCATCGGTAGGACTATAGTACAAAGTTTAGTAGGTCTATCTTGACTACGGGGAACAGTCTAGTTCTAATTCATTGTGCTAGTACACTTTGTGTGTATTGAACGGGACCGCATTGAGGTAATTGTTAAGATGTTGATTAAATGGGAGATTGTTAGTAATTTATTTTAATCAACACGTATTTGTTATCTTAATGTGGGGAGATATTTAAGTATTTAATATCATGAAGCTAGTACTATAATTGAGATAAGGACGGGAGTGCAATTATAATTCAGTAGTGGAGTGAATTATAATTAGTGAAATAAGAAATAGAATCCTTGTGGGATGAAGGTTTCTTATTTACGCTGTGAGCCCAGACTTATTACTCCTTAGGTCCCTATCGTAGCCCTATATATACACGTTATGCTCTCTAGGCCAGTAACTCGATTTTCTATTATTCACGAAATAGAGACAGGCCTAGAGAGAGCAAACAGACCACGATAGAGTCTTGTAACGACCCTCATTTTTGGTAAATAAAAATTTCGTTAAATATTTGAATTTTAATTTAATTACTTGGATTTGCTTTTAAAAATTCCTTTTTAATTTCTAATAATCCGTCATAAATAGATTTGAGTCTTATAAAATTATATCTTTTCGCATAAGACAATCTAGTCATTTTCTAAAGACAAGTATGCATATAGAAGCACTCGTATATTTTCCTAGAAAATGAAATAAAGTCTTAAAATTATATTTTTTGGCTAGAAATCCTACATGGCAAGTTGAGTTAGCTTCCAACCAATTAGTTAAGAAACCTAACGACCACTTCTCTTAGTTACATACTCCTAACCCTAGATGAACCTTATGAACCTTCCAAACCCTAATGGAACCCTTTGGACCAAAGTAGTAATCATTGCACTTTCACTGACTAGTCATTTCAAGGCTTTATTACTCATCATTACTTCTTCCAAAGAATATATCTTTTCTCATCATTATCTCTTTACCCATTGAACAATAGTTCGTAGGGAAATTTTTATCCCTTGAGTAATAGAAAGAAGATGAGTACATAGATTTGACAAGACAAATCATTAGAACCCTTCATCATGACCTAGACTTGTCATGCATGCAAGCCTAGAAAGAATAGCCTTGAACCTAATTACCCTACAAGATTTACTTTCCTAGAATTCCTAAGTACCATTTGGCTTAGTTACTTTTCCCTAAAATTTAAGAACCATTGGACAAAGATAGTAATCATGATGCTTCCAAAAGAAGACAAACTAGCCTTGCCATGCATGCACACCGAATGTAATCATGACTATACCTTGGTGCACTTTCTAGGAAACTTTTTACCATTGGACAATGTTCTTGTCATTGAAGCCACATTTAATCATTACCCTTTCTTAGACCTAATAGGACTACTATTGCCTAAGTGTACTTAGCTATATATATAGATATATGTATATATACTTTCTAGGATATATAATATCCATTGGGCAATGACTAGCATTGAACCATAATCATTACTCTTCCTCCTAGCTTAGTAAGGCTACTTAGACCTAAACCCTTAGTCTTAGACACTTATACACACACACATATATACATATATATATAGACATGGGAAAGGGGAGAGAGAGAGAGAGAGAAAGCTGAGAGGGAGAGAGGAGAGAGAGGCCGAGAGAGAGGGAAGAGGGGAGAGAGAGATGTGTGTGCATATGTGTATACTTTCACAAGGTACACCTTGGCCCTATTTTGCTTTAAGCCTAATAACTACTTGACACCTCAATTCTAGGCTACTTTAAACATAACCCTAGCCTTTATTTTGTTCTTCCTTGCAAGCAAACCCTTTAGGACAAGACAAGACCAAAACCCTTCATGATAACCTAGGTTACGGCCTAAAAATGGAAATGACAAGTTATGGCATGCTTGAAAGGTGAGATGTGACAATACAATGGAGCAAATCCATGGGAAAGAAAGAGAGAGAGAGGGCCGGCTATGAGAGAGAGGGCCAAATTTTGCTATAAATAGGACCCTTGCCCAAGCATTTAACTCACACCTTCACACCTTCCAACTTCTCTCTCTAGAAAGCTTGTGTTTTGTTCTTTGTTCTCTCTTGTTCTTAGTGTTTTTGAGTTCTTCAAGGAACTCATCCAAGACTGCCACTCGACCACCCTTTCGATCCAAAAAGTTAATGTAGACACCCCAATCCGGATCTCCCGATCGTTTTACGGTTTTTTGTTTCCCCGATGATGAACTAGATCAAAAAGCAGTTTTCAGGTTGGAAAGGTTTGAGCTTAGTATGTGCGGAACCCCCCCTTTTTGAACCCCTTTAACCCTTAAACCAAGAAACTAGAAATCAGTCTACCCTGGAGTGCAGGTTGACCGTCGCGAGGAGTCAGCCTCGCGGCAGTCACTGCCGAGTTTGGTCAAAGTCAAACATTTGTTGTTGACCTGTGACAGTGGCACCGTCGCGCGACACTCTGAGTGTCTCATGAGAGTCTGGCCAGTCCCTTTCACCTTTTCCATCCACTTGGTTGCTTGCCGGAGGGGCTGAGGCTCTTGAACCCGTTTTTCTCTACAAAGTCTTTATCTGATCTGACAGGCTTTGAGAACCTGCGCTCTGACCCTTCCCGTCACCTTTCCACCAAGCTTAGCCACCAAGTTTGGTCTTAGGGTGTTTGCCACCACCTTTGGCCCTTGGCTTCTCCTATAAATACCCCCTTGTTCTTCCATTACAAGGGCCACAAAAACTCACTAACTTTGAAAGTTTAGGAAAATTGAGAACTCTTGCAAGCACAAAGGCTCTCAACCCTAGCTCACTTCCCATACATTTCCTTACTCCATTTTCCATCACAAGCTTCTCCAACTTATTCAAACCTTTCCAAAACCTTCCAAGCAAAGGTATAAACACCATTTCTGGTTACTGTTTTGATCCCTGAGGGGGGCTGTTAGGGCCAGGATTGGTAATCAATACCAGTTCTGGTCTAACGTGAGTTACAAAAAGCGGTTGAAGCATACCCTGTTGAGTGACTCGGACTCTGTGACAGTCCATTGTCTCATGCAGTCCTCGTGGGGTTTGGGGATGCTAGGTTTCCTTGTTTTATCATGTTGTTATTTGTTTAAAAGAATGTTAGGTATTTTAGCTCACTGTTGTGCATCAAAAATATATAAATTAGCTGTTATTGCTTATTTGTTCTTTTGGAATGCTTCTGGATTGCTTCTGGACATGTACCAGAGCGCAGAACATGCAAAGCAATTCCTGGAAGTCCAGTCAGGACTCTCGCGTGAGGGACTCACTGTCTCGCACGATGGCCCTATTGAGTCCAGTGATTGCCCTTGCATGAGCAACTTGGCCCTTGGCCATGTTTTAACACCCCCACTGTTTAGGGGTTGCATTTCAATTAATTTGGCTCCAGTATGTAATAATTTGTAATTAGTCATTTACTTTCAGTCCATATAAACTGCTTGGTTTGCTTCCTGGGTGTGCACTGGTCCTTTCAGAGCCTAGAAGAGGATCAAATTCAACCTGTGGTGAAACAGGACCCTCGCGCGAGTGAGTGAGTGTCGAGCGATGGTCTTCTTTGCATGCACGTTGATCCATGCATGCAAAGGTGGCCATGGTGTATGGCACATTCATTCCTTGTGCAGCCTGGTTCATTCCTCATCAGAGCGTTGGATTTCACCCTGTTTCCATTATTTCATCCATCCATGCCATGTTTATATCACATCCTACAAATCGTGTTACAGTTTTAAATCCCCGATTAACTATTCCCCCGCCCTAATTGGCTTAAAATTGGTTAAAGAAGAAATCAAATCACAATCATTTGCAAAATGTGTAGATCCGATCTTCGGATTGGGCGCGAAGGGGTGCCTTAAAACCACTTCTTCCTACTGCGTAACCTGGCTCGAACAGATATGGTTATGACGATGGTTTCTTCACTTTTCAAATCAAATAAGCGCGGCAGGTGTTCGAAACACGGTTCCTTGGGTGTCGGACCATGGACCAGCTGGCTGATCTTTATGTGAAAGAAATAGTACGACTACACGGAGCACCAGTATCGATTACCTCAGATCGGGATCCCAAGTTTGCGTCGAGATTTTGGAAGAGTTTTCAAAAGTGTGGGCAGCATGCCCTGGAATTTCCGGATTCCAAAGCGAAAGGGCCCCTTAATCGAGGGAGCACGAGCGGAGAAGCAGCATGCGCTCGTAAATACAGAGTCACCACCTGGGTTTGAAGGTCTGACACCCAAGGAACCGTATTTCGAAGCACCTGCCGCGCTATTTGATTTGAAAAAGTGAAGAAACCAGTCCGTCATAACCATATCTGGGTTCGGGAGCCAGGTTACGAGAGGGGAAGGGTTTTAAGGCACCCCTCTCGCCCAATCCAGAGATCGGTCTCTACTTAGACATTTTGTAAATGATTGTGATTTGATTTCTTCTTTAACCAATTTTAAGCCAATTAGGGCGGGGGAACAGTTAATCGGGGATTTTAAACTGTAACACGATTTGAAGGATGTGATATAAACATGGCATGGATGGATGAAATAATGGAAACAGGGTGAAATCCAACCCTCTGATGAGGAATGAACGAGGCTGCACAAGGAATGAATGTGCCATACACCATGGCCACCTTTGCATGCATGGATCAACGTGCATGCAAAGAAGACCATCGCGCGACACACTCACTCACTCGCGCGAGGGTCCTGTTTCACCACAGGTTGAATTTGATCCTCTTCTGGGCTCTGGAAGGACCAGTGCACACCCAGGAAGCAAACCAAGCAGTTTATATGGACTGAAAGTAAATGAGTAATTATAAATTATTACATACAGGAGCCAAATTAATTGAAATGCGACCCCTAAACAATGGGGGTGTTAAAACATGGCCAAGGGCCAAGTTGCTCACGCAAGGGTAATCACTGGACTCAGGAGGACCATCGCACGAGACAGTGAGTCCCTCACGTGAGAGTCCTGACTGGACTTCTAGGAATTGCTTTGCATGTTCTGGGCTCTGGTACATGTCCAGAAGCAACCCACAAGCATTCCAAAAGAACAAATAAGCAATAACAGCTAATTTATGTATTTTTCATGCACAACAGTGAGCTAAAATACCTAACATGCTTTTCAACAAATAACAACACGATAAAACAAGGAAACCTAGCATCCCCAAACCCCATGAGGACTGCCGCCATGAGACAAGGATCGTCTCGCGCGTGAGTCTGAGTCACCCGCGCGAGGGTATGCTTGAACCGCTTTTTTGTAACTCACGACTTTAGGACCGAATCGGTATTGATACCAATCCTGGCCCTGACAGCCCTTCAGGGATCAAAACAGTAAGCAGAAATGGTGTTTATACCTTTGCTTGGAAGGTTTTGGAAAGGATTGAATAAGGTTGCGAAGCTTGTGATGGAAAATGGAGTAAGGAAATGTATGGGAAGTGAGCTAGGGTCGAGAGCCTTTGTGCTTGCAAGAGTTCTCAATTCCCTAAACTTTCAAAGTTAGTGATTTTGTGGCCCTTGTAATGAAAGAACAAGGGGGTATTTATAGGAGAAGCCAAGGGCCAAAGGTGGTGGCAAACACCTTAAGACCAAACTTGGTGGCTAAGCTTGGTGGAAAGGTGATGGGAAGGGTCAGGTGGAGTGTGTATTCCCAAAGCCTGGCATCAGACAAGACTTTGTGGTGAAAACGGGTTCAAGAGCCCTCGCAGTTCCCTCCGGCAAGCAACCAAGTGGTCGGCAAAAGGTGAAGTGGATCGCCAGACCCTCGCGAGACACCGAGAGTGTCGCGCGAGGGTGCCACTGTCAGCGTGGGTCAACGATCAAATGTTTGACTTGACCACACTGGCAAAGTAGACCTCAAGGCGTGACTCCTCAGCGCAACGGTCAACTCTGCACTCTGTGGTTGACCGATTTCTATTTTCTTGGTTTGGCGGTTAAAGGCGTTCAAAAAGGGGGTTCCGCACATACTAAGCTCAAACCTTTCCAACCTCAAGACTGCTTTGATCTAGTTCATCATCGGGAAACAAGAAACCGTAAACGATCAGGAGATCCGGATTGGGGTGTCTACAAGAGCCTTTAACGGCACGCGAAGCACCATTGACTTGGTACAAGTAACGTCAAAGAATTCTAGACACCCTCAAGGCAATCCAGAGCGGAACATAGTAAAGCAAACATACTTACAACCTGATTGGTGGAATGGACGTTTGATCCATTGCCGAGGATGGGAGTAAAGTGGGCAGACAGCCGTCGCTACAGATATGGACGGACAGCCGCCGTTGTCGGGGATCAAGCTATCCTCGGCACAAAGTATTCCAACAAACACGGGTAGGTCGTGTCAGGCAGGTTAAATTCCATCTGTTGGGAATCAGAGCCAACCTCCTTATCAAAGACCATCCGAGACAGAGCAATAAGCCTGTTGGAAGATGCACTTGCGGCTAGAGTGAGGGTGATTGTCGTTCAGGATAGGCCAAGATGGACTCTCCTGGGGAACAATCAGTTGCGGATGAACGGACCATTGGACGATATCTGATCGTCGTCGTGGACTGGATGGACAATGTGCTGACTGCCGTTTGATGAATTTGACAGGACTGGCTGTCGTGAAGGCGGACGGGGAGATCAATGTGCCGAATGATCAAACCGTTGGGGAACTTTGCAATCTTGATGGAAGGATCATCAGTATAAATGATCGAACCATTGAAGCCGGGGCGGGAAGATCATCAATAAAAATGATCGAACCGTTGAAGACTGGATGGGTATAAATGATCATGAGTAAAAATGATCAAACCGTTGCAGTCAAGGCAGAAGGATCATCAGTATAAATGATCAAACCATTTAAAATTGGATGGGTATAAATGATCATCAGTAAAAATGATCAAACCGTTGCAGTCAGGGTGGAAGGACCATCAGTATAAATGATCGAACCATTTAAAACTGGATGGGTATAAATGATCATCAGTAAAAATGATCAAACCGTTGCAGTCAGGGTTTCATCATCAGTAAAAATGATCAAACCGTTGCAGTCAGGGTGGAAGGACCATCAGTATAAATGATCGAACCGTTGAAGACTGGATGGGTATAAATGATCATCAGTATAAATGATCAAACCGTTGCAGTCAGGGTGGAAGGATCATCAGTATAAATGATCGAACCGTTGAAGACTGGATGGGTATAAATGATCATCAGTATAAATGATCAAACCGTTGCAGTCAGGGTGGAAGGATCATCAGTATAAATGATCAAACTGTTGAAGACTTGATGGGTATAAATGATCATCAGTATAAATGATCAAACCGTTGCAGTCAGGGTGGAAGGATCATCAGTATAAATGATCGAACCGTTGAAGACTGGATGGAAGGATCATCAGTATAAATGATCAAACCGTTGAAGACATTTGACAAGACCGGCTGTCGTTGATTTGAAACGAGCAGATCGCTGTACAAAGTGATCAAACCGTTGAAGATGGACAGGACCGGCTGTCGTTGATTTGAAACGGGCAGATCGCTGTACAAAGTGATCAAGCCGTTGAAGATGGACAGGACCGGCTGTCGTTGAGTTGAAACAGGCAGATCGCTGTACAAAGTGATCAGGCCGTTGAGGTTGGACAGGACCGGCTGTCGTTGATTTGAAACGGGCAGATCGCTCTACAATGCGATCAAGCCGTTGAAGATGGATAGGACCGGCTATCGTTGATTTGAAACGGGCAGATCGCTCTACAAAGTGATCAGGCCGTTGAGGTTGGACAGGACCGGCTGTCGTTGTGTTGATCCAAGTAGCACAAGCAGTGGTTATCCTTGATAATAACATGGATAGAGACAAGGCGAACTGCAGCTGGGGAGAAATTGCTGATAACTGCTGATTGGGCCTCAGGCTTGAATTTACCTATGCGCGCTAGTACAAGTCGCAGGCTTGACGGTTGCCATGGAAAACGAGATAAGGAAAGCGGCGTGTGACACCCCTCTCACAGCTGCATTATCCCAAAGAAGCGGTTCCGGCCATAGTTACCAAAATGACCAAGCAACAGGTATGATCCCCAAAATCCTGTTTACTTGCTGCCTTTGATACTGGACAGGCGTGCTTTGACACTTGATAGAACTTTCCTGCTTTGAACATTTGATGTACAATATGCAATGATGTGTAAACAAATGCACAATTTGAAAATGCAGATGCAAGTTAAGGGCAGCTCCTAAGAGGACGACGATGCCTAAGGACTACCACTGAGCCTCATTACTGTATTGTCTGTTACTTCTGAGATGTGCACCCAGATGGAGAGACATTGAGCGGGCAAGCGTGCCCTAGTTGATGTTTAGCAATAAGATTGGGCCTGCATGCCCCCTTTCTTCGATACTTGGGCAGATGAGCCCTAGAGATGCTCTGCTTGGCCTTGGGCTGACAAGCCCTTGCTGTTCATGAGGTTCCATAGCTTGTGGATTACAGGAGCCGGGGTAGCAATGTAAAAGTTGCATTTTCGCAGTCTATTGACTCTCTTTTGCAAGTATTGAAGAGAATACAAAAACTAACCACTAATATCTAATTTGCATTGGCAAGTAACCTGAATCGAGACACAGATACGCGCACATGTACAGACTCGCCTAGCTCAAACAAAAAGGGAGAAAGAGTCCCAGGGTACAAATGCGAACCCTTAGACACATAGAACATAACAAAATTTTGGGTATTAAGGGCCAAAACTCACAACATTCCTTAGACAAGTGAAACTGACACTTATGAAAGTGCAAAAGGTACAAAGACCTATACAAACAACATCGAGAAAAGCATCTCAACATGACAATTGATAGAAAAACTGGAAAAATGTTGCAAATATGGACATAAGACACAGATGATGACTCATATAGGCCCGGACTGAAACCGACACCCCCGTGCAGTCACATTAAGTCCACATGACTTGCATGGCATGACAAGACTTCGCAAAAGCCCCTGGCACGACATTCGAGGGCAGTAGCAAACTGCTACTATCTGCTGCAAGAATTGAAAAAGCGCGCGCAGTTCAAGACCAAACGCGCATCACTTCGAACAAACTGTGATGCGGTTGCTTACACCAGACTTCGCTGAACTTAGAATAAACTACGAGCCTGTTAAGGCCTCTAGCATTTCATTCCGTTTTTTTATGCTTAAAATCTTTTAAGACTTATGTTCAGCCCATAAATAGAAATAGCAGTTTGCAAAAAAATTGAAAGACAAAGGCTTTCACCCTTCTGATTCCTTCATTGTAGCTTGACTTGATCTTCAATCCTTTTCGACCTTTGACGTGTACCAAAACGTCAACCACGGATCCAATTGATAGATTTGTGACCGAGTCTCAATGAGAAACTGCCTACGTATCCCACTCTGGGGAATCAGGTCAAAACGTAGTTCGGGCGAAGGTTCACTCGTGTGTTTACCTCTCCTTTCACGCTCTAACTTTTGCCTAGTACCGCCCATTCGGGTCTTCGGTCTAGCGAGCTTTTGAATATTGCCTATTACTTTTGCCTAGACCGCCTTCATAGGTTTTCGGTCTAGCAGGCTGCTCTAACTTTTGCTTGGAACTGCCCACCCTTGGGGTTTTCAGCCCAACGAGCTTCTCTCAGGGAAAAGTAACTTTTGAATTGATCCAGGTTGACCAAGGTATTGATTTTGTTGCCATCGAGGTCGAAGACCTTTGGCTGCAGCCCCAGATAGAATGGTTTTGATGACGTAGAGTCAAAAGTGCTTCGATTGGAAATTCCTCGCTCCTGGCCGTTTTGTACACTTTCTCATTGGTACTCGGCGGAACGCCACTGTTGTTGCTTTTGAACATGGTATGAGGCCCGGAGCCCTCTTGAGCTTCTGTTTTTTTGGATTGGTACTCGGTAGCAGGGGGTTTGATGCTTCTTTATCTCAGGATCAACGCAAGGCGTGACTTAATGAGACCACACCAAGACGTCGATGAATTCTTCGAGCCTGTCTGACCAGGCACAATGCTCCTTTGGGGGCGGTGCTTGGACCAACTTTGAACCTTTCGGGAGGTTATACTTATCTTTCAAGTTTATAGAAATTACTTCTTCTTTTAACAGGCTGAGCATGCCTTTTGTCTTCCCTTTCGGCGAGGGAACACATTTCCTTGGGGATGTTCCCATCGAAATCTATCCTTAAATCGATCGGGTTGAAACACAGTTTATATAAAAGCCAGTGAAGTACTTAGAAGTAGAATAATGCATATCATAAAACCCACGGGGTTTGCCAAGAGTATAACAAACTCGAAACTTGAAACAAAAGCTACGACATGGAGGGCTAAGAGGCACAACCTCCGACTCAGAGCTAGACTTTAGACAAACGCAAAAGACTCTGTGTCAGACTCAGACATAGACGTCAATGCAAACTAGACGCGGTTTTGAAAACGCCATATTTAAAAAGCTACCCGTAGCTTCCACAAAAAGAGGTAGGATTCAGTAGGTGTCAGACCCAAGCAACAGCACTTCAGCTCCCTTAGCTTCTTCAACCAAACGTACTCGGTGCTCCTTTGATCAATGGACCTCAGTCCGTCGGTCCTCTCATTTGCAAGCCCCTCATCATTGTCAATCTAGATGTTAGCAGTGAAAACCTCATTCACACAAACAGCTGCCAGCAGGCTGTCCTCAGACTCGGACGGGATGGATGTAGCCGGCTTGGAGTTCAAGTTGATTTGAGTAGAGTTGATAGTTATCTGACCAACCCGAGGGTCAGACCCGTGTTGAGGCAAGGAGTCAGAAATGACACTGGGTTTTGGGGAAACTTGAACCGTGCCATCGTCAATAAGATCTTGTATCTCGTGTCGGAGACAATAGCAATTATCAGTGAGATGGCCAGGCATTTGGTGGAAGGCACAGAAATGGTTGGCATTGTAGCTGGCTGGAAGAACTTTAGGTGGGGAAGTTGGGGTCAAAGGTTTGAGGTGCCCAGACTTGACGAGTTTCTCCATTACTGCAGATAAAGATGCCTCAAACACAGAGAAACTCCGGGGTTGAGTTCGGGCTCGGATGCTTTGGGCGTTTTGAACCTGATTGACATCGACTTTTGATAGGGGTAGGGTTGCGATGATGCCACAATCGATGAGATCTTGAATGGCATGTCGAAGTCGGAAGCAGGCATTGGTGGAATGACCAGGCATTTGATGGTAGGTGCAATAGAGGTTATGCTAGAAATTGGGTGTTGGATTTTTGGGTAGAGGAGTTGGATTGAGGGGTTTGATGGCACCAGTATCAAGGAGCCTCTCATAGATCGAGGCCAAAGGTGCATCAAAACATGAGAAAGACCTCGGTTGATTCCGGCGACCGGATTGAGAATTCAAATTAAGACCCCTGTTTGCTTTGCAGTTGCAACACATTGCCTCACCAATAGGATGCATTCTTTTGCCTTCGGGACTGAAATCATCACTAAGCATGTCTTCCCCTTCAGCCATGGTTGTGAATAAGGACCCAGCATCCTCCTTTGGGTAGGTCCTGGCCTCATGAAACTCAGCCAGGTCTTTGAACATGTCCGTCGGGCACAACTTGATCCCAACCGCAGAAGCGTGGCAGACTTGAGAGGGTTCCTTGACTTGTCCCATATCTGTTTGTAGGGTTGTAGAGGTAAAGAGGCCAACCAGTCCCTGGACCATAATCATTTGTTTGTCCATTTTGTGACCCTCCACAGCTTTCTTGAGCTCAGTCAGCTCCATTTGTGCTGCCATTCTGGATTGATGAACGAGGAAGGTGATATGACCTTGGAAGCAAAGGTGTAACAGCCTTGGCAGACGTTCCCAAACGGGTTTGGCTCTTCTTTTCAGTACCTCTCCGACAATGCAATGACCCAAATCTTCGGACAGTAAAGTAATGAAAGCTCAGTGACGTTCTTTCAGCAGTTTATTAAAAGAATTGAAAGAGCAAAAATGCACAGGTCACCGTTGTCAGTGTCCTCCTAGACTGTAAAACTAGAGACGAGCTTGTCTCATGATGTTCGAACGCTGCCAAAATCTTCAGATTTCTTTTCGAGGGTGTATCATTTGAATAGATCAAACTGATCCTAAGAGATGTCAAAACAGACTAAGTCTTCGACTAGTCCCATTTGAAGTTTCACCTTTGAATTAGAAACAACTCGGTATTGATGGCGTGACACCTTTACCGGGGTGGCTTCAGCGACAACGCGCGTTAGCCGGGCGGTGTACATGCTTAGCACGATAACCAAAATGACATCAATATCACGACATCAATACTTTGTGGTTCCTTATTTTTGGTTGAATCTTCAACCGGGCAAGAGCCAAGGATTTAATAAGGTCTGATTTCCCAAAGTCTCGTTGCTCTAGGGACTAAAAAAAAAAAAAATTAACAACATGCACCATCGAGATGCACGACTCTTCATCGGGTCTAGCAGCGTCCAAATTAGCATAAGACAGACTCGAAAGCGAGAGACAACCTAGAAGCCGCCCTAAACATGCTCTTATGCAAAACAACATGTATGTATGTTGTAGACACCCCAATCTGGGCTTCCAGATTACTTTACTTACGGTTTTTGATTCCCCGATGATGAAATAGATCAAGAACACCCCGGGAGTGATGGCTTGCTTGAGCTTTGAGTGTTTTCAAAACTCTTTAAAATTTCCGGAACCCTACTGGCACGCGCCGATTTTCGATCCGCGCACGCTGGTTAAATTTGCAACCGATCTGTAACTTTCCATTTTTGAAAGGTTTCCATTAATGGAAAGATTCTAGAAGGTTCTAGAATATTCTAGAAGGTTCTAGAAGATTCTTTCCATTATTGGCATGTTTCTAGAATATTTCTATTATTGGAAGGATTCTAGACTATTCTAGAATGTTCTAGAATAAAGTGAAGGGTTGCCATTAATGGAAGGTGTTGGCCTATAAATACCCCCATGGGTCTTTCATCAAAAAGGTTCACAAAAATCAAACACAAAGGGTTAGAAAAATCCATACACCTTGGTTGGAAAAAAAGGTTACAAATTTTACACCGAATTTTTCACACCTTGTTTCTACTACTCAAAAGCATCCAATCTCGACTCAACTCAAAGTTCAAGCACTCTTTCAAACTCAACCAAAGGTATAGCATACCTACTGTTTTCCTGTTCTGATCTCTGAGGGGAACTGGCAGGGCCAAGGCTGGTAATCAATACCAGTCCTGGCCCTAAAGTCAGCAGAAATACAAGAATCCGTGCCAAGCACTCCCTCGCGCGATGGACTCGCTCACTCGCGCGACTGTTCTCAGTTGCTCGCGACAGTCCTCGTGGGGTTTGGGGGTGCTGGTTATTCTTGTTTTATCATGTTATTCATTGTTTTGAAGTATGATAGGCCTTTTAGCTCACTGCTCAGCATGTTAAAACACATAGACTAGCTTTTCTTGCTTATTTACTTTGTTGGAATGCTTCTGGGTTGCATCTGGACCTGTACCAGAGCTCAGAGCATGCAAAGCAGTTCCTGGAAGTCCAGCCAGGACACTCGCGCGAGGGACTCACTGTCTCGCGCGACGGTCCTCTGATTTCCAGTAGCTGCCCTTGCATGAGCAACTTGGCCCTTGGCCTTTGTTTTGATACCCCCACTGTTTAGGGGTTGTATTTCAATTTGTTTAGTTCCTGTTTGTAATAATTAGTCTTAATTATTTACTTTCAGTCTATATAAACTGCTTGGTTTGCCCCCTGGGTGTGCACTGGTCCTTCCAGAGCCCCGAAGGGGATAAAATTCAACCTGCGGTGAGGTATGAACCCTCGCGCGAGGGAGTGAGTGTATCGCGCGATGGTTGTCTTTGCATGCACGTAGATCCATGCATGCAAAGGTGGCTATCATGTGTTACACTCATTCTTGAGCAGCTTGGTTCATCTTTCATCAGAGGGTTAGGTTTTATTCCATTTCATATTTTGCCATCCATCCATGCTGTATTCAATCACATCTTGCAAAGTGTTACAGTCTTAATCCCCGATTAACTGTTCCCCCGCCCTAATTGGCTTAAAATTGGTTAAAGAAGAATTCGAATCACAAACATTTGCAAAATGCCTAAGTAGAGACCGATCTCCGGATTGGGCGAGAGGGGTGCCTTAAAAACCTTCCCCCCTCGTAACCTGGCTCCCGAACCCAGATATGATTATGACGGACTGGTTCCTTCACTTTTTCAAATCAAATAGCGCGGCAGGTGCTTCGAAATACGGTTCCTTGGGTGACGGACCTTCAAACCCAGGTGGCGACTCTGTATTCTGAGCGCTTGCCTGCTTCTCCGCTCGCGCTCTTGCGCTCCCTCGATTATGGGCCCTTGCTTCGGGAAACGAAATTCCCGAAGGCTCGCTTTGGAATCCGGAAATTCCAAGGCATGCTGCCCACAGTGGCGACTCTGCTGGGGATAATCAAACCAATATTAATTCATACTTAGAGTTTAATACGCTTGCGAACAATTCCTTAAAAGTCTGTCAAAACGGTGAGTTTCGCGTTGCCGATGGTTGGAATGGTGATTTAACAGGACCTCGTGTCCGGCCAATCCGATCTGGGACTTTTTCGGTTGTTCACTTACGTAGTTTCCTCTAAAGATGGACTAAATAAAGTGAGCCGAGCTTGAAAAGGCGTTTTGTGATTTTGTGATTCTTCTTCTTCTTAATCAATTTCTAGCATCTCATTTGCATCGATGTGGGATAAGCCTCGTTGGATCGTTTTGGCAATCCGGCACGGTTTACCGGAGCTTGGGGACCCCGAATGACCAACAACCTTCGACGATGATGGGTCATGCTACCGTTTGACTGTTGCTCAGCGATATCGCGGGCAACGGGAGGTATATCTGTGGCCCTAGTCCGAGGAACCTGTTACGAACCAAAACCGGCCTTTGCATATACAAAGCATTAGAACTCTCTAAACTAGGACAGGTACCTACAGGGTAGGATCTACTTGCATCTAACCCTATATACTGTCTACGTGTTACTGCTTTCCCTATCGCATGCACTGTACATACACTGTTTTGCATAGGAGCATGCTTAAGGCGGTTCTTTCTTTCGAGTTTGTCTTACGCTGTCTAAGACGTTGTTGGACCCGATGAGGAGTCGTTCATTCTGTCGAATGTTCGTTATCAATCGCAAAGTCCTTAGTTCAATGAGACTTTGAGAAATCAAAATTTACTAAATCCTCGGCTCATGCCTGATTGAGGATTCAACCGACAATAAGGAACAACAAAGTATTGATGCCGTGTCACTGGCGCCACCCAGGTTGAAGTGCGTTGTCACTATACACCACGTTGTTCGAGGTTAAGGTGTCATGTCATCAATGCCAAATTGTTTCTAATTCAAAGTTGAATCTTCAAAAGGGACTAGACGAAGATTTAGTCTATTTTGACATCTTTTAGGATCTGTCGATCTACTCAAGGACACATCGCCGAAAAGAATTCTGTGGATTCTGGCAACGTCTGAAACTTGTGAGGCAAACTTGTCTCTGAAACTGTACATACATACATGTTATTTTGCATTAGAGCATGTTTAGGGCGGCTTCTAGGTTGTCACTCGCTTTCGAGTCTGTCTTATGCTAATTTGGACGCTGCTAGACCCGATGAAGAGTCATGCATCTCGATGGTGCATGTTGTTATTTTTTCAAAGTCCCTAGATCAACGAGACTTTGGGAAATCAAACCTTATTAAGTCCTTGGCTCATGCCCGATTGAGGATTCAACCAAAAATAAGGAACCACAAAGTATTGATGTCGTGATATTGATGTCATTTTGGTTATCGTGCTAAGCATGTACACCACCCGGCTAACGCGCGTTGTCGCTGAAGCCACCCCGGTAAAGGTATCACGCCATCAATACCGAGTTGTTCCAAGTTCAAAGTTGAATCTTCAAAAGGGACTAGTCGAAGACTTAGTCTGTTTTGACATCTCTTAGGATCAGTTTGATCCTTTCAAAGGATACACCCTCGAAAAGAAATCTGAGGATTTTGGCAGCGTCCGAACATCATAAGACAGATTTGTCTCTAGTTCTAGAGTCTAGGGTTGACACCGACAACGACGCATGCATTGCATTCTAATTGCTGCAGGAACACCACTGAGCTTTCACTTATTTTACTGTCTAGTTCTGAGCCATTGCACCGAGCAAGAGAGTACCGAAAGGAAGAGCCAAACCTACTTGGGAACGTCTTCAGAATCCGAGTCAAAGGTTGGTCAGGTTACAACCAATCAGTTACAACGGAAGGCTCTCCGCGCTCTTGTTGGTCGCTCATACCGTGGTCACCATCGGGTTGTACAGAAGGGCGACCAAAGATCCCCATCTTCCGCGATCGAGCACTTCGAATCACCTACCATGTCAGTCACCAGAGGTTCAACCACTCTCCGAAGACATGCTCATGAACCTCCAGAACAGTATCACTGTGATGCAACAGGAGGGCCATCCAAACTGATGCCAACATCACCCGCCTCAATGACCTTATCAACACTCGCCTTCCACCTCCACTTGAAGAGGAAGGCGAGGCGATGAGGACGACTCAGGAGCACTGTCATGGTCCTGATCCGAATCACGAGGCATCTCATTGTTCACCCCAACCCTACTGAGGTTCACGACTTGTTGCAAAGCCGAGATTCGACAGGTGGTAGGCCTGTTTTGAATCTTGATATGGTAGCTCTTATGGCCAAGATGGCAAAGCTGGAAGAGGCTGTCTCAAAATCCGAAAAGATCAGCGCAGGGGGAATTGACTTGGATCATCTCTGCCTGTATCCTAATGCTAAACTGCCAGACAAATTCAAAATGCCTGACTTGGTCAAATTTGATGGGAGCGGTGACCCCAAGACTCATCTCTACGGCTACCATGCCGCCATGAAGTTACTCAAAGTAGAAAGTGAGGCCATGTCTCAGCTTTTTCCTCAAACTCTCTCTGGGCCTGCCTTCCATTGGTTTTTGTCGCTCGACATTGCCAAAAGAGGTACTTGGGAAGACATAGGGGCTGCCTTCATCGCTCAATACAATTACAACTCCCACTCAAGATGACAATTCGAGAGTTAGAATCCACGAAGATGGAAGCCAAAGAGTCTTTTCGGATTTTGTTAAAAGGTGGAGAGCCAAAGCCGCTCTATTGATCGAAAGACCCGAAAGTTCGAGAGAGATCAACTCCGCATTATCTCTCGTAAACCTGCATCTCGACTATGCCAAGCATCTCGTGCCTGGTTCAAGCATCTGCTAACTTTGAGACTTTCTTTGAATCTGGCTTGGCCATCGAGGATGCACTGCAAAGTGGGATTCTGCCAAGAGGGGAGTCCTCTTCTACCAACTCCTTGCCTCAACAAGGGTCTGACCCTCTGGTTGGCTAGGTATCTATCATCTCCACTCAAATCAGCCCAAGCTCCACCATATTCAACCCTAGCCACTATATCGTCCCAGTAAATCAACCCAAACCCATCGTATCCATCCCGTCCGAGCCAGAGGTTAACATGATGGCAGTAGTTTGGGCAATTGAGGTTTTCACTGCCGACATCTGGTTTGACAATGATAAGGGGCTTGCAAAAGGGAAGACTGACTGGCTGAGGTCCATTGATCAAAGGAACATCGAGTAGGTTTGGTTGAAGAAGCTGAAGAAGCCGAAGTGCTGTTGCTTGGGCCTGACATCCGCTGGATCCTATGGCTTTTTGTGGAAGCTACGGGTAGCTTTTTAACAGTTGCGTTTTCAAAATTGCGTCTAGTTTGCATTGGCGTTTCGTCTGAGTCTGACACAGAGTCTTTTGCGTTTGTCTAAAATCTAGCTCTGAGTCGGAGTTCGTGCCTCTTGGCCCTCCACGTCGTATCTTTTATTTCAAGTTTTGAGTCTGCTGTACTTGGTAAACCCCATGGGTTTTATGATATGCATTTCTGCTTACTTCGCTCGCTTTTGAATAAACTGTGTCGACCCTGACGACAAAGGGATAGATTTCGATGGGATCATCCCCAAGGAAATGTGTTCCCTCGCCGAAAGGGAAGACGAAAGGCATGCTCAGCCTATTAAAAGAAGAAATAGTTTCTATAACTTGAAAGACAAGTATAATCTCCCGAAAGGTTCAAAGTTGGTCCAAGCATCGCCCCTAAAGGAGCATTGCGCCTGGTCAGACAGGCTCGAAGAATTCATCGACGTCTTGGCGTGGTCTCATCAAGTCACACCTTGCGTTGATCCTGAGATAAAGAAGCATCAAACCCCCTACTACCGGGTACCAATCCAAAAAACAGAAGCTCAAGAGGGCTCCGGGCCTCATACCATGTTCAAAAAGCAGAAACAGTGGCGTTCCGCCAAGTACAAATGAGAAAGTGTACAAAACGGCCCGAAGTAAGGCATGTCAACTGAAGCACTTTTGACTCTACGTCATCAAAGCCATTCTATCTGGGGCTGCGGCCAAAGGTCTTCGACTTCGATGGCAACAGAATCAATACCTTGGTCAACCTGGATCAATTCAAAAGCTACTTTTCCCTGAGAGAAGCTCGTTGGGCTGAAAACCCCAAGGGTGGGCAGTTCCAAGCAAAAGTTAGAGCAGCCTGCTAGACCGAAAACCTATGAAGGGGGTCTAGGCAAAAGTAATAGGCAATATTCGAAAGCTCGCTAGACCGAAGACCCAACTGGGCGGTACTAGGCAAAAGTTAGAGCGCAAAAGGAGAGGTAAACACACGAGTGAACCTTAGCCCGAACTACGTTTTGACCTGATTCCCCAAAGTGGGATACGTAGGCAGTTTCTTATTGAGACTCGGTCACAATCTATCAATTGGATCCATGGTTGACGTTTTGGTACACATCAAAGGTCGGAGAGGATCAAATATCAAGCTACATTGGAGGAACCAGAAGGGGGAAAACCTTTGTCTTTCAATTTTATTGCAAAACTGCTATTTCAATTTACAGGCTGAGCATAAGTCTTAAAAATATTTGAAGCATCAAAAATAGAACGAAATGCTAGAAGCCTAATGGCTCACAGTTTATTCTAAGTTCAGCGAGGTCTGGTATGAGCAGCTGTAGCTTATAGCCACGCACGCTTGTCGATGTGATTCGCGTTGGTTTCAGTCTTGTGCGTGCTCTTTCAATTCCAGCGGTAGCCTGCTACTGCCCTCGAACGTTGTTCCAGGGGCTTTTGCCAAGTCTTGTCATACCATGCAAGTCATATGGATTTTATGTGATTGCACGGGGGTGTCGGTTTCAGTCCGGGCCTATAAGAGTCATCATATGTGTCTTATGTCCGTCTTTGTGGCATTTTTTTCCAGTTTTTCAATCAATTGTCATGTCGAGATGCTTTTCTCGATTCTGTTTGTGCAGGTCTTTGTACCTTGTGCACTTTCACAAGTGTCAGTTTCACCTATCTAAGGAATGTTGTGAGTTTTGGCACGTTAGTGCCCAAAATTTCATTATGTTCTGTGTGCCTAAGGGTTCGCATTGTGCCCTGGGACTCTTTCTCCCTTTTCATTTGAGCTAGGCGAGTCTGTACATGTGCACATATCTGTGTGTCAATTCAGGTCACTTGTCAATGCAAATTAGATATTAGCGGCTAGAAAGTGTAATTTTTACATTGCCACCCTAGCTCCTTTAATCCACAAACTGTGGAAATCTCATGAACAGCAAGGGCACGTCAGCCCAAGGCCAAGCAGAGCATCTCTGGGGCTGATCTGCCCGAACATTGAAGAAAGGGGGCATGCAGGCCCAATCTCATTGCTAAACATCAACTGGGGCCCGTTGGCCCGCTCAATGTCTATCTATCTGGGTGCACATCTCAAAAGTGTCAAACAGTACAGTAATGAGGCTCAGTGGTAGTCCTTAGGCATCGTTGTCCTCTTAGTAGCCGCCCTACGCTTGCATCTGCGTTTTCAATTATATTATACATGTCATTCCATATTGTGTGTATATTAAATGTTGAAAGCAAGAAAATTCTATCAAATGTCAAAACACGCCTATCCAGTATCAAAGGCAGCAAGTAAACAGGATTTTTGGGGTCATGCCTGTTGCCTGGTCACTTTTGTAACTGTGGCCGGAACCGCTTCTTTGGGATAATGCAGCTGTGAGAGGGGTGTCACATGCCGCTTTCCATATCTCGTTTTCCATGGCAACCGTCAAGCCTGCGGCCTATATTAGTGCGCGCAGGTAAATTCAGGCCTGAGGCCCAATCAGCAGTTATCACCAATTTCTCCCCAGCTGCAGTCCGCCTTGTCTCTATCCATGTTATTATCAAGGATAACCACTGCTTGTGCTACCTAGAGCAACACAACGACAGCCGATCCTGTCCATCTTCAACGGCTTGATCACTTTGTAGAGCGATCTGCCCATTTCAAATCAACGACAGCCGATCCTGTCCCCAACCTCAACGGCTTGATCAATTTGTATAGCGAACTGCCCATTTCAAATCAACGACAGCCGGTCCTGTCCATCTTCAACGGCTTGATCATTTTGTATAGCGATCTGCCCGTTTCAAATCAACGACAGCCGATCCTGTCCATCTTCAACGGCTTGATCACTTTGTATAGCGATCTACCCGTTTCAAATCAACGACAGCCGGTCCTGTCCATCTTCAACGGTTTGATCATTTATACTGATGATCCTTCCACCCTGACTGCAACGGTTTGATCATTTATACTGATGATCATTTATACCCATCCAGTCTTCAACGGTTTTGATCATTTATACTGATGATCCTTCCACCCTGACTGCAACGGTTTGATCATTTATACTGATGATCATTTATACCCATCCAGTCTTCAACGGTTTTGATCATTTATACTGATGATCCTTCCACCCTGACTGCAACGGTTTGATCATTTATACTGATGATCATTTATACCCATCCAGTCTTCAACGGTTTGATCATTTATACTGATGATCCTTCCACCCTGACTGCAACGGTTTGATCATTTATACTGATGATCATTTATACCCATCCAGTCTTCAACGGTTCGATCATTTTTACTGATGATCTTCCCGCCCCGGCTTCAACGGTTCGATCATTTATACTGATGATCCTTCCATCAAGATTGCAAAGTTCCTCAACGGTTTGATCATTCGGCACATTGATCTCCCCATCCGCCTTCACGGCAGCCAGTCCTGTCAAATTCATCAAACGGCAATCAACACATTGTCCATCGAGTCCACGACGACGATCAGATATCGCCCAATGGTCCGTTCATCCGCAACTGTTTGTTCCCTAGGAGAGTCCGTCTTGGCCTGTCCCGAACGACAATTACCCTCAATCTAGCTGCAAGTGCATCTTCCAGCAGGCTTATTGCTCTGTCTCGGATGGTCTTTGATAAGGAGATTGGCTCTGATCCCAACAGATGGAATTCAACCTGCCTGACACGACCTACCCGTGTTTGTTGGAATACTTTGTGCCGAGGATAGCTTGATCCCCAACAGCGACAGCCTGTTCTGTCCAAATTTGATCAACCAGCGGCGATACCCTCGTCCACTTCTACTTCCATCCCTGGCAATGGATCGCACGTCCATTCCACCAATCAGGTTCTGTAAGTATGCTTGTCTACTTTAACATGTTCTGCTCTGGATTGCCTTGAGGGGTGTCTAGAATTCTTTGACGTTACTTGTACCAAGTCAATGGTGCTTCAAGTGCCGTCAAAGAGGGGCTACTGTAGACACCACAATCTGGGCTTCTAGATTACTTTACTTACGGTTTTTGATTCCCCGATAATGAAATGGATCAAGAACACCCCGGGAGTGATGGCTTGCTTGAGATTTGAGTGTTTTCAAAACTCTTTAAAATTTCCGGAACCCTACTGGCACGCGCCGATTTTCAATCCGCGCGCGTTGGTTAAATTTGCAACCGATCTGTAACTATCCATTTTTGGAAGGTTTCCATTAATGGAAAGATTCTAGAAGGTTCTAGAATATTCTAGAAGATTCTAGAAGATTCTTTCCATTATTGGCATGTTTCTAGAATATTTCTATTATTGGAAGGATTCTAGACTATTCTAGAATGTTCTAGAATAAAGTGAAGGGTTGCCATTAATGGAAGGTGTTGGCCTATAAATACCCCCATGGGTATTTCATAAAAAAAGGTTCACAAAAATCAAACACAAAGGGTTAGTAAATCCATACACCTTGGTTGGAAAAAAAAGGTTACAAATTTTACACCGAATTTTTCACACCTTGTTTCTACTACTCAAAAGCATCCAATCTCGACTCAACTCAAAGTTCAAGCACTCTTTCAAACTCAACCAAAGGTAAAGCATACCTACTGTTTTCCTGTTCTGATCCCTGAGGGGAACTGGCAGGGCCAAGGCTGGTAATCAATACCAGTCCTGGCCCTAAAGTCAGCAGAAATACAAGAATCCGTGCCAAGCACTCCCTCGCGCGATGGACTTACACACGTGCGCGACAGTCCACTGTCTCGCGCGACAATCCTCGTGGGGTTTGGGGGTGCTGGTTATTCTTGTTTTATCATGTTATTCATTGTTTTGAAGTATGATAGGCCTTTTAGCTCACTGCTCAGCATGTTAAAACACATAGACTAGCTTTTCTTGCTTATTTACTTTGTTGGAATGCTTCTGGATTGTATCTGGATCTGCGCTGAGCTCAGAAAATGCAAAGCAATTTCGAAATCCAAACAGACACTCGCTGAGGGACTCACCGCCTCGCGCGACGGTCCTCTCGATTTCCAAAGAGCTGCCCTTGCATGAGCAACTTGGCCCTTGGCCTTTGTTATAACACCCCACTGTTTAAGGGTTGTATTTCAATTTGTTTAGTTCCTGCTTGTAATAATTAGTCTTAATTATTTACTTTCAGTCTATATAAACCGCTTGGTTTGCCCCTGGGTGTGCAATCGGTCCTTCCAGAGCCCGTAAGGGATAAAATTCAACTCAGGGTGAGGTATGAACCCTCGCGCGAGGGAGTGAGTGTATCGCGCGATGGTTGTCTTTGCATGCACGTAGATCCATGCATGCAAAGGTGGCTATCATGTGTTACACTCATTCTTGAGTAACTTGGTTCATCTTTCATCAGAGGGTTAGGTTTTATTCCATTTCATATTTTGCCATCCATCCATGCTGTATTCAATCACATCTTGCAAAGTGTTACAGTCTTAATCCCCGATTAACTGTTCCCCCGCCCTAATTGGCTTAAAATTGGTTAAAGAAGAATTCGAATCACAAACATTTGCAAAATGCCTAAGTAGAGACCGATCTCCGGATTGGGCGAGAGGGGTGCCTTAAAAACCTTCCCCCCTCGTAACCTGGCTCCCGAACCCAGATATGGTTATGACGGACTGGTTCCTTCACTTTTTCAAATCAAATAGCGCGGCAGGTGCTTCGAAATACGGCTCCTTGGGTGACGGACCTTCAAACCCAGGTGGCGACTTTGTATTTTTTGCTAGCGCGTGCACAGCCTCTGTCCGCTATTGCGCTCCCTTGATTATGGGCCCTTGCTTTGGGAAACGAAATTCCCGAAGGCTCGCTTTGGAATCCGGAAATTTCAGGGCATGCTGCCCACATATGTACAGTTCCAGAGACAAGTTTGCCTCACAAGTTTTAGACGTTGCCAGAATCCTCATAATTCTTTTCGGCGATGTGTCCTTGAGTAGATCGACAGATCCTAAAAGATGTCAAAATAGACTAAATCTTCGTCTAGTCCCTTTTGAAGATTTAACTTTGAATTAGAAACAACTCGGCATTGATGACATTGCACCATAACCTCGAACAACGTGGTGTATAGTGACAATGCACTTCAACCTGGGTGGCGCCAGTGACACGGCAGCAATACTTTGTTGTTCCTTATTGTCGATTGAATTCTCAATCAGGCATGAGCCGAGAATTTAGTAAATTTTGATTTCTCAAAGTCTCATTGAACTAAGGACTTTGCGATTGATAACGAACATTCGACAGAATGAACGACTCCTCATCGGGTCCAACAACGTCTTAGACAGCGTAAGACAAACTCGAAAGAAAGAACTGCCCTAAGCATGCTCCTATGCAAAACAGTGTATGTAGAGTGCATGCGATAGGGAAATCAGTAACACGTAGACAGTATATGGGGTTAGATGCAAGTAGATCCTACCCTGTAGGTACCCGTCCTAGTTTGGAGAGTTCTAATGCTTTGTATATGCAAAGGCCGGTTTTGGTTCATAACGGGTTCCTCGGACTAAGGCCACAGATATACCTCCCGTTGCCCGCGATATCGCTGAGCAACAGTCAAACGGTAGCATGACCCATCATCGTCGAAGGTTGTTGGTCATTCGGGGTTCCCGGGCTCCGGTAAACCGTGCCGGATTGCCAAAACGATCCAACGGGGCTTATCCCACATCGATGCAAATGAGATGCTAGAAATTGATTAAGAAGAAGAAGAATCACAAAATCGCAAAATGCCCTTTCAAGCTCGGCTCACTTTATTTAGTCCATCCTTAGAGGAAACTACGCAAGTGATCAATCGAAAAAGTCTCAGATTAGATTGGCCGGACACGGGGTCCGGTTAAATCACCATTCCAACCTTCGGCAGCGCGAAGCTCACCGTTTTGACAGACTTTTAATGAATTATTCGCAAGCGTATTAAACTCTAAGTATGAATATTGGTTCGATTATCCCCAGCAGAGTCGCCACTATGGGCAGCATGCCCTGGAATTTCTGGATTCCAAAGTGCAAGGGCCCCTTAATCGAGGGAGCGCGAGCAGAGAAGCAGCATGCGCTCGTAAATACAGAGTCGCCACCTGGGTTTGAAGGTCTGACACCCAAGGAACCGTATTTCGAAGCACCTGCCGCGCTATTTGATTTGAAAAAGTGAAGGAACCAGTCCGTCATAACCATATCTGGGTTCGGGAGCCAGGTTACGAGAGGGGAAGGGTTTTAAGGCACCCATCTCGCCCAATCCAGAGATCGGTCTCTACTTAGACATTTTACAAATGATTGTGATTTGATTTCTTCTTTAACCAATTTTAAGCCAATTAGGGCGGGGGAACAGTCGGAGATTTAAAACTGTAACACGATTTGCAGGATGTGATATAAACATGGCATGGATGGATGAAATAATGGAAACAGGGTGAAATCCAACCCTCTGATGAGGACTGAACCAGGCTGCACAAGGAATGAATATGCCATACACCATGGCCACCTTTGCATGCATGGATCAACGTGCATGCAAAGAAGACCATCGCACGACACACTCACTCACTCGTGCGAGGGTCCTGTTTCACCACAGGTTGAATTTGATCCTCTTCTGGGCTCTGGAAGGACCAGTGCACACCCAGGAAGCAAACCAAGCAATTTATATGGACTGAAAGTAAATGACTAATTACAAATTATTACATACAGGAGCCAAATTAATTGAAATGCAACCCCTAAACAGTGGGGTTGTTAAAACATGGCCAAGGGCCAAGTTGCTCATGCAAGGGCAATCACTGGACTCAGGAGGACCATCGCACAAGACAGTGAGTCCCACACGTCAGAGTCCTGACTGGACTTCCAGGAATTGCTTTGCATGTTCTGGGCTCTGGTACATGTCCAGAAGCAACCCACAAGCATTCCAAAAGAACAAATAAGCAATAACAGCTAATTTATGTATTTTTCATGCACAACAGTGAGCTAAAATACCTAACATGCTTTTCAACAAATAACAACACGATAAAACAAGGAAACCTAGCATCCCCAAACCCCATGAGGACTGTCGCGTGAGACAGTGGACTGTCGCGCGTGAGTCTGAGTCACTCGCGCGAGGGTATGCTTGAACCAGTTTTTTGTAACTCTGCTGACTTTAGGACCAGAACTGGTATTGATTACCAATCCTGGGCCTGACAGCCCCCCTCAGGGATCAAAACAGTAACCAGAAATGGTGTTCATACCTTTGCTTGGAAGGTTTTGGAAAGGTTTGAATAAGTTGGAGAAGCTTGTGATGGAAAATGGAGTAAGGAAATGTATGGGAAGTGAGCTAGGGTTGAGAGCCTTTGTGCTTGCAAGAGTTCTCAATTCCCTAAACTTTCAAAGTTAGTGAATTTTTGTGGCCCTTGTAATGGAAGAACAAGGGGGGTATTTATAGGAGAAGCCAAGGGCCAAAGGTGGTGGCAAACACCCCCTTAGGACCAAACTTGGTGGCTAAGCTTGGTGGAAAGGTGATGGGAAGGGTTGTGTGAGTGTGTGTTCCCAAAGCCTGTACTGTACAGTACTCTGTGGAGAAAAACGGGGTTCAGCAGCCCTGCAGGCCCCTCTGGCAAGCAACCAAGTGGCTGGCAAAAGGTGAAAGGGACTGCTCAGGACCCTCGCGCGAGACACTGAGAGTGTCGCGCGAGGGTGCCACCTGTCGCGCGTGGGTCAACAGTCAAATGTTTGACTTTGACCACACCTGGCAAAGTAGACCCTCGCGCAAGGCAGTGACTCCCTCGCGCGACGGTCAACTCCAGACCCAGGGTTGACTGATTTCTATTTTCTTGGTTTAAGGGTTAAAGGGGTTCAAAAAGGGGGGGTTCCGCACATACTAAGCTCAAACCTTTCCAACCTGAAGACTGCTTTTTGATCTAGTTCATCATCGGGGAAACAAGAAACCGTAAAACGATCAGGAGATCCGGATTGGGGTGTCTACAGTAGCCCCTCTTTGACGGCACTTGAAGCACCATTGACTTGGTACAAGTAACGTCAAAGAATTCTAGACACCCCTCAAGGTAATCCAGAGCAGAACATAGTAAAGCAAACATACTTACAGAACCTGATTGGTGGAATGGACGTTTGATCCATTGCCAGGGAAGGAAGTAGAAGTGGACGATTGTATCGCCGCTTGTTGATCGATTTTGGACAGGACAGGCTGTCGCTACAGATATGGACGGGACAGGCCGTCGTTGCTGGGGATCAAGCTATCCTCGGCACAAAGTATTCCAACAAACACGGGTAGGTCGTGTCAGGCAGGTTAAATTCCATCTGTTGGGAATCAGAGCCAACCTCCTTATCAAAGACCATCCGAGACAGAGCAATAAGCCTGTTGGAAGATGCACTTGCGGCTAGAGTGAGGGTGATTGTCGTTCAGGATAGGCCAAGACGGACTCTCCTGGGGAACAATCAGTTATACAGATGAACGGACCATTGACGATATCTCGATCGCCGCCGTGGACTGGATGGACAATGCCGATCGCCGCTTGATGAATTTGACAGATCGGGCCGTCGTGAAGGCGACGGGAGATCAATGTGCCGAATGATCAAACCGCTGGGGAACTTTGCAATCTTGATGGAAGGATCATCGTATAAATGATCGAACCATTGAAGTCGTTGAAGTTCATCAATAAAAATGATCGAACCGTTGAAGACTGGATGGGTATAAATGATCATGAGTAAAAATGATCAAACCGTTGCAGTCAAGGCGGAAGGATCATCAGTATAAATGATCAAACCATTTAAAATTGGATGGGTATAAATGATCATCAATATAAATGATCAAACCGTTGCAGATCAGGGTGGAAGGACCATCAAGATAAATGATCGAACCATTTAAAACCGGATGGGTATAAATGATCATCAAGAAAATGATCAAACCGTTAGTACCGTGGTTTCATCATCGAAAATGATCAAACCGCTGCGATGGTGGAAGGACCATCAAGATAAATGATCGAACCGTTGAAGACCGGATGGGTATAAATGATCATCAATATAAATGATCAAACCGTTGCGGTCAGGGTGGAGGATCATCAGTATAAATGATCGAACCGCTGAAGACCGGATGGGTATAAATGATCATCAATATAAATGATCAAACCGCTGCAGTCAGGGTGGAAGGATCATCGGTATAAATGATCAAACCGTTGAAGACTTGATGGGTATAAATGATCATCAAGATAAATGATCAAACCGCTTGCGATCGTGGTGGAAGGATCATCAAGATAAATGATCGAACCGCTGAAGACTGGATGGGTATAAATGATCATCGGTGTATAAATGATCAAACCGTTGAAGACATTTGACAGACCGTCCGCCGTTGATTTGAAACGCGTATCGCCAGTACAAAGTGATCAAACCGCTGAAGAAGGACAGACCGCTATCGTTGATTTGAAACGCATGTATCGCCGTACAAAGTGATCAAGCCGCTGAAGATGGACAGACCGGCCGCCGTTGAGTTCAAACAGCATCGCCGTACAAAGTGATCAGGCCGTTGAGGTTGGACAGGACCGGCTGTCGTTGATTTGAAACGGGCAGATCGCTCTACAATGCGATCAAGCCGTTGAAGATGGATAGGACCGGCTATCGTTGATTTGAAACGGGCAGATCGCTCTACAAAGTGATCAGGCCGTTGAGGTTGGACAGGACCGGCTGTCGTTGTATTGATCCAATTAGCACAAGCAGTGGTTATCCTTGATAATAACATGGATAGAGACAAGGCGGACTGCAGCTGGGGAGAAATTGCTGATAACTGCTGATTGGGCCTCAGGCTTGAATTTACCTATGCGCGCTAGTACAAGTCGCAGGCTTGACGGTTGCCATGGAAAACGAGATAAGGAAAGCGGCGTGTGACACCCCTCTCACAGCTGCATTATCCCAAAGAAGCGGTTCCGGCCATAGTTACAAAAATGACCAAGCAACAGGTATGATCCCCAAAATCCTGTTTACTTGCTGCCTTTGATACTGGACAGGCGTGCTTTGACACTTGATAGAACTTTCCTGCTTTGAACATTTGATGTACAATATGCAATGATGTGTAAACAAATGCACAATTTGAAAATGCAGATGCAAGTTAAGGGCGGCTCCTAAGAGGACGACGATGCCTAAGGACTACCACTGAGCCTCATTACTGTATTGTCTGTTACTTCTGAGATGTGCACCCAGATGGAGAGACATTGAGCGGGCAAGCGTGCCCTAGTTGATGTTTAGCAATAAGATTGGGCCTGCATGCCCCCTTTCTTCGATACTTGGGCAGATGAGCCCTAGAGATGCTCTGCTTGGCCTTGGGCTGACGAGCCCTTGCTGCTCATGAGGTTCCATAGCTTGTGGATTACAGGAGCTGGGGTAGCAATGTAAAAGTTGCATTTTCGCAGTTTTATTGACTCTCTTTTGCAAGTATTGAAGAGAATACAAAAACTAACCACTAATATCTAATTTGCATTGGCAAGTAACCTGAATCGAGACACAGATACGCGCACATGTACAGACTCGCCTAGCTCAAACAAAAAGGGAGAAAGAGTCCCAGGGTACAAATGCGAACCCTTAGACACATAGAACATAACAAAATTTTGGGTATTAAGGGCCAAAACTCACAACATTCCTTAGACAAGTGAAACTGACACTTATGAAAGTGCAAAAGGTACAAAGACCTATACAAACAACATCGAGAAAAGCATCTCAACATGACAATTGATAGAAAAACTGGAAAAATGTTGCAAATATGGACATAAGACACAGATGATGACTCATATAGGCCCGGACTGAAACCGACACCCCCATGCAGTCACATTAGGCCATATGACTTGCACGGTTATGACAAGACTTGGCAAAAGCCCCTGGAACGACATTTGAGGGCAATAGTAGATTGCTACTGTGTGCTGCAAAAATTGAAAAAGCGTGCGCAGGTTCAAGACCAAACGCGCATCACTTCGAACAAACTGTGATGCGGTTGCTTACACCAGACTTCGCTGAACTTAGAATAAACTACGAGCCTGTTAAGGCCTCTAGCATTTCATTCCGTTTTTTTATGCTTAAAATCTTTTAAGACTTATGTTCAGCCCATAAATAGAAATAGCAGTTTGCAAAAAAATTGAAAGACAAAGGCTTTCACCCTTCTGATTCCTTCATTGTAGCTTGACTTGATCTTCAATCCTTTTCGACCTTTGACGTGTACCAAAACGTCAACCACGGATCCAATTGATAGATTTGTGACCGAGTCTCAATGAGAAACTGCCTACGTATCCCACTCTGGGGAATCAGGTCAAAACGTAGTTCGGGCGAAGGTTCACTCGTGTGTTTACCTCTCCTTTCACGCTCTAACTTTTGCCTAGTACCGCCCATTCGGGTCTTCGGTCTAGCGAGCTTTTGAATATTGCCTATTACTTTTGCCTAGACCGCCTTCATAGGTTTTCGGTCTAGCAGGCTGCTCTAACTTTTGCTTGGAACTGCCCACCCTTGGGGTTTTCAGTCCAACGAGCTTCTCTCTGGGAAAAGTGGCTTTGAATTGATCCAGGTTGACCAAGGTATTGATTTTGTTGCCATCGAGGTCGAAGACCTTTGGCTGCACCTCAGATAGAATGGTTTTGATGACGTAGAGTCAAAAGTGCTTCGGTTGGAAATGCCTCGCTCTGGCCGTTTTGTACACTTTCTCATTGGTACTCGGCGAACGCCACCGTTGTTGCTTTTGAACATGGTATGAGGCCCGAAGCCTTTGGTGTTTCTGCTTTTTTGGATTGGTACTCGGTAGCAGGGGGTTTGATGCTTCTTTATCTCAGGATCAACGCAAGGCGTGACTTAATGAGACCACACCAAGACGTCGATGAATTCTTCGAGCCTGTCTGACCAGGCACAATGCTCCTTTGGGGGCGGTGCTTGGACCAACTTTGAACCTTTCGGGAGGTTATACTTATCTTTCAAGTTTATAGAAATTACTTCTTCTTTTAACAGGCTGAGCATGCCTTTTGTCTTCCCTTTCGGCGAGGGAACACATTTCCTTGGGGATGTTCCCATCGAAATCTATCCCTTCGTCGTCAGGGTCGACACAGTTTATATAAAAGCCAGCGAAGTACTTAGAAGTAGAATAATGCATATCATAAAAACCCACGGGGTTCACCCAGTACAGCAGACTCGAAACTTGAAACAAAAGCTACGACATGGAGGGCTAAGAGGCACAACCTCCGACTCAGAGCTAGACTTTAGACAAACGCAAAAGACTCTGTGTCAGACTCAGACATAGACGTCAATGCAAACTAGATGCGGTTTTGAAAACGCAATATTTAAAAAGCTACCCGGAGCTTCCACAAAAAGAGGTAGGATTCAGTAGGTGTCAGACCCAAGCAACAGCACTTCGGCTCCCTTAGCTTCTTCAACCAAACGTACTCGGTGCTCCTTTGATCAATGGACCTCAGTCCGTCGGTCCTCTCATTTGCAAGCCCCTCATCATTGTCAATCTAGATGTTAGCAGTGAAAACCTCATTCACACAAACAGCTGCCAGCAGGCTGTCCTCAGACTCGGACGGGATGGATGTAGCCGGCTTGGAGTTCAAGTTGATTTGAGTAGAGTTGATAGTTATCTGACCAACCCGAGGGTCAGACCCGTGTTGAGGCAAGGAGTCAGAAATGACACTGGGTTTTGGGGAAACTTGAACCGTGCCATCGTCAATAAGATCTTGTATCTCGTGTCGGAGACAATAGCAATTATCAGTGAGATGGCCAGGCATTTGATGGAAGGCACATAAATGGTTGGCATTGTAGCTGGCTGGAAGAACTTTAGGTGGGGAAGTTGGGGTCAAAGGTTTGAGGTGCCCAGACTTGACGAGTTTCTCCATTACTGCAGATAAAGATGCCTCAAACACAGAGAAACTCCGGGGTTGAGTTCGGGCTCGGATGCTTTGGGCGTTTTGAACCTGATTGACATCGACTTTTGATAGGGGTAGGGTTGCGATGATGCCACAATCGATGAGATCTTGAATGGCATGTCAAGCCGGAAGCAGGCATTGGTGGAATGACCAGGCATTTGATGGTAGGTGCAGCAGAGGTTATGCTTGAAATTGGGTGTTGGATTTTTGGGTAGAGGAGTTGGATTGAGGGGTTTGATGGCACCAGTATCAAGGAGCCTCTCATAGATCGAGGCCAAAGGTGCATCAAAACATGAGAAAGTCCTCGGTTGATTCCGGCGACCGGATTGAGAATTCAAATTAAGACCCCTGTTTGCTTTGCAGTTGCAACACATTGCCTCACCAATAGGATGCATTCTTTTGCCTTCGGGACTGAAATCATCACTAAGCATGTCTTCCCCTTCAGCCAATGATTGTGAATAAGGACCCAACATCCTCCTTTGGGTAGGTCCTGGCCTCATGAAACTCAGCCAGGTCTTTGAACATGTCCTTTGGGCACAACTTGATCCCAACCGCAAAAGCGTGGCAGGAGAGGGTTCCTTGACTTGTCCCATATCTGTTTGTAGGGTTGTAGAGGTAAAGAGGCCAACCAGTCCCTGGACCATAATCATTTGTTTGTCCATTTTGTGACCCTCCACAGCTTTCTTGAGCTCAGTCAGCTCCATTTGTGCTGCCATTCTGGATTGATGAACGAGGAAGGTGATATGACCTTGGAAGCAAAGGTGTAACAGCCTTGGCAGACGTTCCCAAACGGGTTTGGCTCTTCTTTTCAGTACCACTCCGACAATGCAATGACCCATATCTTCGGACAGTAAAGTAATGAAAGCTCAGTGACGTTCTTTCAGCAGTTTATTAAAAGAATTGAAAGAGCAAAAATGCACAGGTCACCGTTGTCAGTGTCCTCCTAGACTGTAAAACTAGAGACGAGCTTGTCTCATGATGTTCGAACGCTGCCAAAATCTTCAGATTTCTTTTCGAGGGTGTATCATTTGAATAGATCAAACTGATCCTAAGAGATGTCAAAACAGACTAAGTCTTCGACTAGTCCCATTTGAAGTTTCACCTTTGAATTAGAAACAACTCGGTATTGATGGCGTGACACCTTTACCGGGGTGGCTTCAGCGACAACGCGCGTTAGAGCCGGGCGGTGTACATGCTTAGCACGATAACCAAAAAGACATCAATATCACGACATCAATACAAACAGGTTCCTAATTTTTGGTTGAATCTTCAACCGGGCAAGAGCCAAGGATTTAATAAGGTTTTGGTTTCCCAAAGTCTCGTTGATCTAGGGGCTTGAAAAAAATTAACAACATGCACCATCGAGATGCACGACTCTTCATCGGGTCTAGCAGCGTCCAAATTAGCATAAGACAGACTCGAAAGCGAGAGACAACCTAGAAGCCGCCCTAAACATGCTCTTATGCAAAACAACATGTATGTATGTTGTAGACACCCCAATCTGGGCTTCCAGATTACTTTACTTACGGTTTTTGATTCCCCGATGATGAAATAGATCAAGAACACCCCGGGAGTGATGGCTTGCTTGAGCTTTGAGTGTTTTCAAAACTCTTCAAAATTTCCAGAACCCTACTGGCACGCGCCGATTTTCGATCCGCGCGCGCTGGTTAAATTTGCAACCGATCTGTAACTTTCCATTTTTGGAAGGTTTCCATTAATGGAAAGATTCTAGAAGGTTCTAGAATATTCCAGAAGGTTCTAGAAGATTCTTTCCATTATTGGCATGTTTCTAGAATATTTCTATTATTGGAAGGATTCTAGACTATTCTAGACTATTCTAGTATGTTCTAGAATAAAGTGAAGGGTTGCCATTAATGGAAGGTGTTGGCCTATAAATACCCCCATGGGTCTTTCATAAAAAAAGGTTCACAAAAATCAAACACAAAGGGTTAGAAAAATCCATACACCTTGGTTGGAAAAAAAAGGTTACAAATTTTACACCGAATTTTTCACACCTTGTTTCTACTACTCAAAAGCATCCAATCTCGACTCAACTCAAAGTTCAAGCACTCTTTCAAACTCAACCAAAGGTATAGCATACCCACGCTTTCTGCTCGATCTCGAGGGAATCGGCAGGCCAAGGCCGTAATCAATACCGCCCCGCCCTAAAGTCACAGAAATACAAGAATTCGTGCTGGCACTCCTCGCGCGATGGACTCGCCACTCGCGCGATCGTTTCTCAGCTGCTCGCGATACCCTCGTGGGGTTTGGGGTGCCGGGTTATTCTTGTTTTATCGTGTTATTCATTGTTTTGAAGTATGATAGGCCTTTAGCTCACTGCTCAGCATGTTAAAACACATAGACTAGCTTTTCTTGCTTATTTACTTTGTTGGAATGCTTTTGGGTTGTATCCGATCTGCGTCGAGCTCGTAACATGCAAAGCAATTCTGGAAATCCGCCAGACACTCGCGAGAGGACTCACCTGCTCGCGCGACGGTCCTCTCGATTTCCAAAGAGTCGCCTGCATGAGCAACTTGGCCCTTGGCCTTTGTTTTGATACCCCAACGTTAGGGGTTGTATTTCAATTTGTTTAGTTCCCGCTTGTAATAATTAGTCTTAATTATTTACTTTCAGTCTATATAAACTGCTTGGTTTGTCCTGGGTGTGCACCGGTCCTTCCAGAGCCCGAAGGCGGATAAAATTCAACTCATGGTGAGGTATGAACCTCGCGAGGGAGTGAGTGTATCGCGGATGGTTGTCTTTGCATGCACGTAGATCCATGCATGCAAAGGTGGCTATCATGTGTTACACTCATTCTTGAGCAGCTTGGTTCATCTTTCATCAGAGGGTTAGGTTTTATTCCATTTCATATTTTGCCATCCATCCATGTCGTATTCAATCACATCTTGCAAAGTGTTACGGTTTAATCCCCGATTAACTGCTCTCCGCCCTAATTGGCTTAAAATTGGTTAAAGAAGAATTAATCACAAACATTTGCAAAATGCCTAAGTAGAGACCGATCTCTGAATTGGCGAGAGGGGTGCCTTAAAAACCTTCCCCCCTCGTAACCTGGCTCCCGAACCCAGATATGGTTATGACGGACTGGTTCCTTCACTTTTTCAAATCAAATAGCGCGGCAGGTGCTTCGAAATACGGTCCTTGGGTGACGGACCTTCAAACCCAGGTGGTGACTCTGTATTTTTTGCGAGCGCGTGCACAGCCTCTGTCCGCTATTGCGCTCCCTCGATTATGGGCCCTTGCTTCGGGAAACGAAATTCCTAAAGGCTCGCTTTGGAATCCGGAAATTCCAAGGCATGCTGCCCATAGTGGCGACTCTGCTGGGGATAATCGAACCAACATTAATTCATACTTAGAGTTTAATACGCTTGCGAACAATTCCTTAAAAGTCAGTCAAAACGGTGAGTTTCGCGCTGCCGATGGTTGGAATGGTGATTTAACAGGACCACGTGTCCGGCCAATCCGATCTGGGACTTTTTCGGTTGTTCACTTACGTAGTTTCCTCTAAAGATGGACTAAATAAAGTGAGCCGAGCTTGAAAAGGCATTTTGTGATTTTGTGATTCTTCTTCTTCTTAATCAATTTCTAGCATCTCATTTGCATCGACGTGGGATAAGCCTCGTTGGATCGTTTTGGCAATCCGGCACGGTTTATCGGAGCTTGGGGACCCCGAATGACCAACAACCTTCGACGATGGTGGGTCATGCTACCGTTTGACTGTTGCTCAGCGATATCGCGGGCAACGGGAGGTATATCTGTGGCCCTAGTCCGAGGAACCTGTTACAAATCAAAACCGGCCTTTGCATATACAAAGCACTAGAACTCTCCAAATTAGGACAGGTACCCGCAGGGTAAGATCTATTTGCATCTAACCCCTTATACTGTCTATGTGTTATTGTTTTTCCTATCGCATGTACTGTACATACACTGTTTTGCATAGGAGCATGTTTAAGGCGGTTCTTTCTTTCGAGTTTGTCTTACGCTGTCTAAGACGTTGTTGGATCCGATGAGGAGTAGTTCATTCTGTCGAATGTTCATTATCAATCGCAAAGTCCTTAGTTCAATGAGACTTTGAGAAATCAAAATTTGCTAAATCCTCGGCTCATGCCTAATTAAGGATTCAACCGACAATAAGGAACAACAAAGTATTGATGTTGTGTCACTGGCACCACCTAGGTTGAAGTGCATTGTCACTATACACCACATTATTCAAGGTTAAGGTGCCATGTCATCAATGCCGAGTTGTTTCTAATTCAAAGTTGAATTTTCAAAAGGGACTAGACGAAGATTTAGTCTATTTTGACATCTTTTAGGATCTGTCGATCTACTCAAAGACACATCGCCGAAAAGAATTCTGAGGATTCGGCAACGTCTGAAACTTGTGAGGCAAACTTGTCTCTGAAAGTACATACATACATGTTATTTTGCATTAGAGCATGTTTAGGGCGGCTTCAGGGTTGTCTCTTCGAGTCTGCCTTATGCTAATTTGGACGCTGCTAGACCCGATGAAGAGTCATGCATCTCGATGGTGCATGTTGTTATTTTTTCAAAGTCCCTAGATCAACGAGACTTTGGGAAATCAAACCTTATTAAGTCCTTGGCTCATGCCCGATTGAGGATTCAACCAAAAATAAGGAACCACAAAGTATTGATGTCGTGATATTGATGTCATTTTGGTTATCGTGCTAAGCATGTACACCACCCGGCTAACGCGCGTTGTCGCTGAAGCCACCCCGGTAAAGGTATCACGCCATCAATACCGAGTTGTTCCAAGTTCAAAGTTGAATCTTCAAAAGGGACTAGTCGAAGACTTAGTCTGTTTTGACATCTCTTAGGATCAGTTTGATCCTTTCAAAGGATACACCCTCGAAAAGAAATCTGAGGATTGTAGCGTCCGAACATCATGAGACAGATTTGTCTCTAGTTCTAGAGTCTAGGGTTGACACCGACAACGACGCATGCATTGCATTCTAATTGCTGCAGGAACACCACTGAGCTTTCACTTATTTTACCGTCTAGTTCCGAGCCATTGCACCGAGCAAGAGAGTACCGAAGGAAGAGCCAAACCTACTTGGGAACGCCTCCAGAAATCCAAGTCAAAGGTTGGTCAGGTTACAATCCCAATCACCACAACGGAAGGCTCTCCGCGCTCTTTGTTGGTCGCCGGCTACCGTGGTCACCATCGGTTTGTACAGAAGGGCGACCAAAGATCCCCATCTTCCGTGACGAGCACTTCTGAATCACCTACCATGTCAGGTCAGCCAGAGGTTCAACCACTCTCTCTGGAAGACATGCTCATGAACCTCCAGAACAATATCACTGTGATGCAGCAAAAGGCCATCCAGACCGATGCTAACATCACCCGTCTCAATGACCTTATCAACACTCGTCTTCCACCTCCACTTGAAGAGGAAGGCGAGGACGATGAGGACGACCAGGAGCAGCCTGTCATGGTCCCAGATCCGAATCACGAGGGGCATCTCATTGTTCAGCCCAACCCTACGGAGGTTCACGCACTTGTTGCAAAGCCAGATTCGACAGGTGGTAGGCCTGTTTTGAATCTTGATATGGTAGCTCTTATGGCCAAGATGGCAAAGCTGGAAGAGGCTGTCTCAAAATCCGAAAAGATCAGCGCAGGGGGAATTGACTTGGATCGTATCTGCCTGTATCCTAATGCTAAACTGCCAGACAAATTCAAAATGCCTGACTTGGTCAAATTTGATGGGAGCGGTGACCCCAAGACTCATCTCTACGGCTACCATGCCGCCATGAAGTTACTCAAAGTAGAAAGTGAGGCCATGTCTCAGCTTTTCCCTCAAACTCTCTCTGGGCCTGCCTTCCATTGGTTTTTATCGCTTGACATTGCCAAAAGAGGTACTTGGGAAGACATATGGGCTGCCTTCATCGTTCAATACAATTACAACTCCCAGCTCAAGATGACAATTCGAGAGTTAGAATCCACGAAGATGGAAGCCAAAGAGTCTTTTTCGGATTTTGTTAAAAGGTGGAGAGCCAAAGCCGCTCTATTGACTGAGCACCCGAGCGAGAGAGATCAACTCCGCATTATCTCTCGTAACCTGCATCTCGACTATGCCAAGCATCTCGTGCTGGTTCAAGCATCTGCTAACTTTGAGACTTTCTTTGAATCTGGCTTGGCCATCGAGGATGCACTGCAAAGTGGGATTCTGCCAAGAGGGGAGTCCTCTTCTACCAACTCCTTGCCTCAACAAGGGTCTGACCCTCTGGTTGGCTAGGTATCTATCATCTCCACTCAAATCAGCCCAAGCTCCACCATATTCAACCCTAGCCACTATATCGTCCCAGTAAATCAACCCAAACCCATCGTATCCATCCCGTCCGAGCCAGAGGTTAACATGATGGCAGTAGTTTGGGCAATTGAGGTTTTCACTGCCGACATCTGGTTTGACAATGATAAGGGGCTTGCAAAAGGGAAGACTGACTGGCTGAGGTCCATTGATCAAAGGAACATCGAGTAGGTTTGGTTGAAGAAGCCGGCCGAAGTGTCGTTGCTTGGGCCTCGACATCCGCCGGATCCTATGGCTTTTGTGGAAGCTACGGGTAGCTTTTAACGCCATGCGTTTTCAAAATTGGGCGCCTAGTTTGCATTGGCGTTGTCGAGTCCGATTACGTAGTCTTTGCGCTTGTCTAAAATTCTAGCTCGAAGTCGGAGTTCGTGCCTCTTGGCCCTCCACGTCGTAGCTTTTATTTCAAGTTTTGAGTCTGCTGTACTTGGTAAACCCCATGGGTTTTATGATATGCATTTCTGCTTACTTCGCTCGCTTTTGAATAAACTGTGTCGACCCTGACGACAAAGGGATAGATTTCGATGGGATCATCCCCAAGGAAATGTGTTCCCTCGCCGAAATGGAAGACGAAAGGCATGCTCAGCCTATTAAAAGAAGAAATAGTTTCTATAACTTGAAAGACAAGTATAATCTCCCGAAAGGTTCAAAGTTGGTCCAAGCACCGCCCCTAAAGGAGCATTGCGCCTGGTCAGACAGGCTCGAAGAATTCATCGACGTCTTGGCGTGGTCTCATCAAGTCACACCTTGCGTTGATCCTGAGATAAAGAAGCATCAAACCCCCTGCTACCGGGTACCAATCCAAAAAACAGAAGCTCAAGAGGGCTCCGGGCCTCATACCATGTTCAAAAAGCAGAAACAGTGGCGTTCCGCCAAGTACAAATGAGAAAGTGTACAAAACGGCCCGAAGTAAGGCATGTCAACTGAAGCACTTTTGACTATACGTCATCAAAGCCATTCTATCTGGGGCTGCGGCCAAAGGTCTTCGACTTCGATGGCAACAGAATCAATACCTTGGTCAACCTGGATCAATTCAAAAGCTACTTTTCCTCGACAAACTCGCTGGGCCGAAAACCCCAAGGGTGGGCGCTCCAAGCAAAGTTAGAGCAGCCTGCTAGACCGAAAACCTATGAAGGGGGTCTAGGCAAAAGTAATAGGCAATATTCGAAAGCTCGCTAGACCGAAGACCCAACTGGGCGGTACTAGGCAAAAGTTAGAGCGCAAAAGAAGAGGTAAACACACGAGTGAACCTTAGGCCGAACTACGTTTTGACCTGATTCCCCAAAGTGGGATACGTAGGCAGTTTCTTATTGAGACTTGGTCACAATCTATCAATTGGATCCATGGTTGACGTTTTGGTACACATCAAAGGTCAGAGAGGATCAAATATCAAGCTACATTGGAGGAACCAGAAGGGGGAAAACCTTTGTCTTTCAATTTTATTGCAAAACTGCTATTTCAATTTACAGGCTGAGCATAAGTCTTAAAAATATTTGAAGCATCAAAAACAGAACGAAATGCTAGAAGCCTAATGGCTCACAGTTTATTCTAAGTTCAGCGAGGTCTGGTATGAGCAGCTGTAGCTTATAGCCACGCACGTTTGTTCAAAGTGATTCGCGTTGGTTTCAGTCCTGTGCGTGCTCTTTCAATTCCAGCGGTAGCCTGCTACTGCCCTCGAACGTTGTTCCAGGGGCTTTTGCCAAGTCTTGTCATACCATGCAAGTCATATGGACTTTATGTGATTGCACGGGGGTGTCGGTTTCAGTCCGGGCCTATAAGAGTCATCATATGTGTCTTATGTCCGTCTTTGTGGCATTTTTTTCCAGTTTTTCAATCAATTGTCATGTCGAGATGCTTTTCTCGATTCTGTTTGTGCAGGTCTTTGTACCTTTTGCACTTTCACAAGTGTCAGTTTCACCTGTCTAAGGAATGTTGTGAGTTTTGGCACGTTAATGCCTAAAATTTCATTTTGTTCTGTGTGCCTAAGGGTTCGCATTGTGCCCTGGGACTCTTTCTCCCTTTTCATTTGAGCTAGGCGAGTCGTACATGTGCACATGTCTGTGTGTCAATTCAGGTCACTTGTCAATGCAAATTAGATATTAGCGGCTAGAAAGTGTAATTTTTACATTGCCACCCTAGCTCCTCTAATCCACAAGATGTGGAAATCTCATGAACAGCAAGGGCACGTCAGCCCAAGGCCAAGCAGAGCATCTCTGGGGCTGATCTGCCCGAACATTGAAGAAAGGGGGCATGCAGGCCCAATCACATTGCTAAACATCAACTGGGGCCCGTTGGCCCGCTCAATGTCTATCTATCTGGGTGCACATCTCAAAAGTGTCAAACAGTACAGTAATGAGGCTCAGTGGTAGTCCTTAGGCATCGTTGTCCTCTTAGTAGCCGCCCTACGCTTGCATCTGCGTTTTCAATTATATTATACATGTCATTCCATATTGTGTGTATATTAAATGTTGAAAGCAGGAAAATTCTGTCAAATGTCAAAACACGCCTATCCAGTATCAAAGGCAACAAGTAAACAGGATTTTTGGGGTCATGCCTGTTGCCTGGTCACTTTTGTAACTGCGGCCGGAACCGCTTCTTTGGGATAATGCAGCTGTGAGAGGGGTGTCACATGCCGCTTTCCATATCTCGTTTTCCATGGCAACCGTCAAGCCTGCGACCTATACTAGTGCGCGCAGGTAAATTCAGGCCTGAGGCCCAATCAGCAGTTATCACCAATTTCTCCCCAGCTGCAGTCCGCCTTGTCTCTATCCATGTTATTATCAAGGATAACCACTGCTTGTGCTACCTGGAGCAACACAACGACAGCCGATCCTGTCCATCTTCAACGGCTTGATCACTTTGTAGAGCGATCTGCCTGTTTCAAATCAACGACAGCCGATCCTGTCCATCCTCAACGGCCTGATCACTTTGTATAGCGATCTGCCCATTTCAAATCAACGACAGCCGGTCCTGTCCATCTTCAACGGCTTGATCATTTTGTATAGCGATCTGCCCGTTTCAAATCAACGACAGCCGATCCTGTTCAACCTCAACGGTTCGTAAACCAAAGGATGCTATCCTGCGGAGCCGATTCAAAGACAGCCAGTCCTGTCTAACCTCAATGGCTTGATCAATTTGTATAGCGATCCACCAGTTCAAATCAACGACAGCCGGTCCTGTCCATCTTCAACGGCTTGATCATTTTGTATAGCGATCTGCCCGTTTCAAATCAACGACAGCCGATCCTGTCCATCTTCAACGGCTTGATCACTTTGTATAGCGATTTGCCCGTTTCAAATCAACGACAGCCGGTCCTGTCCATCTTCAACGGTTTGATCATTTATACTGATGATCCTTCCACCCTGACCGCAACGGTTTGATCATTTATATCCGATGATCATTTATACCCATCCAGCCTTCAACGGTTTTGATCATTTATACTAATGATCCTTCCACCCTGACCGCAACGGTTTGATCATTTATACCGATGATCATTTATACCCATCCGGTCTTCAACGGTTTGATCATTTATACCGATGATCCTTCCACCCTGACCGCAACGGTTTGATCATTTATACCGATGATCATTTATACCCATCCGGCTTCAACGGTCGATCATTTATACCGATGATCCTTCCACCCTGACCTGGAACGGTTTGATCATTTATACCGATGATCATTTATACCCATCCAGTCTTCAACGGTTCGATCATTTATACCGATGATCCTTCCACCCTGCAACGGTTTGATCATTTATACCGATGATCATTTATACCCATCCGGTCTTCAACGGTTTTGATCATTTATACCGATGATCCTTCCACCCTGACCGCAACGGTTTGATCATTTATACCGATGATCATTTATACCCATCCGGCTTAACGGTTTTGATCATTTATACCGATGATCCTTCCACCCTGACCGCAACGGTTTGATCATTTATATCGATGATCATTTATACCCATCCGCCTTCAACGGTTCGATCATTTATAATGATGATCCTTCCACCTGGCTGCAACGGTTTGATCATTTATACCGATGATCATTTATACCCATCCGCCTTCAACGGTTCGATCATTTATACCGATGATCCTTCCACCCTCCGCAACGGTTTGATCATTTATACCGATGATCATTTATACCCATCCAGCCTTCAACGGTTTTGATCATTTATACCGATGATCCTTCCACCCTGACCGCAACGGTTTGATCATTTATACCGATGATCATTTATACCCATCCGGCTTAACGGTTTTGATCATTTATACCGATGATCCTTCCACCCTGACCGCAACGGTTTGATCATTTATACCGATGATCATTTATACCCATCCGGTCTTCACGGTTCGATCATTTATACCGATGATCCTTCCACCCTGACTGCAACGATTTGATCATTTATACCGATGATCATTTATACCCATCCGGTCTTCAACGGTTCGATCATTTATACCGATGATCCTTCCACCCTGACCGCAACGGTTTGATCATTTATATCGATGATCATTTATACCCATCCGCCTTCAACGGTTCGATCATTTATACCGATGATCCTTCCACCCTCTGACTGCAACGATTTGATCATTTATACCGATGATCATTTATACCCATCCGGTCTTCAACGGTTCGATCATTTATATCTGATGATCTATATCTGACCGCAACGGTTTGATCATTTATACCGATGATCATTTATACCCATCCAGTCTTCAACGGTGTGATCATTTATACTGATGATCCTTCCACCCTGAGTGCAACGGTTTGATCATTTATACTGATGATCATTTATACCCATCTAGTCTTCAACGGTTCGATCATTTTTACTGATGATCTTCCCGCCCCGGCTTCAACGGTTCGATCATTTATACTGATGATCCTTCCATCAAGATTGCAAAGTTCCTCAACGGTTTGATCATTCGGCACATTGATCTCCCCATCCGCCTTCACGGCAGCCAGTCCTGTCAAATTCATCAAACGGCAATCAACACATTGTCCATCGAGTCCACGACGACGATCAGATATCGCCCAATGGTCCGTTCATCCGCAACTGTTTGTTCCCTAGGAGAGTCCGTCTTGGCCTGTCCCGAACGACAATCACCCTCAATCTAGCTGCAAGTGCATCTTCCAGCAGGCTTATTGCTCTGTCTCGGATGGTCTTTGATAAGGAGATTGGCTCTGATTCCCAACAGATGGAATTCAACCTGCCTGACACGACCTACCCGTGTTTGTTGGAATACTTTGTGCCGAGGATAGCTTGATCCCTAGCAATGACGGCCTGTCCCGTCCACATCTGTAGCGACAGCCTATCCTGTCCAAATTCGATCAACAAGCGGCGATACAATCGTCCACTTCTACTTCCATCCTTGGCCGGTCCGTCCATTCAACCGATCTGGTTCCTTAAGTTTACAAGTCTGCTTTGATAGTATGCTTTGTTCTGGATTACCTTGAGGGGTGTCTAGAATTCTTTGACGTTACTTGTACCAAGTCAATGGTGCTTCAAGTGCCGTCAAAGAGGGGCTACTGTAGACACCCCAATCTGGGCTTCTAGATTACTTTACTTACGGTTTTTGATTCCCCGATGATGAAATGGATCAAGAACACCCCGGGAGTGATGGCTTGCTTGAGATTTGAGTGTTTTCAAAACTCTTTAAAATTTCCGGAACCCTACTGGCACGCGCCGATTTTCAATCCGCGCGCGCTGGTTAAATTTGCAACCGATCTGTAACTTTCCATTTTTGGAAGGTTTCCATTAATGGAAAGATTCTAGAATGTTCTAGAATATTCTAGAAGATTCTAGAAGATTCTTTCCATTATTGGCATGTTTCTAGAATATTTCTATTATTGGAAGGATTCTAGACTATTCTAGAATGTTCTAGAATAAAGTGAAGGGTTGCCATTAATGGAAGCTGTTGGCCTATAAATACCCCCATGGGTCTTTCATAAAAAAAGGTTCACAAAAATCAAACACAAAGGGTTAGTAAATCCATACACCTTGGTTGGAAAAAAAAGGTTACAAATTTTACACCGAATTTTTCACACATTGTTTCTACTACTCAAAAGCATCCAATCTCGACTCAACTCAAAGTTCAAGCACTCTTTCAAACTCAACCAAAGGTATAGCATACCTACTGTTTTCCTGTTCTGATCTCTGAGGGGAACTGGCAGGGCCAAGGCTGGTAATCAATACCAGTCCTGGCCCTAAAGTCAGCAAAGATTACAAGAAGCAGTGGACCCTCGGCGATGGACTCCGCCACTCGGCTGATCGTTCTCGATTGCTCGCGACAATCACCGTGGGGTTCGGGGTGCCGGGTTATTCTTGTTTTATCATGTTATTCATTGTTTTGAAGTATGATAGGCCTTTTAGCTCATTGCTCTCAGCATGTTAAAACACATAGACTAACTTTTCTTGCTTATTTACTTTGTTGAATGCTTCTGGGTTGCTTCTGTCCCAGAGCTCAGAACATGCAAAGCAATTCCTGGAAATCCAATGGACACTCGCGAGGGACTCACCGCCTCGCGCGACGGTCCTCGATTTCCAAGAGTCGCCTTGCATGAGCAACTTGGCCCTTGGCCTTTGTTTTGATACCCCCACTGTTTAGGGGTTGTATTTCAATTTGTTTAGTTCCTGTTTGTAATAATTAGTCTTAATTATTTACTTTCAGTCTATATAAACTGCTTGGTTTGCCCCCTGGGTGTGCATTGGTCCTTCCAGAGCCCAGAAGGGGATAAAATTCAACCTGTGGTGAGGTATGATCCCTCGCGCGAGGGAGTGAGTGTATCGCGCGATTGTTGTCTTTGCATGCACGTAGATCCACGCATGCAAAGGTGGCTATCATGTGTTACACTCATTCTTGAGTAGCTTGGTTCATCTTTCATCAGAGGGTTAGGTTTTATTCCATTTCATATTTTGCCATCCATCCATGCTGTATTCAATCACATCTTGCAAAGTGTTACAGTCTTAATCCCCGATTAACTGTTCCCCCGCCCTAATTGGCTTAAAATTGGTTAAAGAAGAATTCGAATCACAAACATTTGCAAAATGCCTAAGTAGAGACCGATCTCCGGATTGGGCGAGAGGGTGCCTTAAAACCCTTCTCGGAACCTGGCTCCCGAACCCAGATATGGTTATGACAGATCGGTTCCTTCACTTTTTCAAATCAAATAAGCGCGGCAGGTGCTTAATCTGACTCCTGGGTGACGGACCTTCAAACCTAGAGTGGCGACTTTGTATTTTTACGAGCGCCTGCATCCTCTGTCCGCTATTGCGCTCCCTCGATTATGGGCCCTTGCTTCGGGAAACGAAATTCCCGAAGGCTCGCTTTGGAATCCGAAAATTCCAGGGCATGCTGCCCACATATGTACAGTTCCAGAGACAAGTTTGCCTCATAAGTTTTAGACGTTGCCAGAATCCTCAGAATTCTTTTCGGCGATGTGTCCTTGAGTAGATCGACAGATCCTAAAAGATGTCAAAATAGACTAAATTTTCGTCTAGTCCCTTTTGAAGATTCAACTTTGAATTAGAAACAACTCGGCATTGATGACATGGCACCTTAACCTCGAACAACGTGGTGTATAGTGACAATGCACTTCAACCTGGGTGGCGCCAGTGACACGGCATCAATACTTTGTTGTTCCTTATTGTCGATTGAATTCTCAATCAGGCATGAGCCGAGGATTTAGTAAATTTTGATTTCTCAAAGTCTCATTGAACTAAGGACTTTGCGATTGATAACGAACATTCGACAGAATGAACGACTCCTCATCGGGTCCAACAACATCTTAGACAGCGTAACACAAACTCGAAAGAAAGAACTGCCCTAAGCATGCTCCTATGCAAAGCAGTGTATGTACAGTGCATGCAATAGGGAAAGCAGTAACACGTAGACAGTATATGGGGTTAGATGCAAGTAGATCCTACCCTGTAGGTACCTGTCCTAGTTTGGAGAGTTCTAATGCTTTGTATATGCAAAGGCCGGTTTTGGTTCGTAACGGGGTTCCTCGGACTAGGGCCATAGATATACCTCCCGTTGCCCGCGATATCGCTAAGCAACAGTCAAACGGTAGCATGACCCATCATCGTCGAAGGTTGTTGGTCATTCGGGGTCCCCGGGCTCCGGTAAACCGTGCCGGATTGCCAAAACGATCCAACGGGGCTTATCCCACATCGATGCAAATGAGATGCTAGAAATTGATTAAGAAGAAGAAGAATCACAAAATCGCAAAATGCCCTTTCAAGCTCGGCTCACTTTATTTAGTCCATCTTTAGAGGAAACTACGCAAGTGATCAATCGAAAAAGTCCCAGATTAGATTGGCCGGACACGGGGTCCGGTTAAATCACCATTCCAACCTTCGGCAGCGCGAAGCTCACCGTTTTGACAGACTTTTAATGAATTGTTCGCAAGCGTATTAAACTCTAAGTATGAATATTGGTTCGATTATCCCCAGCAGAGTCGCCACTATGGGCAGCATGCCCTGGAATTTCTGGATTCCAAAGTGCAAGGGCCCCTTAATCGAGGGAGCGCGAGCAGAGAAGCAGCATGCGCTCGTAAATACAGAGTCGCCACCTGGGTTTGAAGGTCTGACACCCAAGGAACCGTATTTCGAAGCACCTGCCGCGCTATTTGATTTGAAAAAGTGAAGGAACCAGTCCGTCATAACCATATCTGGGTTCGGGAGCCAGGTTACGAAAGAGGGGAAGGGTTTTAAGGCACCCATCTCGCCCAATCCAGAGATCGGTCTCTACTTAGACATTTTACAAATGATTGTGATTTGATTTCTTCTTTAACCAATTTTAAGCCAATTAGGGCGGGGGAACAGTTAATCGGAGATTTAAAACTGTAACACGATTTGCAGGATGTGATATAAACATGGCATGGATGGATGAAATAATGGAAACAGGGTGAAATCCAACCCTCTGATGAGGACTGAACCAGGCTGCACAAGGAATGAATATGCCATACACCATGGCCACCTTTGCATGCATGGATCAACGTGCATGCAAAGAAGACCATCGCACGACACACTCACTCACTCGTGCGAGGGTCCTGTTTCACCACAGGTTGAATTTGATCCTCTTCTAGGCTCTGGAAGGACCAGTGCACACCCAGGAAGCAAACCAAGCAGTTTATATGGACTGAAAGTAAATGACTAATTACAAATTATTACATACAGGAGCCAAATTAATTGAAATGCAACCCCTAAACAGTGGGGTTGTTAAAACATGGCCAAGGGCCAAGTTGCTCATGCAAGGGCAATCACTGGACTCAGGAGGACCATCGCGCGAGATAGTGAGTCCCTTGGGCGAGAGTCCTGACTGGACTTCCAGGAATTGCTTTGCATGCTCTGGGCTCTGGTACATGTCCAGAAGCAACCCAGAAGCATTCCAAAAGAACAAATAAGCAATAACAACTAATTTATGTATTTTTCACGCACAACAGTGAGCTAAAATACCTAACATGCTTTTAAACAAATAAAAACATGATAAAACAAGGAAACCTAGCATCCCCAAACCCCACGAGGACTGTTGCGCGAGACAGTGGACTGTCGCGCGTGAGTCTGAGTCACTCGCGCGAGGGTATGCTTGAACTAGTTTTTTGTAACTCTGCTGACTTTAGGACCAGAACTTGTATTGATTACCAATCCTGGCCCTGACAGCCCCCCTCAGGGATCAAAACAATAAGTAGAAATGGTGTTTATACCTTTGCTTGGAAGGTTTTGGAAAGGTTTGAATAAGTTGGAGAAGCTTGTGATGGAAAATGGAGTAAGGAAATGTATGGGAAGTGAGCTAGGGTTGAGAGCCTTTGTGCTTGCAAGAGTTCTCAATTCCCTAAACTTTCAAAGTTAGTGAATTTTTGTGGCCTTTGTAATGGAAGAACAAGGGGGGTATTTATAGGAGAAGCCAAGGGCCAAAGGTGGTGGCAAACACCCCCTTAGGACCAAACTTGGTGGCTAAGCTTGGTGGAAAGGTGATGGGAAGGGTTGTGTGAGTGTGTGTTCCCAAAGCCTGTATTGTACAGTACTCTGTGGAGAAAAACGGGGTTCAGCAGCCCTGCAGGCCCCTCTGGCAAGCAACCAAGTGGCTGGCAAAAGGTGAAAGGGACTGCTCAGGACCATCGCGCGAGACAGTGAGACTCTCGCGCGAGGGTTCCACCTGTCGCGCGTGGGTCAACAGTCAAATGTTTGACTTTGACCACACCTGGCAAAGTAGACCCTCGCGCGAGGCAGTGACTCCCTCGCGCGACGGTCAACTCCAGACCCAGGGTTGACTGATTTCTATTTTCTTGGTTTAAGGGTTAAAGGGGTTCAAAAAGGGGGGGTTCCGCACATACTAAGCTCAAACCTTTCCAACCTGAAGACTGCTTTTTGATCTAGTTCATCATTGGGGAAACAAGAAACCGTAAAACGATCGGGAGATCCGGATTGGGGTGTCTACAATTAAGTAGTGTAGTCAAGAACTAGTTTCGAGAGAACTTTTCTCTTTCGAAGCTACTGTAAGCTTTCTGTAAGAAGTCACTCCGTTCATTAGCCGACGTACTTACTTTCCATAGCCCCCCTACCGCCAAGAAGAAAGGTAAAGTCCCGTATACGCTATCCCTAAGTATATATAGAAATGTGTATACTATATGTTGCTTGTATGTTTGAAATGTAAGTGTAACTTGTAACCTTATTTTTCGAAAGGAAATATTAGCATGACGAATAATTCGACTTATTATCCGGGTAAAACATATGTTGTTTTGAGCTTCCCTAAAAGGGAGAAAGTATGGATGTTAAAAATGTAAACTTGACTAGAAGTGTTTGTATTTTGATCTTAGAGATGGTTATGAGCATGTATGCACGAATGTTATGATTGTTGCCATGATGTGTGATAAAGCATAAGTGGTCTTCCACTCCAAAGGTGTCCGTCCATATGACACTATGCTGTATTTTTTTGTGTTAATTGTCTAAGCATGATTATGTGAAGTTAAGGGAGTATAACATGGTATCAATAATATAGAGTTGGATGATCTTGCTAGTTTAGTTTCATGATTTCAATGAATAATTTATGTGTACTTACGTGTAAAGTCCTACCGTGGAGTCTATGTATGAAAACGAGATACAAAAGCCGAGAAAGTTAGAAACATGACACCCAGGATGAGTTAATGATAAGGTGTGTTTTGAAACCACAATGTGGCCAGACTTGGTAGCCCATTGTGAGAAGTGCGTGTGTAAACCATTTTTGAAAACCCAACGGGAATCCGGAGCGACAGAACCATTGTGGTATACTAAGGAACCCGGAGCGGCAGAATCGAGGAATGAATTGTGGTTTGGTTATCCGTGGAGAGGAGCCAATGCAATTGTTTTAATGATTTTCGAAAACGCAAATGGGAACCCGGACTGCCGGAACCTCGTGGGATACTCGAGAACCCAGAGCGGTGGAACCGAGGGTTTTGAATTATGGATTGGTTATCCGTGGAGAGGAGCCAATGCCAAATTCAATGTTTTTGTGTGCCAATGGGAACCTGGAGCGGCGAAACCATTGTGAGGATACTCAAGAACCCAGAGCGGCGGAATCGAGGTTGGGTGTGTTAAAAATGCTTTTCAAAATATTGATTTGATAAAGTGAAAATGAGACAATCTACGATAAGTCGCGTAGGAGAAACTCAGATATCACAAACACCAACGTTAGATTAAGGAATGTGGATGTGTCATTGTTATTTGAATATGTATGTGCTATGGGACTTGCTACTTGTAAGTTAAGGGTTAGTGGGTATAGGATTATTCTGCTGAGCTCTTGTAGCTCATGGTGTTACCATTGATGACCTTGACATATTATACTGGTGGCGACGTTGGTATAATATGTCAGACTTTGTAGATGATCAAGATATACAGTACGCCTTGGAGGCCTTTGGAGTCGAGGTGTTGGCCAGGATGGAGGAACAGGTGAAGCTATAGATAGGAACCTTAGTTTCCCTTCCTTGTGTAAATAATGAACTCTTATGGGAGTCATGATGTAATAATGAGCCAGACTCGGTTCATATTCTAGACCTGCGGGGAATACGGTAGAAGATCGTAAGGCACGATTGAGTAGTATTCGTGACATACAGCAAGGTGTGCTGTAACAAGTTCAACTAGCATTCGTGACGCAGGAGTTGTGCTAAAACTCTAATTCCGCCTTGTACGGTTTTTGTAATTTTTGTTCTCTAATCTGTACGCGTCATTACTGGGTTTTGGGAATTGTTTCCCAACACTCTCACTGGGCTGTTATTCAATGGATTGCTTTTCATGGGAAGCTGTCCACTCGAGATTGGTTGTTCTCACGAGGCATCATTTCTGACAAGAGTTATGTTTTCTGTAATGGCATAAGCAAAAGAAATCCCACGACCATATTTTCTTCCTTTGTCCTTTTTTCTGTTGATGTTTGGCATCAAGTCCTACGCAAATGTTGTAGCTCATGACGTCCTTAATTTGTCTTTGAGGGGTCGTTTGGATGGGGTTTTGGCAAGGGGGATTAGTTTTGCCCCCTTGTTAGTACGTGGGCCCAAGCTCTAGACCTCGTTTGGGAAACAAAATGGAATGGGTCTTAGTTTATCCCCCTCCTTCCTAATACCGGCGATATAATTTTCGGTTGGGTTTTGAGTTGTCTGAAAATAATCCCCCCTAAACCCCCATGAAATTGGACGATTTCACCTCTCCTTATCCCTCTTCTCTCACCCCAGCTTCCCATTTTTGATTCTATAATTTTCTTAGTATTAATCAACGAAAGCCATAGAGTCAAAATTTAGGTATGGCTTTGATAATGTTGTGCATTATGTTTTTTATTGGTTTTTGAGTCCATGGAGTTGTGGGTTGTTACTGTACCTACGATTTGGGTGTTTAACTCCATGGATCTTTGGCTGTGGGTTGTACCAGTGACTTTTTGATGAAGAATATGAAACCCTAACCAAAAAACTTGCGTATAGTATATTCTGTTTGTGTATAGTACTGTTGAATCTGAAACCCTAGCCCTAAATTTGCATGACTCTGTTTTGAAAATGCATTACGCTTAAAAGGCTCTTTTTCTTTCTTTCTTTTATTCTGAAATCAGCTCTACAAGAGCTGAAGAATCATGTTTGCATTTAAAAGCACACAAACTTAAAGGCATATGCACATTATAAAAAGAACAGAGGTCAGCTTAAACCCTGCCAATAAAACTCTCTGGCTTCAATCCAATCTATCTACATAATACTGGTATACAGCCAAATGTTTGATTTTCATGTCTACATTTGCTATGATTTTTGAACCGTACACTGGCTATGATTTTGTGAAGGACATGGAACCATAACCCTCACAAATCACTACAAGAAAAATGAAGATTGGTGACGAAAAAGTGGCGACGAAATTTAATTTCGTCACTAATTGAGTATATTTGGCGACGAAAAAATAAATTCGTTACTATTTTGATAACTTCTGTGACGAAATAATTTTGTCACCAATTATACCTGTTTAGCGACGAAAAAAATATTTTCGTCACCAAAGGTGCCCACTTGGCGACAAAATACATTTTTCGTCGCCGAAAGCTTAAAAAAGGTGACGAAATTATTTTTCGTCACAAAAGATAATTATTTGGTGACGAAAAATATATTTCGTCGCCAAATGAGACCAATTTAGTCACAAAATATTTTTTTCGTGACCAAATGATTAACTTTGATGACAAAAAATAATTTCGTCACCATTTTAATGCTTTCAGTGACGAAAAATATATTTCGTCGTCAAATGGGTACCTTTCTTGACGAAATTTATGAATTTCGTGACGAAATTTATGAATTTCGTGACAAAATTTATGAATTGCGCTTTGTCACTAAATATATTTCGGACATAACTCTTTACTAAAAACTCCGTATGAAATAATTCAAATTGGGTTTGAATAATAACTCAATTGCCTACAACTTTCATGTTTATCAAAATTGTTAATTTTAATGTTTAAAGGTTCAAAATTACATTCGAAATATATTTTCATGTTAAACATATATGTTATATATTAGATATTTCAAATATTTATTGAAAAGTGTGTGTAGTGCAGTTGGTCGGAGCTTACGTGAAAAACTCAAGAGACTCGAGTTTGAAACCCAGCAGGAGCAAGATAGAAGGATTTTTTTCCCATATGAAAACGTCTTTTGCAACGAAAAATTTCATCACCAAAAGGAGTAATTGATGACAAAAAATTACGTCACCAAAAGGAGCCATTGATGACAAAAAATTTCGTCGTCAAAAAGCACAATAGATGAGGAAAACAATTTCGTCACCAATTATTCACTTTTTAGTGACGAAATATTTTGTCATCAAAAGGCACTATAGGTGACGAAAAATAGATTTCGTCACCAGGTAGGAATCCTCGACAACCTTTAGTCGACAATTTTTTTTCGTCACCTATATTATTTGTGACGAAAAACATGCAATTTGTGACAATTTTCATTCGTCACCCAATGTAATTTTTCTTGTAGTGAATCTGAGTAAAAGCCTCATTAGTGTAGATTTTGAAGAGCAAAGTTTAAGCCTTTAAAATTTGATTAACCCAAACTAAGCCTCATTGTAGAGTTGTAAGAGAATGACATCTATTAATTAACCCAAACTTAAGACGATTATCCCAAAATTAAACAACTTTGTTCATACTGTAGTGCAGTTTTTGTGTGCTTTTGTGTGCGTGTTTTTGACGAACAAAGTTAACTTTTGTCTTTAACTTTTGGGTTCACTGATTTCTAGTTTGTTGGGTCAATTAATATGATTGCATAATTACCCAGACAATTATAGATCTATGAGATTTACTAGATACTTAAAACTCTAAAATAACATACCTATAATAGTTGCTTGTGGTGGGAACTTGGAAAACACTGATAGAAGCTCATCTTTATATCTGGTGAAACTTTTCAGCTGGAATACCATACTGTTGTACAACTTCTCAGATTGGAAACTTTACCTACCTATTCCGCTATATATAAATCTAATTTTGTTGACTTCCCAATGAAGGGAGTCTTCATAAAGGTTAGAATTCAAGCAAATAGAGAAGAGTATACATCCTCCCTAGTGAAAGATGATTAAGTTCTTTATTCATCAACTATGTAAAGGTTTGACAGTCCATCGACCGAGGAAAAACAAAGGGACCTAAATCCTAAAGAAAGTAGATAAGATCTCTAACAATCCCAAGTCAACAGTTTTATATGCACAATAGGAACTTATTGAAGCACATGAGAGTATTCTGGTAGCAATCAATGATGATGCTGTATACCTTCTGAGAATCAATGCCGGTATACACAATGTGACCATTTGATAGCTCCCTTATCTTCTCATCAATGTGTTGTTAAAAATGCTCAAAGTTTGCATGAAGGTTGAAGTTTGGAGTTATGTATAAATAGTTGTACTTCATATTCAATCGATCAAACCCTTGTTAGTATTTTTTAGGATGCCAAGATTTAACAGAAAACAAATGATGAGAAGAGAAGACCAAGAGGCACTCATGGCATTACATGCCTTTATTACTAATGCAATGGGTATGTTTTGCCTCTACCTCTTCATCATGTCCATGTTGTGCCAACAACCTCATCCTGAGTTGTCTCTGAATCCAAACTTTTACCAGACACACATAAATAATATCAACAGACTTGTAAGGGGTAATGACGTTGACTGGCACGACTAGTTGAGGGTGAATAGGCAAACTTTTTTGAGATTTTATTGTTTAGTTCAAGGTGTTAGGTTAGGGGACTCACGCAATGTATATCTAGAGGAGAGGGTAGCAATATTCTTGTGGGTCCTCGGTCACCATACAAAGCAAAGGCGTTAGAAATATGACTTTTGGAGATCTATCGAGATTGTAAGTAGGCATTTCAATGATGTACTCCTAGCTGTCTTGTGCTTTTACAACATGTTTCTAGTAAGGCTTTAGGCTATACCTCCTAACCATGAAGACAGTAGATGGAGTTGGTTTCAGGTACACTCGTGCTTTTACATTCTTTGACTTCTTCCATTTTAAATATTCTCTCTAGTTGGCCATATTTACTTTTTTTAATACTCTTCCCAACATATGTTAGAATTGTTTTGGGGCATTGGATGGAACCTACACGCCAGTTAATCCCCCAGCTGCTGACATGCCACGATATAGGTCAAAGAAGGGTGAGATTGCTACAAATGTTTTAGGTGTTTGTACTAGAGACCTTATATTTGTCTATGTCTTATCTGGTTGGGAAGGGTCCGCCACTGACTCTAGAATCCTTCAGAATGCCACTAAAAGACCCGAGGGTCTCATAGTCCCCCATGGTATGTTACATATCCTAAGTTAATGTTCATTCCACTCCATTCGCATTAGCTATCCATTTCCTAAGTTATTCTCTTCACTTTCATTGCTAACAGGACATTATTACCTTGTTGATGATGGTTCCACAAATGGGAACGGTTTTCTAGCATCATACTGTGTCCAACGATATCACGTTAACATATGGAGGCAAGGTCATATGCTAGTGAGCAAAGAGAAGTACTTCAACATGAAGCACTCTGCTGCTAGGAATGTCATTGAGAAGAGCTTTGGGGTTCTTAAGATGTGGTTTGCAATTTTGAGATCAGCCTCCTATTACCCCATAAGGACTGAAACCTATATTGTGACAACATGTTGTCTTCTCCATAACCTAATTAAGAGAGAAATGCCCAAGGATCCCATTGAACAAGAATACGACACGTGGGAACGAGATCACGTGAACGATGTCCCTAATGATGATCACATTAGTACTGTAGATTCTTCCAATGAGTTGACTGCAGGGAGGTATGCACTGGCTGTGGCCATGTATTAGCCAATGGTGGGGGACAAGATCCAAATATTTGACCTATGGAAACTTAGTTTGTTGAATTTGTGTTGGCATTGTAATTGTACTGTTTAGAACATATTTATAACATTTGTGTTTGAAGAACTTGTAACATACCGTTTTTTTTGTAACATTTATGTTTGAACAACTTTTAACGTACCAATTTTTTCCCAATGTACTCCTTAATGTGTGAGGTCGTGCTTTTACATTCGTATATTCAACTTAAACAATGCATTTGTAGCAATGATACCAATGAAGTCAAAGTAGTGGATGCGCCTATGAAACAAAAATGTAGGAATTGGAGGACTGAGGAAGAGGATGCACTAATGAAGTGCATTGTGAATGAGTTGGTGGGGGACAAGCACGGAGAGTTGAAAATGGCTTCAAATGTGGTTTCTTCAACCACTTGGAGAAAGAGTTAGAGAAGGTCCTACCGGGGACCGACCTTAAGGCTAAACCCCATATTGACTCGAAAGTGAAGTATTGGAAAGTAACGTGTGCAAAAATTGTTGACATTATTGCCCTTAGCGGCTTCGAGTGGGATGATGTCAACAAATGCATCTTAGTGGAGAAAGACGTATGGGATGAATATGAAAAGGTAACTTCCAAAGTTTCAATTTTTAGTTCCAATTCTTTAAGTCAATATTAAGGCATGGGAATTTGTACTAACGCCCAACGTCTATGTAGGCCCATCCTAAGAAGGCAAATGGCATGTACGGGAAGACTTTCCCATACTTTAATGATTGGCAATTCATATTCGAAAAGGATAGAGCTACGGGGGAGGGAGCTACAGGGGAAGCAGCCATATCCCACAAACAGTGCCCGAAAAATAGGCGATAGTGAACAAAAATACTACGCCTCATATGTGGAGAATAATGATGAACAGAATTAAGGACTAAACAACTAATAAAGTAATTACCGAAAGGAAAAATATGACACAAACTAACTATGCCAAGCATCAAGTATTGAATCGAGAAGGAATCAAGGCATACTAAAGATCAATGGAGGACTTCATAGCATAGAATGACCTTGTGTGGGCTACCACAGCCCCGGGTGGAATCGGGGCGGCCCAAAAAGAAACGCCTCGCTTTGGAATCGAATCGAAAATTTTGAAGAGTCGCCACCCGGATTTATGGTTTGCCACCTGAGAAACCGTTTTATTCGAAAAATGGTGGATTTGAATTGAAAACCAGAGATTTTGAAAAGGGTTCGGAAGCCACGTTATGAGGGGGGAAGGGTTTTATGGCACCCCCCTCGCCCGATTTGAAATCGGTCTCTACTAGATATTTGTGGGATTTTTTTTGTTTTTTTTGTTTTAAGGATTTTATTTCATCAGACAGCTAGCATTTATTTACAGATACATCAGGTACAGAGGAGTGCATGCATGTGCATGTGTACAATGAACGATTAAAGAAATGATAATGAAATGCAAAATATTAGAAGCTGGAAAAGCCTATCACTGATTCACTCTCGAGCGCTCGGAAGCACTCCCGAGTGCTTGGGAGTAATGCATGCCCCAACCTGCAAGTCTTGTTAGCACAGCAGAATATGATACTGAAAATGAAAATTGGGATAACATTAATCATGTCACAGGCTCAACAGGGGACTTGGGAGAACGGAATCAAACCCACCCTTCCAAGCCAGGCATCCTTTCCTTTCTGAAAATCGATTTTACAGTTGTAAGAGGCGAAAGGGGACACATGCATGAACATGCAAGGGCAGTAGGAGGATCAAACTGGGAGAAAGATAGGCTGGAGTTGCATGCAGACACTCTCGAGCGCTTGGGAGTGATCCCGAGCGCTTGGGAGTGATCCCGAGCGCTTGGGAGTGTTCTGCACTCCAGAACTGGCTTCAACCACCTGATGCACTCATTGTAGTACACTGGTGTACTGGATCTCGTGTTTTTGAGGTATGAAAAAGCTTTTTCTTTTCAAATCCAGAGCAAAACCCATTTGCATGTTCTTAAGTAAAATGGTTTTCCCCTATTCGTTCCTTTTAAAAGAAGATCATCTACACCAATACCCTTCAAAAGAGTTGAAAAGTTTGAAAACACGGTCTATCTTCATGCATGTCCATATAAACACTCAAAAGAAGAAAAACTGGACTGAAACCACTCTCGAGCGCTCCAGAGTCATCTCGAGCGCTCGGGAGTACTTCCAGTAGGCTAGTGCAGAAAATGCATTTTGTACCCCTTTGCTCTTGTTAATATACCAAGGTCTCTCAACCCGTACTTAGTATTAAGGACTAAGAGGGCTGAGGGACCTCCCTCAAAAAGGAAAAACAGCTCTGTTTTGCTTGTGTTGACATCAAGATAGAGAACTTCTACCTTTAAGTTTAGAACCTTGCTCCTTGGAAAAAGCCTCAGAAAGTGAAATAAGAGTGAAGGATCAGGAGACTCAAGACTGGAGAATGATCTGAACTCCTTGCATGTCTTTGATACTTTGGGTTTTTGTTGCTTTTGTTTTTGAAAATGAAGTTTTTTTTTGAAGGAGATGAGGAAGAGCAGCTTTGTTTGGACAGTCAAAAAGGGGGAGGGGGGGGGGGTTTAGAGAGAGAGAATTCGTGTGTGTTTTGGGCTGAAAAGGCCCTTATATAGGCAAGATAGTATATAGTCCTATTTTAGACAATGTAATATGGAATCTTTGAAAATCCATCAGGCCTGACTCACCTTTGACTGAGGTGGAGTGTTGCCTGAGGTTTGAACCGGCCAAAACAGCTGTAATGATGGCTTGCATGGGAAGTGGGGAAGCTTCAGCATCCATTGGGCAGCACAAAAGTCTCGAGCGCTCGAGAGCACTCTCGAGCGCTTGGGACTTTACTCTCGAGCGCTCGAGAGTTTGTTAGATCCCAGATTTTGAAAATGGTTTTGAGTGCTTGGGATCGCTCCTGAACGCCTGGGACTGATTTTAACATTTTATTTTCCTTTGTTAAAGTCTTCCAAGAAGCATTGTTTTGACTGGTCAAGGGCTTGTTTCAATCCAAATTCATCATCGGGGAGCCTCTGGGCCACACATTAAGGAAATTCGAAGAGTCCAAATTGGGGTGTCTACACCTTGGTTTAACAAAAGAACGGTTAGCAAAACGGGGTGGCGGCCATATCTAGCTTGGTTAACTACCCTTGACTGCCACCGACACAAAACACCAAGTTAAAGGCCACATGCCGGCCTTACAAAAACTTGCGTAACCTACTAGTTAAAGTTCAACTAAAACAAAGACAATAAATGGATAAGACAAGGGGTGGGCTATCAACCACCATACACCCCGACCAAGTAGAGGGATTTTCTAACTCTAAAACCACCGACTTTAGTCCTCCTCCTCATCATCATCGTCACCCTCCTCATTGTGGGCACACGCCCCTAAAATTGCATGCACCCTTTTTAGAAAAGCACGGCGAAATGCTACAATTCAAAGTCGCCACTCGGGTTTTAGCGGTGAACCACCTAAGGAACTGAACTTGAAATGCTTGCTACGTTTTGATTGGAAAAGGTTTTGTAGACTGGTCCGTCGTTACCATCGATATCTGAGATTCGAGAGCCAGATTACGAGACGGGAAGGGTTTTAAGGCACCCTTCTTGCCCAATCCGGAGATCGGTTTCTACTCGGGCATTTTTGTAAAACATTTACACCTTTCTCTCTTTAATCATTATTTAGCCAATTAGGGCAAGGGAACAATTTAAGGGAATTAAAACTTTAACAAGTTGGCAGGTTGCGGTAAAATGGCATGCTTGCTTTATTGAAATGAAAAATAAAGATTGAAAATAGACTACTGTGGACGTTTTAAACAGACTGGGATGCACTGGTTCGAAGTGACGTGCGTAGGAAGAGACCAGCATGCACTGACCTAGTCATTGCATGCCGACCTGACCAACGTGCGTCCTTCCGCTACCAGCGTTCGCCAATAAGCCTAAGCTCATAGCCCTTATTTTCAATGCTCTGGGCTTTGGAAATGACCAGTGCACACCCAAGACAAACCACGCAGATATATCACAGTTAATATATAGTTACAAATAGCTTAGATGGCTTTAGAACCATAACATAAACAAAATACCCCATAAACAGTATGGGGGAAATAAACAGAGGCCAAAGCCTAGTTGCCATGCAATGACCTGCCACTGGACTGGCCACAACTGCCGTCCTCAGGTAGTAAGCTACCGTACGCCAGTTACGCCCTCATGTCTAGTGTTTGGCTTTGCACTTTCTGGATTTTGGAACATGACCAAAAGAACCCCAGAAGCATTCCATAGCAGCATAAATGAATATTGAATATTACAACTATGTAGTTCTAAATATTGAAAGCAGTAAACTATTTTTTAGGCATGCTCACAGTGACATATATGAAATATAAAACAAAAAATAGCTACACACTGATCCCCACGCCAATACTGCATGTACCACCATAATTGGCGTACGTGAACATATGATTGGCATGCGCTAGTTCTAACTACACACGGCTTTGAAACCTTGCTAGCTTTAGGGCCAAGACTAGTATTGATTACCAGCCTTGACCCTGCCAGCCCCCCTCAGGGATCAGAACAGAATGTTAACAAAGGTGGTTTACCTTTGGTTTTTGAGGTTGTAGGAATGATTGAGTTTTGAACTTGTGGTTTGAATGTATGAATGAGGTGTGTATGTGGGTGGATGTATGAGTGAGGCTTGTTTATCACTTCCCTTGGCAAGGAAATAATGAACAAGAGGTTAAGAGGCAACTAATGCTTCTTTAAGTTGGTAACCTTGTGAACCCCTTGCACATAAATGCAATGGGGTATTTATAGGGGAAGAAGGGAAAGTAAAGGGGTTTCAACCAGCTTAAGGGGCTGGTTGGGCTTGGAGTAAAAGTCTCCCATGCATGAAATGCATGGGACAAGGTCATAGGAGTTGTGTGTGAGAGGGGGGAACATCCTCTGCCCGAGCCCGCTCATCAGACGAATGCGCAGAGTCCTAGGGTGGCCAAAAAGTCTTGTGCACGTGGCTGAATAAAACTGATGGGACTACCTTTGACTGGCGTACGCCAGTATTGGACCTGCATGCGCCAGTCAAATGGTCAAAGCTGACCAATGACTGACACGTGGCAGTGGATCGGCGTACCTAGAAAGGAACAAGCGTGCTCAGGTACGGTTTTGCTGAGGTTTTCTGGCTCTGGCTTAAAGGTTTAAAAGGGATCTGAAAGTGTTTAAGAATGCTTAAAGCTGAAACACACTAACAATCTTAGGGTGTTCTTGATCTCAATCATCATTGGGGAATCAAACACAATAAGTAAACTAATCTGGACAGTCCAGAATAGGGTGTTTACACTCGTCATCTTCCTCACCATGCTCATCGATCTCATCCTCCTCTTCTTCCTCCTTTACACTGCTATCGACCACCTCCTCTTCCAGAGGCGCCTCATATTTTGCCCCATCCTTGTCATTCTCATCTTCAAAATACTTCGTATCCCAGCGGAGCTCGTGCCTAAGCTTGCCAACCTCTCTGGCTAGCTGCCTCATCTCCTTCTTATCTTTCTTCCTCTTCTCCTCACTCTTCCACAAACATTTCACAATGGCCATATTCTGATAGAAGAATTTATTCAACATGTTGTCTTTCTTCTCCTTCGGCCCGGGCTTGGTAGTCAAAAAGGCCTTCGAGCTTTCTTTGGGGGGGCCAAAACGGTGCTTGCTATTCTTCAAGAACGTACCAGTGATTGGCCCAGGGTCGAGATGTTCCATCTTCTTGTAATCATTGCCTTTCACCCCCTGCTGCTTACACAAAGTAGTTATCATGCAAGGAAATGGCATCCTAGCTAATGTAATCGTATCGTTCTTGAAATCAAACAATTGATTGAATGTGAATTTTGCCCAATCCACCACTAGCCTCGAAAAGATTCTCTACAGAATTACTAGTTGGTCTAATAAAGCTCTGAGCTATGGTGGCAGGGCCCTTCTCATCCAATCTGTTTTGTTTAGTATCCAGGTCTATTGAAGTTCTATATTCATTCTCCCAAGTTGTTTGGTTAAGGACATTGAAAGCACTCTCATGGCATTTCTTTGGTCTAGATTTGAGCTCAAGCATTCAAGGGCAAAAGTGAAGTGGGATCAGCTCTGTTGTCCCAAAGAGGACGAAGGTTTGGGATTCAAAAGGATTAAAGAATAGAATAGGGTTGCCATGCTAAGACACTTATGGGCCCTCTGTAAGAAAGCTGATACTCTCTGGATTAAATGGGTGCATTCTATATCATAAAAGAACAGTGTCTATGGACCATGGAGGTTCCTCGTGATACTTCTTGGACCATGCAGAGCTCCTTGGTCTTTGACACTTGGGTCAACCTCTTATAAAGTATCAAGTTGGCAATGGGCAAAGCATCTTTCTTTGGTTAGATAATTGGCACCCCCTAGGGCCATTGTATGTTAGATTTGGTGAATGGGTGGTCTCTAATATTGGCAGATCTCTAATGGCTAGGGTTGCTTCTATCATTACACAAGGTGATTGGAGATGGCCTAAATTACGGAACACCGCTATTGCAGACACCCCAATTTGGACCTATTAATTATCCTTAATTTGTGGCCTTGAGGCTCCCCAATGATGAAACGGAATCAAAGCAGGCCTTGGATGAACTTGGACGATGCTTCATGGACTTTTTCAAAACCAAAATCCTCTTTTTTGAGACACCCTGAGGGTAAAATTAGGACACATTTCAGCATATAAAATACCTTTGAATGAGACCAATTGGGTTTGAAAGAGGACTTAACGAGCTTTCTAACGCTTCGAAAAACACCAAAAACCGAGTTCGGGAGTGTCCGTGGCGTCCTTCTGAAGTTGGGCTGACACTCTAGAGCGCTCCGGACTGCCACTCTAGAGCGCTTGGGAGTGTTAACAGACCAATGCATGTTGAGCTTGGCTTTGATCATGGCTTTTTAAGCTTTTCAGGTCTTTCAACGTTCAAACCTTGTCTTACATGAGTATGCAGGTCTGGCAGGGCATCTCATGATGCCATTTTTCCCCCCCAAAACCATTTTCCATTTTGATTTTCTTTGATTTTTTAAGTTTCCAACTTATTTTTCCTTCCCCTATATATACCCCTCCATTCCATATGCAAAAGGGGCATGAAATATCACTCCCTCCCTCTTCTCTTCTCTGAGATTTTTAGCCTCTAAACCTCTCTTAAATATTTTCCAAAACTTGTGTTTTCAAAAGAAATTTTCATACAATCTTCAAGTGCTTCAAAAGCTTCAAATCTCTAGTCCATCTACTCCATTTTTCTACTGTTTTCTACCCATTCTCAAGCATCCAAGTCAGTCCAAGAAGTTAAGTTCAAGCACAAAAGGTATAAACACCTCCATTAGGCCACTGCTTTTCCACTTCTGAGGGGGCTCAAAGAGCTCATACCAGTTCCTCATACTGGTTGTGAGCTCATTTGATCTTAATTTAGCAACAAGAGCAAGAGGAATACAAATAAGCAAACCTTTTTCTGGGCACTGTGTTCACTCCCGAGCGCTTGGGACCATTCCTGAGCGCTCAGGAGTGATGCTGCCACTAAAGCCCTATTTTGTTCATTATGTATTTCATTTTCTGTTTTCAGTAGACACTGGGTGTGTACTGGTCCTTCCAGAGCCCAGTTAGGTTTCTTTTTGCGAGGAAGCCAGGTTTGAATGGTTAAGACCAGTTCTTAGCTGTTTAAGCCTTTGGCTGAGCATGCATGCACTTTGATTTCTTGTGATTTGGCTGGCAGTATTATCATGTGAATATGTCTAACCAAATTTGCAGGATGGCTTGACAGAACTCCTGAGCGCTCAGGACCACTCCCAAGTGCTCGAGAGTGATTCCAGTAATAGTTCATTTTGTTTACTTGCTTCATCATTCTATCGCACCTTGCGCACTTTGCACATGCATGCACTGCTATCTTTTGGTATTTGTACATACTTGCCAGTTAGATTTATTTACAATTGCAAGGAAGCAAAGTTTGAATGGTTAAGACCAGTTCTTAGCTATTTAAGCTTCTGGCTGAGCATTTCTGTACTTTGATTTCTTTTTTTTTTTGTCTTGCTGGAATTGTTAGTATGTGGATATGTCTAACCAAATTTGCAGGATGGCTTGACAGTAGTCCCAAGCGCTCAGGAGTGCTCCCGAGCGCTCGAGAGTGAAGCCAGTGACAGGATTCCAGTTTTCTGTTATTTTGCATTTCTTCATCATTTCTATCATTTCTTGTACACATGCACATGCATGCACCCCTCTTTACTTGATACACTCCTGGATACCTGCTACTTGTTTAATGAAACAAAATGTTTTCGAAAAATCCCACAAATGTTTAGTAGAGACCGATCTCGTATCGGGCGAGGGGGGTGCCGTAAAACCCTTCCCCCCTCGTAACATGGCTTCCGAACCCTCAAACAAATCTCTGGTTTTCAAATTCAATCAATCATTTTCAAATCAAAACGGTTTCTCGGGTGGCGAACCATAAATTCAGGTGGCGACTCTTCAAATTTTTCAATTCGATTCAAAAACGGTATTTTTCGGGCCGCCCCGATCCACCCGACCCGGGGCTGTGGTAGCACACAGTGGCGACTCCGCTGGGGTTGTTTAATTGATACTTGAGAAAGAGTTGGTTTGTCAATAAAATGGCCCGCTTTTCTTGAATATCAATTAAATTTGTGAGCCAAGCTTGAAAAACATTTGTGGGATTTTCAAAATTATTTTGTTTCATTGTCTATTTCTTGTGTATATATCTTGTGCAGCCCCACTGTTGTGTTTCGGCAATCCTACCCGGCTTGCCGGTGATGGCGAATCCCGGATTGCTCAGCAACCCTCGATCGTGACGAGTCATCCCTACCGTTTGTACCATTACTGGGTGTACGCTCAATAGTGGGAGGTATACTTTGACTCTAGTCCGGGGAACCCTCTTCAAGCCAAAATTGGCCTCTATACATGTGTAGAAAGCAATAGAATCATCCAAATTAGGACAGGGACCCGCGAAGTAGGACTACGTGTAGGGTCATATTCCCAAAAAGGTATAAACGTGAGCCGAACACGTGATGGAAGATGTGCAATGAGAAAAGTGATGAAAGGCACCATGACGATAGGGGACGGTGACCCGATGTATGCACCGAACAGAGGGCTGTTCGGGAACAGGGATATAAGATATCCTAGTACAAATACAAGCTGTTCGGCTGGATAGGTTTGTATCCAAAATAGTAGCACTTATAGTGCAGTCTGTTCAGCAAAAAGCATGCCGGACAGATAGAGTCCTTGATAAACAGCTTTAAGAGATAAGGCGGAGGCAGTATTCAAGGAGGAGTGTCTAATATCCAGTCGGGATAAGCGATGGGATAACCCTATTACGGAACGAATTCCATAAAGACGAGACTCCTAATAAGAAGTACCGAACAGATGGAGTTATCGATAAGCGACTACATCTTAAGTGATAAGACGGTGGGAATGTTCCAGAGAGGGAGACCCCGTATTCAGATAAAGATAAGTTTAAGAACAGTCCTATTATGGAACGAATTCCATAATAAGGAAAATCCTTGCAAATAGAGGATCTTAGTTGATTAGGGCACGAGAGTCCCTAGAAAGCCAAGTCTCCTGTACGGGATAGGAGTCCCGGGGTGATGAGGATGCTTGGAGGACAAGCAGATCTATGTCTATAAATATAAGATAAACCTAGAGGCAAAAGGTACGCAATACATTGCATGCATTACATACTTTCCTACTGATAATTAGGGTTTGAGACCACGAGATACTAACTTAGGCATCGGAGGGCCTTTGCCACGAGAGGCAAAGGTGCGCTCACCCCTTGTCTGTCTTGCAGATTAGGTTTCCGGCGGAGGCATAAGGGTATCAACTGAGAGTCACGTGGATCCATTACGAAACAACAATGTTCCAGGTACTCTCTATTTTTCTGCACCTACAATTGGCGCCGTCTGTGGGAAACGAACCAGTTCCATTTGAAAAACAACCATGGTGGAAGTAGATCTAGTCACACCGCTCACTGAGAAAAACCAAGCTGGTAGGGAAGGAGACAAATCCCCTCCAGGTGCTCCGAAAAAGCATATTGGTGGCCATAGTAGGAGGACGACGAGCAAAGATCGTCCCCTAACCATTCAAGATGATCCCAAGAACAAGGAAAGGAGAACTGCTACGGACTCCACGAGAAGGAGCAAGTCCCACCATAAAGGAGAATCTGTTGCGCAATCGAAAGGTGTGCATAGCCACAACGACATCCTGGATAGGAAGAGGCAAGAAATCGAAGAGGCTGCTCGATTAATCAAGAAACAAGAATACGAGATCCGAGAGATGGAAAGGATCAGAGATCACCCTGAGGATTCCGGACTGTCACGAAGCATTCTGAAAGAGAAAAAAGGGCTATGGTAACATACAAAGCCACCCCTTCACACCGAAGGAGCAGGAGTCCCTCTCCAAGGCCGCTCCTTCACACCGAAGGAGTAGGAGCAGGAGTCCCTCTCCGAAAAAGAAGAGGCCTTCTTCACGAAAAAGAAGAAGCAGGAGCCGAAGCTCCTCTGTTGAAGAAGATACCCGGAAACACCATAGAGACAGGTACGAAAGACCTGAGTCCGACTGGGACAGGGTACGGGTACACAGAAACAGGGAGCAGGAGGCTGGAACCATGACTGCACGAGAGGCAGCAAGAAAAGCCCTGAGTAATATAGCAACTTCCCCCTTTACCAGAAGGTTACAAGACACACGACTGCCGAGCAGGGTGAAGCACGGGGCGTTTGTACTTTACGAGACAAATGCGGATCCCGTTGCTCACATACAGCATTACCAGCAGGCTATGTTTATGCACGAAAGGGATTATGCTATTATGTGTAAGATGTTCCCGTCAAGTTTAGGGAAGGTGGCTTTGTCTTAGTTCCACAAATTGGAATCACGATCCATATGAGGATGGACGCAGTTGGCCGAGGAATTCACTACGCGGTTCTTGACAAGTAGGAAGGCTCCCAAAACATTTGAAAATCTCTCCACGATGAAGCAGGGAGATAACGAGCCGATCAAAGACTATGCCAAAAGGTACTGGAAACCTTTAACAAGATTGACAGTTGCAGCGAGGAGTATGCAATTGCTACTTTCAAGACAGGCCTGCCTGTTCGGGAAGAACTCCGCCGGTCTTTAAACAAACACCCTGTGTCAACTTTGGCACACTTGATGGAACGGATTGAGCAGCATGCCAGAATGGAGGACGATATCCTCCGAGAAGACGGCAAAGTGATTGTCGAACAGACAAAGACACCAGCGAAAAAGGTGGACAAACCAGAGCCCAGAACTTACAAGGAGAGGAAGGAGTATGGGCAGGGTAAGAAAGAGCCATATAAAGAAAAACCAGCGCCAGACCCCAAGTCATTCTTTTCAATAACAACAGTCTGGAAAGAGCCTATTTACAGGATTCTTTATCGAATAAAGAATCAGCCCTACTTCAAGTGGCCCCCAAGTCTGGGTGGAGACAAGGATGCGAAACGTGCTACGAATTAGCACTGCAGTTACCATAAGGATTGGGGCCACATGACTGAAGACTGTGAAATGTTCATGAGGCACCTGGATGGTTTAGTCTCACGTGGTTATCTCAAGGAATTCATCCAGGAGGATCCCAAAGATAAGAGGAGAGCCATGGAGATGGATTACGAGCAGAATCCAAGGGGGATAATCCATATGATACATGGGTTAGCTGCACCGTATACGAGAAATGAGGTTAGGCTACTCCAGAGGCAAGCCAAGCATGACCAGCACGTTATGCGATTAGGAAAAAAGAGGGGACGAGAATCTGATGGAAGCAGTGAAGGTATAGTCTTTGCAGATGAGGATCTCAGAGATATCCAGATTCCTCACAATGATGCTTTGGTTATTACCATGCGAATAGGGGAATATGACATTGAAAGGATCTTGGTAGACTCTGGGAGCTGTATAGAGGTTTTGTACTACGATGCGTTTAAGAAATTGGGATTAACTCAGTCGGATCTAGAGCAGTCAGTCTGGTCGGGTTTGGAGTTGGAGCGGTCTGGCCCCTTGGTAAGGTAACTCTACCTATTCGAGCAGGAACAGTGGTCTTAAAAACAGATTTCTTGGTGGTAGATGTGCCGTCCTCCTATAATGCGATTATAGGGAGAACCTGGTTACATAAGATGAAAGCGGTCTCCTCTACCTATCATCAGTTGGTGAAGTTCCCTGGATCCAATGGAATTGAGAAAATAAGGGGGAATCAAAAAGCAGCACAACAGTGCTTGATTTCCATTATCAAGAAGATTCCAAAAGCTCATCAGGTTCACACAGTAGAGGCGCCGGATCAACCGACCATCGAGGATGTAGGTAGAAATCCAACAAAGAGAGTGGTGGAAGGCCTGAAGAAAATACAGATCAACGAGATTGATTCGGAGAGGTATTTTCTGATTGGGGAGTCACTCCCAGCTGAGGAAGAATACGAACTGGTAAGGTTTTTGAAAGAATACATTAATGTGTTTGCCTGGGTACCAGAAGAGATGCCTGGGGTTGGTGCAGACGTGATCTGTCACCATCTAAATGCAGATCCTCATCACAAACCTATGATTCAGAAGAAAAGGAGGGCAGCTGTGCAACATGTTGACGCTGTTATTGAAGAAGTAGAACCATTGTTGGAAGCCAAGGCAATACGTGAAGTTTACTATCCAGAATGGCTGTCCAACACCGTAGTAGTAAAAAAGAAGAATGGAAAATGGCGTGTATGTGTGGATTTCACGGATTTGAATAAAGCATGCCCAAAGGACAGCTTTCCCCTACCTAGAATTGACCAGTTGGTTGATGCCACAGCCGGATACAAGCGGATGAGTTTTCTTGATGCATACCGGGGTTATCATCAGATTGCCATGTTTGGTCTAGATCAGGAAAAGACCTCTTTCATTACGCCTTGAGGGTTGTATTGTTATAATGTGATGCCTTTTGGGTTAAGGAATGCAGGAGCAACGTATCAGAGGCTGGCAACCATTATGTTTAAAAAGCTGCTTGGCAAGACTATGGAGGTTTACATAGATGATATGGTTGTGAAAAGCAAAACCAGGCAAGATCATGTAGCAGACTTGAGAGAGGCCTTTGATATCTTAAGAGAATACAAGTTAAAACTCAACGCCTCGAAGTGTGCGTTTGGAGTTGGATCAGGAAAATTCTTGGGGCACCTAGTAACCATAAGGGGGATTGAGGCAAACCCGGATCAGATATCAGCATTGCAAGGATTGCAGAGTCCCAAAATGATGAAAGAAGTACAGAGGTTGACTGGGATGGCTGCCGCCCTCAATAGATTCATCAGCCGGTCCAGTGATAAGTGTAGACCCTTCTTTTAGCTTTTGAAGAAAAGAGAAGGATATGAATGGGGAGCAGAATGCAAACAGGCATTCCAGGATTTGAAACAATACCTGGCTAAAGCCCCACTTCTGTCAACTCCTGACCCAAGTGAGTCTTTGATTTTGTATTTAGCAGTTTTTGAGCATGCTGTTAGTGCTGTTTTGTTAAGAAGTAAAGGATTGTTTATTATGTGAGTAAGACACTGTTAGACGCAGAAACGAGGTATCTGCCCCTTGAAAAATTGGTCCTTGCATTAAGGACAGCAACGAGGAAGTTACCTCATTACTTCCAAAGCCACAAGGTCGTGGTTTATATTGAGTATCCATTAAGGTCATTACTACGAAGGGCGGACTTTTCAGGACGGATCTCGACATGGTCTGTCGAGTTGAGGCAATATGATATAGACTTCCAGCCGCGCACGGCAATAAAAGGCCAGGTGTTGGCTGATTTTGTGGTAGAATTCACTCCAATGGTAGCACCAGGGCCTCCTACGAGAAAGAAGCAATCCGTTCAGGAACCAGGCAAGATAAGAAAGGTGATTGCCGAACAGGACCCTTTGGAATGGAAGTTATTCGTCGATGGTTCGGCCTGTAACACTGGTTCTGGAGCAGGTGTTGTTCTGTTCCCTCCGGTTGGAGTCATGGTCGAGCTCTTTGTTCGGCTAGGTTTCAGTGCATCCAACAATGTGGCAGAATATGAGGCCCTACTGATCGGCCTCAAAAGTGCAAAAACATTAGAGGCGAAGAGAGTAAGGGTTTATTGCGATTCGCAGTTGGTGGTATGTCAACTGTTCGGGGAATACGAGGCCCGAAGTGAGAAGATGGCAGCTTATGTACAGGCGGCCAAAGATCTGCTTGATACCTTCGAAAAGGTATGTATTGAACAGATAAGCTCAAGGCAGAATGCCCATGTGGACTCCTTAGCCTGGTTGGCTGTTGCTGTTCCTACTGAGTTAAAAAGGAAAGTAGCAGTCGATTATCTGGATGAACCAAGCATTGGGAAAAGTGTAGAGTTGGTCCTGGACGTGAACCAGGGACCAAGTTGGATTGATCCAATCATAGGGTTTCTACGAGATGAGACTCTTCCTTCTGATAAAAAAGAAGCCCACAAGATTAAAACCAAATCAGCAAGGTTTTGGCTGTCTCCAGAAGGGAAGTTATACAGAAAGTCCTTTACTGGGCCGTACCTGCTCTGTGTGCACCCCGAGATGGTGCAGAAATTTCTCCACGAGATCCACGAGGGGACGTGTGGGAGTCTTGCAGGAGGTAGGTCCATAGCCCACCGAGCAATTACTCAAGGGTATTGGTGGCTGCATATGCAGGAGGATGCAAAGGTTTATGTGAAAATCTATGAGAAGTGTCAGAAGTTCTCACCAATGATTAGGACACCGGCCGAAGATTTTGTGCCCTTAACTAACCCCTGGCCTTTCGCTCAGTGGGGGATGGACATCGTGGGTCCACTCCATAAGGCTACTGGGAACCGAAAATTCCTTTTGGTAGCCACGGATTACTTCACAAAGTGGATCGAAGCTGAGCCTCTGGCTAAGATTACTAAACCTATGATAGAGAGGTTTGTCTGGAAGAGTATCATTACTCATTTTGGGGTCCCATATTCTTTGATAACAGATAATGGTTCCCAGTTCCAGAAAAAGTTTAAAGCTTTTTGTGCCCAGTATGGGATACGAAATTATTATTCAACCCCTGCTTACCCTCAGAGTAACGGGCAAGCAGAGGCATCCAATAGGACCATCTTGGATGGGATTAAGGAGAGGTTGGATAAAGCAAAGGGCAAGTGGCCTGATGAATTGCCACTGGTGCTGTGGGCGCGCCGAACAACACCTAGGAGATCTATGGGAGAGACCCCCTATTCTTTGGCTTATGGAACAGAGGCAGTTATCCCATTGGAAGTTGGCCTTCCTACCAACAGGACTGCATTGGTTGAAAGTGGAGGAAATGACAAGGCTCTTGAAATTGAGCTCGACCTTGCCGAGGAAAGGAGAGAAAGAGCCCTGGTGCATTTGGCCTCCTATCAGGAACAGTTGATGAAGAACTACAACAAGCATGTCCACCCACGAGAGTTTGGTGTTGGAGACCTTGTGCTTCGCAAGGTGCTCGGCAACACCAAGGTTGCCAACGAGGGCAAGTTAGGGGCTAATTGGGAAGGCCCGTATTGAGTTACTGAAATTGTGGGCATTGGAGCCTATCGTTTGGCAGACTTGGATGGGAACCCAGTGCCACGGCCTTGGAATGTCCACAACCTGAGGAAGTTCTTTGTTTAAAAGACTTCGGTTTTATTTTTTATTCTGTTTTAGAATAGTGATTGTGTGGGAATTATGAATAAAATTCTCTTGTGTTTCTTTTTTAGTTGCATGGGGTACGCATAACGACCTCTTGAGTTTTTGGGATTATGAATAAAACCCTCTTTTTCTGAAACAATGGTTCTATAGCAGTTTTTGTTTTTTATAACATATGCCTGTCTTTAACCTATAAATATGAATAAAGGCCTCTACTTTCCGTCATTCATATTGGGGAGCAGGGGCATGGTTATTTTAGGCATGAGTAATTGTCTTGGTACGTACAAATACACGTTTCAATTACTCAATTTAAACATATGAGAATTTATTTAAGTACGTAAGACTCAATATTATCCAAGTATGTGAAACTCACAAAATACGTGGCATTAACAAGTACGAAATACTTGTAAAGAAATTTACAAGTAAGAAATACATGTATTAAAAATTACCAAGTCTGAAAAACTTGGGTTTGCATACGAGAAAATGCAGATTTACCAAGTCTGAAAAACTTGGGTTTGCATACGAGAACATGCAGATTTACCAAGTCTGAAAAACGTGGGTTTGCATACGAGAAAATGCAGATTTACCAAGTCTGAAAAACTTAGGTTTGCATACGAGAAAATACAGATTTACCAAGTCCGAAATACTTGGGTTTGCATACGAAACAATGCAGACTGTAGATCTACCAAGTCTGAAACACTTGGGTCAAAAATAGTCAGTATGCATGTTTATATGACGTAGATACAAGTATGAATAAACTTGTGAAGTACGAAATACTTAAGCAAACCTTGAAATACCTACATGCATCAGAATATATGCAGTAACACACATGTTTATCGCCACGAAGGGCCGAGCAAAAATCATAAAAGCCTCAAACGGCCACCAAAATTCAAGTATCAAAACACAGCAGAACCGATCACCTGTGTTATCAAAGTTTAAATGTATTGATGCCACGCAGGGCTGAAAACCACGGTCATGCAGGACCTGACAAAGCTAAAGTTTGAAAAATTGAAAACAGACTTACCAAATCTAGTCCAGGTTCTAGACCTCGGGGGTAACTTCTCCTGAAACGTAAGCAGCTAGTTCAGTATTGCCATCGGCAGCCTCATTAACCGTTACCTCCACCTGTGACTGCTCGTTCTGAGCATCATGAGCTCCGGTTGGGGTATCTTGTGACTCCATTTGGAACCATCTGCATTCGGAAAATTGTCAATTTGTTGTTCGACATCATCAACATTGAGCTCTTCGGTCTCGATAACAGCTGCCCCACGGCTGCTCGGTAGTTCAGCTACCCATAATGGAGAATCATCAGGAACGCCGACCTTGGTCAAACACGACTCCCAGCCTGCGGCAAAGATCTGATCCTGCACCGCTGGCATCTGCTCAACGTAGCTGGCCGTCGCCTCATCAAAGCCCTTTTGATAACTGTAACGCCCCGAATTTTGGGTACGTTAAATAAACGATTCATTGATAAAATCAAATGGAGTCTGGCTCATTATTACATCATAACTCCCACTTGGGTTCAATATTTATACAAATGAAGGGGATTTAGGGTTCCTAACTACAGCTCCGCCTGCAGCTTCATCCTAGCCAGCTCCTCAGTTCCAAAAGCCTCCAAGGGGTACTGTTCATCTTGATCATCTACAAAGTCTGACACATTATACCAGCGTCGCCACCGATATAATATGTCAGGGTCACCAAAGGTAACACCGTGAGCTACAAAAGCTCAGCAGAACAATCCCATACCCGCTAACCCATAACTTACACGTAGCAGGTCATAGATACATGATATTAACCAAACTAACACATGTGCATTCAATAACTTCACATTTAGAGATGTACAATAACACATGCACATTCATTACTCAATCGGCGTAAGTGTCCGTGTCATCAGAGTTTCTCCTACGCAGCGTTTCGTAGACCGTGTCACTATTTCACTTTCCAAATCAACATTTTGAAAATCATTTCTCATTCTTTGTTACCAACGGGCTACCAAGTCCGGCCACGTTATCAAATCTTGCATTGGCTCCTCTCCGCGGATAACCAAGCCCAATTACCAATGAAGCTACCACGTCCGGCTCCATTAGCAATCTACACAATGGGCTACCAAGTCCGGCCTCATTGCGGTTTTCGCAAGTCCACACAAAGGGCTACCAAGTCCGGCCACCTTGTGGGTTTTCATAACTACCATTGGGCTACCAAGTCCGGCCACAATGTAGCTTCAAAAATCTTTTACCAAGTCCAATTATTTCCTTTATCCACACCCTAGGTGTCATGTTTCTACTTTCTCGATTTTTGTGTCTCGTAATCATGCATAGACTCCACGGCGGGACAAATCACTTTAAAGTAATCTTGAAACCAAACTAGCAAGATCATCCAATTCTATATTACCTAATCGTACTCAAATTATTATTTAAAGCATAACGCCACATGTACGGACGCCCTTGGAGTGGAAAGCCACTTACGCTTTATCAACAACAAGTAATGCAAGCAAATATACATACATGCTCATAATCATCCTCAAGACAATAATATATTACCAAAATCCGTTCTTTCTTCCTTTGTGGAATTTTCAAGACAACATATGTTTATTGACAAGTTCATACATGAACAAGCAACTATCACGAGATCGAGCAATCAAGTAGTCATAAGATCAAAGTAAACTACGTAAAATAAAAGCATACGATCAACTTATCCAAGTATACTACATATTTTTCTATCATGCTCATAAACTATACTTAGGATAATTAGATTCGAAGAACTCTACACTAGCATAAAATCACATATACTTAGGAAGAGTAGATCGGAAAAATTCTACGTATACTTAAGGTTAGGAAGTATAGGAAAAATCTACCTTTCTTCTTGGCGGTAGGAAGACTACGAAAAGATCGACGGAAAGAAAGTCGGCAAACGAAGGGAGTAATGTCCTACGATAAGCTTCCGATAGCTTCGAAAGAGAAAGGTTTCTCTCGAAACTAGATCGTGACTTATACTACTACTACTTTAGGATCGAGGTGGTGGTCGTATGGTGGTTTAGTGGCGGAGATGGAAAGAAAGCTCAAGAACAAGCTAGAACTACTCAAGAACACTAAGAATTCTTATGCTTTCAAGGAGAGAACTTGGAGAATGAAGAGGTGTGAGTTCAAATGAAGAATGAGGTGAGTATTTATAGGCAAAGGCCTCCCTCTCTCTCCTCCTATGGCCGGCCCTCTCTCTCTCTCTTTCTCTCAATTTTTAATTCAAGTAAATCTTGCTTCCTTGCAAGAAATAACCTAAAAACTAGGCATGTAAGGCTAGGATGTGTCCTTTGGATTGGATTTTGGAAGATTGGCCAAGCAAGTGGATTTGTTTCAAGTATAAAATTAGGGTTTGTGCAAAGAAGGACAAGATTGGATGGCATTGGTTATGCTTTCACTTGAAAGTATACACAAACTAGGACAGGGATGACCAAAGCATGTCAATCACTTGCACACACATCACTCTCTCCCTCTCTCTCTCTCCATCCGAATCTCTCTCTCTCTCTCAATCTCTCTCTCTCGGCCTCTCTCTCCTCCTCCTCTCTCTCTCTCTCTCCTCTTGGTACATTGTACTATGTACATATATATATATATGTAACCATATATATATATATAAAGACAAGATTGGTGGATGACAAAGGAAGAGTAAGGGTTTGACTTTGTAAGAGATTTGTACCTCAAATCTCTCTCCTATCTTCTCCTTTCTACTTCTTTCACCTAGTACAAGTACTAACATATACATATATCTAGGATTTGGTAGACAAAAATCAAGCAATACATCACATCTCTCCCTCTCTTTTCCTTCTCTTTCTCTCTCTCTCTCTCTCCCACTTGTACTCTCTTGGAAAGTATACTAGTATACTAATATATATATATATATATATATATATGTACTATGGGTCTTTCATAAAATTTAAGTTTTCAAGTAAATTAGATTTTCTAAATAAAATATTTAATAACACACATGCTATATACAATAAAATATATATATACATGTACTACACTATATCTATACTAGATATGACCTAGGACTAATATCTAATATAGTATTCTGCTACTTTCAAAGTACCATGTATAATAATACTAACCTAATGTACTAATTGTATTTTAATGGATTATCACACATGGCCCAAATCTAATATTTAAATCAAACAAGCACATGATTGCCAAGACTAACTATTATCCAATGGATAATAGTTTCTCTAATGGTTAATAACCAATGGGTAATAATGGCTAGGATTCTAGTCTATCGTCCAATGGTTAATAAAACTCCTAACGGTTATTATCCAACGGTTAATGCTAGAAAGTCTAATATTTGTAATTAAGCACTAAGCTAATCTAATCACGTACTTAGGAAGATTAACCAAGGTTTACCTATTGACCAACGGGTAAAGGAAATCCTAACGCTATCGTCCAACGGATAAATATTACCCTAGCCTTTGTCGTCCAATGGATAAAGACAAAAAGGGTAAAATGGTCCATCTAGGGTTAGGGAGAAGTGATTAGGCTAAATGGGCATTAGGCTATTCTAACTAATCGGTTAAAGACTAACGATACTTAATCTAGGCTTTCATTGCTCGAGTGGTATTTTGGTTTTATTTAGTAGGAAATTGCCTAATAACAGAATATTAAAGTCCGACGGTGCCAAACTCCAAGGCAAGGCGTGAGCGTAGCCAAGCGCGGCCTAGCATGAGCATGGCCAAGGCAGCCTGTGGCAAAGCGGTGGCCAAGGCACCTGGTACAAACAAAGGCTGGCCAGGCGGCCAAAGTAGCTGGTGGCCAAACAAAGTGGCCAAGGTAGCCTGGTAGCTGCAGAGGCTGCGGTAGCCAATGGCAGCCGGTGGCCAAACAAAGGGCTGCCGGTGGCTAAGCGGCACGGTGGCCAAACAGGGCTGTGGCAGCGACCGGTAAGAGCTGCTGAGGCCAAGGCGGCCTCAAAGAACGCCTAAGGCAAAAGCGAGGCGCGACCCGATGCTAAGGCAGAACCCAATGGCGCCCAAGGCAGAGCAAGGCAGCCCAACAACGCCAAGGCAAAGCAAGGCGCGACCCGGCGCCAAGGCAGAACCCGATGGCGGCGGGCAGAGCAACCTGACAGTGACCTCGACGCCAGCGAGGCGGACCGATAGCGACCAGCGCCTAGGCGAGAGGTGCGACAGCCGACGCGAGCAGCCAAGGCAAAGCGGCGTTGAGCCGACGCCAAGGCAAGGCAGCGCGACAATGAGCCGACGCCAAGGCAAGGCAGCGCGACAATGAGCCGACGCCAAGGCAAGGCAGCCCCGACAATGAGCCGACGCCAAGGCAAGGCAGCCCGACAGAGACCCGATGCCTGGGCGAGGCAGCCTAACAGCGACCCGATGCCTCGGCAGCCTAGCCAAGCCAAAGCAAGGCGGTCAACCGACGGTTAAGGCAAAGACCAAAATTTCTACTAACCACTTCGCATCGATGCAACACTCTAGGTTAGGGAAATGTAACTAAGCCAACGGTAATTAGGGTTGCTAGCTAATCGGTTGCCATGTAGGATTTCCAGTGAGAAAATAAATTCTAGGATTTTACTACAATTACCAAGTAACTATACCAAGGTCTTAATAGGCATACTCGTCTTTAGAAAATGACCTTAATGCCCGGGCGATGAATTCTAATCTCCTAAGTCATAAACCTAATTATGACGGATTATTAATCGCAAAAAAGGGATTTTTAAAATAAATAAAGAATTTTCAAATATAATAACAAAATTTTATAAGTCGATAACGACCGATTTTTGGATGTTGAAATGAAATCCAAGTATTAAAATAAAATTCAAATTTTTAGCGAAATTTTTATTGACAAAAAATCAGGGTCGTTACAACAACCCTCTTCATGGGCAGCTTTCTTGGTGTTATCAATTTCGGCCGGAGCCTGATTCAGGCTATCTTCAGCAGCTGCAAGTTTGCCCTTGGTCTCCTCATAATCAAACTTGGCGTTGTTTCTTTCACTCTCCAGTCTAGCAACTGACCGGAGTAATCTTGTATTTTCATTCAGGAGTCTGATTCTCTCAGACTCAGCATCCTGGCATTTTTGGCCCAGTTCCATCATTTTTTGAATAAACTGAGTTGTAACAAAAAATAACTCAGAGTTAGAGAAGATTGCTACGATAAAGGCATGAACTGAGTAAATGGAAAGGGGTTACCTTTATCCCACTAACAAGCCCAGTGGAAACAAGCCGGTCAGGGGATGACGAGGATTCCTTCTGCATGTCAACTGGAAGCAGCAGGCCTTGAGCCAGAGCTAGCGCAGTCTCCGGAGAGCTGGCGCTGTCACCGACGTTCATTGGACGGTCGCCTCTTATGAGTAGAGGGGCCCAGGTGGGTTGAGTAACGTTGGAGCTCGGTGCAGGAGTCTCTAAGGTTGACCCAGTGGCTAGTGCGTCAGATTCCCCAACGTCCAGGTTCCTCGAACGTTTCTCTCGATGGGCATCAGCAGCCTCGAGGGAACTGTTACGTTCCTGAGGAGAGGAGGAGGATCGTGCTGAACCCCACCTGCTGCGACGAGGTGGTAGAGGAGCATGCCCAGTAGAGGAGCATGCCCAGTAGAGGAGCATGCCTAGTAGAGGGTGCACGGCCTGGACCGCGTCCACGAGAGGACACGGTGAGAAGTGAACTCAAATTCAATGGTTGACGAGTCATCGTACCTGAATGTGTTGGGGATGCAGAATAACCAGAAGAAGAAGATTGGGAGGTGTTACAGTCGATAACTAGCTGTTCGGTTTGTGGTTGAACAGTGACCTGTCTTCGAGTGGATCACCTAACTGCTACACGAGGTAGAGGTACCCCTTCAGAGATGGGGACTTCCCCTGGCTGTCCGGCTAAGGTGACCCCTGTGTTGGATCTAGGATTCCTTGACTGGGGAGCAGTTGACATCGATGCTGCGCTTGTGCTCGGGTTAGCCAGCCTGCGATCTATGAAACTTCTATAAACGGGATCGTAGCCCAAAAGAACGCTTGCGTCGCGACCCCGACCAGCCGTCAACGTGCCAGGTACCCCTTTGTATCTAAGGATCCTGTTGATCTCCTCTGTTCGGACGTAACCAGGCTCACGTCTGGGGCATGTATTTGCATTTTCCCCTGCAAATTTAGAAAGGGCAAACGTAAATCGAACACTTGTTGAAATTTGGAAAGTAAAACAGTAGAAATAAGACGAAAGCGAATCAGGAGCATACGTGGGTAGCCCCATACGTGGGGGCAATGGAATCCCACCACTTAGTCATCTTCCCCTCTTGGCTCAAAAGCTCCGGTGACATATAGGAAATTCATCTCGTGATCACGAGCAGAATCTGGCAAGTTAAGCACGAGACGCTTTTCTGCCTTCCTTACTTTGAAGTAGTAGGTGTTGTACTCAGGGTTTACTACGATATTGTACCACCATTGGATATCCCAGATTCCAATTTGGGTCCCTAAAATCCTATTTAGGGCCACTATCCCCATCACTAATCTGAAAAAATTAATGGATACTTGCATAGGAGTAAGCCTATACCAGTTTAACACTCGTCGAAGTAATGGGTCGAGGGGGAAACGAACTCCACCCTCGACAATGGCTACGATGGGAATTCCCATCATCTCCCACGTGCCAACATCTCTATCTGCTCCAAGGGGAGCAAGTTTGAGTGCAACATTGTCAGGAATGTTATATTTTGTCCTAAAGGCCACCATGGCAGTAGGGGTCTCACAAAGGTGTCTGAACTTGCCTGGTTTGGGTTCCTTACCGCTCTCATCCGCCATGGATGTATTCAAAGAAAGGTACGAGTAAAACGAAATCAGAAAATAGGTACGATTAGAACCCTAAGGGTGACAGGATCTGAGAATGAAGATCTCAGAAATAAACGAGAAGAATGGGGAATGAGAGATCTTACGATGATTGCGACCGTCGTTGGAAATACAAACGGGAACTACGGGCGGCGGTAATGGCTGAAACAGAGCTCTCGCCTGAGTTTCAAGAGAGAGAAATAAATGATCTGGGTTTTGATTAAAATAAAATCGGAAAAATCCCTCTTTTTGGGTATAGACGTAAAAGGTGGGAGACTGAGTGTCTCCTCTCACTCCGTTAGGGTGAGAAGTAACGTATTGAGGAATCTATTAGAAAGCCGTTTTAACGCCGTCCAATTCGAATTAAATGCAAAACGTACGAATTACGCCATGTGGAACCCGTGCTTCGAGAAAGCATGATGAATAAACCGCCAAAAATCAAATGGTCATCAATGCTATATCTGCACGGGACATCGTGAAGCTCGGCCTAAGGTTTGTCCTTTAGAAGCTTTACCCATTGGACCGAGCAGTTCCATTGGGCAAAGCTGGGGAGCAATTGTAGGGTCATATTCCCAAAAAGGTATAAACGTGAGCCGAACACGTGATGGAAGATGTGCAATGAGAAAAGTGATGAAAGGCACCATGACGATAGGGGACGGTGACCCGAAGTATGCACCGAACAGAGGACTGTTCGGGAACAGGGATATAAGATATCCTAGTACAAATACAAGCTGTTCGGCTGGATAGGTTTGTATCCAAAATAGTAGCACTTATAGTGCAGTCTGTTCGGCAAAAAGCATGCCGGACAGATAGAGTCCTTGATAAATAGCTTTAAGAGATAAGGCGGAGGCAGTATTCAAGGAGGAGTGTCCAATATCCAGTCGGGATAAGCGATGGGATAATCCTATTACGGAACGAATTCCGTAAAGACGAGACTCCTAATAAGAAGTACCGAACAGATGGAGTTATCGATAAGGGACTACATCTTAAGTGATAAGACGGTGGGAATGTTCCAGAGAGGGAGACCCCGTATTCAGATAAAGATAAGTTTAAGAACAGTCCTATTATGGAACGAATTCCATAATAAGGAAAATCCTTGCAAATAGAGGATCTTAGTTGATTAGGGCACGAGAGTCCCTAGAAAGCCAAGTCCCCTGTACGGGATAGGAGTCCCGGGGTGATGAGGATGCTTGGAGGACAAGCAGATCTATGTCTATAAATATAAGATAAACCTAGAGGCAAAAGGTACGCAATACATTGCATGCATTACATACTTTCCTACTGATAATTAGGGTTTGAGACCAGTACGAGATACTAACTTAGGCATCGGAGGGCCTTTGGCACGAGAGGCAGAGATGCGCTCACCCCTTGTCTGTCTTGCAGATTAGGTTTCCGGCGGAGGCATAAGGGTATCAACTAAGAGTCACGTGGATCCATTACGAAACAACAGTGTTCCAGGTACTCTCTGTTTTTCTGCACCTACACTATGTGCTATATCCTACCTACATGTTACTGCTTTCTGCATCTCACCATGCGTCTCATCCATGTCATGCAATCATGCTGTCTGTTTCAAGTGTTGTGCTTCTTAAGCTTGCTCGCGCGGTCTTCGGAAGGTTGCCAAGACCCGATGAAGAATCATGCACCCTAGTGTATGTTGTCTAAACTATACGAGTCCTTGGAACAATGAGACTTTGGGAAATCAAAACATACTAAGTCTTTGACTAACGCCTAATCAAAGATTCAACGGAGAATAAGGAATAGCGAGGAAACAATGCCGTGACGCCACGTCACTTACACCATTTCGGCTAATGGCGCCATGCCACTGACGCCACTTTGGTTATGGTATCACGTCATCTATACTAAGCTATTCCAAGTTCAAAATTGAAATTTCGAATGAGGACTAGTCGAATACTTAGTTTATTTTGACATCTCTTAGAACCTGTCGTTCTAAACATAGGATACACCTTAAAAGAAATTCTGAGGAATGAGGCAACCTTCGAAAGACCGTAATCTTATCCCGGTTGCACATCTCACCTTGCATCTTATGCTATCCATTTGCTTTCGGGTAGAACTCTTAGACTCGCTTGCGCAGCTTGTTTAGGATTGCCTAGACCGATGAAGAGTCGTGCTTTTTAAAGGCACGTTGTTGGAATTATTTAGTCCTTGGAACGATGAGGTTATAGAGATATCGAATTTCATTAAGTCTTCAATACATTTTTCAATCATGGATTCAATGAAAATCAACGAAACAATTAGGCTACAATGTCATGATACCCACACCACTCAGGTTATAGTGCGAAGTCACTTACACCGCTTAGGCTAATGGCGCCATGCCACCTACGCCACCCCGGTTACGGTATCATGTCATTTACGCCAAACGGTTTTTGAAACCAAAACAGAAATTTCTGGTGAAAAATGTTGAAGACTTAATTTGTCTTTGTAACGCCCCGGATTTTGGGTACGTTAAATAGACATTTTATTGAATAAATTAAGGAGAGTCTAGCTCATTATTACAACATAAGTCTCACAAGAGTATTTTTATTCAAATGAGGGGATAATCTAAGGTTAACTACTGCTCCGCCTCTTCCTCCATCCTTGCAAGCTCCTCGGCTCCAAAGGCTTCCAAGGTGTACTGTTCCTGCTGCTCATCTATAAAATCTGACACATTATACCAGCGTCGCGATTATAATATGTCGGGGTCACCAAAAGGTAACACCGTGAGCTCTGAAGCTCAATAGAATAATCCAACCCGCTAACCCATAACTTACAACAAAGAGTCATATAAATGATTACACATGCTCATTAAACAACATAATTAACCATGATACATCCACAATCACTATCTTGCTTACGTTGGTGTCATGCCTTTCTTGGTTCTCCTACGCGACTCATCGTATTGTGTCACCATTTTATTTTAAAAAATCATTTCTCATTCAACGGGCTACCAAGTCCGGCCACGTTACAAAATCTCGCATTGGCTCCTCTCCGCGGATAACCAAGCCCAATTACCAATGAAGCTACCACGTCCGGCTCCATTAGCAATCTACACAAAGGGGCTACCAAGTCCGGCCTCATTGTGGTTTTCGCAAGTCCGAACAAAGGGCTACCAAGTCCGGCCACCTTGCGGGTTTTCACAACTCACATAAGGCTACCAAGTCCGGCCATTATGTAGTCTCAAAATCCTTTTTATCCATATCAACCACTCCTTAAGTGTCATGTTTCTACTTTTTGGTTTTCGTGTCTCGTAATCATGCATAGACTCCGCGGCGGGACAAATCACTTTAAAGAAATCTTGAAACTAAACTAGCAAGATCATCCAACTCTATATTACCTAATTGTACTCAAATTATTTCTTAAAACCACTTATGTTTTATCAGTAACAAGTAGTGCATACATGTTCATAATCATCCTCAAGACAATAATATATTATGAAAAAAATCCATTCTTTCTTCCTTTGTGGGATTTAAAACAACATGTGGTTATTGGCGTAGAGATTCATTATTTGACATGCTCATTCTTCTTTAGTACTGTAGTAAAACAAGTTTTTGCTAACTAGCTTTGATACCTTAACCGTTTAACTCATGTTTAGAAATTTACTATACATACTTAAGGTAAGTATAATCCAAGCAAGTACATAGCATGTCCATAACCATTACTTAAAGCATAACGCCACATGTGCGGACGCCCTGGGTGGTAATCCACCATATGCTTTGTTATAATACCACAAGTAATACAAGCAATGGAATATAAGCTTATAGTTAAGTTAAAAGATCAACATGCGATTACTTCTACACGACGTTATATCTTAAGTCGATTCTAATCATGCTTAATCATCCGATATTAAGTTTACTAACTATCATGCATCCAACGTTCTAAAACATAAACTATCATTATCATGCATACTAACTAACATAAGTACCTATACTTTGGAGAAATGGGTACGGAAGATTCTACCTTGATCCGAAACTAGTCGGGGCCGAATTAGCTAGGTTGGAATTTCTACGGACGGAGTAACGGCTTAGGAGGTGGCCTTCGTTAGCTTCGAAAGAGAAAGGTTTCTCTCGAAACTTGATCTTGACTACTAGACTACTACTTTTGGATCGAAAGGGTGGTCGTAGGGCGGTTTAGTGGCGGCACTAGAGGTGTTTCTTGAAGCCTAGGGAAGAACCTCAAGAACACTCAAGAACACTCAAGAACAAAGCTAAACTACAAGAATACTTATGCTTCCTAGAGAGAAGTTGGAGGTTGGAATGGTGTGAGTTAAATGAGAAGAATGGAGTCCTATTTATAGGCAAGCAAGGGCTCTCCCTCCCCCTCAATGGCCGGCCTTCTCTCTCTCTCCAAATCCCATGGATTTTGTCATGATCCAAGTGATGTCATGCCTTGAAAGACCATCCAAAGACCTTCCTTGTTCTTCCTTCCAAACAAGGACTAGGTTTAATCTATTCTAATGGGGTTTTGGTCCAATCAAGTCCTTGGAAATTATAGGAAAATGGTTTTGGTTGTCCTTTGGAGTGAAAGCACAAGAAACCCTAGATTTCATGGTACATTGTGATGCAAGAAAGTCTAGATTCGGTTTGTACTTGGATTGCACACATCACTCTCTTTCTCCCTCTCCCATCCGAATTCTCTCTCTCTCTCTCTCAATCTCTCTCTCGGCCTCTCTCTCCTCCTCTCTCTCTCTCTCTTTGGTACATTGGACTATGTATATTTATATATATATATACAACTATATACATATACAAGGACAAGATGGCCTATGCTAGGTCAATCCACTTGCACACATATCACACACTCTCTCTCCCTCTCCATCCGAATTCTCTCTCTCTCTCAATCTCTCTCTCGGCCTCTCTCTCCTCTCTCTCTCTTTGGTACATTGTACTATGTATATTTATATATATATAACCACATATATATATAATAAAAGGACAAGATTGGGATGACAAAGGAAAGAGTGAGGATTTAGGCTTGGAAGGATTGTACAAGAATTGAAAGTGTATTTAGGACATTTAGTACATAGATTTTGTAGGAAAAGATCACTAAGGTACAATGGAAGAGCTAGGTCAATTCAAGGTACCACCTCCCTCCCTCTCTTTCCTTCTCTCTCTCTCCCTCTCCCTCTCTCTCGGGTCTCTCTCTCTCTCCTCTCTCGGCACTCTCTCTCCTCTCTCCCTCTCTCTCTCTCTCTACCACTTGTTTGTACTATAAAAGAGTATACAAATAATAATATATATATATGTACTTTGGGTTATTCATAAAATCACATTTTTAAGTAATATGGGTTTTTCTAATTATTGTATTCTAATACACACATGCACATATACAATATAACATATATGCATATCTATATATATATATATATAAGTATATACATATAATATGTAAAGTCTAGTACTTCTCAATCTAGGCTAGATATGGGAGAATCCCATATCCAATTAAGTATTCTACTTCATCCAAAGTACTATGTACTAACCTAATAATCTAATGAACAAATCTTATTTTATTGGATTTCACACATGCCAAATCTATTAATTAAATCATTCTAGCACATGATTGTCAAGACTAACTATTATCCAAAGGATAATACTTTCCCTAGCGGTTAATAACCAATGGGTAATAATGGCTAGGATTCTAGTCTATCGTCCAATGGTTAATAAAATTCCTAACGGTTATTATCCAACGGTTAATACTAAGTGTAATACTTTGTAATTAAGCACTAAACTAATCTAATCTCGTACTTAGGAGATGAATCAAGGTTTACCTATTGAACAATGGGTAAAGAAATGTGAGTCAACGCCAAGGCAAGGCGTGAGCGTGGCCCAAAGCAGACCGGTGGCAAAGCGGTGGCCAGCGGTGGCCAAGCGGCCCGGTGGCAAAGGCGGTAGCCAGCGGTGGCAAAGCGGCCGGTGGCCAAAGCGATTAGCCAAAGCGACCCGATAGCTAGCGGCCAGCACCGTGGCAAAAGCGGTGGCCAAGCGACCCGATGGCTAGCGGCCAATTGGCGGCCAATTGGCGGCCAGCGACCGGTGGCCAAGTAGTAGCCAGCGGCGGCAGCGACACTGTGGCCAAGCGGTGTGGCGCGCCAAAGCGACCTCGTGCGGTGGCAAGCGTGAGCATGGCCAAGCGGCGTGAGCATGGCCAAGCGGCGTGAGCATAGCCAAGGCGTGAGCATGACCAAAGCGATGTGCGGCCTGCAAGCAAGGCGACGGCCAAAGCGGCGTGAGCATGGCCAAGCGTGAGCATGGCCAAGGCGGCGTGAGCGTGGCCAAAGCGGCGTGAGCATGGCCAAAGCGACCCACAAGCAAAGCGGTGGCCAAGGCAGCGTGAGCATGGCAAAGGCGAAGCAAGCGTGACTTCGATGCCAAAGCGGCACGATGGCGGCGAGCGAGCAACCGACAGCGACCAGCGCCTAGGCGGCGGACCGACAATGAGCGGCGCCAAGGCAAGCGAGCGTGACGGCGAGCCAACGGCAAGGCAAAGCGGCGTGACGGGCCGACGCCAAGGCAAGCGAGCGGATGCCAAAGCGAAAGCAAGCGCGGCAATGACCCGGCGCCAAGGCGACCTAGCTAGCGAAAAGTGTCAAGTCAACGGTCAAGGCAAAGGCCGAAAATTAACCACTTTGGCATCGATGCAACGCTCTAGGTTAGGGAAACGTAACTAAGCCAGACGGTAGTTAGGGTTGGCTAACTAATCGGTTAAAAGCTAACTATGCTTGCTAAGTAGGATTTCCAGCCAAGAAAATAAATTCTAGGATTTTACTACAATTACTAAGTAACTATACCAAGGTCTTAATAGGCATACTCGTCTTTTAGAGAATGACCTTAATGCCTGGGCGATGAATTCCAACCTCCTAATTCATAAACCTAATTATGACGGATTATTAATCGCAAAAAAGGGATTTATAAAATAAAGAATTTTCAAATATAACAATAAAATTTTTATCAGTCAATAACGACCGATTTTTGGATGTTAAAAAAGAAATCCAAGTATTAAAATAAAAATTCAAATTTTTAGCGAAATTTTTATTGGCCAAAAATCAGGGTCGTTACAGTCTTGATATCTCCCAAGTCTTGTTATTCCTAATCAAAGGATACACATTCAAAAGAATCTCTGAGGACTAAGGCAATCCTTCATAGATTGTCATTTCTTGAGTCGAGGTCTAGGAGACCGTAAATCCATGGAGTTTGGGACAACTCCGGTGTTTGCCGTGCCCGAACGGCTCCTTCTAATTCAGTTTAGCCTTAAGTGCATTTTCCAGCAGTCTTATTGCTCTGTCTCGGATGGTCTTAGATAAGGAGATTGGCTCTGATTCCCAACGTATGGAATTTAACCTGCCTGACATCGACCTACCCGTGACTGTTGGAACTATCTGTAAAGTTTGATCCCTTGAGTCGACGATGACAACACGTGAATAACAATTCTTTTATTCATACATGTTTTTTTCAATAAATCACAACAGGGGCACATTCTGAGTTCGCTTCTTACTTTACTGTCAGCACTAGGCCATCCATCCTATAACAAAGCCATACCCTCATAAACCCAGAATTTGCGGGGAAGATATGGAACAAACGGTGGAAAATTTGAATGGGGAGTATTCGAACGGGGACAGTCAACAGGGAATCTGAATGAATTGGATCAAATCTGAACTTCCATCCGACAGATGGGTGAGCGAACAGACAACCAGATTACCCAGTTGATGCTCATGATAACCGGGGTTGCCAGACGACTTCCACCTCCTCAAAATCCAGAAACACCCCTTGAAAATAACCATGAACCACCCCCTGAACCAAACCCCCAAAGCCCATAAATGGCCGCCATCAAAGCCAAATTGGCCCAACTTGAGCAGTCCTTAGCCAGAAGCGAAAGAATAACCTCAATTGGTTTCGACATCGACAAACTCTGCCTCTTCCCAAATGCCAGACTACCCAAGAAATTCAGGCCAATCGACTTTGCTAAGTTCGACGGAACCGGTGACCCGAAAGCACACCTGATTGGCTACATTGGGGCACTTTCCATGTGGGGTGTGGAGAAAGACGCCATGGCCGAAATGTTCGCTCAAACACTAGTTGGGCATGCCCTGCACTGGTCCACTACCCTGGAAATGAAGAAGAAGAGATCTTGGGAGGACATCTGTGAAGCTTTCGTGGCCCAGTTCGACTACAACATCCAACTTGAGGTCACCATCCTAGAGTTGAAATCAACAAAGATGGAACTGGAGGAGTCTTTCATGAATTTTGTCCGAAGATGGAGAGCAAAGGCTGTTCAGATGAAGGACAAACCCTCTGAGAAAGATCAAATTTGGATGATTGTCCGAAATCTCTAGCCCGCACTTGCCAAGCACATGATCCTAGCTCAAGCCTCTTCCGACTTCAAGACGTTCTTTGAAACAAGCCTGGCAGTCGAAGAAGCCGTTCAGTTGGGCATCCTCGAAAATACTGACAACCCCAAGGCCTTCCGCGCCTTCCACCAAATGCCCGGTCACGCTACCAATGACTGTCATCGTCTAATTGATGACGAAAGCATCCTAATGCCGAACCTCAGTTTTGAAGGAGAATTTTGAGTGCAGTAAAGTCAATCCATGAATGGAATCTATCACGAGTTGGGGAAATTTCTGAGTTTCAAGCTAGTCGAGTCTTCGTCTTTCAATTTTGAGTCAGTTTGTACTTCGAGTCTTTTATGCTTTTGTGTCTGTACGTTTTCAAATTCAAGTTTGTAGTTAAAAAAAAAAAACAAAAAAAAAAAAACAAAACCAAAAAGAGAGTCAGTTTCGTAGTCCCGAACTACGTTATGACCTGATTCCTTTGCAAGAAGGATACGTAGGCAGCCTCATCCTGAGGCCCGGTCATGTTCGTTTGAGTTGATTCCAAAATTCGGTCACGATCTTTTGAGTCGATCCTTTGTGGGTCAGTCCCGTCTTTTGAAGTTAATGGCAAGCTTCTTGTGTCAAAATTGTGATGATAAACTTGTGTTTTGTGATAATCCCTTAACTTGGAATTGTTTTTCACCATCAATTAAGGAATCAAAGCACGAGATACTTCACCCTTGCAAGAAGAAGAATTTCATGGGACCACTCCCTGACGCCGTCGAGAAGCAATGCCTTGGCCCGAGAAAAAGATCGCTAGATCAAAAAGTCAAGATGAGATCTAGGTAAAAGTTAGAGTATACAAATCTCTTGGCTTGCATCTAGGATCTAGTTATCAAGTTGTGCAATTCAAAATGAAGAAAGGCATTCTTTTCTCTTATCAAACACTTGAAGATATATATCCATTGATACCCTATTTGAGCCTAAATCAATTTCTTTGAAAGAACCTAGCTAAGCAGCTATCCCCCCACACTGGGGTGAAATAAGGAAGACAAATGTGCCAAACACATGGTTATCATCTGCGCATCAGAACTCGAGACGAGAAAGTGCCAAATACATGGGCACAATGAGATGCAAAACTTCGAAGAAAAATCAGGGAAAGCTCAAAATCAACACAAGTGCCAAACACATCGGCACAACAAAGTGCAAAGCAAATCAAGTAAAAGAAGGCGCCTATCAAAAGCAAAAGGGCGCAAAAATATTCAAGATAGCTGCTAGCTCTCGAAACCCAAAGAAAATGAAAATTCTTGAGCCTATTATCCTTTCTTTGTTAAGCCATGTAGAGACTCGTAAATTTTTTCTATTTTCTTTAATCGTTTATCGCATAAAAGAGTCGTATTATTATTTAAGTTATTCGAATGTTAATGGGGGTGTACGGATATACGTATTCAGATGTGTATCGGACCCTAGGAAAATGGTAAAATGTTAGTTTTGATGTTGTGTTGATGTGTGGAAGTGTTGGTATCAAGTTGGGTTCGTTCCGGAGTCCGTTGAAATTTTTCACTTTTCTGCCTTTTTGGTACCGGTACTGGCCATTTCTCAGTACAGGTACCTACTGTCCAGTGCATGTTGAAATTGGCACTTTGAAGGCTTTGGTACCGGTACCCCCTTTTTCTCAGTACCGGTACCTGCTGGGTTTTTCTGCACTTTTTCAGCACGCTTTTGGGACATTATAAATACCCCCTTTTGTCATTTTTCACTCTAAAACTCACGAACCAGACCTGGAAAACCCTCCTCTCACCTACCCAACCTCAATCTCACCCAAAATTCTCGATTTCAACCGAGATCCTCGGGTTTCCAACTTCAAATCACTCGAATCTTGCATTTTGGAGAACAAGGGGTAAGTTTGTGTCCATGTTTTCACTTCCTGGACTCTCACCCACGTTTTTCCCTCTCTCCTCTCGACTACTTGTTGATTTTTGCTTGTTTATCGTGTTTTTGGATAGTATTTGTTCTAGATCTTGTATCCAAGCTCGGGTGGAACTTATTTTTGGAGGATTCAAGCGTTTAGCTTTCGGTAGACTTAGTGTTTTGCTCACCATTGTGGTAGGGATTTCTTACTCTTGTTATGCGTTTATGTGATGATTATGTGCTTAGATCGTGTTTTGTTTCGTGCTTGAGGTTGGGTTTTACGTTTTGGTCGAACTTGGGAATTTCAGCCCGTTTTTCTGAGTTTCAGCCAACTTCAAACGGCCATAACTTCTTCGTCTGAAGTCCGTTTCATGAAAATTTTATATCGATTCGAAGGTCTTGAAGTCAACTTTCATTTGCCGCTAGAATCACCTGAAAACTCTTAGTACACAGAAAGTTATGACTATTTGAGTAGAGGTGTGTCGAGCTGTCAATATCGATTGGTTAGTTCTAAGATTGTTTCGTTCTATGTGATGATTCCTTATATGATTAAAGCATGTTTAAGTCACTCTCGAGTATGGTTGCTTGTGTCTTACGACTCGTTGTTTGATGTTAGCTCTTGGAACTTGTTAGACTATGATGTTGATATGGTTGGTTGGAGACAGTACCGTAAGGTTGATCGGAGTACCGTGTGCGGTTAGGGGTTAAGTGGTGAATATTACGATTAGACATGAATTTGTTTAGTGATCCGATGGGACGTGCTTGTAAATTTGTAAAGCATTGCATGATGATAAATGAAGTGACGTGAACGTGGAAGATGTTGTCTTCATGTATTAGGGTTGATTATGTGTGTGTGTATGTGTTAGTTGATAGTTTTTAAATTGAGGGTCCTGCTACGCAAGGGGTGGTAGTGCGGAGACTCTAGAGGGCCCGTAAAGCAAGGTGTGGAAGTGCGGAAAGTAGTGCGGAGACTCTAGAGGGCCCGTAACGCAAGGTGTGGAAGTACGGAAACCCAGGTGGAGAGAATTCACTATATCGTACGCAAAGGGTGGTGATATAGTTGAATGTCTCGCCGGAGAGAATTCATTGTATCGTTCGCAAGGGGTGGTGATACAGTTGAATGTCTCACATGATGAAGAGAATTTTGGTTGACCTTAGAGATCTATGTTGATGTTTGGATTGAATGTTGCTTGGGATGGTGATTGTCGAAAAAGAGAATGAAATGTTGATTTTATCAAGGTTTTATTAAAGAAAGCAATTTGAGTTAAAAATCCTCCGGTATTCCTGAGCGAATCATCGGAGCTTGACCCGTGGTGGTCTTGTGTTTTCTTGAAATTGTTTTGAAAATTCAAAAGGGAAGCTTATGAATGAGACTCTACGGTAGATGGTATGAAATGAGAAGGTGTCTGTGGCGTTCGTTCGGAAAATTATTAGATGGTTGAACTATGATTGTTATTTGATCGATTGATACGAGTTTCGATGCTACTTCTAGGTCACGTGTGGATGGTTAGGGTTATCTCCAAAATGTCCGAAATCTCGAAGTCTAAATTTGTTAGTTCATTGTGGTAATCCCTCTTGTGTTCTATGTTCGTTTGTTGAGTCTCGTTTGCGTTTGGTCCATAATTCATCGTATTTTCATATAACTTGAGTATAGAACTCTCTACTGGGCTAGTGTAGCTCAACAAAATCCTTCTTTTCAGGTTCAAGTCCCGGTCTATAGCTTGCAAGCATTGAGTGCTTGGATGAAGAAGAGTATTTTTTTTGGAAGCTAACTCCATCGGTCATTTAGTCTTCTTTGTAATCATTATCCTTTGGTTAAAGATGGCTATGTAACTAATAACTTTGAAATTTCTTTTGACTAAACCGTTGTAAATTCAAGGAAAACTTGTTCGTACTTGTACTTAAGTTAATTTGGGCCATGGTGCCATGGATGTAATTTTCTAAACTTGGGGACTTTGTTCGTAAATCAAACAGGTGGAAGACTCTTTTGGGTATTATCTATGATATGCGAGAGACTTTTATTAAGAATGGATTTTTTATTTATGTTGAAAATCGAGGACGTGACAAATTGGTATCAGAGCGTTAGGTTTGAATACTTTGAGACCGTGGGGAGACTTTTAGTCTCATGGGTTCAAAAGTCATCGCATATTTTAACAAAAACTGTGTGTGCTTGCATGACCGACGTTTGTTCATGGATGTGGCTTTGCATTTACGTTTACTCGGTTAGGTGAATGCTAGTGACCCGTGTTTGAGAAGAATGGGAGTTTGACTTGTATGTAGGGGGTGTAGCAACGTTTGTTGTTATTGTTGTGGTTTTCGCTGGTAGACTTGCTATTGGATTCTATGTGGTAAGATGCCTTTTAGTTGAGCAGGAAAGTTATGAAGAATTGTGGTCGTTATGCGTAGTGGCGAGGTCGACACGTGAGAGATGATATCCGTTAGTATGTGATAGAAGTGTTAGACAGTTAGTAAGAATTGTGAACTAAGTACTTGATGTAGTTTGTTTGGATTGTGCAGATTACTTGTTAAATTTAAAATGCTTTAAGTAAATCTTTATGTGAAGTGAGGTGTGACAGGAACATAGTTTGTCCAGAAAGTGAGTGAGATGTATCATAGCTAGAGGATTGAACCAGTGAGTAACTTAAATGTGTGAAAGGATGATGTTTTTGTCGTGGTAGGGATTTTGGCTTGTTATCGTTATGGTAGTCATCGAGGTAGTGATATTAAGTATAGATAAGATAAGTTGAGCCTTTGTAGAGGGTTGTAAGTATCTGAGGTTGATATAGGAGGATGAGAGTTATAGGTAAATGTCTAGATACTGTATGTGTCTTATGGACACCCAGGCGACTACCGATGAGATCCAGTTGGAAGAGGCGCTTGATCACCGCCCCTTCTAGATGGAAGTCTCGGAAAGTCAATTGGACACTAGGATTGTGCATAGGGGGCTAGATCTCTAGGTTTGAAAATAGAAATAGATGGTTGTATATAGGAATCTTGTAAGAGGGACAACAAGACTTGAGGTGACCTATATCGGTGTGACTTGAGCCGAATGATTGATGTATGTGCGTGGCGAGAGGCTTATCTAAAGTGAGGACGGTACAAATGCGAACTGTTAAGGCTAACAATGAGGTGAAGTGTAAAAGGTGTCCCGAGTGGGAATGGTAGGAACCTTGAGGGCTTAAGCAAGTGGAGGAATAATATGTTGTAAGTTGAAGGATTGGAGTGCAGAGATCGTGTGTGGAGTGTAACCAAGTATGTAAGCTAGACTAATGATAGTATAGGACATGTTCAAGTGTGCCATTGAGAGGATGAGTCTGTTTAAGAAAAATTAAGAAATAATGGTGACATCAGAGATGGTGGTGGTAATGGAAGTTGTAGTTCATGAGGTTGAGTGTAAAGGCGGCGAATACCTTTGAGGGATATCGAGATTAACATGATTACTTGGTTGAGGGGAAAATTGTGAGCTGTGAAGCGTGTGGTGAGTGGAACCGTTAGAGATTGTTGCTGTGAATGAGATTAATTCTTAAGTAATGAAGTAGTTGGAGTTCACTACTACAATAAAGCATAACAATCACAGCAATTGGCAGTGATAGTTAGTCTTCTATCACACTCCTCCTACCGTGATAGATGTGAGTGTGATAGTAAATGACGCTCTTTTATCACGGTTATAAACCGTGATTGAAAGTTAGAAACCATCACACCCAAAAAGCGTGATCTTTTCTAGCAAAAACTGAGATGGAAACTGCTCTGCGTGTTGTTTGCCCCGTTTTTTATCACACTCCTCTTGAAAAACCGTGATTGTATGTAAATAACAATCACTACCAAAAACTGTGATCTTTCATGTCTAAAGAGTGAGATGAAAAATAGTTAGGTGTGATCTTTTCTGGTTTTTAGATCACGGTTTTCATCTAAAACCGTGATTAAATGTTCTTTATCATCACAGTCAAAAAATGTGATTGAAAGATGCATCTTTTTTTTTTTTTTGTACATTTAAAAAATGCCCAATAATAAATACACGTAAAATATGTATTCAGCCCGTAGCTATCTTCTCCAAAACAAAAGACATAGCAATACGAAATATGCATAACTGATATTGCATCTTGCACAAAAACAAGTCATAGATAGAAACATCGTGCCGAAAGCCTACATTGAATTAATCTAACATCAATCAAAATTTTTGAAAATGAAGAACAAAAGCTTAACAATAAAAAGGACAAAGAAAACTAATTGAACCAACCACAAGCATGGAGTTATGTCCTAAGCTACAACGAATTCATCATTCTCTGAAGCCAATTCATCTTGATGCCCTGAGCAGCCTTGATTTCTTTGTGATGCAGATAGGTTCCCTGAAAGAAAACCACCACAGGTCATATACTTTATTGGAGAAAGCAACAAGAAGAAGCTACCTCAAACTAAGTGGATAAAACCAAAAGCACAGATAACATCTACCTAATATTGATCTCCATCGTGTCATAATATGAGGATAAAATAAATCACCACATTGAACTCCCTGTCAACCTACCTAAGGTGTGAGCGGTACCATACCATCTCAGTAGCAGGTACAATACTTTTGAATTAGGGATTTCATACAAACAGAACCATAATTTTTCGGCCAGGGATTTGCAACATCACAGAGTGTCGTCCGCCTCTTATTTTAACTTTCTTCCTGTGTTTAAGATTTTTCCCGGGTTCTCCTGTCACAAACTCCTATCCTTTGTTCTTTCCACGATAAAAGTTTTCCAACAGCCGATGGAATTTCAAAATAACCAACATGGAGGTAAATCATAACCATAGCTGTTTGTTTGACCAAAATATCTGAGTTGAAAAATTGAATACCATCCAATGTCTTAAACAAACACTTCGTTATTCCTATACCCACTGAGCAAGCCAAAATACCTAGCGGAAAACTAGAATGTTATGAGATTAATTTTAACACAAATGCCAAACAAGTGATGCATGTATATAATTTCACCTTCATACGGCGCTCTCTTAAAGCCAGCAAACCAGCTTCAGTGCATATTGCCTTTATATCAGCTCCAGAAAACTCATCCTTGGTCATAACGAACTCTTCTAAGTTGACATCATCGGCCAACGTCATCCTTGATGTATGTATCTGTATTTCACAAAGGGGTTGCATGGTTACTTCTCACAAACATAGGACCAATGGGATCTTTTACAGTAGCTAATCCTGTATTTGCGTAACAATGTCATCCTTACCGTGAAAATGCGCCTCCTAGTTTTAATATCAGGAAGTGGGAATTCTATCTTCCTATCTATTCTACCCGGCCGAAGCAGCGCTGGATCAAGGGTTTCAATTTTGTTTGTTGCGAGAATCACCTTGACATCTCCTCTGGAATCAAAACCATCTAGCTGGTTCAGCAGTTCCAACATAGTCCTCTGGATTTCACGTTCGCCGCCTGAGTGGGCATCGTACCTGTGGAGCATAAATCATTAAATTACACACACTAATCTTGCACTTTTTTACGGACAGCCCCAACAATTTTTCTTTCATATAGTAGAGTTCTTGGACTTGCCTTTTGGACATAGAAATTCTTAAAGCCAAACCAAAAGCTGATAGTAATAAGACATAAATCAGAAAGATGCTCAATTATCAGAAGAGAGATAAAGGAACCAAGTGCATAAATAACGGGATTAGTCAAGGGATGCTCAGGAACTCCTCAACTCAGCCCATTGCAACCTGATTGTGAATAAAGAAAAAGTTTAAAGCAGATTAAGCAATTTTCCAATCGATTTGTGCAGTGAAATGCTTCTTGAGTCTGGATAAGAGGTCCAGTTTGCAGCAACTCGTATGGAAACAAGAAGCTTTCTAACTGCGGCCTTTGCAGCAGGAAAACAGTAGTAGCAAAACCGCCGTAGAAGGCATGCACACACAGCCACAAACCTACTGGTAACAGAATTAAGAAACGAAAGGAAGCTAGGGACATGCCCCCTAGAAAAGCGTAAACGTTCCAAGGGACATCCCCCCTAGAATAATTTTTTGGTTGTACTATGTTTAAACTTTGATCGATTTTGGATGAAGTGCCTGCATTTCATATGGTCTGTTTAGGCAGAAAAAGGTCTATGAGCACATCACAGAGCGTGGATGAAGTGCCTACATGTCATATGTTTTTATTAGACAGAAACAAGTCTCCATGTACAGAGCATGCGAGCAACATATCAGTGACAACAACAATACTAACAAGAACTAATCCAAAGACTGAGGCTACACCATGTCCAGCATTGCTCCTTTTCCAAGAGTTACTGACAAATCATTGCATGCAGAAGATTATAGTCACAAAGTGATGTTGTCTCTGCTTCTACATGGAGCAATTACTATGTATCAACCAACAACCTACATTCTTGATCAAAGCAATCTAAACAAACGAGGAGCTACTTAGCACACATATTCAAAACTAGAGGACAAGACTTGCAATTAAATTCCTTCCATATAAGTAAGAATAAAGGAAGTTTTGCAGCAAAATATAATACTGACGTAGCTCTTACCATAGCTAGCAGTAATCACGTAGCAAAGAAAAGATGAAGATGAAAAATAAAGAATAGAAATCGAACCTCGCAAAAACCATGGCTGGGGCTTTGAAAGCTCAACCATGAAGCCTCACAATACCCTCTACAGGACGATTCGACGAATTAGGTCTCCGATCTGGCAAGTTAGGGCTCCGATTCGAATGAAGCGATTGAAAATAGAAAGGAAACAAATAAAGAGTTCAAACCTCGCAAAAAACATAGCTAGCGCTTTGAAACCACAACCATGAAGCCTCTCAATCCCATGTGGAGAACGATGCAACCAGTTAGGGCCCCGATATGGTGAGTCGTGAAGCCTTCAACTGTAACCACGACTGTATAGCTTCGATCGAAGCGATTGCAAACAGAGAGATCGATAAGATAGTGATAGAACGCATCGATCGAATGACTAGGAAGATTTCGGTCCATATAGGGAGTTTAGCCGTTGAGATAAGTTTTAATTGAGTGGGTAGACCATTTCTATCAATTGAAGATAAAAGGAATGGAGAGAATGAACGAGGGAAAATTAAAAAGGAGAGGGCGTGTGAGGATAGGGATCGATGAAGATGAAAGCCGTACTGGAGAGGCGGCGTGTGAGGAGGATGAGTAGAGATCGGGTGCAATTAGGGTTTAGTTTGGGCTAAAGTGAAACGACGTCGTTTTGACCTCTCAATTACTTTACCAAGCGCTCCTAAATCAGAAGCAGCGCACATGCAAAAATTTTGAAGTTCCCGCTGGTTTTTATCATAGTTTTTTTATCTCGCCATAAGAGTGAGATCTTTTATCTCACCTTTTTCGCGCGAGTGTTTTTTATCACATCATAAGGGTGAGGTCTTTTTTTTATATCTCACCGCACGAGCGAGATCTTTATAAGTCTTCTATCACACTGTAAGGGTGAGATCTTTTTTCTTTTATCTCGTCACAAGAGTGAGATCTATTATCTTGCTCTTTTCCGTGGCCAAGCACCACTTTTTATCTCAGCTTTTGATTTAAAGTGAGATTAAAAAGTTAGCCTATAATTTTTTATCACGCTTTCACAGAAAACCGTGATATTTGTGAATCTCCTTAGTGTGGTATTTATCTATTATTGTAGTAGTAGTTTTAGAATGTAATGAGAAGTATAGACATGTTGTTAGGAAGTAATGTTGTTGGAATAGAGGAATAATTAGAATTGATAATACGTGTACGTGTGATGTGATGTTTGAGATTATGAATTTGGGAATTATGTGTTTTGCTTTGACTAAATGAATGAAAATGCTTGAGATCGGTAAAATGAATAGACATTGTGTGAAGCATCACGAGATTGGAAAGAATGAAATGACTGTTGGGCTTCCTAAAGCCATGAGTTGTGAAGTAGTGGATACTTGGTGAGTCTGTTGGACACTCGGGGAGTTCGTTGGATACTGAATGAGTCTGTTAATGCGTAAGTATGTTCGGTATTGTGTGAGCTATTAAATTGTACGGTTGGTTTGTTGGAAAATTCTTATATATGAACTTTGTTGCTATTTAGCTTAAACCTACATGTTTGACTTGTCGTGTATTGCGTGGAATTTGCTTTTAATATACAATGTGGAATAAACAATGAAGCATGTGTGGGTGTTTGCTGTGAGAAGTTAGTTTATTTCTTTATTTTTTAGTTGGAATCTGGTGTATGTCTTTTCTTGCATAGCAGCAGTGATATGCGGGAAGCTAAGTTTAAGGAAAACGGTGGATTTGAGAGTTCATGTGAATGGTTCCAATATTATATTGCGTTAAGTTATATAGAAGGGACACGTTACCATAGAAGTGAATTTGAATTTCTCGGACAGGAGTTAGTAGTGATTCTGAGTGGGATGAGAGATGTGGAAAATTGTTGGAATTTTTGTTGTAATGGAATGTTAGAAGGACGAAAAGATGTTTGAGGTCTGTATAGAGTTCATAGGGAAGAGTTATGTGGGTAGATGGAGGTGTGAGTTGGAAATCGTGACTAGCGGTTTACTTTGTGTGTGTTTGGTGTCGGGTCTATCCATAAGTATTACCAATAGAGGCGGATCGATTGTGGGACATGTTGCTTCTGGAGTTGAAAGGAATGTCAATAGCTTTAAGACGTAAGGAGCGTAGTTATGGTGAGTTGGTGTCCATAACTAAGCAGGGGGTGATGATCAATAGAAAGTTTAATCGTTGGATTTTGGGTTCCTTGGTTTTATTACCATAGAGATTTTCGAGATTTTTCTAGACTGATAGTTGGCGTTGATTGGGAAAGGAGAACGTGGAATTCAGAGTTTGGAGAACGAGAGAGAGAGAGAGTAAGTTGATTGAATCTCGGAGTGAGTGTTAGAATTTGAGTGTATGTGAAGGTTGAGATTTCGGGAGATCGATTGAAGGTTGGTGTAGTTCTTGAGGAGAAATTGATGTGCATCCTAGGCATACGAAATCGATTGTTGGGTGGAAGGACCATACCGATAGCGAGAAGTTTTGTGGAGCAAAAGGGTAAGGGAAGGTCAACGTAGGAAAGAAAGGATGAGATTTTGGTTATGAAATTGTGAAATGAGGTTGGGTATTGTGGTTGATGACTTGGCTGGATTTGGTTTTGTAAATTTCGGGACGAAATTTCTTTAAGGAGGATAGAATGTAGAGACTCGTAAATTTTTTCTATTTTCTTTAATCGTTTATCGCATAAAAGAGTCGTATTATTATTTAAGTTATTCGAATGTTAATGGGGGTGTACGGATATACGTATTCAGATGTGTATCGGACCCTAGGAAAATGGTAAAATGTTAGTTTTGATGTTGTGTTGATGTGTGGAAGTGTTGGTATCAAGTTGGGTTCGTTCCGGAGTCCGTTGAAATTTTTCACTTTTCTGCCTTTTTGGTACCGGTACTGGCCATTTCTCAGTACAAGTACCTACTGTCCAGTGCATGTTCAAATTGGCACTTTGAAGGCTTTGGTACCGGTACCCCCTTTTTCTCAGTACCGGTACCTGCTGGGTTTTTCTTCACTTTTTCAGCACGCTTTTGGGACATTATAAATACCCCCCTTTTGTCATTTTTCACTCCAAAACTCACGAACCAGACCTGGAAAACCCTTCTCTCACCTACCCAACCTCAATCTCACCCAAAATTCTCGATTTCAACCGAGATCCTCGGGTTTCCAACTTCAAATCACTCGAATCTTGCATTTTGGAGAACAAGGGGTAAGTTTGTGTTCATGTTTTCACTTCTTGGACTCTCACCCACGTTTTTCCCTCTCTCCTCTCGACTACTTGTTGATTTTTGCTTGTTTAACGTGTTTTTGGGTAGTATTTGTTCTAGATCTTGTATCCAAGCTCGGGTGGAACTTATTTTTGGAGGATTCAAGCGTTTAGCTTTCGGTAGACTTAGGGTTTTGCTCAAAACCTATTGTGGTAGGGATTTCTTACTCTTGTTATGCGTTTATGTGATGATTATGTGCTTAGATCGTGTTTTGTTTCGTGCTTGAGGTTGGGTTTTACGTTTCGGTCGAACTTGGGAATTTCAGCCCGTTTTTTTGAGTTTCAGCCAACTTCAAACGGCCATAACTTCTTCGTCTGAAGTCCGTTTCATGAAAATTTTATATCGATTCGAAGGTCTTGAAGTCAACTTTCATTTGCCGCACTACAAGAAAAATTCCATTGGGTGATGAATGAAAATCGTCACAAATTGCATGTTTTTCGTCACAAATAATATAGATGACGAAAAAAATTTGTCGACTAAAGGTTGTCGAGGATTCCTACCTGGTGACGAAATCTATTTTTCGTCACCTATAGTGCCTTTTGATGACGAAATTTTTCGTCACCAAAAAGTGAATAATTGGTGACGAAATTGTTTTCCTCATCTATTGTGCTTTTTGATGACGAATTTTTTTGTCATCAATTACTCCTTTTGGTGACGAAAAAATTCGTCACCGATGGGTCACATCGGTGACGAAATTTTTTGTTGCGAAAGACGTTTTCTTATGGGAAAAAAATCCTTCTATCTTGCTCCTGCTGGGTTTCGAACCCGAGTCCTTTGAGTTTTTCGCGCAAGCTCTGACCAACTGCACCACACACACTTTTCAGTAAATATTTGAAATATCTAATATATAACATATATGTTTAACATGAAAATATATTTCGAATGTAATTTTGAACCTTTAATATTAAAATTAGCAATTTTGATAAACATGAAAGTTGTAGGCAATTGAGTTATTATTCAAACCCAATTTGAATTATCTCAAATGGAGTTTTTAGTAAAGAGGTATGCCCGAAATACATTTAGTGACAAAGCGCAATTCATAAATTTTGTCACGAAATTCATAAATTTCGTCACAAAAGGTACTCATTTGACGACGAAATATATTTTTCGTCACTGAAAGCATTAAAATGGTGACGAAATTATTTTTTGTCATCAAAGTTAAGCATTTGGTGACGAAAAAAATATTTTGTCACTAAATTGGTCTCATTTGGCGACGAAATATATTTTTCGTCACCAAATAATTATCTTTTGTGACGAAAAATAATTTCGTCACCTTTTTTAAGCTTTCGGCGACGAAAAATGTATTTTGTCACCAAATGGGTACCTTTGGTGATGAAAATATGTTTTTCGTCGCTAAATAGGTATAATTGGTGACGAAATTATTTCGTCACGGAAGTTGTCAAAACAGTGACGAATTTATTTTTTCGTCGCCAAATATACTCATTTAGTGACGAAATTAAATTTCGTCGCCACTTTTTCGTCACCAATTTTTAATTTTCTTGTAGTGCCACTAGAATCACCTGAAAACTCTTAGTACACAGAAAGTTATGACTATTTGAGTAGAGGTGTGTCGAGCTGTCAATATCGATTGGTTAGTTCTAAGATTGTTTCGTTCTATGTGATGATTCCTTATATGATTAAAGCATGTTTAAGTCACTCTCGAGTATGGTTGCTTGTGTCTTATGACTCGTTGTTTGATGTTAGCTCTTGGAACTTGTTAGACTATGATGTTGATATGGTTGGTTGGAGACAGTACCCTAAGGTTGATCGGAGTACCGTGTGCGGTTAGGGGTTAAGTGGTGAATATTACGATTAGACATGAATTTGTTTAGTGATCCGATGGGACGTGCTTGTAAATTTGTAAAGCATTGCATGATGATAAATGAAGTGACGTGAACGTGGAAGATGTTGTCTTCATGTATTAGGGTTGATTATGCGTGTGTGTATGTCTTAGTTGATAGTTTTTAAATTGAGGGTCCTGCTACGCAAGGGGTGGTAGTGCGGAGACTCTAGAGGGCCCGTAAAGCAAGGTGTGGAAGTGCGGAAACCCAGGTGGAGAGAATTCAGTATATCGTACGCAAGGGGTGGTGATATAGCTGAATGTCTCGCCGAAGAGAATTCAATATATCGTACGCAAGGGGTGGTGATATAGTTGAATGTCTCGCCGGAGAGAATTCATTGTATCGTTCGCAAGGGGTGGTGATACAGTTGAATGTCTCACATGATGAAGAGAATTTGAGTTAAAAATCCTCCGGTATTCCTGAGCGAATCATCGGAGCTTGACCCGTGGTGGTCTTGTGTTTTCTTGAAATTGTTTTGAAAATTCAAAAGGGAAGCTTATGAATGAGACTCTACGGTAGATGGTATGAAATGAGAAGGTGTCTGTGGCGTTCGTTCGGAAAATTATTAGATGGTTGAACTATGATTGTTATTTGATCGATTGATATGAGTTTCAATGCTACTTCTAGGTCACGTGTGGATGGTTAGGGTTATCTCCAAAATGTCCGAAATCTCGAAGTGTAAATTTGTTAGTTCATTGTGGTAATCCCTCTTGTGTTCTATGTTCATTTGTTGAGTCTCGTTTGCGTTTGGTCCATAATTCATCGTATTTTCATATAACTTGAGTATAGAACTCTCTACTGGGCTAGTGTAGCTCAACAAAATCCTTCTTTTCAGGTTCAAGTCCCGGTCTATAGCTTGCATGCATTGAGTGCTTAGATGAAGAAGAGTATTTTTTTTGGAAGCTAACTCCATTAGTCATTTAGTCTTCTTTGTAATCATTATCCTTTGGTTAAAGATGGCTATGTAACTAATAACTTTGAAATTTCTTTTGACTAAACCGTTGTAAATTCAAGGAAAACTTGTTCGTACTTGTACTTAAGTTAATTTGGGCCATGGTGCCATGGATGTAATTTTCTAAACTTGGGGACTTTGTTCGTAAATCAAACAGGTGGAAGACTCTTTTGGGTATTATCTATGATATGCGAGAGACTTTTATTAAGAATGAATTATTTATTTATGTTGAAAATCGAGGACGTGACACGCCAAAACCTTGGCCACGTTACAACCTGAATAAAGTCCTTTCAGATTGGAAAACACAAACTTGATAACAAAAATCCTAGACAATAGGAGAAAACAAGAAGGAGGGGCATGGCATTTCGTGGATCCCGTAAGATCCAAGCTGGGGCATTTTCAAAATCCATAGGTTGTCATCAACAATCTGGGGCACGGTTTATGGTAAAAACCCTCGTGTTTTCACGAAACAAGATCAAAGAAAATCCTGAATGAGCATCAATTAAAACAATTTCAAAACCTAGAATGGGAAAATCGCCAAAAACTTGATTTTATCATGACAATTTCAAACGTCAATTGTGGGGGATGCTTGCCGTTTTTCGAACCCTCAAATAATCAAGTTTCTCGTCGAGTCAAATCAAACTCCTCGTCCAGTCAAGATCATCATGGAGAGTCAGTCATCTCATAAATGGTATTTCTTGTCTTTTGAGCCTTGTCCAAATTCACACAAGGTCATCTGTCTAGTCAAGTCATGTTGATCTTGAGGCCCCAACTCGTGAGAGGAATTCCGATACATGGAAGGACCCGCACTTGCATTCATGATAAAACTGGTTGCTGAAACTATCAGTGGAATCAAGGAAAAGAATCAGAACTGAGATCTGTCATTGGGGCATGCGCATCAGGCCAATGTCATCGATCATAGCAAGCACATCAAGACTGGGCCTGAATACTCAAAACTCAAGCCCTGATCAAAGTCAAACTCAAACCAACTCCAGCTCAAGCCCTGGGTCCAGCTCAAACCCAATTTCCATCCAAAGACAAACTCCATCCCAAATCCCAAGGTCCTGAAAATACCACCCCGTTGGCCAAAAATAGTAAAGCAGAAAGGGTACTCGAACATGTCCTCTGTTTTTCAAAAAAAAAAAAAAAATCAATCATCGTCGTTGTCAAAAGTCGAAACAAGGGTCTCACTTTCTAACCTCGACCTCTTATGGTCGTCATCATCTATCATATTTGTCAAAACGACTGGTTGACATGCTGCCATAGATTTGGCACCATCCTGAGGGACATCATTCCATCATCTTTTGCATAGATTTGGCATTGTCCTGAGGGACATTTTTCCATCATCTTTTGCCATAGATTTGGCATTGTCCTGAGGGGCATCTTTTAATCATCTTTTGCCATAGATTTGGCATTGTCCTGAGGGACATTTTTCAATCATCTTCCGCCATAGATTTGGCATTGTCCTGAGGGACACCTTTCAATCGTCTTCCGCCATAGATTTGGCATTGTCTTGAGGGACATCTTTCAATCATCTTTTGCCATAGATTTGGCATTGTCCTGAGGGACATTTTTCCATCATCTTTTGCCATAGATTCGGCATTATCCTGAGGGGCATCATTCAATCATCTGCTGCCATAGATTTGCCATTGTCCTAAGGGAGATTTTTCAATCATCTTCCGCCATAGATTTGGCACCGTCCTGAGGGACATCATTCAATCATCTTCCGCCATAGATTTGGCACTGTCCTGAGGGACATCTTTCAATCAACTTCTGCCATGGATTTGGCATCTTATCGATTACTTGCTTGCTTGTTTTCACGCCTGCTACAGCATGCATGTTTGCATTTGCCCCAAAGAACTACGCTGGTCTGATCCCTGCAAGCGGGGTACGTAGGCAGCTCGAAAGAGTACAACCTCATGTTTCGAATGCTTGTACACCTTTACTTGCATTTGATTTTGAATTAATGATTTAGTAGGGCTCGAATTGGGCTGTCTCAATCTTTGGATGTCACTCGTATCCAGACATGATGCCGAACGCCATCCAAAGAGGGGCAACTGTAAACACCCCAATTTGGACCTATTAATTATCATTAATTTGTGGCCTTGAGGCTCCCCGATGATGAAACGGAATCAAAACAGGCCTTGGACGAACTTGGATGATGCTTCATGGACTTTTTCAAAACCAAAATCCTCTTTTTTGCAACACCCTGAGGGTAAAATTGGGACACATTTCAGCATATAAAATACCTTTGAATGAGACCAATTGGGTTTGAAAGAGGACTTAACGAGCTTTCTAACGCTTCGAAAAACACCAAAAACCGAGTTCGGGAGTGTCCGTGGGACAGTAGAAATCTCTTTTCCAAAAGATGCTCGGGAACACTCTAGAGCGCTCGGGACTGCCACTCTAGAGCGCTTGGGAGTGTTAACAGACCAATGCATGTTGAGCTTGGCTTTGACCATGGCTTTTTAGGCTTTTCAGGTCTTTCAACGTTTAAACCTGGTCTTACCTGAGTATGCAAGTCTGGCAGGGCATCTCATGATGCCATTTTTCCCCACCAAAACCATTTTCCATTTTGATTTTCTTTGATTTTTTAAGTTTCCAACTTATTTTTCCTTCCCCTATATATACCCCTCCATTCCACATACAAAAGGGGCACGAAAATCACTCCCTCCCTATGCTTTTCTCTGAGATTTTCAGCCTCTAAACCTCTCTTAAATATTTTCCAAAACTTGTGTTTTCAAAGGAAATTTTCATACAATCTTCAAGTGCTTCAAAAGCTTCAAATCTCTAGTCCATCTACTCCATTTTTCTACTGTTTTCTACCCATTCTCAAGCATCCAAGTCAGTCCAAGAAGTTAAGTTCAAGCACAAAAGGTATAAACACCTCCATTAGGCCACTGCTTTTCCACTTCTGAGGGGGATCAAGGAGCTCATACCAGTTCCTCATACTGGTTGTGAGCTCATTTGATCTTAATTTAGCAACAAGAGCAAGAGGAACACAAAGAAGCAAACCTTTTTCTAGGCACTGTGTTCACTCCCGAGCGCTCGGGACCATTTCTGAGCGCTCAGGAGTGATGCTGCCACTAAAGCCCTAGTTTGTTCATTATGTATTTCATTTTCTGTTTTCAGTAGACACTGGGTGTGTACTGGTCCTTCCAGAGCCCAGTTAGGTTTCTTTAGAGTTGCGAGGAAGCCAGGTTTGAATGGTAAGACCAGTTCTTAGCTGTTTAAGCCTTTGGCTGAGCATGCATGCACTTTGATTTCTTGTGATTTGGCTGGCAGTATTAGCATGTGAATATGTCTAACCAAATTTGCAGGATGGCTTGACAGAACTCCTGAGCGCTCGGGACCACTCCCAAGCGCTCGAGAGTGATTCCAGTAACAGTTCATTTTGTTTACTTGCTTCATCATTCTATCGCACCTTGCACACTTTGCACATGCATGCACTGCTATCTTTTGGTATTTGTACATACTTGCCAGTTAGGTTTATTTACAATTGCAAGGAAGCAAAGTTTGAATGGTTAAGACCAGTTCTTAGCTATTTAAGCTTCTGGCTGAGCATTTCTGTACTTTGATTTCTTTTTTTTGTCTTGCTGGAATTGTTAGTATGTGGATTAACCAAATTTGCAGGATGGCTTGACAGTAGTCCCAAGCGCTTGGGAGTGCTCCCGAACGCTCGAGAGTGAAGCCAGTGACAGGATTCCAGTTTTTTGTTATTTTGCATTTCTTCATCATTTCTATAATTTCCCGTACACATGCACATGCATGCACCCCTCTTTACTTGATACACTCCAGGATACCTGGTACTTGTTTAATGAAACAAAATGTTTTCGAAAAATCCCACAAATGTTTAGTAGAGACCGATCTCGTATCGGGCGAGGGGGGTGCCGTAAAACCCTTCCCCCCTCGTAACATGGCTTCCGAACCCTCAAACAAATCTCTGGTTTTCAAATTCAATCAATCATTTTCAAATCAAAACGGTTTCTCGGGTGGCGAACCATAAATCCGGGTGGCGACTCTTCAAATTTTTCAATTCGATTCAAAAACGGTGTTTTTCGGGCCGCCCCGATCCCTAGGTTACGAAACCCCGCTATCCAAGCTATTATAGCTGAAACGCCTCCTAATCTTCAGCCTAATTCTGAAGTGGAGGATTCTATTTGTTGGCTACCCCATCCTAGTGGTTCTTTCACAGTTCAGTCTACCTGGAATACCATAAGGAAGAGGTATCCAATTCAACCTTTGTACAAGATAATTTGGAGTGGGAGTTATGTACCTAGATGGTCATTCATTTTATGGCTAGCTATTCTTCAAAGACTGAGTACTAAGGACAGATTGAAGAGTTGGGGTATGCCGATTGATGGTGTGTGTAGTCTCTATAATTCTGAGGATGAATCACACCAACACCTCTTTTTTGATTGCCCCTTTTCAACAGTTGTTTGGCAGTCTTTGGTGGCTAAGAACAGGGTTCAAGGACTGTCTAATAACTTGGGGGAGGCACTTAATTGGTACTGCTCTAATGTGGCTGGGATTGGGCTTACAAGCACTACTCTTAAGTGTACTTTTGCTACAACTGTTTATGGTCTGTGGCAAGAGAGGAATAATCACATCTTTGGTGGAATAACTCGGAGGAATGATCAAGTGACTGATGAAATTGTGTCTAGTATAAGGGACTTCCTCAGCTCTAGGAGGAATGTGAAGAATTCTTCTCCAAATAAGATTCTTTGTTCGGATTAGAGGTCGTCTAGCCGCCTTGCTTCCCTGCACAGGGAACACACGTCTAAAGACCCCGGCAAGGCCCTCCGGCGTGAGGATGAGTATCTGTCTAGAGGAAGGCCTAGAAGAAAGTTGTGTACCTCTTAGGGCTGCATCACTTGGTATTTATAGAGTCTCCTTGGCTTTCTCTCCAAGCATGAGCACGTGCCTAGCACAGGCCGTGTGACGTTGTTGTGATGTCGCCAGGCAGATTTGATAACCATTTTCGACATGAGCTGGCATTGCCCATGTGCGCTCATCATTACCTTTCGTAACCGTTTCAGCACGTGGGTGAACACGCAAATGAGCAAGTGGCTAAGGCCCACCCGCCGTTACTCCATGCGGGTGGCCGAGCAACGCATCGATCATGTGCAGCTGCCCTCGTGGGCGGCCGAGCCCAGCTAGCAGCCGAGTCCACGGTGGGCCGAGCCCAGCGTTGACTACATGCAGATGACTTCGTTAAGAACCGTTAATGTGGGTCACCGCGCGTGATGTGTCGTCGGCTGGAAAGCGACGGCAGTAGGCCGGTGCGATCTGTGTTCGGCCTGCTACAATAGCCCCTCGATTTCTGCCGAGCGTGAGGTAGAGATCGATCCCGAGCCTTGGCCGAACGCGATGGAAAGCCGACTATGAATCGTTGATGGAGATAAAACAAAGCCGAGCCCGGCCCATCTATTTCCTTGTGAAGAATGTAACCGTCAGAGGCGCGTCCCAGTGAGAGAATGCCAAGTGTCACTGCGCAGCTGGGTATGGCTGGTGAGGGGACGGTTGGCGTAGGCGTGGGCTTGCAGGCTGTCACGTCACTGCCACGTGTCAAGCCCTGACTGGAAGCCCGTTCGGCAGTGTAATAATAGGCGGGAATTTCGAACCCAAAACCCTAGCTCTATATAAAGGGTGCGGGGAGGAGAGAGAATGGTTATCAGCTCTCTCTCTCTAGAACTCCATAGCCAGAAGCTCCATCGTTGCCCGTTCATCTTCTAGTCCATGATCTACAGCAGAATCGTCACCAAACTTGTTGAAAATCACAGGTTTGGGTTCGTTTTTCCCTCCTTTATATATTCTTAAAATTTTTGCACGCTTTATCTGCCATTTCCCTGGGTTTTTGGGATTTTTTGTTCAGTGTGAACAGTACGACACCTGGAGATGGATGAACTGTTCATCTCCACCTTCAAACTATTCTTCCGAGCGCGGATCTTTGAGAATTCCCGTGCTTCGCCAAATGTAGATGAGGCCGAGCCCCAGTGTAGTTGCTGGGTGGTTTGGCCGACGGGGTGTTGGCCGAGCCTCAATTAGGTAATGGAGGTTTTGGCCGACGATGGGCTTGACTGAGCCGCACTTTATGGTTGCTTGAGCCGAGCTCCAACTGAATCCCAGGTATTACCGAACTCGAGTCTTCATAGGATAGGGATGGTGGGCCAGTAGGTAGCTGAGCGTCGAGATCCTTGCCTTCTGGCCAACGACAAGGTTTCTCACGGTTTTTCCTTTGTTTTTGTTAGGTCTGGCTCACCAGGTGATAGAGATATCGTTTGATTCTGAGAGCTCGGGGGACGGCTCCGCAGAATTATTTATCCGAGAATACCTGGAAAGGCGCAGAGACATCCTCTATCGCGTCCAACATGTCTGGTTCTAGTGATTCAAACGCCGAGCGAGATTTCGAGTATGATGGAGGGTTCGTTACCGAACCTGAGATATCTTTCTCCCAGTCGACTCATTCTGACGCCCAACATGAATTGGGTCCCGAAGCCGAGTCCAGATTTAACTCGCAGGCCGAAGTCGCTACTTTGCAGTCCGCGCCTAGCGGGGCCCCGTCCGAGGATAGGGAATTTGCCGATCTTTTCGAGAAAGGTCAAGTTTGTCCTTATGCCCACTACTTTAGTGGGCAACCCAGTGAGTACGAAGACTTCTGCCGAACATACGACATCCCCAATGATGTCGTAATCTGTCAGGTAGCTAGTAATAAAATTAAGGACAAAAAGGAGCACCATCCTGAGCACATTACGGTCCCCTTCATGGCTATTTGTGAGGCTGGGCTCCGTTTCCCTCTACATCCATTTTTGAGGGAGCTGTTGGCCAAGTTCGGCTTGGTGCCTCATTTTTTTGCTATCAACAGTTATCGGATAGTGATGTCCGTGATAAAGCTGAAGGAACTGCACAACCTCGAGTTCACAGTCTCCAACCTTTTCCACACATACATCATGTCCAGGCACGGCAAGACCAACCGTAGGTACTTGTCAACACGTAGTGGTAAAGAGCACCTGATAGACGGTCTGCCGGACAAAGACAAATGGGCTAATTTTTACGTTGAAGTGAGTGGGAACTATGAATTCGGCGACCAGACGGTGCGGCTTCATACCATGCCGAAGCTAAAAGATTTCCGAGGTTGCTTCGAATCTTCTCTTATAACGCCGAGCATGATTCCCTTTTTGCTTGCTTGTTGCTAATCTTGAACAATCTTGAACGATTGACATTCATTTGCAGATCACCGAGCGATCACGAAAAGACAACAGGACTTGTCCGTTGAAAAGAACGTCGAGACACTGAGGGCTCAAATCTGCAGAGACGTACCTACGCTGTTGGGTTACGATCCCTCGTATAAGGGAAAACTGAAGAGGAGAGAAAAGTCAGGACCGAGCTCGAAGGCTGGTGGGAAGAGAAAAGTTGCCGAGAGAAGAGGCGGTCACCCTTCAGTCCATCCCAGCAAAAAGGCGAAGGAACCGAGGGTAAAATTCCCAACGCTCAAGAAACCGGCGGACTTCTGGTTTCAAAGTAGTCAGCCGTCAAATTTCGAAGGTATTGACATTCCCCCTCTCCGGACAATTATTCCGCATTTTCCCGACGACATGGGCCGAAGAAACGTCGTCAAGATAAACATCAGGGACGGCGCTGTGGAAAGACAAAAAGCCGCCGCGAACGCCGAGCATGCCGCAAAGAGGCAGAAGACAACCCAAGACTTCTTCCCCGCCAAGCCCCCAACGACGCTTGCCAAGGAGAGGGACCAGACGGAGTCATCGGCTGCGGGTGGCTCCAAAGCTTTAGAGAGGGCGACGGGATCGGGTAGCCAAGCGGTTGCACAGGAGTTTGCTCCTTCTTTTGCCATGGCCGAAGGCAGGATCATCTCCGTCAACGACAGCGTGAAGCTGGAGCCTGGCCTAGCCCCAACGATGCTCCAGGGTTTGGCGCTGCCAAAGGATATGACGAAGGTTCCGGAGGAGCTGCAGCCGAGCCTGGTCCACGCTAGTGCTTACATTGTTCAGGTATTGATCGAACTCAATTTCTTTCCCAGTCCTTCGTGCATATTTTTTGATTGTCATCTTTGCTGTCACGCAGGCCGGTCAGGCCGTACTTCGGGCATACAACCAAGCCAACCTCCTGACCACTGAGCGTAAATGCTACCATGCCGACTTAAAAGCCGAGTGTGAAAAATTGAGAAGCTACAAGGGGAGCCTTCAGACGGCGAAGACCCAGATAGCGGAGCTTGAGAAGGAGAAGGAGGAGCTGGCTAAGAAGCTTAAGAAGGCCGAGGTGAGCTTGTCCAGACGTTGAGGAGGGAGAAAAGGAAGATGAAGGAGGTCGACCAAAAGGCATATCAAGCCGGGTATGACCGAGCTGGGCAGGAGTACATTAGGGACGCGCGGTCGATGGTGAATGACGTCCCCATTGCTTACCGAGTCGGCTACAAGGCTAGCGTGGCAGCTGTTGGTGAAGGGATGCATCTCGATCTTGACCTAAGCAAGATCCCTGCTCCAGTGGTTCCCGAGCTGGAATTGCCATATACCGAGGAGGAGTGTGCTCCGCTCCCTGATGAGGAATTCCCGGAGAGTGAGGAAGACCTCGAGGACCTCACCGTCGTTGATTTATCCGAGGATGGTGAGGGAAAGAAGCACGGTGAAGGTGCTGAAATCGCTGCTGATGCCGAGAAGGGCATGGAGAAGGAAAAAGAAAAGGTGACAGATGGTGGTGATGTTGCCGATGCTGCTGCTGATACTACTGCGGATGCCACTGCCCATGTCTGAAACAGTTTGTTGTCAATGTCTTTCTATTTTGTTTTTAATACTTTGACTTTATTTGGACTAGACGGCGCCGAACTCAGTGTTTGCCGTTCCAGATGTAATAGTTGTACGGGGTCGGCACCGGATGATTTACCCCACCGTACCTCCTGTTAGGAACTTCTGCTACACTTGTGTTTCTCTTTTCCATGAATGAATCTATTTTGCCGTGCTTGTATATCTTTCTTCATACTTTGTGAAATTTTGATGATCATGAATGTTTGGATTGGTAGATATCCGTAGCCCCCACTTTGGTCTGGATTCGGCGTGATAGTTATTCACTTGATATAGGCTGGTCGAAGCCAAGCCTTGACCAAAGTAGAATGGTTTAGTTGTGTTAGAATACAACTATTCTGTGGGTGGTTTGCTCACCAAAGTGTGAGTGTAACCTAGCTGTGGCCGACCTTATTGTCTTGCCAAGCCGAACCGAAACCCATATCCCAGCCGTAGTGTGTGTAATGGGTTCGGTGGACCATATGTCCTGTTGCTTCTTTGGGCAGCGAATATGGCCGAAGCGGGCCCTGAGGGTCGTTTGTGGGTGTGACCAAAGCCATCGTTTGTGGGTGGTAGTCTTTGTGCCGAGAGTAAATAATGTAAGCAAAATTTTTGTAAAAAATGCTAGAGTTATAGGCAGTGAAATAAGCAAATGCCGAACAAAAGAGTTGTATTTCCTTTAAGCGTTGAAAGGAAACAAGCAGCTGGTGGCCGAAGCCATTCTTGTAATTGAAAATGACAATCAGAGAAACTTGTTCAAGGGCGGTAAGCAACCGAGTACAGAGGGAGATTCACATGTATGCCCTTTTGAGATTCTGTGCATTCCAAGGGTTGGTGAGCACCTTTCCATTCATGTCCTCTAGGACATAGGCACCTTCGCTAGCGATCTTGACGATGCGGAAGGGACCTTCCCAGTTCGGCATGAGTTTCTTCTTCTTAGTCGCCTGGACTACCTTTTGCCAAACTAAGTCATCAGGCTTGAATTTCTTGACGCGCACACTGCAGTTATACCCCTTGGCCACCTGCTGTTGATAGTTGGCAAGCTTCAGCCGAGCGTCATCACGCTTTTCTTCTGCGAGAATGAGCTCCTATGCAACGGCCTCGTCATTGGTGACTTGATCGAATGTCTCTGTCCGAAGGGTGGGAAACTTTGACTCCAAAGGGATAACAGCCTCCATGCTGAACGCCATGGAGAAGGGTGTTTGTCCAGTGGAACGCCGTGGCGTAGAACGGTAGGCCCATAACACCCTCGAAAGCTCTTCTGCCCACTTACCACGTTTTGAAGTCAGGCGACGTTTTATCCCTACACAGATGGTCTTATTCGAGGCCTCAGCCTGGCCATTCCCTTGGGGGTACGCTGGGGTAGAATTAAAGAAGCGAATGCCAAACTCCTCTAGGAGGCTTGATAGGCCGTTGCCAACGAATTGTGTGCCGTTGTCGGAAACTATTGCGTATGGGACGCCGAACCTGGTAATGATGTTTCGCCAAACAAATCGCCGAACATCAGCTTCGGTTGTGGTCACAAGGGGTTCTGCCTCCACCCACTTGGAGAAGTAGTCAGTCGCCGTGATGAGGAACTTGAAACCGCCAGGTGCTATGGGAAGTTTGTCGACGATGTCAAGCCCCCATTGGGCAAAAGGCCATGGACTCGTTATGGGGGAGAGGTTCTGGGCCGGCTATTTGGGAACAGGGGAAAACAACTGGCACGGTCGGCATTTGCGCACCACTTCTTCGCAATCCTTCTTCATATTCTTCCAGAAATAGCCCTGACTGAGGGCACGTTGACAGAGAGAACGTCCGCCAGAATGGCAGCCACAACTACCGGAGTGGAGCTCGTTGAGGATAACAGGTACTTGTGTAGGATGGACGACGAGTAGGTACGGCCCAGAGATGGATTTTCGATAGAGTTGGCCGCTGTCGGATAGCCGGTAGTAGGCAGCCTTGTTCCGAATTCTGTAGGCTTCTTTCTTGTCGTCAGGGAGGTGGTTGGTTCTGAGGAAGTCCACAATCTCATTCATCCAACTCGGGCCGAGCTCAACGTTCAGCACCTCAGGAGGGGTGTCAAAGCTGGGCTGGCTGATGCTTCCAAAGTTGATAGTGCGAAACCCAGACGCCTTTGAGGCCGAGGTGAGACCAGCAAGTGCGTCGGCGTGCGTGTTGTGTTCTCGGCTGATCTGCTCAATCTTGAAATGTTTGAACTCGGCGACGAGTTCGGCTACCGTCGTCTGGTACTTCAGCATCCCTGGATCCCTGGCCTCGTAGTCCCCCAAGACCTGATTCACAATCAGTTGAGAGTCACAGTAAACAGCAAGGTCGTCAGCGTTCATTGCCAAAGCCGAACGTAGTCCTGCAAGTAGGGCTTCATACTCAGCTTCATTGTTGGTGGCGGGGAAGTCGATGCTGATGGAGCTTTCATGTAGTGCCCCACAAGGGGAAACCAAGACTACTCCCGCACCTGCTCCATTGCTGTTGGAGGCGTCATCAACGTGAAGTCTCCAAGAGTCGCCTTGAAAAAGGTGCCACGGTTTTGCGTCTTTGGTGGTGATGACCATTTGTGGTGGAGACGGTTTGTTGAATTCTGCTGCATCGTCTAGAGTGAGTTCGGCAATGAAGTCGGCGAGGACTTGGCCTTTGATTGCTGTCCGAGGCTTGAAGTGGATGTCGAAATTTGCAAGTTCGACGGCCCACTTTGAGACTCGATTGGAGAGATCTGCCTTTCGAAATAGAGCTTTGAGGGGATATTCTGTCAAGACGGTGATGGTGTGTGATTGGAAATAGGGGAGTAACTTCCTTGCTGTCGAGACCAGAGCTAACGCTAGCTTTTCCAGAGGAAGATAGCGCGTTTGTGCTGGTAAGAGTGTTTTACTGGTAAAATATATTGGCATGTCCTCGGCACCTTGTCGTCGAACCAGAGCAGAACTTACAGCGTGGGCCGAGACCGCCAGGTAGAGGTAGAGGGTTTCGTATTCGTCCGGCTTCATCAATAGTGGTGCCGAACACAGGTAGCTCTTGAGCTCATCTAACGCTTTGACGCAGTCTTCTGTCCATTCGAAGTTTCGCCTACTTTTCCCCTTCAAGGCATGAAAGAAGGCGTGGCATTTGTCCGAAGATTTGCTGATGAAGCGATTGAGAGCGGCGGCCATGCTGGTGAGTTTCTGAACCTCATTGATCTTGCGTGGTGGGCGCAGGTCTGCCACGGCTTTGATCTGGGTGGGATCGGCCTCGATGCCGCGTCGGTTGACCAAATGGCCAAGAAACTTGCCGGCGCTCACACCGAAGGCACATTTCTCTAGGTTTAAGCATAGTTTGTGGAGTTTGAGGATGTCGAATACCTCTTTTAGTTCGGCAAGGTGATTGCTTTCCTTCTGACTCTTGACGATAAGGTCGTTGATGTATGCTTCTAGAATGTGGCCTATCTGTTCGTGAAGCATTTTGTAGATTGCTCGGTTGAAGGTGGCGTCGGAGTTTTTGAGGCCAAATGGCATGACTCGGTAGCAAAAAATGCCATGTAGAGTGATGAAGGCTATTTTTTCCATGTCATCTGGGTCCATGGCTATCTGATGATAACCACGGTAGGCGTTGAGGAAACTGAACCAAGCGTGACCAGCGGTGGCGTCAACCAACTGATCGATCTTTGCTAACGGAAACCAATCTTTTGGACAGGCATCATTGAGGTTGGTGTAGTCAACGCAGACTCGCCACTTGCCGTTCTTCTTTTTAACTACAACTGTGTTGGAAAGCCAAGTGGGGTACTGTACCTCCTGAATTGCGATGGCTTCCAGTAAGCGATTGACTTCTTCAATGACAGCGTCGGCATGCTCGGGAGCTGAGCGTCGAGCTCTCTGGACTACTGGTTTGGAGTCCTTTTTGATGTTGAGTGAGTGGCAGATGAAGTTAGGGTCGACGCCAGGCATCTCATGGGGCGACCAAGCAAAAACTTCTATGTTGTCCTTCAGGAATTGAAACATTTCTTCGCGCTCGGTGTCGCTCAAGGAAGAGCCGAGCAAAAGAAACGAGATCCGTCCTCATTGATGGGCAATTGAACCAGCTCCTCTTCAGCTTTGTCCTCAGCCTTGTGGCCGACGTCCTCGATGACGGCCATGTCTGGGACCTCAACCCATTGGACATGCTTTCCTTTAGAGGAGGAGTGTACGGCTGAGACGTAGCATTTTTTGGAAGCAACTTGGTCGCCTCGCAGGTCTTCCAGTCGGCCACTGGTGCCAATAAAACGGACAACTTGGTGGTAGGTGGAGGCAATGGCTTGCATGTTGTGTAACCAGGCTCGGCCGAGGATGGCATTGTACGGGCTGGGAGCATTGACGACGATGAACTCAACGGAAACGGTCCTGGAGCCGACAACGACCGGAAGGTGGATTTTGCCAATTGGCCAGACAGGAGCTCCGTTGAATCCGATGAGAGGAACTTCGGTGTCTTGTAAGGCCGACTCAGGGAGATCTAGATTGTTGAAAAGGTCGTAATACATGACCTCTGCCGAGCTGCCTTGGTCGATGAGGACACGTTTGACGTCGTGGACGCCAATTTGAACAATGACGACAAGTGCATCAGAGTGGGGAGTCTGCACATGCTAAGGTCACGCTCAGTAAAGGTTATCATCCACTTGGGCAAGTCCTGTGGATACGGGTGCTTTGATCCGCTCCCAACGGAGAGTACCTGTTTGGAGGACGAGGCTTGAGTGATGTCGGCCCGGAGAGTACCTTCGAGTTCCTTGGTTACTGGACCGTGGATAACGTGTATCATCGGCCTTTGTTCGTTGGGATTGGGATTGCCTGTTGGTTGTCGTGCTGGCATTTTTGCTCGGTCGATGTATTGATCGAGATGGCCCTGGGCGGCAAGTCTCTCCAATAATGCTTTGTATGGTGCGCAGGCTGTGGTGTAATGGCCGAGCTCATTGTGGTAGGAACATTTCTTCCATGGATTTTGATCTGGCTGCCCCGTATCCGTGCCGAGCTTGCCAGTCGGCCACTCAAACCATGACTGTCGCATGATTTCCTTTAAGAAGGACCAGATGGGTTCCTTGAAATATGTGGTCTCGGCAACGTAGTCATGCACCTTCGGCTGACGCTTCTTGCTGTCCTTGATATTGTTCACATGTTTCTTTGATTGGGGTTGCTGGGTGATGACTGGTGCGGGCAGCTGTTGGGTGGTGGCGGGGACGGTCGTGATTGCGCTCGGCATCCCCTGCGCCGCCCTGTCAGCGTAGAATTCTTCCAGTGCGCAAAATCGTTCGACGACACGCATGAGTTCGCCCATGCCGTGGGGCGGGCGGATGGCGAGTTCGTCAAGTATCTTGCTGCCCGTTTCCAGTCCATTCTTGAAGGTACGCGCAGCCCAGTACTCGTCGATCCCAGGTATCTCGTTGAAGAGCTGCCAGTAACATTCGGCGTACTGCCTGAGGGTCTCGGCTGGGAGCTTCCTCATCTGGGACAAGGAATCAGGCTCCTTGGCAGTCTTGTTGCTAGTGATGAAGCGAGTGTTGAACGCGCGCTCGAGGTCGGCAAGATTCCGAATGGATCCAGCGGGCAATTTGTTGAACCACTGGAGTCCAAGGGAGTCGAGGTTGGAGGGAAATGCCTTGCACTTAATCTCATCCTTTTGGGTACAGAGCTCGATTGTTTGGTGGAAGTGGATGAGATGGGTGTAGGCTTCACAAGTGGAGGGGTCGAATTTGGTGAACTTAGGCAAGTGAAATGTAGATTCAGGCGAAGTGTTGATTATATGGGAAGTGAAGGGTGAAACGCCGAGATCCTTCAGCTGCCTCTCGAACCCAGGATGTGGAGGTTTGCCGAGCTCATCCGTCTTCGTTCTTTTTGAATCTCGCCCTTTGGGTTCCTTGGTGGTCGCCTTCCCATCGTCTCTGTGCCTGAGTTTATCCCTTAGGTCCGTTGTTGTTCGGTGTGGGCCGTCGAAGGATTTCTCCCGTTCATGACGAGTTTTGTTATCGTCATGCGCCCCTTCATTTCTTATGCCCTTCCCGTGCCGTCGGCGACGGTGCTCGGGAGGAATCTCGCCGAGGAGTTCAGAGACGTGGCACCTGGTCTGTACGGAATCTCGGCTTTGGTGTGAAACCGTGGTGCGAGAGAATTCCGCACGACCAGTTGAGTACGTGCTCGTGAATGACTCGGTGTCTCCGTCTGCTTTCGCTCTTGCGGCTTCGAACGCGGTGAGTTCGGATGCGGTTGGTTGCTTGTACAGAATGAGTTCTCTGGCGTCGCCAGGTGCTGGTGTGAAGCCAAGGCGGTCCTTAACGGAGCCACGCTGGCCTACTTCGAGCGGACGCTCCAGCGGTGGTGGTGGAGGCAGTGGGGGTGTGTTCTGGTTCCCTCGCCTCGCGCTTCCACCGGATCTGGATGTGGCTGGAATAACGGTCTATTGCATGTGCTGCTTCATTTGAGCCACCTCCACTCTCAGCGCCGCCAACTCGTTGTCTTGTTCATCGTTTCGACGTTGTAACAAGCGGATGTAGGACGCCGTGACTTCTTCCGCGGCTGGTGATAGCCCGAAGCTTGCTGGAATGGAGATGGACATGTGCCTTTCAGGGGGCGGTAGGATGATGTTGCCGCTTGCATCCTTGGCCCCCGAGATGGTGACGTCCGTTAGATCTCCGCCCATGGTGGTTGAGCCTGGTTGTTTTGAGGAGGAGGAGAGTTGCGGTGAAGGAGGAGTGAGCCGTTTAAATCAGAAGCGATTCACGTCGGGTTCACCAATTGTGCGGCCTGCGATCCTCGTTCCGAACCTTTGCCCCGCTGGTTAGTACGTCGTCTAGCCGCCTTGCTTCCCTGCACAGGGAACACACGTCTAAAGACAAGGTCGGGGTTGTCCCGGCAAGGCCCTCCGGCGTGAGGATGAGTATCTGTCTAGAGGAAGGCCAAGGACTAGGGTTTTTAGGGTGTAGAAAAAAGTTGTGTACCTCTTAGGGCTGCATCACTTGGTATTTATAGAGTCTCCTTGGCATTCTCTCCAAGCACGAGCACGTGCCTGGCACAGGCCGTGTGACATTGTTGTGATGTCGCCAGGCAGATTTGAGAACCGTTTTCGACATGAGCTGGCATTGCCCATGTGCGCTCATCATTACCGCTCGTAACCGTTTCAGCACGTGGGTGAACACGCAAATGAGCAAGTGGCTAAGGCCCACCCGCCGTTACTCCATGCAGGTGGCCGAGCATCACTCTTGGCCGAGCACAGCATCGATCATGTGCAGCTGCCCTCGTGGGCGGCCGAGCCCAGCTAGCAGCCGAGTCCACGGTGGGCCGAGCCTAGCGTTGACTACGTGCAGATGACTTCGTTAAGAACCGTCAGTGCGGGTCACCGTGCGTGATGAAACTGTGTCTGGTATAAGGGACTTCCTCAGCTCTAGGAGGAATGTGAAGAATTCTTCTCCAAAATAAAATTCTTTGTGCAGATTGGAGGCTTTCCAATATGATCTTTGAAAATGTATAGATAGGGATTTTCCTTCTTGTAGCTGTAGCTGTTCTGCTTTTAGCTATTGTTAGTTCCTTTTGTTTCTGTATGGGATGTCTTCCCTAAACCTTGTTCTGATTGGTTGAGTTTTATAATATCTTGCACTTACCAAAAAAAAAAAAATAGTTAGTTTCAATCCAAGGATTCATATTCGATGGAAACATCATACTCCCATACCACTTGGGAGCATGGTTGAGATTTGGGGAAATACGTGAGAGGAAAAGTCCGGCCATGGCCACCGCCACCGCCACCGCCACGTGTGGCGGTCTGTGTAGGAACGATAAGGAAAGAGCGAAAGAGAAGGGAAGAGGATTTACATACAAAAATTTCGTCGTGCGCAATGGGGAGAAACATCGGGGTTGATCGGCGACGGGTGCGTGCCAGGAATACCAAAAAGGGGAAAACCTCCTGAGCTTTGCTTATTCTTTTCGAATTCTACTTTTACGTTTGCTTTCTTTTTCATTCTATAATCCTCATTTGCCTACTAAGTATAAAACGGTGGAAGATGAATGAATCAGTTGCCTAAGTGTTATTCTTCCTTTACACCTTTTTGACAAGTGTCACTCCTTTTCCCTTGTTACAACACGTGTAGTATGGTGTAGCACGGCGACGCACGCACAGGTCTTACAAGAAATTATATCCGGTTGACTTATTACTATTCGAATCCGATACATGGAAAATATGGGAAATTCATCATAACTAATTTCAATGGTTCACTTATTTCTATTCGAATCCGATACATGAAAATATGGGAAATTCATCATAACTAATTTCAATGCGAAGTTAACTATAATCTTATCACTGATTTCGTGGGTTAGTTGCATCCATAGTTACTACAAAGTCAAGTAAATAAGCATTTAAAATCGGGATTTTACACTCTTGTTCGTGCCATAAGTACACCATTGTTTATTGTGATCCATGTGTTATGGATCGTTTATTTACCTCTCCACGTGCAAGTCGGGGGTCGCACATGCATAGGAGTGTTGGAGTTAGTCCCACATCTGTTAATTATCTCTTCCAAAACTAGTATATGAACCTGGCGGCCTCTCCACTCATTGTTAATTGGTTTTGAGTTGGATGCTTTAACATGTGGTACAACAAAAAACACTCATAAAAATCTTGATACATGTTTCATGTACCCAGTATGTAGTTAGAGTACCATGCAAAGTAGCTAGGTACCCGGTACGTTACGGGTATGTGTACGACGATGATTTACAGGTACCCATGCTTCATGGGCTACAAATTTTTTAAGGGGGAAGTTTTAGTGAACTTTGCACGGTATATGTTTGTAAGTGCAGCTAAATAGAGTGGAATGGTGGAAGGGAGTTAAGCGCCGTGTTAAAAGCAAAGCAAAAAATGACAGAGAAGCCCTGGTGTTGAGACAACATCTTGTAGTCCAGTCCGTTGAAAGGGTGAATCACAAATACAGAGAAATAAAGAGACTGTCAAAACATAGAAGAAGGTGTATTATTTGCGAAATACAAGTTAGAAGTTTCACCATATATATATTCATTCATTTATTTATCTCATTTTCTTCACCTTTGATGCATTGTAATTTTTTATTTTTTATTTGGGTAATTGAAAACACAATAGTTTAACTAGCAATGAGATAATTCGAAGACAATTCTAGAGTTTGTTTGCTTTTTGTCACAAAGATAGCAGTTGATATTATAAATCATCAAAAAAAATCATTACAAAAAGGATGTGACTCGTCCCCAAATAATGGAACAACTGAATATATAGCCTACAAAGGGCATACCCCAAGAGGAAAATAAAAAAACTAAAAGAAAACACAGAAAGCCTACGCCAAATGGCTACATAAGACTATAATAAAATGGAACATCTGTTTCCTATCCATCTAATAGAGGGAAACTAAACAGATGGCAAAAGGATAACAAATAGTGCAATCTGACTAAGAGGAAGAGAGCCTTCATGACAATAGAAGTATCAGAAACAACTGACACAAAACACCAGCTTGACACAGCTGCAAGCCACAAAACAAGACAGCAGTAGCCTCAACTTTCCGCATGTAATTGCAGCAAAAATAGACAGCGGCAGCACACATAGTAGCAGAACAGAACATGATCAGTTCAGTAGCATAGCAACAACATAACAGGACAGCTACAATAGCCACAACAGATAACATAACAGGACAGCAGCAGCCACCTAGCAAAACTGGACAGCAGCAGCAGCAGCCAAAAGAAGCAACAGAAAGCTAGGGACAGCCCCCTAGAAAAGCATAACACTCCAAGGGACAACCCCCCAAGGCTAGGCCAAACCAAAGAGCAGCCACAATATAATGCAATTGCTGAACAACAGCTAAACAACAGCAGCAAATACAGAGCATCAAAGAATACAAAACAGAAGTAGAACTGAGCAGTAGACCAACCATTTGTAAGGTGCTCAAATCAAAAATTAAAGAGCAGCAACAGAAAAATATTTGGATACAAGACCAAAAGTAGTCCTAAACATTCAGCATTTTCCTTGAGTACGTGACGGTGCATAGCAGCCTAGGACAGGGCCATAACAGAAATTGTTGTTCCATAACAGAAGCATAAGCAAACAAAGCCATACATAGAACAACAACACTACATCAGTAACAGTCCATCCCGGATGAGTTTCCTACTAGTTTCTACCATTACATGGAGCAAAGCAGCAGTAGCAGTAGACAGAATTGCCCAATAATCAATAGGGTAATAGCATAACTTGCACAATCAAACAATGTCCTTGGTAAGTATAATGCTCACACCTCAACTCCCTCGGAAACTCACAACTCCCACTCACTTTTTCAATACCAATAACAAGGGATCCCTCTTCTCCCTCCACTGAAGGAGAAGAGGGATCCCTTGTTCACAAGGATTATCTCCTCTCACAAGAAATGATGGGGATTTAGCACTCAGCTCACAAGGATTGAACACAATAGGGAAAAAGCTAGCACACACCTGCTATAACCCAAGTAAAACCCCAAGGAGTAAGGTAACTACCTGAGTACTTAGCAGTAATAGAATCCAAGTAACCTCCATTGCAACTTGCTAACCTGTTAGGCTAGAAATCAGTCCAGAACCAAATACCAAATATCACATAGTAACAAAAAATATGAATGATGGTTAAGAACCATTAAGATTCCACTCATGTGCAACCCAGTCACCTCCAAATTACCATATTTAATTATCAAGCAACACCAGCAACAAAACAGTGCGGGAGCTGGACTGAATACCAGAAAACAGCAGCAAAGCAGAAGGCACTAGCAGTCATAACAGGTAGTCACATTCCTGGTCAGTAGCATCTACAAGCATATACAATCCAAGGAAATACAACTACAAATATAAAATGAGCTTAAACAGTGTTCCACACATGTACAATCCAATCTGCTTGAGAAGGCGACAAATTAGAAAGTGATTCAATCCTAGATCTTACCATCATGCAAATTTTGTGAACAACTTTCTCCCAGGTACAGGATTGATTTTGGAACTTCCTCAAATTTCTCTCAATCCAAACAGGAAATAAATTTGAAGGGGTGAGTAAAACGCTGACCTACTCGAGTTTTTTTTTTTTCCCGAAAAGAATAACAGAAGTCGTTCTAAGATGGTCGTGGCTTTCACTCCCCGGACACAAACCACACTGTGGGGAAATGTTTAGCTTGAATGACACAAGTCTATCTGCAGTGGATAGCCTGTTCAGAATGGCAAGCCAAGTGACAAAGCTGCATTTAGGGATGTGAGCAGGGAACCATACTACCTTGTGCCACAATACCCTAAGAAAAGAAGTTCTCAATTTGTCCCATAGAGATGCAATTGTGAACTGGCCATTGGAATTAAGGGTCCACCATGTCTGATCAGCCCCATTCAACCTGGCTTGAACAAGAGGAGGTAGAGTGTGTCTAACTTCATTTAAATCAAAAGTCTGAGTAACGGGAAACATCCAAGATGAGTTATGGATAATGTGGGACACAAAAGCATCCTGTGGTATACCAGCGTCATATGCAATTCGTGGACCAAATCTATCTATTAAAGGACCGAGGGGGTGCCAGTTGTCATGCCACAGGTATGTGGGATTCCCATTCCCTAGTATATTTAGAACATATGGTCTCACCAAGGGTCTGAGATTAAAACGTTTCCTCCACACCCATGTACAATCTCCCGGAATTTTCAGAGTCCAGAAACTCCGACCACGTAACAAGTACGACTTGACCCATTGACACCACATGGACTGTTCTCCCCCAGAGATCAGAAACCAAATATGCTTTGCAATAGCTGCCTTATTCCAAATATGCAGCGATTTGAAGCCAAGTGTTGCAAAATCTTTGCTTTTTTCCTAAAGCAATTGGACACTATTTGTCTCTTTGTCAAGTACTCCATTTCGAGTTGCTGCACTAACTATGCTGTTCATCTGAAATCCAGACAACTTACACACCTGAAGCATAGGGAAATCTTCGGAATTAAAATCTATGGCATGGAAAATTCATATTCTGGTTTGTGAAATACTATAAATTCTTGAGCTTTTGTTTTGATGTTGCATCCCGTAAATTATTTTTTGAAGTTTATTTTTGTGTATACATGCCTCACAGATTGAGGGTGAGTTTCCCTATGAGGCTAAATGGGCTAAAGGGGCTTGTTTTCTTCATATTTTGTGAAGAAAAATAAGCCCCTTTAGCCCTGTCAGGAAAACTCACCCTGAATCTCTTAGGAAAATAGCATTCAACCATAGTATTCACGTTAATACATCGGTCAAGTTGAACAATAATTGAAATTTCTAGTCCAGTTTTCGTTGTCTGAAACGAGCGTCCATTCTTGATGTATTAAAAAGACAACTAAAGCCATTTGAAATACTACGTACAAGGATTTCATGTTTCAACATGTCTTCTCTGATGGATACATCAAGTTTGTAGTTCATTAGGATACATAAGTTTATAGTTCTGCTCTAATGGATACATAAAGTTCGTAGTTCTTTTGTTCCAACCATAAGAAAGGGAAAATGTAACTTTGATCGCTAGTTTTATGTCCACATTGCTTTGATCTTCAATGTAGGGGTCTGCTCTTGTTTTTTTGGTTTCCCGTCATTTGATGACGACGAAGACGTACTCTTTCCTTTTCAGAAAATAGAATGTGCATCTTACGTTAAGTAAGGAAAAGAATCATTTAACTGCAGTTTTGACAATGTGGCATGAATTACTATGTGAGGTGTGGATACAAAAACGAGATTTAATTAATTGGATGCCAACAGGAGTAGTTTTTAGTGGTGTGGAGTCAGTGTCACCTTGGCATGGGAGATGGTGTGGTCAAACTCTATATGATGCTTGTCTACCTAACTAATGCTATACCCTATTTTTACTCTCAAAATCTCTAATACTTTGATGAAATTCTAAAGGGAATAAAAAAAAGTGCTATGGAGGGCATACTGGTTTGGAAGCACGTCTACGATAGAAGAGAGAGATTTTGTTTTCCTGTCGTTTTTTTATGTGACTTGCCATGGGTTACTATGGTATCAAACCTCTCACACTAATAGTCTGTTCTAGATGATAAAATGCTCTTGATTTCTGTGTACGTCTGTCTGCAAATATGTCATGGTGCGTATTGTTGTACTTTTCGCCGGCATTTGATTATGTCCCGTAGTAATCTACAATTGTTTTCGAATCATTGTTTCTCCAATCTCAGCCATGGACACGAGATTCTTGACTAATGTGCCGGTATACTAGCTTCTGTTTGAAGTCTTTGGGCGATAGTTTTGCCAAAGTTCCTATTGTCTGTACTCCATAAAACTTTTTCAATTAGAGCTCTCTGTACAAGCTTAATGATAATAATAAAGAACAAGTGAAGTGATGATGAACAACAGCGGAATTCAACAAATTATCTCCAAGGCTCGATTTTGTGTTTTGGTTATCTTGCTTCTGTGATCTATCGCAGGGAAAGGGTGACTATTCATCGAATTTAGCTATGCGAGGTGAGTAAAGTTGTGCTAGATATGAATTAATTAGAAGCAATGGTTATGTGTGAAATATGAAGTTGTTTCAATAGATACCAAAGCAGTTGTTCTCTTCCTAGTATATTGATTTTGTTTCCTTTAAAATTTAAATCTTTCAGTAACCATTCCGTAGTTGCTTGATGACCAATATTGACGAGGTACAATGGTATGAGTTCTTTCATTGTTAATTCTCCAAAAAAAAATAAAAAAATTGAAGAAGATAACAGTTGTTTGCAATTAGAATGGTTTCTTTAGTTTCAGGTTGTCGTTGGTGCATGCTCTAGCAAATATCATGATATAAATCTAAGTCAAAGGAATAATAAAGAGAGTGAGTGAGAGAGCTGTTTGACAAAGGTGTATACTGACATAGGTAGCTAAAATACGGGAAACCAAAGCCATAACCATGATGTTTAATAACGAAATGAATGTTGCTTTGAGATGATTGATTCTTTTACCAAAAAGTTAGTTGCAATGTTTTTGTGTGGCTCTTATCCATGAAGCCAATGATTCTTTTGTCATTATGCTATGAAAGGTAGATTTTCCTTCTTTTTTGGGTAGATAAAGGTAGGATTTTCTTTCTAGTTTTGAAATGTTTGATTGTCAATGAATAACACAAATGACTCACATCCTTCAGATTCATTTGCAAACCACAATGGAGCATTGGGCTGAATTGATCTACTCATAAAGGCGGAAATATGTCCATATGAATGATGTTTTTTGTTCGTTTGGAAGATCTCCACAAGTCAGAGCTCCTGATATTGATTACGATGGTAAGCAATTTTGGCACTAATAATCAATGGTTTTGCAATTTGGCTCTCTTTAGTGGGAATGGTGGACAGGACCACTGCAAGGACAATGAGCTTCGACCTTCTTGGTGATTCAGAAATAGTAGTGGTTGTGACGTTAAGATAGATAGAAATGACCTTTTCTAATAGGATAGACCTCACATCAATGCTGAACCATCTATCCCATAATTGCTTAATATAGACGCTGCATTTTCCGCTGTTGGTTTGTTCATTTTATATGTCTTTTCTATTAGGTCAATCTGGTGGAACTCAGAGATGATTTTGAGGGGCTATGTTGCAGACAAGATTAGGTTAGCGCTCTATGATTTTCCTGCATTCCAATGAAACATAGAGTACCATAGTGAGGGTGGAGTTTGTTTGATCATTTTGGGTTTCTCTTTCTCAAAAGAGTCTACGCCCATTTTCAATATGCTTTACTGTAGATAATTGAAATTTTGGATTTGTTTTGTCATAACTGCTTGGTGAAGTTAGATGGAATGCGACTTCGATGAGGAAGAGAAATCTAATCCGAAGGCGGTAGTAACACAACTACTAAACTAAGTTTAAGAAAAAAAATTCCGTCAAGGCATTTAACTGTAAGTACCATGTGGTACTCCCCGCAAGCAAAATATCTTCACCACATAATGTAGGTCACTCTTTGTCTACCACGTAGGCAACGCCACGTGATGCTCCGGAAACATTGAATAGTGTTACACTCACAACAACATTTTCCCGTTCCTTATCTGTAGTGTCCCTTGACTCATTAATAGGATTCATAATATATAACAAATGTGGGGATCCAATCCTTATGACAATTAAAAGAACATTGAACAAAAATCGCATAATATTGTGTGCTTCATGTCACTGATGCATATCTAAAATCAAAGGAAGTTTTTCTTATACAAAAGCATTTAATGCTGGTCGCAACCTCAAAAGTCCTCTCATGCGAATCTTTTCATGATAATCTAATTACTGGAACTTCTTATTATTCATAATAATGTCACGCAAGGGCAAAATTAACTCTATACAAGTAGCCATGAGGTAATGTTGTGCTGTTCTGCTTGTTCATGTACAGATGCAAGTACCGGGGGACACAAGTGTAACAACTCTGATTTTTACTAAATAAAAATTTCATTGTTAATATTTCAAAAACTCTTAATTAAGTTTTTAATCGTCGTTAACTGTCGATCTTTCTGTCGTTTCTAGGATTGAGTCTTAAGATCCCACATCTCGGCTGGAAATCCTATCTAGCAACCCTAGCTAGCTTTTAACCGACAATTCGACCTAGCAATCGTTTGACCTAATTACCAATCGTTCCTACACCTCCATGAACCCTATGAACCCTTGACTCGTGAACCTTTTGAAACCCTTGAGTATGGTAACCCTAGATTAACCCTTTGAACCGTTTGAACCTTTAAGCTATCGACCATTAGACAATAATGTTAGGATTCCCTTTATCCATTGGTTAATAAGAGAACCTTAGTTAACCTTCCTAAGTACGAGATTAGATTAGCTTAATGCTTAATTGCCAAGTATTATACTTTCTAGTATTAACCGTTGGATAATAACCGCTAGGAGAATTATTACCCATTGGACGATAGATTAGAATCCTAGCCACTTTTACCCATTGGTTATTAACCGCTAGGAAAACTATTATCCATTGGATAATAGCTTTACTTGCCAATCAAGTACTAGAATGATTTAAATAATAGTTTTGCCATGTGTGGTAATTGAATTAATTATAATTAGTACATTAGGGTTATTATTTAATCACTTAGTACTTTGAAAGTATAGGATTAGTTTATTAGATATTGAAATGTGACATATTTAGTCTAGATATTGTAAGTACATGCTTGTATATATAATATGTGTACTTGTATGTATATATATATATATATATAAGTATATATATATAATATTGTATATAACATGTGTGTATTAGAGTATTATATTTATAAAATCTATTTTACTTGAAAACTTAGATTTTATGAAAGACCCATAGTACTTATATATATATATATATATATTAGGTTATATATATACTTTCAAGAGAGTAAAACTGGGAGAGAGAGGGAGAGAGAGAGAGAGAGAGAGAATCCGAGAGAGAGAGGGAGAGAGAGAGAAAGAGAAGGAAAGAAGGAGAGAGATTGTACCTTTGATCTTCCTTGTGCTTCCATTGACCTTTGCTTGATCTCCTAATGATTCTATGTACCTTTGAAAGCCTAAATCTTTGTCAGATCCCTTGCAAACCAATTCTATACTCTTTCCTTTGTCATCCACCAACCTTGTCCGTATATATATATATATATATATACATATATATATATTGTACTTTGTACCAAGGAGAGAGAGAGAGAGAGAGAGAGAGGAGAGAGAGGCCGAGAGAGAGATTGGGAGAGAGAGAGGGAGTTCGGATGAGAGAGGGAGAGAGAGAGTGATGTGTGTGCCAGTGTGATCTCACTCTTGTCCTATTTTTGATATGCTTTCAAGTGAAAGCACAACCATTCCAAGCAAGATCTTGTCTTTTGTACAAAACCCTAATTCTTTACTTGAATTAAATCCACCTTCCTTGATCAATCTTCCAAAATCAAATCAAGAGTACACTTCCATAGCCATGCAAGCCTAGGTTTAGGGTTATGCTTCCAAGCAACCAAGATTGGATGGAATAAAAAATGAGATATAGGAGAGAGAGAGAGTGGTCGGCCAAGGAGAGAGAGAGGGAGCCTTTGTTGTCTATAAATAGCAAGCCATTTCCTTCATTTCATTCACACCTCTTCATTCTCCAACTTCTCTCTTTGAAAGCATAAGTGTTCTTGATGTTCTTGATTTGTTCTTGAGGTTTTCTTGCTAGTTCTTCAAGAAACTTTCCATCTCCGCCACTAAATTGCCACCCGACCACCACCTCGATCCAAAAGTAGTAGTAGTATAGGTTACAATCTAGTTTCGAGAGAAATCATTCTCTTTCGAAGCTATCGGAAGCTTACCGTAAGCCGTTACTCCGTCCAACTGCCAACTTTCTTTCCATCGTACCTTTCATAGCCTACTACCGCCAAGAAGAGCGGTAGACTAGCCTTAACTTACTTCTCTACATTTAGTTTGTATGCATGTTTGAAGTAAACGTAGTGTAATCTACCCTGCTATCTCTAAGTATATGTAGTACTTGAATAGTTGAAAGCATGTTAATGTAGAGTTCTTCGAACCTACTTCTCTAAGTATAGAGTTCATGATGTGTAGTTAATCCATACCTACTTTCTCTACGTATAGTTGAATGCATGTTAGTGTAAAGTATTAAACTTGTAGATCTATTTTCGCTTAAAGATATATACGTAGTTTACTTTAATCTTATGGCAACTTGATTGCTTGATCTCGTGATAGTTGCTTGCTCATGTATGAACTCGTCAATAAACATATGTTGTTTTGACTTTCCAAAAAGAAGGATGTATGCTTTTGAATTAAAGATAAAGTGTTGTTTTCAAAACGAAGTATCCGTATTTTGACCTTTTCGAGGAAAGTAACTTGATCGCATGATTGCTTGCCTTACTTGTGGCTATGAACAAGCATGATTAAATAGAGTTGAATGATCTTGCTAGTTTAGTTTCAAGTTTACTATGATAGTGTTGTACTTGTGTACGAAGTCCTGCCGCGAAGTCTATGCATGATACAAGACACATGAAATTGGAAAGTAGAGACATGACACTTAAGATGTGGTTGATATGGATAAAATACTTTTGAAACTACGTAATGGCCGGACTTGGTAGCTTCATTGGAGGTGTGTGACTTGGTTATCCACAGAGAGGAGCCAAGATGTGACACAATATGCCGGACTTGGTAGCCATTGTGGCCAATAAGTCATTCTTGGTAGCATTTGTGGCAATGAGTCGGACTTGGTAGCTCATTGTTGTCTGACACAAGGTGCCGGGCTTGGAAGCTTATTGGTTGTGTGTGTTCACAATGTGCCGGACTTGGTAGCCATTGTGGCCAATGAGCCGGACTTGGTAGCTCATTGGTGTGTGTGTGTGTTTTTGGAAATGATGATAAAAGATGAGACACAAAACGATGAGTCGCATAGGAGAAACACACGGAAAACATGACACCAATGCTCGCTAGTGAATACGCATGTGTAATTGCTATGTGTTCTTGTTTAAGCATGTTAAGTTTGGAAAATTGTGTCTATACTATCTTTGACTTGTATGTTAACGGTTAGTGGTTTTGGGTTACTCTATTGAGCTTTCAAGCTCACGGTGTTGCTTTATGTGACCCTGACATATTATGCTGGTGGCGATGCTGGTATAATGTGTCAGACTTCTTAGATGAGCAAGGAGAGCTGTACACCTTGGAGGCCTTCGGAGCTGAGGAACTTGCTAGGACGGAAGAAGAGAAGGAGCTGTAGATAACCTTAGATGTCCATCCCTTTTGTGTAATATATGTACTCTATGAGGAGTTTGATGTAATAATGAGCTAGACTCTTCCTTGTTTATCTAATAAAATGATTATTTAACGAACCCAATTTTGGGGCGTTACACCTCCCCTGAGCCGAAGCTTTAGGTTCAAAACCTCGGCCATGGGTAGAATGGGTAGCCTTTAAGATAAGTATGAGTAGCCTTTAAGATAAGTTTGACCGTTGCACAAACGTGAATTGAGTTTAAGTTTACCGTCCCAAATTGGGTGGAATTCTGTCAAAACAATCTTCGGATTGAAGGAAGGTGGAAACTGGCAGTACCGCCGAACTAGGAATTCCCGCACAATTGGATGATGACTTAAATCAAGGATCGAATGTGGAACGTAGAAAATCTCAAATTTCCTTAGTATTAATTAAAATTCTGTCATTAACCGTTACTAATTGGGGTTTAAACATTTTGTAGATGAGCACCTACCAAGCCAACCTTCTAGTCGAGACCCGTCAACTTAGAGGGACCCTAAGGTCAATGACAAACCTGCTTGTGGCGGACCCCAACTTTCCCTATGCCTTTCCCTATGTCTATGATTATTATCAAGAACATGGTGAACTCCCGCTTCCCGAGGACGAGGAGGATGGAGATGTAGCCGTAGCACCCGTTTTGGTCCAAATAGCACCCCCAAATAACATGCAGTTTGTAGTTGAGGAAGAAGAGGAAGATCCCAAGGAACCTGAAGAGGGTTCCGAGGATGAGGATGGATTTCATGACCCGACACAAAATGAGGCTGATTGGCAACACCTCATGCAAATGCAACACTTAGACGATGTCAATGAGGATTGGGAGTCTGATGACGAGGAGATTCTAGAAGAGGATCTAGTTGCGGTTGTGCCCAACATCATGGACTTAGAGTTTGACTCCAATGGTGTACCCCCACCACCTGTCGAGGACGACGTTGGCCCATATAAGGCCTAACTTCCGAGTATCTTTTAGGAGTACCTAAATAAACCTAGCAATAGCTGTAATCCTTTGGGATGTAGGATCGTTAAACTAGGACCACTATTCCTAAGATGATTAGGCTTTGATGTAAATAGGAAGCAGTAGGACTTTTGTGTATAGCCTAAGGCTAATATAAGCCGCCTTTGATGTACTTGTTTCGCTAAGTAATGAAAAACTATGTGTTTCTCTTTAGCATGATCACTATTTATGTGTATATTTGTGTCTTTACGAGACTACCCTTTCACACCGATAAGTCTAACATATAATATTCTTATTATTGTAGATATGGATAGCCGTACCCCTGCTACACCGTTCACCTTTGCGGACCTGCTTACGTACAAGGCGTTACTTGCACCCGAGAGTTATATCCCTATACCCCACCTGGGTATATGCGACCGTGCCACTGGTGAGCACACCTATGAGGTTATCCTCATGTTCCCTTTAGCTGAGACCTTGGACGTGGAGACCTTACGCTTATCACTTAGTGACACAATCGAGGACGCCCGTCAACGAGGAGAGTATTGGCTCGAGAAGAGGGAGAAGGAATGGAAGGAAGAGTTGCGAGTTTATTTTGGACTTATTCCCCCTCAGTAGGAGAGTCGTAGTATTAGAATAAGGTCCCGAGAGTTATGGTGCACTTGTTGTACAACGAACTTAGACCATGAAGTTAGGAGTATGTAGGATCGTTCCAGCTTGTGTTAGGAAGAATCTTGTCATTTGCTTTGTAGTAGAAATCTATGCGTATGTTTGTAACCTTGGTTTATCTATGAAAAGTCTATTTTGCTTTAAGGTACTGTTGCGAACTATTTGATATTTTGCTTACGAAGTTGAAACTCTGTTTACGAAAAACAATAGTTTAACTAGACTAAACCTCCCCCTTTCGATTTCAACGCGTAGATGGTGAACCGACGAAGCGGACTAGGATACGAGCGTGGCAAATCCTCTAACCCTGATCCTAACGCTAACCCTAACCTAACCCAAATCATGCAAGCGTTTGTGGCTGCTTTGAATGCCAACCGCCAAAACCCACACCGCGACGATGAACCTATGACCCGAACCCGAGCGATGAACGAGTTCTGCAAGTGCCGACCCCCGACTTTCCATGGAGACCCTAACCCTACGGTAGCTGAAACATGGCTGAAGGAAGTCAAGGTGATCCCGGACACCTTAGAGATCACTCGTGATGGAGACCGCGTAACCTTAGCTACTTACCAATTTAAGGGAGAAGCCCGCTATTGGTGGGATCTGATGGAGGCAACCCATGCCATAGCCACGATGACCTTTGCCCAATTCGAAACCTGTTCCTTGATAAATACTTTCCCACACCCCTTCGCCTAGCCAAGGAGCAAGAATTTATGAACCTGAAGCAAGGAACCATGATCGTTACTAATAAGCGGCTAAATTCAAGGAACTATCTCGTTATGCCCCGGAGGCTGTGGCCACAGAGGATAAGAAAGCGAGAAGATTCGAGTGGGGACTAACAACCGCTCAAAGGGCCGTCGTAGCTCAAACATTCCCCACTTACGCTAGTGTGGTGAAATGTGCGCTCTGGCTGGAGAGCGAGGAAGCTAATTTTAAGACTCGCTGGAGGAAGGCAACGGGTAATACCGGTGGACCAATCCATACCCAGTCACCCAATAACCACGGAGGACCCTATCCTGCGAAACCCTTTACCCCGACCCAAAACAACCAAGCCTGGAAAACTACTACCTCTGGACGTGACCAATTGCAAAGAGGCAATATAGACATAGCGACAGTAAGGTGTTACAACTGTCAGCTGATGGGTCACTACAGTCGTCAATGCCCGCAACCTCAGAAGGCGAGGAGTGGAAGCTTCGGGAACCAGAAGGCTCAACAGACTGGACAAGTTGGATTTGGAAAGCAGAACCCTGGAGGTCCCTCTTCGCAGCAAAATGGACAAGACAAAGGGAAGCAGCCCATAGGAACCCAGCAAGGCACTGGAGGGCACATTTTCGCACTACAGACTGAGGAACAAGAGCCGGATCCCTCTGTGATCCAAGGTACGCTGCTATTGTATAGTACATGCGTACAAGCCTTGTTTGACTCTGGTGCATCGCATTCTTTCGTATCTACCGCTTGCGTAAATGCCCTAGCACTAGAAACCGAACCCCTAGGTGCGAGTACGAAAGTAGCATCACCCTTGGGAGGGAGTATAACGGTTAGTCTGGTGTGTAGAGGGTGCGAGCTAGAAGTAGATAACCTGCATTTAACCTGCGATCTTCGAGTGATCGACATGGCGGACTTCGACGTGATCGTGGGAATGGACTGGCTATCAGCACACCAAGCGGTCATAAATTGTCACCAGAAGACAGTGACGGCCTTCACCCCAGAGGGAACTCGTTTCCGTTTTAAGGGGGATAGGCAGACCGCGACTTCTTTGACTAAGAGGTCAAGGTGGCAGAATCAACTATTTGGATGGCTAGCTAGTCTCCAGATGGAAGAAATTGAACGGATGGAACTGGGATTACCACACATCGTGTGCGAATACACCGATGTATTTCCCAAGGAACTTCCTAGTTTACCACCACATAGAGAGATAGACTTCTCTATAGAACTCCAACCGGGGACAGCGCCGATTTCGATGGCCCCATATCGAATGGCCCCCGCAGAGCTAGCGGAGCTCAAGACCCAATTGAAGGAGCTGCTGGACAAAGGATTCATCAGGCCGAGCATGTCACCATGGGGAGCACCTGCACTGTTCATGAAGAAGAAGGAAGGGACGCTTCGTTTGTGTATTGACTATAGGAAGCTAAACCAAGTCACCATTAAGAACCGTTACCCCTTGCCTAGGATTGATGACCTGTTTGACCAATTGAGAGGAGCATCTTGTTTCTCAAAAATCGATCTCCGATCAGGCTATCACCAACTTAGAATCCGAGACGAAGACATCGCCAAGACAGCCTTTCGTACCAGATACGGACACTACGAGTTTGTAGTGATACCATTTGGGCTGACGAATGCTCCGGCAGTATTCATGTGTCTCATGAACAAGATCTTTCAACCCTACTTGGACAAGTTTGTAGTGGTGTTCATTGATGACATATTGGTATACTCCGCCAGTAAGGAGGAGCATGAAGGACATCTACGGATAGTGCTACAAGTACTCCGAGATAGCCAACTCTATGCCAAGGCTAGTAAATGCGAGTTTTGGCTAGAGATGGTTAAGTTCTTATGTCACGTAGTATCCAAGGATGGTATCTCCGTGGATGAAGAGAAGGTTGAGGCCGTGCTGAAATGGAAACAGCCAACCTCTGTGTTCGAGATCAGATTTTTCCTAGGATTAGCTGGATATTACCGTAGATTCATACCCGACTTCTCTACCCTTGCCAAACCGATGACGAGACCGACTCAGAAAGGAGTGAAGCTGGATTGGACTGAAGCATGCGAGAAATCTTTCCAAAAGTTGAAGAAGAGACTAACCAGTGCACCAATACTCATCATACCCGAGCGTGGTGTAGACTACACGGTCTATTGCGATGCCTCGAGAGATGGTTTGGGATGCGTGCTGATGCAGAATGGAAAAGTTGTAGCTTACGGATCTCGACAACTTCGACCGCACGAGAAGAATTACCCTACCCATGACTTAGAATTGGCCGCGGTAGTATTCGCCCTCAAGTCCTGGCGTTACTATTTGTGGGGAGAACAATTCGAGGTCTTTACCGACCATAAGAGCCTCAAATACTTGTTCACTCAGAAAGAGTTGAACCTGAGACAGCGTCAATGGATGGAGTATTTGGAGGACTATAAGTTTACACTCCAATACCACCCCGGCAAGGCCAATGTAGTAGCTGACGCCCTGAGCAGAAAGGATCGGGCGCAGAAGGCCAAGAACGCCTTTAAGGAATGGGAGATGGTGGAGACTCTTAATGAGTTCAACCTACGACCATCATCAGAAGACGAGAAAGCGTGTCTGTATGCCCTGGTAGCAGAACCGGCGCTTCTTCAGGAGATTTTCCTGCCTCAGACTTCAGGGCAAGATTGTGAATTCATCCGGTATCGAATCCAAGAAGGAAAGGCGTTACTGGGATGGACAATCGAGAAGGATGATAGTCTGAGATTCCAAGGAAAGGTATTCGTACCTAATATCGGAGCCCTCAGAGAAGCTGTACTCCGAGAAGCACACCATTCGAATTTCGCAATCCACCCTGGCGGTACGAAGATGTACCATGATCTGCGGAGGACATACTGGTGGGAAGGAATGAAGAAGGACGTAGCCCGATTTGTATCTACCTGCCTAATGTGTCAGCAAGTCAAGGCAGAACATCAGAAACCAGGAGGAGACCTTCAACCGCTACCGATTCCTACATGGAAGTGGGAACATATCTCGATGGATTTTGTGACTGGCTTGCCAAAGTCACCCAAGTCCAACACCGCTATTTGGGTGATCGTGGACCGACTCACTAAATCTGCACACTTCCTGCCTGCTAAGATGACAGAGAATGTGGAGCAGTTGAGTCTGTTGTACATTACAGAGATTGTACGACTTCACGGAGTACCTGTCTCCATAGTGTCTGACAGAGATCCACGTTTTGTCTCACATTTCTGGAAGGGATTGCAGAAGGCTTTGGGAATGGATGTAAGACTTAGTACCGCCTTCCACCCTCAAACAGATGGACAAACGTAGAGGACCATCCAGACATTGGAAGACATGTTAAGAGCGTGTGCCTTAGATTTTGTCGGGAACTAGGAGCAACATCTACCTTTGGTGGAGTTCGCTTACAATAACAGTTATCAGGCTAGTATCGAAATGGCACCATACGAAGCCTTATACGGCCGCCCCTGCCGATCTCCTGTCTGTTGGACCGACGTTGGAGAAGCATAATTGATTGGACCTGATTTAGTACGAGATACCATAGAGAAGGTTAAGATCATTAGACAAAGGATCCAAACCGCTCAAAGCCAACAGAAGAGTTATGCGGACAAGAGAAACCGACCCCTAAGCTTTGAAGTAGGAGACCACGTATTCCTGAAGATCCGGCCAAAGAAAGGAGTAATTAGATTTGGGAAGAAAGGAAAATTATCCCCACGCTACATTGGACCCTTCGATATCGTAGAAAAGATCGAAAAAGTCGCGTATCGATTAGCCCTACCGTCGCAGTTAGATAAAGTACACAACATGTTTCACGTTTCGATGCTTTGCAAGTATCTCGCGTTACCGACGCACGTACTCAACTAGGAGGACATCATCATCGAAGAAGATGCGACATACGAGGAGGAACCGATCGAGATTCAAGACCGGAGTGAGAAGATCATCCGGAACAAGACAATTAAGTTAGTACGAGTCTTGTGGAAGACCCGTGGAGTTGGAGAAACTACCTGGGAAAGAGAGGAAACCATGAGAGCTAACTACCCTCACCTGTTCGAATCCGAGCGTACGGCGAATTTCGAGGACAAAATTGTTTAAGGGGGATAGGTTGTAACAACTCTAATTTTTAATAAATAAAAATTTCGTTGTTAATATTTCAAAAACTCTTAATTAAGTTTTTAATCGTCGTTAACTGTCGATCTTTCCATCGTTTCTAGGATTGAGTCTTAAGATCCCACATCTCGGCTGGAAATCCTATCTAGCAACCCTAGCTAGCTTTTAACCGACAATGAGATATAGGAGAGAGAGAGAGTGGCCGGCCAAGTAGAGAGAGAGGGAGCCTTTGTTGCCTATAAATAGCAAGCCATTTCCTTCATTTCATTCACACCTCTTCATTCTCCAACTTCTCTCTTTGAAAGCATAAGTGTTCTTGATGTTCTTGATTTGTTCTTGAGGTTTTCTTACTAGTTCTTCAAGAAACTTTCCATCTCCGCCACTAAACCGCCAACCGACCACCACCTCGATCCAAAAGTAGTAGTAGTATAGGTTACAATCTAGTTTCGAGAGAAATCATTCTCTTTTGAAGCTATCGGAAGCTTACCGTAAGCCGTTACTCCGTCCAATCGCCAATGTTCTTTCCGTCGTACCTTTCATAGCCTACTACCGCCAAGAAGAACGGTAGACTAGCCTTAACTTACTTCTCTACGTATAGTTTGTATGCATGTTTGAAGTAAACGTAGTGTAATCTACCCCGCTATCTCTAAGTATATCTAGTACTTGAATAGTTGAAAGCATGTTAATGTAGAGTTCTTCGAACCTACTTCTCTAAGTATAGAGTTCATGATGTGTAGTTAATCCATACCTACTTTCTCTAAGTATAGTTGAATGCATGTTAGTGTAAAGTATTAAACTTGTAGATCTATTTTCACTAAAAGATACGTAGTTTACTTTGATCTTATGGCAACTTGATTGCTTGATCTCGTGATAGTTGCTTGCTCATGTATGAACTCGTCAATAAACATATGTTGTAGAGACATGACACTTAAGATGTGGTTGATATGGATAAAATACTTTTGAAACTACATAATGGCCGGACTTGGTAGCCTTACGTTGGTGTGCATTGCCAATGGAGCCGGACTTGGTAGCTTCATTGGAGGTGTGTGACTTGGCTATCCGCGGAGAGGAGTCAAGATGTGACACAATATGCCGGACTTGGTAGCCATTGTGGCCAATAAGTCAGTCTTGGTAGCCTTTGTGGCAATGAGCCAGACTTGGTAGCTCATTGTTGTGCGACACAAGGTGCCGGGCTTGGAAGCTTATTGGTTGTGTGTGTTCACAATGTGCCGGACTTAGTAGCCATTGTGGCCAATGAGCCGGACTTGGTAACTCATTGGTGTGTGTGTGTTTTTGGAAATGATGATAAAAGATGAGACACAAAACGATGAGTCGCGGAGGAGAAACATACGGAAAACATGATACCAACGCTCGCTAGTGAATATGCATGTGTAATTGCTATGTGTTCTTGTTTAAGCATGTTAAGTTTGGAAAATCGTGTCTATACTATCTTTGACTTGTATGTTAACGGTTAGTGGGTTTTGGGTTACTCTATTGAGCTTTCAAGCTCACGGTGTTGCTTTATGTGACCCTGACATATTATGCTAGTGGCGACACTGGTATAATGTGTCAGACTTCTTAGATGAGCAAGGAGAGTTGTACACCTTGGAGGCTTTCAGAGCTGAGGAACTTGCTAGGATGGAAGAAGAGAAGGAGCTGTAGATAACCTTAGATGTCCATCCCTTTTGTGTAATATAAGTACTCTATGAGGAGTTTGATTTAATAATGAGCTAGACTCTTCTTTGTTTATCTAATAAAATGATTATTTAATGAACCCAATTTTGGGGGCATTACAACAAGATACAAAAATGAAAGGTGGTAGTTTGTGGTAACCGACGGGAGAAAAAACGGTCGCTGAGTTTTAGCTGTTGAGCTTTTGTTCGGCTGTGCTTGTTGAGGCCTGCATCATCCAATATACTTCAAAATATATAATGAGACACACACAAGGAAAACTATTATAACCTATAAAAGAGCTTGTTTTCTATTTCTACTAGTGTTGTGGTATCGTTCATCATTGTCTAAAAGCCAAATGAATGAGTAAAATGCCGGAAGGAAATACAATACTGAAGGAGTAACTTCCGACTCGTGTAAACAATATTTGTTATAGGATTAGTAGTGTTTTACTAGTTGGAGTTTCATAACCTCAGCATCACATACATGAAGAATAAGCAACATACAAAGTTGAAGGAAAATGTTTGGTGTGATATAGCATACAGGAAAGTTAGACTATACAAAAAAAAAAATTTGGAAACAAATTTGAGGAAAGTTACCTTCTAACATTGACAAGTAAATACCATTTCCTTGAGATCTCATAAAAATTTCATTTTTTTGAGTGGATGGAAGTCCTTTGTAGGTGCAGGAAACTGAAAGAGCCTTTGAACCACACCAAATCGTAACGGCTATTTTGAATCCCTCGTGTAGACACCCCAATCTGAATCTCCCGATCGTTTTGCGGTTTCTTATTTCCCCGATGATGAACTAGATCAAAGAGCAGTCTTAAGGTTGGAAAGGATTGAGCTCGGTGTGTGCGGAACCCCCTTTGAACCCTTTAAACCATTTAAAAGAAAATAGAAAATCAGTCAACCCTGGGTCTGGATTTGACCATTGCGCGAGTATGTGATTGTCTCGCGCGAGTGTGTTCCTTGTCCAGGTGTGGTCAAAGTCAAATGTTTGACTGTTGACCCACGCGCGACAGGTGGCACCCTCGCGCGACATTCTCAGTGTCTCACGCGACGGTCCTCTCCAGTCACTTTCACCTTTTTCAGCCAGTTGGCTGCTTACCTGGGGGTCTACAGGGCTATTTTGAACCCCGTTTTTCTCCACGGGACAGCGGCAGGGCTGTCCTTGGGAACACACCCTCACACAACCCTTCCCATCACCTTTTCACCAAGCTTAGCCACCAAGTTTGGTCTTAAGGGGGTGTTTGCCACCACCTTTGGCCCTTGGCTCCTCCTATAAATACCCCCCTTTGTCTTTCTTTACAAGGGCCACAAAAAATTACTAACTTAAAAAAGTTTAGGAGATTGAGAACTCTTGCAAACACAAAGGCTCTCAACCCTAGCTCACTTTCCATACATTTCTTCACTCCATTTTCCATCACAAACTTCTCAACCTTGTTCAAACCTTTCCGAAACCTCTCAAGCAAAGGTATAAGCCTTAAACTGCTTACTGTTTTGATCCCTAAGGGGGGCTGTCAGGGCCAAGATTGGTAATCAATACCAGTTCTGGTCTTAAAGTCAGCAGAGTTACAAGAAACTGGGTTCGAGCATACCCTCGCGCGATGGATTCACTCTCACGCCGACAGTCCACTGTCTCGCGCGACAGTCCTCGTGGGGTTTGGGGATGCTAGTTTTCCTTGTTTATCATGTTGTTATTCATTTTACAGTTCATTAGGTCTTTTAGACCACTGTCTTGCATGATAAAATACATAGATTAGCTTTCATTGCTCAATTATTTGGTTGGAATGCTTCTGGGTTGCTTCTGGACATGTACCAGAGCCCAGAGCATGCAAAGCAATTCTTGCAAGTCCAGTCAGGACTCTCGCGCGAGGGATTCACTATCTCGCGCGATGATCCTCCTGAGTCCAGTAACTGCCCTTGCATGAGCAACTTGGCCCTTGGCCTTTGTTTTAACACCCCCACTGTTTAGGGGTTGCCTTTCATTAATTTGGCTCCTGTTTGTAATAATTTGTAATTAACCATTTACTTTCAGTCCGTATAAACTGTTTGGTTTGCCTTCTGGGTGTGCACTGGTCCTTCCAGAGCCCAGAAGAGGATTAAATTCAACCTGTGGTAAAACAGGACCCTCGCGCGAGTGAGTGAGTGTGTCGCGTGATGGACTGCTTTGCATGCACGTTGATCCATGCATGCAAAGGTGGCCATGGTGTATGGCACATTCATTCCCTGTGCAGCCTGATTCATTCCTCATCAGGGGGTTGGATTTTACCCTATTTCCATTATTTCATCCATCCATATCATATTTATATCACATCTTGCAAAATGTTATAGTTTTAAATCCCCGATTAAACTGTTTCCCCGCCCTAATTGGCTTAAAATTGGTTAAAGAAGAAAACGAATCACAAATATTTTCACAAAATGTCTAAGTAGAGACCAATCTCCGGATTGGACGAGAGGGGTGCCTTAAAACCCTTCCCCTCTCGTAACCTGGCTCCCGAACCCAGATATGGTTATGACGGACTGGTTCCTTCACTTTTTTCAAATCAAATAGCGCGGCAGGTGCTTCGAAATACGATTCCTTGGGTGACGGACCTTCAAACCCAGGTGGCGACTCTATGTTTTTGTGAGCGCCTGCTTCTCTGCTCGCGCTCCCTCGATCTATCGGGCCACTTTGGCGCAAAAGGAACGGAATCCTTTTTCCAAGGGCATGCTGCCCATAGTGGCGACTCTGCTGGGGATAAATCAAACCAATATTAATCCATACTTAGAGTTTAATGCGTGCGTGAACGATTCCTTAAAAGTCTGTCAAAACGGTGAGCTTCGCGCTGCCGAAGGCTGGATTGGTGATTTAACAGGACCTCGTGTCCGGCCAAGCCTACCTGGAGACCTTTTCAATTGTTCACTTGCGTAGTTCCCTCTAAAGATGGACTAAATAAAGTGAGCCGAGCTTGAAAAGGCATTTTGCGATTTTGTGATTCTTCTTCTTCTTCCTAAATTTCTAGCATATCATTTGCATCGATGTGGGATAAGCCTCGTTGGATCGTTTCGGCAATCCGGCACGGTTTACCGGAGCTCGGGGACCTCGAATGACCAACAACCTTTGACGATGATAGGTCATGCAACCGTTTGACTGTTGCTCAGCGATATCGCGGGCAACGGGAGGTATATCTGTGGCTTTAGTCCGAGGAACCCGTTACAAGCCAAAACCAGCCTTTGCATATACAAAGCTCTAGCACTTTCCAAATTAAGACAGGTACCTACAGGGTAAGATTTATTTGTATCTAACCCCCATATACTGTCTATGTGTTACCGCTTTCCCTATCGCATGCATTATACATCATACCGTCTTGCGTAGGAGCATGTTTAGGGCGGCTTATAGGGTCTCATTCCTACAAGTATGTCTTGAGCTGTGTTAGGCACTGTTATGGCCCGATAAGGAGTCATGCATCCAGATGATGCATGTTGTCAGCTTTTTAAAAAATCCTTAGAACAGTAGGGACTTTAGGAAATCAAAAGTTTCCTACACCCTTGTCTATATACCTGATTAGGGTTTCAAACTGAAAACTAGAAACAACAAAGAACATGCCATGATGCTTACACCAGTCAGGTAACAAGTGCCTCGTCACTTACACCGCCCGGCTTGCAGCGCTGTGCCGCTCATGCCGTTTCTAGTTATAGTATCATGACATGCACATCGAGTTGTTCCAACCGCAAAGTTGAAACCCCAATCAGCAAAATGGCTGAAGATTTAGGTTTCTTTCGACATCCTTTAGTCTCATATTAGCTCAAACAAGGATACACCTCTGAAAAGAATTCTAAGGATCTTGGCAGTGCCTGAATAGCTCGAGACAGACTTGTTTTCTAGTCTTAGAGTCTAGGGGCGACACCAACGACGCTGGTTGCATTACTTTAGTCTTTTATTTAGATTAAAGTTTTTGCAGGATCCCTACTGAGCCTTCTGTTTTATTGTCAAGCAAAGTTCTGAGCCATTGCACCGCCAAGGAAAGTATCGAGGCAAAGAGCCAAACCCGCTTGGGAACGCCTGCAACAAAATCAGGGTCAAAGACTTGTCAGGTTACAATCCCAGTCAGTCGCAACGGAAGACTCACCGCTTTCTTCGTTAGCTGCCTTACGAACAAGCTCATCGCCAATCTTGGAAGAGGTTGTTCAGCCGACATCTCCTGTTCTTTCTTCAGCATCGGAAACTCCCGACATGGCAGGAAACCCAGAGGTCCAGCCGCTTACTGTGGAACAAATGCTCAGGAACCTTCAAACCAGCATCACTGCAATCAAGCAGAGGGCTGCCCAAACTGATGCTAATGTCACTCGTTTGAATGAACTCTTCGACACTCGCCTTCCACCACCTCTTGAGGAGGAAAGCAAGGCCGAAGATGATCCGCACATGCAGCGAGTTATGGTTGAAGGTCCCAACAATCCAGGACACGTCATTGTTCAGCACAACCCCCGAATTGTTCATACACCTGTTGGTAACCCTGCAGGCAACGTCCTGGCTGAAAATCCAGACATTACTGCTCTTGTGGCCAAGATGGCCCAGCTTGAGGAGTCCATTGCCAAGGCAGAAAAGGTCAAAGCTGGTGGCATTGACTTGGATCGTCTCTGCCTGTATCCTAATGCCAAGCTTCCTGAGAAGTTCAAAATGCCAGACTTGGCAAAATTTGATGGAAGTGGTGATCCCCAAACCCATCTTTACAGTTACCACGCGGCAATGAAGCTGCTTTCAGTTGAGCCTGAGGCCATGTCACAGCTCTTTCCTCAGACCCTCTCGGGCCCTGCCTTCCAATGGTTTTTGTCACTCGACATCGCCAAAAGGAGGACTTGGGAGGACATTGGGACTGCATTTATTTCGCAGTACAGTTACAACTCCCAACTGAAGATGACCACACGAGAGCTGGAATCTACAAAGATGGAGGCAAAGGAGTCCTTTGCCGATTTTGTCAAGAGATGGAGAGCTAAGGCTGCTCTAATGATTGATCGCCCCAGCGAGAAAGACCAGCTCCGCATCATCTCTCAGAATCTACAGTCGGATTATGCCAAGCACCTGGTTCTTGCTCAAACATCTGCAAACTTTGACACCTTCTACGACTCCGGCCTGGCCAGCGAAGATGCACTGCAGAGTGGGATACTGTCAAGAGGGGAATCTTCTAACCCTCTGAAAGCAAAGCCCCGTGCTTACTCTGGGAACACCAATGCTCTGTTTGGGAGTGGGACTTACTCCAATACAGCAACCAGCGGCACAAACCTCTGCTTCCAACACCACAAACCACATCGCCGATGTCAATCGAGTTCGATCGGCCTGACAGAACAACCGGCCCCGCGGACAGCAACGTAGTTTCTCTGCGATTGAGGCACCTCTGTCCTCAGTTTTGGAGAAGTTGATGAAGTCAGGGCATCTCAAGCCCCTGGATCCGATTCCCTTACCCAAGAACCCTTCGCCAGGCTTCAATGCCAATCTCTACTGTGCCTACCATCAGGGTGCCGGCCACCTTACAAATTCCTGTTTCCATCTTCGGCATGCAAGTCAGGACCTTATAGACGAAGGGACTCTCTCGGCACCACCTCCGCCAGCCCAAAAACCAAATATCCTTTCCAATTCCTTACCCAATCACAAGGCTGTTCCACATATCAGCCAAATCTCTCTCAGCTCCACTAAAATCAACCCCATCTCGACTATATTTGACTTTACCGACCATATAATCCCATTCGATCGACCCAAGCCCATTGTGCTCATGCCTTCAGAATCTGATGTCGAACTCATGTTTATAGGGCAAACTTATAATCCGCCTACCCGGTTGGTGCAAGCGGGCTTGGACTTCCTCGATGACAATATTAGTGATCTTGACGACGGTCCTTTTCCATGGATCTGACTTGATCCTACGTCAACTCATAATCTTCCCATTTTTGGTGTTGATTCTCTTGATTCTGCGCAGGATTTTGTAAGTCGATTCAGATCTATGATGCCAACCTTACCTGAGCCAGAACCAGAACTTGATATGTAGGCTGTAGGCTGGGCGATAGCTGATAGTTAGGATTACGATGCCCCTCTCATCCAAGAATGGTTCCAACTTGAGTTGGAAGGTTTTCCTTTGCATCTCGAGCAAGCTCCACCCAACCTGGCATGGGACGTGGAATGGATTGCTCAGCATGAACAAATAGCACTTGATCCTCTAGATGGTATCTCCTTGTACATGCTCTTCCAAGAACCTCAGCCTCAGATTCCTGAGGAAGATTACTTTTGGGACCCTGAGCCTGTTTGGCAGTTTTCGGTCACCTTTCCCGGGCCTCTCCAAGGATACACTACTCCTGAGTACATGATGCACTTCGTTGAAGACGACCTGGTTCAAGAAGAGACCCGTGTCTTGGGAGAGTGTTTCTTCCCTTCTACCATCAACAGGCTTGTTGACTCAGTGGCTCTTCCTGCGTACGACCCTGTGCTCAATATCATAGATGAAGATCAACCACGCCCTGTGGTTTCTCCTCCAGAAGACTTCAGCGTCATGGTTACAGGTCTGGTTCCCCCAGCTAATCTTTGGGATGTGGACGAGATAGTCGATGTCCAGGTTGGGGCCGAAGTTTGGGCTGTCAGCCGTTCTCTAGCTGATGGTGGCCTCTAGGATGTTCCTTTCACTGCAAATCCGGAGCCAGAACACGAAGTTGCAGCAGTCCAAGATCTGAATTTCTGGGACTCACTACTGATGAAGGATCTCACTGAAGACTTGGGGTTGAATACAGAAGCGCCGGTAGCTGCACTAGCCACCGACAAAGGAAAGCGTAAGCTGGGGGAAGTCCCTTCTGATCTCTGGGATGTGAACCAAGACCCTCAGGCTGTGCCTTCTTTGGGGAACGTTCTCAACGTTATGACGAGTCTTTCAGCCTGCTAATCTACAAGCTGGGACTTCGTCTAACCCTTCTAATCAAAGGAATGAACCCATTGCCTTCCCAGGGTCTGCACCACTTGAGTTACCAAGCACGGATCTTATTCGGAGGCAGCTTGAGCGGGTTCCCCCTACAATATCCCTCTGGGGCTTAATTTGTTCTTCCCGTGAGCATCGTCAGAAGCTATGCCACACCCTTGCCTGCCTGGAAGTTCAATCTGATGTCACTCCTGAGGCTATGGTTTCCCTCATCCTTCCTCCTACTGCTAAGCACACCGTGGTCTTCACCGACAAGGATCTTCCTATGGAAGGAACAGATCATAACCGCCCTCTGCATATTACAGTCAAGTGTCGCGGACTCTGGGTCCCGACTGTCCTCATAGACAACGGTTCAGCCATCAACGTTTGCCCGATGAGGGTGGCCTATCGTCTGGGACTGGCCAAAAAAGACTTTGCACCTTCCAACTGGTGTCATTAAGGCATATGGCGACACCGTCGTGTGTGGTCGAGGCACTCGATGCTCAAGCGCGATCTCGAGGCTTTGAAATGGACATTGAGTTCCATGTCGCCGACATACCTACAACTTTCGACCTGTGCTAGGCGTGCCATGGCTCCACCATTCGGGATATCATGTGTGCCACCCACTCTTCACCAAAAAGTCATCTTTGGGGCTGGGACCGGTACGCCGACCATTTGCGGGGACTCTGGAATCCGGCCGCTCAAAGAAGATGGAACACCAGTCTTGGGAATCATGCACGGTGAAGAGGATGTCGACCTCGGAGGATTCTCTTTGACACGTCTGGTTCTGTCTTGGCTATCAATGTGGACACGGGGACTTCCTCATCAGCTCTGTCGCTATGGACATCATGCTCAGGATGTCTTATTTTCTTGGTCTGGGTTTAGGGATTCACCATCGAGGAGTTAGGAGTTCCTACCTTTCCTTCTTCCGAGGGCCATTTCGGTTTGGGGTACTCTGCCTCCGCCGGAAATGCCAAAAGGAGGAAACATACGGAAAACCTCGAACTCTCTATGGTGATCTTGACAACTACTTTGTGCGTGAAGTGGGAAATGCTGCGTACACTGGACAGTCTGAGCCCTTCATCAATTCGAAAGCGGGAGCTGCCGCTGGTTTTGAGGTCTTCGCCGACAACACCTGGTCTGAGAGTGATGACGAGCCAACCAAGCCGAATTCAAGAGGAAGCTTACTCAGCCAAAAGCGAAGACTGACTGGTTGGGACTTTCGATCGAGGAGCTTGGAGTCGTTTCTTCCAAGAATTCTCTCAAGTGGGTTTGGCCAAGGAAGCTGAAGTGCTCATGCTCGGGCCCGACGCCCTTGAGGACCCCACTGCTCTTATCACTGAAGCCAAGGGTAGTGTTAAAAATTGCATTTTCAAACCGCGCCTAACTTGCATTGATGACACTTCTGAGTCTGAGTCTGCGTCAGAGTCAGAGTCCAGTGAGTCGTCTAAGTCTAGCTTTGAGTCAGAGTTTGTGCCTCTGGGCCCTCCATGTCATAGCTTTTATTTCGAGTTCGACTCTCTTGTACTTGGCGACCCGTTGGGGTCTTGTGAAATGAATGAGGCATCTTCTGAGTACTTGGATGATCTTTATATAAATTGTGTCGACCCCGACGGTGAAGGAATAGATTTCAATGGGGATATTCCCAAGGAAGTTCGTGCCCTCATCGAGAGGGAAGATGAAAGGCATGCTCAGCCATTAAAAGAGGAAATAGTTTCTATAAACTTGAAAGATGAAAATGATCCCCGAATGGTTCAAGTGTGCTCCACGCTTTCACCAGAGGAGCATCGTGATTTCAAAGAGCTGCTCACCGAGTACAGTGATGTCTTCGCATGGTCTCATCAAGACATGCCGGGCATCGACCCCGAGATAGTGGAGAATCGAATCCCTCTGCTGCCGGATGCTAAGCCTGTGAAACAGAAGCTCAGACAGATGAGGCCAGATTGGGTTCAGAAGATCAAGGATGAGGTCACAAAACAGATTGATGCTGGGTTTCTCATGGTTTCTCAGTATCCCACTTGGGTGGCCAACATCGTTCCCGTTCCCAAGAAGAATGGGCAAATACGAGTCTGTGTCGATTTCAGGGACTTGAACAAAGCAAGCCCTAAAGATGATTTTCCCTTGCCACACATCGATGTGCTTGTGGATAATACGGCGAGGCATGCCTTGCTCTCGTTCGTGGATGGTTTTTCAGGCTATAACCAAATCCTCATGGCACCCGAGGACCATGAGAAGACAACGTTCATCACTGAGTGGGGAACATACTGCTATCTGGTCATGCCTTTCGGACTGAAGAATGCTGGACCTACCTATCAGCGGGCTGCTACGACCATTTTGCATGACATGATTCACAAAGAAGTCGTGGTCTATGTGGATGACATGATTGCCAAATCAAAAACTTGAGAGGGACACATTCCTGTGCTAAGGAAGTTCTTCGAGAGACTCCGTAAGTTTCGCATGCGCCTTAATCCGCAGAAATGCACTTTCGGAGTCACAGCTGGCAAGATGCTTGGTTTCATGATCACTTCCCGTGGGATAGAGGTTGACCCGTCAAAGATCAAGGCAGTGCTTGAGATGAAGCCACCAGTGTCTGAAAAGGGAGTGCGGAGCTTTCTGGGAAAGGTTCAATTCATCAGCAGATTCATCGCCAAGTTGACTTTAACTTGCGAGCCGATGTTTCGTCTACTCAAGAAGGATACTCCATTTGTGTGGTCAGACAAGTGTCAAGCGGCTTTCACTTCCATTGAGAACTATCTTCAGAATCCTCTGGTTTTGATGCTGCCCGTACCCGGGAAGCCCTTGATACTTTACTTGTCTATCAATCCATCTTCTATGGGATGCTTACTAGCTCAGGAAGGAGATAAGGGAGTCGAAAAGGCCATTTACTACCTGAGTAAGAAGATGGTCGGATGCGAAGAATGCTACACTACTCTGGAGAAGACGTGTTGGGCTCTTGCTTGGGCTTCTAAGAAGTTGAGACACTACATGCTGGCTTACCCAGTGAGGTTGATTTCCCGGATGGATCCTCTCAAGTATCTATTCGAGAAGCCAGTGCTTACTGGTAAGTTAGCACGTTGGTTGCTCATGCTGGCCGAGTTTGATCTCAAGTATGTCACAAGGAAGTCTGTTAAAGGCCGTGCTGTGGCAAAATTCTTGGCTGATCATCCTGTGGATGGGCCGAAAGACTCCGACTTTACATTTCCAGATGAAGAGGTGCTAACAGTAGTTGGCGATGTGTGGACTCTATACTTCGATGGGGCAGCCAATCAGAAAGGATATGGAATCGGGGTTTTGCTGATAACACCCGACGGCTCTCACATTCTGCTGGCGTTCAAACTCAATTTTGACGTCACAAATAAACAAGCCGAATATGAGGCCTGTATTGTTGGCATGGAGGCTGCTTTAACACTTGGTGTTGAAAAGCTCGAGGTCATTAGCGATTCTAATCTTGTTGTATCTCAGGCCAACAGGGACTGGAAAGTGCGTGAAGAAAGATTAAAGCCTTACCACCAAGATCTGGAAGAGCTAATTCCACGATTTAATAAAGTGACTTTCACTCACATCCCCCGCTTGAAAAATCAATTCGCCGATGACTTGGCAACTTTGGCCTCCATGGTTGAACTTCCGTTGGGTGTCAAGCTTCGTCCTATCCTAATTGAACAGCGGGACTGCCCTGCTTATCAACATGTTAGCACCATCGATGATCTCGATGATGGTCTGCCTTGGTACCATGACATATGGAACTTTGTAGAAAGGGGTGAATACCCGGCTGAGGCCTCTAAAAAGGATCAACTCGCACTGCGAAGAATGGCTGCTCATTACATCATCTGTGGAGAGAAGCTTTACAGGAGATCCCATTGTGGAATGCACAAGCTCTGTGTCAATGATCGTGAAGCCACTACAATAATGGAGGAGATTCATGAGGGAATCTGCGGTCCTCACATGAGCGGTGCCGGTTATTTCTGGTCCACTATGGAATCACAGTGCGTGGATTATGTCCGTCGCTGTCACAGGTGTCAGATTCATGCCAATCTTATGCATGTTCCTCCTTCTAAGTTGTTTGGTATGACCTCGCCTTGGCCCTTCTCTGTCTGGGGCATTGATGTTATTGGCATGATCAGGCCGTCTGCTTCGAATGGTCATCGGTTCATTCTGGTGGCAATCGACTACTTTACCAAGTGGGTTGAAGCTGAATCCTACAAAACTCTGACTGCAGCTCAGGTTGCTCAGTTCATCAGGAAAAACATTATCTATCGATATGGTGTCCCTCAAGCCTTTGTATTAGATAATGGAGTTCACTTCAAAGGCAGGGTTTTGGAGCTTTTTGACGAATTCAAAATCCAGATACATCATTCAACGACTTATCGCCCTCAGACGAATGGGGCGGTCGAAGCGGCCAACAAGAACATTGAAACAATCATCAAGAAGTCTGCAAAGTCCGCCAGGGACTGGCACGAGCAGCTGCCTCTGGCTCTTTGGGGGTATTGAACGTCAATTCGAACATCAACCGGGGCAACACCCTACTCTCTGGTCTATGGGATGGAAGCGGTACTCCCTATCGAGCTGGAGGTGCCATCTTTGAGGATCATGACGGAATGTGAACTCATGGAATCTGAATGGCTCAGTGGGAGATTCATTGAACTTATGCTCTTTGACGAGAGGAGGCTCCGGGCCTTGTACCATGTTCAGGGGTATCAGCGAAGGATTGCTCGGGCATTCAACAAGAAAGTCAAGTCTCGTGACCTGCTTGAAGGCGATATGGTTACGAAAGAAATCTGTGCTCCCATCTTTGATCTTCGTGGAAAGTTCCGACCGAAGCGCGTGAGACCTTACATCATCAAGACCATCCTCTCGGGTGGAGCAGCTCAACTCATTGATTTGGACGGCAACGAGTTCAACACTCTGGTCAACCTGGATCAACTCAAACGTTACTATCCCTGAGAGAGCTCGCTGGACCGAAAACCACAAAGGTGGGCGGTTGCAGGCAAAAATTAGAGCAAGCCTGCTAGACTGAAAACCTGTGAAGGCAGTCTAGGCAAAAATAAATAGGCAAACATCAAAAGCTCGCTAGGCTGGAAACCTAAAAGGGCAGCCCTAGGCAAAAATTAGAGCGCAAAAGGAGAGGTAAATACACGAGTGAACCTTAGCCTGAACTACATTTTGACCTGATTCCTTCAAAAAGGATACGTAGGCAATCTCTCTGTGAGATTCGGTCATAATCAATCAACTTGATCCATGGTTCTACTTTCCAACATATATACTGACGTTTAAGAGCCGGCTTGGTATTCAACACTTGGACCACAAGGGGAGAATTCTTGATTTTTCAAATTTTATTCAAACTATTATCTCTATTACATAGCTGAGCAAAGCCTTTAAAACAGTTAAGCATAAAAACAAAATACATGCTAGAGGCCTTAACAGGCTCACAGTTTATTCTAGATCATGCGAGTCTTGCCAAGAGTCAGTCTGCATTTTGTCTTTCTGTAACTTCATTTCGTAGCCATGCTTTGTAGCGACGTTGCAGGTCAGTGCTGAAATCTGGATCTGCTCCTCCAAGTTGCCTCAACCCCCAGTTGTGTACATAACCAATCAGGTTCTGGGCAGTGAATGCAGGAATGCGGAAGGCTTCCACCCCAGATCGGTGTAACCCCTGGCTCATGCCTAACTGCCGAAGGATACGGCTTGGAATATAGAAAGTGAAACTGGATAGCCCGGCGATCACCATTCTTTCATAACCGGCAGAGTGTAGGGCCATATTTGGAATATCTAAAGCCCTGTGTCTCCAAACAATTTCCTGCGGCGACAGGTTGTTCATGAAGGCATACCAGTCCCCTGTGGACATTTATGGGTATAACATCTCTCGTTGATGCATTCGCCCGGGCAGGTTTGGCCAATTCGCCTCTGGGGCTGCAATCAACCCCAGCTTGTCTGATAACCACAGCTACATGAGTGAAAAAGACAAGTAAGAAGCTATATAAAACTTGAGTGGAAAAACAAGTCAGAAACTCTGATATTAGCCTTAGCTGAGTTTTGAGGTAAAAACAGAATGTGTGAAAGCCAAAAAAAGGTGAGCTGAGTGAGATCACCTACAGTAGGAGTGGACTACCGCCGAATGTCTCTGTTTGACCGGTAGCCGCTAAGTCCAACCCCATGAGTGTTTCTGCAAGAACTAGTGGCATGATGTTCTTTCGAACACCCAGCTGGGTGGCAACGTAGACCAATGAAGGATTAACCCGGCCGTCTGTCGACACCAGCAGATATGCAGCTAACACGCAGATTGTTAGAGCAAAACGTCGCCTGGCCTGCACAGCAGTGTCTGTAAGGTCACCTTCGGGGCCATACCACTCCATCAGGCGCATTATGTTTATCTGCCCTTCGCTTAGCAGACCCTCTGCTGCACCTTTTGAGATCTTCAGCGCGGACTTCAGAAGCTTGGACATGCTTTCTTTGTAGGGGGTATGATGATCACGTTGGACGCAAAACCTTGGAGGTACGCTTGGAGTTCTTCCACTGTTGGACATAGCTCGTCGTCTCCAAATCTGAATATGTGGACGTCTGGGTCCCAGAACCGTGCTGCAGCCCATAGGAGTTCAGGGTGCAGTCTTACGTTTCGAAGATAACAAAATGCGGCCAGCCCGTGGGTCCGGAACGACAGCCAATCGCCTGCAACGAATGTTTCAAGCCATGGTCCAATTAACGTAGGGAGGTGATTTGCCATTGCAATTGCTTTCTGGAGCCTTCTTGGAAGAGGATTACCTTACGTTCACAAGGGCCAAGCTTTTATAGCCAGAAGAATGGCAGGGTGTTTCTTTTTGTCAAAGAAAATATCTAAGGAGTTTGGTAAAAGTCCTCTCAAATCAAGGGGTACCCCTCCTTAGGACTGTCCCAGACCTTTGTTGGACGTCCAGCAGTTATGACAGGGGCCTACATCACATCAACTTTCTGAAAAGGGGTCAAACTTGGCATCTCTACTGGACAGAACTGTCGCGCGAGACACTGGTACGGTCGCGCGAGTGAGTGGGTCTCGCGCAAGGTTGTCATTTACTCGCGCGAGGGTTATTTCTTTTCACGAATGTAAGAACAGCCTACTGGGTTATTTGGGACAGGAATCATGGTCGAGATGAAAGAATTTCCTTTTATTTCACGTGCCGAGCAAACGGTACCATACAACGGGTCTGATGATCAAACAAAAGTAAAGAAAACTGTTCGGATGCCTAAACAGCTCTTGAACTTATTCTAATATGGACGGGATTCTCTTGGATTCAGTGGTATCCCCAGGGCCTTGCCTGGATTTCTGCACGCAGCCATGCCACGTAATGGCTATCCAGCCAATCCACAAAATCTGGGCAGGGGCCCTCAAGCACCCCATGTCTCCAAAGCCTTCGATACTCGCGCAGTGAGGGCACATTGAAGTCAGGCAATTGGAATTCCTCAATTCCGGCCCTGTGCAGCTATTGACTTACGCCCAGCTGGCGTAAGATGCGACCCGGGAAATAGAAAGTGAAGCTTGTCAAGCCAGCAATTATCACTATTTCAAAGCCTGTTGTATTGACAGCCATCTCAGGCATGATCAGCCATGGACATCTCCAGACAAAGTCATTAGACTGCATGTCATGCAGGATCATATACCATCCCGTTACGTCCTGGATACAGCAGGGGTCGTTCGAGCAACCGCCTCGGGAAATTTTCCCAACCTACTTGTGGACCTTCGAGTAAGCCAGCCTTGTCAAAAAGCCATACCTATATGAGTGAAAAGACAAGTGAGGAGCTAGATAAAGCCCGAGCGAAAAGACAAGTAAGGTTCTAGAGTGATCCTTAGCCGAGTGTTGAGGTAAAATGCGAAAGTGCAGAAACCGGAAAAAGGTGAGTTGAGTGAGTATTTACCTGGAGCAACCACAGACTACCACTGAAGACATTGCTCTGTCGGCTTTTGAACAGATCCAAGCCCATCAGTGTTTCGGCCAGGACTATCGGGATGATGTTTTTGCAAGCTCCCATTTGTGAGGCCATGTTCACCACACTAGGACTGACTCTCCCGTTGGCAGGGACCGGTGCATAAGCCGCCAGCGCGCAAGTCGAGAAGGCGAAGCGTTTGTGAGCCTCTTCAACGTGATCCGTCAGAATGCCGCCAGGCCCGTACAACTCAATCAAGCGCGCGATGTCCAATTCGCCGTCATGAATAATGCTGGCTGTTAGTTCTTCGGAAATATTCAGTTTCATCATCAGTAAATGGCTCATGTTCTCCTGAACCGGAGGAACGGCAAGGACATTGGAATTTGCAAAGTCGGGCAGGTAGGCTTGGAACTCTTCCACTGTTGGGCACATTTTGTTGTCATAATTACGAAAGACGTGCATCACTCGGCCCCAGTGGATCATGGCAGCTTCAAGAAGCTCAGGGCGTGGCCCCACGTATCGAAGATCTCTGATTGAGGCCAAGCTTCGAGACCGAGGACTCACCCAATCGATGGTTTCGGTCCTCGCTAACCAAGGATCGAGCATTGCAGCTAGTGGACTCTCCATTTCGAATGACTGATGAGTTTTTGTACTTTCGCAAGGGGATGATGTGCTACATCACTACCAGTGGGTTCCATTTATAGGAATTTGGTTGGAAGTGTCGGTCTTTGTTTAATTGTGCGAAAGGAAGAAGTTAAAAGGTTTGGATACTTTACACTTGGCAAGTGAAGGGCTCCCCCAATTATGATGTTATACTGTGTGCAGGTCGTAGGGTGGTCCCCTTGAAGCTCCTGATACTTTAAAAGCTTATTTCAGTCAAACAAAGACAGCCTCACAGAGGATGACCCTCGCGCGAGAGTCTCACTCTCTCGCGCGACAGTACTATCTCGCGCGTGCATCTTACTCTCTCGCGCAACAGAAATCACTCGCGCGAGTGATCCACTTCCTCGCGCGATGGTCCAATCTACAGTTTTGACAGTGTGCAGCAGCTACTGGTTTGGCTTGGTCCTTTTGGGTTCCAAGGGTCTTTGGGCACTTCTTATGGTTCCTACAAGTCTTAATGGGCATATGTGACTGTACCCGAGCATCGGTTACGGAAATGCGCGTTTAAAGAAGATTTTGGACCCTCGGCGGCCCGTTTCAGGCTAAAATCAAGGTTTTGGAGGCTTGAAATCCGTTCTAAAGGTTTTTGTCAAGTTCTTTCATGCTGTACAGGTCATATGGAGCGTATGTGACTGTACAGAGGTGTCGGTTTCAGTCCGGGACATATTTGAGTCTTGTTTCGCTGTCTCATGTCCCTTTTGTGTCCTTTGGACACTTTTTGGCATGTTTCTCGCCTCGGGATGTTTTTCTTGATTCCATCAACTCGCGCACGTCTCGTTATGCGTGTTTGACCTTACGGAAGCGTCGGTTTCAATCAAAGTCGAGTATTTTGAGTTTTGGCCGGTTAATGCCCAAAATTTCATTAAGATTGTCGTATCCTCGTATCCTGGCCGTGTCCTAGGGTACATTTTCTATTTTCTTGTGAGCTAGTCACTCTTATACAAGCATCTGTGTCTGTGGATAGTCTCGTTGTGTTATCGATGCAAGTTTGGTATTAATGGTTGGCGTTTTACCTCTTTTATGCATATAAGAGTGAAATAAACCTTGAAAATGCAAATTTTATAACTAAACCATTGTGGGCTAACACAGCCCCGGGTGGTTTCGGGGCGGCCCGAAAAGAAACGCCTCGCCTTTTAAAATCGATTTGAAAAATTTGAAGAGTCACCACCCGGATTTGTGGTTCGCCACCCGAGAAACCGTTTTGTCTGAAAAATGGTTGATTTGAATTTGAAAACCAGAGATTTGAAAAGAGTTCGGAAGCCATGTTACGAGGGGGGAAGGGTTTTACGGCACCCCCCTCGCCCGATTTGAAATCGGTCTCTACTAAACATTTATGGGATTTTTCAAAAGATTTCATTTTATTAAGCAGCTAGCATGTATTCAGATATACATCAAGTACAGGAGGTGCATGCATGTGCATGTGTTCAATGAGTAAATGAAGAATGGTGATGAAATACAAAAATGCTAGAAGCTGGAAATCCCTGTCACTGATCCATTCTCGAGCACTCGGAAGTACTCCCGAGCGCTTGGGAGTGTTACATGTTCAACCTGCAAGCTTTTGTTAGCACAACAAAATACAATGCTGCAACATAAACTGGAATGAACTAGAACATCTTGTAGGTCTCACAGAGGGTTTATAAGACCGCGATCAGTCTAGTAAACAGGAATCAAATCCCATTCTTTCAAACCATACCTCTTTACTTTTCCGAAAAATCAATTTTACGGTTATAAGAATTAAAAGGGGGCACATGTATGGACATGCAAAGGTAGTAGAAGGGCCAAACTGTGAGAAAATTGGACTGAGCTTGCATGCAAAAATTCTCAAGCGCTTGGGAACGATCTCGAGCGCTCGGGAGTCTTCTATGCCTCAGGAATAGTTTCAACCAATTAAAACACTCAATGAAGTATGCTGATACACCAGATCTTACATCTTAAAGCATGAAAAAGGGGTTTTTCTTCTTAGATCCAGATCAAAACTCCTTTACACGCCTTAAATGCAAGTCATTTATTTTATTTTTCTCTGAAAACAGCAAGTTTTTGGTACCCACTTACTTCAAAAGAGTTGAAAACAGTTTTGAAACACATTCCGTCCATGCATGTCCATTTAAACACTCAAAGGAAGGAAAGCAATACTGGATTCACTCTCGAGCGCTTGGGAGTAGTCCCGAGTGCTCGGGAGTACTTCCAGTGGGCTGAAAACAGAAAACGTATTTGTACCCCGTTGCTCTTGTTATTACACTAAAGTCTCTCAACCCAAGCTCAGCATTGAAGGCTGCGAGAGCTGAGGGACTTCCCTCAGAAAGGAAAACAGCCCTGACTTTGTTTATGTTTGACACTAGAGTAAAGAACTTCTACCTTTGGTTGAAGAGTTTGCTTCTTGAAAGGCTCTAGAAGGTGAAAGAAAGAAAGGTCAGGAAGATCAGAACATGCAGGCCATCTGAACTTCTTGCATGTGTATGGTGCCTTGGATTTTTTTTTGATTGCTTTTCTTTTGAAAATCAAGCTTTGAGAGAGATGGGAGATGGCTTTGTTCGAATGTGTCAAAGAGGTCTTTTTAGAGAGAATTCGTCCTCTTTTTGTGCTGAAGTCCAGCCACTATTTATAGGCAAAATTTCCATCACATGCATTTGAAACAAGTATTTTTTTAAGGGGAAAACTGCTGATCTGAGGATTTTTTGACTGAGGTTGAGTGTGGACCGAGCTTCAGCTGGCTCAAAGAGTTTGTAATGATGAATTGCATGGGTAGTGGGAAGGCTTGCCACCCATTGGCTAGCATAGAAGACTCGAGCGCTCGAGAGTTTATCCAATCCCAGGTTTTGAAAATGGTTTGGAGCGCTTGGGATTGATCCAGAGCGCTTGGGGCTGATTTTGATATTTTATTTTCCTTTTCAAAGTCTTCAAGAAGCAAAGTCCTGACTGGTCTAGGGCTTGTTTCGATCCAAATTCCTCATCGGGGAGCCTCTGGGCCACAAATTAAGGAAATTCGAAGAGTTTAAATTGGGGTGTCTACAGTTGCCCCTCTTTGGATGGCGCTCGACATCATGTCTGGATGCGAGTGACATTCAAAGATTGAGACAACCCAATTCGAGCCACATCAAATCCTTAATTTCAAACACAAATGCAAGTAAAAGAGTTTGATGCACGTGGTCGCGTCTTTTCAGACTGCCTACATACCTTTTTCTGCAGGAATCAGACCAGCGTAGTTCTTCGGGGCAAATGCAAGCACGTGTGATGCATGCACAAGAAAAGTTGACAAGACCTTGATAAGGTAAATATGTAAAAGGGGTCCACCTGTTACTCTGTTTGGCGAACGGAAAATGCAGGCACTTGTGATGCATGCATGGCAAGTGATCGACATGGCTTTGATAAGATAAATGCATGAAGAGTCCACTTGTTGCTCTGTTTAGCAGACAGCAAGCACGTGCAGTACATGCACGAGAGACAATCGACATGAGTTTGATAAGATAAACATGCAACGGGTCCACCTGTTGCTCTATTCAGCGGAAAGAACGATAATAAAGCAGTATCTGCAGGGTAGAAATACCTGCAAACCTGTTGAAATTAGTATAAATGGACAAATTTTCGATCGCCTACCAAGTAAAATGCCACATTGAGGAGCATGAGCTCAAAATCATAACATCGACTAGAGTCTGCTTCTTGCTGTTTCGTTTGACGCGGTTAAAGTCAGGACTGAGATTGATTTTGTAAAAGGAAGGGGGAACCTAAGGAAGCCTCGAAAGCGGGAAAATGCACGAGACGACAGAGGGTTGGCACGGGGGCCGAGGACAGAGCTGAGCGCTCAGAACTACTCCCAAGCGCTCGGGAGTGGTCTCGAGCGCTCTAGACCGTTGCTGGGGCCACTGTCCTTTTCATCTTCTTCGCTCGTTCAAGGGTTCAAAACCCATTCTCGAGCGCTCGAGAACCAGAGCAACCGTACGCACTCGAACCTCGATCGTCCTCACACTCTCTCTCGGGCGATCTCTCTCTCTCATTCGACTAATCTCTCTCCACTCTCTCCATCTCAGACTCTCCCATTCTCTCAACACGGACCGAGCTCGAGATCTCGAAATCTCCACGATCCTACGGTGGGCTGTGGTGTGCCAGGAGGTGCGGATCAAGCGCAGGAAGAAAGCTTGGGGAGGTGAAGGGCAAGCTATGGCCAGAGATGGCAAGGAGACGATGCCCAGCCGCGAGGCGGCGGCGGCGGAAGGTGTGGCAGCGACGAAGGAGGCCAGCAGGGCCAGGGGCGAGGACACGGCGGCGGTGGTTGATGCCGGTGAGGTTCCAGAAGCGAGGGATGACGTTGGCGGAGGTGCGGTGGCAGTAGAGGGTGAGGTCAGTGGGGTCAGGGGCGATGACGCGGTGGCGATGGAGGTGGACAGTAGCAGTGCTGTCACACCAGCTCAGGAGGGAGTGGTTGGTGATGATCTGATGGCAGTGAGGGGTGCTGGCGAGGGTCTAGCGGTAGCAGAGAGTACTAGCGGAGGTCTAGCGACGGTAGGGGATGCGGGTGACGGTGAGGTTGTGCGAGAAGTCAGCGGACTGGCCGCGCTCAGCAGAGACACGCCGGATAGTGAGATGGGGTTCTCGGGTAACGGGGGAGATGCCATGAGCAGCAGGGGAGGTGTCGCGGGCACTCCTGATACTCCGACAATAGAGGATTTGCTAGCGGCGGCCGAGCGGGTTAGTGGTGAGCGGAGGATTGAGGATGAGGTAGTGGTAGGTGGTCACGTTGCTGCGACTCCGATACTGAGGACGGCGATAGTGGAGCCGAGGGGGGGTGATAGTGGGATTAGCGCCTCACGGCCGGTCCCGCTCATAGAGGGAGACTTTCTAGATACTGTGAGGCCACAGGATATACTGGATGTCCTTGGTCTTGACGCTGGGATGAGAGAGTCCAAGGAGGGACAGGCCTCGGCTTTCCTGCTAGGAGCTATGCTGAGCGGTACTGGGGTATCAGGTGTTGGAGGACCCGGAGCAGAGTCGGAGATGGAGTTGGGGGAGGAGCCGGAGGCAGAGGTGGTGATCGAGGAGCGAGTTACTGCAGCCGCTGAGGCGAAGGCCTACCTGGCCCGTGCACGACCTGGGTTTACGTCGGATACTTATGCACCACGGTTGCACTTTTTCGAGCCGACGGGGATGACTGGTTACGTTCCTGCTCGGACGGATTACCCAGAGGACTTGCTTCTTCGAGATCGAGCCTCACATATCTCTTCCGGCTGGACCACGGTATGATTTTAATGCTTTACTTTCCTGCATTAGACTTGCTTTCCTGAATCAATTGTTGCTTACTGATGCTATCTCTTTGCTCTGTTGAAACAGCGTACCAAGGATATTTACGGCCACGGGGGTTCAGGTCACTCATTGGAGTATTTCAGGGAGCTGCCCCGGAGGGTGCGGGAGTTGGTGGAGGAGACAGGTTTTGGGCCGTTCATCCAGTTGCTGACAGCGGTGAGGGTAGACCGTGCAGTGATGACAGCGCTGGCGGAACGGTGGTGGGACACCACCAATACATTCCATTTCCGCTTTGGGGAGATGACGGTGACACCTCTCGACTTTGCCGCGATCACGGGACTTCGGGTTGGAGGCGAGCCGATTCCATTCGACCCTAGCATAGCACGGATGATCTTTGCTCGAGATGGTTCCTTGACAGTTCCACGCCACGAGGGGTAGCCGAGTATGGCCGATTCAGGCGATCGGGACCATGAGCCGCGGACGACGCTGAGGTGGCCCAGATGGCTAGGGCCTATTTGCTGTACCTTTCGGGCTTCTCTGTTCCCGCTCAGGCAATCTCGGGTTCACTTGAGTTACTTGGCGAGCCTGGTTGATCCGAAGCGGCGCAGCCGTCTGACTGAGGAGAGTCTTTGCTCTGTGCACTCTTTACTGTTTCCTGGGAGCTGCCTCACGCGGGGTGGGGGACACCATAGGCGGTTACTGGCGAGTGATTGAGGTATGCTTCGACATTACTGCTTTGAATTGGTTTAATAGGTTGAACTGAATCACATTTGAACATGTATCTGACTTGAATTGACTTTCAAAATATGCAGCTTTGGTCTTACGAGGTCTTGGGCATGTTCCCGCCCGAGAATACTTGCACAAATCTGAGCTTGCTTCCACGCGCACTAGCATGGAGTACGGACTACCGGAGGGCTAAGGACCGACGAGGAGAGGTGATGACTTTTCGGCGCTGGCTGGATAACATCACTGGGATTACGGTACAAACATCATCCTTTTCTTTTCATGCCTTATGCTTTCCCTTATGAAACGTGATCATTAATGTACAACAATTGACTGCAGGTTCACTGGGATCGATGGACCAGGGTGGAGGCTGACTTCCTTCCGAGGAGCCGGGAGGTGACGAGGAGTCGAGTCCTGCTGGAGTGCCCACTGGGCTGGCAGTGGTATCTGGGGGATCAGGTGACGCGACAGTCACTCGGCCTTCCAGAGTTTATCGTGCCGGGGCCACTCCCTCCACGAGTGCAGCGGACTGAGACATACACTCGAGCTGAGCCGAGCAGCCACGGTGCCGACACGGATTTGGAGAGACACTGCGGTGCACGGCTGGACTATGCGACTTCTGAGAGCGGATACCTAGCCACCGGGTGTGGAGGTGTGGAGAGGCGGTTCACGAGGCCGAGGCTAGGAGAGCCAGGGGTGAGGCTGGTGGTGAGGTTGGAGACCACAGAGAAGAGGCGGGGCACGGGGCCGCGGCGGTCGCTCTTCACGTGGTAGAGGACGAGGTGGTAGACCTCCCGTTGGCGGGCGAGGTGCTAGCTCCTTGGGTCAAGGTGAGAGCGGCTCACAGGTTCCAGAGGCAGCTGCGACTTCTGCACCAGCCGGGTTACCGACGCTGGACTGGTCGATAGGGGTGAGGGACCCTTCTGGAGCACGGGCGATGCTAGACATTCCAGGCCTTCCACAGCCACGGATGCGACTTCCTGCCCAGGTATAACACAACTTTGTCTCTTTCAATGCTTTAAATGTTTCCTGTTCCTGTATTTGTTGTTCTTGATCCTTGAATTATTGTACAGGTGCCGCGAGAATGGGCCGAACAGGCCATTATGTTGATGGTGGGGATGCGGCAGTTGCTGAAGGACTGTGCAAAGGGGAAGACCCTGCAGACCAGACCTGCTCCTGAGCCTGTTCCACCTATTGCTGCACAGGTACGAAAATTCAAATGCATGTATGTACATTTTATCAAATTTAAAATATGTATGAAATGAATGAATATTTATGACATGCAGGTGCAGCCACGACGCTCGACCAGGACACAGCCACGGGATACCACAAGTCTGCCAGCTTTTGCTAGCACGAGAGGCCGGGGTAGACAGAGAGCAAGGGCTGGGCAATTCGAGGTCGTTCTTAGAGCAGCGTTACGACAGAGACCTGCTCGCGAGGAGTCTGAGGAGGACACAGAGGAGTCGCTCAAGTCGCGAGCTTTAGGGTCTACGGACTCGAGTACTGCCTCAGGTCCTTCTGACGACGATGATGACGACGGGGACGACGTTGAGAGCTCTAAGTCCGAGGGACACCAGCAGAAGAGGATTCGCCTAGGTTGAGCTTTAGTTTTTTTGCTTTACTAGTCTTTCTTTTGCATGGGACCGTGTGCCAGCACAGTTGTAGCTTTCAGGCCTGTGTGCCTTGGTTTTGTTTGGGCCTGCGTGCCCCAGTAGATAGGATTGGGTATATGTTTGCCTCAGCTTATGTACTTCCTTCCTTATCCATTGTAGATGCCGCATCTTATTTATGAAAATTTGCACTTTTCTCCGTTTGTGTTTGTTTGCACTTCCTTTAAGAATTGTATTTTATGAAATATATCCGTCTAGCTTTGAAAGAAAGCAAAGAGCACGCGAATTTCAACCGATACTCTTAGAACAGAATAAAACTCGACACAATCGATGGAATTTGATTTGAAATGACAGAAACGCCCTTAATGCGGAATTTGCGAGCACAAAGGAAAGTAACGGCTAAATTCGACAGGGATTAGACACGAGAATAGGATATGAGAGTATTTAATCCAAGCTCACACTCCCAACGCCATCATGAATAATGAAGTAGAGGCACTTGAATGTGAAAATTGGTTTCGTGAGCTTTGGCGTGCGTTTGATCACTTCACACAGTCACCAGCACGTATTAAGACTTGCGCATGCCATCGGAAATGAACAAATGCTCTCGACATGAGTTTTGACACATCGATGGGAAGGAAACTATTGAAATTTTGAGGTTTTTCAAAGGACACATATGAACATTTGGATGAACTGACAACTGGAAGCGCTGTATTCCCTTGGAAAGAGATTGTAAGCTGCTAAACTGGGTATATTGAGGTTACGGAGCTGCGTCGAGGCCAAGAACCAGGAAACCAGATTTGCTGAAAATTGCAGAACTTTCGAGCGCTCGAGAGTGCTGTCGAGCGCTTGGGAATTAACTCCCGAGCGCTCGAGACTGCTGTGGTCTGCAGGTCTGTGTTCTCTTCCAAGGTGGTTTTTCAGCCTTAGCAAGTTGTTTTCTTCTGTGTGCACCTTCCCCATACGCCCTGTAATTCACCTTGTGCTGCTTTCCAAGGGTCAGTGGCTTCCCAAAGCAAGCCTAGTGCCTTTCCAATGCTTTTTCAAGCTTTCCAAAGTTTAAATTTGAAAAGAACTTTGGAAATATGGACCATGATGGGTTGCAAGGCTGGTGGGGAGGTGGTGTTGTCTCCCCTAGGCTTCTATAAATACCAGGATTGTCTTGGCAAAGCACTCACGCTCCATTTCATCATCCATCTCTCAAAAGTCCCATTTCTCATGGCTTTGTTGAACCAAGCGTTGCTTCGCCCTTGGTTGGACAGCCTTGATGGCATTGATTGGTTGAATTTCCGAGGGCATCGCCTTCATGCCTTGAAATATCTCCGCGAGGTCACAATCCGCCCTGTCCTGCTGCATGCGGCTGTGCGCTTTTGGGATCCTGAAGTGCATGTCTTCCGCTTCGGTTCTCAAGAGCTATGCCCCACCGTCGAAGAATTCCACACCTACCTTGGGAGCCACAACTCCGCCGAGCCAATCGTTCCAATGCTTAGAGAGAGCATGAAGAATATCCTAAAAGCCACGCTGGGTGTCAGCGGGAATGTTGCTGAGTTCTTGACCCGGGGCAATGCCATTGACATCGTGCAGCTGTATGAAAGATTCAGTCCACCTGGAGACTTAACGGATTTCAAGTATCAAGGTCGCCGGATGACAGCTTGTTGCATCTGCCTCTTGGCGGCCTTCCTGCTGGTTCCCTCTGTCGGTCAGCCCAGTTCTCTATTGGTTGGAGTCGCTGCTCAGATTGAAAGGACGTCGCGCCTTTGGTCCTTGCAGAAACCATGATGGGGTTGGATGCTGTTCGTGCTGGACATACGAGGGTTTTTGGTGGTAGCCCGCTGTTGCTGCAGGTTAGGGACCTCACTCAGCTCTCCTTTTTCTATTTCTCACATTCATTTTACCTCGACACTCGGTTTAGGTTTTATCTGGCTCCTTACTTGTTTTCTCTCTCTTTGGATAGATGTGGCTTTGCGACAAGTTGGGTTTGCTGCTACCGCCGGCAAGTGATTGGTGGTATCGAGCAAGCGGATGGAACCGTCCCTTCCAGGTGATGTATAGCAGTGAAGATGACTGGGCTGATTTCTTTGCATCTACTGAGGAAGACGACATCGTTTGGCGGTGCCATTGGCTGAGGCTTCCTGCAATGACTATGAGCAATATGGGCTCGATGCATGTATTTGTGGTTGGCTTGACAGGCCTTACCTTCTACTCACCCTTCTGCATCCTTCGTTAGCTTGGGCTCAGCCAGGAGGTGCCGTTGCAAGGAGCTGAAGTGCTTCGTCTCCCTCCCTTCACCATTCCGGGCCTTCGGAGTTATGTTCGAACATGGGAGGCTCGTAGGACTGAGCCGAATGACCCACTATTCTCAATTGCTTCGACCGAAAGGTATCGCAAGTGGCTAAGGAGGGATGTGGAAGCAAGAATGGGTTGATTGCTTACTTTGCCGTTTTTTTTTTTTTTTGAAACAAAAGTTAGTTCTCGATGTGCGTTTTTTCCCCCTTTTCGGTTCAATAATCGCATGCGCCTCAAAAGAAAGCATTTTGACTCGTCAATTTGGATTTGGATTTTTGTGATTTAGGACCGAATCTCAGAGTGAGATTGCCTACGTATCCCTTAGGGAAGGGAATCGGGTCCATGTGTAGTTCGGGCTAGGGTTCGCTCGGGTATTAACACTCTCCTTTTATGCTCTAAATTTTGCCTAGAACCGCCCTTTCGGTTTTCGGCCTAGCGAGCTCTTTTCGACTTTTTGCCTTAACTTTTGCCTAGGCCGCCTTTCGGTTTTCGACCTAGCAGGCTTGCTCTAATTTTGCCTGGAACCGCCCACCCTTGCGGTTTCGGCCCAACGAGCTCTCAGGGGTAATAGCGCCTGAGTTGATCCAAATTGACTAGATTTGAGAATTCGTTGTCGTCAAGATCAATGATCGATGCTGCTCCTCCGGAAAGGATCGACTTGATGATGTACGGGCCCGACCCACTTTGGTCGGAACTTTCCTCGAAGATCAAAGATCGGTGCACGGATTTCCTTGACTACCATGTCCCCCTCTTACAGGTCCCTCGATTTCACCTTTTTGTTGAATGCTCGGGCGATCCTCCGCTGATAACCCTGGATGTGGTATAATGCTCGCAGTCTCCTTTCGTCAAACAACATGAGTTCCTCGAACCTCCCGCTGATCCATTCGGCCTCATCTATTCCTTGTTCAGCCATGACACTGAACGATGGAACTTCTAGCTCGATAGGGAGAACGGCTTCCATACCGTACACCAAAGAATAGGGTGTTGCCCCCGTCGGTGTGCGGATAGACGTCCGGTATCCCCACAAAGCTAGCGGTAACTGTTCGTGCCAATCCCTAGCTGATTCGACAGTCCTTTCGAGGATTGACTTGATGGTCTTATTAATTGCTTGACTGTCAAATCACGTTTGTGGCCGATAAGTGGTTGAGTGATGCACTTGAATCTTGAATTCGTCAAAAGTCTAGAACCTTTTCCTTGAAGTGAACACCATTATCGAATACGAAGGCTTGAGGGACTCCATACCGATAGATGATGTTTTGCCTGATAAAGTGAGCCACTTGAACTGCCGTCAGGGTCTTGTACGAGGTTGCCTCAACCCACTTAGTGAAATAGTCGACTGCTACCAAAATGAACATGTGCCCGTTAGAAGCCGCAGGCGTGATCTTCCAATGACATCGATGCCCCAGGCGGAGAATGGCCATGGTGTCGCCATTGGGTGTAACTCCGAGGGAGGTACATGGATAAGATTAGCATGAGTTTGGCACTTGTGACATCGGCGCACATACTCGACGCAATCTGTCTCCATAGTCGACCAATAGTAACCCAACCTCAGAACTTTCTTCGCTAGCATCATTCCATTCATGTGGGGTCCATAAACTCCCTCATGGACTTCTTCCATCACTGCTCTCGTGTCATCACCGTGAATACACAACTTGTGGACTCCGCACGGAGATCGCCGGTACAACTTTCCACCACAGATAATGTATTGAGATGCCAATCGTTGTAATGCGATCCGATCCTTCCTAGTAGAATCTGCAGGGAACTCTCCCTTTTCGACGAAATTCCAAATGTCGTGAAACCAAGGGAGTCCATCATCAGGCTCGTCGATGTTCATGACATAGTCGTACACGTGCTTGCCTCTCTGCTCAATCATAACAGGCCTCAACTTCACCCCAATCGGAAGTTCCAGCATGGACGCCAAGGTAGGGAGTGCGTCGGCAAAGCGATTCTTCATCCTCGGGACATGCATGAAAGTCACCTTTTGAAAATTCGGAATGAGCTCATCGAGCTGCTGATGATACGGCTTCATCCATTCCCCGTTGGCTTGTGATACAACCAAGTTGGAATCCCCCACAACTTCCAGGACCTTGACTCCAATTTCCAATGCAGCTTCCATTCCTACAATACACGCTTCGTATTCTGCCTCATTATTCGTGACTTCGAAGTTCAACTTGAAAGCCAAGGGAATATGTGACCCTTCGGGTGAGACCAGTAGTATGCCGATCCCGAAACCTTTCTGATTGGCAGCTCCGTCGAAGTACAGTGTCCATGTCTCATCAACTGCAGTCATCACGTCTTCATCGGGGAATTGGAACTCAGTGTGTTCTGGCCCCTCGATCGGGCGATCTGCTAAAAACTCTGCTACTGCTCTTCCTTTCACTGACTTGCGGGTGACATACTTGATCTCGAACTCGGCCAATAAGAGCAACCAACGTGCTACCTTACCGGTAAGTGCTGGCTTCTCGAATAGATATTTGAGGGGGTCCATCCGAGAAATCAGTATCACCGAATAAGACAGCATGTAGTGTCTCAATTTCTTTGTGGCCCAAACGAGCGCCCAACATGTCTTCTCCAATGAAGTGTATCGCTCTTCGCTCCCCACCATCTTCTTGCTCAGGTAGTAGATCGCTCTTTCTACCCCATCATCTCCTTTATGTGCGAGCATGCACCCCAATGACGAGGGCGTGACAGACAAGTACAGGATCAAAGGTTTTCCCGGAATGGGTGGCATCAAGATGGGCGGATTCTGTAGGTAAGTTCTCACTGCTTCGAAAGCCTTTTGGCATTTGTCGTTCCATTCGAACTTTACGTCCTTCTTGAGCAGACGAAACAACGGCTCACAGGTCAAAGTCAACTTGGCGATGAACCGGCTGATAAACTGAATTTTTCCCAAGAAACACCGGACTTCCTTCTCGGACTGAGGAGGCTCCATCTCAAGAATGTCTTTAATCTTAGAAGGATCTACCTCAATCCCCCTGGTCGTGATCATGAATCCAAGCATCTTTCTTGCCGTGACTCCGAACGTGCACTTCTGCGGATTGAGTAGCATTCTGTACTTTCGGATCCTTTCAAAGAACTTTCTCAACGCCGGGAGGTGATCCTTTCGTTCTTTTCCCTTCACTATCATGTCATCAACGTAAACCTCGACCTCCTTGTGAATCATGTCGTGCAACAGTGTGGTGGCACCCCTCTGATACGTTGGACCGGCGTTCTTCAATCCAAATGGCATAACCCGATAACAATACGTCCCCCATTCGGTGATGAATGTGGTCTTTTCCCTGTCTTCCGGAGCTAGGAGAATCTGATTGTATCCCGAGAAGCCATCCATGAAAGAAAGTAGGGCGTGCCCTGCAGTGTTATCCACAAGTACATCTATATGTGGCAATGGAAAATCGTCCTTAGGGCTTGCTTTGTTCAAATCCCTGAAATCGACACACACCCTGATTTTTCCGTCCTTTTTGGGGACAGGAACGATGTTGGCTACCCAAGTGGGGTACTCCGTTACGATTAGAAAACCGGCGTCGATTTGTTTTGTGAGCTCTTCTTTTATTTTTAATACCCAATCGGGCCGCATTTTTCTTAGTTTTTGCTTCATGGGTTTAGCGTCAGGGTTGAGAGGGATTCTGTGCTCGACTATCTCCGAGTCGATTCCGGGCATGTCTGCGTGGGACCAAGCAAAAACCTCTTTGAATTCCTTTAGTAAATCAGTGAGCTCTTGAAGCTCAGCGGGAGACAGCCCAGAACCTACCTGAACCAATCGAGGGTTGCCCTCATCGCCCAAGTTTATTGAGATTATTTCTTCTTTTAAAGGCTGAGCATGCCTTTCATTTTCGCGATCAATGAGGGAACGGATCTCCTTGGGAATGTCCCCATCGAGATCTATTCCTTCATCATCGGGATCCAAACAATTTATTTCAAAAATCGGCAAGTAAGCGAAAACGTCGTTCATTTCATTAACCAATTCATCAGACGGGGGGAATACAGCGGTTGACTCGAATTCAAAGTAAAAGCTACGAAGTGGAGGGCCGACGGGCACAAACTCCGACTTTGTGCTAGACGACGAGTCAGTGTTGGACTCAGACTCAGACTCAGTGCAAGTGTTGTGAGTGCGAGTTACATGTGGAATGAAAGTGCAATTATCATAAACGCCTACAACCTCCACAATGAGTTCGGAAGGGTCTTCAATTTCTTCTTCATTTCCAAGCATCAGCACAACAGGATCTTGCATCATACCCTCCGATCCTCGCCCTCAAACAGGAGTTGAAGACTGCCCAAACCAAAAGATTCCAACCAGTCGAGTGCCCAGATAGCTCTTCTACCTTTGCGACCTCTTCGTCACTCTCCCATGTATCATTGCAAAGATTTCGAAGCTAGGATACTTCATTTTCGTCTTAAGATTCACAAAGGGTTCAGGTTCTCCTTGGTACAATGGCTCCTTCTCCTCTCGATTTCGTCTCGTTGTACGGGCCCGGGCACGATTGCGCCATTTCTTTGCTGTTGAATCACCCTTCTTGGCCTCATATCCTAGACCAAAACGCTCGTTTTTCCAGGAAAGTCGGGGAATTCGGGGACACCTTGAGCGTAAAGTCCCAAGCCCATGCCGTAGATACTTCATCCGTTTCATAATTTCCAATGCCGCAGAACTCACCAAGAAACCGTCCTCGGCCGGATGGTGCACACCTTCGAGGTCATAACCGCAAAACCTCCCATGGGCAACATCTTCCTCTCCATGCATAATTTCCAGTACGGGAAATTGTCCTCGGCGTGCGGACGGATACCGAGTCTCCATAGATGATAAGGGTTCCAAATTCCAAACCCAGGATGAGTTTTGACGTAGTGTTTAAGGCACACCCATAACATCCGGGCGATGTAGCCAAGGCCTTCCCAACAAGAGATTGAAAGATGTAGGTATTTCCAGCACACAGAATTCGACGATGGTTTTGAACTTGCCAGTTGCCAACTCCAAGTTGATTGTCCCCAAAACATCACGACGCGTATTATCATAAGCACGGACGCCCAAGTTCGATGGCGTGAAGTCCTTGTTCTTAAGGCCCAAGCAATAAGCAGTGCGGAGTGGACACACGTTAATGGCGGAGCCATTATCAACAAGGATCGCTGGGACCCACTTTCCCAGGCACTTCATGGTGATGTGAAGGGGTTTGTTATGGTCAGCTCCTTCAGGCAGCAAATCTTTCTCGGTGAAGGACAATGTATGCTGGGCAAGGTACGGGGTTATAAGGGCGATAAGAGCTTCTGGAGCGATGTCAGAGGGAACCTCGAGCCTGGAAAGGGTGTTGACCAGCCTGCGGTGGTGCTCGCGAGAGGCAGCTAACACTCCCCACATAGACATGCGGGCTGGGGTTTCCTGGAGTTGACGGATAATAGGATCAGTGGAGGCTTCCGGATCAGGTTCAGGGAGTGAGTTGAGGTCAATGGACAATTTGGGCTAGGTAGGTGGGTTAGTTTTAGTGGAGCTAGGAGGGTTGTTTTGTGGAGCTTGAGGGGTGGGGATGTTCAGGCTTGTGGGGTTGACAGGGGTATTCTGCTGCGGTGGAGGGGCTCAGGATGAGCTACCCTGCTGGAGATTGGTAGGCTGGTAGACCCTTCCACTTCTGGTAAGGTTACTAACTGTTTTGGGGATTGGCTCCCACCAAGTACCTTCCCGGAAAACAGAGAAGTCCAAGTCGCAATCATCCGCCTTATGCTTCCCCTTGTCAATTGCTGTTTTCTCCAAAGTCTCGTTGAGAGTTTCCATTTCCAAAGCATGCCAGATGCTGTCCTCCTCCAGAGAATTCCAGAAGTTGGCATTGTTGCTGCTGTTGTCATTTCTAATCTGCAGAGACCCTTCATCCAACATGGCCTTATTGACGGTCAGCTCCTCACCATTCATCCACACATTTACCAATTCAGACTTCCCCCACAGATCTTCTGGATCCAACACGCAGATGCTGGGCTCATCAGGGATTTAAACTATAGGTTTGGAAAAGAACTCCTCGACGATGAATTCCTGTGGGAAGAAAAGATAGTCCATGGAACGTTCCAGAGCGTCGGAGTCTCGAGTAAGGTTGACAATGGTCCTGGCGTTGAGCCCTGATAACATACAGGGATTCATCAGATCCATTTCCTCCACTACCTCTTCTTCTTGAAAAAGGTATGCCAATGACGTCTCATCTAGGGGGTCGGAATCATCCATCCAGTGCCATCCGTCGGGTTCGGGCTCCCATTCCCATTCATCTTCCTCCTTGACGGATTCGAGCTCCATGAACAGCGTAAAGAGAGAATATCCATCCAGCGGATCAGCCATGATCTCATCCCAGTCCTGCCTCCATTCTCCATGTTCCAATTCCTCAACTTGGTTAGGGTTAAGTGCCACAGGCCATGCTCCAGTAATAAAAGCCCTGTCTTCCACTGCCAAGAAATCTTGTACCAGATCTTCCCACCTTACCTGAAAGTCCCATTCCACGGTTTGAAGCGCGCAGACCGTATCCTCAACCGGCAACTCGACGGCTGGCTTAGGTTGGGTATCAGGAATGATGTAAAGGCTAGGGTTAAAAGGCTGGCTTATGGAGATGAGGTTGGTGCGGGCATTGGAATGCTTTGGGAGTGGATTTGAGACGGTGTTTGGTTTCTGTGGTGGCATAGGGAGGGTCTTGTTGTCTATCAGGTCTTGGATTGCATGGCGGAGACGGAAGCAGTTGTCGGTTAGGTGGCCCACATTCTGGTGATAGGCACAGTATGCGTTAGGATTGTGGGATGCGAGTAGTTTTTGAGGTAAGGGAGTAGGGGTAAGTGGCTTGAGAGTGCCGCTTTCGATCAATTTCTCGAGCACGGCGGAGAGTGGTGCTGAGAACTGAGCAAAAGTGCGGTAGTCTGTGATTGGCCCAGTTTGGGTGGCTATCTGGTTCACCGGCTCGGCTTGGGTTGTATTTGTGTAGGTGTTGGGAAGGTTGGTGTAGTTCGAGTTGCCAAACAGAGCATTGCAGTTTCCGGAGTAAACTTTCTTGGGCTTAGGAGCGGGCTCGGGCTTGTCGAGGATCCCCAATTCAACTGCTTCTTCAACGGCTAAGCCTGTATCGAAGAATGTTTTAAAGTCTGAGCATGCTTGGGCCATCACCATATGTCTTGCCAGAGTGGGTTGAAGATTACGGACAATCATCCGGATTTGGTCCCTGTCACTCGGTCTATCTTTCATCTGTGCTGCCTTAGCCCTCCATCTTTTCACGAAATCGGCAAAGGCCTCTTTTGCTTCCATCTTCGTTGACTCCAATTCACGGGTGGTCACCTCCAACTGGATGTTGTAATCGTACTGCGCCACAAAAGCTGCGCATATATCCTCCCAAGAATGCTTCTTTCTCTCATCCAGTGAAGTGAACCAGTGCAGAGCATGACCCACCAGAGTGTGCGAAAACATCTGTGCCATAGCATCCTTTTCGACTCCCCACATGGAAAGTGCTCCGATGTATCTCGTCAGGTGTGCCTTTGGGTCTTCTGTTCCGTCAAACTTAGCAAAATCAATTGGCCTGAACTTTTTTGGAAGCTTTGCATTAGGAAACAGGCAAAGCTTATTGATGTCAAAGCCAGTCGACGCTATCTTCTCATTTCTTGCAACAGATTCCTCCAGTTGGGTGAGCTTCGCCAATACTGCTGCCATCTCGGGATTCTGCGGGGTTTCCAAATCAAAGACCAGCTGCTCTTGGTTTGGATTCGGGTTAGGGTTAGGGTTGAAGTTTAAGTTGGGATTTGGATTTGGGTTTGGTATAGGAATTGGGTTTGGGATAGGAATTGGGTTAGGCACCAGATTCTGGGTCTGTGGTGGAAGGCGTCGTGCAACCCCGGTGATCATCATCATGAGTTGGGCAATTTGGTTATCAGTACGTTCGCCCAGGCGTTGAATATCTTCTCTGATCTGAGCCATTTCTCCGTTCAGATTTTTCGGGTTTGTGTTAGGGTTTGGATGGGGATTAGGAACGGGATTTGGATTCGGATTTGGCTCGCCTCCGCTTGGATTCAGGTTAGAGTTGCCTCTGTTTGGGTTAATGCTTGGGTTGGGATTCGGATTTGGGTTGCCTCCGCTTGGGTTCAGGTTCAAGCCTCCGATCAATAGATCCATTTCCACCCCCAAATCTGATACACTGACGGAGTCTGCTTGTAGTTGGAGCCGTTCCAATCTCTGTCCCAAGGGTCTGGTCCAGGAGGGTATGATGTTCTTCTTTTTCGGCCCAATTGCTCAGAACTGACAGCAAAGCCAAAAACTTAAGCTCAGACGCGGTTCCTGCGTGCATTTTTATGAAATTTGTGCATGATTTTAGAAAATGAGTGCCTCATCGTCACCGTCATCGACTCCGATTTTTCAAAAACGATTGACTTACGAGAGGTTGCCTCAATCCTCGGATTTTTGGGGTGTATCCTCATTTAGGAACAGCCGATTCTCAAAAGATGTTAAAATAAGCTAAATATTTGGCTAATATTTTATCGACAATACGACCATTGATTCGGAATGACTCGAGATGGACAATGTGATGTGATAACCGAGGTGGCGTAAGCGGTACACTTGCTTTTAGCCTGGATGGTGTTGGCATCACAATGTTCTGCCCCCCTATCATTCCTTTTCTTTGGTCAAATGCCGATTGAATACTTAGTCAAGGACTTAGCAGAATCTTAGTTTCCTCTAGGTTCGGGTTCGAGGACTAACGAGATTCATCAACACGTGTTAGGGCGCGTGACTCTTCATCGGGTCTTGGCAACCTTCCGAGGATCGCGCGAGCGAGTCTCGAGAACCGTGGCTAATAGCATGTCAATGATAATGCAAGATGCGATGCAGCACGTAAACAAATTACAGCACATAGCCCTACCCTGCAGGCTCCTGTCCTAGTTTGGAACGTTCTATGGTTTGCTACAAATGTACAAAGGCCGGGTTTTGGCTTGAAGAGGGTCCCCCGGACTAGAGTCAAAGTATACCTCCCTTTATTGAGCGTACACCCAATAATGGTACAAACGGTAGGGATGACTCATCACGGTCGAGGGTTGCTGAGCATTCCGGGATTCCTTGTCACCGGCAAGCCGGGCAAGATTACCGAAACACAACAGCGGGGCTGCACAAGATATATATACAAGAAATAAAAGTTAAAATAAAATCCTTTAAAAATCCCACAAATGTTTTTCAAGCTTGGCTCACTAATTTAATTAATACTTAAGGAAATTGGGGCATTTTATCAACATACCAACTTTTCTCAAGTATCAATTAAATCTTAATCCCCAGCAGAGTCGCCACTGTGGGCTACCACAGCCCTGGGTGGTTTCGGGGCGGCCCGAAAAGAAACGCCTCGCCTTTTAAAATCGATTTGAAAAATTTGAAGAGTCGCCACCCGGATTTGTGGTTCGCCACCCGAGAAACCGTTTTGTCTGAAAAATGGTTGATTTGAATTTGAAAACCAGAGATTTGAAAAGGGTTCGGAAGCCATGTTATGAGGGGGGAAGGGTTTTACGACACCCCCCTCGCCCGATTTGAAATCGGTCTCTACTAAACATTTGTGGGATTTTTCAAAAGATTTCATTTTATTAAGCAGCTAGCAGGTATTCAGATATACATCAAGTACAGGAGGTGCATGCATGTGCATGTGTTCAATGAGTAAATGAAGAATGCTGATGAAATACAAAAATGCTAGAAGCTGGAAATCCCTGTCACTGATCCATTCTCGAGTGCTCGGAAGTACTCCCGAGCGCTTGGGAGTGTTACATGTTCAACCTGCAAGCTTTTGTTAGCACAACAAAATACAATGCTTCAACATAAACTGGAATGAACTAGAACATCTTGAAGGTCTCACGGAGGGTTTATAAGACCGGGATCAGTCTAGTAAACAGGAATCAAATCCCATTCTTTCAAACCATACCTCTTTACTTTTTCGAAAAATCAATTTTACGGTTATAAGAATTAAAAGGGGGCACATGCATGGACATGCAAAGCTAGTAGAAGCGCCAAACTGTGAGAAAATTGGACTGAGCTTGCATGCAAAAACTCTCGAGCGCTTGGGAACGATCTCGAGCGCTCGGGAGTCTTCTATGGCTCAGGAATAGTTTCAACCAATTAAAACACTCAATGAAGTATGCTGATACACCAGATCTTACATCATAAAGCATGGAAAAGGGGGTTTTCTTCTTAGATCCAGATCAAAACTCCTTTACACGCCTTAAATGCAAGTCATTTATTTTATTTTTCTCTAAAAACAGCAAGTTTTTGGTACCCATTTACTTCAAAAGAGTTGAAAACAGTTTTGAAACACATTCCGCCCATGCATGTCCATTTAAACACTCAAAGGAAGGAAAGCAATACTGGATTCACTCTCTCCCGAGTGCTCGGGAGTACTTCCAGTGGGCTGAAAACAGAAAACGTATTTGTACCCCGTTGCTCTTGTTATTACACTAAAGTCTCTCAACCCAAGCTCAGCATTGAAGGCTGAGAGAGCTGAGGGACTTCCCTCAGAAAGGAAAACAGCCCTGACTTTATTTATGTTTGACACTAGAGTAAAGAACTTCTACCTTTGGTTGAGGAGTTTGCTTCTTGAAAGGCTCTAGAAGGTGAAAGAAAGAAAGGTCAGGAAGATCAGAACATGCACGCCATCTGAACTTCTTGCATGTGCATGGTGCCTTGGATTTTTTTTTGATTGCTTTTCTTTCGAAAATCAAGCTTTGAGAGAGATGGGAGATGGCTTTGTTCGAATGTGTCAAAGAGGTCTTTTTAGAGAGAGAATTCGTCCTCTTTTTGTGCTGAAGTCCAGCCACTATTTATAGGCAAAATTTCCATCACATGCATTTGAAACAAGTATTTTTTTAAGGGGAAAACTGCTGGTCTGAGGATTTTTTGACTGAGGTTGAGTGTGGACCGAGCTTCAGCTGGCTCAAAGAGTTTGTAATGATGAATTGCATGGGTAGTGGGAAGGCTTGCCACCCATTGGCCAGCATAGAAGACTCGAGCGCTCGGGAGCACTCTCGAGCGCTTGGGAGTTTACTCTCGAGCGCTCGAGAGTTTATCCAATCCCAGGTTTTGAAAATGGTTTGGAGCGTTTGGGATTGATCCAGAGCGCTTGGGGCTGATTTTGATATTTTATTTTCCTTTTCAAAGTCTTCAAGAAGCAAAGTCTTGACTGGTCTAGGGCTTGTTTCGATCCAAATTCCTCATCGGGGAGCCTCCGGGCCACAAATTAAGGAAATTCGAAGTGTTCAAATTGGGGTGTCTACAGTTGCCCCTCTTTGGATGGCGCGCTCGACATCATGTCTGGATGCGAGTGACATTCAAAGATTGAGACAACCCAATTCGAGCCACATCAAATCCTTAATTTCAAACACAAATGCAAGTAAAAGAGTTTGATGCACGTGGTCGCGTCTTTTCAGACTGCCTACATACCCTTTTCTGCAGGAATTAGACCAGCGTAGTTCTTCGGGGCAAATGCAAGCACGTGTGATGCATGCACAAGAAAAGTTGACAAGACCTTGATAAGGTAAATATGTAAAAGGGGTCCACCTGTTACTCTGTTTGGCGAACGGAAAATGCAGGCACATGTGATGCACGCATGGCAAGTGATCGACACGGCTTTGATAAGATAAATGCATGAAGAGTCCACTTGTTGCTCTGTTTAGCGGACAGCAAATGCAAGCACGTGCAGTACATGCACGAGAGACAATCGACATGAGTTTGATAAGATAAACATGCAACGGGTCCACCTGTTGCTCTGTTCAGCGGAAAGAACGATAATAAAGCAGTATCTGCAGGGTAGAAATACCTGCAAACCTGTTGAAATTAGTATAAATGGACAAATTTTCGATCGACTACCAAGTAAAATGCCACATTGAGGAGCGTGAGCTCAAAATCATAACATCGACTAGAGTCTGCTTCTTGCTGTTTCGTTTGACGCGGTTAAAGTCAGGACTGAGATTGATTTTGTAAAAGGAAGGGGGAACCTAAGGAAGCCTCGAAAGCGGGAAAATGCACGAGACGACAGAGGGTTGGCTCGGCGGCCGAGGACAGAGCTGAGCCCTCAGAACCACTCCCAAGCGCTCGGGAGTGGTCTCGAGCGCTCGAGACCGTTGCTGGGGCCACTGTCCTTTTCATCTTCTTCGCTCGTTCAAGGGTTCAAAACCCATTCTCGAGCGCTCGAGAACCAGAGCAACCGTACGCACTCGAACATCGATCGTTCTCACACTCTCTCTCGGGCGATCTCTCTCTCTCATTCGACTGATCTCTCTCCACTTTGTCCATCTCAGACTCTCCCATTCTCTCAACACGGACCGAGCTCGAGATCTCGAGATCTCCACGATCCTACGGTGGGCTGTGGTGTGCCAGGAGGTGCGGATCAAGCGCAGGAAGAAAGCTTGGGGAGGTGAAGGGCAAGCTATGGCCAGAGATGGCGAGGAGACGACGCCCAGCCGCGAGGCGGCGGCGGCGGAGGTTGTGGCAGCGACGAAAGAGGCCAGCAGGGCTAGGGGCGAGGATACGGCGGCGGTGGTTGATGCAGGTGAGGTTCCAGAAGCGAGGGATGACGTTGGCGGAGGTGCGGTGGCAGTAGAGGGTGAGGTCAGTGGGGTCGGGGGCGATGACGCGGCGGCGATGGAGGTGGACAGTAGTTGTGCTATCACACCAGCTTAGGAGGGGGTGGTTGGTGATGATCTGATGGCAGTGAGGGGTGCTGGCGAGGGTCTAGCGGTAGCAGAGATTACTAGCGGAGGTCTAGCGACGGTAGGGGATGCGGGTGACGGTGAGGTTGTGCGAGAAGTCAGCCGACTGGCCGCGGTCAGCAGAGACACGCCGGATAGTGAGATGGGGGTCTCGGGTAGCGGGGGAGATGCCATGAGCAGCAGGGGAGATGTCGCGGGCACTCCCGATACTCCGACAGTAGAGGATTTGCTGGCGGCGGCCGAGCGGGTTAGTGGTGAGCGGAGGATTGAGGATGAGGTAGTGGTAGGTGGTCACGTTGCTGCGACTCCGATACTGAGGACGGCGATAGTGGAGCCGAGGGGGGGTGATAGTGGGATTAGCGCCTTACGGCCGGTCCCGCTCATAGAGGGAGACTTTCTAGATACTGCGAGGCCACAGGATATACTGGATGTCCTTGGTCTTGACGCCGGGATGAGAGAGTCCACGGAGGGACAGGCCTCGGCTTTCCTGCTAGGAGCTATGCTGAGCGGTACTGGGGTATCAGGTGTTGGAGGACCGGAGTCAGAGATGGAGGATACGGGGTTGGGGGAGGAGCCGGAGGCAGAGGTGGTGATCGAGGAGCGAGTTACTGCAGCCGCTGAGGCGAAGGCCTACCTGGCCCGTGCACGACCTGGGTCTACGTCGGATACTTATGCACCACGGTTGCACTTTTTCGAGCCGACGGGGATGACTGGTTACGTTCCTGCTCGGACGGATTACCCAGAGGACTTGCTTCTTCGAGATCGAGCCTCACATATCTCTTCCGGCTGGACCACGGTATGATTTCAATGCTTTACTTTCCTGCATTGGACTTGCTTTCCTGAATCAATTGTTGCTTACTGATGCTATCTCTTTGCTCTGTTGAAACAGCGTACCAAGGATATTTACGGCCACGGGGGTTCAGGTCACTCATTGGAGTATTTCAGGGAGCTGCCCAGGAGGGTGCGGGAGTTGGTGGAGGAGACAGGTTTTGGGCCGTTCATCCGGTTGCTGACAGCAGTGAGGGTAGACCGTGCAGTGACGACAGCGCTGGCGGAACGGTGGTGGGACACCATCAATACATTCCATTTCCGCTTTGGGGAGATGACGGTGACACCTCTCGACTTTGCCGCGATCACGGGACTTCAGGTTGGAGGCGAGCCGATTCCATTCGACCCTAGCATAGACCTGGATGATGCTACTCTGAGATGGTTCCTTGGACAGGTTCCACGCCACAACGGAGGGGTAGCTGAGTATGGCCAGTTCAGGTTATTGGGACCATGAGCCGGCGGACGACGCCGAGGTGGCCCAGATGGCCAGTGGCCTATTTATGTACTTGTTCGGGCTTCTGTTTCCCGCTCAGGCGATCTCGGGTTCACTTGAGCTACTTGGCGAGCCTGGTTGATCTGAGCGAAGCAGCCGATACGACCGGAGAGTCCGCTCTGTGCACTCTTATCGCTTTCACGAGCTGCCTCACGCGGGGTGGGGGACACCATAGGCGGTTACTAGCGAGTGATTGAGGTATGCTTCGACATTACTGCTTTGAATTGCTTTAATAGGTTGGACTGAATCGCATTTGAACATGTATCTGACTTGAATTGACTTTCAAAATATGCAGCTTTGGGCTTACGAGGTCTTGGGCATGTTCCCGCCCGAGAATACTTGCACAAATCCGAGCTTGCTTCCACGCGCACTAGCATGGAGTACGGACTACCGGAGGGCTAAGGAGCGACGAAGAGAGGTGATGACTTTTCGGCGCTGGCTGGATAACATCACTGGGATTACGGTACAAACATCATCCTTTTCTTTTCATGCCTTATGCTTTCCCTTATGAAACGTGATCATTAATGTACAACAATTGACTGCAGGTTCACTGGGACCGATGGACCAGGGTGGAGGCTGACTTCCTTCCGAGGAGCCGAGAGGTGACGAGGAGTCGAGTCCTGCTGGAGTGCCCACTGGGCTGGCAGTGGTATCTGGGGGATCGGTGTGACGCGATCCCACTCGGCCTTCGAGTTTATCGTGTCGGGCCACTCCTCCACGAGTGCAAATGGATCGAGACATACACTCGAGCCGAGCCGAGCAGTTCACGGTGCCGAGCACGGATTTGGAGAGACACTGCGGCGCCTGTTTGGACTATGCGACTCTGACGAGATACCTAGCCACCACTGGGTGTGGAGAGGCGGTTCGCTGAGGCTGAGGCTAGGAGAGCCAGGAGAGAGGCTGGTGGTGAGGCCGGAGACGACACAGGAGAGGAGACTGGGGCACGGGGCCGCGGCGGTCGCTCTTCACGTGGTAGAGGACGAGGTGGTAGACCTCCCGTTGGCGGGCGAGGTGCTAGCTCCTTGGGTCGAGGTGAGGGCGGCTCACAGGTTCCAGAGGCAGCTGCAGCTTCTACACCGACCGGGTTACCGACGCTGGACTGGTCGATAGGGGTGAGGGACCCTTCTGGAGCACGGGCGATGCTAGACATTCCACGCCTTCCACAGCCACGGATGCGACTTCCTGCCCAGGTATAACACAACTTTGTCTCTTTCAATGCTTTAAATGTTTCCTGTTCCTGTATTTGTTGTTCTTGATCCTTGAATCATTGTACAGGTGCCGCGAGAATGGGCCGAACAGGCCATTATGTTGATGGTGGGGATGCGACAGTTGCTGAAGGACTGTGCAAAGGGGAGCACCCTGCAGACCAGACCTGCTCCTGAGCCTGTTCCACCTGTTGCTACACAGGCATGAAAATGCAAATGCATGTATGTACATTTTATCAAATTTAAAATATGTATGAAATGAATGAATATTTATGACATGCAGGTGCAGCCACGACGCTCGACCAGGACACAGCCACGGGATACCACAAGTCTGCCCGACCTGCTTACGAGAGGCCGGGGTAGGCCAGGAGGCGAGGGGCTGGGCGATTCGAGGTCGTTCTAGAGCGGCGTTACGGCGGAGACTTTCGCGAGGAGTGCAGGGAGGACACAGAGGAGTCGCTCGCGAGCTTTAGGGTCTACGGACTCGAGTACTGCCTCGGGTCCTTCTGACGACGACGATGACGACGTTGAGAGCTCTGAGTCCGAGGGACACCAGCAGAAGAGGATTCAGGTAGTCCTTTCTTACTGCAAGTACGCTCTTTATTTGTTTATTGCCAAATTATCTTTTCACTCGTTGCTCTTTTGTTTTGACTCACATGTTCTCACAACTTGCAATTTTCCCTTGTTTTTTATAGGTATGGCTTTATGAGAAACTAATGGTATGGGATGCACGAGAACGACTTCCCTATAGTTCAAACCACTGCATAGAGCGTCGTGTGACTAGACAAGTTCCAACTGAGGTTGCTGGGAAGGCATGGATGGAGACCAGCAAGGGCGATCGGATACAGTGGGTTAGCCCCTGGTATGGTATTGAAAGCATGACTATTAGTACAATGAGTCATTTCGGTGTTGCGATGATTGGTATCATTCAAGTTACCTTCTATTTTCCTGCTTGCTTTCAAAGACAAATCGGGGCTGAACAGGCTAAGGTGCTGGGCAATCTTGAGTATGCTATTCCAAAGGCTCATGATTCCGGCCTTCACCGCAATGTGCTTCGTCTATGGCCAAATCGAGTGATGCAAGATGTTGCTAAGAACTTTGCTAACAAGTTATCAGGTTTGTACAAACGCTGGTTAGAGAAAAACCTTTTGGAAAACAAAAGTGCAAAGAGAAGGAAGACCTAGAGATGGATATGTTGCTTATGCTTTTAAAAGATGTTCTTTGTTTGATTCTAGCTTTCATAGATTGAGAATCGTTTGAGCTTACTTTTCCTTTTTCCTTGGAAATAATAAAACATTGGTTGCTTTATTGAAAATGCTTTTGCCATGGTTTTGAGTATGCTTTAGGATAGACCTAGAAATTTGAATGTGTTGGTGATAGCAGTGGCCGAATCTCAATTTGAAGATTGCCTACGTATCCCATGGAGGGAATTTGGCCATAAACGTAGTTCTAAAAAGATTTGTTTTGTTTCTGTTTTTAGTATGGGTTCACTCGGGTATTTTCCTCTACTTTTTGCTCTTGATTTTGGCTAAACCGCCCTTGTGGGTTTTCACTCTAGCGAGCTCTTTATTTTATGCCTTAGTTTTTGCCTAAGCCGCCCTTACGGGTTTTCGACCTAGCAGGCTGCTCTAATTTTTGCTTGGGTCCGCCCACCCTTGTGGTTTTCGACCCAACGAGCATATCTTAGGGTAGTACTTCCTCAGCTTGTCGATGTTGACTGGTGTTGCGAATTCCATTCCATCCAAGTCTGCAATGTATGTTGCTCCTCTAGATAGTTTGCGTTTGATAAAATAGGGTCCTCTCCAATTTGGTCTAAACTTGCCTCTTGGGTCTTAAACGTGACAAAGAATTGCTTTGAGCACCATGTCTCCCACTTTGATGTCTCTTGGCTTTACCTTTGTGTTGAATGCTCGTGCGATGCGGCGATGATACCCTTGCACATGGTCTAACGCTCTTAGCCTTCTTTCATCTAGTAATGCCAACTCGTCATAGCGGTTTTGAACCCAGTCTTCTACAATCATTCTAGTCTCAGTCACATCTATTGTTTTCATCTTCCCCGGCACGTCAAACGCTGACGCTGAGTAGGAGGCATCATATAAAAAAAGGACCCCTTCTTAGAGCCGGCATTGGGTACGAAGCAGCAGGGAAAGGAAAAAGTACTTTCAGAGAAGAGTTTACTAGGGAACAGAATCCGTAAGACAATTGGAGTAAAAAACTAGTACGTTTCATATGGATCGAGACTTGTAGCTTGATTATTTAGTCATTCCATACTGGGAAGAATTGCAGGAAATCGTTCGTTCTTCCTATTTATTTCTCAATGATATCCGACGATCAAGACAATTTCCGTGAAACTCTTTCATTTCATAGAAGTTCATTCTTATTCTTACGAAGCTACCTGCGTCAACTTTATTCATCAGAAGGATGCTTATATAGCCATGAAAGTGGGAGACTGAGCTCAGGAACCTCTTGCTAACTCGTCTACTCTCGAATTCTAAAGAAGGTTGATGGTAAAGAAGAGAATTCTAGGCGAGGGCTTTCGATTCTTTCTATCGATCCCTCTCTTTTCATCTCGATTTCTGCTCCGAATGAAAACAATAATCAATCGGCGGTGTTGTTCTTCCTGTTGTTACTAACAGTAAGAGCTATTCCGAGCCAAGTTCTTCGTTCTCTCGCCCCTGAAAGCAGTACCTGTCGATGGTGAGTTCCTGACATTGCGAGATTTAGATTTAGAGAACTTAGTCAGGGTAATTCTAGTTTGATAGGCAAGACAGCTTCCATCCCATAGGCCAGGGAATAAAGAGTAGCCCCAGTTGAAATCCTTTCAGTTGTTCGATAGCCCCATAGTGCTAGAGGTAGCATTTCTGGTCAGTCTGTATAGATGTCGGTAGTCTTCTGCAGAATTCTCTTGATGTTCTTGTTTGGAGCCCCAAGTGCTCTATTGGTTTGAGGTCGATAAGTAGATGACAAATGGTTCTGTATCCCAAACTCAGCAAAAAGCTTCTTTGTCGCCCCCTTAAAGTGCGACCCATTATCACAGATGAATTCATGAGGTACACCATACCGATAGATGATATTGGTGCCGATAAATTTGGCCACATGAGTGGCTTTGAGGGTAGCATAAGAAGCTGCTTTTACACATTTGGTGGAGTAGTCGATGGCCACTAGAATCAACTGATGCTTGTACTTTTCCTTTGGATTTATACTCCTAATGACGTCTATCCCCCAGGTGGAGAAAGGGCCAAGGGGACGTGATGCTATATAATTCTGTAGGGGGAATACGCATACAAACAACGTGAGTTTGGCATTTGTAACATCGGCGGACATAGTCCGCACAATTGGCCTCCATTGTAGTCCAGTAGTATCCCTGACGCGGGATTTTCTCTGCCATTGTTGCCATTGCGGCCCACTGATTCCTTCGTGTATTTCCTCTATTATCTTGTGACTTTCCTCTGTTGTGACGCAAAGTTGATTTGGACCCAAATGTGCCCTTCGATACAACGCTCCTCTGCAGACTAAAAATCGGGCGGCAAACTCCACATAGCCATCTTGTCCTTTGAGGTGGCTTTCGAGGGATACTCTCCCTCTTCCAGGAATTTCCTCACGTCTTCGTACCATGGTTTTCCATCATCCTCACCTTCCTCGGTTAAGGTGCACTCGCATGCTTGTTTGACTTTCTGCAACACTCGTGGAGTGTGCGTGAAGATGACAGAGTCAAATTGTGGAATCAAAGTTTCCAGCACAGAGTGGTATAGCTTCAACGTGTCTTCTTCGACCTTCTAGTCTCCTCTTGCTTGGGACACCACTAGGTTTGAATCTCCAATATCTTCCACCCTTTTTGCCCCTATTTCCACAGCCGCCTCCATTCCAGCAATGCGAGCTTCGTACTCAGCTTGGTTGTTGGTGACTTCAAACCTATTTATATGACAGAGATATGAGAGTCGTTTGGGGGAACTAGCAATACCCCAATGCAATATCCACATTGGTTTGATGGTCCATCGAAGTAAAGCCGCCAGGTGTCGTCTAGGAGACATAAGATGTCTTCGTCCGGAAACATGAAGTCTTCTACCTCGGCCTCTGTTACAGGATGATCTGCCAAGAATTCTGCCACAGCCCTTCCTTTCACTGATTTCCTTGTCATGTATTTAAGGTCGAATTTTGCTAGCAGCAATAACCACCTAGCCAGCTTTCCAATAAGTGTTGGTTTCTCAAAAAGATATTTGATTGGGTCTAAACGAGAAACTAGAACTACCGGATGCGCTAATAGGTAGTGCCTTAGTTTATTTGTGGCCCATACTAACCCCCAACAAGTTTTCTCCAAGGGAGTGTACCTTGTTTCATAGCCCATCATCTTTTTGCTAAGATAGTATATGGCGCACTCCACTTTGGCATCGTTTTCTTGTGCTAGCATACATCCCATAGATGTATCTGTTACTAAGAGATACAATATCAATGATTTTTCAGAGCTTGGTGGTGATTACACATGCGGATTCTGAAGGTACTCTTTGATTGCCTCAAATGATCGTTGACAGTCTTGACTCCACTCAAAATCAGTGCCTTTCTTCAAAAGCTTGAAGAGAGGTTCGCAAGTGGCTGTGAGTTTGGAAATGGACCTGCTGATGAATTGCACTTTTCCTAGAAAGCTCCTTACTTCCTTCTCTGTCTTTGGGGGTGATATCTCCATGATAGCCTGTATCTTGGAATGGTCCACTTCGATTCCTCTTTAAGTGATAAGAAATCCTAGCATTTTCCCAGCGGTTACCCCAAAAGTGCATTTTTGAGGGTTAAGACGTAGCTTGTATTGCCTAATCCTCTCAAAGAACTTTTGGAGTGCTTTGTAGTGCTCTTCCCTTTCCTTTGATTTAACGACCATATCGTCAATGTATACCTTTACTTCTTTGTGCATCATGTCATGCAGCAGTGTTGCTCCAATGTTATTCAACCCGAATGGCATCACTTGGTAGCAGTAGGTTCCCCATGGTGTGGTGAAGGTGGTCTTCTCTCTATCTTCCAGAGACATCAGAATCTGATTATATCCAGAAAACCCATCCATGAACGACAGCAATGCATGCCCTACGGTCTTATCGACTAGTTCGTCTATATGCAGTAATAGAAAGTCATCCTTTGGGCTGGCCTTGTTGAGATCTCAAAAATATACACAAACCCTAATTCCCCCAGTTTTCTTCGATACTGGAACAATGTTGGCTACCCACTATGGATATTCAGTGACCATGAAAAAATCGGCATTAATTTGCTTAGTGACTTCTTCTTTTATCTTTAAGACCCAATCAAGGCGTACACGTCTTAGCTTTTGTTTAACAAATTTTGCATCAGGATGGAGGGGAATTTTGTGCTGAACAATTTCGGGGTCTATTCAAGGCATATCCTCGTAAGACCAGGCAAAAACATTTTTGTATTCTTTTAGTAAAAGGATTAGTTTTTCACTCTCTACCAATTTTAACAAACTCGTTTTCAGAGCCTATGTTTGCTGTGATTATTTTCTTAGAAAAAGGTTTGGCGTGCTTTTCTTCTACTCTCTCGATGAATTCTAGAATTTCTTTTGAAATTTCTTCTTCAAAAATTGGATTGTCAGAATCCACACAGCTAATCATAGGCAAAGCGAAATATTGTAAATATTCCTTCTCATTGCTAAAATTGTCAAAAAACATTTCGGAGTCAAATTCAAAATAAGTATTGTGCCTTGGTGCTTTGACCGGGCTTTCCTCACTAGACTCAATAGTTTGAAAAGATGAAAAGCTAGACTCGGACTGAGTTGACTCGGAGTCGAAATCAGAATCAAAACTATGATCAGAATCAACATTTTTTATTTTGTATTTTAGAGTGTGTTCCACAATCCGGTTAGGGTAAGCCCCTTTTGCAGCATCCACAATCAGCTCCAAGCAGTCTTTTTCCTCACCAAGGTTGATCATCAGCACCTCACTGTCATTTTGACTCACACTTCATTATTGTCACCCTGCAAGTCTTGGAGGATCATTTCTTTCCTATTGCCATTATTTCTTCCAATTGAGCTTCAATTTCTGCTTCGTCACTGTTGTCGACTTTTTGTGTGCTAACAAATCCCCACCAATTACCAAAACTATCCGTGATGGGGTGGATTACCCTTATTTCATTGTCGGTAACCCCCTCATCAAAGAGTAGATTCAGTGATATTTCGTCTAGTGGATCATTGTCAACAGACTCTTCTTCCTTTGCTTCTTCATCTTCGAAGTTGTCGACCTCGTTTATTGGCCAGTAGTCGTCAGTATGCGCATAGGGGTCATAAAAATATATTGGGACCCTGCGAAGCCCTTATTCTTCAATTATGTTCTCCACTTCTTCTCGTTGATTATTCTTGTGAACATGATGTGGTTACCCTTAGAGATAATCACCGGAGGCTTCAGTTGATCTACCGGGTGATGTACTCGGAAGGGTCAAGAATCTTGAAAGTAGGATGGAACGGGCCATATCGCTTGGTGATAACTTGAAAGTGCGAATCAAAAATGAACACTGATGTAGCCATTTTTACCTGAAAATTTTTCCTTTAGTTAGATTGGTTTAGCTTACCCCTTTCGTTTTCGTCTCAAAAAGTCCCTAAGGTTTATCCTGCAAAAGAGAATTTTACAACATGCATAGATAAAATGGGTGTGACGAAGAACTTTTACAAATGATTGCAAATAGGTTCCTAGCCAGTAGGTTCCCATCTTATTTTGAAAACTTCTAAGGCTCTCTAAAACATGTAACGTTTGGGTAGTCTCAAGGGTGCTCCGTCGTCAAAGGTCACCAGTCCTTCCACTGGCCCATCACAGGCAGTGATCGGATGATTCCCTTTTTGATATACCACTAGGTACAAGTGACTGTGGAGTTTGTTGGAACCCCTAACATAGCCCGTGACATGCCGGGGTATTAGGTGAACTCAACAAGGTTGCCCGCTCGATGCATTTGATAAATGAATTAGATAAAGCATCTATTAGTCCTATGTTGAACTTTCTGGTTATGGCTCTAAAGTCCCTAGCAAAGTCGCCAAAAACTATGGACACCTCTCGAAGCAGGGCATCGCCATACAGATTGATCGTTGCTATTTGTTTGGTTGTTTGCTTCATAAAACAAGATCATGGATATTCCCATGGCTAGAAACATCGCCACACAATAACGGTCACCATCAGAACAGAGTCACCACCTAGTTTATAAAAACTAAGAAAAGCAGTTAAAGATTCTGAGTACGGGAGCCAAAAGTACAATACGAGGAAAGTGTTAGGCACCCCTCTTTGCCTTGTCGTCAGACTAGCCCATAGTCGTTCGACATACGATTAACACATGCTTTATGTAATTCTAAGCAGATAATCTGTTTATTTAGCCTTTAAATAGTTAATGGAGAGCCAATAAGGTAATTGAAAGCATGCATCAAAATAAGCAGAATAAAACAAATTGTCCCAGGGAGATGGATCCTGTGGCCGGTGAATAGATCTCACGGCCAAGGGATCTTCCTGGTTTAATGTATCGGCCGAAGGATCGAAGACCCAACCGATGTTCTTCCTCACACCAGACTAAACGATTAATAGAAAATCAAGATACTACAATTAATACGTAAAAACAGAAAATAAACCAAACCAAAGGCCCCTGGGCCTCACCACCATGATCCCTCAGTTGCTTGATTGCTTCGGATTGAAGGTGATGGACTAAATTTACTTCTTAAAAACCCTAGGGTTAGGGTTTGTACTTCGGGGTTTGATCTTTGGATCGTGGCTACCTTTGGAAGGTTGGGGCTTTTGTAGAGGGAATATGAGAGAGTATATGTGCAGAGTTTCGTGGCTAGAGAGGATGATTGAGCATGATAATTTCGGAACCCTAAGGGCCCTTTATATAGGCAATTGGTGACTCACTCCGGCCAATCAAATGGCGTGAATCAATAAGGAATTATGGGGTAATAGAATCTCTAGACGCGATCTGCTTCGTGGCCCGAATGCATCGAAAAAAGGCTGCTAGGGTTTTGGTGAACGGATCAAACATATGACAGAACATTCCAGAATTTGGAAAATAGACGATCTAGCGGTTGAACAATGGATCTGGCGGCCGAGCAATGGATTGGGCGGCCGAAGAATCAATCTGGCTACTGAGGAATCAATCTCTCAGGGAGATTTTCAAGCAACATGTTTCACGGGTGAAAGAATGATGTTGAGGCTGTGAGATCAATGTTACGGCTGAAAGATAGATTTTCCTGGGATACTATATTTCTGTCAGAAAGGATATTTGGCTTTGGATCGGGTCCTCTAAATGGCTAAAAGTACTCACCAAAAGTCCTAAAGTTCACGAGAAGTCAATTAGCAATCACCGTATCCATTCATTATTGGGATGGTCCCCCAGGTGGGACTTGAAATAATCGTTAGGCCAAATTGGGGTGTCTACATTACCGTCGAGATCGCTGAGCTTGGCAGCACCCCCAGATAGGATGGTTTTGATAATGTAAGGCCCAGAACGCTTCAGCTGGAACTTCCCGCGAGGATCAAACACCAGAGCACTGATTTCCTTTGTAACCATATCCCCTTCGACCAAGTCCCTAAACTTCACTTTCTTATTGAATGTGGGAGCAATTCACTACTAGAAAATTTCCGATAGGTGACGAAAAGAGTGATGACGAAATTTACTATTTTACTATTTGTAGACACCCCAATTTGGACAATTCAAATTTCCTTGATTCGTGGCCCGGAGGCACCCCGATGATGAATATGGGATCGAACAAGCCTTAGACCAATGGAACGATGCTCCTTGAAGGACTTTAAAAGGGGAAATAAAATGTCAAAAATCATTTTCAAGCGCTTTGGATCAATCCCAAGCGCTCCAGACCTTTTCCAAAACCATTGACCAGTCAACTCTCGAGCGCTCGAGAGTGAAGTCCCAAGCGCTCGAGATCACTCTCAAGCGCTCGAGACTTTTGTACTGCCCAATGGATGAGGGAGCTGCCCCACTATCCATGCAGCCATCATTACAGCCGTTTGAACGGGTCTTAGCCTTAGACCTCACTCAACCTCAGTCAGAGGATGAGTCAGAGCTGAGATTTCTTTTGATTCTAAATAATATTTTCCAAAATAAAATCATATGCTACATTTTGCCTATATAAGGCCTTCTTCAGCTAAAACAGGGCACGAGCTCTCTCTCTCTAGAAGCCTTCTCAGACTGTTCAAAGCAAAAAAACCAGCTTTCACCCTTTTGCAAGTAAAAAACTCCCTTTTCAAAAGCAAGAATAAGCCAAAAACCCAAGGTATCAAGAAGATGGAAGGGGTTCTGATCATCTCCACCTTCTGATCTTCTGGGACTTCCATCCCTCTCCCATTTTCAAAGCTTTCTTCAAGGTGCAAAGTTCCAAAGAAAAGGTAAAAGCTTCATACCTTGGTATTGAGCAAGAAACAAGGCTGTTTTTTCTTTCTGAGGGAGGCTTCCCAGCTCATTCTGATCCTCAATACTGGAAGTGTGATGGGAATGCCTTGGTATTAAAGCAAGAGCAAAGGGATACGAGTGTATTTTCCATGCATGCATCACTGGAAACACTCCCGAGCGCTCGGGAATACTCTGGAGCGCTCGAGAGTGAGACCAGTCCCATTCTTTTTTTGGGCATCTAAACTAACATGCAGAGGGAATGCAGGCTGATCCCAAGCAAAATGGCTTTCTTGAAATGTTTTGATGTGGTTGGCCTGATTTTCAAAAGGGTAAGAATCATTTTCACATAAAGGAAGTGTAAAAGCATGTCTTTCAGCATGATGAAAAGAGAAATTTCTCACATTCAAAAGAAAGAGGTAGATCTACCACATCAGAATGTCAAAATAAGGTGTCAGTTGGTGGTGATCAGTCTGGCAGTTTAAAAGATCATTCTCGAGCGCTTGAATCCATTCCAGAGCGCTCGGGAGTATGCTGCATGTCATCTTACTCAAATTTCTTCCCATCTTAATTCTTGTACTACATTTGCATGGTCATGCATGTATCTCTTGTGGCCTTTTATAGCTGTTAAACCATTTTCCAGAAAGGTAAGATTGCATGGCCCAGAAGAGTGAGACCTGTTCTCAATCTATTGGGTCATCTGTCAAACCTGTAGAGTATTTAATAACATTCTAGTTTGTGTTTCCAGTATTATATTCCATTGTATTCTGTTGGACTAACATGAGTGGCAGGTTAGACATGCAGTACTCCCAAGCGCTCGGGAGTAATTCCGAGCGCTCGAAAGTATATAAGTGACAGGATGCTCCAGCTTCTAGCGTTCTTGCATGTTATCACCATTTCTCATCTACCCACTGTTCACATGCACATGCATGCACCTTTCTATACTTGACATGACTGTAAATGCTTGCTAAGTGACTAAATGAAATAAAATCTTTTGAAAAATCCCACGAATGTCCAGTAGAGACCGATTTCGAATCGGGCGAGGGGGGTGCCGTAAAACCCTTCCCCCCTCGTAACATGGCTTCCCGAACCCTCAATCGAATCTCTGGTTTTCAATTCAAATCAATCATTTTCAAATAAAACGGTTTCTCGGGTGGCGAACCATAAATCCGGGTGGCGACTCTTCAAAAATTTTTCAAATCGATTTTCAAAAAGGCGAGGCGCTTCTTTTACGGGCCGCCCCGATATCCACCCGGGGTTGTGGTAGCCCACAGTGGCGACTCTGCTGGGGATGAAATTTAATTAATAATTAAGAGAAAATTGGCACGTTTCCAAAACAGTCCGTTTTCTTTGAATATTAATTAAATTAGTGAGCCAAGCTTGAAAAACATTCGTGGGATTTTCAAAGGATTTTATTTCACTTTTTATTTCTTGTATATATATCTTGTGCAGCCCCGCTGTTGTGTTTCGGCAATCTTGCCCGGCTTGCCGGTGACAAGGAATCCCGGAATGCTCAGCAACCCTCGACCGTGATGAGTCATCTCTACCATTTGTACCATTATTGGGTGTGCGCTCAATAACGGGAGGTATACTTTGACTCTAGTCCGGGGGACCTATTTCAAGCCAAAACCCGGCCTTTGTACATGTGTAGCAAACCATAGAACCTTTCAAACTAGGACAGGAGCCTGCAGGGTAGGACTATGTGCTATAATCTGTTAAATGCTGCATTGCATCTTGCATCATCATCATGCTGTCAGCCACGATTCTCGAGGCTCGCTCGCGCAGTCTTCGGAAGGTTGCCAAGACCCGATGAAGAGTCACGCACCCTAAGGCGTGTTGATAAATCTCACTAGTCCTCGAACCCGAACCTAGAGGAAACTAAGATTTTGCTAAGTCCTTGACTAAGTATTCAATCGGGATTTAACCAAAAGGAAGGAATTATAGGGGAGCAGAACATTGTGATGCCAACACCATTCAGGCTAAAAGCAAGTGTATCGCTTACGCTACTTCGGTTATCACATCACATTGTCCGCCTCGAGTCATTCCGAACCAATGGTCAAATTGTCGATGGAATATTAACCAAATACTTAGCTTGTTTTAGCATCTTTTGGGCATCGACTGCTCCTAAATGAGGATACACCCTAAAAATCTGAGGATTGAGGCAACCTCCCGCAAGTCAATCGTTTTTGAAAAAAATCAGAGTCGATGACGTGACGATGAGACACTCATTTTCTAAAATCATAAAAATGCAAGCAGAAACCGCGTCTGAGCAAGTTTTTGGCTTTCTTTGTCCCCATTCCACAATTGGGCCGAGAAAGAAGAACATCATACCCTCCTGGACCAGACCCTTGGGACAGAGATTGGAACGGCTCCAACTACAAGCAGACTTCGTCAGTGCATCAGATTTGGGGGCGGAAATGGATCTATTGATCGGAAGTTTGAACCCGAACGCAGGCAACCCAAACCCGAACCCAAGCGGAGGCAACCCAAATCTGAATCCCAATCCCAACATTAACCCAAACGGAGGCAACCCTAACTTGAATCCAAGCGGAGGCGAGCCAAATCCGAACCCAAATCCTGTTCTTAATCCCCGTCCGAACCCTAACCCAAACCCGGGAAATCTAAACGGAGAAATGGCTCAGATCAGGGAAGATATTCAACGCCTGGGCGAACGTACTGATAACCAAATTGCCCAACTCATGATGATGATCACTGGAGTTGCACGACGCCTTCCACCACAGACCCAGAATCTGGTACCTAACCCAATTCCTATCCCTAACCCAATTCCTATCCCAAACCCAATTCCCATCCCAAACCCAAATCCAAATCCCAACCTAAACTTCAACCCTAACCCTAACCCGAATCCAAACCAAGAGCAGCTGGTCTTTGATTTGGAAACTCCGCAAAACCCCGATATGGCAGCAGTATTGGCAAAACTCACCCAACTGGAGGAGTCTGTTGCAAGAAATGAGAAGATAGCGTCGACTGGTTTTGACATCAATAAGCTTTGCCTGTTTCCTAACGCAAAGCTTCCAGAAAAGTTCAGGCCAATTGATTTTGCTAAGTTTGACGGAACAGGAGACCCAAAGGCACATCTGACGGGATACATTGGAGCACTTTCCATGTGGGGAGTCGAAAAGGATGCTATGGCACAGATGTTCTCACAGACTTTGGTGGGTCATGCTCTGCATTGGTTTACTTCACTGGATGAAAGAAAGAAGCGTTCTTGGGAGGATATATGCGCAGCTTTTGTGGCACAGTACGATTACAACATTCAGTTGGAGGTAACCACCCATGAATTGGAGTCAACGAAGATGGAAGCAAAAGAAGCCTTTGTCGATTTCGTGAAAAGATGGAGGGCTAAGGCAACACAGATGAAGGATAGACCGAGTGACAGGGACCAAATCCGGATGATTGTCCGTAATCTTCAACCCACCCTGGCAAGACATATGGTGATGGCCCAAGCATGCTCAGACTTTAAAACATTCTTCGACACAGGCATAGCCGTCGAAGAAGCAGTTCAATTGGGGATCCTTGACAAGCCCGAACCCGCTCCTAAGCCCAAGAAGGTATACTCCGGAAACAACAGCAACCTATTCGGCAACGCCAACTACACCAACCTTCCCAACACCTCCACAAATACAACCCAAGCCGAGCCGGTGAACGGATAGCCACACAAACTACCAACCGCTGCACCGGCTCAAGATTTTTGCTCGGTTCGGCACCACTCTCCGCCGTGCTCGAGAAATTGGTCGAAAGCGGCACCCTCAAGCCACTTACCCCTACTCCCTTACCTCAAAAACTACCCACATCCCACAATCCTAACGCATACTGTGCCTATCACCAGAATGTGGGCCACCTAACCGACAACTGCTTTCGTCTCCGCCATGCAATCCAAGACCTGATAGACAACAAAACTCTCCGCCATGCAATCCACTCCCAAAGCATTCCAACGCCCGCACCAACTTCATCTCCATAAGCCAACCTTTTAACCCTAGCCTTTACATCGTTCCTGATACCCAACCCAAGCCAGCCATCGAGGTGCCAGTTGAGGATACGGTCTGCGCGCTTGAGACCGTAGAATGGGACTTTCAGCTAAGGTCGGAAGATCTGGTGCAAGATTTCTTGGCGGTGGAAGAAAGGGCTTTTATTACTGGAACATGGCCTGTGGCACTTAACCCTAGCCAAGTTGAGGAATTGGAACATGGAGAATGGAGGCAGGACTGGGATGAGATCATGGCTGATCCGTTGGATGGATATTCTCTGTTTGCGCTATTCATGGAGCCCGAACCTGTCAAGGAGGAAGATGAATGGGAATGGGAGCCCGAACCCAACGGATGGCACTGGATGGATGATTCTGACCCCCTAGACGAAACATCATTGGCATACCTTTTTCAAGAAGAAGAGATAGTGGAAGAAATGGATCTGATGAATCCCCGTATGTTATTAGGGCTCAACGCTAGGACCATTGTCAACCTTACTCGAGACTCCGATGCTCTGGAACGTTCCACAGATTATCTTTTCTTCCCATAGGAATTCATCGTCGAAGAATTCTCTTCCAAACCAGTAGTTCAAATCCCTGATGAGCACAGTATCTGCGTGTTGGATCCAGAAGATCTGTGGGGAAAGTCTGAATTGGTAAATGTGTGGATGAATGGTGAGGAGCTGACCGTCAACAAGGCCATGTTGGATGAAGGATCTCTGCAGATTAGCAATGACAACAGCAGCAACAATGCCAATTTCTGGAATTCTCTGGAGGAGGATAGCATCTGGCATGCTTTGGAAATGGAAACTCTCAACGAGACTTTGGAGAAGACAGCAATTGACAAGGGGAAGCGTAAGGCGGATGATTACGACTTGGACTTCTCTGATTTCTGGGAAGGTACCTGGTGGGAGCCAATCCCCAAAACAGTTAGTAACCTTACCAGAAGTGGAAGGGTCTACCAGCCTACCAACCTCCAACAGGGTAGCTCATCCCGAGCCCCTCCACTGTAGCAGAATGCCCCTGTCAACCCCACAAGCCTGAACATCCCCACCCCTCAAGCTCCACAAAACAACCCTACTAGCTCCACTAAAACTAACCCACCTACCCAGCCCAAATTGTCCATTGACCTCAACTCGCTCCTTGAACCTCGATCCGGAAGCCTCCACTGATCCTATTATCCGTCAACTCCAGAAAACCCCCGCTCGCATGTATGTGGGGAGTGTTAGTTGCCTCTCGCGAGCACCGCAGCAGGCTGGTCAACACCCTTTCTAGGCTCGAGGTTCCTCGACATCGCCTCGAAGCTCTTATTGCCCTTATAACCCCAAACCTCGCCCAGCATACATTGTCCTTCACCGAGAAAGATTTGCCGCCTGAAGGAGCTGACCATAACAAACCCCTTCACATCACCATGAAGTGCCTGGGAAAGTGGATTCCAGCAATCCTGGTTGATAATGGCTCCGCCATTAACGTGTGTCCACTCCGCACTATCTATTGTCTCGGTCTAAAAAACAAGGATTTTACACCATCGAACTTGGGCGTTCGTGCTTATGACAATACTCGTCGAGATGTTTTGGGGACAATCAACTTGGAGTTGGCAACTAGCAAGTTCAAAACCACCGTCGAATTTTGTGTGCTGGAAATACCCGCGTCTTTCAATCTCCTGTTGGGAAGGCCTTGGCTACATCGGCCGGATGTTATGGGTGTGCCCTCAACACTGCATCAAAAACTCATCCTGGGTTTGGAATCCGGAACTCTTATCATCTATGGAGACTCAGGTATCCGTCCGCACGCCGAGGACAATTCCCCGCTGCTTGAGATTATGCATGGAGAGGAAGATGTTGCCATGGGAGGTTTTGCGGTCATGACCTCGAAGGTGTGTACCATCCGGGCTGAGGACGGTTTCTTGGTAAGTTCTGCAGCATTGGAAATTATGAAACGGATGAAGTATCTGCCGGGCATGGGCTTGGGACTTTACGCTCAAGGTGTCCCCGAATTCCCCGACTTTCCTGGAAATAACGAGCGTTTCGGTCTGGGATATGAGGCCAAGAAGGGTGATTCAGCAAAGAAATGGCGCAATCGTGCCCGGGCCCGTACAACGGAGATGAAATCAAAGGAGAAGGAGCCGCTATACCAAGGAGAACCTGAACCCTTTGTGGATCTCGAGACAAAGATGAAGTATCCTGGCTTCGAGATCTTTGCCAATGATACCTGGGAAAGTGATGAAGAGGTTGCAAAGGTGGAAGAGATATCTGAGGCACTCGACTGGTTGGAAGCTTTTGGTTTGGCGATCTCCAACTCTTGTTTGAGGGCGAGGAATCAGGGGATATGATGCAAGATCCTGCTGTGCTTGCGCTTGGAGATGAAGAAGAAATTGAAGACCCTTCCAAACTCATTGTGGAGCAGTAGGCGTTTATGATAATTGCACTTTCATTCCACATGTAACTCGCACTCATATCACCTGCACTGAGTTTGAGTCTGAGTCCGACACTGACTCGTCGTCTAGCACAGAGTCGGAGTTTGTGCCCATCGGCCCTCCACTTTGTAGCTTTTATTTTGAATTCGAGTCAACCGCTGTATTCCCCCCATCTGATGAAATGGTTAATGAAATGAACGACGTTTTCGCTTACTTGCCGATTTTTGAAATAAATTGTTTGGATCCCGACGATGAAGGAATAGATCTCGATGGGGACATTCCCAAAGAGATCCATTCCCTCATCGATCGCGAAAATGAAAGGCATGCTCAGCCTTTAAAAGAAGAAATAATCTCAATAAACTTGGGTGATGAGGAGAACCCTCGATTCATTCAGGTAGGTTCCGGGCTGTCTCCCGCTGAGCTTCAAGAGCTCACTGATTTACTAAAAGAATTCAAAGAGGTTTTCACTTGGTCCCATGCAAACATGCCCGGAATCGACCCGGAGATAGTCGAGCACAGAATCCCACTCTACCCTGACGCCAAACCCGTGAAGCAAAAATTAAGGAAAATGCGGCCTGATTGGGTATTAAAAATAAAAGAAGAGCTCACAAAACAAATCGACGCTGGTTTTCTAATCGTAACAGAGTACCCCACTTGGGTAGCCAACATTGTTCCTGTCCCCAAAAAGGACGGAAAAATCAGAGTGTGTGTCGATTTCAGGGATTTGAACAAAGCAAGCCCTAAGGACGATTTTCCATTGCCACATATAGACGTACTCGTAGATAACACTGCAGGGCACGCTCTACTTTCCTTCATGGACGGCTTTTCGGGGTACAATCAGATTCTCCTAGCTCCAGAAGACAGGGAAAAGACCACATTCATCACCAAGTGGGGGACATATTGTTATCGGGTTATGCCCTTTGGATTGAAAAATGCCAGTCCAAAGTATCAGAGGGGTGCCACCACATTGTTGCACGACATGATTCACAAGGAGGTCGAGGTTTACGTTGATGACATGATAGTGAAGGGAAAGGAAAGGAAAGACCATCTCCCGGCGTTGAGAAAGTTCTTTGAGAGGATTCGAAAGTACAGAATGCGACTCAATCCGCAGAAGTGCACGTTTGGGGTCACGGCAGGAAAGATGCTTGGATTCATGATCATGACCAGGGGGATTGAGGTGGATCCTTCTAAGATTAAAGCTATTCTCGAGATGAAGCTGCCTCAGTCCGAGAAGGAAGTCCGGTGTTTCTTGGGAAAAATTCAGTTTATCAGCCGGTTCATCGCCAAGTTGACTTTGACCTGCGAGCCGTTGTTTCGTTTGCTCAAAAAGGACGTGAAGTTCGAATGGAACGACAAGTGTCAAAGGGCTTTCGAATCAGTGCGAACTTACCTCCAGAATCCGCCCATCTTGATGCCACCTATCCCGGGAAAACCTTTGATCCTGTACTTGTCCGTCACGCCCTCATCAATGGGGTGCATGCTCGCACAAGAGGGAGATGATGGGGTTGAAAGAGCAATCTACTACCTAAGCAAGAAGATGGTAAGAAGCGAAGAGCAATATACTTCATTGGATAAGACATGTTGGGCGCTCGTTTGGGCCACAAAGAAATTGAGACACTACATGCTGTCTTATTCGGTGATACTGATTTCTCGGATGGACCCCCTCAAATATCTATTCGAGAAGCCAGCACTTACCGGTAAGCTAGCACGTTGGTTGCTCTTGTTGGCCGAGTTCGAGATCAAGTATGTCACCCGCAAGTCAGTGAAAGGAAGAGCAGTAGCGGAGTTTTTAGCAGATCGCCCGATCGAAGGGCCAGAACACACTGAATTCCAATTTCCCGATGAAGACGTAATGACTGCTATCAACGAAACATGGACATTGTACTTCGACAGAGCTGCCAATCAGAAAGGTTTCGGGATCGGCATACTACTGGTCTCACCCGAAGGGTCACATATTCCCTTAGCTTTCAAGTTGAACTTCGAAGTCACGAATAATGAGGCAGAATACGAAGCGTGTATTGTAGGAATGGAAGCTGCATTGGAAATTGGAGTCAAGGTCCTGGAAGTTGTGGGGGATTCCAACTTGGTTGTGTCACAAGCGAACGGGGAATGGAAGGTCAAAGACGAGAAGATGAAGCCGTATCATCAACAACTCGACCAGCTTATTCCAAATTTTCAAAAAGTGACCTTTACACACGTCCCGAGGATGAAGACTCGCTTCGCCGACGCACTCGCTACCTTGGCGTCTATGTTGAAACTTCCGATTGGGGTGAAGCTAAGGCCTGTTATGATTGAGCAAAGAGGCAAGCATGTGTACGACTACGTCATGAACATTGACGAGCCTGATGACGGACTCTCTTGGTTTCACGATATTTGGAATTTCGTCGAGAAGGGAGAGTTCCCTGCGGATTCTACCAGGAAGGATCGAATCGCATTACAACGATTGGCATCTCAATACATTATCTGTGGTGGAAAATTATACCGGCGATCTCCGTGCGGAGTCCACAAGTTGTGTATTCACGATGATGACACGAGAGCAGTGATGGAAGAAGTCCATGAGGGAGTTTGTGGACCCCACATGAATGGAATGATGCTTGTGAAGAAAGTTCTGAGGTTGGGTTACTATTGGTCGACTATGGAGACAGATTGCATCGAGTATGTGCGCCGATGTCAGAAGTGCCAAACTCATGCTAATCTTATTCATGTACCTCCCTCGGAGTTACACCCAATGGCGACACCATGGCCATTCTCCGCCTGGGGCATTGACGTCATTGGAAGGATCACGCCTGCGGCTTCTAACGGGCACAGGTTCATTTTGGTAGCGGTCGATTATTTCACTAAGTGGGTTGAGGCAGCCTCATATAAGACTCTAACGGCAGTTCAAGTGGCTCACTTTATCAGGCAAAACATCATCTATCGGTATGGAGTCCCTCAAGCCTTCGTATCTGATAATGGTGTTCACTTCAAGGGGAAAGTTCTAGAGCTTTTTGACGAATTCAAGATTCAAGTGCATCACTCAACCACTTATCGGCCACAAACGAATGGGGCAGTCGAAGCAGCTAATAAGACCATCAAGTCAATCCTCGAAAGGACTATCGAATCAGCTAGGGATTCGCACGAACAGCTACCGCTAGCTTTGTGGGGATACCGGACGTCTATCCGCACACCGACGGGGGCAACACCCTATTCTTTGGTGTACGGTATGGAAGCCGTTCTCCCCATCGAGCTAGAAGTTCCATCGCTCAGAGTCATGGCTGAACAAGGAATAGATGATGCCGAATGGATCAGCGGAAGGTTCGAGGAACTCATGTTGTTTGACGAAAGGAGACTGCGAGCATTGTACCACATCCAGGGTTATCAGCGGAGGATCGCCCGAGCATTCAACAAGAAGGTGAAATCGAGGGACCTGCGAGAGGTGGTAGTCAAGGAAATCCGTGCACCGATCTTTGATCTTCGAGGAAAGTTCCGACCAAAGTGGGCTGGTCCGTACATCATCAAGTCGATCCTTTCTGGAGGAGCAGCCTCGATCATTGATCTTGACGGCAACGAATTCTCAAATCTCGTCAATTTGGATCAACTCAAACGGTATTTCCCCTAAGAGAGCTCGCTGGGCCGAAAACCGCAAGGGCGGGCGGTACCAGGCAAAAATTAGAGCAAGCCTACTAGGTCGAAAACCCGAAAGGGCGGCCTAGGCAAAAGTTAAGGCAAAAAGTCGAAAAAGAGCTCGCTAGGCCGAAAACCCGAAAGGGCGGTTCTAGGCAAAATTTAGAGCATAAAAAGGAGAGTGTTAATACTCGAGCGAACCCTAACCCGAACTACGTATGGGCCTGATTCCCTTTCTTAAGGGATACGTAGGCAATCTCACTCTGAGGTTCGGTCCTAAATTTCAAAAATCCAAATCCAAATTGACAAGTCAAGATGTTTTTCTTTCAAGGCGCATGCGATTAATGAACCGAAAGGGGGAAACCCTTAATCAGTCAATTTTATTCCGATGATTTCTTTATTACAAGCTGAGCATGAAAAAGAAAAACATGCAACGGAACCTAACTTTTATTTCAAAAAACGGCAAAGTAAGCTTTTAACCCCTCCTTACTTCCACATCCCTCCTTAGCCACCTGCGATACCTTCCGGTCGAAGCAATTGAGAAGAGTGGGTCGTTCGGCTCAGTCCTACGAGTCTCCCATGTTCGTACATAACTTCGAAGGCCCGGAATGGTGAAGGGAGGGAGACGAAGCACTTCAGCTCCTTGTGGTGGCACTTCCTGACTAAGTCCAAGCTGACGAAGGATGCGGAAGGGTGAATAGAAACTGAAGCCTGTCAAGCCAGCCACAAACACGTGCGTTGAGCCCATGTTACTCACGGTCATCGCAGGAAGCCTCAGCCAATGGCACCGCCAAGCAATGTCATCTTCCTCTGCAGATGCAAAGAAATCATTGATCATCTTCGTTCTTTGTACATCACTGGAAGAGAGCGGTTCCATCCATTTCGCTCGATACCACCATCATTCGGCGGTGTCGGCAAATTCAACTTATCACAAAGCCATATCTGCCAGAAAGACTAGGTAACAAGTAAGAGAGCCGATAAGTAAACTGAGCGTCGAGGTAAAATGAATGTGAAATAGAAAAGAGAGAAGTGAGTGAGGTCCCTAACTCCGCAGCAACAAGTGGCTACCACTAAAACCTCAGGCGCCCAAAGACGAACAAAGATCCAACCCTATCAAGGTTTCTCGCATGGACCTGTGGAGCGAAGTCCTGCGAGCCTCAACTGAGCAACACTCCAACCAATGAGAACCTGGCACAAGCTAACGGGAGGAACCAGCAGAAGGCTACCAGAGGCAACATAAAGAAGTCATTATTCGCGACCTTGGTACTAAGTCCGTTAAGTTCCGGGGATCGAATCTTCAGATAGCCGCATCGATGTTGATAGCATTACCCCGGGTCAAGAACTCAGCAACGTTCCCGCTGACACCCAGTTTGGCTTTTACGATATTCTTCATGCTCTCTCTAAGCATTGGAACAATCGACTCCGTGGAGTCGTGGCTCCCTAGGTAGGCGTGGAATTCCTCGACAGTGGGGCATAGCTCTTGAGAACCAAAGCGAAAGACATGCACTTCGGGATCCCAAAATCGTGTAGCCGCGTGCAGCAGGACAGGACGGATGGCGATCTCGCGGAGGTACTTCCAAGCATGAAGGCGGTGCCCTCGGAAGTTCAACCAATCGATGCCCTCGAGGCTGTCCAACCAAGGGCGGAGCAAGGCTTGGTTCAACAAGGCCATGAGAAATGACGTTTTGGAAGAAAAATGATGGTTTGAAGTGTGAATGATTTACCAAAGATGGGTTCAGTATTTATAGAGGATTGGGAGGGGGCAGTCCTTCACACACCAGCCTTGAAACTCAGCAAACTTGTATTTTCCAAAACTAATTGCTTGCATTTTCAAGATTTCAAACCTTGGAAACTTGGAAAAGCCTTGGAAATACACTAGTCTTGCTTTGGGAAGCCACTAATTCCTGGGAAACAGCCCATGCACATTTACAAGGCGTCTGGAAAGTGTGCATACAGAAGAAAACAGCATGGTAGAGCTAGAAACTGACCTTGGGAAGCTGCAGGAGTTTGCAGATCACAGAAGTCCCGAGCGCTCGAGAGTTGATTCTCAAGCGCTCGACAATACTCTCAAGCGCTCGAGAGTTCTGCAATTTCCAGCAAGCCTGGTTTTCTGGTTTTCTAGCTTTAAACCAACCCTATGATCTTGAGGTACCCAGTTCAGCAGCTTACAATGTGTACTTGTGAGAATACAGCGTGTCCAGTTATCCGTATGTCTAAGTATTCATGAATATTCCTCGAAAAACTTTTAAATCCCAATGATTTCCTTCCCGTCGACGTGTCGAAATTCGTGTCAAGAGTATTTGTTCGGATCCAATGGCACGCACAAGTCTTAATGTGTGTGAAGCAATCAAACGCACGCCAGAGCATACGAAATCGATTTTCGCCTTTAAACACCCCCATTGCATTACTCATGGTAGTGTTAGAAGCATGCACTAGGATCAAATACTCTCGTGTCCCGTTCTCGTCCCCGATCTCGGTCAAGTTTAATCATTATTCTCCTTAATGATCGCAAATTCCGCTTAAGGGCATTTATGTCATTTCGAATCAAATTCCATGAGTCGAGTCGATTGTGTCAAGTTTTATCCTGTTTTAAGAGTACCGGTCGAAATTCGCGTGCTCTTTGCTCTTTTTCAAAGCTAGACGAGTATATTTCATAAAATACAATTCTATGAAGGAAGTGCAAACAAAAACAAATGGAAAAAAGTGCAAATTTTCATAAATGAATAAGGCATCTACAATGGGTAAGGAAGGAAGTGCATAAGCTGGGGCAAACACGCGCCCAATCCTATCTACCAGGACACGCAGGCCGAAACCAAAAACCAAAGCACGCAGGCCCGAAAGCTACAACTAAGCAAAAACCTAAAGCTCAGCCCAAGCGGATCCTCTTCTGCTGGTGTCCCTCGGACTCGCTGCTCTCGACCTCGTCGTCGCCGTCATCGTCATCATCGGAAGCGCCTGAGGCAGTACTCGAGTCTGTAGACCGTAAAGCTCGTGACTCGAGTGACTCCTCTGTGTCCTCCTTTGACTCCTCGCGAGCGTGTCTCCGCTGGGGTATAACCCTAGGGACAACCTCGAACTGTCCAGCCCCCGCTCTCTGTCTACCCCGGCCCCTCGTGCTGGCGGAAGCTGGTAGGCTCGTGGAGCCCTGAGACTGTGTCCTGGTCGAGTGTCGTGGCTGCACCTGCATATCATAAGCATTCATTCATTTGATACATGTTTTAAAATCCAATAAAATATATGTACATGCATTTGCATTTTTCATACCTGTGCAGCAACAGGTAAGGCAGGCTCAGGAACAGGTCTGGTCTGAAGGGTCCTCCCCTTGGCACAGTCCTTTAACAACTGCCGCATCCCCACCATCAGCATGATGGCCCTCTCTGCCCATTCTCGCGGCACCTGCATAATAATTCAAAGATCAGAACATTGGATACATGAGCAAAAGTGTCGGAAGCATGGAAAGAAGCAAGGTTGTATTCGTACCTGAGCAGGAAGCTGCACCGGTCGATGCGGGAGGCGTGGAATATCCAACAGTGCCCGTGCCCCAGCAGGATCTTTCACCCCTATCGTCCACTCCAGCATCGGCAACCCGACCGGAGCAGACGCCTCAGCCGTCTCAGGAACCCTCGTGCTGCCCTTACCTCGGCCCGAAGAGCTAGATCCTCTCCCACCAGCAGAAGGCCTAGCGCCTCGCCCCCTACCACGTGAAGAGCGACCGCCGCGGCCCCACCCTCTGGTCTCAGCTCCAGCCTCGTCTCCAATCTCACCTCCAGCCTCACCCTCGCCCTCTCCGGCCTCGCCGCTATGCGTCTCTCCAGCCTCTCGCTCTACACCCAAATCAGGCTGGCACTGCTCAGATGCGGCGTAGTCCAGCATCCTCCGCAGATACCGCTCCAAGTCGATGTCAGGCACCGTATACCGCTCCAGCTCAGCGTGTGTAAGTCTCGCTGCACCCGCTGGGGAGTGGCCCTGCACGACGAACTCCGGAGAACCGAGTGACTGCTGTGTCACCCGATCCCCAAGTACCACTGCCAGCCCAGTGGGCACTCTAGCAAGACTCGGCTCCTAGTCACCTCCAGGCTCCTCGGAAGGAAGTCGCCTCCACTGCGCCCATCGCCAGTGAACCTGCAGTCAGTCGTTATACATTAATGATCAAGTTTCATGAAGGAAAGCACAAGCAAGAAAGGAAAAGAAGGTCGATGTTTGTACCGCAACCCCAGTAATGCTATCCAGCCAGCGCCGGAAAGTCATCACCTGTCCCCGTCGCTCCTTGGCTCTCCTGTACTCTGTACTCCATGCAAGTGCACGCAAAAGCAAGTTTGGATTTGTGCAAGTATTTTCGGGCGGGAACATGCCCAAGACCTCGTAAGCCCAAAGCTGCAAGTCTTCGATCATGGCTGCCTTCTGAATCGTGGGTCTCCTGTTTTTATGCAACATGAGTTAGTGCAACACGATTATCTCCTCTGAATGATTCCCTGCTTAATTTCCCATGAGACGAAACATTAATCACCATTGGATGGGTTTTAATAAGTAATCAACGGCTAAACCTAACTACCGTTTTAATTACCCTTAATTGAGGCCCAAACGCTGCCATTTCTCATCAAAACGATACCGTTTAGTACTAAAATAATATTGCCATTAACCCTATGATCCCTTGTATCTCGGGCCAGAATGGGATATGTTCTGATAGGCCAAAGCATTGTTTGATGCCACGTGTAATTTTTTCATTGGGTGGCGTATTTTAGGATGTAAACACACCCCCCGCATTAACATCTTATTTAAGATAATTAAATAAGTGTTAATGGTGCACGTATCTGCCCACGTCTCCTAAGAACACAGATGCATGGAGTCATGGGAGGAGTTTGTTTCCATGCACGTCCCTTGAGCTTCTTAAAGAAAGCTGCATTAATTCTTCTATAAATGGCGATTAAGGTTAGGGTTTAACGAATCACAACCCCTTAAACCTCTTCGAAGTATAATCTCTTTCTGTTAAGAAACCTTCCAGTCATGGACTCTCTCCCAGAAATCAATCTTGTTCTTGATAATCTCGATCACCAATCTCATTCGTCTCACACATCTCCTCCTAACTCTCCCCAATTGTTGGCAGGAAAGATTCTTTCTGACCGAACCTTCTACACTCCTGTTCCTTCGCCTACGGGTTGGGAATCTTCCCTGACCCGTTCAAATTCGGCCAATGGCTCCAACTGGAGTGCATGGGAAGACAAACCTGTCCATATCCGTTCGGACACTATTCTGGTCAAGTTTGACCAACCCGACCCGACTCCTAACAGGTTTCACCACTTTCGAACCCTGTTCGCGAGTCAATTCTTGCCTCTGACTAACAATGATACCATTCATATGGGCATGCTAGAATCCATCTGCTCTTCTCTCAAGTTTGCTCCTTATTTGAAACAAGAGGAGAACTACCTTGGGCCACCACCAGGTTTGTTTCTCTTAAACACTTGTCTTTCATCTTCGTGTTTCCTTATTCACAGGAACAATGCCTTGTATGCTTCTTGTCTTGTAGCCCCAAAAAGAACTAGAGCTTCCAACCAGCCTGAACCCACGCCTTCCCCCAATCCTGAGGAGGCTGAAGATGATACAGAAGCTTTAGTTCCCAGAGGTACAATCAACTCTTTCAATCTGACACTAAAAACCCCCCAAGAAGGCTTTTACTGACCTAACTTGTAATTCTTTCAGGTTGTAGACACCCCAATCCGGATCTTGGAGAGTCTTTGTCCACCCCGATGATGAAACAGAGGAAACGGTACCTTTTGCGAGCTTGAAAAGGGATCTCCCTAAGCCCAAAAACCCAAAAAACCTGACAGGCCCAGATAAAGCCCAGACAAAGCCCAAAAGACTCTGGACCGAAGGAAGAGGTACCGTGCGGATTGGCACTAGAGCGCACGGCACCTTGGAAATTCAAGGGACCGTGCGCGGCAAAACTGAGCCGCACGGCACCTTGAGCAAAAAGGCTGACTGGCTCAGAAAGCTGTCGGCCACGCCAGTTTGAGCCACAGCTGATGACTGGCTCAGCCGAAAATGCACTTCTGGCCCGCCCAGAAAATACCTCCACCACTTGAAATTCAAAATCCTTGGCCTTTGCCTATAAATTGACCCCTCCACTCAAGGAGAAAGGGCCCTTCTTTTGAGTCCCTCTTGGCCTTTCTTTTGGCTTCCTTTGCTTTGGGCATTCTCACTCCATAAGCTTTCTCTCTCTAGTTTTCATACCCACTTTCTTTATTTCCATGTCCATTTCCAAGTCTTGAAGAATGCCATTCCCAAAAGACATTCTTTAAGTGCTTCCACTCACTCCCTCCTCATCATTGAAGTTGATCTCTCATCAACTTCAAAGCCCCCACCATCCAAAATACCTAACCTTCACTCACACCCATACCCCTTTTGTCTTATGCAACCTCCTTCATCTACATCTGTGACGGTCCATCCACATCCTTGCACCTACGATCCTTGATCAAAGCTCGAAACCAAATGTAAAAACTAGTTTCCTCGGACTAGACCCTGTTCTGGTCCTGAGGGGACTCTCCTGTCAGCAGATCTAACCCCTTTTGGTTAGATCCTGACTTAAAACCCATTTTCACAAAATAAAAACCAGTACTGTGCTGAGGTCGGGGAACCGCGCGGCCTGTGCATCAGGCGCGCGGCACCCTGACCCCCATCGCACGGCACCTTACATGTTGGTATTATCTTAGACAGGCTGTCTGGATCTGAGTTTTCCTCTGTTGTGGCTATCTGTATCCTCTGTTCACTGTTTCTGTTGCTTTTAAAATAAGACCATATCTACAAGCCATGTTTTGGCTCTTCAAAAGCTTTCCTAGATCATCCCAAAAGATCAAATATGTCAAAAACCGTTTTAAAACCTTGTTTTGCGAAAGATAACAACATCTTTGGGATGATCTGACTATTACGAGGCTTCTGATGAGTTTTCCAAGAAACATACAGAGATAGAAATGAGCTAGATGATGTATTAAAAGTCCGCAACAGTCTGACAGCAGAGCAGCTACCCCGCACGGCGTGTTGAGGTGACGCTAGAGGCAGCTAAAGGTGCAGTGAATATTACGGCTGATGTCCAGACAGTTTGATAATTGTTTATTTCTTTTGTTCATATCATTTTACCACTACTGCACAGATAGCACCACATGCACGTCAACGTGATATATTCCCCATGTCCCTTCCCCGCTATGTGCTCTTATTAAAGAACTTAATCTTTCAAATGATATTTGAAGATTTCCCCTTTTGAAAACACTAACTAGAGACCGGTTTTATCGGGCGAGTGGGGTGCTTTTTAAAGAAAAAACCTTCCCCATTCGTAATGTGGCTCCTGAACCCGAAATCTCAACGTTTTCGTTAGACCAAAAGCCTTTTTCCAAACGACTCCTCGGTTTCTCGGATGATCCATCTAAAAAATCCGGGTGGCGACTCTTTCGAACGAGGGCACGGGAGCCCACAGTGGCGACTCTGCTGGAGACTTTTATTCAATACTTTACTTTTTTTTTAAAAAAAAGAAGAAGAATAAAAAGTGTTGGATGATCAAGGGGGCCAAGCTTGAAAGGTGTTTTCAAAAGGGGGATTTTCAAATATTTTTCGGAAGATTAAGCTCTTTTATCCTGTACACTTTGCACCACACAAGCCGCGCTAGCGTGTTTCGGCTATCTTGCCCGGTTTACCGGTGACAAGCTCTCCCGGAACGCCTAGCAACCCTCGACTATGATGAGCTATCGTGCTGTTCGACCATTGTCTTGCAATACACTCGACATGGGGTAGTACATCTTGGCTCTAGTCCGGGGAACCCTTCTGAGACCAAAACCAGCCTTTGCACTTGTACATAATCGTAGAACCTTCCCAACTAGGACAGGAACCCATGGCTAGGACTTATGTGTTATATCCTGCTTATGTGTTTTTTTTTGTACACACTCATCATTCACACACCATTGCATCTTGTGGGCTAGAGGAATAGGCTCCCTAAGAATCCTTTAGGGCCCTCCGGTCGGTCTAGGAGACCTTAAATCCATGGAGTTTGTGATACCTCTGGTGTTTGCCGTGCCCGAACGGCTCCCCTGGTTTGGGTCTAGCCTTAAGTGCGCGCGTATCTGGATTTCGGTAGTCACATTGCTCTGTCTCGGATGGTCACGATAAGGAGATTGGCTCTGGTTCCGACCCGTTCGGAAATTAACCTGCCTGACGGCACCTACTCGGACTATCGAAAATCTTCTGTACAAACGTCTTAAGTGAGATTCAAGCCACGGTAGGTCCTAGGCCTTGTTTCTAGGAGATGGGCAGAAGTAGGGCGAGCATTCGGATCGGTTTTGAGTTGCTCCCTTTTGACTTGTTGTCAGTGCTGCCAACATTGATCACCTGCAGAGAAGAGAAGCTGTACCCAATTGGTTTCGTCTGTCCCAAGACTAGTTCGCGTAGACACACTGGAAGGAATCCCGCTGTTTGAAGTCCAAGTTGCGCAGGAAGAACAACCGTTGCTAGAAGAACCCGTGGTAGAAGAACCCATAGCCTCAATCTCGTCCGAAAACCCTTTACCCATGGCCGATCAGGGAGACAGAATAGAAGAACTCAGGTAGAACATGGCTAACATGGATATTCAGTTTAAGCAGTCCCTCGCCGGTGTTGATGCACAACTCAAGGCCACTGTGGTTTCCATGAAGAACGACATGAACATGCTAATAGAAAGCATGCAGGAAATCACTGATAAGCTCCTGACTAAGACTCCTCCGCAGTTCGAGCGACCCAAAGTTAAGATACCAGCAACTGACCCTAACCTAGCCATTCTTATGGATAAGATTGGCAAGTTGGAGGAACTTATTCAAGAAACCAAGCGACTTGGAAAAGGAGTATGCCTCTTCCCGAATGCCAAGCTGCCAGAGAAGTTCAAAGGTGTGGATTTTGCGAAGTTTGATGGTACCGGCGATCCTAGAGCCCATCTTCAAAGATATGTGGGATCCCTCACTATGCGCGGCATAGAAAAAGAAGCTATGGCCCAACTCTTCCATGAGTCCTTGTCTGGTCCAGCTGTAGACACCCCAATCCGGACCTCGGAGAGTCTTTGTCCACCCCGATGATGAAAATAGAGGAAACAGTACCTTTGCGAGCTTGAAAAATGATCTCCTTTAAAACCAAAAACCCAACAAATCCAACAAACCCAGCAAACCCAGCCAAACCCAGCCGAGCCCAGCCAAGCCCAATAAAAAGCCCAAAAGACTCTGGACCACAGGAGGAGGTACCGTGTAGAGCCAAATTGTAGCGCACGGCACCTTGAGAAATTCAAGGGACCGTGCGCAGCCAAACTCCTCCGCATGGCACCTTGAGTAAAAAGCTGGCTGGCTCAGAAAGCTGTCGGCCACGCCAGTGTGAGCCACAGCTGATGACTGGCTCAGCCGAAAATGCATTTCTGGCCCGCCCAGAAAATACCTCCACCACTTGAAATTCAAAATCCTTGGCCTTTGCCTATAAATTAACCCCTCCACTCAAGGGAAAGGGGTCCCTCTTAGCCCTTCATTTGAGTCCTTCTCTTGCCTTTCTCTTGGCTCTCTCACTCTACTTTCTCTCTCTAAGTTCTCAAACCCACTTTCCATTACCACTTCCATTTCCATGTCTTAAAGGATGTCATTCCCAAAAGACATTCTTTAAGAGCTTTCACTCACTCCTTTCTCATCATTGAAGTTGATCACTCATTAACTTCAAGAACCCATCACCCAAAGTACCTAACCTTCACTCACACCCATACTCCCTTTGTCTCCTTTAACCTCTTCCATCCACATCCATGTCGATCCATCCACATCCTTGCATCCGCGATCATTGATCAAGCTCGAAACCAAAGGTATAAACTAGTTTCCTCGGACTAGACTCCATTCTGGTCCTGAGGGGACCTTTCTGTCAGCAGATCTGATCCCTTTTGGTTAGATCCTGACTCAAAACCCATTTTTATAAAATAAAACAGACACTGTGCTGAGGTTGAGAAACCGCGCGGTCTGTCGCTCAGACGCGCGGCATCCCGACCCCCAGCGCACGACATAGTACACACTAATGCTATTGTGAACAGGCTGCCTGGATCTGAGTTTTCCTCCGCTGTGGTTACCTGTTTTTGCCGTTTACTGTTTCTGTAGCTCTCTAAAATCTTTTCAAGATCATCCCAAATGATCAAAAACGTTGAAAGCTACTTGAAAATTATGTTTTGAGAAGGATAATGACGATCTTGGGATGATCTGACCGCTGTGAGGCTACTCATGAGTTTTCAAAAGATCTACAGAGAAATCAGTGAGCTAAATGATGTTTTGAAAGACTGAAACAGTCTGACAGTAGAGCAGGTGCCACGCACGGCATGTTGAGATGCCTCGCGCGGCATCTCAGGGTGCCGTGAGCGGTATTCTGAGGTCCAAACAGTCTGTTGAATGTTATTTACTTCTATTTATTCATATCATTTTATCACGACTGTATAGCACCACCCGCACGTCAATGTGATATATTTCCCATGTCCCTTCCCCGCTACGTGTTTTATTAAAGAGCTTGATATTCCGAATGATACCGAAGATCTCCCCTTTTTGAAAACATCAAGTAGAGACCGGTCTTACCGGGCGAATGGGGTGCTTTTAAAGAAAAACCTTCCTCATTCGTAATGTGGCTCCCGAACCCATCATCTCAACGTTTTCGCTACACCAAAAGCCTTTCTTTTCAAATCAAACTCTCGGTTTCTCGGTGACCCATCTCAAAACCCGGTGGCGACTCTGCGGCGCAAGCGCTCCTTCGGGCGCGGGAGCCCACGGTGGCGACTCTGGGAAAATGACTTTTATTCAATACTTTTTTAAAAAAATATGTACAAAAGTATTGAATAAGCAAGAGGGCCAAACTTGAAAGGTGTTTTCTAAAGGGGGACTTTCAAATATTTTCCGAAGATCGGCTCTTTTATCCTGCACTTTGCACAAGACAAGCCTGGCCGCTTGGCGTGTTTGACTATTTTGCCGGTTTCTGACGGTGACAAGCTCTCCCGGGATGCCGAGCAACCCTCGACTATGATGAGCCATCGTGCTGTTCGACCGTTGTCTTGCAATAGACTCGACACGGGGTAGTACATCTTGGCTCTAGTCCGGGGAACCCTTTTGAGACCAAAACCAGCCTTCGCACTTGTACATAGCCATAGAACCTTCCCAACTAGGATAGCAACCCATGGCTAGGACTTATGTGTTTTATTCTGCTTACATGCTTTTATTCCTGTACACACGCATCATTCACTCATCATTGCATCTTGTGGGCTAGAGGAATAGGTTCCCTTAGAATTCTTTAGGGTCTTCCGGTCGGTCTAGGAGACCTTAAGTCCATGGAGTTTGTGATACCTCCGGTGTTTGCCGTGCCCGAACGGCTCCCTTGGTTTGGGTCTAGCCTTAAGCATATCTGTATCTGGATTCCGGCAGCCACTTTGCTCTGTCTCGGATGGTCACGATAAGGAGATTGGCTCTGGTTCCGACCCGTTCGGAATTTAACCTGCTTGACGGCACCTACCCGGGCTATCGGAAATCTTCTGTACGACGTCTTAAGTGAGATTTGAACCACGGTAGGTCCACTAGGACGGTCTAGGAGACCTTAAATCCATGAAGTTTGTGATACCTCCGGTGTTTGCCGTGCCCGAACGGCTCCCTTGGTTTGGGTCTAGCCTTAAGCACGTCCGTATCTGGATTCCGGTAGTCGCATTGCTCTGCCTCAGATGGTCACGATAAGGAGATTGGCTCTGGTTCCGACCCGTTCGGAATTTAACCTGCCTGACGGCACCTACCCGGGCTATCGGAAATCTTCTGTACGGACGTCTTGAGTGAGATTCGAGCCACGGTAGGTCTTAGGCCTCGTTTCTAGGAGATGGGTAGAAGTAGGGCGAGTATTTGGATTGGTCATGAGTTGCTCCCTTTTGACTTGTTGCCATTGCCAACATTGATCGCCTGCGAAGAAAAGAGGCTGTACCCCAATTGGTCTCGTCTGTCCCGAAGACTAGTTCGCGTAAGACACCCTGGAAGGACCCCACTTTGTTTGAGAAGGAGGAAGAAGAACCCGTAGTCTCGGTACGTCTGAAAATCTTTCATCCATGTCTGGACCAAGGAGACGGAATGGAGGAACTTAGGCGAACATGGCTAACATGGATATCCAGGTTTAAACAATCCCTCACCGGTGTTGACGCACAACTCAAAGCCGCCGTAGCCTCCATGAAAAATGACATGAATATGATAATGGAAAGCATGCAGAAATCACCGACAAGATCCTGATCAAAGCTTCGCCGCAATCCGAGCAACCACCTAAAGTGGAGATACCAGCAGCTGACCCCAACCTGGCCGCTATCATGGATAAGATCGGTAAATTGGAGGAATCCGTCCAAGAGACCAAACGGCTTGGAAAAGGAGAAATCGACATGAGGAAACTATGCCTCTTTCCGAATGCCAAGCTGCCAGAAAAGTTCAAAGGAGTGGATTTTGCAAAATTCGATGGAACCGGCGACCCGAGAGCCCACCTTCAAGGATATGTCGGATCCCTCACTATGCGCGGCATCGAAGAAGAAGCTATGGCCCAACTCTTCCATGAATCCTTGTCCGGTCCAGCCCTGCAATGGTTCCTCTCTCTCGAACCGTCCAAGAAAAGGACTTGGGAAGACATCGGGACAGCTTTCGTGGCTCAGTATGACTTCAATGTTGACCTGAAAATGACCACGAGGGAGCTGGAAAGCACTAAGATGAGTGAGAAGGAAAGCTTTGCTGATTTTGTGAAGCGTTGGAGGGCAAAGGCAGCCCAGATGCAGAATAAGCCTGACCTAAAAGAACAAATACGGATAATAACCAAGAACTTGCCAAACTCTTCTGCACCATACATGGTTCTTTCTCAGGCTGCCCCAAATTTTGAAACTTTTTATGATTCTGGATTGGCTGTAGAGGAGGCTCTGCGAGATGGGACTTTGGAGAAAAAGGAGTCAGGATCTGGGTCGAAACCCAAGAGGACATACTCGGGAAACAGCAACGTTCTCTTCGAAAATACCAACCAAGCAAGAACATCATCCACTAAACCTGTAGAAGTCAACCAAATTCTTCGAAAAACCAAAATCCCATAACCGAACCTTCACCCAATTCAACACTCCAAGATCCACTCTCCTTAAGAAACTCACGGAAATTGGGGTGTGTTGAAACCTCTTCCGCCACCACAAACCATTCCACCAAACCTCAACCAAAACGTCTACTGTGACTTCCACCAAATGCCCGGCCATATCACCGACAACTGCATCCGCCTCCGTCATGAAATCCAAAATCTCATCGATAACAAGGTTATCGACACTCCACCTACCGATAAACCGAACACCATTTCAAACCCCCTACCCCAGCATAGTGTCCCTTTCCGTATCAACCAAATCACCCTAGCCGAGGTTCAAAACATCCCAGAGTTTGACCCTACCCTGCTCATTATCCCCGATACCGAACCAATGCCTACTGGTGAAATTCCCGGAGGAATTGCCTTCCGCTCCATATGGGAATGGGAAGATACATGGGGAGAACTAATTGCCGATTGGGAAGGATTTGAAGCTGCCAATTTCCAAGGAAATGACGAACCCTTATTCGAGGCTGGATGGGAGGTTGATTGGCAAAACATCCAGGCGGATCCTCTTGATGGATTCTCTTTGTGCGCACTGTTTGAAAATCAAGGGGAAGAATACCAGGTTTTCCAGGATATGCCTGAATGGGACCCAACCCCAGACGAATACCAGCTCTTGGCCTGGAATGACCCTTTGGATACCTTCACCTTCCCAGCACTATTCGGTGAAAAATACCAGTCTGGGTATCCATCCGAGATGATGACGTACAATTGGCCAGAGCTCGCTCCGCTCCGCCCGGACTTCTCTCATTTCAATGATTTTGTCATCAACAACCTCTATAGCAATGTGAACCTCACCCCGTACCCGAACTTTCCTGGGTCTGAAGAAGAAGTTGCTAGCCATGGGTTCGACCCAATGGACTACCTTGTAGATGGGACGGAATCCGAATCATCGGTTACTTTTCCGAAAGGTGTCGATGTCGCCATGATAAACCTATGGGAGAATGAGCCCGGGGTTGAAACGAATTTGTGGGCTAACACTGAAGTGGTTAGCATAAAAGTGGGAAACGAAGAATGGACTATCAACAAGACAGTAATGGAGGCCGAAAAATGGACACCCGAAGATCTGTGGGATGACCTAGTCATCGCCGATTTAGCTGCCAATCTGCAAGATACGACTATTGGAAACAAGCGTAAAGCCCTAGCCGACTTATGGAACGAAGAATCAAAGTACCGACAGATTGACCATCTAACCAGAAGCAGTCGTGTTTACCAACCTCCAAATCTTCAGGTTGGAGAATCTTCCAACCCTGCGGCCGCAAAGCCCTCTGATCCCTTCACCACCCCGGTTAAGAGCACCTTCCGACCCTTTGATCCACCAGCTAAGGAGCCCTCTCGACCAGAAAAGAACCCCGAGGGAATGATCAAGCGTCAACTCGAACAAACCCATGCCAAGATGTCTGTCTGGGATGTGCTGGTTCATTCCACACGCCATCGTGAAGGTCTCATCCAAGCACTCTCTCAGCTAAAGGTTCCTTCCGCCATAACCCCCGATGAGCTTGTGGCGCTGATCAAAACCATACCTGTCAAGCATGCTATCACCTTTACTGATCGAGACTTACCTGCCGAAGGAACTGATCACAATCGTCCGCTGCACATCACCTTGAAGTGCCATGGCAAGTCGGTTCCAGCAATCTTGGTCGACAATGGATCAGCAATTAATGTCTGTCCACTCCGTGTTGCTTACTGTTTGGGATACAAGAATAAGGACTTCTCCCCATCAGAAGTCAAGGTCCGAGCATATGACAACACTCGGAGGGATGTGGTTGGGACTCTCATGATTCCTATGACCTTCGGACCATATCAGACGGACGTAGAATTCCACGTGATGAATATCCCCGCCTCCTTCAACCTGCTTCTGGGTAGGCCCTGGCTGCACCGGCCCGACATCATGGCCGTACCTTCCACACTCCACCAGAAAATTCGTTTGGGACTCGAAACGGGGATGCTCACCATCCATGGAGACTCGGGGATCCATGCCCCTATTGAAGACAATGCCCCACTATTGGAAATTCAACACGGAGAGGAAGATATCGCCTTGGGAGGCTTCTCTCTGGATACCTCCAAGTCTGTCTATTCAGTTAGGATCGATGATGACTTTGTTATTAGCAGTGTTGCCATCAAGATTATGAAGAAGATGTCCTACATGCCAGGATTGGGGCTGGGAAAGAACCTCCAAGGCCCTACGAAGTTTGAAGCCCAGGGTACTCTGATGCGTACAACAGGCCTTGGTTACTCACCCTCAAATAGCAGCAAAGTGAAAAGAGGGAACAGGCTAGAGGATTACTTTGTCAAAGAAGAAGCAAAGCAGATTTATCAGGGACAGCCGGAACCGTTTTGGGACGAGGAAACCAATACCTTCCTGCCAGGGTTTGAGATATTCGCCAACGATGTCTGGCCAGATAGTGATGAAGAAGCTGAGGTTGTGGAAAAGCAGAAAGAGCTCCCTGACTGGATCGAGGTTTTTGCCATGGGTAGTCTCGCAACTCTGTTTAGGGAAGACGAATCAATGGGTACAGCTGCAGAAGTGGAAGTGCTGATGATGGAACAAGATACCCCTGAGGATCCGACTTTGCTCATCATGGATGCTGCTGGAGAATACAAAAACTGGACCTTCATGCCAAGTGCAACTTACCATGGATCAGAGTCTGAGCCTGAATCTGAGTCTGTTAAGTCTTCTGAGTCTTCTGCGTCTTCTCGAGTCTTGAGTCTGTCCACCGAGTTGGTGCCTCTCGCCCAAACTCTGTAGTCTCTATTTCAATTCGAATCTACCCGTGTGTATGGTGCCCCGAGGCCTCCGTTGATCATGAAATAAATGAATCTGATTCGGCTTACTTCCCCGACTTTGAAATAAATTGCGTCGACCCTGGTGATGAAGAGATTGATTTCGATGGGGACATCCCCAAAGAAATTCGATCCCTAATCGACAGGGAAGATGAAAGGCATGCTCAACCTGTAAAAGAAGAAATCGTTTTAATAAATTTGAGAGATGAAGGGAGTCCCCGGATGACCCAGATCGGTTCCGCGCTATCCGCCGAAGAAAGCAAGGCCCTCATAGATTTGCTCAAAGAGTTCGACGATGTGTTTGCATGGTCACACGCAGATATGCCCGGAATCGATCCTGAAATCGTGGAACACCGGATTCCCTTTTATCCCGATGCAAAACCAGTAAAACAGAAACTAAGGCGCATGAGACCTGACTGGGTGCTTAAGATAAAGGAAGAAGTCACTAAACAGATTAACGCTGGGTTTTTAATGGTAACTGAATACCCTCAGTGGGTTGCAAACATCGTCCCAGTACCAAAGAAGGATGGTAAAATAAGGGTCTGCGTCGATTTCAGGGATCTCAAAAAAGCCAGCCCGAAAGATGACTTCCCGCTACCACACATTGATCTGTTAGTTGATAATACTGCCGGTCATGCCCTACTCTCTTTCATGGATGGTTTTTCGGGGTACAATCAAATCCTTATGGCTCCAGAGGATCGGGAAAAAACTACGTTCATCACTGAGTGGGGGACATATTGTTATCGAGTCATGCCCTTCGGACTAAAGAACGCCGGATCTACTTAACAGCGGGCCACCACGGCATTGCTTCACGACATGATTCATAAAGAGGTAGAGGTCTACGTTGACGATATGATTGTTAAAGCCAAAGAACAAGAAGGACATCTGCCCGCGCTCAGGAAGTTTTTCGAAAGAATCAGGAAGTACAAGATGCGGCTCAATCCCACCAAATGCACGTTCGGGGTCACTGCAGGAAAGATGCTTGGATTCATGATCACCACCCGAGGCATCGAAGTCGACCCTTCGAAAATCAAAGCCATCCTAGAAATGGAACCACCGAGATATGAGAAGGATGTAAGGAGTTTCCTCGGCAAGGTGCAATTCATCAGTAGGTTCATTGCGAGACTGACCTCAACCTGCGAACCATTGTTCCGCTTGCTCAAGAAAGGAGTGCCATTCGTTTGGGATGATAGGTGTCATAAAGCTTTCGAAGCCATCAAGGCCTACCTGCACAAGCCACCGGTGTTGACGCCGCCTGTAACGGGAAAACCTTTGATCCTATACCTGTCAGTCACTCCATCCTCAATGGGATGCATGTTGGCGCAGGAAGGAGATGATGGGGTGGAAAGGGCCGTTTACTACCTCAGTAAAAAGATGGTTGGACCCGAGGAGCGTTACACTCCCCTAGAAAAGACATGCTGGGCACTTGTATGGGCTTCCAAGAAGTTGAGGCATTATATGTTAGCCTACCCGGTCAGGCTAATATCTCGGATGGATCCCCAAAGTATCTATTCGAAAAACCGGCCCTCACGGGTAGGATGGCACGGTGGTTGTTGATGTTGGCCGAGTTTGAACTAAAGTATGTCACCCGAAAGTCGTAAAAGGAAGAGCCGTTGCAGAGTTCCTAGCCGATTGCCCGGTCGAGGAAGGGGAAAATACCGAATTCTATCCCGACGAAGACATAATGACGGTAGCCGAGGACATTTGGCAGTTGTACTTTGATGGAGCAGCCAACCAGAAAGGATTTGGAATCGGTGTATTGCTCATTTCACCCGATGGATCGCACATCCCGTTGGCTTTCAAGCTTAACTTTGAAGTCACCAATAACCAGGCCGAGTACGAGGCTTGCATTGTAGGCATGGAGGCAGCCATCGAAATCGGCATAGAAAAACTGGAAGTTGTAGGGGATTCGAACTTAGTTGTGTCTCAAGCGAATGGTGACTGGAAGGTTAAGGAAGAGAAGTTGAAACCATACCATCAGAATCTCGAAGACCTTATCCCTCACTCAGCAAGGTGACATTCACTCATGTCCCGAGGTTCAAAAATCAGTTTGCAGACGCTTTGGCAACATTGGCATCAATGATCGAGATCCCTGTTGGCATAAAGTTAAGACCAATTGTGATAGAACAAAGGGATATTCCAGTACACCAGCACGTCATGGTGGTCGACGAGCCCGATGATGGCCATCCATGGTATTATGACATTTGGAGGTACATAGAAAGAGGAGAATACCCCGTGGGAGCGAACAAGGGAGACCGAATCGCTCTCCAGAGGATGGCAACTCAGTACATTCTATGCGGGGGAAACTTATATCGAAGATCGCCCTGTGGCACACATAAGCTCTGCATCCATGGAGAAGATGCGAAAAGGGTAATGGAAGAAGTTCACGAGGGTGTATGCGGTCCTCACATGAGCGGCATAATTCTTGCAAAGAAGATTCTCAGGCAGGGATACTTCTGGTCCACCATGGAAACAGAATGTGTAGAGTATGTGCGAAGGTGTAAAAAGTGCCAAATTCATGCCAATCTCACGCATGTCCCGCCGTACGAGCTGAAAACAAATGACCTCGCCATGGCTTTTCTCGACGTGGGGAATTGATGTCATCGGGAGGATAGTGCCGGTAGCATCCAATGGTCACAAGTTCATTTTGGTAGCCGTCGATTATTTCACGAAATGGGTAGAAGCTGCTTCCTACACCACTTTGACTGCGGTTCAAGTTGCACATTTCATCAAGCAAAACGTCATTTACCGGTATGGGGTCCCCCAAGCTTTCGTATCCGATAATGGGGTTCATTTCAAAGGGAGAGCTCGAGAAGTGTTGGATGAGTTCCAAATCCAAGTGCACAAGTCAACAACTTACCGGCCGCAAACTAATGGCGCCGTGGAAGCGGCTAACAAGACAATCAAGGCCATTCTGGAGAAGACTATTCAATCTGCAAGGGACTGGCATGAACAACTACCCCTAGCCTTGTGGGGGTACCGCACATCTGTAAGAACACCGACGGGAGCAACTCCTTACTCCCTGGTTTACGGGATGGAAGCAGTACTTCCCATTGAACTGGAAGTCCCATCTCTTCGAACCATGATTGAATGTGAAGTTCAAGAGGCAGAATGGTTGAGCAATCGGTTCGAAGAACTTATGCTATTCGATGAACGTCGGTTAAGGGCTCTTTACCACATTTAAGGGTATCAACGAAGGATTGCACGGGCACTCAACAAGAAAGTGAAACCCAGGAACTTGGTAGAAGGTGACATGGTTTTGAAGGAAATCCGGGCTCCGGTTTACGACCCACGAGGAAAGTTTCGACCAAAGTGGTCCGGGCCGTACATTATCAAGACCATCCTTTTCGGAGGAGCTACGCAACTCATCGACTTGGACGCGGAAACGACTCTCGGCCTTGGTCGAGCTTGGATCAACTCAAGCCGCTATTACCCTCGAGAAAGCTCGCTAAATTTGAAAACCGCAAGGGCGGGCAGTCCTAGGCAAAAATTAGAGCAAAGCCTGCTAGGATGAAAACCCGTCAGGGCATCCTAGGCAAAAGTTAAGGCATACAATAAATGAGCTCGCTAGACCGAAAACCCGAAAGGGCGGTTCTAGGCAAAAGTTAGAGAACAAAAGGAGAGTGTTAAAACCAGAGCGAACCCTACCCTGAACTACGTCATGACCTGATTCCTTCGCCAGAAGGATACGTAGGCAGTCTCACACTGAGGCCCGGTCACGATCCATCAAAATAAAAATCCAGGTTGAGAAGACTTGAAGAACAAGAGTCGAAAAGGGGGAAACCCTCCAAGACTCGTTTTTATTAACACGATTACTTCTACTACATAAGGTTGAGCAAAGTTTTCATAACAAAAGAAGTACGACGTAATAAAAAGGGGTCCACAATTTATTCAACGGTCAGGGTGGTAGGATTGAGTCAGTTTCCTTGAACTCCGGCTCTTGCAGCAATGTCCCTCCTAAGCCATTTCCAATAGCTCCCGCGCATCGCCACAGAAGGGTAGGGATGCGCGTCGGTCACCTCTCGAGTCCTCCAAAAACGTTGGTAATGGCCAAGAACTGAATGTCCAAAGAAGGGCAAAACCACATCCACGAGAACCTCCGCAGGGGCCTCCTGCCTCAAACCGAGCTGACGCTGAATGCGGTAGGGGATGTAGAAAGTAAAAGCTCCCAAACCAGTAAGGACGACCCACTGAGGGCCCATGTAGTGCACTGTCATGGGAGGAAGATCCAGCCATCGACACCTCCAAGCAATGGTCTCCGCTCGCCGGCGCCTGAGAAAATCGACCCACTCGGCCCTGCTCCTATCCTCAAACTCAAAGCATCGCTGAGAGAGTAATCTCGCCTCGTATGCCCAGTTGCCAGGAGGAATGGTCAGTACGTTCACCTTATCGCAAAGCCAAATCTATGGAAAGAGAGAAAACAAGTGAGAAGCCTTAGATAACCAAGCCGAGCGTTGAGGTAAAATGAGAACGTGGGAGAAACCCGAAAAAGGAGAGCTGAGTGAGAAGCCAACCTATAGGAGAAGTGGACTGCCCCCGAAAGTCTCAGTCTCTCCAGAACAAACCTTGTCCAAACCAATTAATGTCTCGGCCAGAACCATCGGAATCACATCCTTTCGAGCCTCGACCTGAACAGCGACACTGGCTAATGCCGAGCTAGCATGACCGGCAGAAGGGACCAAGATATAGGCTGCGAGCAAGCACATGCAGAGAGCAGTCATGCGTCGAGTCTGATAAGTCATGTCTCTAAGATCGCCAGGAGGAGAGAATAGCTCGATAAGGCGCATGGCATTAAGGTGGCCATTCCTGACCAAGTAGCGAGCGGCATTATCGCTCAGTCGAAGAGCCGCGACCAAGACTCTATAAGCACTCTCGCGTACAGGGGGAATGATGACCTCCCCCGAGCCAAAACCCCCAAGGTATGCACGGAACTCCTCGACAGTGGGACAGAGCTCCTGATCGCCAAATCGGAACACGTGAACCTCCGGATCCCAGAAACTCACGGCTGCCCTCAAAAGCTCGGGACGAAGGCAAATGTTGCGGAGGTATCACATGGAGTAGAGACCGTGAGCTCGAAAGTTGAGCCAATCGACACCTTCCATAGAAGCCAACCATGGACGGAGCGAGCCGGTGAGGGAAAGAGCCATTTAAAGGAGCAAAGAAAGAAGACAAGAGTTGGATGAGGTGTGGAGAATATAGAATGAGAGAGCCTGAATTTATAGGAGAGGTAGAAGGACAACTTCAACTTTCAAAGAGCCTCGGGTTTCAAAAGCGCAAGTTTTCCATGAGTCCAACATAGGGAAAAGCTTGGTCAAGTCCTAAAAGATTCAAAACAGACATGCATTGGTTCAGAAATGCCATTGCATGGGTCAAACCTCAACCCCCGAGCAATCTGCCTTGGAAAGCAGCAAAACTGGAATCTGTCAGGAAAATTACCTCGCGCGGCAACTTGATGGGTCGCACGGCATGTTGAAACCAAGGAAATTCCACGGCAGAGTGATTGAGGTACCGTGGGGCAGATCTTCATCCGCGCGGCACCTTGGTCTATCCGCACGGCAGGTTGAGTCTGCAATTCTGCAGTTTTTGACAGCAACACATCAAGGTGGAATCGAGGCCCGGCAAAGCACCAACCAGCACCTAAACACACTCTAACGGGTATTTGGGACTTCATGGATGTTTCGTTTCAAGATAACTCCTAGGATTCGCCGTCGTGGCACGAAAACTCGATAAAATCCGTTCCTTAAGCCATGTCAAGGTATCAAAGTCCGTTTCGGGTCATTCCAAGTCGTTCTTTCAAGTCCTACAAGTCGTAATGTTCAAAAGTGACTTGGTCCAAGTCCCGGTTCGTGTCCAGAGTCAAAACTCGAGAATGTCACATGCTAAAATCAACATTTTCCTACTTTTTCGAGTATATTCCAACGACAAAGTCAAGTTTCCGAGCCTCATAGCGAGATCAAAAGGTCGTTATTGCCTTATGCTCGTGTCTGGAGTCAGTTGCAAAGATGTCTATATGAAGTCTTGTATACAAAGTCGATTTTACCAAGGTTTACCTAGTTGCTTTCTTTGATTTCTATTTCACTGTCAATATGCTTCAATCGTTAATGCATCCCTCATCACAAACCTCACATTCGGTTCAGCGGTTGGTTGCACACCCCGGTTAATGTTTTTAGTTATTCAATTTTCTTCATACGAACAAAAGGAGATTGAATGGCATAAACAGTAAAAGAACGAAATCTCTGTATAAATCCAAAGGCATCCATGAGTCGAAGTACAAAAAGGGGCACAATGACCCAATGATCGAAGTCCTATCTACCAGGGGCAAACAGGCGCCCTACAAAAGAAGCACGCAGGCTCTGTCAAAAACACAAAACAAAAGAGGAGCTCAACTCTCATCCTCGTCCTCGCCCTCGCTCTCCTCCTCGTCCTCTACGGAAATCTCCTCGTCCGCAGGAGAGCTGCTCGCCGCTTGAGTACCGGTCGCCCTAGGCACAGTGTCTCCTGAGGTGACCTCCAGGTCAACGTCTGTAGGCTCGGGTGTATCGTCCTCGGAAACGTCGATAGGCTCGTCCTCGGTCCCTACAGAGCGTCGTGTCCTCTTTGACGCCGGCTCCTCCCGTGAGCCGGCAGAGGAGACCTGTCGTACTATCGGGCGGACGGACTTCCGCCGCAACCCTCGTGTAGCCCCTCCTCTGGCCTGCAATGGTATAAGCATTCATATGACATTGGCATCATAATCATAATATAAGCGGTAGAAGTAAAGCAAATGACTAAAGTTCGAGAGTATACCATCGACCCGCCAACGCGAGGCAACACCTCTGGAGGGTGGCCCATAGCGTACTGCCTCACCAACTGCTCCAGGCCCATCATGGCCTCCGCCATCTCCTTCACGTACCCTGGAGGAGCCTGCAATGAAGGAAATTGATCAGAATATGCAAGCAGAGCAAATGTACAGAAGATTGAAAACATGTTATACCTGAGCAAGGAACCTCGGAGCCTCAACAGGAGGACGTGGCACCGCGACCACACCAGGGACTCCCTGAGGGGTCGTCACGTCCTTGTCCCAAGAAAGAGCGGGGAGAGGCTAGCACCGCTGGGCTTGCGCCTCGCCGCGACCTCATCGCTGCGGCCTCCTTCTCTCCACCGACTCCACCGCTCTATCCTCTTTCTTTCCTTCCTCCTCTAGCACCTCTCGTGCCGCCTGTGCCGCCTCCCAAGCAGCACGTATCCCAGACTCGCCATCAAGTACTGAGAACAGTACTCTGTGTAGTCCGCCGCAAGGCCAGCACTGCCTCGAAGAACGGCTCTAACTTCGAGGTCTGCCGCCAGAATCGCTTCGACTCCTCCGGTGTACTCGTCTGTCCTTCAGATTAGGGTCGAAGCGCCAGGGACTCAGCGCCCACCTCAACGATCGGCGTGACACTCGGCCGCCCAAGTACCACCGGCCGTAAGGGGACTCGAGAAGCACTCTCCCCATGGCAACCTCCCTACTCTGTGCAATGTAGGGGATCTCAAAGCGGTCCCACACCCGCCAGTGGACTTGCCATTAAGGATAAGCAATGTCAAAGTACTGATTAGATAAAGATGAGCAGAAAATAGAAACGAAAGTGCTTAGATACATCATCAGGAATCACCAAGACCAAGTACAGGCGGAAGGCATCCAGCTTGCCTCTCCCCCTCTTCACGCCCTTGTACTCCGTCGACCAGCGTAGGGCTCGAGGAAGTATCGTGTCGTCAGGACACGTGGTCTCGGGAGGGTACATCCCTATCACCTCGTATGTCCAAAGCTCTGCAATTCAAGACATGAAAAGTTAGCACAAGATATACATTGAATAGATACAAATGGAAAAGCTAACTGTTCATAAGAAAGGAAACGAAATATACCTCCCAGACCCTCCAGTAGCCTCCGAGGCACAGTCCTGCTCCGCGAGACAAAGAGCCCATGAAGGCGTAGCACGTCCCCAGTGCTGCACCTCCCGCCAAAACGCAGGCGATCTCTCGACGTCCTCAAGGCCGGAGAAGCGAAGGTGTACCCGGTTACGCTGTTGGGAAACAGACGCACCGAGTAAGTACAGCAGAAAGCACCTCGCCATGTGCTCCTCCTCCACCTTATCAGTCGGGAGCCTCTCCGTCCACAACCTCAAGAGCTGGGCGTACTTCGCGTCATCACCCTCCGCCCTCAGCTCGTGTCCCAGCATCGCGAGAAGTGGAGGGTGTTCGTCGTATCCCACCACCTCTCAGCCAAAGCCCTCACCACCGGGCGGTCGTTGCACACGCCCCTCGCCAGCACCCCCACGAACTCTCCAAAGCCCGCCTGCCTCACTATCTCCCGCGAAGCCTCGGGCAACCTCTCCCAAAACGTCAGCACAGCCGCCGAGCCTCCATAGCACGAGAGCGAGATCGCCTTTTACAACAAACCAGCAATATTCAATAAATAGGCATGGCATACAATACAGTGGTGTACTTGGATACAATGGAAATACGATGCATTGGAATTTGAAATACAGAAATTTAAAGTATACCTCGTCTCGGCGCAAAGAGAGATGCCGCTGAGGGTCCCTCAAGACCAGAGTCTCGTCGTAAGTCGGCCTCCTCGGAGTGTAAGGGTCGAAAAGTGAAGGCACCACCACGTGCTGAACGGGCACGTAGGCCGCCTCGTCATAGGGCCCCCACCCCTGCAACGCCAGTGTCGCCTCAGCCACCACAGTGATGCGAGGAGCCACCACCCCGGCCTCTCGCCGCTTCTCCTCAGCCTCCGCCTCTAACACCCCGGTCCCAAACCCGGCCGGTAGCTCCGCCTCTCGGACGCGAGTAAAGCGCCCGCCAACCCAGTGGTACCTCTGCACCAACTCCAAAGACGTCCTCCATGGACGCCGCCGCCAAGTAGTCACCCATACCTACGGGGCTCGACGACCCTGCACCTACGCCACTGCCCACAAACAAGGGCGGCGTGTCCTTCACTACCGGCTCCACCCTGGCTCCACCACCGGCTCGTCCTCAACAATGGGGGCCTTCCCCAAGTCAGTCCGAGGCTCTCTCACGGGAGAGGCCTCCATCTCCTCCACCACCAAGTCTAAACCACCACCACTATGACCCTCCGTAGTCCTCTCCTCAACGCTGGCCGCCGCCTCTGATCGGCCCGAAGCCCCAACATCGTCCCTCGACTCCACTGCACCAGGAGTCTCCGTCCCCTGACCATACCCGGCCAACACTACACTGCCCCCGTCGCTTCCACCGCTGCAGACCACCGTGGCAGCTCGGACCGTGACCACCTCGGCCAATGCCGCCTGGTCCGAGACCCCCGGGGCGTCCTCGGCCGTCGTAACACCCTCCGGAGCAGTCGGAGGTGGTGTAGTCGCAACCCGTGACGAATGATCGTCCCCCGGTATCTCGCCGCTATCCATATACAAGAGAGAGAGAGAGCGGTCCAGAGAGAGAGAGAACGGTCCAGAGAGAGAAAGCACAGCGAGAGGGAGCAGCGAGAGAGAGAGATGATCGAGAGAGAGAGAGGGAGAGAGAGGGAAATTCGAAACATATGGGTACACTGTGTACGCCGTATATATATATACCCCTCGAACCGGTTCACTCGGAAGCCAACTTTGGACCGGGTTCGGAGCTAGCCTGGCCGCACGGCACCCTGGCCCAGTCGCACGGTACCCTGGGCGGATATGCAGTGTTCCCAGTTTGACTCACCGTGCGTCCCTAATTTAACTGCGCACAGCATGGTGATCTATTTCGACAATTTGATTACTAAGAAAAGTTTGTGGCATTTACGTGTTCGATCTAATCAAGAATCAGGAGATAGATGCAAGAGATGAATGGAGAAGGGACTTTTTCATTAAATAACACCCGAGGTAACCCCCGGGATTTTGTCATTACATTTAAAAAAAAAAGGGAAAAGAAAAAGGACAAAAACAACAAAAACAAAACAGGGCCTACTGCCCTCTTCTTCCTTCCTCTTCTCCTTCTCTCCTCCAGCCCCCGTCTCAGTCGCTAGCACCGTCCGAGCGGTCATCCGAACCATTCGGATTACCCTCGGAGTCTTCCGCTGTCTCGTCTGACTCACGCCCAAGGACAGAGTCGAGGTCCTCCTTGTCATCCCGTTGGTCGAACGCAAAATCTTGCAGATTCGACACCGCGCGGCGGAGAGTGCGAATCGTCCCAATAAGCCTCCCGATTTGCTGGTTGAGTGCTTCGATCTCCCGACGGTAGAAAGACATCTCGGCTTCCAGGGACTCGACCCGGGCCACTAAGTCGCTGCTCGCCATCCGTAGACTTCGAAAACAGACTTTTTTTTGGAAAGACTCGAAGAGAGTAGAGAGGCTCTTGGGATTTTGATTATAGTGCATGAATTATGGCACCCCCCATGCTTATAACGATGTTCCAGCCAACGGAAGGGCACACCCGAATTAATGGCATCCTTAAACCTTTCAATTGTCCTCGGAAATCGAAAAGGTGCTTAGAAGATCGAGGTGCCGTGCGCCTCTGACTTAACCCGCACGGCACCCTGGCTTAGAAGCTTAAATGCCTCTTCTCGAAAATTGATCCAATCAGCCACCAAAATCTTCTTGGAAACTCAATTCTCAGCCGTTTTGCAGTAAAGATCCCTTAGAATGTCGTGCATCGGTTACGGCGCCATTTAATCCCCCGGGAATTTGCCGTATTCGCCTTTTTCTCGGCATTCGTCCTCCGGGACTCACCGCGACTGGTTCAAGGATTCGATATATTTTCCCCAGCAGGTCCAAAATTCAAAATTCAATTTTCGCCTTCCGAGGGCTCGTCTCAAAATTCAATTTTCGCCCTCCGAGGGCTCGTCTCAAAAATTCAAAATCCGATTTCCGCCCTCCAAGGGCTCCTAACGCCTCTTCGTCTCCCGAGCCACGGCCCAACGGGCCTAACGCCTCTTCGTCTCCCGAGCCACGGCCCAACGGGCCTAACGCCTCTTCGTCTCCCGAGCCACGGCCCAACGGGCCTAACGCCTCTTTGTCTCCCGAGCCACGGCCCAACGGGCCTAACGCCTCTTCGTCTCCCGAGCCACGGCCCAACGGGCCTAACGCCTCTTCGTCTCCCGAGCCACAAAAAAAATTCCAACTTGAATTTTCACCTTCCGAGGGCTTGTCTCAAAAATTCTAAATTGAATTTTCGCCTTCCGAGGGCTTGTCTCAAAAATTCTAAATTGAATTTTCGCCTCCCGAGGGCTCGTCTCAATCTTCGCCTTCCGAGGGCTCGTCTCGCTTCTCGTCTCTTGAGCCACGGTCTAACGGACCTAACGTCTCTCCTCGTCTTGATTTTCGCCTCCCGAGGGCTCGTCTCGATTTTCACCTCCCGAGTGCTCGTCTCAAGTCTTTCACAATACTTTGAATGACACACCGCACCGCAAGCACTTCTTTGCATAAGTTTGTCCTCCGGGACTCTTTTCTCGCATTGCATTGTCCCAATTGAACTACGCTGGTCTGATCCCTACAACGGGGTACGTAGGCAGCTCTTCGAGCGCGACCACCATCATATTTACTTACAGTTTTCGTTTTGCCTCTGGCCAAAGGCACTAGAGCAACGGATTGGGATGCCTATTCTTTAAGCGTCACTCGTACCAACTAATGGTATCCGAGTTACGTTAAAGAGGGACTACTGTAGACACCCCAATCCGGACCTCGGAGAGTCTTTGTCCACCCCGATGATGAAATAGAGGAAACGGTACCTTTGCGAGCTTGAAAAAGGATCTCCTTTAAAACCAAAAACCCAACAAATCCAACAAACCCAGCCAAACCCAGCCAAGCCCAGCCAAGCCCAATAAAAAGCCCAAAAGGCCCTGGACCACAGGAGGAGGTACCGTGCGGAGCCAAATTGGAGCGCACGGCACCTTGAGAAATTCAAGGGACCGTGCGCAGCCAAACTCCTCCGCACGGCACCTTGAGCAAAAAGCTGGCTGGCTCAGAAAGCTGTCGGCCACGCCAGTGTGAGCCACAGCTGATGACTGGCTCAGCCGAAAATGCACTTCTGGCCCGCCCAGAAAATACCTCCACCACTTGAAATTCAAAATCCTTGGCCTTTGCCTATAAATTAACCCCTCCACTCAAGGGAAAGGGGTCCCTCTTAGCCCTTCTTTTGAGTCCTTCTCTTGCCTTTCTCTTGGCTCTCTCACTCTACTTTCTCTCTCTACGTTCTCAAACCCACTTTCCATTACCACTTCCATTTCCAAGTCTTAAAGGATGTCATTCCCAAAAGACATTCTCTAAGGGCTTTCACTCACTCCCTTCTCATCATTGAAGTTGATCACTCATTAACTTCAAGACCCCATCACCCAAAATACCTAACCTTCACTCACACCCATACTCCCTTTGTCTCCTTTAACCTCCTCCATCCACATCCGTGTCAATCCATCCACATCCTTGCATCCACGATCCTTGATCAAGCTCGAAACCAAAGGTATAAACTAGTTTCCTCGGACTAGACTCCGTTCTGGTCCTGAGGGAACTTTGTCGCCAGATCCGATCCCTTTGGTTAGATCCCGACTCAAAACCCATTTTCATAAAATAAAATGCAGAATCGTGGCCGAGGTTGAGAACCGCGCGGGCTGTTCACTAGACGCGCGGCACCTCGACTCTCAGCGCACGGCATGATGCACACTAGTGCTATTGTGAACAGACTGGCTGGATCTGAGTTTTCCTCTGCTGTGGTTACCTGTTTTTGTTGTTTACTGTTTCCGTAGCTCTTAAAATAAGACCATATCTACAAGCCATGTTCCGGCTCTTTTAAAATCTTTTCAAGATCATCCCAAATGATCAACAACGTTGAAAGCTACTTTAAAACTATGTTTTGAGAAGGATAATGACGTTCTTGATGATCTGACCGCCGTGAGGCCACTCATGAGTTTTCAAAAGATCTACAGAGAAACCGTGAGCTAAATGATGTTTTGAAAGATTGCAACAGACAGCAGAGCAAGTGCCACGCACGGCATGTTGAGATGCCTCGCGCGCATCTCAGGGTGCCGTGAGCGGTATTCTCGAGGTCCAAACAGTCTGTTGAATGTTATTTACTTCCATTTATTCATGGCATTTTATCACGACTGTACAGATAGCACCACCTGCACGTCAATGTGATATATTTCCCATGTCCCTTCCCCGTTACGTGCTTTATTAAAGAGTTTGACATTCCGAATAATATTGAAGATTCCCCCCCTTTTGAAAACATCAAGTAGAGACCGGTCTTACCGGGCGAATGAGGTGCTTTTTAAAGAAAAACCTTCCTCATTCGTAATGTGGCTCCCGTACCCATCATCTCAACGTTTTCGCTAGACCAAAAGCCTTTCTTTTTCAAATCAAACTCTCGGTTTCTCGGGTGACCCATCTCAAAAACCCGGGTGGCGACTCTTCGAGCGCAAGCGCTCCTTCGGGCGCGGGAGCCCACACCAGCCCTGCAATGGTTCCTCTCTCTCGAACCATCCAAGAAAAGGACTTGGGAAGACATCGGGGCAGCTTTTGTGGCTCAGTATGACTTCAACGTTGACCTGAAGATGACCACGAGGGAGTTGGAGAGCACTAAGATGAACGAGAAGGAGAGTTTTGCCGACTTTGTGAAGTGTTGGAGGGCAAAGGCCGCCCAGATGCAGAATAAGCCCGACCTGAAAGAACAGACACGGATAATAACCAAGAACCTGCCAAGCTCCTTCGCCCCTTACATGGTTCTTTCTCAGGCTGCCCCAAATTTCGAGACCTTTTATGATTCTGGATTGGCCGTAGAAGAGGCTTTACGACACGGAACTTTGGAAAAGAAAGAGTCAGGATCGGGGTCAAAATCCAAAAGGGCGTATTCAAGAAACAGCAACGTTCTCTTCGGGAATACTAACCAAGCGGGAACCTCATCCACTAAACCAGTAGAAGTCAACCAGATCTCCGAAAAACCCAAATCCCAGAGCCGAACCTTCACCCAATTCAGCACTCCCAGGCCCACTATTCACAAGAAACTCATAGAAATCGGAGTATTGAAACCTCTTCCACCACCACAAACCATTCCACCAAACCTAAACCAAAATGTCTACTGTGACTTCCACCAAATGCCTGGCCATACCACCGATAACTGCATCCGCCTCCGCCATGAAATTCAAAACCTCATTGATAACAAAATTGTCGACGCTCCACCCTCAGATATACCAAATACTGTTTCCAACCCTGTACCTTAGCACAATGCTCCTTTCCGTATTAACCAAATCACCCTATCCTAAAATCAAAATCTTCCAGAAATTGACCCTACCCTGCTCATTACCCCTAATACCGAACCAATACCTGCTGGTGGAATTCCCGGAGAGACTGCCTTTCGTTCCATGTGGGAGTGGGAGGATACATGGGGAGAACTGATTGCTGATTGGGAAGAGTTCGAAGCCGCCCACTTCCAAGGAAATGATGAACTTCTATTCGAAGCCGGATGGGAGGTTGACTGGCAAAACATCCAGGCAGATCCCCTTGACGGATTCTCTTTGCATGCACTGTTTGAAAATCAAGGGGAAGAATACCAAGTTTTTCAAGATATACCTGAATGGGGATGGGATCCGACCCCAGACGAATACCAGCTTTTGGCTTGGAATGACCCCTTGGATACCTTCTCCCTGCCGGCACTGTTCGGTGAAGAATGACAGCCTGGATATCCACCTGAAATGATGACATACAACTGGCCTGAGCTTGCCCCGCTCCGCCCGGATTTCTCTCATCTTAATGATTTTGTCATCAACAACCTGTATAGCAATGTGAGCCTGACCCCGTACCCGAACCTTCCTGGATGTGAGGAAGAAGTCGCTAGCAATGAGTTTGATCCAATGGACTACCTTATCGACAGAACTGAATCCGAGTCATCAGTCACTTTTCCAAAAGATGCTGAAGTTGCTATGATGAACTTATGGGAAGATGAACCAGCGTTTGGAACAAACTTGTGGGCTAACACTGAGGTGGTTAACATAAAAGTGGGAAACGAGGAATGGACTGTTAACAAGATCGTAATGAAGGCCGAAAAATGGAAGCCCGAAGACCTGCGGGATGACTTGCTTATTGCTGATTTGGCTGCCAATCTGCGGGATACGACTATTGGAAACAAGCGTAAAGCCCTGGCCGATTTATGGAATGAAGAGTCAAAGTACCGTCAGATTGATCACCTAACCAGAAGTGGCCGTGTGTACCAACCTCCAAACCTTCAAGTTGGAGAACCTTCCAACCCTCCAGCCGTAGAGCCCTCTAACCCCTTTACCACCCCGGTCAAAAACACCTTCCGACCCTTTGATCCACCAGCCAAAGAGCCTTCCCGACCAGAAAAGAACCCCGAGGGAATGATTAAGCGACAACTCGAGCAAACCCATGCCAAGATGTCCGTCTGGGATGTGCTGGTCCATTCCACACGTCACCGTGAAGGTCTCATCCAAGCACTCTCTCAGCTGAAAGTGCCTTCTGCTATAACCCCCGACGAGCTTGTGGCACTGATCAAAACCATACCTGTCAAACATGCTATCACCTTTACTGATCGAGACTTGCCTGCAGAAGGAACTGATCACAATCGGCCGCTGCACATCACCCTAAAATGCCACGGCAAATCGGTTCCAGTAATCTTGGTCGACAATGGTTCAGCAATTAATGTCTGTCCACTCCGTGTTGCTTACTGCTTGGGGTACAAAAATAAGGACTTCTCCCCATCAGAAGTCAAGGTCCGAGCATATGACAACACTCGGAGGGATGTGGTTGGGACTCTCATGATTCCTATGACCTTTGGACCATATCAGACGGAGGTAGAGTTTCACGTGGTGAATATCCCCGCCTCTTTCAACCTGCTCCTGGGGAGACCCTGGTTGCACCGGCCCGACATCATGACTGTGCTCTCCACACTCCATAAGAAAAATTCAGTTGGGACTGGAAACGGGAATGCTTACTATTCACGGGGACTCTGGGATCCATGCCCCTATTGAAGATAATGCCCCACTCTTGGAAATTCAACACGGAGAAGAAGATATCGCCTTGGGAGGATTTTCTCTGGATACCTCCAAATCTGTCTATTCAGTTAGAATTGATGACGACTCATCGTGAGCAATGTTGACATCAAGATAATGAAGAAAATGTCTTACATGCCAGGATTGGGGTTGGGAAAAAATCTCCAGGGCCCTGCAAAGTTTGAAGCTCAGGGCACTCTGATGCGTACGACCGGTCTTGGTTACTCACCTTCGAGTAACAACAAGGTGAAAAGGGGGAACAGGCTAGAAGATTACTTTGTCAAAGAAAAGGCAAAACAGATCTATCAAGGGCAGCTAGAACCTTTTTGGGATGCGGAAAACAATACCTTCTTACCGGGGTTTGAGATATTCGCCAACGATGTCTGGCCGGATAGTGATGAAGAAGCTGAGATTGTGAAGGGACAGGAAGAACCAGCCGACTGGATTGAGGTTTTTGCCGTGGGTAGTCTCGCAACTCTGTTCAAGGAGGACGAACCAATGGGTACAGTTGTGGAAGTGCAAGTGCTGATGATGGGACAAGATACTCCTGAGGATCTGACTTCGCTCATCATGGATGCTGCTGGAGAATACAAGAACTAGACCTTCATACCAAGTGCAACTTACCATGGATCCGAGTCTGAGTCCGAAACTGAGTCTGTTAAGTCCTCTGAGTCTGTCGAGTCCGAGTTGGTGCCTCTCGGCCCAAACTCTCAGAGTCTGTACTTCGAGTTTGAATCCACCCGTGTGTATGGTGCCCTCGAGGCCTTCGTTGATCATGAAATGAATGAATCTGATTGCGCTTACACTCCTGACTTTGAAATAAATTGCGTCGACCCTGGTGATGAAGAGATTGATTTCAATGGGGACATCCCCAAAGAAATTCGATCCCTAATCGATAGGGAAGATGAAAGGCATGCTCAGCCTGTAAAAGAAGAAATCGTTTTAATAAATTTGAGAGATGAAGGGAATCCTCGGATGACCCAGATCGGTTCCACGCTATACGCCGAAGAGCGTGAAGCCCTTGTAAACTTGCTTAAGGAGTTCGAAGATGTGTTTGCATGGTCACATGCAGCTATGCCCGGAATCGATCCTGAAATCATGGAGCACCGGATTCCCCTTTACCCCGATGCAAAACCAGTAAAGCAGAAGCTAAGGCGCATGAGACCAGACTGGGCGCTTAAGATAAAAGAGGAAGTTACTAAACAGATTAACGTTGGATATTTAATGGTAACTGAGTACCCTCAGTGGGTCGCAAACATCGTCCCCGTACCAAAGAAGAATGGTAAAATAAGAGTCTGTGTCGATTTCAGGGACCTTAACAAAGCCAGCCCTAAAGATGACTTCCCGTTACCGCACATTGATGTGTTAGTTGATAATACCGCCGGCCATGCCCTGCTCTCTTTTATGGATGGTTTTTCGGGGTACAACCAAATCCTTATGGCTCCAGAGGATCGGGAAAAAACTACGTTTGTCACTAAATGGGGGACGTATTGTTATCGAGTCATGCCTTTCGGATTAAAGAACGCAGGATCCACTTACTAACGGGCCGCCACGGCATTACTGCATGACATGATTCACAAAGAAGTGGAATTTTACGTTGACGATATGATTGTCAAAGCCAAGGAGCGAGAAGGGCATTTGCCCGCCCTCAGGAAATTCTTCGAAAGGATCAGAAAGTACAAGATGCGTCTCAATCCCGCCAAATGCACGTTTGGAGTCACTACGGGGAAGATGCTCGGGTTCATGATCACCGCCCGTGGCATCGAAGTCGACCCATCAAAGATTAAAGCCATCTTAGAAATGGAGCCGCCGCGATCTGAGAAGGATGTAAGGAGTTTCCTTGGCAAGGTATAATTCATCAGTAGATTTATTGCAAAGCTGACCTCGACCTGCGAACCCCTGTTCCGTTTGCTCAAGAAAGGAGTGCCATTCACTTAGGATGACCGGTGCCAGAAATCCTTCGAAGCCATCAAAGCCTACCTGAACAAGCCGCCAGTGTTAACACCGCCCGTAACAGGAAAACCTTTGATCCTATACCTGTCGGTCACTCCGTTTTCGATGGGGTGTATGTTGGCGCAGGAAGGAGATGATGGGGTTGAAAGAGCTGTTTACTACCTCAGTAAAAAAATGGTTGGACCCGAAGAGCGTTATACCCCTTTAGAAAAGACATGCTGGGCACTCGTATAGGCTTCCAAGAAGTTGAGGCATTATATGCTAGCCTACCCGGTAAAGCTGATATCTCGAATGGATCCCCTAAAATATCTGTTCGAGAAATCGGCTCTCACAGGTAGAATGGCGCGATGGTTGCTAATGCTGGCCGAATTTGAGTTGAAGTATGTCACCCAAAAGTCAGTAAAAGGAAGAGCCATCGCAGAATTCCTGGCCGATTGCCCAGTTGAGGGAGGGGAGGATGCCGAATTCAATTTCCCTGACGAAGACATAATGACGATGGCTGAGGATGTTTGGCAGTTGTATTTTGATGGAGCAGCCAATCAGAAAGGGTTCAGAATCGGTGTGTTGCTACTATCACCCGATGGGTCGCACATCCCATTGGCGTTCAAACTCAACTTTGAGATCACCAATAATCAGGCAGAATACGAAACTTGCATGGTGGGCATGGAGGCAGCTATCGAGATCGGTATAGAAAAACTGGAAGTTGTGGGAGATTCGAATTTGGTTGTGTCCCAGGCAAATGGCGACTGGAAGGTTAGGGAAGAAAAGCTGAAACCGTATCATCAGGACCTTGAAGATCTTATCCCCCACTTTAGCAAGGTGACATTCACTCATGTACCGAGGCTCAAAAATCAATTTGCAGATGCTTTAGCAACGTTGGTGTCAATGGTCGAAATCCCCGTTGGCGTAAAGCTAAGGCCGATTGGGATTGAACAAAGGGATACACCAGTACACCAGCACGTCATGGCAATTGACGAGCCCGATGATGGCCATCCATGGTATTATGACATCTGGAGATACGTGGAAAGAGGAGAATACCCCATGGGAGCAAGCAAAAAGGACCGGATCGCTCTTCAAAGGATAGCTGCTCAATACATCATCTGCGGAGGAAACCTATACCGAAGATCGCACTGCGGCACACACAAGCTCTGCATCCATGGAGAAGATGCAAAAAGGGTGATGGAAGAAGTTCACGAAGGTGTATGTGGTCCCCACATGAATGGCATAATGCTCGCTAAGAAAATCCTCAGGCAGGGATACTTCTGGACCACTATGGAAACGGAATGTGTAGAGTATGTGCGAAAGTGCCGAAAATGTCAGATTCATGCTAATCTCACGCATGTCCCGCCACATGAGCTGCAACAAATGACCTCACCATGGCCTTTCTCGACATGGGGAATTGACGTCATCAGGAGAATAGTGCCGGCAGCGTCCAATGGTCACAAGTTCATTTTGGTGGCCGTCGACTATTTCACGAAATGGGTAGAAGCTGCCTCCTACACCACTCTAACCACAGTTCAGGTCGCACACTTTATCCAGCAAAATGTCGTTTACCGGTACGGGGTCCCCCAAGCTTTCATATCTGACAATGGAGTCCATTTCAAAGGACGAGCCCGGGAAGTTCTGGATGAATTCCAAATTCAAGTGCACAAATCAACGACTTATCGGCCGCAGACCAATGGGCTGTGGAAGCAGCCAACAAAACAATCAAAGCCATTCTGGAGAAGACTATCCAATCTGCAAGGGACTGGCATGAGCAACTACCCCTAACCTTGTGGGGGTATCGCACATCTGTGCGAAGACCAACAGGAGCGACCCCCTACTCTTTGGTTTATGGAATGGAAGCAGTGCTTCCCATCGAGTTAGAAGTCCCATCTCTTCGCACAATGATCGAGTGTGAAGTCCAAGAGGCAGAACGGTTGAGTAATCGATTTGAAGAACTCATGCTGTTTGATGAACGCCGATTAAGGGCTCTTTATCACATCCAAGGATACCAACGAAGGATTGCACGGGCATTCAATAAGAAGGTAAAACCCAGGAACTTGGTAGAAGGTGACATGGTTCTAAAAGAAATCCGGACTCCGGTTTACGACCCGCGAGGAAAGTTTCGACCAAAGTGGTCCGGGCCATATATTATCAAGACCATCCTTTCTAGGGGAGCTACGCAACTCATCGACTTGGACGGAAACGAATTCTCAACCTTGGTTAACTTGGATCAACTCAAGCGCTACTACCCCTAAGAGAAGCTCGCTAGGCTGAAAATCGCAAGGGCGGGCAGTCCTAGGCAAAAATTAGAGCAAAGCCTGCTAGGATGAAAACCCATCAGGGCATCCTAGGCAAAAGTTAAGGCATGCAATAAAATGAGCTCGCTAGACCGAAAACCCGAAAGGGCGGTTCTAGGCAAAAGTTAGAGCGCAAAAGGAGAGTGTTTAAACCAGAGCGAACCCTACCCTGAACTACGTCATGACCTGATTCCTTCGCTAGGAGGATACGTAGGCAGTCTCACACTGAGACCCGGTCACAATCCATCAAAATAAAAATCCAGGTTGGGAAGATTTAAAGAACAAAAGTCGAAAAGGGGGAAACCCTCCAAGACTCGTTTTTATTAACACGATTACTTCTACTACATAAGGCTGAGCAAAGCTTTCAAAACAAAGGAAGCACTACATAATAATAAAAGGGTCCTCAATTTATTCAACGGTCGGGGTCGTAGGATTGAGTCAGTTTCTTGAACTCCAGCCCTTGCAGCAATATCCCTCCTAAGCCACCTTCGATAACTCCCACGTATCGCTACAGATAAGGATGCGCGTCGGTCACCTCGCGTGTCCTCCATAGCGCCGGTAATGGCAAAGAACTGAATGGCTAAAGAGAGCGTAATCCACGCCCACGAGAGAACCTCAAAGGGGCTTCTGCCTCAAACCGTAAGCCGGATGCGGTAAGGGATGTAGAAGGTGAAAGCTCCCAAACCAGCAAGAACAACCCACTGAGGGCCCATGTAGTGCACTGTCATGGGAAGGAGATCTAGCCATCGACACCTCCAAGCAATAGTCTCCTCGTCGGCGCCTGAGGAAGTCAACCCACTCGGCCCTGCTCCTATCCTCAAACTCAAAACATCGCTGAGAAAGTAACCTCGCCTCATATGACCAGTTGCCGGGTGGAATGGTCAGCACATTCACCTTGTCGCAAAGCCAAATCTGTTGGAAGAAAACAAGTAAGAAGCCATAGAAAGCCAAGTCGAGTGTCGAGGTAAAATGAGAACGTGGGAAAAACCCGAACAAGGAGGGCTGAGGGAGAATCCCACTTGTAGGAGGAGAGGACTACCCCCGAAAGTCTCGACCTCTCCAAAACGAACCTTGTCCAAACCTATCAGTGTCTCGGCCAAAACTATCGCAACCACATCCTTCCGGGCTTCCACCTGAACGGCGATGCTAACCAGTGCCGAGCTAGCATGACCGGCAGAAGGAACTAGGAGGTAAGCTGCAAGTAAGCACATGCAGAGTGCAGTCATGCGCCGAGTCTGATAAGCCATATCCACGAGCTCACCAGGAGGAGAAAACAGCTCAATGAGGCGCATGACATTGAGATGACCATCCCTAACTAAATAGCGAGCAGCACCATCGCTCAATCCAAGGGCCGCAGCCAAGACTCTGTAAGCGCTCTCGCGTACAGGAGGAATGATGACCTCCCCTGAACCGAAGCCCCCGAGGTACGCACGGAACTCCTCGACAGTAGGACAGAGCTCCTGGTCGCCAAACCGGAACACATGAACCTCCGGATCCCAAAAACTTACGGCCGCCCTCAAAAGCTCGGGGCGAAGGCGAATGTTACGAAGGTACCGCATGGAGTAGAGCCCATGGGCCCGGAAGTTCAACCAATCAACGCCATCCATGGAAGCCAACCATGGACGGAGTGAACCGGTGAGAGAAAGGGCCATTGCAAGGGGTAGGAAGTAGAACGGGGCTCAAGTGAGATGAGGAGAATGTAGCATAAGGGAACTTGAATTTATAGGAAGAGTGGAGAAGACAACTTCAACTTTCAAAGAGCCTTGGGTTTCAAAAGGTGCATGTTTACCATGAGTCCTACATAGGGAAAGGCTTGGTCAAGTCCTAAAAGGTTCAAAACAGACATGCACTGGTTCAGAAATGCCATTGCATGGGTCAAACCCCAACCCCCGAGCAATCTGCCTTGGAAAACAGCAAAACTGGAATCTGTCAGGAAAGATGCCTCGCGCGGCACCTTGCCGCGTCGCACGGCATGTTGAAACTAAGGAGATCCCACGGTAAAGTGATTAAGGTACCGTGTGACAGGTTATAACCCGCACGGCACCTTGGGCGATCCGCACGGCAGGTTGAATCTGTGTTTCTGCAGTTTTTAGCAGCAACATGACAAAATGGAATCGGGGCACTATGAAGCACCAGCAACCACCAGAACACATTCTAACGGGTATTTAGGACTTCAGGGATGTTTCGTTTCAAGACAACTCCCAGGATTCGTCGTCGTGGCACAAAAACTCAATAAAATCCGTTTCTTAGGCCGTGTCAAGGTGTCAAAGTCCGTTTCAGGTCATTCCAAGCCATTCTTTCAAGTCCTACAGGTCATAATAGTCAAAAGTGACTTAGTCCAGGTTCCGGTTCGTGTCCAGGGTCAAAACTCGAAAATGTCACATATCAAAGTCAACGTCTCCCTACTTCTGAGTATGTTTCAAAGGCAAGATTGAGTTCTCGAGTCTCATGTCAAGATTCAAAGGTCGTCATTGCCCCATAATCGTGCTCTAGGATTGGATACGAAAGTGCCAATTCTCGTGTGTAGAATCAATCTCGCGAAAGGTTCATCTAGTTGCTTTCTTTGATTTCTATTCCATTGTCAATATGCTCTGATTATTAGTGTGTCGCTCATCCTCAACCTCACGTTCAGCTCAATCCCGTTGCACTACCTGGTCAATGTTTTAGTTATTCAGTTTTCTTCACAAACAAAAGAAGATTGAATGGCGTAAACAATGAAAGGACAAGATCTCTGTATATAAATCCGAAAGCATCCGTGAGTCGAAGTACAAAAGAAGTATGATCAAGATCCTATCTATCAAAGGGCAAACAGGCACCCTACAAAAAGGAGCACGCAGGCCCTATCAAAAGCACAAAACAACAGAGGAGCTCAACTCTCATCCTCGTCCTCGTCCTCCTCGGAGACCTCCTCGACCACCGGAGAGCTGCTCGCCTCTGGAGTGCCAGTCGCTCTAGGCACGGTGCCTCTTGAGGTGGCCTCCAGGTCGACGTCCGTAGGCTCGGGAGTCTCGTCCTCAGAAACGTCGATGGGCTCGTCCTCGATCCCCGCTGAGTGTCGTGCCCTCTTCGATGGCGGCTCCTCCCGAGAGCCGGCAGAAGAGACCTGTGGCACTGGTAAGCGGACGGACTTCCGCCGTAACCCCCGCAAAGCCCCTCCTCTAGCCTGCAATGGTATAGCATCCATATGTCATTTGCATCATGATCATTGTATAAGCAAAGTAAGTAGCTAAGGTTCAAGAATTTACCATCGTCCCGCCAGTGCAAGGTAGCACCTCAGGAGAGCGACCCATGGCGTACTGCCGCACCAGCTGCTCCAGGCCCATTATGGCCTCCGCCATCTCCTTCACGTACCCTGGAGGAGCCTGTAATGGAAGAAGTTAATTAGAACATGTGAGCAAACGAATTTACGAAAGAAAGGAAGTACGTTGTACCTAAGTAAGGAACTCCGGAGCCTCAGCTGTAGGGCGTGGCACCACGACCAAGCCCGGGACTCCCTGAGCGGTCATCACGTCCACTGTCCAAGAGAGGATAGGGAAGCTAGTCCCACTCGCCCGCACTTCACCGCGACCTCCGCCCATGGCCTCACGCCGCCTCTGTCATCTCTACCTCGTCTCCGCTCCCTTCTTCCTCCGACGCCTCGAGCCGCACTTTGTCTTTGCCTCCTAAGCGGCGCGTATCCCTCGTGACTTCGGCATCAAGTGGCACGCAGTACTCCCATAGTCGGCAGCCAAACTAGCACCGCCCTAGAAGAACGGCTCCAACCTGGGGTCTGGCCGTGTGAACTGCTCGATCTCTGTGCGGCCCGTCCCTCTCGCACGAGCAGGAAGTGGCCCAGGGACTCGGAAGGCGTCCAACCTCAGCGAGTGACATGACACTCGGTCACCCAAGTACCACTGCCAGCCGTAAGGGGACTCAAGAAGCACCCGTCCCCTTGAAACCTCCCTACTCTGAGCCACGTAGGGGATCCCGAAGCGGTCCCACACCTGCCAGTGAACCTGTCATCAAAGAGGAGTGATATCAAGACGTTGTTTAAATGAAAAAGGAAAGCCATGGAGCAGATATGGAAATGCATTAGTACTTGGTCAGGCCGCAGCTCGTCCAGGTAAAGCCGGATGGCTTCCAGCTTGCCTCTTCCCCTCTTCACTCCCTTGAACTCCGTTGACCAGCGTAAAGCTCGAGGGAGTATCGTGTCGTCAGGACACGTGGTCTCGGGACGGTACATCCCTATCACCTCGTACGTCCAAAGCTGTAAATCAGAGACATTGAAAGTTAGCACAAGATATTCATCGAATAGATATGATTGGAAAGCTAACTATTCATAAGAAAGGAAATGAAATATACCTCCCAGACCCTCCAGTAGCCCCCGAGGCTCACCCCTGCCCCGCGAGAAAGAGAGCCCATGAAGGCGTAGCACGTCCCCAGTGCTGCACCTCCCCAGTCAAAGCGGGCGATCTCCCCGACGTCCCTCAAGGCCGGGAGAAGTGAAAGGTGTACTCGGTTGCGCCTGTTGGGAAACAGGGACGCACCAAGCAGGTATAGCAGAAAACACCTCGCCATCTGCTCCTCCTCCACCCTGTCAGTCGGGAGCCTCTCTGTCCAAAACCTGAGAAGCTGAGCATACTTCGCATCGTCTCCCTCTGCCCTCAGCTCGTACCCCAGCATCGCCCGCTGGAACACCGCCTGCCTCCCCGTGGCAGCGTCAAAAGGGATAGGGTCACCTCCAACCCTGAGACCAGTGATCGCCGCGAAGTCCAACGGCGTCACGGTCAGCTCGCCAAAGGAGAAGTGGAGGGTGTTCGTCGTGTCCCACCACCTCTCAGCCAGAGCCCTCACCACCGGGCGGTCATTGCACACGCCCCTAGCCAGTACCCCACCAAACTCCCCGAAGCCCACCTGCCTCACTATCTCCTACACAACCTCGGGCAACCTCTCCCAGAATGTCGGCACAGCCGCCGAGCCTCCGTAAAACAGCAAATATTCAGCAAACAGACATGGCCTGCAATACAGTGGTATATTTGGATACAAAGGAATTGAAATACGATGTATTGGAATTATACCTCGTCCCGCCGCAAAGAAAGGTGCTGCTGAGGGTCCCTCAGAACAAGAGCCTCGTCGTATGTCGGCCTCCTCGGTGTGTAAGGGTCAAAATGTGAGGGCACCACCACGTCCTGAAAGGGCACATAAGTCACCCCGTCGTAGGCTCCTCGCCCCTCCAAGGCTAGCGTCGCCTCAGCCACCACAGCAGTGCGAGGAGCCATCACCCCTCCAGCCTCCTCGTCAGCTCGCCTCTCCTCAGCCCCAGGCTCTCTGGCACCCCCAGTCCTAACCTCGGCCTCCAGCACCCCCAGGAAACCCTCGCACTATCTCCAGCACGTCCTCCATGGACGCCGTCGCTAAGTAGTCGCCCACGCCTATATGGCATGACGACCCTGCACCTGTACCGCTGCCCACAAACATGGGCGGGGTGTCCTCCATCATCGGCTCCACCACCGGCTCGCCCTCGACGATAGGGGCCTTCCCCAAGTCAGTCTAAGGCTCTCTCACAGGAGAGGCCTCTGTCTCCTCTACTGCCCCGTCCAAACCGCCACCACTGGGACCCTCCGTGGTCCTCTCCCCCACGCCCGCCATCACCTCCAACCGGCTCGAAGCCTCAGTGTCGCCCCTCGACTCCACCGCACCCGGAGTCTCCGTCTCCTGACCATACCCAGCCAGCACTACACCACCACCATCACTACAGACCACTGTAGCGGCCGGAGGCTTGACTCCCTCGGCCAATGCCGCTTGGTCCAAGGTCCCCATGGCCTCCGGAATGCCCTCGGCCGTCGTAACACTCTCCGGGACGATCGGAGGTGGTGTAGTCTCGACCTGGGATGGTGTACCGTCATCGGGCATGTCACTCCGCTCCATGATCACAATATGTGAGAGGAGAGAGTAACTGAGAGAGAGAGTGATCGAGAGAGAGAGCAGACGAGAGAGAGAGAGTGACCGAGAGAGAGATGATCGAGAGAGAGAGACATGGGAGAGAGAGAGGGATAGCAGAGAACAGAGAGAGAGAGGGAAATTCGAACGTGCGAGGTGTACTGTGTACACCTCGCGTATTTATATATCCCCCGAACCGGTTCGCTTGAAGATCAACTCTGGACCGGGTTCACAGCTAGAATAGCCGCATGGCACCTTAGCATAGGCGCACGGCACGTCGAATGAACAGGCAGTACTTTTAGTCCGAGGTCCCGTGCGTCCCAAAAACATCTGCGCACGGTGTGTTATTTCGGTTGTTTTGCTTTTTGAAGACAGTTTGTGGCAGACTGTGTTTGATTCGTTTAGATTCGTATGAGATAAGAAGTTTGAATGCGGAAGAATGGAAGAAGAAAGGGACTTTTTCATTAAATAAAAACCCGGGGTTTCTCCCGGGGATCTTGGCATTACATTTTTAAAAAAAAAAAACAAACAAACAAAAGAAAAACAAGACAGTGGGCCTACTGGCCTTCTTCCTCCTCCTTCTTCCTCCTCTCCTCTAGCCCCCGTCTCAATCGCTCGCCCCGTCCGAACGGTCGTCCGAACCGTTCGGATTCCTCTCGGAATCCTCCACAGTGTCGTCAGACCCGCGCTCCGGTACAAACTCGGGGTCATGCTTGTCATCCAGTTGGTCAAATGCAAAGTCCTGCAGGTTGGAGACGGCACGGCGAAGGGTACGGATGGTGGTAATCAATCGCGCGATTTGCTCGTTGAGCTGTTCGATTTCCCCCCGGAAAAAGGCCATTTTGGCCTCGAGAGACGCCACCCGTTCGGACAAGTCGTTGCCTGCCATGTCGAAAGCAGTTTGCTCAAAGTGTATAAGAAGAATTCCAAGAGGCTTGAGGAGTTTTGATTGTAATGCATAGATTGAGGCACCCGCTACCCTTTTAAAGAGGCCCCGGCCGGCGAAAGGGCACGCCTGAATTAAATGGCGCCCTTAAGCCTGTCAACTGTTCTCGGAAATCGAAAGGGTGCTTAGAAGAACGAGGTGCCGCGCGCCTCTGACCTTACCCGCACGACACCCTGGCTTCAGGAGGTTTAATGCTTTTCTCGAAAATTGATCCAACCAGCCACTAAAATCCTCTTGGAAACTCAATCCCCAGCCGTTTTAACCCCTAGAATGTTGTGCATCAGTTAGAGCGCCATTTAATCCTTCGGGAATTGGCCGTATTTGTCTTTTCCTTGGTATCCGTCCTCCGGGACTTGCCGTGACCAGTCTTCGGATTTTTAGTCTGACGTTTTTAGCTCGACATATTTTACCCAGCAGGTCAAAAATTCAAAAATTCAATTTTTGCCTCCCGAGGGCTCGTTTCAAAAATTCAAAATTCAATTTTCGCCTTCCGAGGGCTCGTCTCAAAAATTCAAAATTCAATTTTCGCCTCCCGAGGGCTCGTCTCAAAAATTCGATTTTCGCCTCCTGAGGGCTCGTCTCATTTTTTCGTCTCTGGAGCCACGGTGTAACGGACCTAACGTCTCTTCATCTCTCAAGCCACGGTCTAATGGACCTAACGTCTCTTCTCGCCTCGATTTTTCGCCTCCCGAAGGCTCGTCTCGATTTTCGCCTCTCGAGGGCTCGTCTCAAGTTTTTCGCGATATTTGCATAACACCCGACACTATAAGCACTTCATTGTTGCCTCTGCACAGTTTTGGCCTCCAGGACTTGTTTTCTCGCATTGCATTGTCCCAATTGAACTACGCTGGTCTGATCCCTACAACGGGGTACGTAGGCAGCTCCCCGAGCGCGACCACCATCGTTACTTACTTGCATACAGAAGCTTTAGTTCCCAGAGGTACAATCAACTCTTTCAATCTGACACTAAAAACCCCCCAAGAAGGCTTTTACTGACCTAACTTGTAATTCTTTCAGGTTGTAGACACCCCAATCTGGATCTTGGAGAGTCTTTGTCCACCCCGATGATGAAACAGAGGAAACGGTACCTTTTGCGAGCTTGAAAAAGGATCTCCCTGAGCCCAAATACCCAAAACCCAAATAACCTGACAGGCCCAGATAGAGCCCAGACAAAGCCCAAAAGACTCTGGACCGAAGGAAGAGGTACCGTGCGGATTGGCACTGGAGCGCACGACACCTTGGAAATTCAAGGGACCGTGCGCGGCAAAACTGAGCCGCACGGCACCTTGAGCAAAAAGGCTGACTGGCTCAGAAAGCTGTCGGCCACGCCAGTTTGAGCCACAGCTGATGACTGGCTCAGCCGAAAATGCACTTCTGGCCCGCCCAGAAAATACCTCCACCACTTGAAATTCAAAATCCTTGGCCTTTGCCTATAAATTGACCCCTCCACTCAAGGAGAGGGGGCCCTTCTTTGGAGTCCCTCTTGGCCTTTCTTTTGGCTTCCTTTGCTTTGGGCATTCTTACTCCATTAGCTTTCTCTCTCTAGTTTTCATACCCACTTTCTTTATTTCCATGTCCATTTCCAAGTCTTGAAGAATGCCATTCCCAAAAGACATTCTTTAAGTGCTTCCACTCACTCCCTCCTCATCATTGAAGTTGATCTCTCATCAACTTCAAAGCCCCCACATCCAAAATCTGTATCCTCTGTTCACTGTTTCTGTTGCTTTTAAAATAAGACCATATCTATAAGATAATCCCAAAAGATCAAATCTGTCAAAAACCATTTTAAAAACCTTGTTTTGCGAAAGATAACATCTTTGGGATGATCTGACTATTACGAGGCTTCTGATGAGTTTTCCAAGACACATACAGAGATAGAAATAAGCTAGATGATGTATTGAAAGTCCGCAACAGTCTGACAGCAGAGCAGCTACCCCGCACGGCGTGTTGAGGTGCCGCGCGCGGCAGCTCAAGGTGCCGTGAACAGTACGGCTGAGGTCCAGACAGTTTGATAATTGTTTATTTCTTTTGTTCATATCATTTTACCACTACTGCACAGATAGCACCACATGCACGTCAACGTGATATATTCCCCATGTCCCTTCCCCGCTATGTGCTCTTATTAAAGAACTTAATCTTTCAAATGATACTTGAAGATTTCCCCTTTTGAAAACACTAACTAGAGACCGGTTTTACCGGGCGAGTGGGGTGCTTTTTAAAGAAAAACCTTCCCCATTCGTAAAGTGGCTCCCGAACCCAAAATCTCAACGTTTTCGCTAGACCAAAAGCCTTTTCCAAACGACTCCTCGGTTTCTCGGACGATCCATCTCAAAAATTCGGGTGGCGACTCTTTCGAAGAAGGGCATGGGAGCCCACACAGGTCGAGGGAAAGACACGTCGAAGGCCATTGTCTATGAAAGAAAGGAGAAAGCTGTTAAGAAGAGTAAGACACTGGACGAGCTTACTCTCCCTGATCAGGTATACTACATATGTTTTCTGTATATCTCAATTTATACATGTATGATTGCTAACACTTCTCACAGCTCCAAGGGTCATCATCCGAGTTGCCCATCATTTCTCACCAAGAGGCCTCAGACATCATGCCTACTCAAGAGATCCGTACTCATCAAGACTCTGCCAAAGTGAGTTTTGATATAACAACTCTACTGTAGTGAGTCTTGACGCAACAACTTTATTGATGTCCCTTGCTGAATCCATCCCACCTACTCCTTTCAAGGTTAGAATGGATTATTTAATGCTATCGTACATTGACGGTTACATTAAACCTAACACTAATGTTGGATTCCCACAGGAATTTCCAATTTCCGTTACACTACCTAGGCCTAAGAGTGTAGTGGCCAGCCAGTTGAAGGTTACTGAGCCATTGAGAGTTCAAGGTCCCCTTCCATATCCCTTATCGGTTTTGGAACAGGGTTCTTCTTCACTTCCCTCCACTCCTACTTTGCCAGTCTGCTTCAAGAAGCAAGGCCCTGATACTCCTATGTCTTCAAAGGATCAGGTATTTTTGAATCTAAACACCTCTTTGAGTGTTTCAGCCGTTCGATTTATTTATCCCCTTTCCTATTGTGATTCAGGTGGATAATATTGCTACTGACATGGAAGTGATTCCATCTATGGAACTCGGTTCATCACCATCTTCTGATGAACACTCTTTCCCTTCGAGTGACCTTCCCATAGTGGTTTTTGACATACCCTTTTTCAGATACCAGTTGGGATTATTCTGTGACAGCATTGCTGACCCCATTTCCCCCATTTCTTCTGATCCATTGGAAAACCTAGAACGACTTCTGAATCCATTGACACTTCCTAGTTCTCCAACTTTTAGAATTAAACATGTTCCCACGGGAGATGAGATTCGGATGTTAAAGCACCACTTAAAAGCTCTACATCGCCTAGAGCTCCCTGCTCTCCTCGAACATGGTTTAATTCATCACTTCGAAGTGTGCTACCAAGCTTTGTTTCTTTTGAATGAGCTCCCTTCGTCCACTAGATCCATTCTCCAAGAAAACCTCAATCAATTTGGTAAATTGGTTGCTCACAACCTCTAAGATTGCCTCTTAGAGCTACAGCCTCTAAGATTGCCTCTTAGCTTTCATTGCATCAGGCTCGAAAGGACAAGTTTGCAGAACTTAGCAAGAGAAAGGCAAGGCTAGAAGAAGAACTGCAAAAGGTCACAGACGAACTCCACGAGATTGCTGCTGAAACCCAGTCACTAAAAAATGAAACTTCGAAGGGCGAACAGACATTGCCACAGCTCATTCCCTCGCTTCGAGCCGTTCAACAGAAAAAAGCTGTCCAAGCCTCGCTATTAGACACTAATGTTCATTCCCTTCGAGAAATAATGTCCAATATGGGTCTTGTAATTACCCCACACTTGTAATACATATTTTGTTTTTTTATGCTTAATCATTCTCATATAGTAACTCTTTAACCCAATTACTGGATAGTTATCAATGCATCAATGGATAAGTATCACAATGCATTAACTTGGGATAACTTGATAACACTCCTTATCTACCTCCCCTGAAAATATAAAATGGCCAACTCCCCCTTTTACCGTTATAAATAGGGGCTTTTAAGCAAGGGAACTCACAAATCTTCTCAACTTCTGGTGTCTTTTCTCTCGATCTCAAAATTTCCCCCAGCTTGAGTTACTTGGTTGGGATCTCAAAACTCAACCCAGAAAGTGAGAATCATGATACGACCACCAGATTTAATGAAGCATAGCTTCGAAATATAGCCACATCAGTTCTCATGATGCTTTCCTCTTGGGTTACGGCTCCTAGGTATAGACACATCAGCTCTCATGACGGATTCTCGTCAGGCTGTGACTTCGAGGACCAAAGAATCTAACTAGATGGTCTCGGAGTACGTCTACCTACCCATGGAGCTTTGATCAAGTTTTTGTATCTCAGTTGGTGGAGACCCACTCTGGGACTGCTGGGATACTTCTATGCTTAATTAGGGTTTTCTTTTCTATTTCGTAGATGGACACAATGAATGTAATTTTCCTCATGAATGTAATGATCAGAGAAAAATTCCTATTATTGTAACCCTGTCTAGTTTCATGGCACGACCACTAGGTCAAATATGGATTTATTGTTGGTTTCGAAGCCTATATGTGCTAAAACCAATTAATATCGAATGAATTTATAATTGGTTGTAACAAACGGAAATCTTCCTAAAAAGTATACTTTCCGTTGTTATATTCATTCTGATGCCCCGATTGGCATTCAAATTACAAATTCATCACTTTGAAAAAGGAAAAAAACCCTTTACAATATACAAAACAGGTTTAGTGACTGGCCCTAAAAACCCAAATAGATGCTTCGCGATACGATAACTTTGGACCTCACGTACGACTCACTCTCAAAGGACCTCCAACAGTCTCCTCGTTAGCTGTATCACTTATTACTACGACTGATGGCGGCTATCTCTCTTAAACGTTTCGCTCTTCGAGAATTTTACACCTGCCCTTTATTTAATACCCATAATAATTGTAAGGAAATACGCTAATGTATCTGGGATTATAAATATATGCCCAGAGTTGTTGACATCTATCCCCTCCTCTCTTTACTACATTCACTGCTGTCTGTCGAATTCACTATGGCCTCCAACCCACAAGCCCCCCAACTTGCTGAACTCGTGGAGGAGCTCGCCAGAAGGATGGCACAACTTATAGAAGAGCTCAAGAAGGACCAACAAACTGAGCTTCAAGCACTTCGAAGTGAGATCAATCAGCTTCGGGCTCAGTTGGTGGACGTGGAGACATCTTCATGTCTTTACTTGGCCAGGACCTGGGACGATCTCACCAACGTCCTCACAGCTCACGAGGCCAAAAGTCCTCCGGAGGGTGGGTCCTCATAAGGACTCACCTTTGGGACTATGAGGGTTACCAAGAAACCCTCATTTTGGTTTCTGGGCCATGGACTGGCCGTTTTTTTTTTTTTTTTAGAGATCATGGTAGATCTTTCTTTCTTTTTTTGTTTCAGATCCACTTGGGTCTGTTCTTTTCTTTAAAAACCCCCCTGGGTTTTTCTTTTGTAATGGCACCTATTTGGGTGCTTTTATGGGTGAATAAAAACTTTTGTTATCAGGGTGTTGTAACTTACTTGCCCTAGCTGTTAACAAACATTTCAAAGCAGCTGTGAGCCAAGATCGAATAGGTAACCATGAGCGAAAATCTTTCCTCCTGACTACCTCTCTTCCCATTTACCCTTCGAACATCGTGGCACATAAAAAGTTAACGACCACAACAAGATAAACATCTGAAGAAAACTACCCCCCGAGCTGGGTCCATCTCTTCGAAGACAACTGTCTTCTATGAAACGACTCCCATATGGAAGGGACATAGGACTTTAAATGTTTCCCGTTTATCTTTTTTCGATGGACATAACCATTCAAATTCCTCAAATGATAGGCTCCTCCTTTCAAGACCCTATGAATTTGGAAAGGTCCATCCCAAGCTGGAGCCCATTTGCCTAATCCATCCATCCTGACCCTTCGATCTCTGATGGTTAAGATTACCTTCCATACGAGGTCACCTTCATCAAAGCTTCGAAGAGCTACCCTTTCGTTGTAACTTCTGGCCACTCTTGCCTTTTGCAGCATGATTTGATTTAACGCCTGTACTCTGGCTTCATCGATATCCTCAAGCTCCATATGCATGGCTTGGTGATATGACTGAGTGTCTAAGTCATTTTGGAATGCTACCCTTTGAGATTTCACAGTGATTTCCCTGGGTAGGACTGCATCGTGCCCATAAGTCAAAGCAAAAGGAGTAGTACCCGTACTGGTTCTTTTCGTATTCCTATAAGCCCATAATGTGTCCAATAACAACTCATACCAAGTTTCTGGGTTTTTATCCACCATTCTTTGGATCCCCTTTTTGATAATCTTGTCGGTTGATTCTGCTTGGCCATTTTATTGGACATAATATGTGCTAGTATACATCAAAGAAATTCCATGGTTATTAGCAAAAGCTTTAACCAACTTCCCTTCGAATATGGAACCGTTATCCACTGTTATAGTTTGAGGGCTTCCAAATCTATACATGATCCCTTTTATAAAATCAATAACGTGAGTTTGCTTAACTTCCTCATAAGCCTGAGCTTCCACCCACTTAATGAAATAATCAGTTGCAACCAAAATGAACTTGTGGTTTTCTGATGAAGGGGGATAAATCAACCCAATCATGTCCATAGCCCATCCTATAAAAGGCCATGGTTTTATGACATATTGTAAATCTGTAACTGGTAAATGTTTGAGTGGCCCTGTTCATTGGCATGCTTGACATCCCTTGGCATAATCGATGCAGTCTTTAAGAATAGTGGGCCAATAATACCCATATCTCCTTATCAACCATCTCATCTTTATGCCAGCTTGATGGGCTCCACAAATTCCTTCATGGACCTCGGCCATTACCTTGAAAGCATTCACCTTGCTCAAACATTTCAAAAGGAGACCATCCATCCCTCTTTTGAATAACTCATTATTATACATAATGTAATTCAGTGCTTTCAACCTAGTTGCTTTGTCTGACACAACATCTGGTTTGGTTAAATAATCGATGAGTACTTGCCTCCAATCCTCGTTCTGATTAGGAGGAAGATTCACTTCTAACACTTCGAAATCAGTCAACCTAGTGCTTAACATAGGTAAAGATTTCCTTAGGGTTAACTGACAGAACTCTTTTTCATTTTCTGACAAAACCTTATATCCTGATGCCTTTCGAGCTATCTCATCAGCTTCCTCATTGAAAAATCTAGGGATGTAAGTTAAAGTAATCATGAAAAATTGGCCAATCAGCCTCTTAGCATGTTGGTAATACAGTACTAAAGCTGGACTAATACAACGAAACTGTCCATTCAGCTGAGCAGCATTTACTCTTAATCTGAGTAAGATCTCTAATCCTATGATTAAAGCTTCGTATTCTGCTTGATTATTCGAACACTGTCCCTCATTGAGTCGAAATCCATATTTGGTTTTCAAACCTTGAGGGGACTTCAAAATTATGCCTACTCCAGCCATCCGAGCAGTTCTTGACCCATCAAACCATAACTTCCATGGTTTAATCTCAACCGTACTGGCTTCCAGAGATTCAGGCATTTCTATTTCACTAGGGTGGTCAGCCAAAAAGTTGGCCAACGCCTGTCCCTTTGCTGATTTCTGAGGTATATACTTGAGACAAAACTCAATCAAAGATACTATCCATTTCCCAATCTTCCCACTAAGCACTGGCTTCGAAAGCATGTGCTTAATTACATCAGTTTGAGAAATGACATAAGTCACTCTAGGCAGCATATAATGCCTGAGTTTCTTGGAAGCATAAAATAAAGCTAAACATAATTCTTCTACTGCAGCATATTTACATTCACAGGAATTTAAAAACCTACTAAGATAATAGACTGCTCTCTCCTTGCCATCCTCATTGTCTTGTGCTAACAAGGCTCCTATTGAGTCGTGAGTTGCTGCCAAGTACAGCTTCACTGGTTTCCCTCTAATTGGCGGCATCAACACTGGTGGATTGGCTAGGTATCTTGAATTCCTCTCCCTCCTTCAATTTCAACAAAGGAGAGAAAATTTTAGTCTTTCTTATGGTGTTAGATATAAATCTACGAAGGAAATTTAATTGACCAAGAAACCTTTGCAATTCCTTCTTGTTCGAAGGTGGTTTGGCTTCAATAATAGCCCTTGCTTTGTTCTTATCAACCTGTATCCCCTTTTTGTGGACTAAGTAACCCAGAAATTTACCAGTTGATACTCCAAAAGTACATTTTTCTGGATTTAACTTCAATTGGTAAAGTTTCAGTTGTTGAAATGTCCTTTCTAAATGTTGCAAATGATCACCATCAGAATCTGACTTGACAATGATATCGTCTATGTAACATTCTAGAAAGCCTCCTACCAAATCATGGAAAATGGTATTCATAGCTCTTTGGTATGTAGCACCAGCATTTTTTAACCCAAATGGCACCTTGACCCATTCAAAAATGCCAATGTTGTCAGGGCAAGCAAATGCTGTCTTATGTACATCCTGTTCTGCTATGTAGATTTGGTTATATCCTGAATGCCCATCTAATATGGATAACATCTTGTGTCCAGCCGAGCCGTCTACAAGCATGTCCATATTAGGCATAGGATATTCATCCTTAGGAGTTGCAGTATTTATATTTCGAAAATCAATACAGATTCTGATACTTCCATTCTTTTTAGGAACTAGAACTACATTAGATAGCCATTCGACATACCTGGCTATTCTAATGAAACCGGCATCCAGAAGTCTCTGAATCTCTTTTTTGACTCCTGCAATAGTCTCTGGACTCATCTTCCTGGTTGGTTGCTTCACAAGTTTAAATTGTGGCTTGATAGGTAGCCTATGCTCCACCAATTTCCTGTCCAATCCAGGCAGTTCCTTGTAACTCCATGCAAAGCATTCTTGATTTGCTTTTAGCAGTGCTATTAACTTAGCCCTCATCTCTGATTCGAGCTGCTTGTTAATAAACACTGGGTTGGGGTTTTCCTCATCTCCCAATTTACTTCCTCCAGAAGATCTTGGGCTTCAAACTATTCTTGAGACGTTGGATGGTCTTCCTCCTTGTGGGGCTTACTATCTCGCAGAACGTCCTCCCACATATTGTCTTCTAGGATCTTCTGCTCGATCCCCAAAGCAACATATCTTACTAAAGCCAATGAGTTGGCCTCTTTTTCCACCTCTTCCTTGCACTTACATCCAAGCAGCATCATCTTTTTTGGTGTCTGATTCATAATCAACAGCTTGTTTCAGCTTCGACTTCAGCTCTGCCAATTCTCCCAATTCCATCTCGTTGGTTGGGCAGGTGGCTGCTTGGAGTAGTTCACTCAAAGGAACTACATCTGATTTGTACATTTCTGCTTTAGCAAAATTTGCTGTGGCACTAAATGGATGTGGATCAGCTTTGACTCCTTCAACACCCACTTCTTTGCCTTTATCATACTTAACAATCATCAATTCCTGGTACAAGGAAGAAGGAATACATCCATTAACATGAATCCAATCTCTTCCTAATAAAGCATTATATTTAGCATATGTGTCCACCACAAAGAAAGCAGTGTCTGTTTCAATTCCACCTACTGCCAGTCTAATGGAGATTATACCCCTGGCATATTGGCTCTCTCCTGTGAATCCTGCAATGGAGGTGCTGGTTGGAATCAATTTTGCTTTTCCTTTTCCTAACTTTTTCAGGGTTTGGAAAGGCAAATAATTCACTGCGGCCCCATTATCCACCAAGATTCTATTGAGTGGGATTCCATCAAAGTGTGCAGTAATATATAGTGGACGAAAATGTTGTCGCATAGCATTGGTAGGTAATTTAAATGGATATGAAAGCTCAACATAATTTAAATCTATTACCAATGGGTACTCGATGTCAGACATGGAATCTGGTACAAAACAAGCGCTTTCATTTGAGCTTACCTCCAAACTCTCTTGATTTGTCTCAATTTCACATACCAGATTCTCACCCATCTCGTCCTGGGCCATTTCCTCTAGATCGCAATCATTACATATGATGTTCAGCTCTTCATCACTGTGTATTTCTTCAGAGATGTCTGCTTTGACCAACCAGGCATTACTTTCATCTTCGGAAGCCTGGCCAATCTTAAAGGAATCCATCGAACATGGGTAAACCATATTGACTTGGACCTTTGGCTGGCTTCCAAACTGGATGCTGGCTGCTTCTTTGGTTAGGTTGGCTGTCGTCTCTTCTTTCATCATCTCTTTGGACTCAACCTCCTGTGTTGATACTTCCATGGGAGAAGAGCTTCCTTCTACCCCTTCTTGTTCCACCAACTTGGCTTCTAGCAACCCAGACTGGTAGCTAGCCAATGAATTGGGGGAGGGTACATCGAAGTCTTCTTCGAGCATTGCTGAAACTACTTTCTGCAAAGTTTCTCCCTCTCGATACTGGATTCGAAACTCTTCTGGATCCCTTTGAGCCCTGTTGAACCATGGATTAGGCCTTGCTCCCCTTCTAGATTCCTCTCCAGTTGAGGATTCTCCCAATTGAAAGAGTGAATACTTCCTTTTCTGTGTTCTTGAGAGCAAAGGAACCATCTGTGGGATTTTGGACTTGGGATCTCTTATCAACACTCAATTTCCAGAGTTTGAGCTTGGCGGTTTAAAGGTCTTGTTTCCACCTTTGGTTGGATTCTTATATCCTTGAACAGATCAGGCTTAACCTGCTTCAGAAACCAATCAGGGACGCCTTTTACCAAAGTAAACTCGTCTTGCTTAGCTTCTTCTCGTACTTCTGGAGTCTGGCCAATATTGGCCTTCTTTAGAGGAGGTGCTTCCCTTTTCTGAGCATAAGGGACTGTATTTGAAGGCATATCCCTCTTCGAAGCCAACCAAGGCTTACTCTCATTTGGTCTTGCTGGTGCTGGTGCTGGAGCAATTCGTTTCATTCCTTGCTCTTTAGGAAACAAACTGACTCCCTTTCTGTCCAGATCCTTGAAAACCAAATAATTGGCTCTGCATCCCACACATAAGCACTCTCAGAACGAGGCTTCGAGCATGGGCAGATGGTTAGTTCCTGAATTTTGTGAAGGAAAACCAGCATTGCTCGATCTATAATGGTTCTGCCTCAGTCCCATGCTTCGAGGGTGGCCGGTATATGGCTTCCACCTTGCAGGCTGAACTGAAGTCATATTCACTGGTGCTTCCTTGTCTTGCCAATATTTCTTGACAGCACGAGCCAATGAAGTTGGAATGTTGGTGTTCACTTCTTCGATCTTTGGAAAAGGTGTGGCATCCATTCCCATAGCCTTTTCAGGGAACTTGATCCTTCCTCTCTTGATTTGTTCCTGAATTCTGTCACGAAAAACATTGCAAGACTTAGTTGAATGAGACCAAGAATTATGCCATTTACAATATGTTTTTCCATGCTTTTCTTCTGCACTTGGTAATTTAACTTCTGAAGCCAGCTTAATGATTTTCTTCTTTAACAGATAATCAAAGATTTCATCAGCTTTCGATACATCAAAAGAATAAATTTTAGAAATTTCCTTCTGCTTGAATTTCTGTCCTATGGTAACATGTTTCTGGATTAAAGGCTCACAAACACAAGGATCATGCTCTATAATTTCTGCAGCATCTATCTCATAGTTGGGATCTCTATAATACGTAGAGTAAGAAGAATTGTGTCTATCAGTATCTTCTTCCAACAATGATTCATATCTAGTAACTTTGTAGGTGAGATCTGCAAAGTCTCTAAACTATGTGGAATCGAACCTCTTTCGAAGTTCCCTTTCCAAACCATCTTGTGCTAACCTCACGAATTTTGCCTCTGGCAGTTGGAGTTTGCACTTGGTCCTGGCTCTTTTAAACCTAGGTATGAAGTCTGCTATCCTTTCATCTGGTTTCTGCCTTAACCTAGCCAAGTCTGCCATAGAGACTTCAGGTTTTGCATGGAAGAATTGTGCATGAAACACCTCTTCCATCTGAAACCAATTGGTTATTGATCCTGGTGGTAAATTAGTATACCAAGCAAAAGCTGGCCCAGACAAAGAATTTGGAAATAGCTTCAACTTCACAAAGCCATTTTGAGCCAGGTTCTTACATTGGGCAGAAAATCTAGCAATGTGTTCTACAGAAGACTGTCTTCCATCCCCATAGAACAAAGTAAAATCTGGGATTTTAAATTCTCTAGGAATTTGAAACGTTGTGTCTATCCACTCTGGATATGGTTTTGTATAGATCTGAGGTTGTACCCTCCGAGTTCGAGGTCCACAAACCTCTTGTATGAGGCCCATAACTTGGTCTCTTAACACTGGGTTGTCTACGAGGAGATTCTGCCCTTGATTTGCTACAGGCTGATCTTGCCCTACCAAATCATCTTCATAGACCCCACTAAAATTCCTTTGGTTTTCCCTGGGGAGCCTCCCATATGGTGGCTGCTGCATCCTCTCGGGCGCAACATGGACCTGTGTGTACCTAGGGTTTTTCTCTCGAGAGGTGGGGAAAGGGTCTCTAGCAACTGGCAACTCTTGACGAGAGTCTTGTGGATTAACATCCCTTCTTTCTGGTCTATACCCTTGCTCCAACTCTATGTCATCCCCCCATCTCCCTGGAGTAGGTTCGAAGAGAGGATTGACACTTTGTCTATTCCCAGAATTTCCTGGGACTCCAATAGCAATACCATGAGACTGCTTCGGCTTCGTTGGCTTCACTGGCTCATACCAAGCTTGTGGTATTTGCTCAGGGTACATTTTCTCTTTTCCTGGTCTAGACTTCACCTTACCCTGTCCAATATCCTCTCCAAGCCTTCCTTCGAAGGGATTTTGGTGAGTGCTAGAGTTAGCTTGGTTGTTTAGTCCAATATTCATTGGACTGTTTCTTGCTAACTCTGGATTAGGTAGTCTAGTTTTTATGCTTTTGATCATGGCTCTTTGAGTTTGAGCCATCTCTCTGAAAGCTATCATCATTTCTCTAAACATCTCATCCTTATCGTGGTCTTTACCACTAGCCTGCCCCTCTTGGAAATTTGGAGGCACATGATAAGGAGGTATCTCATAAGCAGGCTCCTTCTGCAGAGGCTCTTCCATTTCTAAAGCCAAGGGCTGAAAAGCTAGGCTAACAGGCGTACCTGGTTTTGCAGCCTGTTCTGGCTCAGCTTGTTCTTCTGGCTCCAAAGCACCAATAGGTGTCCCTATTTGTTTCCTAAGCCTTAGAATTTTGACACTTTCGGGTCCCACCGGGCGTGCCAAAAATTGTTTGGAGATGAATTAGCTCAATCAAATGGCAAATAATTGTGTGCGGGCGTGCCAAAAAAGAACTAATTTCACAAAAGAAATTATTCTTTTCAAAGTGATTTGAAACAACTAATTTATATCAGGCAACTGTGTTATCTGTTCAATTACCTCAATTAAGAGGATTTTTCCTTAAAGTATCAACCAAGACAAAAGAACTGGTTTTCCTCAAATAAAAAACGATGATTGAACACAAACGAACATGAATCTAATCAAAGGTAGGTTTGTATACAAACACTCTTGAGATTTTACTAAAACCAATGTAAAAATATAAACACACTGAATTTAATCAAAAGCGAGCTTATAAATAATTCAGAGGATCGAACACAAATAAACCTGAATCTAATCGAAGGCAAATTTGTGCACAAACACTCTCGAGATTTTCTAAGACTAATGCAGAAATATAAGCGCACTGAATTTAATCAAAGAGAGCTTATAAACGATTAATCTTTGGTAAGGAAAAGACTGAAAGAAATAAGAACTTGAATTTAATCAAAAGTAGTCTTACATGCAAACAAGCCTTCAACTTACACATTAAACTAAACTAAGTCCTAAACTATGATAAATCTCTGAGCAATCATATTGAGTATGAGTTGTCAGATGATGAGATTTTTGTCGGGGTTCCTATGTTCAACTTCTTCTTCTATTTATAGACGGTGAGCTTGCCTTCGAACTCCACGTCCTCAACTGCTTCCCACGTTCTACTGCGAACTGATCATGATCCTTCACAAACGGTTGAGTGGAGCCTTCGAACGGTTACATGGATTAATTTCCTCAAAATTCTTCTCTCTCCAAGTTTGTTATATTTGATCATGGCTGCCTTCTGAATCGTGGGTTTCCTGTTTTTATGCAACATGAGTTAGTGCAACACGATTATCTCCTCTGAATGATTCCCTGCTTAATTTCCCATGAGACGAAACATTAATCACCATTGGATGGGTTTTAATAAGTAATCAAAGGCTAAACCTAACTACCGTTTTAATTACCCTTAATTGAGGCCCAAACGCTGCCGTTTCTCATCAAAACGATACCGTTTAGTACTAAAATAATATTGCCATTAACCCTATGATGCCCTGTATCTCGGGCCAGAATGGGATATGTTCCGATAGGCCAAAGCATTGTTTGATGCCACATGTAATTTTTTCATTGGGTGGCGTATTTTAGGATGTAAATAGCTGCCTCCAAACCAAAGCCTTCGCGCTCTGATAATCATGCAGCCACTCCTGCACCACCTCAGCAGGCACCTGTGAAAGCAAATCGAATATTTCAAGCATTGAAAATACCAGGTACAAACAGGGAAACAAGTTCAGAAAAAGGATGACTCCTGTGAAACCCCAGCTGGCAATGTATAAAGCTGGGTTGTGCAAGGAGTAAGGGCCAGGTGCTCCTCTTCCCCATCATCAGAATGGAAGGAGATAAAAGAAGGGGCCCGCGGCCAAACAGGAGCAACATGAGGAGCTGCAACAGCTGGAGCCAAGAAAAGACGGCAATACTCCATGTAGTCACCCGCCTGGAGAAGCAAGCCTGCCCAATCTCTGATCCGAACATTCTTCAAATCTTCCTTAGACATCGAGGAAGTAGACCTCATCGATGCTGGAGGAGGAGGAGGAACGAATTGAAGTGCCTCAGCACGTGGGTGCCACTGGCTAGCTACCTGATCTCCTAAGTACCAGGCTCGACAAAAGGGACCCTCAAGCAAGCTACGAGTACGATCCAAAACTCTGAAGCGCGCAAGAGGGGCATCCTCTGGTACACCACCCCAATGGTCAAACCGTACCTACAAAACAAGGTCAAATCAGCCACAATACAAAGATATGGAAATCTAAAGACAAGGAATACAAAGGGAGAAGAAAGGTACCTGATCGACCGTCAATCAATCCAAAACTCGTCGCCACTCAGGAAGGCTCAAAACAGGCGACCTCGACTTCCGCTGCCTTGCCAGCCATTGCTCGTAGCAAGGTATAGAGTTCGCATCTCCATGCCTAGTCTCAGGGGGAAACTGGAGAAGGTGCTCAAAAGCCCAAAGCTAAAAAGCAGATTTAAGTTCAATACTCGGAGAAGTTAAAGCAGGGAAGGAAATAGAAGGAAAAGATATGTACCTCAAGCACCCGGTAGAGCCCGCCAAGGATGGGACTCTTGTCCCGAGAACAAGCTCCAAGATTGCCATACAAGGTGGCCAAAGCAGACGACCCCCAATCGAAATCCCTAACAATCTCCAAGTGCTGCAAAGGGGCCAGAAACTGCGTATGCACCGAACCATCCTTGTTGGCAACAACGTTTGCCCAAGGAGGTAGAGAAGGAAAGCCCGCATCAGTTGCTCGACACTCACCTGGGTCAGAACATCAGTCTTCATGAACGTCTTGCTGAGCCAAGAGATATCAATGTGACCGCGTGAATGAAGAGGAGGCACTTTGCCCAAGAACCACTTCAGAGCCCCTGTCCGCTCCCAAAGCCTGGGATCAACCCAAAGAGGAACCCCGCCTACCCGCAAACCAGTCAGCAAAGAGAAGTCACCCGGCGTGATGGTCATCTCGCTAGCAGAAGGGAGGTGGAATGTATTGGTGGTATCCCACCATCTCTCAACTAGCGAGGTCACCAATGACCAATCCATCTTCGGAAGATTGAGGCCCAGAACGAACGCCTCAAAACCATTAGCATGTACCAACTCTCGAACCTGCTCGGGCAACACCAGGAACCACTTGTGCACCTTTTTGCCTCCACTGCGAGCCTCCAATCTCCTATTCCTCTGCAAAAATCCATGAAAAACAAAAAGAAACTTACCGGTACATTGAGAACACTCAAGTGTAGCTCGGGCTCCCGGCGAACCACCTCGGCCTCTGGGCCACCAACAGGAGGACGATACTGCAAGAAACCGCCATAACCTAGCATACGTGAAGGAAGAACGTAGGTAGCGTGCCAAGCAAACCCAGCTCCTCGATCGCCTCCTCATCGGAAGATGGATACTCGCACCTACATGGAGGGTGCGAGGACGAATCTGCAATGTCCGAAGACAGCGTAGCCATCATGCTCAAAACAAGAAAAAGCAACAAGCGACAGCCGAGAGCGGCAATGGTGGCCGGAGGTCACCACGGCCGGAAGTGACGACAGCCGGAGGATGGCGGCGAACGGTGGTGGTTGACGGACGAACTCCGACGAGAGAAACGGAGAAGAAGGGAAGAGGAGGAGAAAAGAAAGAATGGGCCGCGAGATTGATTAGACCGAACTTAAATCGATTTTCTGACTTTTGGCATTCTCACGGCCGAGACATCAATTTCTCGGCCGAGACATCCATTACTTGGCCGAAGGATCGATCTGCTGGCCCTTTAACTGATCCACCTCAGCAACATTAGATTTTACTCAGTGAGTTCTGGGTCCTTGACTAACAAAATAGCCTTGGGGGCACCCTCCGAGCAAACACAACATGATCAGAACTTGTCCTGGGGGCATGCCCAAGTCTAACAATGAAGAAAAAGAAAAATTTGTAAAAGCTCTCTCTCTGCAGCAGCAAACCTAACAGATACAGGTCACTTGGCCAATTACGCTCATTAGGAGTACCACCTTAAACAGCTCCGCGCTCATATTCAACAGGCCCTACTATTTCTAGCCCAGAGCTCATCACTATCTCAGCAGCCCTGAGTTTGTCAAACATCATACTCTTCACATCCATCAACAAACTCCTTCACTAGCCCTAAGCTCGCTCAGCAGCTCCCGCGGCTCTACAGGTTCTACGCCAAGCTATTCAGCGGCTCCGCGCCCATATTCATCATCTCATCAACACCGAAAGCTCGTCTTCGCTGCACCCATTATCTTAGTGGCTACAAGCCCATATCTCAACAGGCTCCGTGCTGGCCAACTCAGCGGCTCCAAGCCCTCTACTCAGCAGCTCCGAGCCCGTTATCCCAACAGCTCCGTAGCTTCATCTACTACAGCAAGCTCCAAGCTTGTTACTATCAGGCAACCCACACCTACCTCGGCGGCCCTACGCCCATTTATCGAATGTAGGGAGGTACTCCCGAATAGGTACAAAAGAGGCCCGAACATGTGGTACGTGGGGCCAAGAATAAATATAATTGGAGCATCCGCTGTGTAGTACGGTGAACGGAAGTAAGGACCGGGGACATGCGAGGTCCCAGGTCCAAGATACCCGAGCAGGGTATGGTCTAGAGAGCAAGGGAAATTGTTGGACCGGTCTCACGGTAAGGGGACCAACGATATGAGAGATCACTGGTCCAGATTGTCTGTTCGGCAACGAGAGGGCCGAACAGGAGCAACATTCTGGAGGAGATGCTCCAGAAGAGTCCAGAAATGGTAATACCCAGTAAGGAAATGAGATCTGGAGAAAATACCCAACGAGAATGGGATGAACGGCCAGTTATGGGAAGAATTCCTAAAGGGTCTATAAGGTAACATGCAATTAAGGGAATGAGAATCCCTGATATTCTGGGTTCCCTTTACGAGAAAGGAAACTTAGGGCAACAGGATGGCTTGGACAGCAAGCACATGTGGATCTATAAATACGAGGTAAACCTAGAGGTAAAGGTACGCAATTCTTGGCTATTTGCTCATTACCTACTGATAATTAGGGTCTTGACTAGTACGAGATACTAACTTTGGCATCGGAGGGCCTTTGCCACGAGAAGGCAAAGGTGCGCTCACCCTTTGTATGTTTTATAGGTTCAACTCCGGCGGTGTGCTGGGGTTCCGGCGAGGGATTCAAAATAGCCGTTACGATTTGGTGTGGTTCGAAGGCTATTTCAGTTTCCTGCACCTACAATTGGCGCCGTCTGTGAGAAATGAAAGAGATCCCTTTGAAAAAGCGACCATGGTGGAGGAGGATCCAAAGACCCCAGTTGACCCGAATAATCAACTGGGTGGGGGAGGTGACAAGTCCCCGTCGGATCCTCCAAGAAAACCCGATGGCGGGCGTGCGGGGAGGACCACGAGCAAGGACCGCCCCCTGACAATCCATGGCGATTCTAGAAACAAGGACGGAAGGACTGCCACAGGATCCACGAGGAGGAGTAAGTCCCGCCATAGGAGGGAGTCAGTGGCACGCTCGAAAAGCGTGCACAGCAGAGAAGATATCCTGGACAAGAAGCGACAGGAAATAGAGGAATACACTCGTCTGATTAGGACGCGAGAATATGAGATTCAACAACTGCAGCGGATATGAGAACATCCGGAGGATTCTGGACTTTCACGAAGAAAGTCCAAAAAGGAAAGGTTGGTTATGGCGGAATACAAAAGAGCTTCTTCACGAAAAAGAAGGAGCAGGAGTCTCACTCCAAAGCGGTTGAGGGCTTCTTTATGAAAAAGGAGAAACAGGAGCAAGAGTTCCTCCCCCGAGGAAAGAGGGAGCAGGAAGCACCACAGGGATAGGTACGAGAGACCTGATTCCGACTGGGAAAACGGAGAGCACTTAGCAACTTCTCCTTTTGCAAAGAGATTGCAGGAGGCAAGGTTGCGAGCAGAGTTAAACACGGACGCGTTTCATCCTGTACGAGTCAAATGCTGACCAGTGGCACACATACAACATTACCAGCAGGCGATGTTTATGCACGATGGTGATGACGCGATCATGTGCAAGATGTTCCCATCTAGCTTGGGAAAAGTGGCCCTATCCTGGTTCCATAAGTTAGGGCCGAACACCATACGAGGATGGAGGCAGCTAGCTGAGGAGTTCACTGCTCGGGTTTTGACAAGCAGGAAACCACCCAAGACTTTTGAGAGTCTCTCAGTTATGAAGCAAGGAGAGAATGAGCCGATCAGGGACTATGCCAAGAAGTATTGGGAGACTTTCAATGAGATTGAAAATTGCAGTGAGGAGTATGCAATAGCAACGTTCAAGACTGGGCTGCCTGTTCGGGGGGAGCTACGAAAGTCCCTAAACATGAGTCCAGTGAACATGCTAGCAAAGTTGATGGAATGAATTGAGCAGCATGCCAGGAACGAAGATGACATATTACGGGAATATGGCAAGTTGAGTGCCGAGCAAGTCAAGGGCCTCGCGAAGAAGGCGGATAAACCCGAGCCCAAGACTTACAAAGAGAGGAAGGAGCATGGGCAGACTTGGAGAGAGTCGTACCGGGAGAAGCATGCCCCTGACCCAAAGTCGTTCTTCTTAGTAACGACGGTTTGGAAAGAACCGATTTATCGGGTTCTTTATCGAATAAAGAACCGTCCATACTTTAAGTGGCCTCCACGGCTGGAGGGTGATAAAGATGCAAGAAGGGCTACGAGTCAGCACTACAGCTACCACAAGGACTGGGGTCACATGACGGAGGACTGCGAAATGTTCAAGCAGCACCTTGATGACCTCGTCTCACGTGGGTATTTGAAGGAATTGATCCAAGAGGAGCACAAGGGTGCAGAGAAAGCAATGGAGCTGGATTACGAACAGAATCCAAGGGGCGTGATCCATATGATACATGGATTGGCCACACCTTATACGAGAAATGAGGTGAGATTGCTCAAGAGGCAAGTGAAGCACGACCAGGACGTGATGCGGTTGGGAAAGAAACGAGGACGTGAAGCGGAAGGATGTATCAAGGGCATAGCCTTCACGGATGAGGACCTGGGAGGAGTCTAGGTGCCACACAATGATGCCCTGGTCATAACCCTACGAATTGGGGAGCATGACATGGAGAGAATCCTGGTGGATTCAGGAAGCTGCACCGAGGTGCTTTATTACGATGCGTTCAAGAAGCTGGGATAGGCACAAGCGGATTTGGTACAGTCAATAACTCCGTTGGTTGGGTTCAGTGCAGGGGCAGTTTGGCCATTGGGCAAGATGACCCTTCCTGTTCGGCAGGGACAGTGGTGCTGAGAACCGACTTTTTGGTGGTGGACGTGCCATCTTCCTATAACGCGATTATAGGAAGGACTTGGTTGCATAAGATGAGGGTAGTTTCATCCACCTACCATCAGATGGTGAAGTTTCCAGGGTCCAATGGGATCGAGAAAATAAGGGGGAACCAGAAGAACTGACCAACAAAGGCCTGGTTTCCGTAATCAAAAAGGCATCCAAGGCACAGTTGGTGCAAACAGTCGAGGTTACCAACCAGCCGACCATCGAGGATGTCAGAGGGAATCCAGCCGAGAAAGTGGTAGAAAGGTTGAAGAAAGTCTAGATGAACAAGAATGATCCTGAAAGGTATTTCCTGATTGGGGAAAACCTGTGCAAAGAAGAGGAGGAAGAGTTGGTGAAGTTTCTCAGAGAGCACGTTGATGTGTTTGCTTGGGCTCCCGAGGAGATGCCTGGGGTGGATGCAAACGTGATTTGCCACCACCTAAATGTGGACCCACAGCAAAAACCTGTGATGCAAAAGAAAAGAAGATCTGTCGTACAGCATGTGGACGCTGTTATCGAGGAGATCGACCATTTGCTCGAGGCAAAGGCAATCCGAGAGGTATACTACCCTGAATGGTTATCCAACACGGTAGTGGTGAAAAAGAAGAATGGGAAATGGCGGGTATGCGTCAATTTCACAGATCTAAACAAGGCTTGTCCAAAAGACAGTTTTCCCCTACCCAGGATAGATTAGTTGGTGGATGCAACAGCTGGGTATGGGCATATGAGTTTCCTCGACGCTTATCGAGGATATCACCAGATAGCCATGTACGGTCCCGATCAGGAAAAGACGTCCTTTATCACACCACGAGGGTTGTACTGTTACAGTGCTATGCCCTTTGGTCTGAGGAATGCCGGAGCAACTTACCAGAGACTAGCAACGATTATGCTAAAGAAGTTGCTCGGCAGAACCATGGAGGTATACATAGACAATATGGTGGTCAAAAGTAGGGAGAAACGGGACCACATCGCTGATCTGAATGTTAAGGGAGTACAAGCTGAAACTCAACGCCTCGAAATGTGCGTTTGGAGTAAGTTCGGGGAAGTTCTTGGGATGGTGACCATCAGAAGGATAGAGGCAAATCCCGATCAAATAATAGCCTTACAGAAGCTCCAGAGTCCGAGGACCATGAAGGAGGTCCAATGCTTGACGGGGATGGCGGCAGCCCTTAATAGGTTCATTAGTCGTTCGAGCGACAAGTGTAGACCTTTCTTTCAGTTGTTGAAGAAAAGAGAAAGTTACGAATGGGGAGCAGAATGTGAGCAGGCATTCCAAGACCTGAAAAAGTACTTGGCGGAAGCCCCGCTTCTGTCCACTCCTGAGCCTGGTGAGATCTTGACCTTGTACCTGGCAGTATCCGAGCATGCTGTAAGTGCAGTCCTACTGAGGAACAAGGGATCCGAACAAATCCCTGTCTATTATGTGAGCAAGACGCTACTGGACGCAGAGACGAGATATCTGCCCCTTGAGAAGTTGGTCCTGGCACTGAGGACGGCGGCTAGGAGGTTACCCCATTACTTCCAAAGTCACAAAATTGTTGTCTACACAGAGTTCCCGTTGAAGTCGTTGCTTCGAAAGGCCGATTTCTCGGGACGAATATCAACGTGGTCGGTAGAATTGAGCCAGTATGATATTGATTATCAGCCGCGCACGGCAGTCAAAGGGCAAGTCTTGGCGGACTTCGTGGCAGAGTTCTCTCCCACAGTGGCTCCACTGCCTCCTACGAGAAAGGAGCAGTTGGTTGAGCCAGCAGCCGAGAAGCGAAGGGCATCCGCCGAGCAGGACCCGTTGGAATGGAAGCTTTTTGTTGATGGATCCGCATGCAACACCGGATCTGGAATTGGGGTAGTGCTTTTCCCTCCTGAAGGAATTATGATCGAGTTGTCCCTGCGCCTGGGTTTCAGTGCGTCAAACAACGTGGCGGAGTACGAGGCACTCTTGGCGGGATTACGAAGCGCAAAGACCCTGAAAGTTAAGAGAATTCGAGTATTCTGTGATTCACAACTCGTGGTGAATGACTTCCTGACACATGCTTGGGAGAAATTTCATGTTTTTGTGACTTGGAGTTTCCCCCACTATTTCGAGATCATTGAGATCGATGCTGATGGTAATTGTCACGACCTCGATTTTCAAGATAAATTATAATAATATTGGTGATTAAAATCCTCACCGGAGTTACAATTAATATCCCAAAGATAATTCAATTCCCAAAATTTACAAACTTATCCGATAAACTACAGAGTTCCACAAAAGAAAATACAATACAACATAGTTCGTTATACAAAAATTATCCAATGCTCGCGAAAATAGCTTTAAACAACGACATCAGCATGCACTCCAAGCATTTCATGACAATGACCTGCAATGAACCTGAAATTGTAGGTTGAGCAAACACGTGCCCAGTAGAGAATTCTATACGCATGTTATAAGAAAATGAAATGAGTTATGCAACTAAAGTGGGTGAGTATAAACAGATATGCCCAAGGTACGTATGGCGATCAAAGAACAACATGCTATGACCAAAGGACTCGAGGAATCCTATGTGCAATACTCATCAGCTCACGCGTCTAACTCGAACCATTAACTTTCCCACATCAATCATTATGAACCAAATCACGAGTTCACACCCGTTTTACAACATCACATACGATTCCACACTCATTCCTCACATCAATCATAACAAATCAATAAGAGGTTCTTCAACTATTTACCACATCTCATCTTAATCCACAATCTTTCTCATTTTTCCAAATCGTCACCCAAATCTCATTTCTTATTTCCATGTCACTCATCATCAAAATCTATTTCATTCATCATTTTAATCCTTCTTCAGAAAAAGTCCTTTATTTTCAAATAGATGTTGTGTAGAGAAACACATGACCTTCAATGGTCAAACTCCGTTGATTCGAGTTTTGAATAGCCGGAATCCGTTGATTTGTGCCCAAATACCGAAACCGTTGATTCACTCAAGAATCCCGGAGGATTTTCAATAAAAATCCTTTTTCCAAAAAAAATCCTTTTTCCAAAAAAAAAAACCAAGTTTCTTTTTTTTCAAAAACTTCGATAAAATCAACCGTTTATCTCTTTCTTTAAGAGTCACAATCTCAACCCGTAAACAATCCAAACAACGACATAAACTTCTAAATTCAACCATACTTCCATTCATTAAGTGAGACATTCACTTGTATTACCACACCTTGCGTTACAGTGAATTCTCTCCACCTGGGTTTCCGTATTACCACACCTTGCGTTGCGGGCCCTTTAGAGTCCCCGCATTACCACACCTCGCGTTGCGGGACCCTCTATTCAAACTTATCAACTCACACATACACACATGCATTAAAAATCACGTACGCAAGAAGACAATGCTTTCCAAGTTCACATTCTTTCATTCGTTACCACTTAATGTATCACAAACTCATAATCGTGTCCCTTAATACATTGATACCTTAAGTTCACATTATTCTTCTAAGTCTATCCCAACGCCCTTTTGTCATGCACCGAACCCACTAAATAACTCTACGACGCACCACCCACTAGGTTTTGAACTAGAATCTATAGAATGATCGCTAAAAGAATCTAGAAAGATCAACAAGACGAATCATGAGCACACGAACTTCTACAATACCCTTCGCATCACTAGGCAAGCTCATATCTACCTAGAAAACTCATCACAAAGCCCCACATAGCCTACCGTACTCTTAAACAACCTTACGACATGTATTCCATTTATAACGACACTAAGATTGCGTTCAACGAGTATCGAAGGGATTGGAATGATTAACGAATCATTGGGACCCAAGTAATCAAGTTTAGAGATGATTATAATGCGTTTGGGGAGTGTTAGAAGTGGTCGGGAATCAATACAATCGACGGACAATCAACGGGGTTCAAAATAGTTTTTCTGAGCCAAAGGTAGCACTACCTCAAAAAGGTGGTAGCGCTACCAAACCATTCAGAGAGCAATCAGAAATCAAGGTAGCGCTACCTCAAGAACTAGGTATCGCTACCTAAGGTATCGCTACCTCAAAAAGGGGTAGCGCTACCTCTGCCTGACAGCAGGCGATTTTTCAGAAAACGAAGGATGAGCACGAAATCAAAATCCAACGAAACAAGGCACGATTTAGACACATAATCACCACATAAGCTCATAACAAGAGTAAGAAATCCCTACCTCAAGTGATTCGATCGAAACCCAAGCGATTCGAGCAAGCCCTAGACTCCGAAAACTTCAAAATCCGTCGAATACTCTCCTCCGAGCGAAACCCACGAAATTCAAGCTCAACAACGTCGATGGAAGGTCAAATGGAGGTGATTTTGTATGGGTTTTGGTGGATTTTTGAGTGAGAGAGAAAGAGAGTGAGAGAGAGCCGAGAGGGAGAGAGAAGCGTCGGGAGGGAGAGAGAGAATGAGATGGAGAATTTGATCTCCTACACACACACACACCCTTTTATACTAGCACCCACACAAAACACACTTACACTCCCTCAAGTAATAATCCTAACACATTAACCCCAAATCAAATAAACTCAATAAAATTCACATTTTTTCCTCATTTATAATATCGAATAAATCCTTTTATTAAACTCCAAAATTACGGGTCCTTACAAGAATGCCCACGCTGACTCATTGGCTTGGTTAGCAGCGGCCGTGCAAACAGAGTTCAAGCTCTTGAGAGGAAGGTGGCAGTAGATTATCTTGCTGAGCCGAGCATTGGGAGAAGTGTGGAATTGGTCCTGGACGTGAACCAAGGACCAAGTTGGATGGATCCAATAGTGGAGTTCCTACGAGACGGGACACTCCCCACAGATAAAAAGAAGCTCACAAGATAAAGACAAAATCTGTAAGGTTTTGGCTATCGCCAGAAGGGAAATTGTATAGGAAGTCCTTCACTGGACCATACCTACTTTGTGTGCATCCCGAGATGGTGCAGAAATTCCTCCACGAGAGACACGAGGGAACATGCGGAAGTCATGCAGGTGGGAGATCCATTGCACACCGTGCAATCACCCAGGGTTACTGGTGGCCGCACATGCAAGAAGATGCAAAGGTGTATGTGAAAATTTGTGAGAAGTGTCAGAAGTTCTCACCCATGATCCGAACACCAGCCGAAGATCTGGTGCCCTTGACAAGTCCTTGGCCGTTTGCACAGTGGGGTATGGACATCGTGGGTCCGCTCCACAAGGCTACTGGGAACAGGAAGTTTCTGTTGGTAGCAACGGACTACTTTACCAAGTGGATTGAAGCAGAACCACTGGCAAAAATCACAGAACCTATGATAGAAAGGTTCGTGTGGAAGAACATCATCACTAGATTTGGGGTTCCTTACTCTTTGATCACTGATAATGGGTCGCAGTTCCAGAAAAAGTTCAAGGCCTTTTGTGCCCAGTATGGAATAAGGAACTACTATTCCACCCCAGCCTACCCTCAGAGCAATGGGCAGGCAGAGGCGTCCAACAAGACTATACTTGACGGGATCAAGAAGAGGCTGGACAAAGCAAAAGGCAAGTGGCCCGATGAATTGCCCTAGTCCTGTGGGCACATCGAACAACTCCTAGGAGGTCTACACAGGAGAGACCCCCTATTCGCTACCATATGGAACAGAGGCTGTGATTCATTGGAGGTTGGTTTGCCGATCAACAGGACCACATTGGTGGAAAGTGGGGCAATGACAGAGCCCTGAAATTGAGCTGGACCTTGCCGAGGAAAGGAGAGAACGGCTCGTGCACTGGCCGTACTAGGAAGCCGGTGATGAAAAGCTAACAAGAACGTCCACCTCACGAGTTCGGTGTTGGAGACCTTGTGCTACGAAAGGTGCTCGGCAACACCAAGGTGGCCAACGAGGGCAAGTTGGGGGCCAATTGGGAGGGCCCATATCGAGTCATAGAGGTTGTGGGCATTGGGGCATATCGATTGGCAGACCTGGACGGGAACCCGGTACCAAGGCCCTGGAATGTTCACAACTTGAGGAAGTTCTACGTGTAAAGAACTTCGATTTCGTTTTTACTTCTATTTTAGATGCACATCGTGATTGTGTGGGAATTAAGAATAAAGTTCCCTTGTGTTTGCTTTTATTAGTTGCAAGGGGTACGCGTAACACCCCCTTGAGTTTTTGAATTAAGAATAAAATTCACAGATTTTGGTAACACAAACGCTGTTTTTTACGAGTTTTTCTTTTATCATGCTTTGAATACGAAGTCAAGCTATGTCCTTAGTCCTCACTTCGTATTGGGGAGCAGAGGTATAGGGTAACTAAATGAAATTTCGAATGTTTCAAAATTTGCCAAGTACGAGTATACTTGTCTGTTTGCTCGGGTACGAATACACCCAGAATTTTGCCAAGTACGAGTATACTTGTCTGTTTGCTCGGGTACGAATACACCCAGAATTAAGCCAAGCACGAATATACTTGTCTGTTTGCTCGGGTACGAATACACCCAGATTTAAGCCAAGTACGAATATACTTGTCACCGCTCGCTCAGTCTGAATACACCCAGAATTAAGCCAAGTACGAATATACTTGTCTGTTTGCTCGGGTACGAATACACCCAGAATTGAGCCAAGTACGAATACACTTGACTGCTTGCTCGGGTATGAATGCACCCAAAATTCTGCCAAGCACGAATACACTTGACTGCTTGCTCGGGTAAGAATGCACCCAGAATTTTCCCTAAGTACGAATATACATAACTATTTGCTCGAGTATGAATACACCCAGAATGCATTCGAGATTATGCACGCTATTCTCAAACACGAATATGTTTGGGATGATTTCAAGTGCGAATAAACTTGTTTACTTGCACTGGGGCGTGCCCGCATGAACTTGCAACATAATCTGAGTACGAATACACTCGAGACTACCTAGTATGGGCACATTTTTGCAACCTATGTACGAATAAACTAAGGAAAGTTTCCAAACACGAAACATATGGGCTGCATACGTGAACATGTGGCAGCGTCTATGTTCGAACAAACTTGAAGGTTGCTTAGGTATGAACAAACCTTGAGCACGTACATATACAACATTATACAAGTATGGTTAACAACTTGCTCGGGTACGAGCAAGCCCTTGAATACATACAAATGCATGTATTATCTGGCACGCTGCGAGTGCTTCTAGCATCATTTTAAGGTACAAGAAACCTGCAACAGTTTAAATATGAATGCAGCTGAGTCATCAGCAGACCCACTATGGCCTGGGGAGCATACGTGAATATGCATAAAGCTAAGTACGAGGACACTTAGCACATAACATTCTGGCCAAGGGACGGCCACCTGCATAGAAGAAATGCCACGAAGGGCCAAGCAAAAATTGTTCAGGCCAAACAGGGCCACTGGAGATATTCAGAAAGGCCACTGATGAATCAGCTTTGTATCCGGCCTCGACCTGTTCCTACAAATACAACATGAAAGATAAAGTCACCGGTGTGGTGGCGTGCCGACCACCCTCCGATGCCTAAGTAAGTAGAGAAAGTGATAGATGGTGGAGGAATTGAGATTCACAGGCGTTAATTGGACGTACCTTAGCTGAAACTCTACCGTCACTTTTATCGGCATTTTATGGGAGGTTGAGTCCTAGTTGAACTGTGTTCCGGAGATCCATTGGTTATCCGAATGGTGATCGTGGAGTCCGGCCTTAGCTAGGACTCCATACTCACCTAATTTTGGGCGGGAATCATTATCCTGTGTTGGCCGTGATTATCCTTGGGATCATCATATATATCTTATCTGTATTTCCTCCATTATCCCACATGGGATATCTTCCATATGGATAAGTACACTGCATGAGCGTTACTTGCCCAGCCCTGGCTGGGCTTCTGAGCTGATCCTTGGATCATGGTCCAGTCCTGTACGACGGAGCTGGACCTTTGATTTCAGCTCAGCTCCGCCTTGCGGACCGAGCTGGCTTACTTGATGTACTTCTTGATGGTGGCAAGCGAAGCTGACCGTATTACTCCCCTGCTCCGCTTCTTTCTCCAGGCTGGGCTCTTTAGGTCTTTCCTGCTTATCAGGTACTCCCTTGTTTCCAAGCTACAGCTCTGGTTTGGAGGTTGGGAACATATACTAATGTTGCATGGCGGTTACCGCTTTTTACTTTTGTGGGCAGTTTTAAATGCATGGGTCACGTTGTGGGCCAGGTGTCTTAATCCCGACTTTCCTGACTCTTGGAGGTGGACGACGGCGATCAAGGAGTTATTCTCAGGATTAAGGCTCATCGCTTAAACTCCCCTGCTTACTTAGATCATCTTCTCATTAGGGAAGTTCTAGAGTTCGTAGAGGCGACTTTTGGTGGGAAATTTTTCCGTGATTTCTCCTTCGCCGTTGTGCTTAGAGCCCACCTCCCCTAGGTACGCTCCTGTTCTTCTTGCTGTTCTTCTTCTTTCATGTTAGATTTTTCTTTTCCTGGTATAGGGATTCCATACCCCATATGGGCTACTCCTGGGGAGTTTATTTACGCTAGGGTAGCCGGTTTCGTCTCTGTCGACCCTATCCCTCCCGTTATCGAAAGTTTTGCACCTTACTCCATTGTGCTTCAGGACAGGGTTTTTCGGGATCTTTTTGAATTATTAGCCTCCTCACACCCACAATCACCTCCCGGAACCTTAATGTCGAAAGGTCCTCTCGATTTTTCCTCGATCCTCTGAGAAGAGCCGGTGGTGGATGAGGAGACCCCGTTACGCCGTGGTAATGTGACTAGGGCCCCGTCTTCTATGGGCCAATCTATCGGCGCCAAGTCTGCGTCCCCTTCTTCTTCGAAGGGGCCTCGTAGGGTTCCCACTTTTTCTGCTTCTACCATTCCTTCTACAATTACAAACGAGGAGTTGGCAGTTCTTAGGGTTAGGTTTTCGATTCCCTCCTCCGTAACCCTTAGGAAACCCTCTGAGCTTGAGCGAGCCTGTTCTTATGTTGAGAACGAAACATGCATTTATGTCGGGGCCTTAGAAGGAGGTCTTCGGTTACCCTTTCCCGCCGTGGCTAGGGAGGTGCTAAGTTTCTTGGGTTTAGCGCCGGGCCAAATCGTTCCCAACTCATGGCGTTTGCTGATTGGTTGTGCTGCTCTTTGGGGAGCCATGTCTGATGGTATTACTCCTTTAACGAAAGGTCCTTTCCTCAACCAATTCTTGATAAAAGAAGCTCCTAGGGGTACAGGTTGGTATTATTTCACTAAGAGACCTGGAGGAGGAGAGTTGATTACTGATCTTCCGAGTGTTCATAAAAATTAGAAGGATAAGTTTTTCTTTGTTAGAGGAGACGGTTGGGAACTCCCAAGTTGGGAAATTGGGTCCTACACCCAGCGTGTCCCCAACAGATGGGGGGAGCCCATTGCAAGTTGTAAGCTGTAGCTTCCTTTTCCCTTTTGAATATTATCACTAGTTCTTTATTCTTAAGGGCCTTTGCTTTCTTGTCGTTCAGCTCGTGCCTTATTTCCGTTGACCCCTGCCACCGAAGCGGAACTGAAATTGGCCTGGAGCTACGAAATCCATAGCTGGGATTTGCTTGTGTCCCCAGAATCCTTGGCCACCTATTTAGTGGGTCCGGAAACATCTCGTGAGGCCTTAGCTCTTTTGAGAGGTATTCCCTATTTTTACGTGATTGTTGATCCTTCCGCTGACTTTCTCATTGTTTTCACATTTTTCTTTTCAGAGGAAGAGGGTAAAAATAAAGAAATGGCACCAAAAATGGATAAGAATCTGTTGGCTCAACTAAAAGCCGAGCGGGCAAACAGTCACCTGGGGTTGTGGCTCCAAAAAGGAAGAGCTCTCGTCTCCAGAAGGAGCTAAATGTTGATAGCTTCCTAGCTGCTGATCTTTCAAAGGACCCTGCTCTTGATTTAGTGGTTGAGCCGTCTAAGGAGGGAGGTGTCGAAAAACTAAAAAAGAAAGGGAGGGGTCCAACCGTGGATGGTGCCCCTTCCAACAAGAAGATGAAGGTTTCCGTTGGCCCTTCTACACTTGGCAATTTCGAGGAAGCTTTGGAGCGTGCTTCTAGACTGCTGTTAGCAGCTGATGAGGATTCAATGGCGGAGATGTCTCTCCAGGCTGTGGGGGAGCATATGCTGGTTGAGCATGCCATGGTAAATTCTCATTCCATACTTTTCTATAATTGGATTTTGTGATCATTTCATTGTTAACCCCTTCCTCCCTTTTTCAGGCCACGGCCCCTGGTCGGTTCCTTGTTTCCCAGAGCCAAAGCTTAGTGAAGCAGGTGGCTGGTCTTACTGAGACCAACGTGAGGCTCTCCAGGCATGGTGCTTCCATGGCCGCCCAGCTTCAGAAAATGACAGATGAGAGAGACACTGCCCTAAAGTCAAAAACGGGACTGGAGGAGGAGAGGGCTATCGCCGTGGCAACTGCCCGAAGTCTGGAGCAGAAGATCCTTGATTGGGGCAAAGAGGTGGAGAATTACAAGGCCGCGAGCTTGGAGATGCTGGAGAAGGTCAAGAATGCTCGTAAGGATGCCATCGAGCTCTTTCTGCAATCCCCTGAATACCGTCAGGATATTACCCAGCAATATTTTGATGGTTTTGAGGCCATGAGGAGCCAGGCAGCTGCTGCTTTCCCAAATTTGGACTTTTCCAAATTTGAGGTTGATGATGAAGAGGGGCCCTCATGCGTTGACGGAGGGCAGAAAGGCGAGGACGAAGGTGATGACGCGGTGTCCAAAGATACTTCCATTCCTAGCTCTTCCATTGCATCCCTCCTTCAAACCCCAGAGAAAGTCTCTCTGTCACTGGATCCTCCGAACCCTGCTGCAACATCTCTTGGGCCATCATTTAGTGATGGTCAGGCTGTTGATGGCTCCTCTCTAGGCCTTTGATTGGCCTTTTAAAAACATTCGTTTTGTTGGGTCTGTAACTAATACTTTCTGAATACTTTCGTACTCTCATACTAGCTTAGGAGTGGCCTTAGTTTTGGCCTTAGTTCTGGATTAGTCAGTTTGAAAACATTATTTCCTTGATAGGTGGATGATCTTTTAGGATCATGTTTTGGGAGCCTCGTAGGGGCTATTGATTTCAATGATATGTCACGTACTGGTCTTTAACCGGAAGCGTGCTTTCAGTTTTAAGCCAGATTTCGTGGTATTTTTCATGCATGTGTATTAACTGTATGCTAATTCCTGCTTTTATCATGGTTTAACCAAATACTTGTACTTGGTCTATTCTGAACTTTCTATTGCGTAGCCGTGCCATACGTCTGTTTGAAAAGTTGCTTGCTTGAATAGTTTAACCATGAGGTTGGAAATTTTCCTTGGCCTCTTGGTTTGCGTAGTTATACTACACCTTTAAGCCTGGAATATGCTTCTCACGCTTATTATACTATGCCTGTTACTCCCCTAAGTGTGTTAATTGTTTGCGTCCAAACAATTGAGACACTTATTGATATGGCCCGTGGGGCTTTAAGTGGGTGAGTCGTGAGACCGTAAATAAAGTAGGCGTGCTACATAATTTGAGCTCGGAAATTTTCCTGAGCTGTTTTAACTTTGCATAGCCTTAATACTTCTTGAACTTGGAAATTTTTCCAAAGCTGTTTAATTTGCATAGCTGTGCTATGTCTTTGAGCTTGGGAATATTTCCAAAGCTGTTTAATTTGCATAGCTGTGCTACGTCTTTGAGCTTGGGAATTTTTCCAAAGCCGTTTAATTTGCATAACCGTACGTTTGCTAAGCTCTTTAATTGCATAGCCTTGATACGTCTGCTGAGGAAGTGATATTTTACTCCCTTAAGTATATAATTGGTTTGATTTTCAAAAAGAATTAATATACTTACTTAAATTCTACTGTAAAGTGGCACAGCTTAGCAAGACGCGTGAGGTTTGCTTTGGAATAAGAGCCGTGTATGTTCAAAAGGCATTCGTTTCAACTGCTTGAGGCGACTGGGTTTACAACTGCTCATTGCTCTAAGCGGTTGAGATGGCCGTTTTAAGTGCGGTTTGTAATGGTGATCATGCTGATTGGCTTAGCAAGCGGTTAATAAACCGTCCCATTTTGCTATAAATACCAATGGTTCTTAACAAGTCACTCCCCATTCCACACACTATTTCATAATGGCAAATAACGAAGAAATCAACAAGTTGTGTCAAGAATTGCAGAATTTGAAGATTGCTGTCACTGGCCTTACGGCCAAAATGGAAGCCATGACGGAGTCAGTCTCTGTCATGGAGAAGACAGTCCGCTTGGTGCTGATTGCCAACTGGGACCTGTTGGCAGCTTTTCAGGGGCAGCCTCCGCCGCCTGTTCCCTCCCCTCCAAGGGAGGGCGGTAGTGATTAGGTTGCAACTTTGTGGGTTTTGTCCACAAAGTTTTTATGTACTGGGTATCCACATCTCTTTTGAGATGTGGATTTAATAAATAAAATTTTTAAATTTTATTATTGTCGTTGTATCTTTTCCTTATCATGCATACAGGAAATGTAAACCATATCATGCTTTAATAGGAAGTAAACTAGAATACCATTCCCTCATGGGGAGTTTATTGGCCACTGGGGCTAGATAAAAGAACACATAGTCCTAAAGCAATTTTACTGCTAGAGCTTTATTTAAAAGAAGAGTCTTCTAAAACAACTTCAGTTTCCTAGAAACAGAAATAAATACGAATAAGCACCTACTTGTAATACTTCTTGACGTGTTTCGCATTCCATGAGTTTAGCAACTCCTTTCCTTTTAGGATTGCAAGCTTATACGCTCCAGCTTTGATATGATGCAGGACCTGGTAAGGTCCTTCCCAATTGGGGCCAAGTTTGCCCACCTTTTTCCCCGTAGGGTCAACTTTCCTTAGAACTAGATCACCAGCCTGAAAATCTCTGGGCCTAACTTGCGCCTTATGATACTTGATCATTCTTTGCTGGTAGACCGCTATCCTGGCCATTGCTGTTTCCCTTTTTTCTTCCAAGAGATCCAGTTCGGCCCTGAGATCTTCCAGGTTTTCCTGCTGGCCCATGCTGGCCGTTCTGTAGTTGAGGAGTTCAACTTCAATTGGAACTACAGCTTCGGCCCCAAATGCAAGAGAGTATGGAGTTTCTCCTGTTGCAGTTCGGGGCGTTGTACGGTATGCCCATAACACGTTGTAGAGCTCGTCTGGCCAAGCTCCCTTAGCTTCTCGCAACCTCTTCTTAATTCCTTTCTTGATGGTTCGGTTTGTCACTTCCACTTGGCCATTAGCCTTTGGGTGAGCTTTGGATGCAAAGTGCACATGTATTCCCTTGGAAACACAATAGTCTTTGAATTGAGCATTGTCAAATTGCTTTCCTCTGTCTGTGACTATCACTCGTGGCAAACCAAATCGACTGATAATGAATTTCCATAAGAAATCAATTGTTACCTCTGTTGTGATTGTGGCCAATGCCTTGGCTTCGACCCATTTTGTAAAGTAGTCCACAGCTATGATGGCGTGCTAGACCTGTCCTGCTGCCATGGGCAGTGGGCCAATTAGATCTACCCCCCATTGGGCGAATGGCCACGGCCCTTTCATTGGGGTCAAGACTGTAGGTGGCCCGTGAATGATACTTGCAAAGAGCTGGCACTTCTCACATTTCTGAACCATCAATCATCCTGTGGCCAGCTTTGACAAGTAATCTGCTTCAACATTATCTTCCCTTGGGATTTTGATGATGTTAAAGCTTTGAAATGTTGCAACCAGGGACTTTACTTTACCTAAGTACTTTTGCATTACTTCTTCTTTCACTATGTATTCTCTCAGGACTTGTCCCACGACCAGCTGCGAATCACTTTTGGCTAGCACCTACGGCCTTGGCTAACTCCAGTCCCACAACGAGAGCTTCGTATTCCGCCTCGTTGTTGGTTGCTTTAAATTCAAACCTAAGGGCGTAGCTCAGGCGTTGCCCTTTCGGGGACGTTAAAATCAGGCCAGCTCCGCTTGCTTCCCTGGTCGTCGATCCGTCAACCTGAAGGATCCAAGGCTTGGGATCTTCTTTGGGGAGCTCTTCTGGTTCCGGATACGTGTATTCTGCTAAGAAGTCTGCAAGCACCTGTGCTTTAATGGCAGTCCGAGGCTTATACTCTATGTCAAACTCTCCAAGCTCTATTGACCATTGGATTAACCGGCCTGATGTCTCTGGGCAATGGAGAACCCTTCGAAGTGGCTGATCTGTAAGTACTTTGATGGGGTGAGCTTGGAAGTAGGGCCGTAGCCTTCTGGCTGCTATCACCATTGCAAAAGCTTTCTTTTTAGGTCTGGGATACCTCAGCTCGGCTCTTCATAATGCCCTGCTGGTGTAATACACTGGGAGCTGCGTCCCCTGTTCCTCCCGTATTAGGACCGCACTGACGGCGTGGGGAGAGACAGCAAGGTATAGAAAGAGATCCTCTCCATCTTGCGTCCTGCTTAGCAGCGGAGGCGAGGCGAGGTACTCCTTCAATTGATTAAATGCTGCTTCTGCGGTGGCAGTCCATTCGAAGGCTTTTTTCAAAACCTTGAAGAATGTTTGGCACTTATCTGTAGCTCGTGAAATAAACCTACTCAGGGCTGCGACGCGTCCCGTTAGCTTCTGGACCTCTTTAGTATTTTGGGGTGAGCGCATGGTGAGGATGGCTTGGATCTTTTCAGGATTGGCCTCAATGCCTCTTTGTGACACCATAAAACCCAAAAATTTCCCTGAGGATACTCCGAATACGCATTTTGTTGAATTGAGCTTCATTTCATACTTCCTGAGGACTTGAAAGGTTTCCTCTAGGTCTGTCACATGGCTTAGTGCCTTGGCACTTTTGACCAGCATGTCATCCACATAGACCTCTACGTTGCGCCCAATTTGTTGTTTAAACATCTTATTGACCAGCTCTGATACGTCGCGCCTGCGTTCTTAAGTCCGAAGGGCATTACCTTATAACAGTAGAGCCCCCTATCGGTGATGAACGACGTCTTCTCTTGATCTTGCTTGAGCATTTGGATCTGGTTGTAACCGGAAAATGCATCCATGAAGCTTAGAAGCTCATACCCTGCTGTAGAATCAACTAAAGAGTCAATCCTTGGTAGTGGGAAGCTATCCTTTGGACATGCTTTGTTGAGATCAGTAAAGTCGACACACATTCTCCATTTGCCATTGGCTTTCTTCACCATAACCACGTTCGCCAGCCAGTCGGGGTAGAGAACTTCTCGGACGGACCCTGCTTGGATGAGCTTATCTACCTCCTTGGCCGCAGCTTTATTTCATTCCAGAGCAAAGACTCTTTTCTTTTGCCTGACTGGGCGAACTGTGGGATCCACGTTTAATTTATGGGTTATGACCCTTGGGTCAATTCCCAGGATGTCCTCATGGAACCATGCAAACACATCCCTGTTTTTCCTTAGAAATTAAAACAGCTCTGTCTTTGCTACCGAGCTCAGCCCTGCTCCGATTCTTACTGTCTTGCCAGGCTGGCCCGGCTCCAGGGGCTCTTCTATGAGCTCTTCCGCAGGTTCTCCTTGTTGAAGCTTTTCTTCATCTCGAGTGTCGAGGCTTTCTATCGTCATGGTAACATTAGCACCTCTGAGCGAGGTGACATAACATTCACGTGCTGCCTTCTGATCTCCTCTTACACACGCTATCCCTGCTGTCGTTGGGAACTTCATCATCAAGTGATACGTGGAGATTATTGCCCCGATTTTATTCAGGGTTGTTCTCCCCAGAATTGCATTGTATGCAGAAGGACAGCTCACCACTATGAAATCTATCATTCGAGTAATCTGACTTCCTTCCTCTCCCATGGTGACCGGTAGGGCTATTTGGCCAACAGGATAAACAGGCGTGCCCGCAAATCCAACCAGGGGGGAGGTCATAGGCCTTAACCTTTCTCTTCCAACCTTCAGGTGATCATAAGCGTGGAGGTACAAGATGTCGGCAGAGCTTCCGCTATCTATCAATACCCTTTGAGTAAGGTAGTTGGCTACGACGACGGTGATAACCAGTGGGTTGTCGTGAGGAACTTGAACTCCCTTTACGTCTTCTTCTGAGAAAATTATGGGAAATTCCTCCTTCTTTTGAAATTTACTTGGGCGGCCAACCGTGTTAACCTCCAGGTATTCCTCCGTCCTTAATTTCCTCAAGTGAGCCTTTCTTGCATTGCTGGACTCTCCGCCCCCAGCAAATCCCCCATGAATGACCTTAATCTCTCCAATAGGTCCTGATCGAGGTGCAGCATCATCTCTTCCATCCTTGTTCGTATCATCCCGCCTGGGCTGTTTCTGATACTTCTTTAATACAAAATGCTGGAGTCTCCCTCTCTGGAACAACTCCTCGATTTGCTGCTTTAGATCTATGCAATCATCCGTGTTGTGACCGTGGTCTCTATGAAATCTGCAATACTTATCTCTAGCTCTTTTGCTCGGATCGGATCTCAACTTTCCAGGCCAATTGAGGTTTGGATCGTCTTGGAGGTTGCTGAGGATTTGCTCTGCTGTAGCTATGAGCGGAGTGAACTGCTTGTACCGGCCTTGAGGCGGTCCTCCTCCCCTTTTAGGGGAAGTTCGTGAATCTACCTTCTTGTTTTTTTGGTTACCCTCCCGTTTTTCGGGTGGAGTCTTTTCTCTTTCTGTCAGGTGGTGGGAATCCTGCTACCTGTGATGGCCCCGCTTGGGGATCGAACCCATCACGGGTTCGCCTTGCATAAACAGCTTCCTCAGCGTTCATGTGTTTCTGTGCTCTGAGCATGAGCTCTGCCAGGGTCTTGGGTGGTTCTTGAGATAAGAGGTATAGAAACTGCCCTGGGTACAATCCGTCTATATACGCAGTTATACTTACGCTGTCATCGGCTTCATCTATCTGAACCACCTCTTTGTTAAACCTAGTGGTGAAGTCTCTCAATGATTCCCTTCGCCCCTGTTTCACCGTTAGGAGATGCGTGGCTGGTTTGCCGTAGCGTTGGCCAGCAATAAAGTAGCTTACAAAGCTCGTGTTGAGCTGCTTGAAACTTTATATACTCCCAGGGGGGAGCTTATTAAACCATGCTCGGGCACTTCCTTTAAGGGTAACAGGAAAAGCCCAACACATGACTTCGTCTGGAACTGCTTGCAGGTGCATCAGGGACTTGTACGTTTCCAAGTGATCCAATGGGTCCGTGGAGCCATTGAATGTTTCCAACTGGGGCATCTTGAACTTCCTTGGAAGGGGGCGCCCCATGACTTCGGAGGTGAAGGGAGAGTCCGTATTTTGCACCAGTTCTTCCACCGTGGCAGGAGTCTGTGCCTTGACTTGCTTCATTAGCCCTTCAATCTGATTCTGCATCTTGAGAATCATCCCTAGTTCATGGGACGACTTCTCCAGGGGGGGCTTGCTATTCCTCCTTCGGTTTTGGCTTTCCTCCTCACTGGACTCGTTTTCTTCCCTGTGATTCTCTTCCTCTTCTTTGTCTTTGTAAGTTCGGGATGCTTGGCTCATGCGTAAGGCTGCGTTTTCCTGCATCGCGTTCTGTAACCCTTGGGTTAATGTTTTAATTTGCTCCTGCATCTGAGCAAATGCTTCTGGAGTCATCTGATCGCCTCCCGTCTTACTTGCCCCAGCGGCATTAGCTGCTTCCGGTGCCTTGGCAGCCTTTTCAGCGAGGGCAGCGGCCTTGGCCGTTCTTGCAGCCTTGGTTGTCTCGGCGGCTTTGGCGGCTTTAACCGTGGTGACGGTCTTGGTGGCGTCGTCGACGCCCGTTTGCGGGGGGGTCTGAAGCCATCGTTGTTCTGCTAGATCGGGTATCCACCATGCAAAACTATTCACCGTGAAGGAGAAAGTCGTTTCCCACAGACGGCGCCAGCTGATGAATCAGCTTTGTATCCGGCCCCGACCTGTTCCTGCAATACAACGTGAAAGATAAAGTCACCAGTGTGGTGGCGTGCCGACCACCCTCCGATGCCTAAGTTAGTAGAGAAAGTGATAGATGGTGGAGGAATTGAGATTCATAGGCGTTAATTGGACGTACCTTAGCTGAAACTCTACCGTCACTTTTATAGGCATTTTGTGGGAGGTTGAGTCCTAGTTGGACTGTGTTCCGGAGATCCATTGGTTATCCGAATGGTGATCGTGGAGTCCAGCCTTAGCTAGGACTCCATACTCACCTAATTTTGGCCGGGAATCATTATCCTTGGGATCATGATATATATCTTATCTGTATTTCCTCCTTTATCCCACGTGGGATATCTTCCATACGGATAAGTACACTGCATGAACGTTACTTGCCCAGCCCTGGCTGGGCTTCTGAGCCGATCCTTGGATCATGGTCCTGTACGACGGAGCTGGACCTTGGATTTCAGCTCAGCTCCGCCTTGCGGACCGAGCTGGCTTACTTGATGTACTTCTTGATGGTGGCAAGCGAAGCTGACAGTATTACTCCCCTGCTCCGCTTCTTTCTCCAGGCTGGGCTCTTCAGGTCTTTCCTACTTATCAATGTCTTTTTAGAGTCAACACAGTATATCGTAATTCGTGCCACCATTTTATCAGTATCGATTTCACTTTCCATTTTATTTCTTCGAGCACTGGTTCCGCTAACCGTCTTTCAGATTCCATCGGGCTCCCAGGCTAATTTGTTCCACCCAAAAGCACTGATTCCGCTAACCGTCTCTTTTAGATTCCATCGGGCTCTCAGTCTTATTCATTTCATTGGCTCTTTCACCATTTTCACATGACACTAGTTCCGCTAACCATCCTTTCAGATTCCATCGGGCTCCTAGGTCACGCACACTTGAGTCATGATTCCGCTAACCATTTCAAATTCCATCGGGCTCTCGTGCTCACACACACACACCCGAGCCATGATTCCGCTGACCAGCTTTACTGATCCCATCGGGCTCTCATGCTCACAAAAATCTTTTCACATTTCAGTTTCTTGTCTCTTTTCGTCTCGTTTCTCGTGTCTTGTAAATATGCATCATTTTCTCGTGTTCACATTATTCTTTCAAAGCTTGCTAAAATCCGGCGTAGTTTTATATCGAAACCTAAATCACGCAGATCTATATTTTCTTTTAAGTAAGTATTAGCCAAACGGCACAATGATACCAACTGTAAAAACCACATTTAACATGGCAATCATTTTATAATACTATGATATGCGAAAAGAAACGAACAATTTATTGATTGATCTTCGAAATAATTAATTTTACTAAACTTGCGATTTAATAACCCTTAATCTGACGATTCAATTCCAGAAACCTCACTGTGATATCAAGATGACAATCAAGTAGTTAATAACAACATACGCGGCATTTCAGAAAAATTCAAAAAATCACTCTGCTGCACAGGATTTCAAATATACAGCACGGCATTTCACTATATATCGCGCGGCGTTTCATGGAAAAGTTCTGACAGTCGCAGAAAGCTGTCGGCCACGCCTGCAGGAGGAGCGTCTTTGCCAAAAAATAAGTTTTATTCGGTCCAGAAGCCACCTCCCCTCTTTGTAGTGATCATCCTTGGCCCTCTTGCCTATAAAGACACCCCCCTCTAGTTAAGAAGCACCCCTTCAACTCCAAGTAAAGTTACTCTGCTATTTTTTTGGCTTTCACTCTCTCTCTCTAAAAATACCCCATTTTGATTCTCTCTCTACAACTCCTTACACCCACCATCACTATATACACCTCTTTCTCTCTCTATATAACCCCACAAGTTAGGCTATTACAAAGTCAATCTCAAATTGATTTCTCTTTTTCTCTCTCTCTCTCTCTCTCTTCACTCATTTGCTTACAAGTCTCTCAAAACTCAATCAAAATCAACTTCCACTCTCCATCTTCAAGCACATCCAAGGTTCGATCAAAAGGTATAAATCAAGTTTCCTTGGGCTAGGCCCTGTCCTAGCCCTGAGGGGACTTTTCTATAGTCAGATTTAACCCCTTTTGGTTAAAGGCTGACTTAAAAACTGGTTGCACCGTGCGATGCATCCGGGCATCGCACGGCGTACCATGTTTAAGCGCACGGCACTTCATTAGCTATTGTTTTCTTGTCTGAGCTGACTGGATCATGGCCATCATTCATCGGGCCCGTTTTTGTTGTTGAGATACTGACATCAATATTTTCAGAACAAGACCATATCTACAAGCCATGTTTTATTTCATAAATAAGATTTTTTAGATCATCTTGGATGATCAAATGTAACAAAAGTTGTTTTGTGTTCATGGCTTGATGGAATGGTACTGTCCTGAGGTCGGGTGATGTTCTGGATGCTGATGACAGTCTGATAACAGAAAAGGTCCCCTGCACGGCATACCATAAAGCCGTGCGCGGTATCGCAATATGCCGTGCAGAAGTTGGCCATGGTCTAGACAGTTTGTTGATGTAACTTTCCCCTTTTTTTATTATTGCATCATTGTTATCATTTCTGTACAGTTTGCACCACAAGTACGCCAATGTGTTATATTTAATCCAGTGTCCCTTTCCCGTACATATTTTTAATAATTTAAGTTTTTCAAATGATATTAAATCCCCCTTTTAAAATGCTTAGTAGAAACCGGTCTTTACCAGGCGAGTGGGGTGCTTTTTCAACAAAATCTTCTTCGCTCGTAACGTGGCTCCCGAATCCAAAATCTCAACGTTTTCGCTAGATCAAAAGCCTTTCTTTTTCAAATCAAGCTCTCGGTTTCTCGGATCATCCATCTCAAAAATCCGGGTGGCGACTCTTCGAGCGCGGTTTTGGGCGTGGGAGCCCACAGTGGTGACTCTACTGGGGACTTTTATTCAATACTTTACTTGTACTTTAAAAAAAAAAGGGAATAAAAAGTATTGAATAATCAAGAGGGCCAAACTTGAAAAGCATTTTTCTTCGGGGATTTAAAATCGTTTGAAAATCTTAACTTTTTTTTTTATACACTTTGCACCGCACAAGCCTTGCTAGTGTATTTCGGCTATCTTGCCCGATTTACCAGTGACAAGGTTTCCCGGGATGCCTAGCAGCCCTCGACTATGATGAGCCATCGTACTGTTCGACCATTGTCTTGCAATACACTTGACATGGGAAGTACATCTTGGCTCTAGTCCGGGAAACCCTTCTGAGACCAAAACCGGCCTTTGCACTTGTACATAACCGTAGAACCTTCCCAACTAGGACATGAACCCGTGGTTAGGACTTATCTGATATATCCTATTTATGTGCATTTCTTTTCTGTACATGCATATCATTCATACATCATTGCATTCTACATGCTAGAGGTCAGGCCCCCACAAACCGGTAGGCTAATCTGCCTTTTAGAATAATTCTAGGTTTTGCGGTCTTTAGAAAGTTGCTAACATCCGATGAAGAGTCGTGCCCCCATGGGACGCACGTTGCTTAATACTAATTAGTCCTTAAAATGACGCGTTTGAGGGAAATCAATTCTTACTAAATCTTCGATGCATTTTTTTTAATCAAACGTTCAAAATAAAAAATAAAAAATATATATATGAAGGAATGACTAAAGTATTAATGCTGTAATATTTACACCGTCTATGCTAATAGCGCCACGTCGCTCACGCCACCTGGTCGTAATACCGGGTCATTTTTACTACGTCATTCCAAAAACAGAAATTGAAACTTTGAAAAAAAAGAAAACAATATGAAAATTTAGTTTGTTTTGACATCTCTTAAGCTTCGTTGTTTATAAAGGATATGTTGTCAAAAGAAACTCTGAGGATCGAGGTAACTTTTTAAAACTGTTTTCTTGGAGTCTAGGAGACTTAAAATCTATGGAGTTTGAAATACATCTGGTGTTCACCGTGCCCGAATGGCCCCTTTGGTCTGGGATCTAGCCTTAGGATGTGCTTGTACCTAGGTTTCGGCAACCTCATTGCTTTGTCTCGGATGGTCAAGATAAGGAGATTGGCTCTGATTCCGAAGCATTCGAAATTTAACCTGCCTGACATGACTTACCCATGGCTGCTGAAACCCTTGGTACAGTCATATCCTAAGTGAGATTTGGAGCTGAGGTAGGTCGACGGTGACAACAACGACATCTTATGTGCGTAGAACCTTCCAAAGTTGAGACAGTGACTCTTTATATCCAGCTTGATGCATTTTTGTGCTCACGTGCCCTATCATATCATCGCACTGCAACGCACATGGTCCGTCCATTAGGCACTCGTTTACTTGTCTTTTGGGGACTCGCACTCACTCTCGCCTACTCTTTCGCCCTTCTCTCCTTCCCTCCCCGTGGCCTGAAAAGATTGCTAAGACCCTATGAAGAGCTATGCATCTACACGATTTCTTAATCAAATGATCCTTGGAATGATAAAGCCTTGGGGATGTCAAAATTTGTTAAGTCGTCAATACATTTTGCAATAAAAAATTCAATGGAGATTAAGGAAACAATTTAGCTACAATGCGGTGATACTCACACCGCTCAAGTTACGTTGCCAAGTCACTTACACCGCTTAGGCTAATGGCGTCATGTCGCTTACACTGCCTCGGTTACAGTATCAAGTCATTTATGCCAAACGGTTTTTAAACCCAAAATAAAAACTTTGAATGAAAAATATTGGGGACTTAATTTGTTTTGCTATCTCCCAAGTCTTGTCATTCCTAATCAAAGGATACACTGTTAAAAGAAACACTGAGGATCGAGGCAATCTTTAGGGATCGCGCTGTCGGTTTAGGAGGCCTTAAATCCATGGAGTTTGTGATACCTCCGGCGTTTGCCGTACCCATACGGCTCCCCTGGTTCAGTCTAGCCTTAAGGAACATTGGTATCTGGATTCCGACAGTCATATTGCTTTGTCTCGGATGGTCAAGATAAGGAGATTGGTTCTTATTCCGAAGCATTCAGAATTTAACCTCCCTGACATGACCTACCCGGATTGTCGAAAGTCATCTGTGCCACGTCCTAAGTGAGATTTGAACCATGGTAGGTCCTTAGGCCAGTCTAGGAGACTCTAAATACACAGAGTTTGCGATACCTTCGGTGTTCGCCATGCCTAAACTACCCCCGGTCTGGGCTAGCCTTAAGAACGCTAGTTACAACAATCTTATTGCTTTGTCTTGGATGGACATAATAAAGGCGTTGCGTCTATCCCTGCTAAAGAACCTACCCGTGGTTGTTGGAAACCATCTATGCAATGCCTTAAGTGAGACCAGGCTGGGTTAGACCTTAGGACAACATCAAGATCGACGACACGTACAAGACATGTTCTTTTTTTTTCAGAAATGTGTCTGGGACTCATTTAAAATTCACCTTTTGCTTTACTTTCAGTACTGAGCCACCCATCCTGCACAAAACCACACTGCATTCTCCGATCACCTCAATGGCAGGGCAAACAGAATTGAATGAGCTGAAAAAGTCTGTGGAGGAAATAAGTCAGAAAATGGACAAGATGCTAACTTTGGTCCAAGGGCTGGTTAACCTTTTCACCTCCGCAATCCCGAACACAAATGTGGGACTAAATGATGATGTTGGGAACCTAGGGCTGATAGGGCTGACAAACTTTTGTCAAAAGTGAAGCTCTCAGAAATGTTCAAGGACCTGGCTGAAATTCATGATGCTAGGGCTCACTCGAAGGAAGATACTGGACCCTTGATCGAAACCAGTGTTGACATGCATATTGTCTCAGCAGAAGTACATGAAATCAACCCCAGAGGCAAAAGGGTTTGTCTCGTTGATAGCAGAAGGCTATACAGTTGCAAAGCAAATAGGGGCATCACGGGCACCACCGTGAACCCTCAACTCAGTCACAGAACCAAATCAAGGGCCTTCTCCCATTTCTCTGAACCTCAATCCCTGGTTTATGAAAAGCTCCTTAAAACTGGTCTCATCAAGCCACTCCCCCAAACTCCTTTACCTCAAAAGCTTTCAGCAAATCACAACCCAAATGCCTTCTGCACCTTCCATCAAATGTCTGGTCATGTTACCGATGAATGCAATCGTCTCTGCCATGAGATTCAAAACCTCATCGATGATAGAATCATCTCTCCACCACAGCCAGACATCATGACCAAGTGCAATCCTTGTATCAACTCTGTCTTTTTCAGCAGAGAAGGGTAAACCATCAAGAGCCATGCAACGGTCTGACCTTCCATGAGTCTGGGAGTTTTCAAGCTTCGAGTCCTTGTCCTCTAAATGACCATCTTTGGGTTTGAGTCAGTTTGTACCTCAAGTCTTTCATGCTTTCACTGTTGTGTCTGTTCTTAATTTTAAGCCTGTAAGAGTCAAAAAAAAAGTGTCAGTTTCGTGGGCTTGAACTACGTTGTGACCTGATTCCTTTACAGGATACGTACGCAGCCTCATCCTGAGGACCGGTCACGAGCATTCAAGTCAATCCCAAGGTTCGGTCATGGTCTTTTGGGTTAACCCCTAGTGGTTCGGTCGCTGTCTTGTGAACGTCGCATCTCTGTAATAAACTCAGGATTTTGAAATTATTTTCTACCATCAGTTGAAAGTCATGATAATCACTTCAAAACACGAGATGATTTTTTATTGAACCCTCATCTTAGGAAAGAAGAAGGATTTCAAGGGACCATTTCCCGATGCCATATCCATTCTAAGAAGCAATGTCGTGACTCCGAAAAGGCTCGCTAGGTCAAAACTCAAAATCTGACCTAGGCAAAAGTTAGAGCATGCAAACAAAAGCCTTTCAATGGAGCATCTAGGATTCAGTTGTTAGGTTGTGCAATCCAAAATGAAGAAAGGCCATCGTTTCTTTCATCCTATGCATAAAGATATATCTCTTGATAGCCCTTTTGAGCCTCAATCAAATTCTTTGAACCCCAGCTGGCCAGTTATCCCTTGCATCGGGGTGAAATGCAAAATTAAAGTGCCAGAAGAAACTTTGAAATTCAAAGCATCAAAAGGGTGAAAATGCCAAACACATCAAGATTCAAAAGCATCAACAGAATGAAAGTGTCAACACACTGAAAGGCATTGAAGGCATGAGAAAGCAAATGAAAAGAAGGCACCTACAATTCAAAAAATAGCTGCTAGGTTTGAAAACCCAAAAGAAAGTGAAATTTTTGGGCCAATTGTCCTTTCTTTGTTAAGCCCAAACCACGGCCCACCTTATGACCCAAAAAGCCCTTTTAGATTGAAAAGCGCAACTTGATAGGAAGAACCCTAGGCGTTAAGAGGCATGACCGAAAATCAATACATGGAGAAAAGTCAAAGCATTGCCCAAAGAAAAACTTCAAACTGGGGTCATCGTCAGCAACCTGGGGCATGGTTCATGATAAAAACTCTCGTGTTTTGACAAAACAAAATCGAAAGATTTGAATGAAAATCAATTGATGGAGTAAAATAGTTTTGAAATTCCAAAAACCTGAGCATGTCTGCCATTTCAAATAGTCAAACTCTTCATCCAATCAGGGGCACCATTCGAAAGGCGCTTCGTCTTTCTCTCCCTCATTTGCGCCAATGTAGTCTTGTCAAAATCCATCCTTTTTGCCAAAAGTCAAATAAGTCATCTCGGTTTGGTCAATTCTCGATTCGTGGAAGTCATTTCAACGTATGGCAGAACACCACCCCTGAGAGAAGCTCGTTGGGCAGAAAACCGCAAGGGCGGGCAGACCCAAGCAAAAATTAGAGCAAAAGCATGCTAGGTCGAAAACCCGCAAGGGCGGCCTAGGCAAAAATTAAGGCAGTTCATCAAAAAGGATCGCTACACCGAAAACCCAAAAGGGCGGTACTAGGCAAAATTTAGAGCGCAAAAGGAGGGTATTAATACCCGGGCGAAACCATAGCTTGAACAGCGTGCATGGTCAACTGGTTGCCAAAACCATCAGAACTGGGGTTCGTCACTCACATGCACAACAGCTCGATGTCATCTACCGAGGCAAGCGCATGCCTAACTTCAAAACTCGGACACAAACTTTAGCCCAAAGCTCAAGCCTTGACCAAAGGAAAGTTTCAGCCCAAAGCTCGAGCCCTGACCAAAAACAAACTCCAACTTAAGTTCAAGCCCTAACCGTAGGCAAATTCTAGCCCAAAAATCCAAGATACCAGTCCACTGGCCAAAGACAGTAAAGCAAAAAGGGTACTTAGATGTGTCCCTATTTTCAAAAAAAAAAAAAAAAGGAATGTTGTACACATCATCGCCGAGTACCAACTCGTAAATCTCAAATGTTGTCCAAAAGTCATTCGACCAAGCTACGGTCCAAAAGACCAAACGCTTCTTAGTCTCTCGAGTGACGGTCCAAAAGACCTAAGCTTCTCATTTAATCGAGCTATGGTCCAAAAGACCTAACGCTTCTTAGTCTCTCGAGCGATGGTCCAAAAGACCTAAGCTTCTCAATCAACCAAGCTACGGTCCAAAAGACCTAACGCTTCTTAGTCTCTCGAGCGACGGTCCAAAAGGCCTAAGCTTCTCAATCAACCAAGCAACTGTCCAAAAGACCTAACGCTTCTTAGTCTCTCGAGTGACAGTCCAAAAGACCTAAGCTTCTCAATCAACCAAGCAACGGTCCAAAAGACCTAACGCTTCTTTGTTTATTAGGCGACGGTCAAAAGGACCTGAGCTCCTCTATTTATCAAGCGTCGGTCTAACCGACCTAATGCTTCTTAGTCTCTTAAGCGACGGTCAAAAGGGCCTAAGCTTTCCATTCAATTGGCGACGGTAAAAAGGACCAAAGCTTTCCATTCAATCGGGCGACGGTCAAATGGACCTAAGCTTATTTGTCTATTGGGCGACGGTCAAACGGACCTAAGCTTTTCATTCAATCGGGCGACGGTCAAAAAGACCTAACGCTTCCTAGTCTCTTGAGCGATGGTCAAAAGGACCTAAGCTTTTCTGTTTATTGAGCGATGGTCAAAAGGACCTAAGCTTCTTTGTCAATTGAGCGACGGTCAACAAGACCTTAGTTTCTTAGTTTCTCAGGCTACGGTCTAACCAACCTAAAAGCCTCTTAATTTATCGGGCTACGGTCTAACCGACCAAAAAGCCTCTTCGTCTCTCGGGCTACGGTCTAACCAACCTAAAAGCCTTTTAGTCTCTCAAGTCGTGGTCGTCCTCCGGGACTACACTGTCTCGCACTTCGTCCCCCAGGACTTGCACTCTATCTGCACTTCGTCCTCTGAGATTTCACTTTGTCTAGCACTTCGTCCTCCGGGACTCACTTTTGTCATACTTGTATTGATTTTACATGCTCACGTGACAATCCATGACATATTAACTTGCGTCATCGTTCATGAATTGTCTCAGTCGAACGTCAAATTCAAGCTCTTCAAGTTCAAGCCACTTTCAAAAATTCAAGCTCTTCAATTTCAGGTCTTTTCAAAAATTCAAGCTCTTCAAAATTCAAATTCAAGTCTCTTTCAAAATTCAAGCTATTCAATTCAAGTCCCTTTCAAAATTCAAGCTTTTCAAATTCAAGTCTCTTTCAGAATTCAATATCTTCAAAATTCAAGCTATTCAAATTCAAGCTTCTTTCAAAATTCAAGTCTCTCAAAATTCAAATCTCTTTTATAATTCAAGCTATTCAAACACAAAGTCTCTTTCAAAAAATTCAAGTCTCATTCAAAATTCAAGCTATTCAAACTCAAAGTCTCTTTCAAAAAATTCAAGTCTCTTTCAAAATTCAAGCTATTCAAACTCAAAGTCTCTTTCTAAATTCAATCTTTTCAAAAATTCAAGTCTCTTTCAAAATTCAAACTATTCAGAATTCAAGATATTCAAATTCAAGTCTCTTTCGAAATTCGAGATCTTCAAAATTCAAACTATTCAAATTCAAGTCTCTTTCAAAATTCAAGTTCAACCTAAAGTTATTTCCAAAACTCAAAATTCAAACATTTCAAAAAAATCAAGTCTATATGCCGTCCAAGCATATCGTCCTCGAGTTTGACATATTGCAGCCGTTTAAGCATTGAATCTTTATAACGCCGCGCCTCGATTAAAAAGCTCATTTTAGTCCTCCGACCCGTCTTGATTTAGTCATCCAGGACCTGTCTTGATTTAGTCCCCTGGGACTCGTCTCATTTTAGTCCTTCGGGGACTCGTCTCATTTTAGTCCTTCGGGACTTGTCTTGCTTTAATCCTTCAGGAACTCATCTCAAGGAATTTTTTAACACTCGGCACTTCAAGCACTCAATCTTAGTTTACTTTCGCAATTTGTCCTCCGGGACTCATTTTACCTGCATTGTCCGGATTGAACTACGTTGGTCTGATCCCTACAACGGAGTACGTAGGTAGCTCCATGGGCATGACCACCTTTATTGCATTCTTGCATTTAACTTAAAGACTAGGGAGCAATGGATTGGGATGTCTAATCTTTAACATCACTTATACCAAGCAATGGTACATAAGTTCCGTTAAAGAGGGACTACTGTAGACACCCCAATTTGGGCCTCCTAATAATCTTTAAGTTTCCCCGATGATGAAATAAGGAAAAGTATACCTTCAAGGCTTGGATTGTTGCTCCTTTGCTACTCCTTCTCTAACCCCTAGAAAATCTCAATTTAAACATATAGAGTGGCCCTCGGTTCGATTGCAAAAAAGAAAAACGCGTTTGCTTAATCAAAAATAACTTTTTCCATGACGAATTGAGGGTAAAATGGGCACACATTTCAATGTATAAAATACCTTTTAGTGAAACCAATTGGGTTAGAAAGACGACTCAACAAGCTTTCCAACGCTTCAAACCGCGTCCAAATCTGAGTTCGGCAGTGTCCGGGGCACCCCCGCAAAGTTTGGAGTGCTGTGCTGTCTCAGAAAACCGCGCGGCATTTCAAAACACAGCACGACATTTCCAAAACGCAACGCAGCATTTCAGAAAAATTCAAAAAATCACTATGCCGCACGGGATTTCAAATATTTTTATATTTTTTTTGTTTTTTTCGCATTTTTTGCATTTTTTTTGCACATTTCACTATATATCCCGCGGCGTTTCATGGAAAAGTTCTGACAGTCGCAGAAAGCTGTCGGCCACGCCTGCAGGAGGAGCGTCTTTGCCAGAAAATAAGTTTTATTCGGTCCAGAAGCCACCTCCCCTCTTTGTAGTGATCATCCTTGGCCCTCTTACCTATAAATACACCCCCCCTCTAGTTAAGAAGCACCCCTTCAACTCCAAGTAAAGTTACTCTGCCATTTTTTTGGCTTTCACTCTCTCTCTCTAAAAATACCCCATTTTGATTCTCTCTCTACAACTCCTTACACCCACCACCACTATATACACCTCTTTCTCTCTCTATATAAACCCACAAGTTAGGCTATTACAGAGTCAATCTCAAATTGATTTCTCTTTTTCTTTCTCTCTCTCTCTCTTCACTCATTTACTTACAAGTCACTCAAAACTCAATCAAAATCAACTTCCACTCTCCATCTTCAAGCACATCCAAGCTTCAATCAAAAGATATAAATCAAGTTTCCTTGGGCTAGGCCCTGTCCTGGCCCTGAGGGGACTTTTCTATAGTTAGATTTAACCCCTTTTGGTTAAAGGCTGACTTAAAAACCATTTTCACAAACTAAAGTAGTCACTGTACTGGACACACCATGTAACGACCTTGATTTTTGGTAAATAAAAATTTCGTTAAAAATTTGAATATTATTTTATTACTTGGATTTTTATTTCCATAACCAAAAATCGGTCATTACTAAATTCGTTGGACAATCTTAATTAGGTTTTAATCGCCGTTAGACCGTCGTTTTTCCCGTCGTTTCTAGGATTAGATCTTGAATCCTTCATCTTGGCTGGAAATCCTATCTAGCAACCCTAGCTAGATTTTAATCAACGTTTCGACTTAGCTATCGTTTAACCTAGCCACCGATCGTTCCTAAACCTCCATGAATCTTATGAGCCTCGATTCACGAACCTTTTGAAACCCTTGAGTTCGGTAACCCTAGATTCACCCTTTGAACCGTTTGAACCTTTGAGCTATCGACCATTGGAAATTAGCATTAGAGTTTCCCTTACCCATTGGTCAATAGGTAAACCTTGCTTAATTTTCCTAAGTACGAGATTAGATTACCTTAGTGCTTAATTGCAAGTATTAGACTTTCTAGCATTAACCGTTGGATAATAACCGCTAGGAGATTTATTAACCATTGGACGATAACCCTTGGATCTTACCAACCCTAACTATTGGTTATTAACCGCTAGGGAAACTATTATCCATTGGATAATAGCTTTGCTTGCCGACCAAGAATAGGTTGATTTCGAATAATGGATTTGGCATGTGTTAAAATCTATTATAGTATAATTAGTACATTAGGTTAGTATTATTAAACTTTGTACTTTGAAAGTAGTATAATTGTTTATTAGATATTGTATTAGGTCATATCTAGCCTAGATTTTAAAGTACAAGGCTTGTATTTTATATATATGTACTTGTATGTATATATATATATATATATATATGTATATATATATTATATTGTAATGTGCATGTGTGTATTAGATATATTTTATTTAGAAAATCTATATTACTTGAAAATATGGATTTTATGAATAACCCATAGTACTTATATATATATATATATTAGTATATATATACTTCTTCCTAGAGAGTACAAGTGGGAGAGAGAGAGAGAGAGAGAGAGAGAGAGAGGGAGAGAGAGAGAGATTTGCCGAGAGAGAGAGGAGAAAGATCCGAGAGAGAGAGAAGGAGGGAGAGAGAGAAAGAGAAGGAAAGAGAGGGAGAGATTGTACCTAGATCTTCCTTGTGCTTTCATTGACCTTTGCTTGATCTCTTGGTGATTTCTTCCTAGCAAATCTATGTACCAAAATGTCCTAAATGCATTTTCAATTAGGGTAAATCTTGTACAATCCTTACAAGCCTAAATCTTCACTTTTCCAATCCAACCACCTTTGTCCTTCCATATCTTATATATAGTTATATATATATCTAGTGTACCATTGAGAGAGAGAGAGAGAGAGGAGAGAGAGGCCGAGAGAGATTGAGAGAGGGAGAGAGAGAACGGATGGAGAGAGAGAGAGAGTGATGTGTTGCTTCCTTGATTGACCTTGCTTGGTCATCCTTGTCCTAGTTTGTGTATGCTTCAAGTGAAAGCATAACCAATGCCATCCAATCTTGTCCTTCTTTGTACAAACCCCATTTCTTTACTTGATTCAAATCCCTTTACTTGATCAATCTTCCATGATCAAATCCATGGTACACACCATAGCCATGCAAGCCTAGGTTTTTAGGATGTTTCTTGCAAGGAAGCAAGATTTGCTTGGAATTAAAAATTGAGAATAAGAGAGAGAGAGGGCAGCCGGCCAAAGAGGGAGAGGGAGAGCCCATTTGCCTATAAATAGGATCTCACACTTCTCATACAACTCACACCATTCCCATCTCCAAGTTCTCCCCTTGAAAGCATAAGAGTTCTTAGTGTTCTTGAGTAGTTCTAGCTTGTTCTTGAGCTTTCTTTCCATCTCCGCCACTAAACCACCCTACGACCACCACCTCGATCCTATAGTAGTAGTAGTATAGGTTACGATCTAGTTTCGAGAGAAACCTTTCTCTTTCGAAGCTATCAGAAGCTTATCGTAAGCCGTTACTCTGTTCGTTTGCCGACTTTCTTTCCGTCGATCTTTTCGTAGTCTTCCTACCGCCAAGAAGAATGGTAGTGTACCCTTACACTCTAATCCTAAGTATAGATAAGTATCGTGTTAAGTTTTTCGAACTATTTTCTCTAAAAGTAAAGTTAGTTGTGATAATTAGCTTGTCGAACTTTCTTGTCAAACGTACGTAGTTTACTTTGATCTTATGGCTACTTGATTGCTTGATCTCATGATTGCTACTTGTTTGTATGAACTTGTCAATAAACATGTGTTGTTTTGAACTTCCAAAAGGAGACACGTTTCTAAAGATAAAGTGTTGTTTCGCAACGAAGTATTCGTATTCTGACCTTTTAAAAGATCGTACGTTGATTGTGCATCGCTTGCCTTACTTGTGGTTATCAACGAGCATGGTAGTATAGAGTTGAATGATCTTGCTATTTGTTATCGCATGAGTTAAGTGATAAGTCCCACCGCGGAGTCTAGGCATAATACGAGACACATGGAATTGGAAGGTAGAACCATGGCACCTAGGGTGTGGTTAACATGGATAAAAATACTTTTGAAACTACATAATGATCAAGTGCGATAATTATTATGTGGTGTGTGTGTGTGTCCAATGGGAACCCGGAGCGGCGGAACCATTGTGAGGGTGTGTGTGTCCAATGGGAACCCGGAGCAGTGGAACCATTGTGAGGGTGTGTGTGTACTCCAATGGGAACCCGGAGCGGCGGAACCATTGTGAGGTTGTGTGTACTCCCATGGGAACCCGGAGCGGCGGAACCATGGTGAGGTGTGGCTTGGTTATCCGTGGAGAGGAGCCAATGCAAATTGTGTGCCAATGGGAACCCGGAGCGGCGGAACCATTGTGCAAGTACTCAGGAACCCGGAGCGGCGGAACCGAGGTCGTGTGTGTTAAAGCTGATTTTTGAAATGTGCGCCAATGGGAACCCGGAGCAACGGAACCATTGTGCGTACACTCGGGAACCCGGAGCGGCGGAACCGAGGTTGTGTGTGTGTGTTTTAAAAACCGCGATGTGGCCAGACATGGTAGCCCATCGTGTGTAGTGTGCGTGTGTAAAAGAAACGACTTTTGAAATGTGAATTTGGAAATGAAAAGTAAAATGATGACACGGTCTCAGAAACGCTGCGTAGGAGAAACTCTGATGACACTGACTCTTACGCTAGATGAGGAATGAATGTGCATGTCTTATTGTATGCGAAGTTATTGAATGCGCATGTGAAATTGTTATGTGTTCTTATTGAAGCACGTCAAGTTTGGAAAATCGTTTACTATATTATCTTTGACTTGTAAGTTAAGGGTTAGTGGGTTTAGGTTATTCTATTGGGCTTTATAAGCTCACGGTGTTGCTTTATGTGACCCTGACATATTATGCTAGTGGCGACGCTGGTATAATGTGTCAAACCTTATAGATAAGCAGGGAGAGCTGTACGCCTTGGGGACATTTGGAGCTGTAGAGCTTGCTAGGACGGAAGAAGAGACGAAGCCGTAGATAACCTTAGATGTCCTTCCCTTTTGTGTAATTTAAGTACCCTCTGGGGGTTAGTGATGTAATAAAGAGCCAGACTCGACCTTATTTAGTAAATAAAATGTTTATTTAACGTACCCGATTTTGGGGGCGTTACACACCACGCCGTGCGGCGTTTTGGTGCGTCGCACAGCATAGTGTGTTCAGGCGCGCGGTGTTCCATTAGCTATTGTTTTCTTGTCTGAGTTGTCTAGATCACGGCCATCATTCATCGGGCCCGTTTTTGTTGTTGAGATACTGATATCAGTATTTTCGGAACAATACCATATCTACAAGCCATGTTTTATTTCATAAATAAGATTTTTTAGATCATCTTGGATGATCAAATGTAACAAAAGTTGTTTTGTGTTCATGGCTTGATGGAATGGTACTGTCTCGAGGTCCAGTGACGTTCTGGATGCTGATGACAGTCTGATAACAAAAAAGGTCCCCCGCACGGCATACCATAAAAGCCGTGCGCGGTATCACAATATGCCGTGTAGAAGCTGGCCGCGGTCTAGATAGTTTGTTGATGTAACTTTCCCCCTTTCTTTTTATTATTGCATCATTGTTATCATTTCTTTACAAAAAGCATCACGCGCATGTCAATGTGATATATTTTCCCATGTCCCTTCCTCCTTTAATTGCTTTTAATAAGTTAAGTTTTTCAAATGATATTAAATCCCCCTTTTAAAATGCTTAGTAGAGACTAGTTTTTACCGGGCGAGCGGGGTGCTTTTTCAACAAAACCTTCTCCGCTCGTAACGTGGCTCCTGAATCCAAAATCTCAATGTTTTCGCTAGATCAAAAGCCTTTCTTTTTCAAATCATGCTCTCGGTTTCTCGGATCATCCATCTCAAAAATTCGGGTGGCGACTCTTCGAGCTCGCTTTCGGGCGTGGGAGCCCACACTCTTTCCACTAAGTAGTCATATCGACATCAATGTTTCTCAACGACAATCACAACTATTTCGCCACCAACCCACAACAGTAACAACAACACCATTACAATAGGTATTTCAATAAGGATCTATTGCGTCCCCCATCGTATCCCTCTATTTTACATTATTCATTTAAACAACATAGCGGCAGTATACATGATATGAGCATTGAATTGAACTTCTTTTTTTTTCTTTTTAAATGTTCATTTTAACTCCTCATGCAAATATTAATCTAAACCTCCTAGAACCACTATCACACCTCAAGTATCAACATGTCTACATACCAAACAAATCACAAAGTCGACATAGAATTAATGAACCAGTGCAATCGAAAAGGCTGTAAGAAGAAAAGGAAGCCACACACAGACATTTCAAACAGTCTAACATACCAACTCAGCTACAAAAAAAAATTTGAAAAGTCCATAAAAAGAAAAGATGCTAGTATCAACATTTTGAACACTTGAAGATGCCAACTTAAATTCAACGTTAACAATTTCTCATCTGAATGCTCCATTTTTTTAAACCACAAACACCATATTCAACAATAATAGCATACAACCAAGATATGAATAACTTCATTTTACAATTTGAATCAAAAGATACATACTCACAAACCATCTACATTTCCACCCCTTGTGTTGCAGTAAATGCCCACATTCCAATTCTTAACCACAACCACTCAAATCATATTAGTCTAGCAACTTCACTATCAAGTATTTCCTCTAATCTCAACACATAACAAAAACACGCTAGCCATACGAATTCCTGAAGCGAACACACGTCAATAATCTCATCTTCCTTTTTTTTTTTATGGTTAAATCAGCTTGAAATTAAAAAGGAGGCTAACCGAATATACAGCCTACAAGGGCATACCCCAGGAGGAAAACAAAACAAAACAAAAAATTGGAGACCTAAGCCAAGTGGCTACATGAAGGACAATGCTACAAAAAATTGGAGACCTAAGCCAAGCGGGCTACTGAGATGAAGACAAAACAAATAACATCTAGAGAGACATTTGTTTCCTAGCCATCTACAACGAGGGAGCAACAACAACTCCTAGTCTCAATGGACTAACACCAGATAAACAAATGTTAGATGGACTCTCAATGCAAATGGTAAGTTCTCAATTGCATCATTGTGGGATAAATTGAGAACTTCCTTCCCAAAAGTTGGGTGGCACAGGTTGATGTGGTTCCCTGGCCACATTCCCAAGTGTAGTTTCATCACTTGGCTTGCTGTACAACATAGATTATCTACTGTTGATAGACTGATGCTGTTTGGCATTTCTAACTCCAATCAGTGTAGTTTCTGTCAAGGTAGTGAAAGTCATGACCACCTTTTCTTTAATTGTCCTTTCTCACAATTGGTGTGGGATGCTATGCTTGCTAAACTTCAAGTAAATTGGCATTCAAGGACATGGGCTGAGTGGGTCACTTTTCTATCAAACAAAAAGGGTAAATCTTTGCATGTTGTACTTACTAAATTGGTATTTACAGCTACAGTTTATCACGTGTGGATTGAAAGGAATATAAAGAAATTTCAAAATAAGTCTTGTTCTGGGGAGGTGGTTGCTCACAAAATTTATTCAATGGTGAGGGTGAGACTTTTATCATTCCAAGTGCTGCCTCCATCTCATGCAGACTGGGTGGTAAATGAATGGAACCTTAGTGGCCAATAATTTGTTGGTGTGTTTGCATGCGTATTCCAATTGTTTTCCTACCCTTATTTGCTATGTTGTGATATGCCCTGTCTAGTCTCATTCAGGGATCAATATTCAAGGGGTGTGTGCTGCTATTACTTTTATGTAGACGGTATTTGTCTTACACTCATGTGTGGTGGTGTCCTGGTTACTCTCCAAGCTTTGAGTGCCTTTCTATATTGTGTGTTCCCCGGTGAGCTGTGTTTGAGCTCCATCCTATCTTGAAGTGGAGGTAATAATTAGTGGGGGAATCATGTGAGAATTAGTAGAGGGAGTTGGTGGATCCCTTGTTCTTGGTATTCAAAAAAGAGAGTGGGAGGTGTGAGTTTCCGAGGGAGTAGAGGTGTGAGCACTATACTTACCAAGGACATTATTTGATTGAATGGTTGATTGTTTAAATGGATGTCCCAATCATGCTATCCTTGTTCCATTCTGCTTCAGTTTACATTTGGTTGTACTTGAGACATGAAGTATGGATCTGATTAGATGGACTCGCTGTCTGATCTGTTCTGTTTGGCTGTATCTTATTAATGTTGTTCAGGTTTTGGTTTTTGTCAAGGTTTTGGCCCAATTGCGTACTATTCTGCTACTGCTACTGTTATACTGATCAGTTCAACTACTGTATGTGTTTCACTAAGCATGTTATGTTATGTTATGTTCGAGAGGCTTTATTTTGTTACTTGTGACTAGCACTCACTGCCAACTCCTTTCAATGGCAAATTCTTTTAGATTTTTGGAAGTTTCAATATGTAGTATAGGCCTAACCAACTGGGGCTGTCGTTGGGATCTCCCTTCGCAGAGGGGGACGTCCTCTGCATGGTATTACTGGTGTATAGTTGCTCTCCCCTGTGAGTTCTATTGCTGCTGTATATCCTGTTATGTGGCTGCTGCTGCTTGTGTAGTGGCTGTAATAGCAGTACTCAGTGCTACTGTTGATGGTCCATCCATTTGAAGAAGGGCTGTCCAATGCTACTACTCTGCTGCTGTCCTCTACTGTCCAGCAAGTGTTTTCAAGTGAAGTGTTCCCAGGTGTATCAAGCTGTTTCCAGTTGTTTCAAAGTGTTCCCAGGTGTTTTCAAGGTGTATCAAGCTGTTTGAAGTGAAGTGTTCCCAGCGCAGTAGCTATGGCTTTCCAATGCTGTCATTAGATGTATCAAGCTGTTTCCAAGCTATTTTGTTGGTCCATCAAGGCGATGTTTTCCCTCCCTATTTCTAGATGGACGGAAAACGCCGCATATCTTTTAGTTCATGTAGCCAGTTAGCAGTAGCATCATCCAGACACTAGCAGAGGACGTCCCCCTCTGCGAAGGGAGATCCCAACGACAACCCCTGTTGGTTACACATTGAAAGTTTCAACTCTTGGTCTCATTGGACTAACACCAGATAACAACAGCAGAGCAGCCTGATAGTGATAGCAGCAAAATACAAAGCCTATAGCATATCTTATACCATAATTGAGACGCAAATAACAGAAGCAACCAAACAAACAGTTGCTGGACTACCGGAGCTAACATCAAAACTGAACAGCGGCTAAAGCAGAACCGGACAGCAGCAATAAAAAGAGCAGCAGCCATATGGGTCATGAACTTCACCCAATATAGAGATAGCAGAACATCAGCTGCCATGGCATGACTGAAACAGCCACTAACCGAAGCAAAACAGCAGCAATAGTCATTATAGCATGGACAATAGTGGCTAGCAGGAGCCACACCTCAACTAAACAGAACAAAAGCAAAACAGATGCCTGCTGCTGTATGTACAGATCAGATCAGCATGTACAGATCAGTACCAAGCATCTATTTGCTGCTAGCAGTCCACTAAATAACAGCAGCAACATGGCAGTAGCCTTAGGAACAAAACAGCACAGATCGGACAACAAAAGATGCACAATAAACCTAGAGACATGCCCCCTAGCAAGGCATAAACATTCCAAGGGACAACCCCCCAAGAATAGGTCCATAAAAAGAGGAAGCAACTAGAAACAACCCCAATTGCTCAATGCACATAACAACGCATAAAAGTACAGTAATAGAGCATTAAACAGGCTAGGAGCTGTAGTAGCAAGTAGCTGCAATAACCATAACCGATATTAGTCAATTAGCAACTGGTCAGAAGGGTATAAAAAGCAGAAACCACTAGGGACCTTCCCCCTAGACACACAAAATGCATGAGCACTAATGCAGTAAGCTCAAAGTGCCTCGAATAGGTATGAAATGAAGCCTCACAGCATGAACATCACAAGTAGACAAACAAACAGACAGTCAATCTATCAATCAATCAAAGTTCTTGGTGAATATAGAACTCACACTATTACTCCCTTGTAACCTCACAACTCCCATTCTCTTTTACACTGCCAAGAACTTGGGATCCCTTCTGCCTCCACTAAACCTCACAAGATGCCCCCGCTAATTATTACCTCCTCTCACAAGGACGGATGGGGCTATATCACTCAGCTCACATGGATTGCACACAATATAGTAAGAACGCTCAATTGCTATGGATTACCAGGATAACCTACAAGGAATAAGGTAATTACCTGGGTACTTAGCAGTAATAGGAGGCCAAGATCTACTGAGTGAGGACTTACTCCAGCCCTCCTGAATCCATGGTGGGACTGAGTGTATTAGCAATTGCAACTGCCAAAACTGCCTCGTGGGACAGAGTACACACTGCCATGATAGAAATCAGTCCAGAATCAAAACCAAATATCAAATACAGAACCAAATATCACATAGGAACAGACAATATGAGTGATGATTAAGAACCATTAAGATTCCACTCATGTGCAACCCAGTCAGCCCTAAATGAGGTAATGTGTTGAATGATAGAAGTCTTGTCCTCACCATAGAATAGATTTTGTGAGCAACCACCTCCAAAGAACAAGATTTACCTTGAAATCTCCTCATATTCCTTTCAATCCAAACATGATAGACTGTCACTGTGAAGATCAGTTTAGTAATTATAGTCTGAAAAGATTTGCCTTTTTTATTGGATAAGAAAGTGATCCACGTAGTCCATGTTCTGGAGTGCCAAGAAACATGGATTTTGGAAAGGATGGAGTTCCACACCTGCTGAGAAAGGCACACAATTAAAGAAAAGATGGTCGTGGCTTTCACTCCCTTGACAAAAACTACATTGAGGGATCACCCTCAAACCAACATATCATTCCAATCACTTCAAAAAAAAAAAAAAACATATCATTCCAATGGTATACCCCGACACGTCCTCTACTATTGGTGGTGTAAGTCTACCTCACCGAATACACATCATACACCATCTCTACACTCAAACCCTTCAACTCATAACGTTCCCCTTTTTTTTTTACACGCCTATCATTCCAGATTTCCTACCATTATAATTCAAGAAATTAACTACACTCCACTTCGTTGACAACCTAAATAGTTTCCATTCGTATTACTCTCGCTTCAAGCAAGTTTCTCACCACACAACTTACTTCAACCACTCGACTTAAGTCACATAAGTATAATTCTCCTTGAGTCTTATTTTTCCTCTCGCCAAACTGTAACGCCCCGAATTTTGGGTACGTTAAATAAACATTTTTATTGAACAAACTTAAAGAGAGTCTAGCTCATTATTACAACATAATTCTCACAAGAGTACTTTTATTCAACAAAGGAGGGAATAAACTAAGGTTAACTACTGCTCCGCCTCTTCTTCCATCCTTGCAAGCTCCTCGGCTCCGAAAGCCTCCAAAGTGTACTGTTCATGTTGCTCATCTATAAAATCTGACACATTATACCAGCGTCGCCCCCAGTATAATATGTCAGGGTCACCACAAAGGTAACACCGTGAGCTACAAAAGCTCAATAGAATAATCCAACCCGCTAACCCATAACTTACAACAAATAGTCATATAAATAATTACATATACTCATTTAACAACATAATTAACAATGATACATTCGCATTCACTATCCTGCTTACGTTGGTGTCATGCCTTTCTTGGTTTCTCCTACGCGACTCATCGTATTGTGTCACCATTTCATTTTTAGAAAAATCATTTGTCATTCAACGGGCTACCAAGTCCGGCCACGTTACAAAATCTTGCATTGGCTCCTCTCCGCGGATAACCAAGCCCAATTACCAATGAAGCTACCACGTCCGGCTCCAATGGCAATCTACACAATGGGCTACCAAGTCCGGCCTCATTGCGGTTTTCGCAAGTCCACACAAAGGGCTACCAAGTCCGGCCACCTTGCGGGTTTTCACAACTCACATAAGGCTACCAAGTCCGGCCATTATGTAGTCTCAAAAATCCTTTTTATCCATATCAACCACTCCTTAAGTGTCATGTTTCTACTTTCCGGTTTTCGTGTCTCGTAATCATGCATAGACTCCGCGGCGGGACGAATCACTTTAAAGAAATCTTGAAATTAAACTAGCAAGATCATCCAACTCTATATTACCTAATCGTACTCAAATTATTACTTAAAGCTACTTATGTTTTATCAGCAACAAGTAATGCAACAAATATATATACATGTTCATAATCATCCTCAAGACAATAATATATTACAAAAATCCGTTCTTTCTTCCTTTGTGGGAAAACAACATATGTTTATTAGCGTAGAAATCCATTATTTGGCATGCTCATTCTTCTTTAGTACTTTAGTAAACAAGTTTTACTGACTAGCTTTGATACCTTAACCGTTTAACTCATGGTTGTATACTTAAGGTAAGTATAATACAAGCAAGTACATAGTAGATCCATAACCATTACTTAAAGCATAACGCCACATGTGCGGACGCCCTTGGGGTGGTAATCCACCATATGCTTTGTTATAATATCACAAGCAATGGAATATAAGCTTATAGTTAAGTTAAAAGATCAACATGCGATTACTTCTACACGAAGTTATATCTTAAGTTGATTCTAATCATGCTTAATCATCCAATAGCAATATTAAGTTCACATGCATCCAACTTTTTAAGAAAATAAACTATCATTATCATGCTTTCCTTATAACGACTTAGCTAGGTTAAAACTAAGACAAGAAGTAGTGTCTAACATATATTTAGGATTATGGATGATTACACTACATTCAATTCGACATGCATACAATTATAGTTAGGATAAGTAGGTTCGAAGAACTCTACCGTTCTTCTTGGCGGTAGGGTGGCTACGGGAATTTCGTCGGAGTAACGGCTTACGGTGGACTTCCGGTATCGAAAGAGAAAGGTTTCTCTCGAAACTAGATCTTGACTATACTACTAAACTCTTATGGATCGAAGGGTGGTGGAGTGGTGGTTTAGTGGCGGCTTAGGATGAGTTTCTTGAAGAACAAGGGAAGAACTTCAAGAACACTCAAGAACAAAGCAAGAACAAGCAAGAACTCTAAGCTTTCTAGAGAGAGAAGTTGAATGGTGAAGGTGTGAGTTGAAAGGCATGGAATGGATGCTATTTATAGGCAAAATGGAGCTTCCCCCCTCACTCTACTTGGCCGGCCCTCACTCTCTCTCTCTCCCCCATAAATTTGCTCCATGGACTAGTCTTATCAAGCAATAGTACTCCATCCAAGTGTATTTAGGTCAAATAGTGTCAAGTACAACCCACATGTCTAAATTCAACCAACATACACCTCACTCTCCCTCTCTCCCTATTCGGCCTCTCTTTCTCTCTCCTCTCCCATGGATTTGTCTCATAGTCTAGTCTTGTCAAGCCAAAGTACAACACAAGTGCAACTTGGTCAAATAGTATCAAAGTACTACAACTTGCTAAGGTACAACACACATACACTTCACCTTTCCCTCTCCCTCTCATTCGGCCATGTCTCTCTCTCTCTTCCCCATGGATTTGTTCCATGGTCTTGTCTTGTCAAGCCAAAGTACAATACAAGTGCAACTTGGTCAAATAGTATCAAGGTACAATGCACAAGTCCAAGTACAACACACATGCACTCACCTTCCCTCTCCCCTCATTCGGCCTTCTCTCTCTCTCTTGGTCAAAGTATTATCATGTATATATATATATATATATATGTGTATATCTATATGTACATTTATGGAAAGAACAAGGAAGGTAAGGGCAAAACTACTTAAATGTACACATGGCTTATGATTATTCTCTTTGCATGATAAAGTACACATGACTAGTCTTGTCATGCTATAGCACTCCAACCAAGTGTATCTAGGTCAAATAGTGTCAAAGTACAACACACATGTCAAAATACAACTCACATACACTCACTCTTCCTCTCTCCCTACCGGCCTCTCTCTCCTTTCCCATGGATTTATTCCATGGACTTGTCAAATCAATTCCATAATCATGGCAAGCAACCTAAGTCTAGTCACATCAAGTCCTTTCTCTTTCAAATCAAATCTAGGTAATGATGAGGGTCCAAACAATGATGGAGGTGGTCATGGTGTAGTCTTGTCCTAGGATGGTCTACTTGGAAGAAAGACTAGAATCATTGGCTAGGTTTTGACTAGAAATGGGTTGGTAGGTAGCAAATAGGCTTAAGGCTATCAGGTGGCTTGGACAAGTGGCCAAAAATACATACACATACCTCACTCTCTCTCTCCTCACATTCGGCCCCCCTCTTCTCTCTCTCTAGCCGATTCTCTATCTTGGTCGAAGTACTTATATGTATATATATATATATATATATATGTGTACATTTGTGGAAAAACAAGGAGGATAAGGACAAGGCTACTTAAATGCACACATGGTTAATGATTATTCTTTTTGTAGGAGAAGGTACTATCATAACTTTCACCAAGAATCCCATGGGAATATTGGACAATGCTATTATCCAAGGGATAATAATTTCCCTAATGGTTATTGTCCAAGGGTCTAACATTTCCCTAGCGGTTATTAACCAATGGGCGAAAGAAGTAATGATGAGGAAGCACATGACTTGTCTTGTCATCCTATTTGGCAAATCCTAACATCTATTATCCAATGGGTAAAGTTTTCCCTAGCGGTTATTAACCAATGGTCCAAGGAAAGTCATCATGGAGTACACTATTTGCTTTTGACTAGACTATTCCAACTACTAGTCAAACTTGGTCTTCTCCCTAACAACTATTGTCCAATGGTCAAAAGATCTTTCTAGCATATAATAACCAATGGGTAAAGACTAGTCATCATGAAGTACACTATTTGCTTTTGACTAGACTATTCCAACTACTAGTCAAACTTGGTCTTCTACCTAACAACTATTGTCCAATGGTCAAAGATCTTCCTAGCATGTAATAACCAATGGATAAAGATTTCCCTAGATCTTATCGTCCAATGGATAAAAATTACCCTAGCCTTTATCGTCCAATGGATAAAGACAAAAAGGGTAAAATGGTCCATCTAGGGTTAGGGCAACCTAATTAGACTTGGAATCCAAGTGATTAGGTTAAAGGGGCATTAGGCTATTCTAACTAATTGGTTAAAGACTAACAATACTTAATCTAGGCTTTCATTGCTCGAGTGGTATTTTGGTTTTATTTAGTAGGAAATCGCCTAATAATGGAATATTACAGCCCGACGGTGCCAAACGCCAAGGCAAGGCGTGAGCATGGCCAAGGCAGCCTGGTGGCAAAGCGGTGGCGAAGCGGTGGCCAAAACAGCCCGGTGGCCAAACAGTGGCCAAGGCAGCCCGGTAGCCAAGCAGTGGCCAAGCGGTGGCCAGAGCAGCCCAGTGGCCAAGCAGTGGCCAAGCGGTGGCCAAGGCGTAGCCAAGGCAAGGCGGCCCAGCAACGCCAAGGCAAAAGCAAGCGGCTGATGCCAAAGCGAACCCGATGGCGACGAGGCGAGCAAAGCGACCAAAGAACGCCAAGGCGAAAGCAAGGCGCGACCTGATGCCAAGGCAGGACCCGATGGCAGCCAGGGCAGAGCAAGGCGGCCCAGCAACGCCAAGGCAAAAGCAAGCCGCGACCCGATGCCAAGGCAGAACCCGATGGCAGCCAGGGCAGAGCAAGGCAGCCTAGCAGCGCCAAGGCAAAAGCAAGGCGTGACCCGATGCCAAGGCAGAACCCAATGGCAGCCACGGCAGAGCAAGGCAGCCCAGCAACGCCAAGGCGAAAGCAAGGCGCAACCCGATGCCAAGGCAGGACCCAATGGCAGCCAAGGCAGAGCAACCCGACAGTGTCCCGACGCCTAGGCGAGGCAGATCCGACAGCGACCCGACGCCTGGGCGAGGCAGGCGCGACAACGAGCCGACGCCAAGGCAAGGCAGGCGCGACAGCGAGCCGACGCCGAGGCGAGGCAGGCGCGACAGCGAGCCGACGCCAAGGCAAGGCAGGCGCGACAGCGAGCCGATGTCGAGCGAGGCAGTGCCTCGACAGAGGCCCGATGCCTAGGCAGCCTAGCCAAGCCAAAGCAAGGCGGTCAAGCCGACGGTCAAGGCAAAGACCAAAATTTTCCTACTAACCACTCCGGCATCGATGCATCACTAAGCCAGACGGTAGTTAGGGTTTGCTAACTAATCGGTTAAAAGCTAACTATGCTTGCTAAGTAGGATTTCGAGTCAAGAAATATAATTTAAAGATTTTCTATTTAATAGGGAAAATATACGAGTACGTTTACAAGTATACTAGTCATGGGAGAAGGACTAAATTGCCCGGAGTAAAATGATTCAATTTTACAAGTTTCAAATCTAATTATGACGGATTATTAGAATTTAAAAGGAAATTTTAAAGCAATCCAAGCAATTAAAATAAAATTTAAATATTTATCAAAATTTTCATAAGTCAATAATGACCGATTTTTGGATGTTAAAAATGAAATCCAAGTATTAAAATAAAATTCAAATTTTTAACGAAATTTTTATTTACCAAAAATCAGGGTCGTTACAACCTATCCCCCTGAAAATAATTTCGTCCTCGAAATTTGCACGACTACGGGTTAGGCTTAATTACTATATCGGTCTCGGAATCATCGTCTATCCCCCTTAAAATAAGCAAGTCACTCTTAAGTCGCAGGTTAGGCGTAGGTTGGCTATTTCTAGTCCGCACTCACTACTCACTTTAGACTAACAACTGCACTCTCCCGAAATGGTGGTGTTACTCGAACTTAGGGGTTTTGTTATGAAGTTAGCACGCGATGATCAAGACAGATTGTGGTAGACGAGCAAAATAAAATTTCTTAAGATAACATAAGATCAACATACTACATGCCTACAGGCATCATTAGGTACACGAAAAAGTAAGGAAAAGCATATAATAATGGCTATGGCGCCATTGACGTGCCTCGTTCTACCACCTATCATTGAAGGCTTGGATCAAACGACGTTCGTATTCCCTTACGAACACCTCGAGTGCGATGGTCACAGCGAGAACGCAGCACCAGAAGGTGCGGAGGCGGTTGTTCCTACCGAACCACCGTGGCATGCCCATTGTCAGCACGACACAGAACAGGAGGAAGATGAAGGGTTGCAACCGTAGCGCTTGGGTTGTTAGGGTGAGTTCGGTTCGCTCGATTTCTCGGAACGCGGCGTCTTCCGGAAATCCTCGTCGTCGGGTGGCCATGGTTTGGTTTGGAGGATGAGATGGTAAGAGAGATGAAGAGAAAAGGATAAGGGAATGGGAGGTGGTGGTGGGGTACATATAGGCCGGGTGAGGGTGAGTGGAGGAGGGAAATGATTGAGTTTTGAAATTTGAATTTGGAGGTTGATGGTTGATAATTGGGAGTTTGAAATTTTGATAATTGGAGGTTGGAGGGTGCGGTTTTGGCCGCGCCGGATGGGTAGGCCCGGCTCTAGGTGTTAGGTTCCGTTCTCGTTTCTTAGGAGGTGTGGGAAAATATTTATCACAAATAGCTTCTCATCGAACCAAAATAGATCGATAAAAAGGAAAAATGTCTAATGATAGTGTGCCACAGTACCCGTAACAAGCAACAGATTATTTTGCAACTTGCGTCAACTAAAATAATTGTCCTTTGTAATAAGGGTGTCATTTACTAAAGAATAGTACGCGGCAGTACTCCTTTGAAGGAAACAAGCTTTTTATAGATAAAAGAGAGATACAATCATAAGCATAGAATTCTACTATGACACGATTTCTCCTAATACAAGTGGAATGCTCCTTCATGCTCTTAATACATGGTCTAAGTTTGTATTCACACAACTGTGACTACAACCTTCGGGACTTTATTCTGAAATTACGACTCCACTACTGCGGTGGGATAAGTCCAAAATATACTCGTAACTCCTCCTTCCATTCCTTCTCCCTCTTCTCGAGCCAATACTCCCCTCGTTGTCGGGCATCCTCAACAACGTTACTAAGTGATAAATGTAGGGTCTCCAAGTCCATGGTTTCAGCTAAAGGTGACACGAGAATAATCTCGGAGGTGTGCTCGCCAGTGGCAGGGTCAAATATACCCAAGTGGGGTATAGGGATGTAACTCTTGGGTGCAAGCAGAGCTTTGTACGTAAGCAGGTCCGCAAAGGTGAATGGTGTAGCAGAGGTACAGTTAGCCATATCTACAATAATAAGAAAATTATGTGTTAGACTTATCGGTGTGAAAGGGTAGTCTTGTAAGGACACATGTACATATGCATAAAAGAAACACATAATTCCATTACTTAGGGAAAACAGTACATCATAGGCGGCTTATAGTAGTCTTAAGATTAATACATCAAGAGTCTTACATTTTTCCTATTTTACATCAAAAGGCCTAACAACAGTGATCCTAGTTTAAAAGATTCTACATCCAAAGGATTACAACTATTGCCAGGTTTATTTAGGGACTCTTAGATAGTATTCTTGGCTTCAGGGCTAGGCTAGAACTTCGTCCTCCTCGGGCTCATCCTTTCTCTCACTAGCTTTTCCTTCCTTAGTCACCTCATGAGCAACCTTCTTGTCTCTGGTTTCTTCTTCACCATATGTAAAGTTTTCCATCGGGGGGAGGGCTCCAAAGAATACACGGAAGGCACACAGGATTGGGAACATTACAGGAAACCAAGGGTCATCTTCCACAGGGGTAGGGGTATGATGCTGTACTTTTTTGAAATCACGGATTTCTGCGAGTATCATGATAATATAGTCAGGCTTCTCCATCAGTCGGATGGTCATAGTTTCTAGGGTGACCTCGAGTTGGTGAGCTCCAACTATCAGGTTGGTTAGGTGATCCATCTACAAGGAAAGTTTTAAACCTCAATTAGTAGTGTTTTAAGTCAAGTTTTACTAATGTTAAAGAAACATCGACATTCCTATGTTCCACATTCGATTCTTGATTTAAGTCATCATCCAATTGTTCGGGAATTCCAAGCTCGGTGGTACTGCCAATTTCCACACCTTGCTTCAATCGGAAGATCGTTTTGTCAGAATTCCACCCAATTTGGGACGGTAAACTTAAGCTCAAGTCACGTTTGTGCAACGGTCAAGCTTATCTTAACACTAATCTTAAAGGCTACCCATTCTAACCATGGCCGAGGTTTTGAACCTAAAGCTCTGATACCAAGTTGTAACGCCCCGAATTTTGGGTACGTTAAATAAACATTTTTATTGAACAAACTTAAAGAGAGTCTAGCTCATTATTACAACATAATTCTCACAAGAGTACTTTTATTCAACAAAGGAGGGAATAAACTAAGGTTAACTACTGCTCCGCCTCTTCTTCCATCCTTGCAAGCTCCTCGGCTCCGAAAGCCTCCAAAGTGTACTGTCCATGTTGCTCATCTATAAAATCTGACACATTATACCAGCGTCGCCCCCAGTATAATATGTCAGGGTCACCACAAAGGTAACACCGTGAGCTACAAAAGCTCAATAGAATAATCCAACCCGCTAACCCATAACTTACAACAAATAGTCATATAAATAATTACATATACTCATTTAACAACATAATTAACAATGATACATTCGCATTCACTATCCTGGTTACGTTGGTGTCATGCCTTTCTTGGTTTCTCCTATGCGACTCATCGTATTGTGTCACCATTTCATTTTTAGAAAAATCATTTGTCATTCAACGGGCTACCAAGTCCGGCCACGTTACAAAATCTTGCATTGGCTCCTCTCCGCGGATAACCAAGCCCAATTACCAATGAAGCTACCACGTCCGGCTCCAATGGCAATCTACACAATGGGCTACCAAGTCCGGCCTCATTGCGGTTTTTGCAAGTCCACACAAAGGGCTACCAAGTCCGACCACCTTGCGAGGTTTTCACAACTCACATAAGGCTACCAAGTCCGGCCATTATGTAGTCTCAAAAATCCTTTTTATCCATATCAACCACTCCTTAAGTGTCATGTTTCTACTTTCCGGTTTTTGTGTCTCGTAATCATGCATAGACTCCGCGGCGGGACGAATCACTTTAAAGAAATCTTGAAATTAAACTAGCAAGATCATCCAACTCTATATTACCTAATCGTACTCAAATTATTACTTAAAGCTACTTATGTTTTATCAGCAACAAGTAATGCAACAAATATACATACATGTTCATAATCATCCTCAAGACAATAATATATTACAAAAATCCGTTCTTTCTTCCTTTGTGGGAAAACAACATATGTTTATTGGCGTAGAAATTCATTATTTGGCATGCTCATTCTTCTTTAGTACTTTAGTAAACAAGTTTTACTGACTAGCTTTGATACCTTAACCGTTTAACTCATGGTTGTATACTTAAGGTAAGTATAATACAAGCAAGTACATAGTAGATCCATAACCATTACTTAAAGCATAACGCCACATGTGCGGACGCCCTTGGGGTGGTAATCCACCATATGCTTTGTTATAATATCACAAGCAATGGAATATAAGCTTATAGTTAAGTTAAAAGATCAACATGCGATTACTTCTACACGAAGTTATATCTTAAGTTGATTCTAATCATGCTTAATCATCCAATAGCAATATTAAGTTCACATGCATCCAACGTTTTAAGAAAATAAACTATCATTATCATGCTTTCCTTATAACGACTTAGCTAGGTTAAAACTAAGACAAGAAGTAGTGTCTAACATATATTTAGGATTATGGATGATTACACTACATTCAATTCGACATGCATACAATTATAGTTAGGATAAGTAGGTTCGAAGAACTCTACCGTTCTTCTTGGCGGTAGGGTGGCTACGGGAATTTCGTCGGAGTAACGGCTTCCGGTAGCTTCGAAAGAGAAAGGTTTCTCTCAAAACTAGATCTTGACTATACTACTAAACTCTTATGGATCGAAGGGTGGTGGAGTGGTGGTTTAGTGGCGGCTTAGGATGAGTTTCTTGAAGAACAAGGGAAGAACTTCAAGAACACTCAAGAACAAAGCAAGAACAAGCAAGAACACTAAGCTTTCTAGAGAGAGAAGTTGAATGGTGAAGGTGTGAGTTGAAAGGCATGGAATGGATGCTATTTATAGGCAAAATGGAGCTTCCCCCTCACTCCACTTGGCGGCCATTACTCTCTCTCTCCCCCATAAATTTGCTCCATGGACTAGTCTTATCAAGCAATAGTACTCCATCCAAGTGTATTTAGGTCAAATAGTGTCAAGTACAACCCACATGTCTAAATTCAACCAACATACACCTCACTCTCCCTCTCTCCCTATTCGGCCTCTCTCTCTCTCTCCTCTCCCATGGATTTGTCTCATAGTCTAGTCTTGTCAAGCCAAAGTACAACACAAGTGCAACTTGGTCAAATAGTATCAAAGTACTACAACTTGCCAAGGTACAACACACATACACTTCACCTTTCCCTCTCCCTCTCATTCGGCCATGTCTCTCTCTCTCTTCCCCATGGATTTGTTCCATGGTCTTGTCTTGTCAAGCCAAAGTACAATACAAGTGCAACTTGGTCAAATAGTATCAAGGTACAATGCACATGTCCAAGTACAACACACATGCACTCACCTTCCCTCTCCCCTCATTCGGCCTTCTCCCTCTCTCTTGGTCAAAGTATTATCATGTATATATATATATATATGTGTATATCTATATGTACATTTATGGAAAGAACAAGGAAGGTAAGGACAAAACTACTTAAATGTACACATGGCTTATGATTATTCTCTTTGCATGATAAAGTACACATGACTAGTCTTGTCATGCTATAGCACTCCAACCAAGTGTATCTAGGTCAAATAGTGTCAAAGTACAACACACATGTCAAAATACAACTCACATACACTCACTCTTCCTCTCTCCCAACCGGCCTCTCTCTCCTTTCCCATGGATTTATTCCATGGACTTGTCAAATCAATTCCATAATCATGGCAAGCAACCTAAGTCTAGTCACATCAAGTCCTTTCTCTTTCAAATCAAATCTAGGTAATGATGAGGGTCCAAACAATGATGGAGGTGGTCATGGTGTAGTCTTGTCCTAGGATGGTCTACTTGGAAGAAAGACTAGAATCATTGGCTAGGTTTTGACTAGAAATGGGTTGGTAGGTAGCAAATAGGCTTAAGGCTATCAGGTGGCTTGGACAAGTGGCCAAAAATACATACACATACCTCACTCTCTCTCTCCTCACATTCGGCCCCCCTCTTCTCTCTCTCGATTCTCTATCTTGGTCGAAGTACTTATATGTATATATATATATATATATATATGTGTGTAAATATGTGGAAAAACAAGGAGGATAAGGACAAGGCTACTTAAATGCACACATGGTTAATGATTATTCTTTTTGTAGGAGAAGGTACTATCATAACTTTCACCAAGAATCCCATGGGAATATTGGACAATGCTATTATCCAAGGGATAATAATTTTCCTAATGGTTATTGTCCAAGGGTCTAACATTTCCCTAGCGGTTATTAACCAATGGGCAAAAGAAGTAATGATGAGGAAGCACATGACTTGTCTTGTCATCCTATTTGGCAAATCCTAACATCTATTATCCAATGGGTAAAGTTTTCCCTAGCGGTAATTAACCAATGGTCCAAGGAAAGTTATCATGGAGTACACTATTTGCTTTTGACTAGACTATTCCAACTACTAGTCAAACTTGGTCTTCTCCCTAACAACTATTGTCCAATGGTCAAAAGATCTTTCTAGCATATAATAACCAATGGGTAAAGACTAGTCATCATGAAGTACACTATTTGCTTTTGACTAGACTATTCCAACTACTAGTCAAACTTGGTCTTCTCCCTAACAACTATTGTCCAATGGTCAAAGATCTTCCTAGCATGTAATAACCAATGGATAAAGATTTCCCTAGATCTTATCGTCCAATGGATAAAAATTACCCTAGCCTTTATCGTCCAATGGATAAAGACAAAAAGGGTAAAATGGTCCATCTAGGGTTAGGGCAACCTAATTAGACTTGGAATCCAAGTGATTAGGTTAAAGGGGCATTAGGCTATTCTAACTAATTGGTTAAAGACTAACAATACTTAATCTAGGCTTTCATTGCTCGAGTGGTATTTTGGTTTTATTTAGTAGGAAATCGCCTAATAACGGAATATTACAGCCGGCGGTGCCAAACGCCAAGGCAAGGCGTGAGCATGGCCAAAGCGACCTGGCAAAGCGGTGTGGCGGTGGCCAAAAGCCCGGTGGCCAAAGGTGGCCAAAGCCCGGTAATAGCGATGGCAGCGGTGGCGAGCGATGTGCCAGCATTGTGCGGTGGCAAAGGCGTAGCCAAGGCAAGGCGAGCAAGCGACCAGCAACGCCAAAGGCAAAAGCAAGCGCGACCCGATGCCAAAGCGAACCCGATGGCGGCGGCGAGCAAAGGCGACCCGACAACGCCAAAGCGAAAGCAAGCGCGACGATGCCAAGGCAGGACCCGATGGCAGCCAGGGCAAAGGCAGCCCAGGAACGCCAAGGCAAAAGCAAGTCAGCGACCCGATGCCAAGCGAGAACCGATGGCGGCGAGGCGAGCAAAGCGACCTAAGCGGCGCCAAGGCAAAAGCAAGCGTGACCCGATGCCAAGCAGAACCCAATGGCGACCACAGCGAGCAAGGCAGCCAGCAACGCCAAGGCAAAAGCAAAGCGCAACCCGATGCCAAGGCAGAACAACGACGCCAGAGTAGAGCAACCCGACAGTGTCCCGACGCCTAGGCGAGGCAGACCCGACAGCGACCCGACGCCTAGGCGAGGCAGGCGCGACAGCGAGCCGACGCCAAGGCAAGGCAGGCGCGACAGCGAGCCGACGCCAAGGCAAGGCAGGCGCGACAGCGAGCCGACGCCAAGGCAAGGCAGGCGCGACAGCGAGCCGACGCCGAGGCGAGGCAGGCCTGACAGAGGCCCGATGCCTAGGCAGCCTAGCCAAGCCAAAGCAAGGCGGTCAAGCCGACGGTCAAGGCAAAGACCAAAATTTTCCTACTAACCACTCCGGCATCGATGCATCACTAAGCCAGACGGTAGTTAGGGTTTGCTAACTAATCGGTTAAAAGCTAACTATGCTTGCTAAGTAGGATTTCCAGCCGAGAAATATAATTTAAAGATATTATTTATTTAATAGGGAAAATATACGAGTACGTTTACAAGTATACTAGTCATGGGAGAAGGACTAAATTGTCCGGAGTAAAATGATTCAATTTTACAAGTTTCAAATCTAATTATGACGGATTATTAGAATTTAAAAGGAAATTTTAAAGCAATCCAAGCAATTAAAATAAAATTTAAATATTTATCAAAATTTTCATAAGTCAATAACGACCGATTTTTGGATGTTAAAAATGAAATCCAAGTATTAAAATAAAATTCAAATTTTTAACGAAATTTTTATTTACCAAAAATCAGGGTCGTTACACAAACGATACCACCACTGTTTTCCTGTCAACCCATCGTAACAATACCACTATGGCAATTACCACAATGACTACAACAATATCTCTACACTTCCTTTTACTACGAAATTCCTATATACGGTCATCTACTTCCAACTTAGAGATCTTACCCATAAGTGTAACCCTATAGTCCAATAGACTTCTCGAGACTTCCATCTAGAAGGTGCGATGATCAAGCGCATCTTCCAATTAGATCTTATCAGTAGTCGCCAGGGTGTCCAGAGGACACATACAGTATCCCGACACCCTACCCATAACCCTCTTTTTCCTAAGTTAACCTCAACTACATATAGTTCCCTATGTGGCATATTCAGGGCATACACTAACTCAATCCTCTAGTTACGGTACATCCTACCCACTTCTCGGACAACCTGTAATTTCTGTCACACACCCCAACATGTAATCTCCCTTCTCTTCTTCTTCTTCTTCTTCTTCTTCTTCTTCTTCTTCTTTTTAATCCTAACAAACATATCACCCTTCGTATACTTACATTTTATACATAATCTGTGCAATTCGAATAAAACACATCTAACACTTAGCTCACAAATCTTTCTAATAGTCTGATACTTAACTCGTGAGTCATATTAATACTCTAACACTTCTATTATATACTAATAGATAATATCTTTCTTACTTCGGCATTGCCACTATGCGCAACCACTACAACCATCATGATTTTTAGATCTTCCCAGTCCTACATCACATATAGAAGACATCTTACCACATAAGGTTCAAGAAGAAGACTACTAATAAAATCAAAACAATAACAACCGTTGCAACCGCAATCACTACAATAAGGCCAAACTTCCTTTTTTTTTTGACATTCCACCGATCCATATAAACATAAATGCAATGCCACATCAGTAAACACACGTCAGTCATGCATGCACACATGTGTTTTTTTTTTTAAAACAAAAATATGTAGTGAGTTTTGAACCCATGAGACTAGGAGTCTCCCCACGGTATCTAGGTATTCTAACCTAATGCTCAAATACCAATTTGACACGTCCTCGATTTTCAACATTAATAAATAATACATTTTAATAAACGAACCTCGTGTATCATACATATTACCCAAAAGAGTTTCTCACCTGTTTAATTTACAAACAAGTCCCCATGTTTAAAGAAATACAACCTTGGCACTACGGCCCAAATCAACATAGTTACAAGTACCACTAGTTTAGCATAATACAAACTTTCTAGTCCAAAGGAACTTAGGCATATTTAGTTACAAACCCATCTTTGTCAAAAGTAAATCATTACAAGATGTTTAAGTAACTAAATGAAGTTAGCTCTCAAAAAAAAAAAAATTCTTTATGTCCAAGCACACCAATGCATGCAATCTATTGCCCGGCATTTGAACCTGAAAAGAAGGATTTTGTTGAGCTACACTAGCCCAGTAGAAAAATCTTTACCAGTCTTATATGTAAATATGATGATAAGTGCAAACGAAAGGGGGACAAGGAAATATAGCTTGATAAATGGTAATCAATCAACATGTAAAATGAGCCTCTAACTAGATTGAATGCATAAGTCACGACACACCAACAATTCACACAAACCCAACCCGACTTGCTAACCCAAACTCCTTCCATCGGTATTTCCACCCCTTGTGTTACCGTATAACACCACAAGGATTACCGTGTTACCACCCCTTGTGTCACGGTGATCCCTAACGACTCGGGTTACTGTATTACCACCCATTGCATTACAAAACCCCTCTAAGTCTCCGTATTACCACCCCTTGCGTTACGGGACTCCCTAAACCAACTTCCGACCCAATTAACTATTTTCTCATACTTTATGCAAGCTAAGACTTCCCCATGATCACATTCATAGATAAAACATCCTACGTCATGCCAACGTCTTGCTTCCCCGATGATGAAATAGATCAAGAACACCCCGGGAGTGATGGCTTGCTTGAGTTTTGAGTGTTTGCAAAACTCTTTAAAATTCCCGGAACCTTACAGGAACGCGTCGATTTTCGATCCGCGCGCGCCGATTAAATTTGCAACTTTCCATTTCTGGAAACTTTCTATTATTAGAAAGATTCTAGAATGTTCTAGAAGATTCTAGAATGTTCTAGAATGTTTCCATTAATGGAAGGTTTCTAGAATCCTTCCAACAATGGAATAGTTTCCATTAATGGGATATTTTCCATTAATGGATGGTTTCCATTAATGGAAGGGCCTTGCCCTATAAATACTCCCATGGGTCTTCCATAAAAAGGGTTCAAAAAAATCAAAGACAAAGGTTTAGAAATCCTTACACCTTGGGTTGGAAAAAGGGTTACAAAATTTTACACCTATTTTTACACCGTGTTTCTACCACTCAAAAGCATTCAACCTCAACTCAATTCAAAGCTCAAGCACTCTTTCAACTCAAGTTCAAGCGCTCTTTCAAACTCAACCAAAGGTATAGCATACTTACTATTTTCCTGTTCTGATCTCTGAGGGGGGCTGGCAGGGCCAAGGCTGGTAATCAATACCAGTCCTGGCCCTAAAGTCAGCAGGGTTACAAGAAGCCGTGGACCACAAACCCTCGCGCGATGGTTCTCAATGCTCGCGCGACACTTTGTGTCAGTGTGATGATGAACCACGTGGGGAAGGGGATGTTGGCCTTTGAGTTTCATATATTGTTTTTACTGTTTTCAAGCATACTTTCACTGTGATGCATGCTAAAATCCATAGTTCAGTTTATTTTGTTGTGTTACTTGGTTTGGAATGCCTTTGGGATGTTTCTGAGTATGTTTCAGAACCCCAAGCATGCAAAGCAATTCCTGGAAGTCCAGACAGAACCCTCGCGCATGGGTTCTCAATGCTCGCGCGATGCTTCTCTGACTTCCAGTGGCTGCCCTTGCATGGCAACTAGGGCCTAGCCCCCTGTTTATTCACCCCCACTGTTTAGGGGTTGTGTTTCAATTCTATTCGCTCTGTTTGTAATAACTATTTACATTCCAGTACATATAAAACTGCTTGGTTTGTCTCCTGGGTGAGCACTGGTCCTTCCAGAGCCCAGAAGGGGATCAAAATTCAACCTGTGGTTTGAACAAACAGTCGCGCGAGGGTTCTGAATTGTTGCGCGATGGTTCTTTGCATGTACGTAGATCCATGATGCAAAGGTGGCCATCGTGTTTGGCAAATTCAAAACCTTATGCAGTTTTGTTGTTCTAACCAGAGGGTTGGATTTTTATCCCATTTTTCATAGTATTCCATCCATCCATGCTCGAATATAACACATCTTGCAAACATGTTACAGTTTTATTCCCCGATTAACTGTTCCCCCGCCCTAATTGGCTTAAAATTGGTTAAAGAAGAAGAAGAATCACAATGTTTTTTTAAAAAATGCCTAAGTAGAGACCGATCTCCGGATTGGGCGAGAGGGGTGCCTTAAAACCCTTCCCCTCTCGTAACCTGGCTCTCGAACCCAGATATGGTTATGACGGACTGGTTCCTTCACTTTTTCAAATCAAATAGCGCGGCAGGTGCTTCGAAATATGGTTCCTTGGGTGTCGGACCTTCAAACCCGAGTGGCGACTCTATATTCCGAGCGCTTGCATCTCTGCTCGCGCTCCCTCGATTATGGGCCCTTACTTCAGGAAACGAAATTCCCGAAGGCTTGGATCTTGGAATCCAGAAATTCCAGGGCATGCTGCCCACAGTGGCGACTCTGCTGGGGATAATCGAACCAATATTAATCCATACTTAGAGTTTAATACACTTGTGAACAATTCCTAAAAAGTCTGTCAAAACGGTGAGTTTCGCGCTGCCGAAGGTTGGAATGGTGATTTAACAGGACCTCGTGTTCGGCCAATCTAATCTGGGACTTTTTCAATTGTTCACTTGTGTAGTTTCCTCTAAAGATGGACTAAATAAAGTGAGCCAAATTTGAAAAGGCATTTTGCGATTTTGTGATTCTTCTTCTTCTTAATTAATTTCTAGCGTTCTCATTTGCATCGATGTGGGATAAGCCCCGTTGGATCGTTTTGGCAATCCGGCACGGTTTACCGGAGCCCGGGGACCCCGAATGACCAACAACCTTCGACGATGATGGGTCATGCTACCGTTTGACTGTTGCTCTGCGAATCGCGGGCAACGGGAGGTATATCTGTGGCCCTAGTCCGAGGAACCCGTTACGAACTAAAACCGACCTTTGCATATACAAAGCATTAGAACTTTCCAAATTAAGACAGGAACCTACAGGGTAGGATCTAAATGCATCTAACCCCATATATATTGTCTACGTGTTATTGCTTTCCCTATCGCATGCACTGTACATACATGTCATTTTGCATAGGAGCATGCTTAGGGCAGTTCTTTCTTTCAAGTTTGTCTTACGCTGTCTGAGACGTTGTTGGACCCGATGAGGAGTCGTTCATTCTGTTGAATGTTTGTTGTCATTTCAAAGTCCTTAGTTCAATGAGACTTTGAGAAATCAAAATTTGCTAAATCCTCAGCTCATGCCTAATTGAGGATTCAACCGACAATTAGGAACAACAAAATATTGATGCTGTGTCACTGGCGCCACCAGGTTGAAGTGCGTTGTCACTATACACCACGTTGTTCAAGGTTAAGGTGCCATGTCATCAATGCCGAGTTGTTTCTAATTCAAAGTTAAATCTTCAAAAGGGACTAGACGAAGATTTAGTCTATTTTGACATCTTTTAGGATCTGTCGATCTACATGGGGACACATCGCCGAAAAGAATTCTGAGGATTTCGGCAACGTCTGAAATTCGTGAGGCAAACTCGTCTCTGGAACTGTACACACATACATGTCGTTTTGCGTAGGAGCATGTTTAGGGCGGCTTCTAGGTTGTCTCTCGCTTTCGAGTTTGTCTTATGCTAATTTGGACGCTGCTAGACCCGATGAAGAGTCGTGCATCTCGATGGTGCATGTTGTTAATTTTTCAAGTCCCTAGATCAGCGAGACTTTGGGAAATCAAACCTTATTAAATCCTTGGCTCATGCCCGGTTGAAGATTCAACCAAAGATAAGGAACCACAAAGTGTTGATGTCGTGATATTGATGTCATTTTGGTTATCGTGCGCAGCACGTACACCGCTCCGGCTAACGCGCTTTGTCGCTGAAGCCACCCCGGTAAAGGTGTGATGCCATCAATACCGAGTTGTTCCAAGTTCAAAGTCGAATCTTCAAAAGGGACTAACCAAAGATTTAGTCTGTTTTGGCATCTTTTAGGATCAATTTGATCTATTCAAAGGATACACCCTTGAAAAGAAATCTGAGGATTTTGGCAGCATCTGAACATCATGAGACAGACTCGTCTCTAGTTCTAGAGTCTAGGGTTGACACTGACAACGATGTGTGCATTGCATTCTAATTGCTGTAGGAACACCACTGAGCTTTCACTTATTTTACTGTCTAGTTCATAGCCATTGCGCTGAGTAAGAGAGTACCGAAAGGAAGAGCCAAACCTACTTGGGAACGTCTCCAGAACCCGAGTCAAAGGCTTGTTAGACTAAAATCCCAATCTGTCACAACGGAAGATTCTCCACCTTCTTTGTTGGCTGCTCTACAGTCAGGGTCACCACCGGTTATACAGGAAGGGCAACCAGCATCCCCATCTTCTGCATCGAGCACTTCTGAATCACCTACCATGTCAGGTCAGCCAGAGGTTCAACCACTTTCTCTGGAAGACATGCTCATGAACCTCCAGAACAGTATCACTGCGATGCAGCAAAAGGCCATCCAGACCGATGCTAACATTACCCGTCTCAATGACCTTATCAACACTTGTCTTCCACCTCCACTCAAAGAGGAATGTGAGGACGATGAGGACGACCAGGAGCAGCCTGTCATGGTCCCAGATCCGTATCACGAGGGGCGTCTCATTGTTCAGCCCAACCCTAGGGAGGTTCACGCACTTGTTGTAAAGCCAGATCCGGAAGATGGCAGGCCTACTTTGAATCCTGATATGGCAGCTCTTATGGCCAAGATGGCTAAGCTAGAAGAGGCTGTCTCAAAATCTGGGAAGATCAGTGCAGGAGGGATTGATTTGGATCGTCTCTGCCTGTATCCTAATGCTAAGCTGCCTGACAAATTCAAAATGCCTGACTTGGTCAAGTTTGATGGGAGCGGTGATCCTAAGACTCATCTCTACGGCTATCATGCAGCCATGAAGCTACTCAAAGTAGAAAGTGAGGCCATGTCTCAGCTTTTCCCTCAAACTCTCTCTGGGCCTGCCTTCCATTGGTTTTTGTCGCTCGACATCTCCAAGAGAAAGACTTGGGAAGATATAGGGGCTGCCTTCATTGCTCAATACAACTACAACTCTCAGCTCAAGATGACTACTCGGGAGTTAGAATCCACGAAGATGGAAGCTAAGGAGTCTTTTGCGGACTTTGTCAAGCGGTGGAGAGCCAAAGCCGCTCTAATGACTGAGCGCCCCAGCGAGAGAGACCAACTCCGCATCATCTCCCGCAATCTCCAGCCGGACTATGCCAGGCACCTGGTGCTTGCTCAAGCGTCCGCCAACTTTGAAACCTTCTTCGACGCTGGCCTGGCCATCGAGGATGCGCTGCAAAGCGGGATTCTGCCAAGAGGGGAGTCCTCTTCTTCCAATCCTCAGAAATCAAAGTCGAGGGCTTACTCTGGAAACAGTAGCGCACTGTTTGGCACTAGCAACTACGCCAGCACAGCTACAAGTGGGGACAACGCTGCTGCTTCCCTTAATCCTACAGCCGACATCAATCAGGTTCAAAACGCCCAAAGCTACCGGGCCCGAACCCAACCTCGGAGTTTCTCTGCCTTTGAGGCATCTCTGTCCGCAGTGATGGAGAAACTCGTCAAGTCTGGGCATCTCAAACCTTTGACCCCTACTTCCCCTCCCAAGGTCTTACCTGCTGGTTATAATCCTAACCTCTTCTGTGCCTTCCACCAAATGCCTGGCCATCACACTGACAAGTGCTATCGTCTTCGACATGAGATTCAAGATCTTATTGATGATGGCACGGTTCAAGTTCCACCAAAGCCCAACATCATTTCCAACTCTTTGCCTCAACACGGGTCTGACCCTCTGGTTGGTCAGGTATCTATCACCTCCACTCAAATCAACCTGAGCTCCACCATATTCAACCCTAGCCACTACATTGTCCCAGCACATCAACCCAAACCCATCGTATCCATCCCGTCTGAGCCGAAGGTTAACATGATGGCAGTAGGTTGGGCAATCGAGGTTTTCACTGCTGACATCTGGATTGATAGTAATGAGGGGCTTACACTGAAGAAGACTGTTTGGCTGAGGTCCATTGATCAAAGGAGCATCGAGTAGGTTTGGTCAAAGAAGCTGTGGAAGCCGAAGTGCTGTTGCTTGGGCCTGACACTTGCTGAATCCTACCTCTTTTTTTGGAAGCTATGGGTAGCTTTTTAAATATTGCATTTTCAAAACCGCGTCTAGTTTGCATTGGCGATATGTCTGAGTCTGACACAGAGTCTTTTGCATTTGTCTAAAGTCTAGCACCGAGTCGGAGTTCGTGCTTCTTGGCCCTCCACGTCATAGCTTTCATTTCAAGTCTTGAGTCTGCTGTACTTGGCAAACCCCGTGGGTTTTTATGATATGCTTTATCTTGCTTCTAAGTACTTCGCTGGCTTTTATATAAACTGTGTCGACCCTGACGACGAAGGGATAGATTTCGATGGGATCATTCCCAAGGAAATGTGTTCCCTCGCCAAAAGGGAAGACAAAAGGCATGCTCAGCCTATTAAAAGAAGAAGTAATTTTAACAAACTTGAAAGACAAGGATAACCTCCCAATGGTTCCATTGGTTCAAAGCTATTCCCAGAGGAGCATTGTGCCCGGTCAAACAGGCTCAAGAATTCATCGACGTCTTGGCATGGTCTCACAAAAGACGCGCCTGGCGTTGATCCTGAGAAAAAGAAGTATCAAATCCCCCCGCTACCGGGTGCCAAGCCAGAAAGTAGAAGCTCGGAAGGCTTTGGGCCTCTCATTATGTTTAAAACCAGCAACAGTGACGTTCCGTCAAGTACAAATGAGAAAGTATAAACATGGCCCGGAGCGAGGCTTTTCCAACCGAAGTGCGCTGGACCTTGCATTATCAAAGTCATTCTATTTGGGGCTGTGGTCAAAGATCATCGACCTCGACGGCAACAAATTCAATACCTTGGTCAACCTAGATCAATTCAAAAGCAACTTTTCCCTGAGAGAAGCTCGTTGGGCTGAAAACCCCGAGGGTGGGTAGTTCCAAGCAAAAGTTAGAGCAGCCTGCTAGCCCGAAAACCTAGGAAGGGGGTCTAGGCAAAAGTAAATAGGCAATATTTGAAAGCTCACTAGACCGAAGAGCCGAATGGGCGGTACTAGGCAAAAGTTAGAGCGCAAAAGGAGAGGTAAATACTCGAGAGTTAACCCTTAGCCTGAACTACGTTTTGACCTGATTCCCTAGCTTGGGATACGTAGGCAGTCTCTCTTCGAGACTCGATCACACTCTATCAATTGGGTCCATGGTTGACATTTTGGTACACATCAAAGGTCGAAGAGGATCGAAGATCAGATCAAGCTGAATTGGAGGAACCAGAAAGGGGAAAACCTTTGTCTTTCAATTTTATTGCAAACTGCTATTTCTATTACAGGCTGAGCATAAGTCTTAAAATATTTGAAGCATCAAAAACAGAACGAAATGCTAGAAGCCTAATGGCTCACAGTTTATTCTAAGTTCAGCGAGGTCTGGTATGAGCAGCTGCAGCCTCGCGTGCTAGCTTATCGTCACCCACGGATGTTCAAAGTGATTCGCATTGGTTTCAATCCTGTGCGTGCTTTTTCAACTCCAGCGGTAGCCTGCTACTGCCCTCGAATGTTGTTCCAAGGGCTTTTGCCAAGTCTTGTCATACCATGCAAGTCATATAGAGTTAATGTGACTGCACGAGGGTGTCGGTTTCAGTCCGGGCCTATATGAGTCATCATATGCTTCTTATGTCCATCTTTGCGACATTTTTCCAGTATTACAATAAATAGTCATGAAGAGATTCTTTTCTCAAATTTGTTTGTACAGTCTTTGTACCTTTTGCACTTTCGTAAGTGTCAGTTTCACCTGTCTAAGGAATGTTGTGAGTTTTGGCCGCTTAATGCCCAAACTTTCATTGTGTTCTGTGTGTCTATGGGTTCGCATTGTACCCTGGGACTCTTTCTCCCTTTTCGTTTGAGCTAGGCGAGTCTATACATGTGCGCATGTCTGTATGTCAATTCAGGTCACTTGTCAATGCAAATTAGATATTAGCAGCTAGAAAGTGCAATTTTTACATGTGCTAACCTAGCTCCTGTAATCCACAAGCTGTGGAAATCTCATAAGCAGCAAGGGCACGTCGGCCCAAGGCCAAGCAAAGCATTTCTAGGGCACGTCCGCCCAATCATCGAAGAGAGGGCACACAAGCCCAAATTCGTCAACTGGGGCATGTCAGCCCATTCAGCGTCTATCTATCTGGGTGCGCATCTCAGAAGTGTCAGAGCGATCTGATAATGGGGCTCAGTGGTAGTCCTTAGGCGTCGTTGTTCTCCTAGGAGCCGCCCTTAGCTTGCATCTGCATTTTCAATTTCGTATACATCATTGCATATTGTGTATATTAAATTTTGAAGCAGGAAGATGGTCCAGCATGGTTGCCGTCATACAGATTTGGTTTGCCGAAGGATGTGATGCAATCTCCTGCGGTTTTGTTATCCTTGGTTAGAGGATGCGATGGAAATCTCCCTAACTCTCGATTTGGTTTGCCGAAGGATGCGATGCAATCTCCTGCGGTTTTGTTATCGTTGGTTAGAGGATGCGATGGAAATCTCCCTAACTCTCGATTTGGTTTGCCGAAGGATGCGATGCAATCTCCTGCGGTTTTGTTCTCGTTGGTTAGCGGATGCGATGAAAATCTCCCTAACTCTCGATTTGTTTGCCGAAGGATGCGATGCAATCTCCTACGGTTTTGTTATCATTGGTCAGCGGATGCGATGGAAATCTCTCCTGTCCAATTCTCGGTTCGTAAACCAAAGGATGCTATCCTGCGGAGCCGTTTCAACGACAGCCGATCCTGTCAAAGTTCCCCAGCGGTTTGATCAATCAGCACATTGATCTTTCCGTCCGCATTCACGACAGCCGGTCCTGTCAAAGTTCCCCAGCGGTTTGATCAATCAGCATATTGATCTTTCCGTCCGCATTCACGACAGCCGATCCTGTCAAAGTTCCCCAGCGGTTTGATCAATCAGCACATTGATCTCTCCGTCCGCCTTCATGGCAGCCAATCATGTCAAATTCATCAACGGCGATCAGCCATATTGTCCCTATTCCATTCAATCCACAATGACGATCAGATATCGTCCAATGGTCGATTCATCCGCAATTGTTTGTTCCCCAGGAGAGTCCGTCTTGGCCTGTCCCGAACGACAATCACTCTCAGTCTAGCCGCAAGTGCATCTTCCAGCAGGCTTATTGTTCTGTCTCGGATGGTCTTTGATAAGGACATTGGCTCTGATTCCCAACAGATGGAATTTAACCTACCTGACACGACCTACCCGTGTTTGTTGGAATACTTTGTGCCGAGGATAGCTTGATCCCCAGCAACGACGGCCTGTCCCGTCCACATCTGCAGCGACAGCCTGTTCTGTCCAAATTTGATCAACCAGCGGCGATACCCTCGTCCACTTCTACTTCCATCCCTAGCGACGGTCCGTCCGTCCATTCGACTGATCAGGTTCTGTAAGTATGCTTGTCTACTTTACTATGTTCTGCTCTGGATTGCCTTGAGGGGTGTCTAGAATTCTTTGACGTTACTTGTACCAAGTCAATGGTGCTCCAAGTGCCGTCAAAGAGGGGCTACTGTAGACACCCCAGTCTGGGCTTCCAGATTAGTTTACTTATGGTTTCTTTTTTCCGATGATGAAATAGATCAAGAACACCCCGGGAGTGATGGCTTGCTTGAGTTTTGAGTGTTTGCAAAACTCTTTAAAATTCCCGGAACCCTACTGGAACGCGTCGATTTTCGATCCGCGCGCGCCGGTTAAATTTGCAACTTTCCATTTCTGGAAACTTTCTATTATTAGAAAGATTCTAGAATGTTCTAGAAGATTCTAGAATGTTCCAGAATGTTTCCATTAATGGGATGTTTTCCATTAATGGATGGTTTCCATTAATGGAATAGTTTCTTTTAATGAAATAAATTCCATTAATGGAGGGTTTCCATTAATGGAAGGGCCTTGCCCTATAAATACCTCCATGGGTCTTTCATAAAAAGGGTTCAAAAAAATCAAAGACAAAGGTTTAGAAATCCTTACACCTTGGGTTGGAAAAAAGGTTACAAAATTTTACTCCTATTTTCACACCGTGTTTCTACCACTCAAAAGCATTCAACCTCAACTCAATTCAAAGCTCAAGCACTCTTTCAACTCAAGTTCAAGCGCTCTTTCAAACTCAACCAAAGGTATAGCATACCTACTATTTTCCTGTTCTGATCTCTGAGGGGGGCTGGCAGGGCCAAGGCTGGTAATCAATACCAGTCCTGGCCCTAAAGTCAGCAGGGTTACAAGAAGCCGTGGACCACAAACCCTCGCGCGATGGTTCTCAATGCTCGCGCGACACTTTGTGTCAGTGTGAAGATGAACCATGTGGGGAAGGGGATGTTGGCCTTTGAGTTTCATATATTGTTTTTACTGTTTTTAAGCATACTTTCACTGTGATGCATGCTAAAATCCATAGTTTAGTTTATTTTGCTGTGTTACTTGGTTTGGAATGCCTTTGGGATGTTTCTGAGTATGTTTCAGAACCCCAAGCATGCAAAGCAATTCCTGGAAGTCCAGACAGAACCCTCGCGCGTGGGTTCTCAATGCTCGTGCGATGCTTCTCTGACTTCCAGTGGCTGCCCTTGCATGGCAACTAGGGCCTAGCCCCCTGTTTATTCACCCCCACTGTTTAGGGGTTGTGTTTCAATTCTATTCGCTCTGTTTGTAATAACTATTTACATTCCAGTACATATAAAACTGCTTGGTTTGTCTCCTGGGTGAGCACTGGTCCTTCCAGAGCCCAGAAGGGGATCAAAATTCAACCTGTGGTTTGAACAAACAGTCGCGCGAGGGTTCTGAATTGTTGCGCGATGGTTCTTTGCATGTACGTAGATCCATGATGCAAAGGTGGCCATCGTGTTTGGCAAATTCAAAACCTTATGCAATATTGTTGTTCTGATCAGAGGGTTGGATTTTTATCCTATTTTTCATAGTATTCCATCCATCCATGCTCGAATATAACACATCTTGCAAACATGTTACAGTTTTATTCCCCGATTAACTGTTCCCCCGCCCTAATTGGCTTAAAATTGGTTAAAGAAGAAGAAGAATCACAATGTTTTTTTAAAAAATGCTTAAGTAGAGACCGATCTCCGGATTGGGCGAGAGGGGTGCCTTAAAACCCTTCCCCTCTCGTAACCTGGCTCCCGAACCCAGATATGGTTATGACGGACTGGTTCCTTCACTTTTTCAAATCAAATAGCGCGGCAGGTGCTTCGAAATATGGTTCCTTGGGTGTCGGACCTTCAAACCCGAGTGGCGACTCTGTATTCCGAGCGCTTGCATCTCCGCTCGCGCTCCCTCGATTATGGGCCCTTGCTTCGGGAAACGAAATTCCCGAAGGCTTGCATCTTGGAATCCGGAAATTCCAGGGCATGCTGCCCACAATCACATTCATATATAAAAACATCCTACGTCATGCCAATTGCATCACAAATGCACCATGAACGATCACAAATACCAACAATCTATAGAATACACTTTAACGGCGTTTAACTAAGTAATTCCTTATTCAATTCTTGGTAACGGAAGACCAACGGAATGAGGATAGCATCGAATTATCAAAGAAAGTCAATTTAGACAAGCTTAAGATAGGTTAGGAGGTGTCCAAGAGGATTTAGAAGTGATCGGGGGTCAAAACAATCAACGGAAAAGCAGCAAGAGCAAAACTGGACTTAAGGTCCTGGTATCGATACGCATAAAAACCATATCGATACAATATTAACTGTCCAAAAAGATAAGTTTATCATACCGATACAACACAAAAGCTGTATCGTTACCATGAGGCTTCGGGTACCGATTTTAGTAGATTTTCAAAGCAAGCAAAACAACTAAAATCGAAGAACCAAGGCATGATTCTACACCAAATCAACACATAAACACATAAAAGAGGTAAAGAAGTCCCAACCTCGCAACAATGGCCGAGATTCAAGCGATTTGAACGAGCCCTAGCCTCTTTGAACTCTGAAACTCTGATTCAAGCTCGACCCAAGGATCTCCGACCTTAAGAACGCGAATGGAAGGCCAGAGGGAGGTTGATTCTTGAAGGTTTTTGTGAGATTGAGCAAGAGAGAGAGAGAGAGAGAGAGAGAGAGAGAGAGAGAGAGAGAGGTCGGAGGAGAGAAGGAGAGACCGGATGAGAGAGAGATGGGAGATGAAAAATGATCTCCTACTCCTCACACACCCATATTTATACCCCTACACTTTTTATTACACCAACGCTCCCTCAATTCTCTATTCTTTCACTTCAGTCTTCAATTCATTTAATCACCCAATAAACCATATTTTTCCAATTAGGCATTTAATAATAATTTCAATAATTAAAATTATATGGGTCTCTACATTATGTTTCCCCCATTTATCTGTAGGAGAAAGGACTTGATTAAAGTCACCACAAAGGAGGAGAGGACCATAGAAGGAGGAGATGGATGCCGACAAGGAGGCCCAGACACTGGACCTCTGCTCTATAACAGGATGGCCATAAATGAAGCCACAAAACCAGGAAGAGCCAAACTCATCCACAATTGAGGTAAAAATAAAATAAGGATAGCACGCACGACAAGTTAAAGATAGGAAGCTTTTCCATCCTACCCAAAGTCCACCACTAGAACCATTAGGATCAACTCCAAAACAATTAGAAAAACCATGCTTAGAGAATAGTTTACTGGTGAAAACTACATCAGTTTTAGTTTCAGAAAGAAAAAAGATGTCAGGAGCATGGGGTTTCTTTGTTTCAACCCAAATTGAAAATACTAGGCTTTTATTCGAAAGTAAACATTGGTCTAACAAGCATTGAGCTGACTTCTATTGGAAGATACCGACTTGTTAAAAAAAAACTTATATAACCTAAACAAAATATGGCATTTTATTGAAATAACTTCAGAGTGACTCTAGTCTTGAAATAGATCCTAAGTATAGTCGGTCTTCGCTCCTAGTTTTGCTCCAGTATCAAACTGCTCCACCATTGGATCCTACACACTCTAGCAAATTGATCGCCGAAGCAACCGATTTACCAGGATACAAACGTATCCGTGAGTGATAATTAACTCAATAGAATAATCCTAACCCTTACTAACCCCCTTACTTTACAGCCAAGCAGTTTTATCACAATTCATAAGAAAATAATAGAAAGACAAGCATTAAATAAGTAAATCCATTAATAAGCCTTTTTAAATTACCCCTTTTTTAAAAAAAAAAAAACTCACATTTCATAGTCATTCCTGCACCATAGTATCCATCGCTTTTCGAACTCAAAATTTTGTTGAACATATTTTAAACGCCCCGCTACCTTTAACATCACAAGGACTAGTAGGCTACCCTCACAATTCTAGGTTCATTAGGCTGCCCTCAAGGTCCTGCTAGGCTACCCTCAATACCTGAGGTCCCGCCAAGCTACCCCTGAGGTCCTGCTTGGCCACCCTCACAATTTTAGGTCCACCAGGCTGCCCTTAAGGTCCTGTTGGGCTACCCTCAATACCTGAGGTCCCGCCAGGCTACCCCTTAGGTCCTGCTTGGCCACCCTCACAATTTTAGGTCCATCAGGCTGCCTTCAAGGTCCTGCTAGGCTACGCTCAATACTTGAGGTCCTGTCAGGTTACCCCCGAGGTCTTGCTTGGTTACCCTAGCTACATTGGGTCCTTCAGGCTACCCTCAAGGTCCTACCAGGCTACCCCCGATCAATACAGTGTCCTGTCAGGCTACCCCGAGGTCCTGCTAAGCCCACGACTTTCACCTATTTTTTCTTTTCCATTTACCATAACAATGTCTGCATAATTTCTCATTGAAACCACCAAGCGAACCTAAGTTCGATCTAATAAATACAACAAATCATGAATCCATAATCATTAAACATGGTACGCTTCTATGTCAAAGCCAACATAGCAATTGATATTGTGCGAGTAAGTAAATCACCTAGCGTTTTATGACTGGGCCGATGCCCTTAATTTATTAAATAATGAGAAATTTATCAAACAAGTAAATCTTTTTTTTTTAACAGATGAAACAAGTAATTTAATTAGTAATCTTTCATCATTTTATTTATTTATTATAAGTATCATATTCAATTAACACTAAACTAAGGCATCATAATTATGAACTCAATTATTTTCATTATCATTCGCATATAACACGAAAGTTAAAACCTCCATGAACAAAACACATCTCTTGGAGCCAAAACTATAAATTCAAGAAGTCCAGGGGATAGCTAAAATTTTAACATTTTTTTTTGAAACTCCAAAGCTCAACGAATAGTTCCCAGAGCTCAAAAAACGGGATTTTTTGAATTACACTGTTAGATCTGTGGGTTCGATTTTCACCATTGTAACTCATTAAAAGCATCATGTATGGAGTACTTGTACTTAGGGAGAAGTAGGAGAGGGATTATAATACCTCGAATTTGATTGAAAACACGATGGATGGTTTTGGTCGAACGGAGAAGACGACCTAGACGGTAGACTTTGGGACTCACTTCGGACAAGTGGGTGACGTTTTTGGGATATTTGGGAACTCAATGAATGACATGAGAACCGAATTTGGGTTCGGTTGAAAGGAAAGCAAAAACCCACCTCACTTTCTCTCTCTAGACCTCCATGGGAGGAACTCGAATTTTGTCTCTTTCTTCCTTGTTTTTGGGAGCAGCAGAGGGTGTGGGTGATTTTCTGTATTTTTCAGATGGAGAGAGAGTGCTATTTATAGAGGTGGGGTGGAGTTGGGTGCAAGGAGTGAGAGAGGAGGGAGAAGGTTGGTTGGGAGAGGAGGAGGTAGGGTGTTGGGCAAGAAAATGGGGTAGGGGAGGTGGCTGCCGAAAAAAATGGGAAGGGGGGGATGGTTTGCTTGGGTAGGGAGAGAGAGAGAGAGAGAGAGAGAGAGAGAGAGAGAGAGAGGCAGAGAAATGAGAGAGTCGGTGGGAGCACATTTGGTGGAGGAAAAAGTTGATGTGAAATGTGTAATAATGATATCTTTTTAATAAGTTGGTATTACGAAGCAGGACATTTAAAAAGGGACGGAGGGAGTACTAATCACCATTACCAATAAAATATATTTTGGAATTACATGAATAGGTAGTAAAAAAATTAGTTAATAAACTTTGGAATCATGTAAAATAATTTTTTAACTATAATTTTTTTATTTTTTTAAAAAATAGGGTAAAAAATCCGGGTCGTTACAAGGATCAACTCCAAAACAATTAGGAAAACCATGCTTAGAGAAAAGTTTGTTGGTGTATACAACATCGGATTTAGTTTCTAAAAGAAAAATGATGTCAAGAGCATGCTCATGGATCAAATGGAAGGCTGCTCTGACTGTAAGGGATTGACCAAGATCCCTATAGTTCCAGCTGAGAATTTTCATGGTTAAAAGGTAAGAGAATAGGAGCCAGACTCCAAACTTTTGTTGCATGCAAGAAAAGTTGATAATAGTAGGAAGCATCAACTATAAAGGAGAATTCTATATACATACAGTCAAGAGAACAGTTATTAGAAGAAGAAGATGTTAAAAAAGAGATACCTGGAGGTTGTTCCCTTTGGTTTAGTTGAACTAATTTAGAACGCTTACCCCCCTTTGAAGAGCCTGAATCTGAAGAGGAAGAAGACCTCTTCTTTGAACCAAGTGACTGCTACTGAATGGCATTGCTTAAGGAGAGGTACGTGATAGCCTCCCCAGGGCTAATAGACTGAGAATCAAAGACCATAGGAGCATTATCCCCATTAAAGTCAGGAGCTGAACATCTAAATACCTCGGTGACGGAGGATTGTTTGAGGTTTGGTTCAGGGTTGTTAGAATTTGTGGAGTGGGAGAATGTGAGGGGTTTGCATTGTTGGTAAAGAGAAGATGGGAGTTTTTGGCTTTGGTTTCGTGGGTGCTGATTGCATGTGGGTTAAGAGGGTGGATTGGAGAGGATCGAGCTTCTTCAACTGTAGGAACTGAAGAAGAAGTGAGAATTTGTGGTGTAACGGTAGAGGTAACCACATGTAGACTCGTTGGATCTGTTGGTTCAATTATTAAGTTTTGGCCTGTACCCATGCTTTCATCAACCAGCAGAGGAGAGGTGTTTGAAGTAGGAACGGGGAGTGGAGTGATAGGTTAACTAGGCTTGGTGAAAGAGGGCTAAAGATGGAAAGAACAATATTCCCCAAAAAGGAGGATCTTTGAGCTGGTGGAGGATCCCCTTCTTCAACAGGTGTGGGATGAGGGTTGGGGGCAACAATAGGGGAAGAGCCTCCATCAGGGGTATGAAAAACGTCATCAGTTGAATGGCTGTCTGAAACATCAACATTGAAAATGAGATTTTGATCCATTTCCATGTTCTGCACTTCTTCTTCATAAAGCACCCAAATGCGAGATGTTCTATTACAGTCAGTGTTTCTCTGAGCTTACCAATAACGAATATGGTAATCGAAAAGTAACAAAGCTAACCCAGGTTAAGAAATACTTATCAATTTCAAACGTATATATAGTTAAATATAGTTTCTGGGAATTTATTCCTCAATTTTCTCAATCATTGGTGACGTGTCACTTGTTTATTGGGTATTCGTAAACCACTATGTTTACACTGCATGCATATAGAGTTTAATCTCTGTAACACACAAATTCGTGTCCTACAATAAAGACAGCGAAAAAAATGCACAAAATAATAATCTTATTAATTTGATTTGAAAGGGGTACAATTCTCTAATAAATGCTCTTTAAACAAGAAAAGAACAAAATCCTCTGATTCGATCTTTGGAGATGAAGTTGTGATCCAACGGCTATTGAAGCTTGTTGTAGGATTGAAACAGTAGGTGATTCCTTCAAATCTTCAAGTTGAGAAGCTTGAAGAACGAAGTTTGATCGAGGCTTGAGCAGCTTAATCTCGACAAAACGATGAGTTTGAGGAGCGATCTCTAATAAATGCTCTTTAAATAAGAAAAAAACAAAATCCTCTGATTCGATCTTCGGAGATGAAGTTGCAATCCAAAGGCCATTGAAGCTTGTTGTAGGATTGAAACAGTAGGTGATTCCTTCAAATCTTTGTGTTGAGAAGCTTGAAGAACGAAGTTTGATTGAGGGCTTGAGGGCTTTATCTCGAAAAAATGATGCGTTTGAGGCGCGATCTTTGCAGGATTCGACTTGTAGATTGTTGTTATTGTAGATGAACCGACACGTAACTTGAGTGCTTCTTGATCCTGCACAAGAACTTGAGAGAGATTTGAGAAGAGCTTTGAGAGAGCCTTGAGAAATACTTGAGAGTGCTCTGGAATTTCTCTTGGCCAAAAAGATCTATTCTTCTTAATGAGAGCCTCTAGTTATAGGCTCAAGGAGAGAGATCCCAATTTTGGAAAATCTTCATTGATTGATTTTCTTAGAATCAATTAGCCCCTCCTTATGATAATGAAATTCGGTCAATATATATACATACACACACACACCCCCTGGGCCCATATATTTGGGTTGACCTAATTTCATAACATATTTGGCCAATCAAGTCTGCCCATTTTATTTAATTTGGTCTTGCCTATCTCTTTTAAACAATTGAGCCCATACTTTGCAAGCCCAATGTTTATTTACAGATTTTGACCAATATTTGACTTTAATTAATTAAGATTATTTATTCATCTCAATTAATCAGACGGTGATAAAGTCATGCCAAAATTTTAGTGTCTACAAATTTGTCCCCACTTCAAGACTCAAGCAGATGCTTGCTTACTAGCATCGAGTGCGAGACTTAAAGTTCTTTGGTGTCCTCGTAACTTGAGGCACTTGCTTGACCTCGCCGTTGTAACACTTGAGCAGCTTGTAGTCCTTTTTTTTTATTTTGTTTTGTTTTGGCAATGCCTCATGACGAGTTGAAGTGTTTGGTTTTTATGGTCTAGGAGAGTGAACTTTGATTTGCTATGACCCTCAAACAAGACCGTGGCCCAATCATATATATATTTTTTTTTTCTAATGATTTGTGCCCAAAACCAATTAACTTGCCGTCAATATAGCTTCAATTTTTGACTTGGGGGGTTGGACTTTGAAATAGCGGACATACTTTCTTATTTGCCAATTTCCCTTCGAGCAGCCGATCGTGGTTATGGAAATTTTCTTTCCGTCACAGCACTGCTTGACCTTATAGGAGAGAAAGGTTCTTGAAAAAAACTTCCTTTCCAAACAGACATGTGCATATTCTCCTTGATTTCCAAAACAAGAATAGTCAATCTTTAATGTATCTTTTCTTGGCTAATTACTTTGAGCCAAAGACACATATTTGCTTCTTTCCCTTTACGTTTCTTTTTTTGGGTAATTTTTCCCCTTTACGTTTCTTTATGCAAGCCTTGATAAAATTATCACTGTGAGAGATTTACTTTAACAAATTAAGTCTCAAAAAGGTAAGGGTGATCATGGTTTGGATTGGTTCGGTTTAGAGTAAACCAAGAACCAAACCAATACCTACAGATTATAGATTTGGAGAACCAAATCAAACCACAAAAGAAATAGAACCAAACCAATCCAAGCCATTAAAATACAGTTCAGTTTCGATTTTAAACCACGGTTTGCATGTATAGAAATTTAGGGTAATTAGTCTTAGTAGTGAAGGATTATAGGAATAGGAATTGGCCGGGGTTTGCCTGGCAAGGCCCTCCGGCTAGAGGATAAGTATGTGCAGAGAGAAAGGTCCGAGGTTAGGGTTGAGTATGGGTATTTGTGTGAACCTTTTAGGGTTGCTATCCTTTGATATTTATAGAGTCTCCTTAGCTTGCTCTCCAAGCACGGTCATGTGCCTCGCACGAACTGAGTGGTGTCACTATGATGCCAGCGAATAGATCTGGTAACCATTTTGGTATGGGCTGGCATCCCCATGTGCGCTCATCATTATCCTTTGGTGTAACTGCCTCACTACGTGTGGAGACACATGTTAGAACAGCTGGCTGAGCCCCCATGCACGGTTAAGCTTGATAAGGGACTCGAGGGGTGACCCACTGACGGTGTCACCTGTCTCAGAGGTGGCCGAACCTGAACTACCACAAAGCTGTGCTTGAACTGCCAAGCGGCCGAGCTCGGGCGATAGTGATGCCAACGGGTGGGCCTTGGCACTAAAGTCGAGCTTTGGGTTATGCACGGCCAAGGATAGTTTTGTGAAAGACAGACGCGGACAGCCATGTTCGGCCTGCTACAATAGCCTCTCAATCTTTGCCGACGCCGAGCGCATGGTAGGGATTGATGTTGAATCCTGGTTGATCCCACTGACGTAAACCATTTGATAAGCTTTCACTGAGCCTCGTTCACCTCAATCTCGAAATAACAGCAATCGGCAGAGCAGAATACCAATGAGAGGGTACTAAATGTCACTCCTTGCTTGGGTACGGCAGATGAAAGGACGGTTGGTACGCGTGAAACTCTATAAGATGCCCCATCATGCCATGTGTCGAGTATTGATTGGCAGTTGGTTCAGCGGTGCAATGATGGGCGGGAGATTCAAAAAACCCTAATTTCCTTTCTATATAAAGGACAGTGAGAGGAGTGAGAAAGCTATAGACGCTCCCTCTCTCTCTCAGACTCCATTGCCAGAGCCCATTCGCTCCTTCTCTTGCTCTAGATCTGATTTCTCAATTGGTTCCTCACCAGATCTCCCAGAAAACTCCATGTATGTGTTCGATCTTTGTTTCTCTTTATGTTTTTGTAATTTTTATCCCCTTTTGCCTCATTTTCTGGTTTTTTTGGGGTTTTCTGCTATGCGTGAACAGTATGAAGGCGTGAACAGTATGAAGATGAGGAGGAACGGTCTGTTCATCTTCCCCTTCAACCTGTTCTTCCGAGCCCCATCTTTGATACTGGTAGGCTTGGCCGACAGTGGGGTTGGCCGAGCCCTAGCTCTGATGCTGGTGGGTTTGGCCGACGATGGGGTTGGTCGAGCCCTTCGACTCGAGTCTTAGTGTTTCCCGAGCTTGAGTCTTCATAGAATGAAATAGGGTGGGCCAGTTAGGTAGCCGAGCGTAGTGAGATCCTTGCCTTCTGGCAGACGACGAGGTTCCTCATTATTTTCTTCGTGTTTTGTTAGGTCTAGCTCACACGGTCATAGTCAAATCTTCCGACTCCGAAAGCTCAGGGGACGACTCCGGAGATTTATTCATCCGAGAATACTTGGAAAGGCGCAGAATCCGATGCTAGACTTCTTCAATTGATTCGAATATGTCAGACTCCAGTAATTCAAATGCTGAGCGTGATTATGAGTATGGGGAAGGGTTTAACACCGAGCCTGAAATTTCCTTTACGCCGTCAACGCATTCTGACGCTAAGCCCTAGTTAGGGCTGGAGGCCTAATCCAGATTCAACCCTCAAGCCAAGGCCACCGCCTCTGCACGATCTGGGCACAATGAAGCCCCGTTTGAGGGTAGAGAGGTCGCTGACCTCTACAAGAGGGGCCAGGTCTGTCCACACGCCCATTACTTTAGTGGGGTGCCAGGTGAGTACCAAGATTTCTGCCGTGAATACAACTTCTCGGATGATGTTGTTATTAGTCAGGTGGCCAACAACAGTATAAGGGACAAGAGAGAACATCATCCTAAGCACATAACGGTTCCCTTTATGGCCATCTGCAAGGCTGGGCTCCGGTTCCCTCTTCACCCGTTTTTAAGGGAATTGCTGGCTCGGTTCGGCCTGGTACCCCATTACTTTGCCATCAACAGCTATATGATAGCGATGGCTGTGATCAAGCTGTGTTGCGATTGCCTCCACCCATTTTGATACATAATCCAACGCCAATAAAATATACCAGTAAGCAAAGGAAACAAGGAATGGCCCCATGAAGTCTATACCCCAACAATTCGAAGACTTCGACGACTAGGATGTTAGAAAGTGGCATTTCATTCTTCCGAATCACACTCCCAAGTTTTGACACTGTTCGCAAGAGGTACAAAAGTTGAATGCATCTTTACACAAGGTTGGCCAATAGAAGCTACATTGGAGCACCTTGGCAGTGGTTTATTTAGAGGAGAAGTGACCTCCGTAAGCCTCAGAATGGAAAAATTCAAGAATTTTTCGTTGGTCTGAATCAGGGACACACCGGTGCATGATTTGGTCTTGGCAATATTTGAAAAGATATGGTCATCAAATGAGAACATCTTTACTTCTGAAAGAAAATGATGTTGTTCTTGAGGAGACCAATGCAGGGGAAGAAGTTATTACTATTGTGTCCTGGAAGGGGAAAAATCCTCTTAATGTAGAACTACTCTCTTTGAAATCACAATGCACGTGATAGCCTCGCCGGAACCTAAGACCTGCGTCCACAAACACGGTTGAGCGCACCTTTGCCTTTTTTCAGCAAAGGCCCTCTGATGCCTGAGTTAGAACACGAACTAACTAATAACTTTAACACATGTAAGTATATTTGTGAGCTAATAATAGCGTACATTTTGCATTAGGTTTACCTTTGTATTTATAGATTCCTCATAACTTGCTCTCAAAGTACCCTCGTTGCCCTAAGTTTCCTTTCCCATATAGGAAACTTAGCTTTTCTGGGACTCTCTTCCATAATAAGCCAAGATCCCATCTTCGTTGGGAAACTCTCTCTCTATGGAATTTGTCTCGTATAGTATCCCTACTTTTGCCTTTTGCGGTAGAATCCGCTATTTCCTTATTCGCGGAGATCCCTGTAGACACCCCAATTTGGGTTTCCGAATATTCTTTAAGTTTCCCTGATGATGAAATAAGGAAAAATGTACCTTCGAGGCTTGGATTGTTGCTCATTTACTACTCCTTTGCTACTCCTTCTCTAACCTCAAGAAAACCCCTTTTCAACAATGTAGGGTGGCCCCCGGTTCAATTGCAAAAGGGAAAGATGCGTTTGCTTTGTCAAAAATAACTTTTTCCATCACACACAAAGGGTAAAATGGGCACATATTTTAATGTGTAAAATGGTTTTGAGTGAAACCAATTGGGTTAGAAAGAGGACTCGACGAGCTTTCCAAAGCTTCAAACCGCGTCCAAATCCGAGTTCGAGAGTGTCCGGGGTGCCCTCGCGAAGTTCGGGTGCTATGTTGACTCACATATCGCGCGGCACTTCAAAAGGGCGCACGACACTTCAGAAAATTCAAAAAAATCACTCTGCCGCACGAGACTTCAATGTGTCGCACGGTATTTTGGGTAAACTTTTGACAGTCGCAAAAAGTTGTCGGCCACGCCTACAGGAGGAGCGTCTGTGCCCGAAAATGAGTTTTATTCGGCCCAGAAGCCACCTCCCCTCTTTTGGTGATCGTCCTGGCTTTTTTGCCTATAAATACACCGCCCCTCTAGTTAAGAAGCACCCCTTCAACTCCAAGTAAAGTTACTCTGCCATTTTCTTGGCTCTCACTCTCTCTCTCTCTAAAAAAATACTCCCATTCTTCTTTTCCTTTTAAGTTCAGTAAACTACTGACTTACCTCAAAACACCCAAACACCCTCACATCCTTCAATCCCCATTCAAGCTCAAAAGGGATTTTCAGTCCAAATCAATCTTCATTCCTCCATCTTCAAGCACATTCAAGCTTCGATCAAAAGGTATAAACAAATTCCTTGGGCTAAATCACATTTAGCTTTGAGGGGAGCCGATCAAAGCCCTTCTCGGTCTTTCCATACCGAGTTTGGGTCTCAAACAAGTTTTATATTCAAAAAAATATAAAAAATAATATCTGCATTGAAATCGGTAAACCGTACGGTGCTTTAAGACACCGCACGGTTTATTGAGGAACGTCGTGCGGTATTTTAGCCTTGGTTTCCATGTTTATCCTTGCCTGTGAGGTCAGGAGTATTTTTTGGGCATATTTCAGAATACTTTCAAATGTTAAAAATCATTCCAGTGCACTGTGAGGTCTCTTAAACATTTTAGATTTCTTTTTCAATGGTTTTAATATCATTTTAAGTGACAAAATGAATCAAAGGAAGCCACTCAAACTATTTTCGGTCAGAAACACAAATCATTTTCCAAGCCTTTGGTTCATCTTGAAACTTAAAAGTGAAAGTGTTCTGGAGTATGTAGAGTAATGTGCCGCACGGCACAATGGATATGCCACATGGTATATTAACCCACCGCGCGGCCGTATGTTTCGTTATGCAGTGACCTTTTTTTTATTTTTTATTTTTAATTTTGTTTTACGGTCTATCTTACTCATGTCATTAATTTTCATACTGTACAGTGTGACACCGAGCACTTTTACGTGTTATGTTAAATCTCATGTTCCTTTCCCGTACATGTATGTTTTGATCAAAGTTAAGTTTTTCAAATGATGTTGCATCCCCCATTTAAAATGCTTAGTAGAGACCGGTTTTTACTGAGCGAGTGGGGTGCTTTTTCAACAAAACCTTCCCCGCTCGTAAAGTGGCTCCCGGATCCAAAATCTCAATGTTTTCGCTAGATCAAAAGCCTTTCTTTTTCAAATCAAACTCTCGGTTTCTCGGATCATCTATATCAAAAAAACTGGTGGCGGCTCTTTGAGCGCGCTTTTCGGGCGCGAGAGCCCACAGTGGCGACTCTGCTGGGGACTTTTATTCAATACTTTACTTGTGCTTTTAAAAAAAAAAAAAGAGAATAAAAGTATTGAATAATCAAGAGAGCCAAGTTTGAAAAGCATTTTTCTTGGGGGATTTAAAATCATTTGAGAATCTTAACTTTTTTTTTTTACACTATGCGCTGCACAGTCCTCGCTAGTGTCTTTCGGCTATCTTGTCCGGTTTACCGCTGACAAGCTCTCCCAGGATGCCTAGCAACCCTCGACTATGATGGGCCATCGTGCTGTTCGACCATTATCTTGCAATACACTTGACATGGGGTAGTACATTTTGGCTCTAATCCGGGGAACCCTTCTGAGACCAAAACCAGCCTTCTGCACTTGTACATAACCATAGAACATTCCCAACTAGGACAGGAACCCGTGGTTAGGACTTATGTGATATATCATGTTTATGTGCATTTTTTTTTTCTGTACATGCATATCATCATACATCATCGCACTCATGCAGGCTAGAGGACAAGCCCCAGACAAACCGATAGGCTAATCTGTCTTTTAGAATAATTCTAGGTTCCCCGATCTTTAGAAAGTTGCTAACACCCGATGAAGAGGCGTGCCCCATGGGACGCACGTTGCTTAATACTAATTAGTCCTTAAAATGACGCGTTTGAGGGAAATCAATTCTTACTAAGTCTTCGATACATTTTTCAATCAAATGTTCAAATACCAAAAAAATGGAATGACTAAAGTATTAATGATGTGATACTTACACCATTTAGGCTAATAGTGCCATGTCGCCCACGCCACCTGATTATAATACCGTGTCATTTTTACCACGTCATTTCAAAAACAGAAATTGAACCTTCAAAAAAAAAAGAAAGGAGACTTAGTTTGTTTTGACATCTCTTAAGCTTCGTTGTTTATAAAGGATACATTATCAAAAGAAACTCTGAGGATCGATGCAACTTTTTTAAAACCATTTTTCTGTGAGTCTAAGAGACTTAAAATCTATGGAGTTTGAGATACCTCCGGTGTTCGCCGTGCCCGAACGGCCCCTCTGGTCTGGATCTAGCCTTAGGATGTGCTTGCATCTAGGTTTCGGCAGTCTTATTGCTTTGTCTCGGATGGTCAAGATGAGGAGATTGGCTCTGATTTCGAAGCATTTGGAATTTAACCTGCCTGACACGACTTACCCGTGGCTGCTAAAACACTTGGTACAGTCATATCCTGAGTGAGATTTGGAGCTGAGGTAAGTTTGCAGGAAGTTAGGACGGTGACAACAACGATGACTTATGTGCATAGAATCTTCCAAAGTTGAGACAGTGGCTCGTTTGTCAGAACTATGTGTTATATCTAGCTTGATGCATTTTCATGCCGTATCATATCATCGCATTACAATGCACATGGTCTGCCCACTAGACACTCGTCTACTTGTCTTACGGGACTCGCACTCACTCTCGCTTCCTCCTCTGCCCTTCTCTCCTTCCCTCCCCGTGGTCTGAAAAGATTGCCAAGACCCTATGTAGAGCTGTGCATCTACACGATTTCTAAATCAAATGAAACTTGGAACGATAAAGCCTTGGGGATGTCAAAATTTGTTAAGTCATCAATACATTTTGCAATCAAAAATTCAATGGAGATTAAGGAAACAATTGAACTACAATATGGTGATACTCACACCACTCAGGTTACGGTGCCAAGTCACTTACACCGCTTAGGTTAATGGCGCCATGTCGCTTACACTGCCTCGGTTACAGTATCACGTCATTTACGCCAAACGATTTCTAAAACCCAAAATCAAAACTTTGAATGAAAAATATTGAGGACTTAATTTGTTTTGCTATCTCCCAAGTATTGTCATTCCTGATCAAAGGATACATTGTTAAAACAAACACTGAGGATCGAGACAATCTTTAGGGATCACGTTGTCGGTCTAGGAGACCTGAAATCCATGGAGTTTGCGATACCTCCGGCGTTTGCCGTGCCCATACGGCTCCCCTGGTTCAGTCTAGCCTTGAGGAACATTGGTATCTGGATTTCGGCAGTCATATTGCTCTGTCTCGGATGGTCAAGATAAGGAGATTGGCTCTGATCCCGAAGCATTCAGAATTTAACCTACCTGACATGACCTACCCGGATTGTCAGAAGTCATCTATGCCATGTCTTAAGTGAGATTTGAACCACGGTAGGTCCATTAGGATAGTCTAGAAGACTTTAAATCCATGGAATTTTCGATACCTTCGGTATTCGCCATGCCCAAAAGGCCTCTGATCTGGGCTAGCCTTAAGAACACTAGCATTTGGGTTACAACAATATTATTGCTTTGATGGTCATGATAAAGGCATTGGGTCTATCCCTGCTAAACAACCTACCCGTGATTGTTGGAAGCCATTTGTGTAGTGCCTTAAGTGAGACCAGGCCAAGTTAGACCTTAGGGCAACATCAAGATCGACGACACGTACATGACATGTTCTTTCTTTTTCAGAAAAGCGTCTGGGACTCATCTAAAATTCAATTTTTTGCTTTACTGTCAGTATTGAGCCACCCATCCTACACAAAACCACACCGCATTCTCCGATCACCTCAATGGCAGGGCAAACAGAACTGAATGAGCTGAAAAAGACTGTGGAGGAAATGAGTCAGAAAATGGACAAGATGCTAACTCTGGTCCAAGGGCTGGTCAACCTTTTCACCTCCATAATCCCGAACACAAATGTGGGACTGAATGATGATGTTGGGGACCTAGGGGTTGACAGGGCTGACAAACTTTTCTCAAAAGTGAAGCTCTCAGAAATGTTCAAGGACCTGGCTGAAATTCATGATGCTAGGGCTCACTCGAAGGAAGATACTGGACCCTTGATCGAAACCAGTGCTAACATGCATATTGTCTCAGCAGAAGTACATGAGATCAATCCCAGAGGCAAAAGGGTTTGTCCCGTTGATAGCAGAAAACTATACAGTTGCAAAGTAAGTAGGGGCACCACGAGCGCCACCGTGAACCCTCAACTCAGTCACAGAACCAAAACAAGGGCCTTTTCCCATTTCTCTGAACCTCAATCCCTGGTTTATGAAAAGCTCCTTAAAACTGGTCTCATCAAGCCACTCCCCCAAACTCCTTTACCTCAAAAGCTTTCAGCAAATCACAACCCAAATGCCTTCTGCACCTTCCATCAAATGTCCGGTCATGTTACCGATGAATGTAATCGTCTCCGCCATGAGATTCAAAACCTCACGATGACAGAATCATTCCTCCACCACAGCCAGACATCATGACCAAGCACAATCCTTGTATCAACTCTGCCTTTTTCAGAAAAGAAAGGTAAACCATCAAGAGTCATGCAACGGTCCGACCTTCCTCGAGTCTGGGAGTTTTCAAGCTTCGAGTCCTTGTCCTCTAAATAACCATCTTCATGTTTGAGTCAGTTTGTACCTCGAGTCTTTCATGCTTTCACTATTGTGTCTGTGTGTTTTCAATTTCAAGTTTGTAAGAGTCAAAAAAAAGTAAAGTGTCAGTTTCGTGTGCCTGAACTACGTTGTGACCTGATTCCTCCATAGGATACGTAGGCAGCTTCATCTTGAGGCCCGGTCATGAGCATTCAAGTCAATCCCAAGGTTCGTTCATGGTTTTTGAGTCAACCCCAGTGGTTCGGTCGCTGTCTCTTGAAAGTCACATCTCCGTAATAAACTCTGAATTTTGAAATTATTTTTTACCGTCAGTTGAAAATCATGATAATCACTTCAAAACACGAGATGATTTTTGATTGAACCCTCACCTCAGGAAAGAAGAAGAATTTCAAGGGACCACTTCCCAATGCCATATCCATTCCAAGAAGCGATGTCGTGACTCTGAAAAGGCTCGCTAGGTCAAAACTTCAAAATCTGACCTAGGCAAAAGTTAGAGCATGCAAACAAAAGCCTGTCAATTGAGCATCTAGGATTTAGTTGTTAGGTTGCGCAATCCAAAATGAAGAAAGGCCATCGTTTCTTTCATCCTACACATAAAGATATATCTTTTGATACCCCTTTTGAGCCTCAATCAAATTCTTTGAATCCCAGCTAGCCAGCTATCCCCCGCGTCGGGGTGAAATGAAAAATAAAAGTGCCAGAAGAAATATTGAAATTCAAAGCATCAAAAGGGTGAAAGTGCCAAACACATCAAGATTCAAAGCATCAACATGATGAAAGTGTCAAACATATTGAAAGGCACTAAGGGCACGAGAAATCAAGAGAAAATGTCCACCAAAGTAAAAGGGGCATAGAAAGTTCAAAGATAGCTGCTAGTTTTGAAAACCCAAAAGAAAGTGAAATTTTTGAGCCAATTGTCCTTTCTTTGTTAAGCCCAAACCATGGCCCACATTACAACCCAAAAAGTCCTTTCAGATTGGAAAGCGCAACTTGATAGCAAGAACCCTAGGCGTTAAGAGGCATGATAAAAAATCAATACATGGAGAAAAAGTCAAAGCATTGCTCAAAGCAAAAATTCAAATTGGGGTCATCGTCAGCAACCTGGGGCACAGTTCATGATAAAAACTCTCGTGTTTTGACAAATCGAAAGATTTGAATGAAAATCAATTGATGGAGTAAAATAATTTTGAAATTCCAAAACGAGAATTCTGAGAACCTGGGCTTGTCTATCATTTCAAATAGTCAAACTCTTCGTCCAATCAGGGGCACCATTCGAAAGTCACTTCGTCTTTCTCTCCCTCATTTGCGTCAACGTAGTCTTGTCAAAATCCACTCATTTTACCAAGAGTCAAAAGAGTCATCTCGGTTTGGTCAATTCTCAACTCGTGGAGGTCATTTCAATGCATGGAAGAACACCACCCCTGAGAGAAGCTCGTTGGACTGAAAACCGCAAGGGCGGGCAGACCCAAGCAAAAATTAGAGCAAAAGCCTGCTAGGTTGAAAACCTGCAAGAGCGGCCTAGGCAAAAGTTAAGGCAGTTAATCAAAAGAGCTCGCTAGACCGAAAACCCAAAAGGGCGGTACTAGGCAAAATTTAGAGCGCAAAAGGAGAGTGTTAATACCCGAGCAAAACCATAGCCTGGACTGCGCTTGGACAACAGTTTGTCAAAACCATCAGAACTGGGGTTCGTCTTTCACTGTGGCACAACAACTCGATGTCATCTACCGAGGCTAGCATATGCCTAACTTCAAAACTCGAGCACAAACTTCAGACCAAAGCTCAAGCCTTGATCAAAGGAAAGTTTCAGCCCAGAGCTCGAGCCCAGACCAAAAACAACTCCAACTCAAATTCAAGCCCTCACCGCGGGCGAATTCTAGCCCAAAACCCAAGATACCAGTCACCGGCCAAAGATAGTAAAGCAAAAAGGGTAATTAGATGTGTCCCCTTTTTTTCAAAAAAAACAAAAAAGAATGTTGTCATCATTGTCGTCGAGTGCCAAATTGCGAATCTCGAAGGTTGTCCAAAAGTCAATCAACCAAGCTACGGTCTAATCGACCTAATGCTTCTTAGTCTCTCAAGCAACGGTCAAAAGGGCCTAAGTTTCTCATTCAATCGAGCGACGGTCAAGAGGACCTAAGCTTCTCATTCAATCGGGCGACAGTCAAAAGGATCTAAGCATCTCAGTCAATCGAGCTACGGTCTTACCGACCTAAAGTCTCTTCGTCTCTCGGGCTGCGGTCTAATTGACCTAAAAGCCTCTCAGTCAATCGAGCTACGGTCTTACAAACCTAAAGTCTCTTCGTTTCTCGAGCTACGGTCTTACCGACCTAAAGTATCTTCGTCTCCCAGGCTACGGTCTAATTGACCTAAAAGCCTCTCAGTCAATCAAGCTACGGCCTTACCGACCTAAAGTCTCTTCATCTCTCGGGCTATGGTCTAATTGACATAAAAGACTCTTAGTTTCTCGGGCTACGGTCTAATCGACCTAAAGTCTCTTCGTTTCTCGGGTTACGGTCTAACCGACGTAAAAGCCTCTTAGTTTCTCGAGCTACGGTCGTACCGACCTAAAGTCTCTTCGTCTCTCGAGCTACGGTCTAATTGACATAAAAGCCTCTTAGTTTCTCGGGCTACAGTCTAATCGACCTAAAGTCTCTTCGTTTCTCGGGCTACGGTCTAACCGACCTAAAAGCCTCTTAGTTTCTCGAGCTACGGTCTTACCGACCTAAAGTCTCTTCGTCTCTCGGGCTACGGTCTAATTGACATAAAAGCCTCTTAGTTTCTTGGGCTACGGTCTAATCAACCTAAAGCCTCTTAGTTTCTCGAGCTACGGTCTTACCAACCTAAAGTCTCTTCATTTCTCGAGCCACGGTCTTACCGACCTAAAGTCTCTTCGCCTCTCAGGCTACGGTCTAACCGACCTAAAAGCCTCTCAGTTTCTCGAGCTACGGTCTTAGCGACCTAAAGTCTCTTCGTTTCTTGAGCTACGGTCTTACCGACCTAAAGTCTCTTCATCTCTTGGGCTACGGTCTAATTGACCTAAAGGCCTCTTAGTTTCTCGGGCTACGGTCTAACCAACCTAAAGTCTCTTAGTTTCTCGGGCTACAGTCTAACCGACCTAAAAGCCTTTTAGTATCTCGAGTAGTGGTTCGTCCTCTAGGACTGCACTCTGTCTCGCACTTTGTCCTCCGGGACTGCAATTTGTCTCGCACTTTGTCCTCTGGGACTTCACTTTGTCTCGCATTTTGTCTTCCTGGACTTACTTTTGTCATACTTGCTTTGATTTTGCATGCTTACGTGACATTCATTGATATATCAACTTGCATCATCAGTCATGTATTGTCTCAATCGAACGTCAAGCACTTCAAGTTCAAACCACTTTCACAAAATCAAGTTCTTCAAAATTCAATTTCCGGTCTCTTCGAAAATTCAAGTTTCTTTCGAAATTCAAGTTATTCAAATTCAAGTCTTCCAAAATTCAAGTTTTTCAGAGCTCAAGTCTCTTTCAAAAATTCAAGCAATTCAAATTCAAGTCTCTTTCAAAATTCAAGAAAATCAAACTCAAAGTCTCTTTCAAAATTCAAAATTCAAATCCCCCTCAAAATTCAAGCTATTCAAATTCAAGTCCCGTTCAAATTCAAGGTCTTCAAAATTCAAGCTATTCAAATTCAAGTTTCTTTCAAAATCCAAAATCTTCAAAACTCAAGCTTTTCAAATTCAATTCTCTTTCAAAATTCAAAAATTCAAATTCAAGTCCCTTTCAAAATTCAAGCTAAAGTTACTTCCAAAACTCAAAATTCAAGCTTTTCAAAATAATCAAGAAAGCCGTGTCTAGATTAAAAAGCTCATTTTAGTTCCCCGGGACTCGTCTCATTTTAGTCCTTCAGGGACTTGTCTCATTTTAGTCCTTCAGGACTTGTCTTGCTTTAGTCCTTCAGGGATTCGTCTCAAGAAATTTCACAACACTCGGCACTTCAAGCACTCAATCTTAGTTTACTTTCGCACTTTGTCCTCCGAGACTCACTTTACTTGCATCGTCCCAATTGAACTACGTTGGTCTGATCCCTACAACAGGGTACGTAGGCAGCTCCATGAGCGCGACCACCTTTATTGCATTCTTGCATTTAACTTAAAGACTTTGGAGAGACGGATTGGGATGTCTAATCTTTAACGTCACTTATACCAAGCAATGGTACCTAAGTTCCGTTAAAGAGGGACTACTGTAGACACCCCAATCTGGGTTTCCGAATAATCTTTATGTTTCCCCGATGATGAAATAAGGAAAAATGTACATTTGAGGCTTGGATTGTTGCTCCTTTGCTACTCCTTCTCTAACCTCAAGAAAACCCCTTTTCAATAATGTAGGGTGGCCCCCGGTTCAATTGCAAAAGGGAAAGATGCATTTGCTTTGCCAAAAATAACTTTTTCCATGACACACTGAGGGTAAAATGAGCACATATTTTAATGTATAAAATGGCTTTGAGTGAAACCAATTGGGTTAGAAAGAGGACTCGACGAGCTTTCCAACGCTTCAAACTTCGTCCAAATCTGAGTTCGGGAGTGTCCGGGGCGCCCTCGCGAAGTTCGGTGTGCTTTGTTGACTCACATATCGTGCGGCACTTCAAAAGGGCGCACGACACTTTAGAAAATTCAAAAAAATCACTCTGCCGCACGAGACTTCAATGTGTCGCAAGGCATCTTGGGTAAAGTTCTAACAGTCGCAGAAAGTTGTCGGCCAAGCCTGCAGGAGGAGCGTCTGTGCCCGAAAATGAGTTTTATTTGGCCCAGAAGCCACCTCCCCTCTTTTAGTGATCATTCTTGGCTCTTTTGCCTATAAATACACCCCCCTCTAGTTGAGAAGCACCCCTTCAACTCCAAGTAAAGTTACTCTGCCATTTTTTTGGCTCTCACTCTCTCTCTCTAAAAAAATACTCCCATTCTTCTTTTCCTTTTAAGTTCAGTAAACTACTGGCTTACCTCAAGACACCCAAACACCCTCACTTCCTTCAATCCCCATTCAAGCTCAAAAGGGATTTTCAGTCCAAATCAATCTTCATTCCTCCATCTTCAAGCACATCCAAGTTTCGATTAAAAGGTATAAACAAATTCCTTGGGCTAAATCACATTTAGCTTTGAGGGGAGCCGATCGAGGCCCTTCTCGGTCTTTCCATACCGAGTTTGGGTCTCAAACGAACTTTATATTCAAAAAAACATAAAAAATAATATCTGCATTGAAATCGGTAAACCGTACGGTGCTTTAAGACACCGCACGGTTTATTGAGGAACGTCGTGCGGTATTTTAGCCTTGATTTCCAGGTTCATCCTTGCCTGTGAGGTCAGGAGTATATTTTGGGCATATTTCAGAATACTTTCAAATGTTAAAAATCATTCCAGTGCACTGTGAGATCTCTTACACATTTTAGATTTCTTTTTCAATGGTTTTAATATCATTTTAAGTGACAAAATGAATCAAAGGAAGCCACTCAAACTATTTTTGGTCAGAAACACAAATCATTTTCCAAGCCTTTGGTTCATCTTGAAACTTAAAAGTGAAAGTGTTCTGGAGTATGTAGAGTAATGTGCCGCATGACACAATGGATATGCCGCATGGTATATTAACCCACCGCGCGGCCGTAGTTTCGTTATGCAGTGACCTTTTTTTTATTTTTTATTTTGTTTTACAGTCTATCTTACTCACGTCATTAATTTTCATACTGTACAGTGTGCACACCGAGCACTTTTACGTGTTATGTTAAATCTCATGTTCCTTTCCCGTACGTGTATGTTTTGATCAAAGTTAAGTTTTTCAAATGATGTTGAATCCCCTATTTAAAATGCTTAGTAGAGACTGGTTTTTACTGGGCGAGCGAGGTACTTTTTTAACAAAACCTTCCCCGCTCGTAACATGGCTCCTGGATCCAAAATCTCAACGTTTTCGTTAGATCAAAAGCCTTTCTTTTTCAAATCAAGCTCTCGATTTCTCGGATCATCCATCGCAAAAATCCGGGTGGCGACTCTTTGCGCGTGCTTTTCGGGCGCAGGAGCCCACAATCCCCCCTTATCACGTAAGAGACTTATCCAGAACGTTCTGGATTACTCTAGTTGCCCATCCTGTTGGTCGACTGCTCTCGGGCATCATCCTTGTAACGCCCCGAATTTTGGGTACGTTAAATAAACATTTTTATTGAATAAGTCAAGGAGAGTCTAGCTCATTATTATAACATAATTCTCACAAGAGTACTTTTATTCAACAAAAGAGGGGATAATCTAAGGTTATCTATAGCTCTTTCTCTTCTTCCATCCTAGCAAGTTCCTCAGCTCCAAAGGCCTCCAAGGTGTCTGTTCACCCTGCTCATCTACAAGGTCGACACATTATACCAGCGTCGCCCCAAGTATAATTGTCATGGTCACCAAAAGGTAACACCGTGAGCTACGTAAGCTCAATAGAATAATCCAAAACCCACTAACCCTTAACTTACAAATAGCAAGTCATGCATATATCATAAAGAGTCATAACAACACATGCATTAATATAACAATAACAACAACAATGACACATCCGCATTCGCTATCTATCGTTGGTGTCATGTTTCCGTGTGTTTCTCCCACGTAACTCATCGTTTTGTGTCTCATCTTTCAACATCATTTCCAAAAATCACACGCACACACCAATGAGCTACCAAGTCCGGCACATTATGAACGCACACAATCAATAAGCTACCAAGTCTGGCTTATTGGCCACAATGGCTACCAAGTCCGGCACATTGTGTCACATCTTGGCTCCTCTCCGCGGATAACCAAGTCACACACCTCCAATGAAGCTACCAAGTCCGGCTTATTGGCCACAATGGCTACCAAGTCCGGCACATTGTGTCACATCTTGGCTCCTCTCCGCGGATAACCAAGTCACACACCTCCAATGAAGCTACCAAGTCTGGCCCCATTGGTAACGCATACCAACGTGAGGCTACCAAGTCCGGCCATTAGGTAGTTTCTAAAATATTTTTACCAAGTCCAATTATTTCCTTTATCCACACTCTAGGTGTCATGTTTCTACTTCTCGGTTGTCGTGTCTCGAAATCATGCATAGACTCCGCGGTGGGACTATTCACATAACTCATGCGATATCAAATAGCAAGATCATCCAACTCTATACTATCATGCTCGTTAAAAGGTCAAAATACAAATACTTCGTTTCAAAACGACACTTTATCTTTAAAACGCATTTCCTTCGAGAAGTTCAGTAAAGCAACACATGTTTATTGACGAGTTCATACAATCATGTGGTAATTAGGCGATCAAGCAATCAAGTAGCCATAAGATCAAAGTAAACTACGTACTTTTAGCAAGAAAGTTCTACAAGCTAAATATCACAACTACATTATCATGCTCATATACTTCAAAGAATTCTACGTCAAAAACCATCATGCGATCAACTAGCCAAGTACTACATATTCTTAATCACGCTCATATCATACGATATACGTAGGGTAGGAGTATAAGAAGATTCTACCTTAATCCGAAACTAGTCGGGGCCGAATAAGCTAGTTGAAAAATTCTACGGGCGGTGAAACTCTCAAATCTGGACCGAACTTTGAATGGCAGTAACTCGGTCACAACTGGGCCGAATAGGATCGTTCTTGAGTCTAAAACGAAGATCTCGAAATTTTCTACAACTTCCGTGAAGGACGTTATTCCTAGAAACGACTTTCGCCCGGAGAAAAATGGGGATAAGAAAGTGGACAGTGACCTGTCTGGAATGGAATTTCCAGATTTTTCACTGAACTTTGGAGGTCGATATCTTGGTCATCTCTTGACCGTTTGGGGTGGTTCTTGGGTCTAAACTGAAGCTCTCGAAGTGTTCTACGACTTTCGTGGAGGACGTTGTTCCTAGAAACGACTTTCGCCCGGAGAAAAAATGGAGTTTTTCAGAGGACAGTAGGCTGCCTGGGCAAAACAGAATGGGTTTTAGAGAGGAGTTTGGAGAATGAGGTGAAGGTGTGAGTTCAAATGAAGAATGAGGCAAGTATTTATAGGCAAAGCCTCTCCTCTCTCCTCTCTTGGCCGGCCTCTCTTTCTCTCTCTTTCTCCCAATTTTTTATTCCACCAAATCTTGATTTCTTGCAAGAATCATCCTAAAAAACCTAGGCTTGCATGGCTATGGAAGATTTTGCTTTCCTTGCACTCCAAGAACTAGGACAAAACTATGTTATCTTATTGGGGTTTTGGTCTTGTCTAGTCCTTGAATCTAATAAGAAAGTCTAGGTTTAGTCCTTAGGAGATTTTGTAGAGAACGGTGTCTAAATTTATTTATTTAATATTTTCTTAATGTGAAATGTGTTATTTTAAATACTTTGAATTTTATGAGCCTTGGATTTTTTTTTATTTTTTTATTTTTAATATAGTTGTGCAGGTGCATGCGTAGGCATTTACTTGACCGTGTTCGAATTCATTGGTCCTTTGATCGAGTCTGTTGGGAGACTCCCATGTGTTGTGTAATTAGTGTTAGAAATTTTTAGAGCTAATTACTTGTTTAAGTGTTAGTTGTGGGACTCTAGTGCAAGAAATTATAACATGCAAGTGCTAGGCCATAATCTAGAGACTTGAGGGAGGAATGGTGTAATTATTTTACACCTTTTTTTAACCAATTGCCGAGAGAAACCGAGAGAACCAGTGTTCTCTGTTTTCTTTTTTCTTCGTTCTCTCTGTTTCCATCTCCAGTGCCGATCTCTCTCTCTCTCTCTCTCTCCCAGTGCCGTGTCTCTCTCTCTCTCTCTCTCAAACTCACACAGCCATCATCTTCCATCTTCTTTTGCTTGGGTATTTTGGGTTTACATCAAGAACTTGGAGGGATCTAGGGTTTCAAGTTTGTGGGCTTTCCTTCATCACCATCTCACTCATCCCTCTTGTGTGCTTGCAATTGAGGTAGGGTTTTCTACTAGATACCTTAAAAATGCAAGTATTGTGTTTGAGAATTGATTATTTCATGCATTTAAGGAGTAAGTTGATCTATGGAAGAAAAGCCCTAATTTGAGTAGTTGTGTATATTTCATATTTTTAGTTGTATATTGAAATTGTTGGATCTAGTGTTTGATTGGGTGTGGAGAGAATATTATGCCTAGGGAGATTGTGGTTTCTAATAGTGGCTCATGTGTATTTGAATTGATAATGGATATACTAGTTTTGGATACTTGGATTAATTGTTTGCATTTTGTGAAGAGCACATTATTTTTTTTGTATTTGATATGGACTACCTCTTATTGGCATAATTGTTGAATATTTTTGAGGGATGGGGTTGAAAAAGTATAGACACTTGTATATCTAGGATTACTGCTTGGATTTGAAAGTAAAGATTGATACTTATGTTGATACAAGTTGTTTTACGTATTGGAATTGATTTGGGATTGATACTTGTTATTTGGGCTAGTGAGCCATGTATTGGCGGTTGAGTTGGCCATTTTATGCTCGTTGTGTAGCCGGAAACATATGGATAATGAGTTATCCGTCGGTGTATAGTCCGTAAACCCGCGCGGGATAAGGTGCTCCATAGGCCTTTGGGTTAGTAGCCCATAAATTTGGATGATTTAGGGACCTGATCAGTCGCCTAGGATTGGTACACAACTGTGATAACTTGGACCTTGGTTTTATGTGCTCTTATTTTCTCGTACTTAGTTTAACGTGTTGACTTGATTTTTGTTTGAGGAATTTTGGTTTCATCTTTTCGAGCTTAATTATATTCATTAAGAATTGTGTCTAGCTAGCATGGATTTCAAGTTAAGAAAAAGGGGGGGAAATTTGGGCATGAGCGTTCATATTTTCAAACATGTCACTTGCATCTTTTAGTTTCTAGTAGATTTTGTGTGGGCGGTCGTGCTCACCCCTACCTTACAGGTTCGAAGGGCAAGGATACGCTTTGATGGACTCGGTGATGGAGATATCTTTTGTGTTTGGGCGAGACGATCTACATGATATTTTGTTGGGTCTTGAAGGCCATCTTTTGACTACATGTATATGTTTTTGACTTTGGGAATGTAATGATAAATGCTAAACTTTCCTCTAGGAATGCCTTGTTATGTCATTTAGGCAAAAAAAAAAAAGGAAATCTTGTATCCCCTTTTGTAATTGGAGTTGTATGGTTTAAGTGGTGTTTTGGTGCCTTGGTGGCTAATCAAAAATTGAAACATTTGGAAGTGGATAGCTTGTCATGCTTCTTTTAATTTGGTTAGACTTATAATTCGTTGCATGATAGAGTGAAAAGAGAATTGTTTTTCGTTATTTAGTAAAATTATTTATTTTATTGAGGTTAAAATCACATTGCCGAATTATTATAAGCGGGGCGTGACAGAATGGTATCAGAGCTAACCAGGTTTGAATACCTCAGGACCATGGGAAATGATGGGGACATGAAATTGCATGGACACTACGTATATTAAGTTGTGAGAATGTTATGTAATTTACAAGTGTTATGTGTTCTTGTATGCTTACGTGGTTAACATGTTCCTTTAGATGGCATATTCTTTTTGTTTATGTCTTCACATGCTTAAGTGTCTCGGAGTGATAACATGCTATGTGGTATGAAGTGATTTTTTTTTTTTATGAGGTAAGAGCTTTGTGTGTTCGATCACTGGACATTAGAATTGAGAATCATTTGAATGGCGATTAAGTTTATTTGCCTTTGCCTCTTGTTTAGTGGGATGGCGCGTGGACGTGGTCGTGGGAGAGGTGTAGCACGAGGGGCTAGAGTGCAACCCCCAAGAGCTAAGAGAAGAACTAGAGAGCCTGTCCGAGAGGCAGCTAGCGCGGTTGACGGAGGAGAAACTCCGGCTCCACAAGAGAACTTTGATGGAGCTCAAATGATGAGAGCATTTACCGAGGCTCTCCAGCGTATGGCCAACACCACACCACGGCAGGCACAACGATCTCTTCCTGGGGAGCCAGAGTCTCGTGCCATTTCTGCCATGAGGGAGTTTCGTCGTATGACGCCACCTATTTTTAAGGGGGAGCCCGACCCCATTGCCGCGGATAGTTGGTTGTCCAAGATAAGTAAGACCTTGGATACTTTGCAGATCACAGAGGATGACTTGAGGGTGTCCTTTGCTGCCTATCAATTGGAGGATGCCGCTGCTCTTTGGTGGGAGTCAGTTGAGAACACTGGAGGTGTGGCGGGTATGACTTGGGCCACATTCAAGAAAACATTTCTGAAGAAGTATTTTCCAGAGATGGTTAAAGACACGTTGCGGGAAGAATTTTTGGGATTGACCCAAGGAAACTCTACAGTTATGGAGTATGAAGCGAGGTTTACAGCACTTTCCCGATTTGCGCTTGAGACAATTTCTACTGAGAACTTGAAGGCGAGGCGATTTGAGCGGGGTCTTAACCCCGATATCAGAAAAGGGGTTGTTGGCCATCGATATAAGAAGTACTCCAAAGTCTTTGAATGCGCTTTGGCACTTGAAGGTGATGCTCAATGTGCTAAGCAAATCAAGGAGCCCAAAAGTCAAGCGGTGGGATCTTCTTTTCAACCTGATAGTAGAAAGAGGGGCAGGGAGACAACTAATGCAATTCAAGGAACTGAGTCGGTGAAACGTGCACAGTCTGTCGGGAGGTCGGCTTCGGGAGTTTTCCTTTGCTATCATTGCAATCAACCAGGTCATCGAAAGTCTGAGTGCCCACTTAAGAATCAGAGTCAAAGCGGAGGACCACGAAATTGTCACCAATGTGGTCAGGCGGGGCATATCCAACGCTTTTGTCCTAACGCTCAGAGTTCCCAAGGAGCGACTGGGTCACATCAGTTCAGAGCTTCACAGCACACTTCAGGCCGTCAGGGCTATAGGCCACCTCAGCAATCTTTTTCTGCTCAGGGATCTCGTGCTACCCAAGGCTCTAAACCTACTCATAGTGCGACTACCGCTCCTTCTGTTCAGCAGCCTAGGCCGGGAGGTCAGCAGGGCCGTGTTTTTACAGTTGCAGCTACTACAGTTCCAGATTCTTCTACCGGGCCTTCAGTGGTCCGAGGTACTTTCTTATTCTTTCGTACTTGGGGTAATGTACTTATAGATACTGGTGCATCTCATTCCTTCATATCTTCTGCCTTTGCTACTGCATTGGGGTTGGAAATAGACTTGTTAGACTCTTTCTTGTCTGTAGACACGCCTGTTGGAGGTAGAGTGATTCTTAATAGAGTGTGTCGGTCTTGTGAGATAGAGGTTATGGACCGTCGTCTTGTGTTTGACTTCATCGTGATAGACATGTCTGCATTTGATGTTATTTTGGGTATGGACTGGTTGTCAGCATATCAGGCTACTATAGATTGTCACCGAAGAAGAGTATCAGTGTGCACTCCAGATGGTGATTGTTTTTATTTTTTGGGCGATCGAGAGGATACTTTGGCTCCACCTCTTTACACCCTGCGTAGTCGAGGAGAGCTTAGTTATCTCTTTTCCATCACTTTGAGTGACGAGGGTAGCATGATTCGTGGGGAGTTGCCACCAGTGGTTTGTGAGTATCCAGATGTCTTTCCAGAGGACCTTTTTGAATTGCCACCGAAGCGGGAGGTTGAATTTTCCATTGATATTATACCAGGCACTGCACCTATTTCCATGGCACCATATAGATTTGCACCAGCAGAACTAAGGGAATTGAAAGTGCAACTCCAAGAATTGTTGGACAAAAGGTTTATCCGACCTAGTACTTCACCGTGGGGAGCTCCAGCATTGTTTGCTAAGAAGAAGGATGGATCATTACGCCTTTGCATAGATTATCGCAAGTTGAATCGTGTTACCATCAAGAATAAATATCCTCTACCTAGAATTGACGATTTGTTTGACCAACTTAGAGGGTCTTGTGTCTTTTCGAAAATAGACTTGAGATCGGGATATCATCAATTGAGGGTCAAGGAGGAGGACATAGCAAAAACGGCTTTTCGTACACGTTATGGGCATTATGAGTTTTTGGTGATGCCATTTGGTTTGACAAACGCTCCAGCAGCTTTTATGGACTTGATGAACCGCATTTTTCATGCCTATCTTGATCGGTTTGTAGTAGTGTTTGTGGATGATATTTTGATTTATTCACCATCAAAGGAGGAACATGAAGAGCACTTGAGAATTGCTTTACAGTTTTACGAGAGCATCGTCTTTATGCCAAATATGAAAAGTGTGAGTTTTGGCTTTCGGAAGTGAAATTCCTTGGCCATGTTGTTTCGAAGGATGGAGTTACCGTTGACCCTGCCAAGATAGAAGCCGTGATGGATTGGGAGCGACCGAAGAATGTATTTGAAATCCGTAGCTTTTTGGGCTTGGCCGGTTACTACCGTCGGTTTGTGGGGGACTTTTCACGTTTAGCCGCACCCATGACTCGTCTCACACGCAAAGGAGTAAAATTTATATGGAATGAAGCTTGTGAACAAGCGTTTCAGGAGTTAAAGAGGAGGTTGACTTCAGCACCGATTCTAGTGATACCGGAGAGGGGCCTCGGTTATTCCATTTATTGTGATGCTTCACGGGATGGTTTGGGATGTGTTTTGATGCAAGAAGGCAAGGTTGTAGCTTATGGTTCTCGGCAATTAAAGACCCACGAGCGTAATTATCCAACTCATGACTTGGAGCTTGCGGCGGTGATCTTTGCTTTGAAAATTTGGAGGTATTATTTGTACGGTGAGAGATTTGAAGTGTTCTCAGATCATAAGAGCCTTAAGTACCTTTTCTCTCAAAAAGACTTGAATTTGCGGCAACGACGATGGATGGAGTATATGGAGGACTACGACTTTGACTTGCACTACCACCCCGGGAAGGCAAATGTTGTGGCGGATGCACTTAGCAGAAAATCTCTTTGTAGTTTGGCTAGCCTAGCCATACGAGAATGGAAAATGCTTGAGGATGTTGGCGAATTTAATTTGCAGGTCAACGAGATCGAGAAGCAAGCCACTTTGTTTAATATTGTTGTACAACCTACACTACTCACTAGAGTAATTGAGGCTCAATAGGAAGATGACGAGGCTCAAACAATTCGGGACAACATAACTAATGGTAATGAAGTAGATGGATGGGTTCTTCACCCTAATCGGAGTTTGAGATATTTGGGCAAAGTGTTTGTTCCTAGGTTGTGTCGTGACGATGTACTTCGTGAGTTTCATCATTCTCGTTTTGTCGTACACCCAGGAGGCACAAAAATGTATCATGATTTACGTCGCCAATTTTGGTGGAGGGGCATGAAGAAGGATGTAGCTCGATTTGTGTCAAGGTGCTTTACTTGTCAACAGGTAAAAGCCGAGCATCGGAATCCTGCGGGATTGTTACAACCCTTACCAGTGGCGGAGTGGAAATGGGAGCATGTGACTATGGACTTTGTGACTGGACTTCCTAGATCGTCGAGAGGGCATGATGCCATTTGGGTTGTGGTAGATCGTTTAACCAAATCCGCTCATTTCCTTCCCATCCGTGTGACAGACACGGTGGACATGCTTAGTAGAAAGTATATTCGGGAAATCATACGACTTCATGGAGTTCCTGTATCCATTGTTTCAGATAGAGATCCTCGTTTTACATCAAGATTTTGGCAGAGTCTACAATCAGCTCTTGGCACCGACTTATTGTTTAGCACAGCCTTTCATCCTCAAACAGATGGGCAATCCGAGCGCACAATACAAATTTTAGAAGATATGCTACGAGCTTGCGTACTAGACTTTCGAGGTTCTTGGGAGGATCACTTGTCTCTAGCGGAGTTTGCCTATAATAACAGTTACCAATCAAGTATAGGGATGGCACCATTTGAGGCCTTATACGGCAGGGCATGTAGATCACCAGTTTGTTGGGCAGATGTCGGAGAGACAACACCTTTAGGGCCGGACTTAGTACAAGAAACCACGAAGAATGTAGCTCTTATTCGTCAACGCCTGATGACGGCACAAAGTCGTCAAAAGAGTTATTCTGATCGAAGGCGACGACCCTTGGTGTTTGAAGTCGGGGATCATGTCTTTTTGAAAGTATCGCCTCGGAAGGGTTTAAAGAGATTTAGTCTCAGTGGCAAGTTAGCACCAAGATATATTGGGCCTTTTGAGATTCTTGATAAGGTTGGGGAGGTGGCATACCGACTTGCCTTGCCACCACAGTTATCTGGAGTTCATGACATTTTCCATGTGTCTATGCTACGAAAGTATGAGCCAGATCCTTCGCATGTTCTTGACTGGATTGATTTGGGTATTGAAAGCGATGTCTCCTATGAAGAGAAGCCAGTACAGATTTTGGATACAAGTGAAAAAGTTCTCCGAGGAAAGACAATTCCATTGGTGAAGGTGTTGTGGAACTACCATGGGGTTGAGGAGGCTACTTGGGAGCTAGAGGCGGAAGTTCGTTCTAAGTACCCTGAGTTATTTACTCCGTAAGGTATTACCACTTCCTCTCTTGGCTATTTAAATTTCGGGGACGAAATTTTTTTTTAGGAGGGGAGGTTGTAGAGAACGGTGTCTAAATTTATTTATTTAATATTTTCTTAATGTGAAATGTGTTATTTTAAATACTTTGAATTTTATGAGCCTTGGATTTTTTTTTTATTTTTTATTTTTAATATAGTTGTGCAGGTGCATGCGTAGGCATTTACTTGACCGTGTTCGAATTCATTGGTCCTTTGATCGAGTGTGTTGGGAGACTCCCATGTGTTGTGTAATTAGTGTTAGAAATTTTTAGAGCTAATTACTTGTTTAAGTGTTAGTTGTGGGACTCTAGTGCAAGAAATTATAACATGCAAGTGCTAGGCCATAATCTAGAGACTTGAGGGAGGAATGGTGTAATTATTTTACACCTTTTTTTAACCAATTGCCGAGAGAAACCGAGAGAACCAGTGTTCTCTGTTTTCTTTTTTCTTCGTTCTCTCTGTTTCCATCTCCAGTGCCGATCTCTCTCTCTCTCTCTCTCTCCCAGTGCCGTGTCTCTCTCTCTCTCTCTCTCAAACTCACACAGCCATCATCTTCCATCTTCTTTTGCTTGGGTATTTTGGGTTTACATCAAGAACTTGGAGGGATCTAGGGTTTCAAGTTTGTGGGCTTTCCTTCATCACCATCTCACTCATCCCTCTTGTGTGCTTGCAATTGAGGTAGGGTTTTCTACTAGATACCTTAAAAATGCAAGTATTGTGTTTGAGAATTGATTATTTCATGCATTTAAGGAGTAAGTTGATCTATGGAAGAAAAGCCCTAATTTGAGTAGTTGTGTATATTTCATATTTTTAGTTGTATATTGAAATTGTTGGATCTAGTGTTTGATTGGGTGTGGAGAGAATATTATGCCTAGGGAGATTGTGGTTTCTAATAGTGGCTCATGTGTATTTGAATTGATAATGGATATACTAGTTTTGGATACTTGGATTAATTGTTTGCATTTTGTGAAGAGCACATTATTTTTTTGTATTTGATATGGACTACCTCTTATTGGCATAATTGTTGAATATTTTTGAGGGATGGGGTTGAAAAAGTATAGACACTTGTATATCTAGGATTACTGCTTGGATTTGAAAGTAAAGATTGATACTTATGTTGATACAAGTTGTTTTACTTATTGGAATTGATTTGGGATTGATACTTGTTATTTGGGCTAGTGAGCCATGTATTGGCGGTTGAGTTGGCCATTTTATGCTCGTTGTGTAGCCGGAAACATATGGATAATGAGTTATCCGTCGGTGTATAGTCCGTAAACCCGCGCGGGATAAGGTGCCCCATAGGCCTTTGGGTTAGTAGCCCATAAATTTGGATGATTTAGGGACCTGATCAGTCGCCTAGGATTGGTACACAACTGTGATAACTTGGACCTTGGTTTTATGTGCTCTTATTTTCTCGTACTTAGTTTAACGTGTTGACTTGATTTTTGTTTGAGGAATTTTGGTTTCATCTTTTCGAGCTTAATTATATTCATTAAGAATTGTGTCTAGCTAGCATGGATTTCAAGTTAAGAAAAAGGGGGGGAAATTTGGGCATGAGCGTTCATATTTTCAAACATGTCACTTGCATCTTTTAGTTTCTAGTAGATTTTGTGTGGGCGGTCGTGCTCACCCCTACCTTACAGGTTCGAAGGGCAAGGATACGCTTTGATGGACTCGGTGATGGAGATATCTTTTGTGTTTGGGCGAGACGATCTACATGATATTTTGTTGGGTCTTGAAGGCCATCTTTTGACTACATGTATATGTTTTTGACTTTGGGAATGTAATGATAAATGCTAAACTTTCCTCTAGGAATGCCTTGTTATGTCATTTAGGCAAAAAAAAAAGGAAATCTTGTATCCCCTTTTGTAATTGGAGTTGTATGGTTTAAGTGGTGTTTTGGTGCCTTGGTGGCTAATCAAAAATTGAAACATTTGGAAGTGGATAGCTTGTCATGCTTCTTTTAATTTGGTTAGACTTATAATTCGTTGCATGATAGAGTGAAAAAGAGAATTATTTTTCGTTATTTGGTAAAATTATTTATTTTATTGAGGTTAAAATCACATTGCCGAATTATTATAAGCGGGGCGTGACAGATTTAGGCTAGATATGTAAGTATAAAACCCTAGATATGGTGAGGTAAGAAGATTGACCAAGGATTTGGACACACATCACTCTCTCTCTCCCTCTCCCATCCGAACTCTCTCTCTCTCAATTTCTCTCTCTCGGCCTCTCTCTCCAAATCTCTCTCTCTCTCTCTCTCTCTCCCACTTGTTTGTACTATGAAAGACTACATATATACTAATATATATAAAAGTACTTTGGGTCTTTAAAAATCTAGTATTTAAAACAAATTATAGATTTTCTAAATATAATAATACAATACACACATGCTATATACAATATAATATATATATACATATATATATATATACAAGTACATATATAATATATACAAGCCATGTACTTCTCAATCTAGACTAGATATGAAAGAATCCCATAGCTAATAAATTAATGTAAGTCTTTCAAAGTACTAAGTAATTAAATAATAACCCTAATGTACTAATTATAATTAATTCAATTACCACACATGGCAAGTCTAGTATTTTATTAACCCTAGTACTTGGTGGGCAAGTAAGGCTATTATCCAATGGATATTAGTTTCCCTAGGGGTTATTAACCAATGGGTAAACATGGCTAGGATTCTAGTCTATCGTCCAATGGGTAAAGAATCTCCTAACGGTTATTAACCAACGGTTAATGCTAGAAGGTCTAATACTTGCAATTAAGTACTAAACTAATCTAATCTCGTACTTAGGAAGATTAACTAAGGTTTACCTATTGACCAATGGGTAAAGGAAACTCTAACGCTATTGTCCAATGGATAAAGACAAAAAGGTTCAAATGGTCCAACTAGGTTTAGGAAGAAGTGATTAGGCTAAATGGGCATTAGGCTATTCTAATTAATTAGTTAAAGACTAACGATACTTAATCTAGGCTTTCATTGCTCGAGTGGTATTTTGGTTTTATTTAGTAGGAAATCGCCAACTAACGGAATATTAAAGCCCGACGGTGCCAAACGCCAAGGCAAGGCGTGAGCGTGGCCAAGGCGACGCTAGCAAAGCAAAGTGGCCAAGGTGGCCCGCTAGCAAAGCAATGGCCAAGGCGGCCCGTTAGCAAAGCGGTGGTCAAGGCGACCCGCTAGCAAAGTAGTGACCAAGGCGGCCTACAAGCAAGGCGGTGGCCAAGGCGATCTACAAGCAAAGTGGTGGCCAAGCGGCTGCTAGCAAAGCGATGGCCAAGGTGAGGCGTGAGCATGGCCAAGGTAACTGGTGGCATTAGCGGTGGCCAGCGGTGGCCAGCGACCCGGTGGCCAAATAGTGGCCAGGCAGCCAAAGCAGCGGTGGCGGTGGCAAAGCGACTCTGGCAGCGATGGGCTGGGCCAAAGTAAGGGCTGGCAGCGGTGGCCAGCGGTGGCAAAACATAGCCAAGGTAGGGCGAGCAAAGCTGACCAAAGAACGCCAAGGCAAAAGCAAGGCGTGACTCGATGCCAAGGCAGAATCCGATGGCAGCCAAGGCAAAGCAACCCGACAGCGACCCGACGCTTAGGCGAGGCAGGCCCGACAGCGAGCTATATATAGGAACCTTAGTTTTCTTTTCCTTGTGTAAATATTGAATCCTTGTGGGGTTTATGATGTAATAATGAGCCAGACTCCATTTAGTTTTATCAATAAAATGTTTATTTAACGTACCCAAAAATCAAGGGCGTTACATGCGCAGACTTGGTAAGTCGGTCTACAATCACACAAATAGCAGTGTTGAACTTGGCGGATCTTGGTAGTCCAGTCATGAAATCCATCGAGATGTGCTCCCACTTCCAGGTTGGAATTGGTAGAGGTTGAAGGTCTTCTCCAGGTTTCTGATGTTCCGGCTTGACTTGTTGACACATTAGGCAGGTAGATACAAATCGTGCTACGTCCTTCTTCTTTCCCTCCCACCAGTACGTCCTTCGCAGATCATGGTACATCTTCGTACCGCCAGGGGGTACTGCGAAGTTCAAATGGTGAGCTTCTCGGAGGGCTCTAATATTAGGGACGAATACCTTTCCTTTGAATCTCAGACTATTGTCCTCCTTGATCGTCCATCCGGTACCGCCTTTCCTTCTTAGATTCGATACTGGAAGAATTCGCAATCTTGCTCGGAAGTCTGAGCTAGTAGAATCTCTCGGTGAAGTGCGGGTTCCGCAACCAAGGCATACAGACACGTATTTCCATTTTCCGACGATGGTCGTAGGTTGAACTCGTTAAGAGTATCCACCATCTCCCATTCCTTAATGGCATTTTTGACCTTATGCGTCCTATCCTTTTGACTTAACGCATCAGCTACCACATTGGCCTTGCTGGGGGTGATACTAAAGCGTAAACTTGTAGTCCTCCAAATACTCCATCCAACGGACTGCCTCAGGTTCAACTCCTTCTGAGTGAAAAGGTACTTGAGGCTCTTATGGTCAGTGAAAACTTCGAATTGTTCTCCCCACAAATAGTAACACCAGGATTTGAGGGCGAATACTACTGCAGCCAATTCTAGGTCATGGGTGGGGTAATTCCTCTCGTGTGGTCGGAGTTGTCGGGATCCGTAGGCTACAACCTTTCCATTCTGCATCAACACGCATCCTAAACCATCTCTCGAGGCGTCGCAATAGACCGTATAGTCTACACCTCGCTCGGGTATGATGAGTATCTGTGCGCTGGTCAGTCTCTTTTTCAACTCTTGAAAAGATTTCTCACAAGCTTCAGCCCAATCCAGCTTCACTCCTTTCTGGGTCAGTCTCGTCATTGGCTTGGCGAGGGTAGAGAAATCTGGTATGAACCTTCGGTAATAACCAGCTAATCCTAGGAAACTTCTGATTTCGAATACTGCCTCAACCTTGTCTTCGTCCACTGCGATCCCGTCTTTGGATACTACGTGACCCAAGAACTTAACCACCTCCAGCCAAAACTCGCATTTACTTGCCTTGGCATAGAGTTGGCTATCTCAGAGTACTTATAGCGCTATCTGTCACGCCCTCGATTTTCAACATAAAGTATAAAGATTTTTGAATAACAATACCTTGCAATAATTCGGATAATACCCCAAAAGATGGTTCATTCCCATAACTGCAAATTAGGTACAAAGTTCCTTGTCAAGCTTGACGATCCAAATAACATAATAGAAAAGAAAGTTTAGGGTTTATAGTCCTCCATGACTAAAAGATTGTCATAATAGTAGTCAATGGTACATTCCCAAAGAGTTTTACAAAATGATGCCAAAGTAATTTCTCATATCAGCTTTCAAAAGGGGTGATGTCAAATACATTCCAAGCACTCCATGTCGCCAACTCCGAGAGTACCTGAAAGAAGGATAGGGTTGAGCAAAACACGTGCCCAGTAGAGTTCTATGCTCAAACTATATGAAAATGAAATGAGTCATGCACCATGAATGAGGGAGTGAATATTGATGGATATGCCTAAAGTATGAGTGATTACCACCGAGTTATACCCTTAGATCAAAGGATCCTAGACTTCACCGGAAAGTCACTAACCGTTCACTCCTCAGACTAGATACATCGATAAGCTTACGTTAATCTACTTTAGTCTATAACCAATTCCGAATCATTTTATTATCCTTCATACGATACTACAGTCTTCCGCGAGTCTACAATCATCGTTATTCAATCCATTCATTACAGAATCTTTCTTTTCTTTTAATCAGATATATTCCTTCAATGAACACTAGGGTCACCTCGGGTCTATTTCCTTCGAGCGCAGGGTCACCCTAAGTCTATTCCCTTGATAATAATAGCTTGGGTCACCTCGGGTCTATTTCCTCGAGCGTAGGATCACCCCGAGTCTTTTCCCTCAACAATAACAATCATTCGGGTCACCTCGGGTCTGTTCCCTCGAGCGCAGGGTCACCCCGAGTCTACTCCCTTAATAATAACAATCATTGGTTAGCAGAAACGCACATCGCTTAACCGACCTCCACCATTTCATAATCAACTTCATCATCAATGTATCGATTGTACCACAATTCTTCAACCAACCATTATATACATCTACAAACACATATATTCATGCCTATTCATTAATTAACATATTCGCGTCGCACATGACGTACTAAGCCCATTTATATACAATCCTACAATACTCTATCCATTGGTTATCCACATTCATTCCACTTTCGTTTTACGAACATCAAATCACTCAATCGAATCCAAGAATCATTCAATCAATCACATGGCGTTACAAGACCAACAATCAACCGTATCGCTTTTAGACTAATACACCTATCCTCACCATACCTCCAATTATATCCCCGCACCTACGCAACATGCTACTCACAAGCGGTTTCCAAAGTATCCGACCTACTAATTCCTATACTTGAATCCCGTAATAAGTGTACCAAGGACGATCGAAGGGTTCAACGAGTTGTGAAGATACAAGTTACTACCTTACCCTTAAGGTCATTATGCCGCTCCCATCTACCATTTATGCCCACTACAACATTCGAACAATCTACGGCACTCATAAACACTCTACGACACGTTCTCGTCGTGTTTGTAATGTTCCAAATTCATTTCACCACTTTGGAATTTTCGTTCAAAAAGTGACTTTGATTCATAAAGAGTATTCGGGGAAAATGTCATGTGTAATGGAGCTTTTAAATTCATGAACGTGTTTGACGATATCACATGGCATGAGTAATCAAATTCAAGTCATTAGGACAATGTTTAAACATAGACTAAGAGTAATGGAATAGGAATCAGAATTGTCAAAAACAAAGCATCTACAATGTGTTATCGATAGTGAAGGGATGAAGGTATCGATAACCTTATGGTCGGGTAAAAGAAATCACGGCGTTATTGATAACAAAAAGTAAAGGTATCGATAACTCATGGGTTAGAATCACTCCAGACGCAAGGGTATCGATAACATTGGGTTTTCTGGGTTTTGAGACAAAGTGTTATCGATAACAAAGGAAGTGTTATCGATAACGATGGGTTCGAGCAGATTTTTGACAGATAAAGATGGCTTTTTCAGCAACAACAATTTCAACAATAATAACAATGATCAATGGCACCAATCAAGCTACAAGAAACAAATCATTTGCTTATATTGAGAGTTAGAACCCCCTACCTCAAGATTCAAAAACGAAATCGAAAGATTTTCCAAGCCCTAGCTCCAAACTTCAGAATCGAATGGGATACGCCTCCACCGAGCTCAAACCAACGAGAAACGAGCTCCGTTACGCGAAGGGGTGAAGGATTTGAGGTTAAGTTTTGTGGGTTTGAGGTGATTTGGTTGGGAGCAAGAGGCAGAGAGAGAGGAGCCGAGAGAGAGAGAGATCGGGAGTGACGAGAGAGAGTGAGATGGGGATTTTAATCCCCTACATCCCCACACATACATATTTATACTAGGACACACACTAATAACACTTGCACTCCCTCCACTAACATACCTTTCCTATTAACCCCAAAATCAAATAAACTTAAAAAATCCCTTATTTCCCTCATTATAATATCGAATAAACTCTTTTAATGATTTCTGAAACTACGGGTCCTTACACCCTTCCCTCCTTAAAGAAATTTCGTCCTTGAAATTTTGATCGGCTAAATCCAACCAAGTCGAACAACACATCAATATACTGCAACAGTAATATTATCCGTCATACAACAATTCAATAACTATCAAAATTAACATCAGACATTTATATCAATCAAACCACTACAAACATGTATCTCTCTAACTTCGTCCGCCCCTTTCCCACGTAATCTCGCACTAACGGCATCGGCTTACCTCCCTACACTTGGCTATGCAAATCTAGAATATGTATCGGTTCCTCACCATAGGATACATCGGCCTCTAACTCAAATTCGGACCGTTCTAACACATGCAATGGATTCGATTCGTACTTCCTCGTTATCTATGCATAGAGCGAGTCATGACAAATACCTGAAAGTTTCGGCGGCAATGCCAAACGGTACGCAGTTTTGAAGCTTCCATTTATTGCAAAATTTCTATATACGGTTATCTATCCAAACACAAAGATCTTGTCTCTAAACACCACCCGATAGTCCAATTGACTTCCCGAGACTTCCATCTAGAATGGGCAGTGATCAAGCGCCTCTTCCAACTAGATTCCATCAGTTGTCGCATGGGTATCCAAAACACACACATAGTATCCGACACTTAAACTATCTTTCCAGCGGTGAAAGCTTCCTTTCCTTCCCAAGACGAGACAAACTCCAACGCGATGATGCTTTATGAAACATGCGATTCCCCCTCGAACAGCTATGGATGACGACGACAGTTGGAATAATCCCTTGGTTAACCTCGCACGATTAGCAATCTCTGACGAATTACCTTAATCTGTTCAGTCATTCTCCCTCGAGCTTCCAAGGATCGTTAGCGAATAGGTTTCACCGTACTTCTCAATACTAAATCTAGCGAGCCCAGAGCGCTTACGAATTCTTCCAAAAGTCGCACCAAATTCTCGCACCAGGTCAAGAAATTTTAAGATCATGAAAAGAATTCGTTTGACATCCCAAATGAAAAGAGCAGGCTTCAAAACTCTAACAGCACCAATCAAAGAATTTCAAAGAACAATAACAAGATATCAAAATTTCAGAGAACGTAAGGAATCTTTAAAGCGGTTAGACAAGAAACTCAATGCACAATCTCATGACAATCCGAAAGATCTTGGAATGATCACTCATAACCTTTCAATCACTCTACAAGTCAACGGAGTCAGCGAATAATCTTTTATCAACTGGACGATGTCGATACTAAGGATACATACAAGGTAGTGAAACAGATTTCTCGTAAACCCACTGATACAAGATCGTAAATTGTCCAATACCGAAAATGATAAGAACTTCCAATAAGTTAAAGGCTGAGCATTACAGAGTGAATCATTGCGTGCCTCCAGAGTTGAGGAACCACAATAGAATTGAGTACCATTGCGAGCAACTTCCACAGGTGAATTTGAACTGAACGGCACAAACAAATGGGTTTTGTAACGACCTTGATTTTTGGTCAATAAAAATTTCGTTAAAAATTTGAATTTTATTTTATCACTTGGATTTTTATTTCCATAACCAAAAATCGGTCGTTACTGACTAATAAAAATCTCATTTTTATTCGAAAATCTTTAAATTATATTTCTTGACTGGAAATCCTACTTAGCAAGCATAGTTAGCTTTTAACCGATTAGTTAGCAAACCCTAACTACAATTGGCTTAGTTACATTTCCCTAACCTGGAGTGATGCATCGATACCGAAGTCGTTAGTAGAAATTTTTGGCCTTTGCCTTGACCGTTGGCTTGACTGCCTTGCTTTGGCTTGGCTAGGCTGCCTAGGCATCGGGTCGCTGTTAGGCCTACCTTGCCTTGGCGTCGACTCGCTGACGAGCCTGCCTTGCCTTGGCGTCGGCTCGCTGTCGGGCCTGCCTCGCCTAACCGTCGGGTCGCTGTCGGGTTGCTCTGCCTTGGCTACCATCGGATTCTGCCTTGGCAACGAGTCACGCCTTGCTTTTGCCTTGGCGTTGCTGGGCTGCCTTGGCTGCCATCAGGTTCTGCCTTGGCGTCGGGTCGCGCCTTGCTTTTGCCTTGGCGTTGCTGGGCTGCCTTGCTCTGCCTTGGCTGCCATCAGGTTCTGCCTTGGCATCGGGTCGCGCCTTGCTTTTGCCTTGGCGTTGCTGGGCTGCTTTGCTCACGCCCTGCTTTGGCCACCGCTTGGCCACTGCTTGGCTACCGGGCTGCCTTGGCCACTGCTTGGCAAGGGGCTGCTTTGGCCACCGCTTTGCCACGAGGCTGCCTTGGCCACGCTCACGCTTTGCCTTGGCGTTTGGCACCATCGGGCTTTAATATTCCGTTATTAGGCGATTTCTTCCTTAATAAAACCAAAATACCACTCGAACAATGAAAGCCTAGATTAAGTATCGTTAGCCTTTAATTAATTAGTTAGAATAGCTTAATGCCCATTTCACTTCTACCTAACCCTAGATGGACCAGTTTACCCTTTTTGTCTTTATCCATTGGACAATAGCGTTTGGGTTTCCCTTACCCATTGGTCAATAGGTAAACCTTGGTTAATCTTCCTAAGTACGAGATTAGATTAGTTTAGTGCTTAATTGCAAAGTATTATACTTTTGGTATTAACCGTTGGATAATAACCGTTAAGAGTTTTATTAACCATTGGACGATAGACTAGAATCCTAGCCATTATTACCCATTGGTTATTAACCATTAGAGAAACAATTATCCATTGGATAATAGTTAGTCTTGACAATCATGTACTTGTTTGATTTAAATATTAGATTTGGCATGTGTGTTAAATCCATTAAAATACAATTAGTACATTAGGTTAGTATTATTATACATGATACTTTGAAAGTAGTAGAATACTATATTAGATATTAGTCCTAGGTCATATCTAGTATAGATATTGTGTAGTACATGTATATATATATATATATATATATATATATGTATGTACTTGTTGTATTTATATATTTTATTGTATATGGCATGTGTGTTATTAAATATTTTAACTAGAAAATCTAATTTACTTGAAAATGTGGATTTTATTAAAGACCCAAAGTACATATACATATATTAGTATATTGTATGTCTTCCATGCAAGTACAAGGTTTATTATTTAATTTTTCCATGGGATTCTCTTATTATTAAAGACTAGATTGCCCATGTGTTAAAATCCATTAAAATAGATTTAGTTCATTAGGTTAATAATTTAGTACCTAGTACTTTGAAAGAAGAAGATTAGTTTATTAGATCTTGGAAAGTGACATATCTAGTCTAGATATTGTAGTACTTGCTTGTATATATAATATGTGTACTTGTATGTATATATATATGTATATATATATGTATATATATATTATATTGTAATGCACATGTGTGTATATAGATTTTTATAATAAGAAAATCTAATTTTGGTTTAAAATACAAGATTTCAAAGTACCCATAGTACCCATATCTATAATATATTATGTGTATTCTTCCTAGTGCATATATATATATATATATATATATATATAGTACTTGAGAGAGAGGCCGAGAGAGAGAAATTGGGAGAGAGAGAAAGAGATCGGATGGAGAGGGAGGGAGAGAGTGTGATGTGTGTGCAAGTTGATTGACCTTGCTTGGTCATCCTTGTCCTAGTTTGTGTATGCTTCAAGTGAAAGCATAACCAATGCCATCCAATCTTGTCCTTCCTTGTACAAACCCCATTAGAATACTTGAATCAAATCTCCTTCCTTGCCTAGTCTTCCATAATCCAATCCAAAGGACACATCCTAGCCTTGCATGCCTAGTTTTTAGGTTGTTTCTTGCAAGGAAGCAAGATTTGATGAAATAAAAAAATAAGGTATAGAGAGAGAGGGAAATTCGGCTAGGGAGAGAGAGAGGGAGTTCTTGGCCTATAAATAGCAAGCCACTTCTTCATTTGAACTCACACCTTCACCTCATTCTCCAACTTCTCTCTAAAATCTCTAAGAAACCAGTTTCTGGACAGACTACTGTCCTCCGAAAAACTCCATTTTTTCTCCGGGCGAAAGTCATTTCTAGGAACAACGTCCTCCACGAAAGTCGTAGAACACTTCGAGAGCTTCAGTTTAGACCCAAGAACCACCCCAAACGGTCAAGAAACGACCAAGATATTGCCATCCGAAGTTCAGTGAAATTCTCGGATTTCCAGTCCAGACAGCTTACTGTCACCCCCTTTACCACCATTTTTCTCCGGGCGAAAGTCGTTTTTAGGAACAACGTCCTTCACAAAAGTCGTAGAGAACTTCGAGATCTTCGTTTTGGACTCAAGAACAATCCTATTTGGCCAAGTATTGACCGAGTTACTGCCATCCAAAGTTGGGTCCAGATTGTGAGCATTCGACGCCCGTAGCACTTTCCAACTAGCTTATTCGGCCCCGACTAGTTTCGGATTAAGGTAGAATCTTCTTATACCTCTAACTCTATGTAGTATACCTATACCCCTACCCTACGTATATCGTATGATATGAGCGTGATTAAAAATATGTAGTACTTGGCTAGTTGATCGCATGATGTTGTTTGACGTAGAATTCTTTGAAGTACATGAGCATGATAATGTAGTTGTGATATTTAGCTTGTAGAACCTTCTTGTTTAAAAGAACGTAGTTTACTTTGATCTTATGACTACTTGATTGCTTGATCGCCTAGTTACCACGTGATTGTATGAACTCGTCAATAAACATGTGTTGCTTTATTGAACCTCTCGAAGGAAATGCATTTTAAAGATAAAGTATCGTTTGAAACGAAGTATTTGTATTTTGACCTTTTAATGAGCATGATATCGCATGAGTTATGTGAATAGTCCCACCACGGAGTCGAAGCATGTTGCGAGACACATGGAATTGGAAAAGTAGAGATGTGACACCTAAGGTGTGGTTGATACGGATAAAAAGTGTTTTGGAAATGCATAATGGCCGGACTTGGTAGCCATTATGGCCATGAGTCAGATTTGGTAGCCTTTGTGGCAATGAGCCGGACTTGGTAGCTCATTGTTGTGCGACACAAGGTGCCGGTCTTGGATGCTCATGGTTGTGTGTGTATGTGACACAATGTGCCGGACTTGGTAGCCATTGTGGCCGTGCGTTGGTAACCTTGTGGCAATGAGCCGGACTTGGTAGCTCATTGTTGTGCGACACAAGGTACTTGTAACCCATGGTTGTGTGCGTGCGTGTTTTCAGAATTGATGATAAAAGATGAGAGACAAAACGATGAGTCGCGTAGGGGAGACACACGGAAAACATGACACCAACGCTCGTTAGTGAATGCGCATGTGTAATTGTATGAGTTATTTGAAAGCATGTTAAAATCGTATACTATCTTTGATGTGTATGTTAAGGGTTAGTGGGTTTGGATTACTCTATTGAGCTTTCAAGCTCACGGTGTTGCTTTATGTGACCCTGACATATTATACTGGTGGCGACGCTGGTATAATGTGTCAGACTTGTTAGATGAACAAGGGGAGCTGTACACCTTGGAGGCTTTTGGAGCTGAGGAACTTGCTAGGATGGAAGAAGAGAAGGAGCTATAGATAACCTTAGATATCCATCCCTTTTGTGTAATAAACGAACCCTTTGGGAGTTTATGATGTAATAAAGAGCCAGACTCTCTTTTCTTGTTCAATAAAATGTTTATTTAATGTACCCAAAATTCGGGGCTTTACAACATGGTATCAGAGCTTTAGGTTCAAAACCTCGGCCATGGGTAGAATGGGTAGCCTTTAAGATTAGTTTGAAGATAAGTTGACCATGCACAAACGTGACTTGATTTTTAAGTTTACCGTCCCAAATTGGGTGGAATTCTGACAAAACAATCTTCGGATTGAAGTAAGGTGTGGAAATTGGCAGTACCACCGAACTGGGAATTCCCAAACAATTGGATGATGACTTGAATCAAGGATCGAATGTGGAACGTAGAAAATCTCGAGTTTCCTTAGTACTAGTTAAAACTCTGTCTTTAACCGTGACTACTTGAGTTTAAAAATCTTTCCTCGTAGATGAACAAGCTAGTCAACCTGTTAGTTAGAACTGCATGAATGGTTGAGAAAGATTTATAGGAATTGTTTTACCCTAGAGTGGAGTACTAGCGGTGTAGGTTAGAACCTGATAACCTATAGAACCTCGTAGTAGGAGTACATAGGATCGTTTCAACTTGTAAGAACCTTAGGTCGCTATTCGCCATTGTAGTAGAATTCTATGCTTATGATTGTATCTCTCTTTTATCTTTAAAAAAAGCTTGTTTCCTTCAAAAGAGTACTGTTGCATACTATGTGATAAAACTGCTTTTGACTTTGAGAAAGAAACACTATTTGCAAAAGGAAAATTTATTTAATAAACCTCCCCGTCTCGATTTCGATTCGTAGATGGTGAATCGACGCAACGGATTAGGACACGAAACTGGAGAGTCCTCGAATGCAAACCCCAACCTAACCCCGATCATACAAGCGTTTGTGGCCGCTTTAAACGCCCACCGCCGAAACCAAAACTGCGATGATGAACCTATGAGCCGAACCCGAGCGATGAACGAATTTTGTAAGCGCCGACCCCCGACTTTCCACGGAGATACCAACCCCACCGTGGCTGAGACATGGCTAAAGGAAATTAAGGTGATCCTTGACAACCTGGGAATTACCCAAGACGGAGATCGTGTGGCCTTAACCACTTACCAACTAAAGGGAGAAGCTCGCTATTGGTGGGACCTGATGGAAGCAACCCATACCGTGGCCACAATGACCTTTGCCGAGTTTGAAACCCTGTTTCTTGACAAATACTTCCCTACACCCCTTCGCCTGGCCAAGGAACAAGAGTTCATGAATCTGAAACAAGGAACAATGACCGTAACCCAGTATGCGGCCAAGTTTGAGGAACTATCCCGCTACGCCCCAAATGCAGTAGCAACTGAGGATAAGAAGGCAAGAAGATTCGAGTGGGGGCTGACAACCGCTCGAAAGGCTGTGGTGGCACAAGACTTTACCACCTATACCAGTGTCGTAAAATGTGCTCTTCGATTGGAGAGTGAGGAGGCGGACTTCAAGACCCGTTGGAGGAAGGCAACTGGCAACACCGGCGGACCAATCCGGACCCAACAACCCAACAACAACCATAGACCCTACCCCTCTAAATCGCCTCAAGACAACCAACTTTGGGAAACCGCTACACTAGGACGTGACAAACCACAGAGAGGTGGACGGGACTTATCGACAGTTCAGTGCTACAACTGTCAGGCTATGGGCCACTACAGGCACCAATGCCCGCAACCTCAAAAGAAGGAGAATGGGAGCCTTGGACCAACCGACTTTGGGGAACAAAGCGGTCGAAACCTAGCAACAGTTAGGTGTTACAACTGTCAGGCCATGGGCCACTATAGCCGTCAATGCCCGCAACCTCAGAAGGAGAGGAACGAAAGCTTTAGACTGACCAATTTTGGGAAACAAAACCCTGGGGGCCCATCGCAGCAGAAAAATGGGCAAAACAAGGGAAACCAGCCAAGCACTAGAGGGCGTATTTTCGCTCTGCAGACTGAGGAACAGGAGCAGGATCCCTCTGTGCTCCAAGGTACGCCACTATAATACCTGCGTACAAGCTTTGTTGACTATGGAGCATCGCATTTATATCTATTGCTTGCATAATTGCTCTTCTCTAGCACTAGAAACAGAACCCCTAATTATGAGTACGAAAGTAACATCGCCGTTGGAGGGAAGCATGCTGATTCAATAAGGACGTCGCGAGACATGGGCTGCATGATGATTTAATAGAAGTTTTGCATTTGGCGTTGGTGTTTACAAGGGATTAAGAGTGGCTTGCTTCTATTTTAAGGGGGATAGACGATGATTCCGAGGCCTGTATAGTAATTAAGCCTAACCCGTAGTCGGTCATTATATAGTTTCGAAAATATTTCATCATTTGTGTAACGACCCCGATTTTTGGTCAATAAAAATTTCGTTAAAAATTTGAATTTTATTTTATCACTTGGATTTTTATTTCCATAACCAAAAATCGGTCGTTATTGACTAATAAAAATCTCATTTTTATTCGAAAATCTTTAAATTATATTTCTTGACTCGAAATCCTACTTAGCAAGCATAGTTAGCTTTTAACCGATTAGTTAGCAAACCCTAACTACAATTGGCTTAGTTACATTTCCCTAACCTGGAGTGATGCATCGATACCGAAGTGGTTAGCAGAAATTTTTGGCCTTTGCCTTGACCGCTGGCTTGATCGCTTGCTTTGGCTTGGCTAGTGCCTGAGCATCGGGTCATTAGGCCTACCTTGCCTTGGCGTCGACTCGCTGACGAGCCTGCCTTGCCTTGGCATCGGCTCGCTGTCGGGCCTGCCTCGCCTAAGCGTCAGGTCGCTGTCGGGTTGCTCTGACTTGGCTGCCATCGGATTCTGCCTTGGCATCGACTCACGCCTTGCTTTTGCCTTGGCGTTGCTGGGCTGCCTTGCTCTGCCTTGGTTGCCATCAGGTTCTGCCTTGGCATCGGGTCGCGCCTTGCTTTTGCCTTGGCGTTCCTGGGCTGCCTTGCTCTGCCTTGGCTGCCATCAGGTTCTGCCTTGGCATCGGGTCGCGCCTTGCTTTTGCCTTGGCGTTGCTGAGCTGCTTTGCTCAAGCCCTGCTTTGGCCACCGCTTGGCCACTGCTTGGCTACTGGGTTGCCTTGGCCACTGCTTGGCCACCGGGCTGCTTTGGCCACCTCTTGGCCACCGCTTTGCCACGAGGCTGCCTTGGCCACGCTCACGCCTTGCCTTAGCGTTTGGCACCATCGGGCTTTAATATTCCGTTATTAGGCGATTTCTTCCTTAATAAAACCAAAATACCACTCGAACAATGAAAGCCTAGATTAAGTATCTTTAGCCTTTAATTAATTAGTTAGAATAGCTTAATGCCCATTTCACTTCTACCTAACCCTAGATGGACCAGTTTACCCTTTTTGTCTTTATCCATTGGACAATAGCGTTAGGGTTTCCCTTACCCATTGGTCAATAGGTAAACCTTGGTTAATCTTCCTAAGTACGAGATTAGATTAGTTTAGTGCTTAATTGCAAAGTATTATACTTTTGGTATTAACCGTTGGATAATAACCGTTAGGAGTTTTATTAACCATTGGACGATAGACTAGAATCCTAGCCATTATTACCCATTGGTTATTAACCATTAGAGAAACTATTATCCATTGGATAATAGTTAGTCTTGACAATCATGTACTTGTTTGATTTAAATATTAGATTTGGCATGTGTGTTAAATCCATTAAAATACAATTAGTACATTAGGTTAGTATTATTATACATGGTACTTTGAAAGTAGTAGAATACTATATTAGATATTAGTCCTAGGTCATATCTAATATAGATATTGTGTAGTACATGTATATATATATATATATATATGTATGTACTTGTTGTATATATATATTTTATTGTATATGGCATGTGTGTTATTAAATATTTTAACTAGAAAATCTAATTTACTTGAAAATGTGGATTTTATTAAAGACCCAAAGTACATATACATATATTAGTATATTGTATGTCTTCCATGCAAGTACAAGGTTTATTATTTAATTTTTCCATGGGATTCTCTTATTATTAAAGACTAGATTGCCCATGTGTTAAAATCCATTAAAATAGATTTAGTTCATTAGGTTAATAATTTAGTACCTAGTACTTTGAAAGAAGAGATTAGTTTATTAGATCTTGGAAAGTGACATATCTAGTCTAGATATTGTAGTACTTGCTTGTATATATAATGTGTACTTGTATGTATATATGTATATATATATATATTATATTGTAATACACATGTGTGTATATAGATTTTTATAATAAGAAAATCTAATTTTGGTTTAAAATACAAGATTTCAAAGTACCCATAGTACCCATATCTATAATATATTATGTGTATTCTTCCTAGTGCATATATATATATATATATATATATATATAGTACTTGAGAGAGAGGCCGAGAGTGAGAAATTGGGAGAGAGAGAGAGAGAGATCGGATGGAGAGGGAGGGAGAGAGTGTGATGTGTGTGCAAGTTGATTGACCTTGCTTGGTCATCCTTGTCCTAGTTTGTGTATGCTTCAAGTGAAAGCATAACCAATGCCATCCAATCTTGTCCTTCCTTGTACAAACCCCATTAGAATACTTGAATCAAATCTCCTTCCTTGCCTAGTCTTCCATAATCCAATCCAAAGGACACATCCTAGCCTTGCATGCCTAGTTTTTAGGTTGTTTCTTGCAAGGAAGCAAGATTTGATGAAATAAAAAAATAAGGTATAGAGAGAGAGAGAGGGAAATTCGGCTAGGGAGAGAGAGAGGGAGTTCTTGGCCTATAAATAGCAAGCCACTTCTTCATTTGAACTCACACCTTCACCTCATTCTCCAACTTCTCTCTAAAATCTCTAAGAAACCAGTTTCTGGACAGCCTACTGTCCTCCGAAAAACTCCATTTTTTCTCCGGGCGAAAGTCATTTCTAGGAACAACGTCCTCCACGAAAGTCGTAGAACACTTCGAGAGCTTCAGTTTAGACCCAAAAACTACCCCAAACGGTCAAGAAACGACCGAGATATTGCCATCCGAAGTTCAGTGAAATTCACGGATTTCCAGTCCAGACAGCTTACTGTCACCCCCTTTACCACCATTTTTCTCCGGGCGAAAGTCGTTTTTTGGAACAACGTCCTTCACGAAAGTCGTAGAGAACTTCGAGATCTTCGTTTTAGACTCAAGAACAATCCTATTCGGCCAAGTATTGACCGAGTTACTGCCATCCAAAGTTCGGTCCAGATTGTGAGCATTCGACGCCCGTAGCACTTTCCAACTAGCTTATTCGGCCCCGACTAGTTTCGGATTAAGGTAGAATACTCTGACCCCGCTATCTCTACGGGTAGTATACCTATACCCCTACCCTACGTATATCGTATGATATGAGCGTGATTAAAAATATGTAGTACTTGGCTAGTTGATCGCATGATGTTGTTTGACGTAGAATTATTTGAAGTACATGAGCATGATAATGTAGTTGTGATATTTAGCTTGTAGAACCTTCTTGTTTAAAAGAACGTAGTTTACTTTGATCTTATGACTACTTGATTGCTTGATCGCCTAGTTACCACGTGATTGTATGAACTCGTCAATAAACATGTGTTGCTTATTTGAACCTCTCGAAGGAAATGCATTTTAAAGATAAAGTATCGTTTGAAACGAAGTATTTGTATTTTGACCTTTTAATGAGCATGATATCGCATGAGTTATGTGAATAGTGCCACCACGGAGTCGATGCATGTTGCGAGACACATGGAATTGGAAAAGTAGAGATGTGACACCTAAGGTGTGGTTGATACGGATAAAAAGTGTTTTGGAAATGCATAATGGCCGGACTTGGTAGCCATTATGGCCATGAGTCAGATTTGGTAGCCTTTGTGGCAATGAGCCGGACTTGGTAGCTCATTGTTGTGCGACACAAGGTGCCGGTCTTGGATGCTCATGGTTGTGTGTGTATGTGACACAATGTGCCGGACTTGGTAGCCATTGTGGCCGTGCGTTGGTAACCTTATGGCAATGAGCCGGACTTGGTAGCTCATTGTTGTGCGACACAAGGTACTTGTAACCCTTGGTTGTGTGCGTGCGTGTTTTCGGAATTGATGATAAAAGATGAGACACAAAACGATGAGTCGCGTAGGGGAGACACACGGAAAACATGACACCAACGCTCGTTAGTGAATGCGCATGTATAATTGTATGAGTTATTTGAAAGCATGTTAAAATTGTATACTATCTTTGATGTGTATATTAAGGGTTAGTGGGTTTGGATTACTCTATTGAGCTTTCAAGCTCATGGTGTTGCTTTATGTGACCCTGACATATTATACTGGTGGCGACGCTGGTATAATGTGTCAGACTTGTTAGATGAACAAGGGGAGCTGTACACCTTGGAGGCTTTTGGAGCTGAGGAACTTGCTAGGATGGAAGAAGAGAAGGAGCTGTAGATAACCTTAGATATCCATCCCTTTTGTGTAATAAACGAACCCTTTGGGAGTTTATGATGTAATAAAGAGCCAGGCTCTCTTTTGTTGTTCAATAAAATGTTTATTTAACGTACCCAAAATTCGGGGCGTTACAGGTTTCAAGAAATATGCCGCCACAAGATTTGACTCCAGTTACGACATGAGAATTCGAGTAGAGTAACAATTTCAAACAGACGGACTATTAGTCGCAACAAAGGAATCTAAACTGACCAATGGTAACTTATCTTAAGCAAGGTGATGTCAAAATAAGACTCTGAATAGGATACGAGGAACATTCGTCAATATCAATAGTAAAAGTGTTACATGATACTTCGCCACAAGATTTCGGATATTTCCAAGAAAAGCTAGGAATGGATAGCATGACAGTTAACCTAAAAAAATAAAAAAAAAATCAAGAGTTACAACAGACCAACGATTTTAATAGTTTTCACGGAAAGCAGATTATGATACAATTCTAACAAGACTCGATTAGGCTAACAAACAAGGGCACCTAAGAAACAACGCTTACGGAATTGCATTCTGAATCCCACCTACTATCATGGATATAACCAATCTCTTCCCAAATCATATCTATTGTCGTCGTGCTTAAATTAAAGAAGTCAAAGATATCACGTCCATATGGGACGGTTGACCCCTAATCTCGGCAAATATGGTCTATCGATATTCCTCTACACGCGTGGACTAAGATTTCTTGATTTTCAATTCTAAACAAGAATAAGTAGGAAATTCTTATGTTATATGGTTACACTTAACGTATTTTAGCAAATGAATCGAACGACAAAGAGGAGAAGGTACCTCAAACAACTAATATTTCTGAGAGCCAAAGAGTAGAAGGAAGTGGTTTAGCTACGGAACTGCGTCTTGTTATTTCGGTGTACGTTTGCACTGCTGCACTGAGCTCGACTCACCATGTACTCCCAGTCTCTAAGGACAATTTCTCACCACGTGGCCAGGTTCGCCGCAAGCATAACAAGATCCCCCACGCCATGGGCATTGAGAACGAATGTGACCAAACTGACGACATCGATAACACACAATCTGACGCTTGAGGAGAACTCCCAATGTCCTAGAATGAGGAAGTGGCTTAAGGTCCTGCTGACCCTGAATCTCTGGCTTTGATATCCTAGGTTTCTTCTTTTTTGAACTCTCAACACTCTTTGAGGATGACCTCGCACTAATGACTCGACTTCTAGTCTCCCCTACATTCACACCAGCCTGCGCACTCTCCGGAATCTCAACACCCTTCGCACACTCAACGATCTCAGGAAACATCGCTTCATCCCTAACACAATGATTCGCTTCATTCTCCTCATATGCACTACGGCCCTGGTGTTCACGATCCCCGGTTTCTCCACACCTAACTCCATACCTCGAAAATAGCTTATCATGAAAGAATATAAAGAAGGTCATCAGTATTAACCACATTGCTATAAGATGCAAGTTTACAACCTTTCCAGCATGGAAAACAACACAACGCCACTCTACTGTAATATAAATGCAATGCTATATCGACGTACTAACTCATCCATGCAAGCACACATGCGATTTTATAAAAGATGCAGTGACTTTTGAACCCATGAGACTCAAAGTCTCCCCATGGTCTCGAGGTGTTCTAAACTTATGCTCTGATACCAAGTTGTCACGCCCTCGATTTTCAACATAAAGTATAAAGATTTTTGAATAACAATACCTCGCAATAATTCGGATAATACCCCAAAAGATGGTTCATTCCCATAACTGCAAATTAGGTACAAAGTTTCTTGTCAAGCTTGACGATCCAAATAACATAATAGAAAAGAAAGTTTAGGGTTTATAGTCCTCCATGACTAAAAGATTGTCATAATAGTAGTCAATGTTACATTCCCAAAGAGTTTTACAAAATGATGCCAAAGTAATTTCTCATATCAGCTTTCAAAAAGGGTGATGTCAAATACATGCCAAGCACTCCATGTCGCCAACTCCGAGAGTACCTGAAAGAAGGATAGGGTTGAGCAAAACACGTGCCCAGTAGAGAGTTCTATGCTCAAACTATATGAAAATGAAATGAGTCATGCACCATGAATGAGGGAGTGAATATTGATGGATATGCCTAAAGTATGAGTGATTACCACCGAGTTATACCCTTAGATCAAAGGATCCTAGACTTCACCGAAAAGTCACTAACCGTTCACTCCTCAGACTAGATACATCGATAAGCTTACGTTAATCTACTTTAGTCTATAACCAATTCCGAATCATTTTATTATCCTTCATACGATACTACAGTCTTCCGCAAGTCTACAATCATCGTTATTCAATCCCTTCATTACAGAATCTTTCTTTTCTTTTAATCAAATATATTCCTTCAATGAACACTAGGGTCACCTCGGGTCTATTTCCCTCGAGCGCAGGGTCACCCCGAGTCTATTCCCTTGATAATAATAGCTTGGGTCACCTTGGGTCTATTTCCTCGAGCGTAGGATCACCCCGAGTCTTTTCCCTCAACAATAACAATCATTCGGGTCACCTTGGGTCTGTTCCCTCGAGCGCAGGGTCACCCCGAGTCTATTCCCTTAATAGTAACAATCATTGGTTAGCGGAAACGCACATCGCTTAACCGACCCTCCACCATTTCATAATCAACTTCATCATCAATGTATCGATTGTACCACAATTCTTCAACCAACCATTATATACATCTACAAACACATATATTCATGTCTATTCGTTAAATAACATATCCGCGTCGCACATGACGTACTAAGCCCATTTATAGACAATCCTACAATACTCTATCCATTGGTTATCCACATTCATTCCACTTTCGTTTTACGAACATCAAATCACTCAATCGAATCCAAGAATCATTCAATCAATCACATGGCGTTACAAGACCAACAATCAACCGTATCGCTTATAGACTAATACACCTATCCTCACCATACATCCAATTATATCCCCGCACCTACGCAACATGCTACTCACAAGCGGTTTCCAAAGTATCCGACCTACTAATTCCTATACTTGAATCCCGTAATAAGTGTACCAAGGACGATCGAGGGGTTCAAGGAGTTGTGAAGATACAAGTTACTACCATACCCTTAAGGTCATTATGCCGCTCCCATCTACCATTTATGCCCACTACAACATTCGAACAATCTACGGCACTCATAAACACTCTACAACACGTTCTCGTCGTGTTTGTAATGTTCCAAATTCATTTCACCACTTTGAAATTTTCGTTCAAAAAGTGGCTTTGATTCATAAAGAGTATTCGGGGAAAATGTCAGGTGTAATGGAGCTTTTAAATTCATGAACGTGTTTGACGATATCACGTGGCATGAGTAATCAAATTCAAGTCATTAGGACAATGTTTAAACATAGACTAAGAGTAATTGGGAGATAATGGAATAGGAATCAGAATTGACAAAAACAAAGCATTTACAATGTGTTATCGATAATGAAGGGATGAAGGTATCGATAACCTTATGGTCGGGTAAAAGAAATCACGGCGTTATCGATAACAAAAAGTAAAGGTATCGATAACTCATGGGTTAGAATCACTCCAGACGCAAGGGTATCGATAACAGAAGCAAAAGGTATCGATAACATTGGCTTTTCGGGGTTTTGAGACAAAGTGTTATCGATAACAAAGGAAGTGTTATCGATAACGATGGGTTTCGAGCAGATTTTTGACAGACAAAGATGGCTTTTTCAGCAACAACAATGTCAACAATAATAACCAAGATCAATGGCACCAATCAAGCTACAAGAAACAAATCATTTGCTTATATTGAGAGTTAGAACCCCCTACCTCAAGATTCAAGAACGAAATCGAAAGATTTTCCAAGCCCTAGCTCCAAACTTCGGAATCGAATGGGATACGCCTCCACCGAGCTCAAACCAACGAGAAACGAGCTCCGTTATGCGAAGGGGTGAAGGATTTGAGGTTAAGTTTTATGGGTTTGAGGTGATTTGGTTGGGAGCAAGAGGCAGGGAGAGAGGAGCTGAGAGAGAGAGATCGGGAGTGACGAGAGAGAGAGTGAGATGGGGATTTTAATCCCCTACATCCCCACACATACATATTTATACTAGGACACACACTAATAACACTTGCACTCCCTCCACTAACAAACCTTTCCTATTAACCCCAAAATCAAATAAACTTAACAAATCCCTTATTTTCCTCATTATAATATCGAATAAACTCTTTTAATGATTTCTGAAATTACGGGCCCTTACACCCTTCCCTCCTTAAAGAAATTTCATCCTCAAAATTTTTATAGGCTAAATCCAATCAAGTCGAACAACACAACTACAAACTTGTCTAAGGAGGGTTGAAAGATTTTGTTCATGAGACACATGAATACTGTCAGAGCGTTTGTCAGCCCAAACGGCATCACTACAAACTCGTAGTGTCCATATCTGGTACGGAAGGCTGTCTTGGCAATGTCTTCTTCCCGAATTCTAAGTTGATAGCCTGATCGAAGATCGATTTTTGAGAAACAGGTTGCTCCTCTCAATTGATCAAATAGGTCATCGATCCAAGGCAAGGGGTATCGGTTCTTGATGGTGACTTGGTTTAGCTTCCTATAATCGATACACAGACGAAGTGTCCCTTCTTTCTTCTTCACAAACAAAGCAGGCGCTCCCCATGGTGACGTACTAGGTCTGATAAATCCTTTGTCCACCAACTCTTGCAATTGGGTCTTGAGCTCCTTTAGTTCCGCGGGGGCCATACGATATGGGGCCATAGAAATCGGGGTTGTTCCCGGTTGGATTTCAATAAAGAAGTCTATTTCTCTCTGAGGTGGTAAACCAGGAAGTTCCTCGAGAAATACATCGGCGTACTCGCACACGATGTATGGTAATCCCAGTTCCATCCGGTCAGTTTCTTCCATTTGGAGACTAGCTAGCCATCCAAATAGTTGATTCTGCCACCTTGACCTCTTAGTCAATGAACTCGCGGTCTGTCTATCCCCCTTAAAACGGAAACGAGCTCCCTCAGGGGTGAAAGCCGTCACGGTCTTCTGGTGACAGCCAATGACTGCTCGGTGTGCTGATAGCCAATCCATTCCCACGATCATGTCGAAATCCGCCATGTCAATTACTCTAAGATCGCAGGTTGTCTACTTCTAGCTCCCACCCTCTACACACTAGACTAACAGTTATACTTCCCCCCAATGGTGATGCTACTTTCATACTCGTACTTAGGTGTTCTGTTTCTAGCGCTAGAGCAGTTACGCAAGCAATAGATACGAATGAATGCGACACACCAGAGTCAAACAAGGCTTGTACATAGGTACTGTATAATAGCAGCATACATTGGATCACAGAGGGATCCTGCTCTTGTTCCTCAATCTGTAGTGCAAAGATGCACCATCCAGTGCCTTGCTGGGTTCCTATGGGCTGCTTCCCCTTATTTTGCCCATTCTGTTGCTGCAGGGGTCCTCCGGGGTTTTGCTTCCCGAATCCAGTTTGCCCAGGTTGAGCTCTCTGGGTTCCAAAGCTTCCATTCCTCTCCTTCTGAGGTTGCGGGCATTGGCGGCTGTAGTGGCCCATATTCTAACAGTTGTAGCACCTAACTGTAACCAGATCTCGGTTGTCCTTCTGAGGTTTGACACGCTCAGGTACTGCAGTCTTCCAAGCTTGATTGGTTTGAGACAGGGTAAAGGGTTTGGTAGGGTAAGGTCCTCGATTGTTATTCGTTGATTGGGTACGGATTGGTCCACCAGTATTGCCCGTTGCCCTCCTCCAGCGGGTCTTAAAGTCAGCTTCTTCGCCCTCTAGCCGGAGCGCACATTTCACTACACCAGCATAGGTAGTGAATGCTTGAGCTACCACGGCCCTTCGAGCGATTGCCAGTCCCCACTCGAATCTCCTTGCTTTCTTGTCCTCAGTGGCTACGGCTTCTGGGGCATAACGAGAGAGTTCCTCGAACTTAGCCGTGTACTGGGTAACGGTCATGGTTCCTTGTTTAAGGTTCATGAATTCCTGCTCTTTGGCCAGGCGAAGAGGTGTGGGAAAGTACTTATCGAGGAATAGGGTCTCGAATTCATCAAAGGTCATGGTGGCTATGGCATGAGTTGCCTCCATCAGATCCCACCAATAGCGGGCTTCTCCTTCAGTTGGTAAGTAGCCAGGGCTACACGGTCTCTATCTCGGGTAATCTCCAAGGTGTCCAGGATCACCTTGACCTCTTTCAACCAGGTTTCAGCCACGGTGGGTTAGGGTCTCCGTTGAAGGTCGGGGGTCGGCGTTTGCAGAACTCGTTCATCAATTGGGTTCGGGTCATAGGTTCATCGTCCCGGTTTTGGTGTCGGCGGTTGGCATTCAAAGCAGCCACAAAAGCTTGCATGATCTGGGTTATGTTGGGGTTAGTGTTAGAGGTTTCTCCAGTTTCGAATCCCAATCCGCTATGTCGCTTCACCATCTACCAGTTGAAATCGAAAGGGGGAGGTTTAGTCTATGTTAAACTATCATCTTTCGTAATCAAGGTTTTAACTATTTACGCAAAGTATTAAATAATACGCAATAGTACTCTTTGAAACAAAGTAGACTTTTCATAGATAAGCAAAGGGTTACAACCATAAGCATAGAGTTCTACTACAAAGCAAATGATAAGATCTTCCTAACACAAGTTGAAACGGTCCTACATACTCTTACTACATGATCCAGGTTTTTCATAACATACCACAAGTGCAACTACAACTCTTGAGACCTTATTCTAATCCTACGACTCTACTACCGGGGCGGAATAAGTTCGAAGTACACTCGCAATTGCTCTTTCCACTCCTTCTCCCTTTTCTCGAGCCAAAACTCTCCTTCTTGACGGGCTTCCTCAACTATGTCTCTAAGTGCTAAGCTCAGGGTCTCCACGTCCATGGCTTCGGCTAAGGGTGTCATGACGATGACCTCATATATGTGGTCACCAGTGGCGGGGTCATGTATACCTAGTTAGGTTATGGGGATATGACTCTCGGGTGCTAGTATGGCCTTGTAAACAAGCGGGTCCACAAAAATCATCGGTGCAGCAGGGGTACGGCTATCCATATCTACAATAAGAAAATTCTATGTTAGACTTATCGATGTGAAAGGGTAGTCTCGTAAAAGCACAGATATACACATAAACAGTGATCATACGCAGAAAAGAAGCACATAATTTCCATTACTTAACGAAACTAATACAGCATAGGGGGACTTATATTAGCCTTAAACTTCCTACTATATTTACACCAAGAGTCCTACTACTTCCTATTTTACATCAAAAGCTTAACATCTATGAGCAAACAACAGTGATCCTAGTTTAACAATCCTACATCTCAAAGGATTACAGCTATTGCTAGGTTTATTTAGGGCTTAAGTAGCATCCTTGGCCTCACAGGGTTGCTAGGACTTCATCTTCCTCGAGCTCATCCTTACTCCCACTAGCTTCTCCTTCCTTAGTCACCTCATTGGCAACCTTCTCATCTCCAGTTTCTTCTTCACCATACGTAAAGTTTTCCATCGAGGGCAGGGCTTCGAAGAATCCATAGAAGGCACATAGGATTGGAAACATCACAGGAAACCAAGGGTCATCTTCCACGGGAGTAGGGGTATGGCGCTGTACTCATTTGAAATCACGAATCTCAGCAAGTATAGTGACAATGTAGTCAGGCTTCCCCATCAGTTGGGTAGTCATGGACTCTAGGGTGATCTTGAGTTGGTGAGCTCCAGCTACCAGGTTGACTATGTGGTTCATCTACAAGGAAAAGTTTTAAACCTCAATTAGTAATGGTTTAAGATAGAGTTTTATTTAATACTAAGGAAACTCGGGTTTTTTAAGTTCCACAATCGATTCTTGATTTAAGTCATCATCCAATTGTTTGGGAATTCCCAGCTTGGTGGTACTGCCAATTTCCACCTTGCTTCAATCCGAAGATTGTTTTGTCAGAATTCCACCCAATTTGGGATGGTAAACTTAAACTCAATTCACGTTTGTGCAACGGTCAAACTTATCTTATAGGCTACCCATTCTACCCATGGCCGAGGTTTTGAACCTAAAGCTTTGATACCAAGTTGTAACGCCCCCAAAATTGGGTACGTTAATTAAACAATTTATATTAAACTAAGCAGAGTCTGGCTCATTATTACATCACAAACTCCCAGAGGGTTCTTATATTACACAAAAGGATAGGACAGCTAAGGTTATCTACTGCTCTACTTCTTCTTCCATTCTAGCAAGCTCCTCAGCTTCGAATGCCTCCAAAGTCTATAGCTCTCCTTGCTCATCCATCATGTTTGACACATTATACTAGCGTCGCCACCAGCATAATATGTCAGGGTCACCAAAGGCAACAGCATGAGCTACAAAGCTCAATAGAATAATCCAAATCCACTAACCCTTAACTTACACCTAGCAAGTCATGCATATATCATACGAGGTCATGAACAGTACATACAATACTTGATAAAGATAACAACAATGACACATCCGCATTCGCTATCTATCGTTGGTGTCCGTGTTTTCTGTGTTTCTCCTACGCGACTCGTCGTAGACCGTCTCCATTTACCACTTTTACCAAAAACAACATTTCCAACCTCATTTTATCTCTCGCTACCAATGAAGTTACCAAGTCCGGCTCCATTGACAATGCTCACAATGGGCTACGAAGTCCAGCCACATTGCGGTTTCAAAACATCACAAATCTTGCATTGGCTCCTCTCCGCGGATAACCAAGCCATATTACCAATGAAACTACCATGTCCGGCCCCATTGGTAATCTTCACAATGGGCTACCAGGTCCGGCCACACTACGGTTTTTGCAAGTCCACACAAAGGGTTACCAAGTCCGTCCACATTGCGAGTTTTCACATCTACACAATAGCTACCAAGTCCGGCCATTATGTAGTTTCAAAAGTATTTTTATCCATGTTAACCACACCCTAGTTGTCATGTTTTTACTTCTCAATTTTCATGTCTTGTATTCATGCATAGACTCCGCAGTAGGACTTTTCATGTCATGAACCATTCATTGAATTCTTGAAACCAAACTAGCAAGATCATTCAACTCTATCTTACTTAACACATGCTCAAATAACCACAAGTAATGCAAGCAACATTCAAACAAGCTTACGATCATCTAAAAGGTCAAAATACGAATACTTCTAATCATGTTTATACTTCCAAAATCCATTCAATCTTTTCTTGTGGGAACTTTAAAACAACATATGTTTATTGACGAAGAAATTCAAGTTAGAAAGATTCTACAAATCATGCAAACAACTATTCTTAAGATTAAAGTATACTACACATAATTAGAGATAAGAGTAAGAACACTCTACGTATACTTAGGAAGAGTAGATAGGGATATCTACAAGATCATACAAAACATATAGCTTTCTATACTTAGAGGAAGTAGGTTAAGGTTAGTCTACATTAACATGCAATCACTATACTTAAGACTAAAGTAAACTACATATGTTTAGAGATAAAAAGTATTGGAGAATCTACAAGGTCATGCAAAACATGTAGCTTTCTATACTTAAGGAAAGTAGGTTCGAAGAACTCTACAAGATCTTGCAATCAACTATTCTTAAGACTTAAGTATACTACATATACTTAGAGATAGAAAGTATTGGAGAATCTACCGTTCTTCTTGGCGGTAGTAAAGGCTATGGAAAGTACGTCGGGAATTGGGCGGAGTAACGGCTTACGGTGAGCTTCTGGTAGCTTCAAAAGAGAATGGTTTCTCTCGAAACTAAGTCTTGACTACTACTACTAGAACTTTTGGATCGAGGTGGTGGTCGAGTGGTGGTTTAGTAGCAACTATGGAAGAGTTTCTTGAAGAACTAGGGAGAAACTTCAAGAATAAGGAAAAACTAAGCAAGAACAAGCAAGAACACTTAAGCTTTCTAGAGAGAAGTTGGAGCAAGGAGAGGTGTGAGTAAAATGGTGAGAATGGCTTGCTATTTATAGGCAAAGGTTGGCCTCCTCTCTCTCTCTTAGCCGAAATCTCTCTCTCTATATATATATATCTCATTTTTTTTTATCTTTTTATGTCATGCTTTCTTGAAAGATCAAGCCTAAAACTAGGCTTGCATGACTATGGATTTGTACCATGGATAGGATTATGGAAGATATGGTGGAGAAAGCATGGGTTTGAAAGCATAGAAAATTGAGGAATGTACAAATTGTACATTGAAAGCATGGATTTTGCTTGCATGAGTAAATCCCATGGATTGCATTCAATCTATGGTACAATGAAAGCACAAGATCATCAAGGTACAATCTCTCTCTCCTTCCTCTTTCTCTTCCTCTCTTTCTCTCTCTCTCTCTCTCTCTCTCTCTCTCTCTCTCGAGTTCTCTCTCTCTCTCAGATCTCTCTCTCTCTCTCTCTCTCTCTTATGTACTATATATATATATATATATATATACTTGGAAGTATACACATATAATAATATAGTTAGGGTACTAGATAATCTAATACTTTAAAAGTAAATAAGATTTTCCATTTTAAAATTCAATTACACACATGGTACTTTACAATATTATATATATATATACATATATATATAGATACAAGTACACACACACACACACATATATATATATATAAGTATGTACTTCATAATCTTACTAGATATATCAAATCTATCCTTCCCATTATTTAATCCAAGTACTAAGTACTTATATTATTTAATCTAATGTACTAATATCTAATTTAATCAATTAAACACATGGAAAATTTTCTATTTTATTATTTCCTAGTACTTTGTTGGCAAGACTACCTATTATCCAATGGGTAATGTTTCTCCTAGCGGTTATTAACCAATGGGTAAGGTTAGCAAGTACTTTAACCAATTATCCAATGGTTAATGATTCTCCTAGCAGTTATTAACCAATGGGTAAAGTATTGAACTTTGAATAAAGTATATATATACTTTTAATCATGTGTATATATCACTATATAATACTATATCTAAGTACTAATAAAATCTAGTAATGTACTTTGGTGGATTAAACTAAGTTTCTCCTTTTGTCCAATGGGTAAAGATTACCCTAACATTTATCGTCCAATGGTTAATAGCTAAAAGGTTCAAAAGGCCCAAAAGGTTCATCTAGGGTTAAGGGTTCAAAAGGTTCAAGGGTCAAAGGTTCATAAGCTTCGCCCAAGGTTAGGAAGCAAATGGTGATTAGGTTAAACGATCGTTAAGTAAACTAGTTGGATAAGAAGCTAACTAGGCTTGCTGAGTAGGATTTCCAGCCAAGATGTGAAATCTTAAGACCTATTACTAGAACGACGGGTATCCAGCAGTTAGTAGACGATTAAAACCAAATTAAAGATTTTCGAATATTAACAACGAAATTTTTATTTAGTAAAAATCAGAGTTGTTACAGTAATGGAGAAGCAAGGAAGAGGAGAAGGAAATGAAATAAAATGCCGGTCTAGACCTTTAAATAGGGCTCTGAAATAAAGAGATCTCACGGCCGGTTCTTTTATCCTTTGGCCGGTTTTTTGATTACTCGGCCACCAAATCAATCTACCGACCCTCCAACCTATTTCCCACAACAACAATAGATCTTGATTGGTGCACCAAATCAAGCAATTATGAAGTTTTGGGTCTGTGACCAATAGAATCAGCAATGGAGGATGATTAAAATAAGCCTTGGGGGCATCCCCGAGCATGTGGAATCTCAAGCACCGGTGTTGAACCCACTTCAAGATTGTCTAAACTCTCTCTAGCAACTTTACAATTCCCCATCACCCAGTCTTTGTGGATTAGGAAATCTGAGCTCTTGCTCTCAAAACCCAAGGATCCTTGGTACCTCAAACTTAGGCCCCGCATCCTAATTACTGTACTCCGGAAGTATGACTAAGCTCCGTGCCCACATTCATTCAATAGCTCCGCATTTACACTTACTCACCAACCCTGCGCTCACCACTATTCCAATAGCTTAGCAGCTTTGTGCTCACTACTGCTCCTACAGCTCCGTGCTCATGATCTCGGGAACCCTATGCTCATATTCACTACTCAGTAGCTCCGCACTTGTACTCATTCAGCAACTCCGTGCCCACTATTACAATCACTCAGCAGCCCCACACTCGTACTCTCAAGCTCCGTGCTTCTATTCTCAATAAGATATCATCTGTTCTCAAGCTCCATGCTTGAATGCTCAAAGTTCTACACTTTGAATGCTTGAAGCTCTTCGAAAGCCCAACCACTATGTACTGGATGCTCAAAGTTCCACACTTGAATGCCCAACCTCCACGCTTGAATGCCCAACCACTGCGTACTGGATGCTTGAACTCCATGTTCGAATGCTTAAAGTTCATACTTAAATGCTTCGGTTCCGCGCACCCTGAATGCCCAACCACCATGTACTGGATGCTCAAAGCATGTACTTTGAATGCTCAGATTCAACCCTTCGAATGCTCGAGCCCCGCGCTCTGAATGCCCAAGTCCAGAACTTGAAAGAAACTCTACGCTTTAAACACACACACGCACGGGCCCATGCACATAGGCATCAATTGCATCACCATTGTTATCATTGAGTCTGTCACGGCCTCGATTTTCAACGTAAATAAATAATCCTTTTGAGATAAAAGATCCTCGCATAGCATGATTAGTACCCAAAAAAGAGTTTCCCACTGATATCTTTACAAATAAGTTCCCAAGTTTAGATAATTACAACCTTGGCACCATGGCCCAAATCAACTTAAATACAAGTACGAACCCGTTTAGAATATTACAAACTTTTAGTCAAATGGAATTCTAGAACAATTAGTTACAAACCCATCTTTGTTAAAAGAAAGCCATTACAAGATGTTTAAGTAACTAAAATGAAGTTAGCTCCTAAAACCTGCATGTCCAAGCACACGATTGTATACAATCTATTGACCGGCACTTTGCCCTGAAATGAAAGATTAGGTTAAGCTATACTAGCCCAGTAGGAAAATCTTTACCAATCTTATATGCAAACATGATGATAGGTGCAAGGAGAAAGACAAGAAGATATGGCTCAATCGAAGAAATGCAACCAATTATGGGTATGTCAATCATTCAGTATGATCATTCAAAGTTGTAGTATGATTGCATTATGCCATTTAGTTCATAGGACACAAACATCCCCAACAATCCTGACACGACACACCGTCATTAATCCCCACAGACTGTATTTGCACCCCTTGCGTTATGGTACAACCTCTCGAGGATTACCGTATTACCACCCCTTGCGTTACGGTGAACCCTAACAACTCGGACCATTGTAGTACCACCCCTTGCGTTACGAGATCCACTTGAGTCTCCGTATTACCACCCCTTACGAGACTCCCTATACCAACTTCCGACCCACACAACTACTTTCCTACTCAATATGCAAGAATAGACCCTTCTATGATCACATTCATTCATGAGACTCCATGCGGTATGCCAACCATATCACATTTATGTCACTGACATTTCCAAGTAAATCAAACAATCGATAAGGTACGGTTTTAACTAAGTAATCTCTTATTCATTCCTTATTAACAAGAGGCCAACAGAGCATGGATAGCATCAATTAATCATAGGAAGTCAATTGAATATGCTTGAGATAGGTTAGAGGGTGCCCTTAAGGAGTTAAAACAATCGAAGGTGGGGCAGCAGGAGCAAAACTAGACTTAAGGGTCCTGGTATCGATACACCTTAAAGTTGTATCGATACAACATTAACTGTCCAGAAAGATAACTTTGTAGTATCGATACAACCCTTGTGTTGTATCGATACCATGGAGTTTCGAGTAGTAATTCTACATAATTTCAAAGGCAAACACAACAGCAAACCCAATGATTCAAGACATGATTCTTACACCAAATTAACATATAAACACATAAAAGAGGTAAAGACGTCCTTACCTCACAACAATGGCTGAGATTCAAGCGATTTGGTCAAGCCCTAGCCTCTTTGAACTCCAAAACTTCAATTCAAGCTTGACCCAAGGATCTCTAAGCTCAAGAACACAAATGGAAGGCCAAAAGGAGGTTGATTCTTGAAGGTTTTGTGAGATTGAGTGAGGTTTTTGAATGAGAGGAGGAGAGAGAGAAAGAGACGGAGGAGAGGGAGAATGGGAGATGAAACATATCTCCTACAATAAATAAACCCACTATATATACTCCCATACAAGTATATCACAGTTTCACCCCCCTCTAGTTTCTATTCCACCACTTCAATCCTCAATTCAAATAATCACCAATTAAACCATGTTCTTCCAATTAGTGTTTTAATAAACATTTCAATAATTAAAATTTTACGGGTATCTACAGAGTCTGCATCCCCATCATATCTGCTCATATCATATATACACTATGTCTTGCATTTTTCTCACCCATGAAACAGGTCATCCCTGCACACAACTAGCTCCGTACCTTGGTTTCATTGACAGGCTCTGTGCCCTGATCCTCTGGCCCCATGCCAAAATTAATGGAACATGGAAGATGGAAAAATTCAACCTCCGTGCTCTGACCCTCAAGCTCTTGCCTTGTGACTGTAACCAGCTCTGCGCCTCGATTCTATCACTTCAAGCTCCGTGCTCTGTCCTTCAGGCTCTTACCTTATGACTACAACCAGCTCCGCCCCTCAGTTCTATCACTCCAAGCTCCGTGTTTCACTGGCTCCGTGCCTCCATATCTTAAATTGGCGTCCGATCATCTCCAGAAAAATGGTTTGGATTCCACCCAATTACATCAATCCCATGAAGCTCATTCACAAGGATAGGCTACCCAACCGAGCTCCCCTTAGACAAAGTAAGGATGATCATGAAAAGCAATCGACTCACCCGCTGTGTACTGATCTACCCCAAAATACTGAGGATGCTCTCTGCAAAGACTTCCCCGGCAGCTCTGAGCTCCCTCAACTACTCTCTGCCAAAATCTTGGCATAGACCAGGTAAGTTGCACTACGGCTTTTAAAGCCCAAAGGTATGTCTTCTATCCTTAACCCTCTAAACTCTTTATTTTTCTTTATTGCCCCGTACTACGATTGGTCAGAATTTCCTTTGAGGAATACGTAGGCAGCCTCTCGACCCGACCATAACTAAAAAACTTTTTTGAAAACCCTTGGAATAGTTGTTCAACCAAATTGAGTTGTTTTATGGCTTTGATTCTTACTTGACACACCTCACGGCCTGTCCAGGTGCTCAGTCAAAGAGGGGCATCTGTAGACACCCCAATTTGGCCTAACGATTATTTCAAGTCCCACCTTGGGGACCATCCTGATAATGAATGGACACAATGATTGTTGATTGACTTCTTGTAAACCTGAGGACTTTGATGAGTACTTTTATCCACTTAGAAGACTCAATTCAGAGACAAATAGCCTTTCAAACAGAAATACAGCATCCCAGGAAAATACGTCTGTCAGCTGCAAGATCGATCTCATGACCCCCACTTCTTTCTTTCACCCGTGGAATATGGTGTTTGAAATTCTCCCTGAGAGATTGATTCCTCACCCGCAAGATACATCCCTTGGCCGCTAGATCATCCTTTTTCCATATTCTAGAATGTTCTTTCATCGTTTGCTACGTGTTCAAAACCCTAGCAGCCATTCTCAAATTCTTTAGGGCTATGAAATAGATTCCAAGTAGAGATCTTTCAACCTTAAACTACCTTATTGATTCACGCCATTATATTTGCCAGAGTAGGACATCATTCCCACGATCGGGGCATCATTCCCACAGTTAGTATATCAATCTAGTGGGATCCCACGACCGTGACATCTATGCACCGGCCGTGGAATCCATTCTCTGGGGCAGCCTGTCTTTTCTTATTTGTTTTAATACATGTTTTATTTACTGTCCTGGCTCACCTTCTCAACTGTTAAAGGCTAATAAATTAGATTACGTGTTTAGAATTAAATAAAGCAAACAGTTGTATGTCAAATGATTATGGGCCGGTCTCATGACTGGGTGAAGAGGGGTGCCCAACACCTTCCCTTTATCATACTTTTGGCTCCCGTACTTGAAATCTCTACCTATTTTTCCTAGTTTTTATGAAGTAGGTGGCGACTCTATTTTGATGATAACCGCTATCATGTGGAGATGTTCCTAGCCATGGGAATGTCCACGATCTTGGTTTATGAAGCGGAATTGAGGCTAGAAGATATATGTATGGCGATGCCTGTTGGGAGGTATCTATAATCCTCTGCTTGAGCATGCTGCTATATCTTTTCTATCAGCTTGGTCAACGTATCTATGGGATACATGTTTAGGTGCTCTCGTAGCTTTCCTCCCAAGATTAGACTGGTCTTGAAGGTTGCCAACGCATACTCCTTGTTGCAATTTTTGATCTCGTTAAATGCTTCCCAGAACTTTTTTGCATATCCCCTCAGTGGCTCATCATGCCCCTGTTTCATGGAGGAGAGCACCTAGAAGGTTTTAGGGCCTACTCGGCTTGTCAAGAACCACCCAATGAATTCCTCAGAGAGTTGTTTCCAGCTTCTGATCGAGTTTGGCTCCAACTTATGGAACCATGTCAGGGCCACCTTCCCGAGGCTTGAAGGAAACATCTTGCACATGATGGCATCATCCCCTTCGTGCATGAACATAGCCTACTGGTAATGCTACTTGTGGGTCACTAAGTCCGCGTTCGTCTTGTATGGTATGAACGTGCTGTGCTTTACCTTGCTCGGGAGCCGAGCATTTTGCAACCTCCTTGAAAGAGGAAAGGCCGTTAGTTTATTGAGGGTCTTTCGTGCCGCGAGCATTTTGCAACCTCCTTGAAAGAGGAAAGGCCGTTAGTTTATTGAGGGTCTTTCGTGCCGCGTCCCGTGTGGTTGTGGCCCGCTCCTTATGCCGTTTAGACCTTCTCTCCTCTTCCTATTCATGATCCGAGTCAGATCTTTCGTACCTGTCCCGGTGGTGCCTTCTCATCCGTTTCTCCTCCGGCATCTGACTTTTTTCCCTTCGCTCGTGGGGGGAATCCTTTCGGTGCCTCTTCAGATTCCGATCCTTGCTCTAGTACTCTAATGTACTTCTTGACCTTTCCTCATAAGTCCGTTGTTTCTTGAGTTCGCATATCTCACGCTCACATCTTTTCATTGTCCTGGCGTACTCTTCCAGTTCTTGCTCCTTTTGCTCGAGGCTGTTATCGCAGTCCCAAACACTCACGGAGTGTTTATCGGACTTATCATGCTTGTCCTCCCCGAAAGACAGGGATTTATCCTTCATTCTCTTGCTATTACCCGTCTTTTCGCTCCCCTCTCCGCCTCCGACCAGGAGCACGAATCAGGATTTCTTCTGTTCAGTCGTGTCTTTGTCTTTTGCTTGCAGCGGCTTTTTTGAGGCTCCAAACAGAACCTTACTTCTGCCTGCCGTCTGATCCAAAGGGGTCTTAGGATCCTCTCCTGCCATAGTTGTGATTTCAAAGAGTTACTTCCTTTCCCACAGACGGCGCCAATTGTAACGGTTAAAAACTGCCAAAGGAAAAATAACTCTCTTTGAGATCACAACGCATGTGACAGCCACGCCAGAACTCTTAACCTATGCCTAAAAACACGGGTGAGCCCACATTTGCCTCTCGTCGGCAAAGGCCCTCTTATGCCTGAGTTAGAACACGAACTAACTAATAACTTTAACACACGTAAGTATATTTGATAGCTAATAACTGCATACCTTTTGCACTAGAACAATACCTTCTTAAGCTTGAATGTGGATTTCCAGAGCCTAAAAATCCCAAAAAGAAACCCAATAGAAGCCCAAAATGCCCAAAAACCCAAAATTGGACTTGGACACCGCATGGTATTACCTTCTAAACCATACGGTCTAGTTTTCTTACTACACCGCACGTGGTCTTAAGGTACACCGCACGACATTTTGGGGAAAAATTCTGACAGGTTTAGAAAGTTGTTGGCCATGCTTGTTGAAGCCATAACTGAAAAACGGCTTGGAAGAGAATATAATTTTTAGACGGCCTAGAAGCCACCTCCCCCATTTGCATTGATACTCCTTGGCTTTTGCCTATAAATACACCCCCCCTTTAGTTGAAAGACACCCCTCCAAGTCCCGAGAAAGTTACTCTAATATTCTCTTGACATTCTTTCTTTCTCTATAAGAAATTCTATTCTTCTTCTTTTCCAAAATCTAGTAAACTACTAGCTTTGGAACACCATCATTCGGAAGCTTTCAAGCCAAACTCACCAATCCTCAGTCAAGTTTAAAGCCAAAGGTATAATGCAAGTCTCCTTGGGCTGAGCTTAGTCTCAGTCCTGAGGGGAACTTTCTACAGTCGTGCTTGACCTCTTCGTGTCAAGTGTTGACTCAAAAACTGATTTTAAAAGCACAATGAAACAAAAACCAGTGACTGCACTGGAGGTACTACACCGTGCGGTGTTGTAGTACACCGCACGATATAGTAGATCCAAAGCATGGTGTTATGCTAATCCTCATTCGTTTGGCTTTATTTTGATAGTCCTGATCATATTCAATCATTGCTAGTTCTGCTAATATTTTCGAGAGATTGTGCAAGTGTGTTTCAAAATGGAGCTTTGTTTAAAATCATGTCTTTTGTCTTCTAAATACTTCAAAAGAAGTTTTTGAGATCATTTTCAATGATTAAGTGCATCAAAAAGGATTTACAAACTCTTTTATGAAAAGTTAGTAGAAATAAAAGAACGAAGGCCTTTCGAAACCTTGGTTTGTTTTTAAGGATACAGAGTTGTTCTAAAATAAGCTAGAAGTTGCACCTTATGTTTTGAGGAATAATGTACGATGTAGTCAAGTATACCGTGCGAGGTTTTCAGTAATAATAGAGAGTTGTAAGTGAAAAGATACACAACACGGCGTACCAGAAAACCGTGCGAGGTACCTTGGTACACCATGCGGCGTTGCTATGATTAGAACGGATTATTATTGTACTGCTATTTCATTTCTACACATCATTCACTTGTTATACCTAGATAGTAAGCACCCCGGGCACGCCAAAGTGATATATTCAATCCCATGTCCCTCTCCCGAATTTGTTTTATGGGAGTTTAATCATCCAAATGATATAAAAAAATCCCCTTAGAACATGCTAAGTAGAGACCGATTTTTACCTGGCGAATGGGGTGTTTTTTCAACAAAACCTTCCTTATTCGTAACATGGCTCCCGAACCCAAAATCTTGGTGTTTTTGATAGATCAAAAGCCTTCTTCTTCAAATCAAACCCTCAGTTTCTCGGATCATTCATCTTGAAAATTGGGGTGGCGACTCTCGAGCGCACCAATTGGGAAGTCCATACTTTGGTAAACAGGCATACAACAACTACTAAACTATTTATCCAGACTAGAAGGGCTATGTCGTCGCCTCATTTCTAAAACAGTCGCGAGGGGTTAAGCCACCACCTCAGCTATAAGCAATATAACAAATAAAACGAAAGACAAACTCTATACGTAGTCTAGCTTTGTTACACCTCAGGTTATGATATGCAAATCGGTTAGAGGTTTCCACTAAACTAAGTATGAGTTACACAGCATAAAATAAAGTAGTATACTCACAATGTTTTGCCGAACCTTCAAGAAAGCCATAATAAGAAAAAGCCCCAACAACGGTGCTAAAAATGTTTAATTGGCGAACCTACCCCATGCATAGGGCTAAATTTTTTGGTTGCATAATAATTCGGAAGACCAAGTACCGTACCCAAGGGAATATCAAGAACGACTTGCGTGGATTTGTAGATGTGAGAATTGCAGTGTTAAGACAACCAACTTTTAAAAACTTTAAACAGTGGAAAATAAACGGCTATGAAATGAAGTTTTGAACTATTTAAACGAGTGGCAAGGTCTTTAGAATCAATCGACCCAGGACTCGGCTCGCTAATGGTTCTCTTTTATAACTCAAGTGAGAGTCACAACTGTGCGCTCTCACGTGAAAGGTTTGACATTAAAATCAATAGTAATTCACAAAAAGGGAGCCCGAAAATGGATCAAAACTCATTTAGACCTTTAATCAAACACCTGTAGTGCCAAGATTCCAAGCATCGCCCATGGCAAGTTATGCTTGCCGACGCACGATAAAAAAAGTTAACAACATGCTTTGAATGAAAATAAGAGATTCAATCCATCTACGAACCAATTTAAGCTCGGAAGGCAAGAGAAACCACTAAACCAACCAAGTCTCGGGGTAGGCACCCTTGACCAAGCCTAATTAACTACTCACTCATAGCCATAGAACTAAGCATAATCATAAAAAGTGACATGAGATTTAACAAACAGAAATGAAATTAAACGAGATATTAAGCAAGATCTAGAGCGTAGCTGCAATTTTAATGAATGAGAAAATAACAAACTACAATTATCTTAGGGATGATTCTGCAGAAATTATCTAAGAAAACTTGAAGAACAACAATAGAGTAAGCAACAAGAAACAAATCTAAGAGCAAAATGTAATCTAGATCCCCTCTAAGGAGAGAGAGAATGCATTTTATACTCCTAGCCCTCTCTCTAACATATCTCAAAAACTAACTGAAAACTACTTTTTTTTTTGGGTAATTTAGCTTGAAATTGAAAAAGAGGCTAACCGAATATACAGCCTACAAGGGGCATACCCCAGGAGGAAAAGAAAATAACAAGAAGATTGCTAACGCCAAATGGCTACATAATGGTAATTGAAACACGATGTTTTCAATCCATCTTCCTAGAGGGAAGGAAAACATACAACAAGATAAAATTGGATGCTCTATAATAACTTCACTAGAACAATGAAAAGATTATCAAAAGGCCCTCCAAAGGCCAAGAATCCTCCTCCATTTTGGATTGTAGCAATCTTCCCCCACCAGAGGACTATGACAAGTCATCATGCTAATAGTGGACATAAGTGGAGACACCATAGATGCCATAACACAATGGCTGCCCGATTGGTGAACCTTGTTGGACCAACAGTTGTCCATTCATAGCAGCTGAACTTGGACTACAACAAAATCCGAAATCTGAACATGCACAGCAGCATAAACTGGACAGCTAACAATTGGGAAATAGCTACATTGAAGTACTGGACAGCACAGCACAACAGCAGCAATTGAGAACAACAGCAGGAGGAGACACCAAATGAATGAAGCCATAACAGAAACAGCAGCAGTACAACAACAGCAAAATAGACATAAAGATGCAGAATAAACCTAGGGACATGCCCCCTAGCAAGGCCTAAACATTCCAAGGAACAACCCCCCAAGGATAGGTCAATGAACAACAATTACAAGTGACAGAATAATAGTAAACAACTAGTTGTTTGTCACAACTGGTAGCCACAAACAAAAATAGCTAGCAGCATGAACAAATCCTACTATGCAACAGCTAGCAGCATAGCAAACATCAACAAATCTGAAATCTGAGTAGCTAAAATAGGAGCAGAATCTGAAGAGCTAAAAAATGGGCAATCCTGCAGCCAACTGGACTACAACAATATGGAGATAAAAGAAGTAGCAATGAGCAACAGAATAGGGATTCCCAAACTAAATATGAGGTCTCACCAACTTATATCACCCTAGAAAACTGCCCTCCCACTCATCTTTTTTCTCATAAGCATAGGGAAAAAATGGCTCCACCAACTCCCTCCGCTAGTTCTCACATAATTCCCCCACTATTTATTACCTCCACTCTCAAACGAGAAGGATGAGGCACAAGCACACATCTCACTAGGATAATGCACAATATAGTAGGGTCACACTTCAAAATTGTAACCGAGAATTCAGTCACCAAAGATTAAGGTATATATACCTGCTAGGATAGAAGTAATAGCAGTATAAACCCCTTGACCAGTGATCTCTGAACGTGACTGGTCTGAATGATTTGGTAACTGGATAAAGTGAGTCCAAATCTCCGGATAATGGGTGCTGAAGGATCAGGGGAAAGCTGTGAGGCTTAAACCCCTTGAATAGTGACCTACAAATGAAATAATACGAGTAGAAATCCAATCTGTTTCTGAAATAATATGTCTAGATTAATGATGAATGTTCCACATAGAAAGTAAATGAGAAGGTCCCTTAAATTCGAAGGACAACAACCTACATCTAACTTCATCTGAAATTTTGTTAGCAACCACTCTAGGGGGCAACTAAGATTCTGGAACTTTCTGAAATTTCTTTCAATCCATATTTGGTGCACATAGACTGTAAATACAAGCTTGGCAATTGTGACTGCCAAGGATTTACCCTTCAAAGTGGACAGTTTACTTATCCACTGCTGCCAAGAGGACATTCCTATCATGTGAGGAGTCTTAGAGGACAGAATACCTCTAGTCTGTGTGGATATGGGACATTCAAAAAATAAGTGACTGTGGGTTTCTACACCCATACAAAAACTGCAGATGGAGGAGGATTTCAAGCCAAACAGAACTAGTCGATCTTCAGTAGATAATCTATTCAGGATGGCCAACCATGAGATCACACTACACCGAGGAATGAGCCCTGAAAACCATACTACTTTATCCCAGGTGATAGCAGGGAAATGAGGTCTCAAATGATCCCAAAGAGAGGAGATAGTAAATTTCCCAGAGGAAGTGAGAGTCCAAATGCATCGGTCACCTAAGGCATCATTGATGGGGACTGTTTGCAACTCTGATCGCACTTCATTAAGATCAGGAGATTAAGTCATAGGGAATGCCCACTGATTATCTGTAATGATAGCCTTCACAGTGACATCCTTGGGAAGCCCTGAATCATAGACAATCCTAGGACCAAATCTTGGTAAGAGGGGCCCTAGGGGATGCCAGTTGTCAAACCTTAAAGTGGTTAATTGGTCGTCCCCAATTATATAGTTAATATGAGGCTGGACATGGGGTCTAAGGTTGAGGATTTTCCTCCACACCCAAGATGGATCACTTGGAGTTCTAACACTCCAGAAACTCTTACCCTTAAGTAAGTAAGACTTCACCCATTGACACCACATAGATTGTTCCCCTCCAGAAACAAGGAACCAAATATGTTTGGCTACAGCTGCTTTATTCCAAGTCTCCAATGATTTAAAGCCCAAACCACCTTCCTTGACGGGGGTACAGAGGTGTGCCCATGATACCTTTGCACCAGTCTTCTTAAGGTCAGGACCAGACCAGAAAAAGGCTCTAAGTATTGATTCGATCTCCTTAATCACCCTTTTAGGTATAATGAAGAGAGATGACCAATAAGTTTGCATTGAAAAGAGAATTGACTTGATCAATTGTATCCTGCCAGCATAAGACAGGTACCTGTGGGTCCATGATTTGGTTTTGGCTACAATCCTATCAACCATGACTTTATAGTCAGTGTGTTTGAGTTTGGTGGAAAGAAGAGGTACCCCCAAGTACCTAACAGGTAAAGCCCCTTCCTGAAAACCCAAAATATTCAAGATGGAGGATTTGGTGGTATGATTAACACCAGAGAGAAAATGTTACTCTTGGTAGGACTCGGGGAGAGACCAGACAAGGTCTCAAACTCAGTCAAGGATTGTTTAATGTGAGTGATGGAGCTCACCTCACCTTTGCAGAAAATCATAAGATCATCTGCAAAGCAAAGATTGACAAGTTTGGTAGAGCCACATTTCCAATGGAAGTTAAAATTCGGGAGAAGAGACTTCTCCTTAAGAATGCAAGTCAGGACTTCCATGACTATCACAAATAGGTAAGACGACAAAGGATCACCTTGTCTTAAACCTTTCTGCCCAGGAATGTACCCTATTACTTCGCTATTGAAGCACAAGGAGTAATTGGCTGTGGAGACACAGGCTTTCAACCATTGGATCATCCTAGGATGAAAATTCATGGAGGTTAGGACATCCCAAAGGAAATCCCATCAGACATTGTCATAAGCCTTCATGATATCCACTTTCATGGCACACCTAGGAGATGAGGAATGTTTGTGGTAACCCCTCATCAATTCTTGAGTAAGGAATATGTTATCAGCTATTCTCCTACCCTGTACAAATCCAGATTATGCCGGATCAGTAAGGGTTGGTAGGACAGGTTTGATCTTGTTAGCTAAGATTTTAGCAATACATTTATAAACCACATTGCAACATGAGATGGGTCTGAAATCCCCCACCTTGGAGGAGTTGGGGACTTTAGGTACCAAAGCAACTAAGGTAGCATTAGCCTTCTTCAAAAGTTGACCAGATCTAAAGAAAAGTTTAACGGCTAAGGTCACGTCATGGCCTATAACAGGCCAAGCTTTATGAAAGAAAGCATCATTGTAACCATCTGGTCCAGGTGCTTTTTGAGGATTAAGAGACCAGAAGGTGTCCTTGATCTCTTTATCAGTTACATCTATCACCATTTCCAAACTTTGAGAATGAGAGAGTTTTTTGGTAATGAGGTGGTTCACTCTGGAGGACCTAGAATAACTATTCAAATGTTTGGTCCCTAACAACTTTGTGTAGTAATTGATGAAGGTGTGCTTCACTAACTCAATGTCCTGGGTAACAGATCCATCCTCCAAAACCAAACTAGAAATTCTGTTCCTATTCCTGGAATTACTAATGGTTTTGAAGAAAAATGAAGTACATTGGTCCCCTAACTTGAGCCATTGAATCCTAGACTTTTGCTTGGCCAAACTTTCTTCAGCCCTAGCATACACTAGGTACTGCTTGCACAGTTCTCTTTCAATGGCCTGCTTAGTAGGGTCATTGGGATTGGATCCCAGATCTCTTTGGATAGCTTCCAATTGTTGTTTATAGGAAGTTACCCTAGATGACAGATCATTGAATTCATTTGTATTCAGCTTTTTTAGGTCCTCCTGTAGAAACTTAAGTTTCTGACAGACACAGTACATAGGATTACCAATGATTATTTTCCTCCAAACTTGTTGAACAGTTTCAAGGAATTTAGGGTGTTCAGCCAAGAAATTAAAGAACCTGAATGGTCTTTTCTTCTGAGGTGAGGCAACTGACCGATAGACAACAGCAGGGGAGTGATCAGACACTCCAGGGTTGAGAAAATGAGCATTGGAGCAACAGAAATCTCTGACCCAACTTTCATTAACTAGGACCCTATCAATCTTAGTGCTGATGTGGGCATCCCCTAGCTATTTATTAGACCAAGTGAAACGGCAGCCAGAGTATCTGAGGTCAACTAATTACGTTGACTGGAGGCAAAAGTTGAATTCCTCCATCCAAGGCAGCCAAGACCTATCACCACCTATTTTTTCATTGGGATTCCTTATGGCATTGAAATCCCCTAATACTACTCAAGGGGAATTAACACAAAGCTGTTGCAAATCTGTCCACAGCTGCTGCCTATCTAAGTAACAATTAGCCCCATAGACAAATGTGGCTACAAAAGTGTAGTGGCCATCACAGGAATGTACATGGCAATGAATATACTGACTAGATTGAAACATCACTTGTACATTAAACACCATAGGGTTCCAACATATCAAAATTCTCCCCGTTGGAGAGCTGGCATGATTGCTAACAAAATTCCACCTTGGGAGCATTGTGTTGACAATATTAAAAACTTTGGGTTCTTTGATTTTATGTTCAAGAAATCCAACTAAGGATAATTTATTCTTAAAGACCCAATTTTTTGCCTCCCTTTGTTTGAAAGGATCATTAAGACCTCTCAAATTCCAGACTCCAAAATGTATAGGTGCGCAATCCATAAAACAGTTCTAAATACAACCACAATTTACAATTCACTAGAAATGAGATAAGAGTGAAGAGCAGTAAAACTGATATAACTTATTGCGGACAAAAAGACAAGGAAAGAAAGTTACTTCCCTGAGCCGTGGAAAGAGCCCTTAGAGCTCTTCTGTCTTCCCAACTTTCCCGCTTTGGTGGAACCTCCCATCATAAGTTTGATATCAGGAGGTTCTTTATCCTTCATTTTTGTAGCTATTTTAGCAGCTTTCTTAGCTGCTGATCTGGACAGCTGAGTAGCAGGACTAGAGATTACATCAAGGGTTTGCTGACTGCAAGAGTTTGCCACCTTATTGTTGCCCTTTTCCTCTTCTAAGGATCCATGCTGAGATGAGGCAGATTCTTTAGAATTATTGGCAGCTTCCGCATTATTTTCAGGTAAATCCACTGATGTGGCAGGAGGTGGGAAATTGCAGGCAATTGAGGATTGGATACTTCATGATGGGACAATGGCAAAGTTTCTGGTGAGCTGCTTACAATACATACAAGCACCTTTTCCAATTCATCCTTTGCATCTGCAGCCACAGCTTGAGGATCATCAGTAGTATGCTTTGTTGATGTAGATGAGGTGTTGAATGTATTATAAGAAGTGCTCAAAGTATGGTCAGTCCCCTGATTTCCAGTACCCACTTTGGTGCATTTCTGAGTGGGATCACTGGGAGTTGAAGGTAGTGTCTTACAGCACGGAGTAGTAGAATGTCCAAAAACTTTGCATTGCTTGCACATTGAGGGTTACACCTGATATTCAATAGGGACCATAACTGATTTGCCCTCTACACTAATTCGCACATCTTCAAGTAAGTCATGCTCAGCACTAATTTCAATGCATACTCTAGCACGAGTTGATTTAGTCTGAAGGAGGCCTAGTTGTCTTGAAGTTTTGGCTGTGGCTTGGTCCACATGTAGTGGTTTACCAATGGTACTGGCCACTCTGCTCAAACACTCCTGGTTCCATAACTCTAGAGGTAAATTATGTAGTCTCACCCAAGCTGGAATCTGAGAAGGTTGCTCTTGACTGGCTTCATCATCCTATGCCAGTCTTTAAGGACTAAATATTTTTGTGAAAAGAAATAGGGGTCCCCATCCAAAACTTGTTGCTTAGCTTGTTCATCTCTAAATTCGAAGAGGTAGCAGCCTGCAACATCAGGCTTAATAGCCACAAACAATTCTTTCCACTGGTACCTGGCAGTGGAAAGCACCAAAGCATAGGGCATTTTCCCATCTAAGAAATGGCCTACTAAATACTTGTTCCACAGCCCAACATCAGTACGTTCAATATCAATTTCAACCTGAGCTTCTTTCCCTCTAAATAGGTCAGGATGATACTCTAGTTTCATGTCAAATGAGGAACTCTGAGATTGTAGCAAAGAAGCCCAATTTTTAGGTTTGGTTTTAGGTTCGGCTGGAGCCTGTCTAGGTTTATTAAGTGCTTGAGGAGGTAAAGTGTGTGAAGGATGTGTAGATGTAGTCTGATTGGACTGACCTTTGGGAGACCATGGCTGCCTAGGTTTCGTATCAGCTTCACCATATCCCATATTGGGATCCCCTTCCAGATACGGGATCCCTCTGGCATTGAATAAGGTTTTTGGAGTAGGGGTTGAGAATACCTCTTGTTGCTGTTGTTGTTGATGTAGCTCGCAGCGTGCTCGCTCCTCTGCCTCCAGGGTCAATTGTTCCTCAAAAAGAGCATGTTGTTCTGTCCTAAGGGAACTAGGGTTTTTTGTGATTCCTGTCTGTGAATCGCCAACCCTGTTGAAGGTGAAGGTCAATTGACCTCAGTTGAGTTACTTGACCGTGGATTCTCCTGATGAAGACTCTGAGATTGAGAGAAGCTACCATGAACGTGAGCCACCCTTGCTTCGGCTTCCAATTTCAATCCTTCCTCGAAAAAAACTTGCTGAAGTTTCCTTGCAGGAGTAGGGTTCTTAGGAGATTTAGGGCTGTGAGCCCTAAACCCATTCGAAGATGATGAAGGAACCGTGGTTTTAATGGCAGATCCTGAATCGGACTCCCTAAGATGTGCGAACCAGGAGAATCTCGAGTTTCCTTCTCCTCAATTACCAGTTCAAGCTCTCGTTTATGGTCACCTGTTGGTGCTGCCGAGAGGGATTTGGGTTTGTAGTCAAACTGAGTGGATGTGAGAGTGGATTTTAGAGCTCGAAAGGAACTGAGCCCACATAATTTTTCGTTGAATACTTCTGCTTTCTTCGTAGCTCATTGGAGTCCTGAGCCTTGTAACCCAGTCCTTCCACGAACGAGATCGATCCGTCTGCCATGGGAGAAGATCACAGCAAATCCATGGTTCTGTCAGAGTCCCCAAGAATCGCCCTAATCGCCTTACTTGTAACCACCTCAGTATCTATACAACCAGAAGGGGTGTATAGATACCGAGCAGCTTTTAAACTTTTCACTTGGCCGCCATAGCATCTCGGTATCAATACAACCAAATCGATACCAGATGGCTAAGAGCCCACTGGAATCTACATACAAATTGGAATCGATACAACTCAAAAAGGGTGTATCGATACCGCCTTCATCATGGCTGAATCTTTAGCTTTGTTCCCCTTCATCATGGCATCCAACGGCCCTAGCCACTCGATGGCCCTTTGTTTCTTCATTTTCGGGCTTTAGCGGCTCCGTCCCACGTAGCCTCAGGTCTTGGACACCTCCACGCTTATTCAAAGTGTCAAAAGCATGCTTTATTCAATGATTTGCCTAAAACATTAAGAAAACTTCCTTACGTGCAATATCACCTAAGAACGACATTTTATTCTAAATAAAGCGACATTTTATACTAATGGACTTTAAGCACCAGGAACTACATTATTGGGTGCTTATCAACTGTAGTACAATGTTTTAGTTTGTCAGTCTTGACTATGGGAGCGGTCTAGTTCCAACTCATTGTGCTAGTACACTTTGTATGTATTGAACGGGACTGCGTTGAGGTAATTTTCTTTGTACTGACTTTATAAGACAATTAGAACCTCTTGGTTATTGTGAATGCTTATGCTCTTAATCCAAAAATAATTAATTGATGTATATATCTAATGTTGTTGACTTTGATTTATTAGAAAGTGAAATCCTCTATAGGGTCAATAATCTTGGTGAGTTGGGTCACAACATTATATGTATGATAGCTATTAATTGTCGATGGAATCCACGTCCCGAGAGGGATTGATGATACCCTCTTGAATAAGCTTATAAGTTTCGATTTTGTCAAACCCTGCTGGTGGATATTTGTATCCGATATATCGAATAAGTTAAGTGGACAATCTCAAGGAATTATAGATGTTGATTAAATATAATTGTCTGTAATTGATTTAATCAATGGATTTTTGTAATCTTAAGGTGGAGAGATATTTAAGTATTTAATATCATAGAGCTCGTAATAAAATTGAGATAAGGACAAGAGTGCAAGTATAATGTAGTGGGGTGAATTACAATTAGTGAAATAAGAAATAGGATTATTAGTGGGATTAAGATTTCTTATTTACACTACGAGCCCGGACTTATTACTCCTTACATCCCTATCATAGCCCTATATATACACGTTATGCTCTCTAGGTCAATTACACATTTTCTATTATTCAAAAAAAAAAAAAAAGGAGAGGCTTAGAGAGAGCAAATAGATCACGAAAGAGTCCAAACTCTGTTCGTGTTCTAGACGTGCAAGGAATACGATAGAAGATCGTAAGGTACGGTCGAGCAGAATTTGTGGCTTATAGCAAGGCGTGTTGTGCTATAACAAGTTCAACCAGTGTTTGTGTCACGAGAGTTCAAGTGAAACCATATTTCCGCCTTGTAGGATTTTCTCTTTTTGTTGTTGTCTAATCTATACGCGTCATTATTGGGTTTTGGGATTCAATTTCCCAACAGAACCGACAGCCACGAAGGCCCAATCCGAGCCCGCAAGGATGATCTGAGCCATTCAATAGTTTTTTCCAAAACATGTGGGCCCCATGAAAAATCAACTCAATCTGATATGTGTGTAGCACACATATTGTATTGAGCAGGTTTTTCACAAGCGTACTCAGTATTTCTTTAAAAATTATTGAACAGCTCGGATCATTTGTGCTGTCGGTTTTCGGAGCAGGATTCCTATTATGTTAGCTGCAGAATATTGAGCAAATGGCATAGTTTATTTTGTAATGGTTATTTTGAATGTGCAAAGGGGCGTAGTTAGTAGTTAATAATTCATAGAATTATGATGATGGAAATCGAAGATGATGAAAGGACAAAGGTTTAGGCTCCTCAACATGATGTTTGATCCTTAGAGGTGTCTTTTTGGGTGTTGCTTTGCCTTGGTTGGGTTTTGTGTCTCTTTGGATATTGCTTTTTCCTTTTGGGATTTTTGCCTTAATTGGCTCCTTTTGAATCCTGGTGGCATATGATTGTTGGAGTATGGATGTGCCTTCCTAGTGGGTATGCTCCTGCTCCAGCAGATAATTAAAAATTAAGACGGCGCCCTTGATATTCAATTGGAATCAAAGAAATTAGTACATAGTTTTTTTGGAACAAGATGTTTTTATAAAAGGGCTGAGCCCAAAACTCAATGCTATAAGCCTTGAGAACAAGATGCAACCAAAACAACTACCAGTACAAAGTTATATATCCCCCATACAAAAATTATAAGATATTTTAGTAAGAGAGAGCAAAACCCATATACAACATGGTTGTTTCTAATGTAAGGTCTTCGGACACTCTTCGTATCTAATAGTGTATCCTCTTTTTGTGTTGAAAGTATTGATTATCCTCTTCGATTGGAACTGAGTACATTAGTGGGATCCTAGCTCTTTGACCTAGCCTACACAAGCAATGCACGACTAAAAGACCAAACCGGAGGAGCTCCGGTAAGGCCCTCCGGGGAGAGAATGAGTATGTGCAGAGGAAAGGCAAAGTACTCTAGGGCTCTGAGTGTGAATGAGAATATACCTCTTAGGGTTGCCATCAGTTGGTATTTATAAAGAACCCATTGCTTGCTCTCCAAGTACGAGCTTGTGCCACTCACACGTTGGCTAGTGTCACCATGCCGTCAGGGATAAAGGTGATAACCATTTCTTTGAATGAGATGGCATCCTCATGTGCGCTCATCATTATCCTTTGGCGTAACCGTCGAGGGTGACATCGTATACGTCCCCACTGGGCGAGTGATCCTCCTGCACGTGGGAGTGTCGATAATTTGAGCATGGCTAAGCCTAAGAGCTCGGCATTAGCTATATACCAGCTAGAGACGAACATTCTTGAGGGCATCCTGTTCCCGAGCCTAAGGGCTCAATGACTAGTAGAGCCAACCATCAGGCGAAGGGGGATGTCCATCATACGTTGGCAAATAAATCCCTGGCCAAGCCCCAAGGCAGGGCAGAGGTGTGTTCGCTGCTGGGTTGGCTTAAGTGGTGTGAGTCGTCTAATTCAGCCCACTATAATAGCCTCTCAACTCCTGCTGATACTCTGTATGGGAAGGTCTGACCACGTGCGAAGCCATACTTTAGATGCTCGGTACTGCCCACACGTCTGTCGAACCAACGTTTGCCCTACCTGAAGGAGTCTTTTCATCTTCTAAAAGGGGTAACCATCAAAAGTGTAACCCAATAGATGGATGCCAGGTGTCAAGCTCTACGTTTGTGTGGCAGACAAAAGGACACCTTGATATCATGATACGTCTGGCATACTGAACGACTGTACCTTTGTGGCCACATGTCCTTTTTTGAGTGGCTTACAATTCAGCGGTGTAATTATGGGCAAAAATTTCGAACGGCTTCTCCCTTCCCCTATATATAGCACATCGAGAGGAGAGAGAAGGGTTACAAACTTCTCTCTCTCTTGAACTTCAGAGCTCAGAGCCTCTTTCTCTCTCTCTAAACTCTTCGTTCTCGAGCTCCATTCAAGCACCAAATTCGTAGCTTCAAGGCTTGAATCTGCTAGAAATCTTTTAGGTATGTGATCGATTTTCATCGCTCTTCACCTCTCTCCAGTTTTTGCACCCTTTTCATGAGTTTTCTAGGATTTTTGGGAGTTTTGCTATGTGTGATTCATTGATGCCAATGTTGCCCAGCGTCGCAAGCTGATTTTTGAACCTTAGGACATGAGTGAATGTCACCACTGCTGAAGTGAGATAAGGTCTTCGAGATCTGATGGTATGGTTCAACTTCTCTTCCTTGCTTCCAGATACCATTAAACGGGGAACCACCAATAAGTTCGAATCCCTACGACTTTCAGTTTTTCTATGCAGTTGATGGTACGCCTCCATGCACAATGCAAGCCACCATTTTCGACACGGTTATTGATGACTTCAAGTTAAGCGACGCCAGCGGGATGTCTGATCCATCGGTAATGAGCAACCTGCGATTCCCGATCGCTACGGTTGGTACTCCATCAAAGTACAAGCTTTGCCAATCGCCACCGACTACCGTCATTATGTCTTAAGTCGAGAAATTGAATTAAAATACTCCCCTCCTCATTTAGACATCGGCTAGGAACTCTGCTGACGGCTCTTACTTTTCTGCGAACTTTGAGATTGACATGCTTTAGTTCAAGCTTCGGCCAGCATCAACAACCACCGTGCCATCTAAAGTGAGGGAGCCGGTTTTTAAAAGTCCAGATACTTTGGGGATCATCAGAGATCATTAGCTTTGGACCAAAGGTAGGCTAACATATAATGCCTCGAAACTTCTTAGGAAGCCCACATACAAGTGCCCAGCATGTCTTTTCTAAGGGAGTGTAACGCTCCTCGGGTCCAACCATCTTTTTATTGAGGTATACGGCCCTTTCCACCCCATCATCTCCTTCCTGCGCCAACATGTGCATCCCATTGAGAGGGATGGGTGGCGGCGGTAGTAGTAGGATCAAAGGTTTTTCACGTTCACGAGCGGCGTCGGCACAGGTGGCTTGTGCCGAGTAGAGCCTTGATGGCCAGCTTTTACGACACTGTCATCCCAAGCGAATGGCACTCCTTTCTTGAGCAAAGCGGAACAATGGTTCGCGAGTTGAGGTCGATCTCGCAATGAACCTACTGATGAATTGCACTTTGCGAGGAAACTCCTTACATCCTTCTCGGATCTCGGCGGTTCCATTTCTAGGATGGCTTTGATTTTCGATGGATCGACTTCGATGCCTCGGGTGGTGATCATGAACCCAAGCATCTTCCCTGCAGTGACTCCGAACGTGCATTTGGCGGGGTTGAGCCGCATCTTGTACTTCCTGATTCTTTCGAAAAACTTCCTGAGCGCAGGCAGATGTCCTTCTCGCTCTTTGGCTTTAACAATCATATCGTCAACGTAGACCTCTACCTCTTTATGAATCATGTCGTGTAGCAATGCCGTGGCGGCCCGCTGGTAAGTAGATCCGGCGTTCTTTAGTCCGAAGGGCATGACTCGATAACAATATGTCCCCCACTAAGTGATGAACGTAGTTTTTTCCCGATCCTCTGGAGCCATAAGGATTTGATTGTACCCCGAAAAACCATCCATGAAAGGGAGTAGGGCATGACCGGCAGTATTATCAACTAACACATCAATGTGTGGTAGCGGGAAGTCATCTTTTGGGCTAGCTTTGTTGAGATCCCTGAAATCGACACAGACCCTTATTTTACCATCCTTCTTTGGTACTGGGACGATGTTTGCAACACAATGAGCGACTTCTGTCACCATTAAAAACACAGCATTAATCTGTTTAGTTACTTCTTCCTTTATCTTAAGCACCCAGTCGGGTCTCATGCGCCTTAGTTTATGTTTTACTGGTTTTGCATCGGGGAAGGGAATCCGGTGCTCCACAATCTCATGATCGAGTCCGGGCATATCTGCGTGTGACCATGCAAACACATCGTCGAACTCTTTGAGCAAATCTATGAGGGCCTTACTTTCTTTGGCGGATAGCGCGGAACCGATCTGGGTCATCCGGGGACTCCTTTCATCTCTCAAATTTATTAAAACGATTTCTTCTTTTACAGGCTGAGCATGCCTTTCATCTTCCTTGTCGATTAGGGATCGAATTTCTTTGGGGATGTCCCCATCGAAATCAATCTCTTCATTACCAGTCGGCGCAATTTATTTCAAAGTCAGGTAAGGGAATCAGATTCATTTATTTCATGATCAGCGGAGGCCTTGGGGCACCATACACACGGGTAGATTCGAATTCAAAATAGAGACTTCCGAGAGTTTGGGCGAGAGGCACCAACTCAGGGCCCCAGACGGACTTCGGAAGAGTCGAAAAGGCGCTTGAAGACTCGATAGACTTAACAAACTCGGTCGAGACTCGAGACTCCGATCCATAGTAAGTTGCACTCTGGCGTGAAGATCCGGTTCTTGTACTCTTGTTAGCATCCATGATAAACAAAGTCGGATCCTCGAGGGTATCTTGTTCCATCATCAGACGCTTCCGCGGCTGTACCCATTGATTCGTCTTCCCTAAACAAAGTTGCGAGACTACCCATGGCAAAAACCTCAATCCGGTCAGGGGAGCTCTTTACGCTTTTCCACAACCTCGACTTCTTCATCACTATGCGGCCGGACATGCGTTGGCGAATATCTCAAACCCTGGCGAGGAAGGTATTGGTTTCCTCGTCCCAAAACGGTTCCGGCTGTCCCTGATAAATCTGCTTTGCTTCTTCTTTGACAAAGTAGTCCTCTAGCATGTTCCCCCTTTTCACTTTGCTGCTATTTGAGGGTGAGTAACCAAAGCCTGTTGTACGCATCAGAGTGCCCTGGGCTTCAAACTTCGCAGGGCCTTGGAGGTTCTTTTCCAGTCCCAATCCTGGCATGTAGGACATCTTCTTCATAATCTTGATGGCAACACTGCTAATAACAAAGTCATCATCGATCCTAACTGAATAGACAGACTTGGAGGTATCCAGAGAGAAGCCTCCCAAGGCGATATCTTCCTCTCCATGTTGAATTTCCAATAGTGGGGCATTGTCTTCAATAGGGGCATGGATCCCCGAGTCTCCATGGATGGTGAGCATCCCCGTTTCGAGTCCCAATCGAATTTTCTGGTGGAGTGTGGAAGGTACGGCCATGATGTCGGGCCGGTGCAGCCAGGGCCTACCTAGAAGCAGGTTGAAGGAGGCGGGGATATTCACCACGTGGAATTCTATGTCCGTCTGATATGGTTCGAAGGTCATAGGAATCATGAGAGTCCCAACCACATCCCTCCGAGTGTTGTCATATGCTCGGACCTTGACTTCTGATTGGGAGAAGTTCTTATTCTTGTATCCCAAACAGTAAGCAACACGGAGTGGACAGACATTAATTGCTGATCCATTGTCGACCAAGATTGCTGGAACCGACTTGGCATGGCACTTCAAGGTGATATGCAGCGGACGATTGTGATCAGTTCCTTTGGCAAGTAAGTCTCGATCAGTAAAGGTGATAGCATGCTTGACAGGTATGGTTTTGATCAGCGCCACAAGCTCATCGGGGGTTATGGCGGAAGGAACCTTTAGCTGAGAGAGTGCTTGGATGAGACCTTCACGATGGCGTGTGGAATGAACCGGACATCCCAGGCAGACATCTTGGCATGGGTTTGTTCGAGTTGACCGCTTGATCATTCCCTCGGGGTTCTTTTAGTCGAGAGGGCTCCTTGGGTGGGTCAAAGAGGTGGGAAGTGCTCTTAACCGGGGTGGTGAAGGGATCAGAGGGCTTTGTGGCCGCAGGGTTGGAAGATTCTCCAACCTGAAGATTTGGAGGTTGGTAAACACGACCGCTTCTGGTTAGATGGTCAATCTGTCGGTACTTTGATTCTTCGTTCCATAAGTCGGCCAGGGCTTTACGCTTGTTTCCAATAGTCGTATCCTGCAGATTGGCAGCTAAATCGGCGATGACTAGGTCATCCCACAGATCTTCGGGTGTCCATTTTTCGGCCTCCATTACTGTCTTGTTGACAATCCATTCTTCGTTTCCCACTTTTATGCTAACCACTTCAGTGTTAGCCCACAAATTCGTTTCAACCCCGGGCTCATTCTCCCATAGGTTTATCATGGCGACATCGGCATCTTTCGGAAAAGTAACGGATGATTCGGATTCAGCCCCATCTACAAGGTAGTCCATTGGGTCGAACCCATTGCTAGCAACTTCTTCTTCAGACCCAAGAAAGTTCGGGTACGAGGTGAGGTTCACATTGCTATAGAGGTTGTTGATGACAAAATCATTGAAATGAGAGAGGAGTCGAGGCGGAGCGGAGGCGAGCTCCGGCCAATTGTACGTCATCATCTCGGGTGGATACCCAGGTGGTATTCTTCACCCGAATAGTCTTTGGCAAGGTGAAGGTATCAAAGGGTCATTCAGGCCAAGAGTGGTATTCTTCACGGGGTTGGGTCCCATTCGAGGCATATCTGGAAAACACAGTATTCTTCCCTTGATTTTCAAACAATTGCACTAAAGAGAATCCATCAAGAGGATGCTGGATGTTTTGCCAATCAACCTCCCATCCGGCCTCGAATAAGGGTTCGTCATTTCCTTGAAAATTGGCAGCTTCAATTCTTCCCTATCAGCAATTAGTTCTCCCCATGTATCTTCCCATTCCCATATGGAGGCGGAAGGCGGTTCCTCAGAATTTCACTGATGAGCATTGGTTCGATGCTCGGGGATAATGAAGCGGGAGTAGGGCCAAACTACAGGATGTTTTGAACCTCGGCTAGGGTGATTTGGTTGATCTGGAAAGGGACCTTTATGCTGTGGTAGGGGGTTTGAAATGGTGTTCGGTTTATCGGTAGGTGGAGTGTCGATAACCTTGTTATCGATGAGATTTTAGATTTCATGACGGAGGCGGATGCAGTTGTCGGTGGTATGGCCGGGCATTTGGTGGAAGTCACGGTAGACGTTTTGGTTGAGGTTTGGTGGAATGGTTTGTGGTGGCGGAAGAGGTTTCAGCACCCCGATGTCTGTGAGTTTCTTAAGGAGAGTGGATCTTGAAGTGCTGAATTGGGTGAAGGTTCGGTTCTGGATTTTTGGTTTTTCAGCAATTTGGTTGACTTCTACAGGTTTAGTGGATGATGTTCCTGCTTGGTTGGTATTTCCGAAGAGAATGTTGCTGTTTCCCGAGTATGTCCTCTTGGGTTTCGACCCAGATCCTGACTCCTTTTTCTCCAAAGTCCCATCTCGCAGAGCCTCCTCTATACCAATCCAGAATCATAAAAAGTTTCAAAATTTGGGGCAGACTGAGAAAGAACCATGTATGGTGCAAAAGAGCTTGGCAAGTTCTTGGTTATTATCCGTATTTGTTCTTTTAGGTCAGGCTTATTCTGCATCTGGGCTGCCTTTGCCCTCCAACGCTTCACAAAATCAGCAAAGCTTTCCTTCTCACTCATCTTAGTGCTTTTCAGCTCCCTCGTGGTCATTTTCAGGTCAACATTGAAGTCATACTAAGCCACGAAAGCTGTCCCGATGTCTTCCCAAGTCCTTTTCTTGGACGGTTCGAGAGAGAGGAACCATTGCAGGGCTGGACCGGACAAGGATTCATGGAAGAGTTGGGCCATAGCTTCTCATTCGATGCCACGCATAGTGAGGGATCCGACATATCCTTGAAGGTGGGCTCTCGGGTCGCCGGTTCCATCGAATTTTGCAAAGTCCACTCCTTTGAACTTTTCTGGCAGCTTGGCATTCGGAAAGAGGCATAGTTTCCTCATGTCGATTTCTCCTTTTCCCAGTCGTTTAGTTTCTGGACAGATTCCTCCAATTTACCAATCTTATCCATGATAACGGCCAGGTGGGTCAACTGCTAGTATCTCCACTTTAGGTGGTTGCTCGGATTGCAGGGAAGCTTTGATCGGAGCTTGTCAGTGATTTTCTGCATGCTTTCCATTATCATATTCATGTCATGTTTCATGGAGGCTACGGCTTTGAGTTGTGCGTCAACACCGGTGGATTGTTTAAACTGGATATCCATGTTAGCCATGTTATGCCTAAGTTCCTCCATTCCGTCTCCTTGGTCAGACATGGATGAAAGATTTTCGGGCAGGATTGAGACTACGGGTTCTTCTTCCTCCTTCTCAAATAGTGGGGGTCCTTCCAGGTGTCTACGAGAACTAGTCTTTGGGACAGACGAGACCAATTGGAGTCTGACCTCTTTTCTTCGTAGCGATCAATGTTGGCGACAACGGCAACAAGTCAAAAGGAAGCGACTCATGACCAATCCAAATACCCGCCCTACTTCTACCCATCTCCTGGAAACGAGGCCTAAGACCTACCGTAGCTCGAATCTCCCTCAAGACGTCCGTTCAGAAGATTTCCGATAGCCCGGGTAGGTGCCGTCGGGCAGGTTAAATTCGACGTGCTTAAGGCCAATCTCCTTATCGTGACCATCAGAGACAGAGCAATGTGACTACCGGGAATCCAGATCTGAGGCGTGTAAGGCTAGACCCAAACCAAGGGGGGAGCCGTTCGGACACGGCAAACACGGAGGTATCACAAACTCCATGGATTTAAGGTCTCTGTGCTATCCTAATGAACCTACCGTGGTTCAAATCTCACTTAAGATGTCGTACTCAGAAGATTTCCGATAGCCCGGGTAGGTGCCGTCGGGCAGGTTAAATTCGAACGGGTCGGAACCGGAGCCAATCTCCTTATCGTGACCATCAGAGACAGAGCAATGTGGCTACCGCGGAATCCGGATACGGACATGCTTAAGGCTAGACCCAAACCAAGGGAACCGTTCGGGCACGGCAAACACCGGAGGTATCACAAACTCCATGGACTTAAGGTCTCCTAGACCGACCGGAAGGCCCTAAAGAATTCTAAGGGAACCTATTCCTCTAGCCCACAAGATGCAATGATGTGTGAATGATGCGTGTGTACAGGAATAAAAGCACGTAAGCAGAATATAACACATAAGTCCTAGCCATGGGTTCCTGTCCTAGTTGGGAAGGTTCTATGGCTATGTACAAGTGCAAAGGCTGATTTTGGTCTCAAAAGGGTTCCTCGGACTAGAGCCAAGATGTACTACCCCGTGTCGAGTGTATTGCAAGACAACGGTCGAACAGCACGATGGCTCATCATAGTCGAGGGTTGCTAGGCATCCTGGGAGAGCTTGTCACCGGTAAACCGGGCAAGATAGCCGAAACACGCGTAGCGAGGCTTGTGCGGTGCAAAGTGTACAGGATAAAAGAGCTTGATCTTCCGAAAAATATTTGAAAGTCCCCCTCTTTAAAAAAAAACACCTTTCAAGTTTGGCCCTCCTACTTATCCAATACTTTTGTACATTTATTTTTAAAAAAAGTATTGAATAAAAGTCATATCCCCAGCAGAGTCGCCACTGTGGGCTCCTTTCGAGCGCTTAGCTCAGAAGAAGTCGCCACCGGAGTTTTGAGATGGGTCACCCGAGAAACCGAGAGTTTGATTTGAAAAAGAAAGGCTTTTAGTCTAGCGAAAATGTTGAGATGATGGGTTCGGGAGCCACATTACGAATGAGGAATTTTCTTTAAAAAGCACCCCATTCGCCGGGTAAAACCGGTCTCTACTTGATGTTTTCAAAAGGGGGAATCTTCAATATTATTTGGAATATCAAACTCTTTAATAAAGCATGAACGAGGAAGGGACATGGAAATATATCACATTGGCGTGCGAGTGGTGCCATCTGTACAATCGTGATAAAATGATATGAATAAATGGAAGTAAATAACATTCAAGCAATGTTTGGACCTCGAGAATCTGCTCACGGCACCCTAAGATGTCGCGTGAGGCATCTCGACATGCAGTCGCGTGGCACTGCTCTATTGTCGTTGATTATTGCGAGTCTTTCAAAACATCATTTAGCTCACTGGTTTCTCTGTAGATCTTTTAAAAACTCATGAGTAGCCTCACGGCGGTTAGATCATTCCAAGAACGTCATTATCCTTCTTAAAACATAGTTTTAAAGTAGCTTTCAACGTTTTTGATCATTTGGGATGATCTTGAAAAGATTTTAGAAGAGCCAGAACATGGCTTGTAGATATGGTCTTATTTTAAGAGCTACAGAAACAGTAAACAGCAAAAACAGGTAACCACAGCGGAGGAAAACTCAGATCCAGGCAGCCTGTTCATAATAACATTAGTGTGTACTATGCCGTGCGCTAGGGGTCGGGATGCCGCGCGTCTGAGCGACAGCGCAGCGGTTTCTCAACTTCTTACCACGATTATGCGCTTTATTTTTATGAAAATGGGTTTTGAGTCGAGGATCTAACCAAAGGGATCGGTCTGGCGGCAAGGTCCCTCAGGACCAGAACGGAGTCTAGTCCCAGGAAACTAGTTTATACCTTTGGTTTCTAGCTTGATCAAGGATCGTGGATGCAAGGATGTGGATGGATTCGTCACGGATGTGGATGGAGGAGGTTAAATGAGACAAAGGGAGTATGGGTGTGAGTGAAGGTTAGGTATTTTGGGTGATGGGGTCTTGAAGTTAATGAGTGATCAACTTCAATGATGAGAAGGGAGTGAGTGAAAGCTCTTAAAGAATGTCTTTTAGAATGACATCCTTTAAGACTTGGAAATGGAAGTGGTAATGGAAAGTGGGTTTGAGAACTTAGAGAGAAAGTAGAGTGAGAGAGCCAAGAGAAAGGCAAGAGAAGGACTCAAAAGAAGGACTAAGAGGGACCTCTTTCCCTTGAGTGGAGGAGTTAATTTATAGGCAAAGGGCCAAGGATTTTGAATTGAAATGGTGGAGGTATTTTAGGCGGGCGAAGTGCATTTTAATTTGAGCAGTCATCGGTATGGCTCAAGCTGGCGTGGCGGCGGCTTTACGAGCGGTCGGCTTTTGCTCAAGGTGCCGTGCGGTTCAAGTGTGCCGCGCACGGCTACCCTTGAATTTCAGGGTGCCGTGCGCTCCAATCCAGCCTCGCACGGTTCCTCTTCCTTCGGTTCAGGGCTCTTTTGGGCCTTTGTTGGGCTTTTATCTGGGCTATTCAGGTATTTGGTTCTCTTTGGGTTTAGGGAGATCCTTTTTCAAGCTCACGAAGGTATCGTTTTCTCTATTTCATCATCGGGGTGGACAAAGGCTTTCCGAGGTCCGGATTGGGGTGTCTACATTGTCCCAATCGAACTACGCTGGTCTGATCCCTACAACGGGGTACGTAGGCAGCTCCAAGAGCGCGACCACCTTTATTGCATTCTTGCATTTAACTTAAAGACTTTGGAGTGATGGATAATCTTTAACGTCACTTATACCAGCAATGGTACCTAAGTTCCGTTAAAGAGGGACTACTGTAGACACCTCAATCTGGACCCCTGAATAATATTTAAGTTTCCCCGTTGATGAAATAAGGAAAAATATACCTTCGAGGCTTGGATTGTTGCTCCTTTGCTACTCCTTCTCTAACCTCAAGAAAACCCCTTTTCAACAATGTAGGGTGGCCCTCAGTTCAATTGCAAAAGAGAAAGATACGTTTGCTTTGTCAAAAACAACTTTTTCCATGACACACTGAGGGTAAAATGGGTACATATTTTAATGTATAAAATGGCTTTGAGTGAAACCAATTGGGTTAAAAAGAGGACTCGACGAGCTTTCCAACGCTTCGAACCGCGTCCAAATCCGAGTTCGGGAGTGTCCGGGGCGCCCTCGCGAAGTTCAGTGTGCTGTGCTGATTCACATAGCGCGCGGCACTTCAAAAGGGCGTACTGCACCTTAGAAAATTCAAAAAATCACTCTCTCGCACGGGACTCCACTACGTCGCACGGCACCTTGAGAAAAAGTTACGGCGATCGCGAAGGCTGTCCACGCTGCGGGAGGAGCGTCTGTGCCAGAAAATGAGTTTTATTCGGCCCAGAAGTCACCTCCCCTCCTTTAGTGATCATCCTTGGCTCTCTTGCCTATAAATACACCCCCTCTCTAGTTGAGAAGTACCCCTTCAACTCAAAGTAAAGTTACTATGCCATTTTTTTGGCTCTCACTCTCTCTCTCTAAAAATACTTCCTTTTGATTCTCTCTCTCGACAACTTCTTACACCCACCACCACTATACACATCTCTCTCTATCTACACCCATTTGCTCTCAAGTCTCTCAAGTTCAATCCAAATTAACTTCCATTCCTCCACCTTCAAGCCCATCCAAACTTCGATCAAAAGGTATAAATCTATTTTCTTGGGCTAAACTACATTTAGCCTTGAGGGGAGCCGATCGAGGCCCTTCTCGGTCTTTCTATACCGAACTTGGGTCTCAAACGAGCTTTACATTCAAAGTCTTTCTTTTCTTTTCTTTTTATTTTCTTTTTTGCTTTTTCTTTTCATATTTCGACTAATATTGCTTAAAGATCGTGCGGGTACATTCTAGATTTAAGTTTCATGTTAAAAGTCCTTTTTTTTTTACTTCATGAGATCTTTCAATATTCCAAAAAGCTTTTAACATTATTTTACATGATAAGATGAACAAATGGGTCTCATAAATCATTTTTCAAAGATTCAGAAAATATAACAAACTATTTTGCGGACCTATGGTTTGTTTTATCATGTAAAAGCAAACTGATTCTGGAATGTGTAGACAGGTACGCCGCACGGTACTTTTAGTATGCAGTGCGGCAATTTGATTTATCGCGCGGCACTTCATGTGATATTGGCAGTCTGCTGTAATGTTGTTACTTCACTTTTTGTATATTGCTCATCTATTTCATACTGTACAGCTTGCACCACGAGCACGCCGTTGTGTTGTATTATCTCCCATGTCCCTTTCCCGTACATGTTTTCAAGTTAAGTCTTTCAAATGATGTTAAATCCCCCATTTAAAATGCTTAGTAGAGACCGATTTTACCGGGCGAGCGGGGTGCTTTTTCAACAAAACCTTTCCCGTTCGTAACGTGGCTCCCGGATCCAAAGTCTCAACGTTTTCGCTAGACCAAAAGCCTTTCTTTTTCAAATCAAGCTCTCGGTTTCTCGGATCATGCATCTCAAAAATCCGGGTGGCGACTCTTCGAGTTAGCGCTTTCGGGCGCGGGAGCCCACAGAACCCTTTGAGCTTTATGAACCTCTCAACCCTAGATGAACCTTTTGAATCTTTTAGTTTTTAACCATTGGTCGATAAATGTTAGGGAAATCTTTATCCATTTGACAATAAATTTTCCACCAATGATATTTTATTAGATTTGTTAAGGTACACTTATATAGTTATATATATAGACTTAAATACACATGTTTAAAGGTACATATATATAGGCTTCCAAAGACAAATGTCTTACAGTGGTAGGACCATCTATGAATGGAACATAGATGGTATGACTGAGTATCAAATTTTTGGAGTTGTACATCAAATGATGATGTATAGCACAATCTGTTCCCAAAATGAAAATAGTGGTAGAGTTATTGCTACCTGGATCACTGCCGGATTTACCGGAATGATCAAAGGATGGTGGGACAATATTCTTAGTGCTACCCAAAGGGCAGAAATTTTGACTGCCATTAAAATTGAGAATAATGAGCAGAAGGATGATGCGGTGTACACTCTTGTACAAGCAATAATCCTCCACTTCATTGGTCACTGGGATAACCAACGAGAGCGAAGTAGAGAATTACTTCAGAACCTGAAATGTCCTACGTTAACTCATTTTCGTTGGTACAAGGATGTTTTCCTTGCTATGGTTATGCAAAGAACTGATGCTAATAGTGAGCATTGGAAATCCAAATTTGTGGATGGTCTTCCCCATTTCTTTGCAGAAAAAATTAGGAAAAAATTACGAGATCAAAATAATGGTACTACCATTATTTATGATAATTACACTTATGGACAACTGGTATCCATTATTATCCAGGAAGAATTAACTTTATGTAATGACATAAAGTTACGTAACCAGTTAAAAAAGCAAAACTTAACTGGTAAACAAGAGCTGGGTCAATTTTGTGATCAATTTGGTTATGACATGACTCAATACCCAAAACTTGCTAAAAAGAATAACAAAATCAATAAAACCACTAGGAATTATTCTAAAAGAAAGCCTAGTAAAAAGAAGGAGACTGAGTCATCAGCCTCAAAAGGATCCCCTTCCAAGAAGCATAATAGGTCTAAAAAGAAATCTACTGCTAAATGCTTCAAGTGTGGAAAAATAGGTCATTATGCTAACAAGTGTAAGACCAAGAAGAAGCTTAATGAGCTTCAAATGGATGAAGGGTTAAGACAACAACTCTTCAAAATTCTTCTTGCGTCCAGTGAGGAATCTTCTGAAGAAGGACCAGAGGATCAGGTGAATGATATATCTAATCAAGAAGAAGAGGATTCTCCTTCTGAAGCAGAAGAAGAAACTCCTAGTAATTGTCACTGTAATAACCTTGAATGCTCAACTTCCGATAATTATTGGAAGGCGATTGTTGAGATGAATGGTCTCAGCATTAATGTCCTCTCTGATAAACAACAGAGTTTATTAGATATAATAGATCAAATTGAGGATCCCCAGTTGAAAATTAAGATTATCGAGACTTGTATTTCCTCTAATAGAAAAGAGGAAGAGCAGACTAAACCTCAGGTTATTAATGAGGCTTATAGTCTGAAACTGTTTTGGACAGATTAGAACAGGTAGATATTTATAAGCCTGTCACTATTCTAGACTTAAAGGGAGAGATTAATATTTTGAAGACATAAATAAAGCTGTTGAAGTCATTCTAGAATAAGGCTACCAAGGAGATTCAAGATATGAATCAAAAGATAAATTCTTTGGAAAAGAAAGGTAGCATTGAATTAGAAGATAAGGATTCTAAATATCTGAATCTTATCAATAACATAGTTTACCAGAAATGGCATGTTAAGGTAAACTTAGTAATTCACAAGGAATATACTATTAGCAATATTATTGCTTTGGTAGATAGTGGTGCGGATATGAATTGTATCCAAGAGGGTATTGTTCCTACTCAATATTTTGAAAAGACTACTCAAAGTCTTACTAATGCTAGTGGATCTAAAATGATGATTAAATATAAATTGAATAATGTTTACATTTGTAATAAAGGAATCTGTTTGGAGACGACATTTCTTTGCATTAAGAATCTCCAACAAGAGTTGATTCTAGGAGCCCCTTTTTTAGCTATGCTAATGCCAATGTAAACCAGTACTGTTGGGATAATTGCCCATATTGATGGCCATGAAATATTCTTTGAATTTGTTTCTCCTCCTGTTTACAGAGAAATAAATGATCTTATGAGAAAGATATCCCATAAAGATAAGCAAATAAACTTTCTTCACTTTCTTCAAAAAGAAATTAGAATTATGGGAATTGAAGAGACTCTTCAAAAGCATAATACGAAAGAGAAAATTTCTCGAATTCAGGAAGATTTCAATGAAGAAATCTGTAGTAATATCCCAAATGCTTTTTGGGATAGAAAGAAATATATGGATCACGAGCCAGCAGACGATGCCGAGGTGGCGCAGATGGCCAAGGCTTACTTGCTATACCTGTTCAGGGCTTCTCTGTTCCCGCTCAGGCGATCTCGGGTTCACTTGAGCTACTTAGCGGGCCTGGTGGATCTGAGACAGGCCGGACGGTTCAACTGGGGCGATGCTGCTCTGTGCATGCTCTACTGCTTCCTTGGAGCTGCCTCGCGCGGAGTGGGAGACACCATAGGCGGCTACTGGAGGGTGATTGAGGTATGCTTCAACATTATTGCTTTGAATTGCTTTGATAGATTGATCGACTGGTTTGTTGAATTGAATTTGGATTGATTTGAATTGAGTTGATCTTCATGATTTGCAGCTTTGGGCTTATGAAGTCTTGGGTATGTTCCCGCCCGAGAACACCTGTACGAATCCGAACCTACTTCCACGTGCACTTGCATAGAGTACAGAGTACCGGAGGGCGAAGGAGCGACGAGGACAGGTGATGACTTTTCGGCGCTGGCTGGATAATATCACTGGGATCATGGTACAAACATCGACCTTTTCTTTCTTTCCATGCCTTGTGCTTTCCTTTACGAAATTTGATTATCAATGTACAACAAGCCCGAATCTGAGGTTCATTGGGACCCGATGGGCGAGGTGGAGGCGACTTCACTACGAGGGGCCAGGAGGTGACCGGTCGAGTCTTCTGAGTGTCCTACTGGGTTGCGATGGTACAGGGGATCGGGTGGCGGCCAGTCACTCGGTTCTCTAGAGTTTATCATGCGGGAGGCCATTCCCTCACGCAGGTGCGCGTGATTGAGACCTACACGGGTGGCAGGCAGCTCACGGTGCGGTTTCTTGACTTGGGAGAAATACTGCGGCGCTCGTTGGACTATCGACTTACTGGACGAGATACTTGGCCACCGGCTTGGAGTGTAGAGCCGGCTGGAGAGGCGAATGTGGAGGTGAGGCCGAGAGGGCGGGGGTGAGGCGGTGGTGAGGTTGGAGAGCGAGGCCGGAGGCGGGGCGCGCGGTCGTTCTTCCTTGCGGTAGAAGGCGGCTGCTTTGAGCCTCACGCTAGCGGGAAGGTGCTAGCTCCTTGGCGAGGGTGAGAAGCGACTCCGCGGGTTCTGAGGCAGTGGCGTCTATCCCAACTAATTTTGTGCCCGCGTTAGGCCCGGGTGATAGGGGTGAGGACCCTTACGGAGCCACGAGGCGATGTTGGATATTCGCGCCTCCGCATCTGCCGATGCGACTACCTGCTTAGGTATGAACACGACCTTGTTTCTTTCCATGATTCAAATGCTTTTGCTCATGCATCCATTGTTCTAATCTTTGAATTATCATGCAGGTGCCGCGAGAATGGGCGGAGCAGGCTATCATGCTGATGGTGGGGATGTGGCAGTTGCTGAAGGACTGCGCCAAATGTAGGACCCTTCAGACTAGACTTGTTCCCGAGCCTGCTTTACCTGTCGCTTCATAGGTACAAAAATGCATGCATATACCTTTTATTGGATTTAAAGTATACATGGAATGAATGAATGTTTTTGATATGCAGGTGCAGCCACGACGCTCGGCCAGGGCACAACCACGGGGCACCATGAGCGCCACCTTACGCCACGGCCACGGGCGGGGTACCGGAGCGTCCGCAGTCGCTTACTGGGTGGCAGTTCGAGGTGGTTCCTAGGGCAGCGCCCCGGCGGAGGCCCGCTCCTGAGGAGTCAAAGGAGAATACAGAGGAGTCACTCGAGTCACGAGCTTTAGGGTCCACGGACTCGAGTACTGCCTCAGGCCCTTCTGACGACGACGACGACGACGACGGGGATGACGCTGAGAGCTCTGAGTCCGAGGGACACCAGCAAAAGAGTATCCGCCTGGGCTGAGCTTTAGGTTTTTGCTTTGTTAGTCATTTCTTTCGCAAGGGCCTGCGTGCCAACACAGTTGTAGCTTCCAGGCCCGCGTGCCTTTTGTTTGGGCCTGCGTGGCCCGGTAGACAGGATTGGGCGTGTGTTTGCCCCAGCTTATGTACTTCCGTCCTTACTCATTGTAAATGCTGCATTTGTTTACGAAAATTTGCACTTTTCTCAATTTGCGTTCGTTTGCACTCCTTTTAAGAATTGTATTTTATGAAATATGTTCGTCTAGCTTTGAAAAGGGGCAAAGAGCATGCGAATTTCAACCGCTACTCTTAAGACGGAATAAAATTTGACATAATCAATTCGACTCGTAGAATTTGACTTGGGATGACGAGAACGCCCATAACGTGGAATTTGCGATTATTAAGAAATGACTATACTTGACCGGGATTAGACACGACAATGGGACACGAGGTATTTCACCACAATATATGCTTTTAACGCCACCATGCATGATGAAATAGAGGCGTTCGAGGGAAAAAATTGATTCCATAAGCTTTGCTGCGCGTTTGACCGTTTCCCACAGTCATCAATACACATTAGGACTCGTATGCACCATTGGACTCGAACAAATGCTCTTGACACGGATTTTGCCACGTTGACGGGAAGGAATTTTTGAGATTTTGGAATTTTTTGAGGAATATACATGAACACTTGGACAAACAGATAACTGGACGCACTGTATTCCCTTAAACAGGTTGAAATTTGTTAAACTGGATGAACAGAGCTTGGAATGCCATCTTGGGACCAAAAGCCAGGGAAGAAAACTTGCTGTCAAAACTGCAGAACTCTCGAGCGCTCGAGAGTGTTGTCGAGCGCTTGGGAATTCACTCCCGAGCGCTCGGGACTGCTGTGATCTGCAGAATTGTTCCTTTCCAAGATGATTTCCCAGCTCTCTTGTGTCCTTTTACTCTGCATGCACACTTCCCAGGCGTCTTGTAACTCCCCTTAAGCTGCTTTCCAAGGGTCAGTGGCTTCCCAAAGCAAGACTAGTGTATTTCCCATGTTTTCTCAAGTTTCCAAAGTTTGAAATCTTGAAAATGCAAGCAAGTGGTCTTGAAAAAGACAAGTTTGTTGAGTCCCAAGGCTGGTGAGTGAAGGATTGCCCCCCTCCAGCCTTCTATAAGTACTGAGCCCAACCTTGGCAAACCTATTCATACTTCAAACCATCATCCTTTTTTCCAAAACTTCATTTCTCATGGCTTTGTTGAATCAAGCTTTGCTTCGGCCTTGGTTGGACAGTCTTGAAGGCATTGATTGGCTGAATTTCCGAGGGCATCGCCTTCATGCCTTGAAGTATCTCCGCGAGATCACAATCCGCCCTGTCTTGCTACACGCAGCTGCACGCTTTTGGGATCCCGAAGTGCATGTCTTTCGCTTTGGTTCTCAAGAGTTATGTCCCACCGTCGAGGAATTCCATGCCTACCTGGGGAGCCATGACTCCACCGAGCCAATTGTTCCAATGCTTAGGGAGAGCATGAAGAATATCCAAAAAACCAAGCTGGGGGTCAGCGGGAACGTTGCTGAGTTCTTGACCCGGGGCAATGCCATCAATATCGTGCAGTTGTACGAGAGATTCAGCCCACCAGGAGACTTAACGAATTTTGAGTATCAAGGTCGTCGAATGATGGCTTGTTGCATCTGCCTCTTGGCGGCCTTCTTACTGGTTCCCTCTGTCGGTTAGCCCAGTTCTCTATTGGTTGGAGTCGCTGGTCAGATTGAGGCTCGCAAAGACGTTGCGCCTTTGGTCCTTGCAGAAACCTTGATGGGGTTGGATGCTGTTCGTGCTTGACGCACGAGGGTTTTTGGTGGTAGCCCGCTGTTGCTGCAGGTTAGGAACCTCACTCAGCTCTCCTTTTTCTATTTCTCACATTCATTTTACCTCGACACTTGGCTTAGGCTTTATCACGGCTTCTTACTTGTTTTCTCTCTCTTTGGATAGATGTGACTTTGTGACAAGCTAAGCGTCTTGACTCCTCAGGCCAATGGCGGTGGTATGCGGGCTAGCCGGATGGGCGATCCTTTCGAAGTGATGTACAGGGATGAGGATGATTGGGCTGACTTTTTTGCTTCCCTGGATGACGATGACATTGCTTGGCGATGTCATTGGCTGAGGTTTCCTGTGATGACAGTGAGTAACATGGGATCGTCGCAGGTGTTCGTGGCAGGCTTGTCTGGCTTCGCTTTCTATTCACCATTTCGTATTCTGCGCCAACTTGGACTCAGCCAGGAGGTGCCGCCCCCGGGCTCAGAAATGCTTCGTCTCCCTCCCTTCACCATTCCGGGCCTTCGGAGCTATGTTCGAACATGGGAGGCTTGTAGGACTAAGCCAAGTGATCCTCTTTACTCCATTGCTCTGACCGGCAGGTTCCGGAAGTGGCTGAGGAGAGATGTGGAAGCAAGGAGGGGTTAAAAGCTTACTTTGCCGTTTTTTGGAATAAAAAGTAATTTAGTTGTGTGTTTTCCTTTTTCATGCTCAGCCTGTAATAAAGAAATCATCTGAATAAAATCGACTGATTAAGGGTTTCCCCCTTTCGGTTCATTAATTGCATGCGCCTTGAAAGAAAGTACCTTGATTTGTCAATTTGGATTTGATTTTTGAGATTTAGGACCGAACCTCAGAGTGAGATTGCCTACGTATCCCTTAAGAAAGGGAATCAGGCCCATACGTAGTTCGGGCTAGGGTTCGCTCAGGTATTAACGCTCTCCTTTTTGTGCTCTAAATTTTTGCCTAGAACCGCCCTTTCGGGTTTTCGGCCTAGCGAGCTCTTTTTGACTCTTTGCCTTAACTTTTGCCTAGACCGCCCTTGCGGGTTTTCGACCTAGCAGGCTTGCTCTAATTTTTTCCTGGGACCGCCCGCTCTGGCAGTTTTCGACCCGCGAGCTCTCTCAGGGGTAATACCGTTTGAGTTGGTCCAAATTGACAAGGTTTGAGAATTCGTTGCCGTCAAGATCGATGATTGAGGCTACTCCTCCAGAAAGGATAGTCTTGATGATGTACGGCCCCGCCCACTTTGGTCGGAACTTCCCTCGTAGGTCAAAAATTGGTGCACGGATTTCCTTGACTACCATGTCCCCCTCTTGCAGGTCCCTCGACTTCACCTTCTTGTTAAATGCTCGGGCGATTCTCCGTTGGTAACCCTGAATGTGGTACAATGCTCGCAGCCTCCTTTCGTCGAACAGCATGAGCTCTTCGAACCTTCCACTGATCCAATCGGCATCATCTATTCCTTGTTCCACCATGATTTTGAGTGATGGAACTTCTAGCTCGATGGCGAGAACGGCTTCCATACCGTACACCAAAGAATAGGGTGTTGCCCCCGTCGGTGTGCGGATAGATGTCCGGTATCCCCATAAAGCTAGTGGTAGCTGTTCATGCCAATCCCTAGCTGATTCGATAGTCCTTTCGAGAATGCCTTTGATAGTCTTATTGGCCGCTTCAACTGCCCCATTCGTTTGCGACCGATAAGTGGTTGAGTGATGCACTTGAATCTTAAATTCGTCGAAAAGCTCCAAAACCTTTCCCTTGAAGTGAACACCATTGTCAGATACAAAGGCCTGAGGAACTCCATACCGATAAATAATGTTCTGCCTGATAAAGTGAGCTACTTGAATTGCCGTCAGAGTCTTGTACGAGGCTGCCTCAACCCACTTAGTGAAATAATCGACCGCTACCAAAATGAACCTGTGCCCGTTGGAAACTGCGGGTGTGATCCTTCCGATGACGTCAATGCCCCAGGCGGAGAATGGCCATGGTGTTGCCATTAAGTGTAACTCCGAAGGCGGGACGTGGATAAGATTAGCATGAGTCTGGCACCTATGACATCGGTGCACATACTCGATGCAATCTGTCTCCATGGTTGACCAATAGTAGCCTAGTCTCAAAACTTTCTTCGTTAGCATCATTCCATTCATGTGGGGCCCACAAACACCTTCATGAACTTCTTCCATCACTGCTCTTGTGTCGTCACCGTGAATACACAGCTTGTGGACTCCGCAAGGAGATCGCCGGTACAATTGTCCACCGCAGATAATGTATTGAGATGCCAATCGTTGCAAAGCGATCCGATCCTTCTTAGTTGAATCTGCAGGGAACTCTCCTTTCTCGACGAAATTCCAAATATCGTGAAACCAAGGGAGTCCATCATCTGGCTCGTCGATGTTCATGACGTAGTCGTACACGTGCTTGCCTCCTTGCTCAATCATGACAGGCCTTAGCTTTACCCCGATCGGAAGTTCCAGCATAGATGCCAAGGTAGCGAGCGCGTTGGCGAAGCGATTCTTCATCCTCGGAACATGCGTGAAGGTCACTTTTTGAAAATTCGGAATAAGCTCGTCGAGCTGCTGATGATACGGCTTCATCTTCTCGTCTCTGACCTTCCATTCCCTGTTTGCTTGTGACACAACCAAGTTGGAATCCCCCACGACTTCTAGCATCTTGACTCCAATTTCCAATGCGACTTCCATTCCCACAATACACGCTTTTCTGCCTCATTATTCGTGACTTCAAAGTTCAACTTGAAAGCCAGGGAATGTGCGACCCCTCGAGCGAGACCAGCAGAGTATGCCAATCCTGAAGCCCTTCTGGTTAGCGCCGTCGAAGTACAACGTCCATGTCTCATCGACTGCAGCCATTACATCTTCATCGGAAAATTGAAACTCGTGTGTTCTGGCCCCTCGATCAGGCGTCTGCCAAAAACTGCGCTCACGCCTCCCTTTCACCGACTTGCGGGTGACGTACTTGATTTTGAACTCGGCCAATAAGAGCAACCAGCGTGCTAGCTTACCGGTAAGTGCGCTGGCTTCTCAAATAGGTATTTGAGGGGGTCCATCCGAGAATATCACCGAATAAGACAGCATGTAGTGTCTCAATTTCTTTGTGGCCCAAACGAGCGCCCAACATGTCTTCTCCAATGAAGTGTATCGCTCTTCGCTCCCCACCATCTTCTTGCTCAGGTAGTAGATCGCTCTTTCAACCCCATCATCTCCTTCTTGTGCTAGCATGCAACCCATTGACGAGCGCGTGACGGACAAGTACAGGATCAAAGGTTTTCCCGGAATGGGTGGCATCAAGATCGGCGGATTCTGCAGGTAAGTTCTCACTGCTTCGAAAGCCTTTTGGCATTTGTCATTCCATTCAAACTTCACGTCCTTCTTGAGCAGACGAAACAACGGCTCACAGGTCAAAGTCAACTTGGCGATGAATCCGACTGATAAACTGAATCTTTCCCAAGAAACACCGGACTTCCTTCTCGGACTGAGGCGGCTTCATCTCAAGAATGGCTTTAATCTTAGAAGGATCCACCTCGATTCCTCTAGTCGTGATCATGAATCCAAGCATCTTTCCAACCGTGACCCCGAACATGCACTTCTGCGGATTGAGTCGCATCCTGTACTTTCGAATCCTCTCGAAGAACTTTCTCAAAGCCGGGAGATGGTCTTCCATTTTCTTTCCTTTCACTATCATGTCATCAACGTAAACCTCGACCTCCTTGTGAATCATGTCGTGCAATAGTGTGGTAGCACCCCTCTGATACGTAGGACCGGCATTCTTCAATCCAAATGGCATGACCCGATAGCAATATGTCCCCCACTCGGTGATGAATGTGGTCTTTTCCCTGTCTTCCGGAGCTAGGAGAATCTGATTGTACCCAGAAAGCCATCCATGAAGGAAAGTAGGGCGTGCCCTGCATGTTATCCACGAGTGCGTCTATATGTGGCAATGGAAAATCGTCCTTACGGCTCGCTTTGTTCAGTATCTGAAATCGACACACACTCTGATTTTTTCGTCCTTTTTGGGGACAGGAATGATGTTGGCCACCCAAGTGGGGTACTCCGTTACGATTAGAAAACCAGCATCAATTTATTTTGTGAGCTCTTCTTTTATCTTTAATACCCAATCGGGCCGCATTTTCCTTAATTTTTGCTTAACGGGTTTCGCGTCAAGGTAGAGAGGGATTCTGTGCTCGACTATCTCAGGGTCGATTCCGGGCATGTCTGCGTGGGACCAAGCGAAAACTTCTTTGAATTCTTTTAGTAAATCAGTGAGCTCTTGAAGCTCAGTGGGTGACAGCCCGGAACCTACATGAACCAATCGAGGGTCATCCTCATCACCCAAGTTTATGGAGATTATTTCTTCTTTTAAAGGCTGAGCATGCCTTTCATTTTCACGATCGATGAGGGAACGGATCTCCTTGGGAATGTCCCCATCGAGATCTATTCCTTCATCGTCGGGATCCAAACAATTTATTTCAAAAATCGGCAAGTAAGCGAAAACATCGTTCATTTCATTAACCAATTCATCAGACGGGGGGAATACAGCGGTTGACTCGAATTCGAAGTAAAAGCTACGGTGTGGAGGGCCGATGGGCACAAACTCCGACTCTGTGCTAGACAACGAGTCAGTGTCGGACTCGGACTCAGACTCAGTGCAAGTGCTGTGAGTGCGAGTTACATGTGGAATAAAAGTGCAATTATCACAAACGCCTACAGCCTCCACAATGAGTTTGGAAGGGTCTTCAATTTCTTCTCCATCTCCAAGCATCAGCACAGCAGGATCTTGCATCATACCCCCTGATTCCTCGCCCTCAAACAAGAGTCGGAGACTGCCCAAACCAAAAGCTTCCAACCAGTCGAGTGCCTCAGACAGCTCTTCTACCTTTGCAACCTTTTCATCACTCTCCCCAGTATCATTGGCAAAGATTTCGAAGCCAGAATACTTCATTTTTGTCTCAAGGTCCACAAAGGGCTCAGGTTCTCCTTGGTATAGTGGCTCCTTCTCCTTCAATTTCATCTCCGTTGTACGGGCCCGGGCACGATTGCGCCATTTCTTTGCTAGATCACCCTTCTTGGCCTCATATCCCAGACCAAAACGCTCGTTACATCCAGGGAAATCAGGGAACTCAGGGACTCCTTGAGCATAAAGTCCCAAGCCCATGCCCGATAGATACTTCATCCGTTTCATAATTTCCAATGCTGCAGAGCTCACCAAGAAACCGTCCTCGGCCCGAATGGTGCACACTTTCGAGGTCATAACCGCAAAGCCTCCCATGGCAATATCTTCCTCTCCATGCATAATCTCAAGTAGTGGGGAATTGTCCTCGGAGTGCGGACGAATACCTGAGTCTCCATGGATGATAAGGGTTCCAGATTCCAATCCCAAAATGAGTTTCTGATGCAATGTTGAGGGCACACCCATAACATCCGGGCGATGTAGCCAAGGCCTTTCCAACAGGAGGTTGAAAGATGCAGGTATTTCCAGTACACAGAATTCGACGGTGGTTTGAACTTGCCAGTTGCCAATTCCAAGTTGATTGTCCCCAAAACATCACGGCGCGTATTATCATAAGCATGGATGCCCAAATTTGGCGCGAAGTCCTTGTGCTTAAGGCCCAAGCAATAAGCGGTGCGGAGTGGACATACGTTAATGGCGGAGCCATTATCAACAAAGATCGCTGGGAACCCACTTCCCCAGGCACTTCATGGTGATGTGAAAGGGTTTGTTATGGTCAGCTCCTTCAGACGGCAAATCTTTCTCAGTGAAGGATAAGGTGTGCTGGGTGAGGTTTGAGGTTATAAGGGCGATGAGAGCTTCTGGGGTGATGTCAGAGGGAACTTCGAACCTAGAAAGGGTGTTGACCAGTCTGCGGCGGTGCTCGCGGGAGGCAGCTAACACTCCCCACATAGACATGCGAGCGGGGGTTTCCTGGAGTTGTTGGATAATGGGATCAGCGGAGGCTTCGAGATCAGGTTCAGGGAGTGAGTTGAGGTCGATGGACAGTTTGGGCTAGGTAGGCGGGTTAGGTTTAGCGAAGCTTGGAGGGTTGTTTTGTGGAGCTTGTGGGACAGAGGTGTTCAGGTTTGTGGGGTTGACAGGGGTATTCTGCTGTGGCGGAGGGGCTCGGGATGAGCTACCCTGCTGGAGGTTAGTGGGTTGGTAGACTCTTCCACTTCTGGTAAGGTTGCTAACTGTTTTAGGAATGGGTTCCCACCAAGTACCTTCCCAAAAATTAGAGAAGTCAAAGTCGCAGTCGTCCGCCTTACGTTTCCCTTTGTCAAGTGCTGTCTTCTCCAACGTTTCGTTGAGAGTTTCCATTTCCAAGGCGTGCCAGATGCTGTCTTCCTCCAGAGAATTCCAGAAGTTGCTGTTGTTGTTGCTGTTATCGTTGCTAATCTGCAGAGATCCCTCATCCAACATGGCCTTATTGACAGTCAGTTCTTCACCGTCCATCCACACGTTCACCAATTCAGACTTCCCCCACAGATCTTTTGGGTCCAATACACAGATGTTGGGCTCATCGGGAATTTCGATTACAGGTTGGGGGAAGAACTCCTCAATAATATATTCCTGCGGGAGGAAAAGATAGTCCATAGCACGTTCCAGAGCATCGGTATCTCGAGTGAGGTTAACAATGGTTCTGACGTTGAGCCCTGATAACATACGGGGATTCATTAGATCCATTTCTTCCACCACTTCCTCTTCTTGAAAGAGGTACGCCAAAGATGTTTCATCCAGAGGATCAGAATCGTCCATCCAGTGCCACCCGTTGGGTTCGGGCTCCCATTCCCATTCGTCTTCCTTCTCGACAGGTTCAGGTTCCAAGAACAGGGCAAATAGGGAATACCCATCCGGGATCAGCCATCATCTCCTCCCAGTCTTGCCTCCATTCTCCTTGTTCCAATTCCTCAACTTGGCTAGGGTTAAGTGCCACGGGCCATGCTCCAGTGATAAGAGCCCTGTCTTCTATTCCCAAGAAGTCTTGTACTAGGTCTTCCCACCTTCTCTGAAAGTCCCATTCCACGGTTTCCAATGCACAGACAGCATCCTCAACTGGCAGTTCGACGGTTGGCTTGGGTTGGGTATCAGGAACGATGTAATGGCTAGGGTCAAAGGGTTGGCTTATGGAGATAAGGTTGGTGCGGGCATTGGAATGCTTTGGGAGTGGGTTTGAGACAGTGTTTGGTTTTTGTGGTCACATAGGGAGGGTTTTGTTGTCTATTAGGTCTTGGATTGCATGGCGGAGACGGAAGCAGTTCTCGGTTAGGTGGCCCACATTCTGGTGATAGGCACAGTACGCATTAGGGTTGTGGGAAGCAGGAAGTTTTTTAGGTAAGGGAGTAGGGGTAAGTGGTTTGAGGGTGCCGCTTTCGACCAATTTCTCGAGCACGACGTGGAAAGAGGTGCTGAGAATTGGGCAAAAGTGCGGGGTTGGGTACGCGGTTGACTGGTTTGGGTGGCTATCTGGTTCACCGGCTCGGCTTAGGTTGTATTTGTGGAGGTGTTGGGAAGGTTGGTGTAGTTGGCGTTGCCAAACAGCGTTGCTGTTTCAGGAGTAAACCTTCTTGGGCTTGGGAACGGGAGGCTCGGGTTTGTCAAGGATTCCCAATTGAACTGCTTCTTGACGGCTAAGCATGTGTCGAAGAATGTTTTAAAATCTGAGCATGCTTGGGTTGTAACCATGTGCCTCGCAAGAGTGGGTTGAAGGTTCCAGACAATCATCCGGATTTGGTCCTTGTTCGCTCGGTCTATCTTTCATCTGCTCTTGCCTTTGCCCTCCACCTCTTCACGAAATCGGCGAAGGCCTCTTTTGCTTCCATCTTTGTTGATTCCAGCTCACGGGTGGTCACCTCCAACTGAATGTTATAATCATATTGCGCCACAAAAGCCGCGCATATATCCTCCCAAGAACGCTTCTTTCTCTCATCCAGTGAGTTGAACCAGTGCAGAGCATGTCCCACCAAAGTCTGTGAGAACATCTGTGCCATAGCATCCTTCTCGACTCCCCACATGGAAAGTGCTCCAATGTATCCTGTCAGGTGTGCTTTTGGATCTCCTGTTCCGTCAAACTTAGCGAAGTCAATTGGCCTGAACTTATCCGGGAGCTTTGCATTAGGAAACAGGCAAAGCTTATTGATGTCAAATCTAGTTGACGCTATCTTCTCGTTTCTTGCAACAGACTCCTCTAGTTGGGTGAGCTTTGCCAATATTGCTGCCATCTCGGGGTTTTGCGGAGTTTCCAAATCAAGGACCAGCTGCTTCGGGTTTGGATTCGGATTAGGATTAGGGTTGAAGTTTAAATTGGGGATTGGGTTCGGATTTGGAATGGGATTCGGGTTAGGGATAGGAATTGGATTAAAGTTTGGGATAGGAATTGGATTAGGGTTTGGGATAAGAATTGGATTAGGGCCCGGATTTGGGTTTTGGGGTGGAAGGCGTCGTGCAACCCAAGTAATCATCATCATGAGTTGGGCGATTTGGTTATCGGTGCGTTCGCCCAGGCGTTGGATACCCTCTCTGATCTGTCCCATTTCTTCGTACAGATTTCCCGGGTTTGGGTTAGCGTTTGGATGAGGATTGGGAACGGGATTTGGATTCAGATTTGGCTCGCCTCCTTTTGGGTTTGGGTTTGGGTTGCCTCCGTTTGGGTTGACACTTGGGTTAGGGTTAAGGTTCGGATTGCCAGCATTCGGGTTTAGGTTACCTCCGTTTGGGTTTAGCGTGAGGTTCGGGTTTGGGTTTAAGCCTCCGATCAATAGATCCATTTCCACCCATAAATCTGATGCACTGACGGAGTCTGCTTGCAGTTGGAGCCGTTCCAATCTCTGTCCCAAGGGTCTGGTCCAGGAGGGTATGATGTTCTTCTTTTTCGGCCCAATTGCTCAGAACTGACAGCAAAGCAAAAACTTGTGCTCAGACACGGTTCCTGCTTGCATTTTTATGGAAATTTATGCATGATTTTAGAAATTGAGTACACCGTCGTCAGCTTCATCGACTCAACTTTTCAAAAACGATTGACTTATGGGAGGTTACCTTGATCCTTAGATTTTTGGGGCGTATCCTCTTTTAGGAACGGTCGATTCCCAAAAGATGCTAATAAGCTAAGTATTTGGCTAATCTTCCATCGATAATTTGACCATTGGTTCGGAATGACTTGAGGTGAACAATGTGATACGATAACCGAGGTGGCGTAAGCGGTACACTTGCTTTTAGCCTGGATGGTGTTGGCATCACAACGTTCTGCTCCCCTATCATTCCTTTCCTTTGGTTAAATCTCGGTTAAACACTAGTCAAGGACTTAGCAAAATTTTAGTTTCCTTTAGGTTCGGGTTCGAGGACTAATGTGATTTTTCAACACGCATTAGGGTGTGTGACTCCTCATCGGGTCTTGGCAACCTTCCGAAGACCGCGCGAGCGAGTCTCGAGAATCGAGGCTGACAGCATGATGATGATGCAAGATGCAATACAGCACTTAAGCAGATTATAGCACATAGTCCTACTCTGCAGGCTCCTGCCCTAGTTTGGAAGGTTTTATGGCTTGCTATGCACGTACGAAGGCCGGGTTTTGGCTTGAAGAGGGTTCCCCGGACTAGAGTCAAAGTATACCTCCCGTTATTGAGCGTACACCCAATAATGGTACAAACGGTAGGGATGACTCATCACGGTCGAGGGTTGCTGAGCATTCCGGGATTCCCTATCACCGGCAAGCCGGGTAGGATTGCCAAAACACAACAGCGGGGCTGTACAGGATATATATGCAAGAAATAAAGAAGTGAAATAAAGTCCTTTGAAAATCCCACAAATGTTTTCCAAGCTTGGCTCACTAATTTAATTAATGCTTAAGGTGATCAGGCCATTTTGTCAGTGTACTGATTTTTCTCAAGTATCAATTAAATCATTATCCCCAGCGGAGTCGCCACTGTGGGCTACCACAGCCCCGGGTGGTTTCGGGGCGGCCCGAAAAAGAAGCGCCACGCCGTTTTTGGATTTTTTTGAAAAATTTTGAAGAGTCGCCACCCGGATTTGTGGTTTGCCACCCGAGAAACTATTTTGTTTGAAAATGATTGATTTGAATTGAAAACCAGAGATTTGTTAAGGGTTCGGGAGCCACATTACGAGGGGGGAAGGGTTTTACGGCACCCCCTGGCCCGATTAAAAATCGATCTCTACTAGACATTTGTGGGATTTTTCAAAGGATTTCATTTCATTAAGCAGCTAGCATCTATTTACAGATATATCAGGTTGGGAAGTGCATGCATGTGCATATGTACAGTGAATAAATGAGAAATGGTGACGAAATGCAAAGATGTTAGAAGCTGGGAGACCCTGTCACTGATACACTCTCGAGCGCTCGGAAGCACTCCCGAGCGCTTGGGAGTGTTGCATATCCAACCTGCCAATCATGTTAGTCCAATAGAACACAATACTGAAATACAAACTGGAATGAACTAGGAAGTTTTGCGGGCCCCACAGAGGGTTCAGAAAACTAGGATCAGCTTAGTAAACTGAAACCAGGTCCCATTCTTCCAAACCATACACCTTTGTTTTCCCGAAAATCAGTTTTATAATTACAAGAGCTGAAAGGAGCACATGCATGGACATGCAAAGACGACAGAAAGGCCAAACAAAAAAAAAAAGAACTGTGCTTGCATGCAAACACTCCTGGGCGCTTGGAAATTATGTCGAGCGCTCGGGAGTCGTCTGCACCTCAGGGATGATTTCAACCAACTAAAACACTCAATGAAGTATGCTGGCGCACTGGATCTTATATCTTAAAGTGTGAAAAAGGATTTCTCTTCTTAGATTCAGACCAAAACTCTTTCGCACACCTTGAATATAAATCATTTACCTTATTTTTCTATGAAAACAACAGATCGTTGGTGTAACAACCCTAATTTTTACTAAATAAAAATTTCGTTGTTACTGTTTGAAAATTTTTTAATTAGGTTTTAATCATCGTTTACCCGCCGATCTTCCTGTCGTTTCTAGGATGAAGCCCTAGGATTACACTTCTCGGCTGGAAATCCTATCTAGCAACCCTAGCTAGCTTTAAAATGACGATTCGACTTAGCTATCGTTAAACCTAGCCACCGATCGTTCCTAAACCTCCGTGAATCTTATGAGCCTCGATTCACGAACCTTTTGAAACCCTTGAGTTCGATAACCCTAGATTAACCCTTTGAACCGTTTGAACCTTTTAGCCATCGACCATTGGACAATAGCGTTAGGGTTTCCTTTACCCATTGGTCAATAGGTAAACCTTGGTTAATCTTCCTAAGTACGAGATTAGATTAGTTTAGTGCTTAATTGCAAGTATTAGACTTTCTAGCATTACCTGTTGGATAATAACTGCTAGGAGATTTATTAACCATTGGATGATAACCCTTGGACCTTACCTTCACTAACCATTGGTTATTAACCGCTAGGAAAACTATTATCCATTGGATAATAGCTTTGCTTGCCAACCAAGAATAGGTGATTAAAATATTAGATTTTGCATGTGTGATATTTGATTAAAATAGGATTAGTACATTAGGTTAGTATTTTAATGGTTGTACTTTGAAAGTAGTAGAATACTATATTAGATATTGGTCCTAGGTCATATCTAGTATAGATATTGTGTGGTACATGTATATATATATATATATATATATATATATATATATATATATATATATATATATATGAGTGTACTTTTATGTATATATATATAATATTGTATATAACATGTGTGTAATGGAATATTATAATTAGAAAATCTATTTTGCTTGAAAATATAGATTTTATGTTCGACCCATTGTACTTATATATATATTAGTATATATATATACTTCCAAGAGAGTACAAGTGGGAGAGAGGGAGAGAGAGAGAGAATTGCCGAGAGAGAGAGGGAGAGAGAGACAGAGAAAGAGAAGGAAAGAGAGGGAGAGAGATGGTACCTTCCAAGATTCTCTTGTACTCTTTTGCTTGGGATTCCATTGTACCTTTGGAAGCTTAATCTTATAAGCTTATGTCATGACTAAATCTTGTATAAACCAAAATCCATACTCTTTCCTTATTCAACCACCAAATCTTGTCCTTATATATATATATATATATATATATATATATATGGTTATGTATATATATTGTACAATGTACTAAGAGAAGAGAGAGAGAGAGAGAGAGAGAGAGGCCGAGAGAGATTGAGAGAGAGAGATCGGATGGAGAGAGGGAGACAGTGTGATGTGTGTGCTAGTGTACTCACCTTGATTGACCTAGCTTAGATCACCCTTGTCCTTCTTTGATATGCTTTCAAAGTGAAAGCATGACCTTTGTAAGCAAATCTAGTCCTTTGTACAAAACCCCTAAATTGTTTACTTGATTCAAATCCATTTCCTTGGCCAAGTTTCCATAATCCAATCCAAAGGACACACCATAGCTTTGCATGCCTAGGTTTTTAGGTTGTTTCTTGCAAGGAAGCAAGATTTGCTTGAATTAAAAATTGAGAGAAAGAGAGAGAGAGAGAGGGCCGGCCAAGAAAGAGAGAAAGGAGAGGCTTTGCCTATAAATACCAAGCCATTTGGTGCTTTGAACTCACACCTCAAACCATTCTCCAACTTCTTTCTTGAAAGCATAGCTTGTTCTTGCTCATTCTTACTTGTTCTTGCTTACTTTCTTTCTAGTTTTTCAAAGAAGCTTTCCATCTCCACCACTAAACCACCATACGACCACCACCTCGATCCTAAAGTAGTAGTAGTATAGGTTACGATCTAGTTTCGAGAGAAACCTTTCTCTTTCGAAGCTATTGGAAGCTTATCGTAAGCCGTTACTCCGTCCGTCCGCCGACTTTCTTTCCGTCTTACTTTCGTAGTCTTTTTCTACCGCCGGGAAGAAAGGTAGAGTGTCCTTACTCTCTACCCCTAAGTATAGATAAGATGTGTGTTGAGCTTTTCAAACTACTTCTTTAAGAAAATAAAGTTAGTTGAATGATTTAGCTTGTAGAACTTTCTTGCTAAAAGTACGTAGTTTACTTTGATCTTGTGGCTACTTGATTGCTTGATCGCCTAATTGCTACGTGATTGTATGAACTCGTCAATAAACATGTGTTGTTTTATTGAACTTCTCGAAGGAAATGCGTTTTAAAGATAAAGTGTCGTTTTAAAACGAAGTATTCGCATTTTGACCTTTTAACGAGCATGATAGTATAGAGTTGGATGATCTTGCTATTTGATATCACACGAGTTATGTGAATTGTCCCACTGCGGAGTCGATGCATGTTACGAGACACATGGAATTGGAAAAGTAGAAATATGACACCTAAGATGTGGTTGATATGGATAAAAAGTGTTTTGGAAATGCATAATGCCGGACTTCGTAGCCATTATGGCCTTGAGTCAGACTTGGTAGCCTTTGTGGCAATGAGCCGAACTTGGTAGCTCATTGTTGTGCGACACAAGGTGCAGGTCTTGGATGCTCATGGTTGTGTCTGTGTGTGACACAATGTGCCGGACTTGGTAGCCATTGTGGCCATGCGTTGGTAACCTTGTGGCAATGAGCCGGACTTGGTAGCTCATTGTTGTGCGACACAAGGTACGTGTAACCCATGGTTGTGTGCGTGCGTGTTTTCGGAATTGATGATAAAAGATGAGACACAAAACGATGAGTCGCGTAGGAGAGACACACGGAAAACATGACACCAACGCTCGTTAGTGAATGCGCATGTGTAATCGTATGAGTTTATTTGAAAGCATGTTAAGTTTGGAAAATCGTATACTATCTTTGATGTGTATGTTAAGGGTTAGTGGGTTTGGATTACTCTATTGAGCCTTCAAGCTCACGGTGTTGCTTTATGTGACCCTGACATATTATACTGGTGGCGACGCTGGTATAATGTGTCAGACTTTCTAGATGAACAAGGAGAGCTGTATACCTTGGAGGCTTTCGGAGCTGAGGAACTCGCTAGGATGGAGGAAGAGAAGGAGCTTTAGTTAGCCTTAGTGACCCTCCCTTTTGTGTAATATAAACCTCTTTATGGAGATTGGATGTAATAATGAGCTAGACTCTGCCTTGTTTGTCTAATGAAACCTTTATTTAACGAACCCGATTTTGGGGGGCATTACAACTTGGTATCAGAGCTTTAGGTTCAAAACCTCGGCCATGGGTAGAATGGGTAGCCTTTTAAGAGTAGTTTTGAGATAAGTTTTGAGATAAGTTTAAGATAAGTTGACCGTTGCACAAACGTGACTTGAGTTTAAGTTTACCGTCCCAAATTGGGTGGAATTCTAACAAAACAATCTTCGGATTGAAGTAAGGTCGAAACTGGCAGTACCGCCAAACTGGGAATTGACTTAAATCAAGAATCGGATGTGGAACGTAGCTAAATCCAAGTTTTTCCTTAGTATTAATTGAACCCTTGTCTTTAAACCGTGACTAATTGAAGTTTAAACTCTTCCTTGTAGATGAGCACCTACCAAGCCAACCTTTTAGCTGAAACACGTCGACTTAGAGGGACCCTAAGGTCAATGACAAACCTGCTTGTGGCAGACCCTTACTTCCCCTATGCCTTCCCTTATGTCTATGACTACCATCTAGAGCACGGTGCCTTTCCACTTCCCGAGGCCGAAGAGGATGGTGATGAAGAGGCCGCCCCCATCTTAGTCCAATTAGCGCCCCCTGTTGATGTAGAACTCGTGGTAGAAGGAGTTGAGGAAGAAGAGGAAGATCCCGAGGAGCCTGAAGAGGACTCCGCGGATGAGGATGGATTCCATGACCCACCCCAAAATGAGGCGGATTGGCAACACCTCATGGAGATGCAACATTTAAATGCGATCGATAATGGATGGGAGTTTGATGAGGAGGAGATAGTAGGAGAACTTGGTTGGATGATTTGGACTGCCCTCGATGTTATAGACATCGACGTTGACTCCGATGATGTACCCCCGCCGCCTGTCGAGGATGATATAGGCCCATACAAGGCCCAAATCCCGATCATCTATTAGGGAGTCCCTAATTAAACCTAGCAATAGTTGCAATCCCTTGGGATGTAGGATCTTTTAAACTAGGATCACTGTTGTTAGGCCTTTTGATGTAAAATAGGAAGATGTAGGACTCTTGATGTATTAAGCTTAAGGCTACTATAAGCCGCCTATGATGTATTAATATTTGTTTGCCCTAAGTAATGGAATTATGTGTTTCTTATTTGAGCATGTGCATTGTCTATGTGTGTACTTGTGTCTTTACGAGACTGCCCTTTCACACCGATAAGTCTAACATATAATTTTCTTATTGGAGATATGGCTAGCTGTACCCCTGCTACACCGTTTACCTTTGGAGACCTACTTACGTACAAGGCTCTGCTTGCACCCGAGAGTTATATCCCTATACCCCACTTGGGTATATTTGACCCTGCCACTGACGAGCACACTTTCGAGGTTATTCTCGTGTCACCTTTAGCTGAAACCATGGACGTGGAGACCTTACGTTTATCACTTAGTGACGCTGTCGAGGATGCCCGACAACGGGGAGAGTATTGGCTCGAGAAGAGGGAGAAGGAATGGGAAGAGGAGTTACGAGTGTATTTCAGACTTATTCCACCACAGTAGTAGAGTCGTAGTTTTAGAATAAGGTCCCGAGAGTTGTAGTTGCACTTGTGTGAGTACAAACTTAGACCATGTATTAGGAGTGTGTAGGATTATTCCACTGGTATTAGGAGAAATCGTGCCATTTGCTTTATAATAGAACTCTATGCTTATGTATGAAATCATGGTTTATCTATGAAAAATCTGTTTTGTTTTAAAAGAGTACTGTTGCGTACTATTTGACATTTTGCTTACGTAGTTGAAACTCTGACTTCGAAAACGATAGTTTAACTTAGATTAAGCCTCCCCCCTTCGATCTTAACGCGTAGATGGTGAACCGACGAAGCGGACTAGGATACGAGCAAGGTGAATCCTCTAACCCCGATCCTAACGCTAACCCTAACTTAACCCATATCATGCAAGCTTTCGTGGCTGCTTTGAATGCCAATCGCCGAAACCCACACCGCGATGAACGAACCTATGACCCGAACCTGAGCGATGAACGAGTTCTGCAAGCGTCGACCCCCGACTTTTCACGGAGACCCTAACCCGACCATAGCTGAAACGTGGCTGAAGGAAGTCAAGGTGATCCTGGACACCTTGGAGATCACTCGCGATGGAGACCGCATAGCCCTAGCCACCTACCAATTTAAGGGAGAAGCCCGTTATTGGTGGGACCTGATAGAATCAACCCATACAGTAGCCGTGTTGACCTTTGCCCAATTTAAAACCCTGTTCCTTGATAAGTACTTTCCCACACCCCTTCGTTTAGCCAAGGAACAAGAATTTACGAACCTGAAACAAGGAACCCTGACTGTCACCCAGTATGCGGCGAAGTTCGAAGAACTATCTGGTTATGCCCTGAAGGCTGTGGCCACGGAGGATAAGAAAGCGAGAAGATTCGAGTGGGGACTAACAACCGCTCGAACGGCCATCGTAGCTCAAACGTTTCCCACCTATGCTGAAGTGGTGAAATGTGCGCTCCGGCTAGAGAGTGAGGAAGCTGACTTCAAGACTCGCTTGAGGAAGGCGACGAACAATGCCGGTGGACCAATTCGTACCCAATCGCCTAACCTTAACCGAGGACCCTATCCCGTTAAGACCTTTACCCCACCTCAAAGTAACCAAGTTTGGAAAACTGTTACTTCTGGCCGTGACCAATTGCAAAAAGGCAATAGAGACATCACGACAGTGAGGTGTTACAACTGTCAGTTGATGGGTCACTACAGCCGTCAATGCCCACAACCTCCGAAGGAAAGGAGTGGAGGCAATGGAAACCAAAAGACCCAACAGACTGGGCATGCTGGATTTGGAGAGCAGAACCCTGGAGGTCCATCTTCGCAGCAAAATGGACTTAACAAAGGAAAGCAGCCCATTGGAACTCAGCAAGGCCTTTGGAGGCGCATCTTTGCTGCGGGCGAGGAACAAGTGCAGGATCCCTCTGTGATCCAAGGTACGCTACTATTGTATAGTACATGCGTACAAGCCTTGTTTGACTCTGGTGCATCGCATTCCTTTATATCTACTGCTTGCGTGACTACCCTAGCGCTAGAAACCAAACCCCTAGATGCGAGTACTAAAGTAGAGTCACCATTAGGAGGAAGTATAGCAGTTAGTCTAGTATGTAGAGGGTGTGAGCTAGAAATAGATAACCTGCGCTTAACCTACGATCTTCGAGTAATCAACATGGCGGACTTCGACTTGATCGTGGGAATGGATTGGCTATCAGCACATCGTGCGGTCATAGACTGTCACCAGAAGACTGTGACGGCCTTCACCCCAGAGGGAACTCGTTTCCGTTTTAAGGGGGATAGGCAGACCGCGAGTTCTTTGACTAAGAGGTCAAGGTGGCAGAATCAACTATTTGGATGGCTAGCTAGTCTCCAAATGGAAGAAACTGACCGGATGGAACTGGGATTACCACACATCGTGTGCGAATACGCCGATGTATTTCCCGAGGAACTTCCTGGTTTACCACCTCATAGAGAGATAGACTTCTCTATAGAACTCCAACCGGGGACAGCGCCGATTTCGATGGCCCCTTATCGAATGGCCCCCGCTGAACTAACGGAGCTCAAGACCCAATTGAAGGAGCTGCTAGACAAAGGATTCATCAGGCCGAGCACATCGCCGTGGGGAGCCCCTGCGTTGTTCGTGAGGAAGAAGGAAGGGACGCTTCGCTTGTGTATCGACTATAGGAAGTTGAACCAAGTAACCATTAAGAACCGTTACCCTTTGCCTAGGATCGATGACCTGTTTGATCAATTGAGAGGAGCAACCTGTTTCTCGAAAATCGATCTTCGATCAGGCTATCACCAACTTAGGATCCGCGACGAGGACATCGCTAAGACAGCCTTTCGTACGAGATATGGCCACTACGAGTTTGTAGTAATGCCATTTGGGCTGACGAATGCTCCGGCAGTATTCATGTGTCTCATGAACAAAATCTTTCAACCCTACTTAGACAAGTTTGTAGTGGTGTTCATTGACGACATTTTGGTATACTCCGCCAGTAAGGAGGAGCACAAAGTACATCTACGGATAGTACTACAAGTACTCCGAGATAGCCAACTCTATGCCAAGGCAAGTAAATGCGAGTTCTGGCTAGAAGTGGTTAAGTTCTTGGGTCACGTAGTATCCAAAGATGGAATCGCTGTGGACGAGGAGAAGGTTGAGGCAGTGCTGAAATGGAAACAGCCAACCTCTGTGTTTGAGATTAGAAGTTTCCTAGGATTAGCCGGTTATTACCGTAGATTTATACCCGACTTTGCGACCCTAGCCAAACCGATGACGAGACTGACCCAGAAAGGAGTGAAGCTGGATTGGAGCGAAGCCTGCGAGAAATCTTTTCAAGAATTGAAGAAGAGGCTGACCAGCGCACCAATACTCATCATACTTGAGCGCGGTATAGACTACACGGTCTATTGCGACGCCTTGAGGGATGGTTTGGGATGCGTGCTGATGCAAAACGGGAAGGTTGTAGCCTATGGATTGCGACAACTCCGACCTCACGAGACGAATTATCCTACTCATGACTTAGAATTGGCCGCTGTAGTATTCGCTCTCAAGTCGTGGCGTTACTATTTGTGGGGAGAACAATTCGAGGTCTTTACCGACCATAAGAGCCTCAAGTACTTGTTCACTCAGAAGGAGTTGAACCTGAGGCAGCGTCGATAGATGGAGTATTTGGAGGATTATAAATTTACACTCCAATACCACCCCGGCAAGGCTAATGTAGTAGCTGACGCCCTGAGCCGAAAGGATCGGGTGCAGAAAGCCAAGAATGCCGTTAAGGAATGGGAAATGGTAGATACTCTTAATGAGTTCAACCTGCGACCCTCATCAGAAGATGGGAAAGCGCGTCTCTACGCCCTAGTAGCAGAACCAGCGCTTCACCAAGAGATTCTGATGGCTCAGACTTCCGAGCAAGATTGTGAATACATTCGGTATCGAATCCGAGAAGGAAAGGCGATACCAGGATGGACAATCGAGAAGGACAATAGTCTGAGATTCCAAGGAAAGGTCTTTGTACCTAATATCGGAGCTCTCCGAGAAGCTGTACTCCGAGAAGCACACCATTCGAATTTCGCAGTCCACCCTGGCGGTACGAAGATGTACCATGACCTGCGAAGGACGTACTGGTGGGAAGGAATGAAGAAGGACGTAGCTCGATTTGTATCAACCTGCCTGGTGTGTCAGCAAGTTAAGGCAGAACATCAGAAACCTGGAGGAGATCTTCAACCCTTACCGATTCCTACGTGGAAGTGGGAGCATATCTCGATGGATTTCGTGACTGGCTTGCCAAGATCAGCCAAGTCCAACACCGCGATTTGGGTGATCGTGGACCGACTCACCAAATCTGCGCATTTCCTGCCTGTCAAGATGACAGAGAATGTGGAACAATTGAGTATGGTGTACATTAGAGAGATTGTACGACTACACGGAGTACCTGTCTCAATAGTGTCTGACAGAGATCCACGTTTTGTCTCACATTTCTGGAAGGGATTGCAGAAGGCTTTGGGAACAGACGTAAGACTCAGTACCGCCTTCCACCCTCAAACAGATGGACAAACGGAGAGGACCATCCAGACATTGGAAGACATGCTAAGGGCCTGTGCCTTAGATTTTTCCGGGAACTGGGTGCAACATCTACCTTTGGTGGAGTTCGCTTACAATAACAGTTACCAAGCGAGTATTGAAATGGCGCCATACGAAGCCTTATATGGACGACCCTGTCGATCTCCTGTCTGTTGGACCGACATAGGAGAAATGGGATTGATTGGACCTGACATAGTACGAGATACTACGGAGAAGGTTAAGCTTATTCGACAAAGAATCCAGACCGCTCAAAGTCGACAGAAGAGTTATGCGGACAAGAGGAACCGACCTCTGAGCTTCGAAGTAGGAGACCATGTGTTTCTGAAGATCCGACCGAAGAAAGGTGTAATTAGGTTCGGAAAGAAAGGAAAACTTTCCCCGCGCTATATAGGACCCTTCGATGTCGTAGAGAAAATAGGAAAGGTTGCGTATCGTTTAGCCCTACCTCCGCAGTTAGATAAAGTACATAACGTATTTCACGTTTCGATGCTTCGCAAGTACCTCGCGTTGCCGACGCACGTACTCAATTGGGAGGACATCATCGTCGAAGAAGATGCGACGTACGAGGAAGAACCGATCGAGATACAAGACCGGAGTGAGAAGATCATCCGGAATAAGAAGATTAGGTTAGTACGAGTCTTGTGGAAGAACCGTGGAGCTGGAGAAACTACCTGGGAAAGAGAAGAAACCATGAAGGCGAGCCACCCTCACCTGTTCGAATCCGAGAGCGCGGCGAATTTCGGGGACGAAATTGTTTAAGGGGGATAGGTTGTAACAACCCTAATTTTTACTAAATAAAAATTTCGTTGTTACTGTTTGAAAAAATCTTAATTAGGTTTTAATCATCGTTTACCCGTCGATCTTCCTGTCGTTTCTAGGATAAAGCCCTAGGATTACACTTCTCGGCTGGAAATCCTATCTAGCAACCCTAGCTAGCTTTTAAACGATGATTCGACTTAGCTATCGTTAAACCTAGCCACCGATCGATCCTAAACCTCCGTGAATCTTATGAGCCTCGATTCACGAACCTTTTAAAACCCTTGAGTTCGGTAACCCTAGATTAACCCTTTGAACCGTTTGAACCTTTTAGCCATCGACCATTGGACATTAGCGTTAGGGTTTCCTTTACCCGTTGGTCAATAGGTAAACCTTGGTTAATCTTCCTAACTACGAGATTAGATTAGTTTAGTGCTTAATTGCAAGTATTAGACTTTCTAGCATTACCTGTTGGATAATAACCGCTAGGAGATATATTAACCATTGGACGATAACCCTTGGACCTTACCTTCACTAACCATTGGTTATTAACCACTAAGCAAACTATTATCCATTGGATAATAGCTTTGCTTGCCAACCAAGAATAGGTGATTAAAATATTAGATTTTGCATGTGTGATATTTGATTAAAATAGGATTAGTACATTAGGTTAGTATTTTAATGGTTGTACTTTGAAAGTAGTAGAATACTATATTAGATATTGGTCCTAGGTCATATCTAGTATAGATATTGTGTGGTACATGTATATATATATAATATTGTATATAACATGTGTGTAATGGAATATTATAATTAGAAAATCTATTTTGCTTGAAAATATAGATTTTATGTTCGACCCATTGTACTTATATATATATTAGTATATATATATATATACTTCCAAGAAAGTACAAGTGGGAGAGAGAGAGAGAGAGAGAGAGAGAGAGAGAGAGGGACAGAGAGAGAGAATTGCCGAGAGAGAGAGAGAGAACCCGAGAGAGAGAGGGAAAGAGAGAGAGAAAGAGAAGGAAAGAGAGGGAGAGAGATGGTACCTTCCTAGATTCTCTTGTACTCTTTTGCTTGGGATTCTATTGTACCTTTGGAAGCTTAATCTTATAAGCTTATGTCATGACCAAATCTTGTATAAACCAAAATCCATACTCTTTCCTTATTCAACCACCAAATCTTGTCCTTATATATATATATATGGTTATATATATATTGTACAATGTACTAAGAGAAGAGAGAGAGAGAGAGAGAGATTCGGATGGAGAGAGAGGGAGAGAGTGTGATGTGTGTGCTAGTGTACTCACCTTGATTGACCTAGCTTAGATCACCCTTGTCCTTCTTTGATATGCTTTCAAAGTGAAAGCATGACCTTTGTAAGCAAATCTAGTCCTTTGTACCAAAACCCTAAATTGTTTACTTGATTCAAATCCATTTCCTTGGCCAAGTTTCCATAATCCAATCCAAAGGACACACCATAGCTTTGCATGCCTAGGTTTTTAGGTTGTTTCTTGCAAGGAAGCAAGATTTGCTTGAATTAAAAATTGAGAGAAAGAGAGAGAGAGAGGGCCGGCCAAGAAACAGAGAAAGGAGAGGCTTTGCCTATAAATACCAAGCCATTTGGTGCTTTGAACTCACACCTCAAACCATTCTCCAACTTCTTTCTTGAAAGCATAGCTTGTTCTTGCTCATTCTTGCTTGGTCTTGCTTACTTTCTTTCTAGTTTTTCAAAGAAGCTTTCCATCTCCGCCACTAAACCACCATACGACCACCACCTCGATCCTAAAGTAGTAGTAGTATAGGTTACGATCTAGTTTCGAGAGAAACCTTTCTCTTTCGAAGCTATCGGAAGCTTATCGTAAGCCGTTACGCCGTTCGAGTGCCGACTTTCTTTCCGTCTTACTTTCGTAGTCTTTTTCTACCATCGAGAAGAAAGGTAGAGTGTCCTTACTCTCTACCCCTAAGTATAGATAAGATGTGTGTTGAGCTTTTCAAACTACTTCTTTAAGAAAATAAAGTTAGTTGAATGATTTAGCTTGTAGAACTTTCTTGCTAAAAGTACGTAGTTTACTTTGATCTTGTGGCTACTTGATTGCTTGATCGCCTAATTGCTACGTGATTGTATGAACTCGTCAATAAACATGTGTTGTTTTATTGAACTTCTCGAAGGAAATGCGTTTTAAAGATAAAGTGTCGTTTTAAAACGAAGTATTCGCATTTTGACCTTTTAACGAGTATGATAGTATAGAGTTGGCTGATCTTGCTATTTGAGATCACATGAGTTATGTGAATAGTCCCACCGCGGAGCCGATGCATGTTACGAGACACATGGAATTGGAAAAGTAAAGATATGACACCTAAGATGTGGTTGATATGGATAAAAAGTGTTTTGGAAATGCATAATGGCCGGACGTCGTAGCCATTATGGCCTTGAGTCAGACTTGGTAGCCTTTGTGGCAATGAGCCGGACTTGGTAGCTCATTGTTGTGCGACACAAGGTGCCGGTCTTGGATGCTCATGGTTGTGTGTGTGTGTGACACAATGTGCCGGACTTGGTAGCCATTGTGGCCATGCGTTGGCAACCTTGTGGCAATGAGCCGGACTTGGTAGCTCATTGTTGTGCGACACAAGGTACGTGTAACCCATGGTTGTGTGCGTGCGTGTTTTCTAAATTGATGATAAAAGATGAGACACAAAACGATGAGTCGCGTAGGAGAGACACACGAAAAACATGACACCAATGCTCGTTAGTGAATGCGCATGTGTAATCGTTTGAGTTTATTTGAAAGCATGTTAAGTTTGGAAAATCGTATACTATCTTTGATGTGTATGTTAAGGGTTAGTGGGTTTGGATTACTCTATTGAGCCTTCAAGCTCACGGTGTTGCTTTATGTGACCCTGACATATTATACTGGTGGCGACGCTGGTATAATGTGTCAGACTTTCTAGATGAACTAGGAGAGCTGTATACCTTGGAGGCTTTCGGAGCTGGGGAACTCGCTAGGATGGAGGAAGAGAAGGAGCTTTAGTTAGCCTCAGTGACCCTCCCTTTTGTGTAATATAAACCTCTCTAAGGAGATTGGATGTAATAATGAGCTAGACTCTGCCTTGTTTGTCTAATGAAACCTTTATTTAATGAACCCGATTTTGGGGGCGTTACAGTTGGTACCAACTTACTTCAAAAGAGTTAAAAAGACAGTTTTAAAACACCTCCTACCCATGCATGTCCTTTTAAACACTCAAAGGAAGAAAAGCAGTACTGGAGTCACTCCTGTGCACTTGGGAGTACTTCCAGTAGGCTGAAAACAGAATAACGTATTTGTACCCCTTTTTTACTCTTGTTATTACACCAAGGTCTCTTGACCCACACTCAGTATTGAAGACTGAGAGAGCCAAGAGACCTCCCTCAGAAAGGAAAAACAGCATTGCTTGACGTCAAGGTTAGAAAAAAAAAAAAGTGTTTCTACCTTTGGAAGGAACTTGACTCCTTGAATGACTTTTGAAGAGATGGGTGAAAGAAGAGGAATACAAGAAATCAAAAGCTGAGAGTATTCTGGATTCCCTGCATCTCCTTCATGCTTTTGAACTTTTAAACTTTATTTCTTTTGAAAAACCTTGTAGCTTCCAATGGACCTTGAGTATGAAACCCTTTCCTTTGAACCAGAGAGAGAGAGGTGAAGTTTAGAGAGAGAGCCTCTCCCTCATTCTGCAGACCAAGGGCCATATATATAGGCTAATATAACCTATGGTTGCAAAATGAAATGATTTTGAAATAAAAACATTTTTTTAACCAGAAAAAACAGCTGGTCTGAGGGTCTCTGACTGAGGTTGAGTGTGGACTGAGCTTCAGCTGGCTCAAAGAAGTTGCAATGATGAGTTGCATGGGTAGTGGGAAGGCCTGCCATCCATTGGGCAGCACAGAAGTCTCAAGCGCTCGGGAATGGTTTCGAGCGCTTGGGACTGCACTCTCGAGCGCTTTGGCCTGGCCCATGGTTTTTAGAAATAGTTTTGAGTGCTTGGGACTGCTCCTGAGCGCTTGAAAGTGGCTTTGACACTTTCTTTTCTTTTTAAAGCCTTCCAAGAAGCATTGTTTCGATCGGTTGAGGGCTTGTTTAATCCAAATTCATCATCGGGGAGCCTCCGGGCCACAAATTAAGAAAATTCGAGGTGTTCAAATTGGGGTGTCTACAATGTTGATTAAAAATCAGCCGTGGTCTCGAGCGCTCGAGACCACTCCCGAGCGCTTGGGAGTGGTTCTGAGCGCTCAGCTTTGTCCTCGGCCCCCATGCCAATCCTCCGTCGTCTCGTGCATTTTCTCGCTTCCGAGGCTTCCTTAGCTCCCCCCTTCCTCTTACAAAATCAATCTCAGTCCTGACTTCAACCGCATCGAACGAGACTACAAGAAGCAGACTCTAGTTGATGTTATGATTTTGAGCTCACGCTCCTCAACGTGGCATTTTTTCTTGATAGTCGATTGAAAATTTGACTATTTATACTAATTTCAACAGGTTTGCAGGTATTTCTACCCTACAGGTGCTATCTTATCCTTGTTTTGTCCGCCTGACAGAGCAACAGGTGGGCCCTTCATGCATTTTATCAAAATTGTGTCGATCGTTTCTCGTGCATGCATCACACGCGTGCCTACGTTCTCCGTCCGCCAAACAGAGCACCAGGTGGGCTCTTTATGCGTTTTATCAAACTTGTGTCGATCGTTTCTCGTGCATGCATCACGTGTGCTTGCATCTTCCGTCTGCCGAACAAAGCAACAGGTGGACTCTCCGTGTCGATCATTTCTCATGCATGCATCACACGTGCTTGCACTTTCCGTTCGCCAAACAGAGCAACAGGCAGATTTCTCCTTTCGCACTTCTATCTTGTCAAGGTCTTGTCAATCTTTTTCGTGCATGCATTACACGTGTTTGCACCTGCCCCGAAGAACTATGCTAGTCTGATCCCTGCAGAAAAGGGTACGTAGGCAGTCTGGAAAGGACGCGACCACATACAGATAGCACTTTTATTTGCATTTGTGCTTGAGATTAAGGATTCGACGTTGCTCGAATTAGGCTGTCTCAATCTTTGGATGACACTCGTATCCAAACATGATGCTGAGCGCCATCCAAAGAGGGGCAACTGTAGACACCCCAATTTGAACATTTCGAATTTCCTTAATTTGTGGCCCGGAGGCTCCCCGATGATGAATTTGGATCAAAACAAGCCTTAGACCAATTGGAACAATGCTCCTTGGAAGACTTTAAAGGGAAAATAAAATGTCAAAAATCACTCCTAAGTGCTCTGGATCAATCCCAAACGCTCCAAACCATTTTCAAAACCTGGGATTTGACAGACTCTTGAGCGCTCGAGAGTAAACTCCCAAGCGCTCGAGAATGAACCCGAGCGCTCGAGACTTTTGTGCTGCCCAATGGGTAATGGAGCTTCCCCACTTCCCATGCAGGCCATCATTGCAGCCGTTCTGGCCGGTTCAAACCTCAGACAACACTCCACCTCAGTCAGAGGGGAGTCAGGCCTGAGGATTTTCAAAGATTCTAAATTGCATTGTCTAAAATGGGACCATAGGTTATTTTGCCTATATAAGGCCTCATCCCAACTCAAACCAGCACGAAAATGCTCTCTCTCTAGACACCTCTTTGACTGTTCAAACAAGAGCTGCTCTCCATCACTCTCAAAATTTCATTCTCAAAAACAAAGTAACCAAAAATACAAGGTACTCAAAAACATGCAAGGAGTTCAGATCACCCCCAAGTTCTGATCCTCTTGATCTCCTTCCCCTCATTCATCTTTCCAAGGTTTTCCAAGGAGCAAGGTTCAAACCAAAAAGGTAGAAGCTTTTTACCTTAATGTCAAGCAAAACAGGGCTGTTTTCCTCTCTGGGGGAAGTCTCTCAACCCTCTCAGTCTCCAATACTGAGTATGGGTTGGGAGACTTTAGTGTAAAAGCAAGAGCAAAGGGGGTGCATACACATTTTCTGTACCAGCTTACTGGAAGCACTCCCGAGCGCTCGGGACTACTCTTGAGTGCTCGAGAGTGGTTCCAATCCAGTTTTTCTTCTTTCAAGTGTTTATATGGACATGCATGAAGAGTAGACTGTGTTTTCAAACATTTCAACTCCTTTAAAGGGCATTGGTGTAGGTGATCTTCTTTTAAAAGGAACGAATAAGGAAAAAACTGTTTTGCTTAAGAATATGCAAAAGGGTTTTGCTCTGGATTTGAAAAGAGAAACCTTTTTCATACCTCAAAAACATAAGATCCAGTACACCAGTGTACTACAATGAGTGCATCAGGTGGTTGAAACCAGCTCTGAGGTACAGACCACTCCCAAGCGCTCGGGACCGCTCCCAAGCGCTCGAGAGTGGTTGCATGCAACTCCAGTCCATCTTTCTCTTAGTTTGATCCTCTTACTGTCCTTGCATGTCTATGCATGTGTCCCCTTACTCCTTTTAGAACTGTAAAACCATTTTCCAGAAAGGCAAGGTTGCATGACTTAGAAGAACGGGGCCTAATCCCAGTCTACTGATGTAGAGACCCGTAAATTTTTTTAAATTTATTTAGATGATTCACGAGTGATAAAAGGAGGAAATAAATTTGGAATGTTGAGACTTGAGGTTAATGCGTTAAAATGTTTTATTTGGGGAGCAAGTGTGTAATATGTATGCATATATGTGTGTGAGTGTGTGAGTCCAGGGAATAACATTTCCCATATTTTTTCTCCTCACTCTCCCCCGTTCTCCTCTCCCTCGGCTCCCTCTCTTACTCTCACTCTCACTCAAATTTCAACCAAACAACTAAAAAAAACCCATAACACCCAACCTCAAATCCTTCATCCCTTCGCGTAGTGGAGCTTGCTTCTCGTTGGTTCAAGCTCGATGGAGGCGTATTCCGTTCGCTTTCAAGTTTCAAAGCTAGGGCTTGAAAATCATTTGGTTTTTGTCTTCAATCTTTGAGGTAGGAGGTTCTAACTATCGATATATGTTTATGACTTATTTCTTGAAGCTTGATTTGTGCCTTGATTCGTTGTTGTTGTTGTTGATCTTGTCGTTGGTGAAAAACCCATCTCATTCTGTCAAAAAAATCTGCTCGAAACCCATTGTTATCAACAACAATGTCAGTGTTATCGATAACACTTGAACCCTGAACCCAGAAAATCTAACGTTATCGATACCAACAGTCACCGTTATCGCTACCCTTGCATCTGGACTGATTTTGGCCAGCATGTTATCGATACCTCTCTCAAAGTTATCGATAACATTGTATCTTGACAGATCTCCACCTCAGGTTATCGATAACTCCTTCTTTCCGTCATCGATAACAATGCTTAATTGTGTTGCATAATCATATTAGATACTTGTTCCATTATTTTAAGTCCCCATTTGCTCCTAATCCATTCTACACTCCTTCCGAGCAAATTCTTAAGTTAATTACCTACTATTAATGAAACCGTTGGATATATTTCCACGAGTTTTAGTTTTGTTGGGACTTGATATTTACAAAATGCTTTATGATCTAAATTTGGTTTGAATGGTTCGAATTTGACGGTTAAAGAATTTTGGAACATTACGGATGCAACGCGAATATTTCAGGACTCATCGACGGGTGAGTGCCTGGCAGAGGACATCGGGGTCCTTTAATTGGCCCGGCAGGAGCTATACGCTCGTAATTGATATTTCAAGACCTCCTTATGGGTAAGGTGCCTAGCAGAGGACATCGGGGTCCTTTAATTGGCCCGGCAGGAGCTTCGGCTCATGACACTTGAACGAGACACGTCTTTGGCATTTTGTGATATTTCGGAAATTGTTTACTAAAGCATGTGAATGGTTTTAGAAAGGAAGTATAAAATTGGATTACTCTTGCTAATCTCTCATTGATTCTTGATACAGTCATTCATTTATTCATCTTTTCTACATGTCATCCGCATACATTGTTAGATTAGAGTTTTCTACTGGGCTAGTGTAGCTCAGACCTTCCTTTATTTTCAGGTACTAACCCGGGGTAGTAGCAGTATACTTGTGTGCTTGGATGTGGACAATATTTTGAAAGCTAACTTGAAGGGTTATTTGGCCATCTTTGTTTAGTATTTTTGGAAAGATGTATTTGTAACCCTATTGTAAATCTTTTGACTTAAGGAATGATTGTAAACGCTTAACTCTCTTCTACATTTGATACTTATGTTCATTCAGGCCTCGAAGCCAAAAATTGTAATCTTTTGGAAACGTTTGGTGGATGAAGTGAAATGGTTACATGGGAATGCTAAACTCTTTTGGGTTATTGTACGGAACATTGTGAGGTTTTATTTATGAAAATCCTTTATATCTATGTTAAAAATCGAGGGTGTGACAACTTGGTATCAGAGCATAGGTCTAGAACACTTAGAGACCATGGGGAGACATTTCGTCTCATGGGTTCAAAATGTCACGCCTTCTAACATAAATTTGTGCATGCTTGTGTGACTAACATTTACGTGATTACTTGACATTGCATTCATCATCGCAGAGTGGTGTCGAGTTATTAACCCATGTTGGGAAGTTGAGGGCTTAGACCCCATAGTTATGTTGTTGTGGTTAATAGTCTTCTCTCTTATGTCGTGTAGCTAGATGCCTCCGAAGACGCGTGGTAGACGAAGTGGGGTTGGGACCCGGGGTGGTCGAGGCCGTGGTCGTGGTCGTGGCCGTGGGGTACCTCCTGAGGATGAGCTTAGTCAGCACGGGGAGAACCTTGGTGGGAATCCGGGGGCTGGGGCCGGTCGAGGTGCAAGAGTACCTCCAAATCAAACTCAATTCGCTAGGGATCTCGTTGCGGCCCTTACAGCTGCAAATCTTTTAAACCAAGCTCCTAGGGAGAATGTCGAGGATCGCGCTATGGTAGCAATGAGGGAGTTTAGCCGTAGGAACCCTCCGGTATTCGATGGGACTAGTACCGACCCTTTGGTAGCCGATCATTGGTTGACTCAGATCCACAAACTCTTTCGAGCTCTCAACATCACTGAGGACAACATTAGAGTTGGTATTGTGGCCGTTCAACTAGTTGGCGAGGCCGGCGAATGGTGGGAGTTTGTCCTAGAGATTAGGAAGGATGCTAGGAGGGCGACAAGAACCGCAGCTCAAGTGAACGAACCGGATGTGGAGGATTTGACATGGGCTGAGTTTGAAGCGCTCTTTGAGGAGCAGTACTTTCTGGAGACTTCTCGTGACAATTTGAGGGATCAATTTGAGAAACTGGAGCAAGGTAATATGACCGTCTCGGAGTATGTATAGAAATTTCAATCTCTGTCTCGTTTTGCTCCGGAGTTGGTGGCAACAGAGGAAAGGAAGTGTCGGCGGTTTGAGAAGGGCTTGCATGGCACAGTGAGAAGGATGGTGACAGTCCAACGTAGAATGAAGTTTTCAGAAGTGGTGGAGTGTGCGAGGAGCATTGAGATTCCAAAGGAAGCTCAAAGGAATGTAAAGGCTTGGGAACCGAGGCAACCGGTGGGAAGTATTAGTTCATTTTCAGGCAGTTTTGGAAGTCAAGGGCGGAAAAGGCAAAGGGAACCATCTCAACAACCATCTCACCAATCTGGCTTTAAGGTGCCTTCTTCTTCGGGAAATCGGGGTGCCTTGTCTAGACCACCGACCGTATGCTACAAGTGTAACCAACCCGGGCACATTCGTACTCAGTGTCCACAGCTTCATAAGGCATGCTACAATTGCGGTAGGGCCGATCATCTTGCTTGGAGTTGCCCTCAAGGGGCGGGGGCACGTAGTGAGTCAGGCTCGGTGCAGCAGCCAGGTGCAGGACGTGGTGTTGGCTAACAGTCTTTCAGGGGTTCTCAGAGGCAGCAGCCTCATTTCCGCCAGACCACATCAGTTCAGAGTTCTGAGGGTGACCGAGGAGCGAGTTCGTCTGCACCTTCTCAAGGTTCCGGTCAGAGGGGAGGCTATGTGCAGGGTCAGGGTACCCAGGGTCGTGTTTTCAACATCAACACCAATGCTTCACCTTCTGTTTCTCAGGCTCCAGAGGCATCGGTTGTAAGGGGTACTTTTCTTTTATTCAACTCTTTTGCTAGAGTACTCTTCGATTCTGGAGCATCGCATTCTTTCATTGCTGCGTCATTTGTATGTGCATTGGAATTGGACACCGAGAATCTTGATACGCCGTTGTTTGTCGAGACACCGTTAGGAGGAAAGTCACCTTTGAGTCGTATTTGTAAGGATTGTGAGCTTGTTATCGGTGACCGTCGTTTCATCTTCGACTTTATCGTGCTGGATATGTTGGGGTTTGACCTCATTCTTGGAATGGATTGGCTATCTACGAATCATGCCACGATCGATTGTTTCAAGCGTCGTGTTCGTATATGTCCGCCTGAGGGTGTTTGTTTCGAATTCCGTGGGGAGCGTCGAGAACCATTAGCACCGTACCTATGTGGGTCTCGGGAAAGAGAGTCAGTTTACTTTATGTTGGCGAGTTTGACGTTGGATGAGGATTTGTCTACATGTGGGGAGTTACCCTTAGTAGTTCGCGAGTTTCCCGATGTGTTTCCGGGAGAGTTACCTGGTTTGCCCCCAGAGAGAGAAATCGAATTCACGATAGACTTACTTCCAGGCACCGCTCCTATATCGATTCCTCCTTATCGTTTTACACCCGCCGAGCTTAGAGAGTTGAAAGTTCAGCTGCAGGAGTTAGAAAATTTGGGGTTTATTCGCCCTAGTACATCACCGTGGGGAGCACCGGCTTTGTTTGCCCAGAAGAAGGATGGTTCACTTCGTCTTTGTATCGATTACCGTAAGCTCAACCGTGTGACCATTAAGAATAAGTATCCCATGCCTAGAATCGATGACTTGTTTGATCAACTCCGAGGTGCGACTTGCTTTTCCAAAATTGACTTGAGATCTGGTTATCACCAATTAAGGGTTCGTAGGGAGGACATTCCTAAGAACGCTTTCCGCATTCGCTATGGTCATTATGAATTCATTGTGATGCCATTTGGTTTGACGAACGCTCCGGCTACTTTCATGGACTTGATGAATCGTATTTTTCGTGCTTACCTCGATCATTTCGTAGTTGTGTTCGTCGATGACATTCTCATTTATTCATCTACGGAGGAGGAGCACCAAACTCATCTCACCATCGTCCTTGAACTCTTGAGAGAGCATCGATTGTACGCCAAGCTTAGTAAGTGCGAGTTTTGGTTACCCGAGGTTAAATTCCTAGGTCACGTGGTTTCGAAAGGTGGGGTGTCCGTTGATCCGGGGAAGATAGAATCCATTATGAATTGGCAACGACCTAAGAACGTGTTCGAGATTCGAAGCTTTTTGGGGTTGGCCGGGTACTATCGCCGTTTTGTTCTTGATTTTTCTCGTTTAGCGGCACCGATGACTCGATTGATGCGTAAGGGGACTTGATTCGTATGGAGTGACTCGTGTGAGGTGGCCTTTGAGGAATTGAAGAGGCGATTGACTACCGCACCGGTCTTGATTGTTCCCGAGCGTGGAGTTGGTTACTCCGTATATTGCGATGCGTCTAAGGAAGGGTTGGGGTGCGTATTGATGCAAGCGGGACGAGTAGTGGCATATGGATCGAGACAATTAAAGACTCACGAGCGAAACTATCCGACTCATGACCTAGAACTCGCGGCCGTCGTTTTTGCTTTGAAGAGTTGGCGTCACTACCTTTATGGCGAGAGATTCGAAGTCTTTTCCGATCATAAGAGCCTAAAATACCTCTTTCCGCAAACGGGAGCTTAACTTGCATCAATGTCGTTGGATGGAACACTTAGAAGATTATGACTTTGAATTGCATTATCATCCGGGGAAGGCGAATGTCGTGGCGGACGCGTTGAGTAGAAAACCGATACACTTGGCATGCCTAGCCATACCTGAGTGGAAGATGGTGAACGATTTAGGCCATTATGCTTCATACTTCGAGGAGGTTCAGGAAGGAGTTACGTTATGCAACTTGACCGTGCAATCAGCTCTATCGACTCGAGTAATTGAAGCTCAACAAGGCGACGAAGAAGCGGAGGAACTTCGTACCAAATTCCTTAGCGGGTACGCTCGAGATGGGTGGATGATTCACGCCGACCAAAGCTTGCGTTATCAAGGGAAGTTGTTCGTACCCGTTTCGTGTCGGGAAGAAATCTTACGAGAATTTCATCACTCACCTTTAGCCGTTCATCCGGGAGGAACAAAGATGTATCATGACTTGCGTAGGCAATTTTGGTGGCCAAGAATGAAGAGAGATGTAGTGATCTTTGTGTCCAAGTGTTTGATGTGTCAACAAGTGAAGGCTGAACATCAACGACCTGCGGGAGAACTACAACCGTTACCGGTGGCCGAGTGGAAATGGGAGAATGTGACGATGGATTTTGTTACGGGTTTGCCGAGATCGCCGAGGGGACATGATGCCATTTGGGTTATCGTGGACCGTTTTACCAAGACCGCTCATTTTCTACCTATCCATACTACCGATTCTGTGGAAACGCTTGGCCGTTTGTATGTTCGAGAGATCATTTGACTTCACGGGATTCCCGTATCCATTGTGTCTGACCGAGATCCGAGATTCACCGCACGTTTTTGGCAAAGTTTGCAAGTCGCTTTAGGCACGAATCTCTTGTTTAGCACCGCTTATCACCAACAAATCGATGGTCAATCCGAGCGAACGATTCAGACTTTGGAGGATATGCTTCGGGCTTGCGTTATGGATTTCCGGGGTAGTTGGGAGGAACATTTGCCGTTGGTAGAGTTCGCATACAACAATAGTTACCAATCGAGTATCGAGATGGCTCCGTATGAAGCCTTGTATGGGAGACCATGTCGATCACCCGTGTGTTGGACTGAATTGGGAGAGGCTACATTAGTGGGGCCAGATATGATTAGAGAAACCACCGAGAGTATGAGATCGATTCGTCAACGACTATTAGAGGCTCAAGAGAGAACAACCGAACAAGTCAAGACAATTCGCAGAAGGTTGCTAACCGCTCAAAGCCGACAAAAGAGCTATGCCGATCGTCGTCGTCGTCCATTATCATTTGAGGTGGGAGATCGTGTGTTTCTCAAAGTATTGCCACGTCGAGGCTTGTCACATTTTGGTAAAAAGGGAAAGCTTTCACCGCGTTATATCGGTCCGTTCGACGTTATCGAGAAAATCGGGGAGGTTGCATACCGTTTAGCTTTGCCGCCGAAGTTATCGAATGTGCATGACGTTTTTCATGTATCTATGTTGAGGAAGTACGAACCGGATCCGTCTCACGTATTAGAATGGTCCAAACTCGAATTGGAGGCCGATGCATCTTACGAGGAAGCGCCGATACGTATCCTAGACTCACGTGATCAAGTGTTGAGGGGTAAGACGATACCACTTGTACGAGTATTGTGGAAGAGTCAAGGTGGCGAGGGGTCAACGTGGGAATGAGAGGACGAGGTTAGGGAGAAATATCCACACCTATTTCCGGAATGAATTGATGTGAGTGTTTAAATATCGAAATTTCATATCGCGTGACTTGTTGCATGATGTTGCGGAGCATGATAGTTGCATGCATTCATAATGCACTTGTTGGTTTACATGACCTGGTTATTTAAATTTCGAGGACGAAATTTTCTTTAAGGAGGGTAGGGTGTAGAGACCCGTAAATTTTTTTAAATTTATTTAGATGATTCACGAGTGATAAAAGGAGGAAATAAATTTGGAATGTTGAGACTTGAGGTTAATGCGTTAAAATGTTTTATTTGGGGAGCAAGTGAATATGTATGCATATATGTGTGTGAGTCCAGGGAATAACATTTCCCATTTTTTTTCTCCTCTCACTCTCCCCCATTCTCCTCTCCCTCGGCTCCCTCTCTTACTCTCACTCTCACTCAAATTTCAACCAAACAACTCAAAACCCATAACACCCAACCTCAAATCCTTCATCCCTTCGCGTAGTGGAGCTTGCTTCTCGTTGGTTCGAGCTCGGTGGAGGCGTATTCCGTTCGCTTTCAAGTTTCAAAGCTAGGGCTTGAAAATCATTCAGTTTTTGTCTTCAATCTTTGAGGTAGGAGGTTCTAACTATCGATATATGTTTATGACTTATTTCTTGAAGCTTGATTTGTGCCTTGATTCGTTGTTGTTGTTGTTGATCTTGTCGTTGGTGAAAAACCCATCTCATTCTGTCAAAAAAAATCCGCTCGAAACCCATTGTTATCGATAACAATGTCAGTGTTATCGATAACACTTGAACCCTGAACCCAGAAAATCTAACGTTATCGATACCAACAGTCACCGTTATCGCTACCCTTGCGTCTGGACTGATTTTGGCCAGCATGTTATCGATACCTCTCTCAAAGTTATTGATAACATTGTATCTTGACAGATCTCCACCTCAGGTTATCGATAACTCCTTCTTTCCGTCATCGATAACAATGCTTAATTGTGTTGCATAATCATATTAGATACTTGTTCCATTATTTTAAGTCCCCATTTGCTCCTAATCCATTCTACACTCCTTCCGAGCAAATTCTTAAGTTAATTACCTACTATTAATGAAACCGTTGGATATATTTCCATGAGTTTTAGTTTTGTTGGGACTTGATATTTACAAAATGCTTTATGATCTAAATTTGGTTTGAATGGTTCGAATTTGACGGTTAAAGAATTTTGGAACATTACGGATGCAACGCGAACATTTCAGGACTCATCGACGGGTGAGTGCCTGGCAGAGGACATCGGGGTCCTTTAATTGGCCCGGCAGGAGCTATACGCTCGTAATTGATATTTCAGGACCTCCCTATGGGTAAGGTGCCTGGCAGAGGACATCGGGGTCCTTTAATTGGCCCGGCAGGAGATTCGGCTCATGACACTTGAACGAGACACGTCTTTGGCATTTTGTGATATTTCGGAAATTGTTTACTAAAGCATGTGAATGGTTTTAGAAAGGAAGTATAAAATTGGATTACTCTTGCTAATCTCTCATTGATTCTTGATACAGTCATTCATTTATTCATCTTTTCTACATGTCATCCGCATACATTGTTAGATTAGAGTTTTCTACTGGGCTAGTGTAGCTCAGACCTTCCTTCATTTTCAGGTACTAACCCGGGGCAGTAGCAGTATACTTGTGTGCTTGGATGTGGACAATATTTTGAAAGCTAACTTGAAGGGTTATTTGGCCATCTTTGTTTAGTATTTTTGAAAAGATGTATTTGTAACCCTATTGTAAATCTTTTGACTTAAGGAATGATTGTAAACGCTTAACTCTCTTCTATATTTGATACTTATGTTCATTCGGGCCTCGAAGCCAAAAATTGTAATCTTTTGGAAACGTTTGGTGGATGAAGTGAAATGGTTACATGGGAATGCTAAACTCTTTTGGGTTATTGTACGGAATATTGTGAGGTTTTATTTATGAAAATCCTTTATATCTATGTTAAAAATCGAGGGTGTGACAACTGAGTCATCCATCAAGCCTATAATGTGTTTAATGTTATTCCAGTTTACATTTTTTGTATTGTACTCTATTGTATCCTATTGTACTAACGAGCTTGCAGGTCGGGCATGCAATACTCCCAAGCGCTCGGGAGTGCTCCCGAGTGCTCGGGAGTGGAGTCAGTGACAGGATTTCAGCTTCCTTCCATTTCGCATTTCATCATTATCTTCATCACTTGCTGTACACATGCACATGCATGCACTTCCCTACCTGATATATTTGTAAATAAATGCTAGCTGTTCAACGAAATAAAATCTTTTGAAAAATCCCACAAATGTTTAGTAGAGACCGATCTCGCATCGGGCGAGAGGGGTGCCATAAAACCCTTCCCCCCTCGTAACGTGGCTCCCGAATCCATTTCGAATCTCTGGTTTTCAATTCAAATCAATCATTTTTCAAACAAAACGGTTTCTCGGGTGGCGAACCACAAATCCGGGTGGCGACTCTTCAAAATTATTTTCAAAATCGATTCAAAAGCAAGGCATTTCTTTTCGGGCCGCCCCGATTCCACCAGGGGCTATGGTAGCCCACACATCCCTCTCTGCCTAGTCGTGACGCTAGCCCATAATCATTCAACATGAGACATATAGGTGCTTTATTTAATTCTAACACACAAATATGTTTTTATGCCTTTAAATAGTAAATAAGGTGAGCCGAGACGATAAGTAAAACATGCATCAGAAGACAGAAAGCAAACAAAGCTGTGCCAGCAGATCGATTACTCGGCTGGTGAATGGATCTCACGGCCGAGTAATCAGGTTGGTTTGATGTACCGGCCGAGGGACCGAAGCCCCGGTCGATGTTCTTCCTCACACCAGACAGAAAAGTTAGCAGACGATTAAAAGCTACAATTAAACATAAAAAAGATAAATAAACCGAACCAGAGGCCCTTGGGCCTCACCACCTTAATCCCTCAGTAGCTTGATTGCTTCGGATTTAATCGGGATTGACTGATTGCTTCTTTGGGAAACCCTAGGGTTAGGGTTTGAGACTTCGGGGGTTTGATCGTCAGATGGATGGCTGCCTTCGGGTGGTTAGAGCTTTTGTAGAGAGGGTTTGAGAGAGTATTTTGGCAAAGTATCGTGGCTTGAGAGGGTGTAGATCTCATTTATTTCGTGTGTTCAACGTCCCCTTTATATAGGCCAAGGGATGACTCACTTGGTCCAATCAAATCGCACGATTGCAATGGCAATGCAATTCAAACTCTTTGTTGTGAACTCTGAACGTGGCCCGAACGCATCGGAGAGGTAGTGTAATCGGATCAAACAATCGACAGAACGTTCTAGAGTCTGGAAAAAGGGCAATCTGGCAGCCGTATAAAGGATTTGGCAGCCGACATATGGATTGAGCGGCCGAGGAAATGATCCTGCGGCCGTGGAATGGATCTCTCAGGGAGATTTTTGTGCAACAGGTTGCAAGGGTGAGGAAAAGATGTTAAGGTTGTGAGATCAATGTTACGGCCAGCAGATGGATTCTCCTAGGATTCTGTATTTCCGTCTGAAAGGCTATTTGGCTCTGAATTGGGTCCTCTAAGTGGTTCAAAGCACTCACCGAAAGTCCTAAGGTTCTCAAGAAGTCAATCAGCAATAATCGCATCCATTTCATCACCGGGATGGTCCACAAGGTGGGACCTGAAATAATCGTTAGGCCAAATTGGGGTGTCTACAAAAGCGCGCGAGTATGTAATAATACTGTGCACCGAAGGACTGGAGAGCGAACCAACTGTCGATGCGAACACTCGTGGGAAATAAGCAGGATCGGACGGGTAGATCGTCGTTGATTAATGATCGGACGGATAGATCATCGCTGATTGATGATCGGACGGATAGATCGTCGTTGATTGATGATCGGATGGATAGATCATCGCTGCTTAATGATCAGACGAATAGATCATCACTGATTGATGACCGGACGGATAGATCGTCGTTGATTTGAAATAGATCGTCGCTGATTGATGATCGGACAGATAGATCGTTGCTGGTTTGAAATTGGACGGATAGATCGTCGCTGATTGATGATTGGACGGACGGATCGTCACCGACCAATATTTGAGTGTGCGCGAGCGGACCACTGCTGGGGATATAAAATGCTCCGGATTGAATATGATCCCAAAAATGATGATTTGAACCAATATTTAAAATCTGGGATTTTAAAATAAATGGAAACAAAAAGATTGGGCCTGGCCACTGGGGAAATGGGCCTAGAGCCCAAAGGAGTGTCGCGTGAGGCAATCACTCCCTCGCGCGACGAAGTGATCTCAGGGCCTGGCTTTTGAACCAGCCCAGACCCGGCCCATGCTTGGTGTCTTCCCATATACGTCGGGGACGTTCTGAAAACCGCCCATAGCAGTTTCAAACGTCCCTAAACCCTCTTCTGTCTCACAAACACTCTTCCAAAACCCTTGATCAAGCTTGAAAACCAACAAACCCACACACATCCGAACACCTATGGCAGACCACGACGGGCATGGTGGTGAGGGAGAAGTTGTCGATCAACCCGAGGACCGAGGAGGGCCAATGGCCATTGAGGGAGTAGATCAAACGACGGCGGAGACCGTCGGCATCGAGGGTGCAGTGGCGGCAGGCCATGGCGGTGATGACTAATTCCCATTACTATGCATGCTGTTCATTTATATGCAAAATGTCAAAAATATCGTCCTCGATTCTTGTGCCTAAGGATAAAACTTCATGCAAGGCGTCCTAACACCTTGCCATGCAAGGTGTCCTAACACCTTGCCATGCAAGGACACCCACCTCTGCAAACTTCAGAATGGCCTGCAAGACGTTTGTGAGGGATGACAAGGCCTCTGGTTTCCTCAAGGGTTGGTCTGGTCAAAAAGGGGCAACTTAGCAGTTTCATACAATCGCACGAGTATTCTGAACCATCGCACGAGTATTCTTAACCATCGCACGAGAGATGGTTAGTCGAGCGATAGTTCCAAACTGTCGCGCAATGGTTTGTCTGCAATTTTGACAATTGCCAGCAGCTACTGATCAAGTTTTGCCAAATTTCATTCCGAAGGGTTTTTGGCACTTTTATTGGGTCCAGCAAGTCATAATGGGCATATGTGATTATGTCCAAGCGTCGAATTCGCAATGTTGCGCTTAATGAAGATTTTGGACCCTCGGTGGCCCATTTCAAGTTAAAATCTAGGTTTCGGGAGGTCGAAGTTAGTTTCGTGCGTTTTTGCCAAGTTCTATCATGCTACATAGGTTATATGGACCTCATGTGACTGTGTGGAGGTGTCGGTTTCAGTCCGGGACATAATCGAGTCATGCTTTGAGTATAATGTACGTTTTGGCTATGTTTTTCGCATTTTCCGGTCTAAATTTTACGCTGAGGTGTTTTTCTTGGTTCTGTCGATTCGTGCAAGTCATTTTAGACATGCTCGATGTTATAGAAGTGTTGGTTTTGTCAGAGTTGAAGTATTTTGAATTTTGGCCTATCAATGCCCAAAATTTCATTATATTTCCCGTATCCCCGTATCCTGGCTGTGTCCTGGGTATATGTTCTGTATTCTTTTGAGCAAGTCACACCTGTACATACATATGTGTCTGTGTATAGTCTTAGTATGTTGTCAATGCAAGTTTGGTATTAGTGGTTGATTTCGCTTTCTTTATCCATTAAGGGAAGTAATAAACCATGAAAATGCAAATTTTATAGCTAAAACCATGAGCTATCCATATCCAAACAAATAAAGCTACTGTAACTATGGCAAACCTGCCAGTCAAAATCCATCATAAGCAGTTTGGGCACCTTCGCCAATCCATCAAAAAGGCACGCAGACCCCGAAAACCCATGTCAGTATCAGTACTAGGGCACATCTGCCCTTTATCTACCTACTTGGGCGCGTAGACCCCAAAAGCAAAAACGTGAATGCAAAAAGGTAAAGATGCTCCACTATGGACCTCAATCTTCCTCATCAAGCCAATTTCCCTGGCCACCATCATCATCGTCATCATCGTCGTTGTCAGCTCTTGTTGTGGGATCTTTCTTGTGTGGAGGGTCATCAACAGAATCATCAGAGTCACTATGAGCAGAGTAATGCCCCTCCTCCTCTTCTCCCTCTTCTCCATCATCTTCTTCCTCCTCGGAGCTCTCAGGCAAGATCAGTCGGGGTTTCTTTTGGGCTCGCCCCTCTTCCGGTGATGGCCTCTCGCTCATCGAGATGTGGTATCGCTCCTCAGCAAGTAACACGGCCTGTCTAGCTGCCTCCTTGCTTGCAGCAGCTGGCTGCGAGCTCCTGGTCTGTCGCCGTGATGTGACCGGTGGTGTGGGCGTTCTGGCTGCTATCTTCTTCTCTGGAGGCGACCGAGTCCTCTTACTCCTAGAAGTCGCCAGTCCCTGTGCCTGCATTGTCATATTATTTTAAAAAGCAGTAGTATATATTGTGCATATTGTATGTATCAAATGTTTGAGTGAAGGTACATTCTATTAAAGGCTATCAAAGCATATGTATTGAAAGCAGAAGTACATCACCAAGTATCGAAAGCTGTGTACACCCCAATTTGGACCTATTAAATATCCTTAATTTGTGCCCTCGAGGCTCCCCGATGATGAAACGCAATCAAAACAGGCCTTGGACAAACTTGGACGATGCTTCATGGACTTTTTCAAAACCAAAATCCTTTTTTTTCCGACACCCTGAGGGTAAAATTGGCACACATTTCAGCATATAAAATACCTTTGAATAAGACCAATTGGGTTTGAAAGAGGACTTAACGAGCTTTCCAACGCTTTGAAAAACACCCAAAACCGAGTTCGGGAGTGTCCGTGGCGCCCTTCTGAAGTTGGGCTGCCACTCTAGAGCACTCGGGAGTTCCACTCTAGAGCGGTTGGGAGTGCTGACAGACCAATGCATGTTGAGCTTGGCTTTGACCATGGCTTTTTAGTCTTTTTAGGTCTTTCAACGTTCAAACCTGGTCTAACCTGAGCATGCCTGAGCTAGCAGAGCATCTAATCATGCCATTTTGCCCTCCCAAAGCCATTTTCTCCTTGTTTTTTATTTATTTTTCAAGTTTCAAACCTGTTTTCTTCACCCCTATATATACCCCCTTCATTCTTCAGCACCTGACTATGAAAAATGACTCTCTCCCTCCCTCTTTTGCTGTCAAAAACCAGTCTCTAAACCTCTCTCAAATATTTGCCGAAACTTGTGTTTTCAAAGGAAATTTTCAAACAATCTTCAAGTGCTTCAAAAGCCTCAAATCTCTAATTCATCTACTCCATTTTCCTACTGTTTTCTAACCATTTTCAAGCTCCAAAGTCAGTCCAAGAAGTCAAGTTCAAGCCAAGAAAATGTATAAATTTGGTTTTTCCAAGTTATTCAATGCTTTTCCACTTCTGAGGGGGATCAAAGAGCTCATGCTAGATCCTCATACTAGTTGTGAGTTCATTTTGTTGAATCTTAGTTGATTTGGCTAGCATGCAAGTCAAAAGGGAAGCTAAGACGTGTTGTAATTTTAGGACAGATTTTCTGAGCTTCAGTTTTTGCCATTTTTGGCCTTTTTAAACCACGAATTGTTTCTAGGTTCCTTCATGTAAGTTGTAGATCTTTTTGTTGGGAAGATTTAGTCGCTGGAATCAACTTAATCAGATTTAAAATGAATTAGTTATGATTTTTTTTTCTGCAAGCTGTCCAGTGTAGGACGAATCTGGAAATACCCATTTTGTTTTGACATTCATGCTTTTGTTTTGTAAAAAGAGTGTCTATATTTTCTTTTCTAGAGTTAGTGTAAAAACAAGAGCAAAGGGGCATGAAGGTATTTTTTGTGTTAAAGCTTACTAGAAGCACTCCCGAGAGCTCGAGAGTGCTTCTAGTAAACTAAAACTCTGCCACTGATCTCACTCTCGAGCGCTCAAGATCACTCCCAAGCGCTCGGGAGTGTCTGCATATAGCTTCGGCCCATCTTTCTTCCAGTTTGATCCTTCTACTTCCTTTGTATGTCCATGCATGTGTCCCCTTTTATCTATTAGAACTGTAAAACAACTTTTTAGAAGGGTAAGGATACATAGCTTGGAAGAATGGGGTCTGATCCCAGTCTATCAAGTCCTCTGTTGAGCCTGTAACATGTTTAAGATTATTTCAGTTTGCATTTTTAGTATTGTATCCTGTTGTACTAACAAGACGTGCAGGTTGAGTATGTGATACTCCCAAGCGCTCGGGAGTGCTCCTGAGCGCTCGAGAGTGAGATCAGTGGCAGAGTTTTAGTTTCTGTCATTTTGTGCTTCTTTTCCATCTTTCATCATCCTCCGTACACATGAACATGCATGCACTTCCCTACTTGATATACCTCTGGATACCTGCTACTTGTTTAATGAAATAAAATCCTTTGAAAAATCCCACAAATGTTTAGTAGAGATCTATTTCAAATCGGGCGAGGGGGGTGCCGTAAAAACCTTCCCCTCGTAACATGCCTTCCGAATCCTTAACAAATCTCTGGTTTTCAAATTCAATCAATCATTTTCAAATCAAAACGGTTTCTCGGGTGGCGAACCATAAATCCGGGTGGCGACTCTTCAATTTTTTTCGACTCGATTCAAAAACGGTGTCTTTCGGGCCGTCACGATCCACCCGGGGCTGTGGTAGCCCACAGTGGCGACTCTGCTGGGGACATGATTTAATTAATACTTGAGAAAAATTGGTACGTTGATAAAATGGCCCGATTTTCTTAAGCATTAATTAAATTAGTGAGCCAAGCTTGAAAGATATTTGTGGAATTTTTCAAAAAACATTTTGTTTCATTTTCTATCTTTTGTATATATATCTTGTTCAGCCTCGCTGTTGTGTTCTGGCAATCTTGCCCGGCTTGCCAGTGACAAGGAGTCCCAGAATGCTCGGCAACCCTCAACTATGATGAGTCATACCTGCTGTTTGTACCATTATCGGGTGTACGCTCGATAAGCGGGAGGCACACCTTGACTCTAGTCTGGGGAACCCCCTTTAAACCAAAAACCGGCCTTCATATAGTTGTAGAAAGCATTAGAACCTTCCAAGCTAGGACAGGGACCTGCAAGGTAGGACTATGTGCTATATCCTGCCTACACGTTACTGCTTTCTGCATGTCACCATGCATCCCATCCATTTCATGCCATCATGCTGTCTATTCAATTTCAAGTCTTGTGCTTCTTAGACTTGCTTGCGCGGTCTGTAGAAGGTTGCCGAGACCAGATGAAGAGTCGTGCACCCTGGTGTACGTTGTTTAAACTATATGAGTCCTTAGAACAATGAGACTTTGGGAAATCAAAACATACTAAGTCTTTGACTAACGCCTAATCGAAGATTCAACGGAGAATAAGGAATAGCAAGGAAACGATGTCGTGACGCCACGTCACTTACACCATTTCGGCTAATGGCGCTATGCCACTGGCGCCACTTTGGTTATGGTATCACGTCATCTATACTAAGCTATTCCAAATTCAAAATTTGAAACTTCGAATGAGTACTAGTTGAATACTTAGTTCATTTTGACATCTCTTAGAACTTGTTGTTCTAAACAAAGGATACACCCCCAAAAGAAATTCTAAGGATTGAGGCAACCTTCGAAAGACCATAATCTTATCCCGCTTGCACATCTCACCTTGCATCTTATGCTGTCCATTTGCTTTCGGGTAGAACTCTTAGACTCGCTCGCGCGGCTTGTTTAGGATTGCCTGGACCGATGAAGAGTCGTGCTTTTTAAAGGCACGTTGTTGGAATTAATTAGTCCTTGGAATGATGAGGTTTTAGGGATATCGAAATTCATTAAGTCTTCAACACATTTTTCAATCATGGATTCAATGAAGATTAACGAAACAATTAGGCTATAATGTCGTGATACCCACACCACCCAAGTTATAGTGCGAAGTCACTTACACCGCTTAGGCTAATGGCACCATGCCACTGACGCCACTCCGGTTACGGTATCATGTCATTTACGCCGAACGGATTTTGAAACCAAAACAGAAATTTCTGGTGAAAAATGTTGAAGACTTAATTTGTCTTGATATCTCCCAAGTCTTGTTATTCCTAATCAAAGGATACACATTCAAAAGAATCTTTGAGGACTACGGCAATCCTTCATAGGTTGTCATTTCTTGGGTCTAGGAGACCATAAATCCGCGGAGTTTGAGATACCTCCGGTGTTCGCCGTGCCGAAACGGCTCCATCTAATTCAGTGCATTTTCCAACAGTCTTATTGCTCTGTCTCGGATGGTCTTAGATAAGGAGATTGGCTCTGATTCCCAACGTATGGAATTTAACCTGCCTGACATCGACCTACCCGTGACTGTTGGAACTATCTGTAAAGTTTGATCCCTTGAGTCGACGATGACAACACGTGAATAGCAATTCTTTTATTCATACACGTTTTTTTTCAATAAATCACAACAGGGGCATATTCTGAGTTCACTTCTTACTTTACTGTCAGCACTGGGCCACCCATCCTAAACAAAGCCATACCACCTTCTTCGACCACCTCAAAATGGCAGGGCAAACAGAGTTGGTTGAGCTGAAAAAGGCCATAGAGGAATTGAATCAGAAAATTGACGAGCATATGACTCTGGTCCAAGGGCTGGTTGACCTTTTCACTTCCGCCATGTTGAATCCGGATCTGGGACTAAATGCTGATGATGCCAAGATCAAAGAAACTCCACAGACCTACCGCCCTCCTACAGTTAGAATCAAGCCATGCTCAAAAGTGAAACTCTCTGACGTGTTCAAAGACTTGGTTGAATTCCATGATGCCAGAACTCACTCAAAGGAAGATATTGAATCCAGTGCTGAAAGGCAAGATGTGCACATTGATGAGATCAACCCCAAAAGCAAGAGAGTATTATGCAGTTGCGAAGCAAGCAAAGCTTTCGCCAGAGGTCCACTCAGCACCACCATGAACCCTCAACTCAATTGCAAAACCCAACCAAGGATCTTCTCCCGCTTCCCAATACCTTTGTCCTCAGTTTATGAGGAGCTCCTCGAAGCCGGCCTCATCGAGCCACTCCCTCCAACTCCCCTACCTCAAAAGCTTCCGGCATCCCACAACCCAAATGCCTATTGTGCTTTCCACCAATATACCGGCCATTCCACCAATAACTGCTTCCGTCTCTGCCACAAAATCCAAGATCTCATCGATAATGGAACCATCTCACCTCCACTTTCAAAACCAAACACTATCATAAACCCTCTCTCAAAGCACCCGCAAAACCCCCGTGTCAACCTCATCAATCTCAACCCAATCTCATTCGACCCTAGCCAATACATCATACCCACAACCGAGCCAAAACCCATTGTTAATGTACCTGAGGAAGTCGAGATTTGCATGCTTGAGAACATAGACCTGGTATGGGAGTCAACACCTGATGGGTGGCGATTGCTTGGGGAAAACCATCCTCTGATCTTTGAGGAGTTCAAGGCTGGACCAGCTAGTGAATTAATGAGACATGGCACGTTTGGACAACTTCTGAGCAACCAAACCATCAACGGCATTTTTAATGGCATAAGAATCCATCCCTACCAGTGCATTATCGACAATTGGCCGCCAGAATCCATTGTTTCAACCCCTTACAAGCTCGATGCCTCGATGATAAGCTCCAAGGCAACACAAAATCTGAAGGGGGATCAAGATCCAAATGATGCCCGAGATAGTCAGAAAGGACCAGAACCATCCCAATACCAGACCTCAGATTTGGAGAAGAATGGTGAATGATCCATGAATGGAATTTCTCACGAGTCTGGAAAGTTTTAAGTTTCAAGTCGAGTCTTTTTCAAGCAGATTTTGAGTCAGTTTGTGCCTCAAGTCTTTCATGCTTTCGTGTCTGTATGCTTTCAAATTCAAGTTTGTAGTCAAAGAAGAAAAACCAAAAAGAGAGTCAGTTTCGTATTCCCAAACTACGTTATGACCTAATTCCTTCGTAAGAAGGATACGTAGGCAGCCTCATCCTGTGGCCCGGTCATGTTCATTCGAGTCGATCCCAAAATTCAGTCACGATCTTTCGAGTCAATCTGTTGTCGGTCTGTCCCGTCTTTTGAAATCAATCTCAAGCTTCTTGGGTCAAAATTGTGATAATAAACTCGCATTTTGTGATAATCCCTTAACTTGGAATTGTTTTGCACCATCAATTGAGAAGTCAAAACATGATACAATAGTCGATTGAACCTTCGCCCTTGCAAGGAGAAGAATTTCATGGGACCACTCCCTGACGCCGTCGAGAAGCGATGCCTTGGCCCAAGAAAAAGCTCGCTGGATCAAAACATCAAAATATGATCCAGGCACACAAATCTCTTAACTTGCATCTAGGATCCAATTATCAAGTTGTCCAATTCAAAATGAAGAAAGGCATTCTTTTCTTTTATCAAACATTTGAAGATATGTATCCATTGATACCCCCTTTGAGCCTAAATCAATTTCTTTGAAAGAACCTAGCTAGGCAGCTATCCCCTACACCGGGGTGAAATGAGGAGGACAAATGTGCCAAACACATGATTATCATTAGCACATCAGAATTCAAAGCGTGAAAGTGCCAAATACATGGGCACAATGAGATGCAAAACTTTGAAGAAAAATCAGAGGAAACTCAAAATCAATGAAAGTGCCAGACACATCAGCACAACAAAGTGCAAAGCAAATCAAGTAAAAGAAGGCGCTCATCAAAAGCAAAAGGGTGCAAAAATATTCAAGATAGCTGCTAGCTCTCAAAACCCAAAGAAAATGAAAATTTTTGAGCCTATTATCCTTTCTTTGTTAAGCCAAAACCTTGGCCATGTTACAACTCGGATAAAGTCCTTTCAGATTGAAAAACGCAACTTGATAACAAAAATCCTAGGCACTGGGAGAAAACAAGAAGGAGGGGCAAGACTTTTTGTGAATCCCACAAAAGGAGAAAATCCGAACTGGGGAATTTTCAAAACCCATGGGCTATCATCAGCAACCTGGGGCACAATTCGTGGTAAAAATTCTCGTGTTTTGGACAAAACAAGATGAGCATCAATTGATAGTGCTAAAACAATTTCAAAACCTCAAATGGGAAAATCATCAAAACTTGATTTTATCATGACAATTTCAAATGTCAATTGTGGGGCATGCTTGCCATTTTTCGAACCCTCAAGTAATCAAGCTACTCGTCAAGTCAAGTCAAACTCCTCGTCCAGTCAAAGTCATCATGGAGAGTCAGTCCTCTAATAAATGGTCTTTCTTGTCTTTTGAGTCATCTAAGCCTTGTCCAAATTCACACAAGGTCCTCATCGAGTCAAGTCACTTTGATCTTGAGGTCCCAACTCGTGAGAAAAATTCCAATACATGGAAAGACCCGCACTTGCATTCATGATAAAACTGGTTGCCAAAACTATCAGTGGAATCAAGGAAAAGAATTAGAATTGAGACCTGTTACTGGGGCATGCACATTACGCCAATGTCATCGAACATAGCAAGCATATCAAGACTGGGGCCTGAATGCTCAAAACTCAAACCTTGATCAAAGTCAAACTCAAACCAACACCAGCTCAAGCCCTGGGTCCAACTCAAACCCAATTTCCATCCAAAGACAAACTCCATCCCAAGTCCCAAGGTCCTGAAAATACCAGCCCGTTGGCCAAAAACAGTAAAGCAGAAAGGGTACTCAAACATGTCCTCTATTTTTCAAAAAAAAAAAAAATCAATCATCGTTGTTGTCAAATGTTGAAACGCGGGTCTCACTTTCTAGCCTCAACCTCTTATGGTGGCCTTCATCTATCATATTTGTCAACACGACTTCTTGACATTCTGCCATAGATTTGGCACTGTCCTGAGGGACACCATTCAATCATCTTCTGCCATAGATTTGGCATTGTCCTCCTGGACATCATTCAATCGTCTTCCGCCATAGATTTGGCATCGTCTTGAGGGACACCTTTTCAATCATCTTCTGCCATAGATTTGGCATCGTCCTGAGGGACACTTTCCAATTGACTTCCGCCATAGATTTGGCATCGTCCTGAGGGACACCTTTTCAATCATCTTCTGCCATAGAATTGGCATCGACCTGAGGGACACCTTTTCAATCATCTTCCGCCATAGATTTGGCACTATCCTGAGGGACACCTTTCAATCATCTTCTGCCATAGATTTGGCATTGTACTCCGGGACATTATTCAATCATCTTCCGCCATAGATTTGGCATCGTCCTGAGGGACACCTTTTCAATCATCTTCTGCCATAGATTTGGCATTGTCCTGAGCGACATCTTTCAATCACATTCTGCCATAGATTTGGCATCGTCCTGAGGGACACCTTTTCAATCATCTTCTGCCATAGATTTGGCATTGTCCTCTTGGACATCATTCAATCATCTTCCGCCATAGATTTGGCATCGTCCTGAGGGACACCTTTTCAATCATCTTCTGCCATAGATTTGGCATCGTCCTGAGGGACACTTTTCAATTGACTTCCACCATAGATTTGGCACCGTCCTGAGGGACACCTTTCAATCATTTTCTGCCATAGATTTGGCATCGTCCTGAGGGACACCTTTCAATCATGTCCTGCCATAGATTTGGCATCGTCCTGAGGGACATTTTTCAATCGACTTCCGCCATAGATTTGGCATCGTCTTGAGGGATATCTTTTAATCACCTTTCGCCATAGATTTGGTTTTAATCCATTCGAGACAAACTAACTTGTCTCATTGGATGGCACCCCTCGTGGTGTATTCGCTTTTTATCCTTTCGAGATAAACTAACTTGCCTCATTGGATAGCACCCCTCGTGGTTTATTCCCTTTTTATCCCTTTAAGACAAACTAACTTGTTCCGTTGGGTGACACCCCTCGCGGTGTATTTTTATAATCTTTTCCCTGGTTTAATTTTTCCTCCCACTGAGACTGAGCAATCGATGGGCGCTCCTCAATCAATCTATCTTGTCGATCATTAGCGTGCATGTCTGCATGTTTGCATTTGCCCCAAAGAACTACGCTGGTCTGATCCCTACAAACGGGGTACGTAGGCAGCTCGAAAGAGCACGACCTCATGTTTCGAATGCATGTACATCTTTACTTGCATTTGATTTTGAATTAAGGATTTAGTAGGGCTCGAATTGGGCTGTCTCAATCTTTGGACGTCACTCGTATCCAGACATGATGCCGAGCGCCATCCAAAGAGGGGCAACTGTAGACACCCCAATTTGGACCTATTAAATATCCTTAATTTGTGCCCTCGAGGCTCCCCGATGATGAAACGCAATCAAAACAGGCCTTGGACAAACTTGGACGATGCTTCATGGACTTTTTCAAAACCAAAATCCTCTTTTTTCCGACACCCTGACGGTAAAATTGGCACACATTTCAGCATATAAAATACCTTTGAATGAGACCAATTGGGTTTGAAAGAGGACTTAACAAGCTTTCCAACGCTTCGAAAAACACCTAAAACTGAGTTCGGGAGTGTCTGTGGCGCCCTTCTGAAGTTGGGTTGCCACTCTAGAGCGCTCAGGAACACTCTAGAGCGCTCGGGAGTTCCACTCTAGAGCACTTGGGAGTGCTGACAAACCAATGCATGTTGAGCTTGGCTTTGACCATGGCTTTTTAGGCTTTTCAAATCTTTCAATGTTCAAACCTGGTCTTACCTGAGCATACCTGAGCCAGCAGAGCATCTAACCATGCCGTTTTGCCCTCCCATAGCCATTTTCTCCTTGTTTTTGATTTATTTTTCAAGTTTCAAACCTATTTTCTTCACCCCTATATATACCCCCTTCATTCTTAAGCACCTGACCACGAAAAATGACTCTCTCCCTCCCTCTTTTGCTGTCAAAAACCAGTATCTAAACCTCTCTCAAATATTTGCCAAAACTTGTGTTTTCAAAGGAAATTTTCAAACAATCTTCAAGTGCGTCAAAAGCCTCAAATCTCTAGTTCATCTACTCCATTTTCCTACTGTTTTCTAACCATTTTCAAACTCCAAAGTCAGTCCAAGAAGTCAAGGTCAAGCCAAGAAAAGGTATAAACTTGGTTTTTCCGAGTTATTCAATGCTTTTCCACTTCTGAGGGGGATCAAAGAGCTCATGCTAGTTCCTCATACTAGTTGTGAGTTCATTTTGTTGAATCTTAGTTGATTTGGCTAGCATGCAAGTCAAAAGGGATGCTAAGACGTGTTGTAATTTTAGGACAGATTTTCTAAGCTTCAGTTTTTGCCATTTTTGGCCTTTTTAAACCACGAATTGTTTCTGGGTTCCTTCATGTAAGTTGTAGATCTTTTTGTTGGGAAGATTTAGTCGCTGGAATCAACTTAATCAGATTTAAAATGAATTAGTTATGATTTTTTTTTCTGCAAGCTGTCCAGTGTTGGACGAATCTGGAAATACCCATTTTGTTTTGAGATTCATGCTTTTGTTTTGTAAAGAGAGTCTCTATATTTTCTTTTCAAGAGTTAGTGTAAAAATAAGAGCAAAGGGGCATGAAGGTGTTTTCTGTGTTGAAGCTTACTGGAAGCACTCCCGAGCACTCGAGACTATTCCGGAGTGCTCGAGAGTGGCTCCAGTCCTATTTTCCTTCTTTCAAGCATTTAAGTGGACATGCAAGTTTCAAAACATATTAGCTCTTTTGAGGTGTGTTGGTACAGATGATCTTCATTTTTCAAAGAAAAATAACGAAAATCATTTTCATTCGAAGACATGCAAAAGAGTTTTCTTCAGAACTCAAAGAGAGAAATTTTCATACTTCAAAGATACAAGATCTGATGTACTGGCATACTACAATGAGGGTATTAGTTGGCTGAAATCAGTTCTGGGGTGTAGATCACTCCCAAGCGCTTGGGAGTGTCTGCATATAGCTTCACTCCATCTTTCTTCCAATTTGATCCTTCTACTGCCTTTGTATGTCCATGCATGTGTCCCCTTTTATCTATTAGAACTGTAAAACCACTTTTTAGAAGGCCAAGGATACATAGCTTGGAAGAATGGTGTCTGATCCCAGTCTATCAAGTCCTCTGTTGAGCCTGTAACATGTTTAAGATTATTTCAGTTTGCATTTTTAGTATTGTATCCTGTTGTACTAACAAGACGTGCAGGTTGAGTATGTGATACTCCCAAGCGCTCGGGAGCGCTCCCGAGCGCTCGAGAGTGAGATCAGTGGCAGAGTTTTAGTTTCTGTCATTTTGTGCTTCTTTACCATCATTCATCATCCTCCGTACACATGCACATGCATGCACTTCCCTACTTGATATACCTCTGGATACCTGCTACTTGTTTAATGAAATAAAATCCTTTGAAAAATCCCACAAATGTTTAGTAGAGACCGATTTCAAATCGGGCGAGGGGGGTGCCGTAAAAACCTTCCCCCCTCGTAACATGGCTTCCGAACCCTTAACAAATCTCTGGGTTTCAAATTCAATCAATCATTTTCAAATCAAAACGGTTTCTCGGGTGGCGAACCATAAATCCGGGTGGGGACTCTTCAATTTTTTTCGACTCGATTCAAAAACGGTGTCTTTCGGGCCGCCCTGATCCACCCGGGGCTATGGTAGCCCACAAAAGCAGGAATGTATCGTTGTATACCTGAGGCCTCTTGGCAGCAGCTCGTTGAGCTCGTGGTGGAGACGGTGCTGGGTAGTGCAGCACTAATGGCAGCCACTTGTTGCTCGCCTAACCACATTCTCCAAAGCCAGCATGCGGCGAATGGCTTCATTCACCCACTCATTGGGCACCTGCAAAGGCAATTCAGTATCATCAAGCTATTCAATAATGGTGCATGTATTGGAATATACGCAAGGTTCATACCGGAACGGTCACGGACGGTGGCTTGGCTCGGCCGGATTGCCCTGAGTATCCACCACTGGGATCTTCCATGACAACTCTAGTGGCCCGCCTCTCCCAGGTCCACTCAAGCTCTGTCTAACATGGCCCTCACCACCTCTAGTAGCTCTCTTCTCCTTAGTGGCTCCGCGAGCCTGGCTCCACACATCTCTGAAGGCCCGAATGCCAAGCGGTCCCTCTAGTAAGCAGCATAGTCCATCTCCGGGTGCAGGTAACGTGACAGCTTAGTGTCAGGCTGTGTGAACCTCTCTAACTCAGCCAGGGTGTATGCGACGCACGGGGTGGAAGTGGCCCTAGCACTTGGAACGCTGTGTAGCCAAGTAACTGGCGTGTCACCCGGTCTCCGAGGTACCACTGCCAGCCAAAGGCCGACTCAAGTAGCACCCAGCTAGCAGTAATGGCCCTGTTCCTTGCCAAGTACTCAGGTTTTGCCCCTGCAACTCTCCACGGGTCCCAATTGATCTGCACACAGGTCAAACAAGCAGTGCACACAATTGATCAGCAACAACATTAAAGCAATGAAAGGAATGCGTGTTCAACTATGAGGGTTTTTCGGTATACCTATGAGGCTCTGAGATCGTCCAAGTATAGTCTGAAAGCGTTGAGATCGCCTCTTCCTTCCTTCGACCCCATATTCTTCTTGCTTCATATCAGTGCACGGGGGAGAGTGCTCAAGTCAGGATTCTTGCACTTTGGCAGATACATCCGCAGGACTTCATAAGCCCAGAGATGTTCAAATTCAAGCATATATATGCATCAGTCACAGGATCTTCAATTATGCAGATATGTATTCAAACAGGCTATAGTAATTGGTAAACAAATACTGCAAGTATAACGGAAGTTGTGCTGTGTTATCAAACCTCCCAGACTCTCCAGTAGCCCGCAGCGCTTTGCCCTGTCCTCGACGAGTCTCCTAGAAAGGCGTAAGCTATACCAAGCGCTGCTCCACCCCAGTCAAAGCGTGAAGCTGTCCTCAGATCTCTCAGTGTTGGCAAATAGGACAAATGCACCTTGCTACGTCTGTTCGGATACAGGGTGGCGCCGAAGAGGTACAGTAGGTATGCTCTTGCCATTCGCTCTGCCTCATGCTCCGTGGTCACCTCCTTTTTCAGATACTCTGTGAGTGGCTCGTATCTCGCCATCCCCTCCTCAATTTGGGTGCCTCACCCTGAAACCACTCCAGTGCAACTCAGTCATTCTGAATGCCCGAGTCAAAAGGGTTGGGCTCTCCTCCAACCCTCAGCCCTGTAATCTCTACAAAATCTGTGGGCGTCACTATCATCTCCCCAATTGGCAGGTGGAAGGTGTTGGTAGTATCCCTCCATCTCTCTGCAAGCGCCACTAACACGGCATGGTCGTTTCTGCTCCGAGTAAGAGTTCGAATGAACTCCCCGAAGCCTGCTGCATCCACCAGTTCTCTCACTCTCGGGGGTAAGGCCTTGTACAGTGCCAGGGACCTGCACGTGCCTCCAAAGCCACAGATATCCCTCTGTCTTGCTCTCTCAAGTTTCAAGTACACAGACAAGCAATAAGGCAAAATTTCAGCATACATGGCTTTCATTTTCAAGTTCTAGGTAATCAATGCAGTGGTAAAACAACGACTCTTTAGTTGGTTCGTACTATTGCATGCATTGCCTGTTAGGGTTACGTCATCGTGGTATTGCTTCAGTGCAGTTGATACGAAGATGGTTGGTTCAAGTTATTATTTCGTGTGGCATGCAAATCAACAGTTTAGTTATTGTGACTTGGTTTTATTCGGGGTTTGTTTCATGCTCTGTTATACAGTCTACTGAACATGCAAGTAAAAAAGAAATTGAAGTACGAAGGGGGTTTCTCAGAAATTACCTCAGACCAAGTGTTCGCAATATGAGCCTCGGGGTCCCTCAGCACCATCTCATCATCGTACTCTGTCCGCTGTGGCACATAGGCTGCGAGGCCCGATGGCGTGAACATGTGTGCTGTAGGAGGCACATATGTCTCTGATGAATAGTCAGGTCGCCCCATAGCTCCTACCTCTGCCACGGCCGTCACCCTAGGCCACTACACCTCTGCTCCGGCTTTCTCCTCGGCCTCTGCATCCCTCAAAAGGTCTTTTCCCTCCTTTTGCTCTCTCTCGGCCCTCTCTGCTGCCTTTGATGCAGCAATGGCCCGTGCTCGCTCCTCCTTTGCTCTCAACACAATCTCTCATATCAAGGGACTGTCCTCAAGAAGCTTCGCAAGCATCTCATCAGGCAAGTGCTCGGCGACGTCGTATTTGGTGATAGGAACCTGGCTCGACGATGTCGCCGCTGGCCGGCACAGAACATCCTCCTCCCGATATGTAACAGGAACCTTTGTGGTCTCCGCTCCTTCAACAGCAGCCGCTTTGCCTCTCGCCGAATCTCTCGGCGGAGACTCGATGGACCCAAGATCATCACCCGCGGCACCACTGCTCCCGATGTCACCCGAACTCCTACCAATTGTGGGCGAGCCGTCCGCCACCGAACTTGAGCCTCCTGCTTCAAAGTTGGACCCCACGGCCTCGGGTAGGACTATCGCGTGGGGGTCCCCCTCTGTCGCGCGATCCTTTTCTACACCATCTACCTCCTGTTGCTGGCCTTCTCCACAATCGCCGCCGCTAACAGCCGCTGCACCAGAGTCTGCGATGGCCCCTGTTGGCTCTCGGTCCTCTGTTTCTCTCTCCATTGGACCTCTGGTTGATCAACGACCTCTCCCTCACTGCCTCCATTACCGTGATCTGCCATGGGTGGGTTTTCGTGCGGGAGTTTGTGGGTTTTTGGGAGAAATCTAGGGTTTTGTGCAAGATTGAGAGAGTTTGAGAGTAGAGAGTGGTTTGGGAAGTTTGAAACCGCTGGGAACTATATTTTGTAACGTCCCCGTGAAGTTTTAAGGCGTGGAACAGGTATGGGCCGAGTCTGGGCTGGTTCAGAACCCAAGCCCCGGGTAAGGAAACCTCGCGCGGCATACTGGAACCCTCGCGCGAGGGTTCATTTAGGCCTCGGGCCCAATTCCTTTGCAGGTCAAGCCTTATCATGGGTATCTCTTTTGCTTTGGGCCATGGTGTCTTACTATGGCTTCAAAAACTTTTGGGGGTCATTTTGAATTGATACTTCTGAAGTTCGAGTAATTTTATATCCTTAGCAGTGGTCCATCTGCACACGCCTGAGGGGCATTCAATTCAGCAACAATCCATCCGTCCAATTTCAATCCAGCGATGATCCATCTGTCCAATTTCAATCCAGCGACGATCCATCCATCCAATTTCAATTCAGTGACGATCCATCCGTCCAATCTTCAGTCGGCAATGATCTATCCATCTGGTTAATGTTCCTCAGGAGAGTCTGCTTCAAACGGCTCTTCCCCCTTTGGTGCACGATATTTTTATATACTCGTTTGCATCTTTCTTTTAAATCGACTTTCGGGTGGATTTGATGGGTGTCTAGAAATCTTTGACATTACCCGTACCAGTCAATGGTGCTCCGCGTGCCGTCAAAGTGGGACTACTGTAGACACCCCAATCTGAATCTCCTGATCGTTTTATGGTTTTTTTGTTTCCCCGATGATGAAATCGGATTAAAAACAGATTTGAGTTTGGAATGGATTGAGCTTCGTGCGTTCGGAACTCTTCTTAAACCCTTTTGAACCCCAAAACCCTAGGTCAAAACCCTAGCCAAGGTTTGACCATTGCGCGTGCCTTTGGAACACTCGCGCGATGGACAGTTTGCCAGATGTGGTTCAAAGTAAAACTGTTGACTATTGACCCTCGCGCGACAGTTCCACTCCCTCGCGCAATGGTTCTAGCTTGTCCCCATCACCTTTTTCCAGCTGGATTTTGTGATCATCAGGGGGTCTATGGGCCTGTGGAACCCCGTTTTCCACCAGAACAGCTGTTGTGGACTGCATGGTTGGCACCTCCCAATGTAACCACCCCCACCTTATTGGCCACCTTTTCCACCTTGCTTGGCTAGCCAGCCTTGTTGGCTGGTGTTTAGGCCTAGTCCTCCATCAACCCTTGCCTTCCCTTTGGCCTATAAATACCCCCATGCTTCCAAGCTTAGGGGTACCAAAAATCAAGCAAAAAGCTGAAAACCCTCAACCACACTTGTTATTTTCTCACTCTTGTGCTCTACATACACTCATTTCTCAAGCTACACCACCTTGTTCAAACCATTTCAAAAACAATTCAAGCAAAGGTATAAAGCTTATTACCTGCAGTCTGTTTTGATCCCTGAGGGGGGCTGGCAGGGCCAAGGCTGGTAATCAATACTAGTCCTAGTCCTGGCCCTAAAGTTAGCAGGGTTACAAGGAATCATGGACCAATAAACCCTCGCGCGATGGTCCCATATGCTCACGCGACACTTCTGTCAATGTGAGAATGGACCACGTGGGGAAAGGGATGTTGGTCTTTGAGTTTCAAACATAGTTTTTACTGCTTTGAGGCATGTTTAAGTCTTAGTTCACTGTGTTGCATGCTAAAATACATAGTTTAGCTTAGTTTGTTATTTTGTTTGGTTTGGACTGCCCTTGGGTTGCTTCTTAATATGTATCAGAGCCCAAAGCATGCAAAGCAATTCCTGGAAGTCTAGTAAGAACCCTCGCGCGACAGTTATAATGTCTCGCACGATGGTTCCCTAATTTCCAGTGACTGCCCTTGCATGGGCAACTAAGGCTTAGCCCCCTGTTTATTCACCCCCATTGTTTAGGGGTTGTGTTTCTAATTTAATTCAGCCTATTTGTAATGTTATTTACATTCCAGTACATATAAAACTGCTTGGTTTGCACCCTGGGTGAGCACTGGTCCTTTCAGAGCCCATAAGGGGATAAAATTCAACCTGTGGTGGGATACGAATACTCACGCGATGGTTTAAGAGTGTCGCGTGATGGTTCTTTGCATGTACGTAGATCCATGCATGCAAAGTTGGCCATTGTGTATGGCATGCTTATGCCTTGTGCAGTTTTGATGTTCTGATCAGAGGGTTAAGTTTTATCCTATTTTCATAGTATTCCATCCATTCATGCTCAATACAATCACATCTTGCAAATTGTTACGATTTTAATCCCCGTTAAACTGTTCCCCCAACCTAATTGGCTAAAAATTGGTTAATAAAAGAAGAATCACAAAAGTTTTCGCAAAATGCCTAAGTAGAGACCGATCTCCGGATTGGGCGGAGGGGTGCCTTAAAACCCTTCCCCTCTCGTAGCTTGGCTCCCGAACCCAGATATGGTTATGACGGACTGGTTCCTTCACTTTTTCAAATCGAACAACGTGGTAAGTGCTTCGAAATATGGTTCCTTGGGTGTCGGACCTTCAAACCCGAGTGGCGACTCGGTATTCCGAGTGCCTGCTTCTCTGGTCGCGCTCCCTCGATTTTCGAGTCGCTTTGGCAAACGAAGAACGAAATCCTCTTTTCCAAGGGCATGCTGCCCACACGGAGTTGGTGTACGTTGACTTTGTCATTGGTAAGATTGCCAAGGAAGGTGGAGATAAGATTGATTTCAACTCCCTAGGTCTGTAATTCTTGTTGTGCTGGTCTTGTTTGGCTAACCATACTTATCAGGTACTCCCCTGTTCCTACGCTCTAGCTCTTGCCTGGAGGTTGGGAACATTGGTAAGACCTAGATGGCGGTTACCACTCTTTTTCCTTTTGCAGAGGGTTTTAAATACGTGGATCATGTCGTGGGACAGGTGTCGAGATCCCCGATACTCTAGTGTTTAGAGGTGGACAACGAAGATCAAGGAGCCGTTTTCGGGATTGATGCTTATTATTTAAGCTTCTCATTGCCTTGATCAAGCTCTATAAGAAAGGCATTCGAATCTACTCAGGCAGTTGTTTGCGTGCAACCCTTCTTCTTCGATTCTTCTTCGTGATTCTATTAGAGCCCGTTCTCGTTTAGGTACGTTCCTCTTTCTTTGCTGTTCTTTCTCTTCTTTTTTAAACTGGATGCTCCCAGTGTAGAGATTTCAGGCCCAACGTGGGCTGCTCCTGGGGAGTTTATCTATGCGAGGTTGGTCAAATTTGTTTCCGTCAACCTTCATTCCCCCATTATTGAGGATTTTGCCCCTTACTCTATTGTACTTCAAAATAGGGTGTTTCAGGACCTCTTTTTCTTGTCCGCTAACTTGTACCTGAGGTTCTCTATAGGAACCCTAATGTCGGAGGGATTTATCAATTTTTCATCTTTCTGAATGTTGAGGAGTCGATTGGAGAAGAGGAAGTATTATTGCACCGTAGTGGCAAGATTAGGGCTTCGACTGAAAGAGGTCAGTCGAGCGGTGTTAAACCCTCGTCGCCTCCTGCTTCTTTATCGAAGGGTTCCCGTTTTCTCCGCTTCCAACGTCCCTTCTACCATCACGAATGAGGAGCTGGCCGTTCTTAGGGTTAGATACTTTATTCCAACATTCGTTTCTCTTAGGAAACCTTTTTGATCCGAACGGGCTTGCACCTCTGTTGAAAATGAGGCTTGGCTCAATGTTGGTGCCCTAGAAGGAGGTTTGCGCCTACCCTTTCCCACCGTGGTCAGGGATATCTTGAGTTTTCTTGGTCTGGCACCTGGCCAGATTGTACCCAATTCCTGGCGCCTCCTAATAGGTTATGCAGCGCTGTGGGGGGCGATGTCAGATGGGCAGATTTCTTTGACGAAGGGGCCTTTCTTGAATCAATTTTCTGTCAAGGAAGCCTTAGGTGGTGTTGGGTGGTTTTATTTCACAGAGCCCTGGTGAGGGGGAGCTAAGCACAAAGCTCCCTGCTGTGAATAAAAATTGGAAAGATAAGTTCTTTTTTGTCGGTGGTGATGGTTGGGAGCTCCCTAATTGGGAGGCTGGAACTTATACCCCTCAGTTCCCTAGTAAGTGGGGGGTTCCCATCACAAATTGTAAGCTATTGCTTTTCTTTAGTCTTGTAGCTTTATGAATTCATTCATATATTTATGAATTCTTCTTTATTTTTGTAGCTAGAGATCCATTTCCTTCGAGCCCTTCCTTGGAAGCAGAACTGCATCAAGCCAGGAGCTATTTAGTTCATAATTGGGAATTGCTTGTGACTCCAGAGTTGTTGGCCATGTATTTGCTGGGCCCAGAGACCACTTGTGAGGTCTTGGCACTTTCTAGAGGTAGTTTTTGTTTTTTGTTTGGTGTCATGCCTTTAGCTGACTTTCATATTGCTTTCATTTCTTTTCTTTTTCAGAAGAAGAAAGTGAGGACAAAGCGATGGCACCAAAAATGGACAAGGCTCTGTTGGCTCAACTTAAAGCTGAGAGGGCAAGGCAGTCATCTAGAGCCGTAGCTCCAAAAAGGAAGAGCTCTCGTCTCCAGAGAGAGCTAAATGTCGATAGCTTTCTGGATGCCAATATGTCTAATGGCCCTGCTCTTGACTTAGTGGTTGAGCAGACTGTTGAAGAAGAACCTGAGAAGTGAAAAAGGAAAGCGAAAGGTGCAGCTATGGAGGGTTCCCCCCCCCCTGCTAAGAAGACAAAGGCTTCTGTTGGCCCCTTTATGTTGGGCAATTATCAGGGGGCCCTCGAGCGTGCTTCTGGGCTGCTTTGTGCGGCTGATAAGGAGCTAATGGCGGAGATGTCTCTCCAAGCGATTGGGGAGCAAATGTTAGTTGAGTTGGCCATGGTATGCTCCTCCTTTCTACCTTAGCAATTTATTGATTGTTCGTTGTTCCTTTTGTTAGTCCTTCTTCTCTTTTGGCAGGCTGCAGCTCATGGCCAATATCTCACTTCCCAGAGCCATAGCCTGGGGAAACAAGTGGTCACCCTTACGGAGGCCAATTTAAGGCTTACAAAGTAGGGTGCTTCCATGGCTGCAGAGCTCCAGAAAGTGACAAAAGAGAGAGATGCCGTGCTCAAATCGAAGATAGACTTGGAGGAAGAGAGAGACACTGCCGTGACCACTGCTCAGAGTCTGGAGTAGAAAATCTCTGAATGGGATGGGGAGATGGAGAAGTACAAGACTATGAGCTTGGGGATGCTGAAAAAGGTGAAGAATGCTCGTAGGGAAGCCATTGAGCTCTTCCTGCAGTCCCCTGATTATCGTCAGGACATCACCCAATAATATTTTGATGAGTTCGAAGCCATGAGTAGCCGGGCCACCTTAGCTTTCCCAAATTTGGACTTTTCCAAATTTGAGGTTGATGATGAAGATGGGACCTCATGTCTTGACGGTGGATAGAAAGAGGATGAAGAAGGCGATGACGCGGCATCCAAAGACACATCCATCCCGAGCTCTTCGATTGCATCCCTTCTCCAAACTCCAGAAAAAAGTCTCTCTCCCTCTTGAAACTCCAACTCTAGCTGCAACACCTCTTGGCCCATCATCTGGTGATGGGCAAGTGACTAAAGTTCCAACCCCAAGCCTTTGAGTGGCCTTTGAAACTTTTTAATTCATTTGGGTCTGTAACTAAACACATTTTAATACTTTCTTACTTTGGTTGTGTTTGTTTGGGAGTGGCTTTGACACCTGTTTGGCTGGGTGACCTCAAAACTTTTTCTTGATGATTGACGAGGATGATCTCAATGAGATCATATTTTGGGGCCTTTTAGAGGCTATTTTATTATGATCGGTATAGGTGCAAGTTGAATGAAAGGGATGCTTTCACTTTATGCTACGGCAGTTTTCGATAGTCTTTGTGCATGTTTGTGTTATGTGTGCAGACTTCCGTAGATTTTGCCAATTCTTGCCATTATTATTATTGTGCAATGCATTTGACCTTTGGTCTTTTTCCAAGGGGACGTACCCTTTGATGTACCAAGTCGTGTAGCTAGAATTTCTATTCTGAGCTTTATTTGATTGCATAGCTATGCTACATCTTACTCCCCTAAGTGTGTAAATTGCTTGCATCCAAACAATTAAGACACTTATTTGTTTTTCCCTTGGGATATCTATTAGGTGGGTTGTAATTCTGAGCTTAAATTTTCCGAAGCTCTTTTTATTGCATAGCCTTAGTTATGTCTTTTGAGCTTGGAAATTTTTCCTAAGCTTCATTTTATTGCATAGCCTTAGCAACGTCTATGAGCTTGGACATTTTTCCTAAGCTTCATTTTATTGCATAGCCTTAGCTACGTCTATGAGCTTGGACATTTTTCCTAAGCTTCATTTTATTGCATAGCCTTAGCTACGTCTATGAGAGAGTGGTGATATTCCTTCTCCCCCAAATATATAATTTATTTGCGTCTAAACAATTAATATACTTATTGTAGTTTCCCATAGGATATGCCTTAGATCTGACAATTATTTCCGTAGAATATTATATGTGTTCAAAACATGAGAGGTTGGCCCTTGGGGTCCAAATCTTTTGCATTAAGAAAAAGCAGTCGTTTCAACTACTCGAGGTAATTGGATGTGTAACTTCCCATTACTCTAAGCAGTTGAGGTGGCAGTTTTATTTCAAGTTTGCTTATGATCATGCTGATTGGTTTAGCAAGCTGTTAGTGAACCACCTAAGTTGTGCTATAAAAACCAAAATTTGTGATGGATCATTCTCCATTCTATAATCAATTCTCGATTCGTAATGGTGAACAACAATCAAATCACTGAGTTGTGCTAGGGGCTACAAAACCTGAACGCAGCCATTGATGGGTTGTCTTTGAAGATGGAGGCCATGGCGAAATCACTTTTCGTCATGGAGAAGACGGTTTGTATGGTACTGATAGCCAACTGGGACCAGTTGGAGGCTTTCCGAGGGCATCTGGCGCCGCCAACTACTTCCCCTCCGAGGGAGGGAGGTAGTGATTAGGTTGCAACTTTGTGGGTTTTACCCATAAAGTTTTTATGTAAAAAGCTGTTCACGCCCCTTGGGGGTGTGGATTTATTTATAAAATTTGAATAATTTTTATCTTCTACTTGCCTTTTTCAATATCATGCATACAAGAAAATTGAACAATCATCCCTCGTGGGGAGTTTTATTGACCACAGGGGCTAACAAAGAGATCACGTGGTCCTAATGAAAACAACTTTTATGCTAAAGTTTTATTGAAAACAAAAAGTTTCCTAAAAACGGAAATGAACTTCCATTGCTGTAGACACCTCCCGAATGGGGCATCGCCATACAGATTGATCATTGTTTGCTCGTTTGGTTGCTCGCTTCATAAACCAAGATCATGGGTATTCCCATGGCTAGGAACATCGCCACATGATAGCGGTTATAATCAAAACAGAGTCGCCACCCAGTCTCTCTGCCTAGCCGTGAGGCTAGCCCATAGTCGTTCAACATAAGACATATAGATGCTTTATTTAATTCTAACACATAATCTGTTTTTATGCCTTTAAACAGTGAATAAGGTGAGCCGAGACTGGAATTGAAACATGCGTCAGAAAGCAACAAAACAAAACAAAGCTATTCCAGGGGAATGGATCCCGCAGCCGGTGAATGGATGTCACGGCCGAGGGATCCTCCTGGTTTGGATGTATCAGCTGAGGAATCGAAGCCCCGGTCGATGTTCTTCCTCACCCCAGATAGAAAAGTTAGAAGACTATCAAAGCGCTACGATTAAGCATAAAAACGATAAGTAAACCAAACCAGAGGCCCCTGGGCCTCACCACCTTGATCCCTCAGTAGCTTGATTGCTTCAGATTTGATCGGGATTGACTGAATGCTTCTTTGAGAAACCCTAGGGTTAGGGTTTGAGACTTCGAGGTTTGATCGCTAGACTGATGGCGGCCTTCGGGAGGTTAGGGCTTTTGTAGAGAGGATATGAGAGTGTATATTGGCAGAGTTTCGTGGCTAGAGAGTGGGTGTAATGATATGAATTTCGTGTTGTATTTTCGGAGTCCAAAGGCCCCTTTATATAAGCAATTTGTTACTCACTCGGTCCAATCAAAACGCACGATTGCAATTGCAAATGCAGTACAAACTCTTCGTTGTGATCTCTGAACGTGGCTCGAGCGCATCGGAGAGGTAGTGTTGTTAGATCTAACAATCGACACAACGTTCCAGAGTCTGGAAAAAGGACAATTTGGCGGCTGGGCAAAGGATCTGGCGGCCGAGGAAACAATGTTGCGATCGAAGGATGGATCTTGTGGCCGTGGGATGGATCTCTCAAGGAGATTTTTGGGCAACAGGTTGTTCGGGTGAGGAAATGATGTTAAGGCCGTGAGATCAAAGTTACGGCCGGCAGATGGATTCTCCTAGGATTCTGTATTTCTGTCTGAAAGGCTATATGGCTCTAGATTGCGTCCTCTAAGTGGCTCAAAGTTCTTACCGAAAGTCCTAAGGTTCTCAAGAAGGCAATCAGCAATCACTGTATCCATTTCATCATCAAGATGGTTCCCAAGGTTGGACCTGAAATAATCGTTAGGCCAAATTCGGGTGTCTACAGATGCCCCTCTTTGACTGAGCTCAAATGGATCGCGAGACATGTTTGAGTCAAAGTCAGAGCTGTAAGAGCAACTCAATTTGGTCCAACCACTATTCCAAGGGTTTTTGAAAAAAGGTTTTTGTTATGGTCGGGCCTGGAGGCTGCCTATGTATTCCACAGGGGAAATTCGGACCAACCGTAGTTCGAGGGCAGTAAAAAAAGAAAAAGTTTGGACGGCTAGGGACAGAAGACATACCTTCGGGCTTTAAAAACCGTAGTGTGACATACCTAGGCGGAGCCAAGATTTTGGCAAAGAGTAGTTGAAGGAGCACGGGGCTGCCGGGGATGTTATTACGGAGAGCGTCCTTAGTATGTTGGGGTAGACCAGTACACGGCAGGTGTGTTTGCTTTTCTTGATCATCCTGACTTTAACTGAGGGAAACTCGGTAGAGTAGCCTATCCTTGCGAATGAGCTGGAAGGAATTAATGTAATTGGGGTGGAATCCAAGCCATCTGTTGGGGATGTATTGGATGCCAATTTTGAGATATGGGGTGGAACCCAAGCCATCTTCTAGAGACGAGTTAGATGCCATTTCTTGAGATATGGGAGGCGCAGGGCCAGTAATATAAGCACGAAGCATTGGAATGAAGGAACCGAGGCATGGGGCCGATTTACAGGTTTTAAGGCATGGAGCCTTTGAAGTGCAGAGCTGGGAAATAAAACCGAAGCGCGGAGCTGGAGTTGGTCATAAGGCGAGAGCCTGAAAGATAGAACCAAAGCGCTGAGCTGGTGTTGATCATAAGGCGAGAGCCTGGAGAGATAGAACCGAAGCGCTGAGCTGGTTGCATTCTGATGGTCTATGCATGGAGCTTTCTCATCATAAATTTTGGCATGGAGCCAAAGGATCGAGGTTCTGGACCAATTAATAAAAACTGAGGCATAGTACCAGTTGATTGCAGGCTTGACCTGTTTTATGAATAAGAGAGATATGCAGAATGTGTATATGATGATAGTGGTTAGATGGGGACAGATATGATGATGCAGACTCGATGTGATAATGGTGATGCAATTGATGCGATATGTGCACGGGCCCATGCGTGTGTGTTTGATTTAAGCTTAGAGCTTCTATCAAGTTCTAGACTTGAGCATTCAGAGCGTAGAGCTTGAGCAGTCGGACGACAGAATCCGAGCATTCAAAGTACAAGTTTTGAGCATCTAGTACGCAGTGGTTGGGCATTCAAGCATAGAGCTTGAGCATTCAAGTGTAGAACTTGAGCATCTAGTACACAGTGGTTGGGCAATTGAAGAGCTTCGATCATTCAAAATGTTGGATTTTGAGCATTCAAGCATAGAGCTTGAGAAGTAATGATGTCTTGATTGGGCGGCGTAGAGCTTGCTAAGGATTGTCGTTATGGCGTGGAGCCAATTGAGTTGGCGGGCATAGAGCCTGTTGAGAATTGTTACAGTGTAGAGCCAGTTGAAATAATGGGCATGGAGCCGCTAAGTGATAGCGAGCTTGGAGCTGCTGAGATTGCTTGAATGAAGCTGTTGAGATGATAAATATGGGCGCGGAGCCGCTAAGTAGCTTAATAGTGAGGAGCTCGGAGCTGCTGCTAATGGATGTGGGCTTGGAGCCGCAGAGTAGTGGGTGTAGAGCCTGCTAAGACAGTTACGGCGTCAAGCCAATCGAGATTATGGGCTTGGAGCTATTGGGATAATAGGCTTGGAGCCGCTGAGTTTGTTTGATAGTGGTGAGCTTGGAGCTGCAGAATTGATTGGCGTGGAGCCTGTTAATATAATGAGCTTGGAGCCACTGAATTGGTAGGTGAATATGGGCCTGAAGCCTGTTAAGTGTGTCAGCTTGAAGCTGTTGTAGTAGATGAAGCTACGGAGCTTGTTTAAGTAGCTTGAGTGCAGCCGTTGAGTTGTAGAGCCTGTTAAGATAGTGAGTACGAGCGTAGAGCTTCCGAGGTAGTTAGCACAGGGCTACTGAATGTATGTGATGACGGGATTGGAGCCGCTAAGATGATATCTGTTGATAGCGACCTTAGAACTGTTGAAGTTGTAATGGTGCGCGATGCTGTTTGTGCATGGAGGGATTGCTAATGTGGAGTCGGAGAATATGGGCATGGAGCCGTCGAAGGAGCATAGAGCTGCGGGGATTGCAGAGATAGGCTCGGGGCTACTGGATAAAGAGCTGTTAAGGCAAGGAATATGACACTTGAGATTTCGATAAGCTGCAGGTGATGCAAAGAGCATGGTGCTGTCGAGCGACTTGCGCACAAAGTCGTTGAGCTGCTGAGTGATCATGTAGCTTGATGGTGAATAAGCACAGGGCTGCTTGCTAGAGGCGGTGAGTAAGCTACTAGAGCTGCTGGTTGATAGGCTCTGAGCTGCCGAGGAGTAAGTTATGAGCCGCTGAGGCATGTGGCATGCCAAATCTTGAAGTTGGCTAATGGTGAGCTCAGGGCTGCTAAGGTGACGAGCGGTTGGGTAATTTCGAGGATTCGGGGTTAACGATCCTTGGCGGTCAGGCGGCCGGCATCTGGTGAATTTATTGCTATGGAGAAAGAGCTTGTGTCAGTTTCGACGTTTTCTGTGCTCGGGTAAGCCCCCGATGCTGGTTTTGATCGCATTGCATTTGCTTAGGGATGCCCCCAAAGGCTGATTCAATCATTGGTTTTGATGGTCGTGGACCCAAAAACTTCATAATTATCTGGATTGGTGCATTGAGCAAGATCTGATGCTGCTGAGGGGAATTGATTAGGGGGCCAGTGGATCGAACTCACGGCCGAGTAAAGTATGTCGTGGTCGAGTAATAGATGTCATGGCCATGAGAACGCCAAAAGTCAGAAAATCGATTTAAGTTCGGTTTAATCTATCTTACGGCTCATTCTTTCTTTTCTCCTCCACTTTTATTCTTTCGCCCGAAACTTCTTCGTCTCCTCGTTCCTCCAATTGACTCCACCACTGGCGCCCCTTCTTCTTCTACTGCTCTACCGAGAGATTCGGGTAAGGCTCCGGCTGTTGAGGCCACGGTTCTGGGTGGGTTTCGAGTACCCGCGTTCTTCGTTTAGCCCGCCGCACACCCACAGTTGGGGGGCAGTTCTTCGCAACCGAACCCTCCCAACACCGAGTTTGAGACTGCCTCCGATGTGGGTAGTGATGCCTTACCGCCGTTTGATGCTGCCACATACGCCCCTTTGGTTCATATTATTGGGGGTGGTGGATCGTTGCGATACCATCCTCCCCTCAGCGATGTTTCGTCCGAGGTTTTGCATTGGGAGCCGGAGCAGCACTTCGGTTTTACCAACCGGAAGGTACATTTTTCCCTGTAAATATTTTTGTTTGCATTAGACTTTATGGAATCGTGATTAGTATTTGAATTTGAAACTGAGTTCTTAAGAATTGCCCCCTGCGTTTTTGCTATCATATTGATTTCTTCTTGTATTTTGCAGGTAAATGAGAAATTGCTTATGTAGGGAAGTGGTCCACAGGTGTTTGAGTGGTTTTAGAGGCTTCCTCAGGGTGCCAAGGATGCGGTTGCATTGGTTGGCTTTGAGCTGCTGATTCTTGGCTTTCATCTTCCGAAAGTGGAGCTGGGATTGACCAGGACACTAATGGAGCGGTGGTGGGATACCACAAACACTTTTCACCTTCTTGAGGCCGGAGAGATGACAATCATGGGGGGTGATTTTGCTTTGCTTACAGGTTTGAGAGTTGGCGGTGATCCTCTTCCGATTGACCTGCGGATTCAGGACTGGGAAGGTGCTTTCGAGTATCTTTTGGGGAAAATTCCTGTTGTGTCAGAGAGTGGCCATATCACCTATTCCTGGCTCCGGAAGCAGTTTGATCATGCGGGAATTCTGATGGTGGTATCTCTTTCTCAGCTGGTACGAGCTTTCCTCCTTTACCTCCTCGGGCAAACTCTTTTTTGCAACAAGGAAAACTCGGTGCATGTCTAATTTTTGGCTGCGTTGGTGGATTTGGAGACTATAGCAGAGTTTGACTGGGAACTCCAGCTTTGGCTACACTATATGGGCACTTGAGTGCTTGTTTTCGAGGTGTTAGCCTCTCACTAGGTGGACACCACCGTGTTCTCGAGGTATGCGTCTTAGCTTTCCTTATCGTTCCCTTACTGCCTTGATTTCTGCAACTCATGCTTGCCCTCTATCTTTGCTTGTAGGTCTGGGTGTTTGAACAACTATTATAGTTCCCTCCTCGGACGAAGCATAGAGAGCCCAGGTTTGTTCCACAGGCGGCCCATTGGCTGAAGGGGGTCCGAAAGACAAGATCACATGCCATGGATCTGCTGGCTTGGAGGCGAGTTTTGGATCGTCTGACGGTGGATCAGGTATGTTGTATCTACTCTTTAATTTCCATGTGATTTCTCTTATTATGTTATCTTCAATGTTATTTGCCCTTGTTGCAGGTGCGCTTCGATCCGTGGGAAACCTTACTTGACGATGCTCCTTTGGAGTTGACCTTTGCTAGCCAGCACTTCCTATTGGAGGGGCCTTTCTCGAGAGCTTGGTATCTCGGGGAGAGGGTGGCAAGTCAGTACTTCCCACACTCGGAGGTGTTGTAGCTTGTTCCACTTCCTCCTCCAGCTGGCATGAGGTTGACTCATCTCTTGACAAGAGAGGGTTTGCTTCTTGCTCTTGAGAGACAACCTGCCATGAGTTTTCTCCAGGCGGGAGACTACCCGGCCTTCCATTTGGCTTTGTTGGCCCAGCCTGCTACTGTTGCTGCTGCTGTCGCTACTCCTATTTAGCCACGGGCTCCTAGTTTTGTCTCTTTCCACAATGCTAATGGAGAAGATGAGCGTCTGCCGTTGACACCATGTGCTTCCCAGCTGTATGTGCTTCCTGCCGGAGTTCAACAGGTAATATTGTAGATTTTCCTTGTTAGTGTCTTTTCAGCATTCTTCCCATGCTTTGCTATATGATGATGTTCCTTGCAGGTGCCTGCTGACATAGTCCAGGAGTGGCTACGTACATTTTAGAGTGCGGAGGTCCTGGTTCGAAGGCAGCGTAGTCGGATAGTCGCGGTATATATTCTTTGATTTCTTCTCTTTCCATCCCATATTCTATGTAAATCTGAACGTCCATATTCTGTTTTTCGCAGCTTGAAGCAGAGCAGGTGCCGACGGTGTCAGTCACTCAGAGTGCTGGCGTTAGTGAAGGTGGGAGTACCAGAGCTGGTGGAGGAGGTGCTGGAGGTGGTGATTGAGATGCTGATGATGGAGATGAAGGACAGAGGATCAGTGTTCCAGTTCCTGAGCATTTTCGTCCTTCTTCTTCTCGTCATGCGTCCAAGAGGGGTCGCGGACAGTAGCTTGCCTTTTTCTTGATCCCTGTATTTGTTAGTTTCCAAAACAGATAATGATATCGTATTTTTATGAAGCAACTTCAGTATGTTTTGGCAAGTATTGTATTTTATCCTGAGATACTTCAAATTTGTATGCTATGGTTTGAATGTTAAAACAGCAACAGATTGAAACATGGGCCGGGGAATGGATTACTCGGCCGAGGATTCCATTCTTCGACCGTTACTTCCTAAACAAGCTGGACTTTTGCTTTTAGCCAAGTGGCATTTCTTCCCTCTTGTGCCCGAATCAAATTCATGTCTTTGATTTGGTTTTGCTACTTCCACAATCTCTTGGTCATGTTACGGGTTTTTTGGGATATCTCATCCCTTATGTCGATGACTTTTGAGTCAGAGAGGACGAGCAATGATTCTCGTGACTTTTTGTTTTTTGCCAATCTTTTGAAAAATGACTAACTTATCTTTTGTGAGCTCAATATACAAAGTTAGCTACGCCTATCATTGAGTACAAATTTGTTGTTTTTCCATTTTCCAAATGTTTGGACCACATCTCCATGTGAGATTGCCTACGTATCCCAATCAGGGAATCATGCCTTTTACATAGTTCCAAGATTACCACCTTGAGGTTGGGTTTCCACTCTCGATTTTTCTTCTCACATGCTCTTGATTTTGCCTACGTTACCTGATGGAGGTTGAGTCCCTAGCGAGCTTTTGAATGCCTTAACTTTTGCCTAGGCTGCGATTTCGCGTTTTCTTGCCCTAGCAAGCTTTGCTCTTATTTTTGCTTGGGTTGTTTGGTCACCCGGCGAGTACTTTTCTCACAAATGGCTTTCTGAGTCTCACTTTGGAAGGAGATGTTTTCTCCCTTTGGAAAGGAATTTGATGGAGATATTCTTCTAAATCTCCCTTTTGTGTTTGTACCTTCGTAATAGGCAAGCTAACTCTAAGTGTTCTCACGGAGATAGCGTCATCTTCCTAAGTTTTGACAAAAACCTGGTTCTAAGTAATCAGGGTTCGTCCCTTCTTTCCTTTTGCTAGCAACACAAAGAATTTGATTCTTTCAATTCCATTTTCCTTGGCGAAGAGATTGCGGTGTGTAGTTATTGCATTTCGAAGAATGAATCATTCATTAAGCATAAAATGGAAAGATAAAATGAAAGTTTAGTTGTAGACAGATGCCCAAACAGGGGCCTAAAACAAATCCTAGCTTGATTTAGGAAGTAAAAATAATGTTTTTTTTTTGCCATGTCATGCAATTACTACAGCATCTCAGGAGTTGCCCCTATTTCCTTGCCTTTCTCAGTTTTATACTCTTCTTCATCCTCTTCTTTGCCAAACAGAATCTTTAGGTCATACTCAGCTAGCACCTCGATCCAATCTTCGGGAGAAGGATTTGTTGGCTCCTCTTCCCTGTCACTATCAGTCCATTCTTGATCAAAGAAGATTTGCATTCCAGGATACCTTTGTTTGGTAGTTTCATCTTCCCATGTTTCTGCGAAACCGCAAAACAGGAAGTCTTCTCCTTCTCTTACAAACCAACCGTTGAGTGTTTTTGGGATCATGAGTTTCTCTTCTTTGATCTTGTTTCCTCTTGCCTTAGCTTTTTCCATGCTTCTCTTCTTCTCTATCTCGACTTCTGTCGGGGTGTAGCCAAGACCAAAGGTGTATTGATTATGCGGAGGATCAATCGTTTGTGGGATGCCTTGTGACCTTTTGCCTAAACCCAACCTGGGACAGTAGTTATGTTTCTTCATCATTCGTATGGCAGGGGCGCTTATGTAGAAGCTTCTTTCAGCCATCAGAGCTTGCACAACAGTTGCTTCTTCAAGGCTGAATCCAGTAAGGAAAGTTTCTTCGGTTCCTACCTCTTGTACAGGTGTGTCGGAATGGGTTCGGATTGATGAGTCACCTAGGATGGTGATGACCTTTCCATCCGCTGCGAACTTGACTTTTTGATGCAAACTGGAAGGTACCGCCCCAGCGTCATGTAACCATGGCCTTCCCAGCAAGAGACTGAAGGTAGCTGGTATATCCATTACATGGGATTCTACATCTCTTTTGATCTTCTCCACTTCTAGTGGCAGGGTGACACACCCAACTACTCTCCTCTTTGAATTATCATATCCCCTTACACCTTGGCTGGAAGGACGTATATCAGTAGTATTAACCCCCAGCTTGTCGAGAGTCCTTTGAGGGCACACATTCAAAGCAGATCCGTTATCCACCAAGACTAGTGGAATCCATTTAGTGAGACATTTGAGAGAAATATAGAGAGGCTTGTTGTGTGCAAGACCTTCAGGAGGCAAGTCCTTATCGGTGAAAGCTATTGTCGGCTTCAGAGCTTTGGACGTCGTTATGAAGCCTACTAAATCTTCAGGAGTGATGTCGATGGGAACTTTATCTTTCCCCAGAGTTTTGAAGAAGGAATTGCGATGTTCGTAGGAGGACATAAGCAATCCCCAGATAGAGATATCAGCTTGGATTTTCTTCAACTGTTTTAGCACTCTGTCTTCCTCAGGCTCGATCCTTTGATTGTCCTCTTCTTCTTCTTCCATTACTCGTGTTGAGGTTGAGCCCTCTCCACTTAGTTTGGGAGGTTTGTATACTCTTCCATTTCTGGTGAGATGACCTATCTCCTTTTCTTGAATACCCCATGGATCGGCAGGTTCAATCCTCCCAACTTCCCAATCACTTGGCAGAGCTTGGTCCATTTCCAACCACCAATCTACATCGTCAATTGCATAGATACAAGGGAAATCATCTTCAAGAAAGGTGAGGGATGATTTGGCTTGGGTATTTAGGGTGATGTATTAGGTAGGATTATATGTGGAGTTATTAGAGAGGTTCATAAGAATGATGTTTTGAGGCGGTGGTTCAGCATTGTGGGTAGGGAGTGGATTGGTTCGTACATTGGGTTTGGGGGATTTTATGGCTTGACTATCGATGAGATCTTGGATGTCATGACGAAGAAGCATGCAGTGGTCTGTCTCATGTCCAGGGTGCTGGTGGTAAGTGCAGTGTTTATTGGCGTCATAGCTTGGACCATAAGGTGGCTGAGGAGGTGGGTTGTTTAGGGGCTTGAGATGCCCTTGATGGCTTAGGATGGCTAAGGCTTGGGATGGGGTCATATAGAGAGGGTCAAAATTGCGGCGAGGCCGGTTTAAGCTTCGGAATGAGCTAGTCTGCAATGGGTCTTGTGGTAAGGCTGAGTTAAGAGTGTTGACGGAGGCATCAGATGTACGAGTCGAGAAGGTTTTCTTGGGTGGAGGAGTTTTTTCTTTCCCAATGAGTCCCAGTTTGAGCCCTTCTTCAATCTGCAACCTCGTAGCATGCAAATGCTTGAAATCAGTGATGGCCTGTGTGTAGATATGCTTGAGATATTTAGGCTGCAGATTCTTGACGACTATCCTCACTTGATCTTCTTCAGAGGGACGATTCTTTATCTTGGCAGCTTTTTCCCTCCATCTAGCCACGAAAGTAACAAAGTCTTCGTTTGACTCTTGCTTGGTCATTTCCAAATCTCGAGTGGTTAACTCAACTTGAACGTTGTACGCATATTGCTTAATGAAAGCATTGGCGATCTCAGGCCAAGTGTGATAGTGTTCAAACTCCAAAGTGAGGAACCAATCGAGAGCACTTCCAGTGAGAGTTCTTTAAAACAGTTGAGCGATGAGCTCATCGTTTAAGCCCATCGGCTTTAGGGTGTTAATAACATGGCAGACATGGCTGGTAGGGTTGCTAGTTCCATTGAACTTCTCAATGTTTGGCATTTTGAACTTCTCGGGTAGTTAAGAGTCTGGAAAGAGGCAAAGTCCTTCAAAATCCAGAATTTGATCTCCTTGTGAACGGGCCAGAGCATGCTTAATTTCATTAACCTGCTTAGTTAATTCTGAATTTCCTACTTAAACCACTTCACGGGGGTTTTCTGATTCTTCCTCGTCTTTCTTGTTTTCAGCATCTCTTGCTGCTTTCTCGGCTAGTAAATAGGCAATTCGGGCTCGGAGCTCGGCGATAGTAGTGTCATTGTCTGCCATCCTTGGGATAGAAGCAGGAGGATTGCTTGGTGAAGCTTAGGATCGGGTAGATAATTGGATTTGCTCAGAAGATGACCGCGAAGTCCCAGGAAGTGATTGGGACCGTTGCGGTGAAGGTGTTTTGATAGGCAGCGATGACAGGCGAGATGGCTGTAAAGACCTCTATTTGGCGGAGCTTCGGGTGTTGTGAGAGTATAAAATTGGCTGAAGTTGCTTCTTTGATCTACCTATCGTGCCTGTTTTAAAAGTAAAAGTACCTGCAAGTCAGTATTTGGCTGTAGAGGGTTAGGATTTGGGTTGAAAATCCCAACCTTTCTGCACAGAAAGAGATGTTACAACAATGAATGATACAGGGTGTGAGGAAGAAATTTTGGAAGTAAATGCAAATAGGTCCCTAACCTGTAGGTTCCTGTCTTAGTTTGATAGGTTCTATGGCTTTCTAACACATGTAAGGTTTAGATAGTCTCAGGGTGCTCCGTTGTTAAAGGGCACCAGTCCTTTCACCAGCCCATCATAGGTGGTGATTGGGTGATTTCGTTTTTCATATACCAGTAGGTACAAGTGACTATGGAGTTTGCTGGAACCCCTAACATAGCCCGTGTCATACAGGGGTATTAGGTGAACTCAATGAGGCTTGCCTGCTCGATGCATATGATAAATGAATTAAATAAGGCACGTATTAGTCTTCTGTTGAACTTTCTAGTTATGGCTCTCATATCCCCAGCAGAGTCGCTAGAAAACTGTAGATACCTCCCGAACCGGGCACCCCCATACAAATTGATTTGTTTGGTCGTTTGGTTGCTCGCTTCATAAACCAAGATCATGGATATTCCCATGGCTAGGAACATCGCCACATGATATCGATTATCATCAAAACAGAGTCACCACCCAGTTTATTAAAACTAGGAAAATAGATAGAGATTCTGGATACGAAAGCCAAAGGTACAGTAAGGGGAATGTATTAGGCACCCCTCTCTACCTAGCCGTGAGGCTAGCCCATAATCGTTCAACATAAGACATATAGATGCTTTATTTAATTCTAACACATAATCTGTTTTTATGCCTTTAAATAGTGAATAAGGTGAGCCAAGACTGGAATTGAAACATGCCTCAAAAAGCAACAAAACAAAACAAAGCTGTTCCAGAGGAATGGATCACGCGGCCGGTGAATGGATGTCACGGCCGAGGGATCCTCCTGGTTTAGATGTATCGGCCGAGTAATCGAAGCCCCGATCGATGTTCTTCCTCACACCAGACAGAAAAGTTAGCAGACTATCAAAGCGCTACAGTTAAGCATAAAAACGATAAGTAAACCAAACCAGAGGCCCCTGGGCCTCACCACCTTGATCCCTCAATAGCTTGATTGCTTCGCATTTGACTGGGATTGACTGATTGCTTCTTTGAGAAACCCTAGGGTTAAGGTTTGAGACATCGGGGTTTGATCGCTGGATTTATGGCCGCATTCAGGAGGTTAGGGCTTTTTTAGAGAGGATTTGAAAGTGTATATTGGCAGAGTTTCGTGGCTAGAGAGTGGGTGTAATGATATGAATTTCGTGTTGTATTTTCGGAGTCCAAAGGCCCCTTTATATAGGCAATTGGTGACTCACTCGGTCCAATCAAAACGCACGATTGCAATTGCAAATGCAATGCAATACAAACTCTTCGTTGTGATCTCTGAACGTGGCCCGAACGCATCGGAGAGGTAGTGTAGTTAGATCTAACAATCGACACAACGTTCCAAAGTCTGGAAAAAGGACAATTTGGTGGCCGGGCAAAGGATCTGGCGGCTGAGGAAACAATGTTGCGGCCGAAGGATGGATCTTGCTGTCATGGGATGGATCTCTCAAGGAGATTTTTGGGCAACAGGTTGCTCGGGTGAGGAAATGATGTTAAGGCCGTGAGATCAATGTTACGGCCAGCAGATGGAATCTCCTAGGATTCTGTATTTCTGTCTGAAAGGCTATATGGCTCTAGATTGGGTCCTCTAAGTGGCTCAAAGTTCTTACCGAAAGTCCTAAGGTTCTCAAGAAGGCAATCAGCAATCACTGTATCCATTTCATCATCAGGATGGTCCCCAAGGTGGGACCTGAAATAATCGTTAGGCCAAATTGGGGTGTCTACAATCGCAAGCACCTACTTGTAATACTTCTTGAGATGCTCAGCGTTGCATGACTTTGGCAGTTCTTTTCCCTTTAGGGTTGCGAGCCTATATGCTCCAACCTTGACATGGTGCAAGACCTAATAGGGTCCTTCCCAATTTGGGCCAAGTTTGCCCACCTTCTTTCTAGTGGGATCAACTTTCCTTAGGACTAGATCACCAGGTCGAAAATCTCTTAGTCTAACTTGTGCTTCATGGTACTTGACCATTCTCTATTGGTAGACGGCTACTCTGGCCATTGCTGTTTCCCTTGTTTCTTTCAAGAGATCTAGCTCAGCCCTAAGATCTTCCTGGTTTTCTTGGTGGTCGATGCTTGCGGTCCGTAATTGAGGAATTCAATTTCAATGGGGACTACTGCTTCAGCCCAAAACGCACACAACTACAAAAATAGATAAAGGTCTCAATCATTTGGTGTGATCTTTCACTTTTAATCTCTCATTCAAAACCGTGGTCTATCAAGGTGTAACTAAAAGATCCTATCTTTTAACCACGGGATAAAAACAGTGATTAAAACTCATTTAAACAGCGACTAAAAAAGTAAAAACTGTGATCTTTAACTTCTCACCATCTCAAAATTTCCCTAAGACCGTGACTATTTAGAACGAAATAGTCTCAGTTTTAATAAAACTGTGATGTTTTAATGTTAAAACATCTCAGTTTTATTGAAAACTATGACTAAAAAAGTATTTTTGATCTCGGTTCATACAAAAAGACTGTGACCTTTGATGCCTTTAAAGACCTCATTTATGAGAAAAACCGTGACTATTTTATCTCTCTCTTTTTTTTTTTGGAATTTCATCACAAACTAAAATAAGGCTGCTGATTAAAAAAAGTCCAATAAGGCAGGAAAGCAAAAGTAACTCAATTTCATGCCAAAACAATAGTGAAAGTGAAATTAATCATTGTTGTAGGCAAGAAGTCAATCCAATGGAAACCAAATAAAGAAACTATGACATAGCCCATCAAAAGGGACATTTACCAAAGCAAAAAAACATAAGTTGGAATATTCTAGTAGTAGTACGTAGGAAATTAACACTAGACAACCAAATTAAGATGGAATCTGCATCACTCTTTTGTCCTTTGGACTCTTTCCTTTCTCCAACAGCACTAGCAACCGCAACATATAAGCAATAGAGGATCTGCAACACAAAGCATTTGATTTCAAAAGATACTATCAACAGTTTTTTTTTAAACGGCGAAGGAATATTATTGATAGAGATAATGGAGTACAAAAAGATAGCAACCTAATGTGAGAGTAGCATCCCAACAATGTTGGCACCCTATATCACGACAATTGTATATTATTCAATCCCAAGGATTGGCAAGAGATCAATCCAAACTAAGAACTTAAAAGAATTCCGGCAATTATAAATTGGATTAGCCAAGATAGGTAAAGAAGCATGATGTTTCACCAATTAGATTTCCCAAACAGTTGCATAGTCCATTCCCAGACAATACAGAAGGAGAATCCAATCCGTTAATGTAGCATGGTCATTATAATGAAGTATCCAAATCCACTCAATGCTGTAAGTGGATAGCCATGAGCTTCCATACCATACCATACTATATCAACAGATTTCACACCAACCGTAACAAGAGTACCACATGGTGTGCAGACTATCTACACTTATGGAAACGCAACCAACTATTTATATGGTCTCATGAGCCACTCCCTGTTATCTCAATTCCAACTCATTCCTTCAAAATAACAAGAGTACTTCCTCCTCCTTGTACTTCTACTTGTCCTTAGATAAAATATGTGTCTTCATGCTACAGAGTCAATTACTCCATCAAAACCCCTATTTTCTAGAACCCGAAAGCAACAATGGAAGCGATCCAACGTTCGAATCCAGACTCAACAAGTTATTTTTCATGCCAAAAGAGCTCCGGTACTTCATTATCGCAATTATTCCAGTTCGAATGTGCACTAATTCATCGTCTTAATGCTTGTTTTTATTTAGTAGGAGGGAAAGGAAATCAGAAGAGAAGGTTGGGAAGGATATGGAGCTGGAGAACTTGAAGCTGTACAAGGAGAACATGAGTATTATTGAAGAAAACAAGTTGAGGAAGAAAGCTACCCTCCTACACCAAGAGAACCTCGCCTTGATGTCCGAATTGATTCGGAAGAAATTCTCTCACTCTGAACATCTCTCCTATACTCTCTTCCTCCTCCAGAACCCTAGGATCAAATGAACACGTGTATTTATCTCTCTCTAAGTCGACGTATCCAATCGGGTTGGGGACAGATAGGCTTGTCTAGTACTCTCTGTTGGTGAAGACTTTGGATGCCCGCGTAATATCATTTTGACCGTCTAACATCTGTGTTCGAGTTTTTTTTTCATGTCTTCTTCTCTTCAAATGTTAAAGAGTTATTTCTTTTTTTTTAAACTACATATGGCTCTGTTGGATTAAGAACTCAACCATGAGCGAGGGTGTCCTTAGATACATTGATACTCCATCCCATTTTGATTTGGAAATGGATTGAGTACTCCTCCGGGACAGTTGCTAGATATGTCTCGCAAGTGAGGATCCCACAAGGATACTCTTACTGGGATAATTGCTATCTACAAGGCAGCATGGACCATAAATATTGACCAAAACACATTGATACAGTGTTTAAGTAGCAGAACTAATGCTAGTATAGAATTCCATGTGTAATCTATAACAAGAGCTTAACAAGAAATGTTCCATTGTTAAGGCTTTCAAATTAGTAAACTACAACTTTATTTCAACAAAACTAGGTAGTTCAAGATAAGAAAATGTTGCCTCAACCGATTTCACCAAAACTAGCACACCCGCAACTAGCATACCTGAACATTGTAAACACGCACACACATACCCCATATATTAAGTTCTATGACAAAATTCATTCATTCAATTCGTACTTCATCGATCTCAGCTTGGGTGTACGCCTTTTTCCCATTGAACTACGAGCAACACATGAAGGATAAACAAATTAAAGTTGAACAAAAAAGTAGTGTAAGTCAACCAACAAAAAAATAATAAAAGGTTAGAAAGTATCTCACATCTCGTCTGCACAGCATGCTTGGATTGGCAACCAAATCTTTCATAAATCTCATGACAAAAAACCCGCATTCAACAGTCGAAGGTTGTTCCGGGCACTACATAAACATTTGATACCTATTAGAGAAATTGTTTGTAACCATTCCAGAAACAAGAACAAGTAGTTCAAACAAATACCTCAACTTCCTTCCAATCAACAGTCCTCCTCATGTTTTTCGCATTATCGCGAATTTTTACAGCACTTCACAAGAAATATTTCAGACGGTCAATAGATTGCATAAAAAAGCTCTAATCGATCCAATCAAAATTTCAAAAACTTACATTTTAATTATGAGTTTAAGGTTCGGATTGGTTGCACCGTGAAGTGAATCGAGATCGTAAACGGTAGGATATGATAGATCAATGACAAATAATACCCAATGAAACCTAAAATTTAATAAGTCACAAAGAAATTACCTTAACTTGTTATTCATTTTTTAAACACAAGGAGTAAATAAGGCTGAGATAGTTACCCCAAATTATAAGGAATAAAAACAAGTTGGTCATTTTCAGCATCCTTCAACAAACTTGCGAGCAATGCTGATTGCAATCCTTGCTTTAGTTGTCCCGCTAATGGTAGATGGGTTGACCTAAAAAAATTTCCTCCCAAGATTTGCAGACTTAATAACACGGTAGAGTTGACTGACAAAGGAAGAAAAATTAATGTGTTATAATAAGTCAAAATGATGAAAAAATAATGAGATTCAATTATAGGATCCTCTAACCTCATGTACAACATAATGCATGTAACAGATTCCTTCATTTGAGACATATATTCCATATCTACCCTTTGAAGTGGAACCTCAACATTTGCCCTAAACATGTCTTCGTCAAGCGTAATGGTGAATGCTTCCTTGTATGCAACTGTCTCCACATAGTCATCAAAAGATCGAAGAGACTCCAAATACTTATTAGAATCCACATTGCTCGAAGTTGCCTAATCAAATGAGAATTTATTCCAAATTAAAGAAATACAAGCACTGAACATTAATTAAAAGACCCATATGAAACCATTCAAATAGTGCATTGAAACCTTTCCAAATAACATTCAAATAGTACCTGATTTGCATCCCATGCAGGTGTTTCTGGGGCTCCCTAAGTTAGAAATTTGGCATAATATCAATTTTAAGTCAACAGGTTGGATAATATAGAAAAGAACACATTAATAGATCTTTTGAGAATAGATATTATACATTATTCCCATCCATTGCATGGTTTTTTGACGCTCCCTAAGTTAGAAATTTCAAAAATAAAAAAAAATAAGTCAGCAACTCCATTCACAAAATTAAATGACATGTCTAAGGGTTTAAATTAAGACAAGCTATTTATAACTCATTGCCAAACAATATTAAACTTTTAGGCCAAGGAACGTGATATCCCGTTGCGTCTCCAACAACATACATCTCTCTTGGGATGGGTACAGGAAGAATAGCGTCTTTTTGAATCACAAAATCAATAGACGCCCGGACATTTGCCTCCCCTAGTGGTACAGTATGAAGTGGTTCCTTAGGCCCAACTTTCTCAAACATCATTCCGTGAGTAAAATAATATGAAGTGGTTCCTCGGGCCCAACTTATCTAAGGACCCCACTGCCAATTTACATGGCTGGCTCTACAACGACAAAACTAGTCACTAACACCAACTAATAACACAAATTACAATATAAAAAATTCTTGAATAGTCAGTACAATAACATACCTTTTTGTTTTTGACTTAGGATCAGGCGGCATGTCATTCCGTGTTCTCACCATATTCTCCATTGTCATAGAATTAAGCTGAGGGCTGCCAGTGTTATAATTTTTGATGGTGTTTGAACTCGCATACTCAGATTGTGGTGTTTGGGGTACTTGTTGACTCATTGCATGGAATTGGTCTTTCATTTGTGACATAGCTGTCTGAAGGGCTTTAATCTTCTCTTGGCAATGTGAATGGCCACCACGTCTAGGCATTTGAAAGTAGGCAGTTGGTGTTACAAAGTCTCCTATGCCTCGTACATGAGAACGTTCATGTTTACATAGTGCCAATGCCAGAATGTCAGTACTTCCTCCAAGATCTAAATTCCCCTCTTGTGCTTGTTTGGTGAACTCATCCTACAACATGCATTACCATCTTTGTAAGAAGAATTAAAAATAATAATTAACACAAACCAATTGTTTGAAGAATCTTTAAAATCATTGCAGCTTGTTTCTCGATGTCTTCATTATCATACTCTCCATTTTTATTTTGACGAGACTTCTTCCATAAAATACTTCTATCAATCTCATCAACATGCTCACCTTCAGCACCATCGATTGATTTTTTATTATCTTTATCTGCAAAATAAGAAACTAGTTAATTGAGATAAGAAGCAAGAAAACAAGTAATTGAGAGCACAATATATAAATACAACCAGTAATTCATATGTGATTGCATAAATTTCAAATCACGTACTTGTTCTTGTCCAAAATTAGCGTAGCTCTTCCGACCGAGCCTGTGACGAAATTTGTTTTCTCTCTGTCTACCACGTTGGTAGTCACTATGTTTCTTCAATGGATTTTAAACATGAATATAAGTTAACTTTGATGAATACATTATGCTCAACATCGACTACTACTTAAAGAAATGAAACTTTCCCTAAAGAATACATACCTCAAAATCTTTTGTCAATCTATTTTTAACAAATGCATCCCAATGTTCTCGTTCAATGAAACTATAAATTGCTGGTGGTCTTGAAATGATGTCAGGATCCGACTTATATGCACGTATATACCTAGTGAGAGCTTTCCCGAATGTCCTACAATTTGCTGCAATAGCAGATAAAACATTCTTCTTGCTATGTTGATCCACATCGAATGTAGTCTGATTTACCGGCATTCAATGAGCAATGTTATATGCCATTTCAATAGAAGACTTTATATGAGGACAATTAATGAAATTGTTCAAGCTTTAGTCTACATAATGTACAGAAGTCATGTGGTACATACCTTCACACATCTCCGTAGCATCTCTTTATTTTCATCTGACACCTTTTTCCATGTACGACCTATCGGGACCATTGTGCGAGCCAAGACTCCAAGATAGCTTGAGTATTTTGCGCTTATGTTCCCCTATTGCTTGACCTCTTTTGTTGTACTTGACTGCTTTTCGTACACCAGAACTCCTATCCTTTATGACATCTAGGAGGAATATTGAACCTCTACCTCTCCTTATATTACTTATTGGATCTGATGACAACTGTGCATCCTCGTCGACATTATCAGCAAAATTCAGAGTGGAACACCTATTTTTCCTTTTCTTACATTTTGGATCTGTTGACAGCATTGCCTTCTGGCCATAACTAAGCAAGTTTCTGAGATGAACCCATCCTGTTTGAGATGCAAAGATGGGATAGTATAGTAGAGGTTGAACAATATTGCTAAAACATCGTATTAAAGCATCTAACAATGCATAGCTAAGCAATATATCTTAGATACATGGACATAAATTAACATTAGAGAATATAGAAACATAACATTCCAACCATTAAGCATCGAAACATAACAAGGAATATTGAATTGAGGCTAATTAAAATTTCTCATCACAACTAGAACAAATAAAACATAGTTTAATACATAAATCTAATAAGTTATTTCCAAAAGAGAGCAAAACATTTGTCATTTCATGATGTATTGTTGATCAACGTCCCTTCACAATCTGCTCGTATGTGAGATGAAATAGAGTCGTCTAATCCATCATCAGTTGTGTCAACTTCTGGCAGTGTTATGTCTTGACGCTCAACAAACCAATCATCAAGCTCATCACCACCGTCGCTATGATATCAACGTTGAGGAGGTTCTAGGACAATTGACCATTTCGGATCAAGTTGATCTTCAACATAAAAAACTTGTTTGGAATCAGAATTGTGACCTATCTTTCCAAGCTCAACTAGTGTGAAACCAAGTTCATCCACTTTAACTCCTCTCTTGTTGTCCACCCAATCACACTTAAATACGGGAATCCTTAATGCATTATAATCCAGCTACCATATTTTGTTAATTATCCCATAGAAACTCATATCTGCGTAAATAGGGTTCTTGTCCTTGTAGCCAGTAACTTGCATTGTAGTTGCCACCATGGTAACTCCACTATTCTGGGTGACTCGTGAATTATCGCGATCTTTCGTGTGGTAACAACAACCGTTTATAATGTAACCTGGATACTTTATCACATTTCGGCTTGGTCCTTGTGCTATCCACTTTAAGGCATCAGAGAGATTATTTTCTGAATTTATTTCCCCTGCAACCTGTGTATAGTTAAATAATTAGGTAAATTATTTAGTGCAACAGATGTAAATAGATAGATTTGTAATTGATAAGATACCTTTTCACATAGCCAATTCAAGAATGTTTAATTATGTTGAACCTATAGCCACTTTTGACTTTTAGATTGACGAGGATTTTGTTGCTTCAACCACTCCATGTGCTTCCTAACGAATTGCAAGAAAGTATCATAAGATGAGCTAACATATATACCCTAATATATCTGACAAAGATGGAGATATAAATGTCTAACTCAATATAAGGTTGAACATCGCTTGTGTTCTCTAACACATAATCATGTGCTTGCTGCCATGCTTCGCAATCAATAGTCACAACATGGCCACCTGGTAATGGTCTTTCAATTTCTCTATTATCAACTGTCATGTTTCTGGCAGTGGGAACCCCAATTGCATCATACCCAAATAAATACTTGTAGACACCCCAATTTGGACTCTTCGAATTTCCTTAATTTATGGCCCGGAGGCTCCCCGATGATGAACTTGGATTAAAACAAGCCCAGGACCATTCAGCACAATGCTTCTTGGAAGACTTTAAAAGGGAAAATGAAATGTCAAAATAAGTCCCAAGCGCTCAGGAGAGTTCCCAAGCGCTCAAGACAGTTTTTCAAAACCAGGGGGTGACTCACTCTCGAGCGCTCGAGAGTAACACTCCCAAGCGCTCGAGAACACTCCCGAGTGCTCGAGACCTCTGTGCTGCCCAATGGGTGATGAAGCTTCCCCACTTCCCATGCAACCCATCATTAGTGCCGTTAGAGCTGGTTCAAACTTCAGACAACACTCAACCTCAGCCAGAGGGGAGGTCAGGCCTGAAGATTTTTCAAGAAAAGATTTGATTCCAAATTTCATTTTCCAAAAATGAGACTATAGGTTATGTTGCCTATATAAAGCCTCACTTTAGCTTAAACCAGGCATGAACTCTCTCTCTCTCTAGAAACCCTTTAACTGTCCAAAGAAACCAGTTTTCATTCCTTTAAAAAAACTTGATTTTCAAAAGCAATGCAACTAAGAATCAAAACATGAAGAAGAGGGAGGAAGTTCAGAGCATTATCAGTCACTGATCTTCTGAAGTTTTCTTTTCTCATTCACCTTTCAAAGCTTTTCAAGGATCAAAGTCCTAATCTAAAAGGTAGAAACTCTCTACTTTAGTGTAAAAAAAAAAGGCTGTTTTTCCTTTCTGAGGGAGGCCTCCCAGCCCACCCCAGTCCTTAATACTGGGAGTGTGGTGGGAGGACCTTAGTGTAAAAACTAGAGCAAAGGGGCATAAAGGTGTTTTTTGAGCTAAGCTTACTAGAAGCACTCCCGAGCGCTCGGGACTACTCCTAAGCGCTCGAGAATGCCTCCAGTCCCATTTTCCTTTTCTCGGGCATTTGAGTGGACATGCAAAGGGAGTAAAATGTGTTTATAAATAGATTAGTTCTTTTTAGGAGTGTTGGTCCAGATGATTTTCCTTTTTCAGAGAAAAATAAAGAAGCTTATTTTCATTTAAGGGCATGCAAAAGGGTTTTGTTCAAAATTTAAAAGGAGAAATTTTCATACTTCAAAAATACAAGATCTGGTGTATCAGCATACTACAATGAGGGCATTAGTTGGTTGAAATCAGTTCTGGGGTGTAGATCACTCCCAAGCGCTCGAGATCACTTCAAAGTGCTCGGGAGTGTCTACATGTCACTTCACCCCATCTTTCTTCTAGTTTGATCCTTCTACTGCCTTTGGATGTCCATGCATGTGTCCTTTTATCTCTTAAAACTGTAAAATCATTTTTAGGGAGGCAAGGATGCACGGCTTGGAAGAATAGGGTCTGATCCCATTTCACTGAGTCCTCTGTTGAGCCTGTATCATGCTTAAGGATATTCCAGTTAACATTTTTAGTGTTGTATCTTGTTGTACTAACATGATTTGCAGGCTGAGCATGCAATACTCCCAAGCACTCGGGAGTGCTCCCGAGCGCTCGAGAGTGAGATCAGTCACAGGGTTTCAGTTTATGTCATTTTGCATTTCTTTACCATCTTTCATTATCCTCTGTGCATATGCACATGCATGCACCCCTTATGTGATAATGTTGTGAATACTTGCTAAGTGGTTTAATGAAACAAAATCTTTTGAGAAATCCCATAAATGTTTAGTAGAGACCGATTTCAAATCGGGCGAGAGGGGTGCCGTAAAACCCTTCCCCCCTCGTAACGTGGCTTCTGAAGCCTTTTCAAATCTCTGGTTTTCAAATTCATTCAAATATTTTCAAATCAAAATGGTTTCTTGGGTGACAAACCATAAATTTGGGTGGCGACTCCTCAAATTTTTCGAATCAAAACATTGCGTTTTTCGGGCCGCCCCGATCCACCCGGGGCTGTGGTAGCCCACAGTGGCGACTCTGTTGGGGAAATGATATAATTAATACTTGAGAAAAGTTGGCACGTTCTCAAAATGGCTCGCTTTCCTTGAGCATCAATTAAATTAGTGAGCCAAGCTTGAAAAACATTTGTGGGATTTTTCAAACTATTTTGTTTCATTTTCTATCTTTTTGTATATATATCTTGTGCAGCCCCGCTGTTGTGTTTTGGCAATCCTACCCGTCTTGCCGGTGATAGGGAATCTCGGAATGCTCAGCAACCCTCGACCGTGATGAGTCATCCCTACTGTTCGTACCATTATTATGTGTACGCTCAATAATGGGAGGTATACTTTGACTCTAGTCCGGAGGTGTGAGTCGGATATTGTTAGTGTGGGAGTCGGATATTTGCTTCAGCTATGTATTACAGCATTAATAGCCGACTTGTATACTTTAACTAGAGTGAAAGGTGTACTTTCAGTTGTTGATGAAGTGTATTAATGATAATTGTTGTGTGTTTATTTTCTGTTATGTATGAATTTGTTACTTTACAAATTCAGTCAACATTAAAAGTCTCAACCTCTCCAAATCATTACAAATTTCAAGGTAGAGTGTGCAAATCATGGATTCTCGCACAGAGGAACCCATTACTGTCCTTCAATCAACTACTGGCGTCTACTACTGGGAACTTTTGAAAAGTCCCCTCTGGTTCAAAGTCAGCAACCTCACAACAACAATATCACCCCCCTTCTATCAAATATGCAATCTACAAATCCGGTTCAACCATAACTTGAAGAAAGCGTTGGATCTTCACCAATGCTATCTTAATTTTCGGGTCTGGACGACATCGAAGACATCTTTAGAGGATGCCTTGCATCTCCGATTTCAGTTTTGGATTTGTAACTATTTAGATAACTTAGGAGTTATTTCCATTAACAATGTAATTCGTGTTGTTTCCAGTTTGTATGAGAGAAAGTTCATCGAATAGATTCAAGACGATGAACACATAATAAAATTCAACCTTTATTAGTGGAAATACATTATGCTTACATTCACTTCACCTTCCATCTGCACTTCTAAATTAAAGCGGGCTACTTTAATTTGAAACCGAAGGCTGAGATTTACAGCAGGAGAATAACTGGGACGTTTTGTCCCGCAAGGCTCCCTTGGCATTATATTAAGTGTGTTCAAAATGGCCGTCATAACGTGGCCCCTACATGTCTGGGTTCAGAATGGACATTTGGTTCCATATAACGTACTTTATCATTCGGGTGGCAGTATCGTAAATATCGTGTGATGGAATTATGGGCCGGGTCCATACAGATTCGATTATAAATGGGCCTATGAGCAATACTCATTGCTTTGCCATGACGTGCGCTGTTTTTTGGGCTTTCGATGATGTTTGGGCCTTCAAAATGCCATATTATATTGGTTTTGAAATATGTATTAAATTCGTGTTCTACAATTAACGCATCCTATATGACGATTTTAACTATAACATGGAATATGTTTGCATGATAACTGTCATAGTCAATTGTTAACAGATAACAAATATACTGTGATTCAGAACTTGGAATTAAAACTCATCTTTCATTACAAGATACTCAGCCTCCTGGCGAAAGGATTTACACCAACGCCATTCTTCCAGAATGGATTTAATAGCAACAATAAACGACAAAGTTTAGGAGACGGGAGAGGGGTCAGAGGGCATAGACCCTGTAACCTCTTTCTCAGGAACGACATAACCAAACTCCTTTAATCCCTAAAAAACAAAATCCAACTCGTGTTGAAGTTGGTTTAACCAAACAATTAAACCAAGACCACCCAAATTATTTTCCAAACCCAAACAACCTCGACTAATTTCTCGAAGAACATCTTTGGCTGCGTATTTACCCTCATTAAAGTGCAACTCTAAATCAAAATCCATGTTTCAAAAGTAAAAGGGTTCAAACGGCTTTTAAAATGGTCCTTATGGACCAAGAAACAATAATTAAGGCCCACACGCGCCTGCTGATTGGACAGGGAACCACTTTAATAATGTTGTAACCGTACGTACCAATGCGCCGCCCGCACGGTAATATTAAACGTGCGGGCCCAGGGGGGACAGCTGGAACTCCTGTAGTCTTCTACTATATAATGCTTACCCTTACACCATTTGACCGAGTAAGAGTTTGAGAGCTCAACTCCTCTTGCATTACACCATTCATAACAGCCGTTAGATCTCTCTCTCTGCAATGACCAGACCACGTGGCTTCAATCTAAACGGCAAAAACTATTTCCTCACTTACCCCCACTGCAATATTTCTATCACAGAAGCCCTCAATTAAATAAGAAACACCACAGGAGCAACAAACAAGAAATACATTCGTGTAGCAAGAGAATTACACCAAGATGGGCAACCTCATCTCCACGCATTGGTGCAATACGAAGGGCGATTCCAAGTCACAAATCCATATCATTTCAACCTCACATCCCTAACTTGTTCAAAGCAATTTCACCCCAACATCCTAGTTGCCAGATCAAGTTCCGATGTTAAGTCCTATATCGAGAAAGGGGGAGACTACGAACAATGGGGAACATTTCAAATAGAAGGACGATCTGCTCGAGGAAGTCCCCATTCAATCGCTGAAGTATACACAGAGGCCCTAAATGCACCCAGTAAGTCTGCTGCATTACAAATTATAAAAGAGAAAGATCCAAAATCGTACGTTTTACAATTTCACAATATCAATTTAAATTTTGACAGAATATTTGCAGTCCCTATTCCACCTTACATCAATCCATATAACCCTGAATCATTCAACCAGGTTCCTCAAGATTGGACCATAACTTTTGTAAAGTTTTCTCTCTCCTCCCACCTGGCCCGCACGTATAATATTACCGTGCGGGCCGGCGCTTTGTTGTGTACGACTTCACCTTTATTTCAAATCAGTGGGCCATGGTTATTATTGGAACTTTAATGGAAAGTGACGTGGATGTGTGTGGTGGTTCGTATGAACCTTGTTTGTGGTGTACCGTTGTGTTGACTGGTAGTCAATGATGAAATTGGCCGGAATGTTCATACATTGTTTATAAAAGCTTATGTTGTCCATTAATATTAGGAGCATTTGTATTTGGCTTAGTTGTGGGTGTAAATTTTAAACATATTAATTAAAATATGTTTAGGGTTGGTCAGAAGCGCCCTTATATAAATTATGGTTTTCGTAAAGGTGTAAAAAGACAAAAGATTTATGGTAATAGGCGTTCAGGATTTTCAAAAACTGACTACGTTAGGCGCAGTCGTTTTACAAATTGTGGTAATAAACAGTTTTTGCGTTCACGGTCGTTGAAGGATGAAGTCTTTAAGTTGGAAAGCGGTCTTGTTAACGGGAATACGAGGCCGGATTATTTTACACTTCCCAAATTAGGACAAGGTGTTGGATGTCGTCACACTAATCGTATAAAATTATGGACGATTAATCTTGATGGGCGAATTAGTATATGTCCTCTAGACCAACAGATGGTGGAAGATCCATCTCAGCGTAGTGAACCTGTTAATATTGAAGGTTATGTTGGTTGCTTTGTTGTGTTGGATAGGATGCCTTCTGTTATTTCCTTGCCAACGTTTGAAGATGTATTTGGTGCTCGTCCTAATAACATATCGTCCATGTTAGATCAACATGTTCGCGTTGATCAGTTGAGCAGGTTTAAAGTGCTTATGAAGGAAAAGATATATGTTAATTCTCTGTTGCATGGGAGTATGACGACGTTGAACCGGTTTGTCAAGATTAATGGAAGAACGAAGGTTATTACAACATTTAGAGATATGGGGGCGAATACGAGTGGTCGTTATGGTAACGTCTGAGATAATGCAATTATGATATTGTTAGTGTGGGAGTCGGATATTGCTTCAGCTATGTATTACAGCATTAATAGCCGACTTGTATACTTTCACTAGAGTGAAAGGTGTACTTTCAGTTGTTGATGAAGTGTATTTATGATAATTGTTGTGTGTTTATTTTCTGTTATGTATGAATTTGTTACTTTACAAATTCAGTCAACATTAAAAGTCTCAAGCTCTCCAAATCATTAACAAATTCAATCAACATTAAAAGTCTGCTGCGTTACAAATCATAAAAGAAAAAGACCCAAAATCATACGTTTTACAATCCTAGAACAACGCCACTTGACGAATAACACAATTAAGAAAATAGAGTGGACGCGCAGCGTGATTTTTAAATCTTGGGCTTTGGTTCTTGGGCTGTTGCAGTAGAACTTGCCCTAATTGCCTCTGTTACTGCTTGGCCCACTATTTGTGCTAGTTCATTGGGCTCAAGAGCAATAGTATTTGACTTGTTGGAGCCCACTTCAGAAATTGATGGACCTGGATCATCGTCGTTGTTAAGCATTTGGGCTGTCCCAATGCTAAAGGATGAACGGGCCTGGTGATATGTTTGACCCGGTAATAATCTTGGAAATCTGTTCGTTCGAGTGTCTATGGTGCTCATCGTTCTGCATAATTTGGGCTCTTTGGGTGCGTGTGGAACGTGCCAAACGTCGACGTCGTTGTCTGTGAATAATTTAGACTTGATGATAAATTCCGGGAATGGGATTTCTTCTGGACGTTTGCTTGTGCACAGCTTAACGTACGCCTTCATTTTACAGTATCGAACACCTTTCCTTATGTTTGACCCTTCTAATTTGTATTTGGCGATCCATGGGCACACTTCGTCGTTTAAAGATGCGTATGAACTACCGTAATATTGGAGATTTATTGGACAGGCAACTGGGAATTCCCATTGTGCTTGTATTTGATCCGTTCCGTCGAGTCTGTTGTCGTAGACGTAAACTTGTACACGTCCAGTTGAATTTATTGGGCACTGGGGGTGACATGTTATTAGACATCGATCAACGACCATTGATAAACGTCGTCCGAATTGAACTCCTTTGTCGAGAATGCTTGGAAATATGAGTTTTATTGGTTGTAATTCGGAGGATGCTTGAGCTTCCACCGTAGATGACTGGAAGGAGCCTTCGATTTGTAATCCTATTTCGATATCCATATTGGGTTTGAATCTGAAATGAATCTGGGATTATGGTTGGGTGTGAGGTCTTCTTCGATTGCTTTAAGCAGTATATATGTGCATACTATTTTTAATATGCAAATTATAAATAAGCATATTATTGGGACGATGATGAGAAGAAGAAGAGTTATGGACATGGTTTGTAAGTTATTAAAATAGAGGGCATCTGCTATAAATATATGAACGCAGTTGTTTGGATGATCGTTGGATGCAGAGGGTAAACAGTGTGGCTTTTAATCGGACGGTTCTTGTGAATGGTGTACACAAGACGACAAAACAGCATTGGGTTAACTGTGGTCATTGGATCGTGTAATCTTTAAAGATCCAATGGCTGTGGTGAACGGTATACACCATGCCTTGAGAGGCCCTTCAGCACCATCGATTGATTTTTTATCATCTTTTTTTGCAAAATAAGAAACTAGTTAATTGAGATAAGAAGCAAGAAAACAAGTAATTGAGAGCACAATATATAAATACAGCCTGTAATTCATATGTGATTGCATAAATTTGAAATCACGTACTTGTTCTTGTCCAAAATTAGCGTAGCTCTTCCGACCGAGCCTGTGATGAAATTTGTTTTCTCTCTGTCTTCCTCGTTGGTCATCACTATGTTTCATTAATGGATTTTAAACATGAATATAAGTTAACTTTGATGAATATATTATGCTCAACATCGACTACAACTTAAAGAAATGAAACTTTCCTTAAAGAATACATACCTCAAAATCTTTTGTCAATCTATGTTTAACAAATGCATCCCAATGTTCTCGTTCAATGAAACTATAAATTGCTGGTGGTCTTGAAATAATGTCAGGATCCGACTTATATGCACGTATGTACCTGGTGAGAGCTTTCCGGAATGTCCTACAATTTGTTGCAATAGCAGATAAAACATTCTTCCTGCTATGTTGATCCACATCGAATGTAGTCTGATTTACTGGCATTCAATGAGCAATGTTATATGCCATTTCAATAGAAGACTTTATATGAGGACAATTAATGAAATTGTTCAAGCTTTAGTCTACATAATGTACAGAAGTCATGTGGTACATACCTTCACACATCTCCATAGCATCTCTTTATTTTCATCTGACACCTTTTTCTATGTACGATCTATCGGGACCATTGTGCGAGCCAAGACTCCAAGATAGCTTGAGTATTTTGCGCTTGTGTTCCCCTATTGCTTGACCTCTTTTGTTGTACTTGACTGCTTTTCGTACACCAGAACTCCTATCCTTTATGACATCTAGGAGGAATATTGAACCTCTACCTCTCCTTCTATTACTTATTGGATCTGATGACAACTGTGCATCCTCGTCGACATTATCAGCAAAATTCAGAGTGGAACACCTATTTTTCCTTTTCTTACATTTTGGATCTGTTGACAACATTGCCTTCTGGCCATAACTAAGCAAGTTCTGAGATGAACCCATCCTGTTTGAGATGCAAAGATGGGATAGTATAGTAGAGGTTGAACAATATTGCTAAAACATCGTATTAAAGCATCTAATAATGCATAGCTAAGCAATATATCTTAGATACATGGACATAAATTGACATTAGAGAATATAGAAACATAACATTCCAACCATTAAGCATCGAAACATAAGAAGGAATATTGAATTGAGGCTAATTAAAATTTCTCATCACAACTAGAACAAATAAAACATAGTTTAATACATAAATCTAATAAGTTATTTCCAAAAGAGAGCAAAACATTTGTCATTTCATGATGTATTGTTGATCCACGTCCCTTCACAATCTGCTCGTATGTGAGATGAAATAGAGTCGTCTGATCCATCATCAGTTGTGTCAACTTCTGGCAGTGTTATGTCTTGACGCTCAACAAACCAATCATCAAGCTCATCACCACCGTCGCTATGAAATCAACGTTGAGGAGGTTCTAGGACAATTGACCATTTCGGATCAAGTTGATCTTCAACATAAAAAACTTGTTTGGAATCAGATTTGTGACCTATCTTTCCAAGCTCAACTAGTGTGAAACCATCCAAGCTCAACTAGTGTGAAACCAAGTTCATCCACTTTAACTCCTCTCTTGTTGCCCACCCAATCACACTTAAATACGGGAATCCTTAATGCATTATAATCCAGCTACCATATTTTGTTAATGACCCCATAGAAACTCATATCTGCGTAAATAGGGTTCTTGTCCTTGTAGCCAATAACATGCATTGTAGTTGCCACCATGGTAACTCCACTATTCTGGGTGACTTGTGAATTATCGCGATCTTTCGTGTGGTAACAACAACCGTTTATGATGTAACCTGGATACTTTATCACATTTCGGCTTGGTCCTTGTGCTATCCACTTTAAGGCACCAGAGAGATTATTTTTGGAATTTATTTCCCCTGCAACCTGTGTATAGTTAAATAATTAGCTAAATTTTTTAGTGCAACAGATGTAAATAGATAGATTTGTAATTGATAAGATACATTTTCACATAGCCAATTCAAGAATGTTTAATTATGTTGAACCTATAGCCACTTTTGACTTTTAGATTGACGAGGATTTTGTTGCTTCAACCACTCCATGTGCTTCCTAACGAATTGCAAGAAAGTATCATAAGATGAGCTAACATATATACCCTAATATATCTAACAAAGATGGAGATATAAATGTCTTACTCAATATAAGGTTGAACATCGCTTGTGTTCTCTAACACATAATCATGTGCTTGCTGCCATGCTTCGCGATCAATAGTCACAACATGGCCACCTGGTAATGGTCTTTCAATTTCTCTATTATTAACTGTCATGTTTTTGGCAGTGGGAATCCCAATTGCATCAAACCCAGATAAATACTTGTAGACACCCCAATTTGGACTCTTCAAATTTCCTTAATTTATGGCCCGGAGGCTCCCCGATGATGAACTTGGATTAAAACAAGCCCAGGACCATTCTATACAATGCTTCTTGGAAGACTTTAAAAGGGAAAACGAAATGTCAAAATAAGTCCCAAGCGCTCAGGAGAGTTCCCAAGCGCTCAAGACAGTTTTTCAAAACCAGGGGGTGACTCACTCTCGAGCGCTCAAGAGTAACACTCCCAAGCGCTCGAGAATACTCCCGAGCGCTCGAGACGTCTGTGCTGCCCAATGGGTGATGAAGCTTCCCCACTTCCCATGCAACCCATCGTTACAGCCGTTAGAGCTGGTTCAAACTTCAGACAACACTCAACCTCAGCCAGAGGGGAGGTCAGGCCTGAAGATTTTTCAAGAAAAGATTTGATTCCAAATTTCATTTTCCAAAAATGAGACTATAGGTTATGTTGCCTATATAAAGCCTCACTTCAGCTCAAACCAGGCATGAACTCTCTCTCTCTAGAAACCCTTTGACTGTCCAAAGAAACCAGTTTTCATTCCTTTGGAAAAACTTGATTTTCAAAAGCAATGCAACCAAGAATCAAAACATGAAGAAGAGGGAGGAAGTTCAGAGCATTATCAGTCACTGATCTTCTGAAGTTTTCTTTTCTCATTCACCTTTCAAAGCTTTTCAAGGATCAAAGTCCTAATCTAAAAGGTAGAAACTCTCTACTTTAGTGTCAAACAAAAAAAAAAAGGGCAGTTTTTCCTTTTCTGAGGGAGGCCTCCCAGCCCACCCCAGTCTTTAATACTAGGAGTGTGGTGGGAGGACCTTAGTGTAAAAACTAGAGCAAAGGGGCATGAAGGTGTTTTTTGAGCTAAGCTTACTAGAAGCACTCCCGAGCGCTCTGATGAGAGTAAAATATAGTATTAAAAAGTCCCTCATACTTGCATTTTTAGTCTGCACTTAATAGCTATTTATGACTTATTATTATTGATTCATGTTTTGTAGGTATTTTGGACTTATCACAAAAAAAAAAGCTTCGTCCGTTGGATGCAGTTAGCGCAAAGATAGCCAAGAAGTCGAGCCCATAATTCAAATGTGTGAAATGAATACACGGCCGGTGTTGAAATCAAGCGGTCCAAGTTTAATCAAGTAGTGCACTAGAAGATGGAAGTCAGTCAAATTTCCATTAGGAAAGAAAGATATTTGACTAGTTGAGCACACCTAGATTGTTAATGCATGGACCGAATAGGAAAAGTTTTGGTCGGAAAATGATTCTCTTCCCTTTAGGATACCCGTTAATTGGAAGGTTTTGATTCAAAAGAATTTTGGCAATCTTATTAAGAAAGAAAAGAGGGCCAATAAGGTGATATAAAAAGAAGGAGAATCATGGCTGGAGGATGACTTCCCACCACGGAACAGAAGCACAACCTCGGCTGGAATTGTCGAACACAGCAGCAACTTCTCGGGACGGACAGGAGCTTCGGCAGAGGAAAAGATAGGGAAGGAAAAAATAACTACTTTAATTTTGTAAGCTTTCATGGAGTGTTTTTATGATATGAGCATGTATTTTACCTCCATGAGCGGCTAAACTTCCTACTAGGGTAGAGGATGAAACCCCATGAATTTTATTGAATGGTTTTATGCATATGATTTTTCCTACGTGCGTTCATAGTCTATTGTTCTGATCTCATTAATTAATTTGGTAGAGACTCAGAAATGGATTCAATCGGAATGGGTTTTTTCCATGATTTGATATCACCTCATTAATCGAATCGCTCAGCTTATCAAAGTTTATATTTATGTTCGGGATATCTACTGTGATTTGTTCATACGGATACAGTTGATAATTTTGGCTTAAACTTTTGAAGTAGAGGAGGAACATATCTTCGATATAATTAAATAAAAAGGGCTTAACGATATATTATCCGCGGTGATTAAGATTAGCTTCTAAATCATTGTGTAGTAATTAAAGGAAAAATCATTGCGTAGAATTGATTGATAAATATTTGTGGGTGTGGATTCTGATACCTTTGTTCCTTTTCTCAACAGTAATCTCCACTACTTTTCTACACCAGTTTAATTGTTTATTTTGTCGTAGTTTTATTTAATCTTTAGTTTAAAAATCAATCACAATTTTGTCAACTAGGTTAGGGTATAATCGATTTATGTTTATTTAGTTTTCCTATTAAAAAAATCACAAGTCCCTGTGGGTTCGACCTCGCTCTTGCATTACTATACTTCGGTACGATTCGTGCGCTTGCGAGTACATTAAAATTTCACAACATGCTCGGGACTACTCCTAAGCGCTCAAGAATGCCTCTAGTCCCATTTTCCTTCTCTCGGGCATTTAAGTGGACATGCAAAGAGAGTAAAATGTGTTTATAAATAGATTAGCTCTTTTTAGGAGTGTTGGTGCAGACGATTTTCCTTTTTCAGAGAAAAAAGAAGAAGATTATTTTCATTAAAGGGCATGCAAAAGGGTTTTGTTCAAAACTTAAAAGGAGAAATTTTCATACTTCAAAAATACAAAATCTGGTGTATCAGCATACTACAATGAGGGCATTAGTTGGTTGAAATCAGTTCTGGGGTGTAGATCACTCCCAAGCGCTCGAAATCACTTCCAAGCGCTCGGGAGCGTCTACATGTCACTTCACCCCATCTTTCTTCTAGTTTGATCCTTCTACTGCCTTTGGATGTCCATGCATGTGTCCCTTTATCTCTTAGAACTGTAAAATCATTTTTAGGGAGGCAAGGATGCACGGCTTGGAAGAATAGGGTCTGATCCCATTTCACTGAGTCCTTTGTTGAGCCTGTAACATGCTTAAGGTTATTCCATTTTACATTTTTAGTGTTGTATCTTGTTGTACTAACATGATTTGCAGGCTGAGTATGCAATACTCCCAAGCACTCGGGAGTGCTCCCGAGCGCTCGAGAGTGAGATCAGTCACAGGGTTTCAATTTCTGTCATTTTGCATTTCTTTACCATCTTTCATTATCCTCTGTGCATATGCACATGCATGCACCCCTTATGTGATAATATTGTGAATACTTGCTAAGTGGTTTAATGAAACAAAATCTTTTGAGAAATCCCAAAAATGTTTAGTAGAGACCGATTTCAAATCGGGCGAGAGGGGTGCCGTAAAACCCTTCCCCCCTCGTAACGTGGCTTCCGAACCCTTTTCAAATCTCTGGTTTTCAAATTCAATCAAATATTTTCAAATCAAAACGGTTTCTTGGGTGACAAACCATAAATCCGGGTGGCGACTCCTCAAATTTTTTGAATCAAAACATTGCGTTTTTCGGGCCGCCCCGATCCACCCGGGGCTGTGGTAGCCCACAGTGGCGACTCTGCTGGGGAAATGATTTAATTAATACTTGAGAAAAAGTTGGCATGTTCTCAAAACGGCCCGCTTTCCTTGAGCATCAATTAAATTAGTGAGCCAAGCTTGAAAAACATTTGTGGGATTTTTCAAACTATTTTGTTTCATTTTCTATCTTTTTGTATATATATCTTGTGCAGCCCCGCTGTTGTGTTTCGGCAATCCTACCCGTCTTGCCAGTGATAGGGAATCTCAGAATGCTCAGCAACCCTCGACCGTGATGAGTCATCCCTACCGTTCGTACCGTTATTAGGTGTACACTCAATAATGGGAGGTATACTTTGACTCTAGTCCGGGGAACCCTCTTCAAGCCAAAATCGGCCTTTGTACATGTTTAGCAAGCCATAGAACCTTACCAATTAGGACAGGAGCCTACAGGGTAGGGTTACGTGCTATATCCTGTTTACGTGCTGCATTTCATCTTGCATCATCATGCTGTCAGCCACGGTTCTCGAGACTCACTCGCGCAGTCTTTGGAAGGTTGTCGAGACCCGATGAAGAGTCACGCACCCTAATGCGTATTGCTTAAATCAAACAAGTCCTCGAGCCCAAACCAAAAGGAAACTAAAATTTCGCTAAGTCCTTGACTAGTGTTTAATCGGGAAATTAACCAAGGGGAGGAATGACAAGGAAGCAAAACGTTTCGATACCAACACCATCCAGGCTAAAAGCAAGTGTACCGCTTACGCCGCTTTGGTAATCGTATCACATTGTTCACCCCAAGTCATTCCGAACCAATGGTCGAGTTGTCAATGGAATATTAATCGAATACTTAGCTTATTTTAGAATCCTTTGGGAATCGACGGTTCCTAAATGAGGATGCACCCACAAAATCTGAGGATTAAGGCAACCTCTCATAAGGGATATTCAATCGTTTTCGGAAAAAAATTAGAGTCGATGATAGTGACGACAGTGCACGCATTTTCTAAAAACCATGCACAAATTTCATAAAAATGCAAGCAGGAACCGCGTCTGAGCACAAGTTTTTGCTTTGCTGTCAGTTCTGAGCAATTGGGCTGAAGAAGAAGAATATCATACCCTCCTGGACCAGACCCCTTAGGCAGAGATTGGAGCGGCTTCAACTTGAGTCAGATCCTAGCAGTGCTTCGGACTTTCGGGCAGAAATGGAACAACCGGCCGGGAATCCCAATCCAAACCCCAACCCTAATCCAAACCCAGAAATCCGCACCCTGAAAACCCGAACCCGGAAAACCCAAACCCGGAAAACCCGAATGGAGAAATGGCAGAAATTAGGCAAGCTATCCACCGATTGGGCGAACGCACTGACAATCAGATCACCCAACTTATGCTCATGATCACTGGGGTAGCTCGACGACTCCCTAATCCAAATCCAAATCCAAACCCAAATCCGAATCCAAACCCCAACCCGAATCCTAAGACGGAACAACCAGCCCTCGAGATGGAAACCCCGCAGATCCCTGAGATGGCAGCTGTGCTAGCAAAGATAACCCAATTGGAGCAGTCCGTAGCAAGGAATGAAAAGATCGCCACAACGGGCTTTGACATCAACAAGCTCTGTATGTTTCCCAATGCAAAGCTACCTGAGAAGTTTAGGCCCATAGACTTCACGAAATTTGACGGGACTGGAGACCCGAAGGCGCATTTGACCGGATACATAGGAGCACTCTCCATGTGGGGAGTAGAAAGAGACGCCATGGCTCAGATGTTCTCACAGACTCTCGTGGGTCATGCCCTCCACTGGTTTACGTCGCTTGATGAAAGGAGGAAACGATCTTAGGAAGACATATGTGCAGCTTTCATAGCGCAATATGACTATAACATTCAACTGGAGGTCACTACCCGTGAGCTGGAGTCCACAAAAATGGATGCCAAGGAGTCTTTTGTAGACTTTGTGAAAAGGTGGAGGGCGAAAGCGGCCAAAATGAAGGATAGACCATCAGACAGAGATCAGATTCGGATGATCGTTCGGAATCTTCAGCCAAACCTAGCATGGCATATGGTCATGGCGCAAGTGTGTTCGGATTTCAAGACGTTCTTCGATACTGGCCTGGCTGTCGAAGAAGCAGTCCGGCTCGGCATCCTTGATAAACCTGAACCTGCCCCCAAGCCAAAGAAAGTCTACTCTGGTAACAATAACGCTCTGTTCGGCAACTCCAGTTACACTAACCTCCCCAACACCTCCACAAACACTACCCAAACCGAGCCAATCAATCAGATTGTCGCTCAAAACAACCCACCCCGTTCTCAACCTCGCACTTTTACTCAATTCTCGGCACCTCTCTCCGCTGTGCTCGAGAAATTGGTCGAAAGCGGCGTCCTCAAGCCACTTAACCCTACTCCTCTCCCTCAAAAGCTCCCTGCCTCCCATAACCCTAATGCTCACTGTGCCTACCATTAGAATGTGGGCCACCCGACCGACAACTATTTCCGCCTTCGCCACGCTATCCAGGACCTCATTGATAACAAAACCCTCCCCAAGCCTCCACAAAAGCCCAATACTGTTTCCAACCCCTTGCCAAAACATTCAAACACCCACACCAACCACATCTCTTTAGCCTCCCCCTTTAACCCAAGCCTTTACATCATTCCTACTACCCAACCCAAGCCGACCGTCGAACTGCCAGTTGAGGATGCTGTCTGTGCACTGGAAACTATGGAATGGGATTTTTAAAGAAGATGGGATGACCTAGCAAATGACTTTTTCGCAGTGGAACACCGGGCCCTTATCACTGGAGTGTGGCCCGTGGCACTCGACTCTCACCAAGTAGAGGAGTTGGAGCAAGGGGACTGGAGACAAGATTGGGAAGAGATGATGGCTGGCCCTTTGGATGGGTATTCTCTGTTTGCTCTGTTCATGGAACCTGAACCGGTCGAAGAGGAAGATGAGTGGGAATGGGAGCCGGATCCCAACAGATGGCACTGGATGGATGACTCTAACCCTCTGGATGAAACATCTTTGGCGTACCTTTTTCAAGAAGAGGAAGTGGAACAGGAGCTGGACTTGATGAACCCTCGCATGTTCTCGGGACTCTCTGTTAGAACCATCGTCAATCTCACCAGAAACTCCGACGTTCTGGACTATGTAATGGATCATGCCTTTTGTCCGCAGGAGCATATTATTGATAAGTTTCTCCCTCGGCCGATAGTTGAGATTCCTGATGAGCCCAACATTTGTGTGCTTGATCCTGAAGATCTCTGGGGCAAGGCTGAACTGGTGAACATACGGGTGGATGGCGAAGAGCTAACCGTCAACATGGCTATGATAGATGAAGGGTCCTTGCAAGTCAACAATAACGACAACGTCAACTTTTGGAATTCGTTGGAGGAGGAGAACATATGGAATGCGCTAGAGATGGAATTTCTCAATGACACCCTGGATAAAACCAAGATTGACAAAGGAAAGCGCAAGGCTGATTACTGATCTCTCCAACTTCTAGGAAGATTCTTGGTGGGACCCTATCCCCGAGACAGTTAGCAACCTCACCAAGAGCGGCAGAGTGTACCAACCAACCAACCTCCAGCAAGGAAGCTCATCCCGAGCACCTCCACCACAGCAAAACAACCCCAACATCCCCGTGAGCCCGTCAACCCCGCAAGTCTGAACACCCCCATCCCACCTACTCCACAAAGTAACCCCTCAAGCTCCACTAAACCTAACCCGCCTACCCAGCCCAAACCGTCCATTGACCTCAACTCACTCCCCGACTCTGACCCCAAAGCCTCCACCGACCCTATCATCCAACAACTTCGTGAAACCCCGGTCCATATGTCTATGTGGGGCGTATTGGCGTCTTCCTGTGAACATCGCCGAAGACTCGTCAATACTATCTCCAAGCTTGAGGTTCCCTCGGATATTGCACCCGAAGCCATGATAGCCCTCATAACCCCAAACCTTACCCAACACACCTTATCCTTCACCGAGAAAGATCTGCCGCCTGAGGGAGCTGACCACAACAAACCCCTTCATATCACTGTGAAGTGCCTCAGAAAGTAGGTTCCGGCAATCCTTGTTGATAATGGCTCTGCCATTAATGTGTGCCCTCTCCGCACCGTCTATTGTCTTGGCCTCAAGAACAAGGATTTTACACCGTCGACTCTAGGAGTTTGTGCCTACGACAATACACGTCGTGATGTTTTGGGAACAGTCAATTTAGAGCTGGCAACCGAAAAATTCAAGACTACTGTGGAATTCTGTGTTTTGGAGATGCCTGCCTCATTCAACCTCCTGCTGGGAGGCCGTGGCTGCACCGCTCTGATGTAATGGCGGTACCGTCCATGCTGCACCAAAAGCTCATCCTGGGATTGGATTCTGGGACTCTCATAATTCATGGGGACTCTGGCATCCGTCCTCATTCTGAAGACAACTCCCCGCTGCTGGAAATTATGCATGGAGAAGAGTATGTACCCATGGGGGGATTTGCGGTCATAACTTCAAAGGTGTGCACCATTCGGACTGATGAGAGCTTTGTGGCAAGCTCTGCGGCTTTGGAGATGATGAGGAGGATGAACTACCTGCCTGCCCTGGGCCTGGGCCTGGGTCTCAACCAACAAGGAGTGTCTGAGTTCCCTCTTTTTCCTGGGAGTGTTGACCCGTACGGGTTGGGCTACGTGCCCAAGGAGAATGATCCCGCAAGAAAGTGGCGCAATCGTGCTTGAGCCCAGGCTGCTAAAATAAAGTTTAGAGCCGGTCCCGTGATCAACGAGAAAGAGAAACTGTACCGGGGAGAACCAGAACCATTCATAGATTTGGAGACAAAGGTGAAGTATTCTGGTTTCGAAATCTTTGCCAACGACACCTGGGAGAGTGATGAAGAGGCTGCAAAGATAGAGGAACTGTCTGAAGCACTGGATTGGCTCGAAGCTCTTGAAACGGGCCACTTTCAATCGCTGTTCGGGGGCGAGGAGTCAGGGGGTATGATAGAAGATCCTGCTGTGATGATGCTGGGAAAAGAAGAAGAGATTAAAGACCCCTCCAAGCTCATTGTGGACGCCGTAGGCACATATGAAAACTGCGCTTTCATTCCACTTGTAAAGCGCACTCATGACACTGACACTAAGTCTGAATCTAGCATTGAGTCGTTGTCTAGCGCTGAGTCGGAGCTTGTGCCTATTGGCCCTCCTCGTCGTAGCTTTTACTTCGAGTTTGAGTCCACCGCTGTATTTCCTCCTACCGAGGCCCCCGTTCATGAAATGAAAGATGCCTTTGCTTACTTGCTGGACTTTGAAATAAATTGTGTAGATCCCGACGATGATGGAAAGATTTCGATGGGGACATCCCCAAGGAAATCCGTTCCCTCATCGAGCGTGAAAAAGAAAGGCATGCTCAGCCTTTAAAAGAAGAAATAATCTCAATAAACTTGGGTGATGAGGAGAGCCCTCGATTGGTTCAGGTCGGTTCAGGTCTAAATCCTGATGAGCTTCAAGAGCTCACCGATTTATTGAAAGAACTCAAAGAAGTTTTTGCCTGGTCCCACGTGGACATGCCCAGAATCGACCCAGAAATCATCGAGCACAGGATCCCCCTCTATCCCGATGCCAAACCTGTCAAGCAAAAATTGAGAAAAATGCGACCCGATTGGGTGTTAAAGATAAAAGAAGAAATAACCAAGCAAATTGATGCCGGTTTTCTAGTAGTAACTGTATATCCCACTTGGGTTGCAAACATCGTGCCTGTCCCTAAAAAGGATGGAAAAATCAGAGTCTGCGTTGATTTTAGAGACCTGAACAAAGCAAGCCCTAAGGATGACTTTCCTTTGCCGCATATAGATGTACTCGTTGATAACACTACAGGGCATGCTTTGCTATCTTTCATGGACAGTTTCTCTGTATACAATCAGATTCTCTTAGCACCAGAGGACAGGGAAAAGACCACGTTCATCACCGAGTAGGGCACTTACTGCTATCGGGTTATGCCGTTTAGGTTGAAGAATGCCGGGCCTACGTACCAAAGAGCCGCTACAACATTGCTGCACGATATGATTCACAAGGAGGTTGAGGTGTACGTCGATGACATGATAGTGAAAGGAAAGGAGCGGAAGGATCACCTCCCGGCATTGAGAAAGTTCTTTGAGAGAATTCAGAAGTACAAGATGCGTCTCAATCCACAAAAGTGCACGTTCGGAGTCACAGCTGGAAAGATGCTTGGATTCATGATCACGACCAGGGGGGTTGAGGTGGATCCTTCTAAGATCAAAGCCATTCTTGACATGGAACCACCCCGATCCGAGAAGGATGTTCGGGCTTCTTAGGCAAAATTCAGTTCATTATCCGGTTCATCGCAAAGTTAACACTGACTTGTGAGCTGATGTTTCGATTACTCAAAAAGGATGTGAAGTTCGAATGGAATGACAAATACCAAAAAGCCTTCGAAGCAGTACGAACTTATCTTCAGAACCCTCCAATCTTGATACCGCCTATCCCAGGAAAACCTTTGATCCTGTACTTGTCCATCACGCCCTCATGAATGGGGTGCATGTTGGCACAAGAAGGAGAAGATGGGGTTGAAAGCCTTATTTACTATTTGAGCAAAAAGATGGTTGGAAGTGAAGAACGATACACTCCGTTGGAAAAGACGTGCTGGGCGCTCGTGTGGGCCACAAAGAAATTGAGACACTACATGCTGTCTTACTCGGTGATACTGATTTCTCGAATGGATCCCCTCAAATATCTGTTTGAGAAGCCAGCTCTTACCGGTAAGTTAGCACATTGGTTGCTCTTACTGGCGGAGTTCGAAATCAAGTACGTCACCTGAAAGTCAGTAAAGGGCAAGGCTATTGCAGAGTTCTTAGCGGATCATCCAATCGAGGGACCAGAGCACACGGAATTCCAATTTCTTGATGAGGACGTGATGACAACAGTCGATGAGATGTGGACCCTGTACTTCGATGGAGCCGCTAATCAGAAAGGCTTTGGGATTGGCATACTGCTGGTCTCACCTGAGGGGTCTCATATTCCCCTCACATTCAAATTGAATTTTGAAGTCACGAACAACGAAGCAGAGTATGAAGCATGCATCGTTAGAATGGAAGCCGCACTAGAAATTGGAGTCATGGTGCTAGAAGTTGTGGGGGATTCCAACTTGGTTGTATCACAAGCGAACGGAGAATAGAGGGTTAAGGATGAAAAGATGAAGCCATATCATCAGCAACTTGATGAACTTATCCCGAGTTTTCAAAAAGTGACCTTCACGCATATCCCGAGGATGAAGAATCGCTTCGCCGACGCACTCGCTACTTTAGCATCCATGCTGGAACTTCCAATCGGGTAAAGCTGAGGCCTGTCATGATTGAGCAGAGAGGAAAGCATGTGCACGACTATGTCATGAACGTCGACGAGCCAAACGACAGACTCTCGTGGTTCCACGACATTTGGAATTTCGTCGAAAAAGGAGAGTTTCCTGCAGATTCAACCTAGAAGGATCAGATCGCTTTACAACGACTGGCATCTCAATACATTATCTGCGGTGGACAATTGTACCGGCGATCTTCGTGCGGGGTTCAGTTGTGTATTCACGGTGACGATACGAGAGCAGTGATGGAAGAAGTTCATGAAGGAGTTTGTGGGCCCCACATGAATGGGATGATACTGGCTAAGAAAGTTTTGAGATTGGGCTACTATTGGTCAACCATGGAAACAGATTGCATCGAGTATGTGTGCCATGTCATAAATGCCAGACTCATGCCAATCTTATCCATGTCCCACCCACAGAGTTACACCCAATGGCAACACCATGGCCATTCTCCGCTTAGGGCATTGATGTCATCGGAAGGATCACACCCACGGCTTCCAACGGTCACAGGTTCATCTTGGTAGCAGTCGATTATTTCACCAAGTGGGTCGAAGCAGCTTCATACAAGACCTTGACGGTAGTTCAAGTGGCTCACTTCATCAGGCAAAACATCATTTATCAGTATGGGGTTCCTCAAGCCTTCGTGTCTGATAATGGTGTTCACCTCAATGGGAAAGTTCTAGAACTCTTTGACGAATTTAAGATTCAAGTGCATCATTCGACTACTTATCGGCCACAAACGAATGGGGCAGTCAAAGAGGCAAACAAGACCATCAAGATGATTCTCAAAAGGACTATTGAATCGGCCAGGAATTGGCACGAACAACTACCACTAGCTTTGTGGGGATACCGGACGTCTATCCGGACACCGACAGAGGCAACACCCTATTCTTTGGTGTACGATATGGAAGCCGTTCTCCCTATCGAGCTAGAAGTTCCGTCGCTGAGGGTCCTGGCAGAACAAGGAACAGACGAAGCTGAATGGATCAGTGGGAGATTCGAAGAACTCATGCTGTTTGACAAAAGGAGGCTGCGAGCATTGTATCACATTTAGGGTTATCAGCGAAGAATCGCCTGGGCATTCAACAAGAAAGTGAAATCGAGAGAACTGTAAGAGGGGGATATGGTGCTCAAGGAAATCCGTTCGCCAATTTTTGACCTACGAGGGAAGTTTCGACCAAAGTGGGCCGGGCCGTACATCATCAAGTATATTCTTTCCGGGGGAGCAGCCTCAATCATCGATCTCGACGGCAACAAATTCTCAAACATTGTCAATTTGGATAAACTCAAGCGATATTACCCCTGAGAGAGCTCGCTGGGCCAAAAACCGCAAGGGCGGGCGGGCGGTCCGAGGCAAAAATTCGAGCAAGCCCGATAGGTCGAAAACCCAAAAGGGCAGCCTAGGCAAAAGTTAGGGCAAAAAGTCGAGAAGAAGCTCGCTAGGCCGAAAACCCGAAAAGGCGGCGCTAGGCAAAACTTAGAGCGCTAAGAGGAGAGTGTTAATACCCTTGTGAACCCTAGCCCGAACTACGTATGGGCTTGATTCTCTTTCCCGAAGGATACGTAGGCAACCTCACTCTGAGATTCGGTCCTAAAATCACAAAAATCAAATCCAAATTGACAAATCGAAACATTTTCTTTCAAGGTTCATGCGATTAATGAACCGAAAGGGGGAAACCCTTAATCAGTCAATTTTATTCAGATGATTTCTTTATTACAAGCTGAGCACGAAAAAGGAAAAAACACACAACGAGATCTACTTTTCTTATTCCAAAGACCGGCAAAGTAAGCAATCAACCCCTCCTAGCTTCCACATCCCTTCTTAGCCACTTCCGATACCTACCAGTCAAAGCAATGGAGTAGAGTGGATCACTCGGCTCGGTCCTACGAGATCCCCATGTCCGCGCGTAACTTCGAAGGCCCAAAATGGTGAATGGGGGGAGACGAAGCATTTCTGAACCAGAGGATGGCACCTCCTGGCTGAGTCCAAACTGGCGCAGAATGCGGAGTGGTGAATAGAAAGTGAAGCCAGCCAAGCCTGCCACAAACACCTGTGGCGAACCCATGTTACTCACGGTCATCGCAAGAAGCCTTAGCCAATGGCACCGCCAAGCAATGTCATCATCGTCTAAGGAAGCAAAGAAGTCGACCCAGTCATCCTCATTCATGTATATCACCTGAAAGGGGCGGTTCCATCCACTAGCCCGATACCACCAATCATTTGCCGGGGGAGTTAGCAAGTTTAGCTTGTCACAAAGCCACATCTGTCAGAAAAAGAGAGAAAACAAGTAAGGAGCCAAATAAAGCCTAGACCGAGCGTTGAGGTAAAATGATTGAGAGAAATAGAAAAAGGAGAGCTGAGTGAGGTCCCGACCTGCAACAATAGCGGGCTACCACCAAAAACCCTTGTGCGACCAGCACGAACAGCACCCAACCCCATCAAGGTTTCTACGAGGACTAAGGGAGCAACGTCTTTGCGAGCCTCAATCTGAGCAGCGACTCCCACCAGCAGAGGACTAGGCTGACCAACAGAGGGAACCAGCAAGAAGGCCGCCAAGAGACAAATGCAACAAGCCGTCATCCAACGACCTTGATACTTAAAGTCTTTCCAGGTGGAGTGAACATCTCGTACAACTGCACGATGTTGATCACATTATGTTGAGTGAGGAATTCAGCAGTGTTACCATTAACACCCAGCTTGGCCTTAAGAATATTCTTCATGCGCTCCCGGATCATAGGAACAACTGGCTCAGCGGAATCATGGCTTCCAAGGTAGGCATGGAACTCCTCGACGGTGGGGCAGAGTTCTTGAGAACCAAAGCGAAAGACATGCACTTCGGAATCCCAAAAACATGCCGTTGCATGCAATAAGACGAGACAAATTGCAACTTCTCGAAGATGCCTCAAAGCATAAAGGCGGTGCCCTCGGAAATTCAACCAGTCAATGCCTTCAAGGCTGTCCAACCAAGGCCGGAGCAAAGCTTGGTTCAACAAAGCCATGAGAAATGGGAGTTTTTGAAAGGAAAGAAATGAAATGGGATGTGAATGACTTACCAAAGCAACTCTTGGTATTTATAGAGGCCTAGGGGAGACAACATCACTTCCCCACCAGCCTTGAAACTCATCAAGTTCCATGTTTTCAAAACCTTTTCCAAATCCAAACTTTGGAAAATTTAAAAAAGCATTAGAAAAACACTACTCTTGCTTTAGGAAGCCACTGACCTCTGGAAAACAGTCCAAGGAAATTCACAAGGCGTTTGGAAAGTGGGAATGCAAAAGAAAACAACTTGGGAGAGCTAGTGAGTGGTATTAGGAAGGAGAGCGCTCGGGAGTGAATTCCCAAGCGCTCGACACCACTCTCGAGTGCTCGAGAGTTCTGCAGTTTTTCAGCAGGACTTTGTTTCCAGGTTTTAGCCTCAAGAGAGCATTGTAATCTCTGTGCACCTGGACCAACAAGTTCCAACCTGTTCCTGGGGGAATACAGCAGGTCCAGTTGTCTATTTTCTTGAGTATTCAAGTATATTCTTTGAAAAACCTCAAAATCCCGATAATTTCCTTCCTATGGATGTGTCAAAATTTGTGTCAAGAGCATTTGGTCAAATCGAATGGTGTATGCAAGTCTTAATATGTGCTGGTAACAGTATAATGCGGTCAAACGTGCACTAAAGTTGATGAGACCAATTTTCGCTTTCAAATGTCTCAATTTCATTACTCATGTGTATATCAAGGTGGTGTTAAAGGCATTTTGATAATTGAGGTGAAGCCTAATGCACATCATAGGCTATACACCTTGACCCAGTATGCTTGTGTCCTATTCTCGTGTCTAATCACTGTCAAAATAAGTAGTTGTTTTTCTTAATGATCACACATTCCACATTAAGGACATTCCTGTCATCTCAAGTCAAATCCTATGAGTCGAGTCAGTGATGTCAAGTTTTATCCTAATTTAAAAGTATCGGTTGAAATTCGCGTGCTCTTTGCTCTCTTTCAAAGCTAGATAGACATATTTCATAAAATACAATTCTATAAAGGGAGTGCGAACAAATGGAGAAGAGTGCAAGCTTTCATGACCAAATGGTATTTACAATGGATAAAGATGGAAGTACATGAGCTGGGGCAAACATATGCCCAATCCTATCTACCGGGGCACGTAGGCCCAAACAAAACCAAGGCACGCAGGCCTGGAAGCTATAACTACGCTGGCATGCAGGCCCATGCAAAAGAGAGGCTAGCAAAGCAAAAGCCCAAAACTCAGTCTCGACGAGCCCTCTTCCGCTGGTGTCCCTCAGACTCACTACTCTCAACCTCGTCGCTGTCACCATCGTCATCATCGTTGTCACCGGGAGAGCCTGAGGCAGTACTCGAGTCCGTAGACCCTATAGCTAGTGACTCGAGCGACTCCTCTGTCTCCTCCTCCGACTCCTCGGGAGCGGGCCTCCGCTGGGACGCTGCCCTGGGAACCACCTCGAACTACCTCGCCTCTGTAGCAGACCGTGACACCCTCTGTGTACCACGGCCTCTTATGCTGGCAGAAACTAGAAGGCTCGCAATGTCCCGCGGCTGCGTCCTAGTCGAGCATCGTGGCTGCACCTGCACATCATGAACATTCATTCATTTGATACATGTTTTAAATCCAATAAAATGAATATGCATGCATTTTCATACTTGAGGAGCAACAGGTAAAGCAGGCTCGAGAGCATGTCTAGTCTGGAGGACTCGTCCCTTCGCACAATCCTTCAGTAGTTGGCGCATCCCCACCATCAACATGATGGCCTTCTCTGCCCATTCTCGTGGCACCTGCACGATGATTCAAAAGTTAAAACAATAGGCGCATGAGCAAGAAGCACTTGAAGCATGAGAGAAACAAGGCTATGTTCATACCTGAGCAGGAAGCCGCATTGGCGGCTGCGGAAGGCGTGGAATGTCTATCACCACCCGCGCCCCTGAAGAGTCCCTCACCCCAATCATCCACTCCAACGATGGTAATCCGGGTGGAGTGGAAGTCTCAGCCGTCTCCGGAGCCCTCATACTACCCTCACCTCAGCTCGAAGAGCTAGTACCTCGCCGACCAGCAGGAGGTCTAGCACCCCGACCCCTACCGCGTGAAGAGCGGCCACTGCGGCCTCGTGCGTCAGTCTCACCTCCAGTCTCGTCTCCAGCCTCACCCGCTACCCTAATAGCCTCAGCTTCTACCATTCGTCTTTCGAGATCCCTCTCCACGCCCAAGCTTGTGGCTAGGTACCTGCCCCTATATGCCGCGTAGTCTAGCGTGCGCCGCAGGTACCTCTCCAAGTCCATATCTGGCATCGTGAACTGCTCCAGTTCCGCTCGAGTGTAGGTCTCGGTCCTCTGCACTCGTGGAGGAAGTGGCCCCAGCACGATAAACTCTAGAGAATCGAGTGACTGTCGTGTCACGCGATCCCCCAGGTACCAGTGCCAGCCCAGGGGACACTCAAACAGGACCCTGCTACGCATCATCTCCCGGCTCCTCAGAAGGAAGTCAGCCTCCACCCTAGCCCAGCGATCCCAATGAACCTGCATTCAGTTTTCTTGCATTAATAATCAAAAATTTCATTTTTCAAGAAAGCATAAAAAGAAAGCAAGGATGATGTTTTGTACCGTAACCCCGATTATGTTGTCCAGCCAGCGTCGGAAGGTCATCACCTCTCCCCTCCCCTCTTTCGCTCTCTTATATTCCTTACCCCACGCAAGTCCACGTGGAAGCAAGTGCGGATTCGTGCAAGTATTCTCGGGTGGGAACATTCCCAAAACCTTGTAAGCCCAAAGCTGCGAATTTTGAAAGTCATTTCAGTTCAAATCTGTGCATTTTCAAATCAATAAATCAATCAAAGCAGTTTAGAGCAGTAACAGTAAATCATACCTCGACTACCCTCCAATACCCGCCGATGGTGTCTCCCACTCCGTGTGAGGCGGCTCCAAGAAAGCAATAGAGCGTGCATAGAGCAGCACCGCCCCAGTCATACCGCCCCGCCTGCCTCAGGTCAACCAGACCTGCCAGGAACTAAGGTGAACCCAGGATCGCCTATTCAGGAATAGAGAAGCCCCGAACAGGTATAGTAAGTAGGCCCTGGCCATCTGGGCCAACACGACGTCGCTCGCCGGCTCGTCATCACAATACTTCTTGAACTGGCCATACTCCGCCACCCCTCCGCTATGGCGCGGGACCCGCCCGAGGAACCACTCCAAGGCTGCATCATCCAAATCTATGCTTGGATCGTAGGGGATGGGCTCGCCTCCAACCCAGAGTCCTGTGATCGCTGCAAAGTCGAGAGGAGGCACCGTCATCTCCCCGAAGCAGAAGTGGAACATGTTGGTGGTGTCCCACCACTGCTCCGTCAGCGTCGTCAGAACTGCGCGATCCACTCTCACCACCGTCATCAGCTGTATGAACGGCCCGAAACCTGCCTCCTCTACCAACTCCCGTACTCGTCGGGGCAACTCCTTGAAGTACTTCAGTGAGCTGGCTGAGCCTTCGTGGCCGTAGATATCCGTGGTACGCTGTTTCAATAGAGCAAAGAAATAGCATTAATAAGCGATGCAATAATTCACAAAAGCATGTCTAATTCAAGAAGTTATGGCATTAAAGTCTTACCGTAGTCCACCCAGAGGAGATGTGTGTGTCGCGATCTCGGAGGAGCAAATCCTCGGGATAATCCGCCAGAGCAGGAACGTAGCCAGTCGTCCCCGTCGGCTCAAAAAAGTGGAGTCGCGGAGCATAAGTCTCCGGTACGAACCCAGGATGCGCTCTGGCCAAGTAGGCCTTCGCCTCAGCGACCGCGGTAACCCGCTCCTCAACCACCGCCTCCTCCTCCGGCTTCTCTTCCCCCAAGTCATCCATCTCCGGCGATCCCATATCCGCCGCCGTCGTCCTCGCACCGCTCAACAACGCTCCTAACAAGAGCGCCAAAGCCTGGCCCTCTGGAGTCCTCGCACCCCTCAGCACGTCTGTCATCCCAGCGTCGAGGCCGAGTGCATCTAGAATATCCTGCGGCCTTGCGGAATCCAAGAAATCCCCCTTCGCGAATGGGACCGGGTGCGAAGCACCGATCCCGCTATTTCCACCCCTCGGCTCCACAGTCGTCGCCCTCAGTATCGGCGTCGCGACGACGCGACCAGCCGTCATCGCCTCATCACCAACCCCCTCCCTCCGCTCACCACTGACCTGTTCGACGGCCGCTAGCAACTCCTCCACCGTAGGAGTATGAGGAGTGCCCGTGGCATCTCCCCCGCGACTCGTAGCATCTCCTCCACTGCCCAGCGTGTCTCTGCTGCTCGCACGGACTCGCCATCACCCACACCCCCTACCGCCGCCACACCTCCGCTGGCACTCTCCATTGCCTCTAGACCCCCACCAGCCTCAACCACCGTGGCCAGATCTTCACCAGCAACCTCCTCGTCAACTGACGCAGCGGCACTGCTGCTGGCCCTTCTCCATGGCCGCCGGAGACACCACCGCTGCCTCATCGTAGCGAGGCAGCTCCCCGTTGCCACCGCCGGCCATCATCTCACCTCCTTCTTCCTAAGAGTTCTTTTTCCTCTTGATTCGTACCTCCTGGCACACGATTGCCCACCCAAAGATCGTGGAGATCTCGAGATCTCGGGCTCGATCCGTCTTGAGAGAGAGAGATCGACGGAGTGAGGGGGAGGGATCGTTTGAGTGAGAGAGAGAGGTCGACTGAGTGAGAGAGAGAGATCACCTGAGAGAGAGGATGAGAATGTTCGAAGTTGGAGTGTACAGTCGCTCTGGTTTTGTAGCGCTGGGGTATGGGATTTGAACCCCAGATCAGTCGAAGAAGATGAAAAGGACGGTAGGCCCCAGCAATGGTCTCGAGTGCTCGAGACCACTCCCGAGCACTTGGGAATGGTTCTAAGCACTGAGATCTTTCCTCAGCCACCGTGCCAATCTGTCGTCGTCCTGTGCATTTCCCGCTTTTGAGAATTGCTTAGCTTCCGCTTCCTTTTACAAGATCAATCTCAGTCCTGGCTTCGTCTGCGTCGAACAAGACTGCAAGAGGCAAACCTCCTTCGGTGATGTGATTTTGGGCTCACGCTTCACGATTTGGTGTTTTACTTGGTAGTCGATGGAAATTTGTCTATTTTTGGCCATTTCAACATGTTTTGCATGTATGCTTACCCCTATGGGTGCTATTTTATCATTGTTCCATCCGCCGAACAGAGTAACAGGTGGACTCTCTGCGCATTTATCTTGTCAAGGTCTTGTCAATCTTTTCTCGTGCATGCATTACACGTGTTTGCATCTGCCCCAAAGAACTACGCTGGTCTGATCCCTGCAGAAAAGGGTACGTAGGCAGTCCGAAAGGACAGGACCTCATGCATTGGACGTGTCATCTTGCATTTGACTATTGAATTAAGGGTTTGACGTGGCTCGAATTGGGCTGTCTCAATCTTTGGATGTCACTCGTATCCAGACATTATGCCGAGCACCATCCAAAGAAGGGGCAACTATAGACACCCCAATTTGGACTCTTCGAATTTCCATAATTTGTGGCCCGGAGCCTCCCGATGATGAACTTGGATTAAAACAAGCCCTAGACCATTCAGGACAATGCTTCTTGGAAGACTTTAAAAGGGAAAATGAAATGTCAAAATAAGTCCCAAGCGCTCAGGAGAGTTCCCAAGCGCTCAAGACAATTTTTCAAAACCAGGGGGTGACTCACTCTCGAGCGCTCGAGAGTATCACTCCCAAGCGCTCGAGAACACTCTCGAGCGCTCGAGACCTCTGTGCTGCCCAATGGGTGATGAAGCTTCCCCACTTTCCATGCAACCCATCATTACAGCCGTTGGAGTTGGTTCAAACTTCAGACAACACTCAACCTCAGTCAGAGGGGAGGTCAGGCCTGAAGATTTTTCAAGAAAAGCTTTGATTCCAAATTTTATTTTCTAAAAATGAGACTATAGGTTATGTTGCCTATATAAAGCCTCACCTTAGCTCAAACCAGGCACGAACTCTCTCTCTCTAGAAACCCTTTGACTGTCCAAAGAAAACCAGTTTTCATTCTTTTGGAAAAACTTGACTTTCAAAAGCAATGCAACCAAGAATCAAAACATGAAGAAGATGGAAGAAGTTCAGAGCATTATCAGTCACTGATCTTCTAAAGTTTTCTTTTCTCATTCACCTTTCAAAGCTTTTCAAGGAGAAAAGTCCTAATCTAAAAGGTAGAAACTCTACTTTAGTGTCAAACAAAAAAAAGGGCTGTTTTTCCTTTCTGAGGGAGGCCTCCCAGCCCACCCCAGTCTTTAATACAGGGAGTGTGGTGGGAGAACCTTAGTGTAAAAACAAGAGCAAAGGGGCATAAAAGTGTTTTCAGTGCTAAGCTTACTGGAAGCACTCCCGAGCGCTCGGGACTACTCCTAAGCACTCAAGAATGCCTCCAGTCCCATTTTCCTTCTCTCGGGCATTTAAGTGGACATGCAAAGGTAGTAAAATGTGTTTTCAAACAGATTAGCTCTTTTGAGGAGCGTTGGTGCAGACGATCTTTCTTTTATAGAGAAAAATAAAGAAGATTATTTTCATTTAAGGGCATGCAAAAGAGTTTTGTTAAAAATTTAAAAGGAGAAATTTTCATACTTCAAAAATACAAGATCTGGTGCATCAGCATATTACAATGAGGGCATTAGTTGGTTGAAATCAGTTCTGGGGCGTAGATCACCCCCAAGTGTTGTGAAATTTTAATGTACTCGCAAGCGCACGAATCGTATCGAAGTATAGTTATGCAAGTGCGAGGTCGAACCCACAGAGACTTGTGATTTTTCTAGGAAAAATAAGTAACTTAAACCAATTAAACCCTAACCTAGTTGACAAAAGTTGTGATTGATTTAATGGAACTAAAATTAAGTAAATAATGGCAAAAGAAAGCAATTAAATTAACACGACAACGTAGTGGAGATTACGGTTGAGAAAAGGAACTAAGGTATCGGAATCCACACCCAAAACTATTTATCAAGTAATCTTTTGCAATGATTTTTCCTATGATTTCTACACAATGATTTAGAAGCTAATCTTAATCATCATGGATAATATGTCGTTAAGCCCTTTTATTTATATCGAAAATATGGTCCTCCTCTGCTTCGCAAGTTTAAGCCAAAATCATCAACTGTATCCGTATAAACAAATCACAGTAGATATCCCGCACTTAAATATAAACTTTGATAAACCAAGCAATTCGATTAATAAGGTGGTATCAAATCATGGAAAAAACCCATTCCGATTGAATCCATATCCAATTCTCTACCAAATTAATTAATGAGATCAGAACAATAAACTATAAACGCACGCTGGGAAAAATCAACTGCATAAAACCAATCAATAATATTCATGAGGTTTCATCCTCAACCCTAGTTTAGAAGTTTAGCCTAACATAGATAAAAATAGAACCTCACAAATTATTCTTTTGCTCTTCTATTTTTTCCTCCGAGCCGTGGCCTCGAACCGTGATGTCTCTGATCCGTGGTGTCACTTCCGTTCCTCTCCCCTGGCAAACCTAATGCTCTCTTTATAAATAGGCTGCTGAGGTAATGCTCATGGAAAGAGAATCCTCTTTTTCTTCAAACTTTCCTAACTCTACTAAGTACAATTAGAAAGGAAATATTCTTTTTCCAATAAAACTCTAATATTGCATAGTGACAGATTATATTGGCCATTGATTTCATCTTTTTCACGTTGGTTCCTTCACTCACAAATCTGCACTTTTTATTCCACGGCTGAAATAAGTAAAGTTATCATCTTTTTCCTGCAAATTGATTAATTCAATGTAAACGATCAAAAGAATAATAACTATATCTAATTAGACAAAATAAATTACTAACATTGTGCGTTATAGGGATCTCTACTTGTCAATATTTTGTGCTCATCAAATACCCCCAAACCTACATTTTGCTAGTCCTCGAGCAAAAGAAATAAAAAAAAAGACAAAGAAAAGAAAAAAAAACTAATTAATCCATTTTCGGAGGAGTCCGATTGCATTTAGCATATGCAACAAGCCTTTAAACCCCTTGGTTGCCCTAGTGGACGAGTTATAGTCTCGTGAGGGTTTGCAGTGAATCTACCCACAAAATTCCTAAGATGATGATACTCGATTAGAATCCGAAAGTACTCATTGGCCTCTCAAAGTAACTAGTGTGAGTATAACGCAAATTAGAGGCAAGATGCTTCATTCATTAACAAAGTTAAACAAGTGAACATTCTAATCCGAATTAGCACAAAAGTGGTTCCTCTCACATATATCTAGATAGAAAGAAATCACAAGGCATGCGTGTAAGTGAAAAATCACACAAAGATGTTCATTAACCTCGAAAACAATACACGCACCTTCAATGCCTCTATACTCATCAAAATGCTTATATCAAATTATAGCCCCTCCCTTGATTCATATTCTCTTTCTCTTTTTTTTTTTATATTTTTTCTTGTGGTCGTGCAATGCCATGGTCCCTTAAGCTTTCTAATTGACCCTTGTAGCGAGCTTTAGGCCAGTGACACCCAAACCAGACGGCTTTAGGGTACTAGATGTGGAGAACACCCCCAACGGACTTAATCACTCGAATCAAAAAGGCTACGAACCAAAGCTAACCACACATGACAATTGCAGAACTCTCCACCGTTTGACGCGAACACTCACTGCTTACTGAGGCAAGAGGCCCGGTTACTAAGTCAAGAGCCTGAAAAGCATGCATTTAATTCTTTTTTTTTTCCTGAGTGGGAAGGGCATTAAGTATTCCATTAAGACATCCAACTCGTACTGAGGCATCAAAAATATATGTACGGCTCTCGAGATCAAATCCAAGTCTAAGTGTGACGGTGCTCGTGCAAAGGCATGTACACAAGTGATTAATCTCTATCCAAACATAGATGAGACGAACCAAGTAAGTGCCTCTCATCAATGCCTATGTTCACAAGCTTAACTCTATCAATAAAATCATATCAAGACTCCAACTTGAGTAATAATCAAACTAGCACTAATCAAAAACCAATAACCACGTCGAAAGTCCAAATCAAGTATCAACAACTTTCAATTTTTTTAATTTGACACAGAAAAAAAAATGCAATAAAAAACATAATAATAAAATCACAATTGCAGCAAACAAAATTTTTCAAAAATAATAGTCCCTCCCCCAAACCGAAATGATGCATTGTCCTCAATGTAGCAAAGAGGAATAAGTTACGAAAAGTTTAGGGGGTTACCTCGAACGAAGACCAATTTTTTTTTTTGTGTGTATTCCCTGCAGTTGATTAGCGACCCAAAAAAAAAAAACAAACAAAAAACAAAAACGAGATAGAGAAAGAATTTTTTTTTAACACTATTAGCAAGTGCAAAGTAAAACAATCAAGTCATTTTCTTTTATCCTCTTCTTGTAATTTAGAATGTATGGATCTTTCCAACAAAAATTATACGACACAACCAAAGTTAATTTAGCAAATTGTTTAATCATGTGTGTCAAGAATAGAGCAAAAATAGAGGCAAAATCAGCATACCATGGAAATGTTTGCTTGCAGAAAAGTGCCTCTAACAAAATTCTATGACTGGAAAGTACGGGTTCTGCTCTAATGACAAGATCACACTCAAATTCTTTACAGCATTGGTCATTCTCTTCAACTAACTTTTCCTCTTCAATTTGATCATTATTTGGGGTAACGAGGTCTGACATAATTTCTGTTGGTCCCACAATTTCAACACTAGGATCGGGTGGCAAAGGTTTTAACTCAAAATTGAATTCTTGTTCATTCCACAAACTTGGGATAATCTCTTTGGATTGTGGCTCTACAAAGCACGAGTTCCGCCTACTAATATCTATGAAAGACTCTAAAAACATGTTGACAGATTCAATTGTAGAGTCTTCATCAATGTTATTAAAATGAGATAGACAAGCTTCAAAAGGATCCTCATAACTTGATGGAGATTGTTCTTTAACATGGCTATCTATCATGTAAACTGCACTCACCTCATCCTCACATGATGAATGTTTGTCAATGTCAAAAATATTAAGATCAACAGTCATGTTACCAAATGACATTTTCATCACACCATTCCTACAATTAATTTGAGCATTACACGTGGCCAAGAAAGGACGACCTAATATGACAGGAATATGCCCCTTTGAGTTTTGAACAGGTTGAGTGTCTAAGACTATCAAGTCTGCTGGAAAATAAAATTTGTCAACTTTCACTAGAATATCCTCAATAACACCTTTTGGAATTTTAACTGATCCATCAGCCAATTGAATTCTTACGGAAGTGGGTTTTAGCTCCCCCAAACCTAGTTGCAAGTAAACTGAATATGGTAGTAAGTTGATACTCGCTCCCAAATCTAACAAAGCTCGCTCAATGTGATGATTACCTATCGTGCACGAAATTGTAGGACACCCAGCGTCCTTATACTTGACAGGGATTTTGTGCTGAATAATAGAGCTAACATGTTTAGTCAACAAAACTTCCTTAGGGACGCTTGTCTTTCTCTTTATGGCGACCAAGTCTTTTAAAAATTTAGCATATGAAGGCACCTGTCGAATAGCATCTAGGAATGGAACATTGATCGTCACTTGCTTAAATACCTCTAGAATATCTCCATGGTCTACACCTTTCTTAGGGGCTACTAGTCGCTCAGGATATGGAGCTTTAGGGATGAAACTCCTAAGTTCGGGTTCTTTAGGAGGTTGAGGTGAATTAGATTTCTGGACTTTGGTGGGACCACTTTTTTCTTCTGTCTCTGACTCCCCTAAACTCTTCTCTATTGGCATACTTACTTGGTTGTCAACCTGTTTTCCTGACCTAAGGGTTACAATGGATTGAACCTACTCATGCTTATAGGTAGAGTTAGATGGGTTGCTAAGAGCAAATTGTCCTTTTGGGTTAGGTATCGGTTGACTAGGAAACTTTCCATTCTCTCTCTCTGCCATTTGACTAGCCAATTGACCTATTTGATTTTCCAGTTTACCGATGGCTATGTGAGTGGAATTTTTAATTTCTGTGATGGCTTGAGTATTCAAGTGAGTAGTACTTTTCATTTCAGCCATGAATGCTTTAAGAGTGTCCTCTAAGGATGGCTGTTGTGGTGCAACAGATTGGAAGTTCAGTTGAGACACAGGAGTTGGAGCATAAAAAGGCTCAGATTGAGCAGGATATGATTGTGTAGGAGGACGAAAACCTGGGGGAGATTGGTTTTGCGAATGGAAAGGCTAGCCACCTATATTTGTAGAAGGTTGGTTTTGACGCCATGAAAAATTTGGATGATTTCGCCAATTTTGGTTGTATGTTTCTGAAAAAGGACTAGCAAATGATTTTCCATAATTATTAAGTGCATTTGCTTGTTCAACATAGCTTTCAGAATATCCAATAATGGAAGGACATGTTTGTGTTGTGTGCATGCGACTACTGCAAAGAGAACACACCTCACTTTGAACTTGATTGGCTGACTCCATTGTTTTACTTAAAACTAACGCCTCAACCTTTCGAGTAAGATTATCTAACTTTATTCTCACATCTGAATCTTCTTTCACCTCATATAATCCCCCTCTCTTAGGTGTGGAAGTTGGTTTGTCTCGATGAGAAGTAAAATCCCACTGTTGAGATCTCTCAGACAAATTTTCAAGAAACTCATAAGCTGCCTCACCCGTAAGGTTTAAAAAATCACCACCGTTCATTGATTCAATCATATTGCGATTAGACTGAGTTAAACCATTATAGAAAAATTGAACCAGTCTCCATGTTTCAAAACCATGAGAGGGGCACTTTAAAAGAAGATCTTTAAATCTCTCCCAACTCTCATAAAATTTTTCATGTTCTTCTTGACAAAAATCAGTAATCTCCCTCCTTAAAATAGTTGTTCTAGACATTGAAAAGAATTTTGAGAGAAACTTTTTAACGAGGATGTCCCATGAAGTGATTGAGCCAGAGGGTAAAGAATTTAACCATGCCTTTGCTTTATCTTTCAGTGAGAAGGGAAACAGACGCAATTTAACAGACTCCTCAGAAAAATTTTGAAGTCTAAAGGTAGCACAAATTTCAAGAAAGTCTTTGACATGCATGTATGGATCCTCTCGTTCAACCCCATGAAATTGAGGAAGAAGTTGTATTATGTGATGTCTCAACTCAAAATGTGTTGCATTTGTCGTGGGTAACACAATACAAGAAGGAGGATTTGTGGTCACGGGTGAGAACAACTCTCTTAAAGGTTTTGTATCTTCTACAAGTTCTCCCATTTTTAATTGACTACGTTCTACTCTTTGAATTTTTAAACTGCGTCTAAAGGTTTTCTCAATTTCCGGATCAAGAGGTATTAATTCTAAGTTTTTCGAATGACAACCAAACATAAACTTACGAATGAAAGCAAATTAGAGGAACAACAGAAGAATAAAAAATGCAACAGAATTAAAATGAAATTTTTTTTTTTCGGACAAACAGCCAAGACTTTAGGAAGAATATTGACAGAATGCTTTCTTCTTCTCTTTTTCTGTTTTTTTTTTTAAGACAAAAAGTTCAAGGCTTTAAGACTGATTACTGAATGCTTTACTTAGCAAAATGAAAATCTACAATTGTTAAAAGCACAGATGTAAATTATAATAGGCAAACACTGAGTAGAATGAAAATTGTTGTTTTTTTTTTTTAAAACAGTAACTTACTAAGTACTTGATCAAGAACACAAAAATAGAACAATAGCAAAAGTAAATTAAGATTAATTAGAGACTAACCTGTGACTTGTTGCTTCTAACTCCAACCACCGTGGTGCACGGTAAATACAGTGGTTCCCAAAATTATTTCAATCAAGCACTTGTAGCCAACTTGGAAATCTCGGCCGATAAAAACAAATGAAAAGGCAGCTCTATTGTGTGACAGCAACCACAAAAATATTTAGTGACAAAAAGCAATTACTACTAATCACAGATTCACGGTATAGCAAATGCACGTGATGAAGGTTTTTTTTTGTTCAGTTTTTTTTTAAAATGCTAACTAAACTAGTAGAAGAGTGAAATCAATTCAAATCTCTAGATTTCCTAAAAAAATAATTAAGTCCCCGGCAACGGCGCCAAAAACTTGTTGTGAAATTTTAATGTACTCGCAAGCGCACGAATCGTATCGAAGTATAGTTATGCAAGTGCGAGGTCGAACCCACAGAGACTTGTGATTTTCCTAGGAAAAATAAGTAACTTAAACCAATTAAACCCTAACCTAGTTGACAAAGTTGTGATTGATTTAATGGAACTAGAATTAAGTAAATAATGGCAAAAGAAAACAATTAAATTAACACGACAACGTAGTGGAGATTACGGTTGAGAAAAGGAACTAAGGTATCGGAATCCACACCCAAAACTATTTATCAAGTAATCTTATGCAATGATTTTTCCTATGATTTCTACACAATGATTTAGAAGCTAATCTTAATCATCATGGATAATATGTCGTTAAGCCCTTTTATTTATATCGAAAATATGGTCCTCCTCTGCTTCGCAAGTTTAAGCCAAAATCATCAACTGTATCCGTATAAACAAATCACAGTAGATATCCCGCACTTAAATATAAACTTTGATAAACCAAGCAATTCGATTAATAAGGTGGTATCAAATCATGGAAAAAACCCATTCCGATTGAATCCATATCCAATTCTCTACCAAATTAATTAATGAGATCAGAACAATAAACTATGAACGCACGTAGGAAAAATCAACTGCATAAAACCAATCAATAATATTCATGAGGTTTCATCCTCAACCCTAGTTTAGAAGTTTAGCCTAACATAGATAAAAATAGAACCTCACAAATTATTCTTTTGCTCTTCTATTTTTTCCTCCGAGCCGTGGCCTCGAACCGTGATGTCTCTGATCCGTGGTGTCACTTCCGTTCCTCTCCCCTGGCAAACCTAATGCTCTCTTTATAAATAGGCTGCTGAGGTAATGCTCATGGAAAGAGAATCCTCTTTTTCTTCAAACTTTCCTAACTCTACTAAGTACAATTAGAAAGGAAATATTCTTTTTCCAATAAAACTCTAATATTGCATAGTGACAGATTATATTGGCCATTGATTTCATCTTTTTCACGTTGGTTCCTTCACTCACAAATTTGCACTTTTTATTCCACGGCTGAAATAAGTAAAGTTATCATCTTTTTCCTGCAAATTGATTAATTCAATGTAAATGATCAAAAGAATAATAACTATATCTAATTAGACAAAATAAATTACTAACATTGTGCGTTATAGGGATCTCTACTTGTCAATATTTTGTGCTCATCACCAAGCACTCGAGATCACTTCCAAGTGCTCGGGAGTGTCTACATGTCACTTCACCCCATCTTTCTTCTAGTTTGATCCTTCTACTGCTTTTGGATGTCCATGCATGTGTCCTTTTATCTCTTAGGACTGTAAAATCATTTTTAGGGAGGCAAGGATGCACGCCTTGGAAGAATGGGGTCTGATCCCATTTCACTGAATCCTCTGTTAAGCCTGTAACATGCTTAAGGTTATTCCAGTTTACATTTTTAGTGTTGTATCTTGTTGTACTAACATGATTTGCAGGCTGAGCATGCAATACTCCCAAGCGCTCGGGAGTGCTCCCGAGCGATCGAGAGTGAGATCAGTCACAGGGTTTCAGTTTCTGTCATTTTGCATTTCTTTAACATCTTTCATTATCCTCTGTGCATATGCACATGCATGCACCCCTTATGTGATAATATTGTGAATACTTGCTAAGTGGTTTAATGAAACAAAATCTTTTGAAAAATCCCATTAATGTTTAGTAGAGACCGATTTCAAATCGGGCAAGGGGGGTGCCGTAAAACCCTTCCCCCCTCGTAACATGGCTTCCGAACCTTTTTCAAATCTCTGGTTTTCAAATTCAATCAAATATTTTAAAATCAAAATGGTTTCTCGGGTGACAAACCATAAATCCGGTTGGCGACTCCTCAAATTTTTCAAATCAAAACATTGCGTTTTTCGGGCCGCCCCGATCCACCCGAGGCTGTGGTAGCCCACAATACTTTGTGCAAAACTCAATAACTTCTTCTACAATATAACTTTCAGCAATGCAACCCTTGGGACAGTTACGATTACGAACATAACCCTTTAAGACCTTCATGAACCTCTCAAATGGATACATCCATCGAAAATGAACTGGACCACAAAGTCGAACTTCTCTAACAAGATGCACCGTCAAACGAACCATGATATCAAAGAATGATGGTGGAAAGTACTTTTCAAGTAAACATAATGTGATCACCATATCAGATTGCATTTTGTCTAACTTCGACACATCTATCACTTTACTACACATAGCATTAAAAAAGAAACATACTCTGGTAATCGCGTATCTCACTTCCTTTGGCAGCACAGATCTTATTGCCACAAGTAGTAACTGCTGCTTCAAAACATGACAATCATGCGACTTAAGACCATAAAGTTTCAGATCCTCCATCGAGACACGACTTTTGATAATCGAAGAGTAACCTTCGGGAAACTTGAGTTCAGACAATGTTTTGCAGACTCTTCTTTTCTCCTCTCTAGACAAAGTATAACATGCTGGAGGCAAGTATGTTTGCTTGGCTCCAATTTCTGGTGCCAACTCTTCCGGTCCACCCATAGCTACATGGTCACGGCGAGCATTAATTCCATCCTTTGTTTTTCCAGGAATGTTCAGTAACGTCCCAAGGAGTGCTTCTAAAAAGTTCTTCTCAGTGTGCATAGCATCCACGATGTGTTGGACTAACAAGTACTTCCAATACCCATGTTTTAAAAAAATTGACTTTTTCTTCCAACACTTTGTACATGCGTCATTCGGTGAACTTTTTGTTTTGTTTTTTTTTCGCCATATTGTCTCAATCCCTTCAACCTTTCGTAATACCTCTTCTCCCGTTAACGGTACTGGGGGGACTCTGAAATCTTGCTCTCCATTGAAAGCCTCTTTTTGCCTCCGATATGGATGATAGTGTGAAAGAAATCTTCTATTACCTATATATATATTCTTCTTGGAATGTTTCAATCTACTAGAAGAAGTTTCCTCACCACAAATTGGACATCCATAATAGCCCTTCACCGTGCAACCGCTCATATTTCCATACGCGGGGAGATCATTAATTGTCCATAATAGTACAGCTTTCAACTTGAAATGTTGTTGCTGGTAAGCATCAAATGCTTCAACGCCTACCTCCCATAACATTTTCAAATCATCAATCAACGGTGCAAGATAAACATCAATGTCATTACCAGGTTGTTTTGGGCTAGATATCAATAGTGTTAGCATCATAAATTTTCTCTTCATGCACAACCACTGAGGAAGATTATAGGTGACAAGTATAACTGGCCAACAACTGTACCTACTACTAAGGGAACTATACGGATTTATTCCATCAGCAGTGTAGACACCCCAATTTGGCCAAACGATTATTTCAAGTCCCACCTTGGGGACCATCCCGATGATGAAATGGATACAGTGATTGTTGATTGACTTCTTCAGAACCTTAGGACTTTCGGTAAGAACTTTGAGCTACTTAGAGGACCCAATTCAGAGCCATATAGCCTTTCAGACAGAAATACAGAATCCTAAGAGAATCCATCTGCCGGCTATAACATTGATCTCACAGCCTTAACATCATTTCCTCCCCCGAGCAACCTGTTGCCCAAAAATCTCCCTGAGAGATCCATCCCACGGCCGCAAGATCCTTTCCTCGGCCACCACATCCTTTCTTCGGTCGCCAGATCCTTTGCCCGGCCGCCAGATTGTCCTTTTTCCAGACTCTGGAACGTTCTGTCAATTGTTTGATCCAACCACACTACCTCTCCGATGCGTTCGGGCCATGTTCAAAGATCACAACTAGGAGTATGAATTGAATTGCAATTGTAATCGTGCGTTTTGATTGGACCGAGTGAGTCACCAATTGCCTATATAAAGGGGCCTTTGGACTCAGAAAATAGAACCACAAAATTCATTAGATTAATACCCTCTCTAGCCACGATACTCTGCAGAATTACTCTCTCAAACCCTCTCTACAAAAGCCCTAACCTCCTGAAGGCAGCCATCAATCCGACGATCAAACCCTGAAGTCTCAAACCCTAATCCTAGGGTTTCCCAAGAAGCAATCAATCAATCCTGATCAAATTCGAAGCAATCAAACTACAGAGGAATCAAGGTGGTGAGGCCCAGGGGCCTCTGGTTTGGTTTATTTATCGTTTTTCTGCTTAATCTTAGCTTTTGATTATCTGCTAACGTTTCTGTCTGGTGTGAGGAAGAACATCGACCGGGGCTTCGATCCCTTGGCCGGTACATCAATCCAGGAGGATCCCTCGGCCGTGACATCCATTCACCGCCTGAGTAATCGATCTGCTGGCACAGCTTTGTTTTGTTTTCTGCTTTCTGATGCATGTTTCAATTACAGTCTCGGCTCACCTTATTTACTGTTTAAAGGCATAAAAACAGACTACTTGTTTAGAATTAAATGAAGCATCTATATGTCTTATGTTGAACAATTATGGGCTAGCTTCACAGTTAGGCAGAGAGGGGTGCCTAACACCTTCCCCTTACTATACCTTTGGCTTCCATACCCAGAATCTCTATCTATTTTCCTAGTTTTAATGAACTGGCTGGCGACTCTGTTTTGATGATAACCACTATCATGTGGCGATGTTCCTAGCCATGGGAATATCCATTATTTGGTTTATGAAGTAAGAAACCAAATGGGCAAAACAAACGATCAATCTGTATGGCGATGCCCCGTTCGAGAGGTGTCTACAGTTTTCTGGTGACTCTGCTGGGGATATGAGAGCCATAACTAGAAAGTTCAACATAAGATTAATACATGCCTTATTTAATTCATTTATCATATGCATCGAGCAGGCAAGCCTCGTTGAGTTCACCTAATACCCCGGCATGACACGGGTTATGTTAGGGGTTCCAGCAAACTCCACAGTCACTTGTACCTATTGGTATATCAAAAAGGAATCACCCAATCGCCGCCTATGATGGGCTGGTGAAAGTACTGATGCCCTTTGACAACGGAGCACCCTGAGACTACCTAAACCCTACATGTGTTAGAAAGCCATAGAACCTATCAAACTAAGACAGGAATCTATAGGCTAGGGACTTGTTTGCATCTACTTGCAACAGTTCTTCCTCACATCCATTGTATATATGTATGTTGTAAAGTCTTCTTTTGCAGGTTAAGCCTTAAGGGCCTTTCTAAACCAAATGGAAATGGGTAAGCTAAACTAATCTAACTAAAGCAAAAACTTTTCAGGAAAAATGGCCATATCGCTGCTCATGATCAATTCGCACTTTCAAATTGTCACCAAGCTGTCTAGTCTGCCCTGCTCTGCAATCAGGGATTTCGATCCCTCCAAATACATCACTCCGATAGGACAACCCAGGCATGTGGTAACTATCATTGAAGACAACCAATGTCATGTTCGCAAGAACAGTCTATGAAGAAGACATAGAAGAATTTGGCAGCTTCCCGATCTACTTCTATGACCCTTATGCACCCACTGATGACTACTGGCCAATCAATGAGGTCGACAACTCTGAAGCTGAAGAAGTAAGAGAAGAAGAATCTGCTGACAGCGATCCACTAGACGAAGTATCACTAAATCTACTATTTGATGAGAGGGTCACCAACAATGAAATAAGGGTGATTCGCCCCATAACAGATAGATTTGGTAATTGGTGGGGCTTTGTTGGCACACGAAGAGTCGACAACAGCGACGAAGTAGAAATTGAAGCTCAACTGGAGGAGATAACGGCAATAGCAAATCAAATGGCCCTCCAAGACTTGCAGGGTGACAATGATGAAAGTGCGAATCAAAGTGACAACGAAGTGCTGATGATCAACCTTGGTGATGAAAAAGAGTACTCTGAGCTGATTGTGGATGCTGAAAAAGGGGCTTACCTCAACTGGACCGTGGAACACACTATTAAATACCAAAATGCCGATTTTGATCTTAGTTCTGATTCCGATTCCGAATCAACTCAATCCGAGTCTAGTTCTTCATCTTTCCAAACTACTGAGTCTAGTGAGGAGAACCTGGTCAAAGTGCTAAAGGATAACATCTATTTTGAGTTTAACTCTGAAATGTCTTTTGACAACTTTAGCAATGAGAAGGAAAATTTAGAGTATTTCACTTTGCCTATAATTAACTGTGTGGATTCCGACAATCCGAATTTTGAGGAAGAAATTCCCAAAAAAGTTCTAGAATTCATCGAAAGAGAAGAAGAAAAGCACGCTAAACCTTTTTCTGAGGAAATAATTACAGCAAACATAGGCTCTGAAAACGAGCCCAAATTGGTTAAAATTGGTGCAACACTATCTTCTCAAGAAAGTGAAAAATTAATCATTTTGCTAAAAGAATACAAAGATGTTTTTGCTTGGTCTTACAAAGACATGCCTGGGATAGACCCTGAAATTGTTCAGCACAAAATTCCTCTTCATCCTGATGCAAACCTGTTAAACAAAAGCTAAGACGTATGCGCCCTAATTGGGTCTTAAAAATAAAAGAAGAAGTCACTAAGCAAATCAACGCCGGTTTCCTCATAGTCACCGAGTATCCACAGTGGGTAGCCAACATCGTTCCAATACCGAAGAAAACTGGAGGAATCAGGGTCTGTGTGGATTTCCGAGATCTCAACAAAGCCAGCCCAAAGGATGACTTTCCATTACTGCACATAGACGAGCTCGTGGACAATACCGCGGGACATGCACTGCTATCTTTCATGGTTGGATTTTTTGGGTATAATCAGATTTTGATGTCTCCCAAAGACAGAGAGAAAACCACGTTCACTACACCATGGGGGACCTACTGCTATCGAGTGATGCCATTCGGGTTGAAGAATGCTGGAGCCACTTACCAAAGAATGGCAATCACATTGCTGCATGACATGATGCACAAAGAAGTAGAAGTATATGTCGCTGATATGATAGTCAAATCGAAGGAAAGGGAAGGACATTACGAAGCCCTTCAGAAGTTCTCTGAGAGGATTAGGCAATACAAGTTACGCCTCAATCCTCAAAAATGAACTTTTGGGGTGACGGCTGGCAAGATGTTAGGATTTCTCATCACTCAAAGAGGAGTCGAGGTAGACCCTTCCAAAATACAAGCTATCATGGAGATATTACCACCAAAGACAAAAAAGGAGGTAAGGAGCTTTTTGGGGAAAGTGCAATACATCAGCAGGTTCTTTTCCAAACTCACAACCACCTGCGAACCTCTCTTCAAGCTTCTGAAAAAAGGTACTGATTTTTGGTGGAGCCAAGACTGTCAACAATCATTCGAACCCATCAAAGAATATCTTTAGAATCCACCTGTGCTGTCACCACCCATCCCTGCGAAGCCATTGATTATGTATCTTTCAGTAACAGACACATCCATGGGATGCATGCTAGCGCAAGAAAACGACGCCAAAGTAGAGTGCCATATACTACCTCAGCGAAAAGATGATGGACTATGAAATAAGGTATACTCTCCTAGAGAAGACTTGTTGGGGGCTAATGTGGGCCACAAAGAAACTGAGGCACTACCTATTAGCACATCCGGTAGTGTTAGTTTCTCGTTTAGACCCAATCAAATATCTTTTTGAGAAGTCAGCACTTATTGGAAAGCTAGCTAGGTGGTTATTGCTTCTAGCAGAATTCGACCTCAAATTCATGACAAGGAAATTAGTGAAAGGAAGGGCTGTGGCAGAATTCTTAGCGGATCACCCTGTAACAGAAGCCGAAGCAGAGGACTTCATGTTCCCTGACGAGGACATCTTATGTCTCCTAGACGACACCTGGCAACTATACTTCGATGGAGCATCGAACCAAAGTGGATATGGCATAGGGATACTGCTAGTTTCCCCAAACAACTCTCATATCCCCTTGTCATATAAACTAAGGTTTGAAGTCACCAACAACCAAGCTGAATATGAAGCTTGCATCGCTGGAATGAAGGCAGCCTTGGAACTAGGGGCAAGAAGGGTAGAAGTCACTGGAGATTCAAACCTAGTAGTGTCCCAAGCAAGAGGAGACTGGAAGGTCAAAGAAGATACGCTAAAGCTATATCACTCTGTACTGGAGGACTTGATTCCACAATTCGACTAAGTCATCTTCACGTACACTCCCCGAGAAAGCAATAGATTCACATATGCATTGGCAACACTGGTCTCCATGGTCGAAATACCCTTGGGATTCACAATGCGACCCCTTATGATCGAGCAGAAGGTCAAACCAGCGTGCGAGTGCACTTTCGTTGAAGAGAGTGAAGATGATGGTAAGCCCTGGTACGAGGACATGAAGAAATTCTTGGAAGAAAGAGAGTATCCCTCTGGAGCCACTTCAAAAGACAGGGTGGCTCTACGAAAGTTTGCCACTCGATTTGTAACCTATAGGGGAGCATTGTAACGAAGAGCGTACCTAGGTCCCAATCAGCTTTGTGTCACAACAGAGGAAAGTCGTAAGATAATGGAAGAAATACATGAGGGAATCTGCGGGCCGCATATGAATGGGGCAACAATGGCAAAGAAAATCCTGCGTCAGGGATACTATTGGACTATGTGGAAGCCGATTGTGCTAACTATGTTCGCTGATGTTACAAATGCCAGGCTCACGCTGATCGCATGCGGAATTGTACAGCATGACATCTTCTTGGCCATTCTCCACCTGGGGAATAGACGTCATTGGAAGTATAAACCCGAAGGGAAAATACAAGCATCAGTTCATTTTAGTAGCCATCGACTATTTCACCAAATGGGTAGAAGCAGCCTCCTATGCTGTAAGGACCCGTAATTTTAAATTTATTTAAAAGGTTTATTCGATATTATAAATGAGAAATATATGAAATTTGTTGAGTTTAATTGATTTGTGGTTATTGTGTTAAGTGTTGCATTTGAGGGGTGAGTGTGTGATTTGTGCCTTATGTATATGTCAGGTGTGTGTGTAGGGAATTAAAATTCCCATTTTTACTTCTCTCTCTCCCGACCTCTCCCTCATCTCTCGGCTCTCACTCTCTCTCACTCACTCTCCCACAAAATCAACCCAAAACCCACAAAACCCAACCTCCAATCCTTCCTCCCTTCACATATTTCGGTTCGTATTTCGTGGGTTTGAGCTCGGTGGAGGCGTATCCCTTTCGATTCCGAAGTTTGGAGCTAGGGCTTGGAAAATCTTTCGATTTCGTTCTTGAATCTCGAGGTAGGGGGTTCTAACTCTCAATATATGTAAATGACTTGTTTCTTGTAGTTTGATTCTTGCCTTTGATCGTGGTTATTGTTGTTGATGTTGTTGTGGCTGAAAAACCCATCTCTGTCTGTCAAAAATCTGCTCGAACTGGCCGTTATCGATACCATTTGAAATCGTTATTGATACCAATACGTTACCAAACCCAGAAAATCAATTGTTATCGATACCTTTGGTCCCTGTTATCGATACCCTTGCGTCTGGACTGATTTTGGCCAGCATGTTATCGATACTAAAGAATGAAGTTGAGACACTCAAGGATGTGTGCAAACAACAAAACGATCAGGTTGAGACTTTGAAGGACTTGTGCCAAACACAAAAGGAGACAATCCAAATGCAACAGGAGAAAATAAATGCATATGATGAAAAGTTTGCGCGCTTCGAGGCTGTTATGTCTGCTTACATGCATGGAAATCCTATTGGGGCAGGTAAGTCATCTTCTGATCTATACTACTTCCTTTTAAATGTACGAACTTGTTTTCTGCTTTAACTATGGGTTTTTGTTGCCTTGATTTTACCCTGACTTTTTCTGACAACTTAGTACGTATATTAGCTATATCAGCAAGTAAATATCCATGTTGATTAATTGCTACTGATGGTAATCCATGATCTATGGTCAACATCTTCAATGACTAGATAGTGTTTATATACAAAAAAAACTAGCCACTAGCCACCACAATCACCAAACCCATCGCTATGTTTAAGTGTTAATGTTGTGTCCTGAACACACAACTACAGGAAGAGACCGTTCACTACTTTTCTTCAGAGCAGTTACACTTTGAATGGTTCTTGAAAAGCCGGTGCCTGTTATTGAAAAACAAAGCATGCATAAGCAACACTAGCTTGCAAGTTGCAAGAGATTTGGATTCTGTAATAGTCCTAGGAAATAACACTAGCTTGAGCATCGGGCGAATTATGATTGAGTAGAACTTCATATCCAAATGGTGCATGAAAGCAAAAGACATTGAGAGGCCCTGTCTCCTCCATGCATAGTAGCAGCTATCATTTGGTTTTCTAGGAATATCTGGTAGGTGCTAAAGAGGAAGAAAGTAAAAAACAATGTTCGTATTGCTATGCTGACCTCTCAAACTCTAGTTTCTGTGTAGTTATCCCATTAAGAAGACGCTCTGAACTGTAAACAGCTGCTCCTGCATACACGAGTCCAAATTCGTGGCTAGCATGATTTAAGAAGTCATGGTTCGATTGGAGGAATAATATGTACCTTTATCAAGGAATGGTGCACATAGTTCATAGTCCTGTTCACAAGAAAGAATTAATACAGTTTCTGGGATCATTTTGTTCGTCATTGCAGTGATATTTACTTGCTGATATAGCCGTATATTCAAATATTCAATTCTTTCATCACGTCTCTGGTCATAGTACGTATATTAGCTTCCTAGTCCATTTTTGGCGTCTCATTAGATTCATTTCAATAGCTTCCTTTTCAACCATCTTTTTCATTCTTTTTACGTACACCCATGTCATCAAATTTAATGCCCAAGGTAATACCCTCTCTGATGGCATTCTGAAGTTCCTCTGCTATTATGTCCTGTTGCTGCTCTTGAGTACCAAAAATATAGTTATCAGCTTCATCTTCCATATCCTCATTGCTATAGCATGCTTCATATTGTTGGCTTCTGGTTATTCTCCTAGCTGCACTTGGATTTAAGACCATTGAATTTGTCCAGGCTTGTGAAATAGAAAGCCTCCTAGGCAGCTGGTAATAAAGCTTAAATTAATGTTGTTCATGTGTCGGACACGTGTCTGAAGTGTCCCCGGAGTGTGTCCATGTGTCTTACATTGTTACATATATAATTACTTCTTTTTTTTTGTGCAATTTTGTACAGGTAAGTAAGGAGATGGAGTTGCTTTTTGGAAGCTAACCAAGATGAAGACTTTTTGGTAGTTATTTTTGGAAGCTAACCAAGATGGAGTTGAAGACTTTTTGGTAGTTATTTTTGTAAGCTAACCAAGATGGAGTTGAACACTTTTTAGTAGTTAAATGGAACACTTGTTTTGAGTTCTTTTTGGATATGGTTGTTTTGTAGTTTCGGTAATGTTAAGTTTGAAGTGGTTATTGTTGGAGGAAGAATGTTTTGAAAGGTTTTGAAGTTGGATGATGAATGTTGACTTAATGGATATTTGATTTGAATGATATTTTACTTCTTTGCAATTTAAGTTTTGCTAAGTTGAATTATAAGATACAAAAATATCTGAAATTTAATTTGTAAGCAGGGCGAAAATATATGGAATAAATTGTATTGCTGCTAGTCTTATTTTTGGTGACAAAAGAAATTGTCACTGTTATATGTCTACTACTACAAAAGGTTATTGGTGACATACGATCAGTTGTCATGGTTGGTACTTTTAGTGACAACCTGTGTCACAGAATAATCTCTCTTCTGTGACAAAATGGTGCTGTCATCGTTACTTTCCGTGACATAATCACCTTTGTCGCAGAAAACCGCTCTTTCGTGACACCATATCGTTGTCACTGTTACTTTCGGTGACAATTGTGTCACGGAAAATCTGTCTTCCGTGACACCAAATTTTTGTCACTGTTGACAACATTCCGTGACAACTACAAAATTTTGTCACCATTGACTTTCAGTGTCATGGATACAATGACACCTCCTCTTGTGTCACCGAAGATAATAGGTGACAAAATTTGGACTTTTGGTGACATTTTTGCATGTCACCGAATGTGTTTTTTGTTGTAGTGAGGTATCGATGACATCGTGTCTTGACTGATCCCAACCAGCATGTTATCGATACCTCCTTCTTTTCGTTATCGATAACAATTCTTAATTGCATTGCTTAATCACCTTAGATACTTATTCCATTATTTTAAGTCCCAATTGCTCCTAATCTATTCCAAACATCCTCCGAGCAAATTCTTAACTTAATTACTTACCATCAACAAAACCGTTGGATACCTTTCCATGAGTTTTAACTTTTGTATGGACTTGTATTCTTGGTTATCGATAACATCTCCTTTTTTTTTTGAACTGTCCGCAGACTTTGATTCCTTTTTTACTATTTTACTACCTTGGGTCCCATCACTTCTTCTCCAATCCGCACACTTCCAAAATGATTCATGGCTTAATACATGGTAATTTATGAACCCGTTGGAGGACCTCATAAATTTCTAATTCTTGTTTGAGTAGGATTTCACTAAAACACCATATGTTAAGAATTTGGTTTGAACGGTACAAACGTAACGGATAAATAATTTTAGAACATTACGAACACGACGAGAACGTATCGTAGGATGTTTATGAGTGCCGTAGGTTGTTCGAATATCGTGGTGGGCATATATGGTAGATGGGAGCGGCATAATGACTTTAAGGGTAAGGTAGTAACTTGTATCCTCACAACTCGTTGAACCTCTCGACCGTCATTGGTACACTTATTACGGGATTCAAGTATAGGAACTAGTAGGTCGGATACTTTGGAAACCGCTTGTAAGTAGCATGTTGCGTACGTGTGGGGATATAATTGGAGGCATGGTGAGGACACGTGTATTAGTCTATAAGTGATACGGTTGATTGTTGGCCTTCTAACGCCATATGATTGATTGAATGATTCTTGGATTCGATTGAGTGATTTGATGTTCGTGAAATGGAAGTTAATTATGAAATGGTGGAGGGTCGGTTAAGCGATGTGCGTTTCCGCTAACCAATGATAGTTATTATTGAGGGAATAGACTCGGGGTGACCCTGTACTCGAGGGAATAGACCCGAGGTGACCCGAATGATCATTACTATTGAGGGAAAAGACTCGGGGTGATCCTACGCTCGAGGAGATAGACCCGAGGTGACCCAAGCTATTATTATCAAGGGAATAGACTCGGGGTGACCCTGCGCTCGAGGGAAATAGACCCGAGGTAACCCTAGTGTTCATTGAAGGAATATATCTGATTAAAAGAAAAGAAAGATTCTGTAATGAAGGGATTGAATAATGATGATGGTAGACTCGAGGAAGACTGTAGTATCGTATGAAGGATAATGAAATGATTCGGAATTGATTATAGACTAAAGTGGATTAACGTAAGCTTATCGATGCATCTAGTCTGAGGAGTGAACGGTTAGGGACTTTCCGGTGAAGTCTAGGGTCCTTTGATCTAAGAGTATAATTCGGTGGTAATCATTCGTACTTTGGGCCTATCCACCAATATTCACTCACTCATTCATGGTGCATGACTCATTTCATTTTCATATAGTTTGAGCATAGAACTCTCTACTGGGCATGTGTTTTGCTCAACCCTATCCTTCTTTCAGGTACCCTCGGAGATGGCGACATGGAGTGCTTGGCATATGTGTTGACATCATTTTTTTTAAGCGGATGCGGGAAATTACTTTGGAATCTTTTGTAAAACTCTTTGGCAGTGTAATATTGATTTCTATTTTTAACTATCGTTGATCATGGAGGACTGTAAATCCTAAACCTTCTTTTCTATCATGTTATTTGAATCTTCGAGCTTGATAAGAAACTTTGAACTTAATTTGCAATTAGGGAAATGAACCATCTTTTGGGGTATTATCTGTATTATTGCGAGGTACTCTTTATCGGAATTCTTTATACTTTATGTTGAAAATCGAGGGTGTGACATATGCCACCCTTAAGGCTACTCATTTGGCTAAGTTTATTCGCACCAATATCATTTATCGGTATGGAGTACCTCACGAGTTCATTTGCGACAATGGATCACACTTCAAAGGGGCAACAAAGAAGCTTTTTGCCGAATTTGGGATACAGAATCATCGGTCATGTAGTTATCGACCTCAAACTAATGGAGCAGTCGAGGCTGCAAACAAAAACATCAAGAGGATTCTACGGAAGACTACCGACACTTACACGGACTAGCCAGAAATGCTGCCTCTAGCACTATGGGCTTATCGAACAACTGAAAGAACTTCAACTAGGGCCACTCTTTACTCCCTGGTCTACGGGATGGAAACTGTCTTACCTATCGAACTAGAACTACCCTCATTAAGGGTTCTGGCCGAAACTGGTATGGTTGAAGAGGATTGGATTCAAAACCACTACGATGAGCTAGCAGTAATAGATGAAAGGAGGCTGAGAGCGTTATATCATGTGCAAGGGTATCAAAGTCGCATCGCACGAGCATTTAACAAAAAGTTGAAGCCACGAGACTTCAAAGTGGGCGATATGGTGCTCAAAGCAATCTGTCGCCACGTTTCAGACCCGAGAGGCAAGTTTAGACCAAACTGGGGAGGACCCTACCTTATCAAGCGCATACTATCTGGAGGAGCAGCCTACATTGCAGACCTAGATGGGATGAAATTCGCAACACCAGTCAACATTGACAAGCTGAGGAAGTATTACCCCTGAGAGATGCTCGTTGGGCCGAAAACCACAAGGGTGGGCGGACCCAAGCAAAAATTAGAGCAAGCCTGCTAGGTCGAAAACCCGCAAGGGCGGCTTAGGCAAAAACTAAGGCATAAATAAAAGCGCTCGCTAGACTGAAAACCTGCAAGGGCAGTTTAGGCAAAATCAAGAGCACAAAAGAAGAGGAAAATACCCGAGTGAACCCTAACTAAAACAAACAAACTTTGTTGGAACTACGTTTATGGCCTGATTCCCTCCATGGGATACGTAGGCAATCTCTGAATTAAGATTCGGTCACTGCTATTGTTATCATTTCCAAATTTCTAGGTCTATCTTAAAGCATGTTGGCTGTCAAACCTTGGCAACAACATTTTCAAAATAAAGCAACCAATGTTTTATTATTTCCAAGAAAAAAGGAAAAAGCAAGCTCAAACAATTCCCAGTCTATGAAAACTAGAATCAAATCTTTCAAAAAGCATAAGCAAAGTGTTGATCTCTAGGTCATCCTTCTCTTTGCACTTTTGTCCTTCAAAATGTTTTTCTCTTACCAACGCTTATACGAACCCGATAGTTTGTCAGCAAAGTTCTAAGCAACCTCTTGCATTATTCGATTTGGCCATAAGCGAAGTACATTACGACGAAGGTTGGCATCATGAACCTTAGAAACAGCATACTCAGGGTCACCCAAAACCTTAACCTTTTCAGCCCCAAACTGCCTCTGGAAACGAGGAGGGAAATATAAGGTAACTTGAGTTATACCAATCACTGCTACACCAAAATGGTTCATGGTACTTGCAGTCATGCTCTTTACACCATACCAGGGGCAAACCCATTGGATTCGATCACCCTTACGAGTTTCCATCCATGCTTTCCAAGCAACTTCAGTGGGGAACTCTCTGATTACACGACGCTCCATGCAGTGATCTGAACTATAGGGCATCCGCTCTGGCACATCCCACACCCTCAATTTCTCATAAAGCCATACCTATAGAAAACAAGGGAAAATTGCGAGTTGTGAGAACACGTGAGTCAAAACAAAAGAGTGATGAGCGAAAAGATAAACTTGGCAAAAGAAAAAAAAATAGGTAAAGAGCAAGCCTGCAGTAACAAAGGGCTGCCTGAAAACTGGGCTGAAGGATTACCCTTTACCATATCAAGGCCTATCAAGGTCTCTGCCAGCACTAGACCAACAAAACCTGCACGGTTTCCCATTTGTTAGGCAAAGTCAAGCAGCATGGAGTCAGCATGGCCAGTAGAAGGTCCAAGCAAGTAGTAATGGAGAAGACAAATGCACAGCGCATGAAAACACGCCTTCTGTTGAGGGACTTGACAATGAGCTTCGGTTGAAAACACTCCAAACTTTTTTCTTGTTTTACTGCCGCCGAACTACGGTTGGTCTGAATTTTCCCTGTGGAATACGTAGGCAGCCTCCCAGCCCGACCATTACAAAAACCTTTTTTCAAAAAACCCTTAGAATAGTGGTTGGACCAAATTGAGTAGCTTTTACAGCTTGGACTCTTACTCAAACATGTCTCGTGATCCGTCTGAGCTCAATCAAAGAGGGGCATCTATAGACACCCCAATTTGGCCTAACGATTATTTCAGGTCCCACCTTGGGGACCATCCCGATGATGAAATAGATACAGTGATTGCTGATTGACTTCTTGAGAACCTTAGGACTTTCGGTAAGAACTTTGAGCCACTTATAGGACCCAATTCAGAGCCATATAGCCTTTCAGACAGAAATACAGAATCCTAGGAGAATCCATCTGCCGGCTGTAACATTGATCTCACGGCCTTAACATTATTTCCTCACCCGAGCAACCTGTTGCCCAAAAATCTCCATGAGAGATCCATCCCACGACCGCAAGATCCTTTCCTCGGCCGCCACATCCTTTCTTCAGTCGCCAGATCCTTTGCCCGGCCGCCAGATTGTCCTTTTTCTAGACTCTGGAACGTTTTGTCGATTGTTTGATCCAACCACACTACCTCTTTGATGCGTTCGGGCCAAGTTCATAGATCACAACAAGGAGTTTGAATTGCATTGCAATTGCAATTGTAATCGTGCGTTTTGACTGGACCGAGTGAGTCACCAATTGCCTATATAAAGGGGGCCTTTGGATTCAAAAAATAGAACCACGAAATTCATCAGATTCATACCCTCTCTAGGCACAATACTCTGCAGAATTACTCTCTCAAACCCTCTCTACAAAAGCCCTAACCTCCTGAAGGCAACCATTAATCCGATGATCAAACCCCGAAGTCTCAAACCCTAACCCTAGGGTTTCCCAAGAAGCAATCAATCAATCCCGATCAAATCTAAAGCAATCAAACTACTGAGGGATCAAGGTGGTGAGGCCCAGGGGCCTCTGGTTTGGTTTATTTATCGTTTTTTTTGCTAAATCTTAGCTTTTAATTATCTGCTAACGTTTCTATCTGGTGTGAAGAAGAACATTGATCGGGGCTTCGATCCCTCGGCCGGTACATCAATCCAGGAGGATCCTTCTGCCGTGACATCCATTCACCGGCCACGGGATCCATTCCCCTGGGACAGCTTTGTTTTGTTTTCTGCTTTCTGATGCATGTTTCAATTACAGTCTCAGCTCACCTTATTTACTATTTAAAGGCATAAAAACAGACTACTTGTTTAGAATTAAATGAAGCATATATATGTCTTATGTTGAACAATTATGGCTAGCTTCACAGCTAGGCAGAGAGGGTTGCCTAACACCTTCCCCTTGCTGTACCTTTGGCTTCCGTATCCAGAATCTCTATCTATTTTCCTAGTTTTAATAAACTGGGTGGCGGCTCTGTTTTGATGATAACCGCTATCATACGGTGATGTTCCTAGCCATGGGAATATCTGTGATCTTGGTTTATGAAGCAAGAAACCAAACGAGCAAAACAAATGATCAATCTGTATGGCGATGCCCCATTCGGGAGGTGTCTATAAGCAGAAAGAGCTAGGCGAAGGTTTCTTGGCTCTACAGCAAAATCTGGCCACATGTTGTCCGCCAACTTCCATGATAGGGAGTTTGCTGGGTGACGTAGTTGGCCATCACATTCTCTTTGACGTGCATGCCATGTCAAGTTCTCTGCTGTTTCTACCAACCTATACATGTTTCGGAACCTTGTAATAGGTGGAAAATGCCATATAATTTTTGCAGGCACACCAGTTCTAACTTCTATTGGATTTTTTTTCAACTTCCATCTAGACGTTTGACATGTAGGGCATGAAGTCTCATCTTTGAACTCCTTTCTGTAGAGCATACAATCATTGGGACAAGCATGTATTTTCTCATATTCCATACCCAATGCAGCCAAAGTCTTCCCAGCCTCATACATGGATACTGGTAGTTCATTGCTGGCAGGTAGCAACTCACTGATTATCTCTAGGAGATTTGAAAACTATTTATTAGACAACCCACTTCCAGCTTTGAATTTAAATAACCTGACTAAGGCAGATAACTTTGTAAACTTCATGCAACCAGGATACAACTGTTTTTCAGCATCTTCAAGTAATTTTTTAAACTTATCAGGATCAGTCACGCAGTCATTGTATGCAGCCTCAACCATTTCTCTTACCTCTACTGTAACATTTAAGGGAGGCGTCTCAATTTTCTCACGAAAAAACTCAGGCGGATTGACAAATGGTGGTGGTGTGGTGGTAGCTGCTTCACCCTACCATATCCATGCATCATAACTATGGTCAATACCATTGAAAAAGAGATGATTTCTAATCTCCTTAATGGATTGTTTTCTCATGTTCCCACATAGTCTACATGGACATCGAATGGATTGGGGATCTTGGCCATGCATAATAGCAAATTTCAGAAAACTTTCAACCCCTTCCTCATAGTCTTTTGATCTTCTATCCTTGAGCATCTACGATCTATCCATATCCTGTAGATTCTAAAATACCTATACTGGTAGAACATTAAAGAAAGAAAAAACTACGAAGGAGGATTAAAGTACATAAAACAATTCGCATATTTCTAAGAAAAGCAGATACCCACACATGCACCCTATACCATCAGTCTTATGCAAAACACCAACAAGATTTCACAACAAAAAAAAAGTTAAAAGGTATATAAACTAAATAAGTAAAGAGCAAACAACTAAGCTTACCAAGCAAAAATACTATTGGATTGAAGGGAGCACTTCTAACAATCAGCTTGATATAAGCTCCACAACCATGTCACTGTTGCTGATCTTCTTATGGAGACACAAAAGATAATTGAGTGTAAGTTGAATTTGTATCAAGTTGGACTTACTACCGATTGCCATTAGCATATAAAGCAATTAGACAATGAAATGACAAACAATTTCAAAACTAGTGATACGAAGATAATTGACCAAAATGGCCACTGCATTTACTTAATCATGTATTGTTATTCTGTCAGTTGTAATAGCTGTTCAAGTTAAGTGCAACAGTGAGATGCTTTGGTATCCTAGTTTGATTGTTGAGCAATTGGGTTGATATTTTGTTTCTAGTCCTCACCACTTTTTATTGACCTATCCTTGGGGGGTTGTCCCTTGGAATGTCTATGCCTTACTAGGGGGCATGTCCCTAGGTTTATTGTGCATCTTTTATGTAGCAATTTGTTGTGTGGCTACTCTGTAATGCTCTTTGTTGGTATTGCTGCTTATGGCTGTGGCTACTTTGGCTGCTTACTGCTATAATGGTAGTAGGTAGATGCTGCTGTTACTTTCTAGAGCTGATTTCTACAACTGTTCTGATCTGCTACATCTGTTCTAATGTTGCTTCCTGCTGTAATAGCAGCTACAGTTAGCTGCTAAACTGTACTGTTATGTTGTAAATCTGATGTGTATTGTTTTATTCCTAAGGCTACTGCCATGTTGCTGCTATTCTGCTATTTCCCATGGTTGTGGTTGTCTGTTTCTACAGATCTGCTACTGTATCTCTAGCCCAGCAGCTAAACAGATCTCTTGGTGCTGGTGTTTCATATCCGAAGTAGCTGGTCTTTTTGACAGCTATGGGTTGTTAAAAGTGGTTCCTCTAGGCAGTGGTGCAATTCAAATTGCTATCAGTTGTTCTCTGCTAAGTCCAAGGTGCTGCAGTTACTTGGGCTTGTAAATAAGCTGAATTTTGTCAACTCACTGGTGACAGCTACTGAAACTTGTTCAATTCAGTCCAGCTATCACAGAGACTTATTTCTGGCTGTTCACTAATCCGGACTGCTCCCATTGGTGAATCAAATTCCATCCTAGAATTGGAATGGTGCTTTATTCCTTTTGTAGATGGTTAGGAAACAAATGTACCTCAGGGTTTCTCTTCATATTATTTGTTTTGTCTCCATCTCATTAGTTCACTACATACTAATATTATCCACCCCATGTAGCCACTTGGCTCAGCTTTCCAATTTTCTCAATCTTTGTTTTGTTTTGTTTTCTCTGGAACACTTTCCATTCATCCTTAAACTCATCTATTAATTCCTCCTACTTTAGTGCATGGGCCAAGTTCTCCCTACCACTTGTACATTCAAACACGAGTCGCAAAGCATTGGCATATACAAAGCGAAACTCTCCTTCTCCTTTATATTTACTCCACTCAAGACAAACCAAAACCTCTAAAGAAAATCTAGAATAAATGTAGCTACAAATACAAGAATACCAGAATTAACAGCTTCAAGTCTTCATGAAAAGGGGGTTAGTTTCTAAAAATCTGTATGTACCCTAGGAAACTACTACTCCTATAGGGGAAGCTACTACGTACTCCTACCATATTTAAGGCTCCCTTTCCCCAACAGTATGGTCAAGGGGCATACAAACATCCCCATTAATCAAGGGGTCCCCCCAATGCCCATCTCCCCTGTTGAAACAAACAAATCAATAGCATATGTAAAAATAAAACTACCCTCAATAACATATGCATATGCTCAATTTGTGATTTTGTCGAAGGATCTTTTTTCCTCACAGAATTTTCCTGATAACTTACAAAAGTAAATGAGGTAGAAACATAAGATGGGGTCATAAATTTTGTAAAAGTAAGGATTTTTAGATCTAAAAGCTCTGGCTCTTTCAAGAGGTCTAGATTTCCCATTGCCGGATGAAAATGGCTTTTTGATAGTAAATGGATAGTGTCGGGGTCTTTTCGCAATGGACAGGCCTCTTACAGGCAAAAATCAAGACATATTTTATAGTTGAAGAGCACATGAATCTTTTCCACAGTTCATTCACGACAATGGATATTCTTAACTCGCACCTACAAAGAATAAGCAAAACAAACATCAAAGCTAAACAACACTTACTTTTACTTTCTTGGTGCTTGACATCCTTATTAATATTTGGAATTGGTAGCTTTAATTCAGTACTTGTGATTTTACCCTAACAATCTCCAAAACAGATAGTACAATCGCAATTCCTAAAAACCCTAGAACTCTAGCGAAACGGATCTAAATCGTAAAGAGCAAAAGGAGTACTCACGGAGGGTAATTGAAGATCTCAGTGAAGGCGCTGTCACGCGATGAAGGCAAATAGGGAAGATGAGAGCAAGAGGAGAAGGAACCGTCGCATAAATCATTTCTAGGGAGAGAGCTGAACGGTTGAGAGTGAGAGAGCTGAAGGAGATGGGTTTCTCCATAATGGTTTTTGTTTGTCATACTCAAGGAAAAAATTTGGGGGAAACGGGGGGAAATTTTTTGGAAAAAGTTGGGTTTAGAAACCACCGCCATGATCGACATTCTGTGTGCAATATTATATGTTATATATCTTTTAATAATATTAGATATTAGTATTTTGCAGATCTCAATTAGACATAACTATTTTAACAATCAATATCGCTGATTTTGTTGTGCTAATTGATTAAATCACTATCGTAAAAAAATTATCCCCATTGGATTTAAAAAGCTCCTTGATTGGGACTCAATGTATTTTTTGGATGATAGTTATCGTCCGATCAAATGTGTAACTATCCCCGATCAACTTTATTTATTATGTGGATGATGAACTCCGTAATATGTTAAAGATAGGCGGTATGGATTGAAAAATTAAAACTCTGGTGGGAGTTGGGTCATGCAATCTACTCGGAATGCATCAAATGAGGTCCTATCAGGCATTTGCTCATATCCGATGATCTCTGATTTTGGTGACAATGTTGGAATCAGTGAGACGTGAAATCCTAACGGTTCGGATCAACCACTGTAAAATTTGAGTTGGTAATTGTAGAGACCCATAATTAAATTATTTAAAATGTTAATATTTGATATGTGCTTGAGTTATATAAATGTGAAAAAAATGAATGAATGTGGGGTCCTTGTGAAATAGAAGATTGGTTGTGGTATTTAGTGTGATACTTTAGAAGTTGAAGGGAATGAATGTGATAAACCCTTTATAACAAAAAAAATCAGAGCAGGAGATTCATTTTTTTTTCCCTTTCTTTTCTTCTTTTCCTGTGTCTATCTCTCTCTCTCGGCTCTCACCTCTCTCACCTTCTCTCTTCGATTTCATCTACTACGAGTGAGATTTTTGAAAAATTCCAAGTATTAAAGTTGTTCTACGCGACGAGAGCTTCCTATCCATCCGAGAAAACTCATGATCGGAGCACTTTGAGGTTTCCTCCATGTTCGGGCTTGCTTCTAACCTTCGAGGTAGGGATCTCTTACCTTCTTTATATGTTTATTTGTTGGTTTGATATCCAAGAATCAAGCTTGATAATCTGTATTGAGTTTCGACTAAATCTAGTGAATGCTGAAAATTTCGTGGGTGCTAGTAATTCGTCTTTTTGGGGTCCTTCTGCTAAGATTCAATTTTTGGTGTCCTCATAACTGTTAAAGTACGTTTCAATACGAAGATTTCGGTACCAAGATCATGCAAAACCGATAATCACACAATTAGTTATAAATTTTTGAATACCGGCTGTTTCCTGAATGTGCAAATCTGTGCGTGGCTGCCTTCTGTTAACGTTTTGGGCATGTTGAACACCTTGGGTGACTTTGGGTCTTTTACAGGAGCTATGTGTTTAAGTTACGAAGGGAGTGGAGTTGGAATCAAGTAATTTGGTTAAGTATACAATTTTTGGTGAGTTTCTAAAGTAGGGTTGGTTGACTGGTGCGAAAATGGTTGCGAAACTGTTTTTCTTTTGATTGTTGGGTTAATTTCCTCTCGTTGCTAAACCTGGGATTTTTACCGAGTGTAGGACTTGTTGTGTTGCAACTTTTGGCGTTGGTTTCACTATTTTTGGGTTTAAGGTGAAAGAGTTATGATTTTTCAATCAATTTTACTTATTCTCGCGTAGAATCTAACAGCACCAATGGACTTTGGTAAAATGGCCATAACTCCTAACTCAGGACTCGAAATGACGCACCGTTTGTTTTGTTAGAAACTGGACACATAGAGCTTTCCAACGGTACATCCCATGCATCATGGGTATGTCCGAGCGATAACAGATTCGCATCTAAAGTTGATCCAATTTCTGCCTTGCACCAGTTTCACTGTCACGTTGAGCTATAATCGCAAGACCATAGTAAGGTTGCCCGAACTCCGTTTTTTTTGATGTATGGCCTTTGGACCTAAGAAAAAGAAGTATACTTTTCAATGGTTTAAGTGTCGTCCTTGAATTCACGTTTAATCGGATATAGCCTAATGTAAATGATTAACTTCGCCAATTTGACATGTGGGGATACGATGGATTGATCTAGATGATTAGGTGTTGGATTAAAGAGAACTTGTGGTGTAAAAGGGTATATTTTAGTAAATGAATCGGTAAAGAGAAAATGGTAGTTCGAGATCCTTAGGTGTATCCAAGTCTTTAAAAATAGAAACGTGATAACAGAAAACGATATTGGAAATGGTAAGCCTAGAAACTAAGTAAAAAGTGTGTGAGTGTGTGTGTGTGAGCTTCTCGATGTCTAGCATGATTAAATGTCACGTTTATTGATGTGTTGATATGCAAGCGAATGCTTTGATGTTAATGTTATTTGATTGATGAAGACGTGTGGTGGATTTACTACGTGAAATAGTTGGACTTGGGTGTTCTTATTGCTATAATTGTGAAGATGGTATATTTATGCATAGTTAATCTTTGAGTTGGTTTGATCGGTGTGTTTTGTTGGACATCGAGACTGAAAAAAAAAAAAGGAAAGTGTTTGATGTTATCTGATTAATGAGATTAATCGAGTGCAGTCCAAGGGTTGTAATGGGGAAGTATTGCAACGCAAGGGGTGGTAATGTTGAAATCCGACTAATGAGTTATATTTTATTGCAACGCAAGGGGTGGTAATGCAGACGGCAACGCAAGGGGTGGAAATGCCAAAACCTAACCATTGGGTGATGTTTACTGTAACACAAGGGGTGGTAATACAGAAGGTTGTGAGTATTGATATGTTGATTTAGAATGTGAAATTTTGATTGAACGAAGTACTCATGTGAGAAACTATGAACTTTTAACTTGAGTTCGTGTCTTGGATGGTTTGAAGTGTTGATACTTGCTTTCTTCCTTCTTACAGACTTCCTGAATGATAGTGGCTTGACGAATTGGGATTGATGTGGTAATTTATTCGGTATGGAGACTTGTTAATTTGATGCCATAGATGTGATAATATCTATTGTGAAAGAGTTACGTTGGTATTGTGGTTTAAACTTAATAATGGTAAACTGGAGATTTGATTGAACAGTATGCATGTCCGTATAGGTGGATAAGTCACACTTGTTGATGACGAAAGGAAAAAACGAAAAGACAAAATAAAAAGGGACACGAGGGAGGACACGATAAAACTTAATTTAAGTTTGAAAAGATTAAATTAGGTGCATGTTTGAGTTCTTTGATGAGACATTGAAGTTAATGTCCTTGTACACTTGTATTTGACTTGTTTGTGTGTAGTGTGTTGACTTAGGTGCAAGTGTGATCAGTGAGGTGGGGTAAGAAAAATAAATTGGTTGGCTAAGGAATTCGGAGTTGTCGCTTAGTTACTGGAATGAAAACGTAGGAGTATGTTTTGAGTTTGGTAATGACAGTCTGAGTTTATTTAAGATAGAACTGGGCACGTGTGCGTGTGTAGTTGAGAGTGTCAATAATTTAAGAAATGAAGTTAAATATTCTTTTAACATAAGTATGGTATTCTGGGTTCCACCTTTTGACAAAATTAGTCTGCCTTTGGAAAATATTTTCCTTGGTATTTGCCTTCACATCTGCATATAATTTAGGTAAGGATATCCCTACGAGCTAGTGTAGCTCACCCTATCCTTTCAGGTACTCGCCATGGCACTTAGCTTGGATTGCATGGAGTGCACATTGAGATGTCTTTTGAGAGCTTCATCGGAGTCATTAAGGAGGTGTTTATCTTCTAGTCTAATTCATGTTGTGTACTTTACTCGAAATTGAAGGTTGTACCCTTTGGTTAGAACATATGTAAAGCTGTGCATAAACTTCTCTCATTGATTATTATGAAACCCATTTACCTGGAAATGCTTGGGAGACTCTGTGTAAAACAAAAAAAATTAGAGAAGAAGAGACTTTTGTTTGTTGAAAATGTGTTATTATTTTAGTTGAAAATCGAGGGCGTGACAGTAATGACCTTTAAATTCTATATGTACAATGTAGTTGTCAATAAACTAAGTTTTGTGTTATACGTCAACATACAGTAGTCAATCGTCCGTGACACAATTACGATGATCCAAACCATTGCTTTTGTTTTCTTTGTTAATTATATCATACTCGAAAAAATTGGTCTCAATCAGGTTTAGAAAGCTTCTTTATCAAGACACAATGTCACTAACAAAATAGATTTTTTCCGTCCAATCAAGTGTGTAGCGATACTTGATTAATTTCATTTTCGTAGGAATGATTTACTTCATATTATTTAAAAGATGGACGCACTACAAGAAAAATGAAAATTGGTGACGAAAAAGTGGTGACAAAATTTAATTTCATCACTAAATGAGTATATTTGGCAACGAAAAAATAAATTCGTCATTATTTTGACAACTTCCGTGACGAAATAATTTCGCCACCAATTATACCTTTTTAGCGACGAAAAAATTATTTTCGACACCAAAGGTATCCATTTGGCGACGAAAAATGTATTTCGTCACCGAAAGCTTTAAAAAGGTGACAAAATTATTTTTCGTCGCCAAAGATAATCATTTGGTGACAAAAAATATATTTCGTCACCAAATGAGACCAATTTAGTAACGAAATATTTTTTTCGTCACCAAATGCTTAACTTTGGTGACGAAAAATAATTTTGTCACCATTTTAATGTTTTCATCGACGAAAAATATATTTCGTCGTCAAATGGGTACCTTTCATGACGAAATTTATGAATTGTGCTTTGTCACTAAATGTATTTCAGATATAACTCTTTACTAAAAACTCCGATTGAGATAATTTAAATTGGGTTTGAACAATAATGGAATTGCCTACAACTTTCATGTTTATCAAAATTGCTAATTTTAATGTTTAAAGGTTCAAAATTACATTCGGAATATATTTTCATGTTAAACATATAAGTTATATATTAGATATTTCGAATATTTATTGAAAAGTGTGTGTGGTGTAGTTGGTCAAAACTTGAGCAAAAATCTCAAGAGACTCGGGTTCGAAACCCTGCAGGAGCAAGAAAGAAGGATTTTTTACCTATATGAAAACGTCTTTTGCAACGAAAAATTTCGTCACCGATTTCTTATATTGGTGACGAAAATTTTCGTCACCGATGTGACCCATAGTTGACAAATTTTTTCGTCGCCAAAGGGAATAATTGATGACAAAAAAAATTGTCGCCAAAAAGCACAATAGGCGAGGGAAAAAAAATCGTCACCAATTATTCACCTTTTGCTGACGAAATATTTCGTCATCAAAAAGCATTATAGGTGACGAAAAATAGATTTCGTCACCAGGTAAGAATCCTCGACAACCTTTAGTCGACAATTTTTTTTCGTCATCTTTATTATTTGTGACGAAAAACATGCAATTTCTGACAATTTTCATTCGTCACCCAATGGCTTTTTTCTTGTAGTGACGGTTTGGATCGAAGAAAAAGATTGATCAAGCGGGGGTCGGGTATTGCAATATAATACTTTAATGCATTGAGATGCATCAAATATAGTTCAATCAGGAAATTGTCGATATCCGATGGTCTTCGATTTTGATGACAATGCTGGAATTAGTTAAACATGAAATTCTAATGGTTCAGATCGACCATTATTAAAATATAACCGATTGATTAAGTTTAGAACTTATTCGTACTGTGTGTAATATGAGAACGCTTAATTATTGTGCAGAAAATCACGAACGTAAGTGGTTGCTTTGATTCAATAAGCAACAGTCAGAAATAGTGTATATATTTAATATCCTAACACATTCCAGATTCTCCTTTGCGTGCTAGCTGTAGCATGTAAGTTGTTGCCGGTCGCGTGAGGGTGTGTTCGAGCCGTGGGCATGGCATTAATTTTCTTTTTCAATGGTCATTACAGTTACAATCACACCTTTTTGAAATGAGATCTTTAAGTAAACAATCATAGTTTTACTAAGCGAGATTTAAAATATTTAAGTAACAATCTCAGTTTTTCTGAAATAAGATATATTCTTTTACATACAATCTCACTTTTTAGATTATTGAGATTAAATAATCTTTCCATCTCAGTTTTTTCGTATAACTGAGATTAAAACTATAGTCCATAACATTTTATTAGGCTTTTACAAAAAGTGAGATCTTCTTAGTTTTTGGACCGTGACCTTTATATCATTTTGTAGTAGTGGCAAGAGAGTATGGAGTTTCTCCAGTTGCAGTTCGGGGCGTTGTTCGATATGCCCATAGCACATTATAAAGCTCGTCTGGCCAAGCTCCTTTGGCCTTTCAAAGCCTCTTATTTATCCCCTTTTTGATGGTTCTATTCGTGACTTCCACTTGCCCGTTAGCTTTCGGGTGAGCTTTGGACGCATAATGTATGTGTATTCCCTTAGAAATATAGTATGCTTTGAACTGAGCATTGTCAAATTGCTTTCCTTGGTCTGTGACTATAACTCGTGGTAATCCAAATCGGCTAATAATTATTTCCATTAGAAATCAATTGTAACCTCTGCTGTGATTGTGGCCAGCGCCTAAGTTTCGACCCACTTCGTAAAGTAATCCACAGCTATTATGGCATGCTGGACCTGGCCTGCTGCCATGGGAAGTGGGCGTCAGGTCTACTCCCCATTGTGCGAATGGCCAAGGTCATTTCATTGGAGACAAGACCGTGGGTGATGCACGAATGATGTTTGAGAAGCGTTGGCACTTTTCACATTTTTGGACCATAGAGTTGCAATCCTTTTGCATGCTTGGCCAGTAGTATCCCTACCTAAGGAGCTTGTAGGCTAGCATGCGGCCACCTTGGTGATCCCCGCACACACATTGGTGGACTTCTTCTATAGACTATGCAGATTCTTCCGTGGTTAGACATCTAAGGTTTGGTGATGAGAAGCTCCTTCGGTATGGCACATCTCCCATCATCAGGTATTTTCCAGCTCTGATCTTGAGCTGCCTAGCTTTGACCTTATCATCTGGTAGTGTCCCGTTTGTTATTTAGTCAACTATGGGACCAGTCCATGAGTTGCTGTAGTCAATAGCTTGTACCTGTACATCCGGGGCAAAGATACTAGGTACTCTAAATTTCTTACCGGTGCATTCCATGTAATAGCATCTTCTTTGGCCATGGCCAACTTTTGCCAAATAATCAGCTTCAATGTTTTCCTCCCTTGGGATCCTGACAATATTAAAGCTTTGCAGCTTTGCAACTTGGGCCTTCACTTTATCCAAGTACTTCTACATTACCTCTTCCTTTACAGTATATTCTCCGAGGACTTGTCCTACTACCAGCTGTGAATCACTTTTGGCTAACACGTGGTTAGCACCAAAGGCCTTGACCAACTCCAATCCAACCACAAGAGCTTCGTATTTGGCCTCATTGTTGGTTGCTTTGAACTCAAACCGAAGCGCGTAGCTCAGGCGTTGTCCTTTTAGAGATGTAAAATTAAACCAACTCCGCTTGCTTCTCTGGTTATTGATCCAACAACTTGAAGGACCCAAGGTTTAGGTTCTTCCTTAGGGAGCTCTTCTGGTTCTGGATATGTGTATTCTGTAAGGAAATCCGCAAGCACTTGTGCTTTGATGGCAATCCGAGGTTTGTACTCTACATCAAACTCGCCAAGCTCTATCGGCCACTGGATTAACCGTCCTGATGTTTATGGGCAATGGAGAATCCTTCGAAATGGTTGATCCTTTATCACTTTGATTGAGTGAGCCTGGAAGTATGGTCGTAGCCTTCGGGCTGCTATCACCATTGCAAAGGTTATCTTCTCAGCTCTAGGATACCTCAGCTCGGCTCCCCGCAACGCCCTTCTGGTGTAGTATACCAGGAGTTGCATCCTTTACTCCTCCTGGATCAAAACTGCGCTGACGGCATGAGGGGAGACAGCAAGGTATAGAAATTGGTCCTCTCCATCTTGAGTCCTACTTAGCAGCGGTGGGGATGTCAAATATCCCTTCAATTGGTTGAAAGATGCTTCCTCTGTTGTAGTCCATTCAAAGGCTTTTTTCAGAACCTTGAAATACATTTGACACTTATCAGTGGCTCGTGAAATGAACCTGCTCAATGTTGTGACATGTCCTGTTAACTTCTGGACCTTTTTGATGTTCTGAGGTGAGCACCTGGTGAGAATGGCTTGGATCTTTTCAGGGTTCACTTCGATGCCCCTTTGGGACACCATGAAGCCTAAAAACTTCCCTGAGGAGATTCTAAAAGGACATTTTGTCGAATTGAGCTTCATTTGGTATTTCTTGAGGACCTGAAAGGTTTCTTCCAAATTCGCCACATGATCACGTGCCTTTGGCACTTTTTACCAGCATGTCATCTACGTACACCTCTACATTGCGCCCAATCTGTTCTTCAAACATTTTGTTAACCAGCCTTTGGTATGTTGCCCTTGCGATCTTAAAATCGAAAGGCATTACCGTGTAGCAATATAATCCCCTGTCAGCACTGAACAAGGTTTTCTCTTGATCTCCTTCATGCATTTGGATTTGGTTATAACCTGAAAATGCATCCATGAAGCTTAGGAGCTCGTGCCCAATGTAGAATCCACCATGGAGTCAATCCTTGGCAGTGGAAAGCTATCCTTTGGACATACTTTGTTAAGGTCAGTGACGTCTACACACATTCTCCATTTGCCATAGGCTTTCTTTACCATAACCACGTTGGCTAGCCAATCGGGGTAGAGAACTTCGCGGATGGATCCTGCTTGCATGAGTTTGTCTACCTCGTTGGCTGCAGCTTTGTTTCGTTTCGGGGCAAAAGTCCTCTTCTTCTGCTTCACAAGGCGTACCGTGGGATCCATGTTGAGTTTGTGGGATATGACCCTTGGGTCAATTCTTGGGATGTCCTCGTGGGACCATGCAAAGACATCTTTGTTCTTTCTTAGGAATTGCAGCAGCTCTGCCCTGCTACCATGCTTAATCCTGTTCCCGCCCTTACTAGCTTTCCAGGTTGCCCTAGTTCTAGGAGCTCTTCTACAAGCTCTTGCACGAGCTCTCCATGTTGGAGCTTCTCTTCATCCCGTGTGTCGAGACTTTCTATATTCATGGTGGCATTAGCTCCCCTGAGTGAAGTAACATAACATTCTCATGCTGCTTTCTATCTCCTCTAATGGATGCAATTCCTTTTGGTATTGGGAACTATATCATCAAATGATACGTGGAGATTATTGCCCCAATCTTATTAAGGGTTGTTCTCCTCAGTATTGAATTGTATGCCGAAGGGCAATCGACTACAATGAAATCTATCATACATGTAATCTGACTTCCTTCTCCCCCCATAGTGATTGGTAGGGCTATTTGACTAGTTGGATAAGTGGCATACCTGCAAATCCAACTAATGGTGATGTCATAGGCCTTAGCCTTTCTTGTCCAACCTTTAGTTGGTCATATGCATGGAGGTAGAGGATGTCGGCTGAACTTTTGTTATCTATCAGTACCCTGCGTGTGAGGTAGTTTGCTACGACTATGGTTATGACCAGAGGGTCATCATGAGGGATCTGAATTCCCTTGATGTCTTCTTCTGAAAGGATGATGGGGATTTCCTCTTTCCTTTGGAATTTGCTCAGACGGCCAACCGTGTTGACCTCCAAGTGTTCCTCTGTTCTCAGTTTCCTTAAGTGAGCTTTCCTAGCATTGCCAGACTCCCCACCTCGAGCAAATCCTCCATGGATGACCTTAATCTCTCCAATGGGACCTGACCGAGGTGTGGTGCCGTCTCTACCCTCCTTGCTTGTATCTTCCCTCCTGGGTTATTTCTGGTACTTTTTTCTTACAAAATGTTGAAGTCTTCCTCTTTGAATCAGATTCTCGATTTGCTGCTTTAGGTCAGTACAATCATTTGTGTTATGACCATGGTCTTTATGGAATCTGCAGTATTTATCCTTAGGTCTCCTATTAGGATCAGTCCTTAACTTTTCGGGCCATTTGAGGTCCGGGTCATCCTGTAGGTTGCTAAGGATTTGCTCTGCCGTAGCTATGAGCGGAGTAAACTGCTTGTACCGGCCTTGAGGCAGTCCTCCCGCTCCTCCTCGTTTTGGGGATGATCTTGAGTCCACCTTCTTGCTTTTTGGTTCGCCTCCCACCTTACGGCTGGAATCTCTTCTTTTCTTGTCAGATGGAGGAAATTCGCCAATCTGTGACGGCCCTACTTGGGGATCAAAGCCATCACGTGTGCATCTCGCATAGACAGCTTCCTCTGCGTTCATGTGTTCTGTCGTAGCTATGAGCAGAGTAAACTGCTTGTACCGGCCTTGAGGCGGTCCTCCCGCTCCTCCTCGTTTTGGGGATGATCTTGAGTCCACCTTCTTGCTTTTTGGTTCACCTCCCACCTTACGGGTGGAATCTCTTCTTTTCTTGTCAGATGGAGGAAATTCGCCAATTTGTGACGGCCCTACTTGGGGATCAAAGCCATCACGTGTGCATCTCGCATAGACAGATTCCTCTGCGTTCATGTGTTCTGTCGTAGCTATGAGCAGAGTAAACTGCTTGTACCGGTCTTGAGGCGGTCCTCCCGCTCCTCCTCGTTTGGGGATGATCTTGAGTCCACCTTCTTGCTTTTTGGTTCACCTCCCACCTTACGGGTGGAATCTCTTCTTTTCTTGTCAGATGGAAGAAATTCACCAATTTGTGACGGCCCTACTTGGGGATCAAAGCCATCACGTGTGCATCTCGCATAGACAGCTTCCTCTGCGTTCATGTGGTTCTGAGCTCTGAGCATTAGCTCTGCTAGAGTTTTGGGTGGTTCTTGAGATAAGAGGTATAGAAACTGTCCTGAGTACAGTCCAACTATATACGCAGTTATGCTTACACTATCGTCAGCTTCATCTATCTGGACCACTTCTTTATTGAACCTGGTGGTGTACTCTCTCAATGACTCCAATCATCCTTATTTCACCATCAAGAGGTGTGTTGCTGGTTTGTCGTAGCGCTAGCCAACAATGAAGTATCTTACAAAGCTCATGCTAAGCTCTTTAAAACTATGTATGCTCCCTGGAGGGAGTTTATTAAACCATGCTCGGGCACTCCCCTTAAGGGTGACTGGGAATGCTCGGCACATGACCTCGTCTGGCACTGCATGTAGATGTATCAGAGATTTATACGTTTCCAAATGATCCAATGGGCCGTGGAGCCATTCAACATCTCTAATTAGGGCATCTTGATCTTCCTTGGAAGCGGGAGCCCCATAACTTCGGGCGTAAAGGGTAAATCCGTATTCTGCACCAACTCCTCTACCATAGCAGGGGTTTGTGCTTTGATATGTTTCATTAACCTTTCAATTTGGTCTTGCATCTTGAGCAATGCCTCTTGTTCGTGGGGCGGCTTTTCCAAGAGTGGTTGGCCATACTTCCTTTGATTTTGGCTTCCCTTCTCACTAGATTCACCTTCTTCTCTGTGGTCTTTTTCTTTGAGTCGATTGTGTCGCAAGTTTAGGATGATTGGCTTGGAGATTTGTCTTCGCAAATCTGCGTTTTCTTGCATCGCTGTTTGTAACCCTTGGGTTAATGTTTTAATTTGCTCCTGCATCTGAGCAAAAGCTTCTGGGGTTATCTGATTGCCTCCAGTTTTATTTGCTACAGCGGCCTTGGCGGCTTTCTTGGCGGCAATGGCTGCCTTAGTAGCTTTCGCAGCCTTGGCTATTTCGGCGGCCTTGGCAGCCTTGGCTACCAAAATCGGCCCTAGCTGATGAATTAGCTTTGTCTCAAGCTCTAACCTGATCTTGCAAAACAAAGCAAAAGCTCAAGTCACCTGTGTGGTGGCGTGCCAACCACCCTCCGATGCCTAAGTAAGTAGAGAACTTGCAAATATGGTGGGAAAATTGAGATTCTCTGCTATGAGTTGTGTGTACCTTTAGAGGAGTTCTACCGTTGTATTTATAGGCATATTGATGGGAGGTTGAGTCCTTGTTGGACTGTATTCTAGGGATTTAGGACCGTTTCATTAAGGAGCGTGGAGTCTTGCTTTAGCTGGGACTTTACATTCATCCTGCCTTGGGTCGAATCCTTATCCGTCTTGGATTGTGTTTATCATTGGCATTTTACGCCTATCTTGTCGATATCATTCCTTTATCCCTTTGGACTTAGGTTTCTTAGTGTTGCATCCTAAATTCGATTGGGTATATTCAATGGATAATATCAAGAATATTATCCTCCCTGCCATAGCTAGGAGTCAGAGCTGGTCCTTGATCCTTGTGACACCCCGTCTGAAGAGCGGAGCTAGTGTACCTTGACTTTGTCATAGGTAAGATTGCCGAGGGAGGTGGAGATAAGACTGCTTTCAACTCCCCAGGTCTGTAATTCTTGTTGTGCTGGCCTCGTTTGGTTAACCATACTTATCAGGCATAAAGCTGAGCAAAGGCCAACTCTAGCTCAAGTCAAACTCAGGCTCAAATCTCCAACCCTGACCAAAGTCAAGCCCAAGTTCAAACCAACTCCAGCTCAAGTCAAACTCCAAAAGTCTTGACCAAAGACAAACTCATGCCCAAGCCGTCCAAAGGCAAACTCAGGCAAACTCCAATTCAAAGCCCAAGCCCCGTCTAAAGGCGAATTCCAGCTCAAATCCAAGCCCAGTCCAAAACCAAACCTTAGCTCGAATTCAAAACCCTTAAAATAGCAGTCCACTGGCCAGAAACAGTAAAGCAAAAAAAAAAAACTACTTAAACATGTCCCGCATTTTTTAAAAAAAGAAAAAGAAAATATCGTCGTCGTCGTCGTCAAGTGTCAGAACGCGAGTCTCACTTTCTAGTCTCGGCCAAATTCCACTAGGAGAGTATGGTCGTCCTTCGCATATGCGTTTGTTAGCATGACTTCTTCACCTTCTGCCATAGATTTGGCATTGTCCTTGTCCTGAGGGAAATCTCTCGATCTTTTTGCCTGAGGGCGATTATCCTAAGGGACAAACTTCAAATTCAAGCTTTTCAAATTTAAACCTTTGTTTTTTCGCCTAAGGGCAATAATTCAAATTCAAGCCTTTTTGTTTAAGGGCGATAATCCAAGCCTTTTCACCTAAGGGCCATAATTCAAATTCAAGCTCAAGAGACTCATCCCATTTTTTTAAATTCAAGCTCAAGGGTCTGCGCCCCATTTTCAAATTCAAGCTTAAGAGATTCGTCCCATTTTTCAAATTCAAGCTCAAGGGATTCGTCCCATTTCCAAATTCAAGCTCAAGGGTTCACGCCCCATTTTCAAATTCAAGCTCAATGGATCCATCCCATTTTCAAATTCAAGCTTAAACAATTCGTCCCAATTTTTAAATTCAAGCTCAAGGGTCCATGCCCCATTTTCAAATTCAAGTTCAAGGATCTACATACCATTTTCAAATTCAAGCCCAAAGAGTCTGCATCCCATTTTCAAAATTCCATCTCGAGGGTTTGTCCTACTATGAGGGTTCATCCCACTACGTATTCAACTGCGAAGGTCCATCCCATTTTGAGTTTAACTCTATTGCAAGGGTCTATCCCATTTTACTGCGAGGGTCTATCCCATTTCTAGCTTAACTCTACTGCGAGGGGTCTATCCCACCTTTCTATGAGGGTCCGTCCCATTTCAAACTTAACTTTACTGTAAGGGTCTATCCCACTTTACTGCGAGGGTCTATCCCACTTTACTGCAAGGGTCCATCCCATTTCAAGCTTAACTCTACTGCGAGGGTTTATCCCACTTTACTATCAGGGTCAGTCCCATTTCAAGCTTAACTGTACTACGAGGGTCTATCCCGCTTTTCGGCAAGGGTCCGTCCCATTTCAAGCATAACTCTATTGCAATGGTCCATCCCATTTTACTGTGAGGGTCCATCCAACTTTACTGCGAGGATCTATCCCATTTTACTGCGAGGGTCCATTCCATTTCAAGCTTAACTCTATTGTGAGGGTCTACCCCATTTTACTACGAGGGTCCGTCCCATTTCAAGCTTAACTCTATTGTGAGGGTCTATCCCATTTTACTGCGAGGGCCTGTCCCATTTCTAAGCTCAACTTTACTATGAGGGTTTGTCCCATTTCTAAGCTCAACTTTACTGCGAGGGTTTGTCCAATTTATTGCAAGGGTCCATCCCATTTTTGAGCTCAAACTTTACCACAAGGGTCTATCCCTTTTACTAAGAGGGTCCGTCCCATTTTTGTTTGCTTGCATCCATATCACATTGTGTTCATGAGCATAGCTTTGTTTCATGACACGTTTACTCACGTTGCATGCATTTGCCCCAATGAACTACGCAGGTCTGATCCTATAATGGGGTACGTAGGCAGCTCTTTGAGCACGACCTCATGCTTACTTGTTTACTATTTGGTCTAAGGGTTTCCAGGATGCTCTATTGGGGTGTTCTAATCTTTGACATATACTCATATCCTGTCGTGGAACCCGAGTATCCCCCAAGAGGGGCAACTGTAGACACCCCAATTCGAGACTCCCCGAACTACCTTAGATCGCCAATGATGATACAAAACATGTCACGCCCTCGATTTTAAACATAATTAGCTATACACTTTTAATAAATGAAGTCCTCGCAGTAATACAAATAATACCCAAAAGCCCTTTCTTTTCCTTGTTCTCAAATATTATATTTTGGCTCGACAACCCCAAGTTATGGAAACACCAATATCCGATGGAAATAACATTACAGTTTACAATAGACATCTTTCAAAAAAATACTCCTTTCAAATCAAATGCAATAGACTTCCTCTAGTATACCTTTAAAAAAATATGATCAACCATGCACAATAAGCACTCCATGCCAACCTCCTTTGCTTTGTACCTGAAAATGATAGGGTTGAGCACACACTTGCCCAGTAGAGAAATCTATATTCAAGTTATATGAAAATATGATGAGTTATGCTTCTAGAGTGAATGAATATCGACAGATAAGCCCAAAGTTTACATGATCCTCAACATGCAGCATATTACAGCCAAGGGATTCCAGACAATCCTAACAATTCACATTCTAAGCTAGAATCGCTAATATTCCCTCTAGACTAAACATACCATTAAGTTGGGTTTCAGTCCTCCTCAACAGTTTTAATCACATTTCAGTTGTTATCACAAATCTTCATAATTATAAATACCACGTTTAGTTCTCGTTCATCTCTCGTTCATTACCACGCAATTTCATTCATTCATTCCTTTTTATATCAAAACAGAGTAGAAAAACACTCACTCTGTTGATTCGAGCCAAAATACCGAAATCCATTGATTTGTGCCCAAATATCGGAAACCGTTGATTCACTCAGAATGCCAGAGGATCTTTATCAAAATCCTTTAACCAAAAACCAAAATCTCTTTCATCAACTTCATAAACCAATTTCGTGTCATGTGTCTGAGCCTAAGCTCCTGCCGGGCCAATTAAAGGACCCCGATGTCCTCTGTCAGGCACTCACCCGTCGATGAGTCCTGAAATAACCAATATGAGCATTTAGCTCCTGCCGGGCCAGTTAAAGGACCCCGATGTCTTCTGCCAGGCACTCACCCGTCGATGAGTCCTGAAATAACCAATAGGAGCATTTAGCTCCTGCCGGGCCAGTTAAACGACCCCGATGTCCTCTGCCAGGCACTCACCCGTCGATGAGTCCAGAATGTTCTCGTTGTGTCCGTTTGTTATTCACATTTCAATTTGCATTTCCAATTTACAAGCACCAAACCGTCCAGTCATTTCTCAATTTAATCAAAACAAGTACTTCTCTACCAATTACGCACGTCACAATGTTCCTTATAATCTACGATGGTCACGGACTCCTTTACGCTACTATAGCCTTTACGTCGATACTCCAACTATGCTAATGAAAACCAATGGCACAGGTACGTTCAACGAGTAATACGATACGATCTTTCAAACTTAGAAATGATTTTCAGTAGAGCGATCCAAGTTCGAAAACTCATCAAAAATTGCATACTCAATATTTATCAGTGATTCCAATGCCAAAATATCACCAACTTACCAATCTTTAAAACCTATGAGGACCCATAGCCAATAAGGTCATTTAACCATACCTAAACGATGAAAAATTCCGCTCTGTAAGCTGCCCAGATTTTCAGATTACAGGGCAATCTTCTAAAAATCACTATAACTTGAGTTCTTAATATTTTTGAACGATTCCAGTCCCCATAGTTGCGCAATTGAATGAACTTTGAATGACGCGAAGGAACCCTAGTCAAATCTGCACTACAAGGGTGGTTAAACAGGGGTTTACCGAGGCTACACGAATCTGTCACGCAGCATGACAGATTGACACACCTCCACTCAAACGATCATAACTTTCTGTGTACTAGTATTTTTAGGATGATTCCAGTGGCAAATGAAAGCTAACTTCTAGACCTTTGAATCAATATCAAGTTTGCATGAAACGGACATCGGACGAGGAAGTTATGGCCGTTCGAAGTGGGCTGAAATCCAGAACACGAGACAGATTACAGACCAGTTTTCTAGAAATCACCATAAATTCAATTCTCAACGGTTTTGGGTGATTCTAGCAGCATTAGAACGGGCTCTAAGTCTACTCTATTTCATATGAAGAGACTAAAATTCAATTCCAGATTTAAGGAGACGAAAAACCCCCAAATACAGTGACCTGTTCTGCAGAAATTTGGGAATGAAGGAAACAATCTCAAACAACGAAACAAGGCACGATCTAGGTACATAAACACTGTATAAACGCATAACAAGAGTAAGAAATCGCTACCTCATGGGTTTTGAGCAAAACCCGAACCGTTGACCAAGTCAACCGAGTTCCCACGTGGCCCGATCGCAATTTTTCTTGGATGGATAGGTAACCCTCGCTTCGTAGAACAACTTTAATTCTTGAACTTCGGGTGGAATCACGATCTAAGGTGAAGAGATCGAAGAGAGAAGAGAGGGAGAGTTTTCGGAGGAGAAGAGGAGAGAGATGCTGCCGAGAGTGAGGAAAAGAGAGAATGAGAAAGAATTCCCCTCCTGGAGAAATAATAGACGTGGGGGAGTAATCCCCTACTTCTCACACCACACACTCACACGTGCACCACTCGCTCAATTATCCTTGTATCTTTCCACGAATACGCCACACCAAATATCCACACCGTCTATCTCTACGGGCCGTACGTTAACAAAAGAAAGAAAGAAAAGAAATACGGCCTAAAAAATACGGGTCTCTACAAAACAGAACCATGAATTTGAAAGCATGATCAACGATTTTTTAGAGCACCCCAAAACTTGAACCATAATCCAAGGACTGCCCAGCACAAGGCATCAAGTGCCCAGCATAAGCATTAAGTGCCTAGCATAAGCATTAAGTGCCCAGAACAGAGCATCAAGTGTCCAGCACAAAGCATCAACTGTCCAGCACAAAACAGTCCAACAGACTCCCCAGCGCTGGTCACCAACTCCCCAGAGCTTGGAATCTTTTTCTGTTTGTCGCCTTGAATGCTACAAGAATCTAATGATGACCCTACTAAGTATGTAGCCGACTCTAAGCCAGCATAAATGCTCCTCTTCCACTTTTCCCTATAAATAAAGATGCCTAGAACCATTTCAACACACACATACATACCTCACAATACACAATACACCCTCCCTCTCACTCTTTCTCTCTCTAGAATATATATTTGGGTTTTTCTTCATATATATTTAAAGAAAAATCTGAGATATCTTATATTAGAAGAGAAAAATCCCATATCTATTTCAAAACTCTTCATTGCCTCAATACTCCACTGTAAAAATCCCCTTCATCATTCTCCACCTCAAAACATCCATCGAATCATCCAAATCAAAGCTCAAAATCTCTATCAAGCACTCAAAAAGTAGCAAGCTATCTACTTTTCTGGTTTCTATTCATCTGGGGAAACCAGGAACCCAAAGCAAGGTTACAAGCAGGCCAACGCAATCGCGGGCTCTTGTTATGAAAAATATGTGATAGCAAGTGCTTTGTGCTAGGTAGTTACTCCCCAGCACTGGGCATTTTTCCCAGGGGTTGCTGATTTTTGCAATATCAGTAGAGTCCACGGGCCTTTACCTCCATTTTTGGCCTTTTATTATTCGTTTTCAATACATTTTAATATTTTCTTTTACTATTTCATCCAGAAATACCTCAAAACATTCTCAAAAAGCTATTATTCATGCATTTTATCAATTAATTCACTGTTTGGATAAAAAAGGAAAACATTTTCAAAAGCTGATCTGGACAACTGCTTTGTGTTGGGCACTGACACCCCAGCACAAAGGAGCTGTCCCGGGTGGTGCTTTGTGCTGGGCATTGGGACCCCAGCACAAAAGAGTTTTCCCATATCTTCTACAGACTTTCGACAGTTTGCATTCATTCCGCTTATAACAAGTAACTTTTTGCCCCATTTCACTCTTGTATATATTGTACACTCCAGCACATGCCTACACCGCACATTCAACATACTATGTGTTTAAAAAATTAAAATATAAGCATTTTTTCAAATCCCACAAATATTTAGTAGAGATCGGCCCTCGTATCGGGCAAGAAGGGTGTAGAACAAAAGCGTTCCCTTTTCATAACCTGGCACTCGAATCCAAAAATCTCTGGTTTATCTTCAAACTCAAATATCATTTTCTAGTTCAAGGTTTCTCGGGTGACAAACCATTTTACAAAAACTCGGGTGGCGACTTTCAAAATCTTTCAAATCTGAAATTTTCTGGGCATGGTAGCCCACATAGCCGTAGCGGCCTCGACTGCCTTAGCACCTTTAGTGGCCTTGGCTGCCTTAGCAGCTTTTGCAGTGGCAACAGTTTTCGCAGCATCATCGACGCCCATTTGCGGGGGTTCCATTGTTGTTTTGCTTGATTGGGTTTCTACCATACAAAACTATTCACCATAACGGAAAAAGTCTTTCCCACAGATGGCGCCAGTCGATGAATTAGCTTTGTTGTCAACTCGGCCTTGATCCTGCAAAACAATGTAAAAGCTTGAGTCACAGGTGTGGTGGCTTGCCAACCACCCTCCGATGCCTAAGTCAGTAGTGTACTTGTTATATGGTGAGGGTAATCAAGTTCTCTGTTATATGTTGCATACCTTTAATTGGCAATTCTTGAGTTTTGGCCTTGATGTCATCAAGTGTCTTTTGGCCATCAATATTTTTCCACCATCGGTATTGGAAAGTTCTTTGAAGAACTGGCAAATTTAAAGCATTGATGCCAATTTGAAGGTCCCATTTCCAAAGCCATGGGATACCAAAGATTGTAAAAATATCAAGAAATAATTTCCTTTCTGGGATAACTCCCCTCAATTGAGAGTATTTGGTAGAGAAGGCCTCTATTTCCTTCTCAAAATCTTTTGGTAAAATATCTGGCATAGGTCCAAATTTAGGCCACCAATCATAAAACCAATTTGGAAATTCATTTTGTCCAACCAGCAGAGGACATAATTTGAGAAACCAAGAATGTTTTCTTCGCTGGTTCTGGTAATAAAAAGCTTTGGTCCAAGCTTCAATATAATCCCAGTAGTTATATTGAATTTGAACACCATTTTCTGCCTTAATTGACAGAGTTTTGGATTTGGATGGGTGAATTCCCCACTTTTGTATTGGAATGACTGTCTTAATTACAGCCTTGCTATAGCTGATAGGACTTTTTTGTCCAATCTTGCTATCATAAGTATGAGTGAAAATTACTGACCCTGATTCAGTCAGTATTGCTTCATAGACATATCTGTATTTCCCTTCAGGGACTGGATAACTCATTGTATCCAAATATCTGGATTTGATTTCCCATGGATCATTCTTCCATTGTTCATCAATTTTTTCCAAGATCATGATTGTCTCGGTGGTTTTCAGTGATTTGAAAACTTCTTCATTCTGAATTACTTCCGCCATTGAAAGTGATGAGGAGGATGAAGAACCAGCCTCCTGAAGTGAAGGGAATTGCAATTTGTGAGCCTTTAAGTAGGCTTCCACCTGAGCTTGGGTAATCATATCTTTGGGCTTACCCCTGCCCCTAGGATTATTTCCTCGACCACGCCCCCGATCTGGAGGTCTATTCATCTGCAAAATTAAACACGAGATAAAACATTCAGTCTGTTCTGAATTTGTTTCTTCCTTTTATTATTGTGACTGTTAGCCACTAAATACTCCTCTTCATCATCGGAGTATCCATATTCTTCATAAAATTGATCCATAGCTGATAAAGCTCCCATCCATCTCTTTAAATAAAATCTATTAGGGAGGTAGCCATTCCAATATTGCTCTCTATTGGCTTGGATCTGTTTATTAGTGGCTTTTCTGAATTTTTTATCTTTTTCTATAATGAATTTAAGCCTGGATTGAGCAATGGAAGGACAGGCTTTCTTGATGAAGGATTCTTCCAGATTGCTAAAAGAAGAATATATTTCTTCAGCCCTTTCTTGGCTGAAGGTTGGCATAGTAGACATCAGCCCTGTAAAAATTCACGAGTGAGAAAATCAGGGAGAGAATTATTTTCTCCTTTTATGAATTCTATATCAAAGTCAAAGGCAGATAATTCTGACTGCCATCTAGCAAAAATTTGCTTAGAAGCAAGATTCTTTATATCTTGTTTTAAAACTTGTTTTGCAGCACTACAGTCAATTTTCAAAAGAAACTGCTGGTTTAACAAGTCATCCTGAAATTTATTAATGCATTTAATTATAGAAAGAATTTCTTTCTTAATAGTGCTGTAATTAGCCTGACCATTCTTGAAGAGTCCAGAAGTAAAACGAACTAACTCTTCCTTAGAAGTATTCGGGTTATATTGCTTTAAAATGCCACCATAACCAATATTTGAGGCATCAGTCTCAACTATTTTCTTCCAATCAGGATTAGCAATTGCCAAGCAAGGTAATTCTTTTGCTTTCAATTTGATTTTCTTGATTGCCATAGTATGGCGTTCAGTCCAAGGAGGAGGATTCTTCTTAAGTCTCTCATATAGAGGAGCAGAATCCTCTGCCAATTCCTTGTAATAGTCACCTATATAATTGAGGCTTCCAAGAAACCTTTGCAATTGGGTTTTTTCCCTTAATTCATCAGGGAATTTAGAAGCAAATTCTATACTCCTATCAATTGGGATAATTTTCCCTAGGTGAATATTGTGTCTTAAGAATCTGACCTTAGTCTGAAATAGTTTCATCTTAGGAGCCGAAACAACAAGACCATTTCTTTTAATAACATCTTTAAAAATTCTAAGATGCTTTATATGTTGATCAATGCTTTGTGAAAAGATTAAAACATCATCAATATAACAGATAGCAAATTCAGCATGAGGATAAAAAATATCATTCATATTATTCTGAAATTCTGAAGGTGCATTCTTCAGTCCAAAAGGCATCACATTCCATTCATAATGCCCAAAGGGGACAGTAAAAGCTGTCTTATAGCGGTCAGATTCCTTAATTTGGATCTGCCAGTATCCTGATTTTAAATCAAATTTAGAAAAGATGACTGCCTTGTTCAGTCGGTCAAGTAAATCTTTTTTATTAGGGATGGGATATCTTATCCACATCAAAACTTCATTAAGAGGTTTGTAATTGATAACCAACCTAGGTACACCTCTTTCAATTTCAGCATTTTTATTGACATAGAAAGCGGTACAACTCCAGGGAGAATAGCTCTTTCTAATAAGATGCTTACTAAGAAGACCATATATTTCTTCTTGGCAAAGTTTTAAATACTCTTGTTTCATCTGAGAGGGTCTAGCCTTAGTAGGGATTTTCCTCTCATCAAAATCCTTTTCATAAGGAAGAGAAACAATATATTTCTTTCTATCCCCAAAAGCATTGGGGATATTACTACAAATTTCATTATTGAAATCCTCTTGTATTTGAGAAATTTTCTCTTTTATATTATGCTTTTGAAGGGTTTCTTCAATGCCCATAATCCTAATTTCTCTTTGGAGAAAATTAATCTGTTTATCCTTATGAGATATTCTTCTCATGATGTCATTTATCTCCTTGAAAACAGGTGGAGAAACAAAGTCAAACGAAATATTATGCCCATCAATGTTAGCAGTTATTCCAGTAGTACTGGTTTGCATTGGCATCAACATGGCTAGGAAAGGAGTCCCTAGAATCAGCTCTTGTTGAAGATTCTTAATGCAAAGAAACGTTGTTTCTAGACAAATGCCTTTGTTACAAATGTAAACATTATTAAGCTTGTATTTGATCAACATTTTTGATCCACTAGCATTAGTAAGACTCTGAGTGGTCTTTTCAAAGTATTGGGTAGGAACTATACCTTCCTGAATGCAATTCATATCAGCACCACTATCAACCAAAGCCACAATATTGTTGATAGTATATTCTTTGTGAATGACTAAGTTTACCTTCACATGCCATTTCTGGTAAACTACATTATTAATGAGATTCAAATACTTTGAATCATCCTTCGAATTATCCTCTGGAATTATGCTACCTTTCTTTTCCAAAGAATTCATCCTTTGATTTATTTCTTGAATTTCCTGGGTAGCCCTAGTCTGAAAAGATTTCAACAGCTTAATCTCTGTTTTCAGAATATTAATCTCTCCTTTGAGATCGGGGATAGTGACAGGTTTATAACTGTCAGCCTGTTCTAACCTATCTAAAACAGTTTTTAAACTATAGGTTTCATTTAAAATTCGAGGTTTAGTCTCCTCTTCCTCTTTAGTATTAGAGGCAATACAAGTCTCAATAATCTTAATTCTTAATTGAGGGTCCTCAATTTGGTCTATAATGTCCAACAAACCCTGTTGTTTATCAGTAAGGACATTGATGCTGAGACCATTCATCTCAACAATAGCCTTCCAATAGTTGTCAGAGGTTGATATTTCAAGATTATTGCATTTGCAAAGGGTCTCTCCTTCAGTAGAAGAGCTTTCTCCCTCCTGATCAGATAAATCATTCACCTGATCCTCGGATTCTTCATCAGAAGACTCCTCACTAGACTCAAGAAGTAATTTGAAGAGTTGTTGCCTTAACTCTTCATCTATTTGAAGCTCATTAAGCTTCTTCTTAGTCTTACACTTATTAGCGTAATGACCAATTTTTCCACATTTAAAACATTTGGCCGTGGCCTTCTTAGACTCATCAGAAGTCTTCTTAGACTTCTTATGCTTCTTTGAAGTGGATTCCTTTGAGTCAGAAGACTCAGTTTTTTTATACTTTTTACTAGGTTTTCTTTTGGAATATTTCCTAGTGGCTTTATCAGTCTTGCTAGTCTTTTTGGCAGACTTTGGGTATTGGGTCAGGTCATAACCAAATTGGTCACAAAATTGGCCCAACTCTTGTTTACCAGTTAAATTCTGCTTTTTTAACTGATTGTGTAACTTTATGTCATTACATAAAGTTAATCCTTCTTGGATAATAATGGAGACTAATTGTCCATAGGTGTAATTATCATAAATAATGGTAGTACCATTATTTTGATCTCTTAATTTCTTCCTAATTTTCTCAGCAAAGAAATGAGGAAGACCATCCACAAATTTGGATTTCCAATGCTCACTATTAGCATCGGTTCTTTGCATTACCTTGGCAAGGAAAACATCTTTGTACCAACGAAAATGAGTTAACGTTGGACATTTCAAATTTTGTAAAAGTTCCCTGCTTCGCTCCCGTTGGTTATCCCAGTGACCAATAAAGTGAAGAATGATAGCCTGCACAAGAGTATACACAGCATCTTCTTTCTGTTCATTATTCTCTATTTTAACAGCAGTTAAAATTTCTGCTCTCTGAACAGCCGTGAGAATGTTATCCCACCATCCTTTGATCATGCCAGTAAAACCAGCCGTGATCCAAGTAGCAATTAATCTCCCACTATCATTATTCTGGGAACAAATAGTACTATACATCAACATTTGATGTACTACACCAAAAATTTAGTATTCAGTCATCCCATCTATGTTCCATTCATAGATGGTTCTACCACTGTAGGACATTTGTTTTTGGTAACCAGCTTCCTCATACAACATGTCCTGAGGGCTAGGTCTAGGATAGTAGTATCTATCGGCCCCTGCATAGGGAAAGCCTTTAGAGGGATATTGAAGCTTATTAAGAGTATTACTCTGGGTGAGAGAGTTTTCTAACTCCCTAATCTCTTGATCACTCATATTGAGGTCTAAATCTTCTGAGATCATATTGATCGAAAGACCTTTAAGTCTTTTCTGAAGCTCCTTGAATAAATCAGAGTTCTTATTGGGATTTGTCAAATTAAATCCTGCTATGGGGATAGGAGGTCTTATATTAGAGGGTGAAATCTTTTCCTCCTCAGAATCCTTCCTATGGGAATCCCTGATAATCTCTTCTAATTGGGTAACCTGGTTTTCAACCCTGGTTAACTGTTCTCCAAGCGTGTTCAAATGGAGGTTTGTATAGTTATTCTGCTTATGCAGTTTATTATTAATATCATTATTTGTTGGCTTAACAAAAGCAACCGTGTCCAGAGTGGGTTCATTCTCTGAGCTTCCTTCTAAGGATAAAGGGATAGTAGGGGGGTGAATAGCCCTTATAAGAGTTCCTGTCATTGAACTCTTCCAGTCTCTTTTATAGTCATTTATGACATTAATAGACTGGTCAATTTCGGTATAATATCTTCCGTAAAACCATTGGGTAAAAGGGATGATTTTCTTAGATCGTTCCAGAAAATCATAAAATTCCCTTTTAAAAACCTGTAATTGGTCTTTATCATACTTGGCAAAGTACCATTGCCTAAACTCCTTGTATTTAGGCTGATTGAATTCTTGACTTATTCTTTCTCTATCTTCAACTGTGATTATCATTTATAGAGAAATTCATATCACTAGCGGTAGGTGATTCTACCCTATGATGGGGTTCATTATAAACTCCATGAGGAATATTATTAGTAGATATCCTTATACCTGCAAGATTCACATCCTCCAAAGGACTAGATTCTGGAATATCTGAGGTTGAGTTTCTCCCAATAGTGGTAGGAGGAACACTCACCCTGTATGGTTCATGAGTATCACTCATTCTGGAACTAATACTTCTAAGAAGTCTATTGTTCCTAGAATTTCTAAAATTTATGGAAACAGTTCCCTCATCATCCTGGGCTATTTGATCAATTCTATTAATAATAGGCCTCGGGGGAACCGCATTAGTAATAGTCCAATTCTCAGGAAAAGTAATTTCTTCCCAATTAATCAACCTATTGGTTGCTATATTGGAAGTCAGCATATTGGCTTCTATAAGGACAGTCTGGTCACCAGACCCTAATTGGCGAACCCTGGGATTCATAGTATTCATGACTTTATAGTAAATTCTATAAATGACTGCTATGACTTCTGATCTAGGTAGGTAGTCATAACCTCTAGTCTGAATCCTACAATTTAGGACCTCACCAATATTTCTATCAGTTAATGACAGAGAAAGATTATGATAAGTATTGAAATAAACAGGACCATGACAAAGACTGGTCTCTATTGCCCCCATAATTGAGGATCTCCAATTATTACACCGTCCATCACGAAGAGTGACTTGAAGACAGGTATCCATTCCTAACAAAGTTAATGGTTTAAGAGCAATTTGAACTAAACCAATATGAACATAATTATAATTACGCATATGAGCAATAAGATCACTTCTATCCATAAGATTAATTATCTTATCATTAAGCTCTATGCTTTCTGTTTTTTCCTTAGTCTTGATAGCTAAGGTGCTTCTGAAATTAAAAGTACCATGTCCATAAATAGTAGATGGACGTACTGGAGGTATTGTCCAGTGATTCAATTGTTCTTGCACATTGGCATATTCAATTAATTCAGAATTTTTTATTCTGTCATTATCAGATCTAAATAATCTTCTCATAATTAGAGAATTCGTGTTGATGCGCATATAGATAATAAGATCATGCTGTTACCCCCTTTTGTTTTTTTTTTTTTGTTTTTTTAAAGAATAAAACAACATTATATGTAGCACGTCTGTCAACGATTTATCGGAGCAAGGCCATAATACCCTAACCGGGTTAACAAGGCCGGACAAATCCGAACGCGACTTGGGTGACGTCCCACTACATATCATGTTCCTTTAAACTCAAAATTTTTGAAATTTTAAAAATTTTATTAAAAGGCAGAGCATAATTATATCATCTATAATTGCATCAACACAGCAGAATTAAGCCATTACTGGCTCTGATACCAAATAGTGTACAGACAGTACAAGGATCATAAAGAAAACTAACCTTATTATTATTAAGGCCGAAGCCAATTACAACTGATGGGAGGAGAGTACAGCAGCGGAGAGAGAATATTTAGAGAGAGAGAGAGAGGGTAATCCAAAACCTGCCCTATAACTAAATGAAGGATGGGTTTATATAGACCCCAAAAGGAAACAAATGAAATGCAAATTACAAGCAAATTACACCCAAATTAAATGAAGATTCCTGCCGGGAACACATGGGGCCCCATCGTCACATTAGTCTTCACCGAAAGTAGGGTGCCATCATATCTGGCCCATAATTGAACCTTTTCCACCGAAAGTTGGTTTGGCAGTATGCTGAATTATTGATGCTTCTCTTTTCCTTTATTGGAGGACAGCCTTTCAGCCATGATTTCTGTCATGCTGTCCCAAAAGTCTCCCAAAGTTGGAGTGTTCTGCTCGTCCTCATAGGGATCCTGAGATTCCCCAGCTAGGCATGTGAAAGGATTATTATCTTCATCATTGCTTTTTGCTGATGTCATAGATTCGTCATCAGCCTCTTGATGTACAGTTTGGAGGAATTGTTCCTTCATGAAGTCCATGGTTTTCAGCACGACTTCATTATCTGTCATGGGTGGATTCTTTGCTCTGATTTGAGCTGAGATCTCCAAGAATGGATTTTTGATGGACAACTTCTCTTTCTGTTTATAGGCATCTTGATAGGAGGTTGAGTCCTTGTTAGATTGTTTCTCGTGGACTCTAGATTACTTGATTAATGGTTAGGGAGAGTCCAGCCTTAGCTAGGAATTTCAATCCATCCCTGATTGTGTATCCATGGGTTTTAATGTTTATTCAGTTGATGGCATCCTTTATCTCCTAGGATTTTGGTTCAATCTAATCTTGAAGAGGTATCTCTATTTGAATAAGTATATCCCTTGGATATTAGTCGAATATTATCCCTATTCCTGTAGCTAAGGACTAGAGCTGATCCTCTGACTTTACAACAGCTTCGCCCGCGAAGCTGACGTCGTATGACTTGACTTTATGCCAGGTAAGATTTAGTCAAAGGGTCCAAGCTAGACTGGTCCCCACTCCTCAGGTCTATGATTCCTACAATGCTGACTTCATTAGGTCTGCTATACTTATCTGTATGTATTTTTAATTAACCAATACAATTACTAAAACATAGGTCTATGTAATTTTAGATACATACAAGTTTGTGCATCCCTATACTCTCAAAATACTCCCTCTATCTCACAATGTTTGGGGTTTTGGGGAAATCCAACTCTTTAAGGAACATCATCATTACAAACTAACAATAGTTCACTTTCCTCAAGAATCCTTGATTTGACAGCTTACTATGAAGTAATAAAAGTGTTCCAATGATGATTGTGACTTAAAAAGAAAGGGCAAAATAAGAAACGTATTCAATTATGCCCATTGAGAAATCAAACTATTGGACATACATTTTGGGACAACAAAAAATAAAATTATGGGCCAAGAAAATGGGATGGATAGAATATAATATACGATTATTGATTGGGTTTTAATAAAATCATAGTCATAAAATATATCAAAAGGGCTGTCGTCTGAACTTATCCGCCCGTTAATTTATTTTTGTTTGAGCAAAGTGTTATTAACAATTTATTTTGAAGTGAATGCTAAATTTTTATTTAGAAAATAGAATTAGTGATTACGTGGGAGTACTTCCTGGGGTAAAGCTGAATTTTTCTTACTTTGAGAAAGAAATAGGACCAACGAAAGTGTTGTTCAAAAAAAAAGTTAGTATATAGGAGATTTTGGAGAGAAAGAGAGATTTTGAAGAAGAAAGGTATGAGTGGAGATTTTCCATTGATTAGTGAGCTTGTAAAAAAGTTTTAATACTCCTACTATCTACATCATTCCATTGATAGTTTTCCATAAATTTTTAAAGGAGTTGGGGCCTGACCAAGCTAACCCCATCCCAGGTTATTTACACCATGTTTGCCCTCTTCCTCCAAAGATCTAGGCTATTCGAAATTATTCCTTACCTTTACTCCTCCCATCTCTCTCTCTTTCTCTCTCTCTCTCATATATATATATATATATATATAAATGTACATATTAACACTATTCTAGGTATTTTAGGAACATTAAAACAAACATATCTATGGGTGCCGATGTGAGACTAGATCTTTCAGGGCCATGCTGGCCGGTTGGTCCAGATTAGGGTTATCGAAATGCGTTTTCTGACCGTTAAGTGAAATGGGGACTACGCTTGTCCCAAAATGACGTACCTCATGACTAGGTGTGGGCTACCACAGCCCCGGGTGGATCGGGGCGGCCCGAAAAACATCGTTTTTGGATCGAGTTGCAAAATTTGAAGAGTCGCCACCCGGATTTATGGTTCGCCACCCGAGAAACTGTTTTATTTGAAAATGGTTGATTTTTGAATTGAAAACCAGAGATTTGTTTGAGGGTTCAGAAGCCATGTTACGAGAGGGGAAGGGTTTTACGGCACCCCTTTCGCCCGATGCAAGATCGGTCTATACTAAACGTTTGCGGGATTTTTTTTTTAAATATTTTGTTTCACTAAACAACTAGCAAGTATTTACAATTATACCAAATAAAGAGTGCATGCTGGTGCCAGTGAGCAATATGTGATGAAATGATGATGAGCAAATGCGTAATAACGAGAAACTGGTGAACTACCACTGAAATCACTCCCGAGCGCTCAGGAGTGGTCTCGAGTGCTCGGGACCACTGTCAAGCTATCCTGCAAATTTGGTTAGATATATTCACATGCTAGCACCGCCAACAAAATCACAAAGAAATTAAAGTGCATGCATGCTCAGCCCAAAGGCTTAAACAGCTAAGAACTGGTCTTAACCATTCAAACCTGGCTTCCTCGCAGCTGTAAAGAAACTTAACTGGGCTCTGGAAGGACCAGTACACACCCAGTGTCTACTGAAAACAGAAAATGAAGTACATAATGAATATAAAAAAAAAGGGTTTTAGTGGAAGCATCACTCCTGAGCGCTCAGGAATGGTCCCGAGCGCTAGGGAGTGAACACAGTGCCCAGAAATTGTTTTGCCTCTTTGTGCTCCTCTTGCTCTTGTTATTAAACCAAGATCAAAGGAACTCACAACCAGTATGGAGAACTGGTATGAGCCCTTGATCCCCCTCAGAAGTAGGAAAAACAGTGGCTTAATGGAGGTGTTTATACCTTTTGTGCTTGAACTTAACTTCTTGGATTGACTTGGATGCTTGAATGAGAACTGAAAAACAGTAGGAAAATGGAATTCTAGATGGACTAGAGATTATGAGGCTTTTGAAGATTCTTTGAAGCTTGTCTTTTGAAAACTCAAATTTTGAAAAATGTTTGAGAGAGAATTGGAGACTGAGTTTTTGCAGCAAAAGGGGGGAGAGAGGGAGAGGAATTTTGCGTCCTTGGTGGTGTAGAATGAAGGGGTATATATAGGAGAGGGGAAAATAAGTTTGAAACTTGAAAAATAAAGGAAAATCAAATGGAAAATAGTTTTGGGGGGAAAAATGACATGATGAGATTCCTGCTGGCTCAGGCAGGCCTGGGATATGCAGGTTTGAATGTTGAACAGACTGAAAAGCCTGAAAAGCCATGGTCAAAGGCCAAGCTCAACATGCATTGGCCTGTCAGCACTCCCAAGCGCTTGGGAGTGGCTGCCCAACTTCAGCGGGCTGCCACGGACACTCCCGAACTCGGTTTTGGGTGTTTTTCGAAGTGTTGGAAAGCTCGTCGAGTCCTCTTTCTAACTCAATTGGTTTCATTCAAATATATTTTATGTGCTAAAATTTGTGCCCATTTTGCCCTCAGGGTGTCGGAAAAAATGATGGTTTTGGTTTGAAAAAGTCCAAAAAGCATCGTTCAAGCTTTAGCCAAGTCCCATTTTGATTCAATTTCATCATCGGGGAGCCTCGAGGGCACAAATTAAGGATAATTAATAGGTCCAAATTGGGGTGTCTACACTAGGTCATGCACATGTTTTAGAATACTTATCCAAGAAGTCACACAACTTACCGTGTGATGCCCCGCCACTAGGAATTCCAAGTAGTGTTTAACTTGCCTGAGGGCGGTCGGGACCTATAGTGTAAGGACCCGTAAATTTCAAATTTATTAAAAGAATTTATTCGATAATATAAATGAGGAAAATATGGAATTTGTTGAGTTTATTTGATTTGGGCTTAATATAGAAGGATTGTTAGTGGAGGGAGTGTGAGTGTAATTAATGTGTGTGCTAGTATATATATGTGTGTGGAGATGTAGGAGATTAAAATCCCCATCTCACTCTCTCTCGTCACTCCCGATCTCTCTCTCTCGGCTCCACTCTCTCTGCCTCTTACTCCCAACCAAATCACCTCAAACCCACAAAACTTAACCTCAAATCCTTCACCCCTTCGTGTAGCGGAGCTCGTTTCTCGTTGGTTTGAGCTCGGTGGAGGCGTATCCCATTCAATTCCAAAGTTTGGAGCTAGGGCTTGGAAATCCTTTCAAATTCGTTCTTGAATCTTGAGGTAGGGGGTTCTAACTCTCAATATATGTAAATGACTTGTTTCTTGTAGATTGATTCTTGCCTTTGATTGTGGTTATTGTTGTTGATGTCGTTGTGGCTGAAAAACCCATCTCTGTCTGTCAAAAATTTGCCCGATCCACTTTGTTATCGATAACATCTTTATTGTTATCGATAACATTATATCTCAAAGCCCAGAAAACTGTTAGTTATCGATAACAATTCCTAACGTTATCGATACCCTCGCGTCTGGAATGTCCATAACCCTGAAGTTATCGATACCCCTTTTTTTGTTATCGATAACGCTGTGATTTTCTGATCCCAATCATGAGTAATCGATACCTCGTCCATTTGTTATCGATAACTTCACACTCGTCCTGATCCCGACAACAAGTTATTGATGCCTTCTTCCTTTATTATCGATAACAACTTGTAAAGTGCATTGCTTTGTCATCTTGGATTCTTAATCCATTATTTTTGGAGTTCCAATTACACCTGATCCATTCCGAACACCTACCAAGTGAATCATATTTTGATTACTTCTTATCACCAAAGCAATTGGACATTTTCATGAGTTTTTTTTTAACTTTTGTTTAGGCATGACTTTTTACAAAAAATGCTTTATGATCTAAATTTGGTTTGAACGGTACGAATTTGACGGTTAAAGGATTTGGAACATTACGAACACGACGAGAACGTATCATAGAATGTTTATGAGTGCCGTAGGTTGTTCGAATGTCGTAGTGGGCATAAATGGTAGATGGGAGCAGCACAATGACTTTTTCGTTATTGATAACAATGTAATCTGTTTTATTCCGACCTCGAGTTATCGATAACTTACTTCTTTGGTTATCGATAACATGCTGTAATTGTATTGTTTACAAATTCTGATTTTCCCATTCCATCATTGTGGGCTCTGATTATTCCAAGCTTTTCTTTTTTTTTTTTTAAAAACACTATCCTAACAGTCCCGAACTCGATCACCCATATCGTAAGACTTTGTTAAATTTATCTATGACCTTAAATGATTAATTCGACATGGTTTCCTGAAGATCACTTTACTTGTACACAAGTTGGATTTTAAATGATACGAACGTAACGGATAAATGATTCTCGGATTCGATTGAGTGATTTGATTGTCCATGAAATGAAAGTGGAATGAATGTGGATAACAAATGAATAGGGTATTGTAGGATGGTATATAAATGGGCTTAGTACGTAGTGTGCGATGCGGATTTGTTAATTAACGAATAGGCATGAACATATGTGTTTATAGATGTATATAATGGTTGGTTGAAAAATTGTGGTACAATCGATAGATGGATGATGAAGTTAATTATGAAATGGTGGAGGGTCGGTTAAGCGATGTGCGTTTCCGCTAACCATTGTTTGTTATTATTAAGGGAAAAGACTCGGGGTGACCCTGCGCTCGAGGGAACAGACCCGAGGTGACCCAAATGATTGTTACTATTGAGGGAAAAGACTCGGGGTGATCCTACGCTCGAGGAGATAGACCCGAGGTGACCCAAGCTATTGTTATCAAGGGAATAGACTCGGGGTGACCCTGCGCTCGAGGGAAATAGACCCGAGGTGACCCTAGTGTTCATTGAAGGAATAGATCTGATTAAAAGAAAAGAAAGATTCTGTAATGAAGGGATTGAATAATGATGATCGTAGACTTGAGGAAGACAGTAGTATCGTATGAAGGTTAATAAAATGATTTGGAATTGGTTAAAGACTAAAGTGGATTAACGTGAGCTTATCGATGTATCTACTCTGAGGAGTGAACGGTTAGTGACTTTCCGGTGAAGTTCAGGATCCTTCTATCCAAGAGTATAATTCGGTGGTATTCATTCGTACTTTGGGCATTTCCATCAATATTCACTCACTCATTCATGATGCATGACTCATTTCATTTTCATATAGTTTGAGCATAGAACTCTCTACTGGGCACGTGTTTTGCTCAACCCTATCCTTCTTTCAGGTACACTCGGAGATAGTGACACAGAGTGCTTGGCGTGCATTTTGACATCATCTCTTTTGAAAGCTGATATGGGAAAATCACTTGAGCATTTTTTTGTAAAACTCTTTGGGAATGTAAAACTAATTTTTGTTATGAATATCATTTGATCAGGGAGGACTGTATACTCTAAACCTTCTTTTCTGTTATGTTACTTGAATCGTCAAGCTTGGCTAGAAACATTGAACTTAACTTGCAATTGGGGGAAAGCATTGTCATTTGGCTTATTATCTGTACTATTGTGAGGGATTCTTTATCAAAAATCTTTATAATATATGTTGAAAATCGAGGGCGTGACATATAGGAGGGCTATCTGACCGATGACTAGAGAGGTCAGCCATAGGTGGTCCCACACCAATTGGTGAATTGTATGTTGTGTGCTATAAATCTATATTATAAAAAGCAGAAGGGTGTTTGTCCTACATGGCATCCATGTGGCACCCTTTGTCCTAGGTGTCACTCACCACTTATTAATCACATATGTTAGAATCAGTCAAATTCCATAATTGTAGTTCTCATCCTTTCCTAATTGATAATTGATTGTAATAGTATCTACCTAATTGATTGTAATAATATCTACCTAATAGTTCTTATCCTTTCCTAATTGGAAACATTCCTAAATAATATTCTCTCTCAACGGTTTAGATTTCTCCCTAACACAAATTTTATCTACCATACAAACAAATTCAACGGTCCAGATTTCTCTACCCTTCACATACAAACTAATTGAATTTTCGTAAATATTTTACATTTTCTGAAATAAATGATTGAGTACAGATTCTTTCAATTTTGGTAATTAATTTTCCAGATTTCGTAATGATTTAATTTTTCCGTTAAGTACATAGATGGCCTTGAAAATATTAGGCCAGTAGGAATAGGGCATTATTTACTAATTACATACTAATGAACCGATTTAGTGTTTGAGTCACTAGCTAGCAAGTGCCGTAGGCACATGTAATTTCAACTGGGGTGCGTAGTGCCGTAGGCACGGGCAAGCACTAGTATATTAAATAATAGATTGTTATCCTACCTTGTACAAGGCCTTTTAAAGTCGTGAGGATGCTAAAGCCCATTGGAACTTACATAGTTAAATGTGTTCGCCTTGGAGTAATCCAAGGGTGGATGACCTCACTAGGAAGTCTGATGGAGCTTGGGCGGCCAAAGCAAACAATATTGTACAAGGCAGGAGTGAGACGTTACATATGGTATGAGAGCATGCACCAACCGAAAATGTGGGACAGAATCTCGAGCCCCTCACGAGGATGTGCGTTCCTAAGTGGGGAAGATTGTGATGTCTTGCCCCTAGGAGTTCCAGGTAGTGGTTGACCGTCTTAAGAGTGGTTAGGACCCATGCAGGGACTGTCTAACTGATAACTAGAGAGGTCAGCCGGAGGTGTTCCCACATCGATTGGTGAAGTGTAAGTTGTGTGCTATAAATAATAGATCGTCATCTGTTTCTCCCAAAAAGTGCAAAAACCAAATTGGCCTAGTATCGCGGGCTTGCCAGGGCAGGATTGTTGCCTAAATTTGTATCAAGGCCTGGAGGCCTCAATCTGACTTCTAACTGAACGAAAGTGCACGGCCTAAGGGTGAAGACAGTTAGGTGGTTCATGGGTTGCCTTAACGAAAAGGACTTAAAAATTTCTTAACCATTTTAGAAAATGGAAAGAAAAGAATAATGAGGCCTAAAACAGAAATAGAAGGACTTTATTTATAGTTTAACAAAGTCTGATTAGAAGGAAAACATGATAAACTTAAGCTAAGTTGTATTGAGTACAAGCTGGGGTTTTGAAAGTAAAGGAAATTGATAATGAAATTGCAATGAGCCGTAGGCTTTGAGGGTCATGGACGCCTTCAACTCTGGTATTAAAAGGCAGAAGTTCCAGGCCTTGAGTTGCTTGAGCTGCTTCCACAAGCCTTCATACATGGTTGCCAAGTGTCCTCTAGGTAAAGGCTTAGGCTTGAGCTGCTTCTACTTCCTCCAATGAGTAATTGCCATCTGTCCAAGCCTTTCTCCTCACTCCAAGAAATCAGCAGAGGCTTGAAAAAACTCTCCAGGCCTTTCAAGCTGCTTGTAAGCTGCTTGAATGCCTGAACAGAAGATCTTGGGCCCACCAAGGTTAAAGGCTGAAGTTTTTTCAAGCCTTTCAGCCATTATATTGGCTTTTGAGTCCCTTTTGAGGGCCCACTTGCTTTAACTTCAATCACCAAGCCTGGTTGAGCAGCATGTAAGCTGCTTTAATAATGTTAGAGAGAACCTTCAAGGCCTTTGAGCTGCTTGTAGCTACTTGTGCAGGCATAAGCTATTTGTGAGCTGCTTGGGATGTCTCCATGCATGGCTGTCATGTGTCCCAAGCCTTGCTTCATGCTTAAGGATAGTAGAGACTCAGGCCTTGAGCTGCTTGCAAGCAGCTTACCTAGACCTGCTAAGCAAAAGCATTCTTGGCCTTTAAGCTGCTTGTGAGCAGCTTAAGGCCTTTTCTTGCCAATTGAAAGCCATATGTGACGTTTTTAAGAAGTAGGCCCATCCGTCATTTGGGCCTGAGCTTAAGGTAAATCATAGGCCTCCATCCTTTGTAAGCCTTGTGAGCCCAAGCCTGGAGAAAAACCATGGCTTTAACTGATTTGGACCTACTAGAAGGTTTTATTATTTCTAAGAACTGGCCTAGGTCTGGATAAACCGCTCAAACCTAGTGGGTTGACCCAGAATTTGTGAGAATGATATTTTGGGCATTAGTTTGTCCCAAGTCTTTGCAAACTCAAATAGCCCTTTTGCATTCAAACTGGCCCAATTCTGTATATAAGGCTTCTCAAAGCCTGAAACTACCTCCAAAGCCATTCTTCTATTCTTTTTCTAATTTTGGCCAAAAATGGGTGTAAACATCATCTTACCTTTTTAAAGCCGTGAGGGCGACCTCACTAAGAAGTTGCGTGCTTGTCTTGGAGTAATTCAAGGATGGGTGACCTCACTAGGAAGTAAGATGGAGCTTGGGCGGTCAAAGCGAATAATATCGTATAAGGTAGAAAAGGATCGTTACATATCGTGAGAGCAACATAGTGTTAACAACACTTGTTTACCATTACTGGAAACTGTGCGCTCCTTGCAGAATGGCTTACGTCAACAAGTCAAAGCTTGACGGTCTTGACTCAAGGAGTTGTAACATTTGTGTTCATAATAGGTGAGGCAAAATTTGGTGTCAACGAGTCCAGTCAGAATGTAACCATTGACTAAACAAAACGGTTAGTGTTTAAACAAGAATCTTCACTACTTGATTGGCAATGGACAAGGTACCTTTCTTTGGCTTGAAAACTGGCATCCTCTTGGACCTCTTTTTAATAAATTTGGTGAGAATATTGTATATAATCTTGGTCGATCTTTGAACTCTAAAGTTTCATCAATTATTCATGAAGGGGTGTGGAGGTGGCCTAGACAAAGGAATAGGGCCACTCAATTTATCATAGAACATACACCTGCTGATTTTAAACCAATTTGTGATACGCTAGATTCAGTTGTGTGGCTCCCTCATCCAGCTGGTTTTACTGCGTCTTTTGCTTGGGAGGTGATTAGACATAAACTTCCTATCCAGCCTTGGTCGAGCATAGTTTGGTATAGTAAAGATGTGCCTCACTGGGCTTTCATTCTGTGGCTAGCTATGCTTCAGAGACTAAGTACTAAGGATAGGTTATTGAGCTGGGGGATGAATGTAGAGGATGGTTGTGTTCTCTGTAACACTGGTCCAGAGTCTCATGAACATCTCTTTTTTCAATGTGTTTTTTCTCAATCAGTTTGGGGTGCTATTTGGCAATGATGTTCTACTACTGAAATCCCTTCTTCCTTACCTGATATGATTGCTTGGTATATCCTAAATGCTAAAGGGACTAGTTTTAAATGTTGGCTTTTGAAGAGTGTGCTAGCTGCTCGTGTCTACCACTTGTGGATGGAACGTAATCAACAGATTTTTTAGCACAAATTTTATCCTCTTGATTAGGTTATACTCAAGACTGTAACTTCTATTCGGGTAGTGCACTCGAAGAGGGGTGTCAAACAATCCCAAAAGAACATGGAGTTATGTTGCAGTTGGGGCCTCCCAAAAAGGATTTTTACTCCACTTGTTTTGGGATCGATTGTGCTAATAGTCAAGAAATTGAACAAACAACGTCAGGTTGTGAGCGAAACTGAACTAGGTGATTTGTTGGGGATAAGGTGCACATGACTAAGTCATGAGTTGTGTGAATGGCTTGTTGAGAACTTCAATCCAAACTCTTGTTTTTTGAATGTACATGGTCATCAAATTAATCTCACCTTGAACTTCAATCCGAGCTCCATCGTCATTCGTCATTCTCTCCTCCCTCTCATTGTACGTCCGCCCCCCTTCATAAGGTCGAGTCAGTGCTTTTCAGTGACAAGTCAAATAAACCGAATACTTTTTACTCACAAGCAGATTCGTTGGACACAAAAGATTTGTCAAGTCTAAATTTATGAATAAAGCGGATAAAATTTTTTTATGGAAAAACATAACTTCAATTGTTCACACTAAACGATATATATAACGCATCACGCACATCAATATGCATGCATCATGCATATTTGGTCTTCCAAGGAATGCGATGCAATCTTCTGCGGAACCAAATCAACGACAGCCGGTCCTGTCCAACCTCAACGGCTTGATCACTTTGTATAGCGATCTGCCCAATTCAAATCAACGACAGCCGGTCCTGTCCAATCTCAATGGCTTGATCACTTTGTATAGCTTTCTGCCCATTTCAAATCAACGACAGCCGGTCCTGTCCAACCTCGACGGCTTGATCACTTTGCATAACGATCCACTAGTTCAAATCAACGATAGCCGGTCCTGTCCACCTTCAACGGTTCGATCATTTATACTGATGATCCTTCCATCCTGTCTGCAACTGTTCGATCATTTATACTGATGATCCTCCCATCCAGACTTCAACAGTTCGATCATTTATACTGACGATCTTTCCATCCTCTCACGGTTCGATCATTTATACTGATGGTCCTCCCATCCAGACTTCAACGACTTCAATGGCTCGATCATTTATACTGATGATCATTCCATCCAGGTTGCAACGGTTTGATCATTCAGCACATTGATCTCCCTGTCCGCATTCATGAAAGCCGGTCCTGTAAACATCCCTCAATGGTTTGATCATTCAACATATTGCTCTCTCTGTCCGCTTTCACGACAACCAGTCCTGTCGAATCCATCAACAACGATCAGCCATATCGTCTGATTAATCCTCGACAGGGATTAATCCTTCAACGGCGATTAGCCATATCGTTCGATTAATTCTCCACAGCGATTAATCCAACAACGACGATCAACCATATCATCCGATTAATCCTCAACAGTGATTAACCTTCAACGACGATCAGCCATGTCGTCCGATTAATCCTCAACAACGATTAATCCATCAATGATGATCACCCATATCGTTCGATTAATCCTCAACAGTGATAAATCCATCAACGATGATTAGCCATATCGTCCGATTAATCCTCAGGAGCGATTAATCCATCAACAACGATCAGCCATATCGTCCGAGTAATCCTCAACAGGGATTAATCCTTCAACGGCGATTAGCCATATCGTCCGATTAATTCTCCACAGCGATTAATCCAACAACGACGATCAACCATATCATCCGATTAATCCTCAACAGTGATTAACCTTCAACGACGATCAGCCATGTCGTCCGATTAATCCTCAACAACGATTAATCCATCAATGACGATCACCCATATCGTTCGATTAATCCTCAACAGCGATAAATCCATCAACGATGATTAGCCATATCGTCCGATTAATCCTCAGGAGCGATTAATCCATCAACGACGATCAGCCATATCGTCCAATTAATCCTCAACATCGATTAATCCTTCAAAGGCGATCAGCCATATTGTCCGATTAATCCTTAACAGCGATTAATCCATCAACGACGATCAGTCATATCGTCCGATTACTCCTCGACAGTGATTAATCCATCAACGATGATCAGCCATATCGGCCGGTTAATCCTCAACAGTGATTAATCCGTCAACGACGATCAGCCATGTCGTCTGATTAATCCTCAACAGCGATTAATCCATCAACAACCATCAGCCATATCGTCCGATTAATCCTCAACAGCGATTAATCCATCAACGATGATCAGCCATATCATCCGATTAATCCTCAACAGCAATAAATCCATCAATGACAATCAGCCATATCGTCCGATTAATCCTCAACAGCGATTAATCCATCAAAGACGATCAGCCAAATCGTCCGATTAATCCTCAACAGCGATTAATCCTTCAATGGCGATCAGCCATATCATCCGATTGATCCTCAACAGCGATTAATCCATCAACGCCGATCAGCCATATCGTCTGATTTATCCTCAACAGCGTTTAATCCTTCAGCAACGATCAGCCATATAATTCGATTAATCCTCAACAGCAATAAATCCATCAATGACAATCAGCCATATCGTCCGATTAATCCTCAACAGCGATTAATCCATCAACGACGATCAGCCAAATCGTCCGATTAATCCTCAACAGCGATTAATCCTTCAATGGCGATCAACCATATCATCCGATTAATCCTCAACAGCGATTAATCCATCAACGCCGATCAACCATATCGTCCGATTTATCCTCAACAGCGTTTAATCCTTCAGCAACGATCAGCCATATCATCCGATTAATCCTCAACAGCGATTAATCCATCAACGACGATCAGCCAAGTCGTCCGATTAATCCTCAACAGCGATTAATCCATCAACGACGATCAACCATGTCGTCCGATTAATCCTCAACAGCGATTAATCCATCAACGACGATCGGCCATATCGTCCGATTAATCCTCAACAGCGATTAATCCATCAACGACGATTAGCCATATCGTCCGATTAATCCTCAACAGCAATAAATCCATCAACGACGATCAGCCATATCATCCGATTAATCCTCTACAGCGATTAATACTTCAGCAACGATCAGCCATATCATCCGATTAATCCTCAACAGCGATTAATCCATCAACGACGATCGGCCATATCGTCCGATTAATCCTCAACAGCGATTAATCCATCAACGACGATTAGCCATATCGTCCGATTAATCCTCAACAGCAATAAATCCATCAACGACGATCAGCCATATCATCCGATTAATCCTCTACAGCAATAAATCCATCCACGACAATCTGCCATATCGTCCGATTAATTCTCAACAGCGATTAATCCATCAACGACGATCCGCCATATCGTCCGATTAATCCTCAACAGCGATTAATCCTTCAACGGCGATCAGCCATATCTTCCGATTAATCCTCAGCAGCGATTAATCCATCAATGCCGATCAGCCATATCGTCTGATTAATCCTCAACAGCGATTAATACTTCAGCAACGATCAGCCATATCATCCGATTAATCCTCAACAGCGATTAATCCATCAACGACGATAAGCCATATCGTCCGATTAATCCTCAACAGCGAATAATCTTTCAATGACAATCAACCATGTCGTCCAATTAATTCTCAACAGCGATTAATCCATCAACGATGATCAGCCATATCATCCGATTAATCCTCAACATCGATTAATCTTTCAACGACAATCAGCCATATCGGCCGATTAATCCTCGACAGCGATTAATCCATCAACGATGATTAGGCATATCGGCCGATTAATCCTCAACAGCGATTAATCCATCAACGACGATCAGCCATATCGTCCGATTAATCCTCAACAGCGATTAATCCATTAACGACGATCACCCATGTCGTCCGATTAATCCTCAACGGCGATTAATCCATCAACAACCATCAGCCATATCGTCCGATTAATTCTTAACAGCGATTAATCCTTTTACGCTGATCAGCCATATCGCCCGATTAATCCCCAACAGCAATTAATCCTTCAACAGTGATCAATAATTCGGACACTCTAATTGTCAAAAATTAAAATTTTTACCGGAGTGGTATATCGTGTTATACATAAGGAAAGATCCACTTTTATTACATTACAGAGATAGGTTTGGCTCGAAAAGTGACTATTTTACTCATAAAAGACAACATATATACGACATACAATATAATAATGATCATAATCTACACTCGCGATGTAACGACCCTGATTTTTGGTAAATAAAATTTTTCGTTAAATATTTGAATTTTATATTTATTACTTGGATTGTTTTAAAAATTCCTTTTAACTTCTAATAATCCGTCATAATTAGATTTGAAACTTGTAAAATTGAATTCTTTTACTCCAGACAATCTAGTCCATCTCCCATGACTAGTATACTTCTAAACGTACTTGTATATTTTTCCTAGTAAGTAAATATTATCTTTAAATTTTATTTCTTGGCTGGAAATCCTACGTGGCAAGTAGAATTAGATCCCAACTAGTTAGTTAACCAAATCATTTGGATTCCAAGCTAGTTAGGTTGCCCTAACCCTGATGGACCATTTGAACCTTTTGTCTTTATCCATTGGACGATAACTGCTAGTGAAAGTTTTATCCCTTGGACAATAGAAGTTAGTCTTGACAATATAAGCTTAAGATTTAGACTAGTCATTAAGGAACTTTTCAACCATAGGAACGCTAGTATAATTGGCATAAGGCTTTAAGAATATATCTTGCGACTAAACCCTAATCGGTTAGTAGAATTAGTTCCCGCCTATTTAGTTAGCCTAGCCTAACTACCAATGGGCTTAGTTACATCTCCCTAACCAAAAGTAAACCCCATGCACCTTGTGAACCCCTATTGGACCCTTGAACCCTAGAAGTAATTATTATGCCCTTGATTTGACCAATCAAGCCATACCTTCCATGATTATCTTCCTTGGACCTTTTGTTACTACATGCAAGGGTAATCTTTACCCCTTGGTTATTACATGCCAGGGAAATTATTATCCCTTGGTTAATAAAGGATAGTCTTGCCAAATAAGGTGACAAGACAAGTACAGTTGCTGCCCTTGACCTTCGTCCTGTTCTGTGTCATGGTTACTTTAGGCATGTCACGGTGGTTTGATAGGAAGAACCGCCTCGCCACTTCTGGTATTGGATTCCCGTCGTGGCCGTCGCACTCGCGGCGTTCGCAACGGAATACGAACGCCGTGCGCTCCAAGCTTTCGACGATCGACGGCGGCTCGAGGCGTAGCAATGGCACCATAGCCATTATTATCTGCTTTTACTTTCATTTTCTTGTATCTGATGATGCCGTTAGGTAATGATCTTGTTCTATAAAAAAAAATTTAGTTGCTTGATCTATCTTGTTCATTGCATGCTAACACCAGTAACAAAACCTCTAAGGTCGAGTAAGACAGTATCATCACCATTTTGGGAAAGTATAGCTGTTAGTCTAAATTTGTAGTGAGTGGGGACTAGAAATAACCAACCTACGCCTAACTGCAACCTTAGAGTGATCAATGTGGTAGATTTCGACGAAATCCGAAAAGAGACTGATTATCAGCACATCGAGAGGTCATAGATTGCCACCAAAAGATGGTGACAGCTTAATACCCTAGGAAGGACCCATCTCCAATTTAAGGGGGATAGGCAAACGGCAAGTTCGACGATAAATGTTTGGTAGAATAGAAGTAGGATTACCACACCTCGAAGTTGGACAAAGGGTTTATCAGACCAAGTACGGAGAGCACCTGCATTATTCGTAAAGAAGGGACGTTTTGACTATTCATCGACTACAGGAAACTGACGCTGCTAACGACTTGTTTTCCCAGATAGTATAGGTTCTTTCAGTGCCTTTGCTCAAATCATTCGAGTTTCTCCGGATAAGGATAGAGTACTTGTGCTCTACGATTAAGAAGTAGTTCTGCTTGAGTTGATCCGTTGTTTCCTAGTTGTGATAACGAGCTTAAGTCGCTAGGTAGGGAAGTATGCTGATTCAATAAGGACGTGTTAAGGAAACGTCTGCAGGATACGGGCCGCATGACGATTTGGTAGAAGTTTTGCATTTGGCGTTGGTGTTTACAATGAAAACGCTATTAGAGGTCGACAACGAGGCAAGTTGATCTACGGCTGAAACAACTTCAACCCCGTTTTATTAAGCAAGTGATGAGGCTTAATTCGATTAAACAACGTGTAAAAGATTGTGAGAGGTACCTGAAACGCTGTCGTACAACATCGAAATACTTCTCGGACCTGCCGAAGCCTTTAGGCTATAAGTTGTGTGGCACCAAACCGTTTTGTGGATTGCCAAGTACTGCATCTTGTTTAGGCCACTAGTAATTAAGGGTGACCTGTTTCTATCTTTAAGGGGATAGACGATGATTCTGAGGCCAGCATAGCGACTATGTCTAATCCGTAGCCACGCACCAATTTCGAGGGCGAAATAATTTTAAGGGGATAGGTTGTAACGACCCTGATTTTTGGTAAATAAAATTTTCGTTAAATATTTGAATTTTACATTTATTACTTGGATTGTTTTAAAAATTCCTTTTAACTTCTAATAATCCGTCATAATTAGATTTGAAACTTGTAAAATTGAATTCTTTTACTCCGGACAATCTAGTCTTTCTCCCATGACTGGTATACTTGTAAACGTACTTGTATATTTTTCCTAGTAAGTAAATAATATCTTTAAATTATATTTCTTGGCTGGAAATCCTACGTGGCAAGTAGAATTAGATCCCAACTAGTTAGTTAACCTAATCATTTGGATTCCAAGTCTAGTTAGGTTGCCCTAATCCTAGATGGACCATTTGAACCTTTTGACTTTATCCATTGGACGATAATTGCTAGTGGAAGTTTTATCCCTTGGACAATAGAAGTTAGTCTTGACAATATAAGCTTAAGATTTAGACTAGTCATTAAGGAACTTTTCAACCATAGGAACGCTAGTATAATTGGCATAAGGCTTTGAGAATATATCTCGCGACTAAACCCTAATCAGTTAGTAGAATTAGTTCCCGACTATTTAGTTAGCCTAGCCTAACTACCAATTGGCTTAGTTACATCTCCCTAACCAAAAGTAAACCCCATGAACCTTGTGAACCCCTATTGGACCCTTGAACCCTAGAAGTAATCATTATGCCCTTGATTTGACCAATCAAGCCAAACCTTCCATGATTATCTTCCTTGGACCTTTGGTTATTACATGCAAGGGTAATCTTTACCCCTTGGTTATTACATGCCAGGGAAATTATTATCCCTTGGTTAATAAAGGATAGTCTTGCCAAATAAGGTGACAAGACAAGTCATTAAGATTTTTGATCATTCTTGCTTCCAAAAGAAGCAACCTTAGCTTTGCATGCATGCAACCCTAGATTAAATAGCCCTAACCCTAATCATGTTACTTTTCTAGATTATCCTAGCCCTTGTATGCTTTCTAGGAAAGTATTAGTCTATACTTTTTCATTTACAAGTCACTTGAAAACCCTTGGTACTTCATTCTTTCTAGACTTTCTTTTTATGCATACTTTGACCAAAAGAGAGAGGGAGGGAGAGAGAGGCCGAATGGGAGAGAGGGAGAGTGAGTGTGTGCTTATGTGTGGTACACTCCAACAAGGTACATTATAGCCCTTAAGCCTAGACTTCACTTTACAACCATTTCTAGTCTTTCAAAGTACAACCTAACCAATCATTTTGCTTTCCCCTTGCAAGCAAGCCCTTTCTAGGATATGACAAGTCCAAAAACCCCTCATAATGACCTAGTTTTAGCTTGAAGATGAAACGACAATTGGATGACAAGGCATGGCATGCTTGGAAGACTTGATTGGACAATTCAATCGATCAACAAAGGAGAGAGGAAGAGAGAGAGAGGGCTGGCCGAAATTTTTAGGAGGAGGGAGAGGTGTGTGCTTGAGTGTAGTACACTCCATCAAGCTACAAACTTAGCCTTAAGCCTATTACCCAATTGCCAACCCATTTCTAGCTTACTTTAAGTACAATCCTAGCCAATTATGTTCTTCTTTCTTGCAAGAGAACTTACCTAGATAAGACAAGACCAAAAACCCTCATGATCACATAGCCTTAAGCCTAAAAAGATGGATTGACAAGTGAAGGAAGGCTATGTCATGATAAAAGGTGTGAAATGACAATACAATGGAGCAAATCCATGGGGAAGAGAGAGAGAGATATGGCTGGCCATGAGAGGGAGAGAGAAGGCCAGGTTTTTGCTATAAATAACACCCAAAGCTTGCTCCAACTTCTCTCTAGAAACCATTTTCTGTTTTCCAGACAGCCTACTGTCGTTCGTAAAACCTCATTTTTCTCCTGCTTAAAGTAGTCCTTAGACCCAACTCCCTTCGGGAACGTTGTAGGGTACTTTGAGACCTTGAATTTAGACTCAAGAATCACCCCAATCGGTTAAAAAATGGCCAAGATATTGCCATCCGAAATTCAGTGAAATTCTCAGATTCCCAGTCCAGACAGCTTACTGTCACCCCGTTTATCACCATTTTTGTCCTACCTAAAGTCGTTTCTAGGAATAACGTCCTCCACGAAAGTTGTAGAAAACTTCGAGAGCTTCGGTTTCGACTCAAGAACGATCCTATTCGGCCAAATATTGACCGAGTTACAGACATCCAAAGTTTGGTCCAGATTGTGAGCATTCAACGCCCGTAGAATTTTCCAACTACCTTATTCAGCACCGACTAGTTTCGGATCAAGGTAGATTCTCCTTTACTTGTTAATCCTAAATATACATAGATTAATCTCTAATCATTTTCCCTAGTATAACTCTAGTTATGTTGCTTATGTTCTTGAAATGAAAGCATGATCTTGTAGAATCTTCTTATACCTCTAACTCTAAGTAGATTTTCCCTATCTACTTTCCCTAACTATATCGTATGTTATGTGCATGATTGAAATGTACGTAGATTATTCTTAACCGTTAACTCCGAGATATATGTATGATGTTCGTATGGCTTGAGATGCATGAAGTAGATTCTCCTTTACTTGTTAATCCTAAGTATAACTTGAAGTTCGTATATTATGCATATTAAGTTAAGATACTAAGGATTTGTTAGCAAACTTGTTTTACTAAAACTTCGAAGGAAGTATGAACATGTTGAACAAACAATTTCCATGTCAATAAACATATGTCGTTTTGAACTTTTCGCAAAGGAAGAAAGAACGGATTTTGGTAATATAAACTTAAATGGAAGTATTCGTATTATTGTCTTGAGGATGATTATGAGCATGTATGTGATTGCATTACTTGTGGTATACGAAGTTTGTTACCTACTTAAAATGTTTGAAATGCATGATTCTTAGCAAACCTAAGTTTCTTATAGTGGTATTAACGTGTTGAATAAATGACTTTTAATCCTATAAACATATGTTGTCTTTTTGAACTTCCCACAAAGAAAGAAAGAACGGTTTTTCGATAAGTACTAACTTGAGTAGAAGTATTCGTATTTTGATCTCTGAATGGATTATGAGCTTTAATACATGTTTTGCTTGCATTACTTGGTTGTATGAAAGCATAAGGATGGTAATGAGCTTGTTTATAAGATTGCTTGCATTACTTTTTGTTGTTTGATAAAACATAAGTGGTTTCCACTCCAAAGGCGTCCGTACATGTGGCGTTATGCTTTAAGTAATAATTTGAGTACGATTAGGTGATATAGAGTTGGATGATCTTGCTAGATTACAATGAATGATTTAAATGATTTATGATGAGAAAGTCCTGCCGCGGAGTCTATGCATGAGAACGAGACACAAAAATCAAGATGCAATTCCCAACAGATGGAATTCCACCTGCCTGACACGACCTACCCTTGTTTGTTGGAATACTTTGTGTCGAGGATGGCTTGATCCCCAGCAACGACGGCCGATCCCGTTAAAATCTGCAGCGACAGCCTGTCGTGTCCAAATCCAATCTACAAGCGGTGATGCAATCGTCCACTTCTACCTCCATCCCTGGCAATGGACTATTCGTCCATTCCACCAATCAGGTTCTTTAAGTATTCTTGTCTGCTTTGCTAGTATGCTTTGTTCTGGATTGCCTTGAGGGGTGTCTAGAAACCTTTGACGTTACTTGTACCAAGTCAATGGTGCTCCAAGTGCCGTCAAAGGGGGGCTACTGTAAACACTCCAATCTGGGCTTCCAGATTAGTTTACTTACGGTTTTTGATTCCCCGATGATGAAATGAATCAAGAACACCTTGGGAATGTCGAGTGTTTGAGCTTTGAGTGTTTGCAAAACCCTTGAACCTAACCTAGCATAAGCCGCTTCGAAAAGTCGAAAACCCTACTGACCCGCGCCAGGGCGCACCGTCGCTCGACAGTCTGACTCTATCGCGCGATGGTCAAACTTTCAGGTGGTCAAAGTTTGACCGTTGACCATCGCGCGCCAAGGCGCACCCTCGCTCGACAGACTGGCGCCTGGCTCCATCGCGCGACGGTCAACAACCTGTCCCCATCACCTTTATCAGCTGGGAAACTTAGCCACGAAGTAACCCTCAGCCATGACGTCTCTTTGCACCAGATCTACCTCCCTCTCTTCCCACACTCTCTTCCTATAAGTAAGCCCTCTTTGTTCTCTTTCAAAGGGTTACAAAATTTCATTTCAAAGGGTCATTACTTTGTACTCTATTAAGCTAATAAAAGAGATACAAAGACACCCCAAGAACATAGCTTGTTCTTCTTCTTCCACTCAAACACCTCAATCAATCTCAACCTCAACTTAAAGTTCAAACACTTTTCAAACCTCAAAAGCCAAAGGTATAACTTACCTTGGTTCTGCTCTCTGTTCTGATCCCTGAGGGGGGTTGGCAGGGTCAAGGCTGCTAATCAATACTAGTCCTGGCCCTAAAGCTAGCAAGCTTTCAAAAACCATCATGGTAGGAACCAGCGCACGACGGTCCCACTCTCGCGCTCGACACTCTGTTGCTGCGCGCGCTGGACCGCGTGGGGATTGGTGTCTTGCTATTATATGTCTTTTTGTTTATATACATCACTGCAAACATGCCAAAAACCAGTTTATTGCTTTCTAAAATGTTAAAATCTGCTAGCTTGCACTTCAATATTCATTTCTGTTGCTGTGGAGTACCCCTGGGATCTTTCTGAACATGTGATCTTTCTGAACATGTCTCAAGACCCAGAAACATGAAAATCAGACACTGGAAAGTTGGCTCACTCCATCACGCGCCGGGGCGCAATTGTCGCGCGCCAGACTCACTCCATCGCGCGATGGTCAGCCTATTTCCAGTGACTGATTTTGCATGGGTAACTAGGCCTCAGTCTCTGTTTTGTCCCCACACTATTTATGGGGTGTTTTAATCATTTTTGTGGCTTTGTAGCCCATTCAAACTGCCTTTAAACTGTATATTACAACTGCTATAAACTGCTTGGATTGTCCTGGGTGTGCACTGGTCCTTTTAGAGCCCAGAAGAGGATAAAACTCAACCTGTGGAAAAACATCAACCCTCGTGCGATTGTATGGGTATGTCGCGAGTTGGCCGTTGTGCACGACAAGTTCATATTAAGCACTGTTTTGATGTTTAAACACAGTGTTGGATTTTATCCTATTTATTTTCCATCGTTCCATCCATCCATGCTAAATACAATCACATCTTGCAAATCGTGTTACAGCTTAATCCCCGATTAACTAATCCCTCGCCCTAATTGGCTAAAATTGATTAAAGAAGAAAACGAATCACAACATTTTCACAAAATGCCTAAGTAGAGACCAATCTCCAGATTGGGCGAGAGGGGTGCCTTAAAACCCGTCCCCTCTCGTAACCTGGCTCCCGAACCCAGATATGGTTATGCGAATTGGTTCCTTCACTTTTTCAAATCAAACAGCGCGACAGGTGCTTCGAAATATGGTTCCGTGGGTGTCGGACCTTCAAACCCGAGTGGCAACTCTGTATTCCGAGCGCTTGCTTCTCCGCTTATGCTCCCTCGATTTCGGGGCCGCTTTGGCAAAACAAGGAATGAAATTCTCTTTTCCAAGGGCATGGTGCCCACAAGGAGGAACGAACTGAAGTGCCTCAGCAAGCGGGCGCCACTGGCTAGCTACCCGATCTCCTAAGTACCAGGCCCGACAGAATGGGCCCTCAAGCAAGCTACGAGTACGATCCAGAACCCTGGAACGTGCAAGAGGCGCATCCTCAGGTACGCCACCCCAAGGGTCAAACCGTACCTGCAAAACAAAATCAAATTAGCCACGACATAAGAATATGGAAACCCGAAGACAAAAAGCATGCAAAAAAGGAGGTACCTGATCAACCGTTAAACTGTCCAAAACCTGTCGCCACTTAAGAAGGCTCAAAATTGGTGACCGTGACTTTCGTTGCCTCACCAACCATCGCTCGTAGCGAGGTATATAGTATGCATCTTCATGTCTAATCTCAGGATGAAACTGGGGAAGATGCTCAAAAGCCCATAGCTGAAAAGCAAGAGTAACCAAAACAAGTTCAATACCTGGAGAAGTCAAAACATCAAAAGAAGTAAAAGAGAAAGATGTATACCTCCAGCACCCGATAGTGACCACCAAAGATGGGACTCTTGTCCCGTGAACAAGCTCCAAGGTTGCCGTACAAAGTGGACAAAGCAGACGCTCCCAGTCAAACTCCCGAATAGCTCCTAAGTGCTATAAGGGAGCCAGAAACTGTGTATGCACCCAACCATCCTTGTTGGCAAACAATGTTTGCCTAAGGAGGTAGAGAAGGAAAGCCCGCGTCAACTGCTCAACGCTCACTTGAGTAAGAATCTCAGCCTTCATAAAAGTCTTTGTAACGCCCCGAATTTTGGGTACGTTAAATAAACATTTTTATTGAATAAATCAAGGAGAGTCTAGCTCATTATTACACATAATTCTCACAAGAGTACTTTTATTCCACGAAAGAGGGGATAATCTAAGGTTAACTACTGCTCCGCCTCTTCCTCCATCCTTGCAAGCTCCTCGGCTCAGAAGGCCTCCAAGGTGTATTGTTCATGCTATTCATCTATAAAATCTGACACATTATACCAGCGTCGCCCCCAGTATAATATGTCAGGGTCACCAAAAAGGTAACACCGTGAGCTACAGAAGCTCAATAGAATAATCCAAAACCCACTAACCCATAAATTACAACGAAGAATCATATAAATAATTACACATGCTCATTCAACAACATAATTAACAATGACACATCCGCATTCATTATCTTGCTTACGTTGGTTTCATGCCTTTCTTTGTTTCTCCTACGCAACTCATTGTAAACCGTGTCACCATTTCATTTCGAAAATCATTTCTCATTCTTTGTTACCAACGGGCTACCAAGTCCTGCCACGTTATCAAATCTTGCATTGGCTCCTCTCCGCGGATAACCAAGCCCAATTACCAATGAAGCTACCACGTCCGGCTCCGTTAGCAATCTACACAATGGGCTACCAAGTCCGGCCTCATTGCGGTTTTCGCAAGTCCACACAAAGGGCTACCTAGTCCAGCCACCCTGCGGGTTTTCACAACTCACATAAGGCTACCAAGTCCGGCCATTATGTAGTTTCAAAAATCCTTTTTATCCATATCAACCACTCCCTAAGTGTCATGTTTCTACTTTTCGGTTATCGTGTCTCGTAATCATGCATAGACTCCGCGGCGGGACGAATCACTTTAAAGTAATCGAGCAAGATCATCCAACTCTATTTAATCATGCTTGTTTCCAACCACAAGTAAGGTAAGCAATCATGCGATCAAGTTCACAATCCTCGAAAAGGTCAAAATACGAATACTTCGTTTTGAAACAACACTTTATTTTTAAACGAAATCGTAACAACATATGTTTATTGACGAGTTAATCAAGTTGGGAAGATTCTATAAACCATGCATTCAATTATTCTCAAGATCAAAGTAAACTATGTAAAATAAAAGCATGCGATCAACTTATCCAAGTATACTACATATTTTTCTATCATGCTCATAAACTAACTATACTTAGGATAAGTAGGTTCGAAGAACTCTACACTAACATAAAATCACGTATACTTAGGAAGAGTAGATCGGAGAAATCTACCTTTCTTCTTGGTAGTAGGAAAGACTACGGGAATACGACGGAAAGAAAGTCGGCAAACGAATGGAGTAACGGCTTGTGCTAAGCTTCCGATAGCTTTGAAAGAGAAAGGTTTCTCTCGAAACTAGATCATAACCTATACTATTACTACTTTAGGATCGAGGTGGTGGTCGTATGGTGGTTTAGTGGCGGAGATGGAAAGAAAACTCAAGAACAAGCTAGAACTACTCAAGAACACTAAGAACTCTTATGCTTTCAAGGAGAGAAGTTGGAGAATGGTTTGAGGTGTGAGTTCAAAGCACCAAATGGCTTGGTATTTATAGGCAAGCTCTCCCTCTCTCTCTCCCTAGGCCGGCCACTCTCTCTCTCTCTTTCCTCCAATTTTTAATTCAAGCAAATCAAGTTTGCTTGCAAGAAATAACCTAAAAACTAGGCATGCAAGGCTAGGATGTGTCCTTTGGATTGGATTATGGAAGACTAGGCAAGCAAATGGGATTTGATTCAAGTATAAAATTAGGGTTTGTACAAGAAGGACTAGATTTGATTGTCCTTGGCCATGCTTTCACTTTGAAAGCATGTCAAAGAAGGACAAGGGTGATCTAAGCTACGTCAATCAACTTGCACACACATCACACTCTCTCTCTCTCTTTCCATCCGATCTCTCTCTCTCTAGATCTCTCTCTCGGCCTCTCTCTCCTCCTCCTCTCTCTCTCTCTCCTCCTTGGTACATTGGTACACAATATATAAATATAACTATATATATAATAGATATGGAAGGACAAGGATTTGGATTGGAAGAGTAAGGATTTTGGCTAGCAAGGGTTTGTACAAGATTTCCCCAATAAGAAATGAATTTAGGACAATTAGGTCATAGATTGCTAGGAAGGAAATCACCAAGAAATCAAGCAATGGTACATCAAGAAGATCAAGGAGATCAAGGTACAATTCTCTCTCCCTCTTTCCTTCTCTTTCTCTCTCTCCCTCCTTCTCTCTCTCTCGGATCTCTCTCCTCTCTCTCTCTCGGCAATCTTTCTCCTCTCTCCCTCTCTCTCTTTCTCTCTCCCACTTGTACTTGCATGGAAGACATACAATATACTAATATATGTATATGTACTTTGGGTCTTTAATAAAATCCACATTTTCAAGTAAATTAGATTTTCTAATTAAAATATTCTAATGCACACATGCACAATTCAATATTATATATATATACATATATATATATATATATATACATACAAGTACACATATAATATATATACAAGTAAGTACACACAATCTAGGCTAGATATACCACATGACAATATCTAATTAAGTATTCTACTTCATCCAAAGTACTAAGTACTAACCTAATATACTAATGAACTAATCTTAGTTTAATGGATTATCACACATGCCAAATCTAATATTTAAATCAAACAAGTACATGATTGTCAAGACTAACTATTATCCAATGGATAATAGTTTCTCTAATGGTTAATAACCAATGGGTAATAATGGCTAGGATTCTAGTCTATCGTCCAATGGTTAATAAAACTCCTAACGGTTATTATCCAACGGTTAATGCCAGAAAGTCTAATATTTGTAATTAAGCACTAAGCTAATCTAATCTCGTACTTAGGAAGATTAACCAAGGTTTACCTATTGACCAACGGGTAAAGGAAATCCTAACGCTATTGTCCAACGGATAAATATTACCCTAGCTTTTATCGTCCAATGGATAAACACAAAAAGGGTAAAATGGTCCATCTAGGGTTAGGGTAACCTAATTAGATTTGGGATCCAAGTGATTAGGTTAGCAGTCTATTAGGAATCTAACTAATTGGTTAAAGACTAGCGATACTTAATCTAGGCTTTCATTGCTCGAGTGGTATTTTGGTTTTATTTAGTAGGAAATTGCCTAATAACGGAATATTAAAGCCCGACGGTGCCAAACGCCAAGGCAAGGCGTGAGCGTGGCCAAGGCAGCCTGGTGGCAAAGCGGTGACCAAGCGGTGGCCAAAGCAGCCCGGTGGCCAAACAGTGGTCAAAGCAGCCCGGTGGCCAACGTTAGCCAAAGCGCTGGCCAAGCGATGGCCAAAGCGACCGGTAGCGATGTAGCGGTGGCCAGCGACCGGTAAGGCATGGCCAAGCGACGGTAAAGCGTGGCGCGGTGGCCAAAGCAACCGGTGGCCAACGATGGCAAAGCGACCAGGTATGCGATGGCTGCGGTGGCCAGCGAGTGGCAACAAGGCCAAGCGACGGTAGAGCGATGCCAGCGGTAGCCAGCGACCGGTGGCCAAACGATGGCCAAGCGATCCGGTAGCAGCGATGGCGGTGGCCAGCGACCGGTATGGCCAACAATGGCCAAAGCGACCCGGTAAGCTGTAGCGGTGGCCAAGGCGGTGGCCAAGGCGTTGCCAAGGTAAGGCGTGAGCGAAGCAGCGCAGCAACGCCAAGACAAAAGCAAGGCGTGACCCGATGCCAAGGCAGAACCCGATGGCAGCCAAGGCAGAGCAAGGCAGGCGCGACAGCGAGCCGACGCCAAGGCAAGGCAGGTGCGACAGCGACGCTAGTAAGCGAGGCAGGCTTGACAGTGACCCGACGCTTAGGCGAGGCAGGCTTGACAGCGAGGCGACGCTAAGGCAGCCTAGCCAAGCCAAAGCAAGGCAGTCAAGTCAACGGTTAAGGCGAAGACTAAAAATTAGCCACTTTGGCATCGATGCAACGCTCTTGGTTAGGAAAATGTAACTAAGCCAAACGGTAGTTAGGGTTGCTAGCTAATCGGTTGCCATGTAGGATTTCCAGCCGAGAACATAAATTCTAGGATTTTACTACAATTACCAAGTAACTATACCAAGGTCTTAATAGGCATACTCGTCTTGAGAAAATGACCTTAATGCCCGGGCGATGAATTCCAATCTCCTAAGTCATAAACCTAATTATGACGGATTATTAATCGCTGAAAGGGATTTAAAAAGAATTTTCAAATATAATAACAAAATTTTATAAGTCGATAACGACCGATTTTTGGATGTTAAAAATGAAATCCAAGTATTAAAATAAATTTCAAATTTTTAGCGAAATTTTTATTGACCAAAAATCAGGGTCGTTACAACCTATCCCCCTTAAAATAATTTCGTCCTCGAAATTGGTGCGTGTATACGGATTTGACAAAGTCGCTATACTGGTCCTTGAATCGTCGTCTATCCCCCTTAAAATAAGCAAGTCACACTTAAGTCGCAGGTTAGGCGTAGGTTGGCTATTTCTAGTTCGCACTCGCTACTCACTTTAGACTAATAGTTGCACTCTCCCGAAATGGTGATGATACTATCTTGAACTAAGGGGTTTTGCTTCGGGTGCAAGTGTCTAATGAACACGACAGATTATTGCAGGCAAGCAATTAAATTTCTTAAGATAACATAAGATCAACATACTACATGCCTAAAGGCATCATTAGGTACAAGAAAAAGTAAGGAAAAGCAGATAATAATGGCTATGGTGCCATTGACGTGCGTCGCCCTACCACCTATCATTGAAGGCTTGGATCAAACGATGTTCGTATTCCCTTACGAACACCTCGAGTGCGACGGTCACAGCGAGAACACAGCACCAGAAGGTGCAGAGATGGTTGTTCCTACCGAACCACCGTGGCATGCCCATTGTCAGCACGACACAGAACAGGATGAAGATGAAGGGTTGCAACCGTAGCGTTTGGGTCGTTAAGGTGAGCTCGATTCGCTCGATTTCTCGGAACGCGGCGTCCTCTGGAAATTCTCATCGTCGGGTGGCCATGGTTCGGGCTGGGGGATGAAGAGAAAAGGTGAAGAGAGGGGATGAAGAAATGGGAAGTGGTGGTGGGGTACATATAGGGCCGGGTGAGGGGTGAGGGGTGAGTGGAGGAGGGAAATGATTTAAATTTTGAAATTTGAATTTGGAGGTTGAAATTTGATAATTGGGAGTTTGAAATTTTGAAGGGTTGGGGGGTGGTTGCCGGGGCCCCCTTTTTCGGGTATGGCCGGCGTGTGAAGGCCGGGCCCTCCTTGGTTTTGGCCAACACTTGTCGCTCTCCTGAAGAAATAAAATCTATCCAAAAATGGTCCCTAAAAACAAAATGTCTATCGGCAGAGGGTTACAACACCCGTAATCCAAGAAAATCACTATCCTTTAGCAACTTGCGTCAACTAAAATAATTGTCCTTGGTAATAATGGTTTCATTTAGATTAGTACGCAATAGTACTCTTTTGAAGGAAACAAACTTTTTATAGATAAAAGAGAGATTCAATCATAAGCATAGAATTCTACTACAAAGCAATGACACGATTCCTCCTAATACAAGTGGAATGATCCTACATGCTCTTAATACCTAGTCTAAGTTCGTACTCACACAAGTGCGACTACAACTTTTGGGACCTTATTCTTAAACTACGACTCTACTACTGCGGTGGGATAAGTCCAAAATACACTCGTAACTCCTCCTTCCATTCCTTCTCCCTCTTCTCGAGCCAATACTCCCCTCGTTGTCGGGCATCCTCAACAGTGTCACTAAGTGATAAACGTAGGGTCTCCACGTCCATGGTCTCAGCTAAAGGTGACACGAGAATAATCTCGAAGGTGTGCTCGCCAGTGGCAGGGTCAAATATACCCAAGTGGGGTATAGGGATGTAACTCTCGGGTGCAATCAGAGCCTTGTACGTAAGCAGGTCCGCAAAGGTGAATGGTGTAGCAGGGGTATAGCTTGCCATATCTACAATAATAAGAAAATTATATGTTAGATTTATCGGTGTGAAAGGGTAGTCTCGTAAAGACACATGTACACACATAAACAATGAACACATATAAAAGAACACATAATTCCATTACTTAGGGAAAACAAGTACATCATAGGTGGCTTATAGTAGCCTTAAGCTTAATACATCAAGAGTCCTACATTTTCCTATTTTACATCAAAAGGCCTAACAACAGTGATCCTAGTTTAAAAGATCCTACATCCCAAAGGATCACAACTATTGCTAGGTTTATTTAGGGACTCCTAGATAGTATCCTTGGCTTCATGGATAGGCTAGAACCTCAACTTCCTCAGGCTCATCTTTGCTTCCACTATTTACTTCATTAGTCACCTCATGAGCAACCTTCTCGTCTCCGGTTTCTTCTTCACCATATGTAAAGTTTTCCATCGGGGGTAAGGCTCCAAAGAATCCACGGAAGGCACACAGGATTGGGAACATTACAGGAAACCAAGGGTCATCTTCCACAGGGGTAGGGGTATGATGCTGTACTCTTTTGAAATCACGGATTTCTGTGAGTATCATGACAATGTAGTCAGGCTTCTCCATCAGTTGGATGGTCATAGTTTCTAGGGTGACCTCGAGTTGGTGAGCTTCAACTAGCAGGTTGGCTAGGTGATCCATCTACAAGAAGAAGTTTTAACCTCAATTAGTAACATTTTAAAACAAGGTTTGCTAATGTTATAGAAACATCGAAATTTCTATGTTCCACATTCGATTCTTGATTTAAGTCATCATCCAATTGTTCGGGAATTCCCAGTTCGGCGGTACTGCCAGTTTCCACCTTACTTCAATCCGAAGATTGTTTTGTCAGAATTCCACCCAATTTGGGACGGTAAACTTAAAAATCAAGTAACATTTGTGCAACGGTCAACTTATCTTAAAACTAATCTTAAAAGCTACCCATTCTACCCGTGGCCGAGGTTTTGAACCTAAAGCTTTGATACCAAGTTGTAACGCCCCGAATTTTGGATACATTAAATAAACATTTTTATTGAATAAATCAAGGAGAGTCTAGCTCATTATTACACATAATTCTCACAAGAGTACCTTTATTCCACAAAAGAGGGGATAATCTAAGGTTAACTACTGCTCCGCCTCTTCCTCCATCCTTGCAAGCTCCTCGGCTCCGAAGGCCTCCAAGGTGTACTGTTCATGCTGTTCATCTATAAAATCTGACACATTATACCAAATACGCCCCAAAGATAATATGTCGTGGTCACCAAAGGTAACACCGTGAGCTACAGAAGCTCAATAGAATAATCCAAAACCCACTAACCCTTAACTTACAACGAAGAGTCACATAAATAATTACACATGCTCATTCAACAACATAATTAACAATGACACATCCGCATTCATTATCTTGCTTACGTTGGTGTCATGCCTTTCTTTGTTTCTCCTACGCGACTCATCGTAAACCGTGTCACCATTTCATTTTGAAAATCATTTCTCATTCTTTGTTACCAACGGGCTACCAAGTCCGGCCACGTTATCAAATCTTGCATTGGCTCCTCTCCGCGGATAACCAAGCCCAATTACCAATGAAGCTACCACGTCCGGCTTCGTTAGCAATCTACACAATGGGCTACCAAGTCCGGCCTCATTGCGGTTTTCGCAAGTCCACACAAAGGGCTACCAAGTCCGGCCACCTTGCAGGTTTTCACAACTCACATAAGGCTACCAAGTCCGGCCATTATGTAGTTTCAAAAATCCTTTTTATCCATATCAACCACTCCCTAAGTGTCATGTTTCTACTTTTCGATTCTCGTGTCTCGTAATCATGCATAGACTCCGCGGCGGGACGAATCACTTTAAAGTAATCTAGCAAGATCATCCAACTCTATTTAATCATGCTTGTTTACAACCACAAGTAAGGTAAGCAATCATGCGATCAAGTTCACAATCCTTGAAAAGGTCAAAATACGAATACTTCGTTTTAAAACAACACTTTATTTTTAAACGAAATCGTAACAACATATGTTTATTGACGAGTTAATCAAGTTGGGAAGATTCTATAAACCATGCATTGAATTATTCTCAAGATCGAAGTAAACTACGTAAAATAAAAGCATGCGATCAACTTATCCAAGTATACTACATATTTTTCTATCGTGCTCATAAACAAACTATACTTAGGATAAGTAGGTTCGAAGAACTCTACACTAACATAAAATCACGTATACTTAGGAAGAGTAGATCGGAGAAATCTACCTTTCTTCTTGGCGGTAGGAAAGACTACGGGAATATGACGGAAAGAAAGTCGGCAAACGAATGGAGTAACGGCTTATGCTAAGCTTCCGATAGCTTCGAAAGAGAAAGGTTTCTCTCGAAACTAGATCGTAACCTATACTATTACTACTTTAGGATCGAGGTGGTGGTCGTATGGTGGTTTAGTGGCGGAGATGGAAAGAAAACTCAAGAACAAGCTAGAACTACTCAAGAACACTAAGAACTCTTATGCTTTCAAGGAAAGAAGTTGGAGAATGGTTTGAGGTGTGAGTTCAAAGCACCAAATGGCTTGGTATTTATAGGCATGCTCTCCCTCTCTCTCTCCCTAGGCTGGCCACTCTCTCTCTCTTTCCTCCAATTTTTAATTCAAGCAAATCAAGTTTGCTTGCAAGAAATAACCTAAAAACTAGGCATGCAAGGCTAGGATGTGTCCTTTGGATTGGATTATGGAAGACTAGGCAAGCAAATGGGATTTGATTCAAGTATAAAATTAGGGTTTGTACAAGAAGGACTAGATTTGATTGTCCTTGGCCATGCTTTCACTTTGAAAGCATGTCAAAGAAGGACAAGGGTGATCTAAGCTAGGTCAATCAACTTGCACACACATCACACACTCTCTCTCTCCATCCGATCTCTCTCTCTCTCTCAATCTCTCTCTCGGCCTCTCTCTCCTCCTCCTCTCTCTCTCTCTCCTCCTTGGTACATTGGTACACAATATATAAATATAACTATATATATAATAGATATGGAAGGACAAGGATTTGGATTGGAAGAGTAAGGATTTTGGCTAGCAAGGGTTTGTACAAGATTTCCCCAATAAGAAATGAATTTAGGACAATTAGGTCATAGATTGCTAGGAAGGAAATCACCAAGAAATCAAGCAATGGTACATCAAGAAGATCAAGGAGATCAAGGTACAATTCTCTCTCCCTCTTTCCCTCTCTTTCTCTCTCTCCCTCCTTCTCTCTCTCTCAGATCTCTCTCCTCTCTTTCTCTCAGCAATCTCTCTCCTCTCTCCCTCTCTCTCTCTCTCTCCCACTTGTACTTGCATGGAAGACATACAATATACTAATATATGTATATGTACTTTGGGTCTTTAATAAAATCCACATTTTCAAGTAAATTAGATTTTCTAATTAAAATATTCTAATGCACACATGCACAATTCAATATTATATATATATACATATATATATATATATACACATACAAGTACACATATAATATATATATACAAGTAAGTACACACAATCTAGGCTAGATATACCACATGACAATATCTAATTAAGTATTCTACTTCATCCAAAGTACTAAGTACTAACCTAATATACTCACGAACTAATCTTAGTTTAATGGATTATCACACATGCCAAATCTAATATTTAAATCAAACAAGTACATGATTGCCAAGACTAACTATTATCCAATGGATAATAGTTTCTCTAATGGTTAATAACCAATGGGTAATAATGGCTAGGATTCTAGTCTATCGTCCAATGGTTAATAAAACTCCTAACGGTTATTATCCAACGGTTAATGCCAGAAAGTTTAATATTTGTAATTAAGCACTAAGCTAATTTAATCTCGTACTTAGGAAGATTAACCAATGTTTACCTATTGACCAACGGGTAAAGGAAATCCTAACGCTATTGTCCAACGGATAAATATTACCCTAGCTTTTATCGTCCAATGGATAAAGACAAAATGGGTAAAATGGTCCATCTAGGGTTAGGGTAACGTAATTAGATTTGGGATCCAAGTGATTAGGTTAGCAGTCTATTAGGAATCTAACTAATTGGTTAAAGACTAGCGATACTTAATCTAGGCTTTCATTGCTCGAGTGGTATTTTGGTTTTATTTAGTAGGAAATTGCCTAATAACGGAATATTAAAGCCCGACGGTGCCGAATGCCAAGGCAAGGCGTGAGTGTGGCCAAGGCAGCCTGGTGGCAAAGCGGTGGCCAAAGCAGCCCGATGGCCAAACAGTGGTCAAAGCAGCCCGGTGGCCAAACAATGGCCAAGGAAGCCCGGAGCGTGGCCAGCCGGTGGCCAAACATGGCTGCAGCGGCCGGTAGCGTGGCCAAACGGTGGCCAAGCGAGCTGCTGGCTGGCCAAAGCGTGGCCAAACAAGGCTAAGGCAGCCAGAGCTGCAAAGGCTGCTGTGGCCAGCAATGGCCAAACAAAGGCTAGGCAGCCAGCTGCCAGCTGCGGTGGCCAAGGCGGTGGCCAGGGCTTAGCCAAGGCAAGGCGTGAGCGAAGCAGCCTAGCAACGCCAAGGCAAAAGCAAGGCGCGACCCGATGCCAAGGCAGAACCCGATGGCAGCCAAGGCAGAGCAAGGCAGGTGCCACAGCGAGCCGACACCAAGGCAAGGCAGGCGCGACAGCGAGCCGACGCAAGCAGCGATGACGACAAACGACGCTTGGCGAGGCAGCTTGATAGGACCCGACGCTAGGCGAGGCAGCTTGACAATGAGCCGACACTAAGCGACCTAGCCAAGCCAAAGCAAGGCAGTCAAGTCAACGGTTAAGGCGAAGACTAAAAATTTACCACTTTGGCATCGATGCAACGCTCTAGGTTAGGAAAATGTAACTAAGCCAAACGGTAGTTAGGGTTGCTAGCTAATCGGTTGCCATGTAGGATTTCCAGCTGAGAACATAAATTCTAGGATTTTACTACAATTACCAAGTAACTATACCAAGGTCTTAATAGGCATACTCGTCTTTAGAAAATGACCTTAATGCCCGGGCGATGAATTCCAATCTCCTAAGTTCTTAACCTAATTATGACGGATTATTAATCGCTAAAAGGGATTTAAAAAGAATTTTCAAATATAATAACAAAATTTTATAAGTCGATAACGACCAATTTTTGGATGTTTAAAATGAAATCCAAGTATTAAAATAAAATTCAAATTTTTAGCGAAATTTTTATTGACCAAAAATCAGGGTCGTTACAGTCTTGCTAAGCCAAGAGACATCGACATGACCGCGTGCGTGAAGAGGTGGCACCTTGCCCAAGAACCACTCCAGAGCCCCTGTCAGCTCCCAAAGCCTAAGGTCAACCCGAAGAGGATCTCCGCCTACTCGCAAGCCAGTCAAAAGGGAGAAGTCACCTGGCGTGATGGTCATCTCGCCAGCAGAAAGGAGGTGGAACGTGTTGGTGGTGTCCCACCATCTCTCCACCAGCGAGGTCATCAACGACCAATCAATCTTTGGAAGATTGAGGCCTAGAACAAACGCCTCAAAGCCAGCAGCACGAACCAACTCTCGAGCCTGCTCAGGCAGCACCAGAAACCATTTTATGCACCTCTTTGCCTCCACTGCGAGCCTCCAATCTCCTATTCCTCTGAAGAATTCAACAAAAAGGGAGTTAATCTCATGATTGAATAAACAAACGAAAAAGCTAGGGGCATCAAATTAACATTTAAAAGCATGCTTTGCCTAAACAGGGGGCACGATTATTTTGGTCTTTTAACAAAACAAATTCGACCCAACGTTGAGTCTTTCCTATTCATGCCCCTGGCTAAAAAGGATTCCATCCCAAGAACAAAATTAACAAATTAGAACTCCGAGCTAAAGTAAACTTTTTACTTTTCAGGAAACTTACCGTAACATTGAGGACGCTCAAGTGCTGCTCGGGCTCTCTACAGACTATCTCGGCCTCTGGGCCGCCAATGGGAGGGCGGTACTACAAGAAACCGCCAAAACCCAACCTACGTGATGGAAGAACGTAGGTAGCAATGTCAAACACGCCGGGCTCCTCAATCGCGTCGTCATCCGATGAAGGATACTCGCACCTACATGGAGGGTGCGAAGAAGAACCCACGATATCTAAAGGTGGCATAGCCATCGCAAGAAAAGGAAACCGGCGGTGATGGCCAGAAACAATGGCGGTCAGCGGTGAGGTGGTGGCTGGACGACGGTGATGAAGGGGAAGATGGCGGCGCACGGTGGTAGTCGCCGGAGGGACTCAGACGAGAGGAGTGGAGGAGAAATGAGGAAGAGAAGAAAAGATTAAATGGACCGTAAGATCGATTAAACCGAACTTAAATCGATTTTCTAACTTTTGGAGTTCTTACGGCCGAGCAATCGATCTGTCGGCCGAGATATCAATTATGCGGCCGTGAGATAATCCTTGCAACATCAACAATTAGCAACATCATGATCCTCAAAGAATCTCACCACTTGGCAACACCACGTGCTTGTTACTCAAGCCATTAGACAAAGCTTCGTACTCACTAATAACAGCTCGGCGGTTCAACCTCGTCCAGCGGTTCTACACCCACATCAACTCAGTGCTTTATGCTCATAAACACTCAGTGGCTTCACGCCCATTATTATTAGGCAAACTTTGCGGCTTCAAGCCCATTATCTCAAACAGGCTCCAAGCCAATCATTTTAGCGGCTCCACGCCCATTATTACAATTGGCTCTATGCCGTAACCACTTTAATTGGCTCCACACCGTAAATAGTCCTTAGCAGGCTCTACGCCACCCCAATGAACAAAACATTATCAATTCTTAAGCTCTACGCTTGAATGCTCAAAATCTAACATTTTGAATGCCCGAAGCTCTTCGAATGCCCAACCACTGTGTACTGGATGCTCAAGTTCTACACTTGAATGCTCAAGCTCTACGCTTGAATGCCCAACCACTACGTACTGGATGCTCAAAGCCTGTACTTTGAATGCTCGGATTTTGCCATCCGAATGCTCGAGCTCTACGCTCCGAATGCTCAAGTCCAGAACTTGATAGAAGCTCTAAGCTTAAAACAAACACACACGCACGGGCCCGTGCACATATTACATCAATCACATCGAGTCTACATAACTATTTGCATTACCATATCTATTCACATCATCATATACACATTCTGCATACCTGTCTTATTCAACAGGTCAACCCTGCAATCAACCGGCTCTACGCCTTACGTTTTATTTATCGGTCCAGAACCTCGATCCTTTGGCTCTACGCCAAAATTTATGATGAGAAAGCTCCGCGCACAGACCATCAGAATACAACAGGATCTACGCCTCGGTTCAATCACGTCAAGCTCTAAGATACGACATCTCAAGTTCTTGCATCCAGAAGGCAAAGCTCCTTGAACTATCAACCGGCTCCGAGCCTCGGTTCCATCAAAGCTTCAAGATCCTCAAGCTCTCACCTTATGACTATAAACTGGCTCCACGCCTCGGTTCCTTCATTTTAATGCTCCGTGCTTAAGTTACTGGCCCTGCGCCCCTCATATCTCAGAAACGGCATCCAACTCGTCTCCGGAAGATGGCTTGGGTTCCACCCCATATCTCAAAATCGGCGTCCAATTCATCTCCAACAGATGGCTTGGATTCCATCCCAATTACATCAATTCCTTCCAGCTCATTCGCAAGGGTGGGCTACCCTACCGAGTTTCCTTAGTCAAAGTCAGGATGATCAAGAAAAGCAAATACACCTACCGTGTACTGATCTACCCCAAAATACTAAGGACGCTCTTCGCAAAAACATCCCCGGCAGGCCCGCGCTCCTTCAACTACTCTCCACCAAAATCTTGGCTCCGCCTAGGTACGTCACACAACATCTTTTAAAGCTTGAAGGTACGTCTTCTATCTCTAACCCTCCAAACTTTTCTTTTTTTACTGCCCCCGAACTACGGTTGGTCTGAATTTCCCCTATGGAATACGTAGGAAGCCTCCTAGCCCGACCATAACAAAAACCTTTTCAAAAACCCTTGGAATAGTGGTTGGACCAAATTGAGTTGCTTTTACAGCTTTGACTCTTACTCAAACATGTCTTGCAATCCGTCGGAGCTTAGTGAAAGAGGGGCATCTGTAGACACCCCAATTTGGCCTAATGATTATTTCAGGTCCCACCTTGGGGACCATCCTGATGATGAAATAGATACAGTGATTACTGATTGCCTTCTTGAGAACCTTAGGACTTTCGGTAAGAACTTTGAATCACTTAGAGGACCCAATCCAGAGCCAAATAGCCTTTCAGACAGAAGTACAGAATCTTAGGAGAATCCATCTGCCGGCCGTAACATAGATCTCACGGCCTTAACATCATTTCCTCACCCGAGCAACCTGTTGCCTAAAAATCTCCCTGAGAGATCAATCCCACAGCTGCAAGATCCATCCTTCAGCCGCAACATCCATTCCTCGGCCGCCAGATCGTCTATTTTCCAAAATCTAGAACATTCTGTCGATTGTTTGATCCAATTACACTACCACTCCGATGAGTTCGGGCCATGTTTAGAGATCACAACGAAGAGTTTGTATTGCATTGCAATTGCAATTGCAACCATGTATTTTGATTGGACAGAGTGAGTCACCAATTGCCTATAGAAAGGGCCTTTGTGTACCACAAAATACACACACGAAATACATCAAATTCATACCCTCTAAAACCACGAAACTCTGCAGAATCATACTCTCAAACCCTCCCTACAAAAGCCCTAACGTCCCGAAGGCAGACATCAATCCGATGATCAAACCCCGAAGTCTCAAACCCTAACCCTAGGGGTTTTTAAAGAAGCAATCTGTCAATCCCGATCAAATCCGAAGCAACCAAGCTACTGAGCGATCAAGGTGGTGAGGCCCAGGGGCCTCCAGTTCAATTTATTTACTGTTTTTATGCTTAATCGTAGCTTTTGATTATCTGCTAATTTTTCTGTCTGGTGTGAGGAAGAACATCGACCGGGGCTTCGATCCCTCGGCCAATACATTGATCCAGAGCGATTACTTGGCGGTGACATCCATTCACCGGCCGAGTAATCGATTTCCTGGGACAGTTTGTTTTGTGTTCTGTGTTCTGTGTTCTAATGCATGTTTCAATTACAGTCCTGGCTCACCTTTAACTGCTTAAAGGCTAAAAACAGACTACGTGTTAGAATTAAACAAAGCATGTATATGTCTTATGTTGAACAACTATGGGCCAGCCTCGTGGCTGGGCAGAGAGGGGTGCCTAACACCTTCCCCTTACTGTACCTTTGGCTTCCGTACCTAGAATCTCTATCTATTTTCCTAGTTTTAATAAACTGGGTGGCGACTCTATTTTGATGATAACCGCTATCATGTGGCGATGTTCCTAGCCATGGGAATATCCATGATCATGGTTTATGAAGCAAGCAACCAAACGAGCAAACAACGATCAATCTGTATGGGATGCCCCTTTTGGGAGGTGTCTACACAACAGTGTTCAGCTAAGCACAAATGAGAAAGTGTAAAAACGGCCTGGAGTAAGGTATTTCCAACTGAAGCAGTCTTGACCCTGCGTCATCAAAGCCATTCTATTTGGGGCTGCGCCCAAAGATCGTCGACCTTGACGGCAACAAATTCAATACCTTGGTCAACCTGGATCAATTCAAAAGTTACTTTTCCCTGAGAGAAGCTTGTTGGGCTGAAAACCCCAAGGGTGGGCAGTTCTAAGCAAAAGTTAAAGCAGTCTGCTAGACCGAAAACCTATGAAGGCGGTTTAGGCAAAAGTAAACAGGCAATATTCGAAAGCTCGCTAGACCGAAGACCCGAATGGGCGGTACTAGGCGAAAGCTAGAGTGTAAAAGGTGAGTTAAAGCACACGAGTGAACCTTAGCTTGAACTACATTTCGACCTGATTCCCTAGCTTGGGATAAGTAGGCAGTTTCTTTGTGAGATTCGGTCACAATCTATCAATTGGAACCAGGGTTTACATTTTGGTACATGTCACGACCTGGATTTTTAACATAAATTATATAATACGTTTTAATAAAAGGACCTCACTTGCCATCGTATTCCCAGAATGGTATCCCACCTGTTTAAATTACAGACAAGTCCCCAATTCAAAAGAATATACAACTTTGGCACCACGGCCCAAATTAGCTTAAGTATAGTTACAACATGTGCGGTACGTTACAAACTTCCTTGTCAAAAGATATTCATGAATGATTAGTTACAAAACCATCTTGATCAAAAGCTAAACTATTACAAGATGAAAAAGTAACTAAGAGTGATAAGCTTCCAAAAAATCGTCCACATCTCAAGCACGCATTGCATGATGCTACGATCCGACATTAGAACCTGAAAAGAAGGATTTTGTTGAGCTACAATAGCCCAGTAGGAAAATCTCTACCAATGTTATATGCAAACATGTTAATTAGTGCAAGGGAAAGGAAGATGAGAAAAACAAAGCTCCGTACTTGATAATCAATCATTTTGTTAATTGAACCTCTATTCTGATTATGCACACATGTCATATGACTCAATAGTCCCTACACTCCCAACTCAACCCGCTACCTCAAACTTCCCCTATCGGTATTTCCACAGCTTGCGTTACCGTACAACACCACGTGGATTACCATGTTACCACCCCTTGCGTCACAGTGATCCCTATAACCCCAGGTTACCGTATTACCACCCATTGCGTTACGAAACCCTACAAAGTCTTTGTATTACCACCCCTTGCGCTACGGGATTCCCTATGCCAACTTCTGACCCAAACGACTAAATTCTCAAACCACAAGCAGGCTAAGACTTTCTCTTGATCACATTCATTGACGTAACATCTTAGAATATGCCAACGATATCACAAATGTATCATAAACAATCACACATTCCAACAATCAACAAATAAGCATTTAACGACGTTTAACTAAGTAATTCCATACTCGATTCGTGCTAACGGAAGGCCAACGGACAAGGATAACGACGATAGGTCAAAGGAAACCAAATAAATGAGCTTGAGATTGATTAGAAGGTGTTCAAAAAGGCTTAGAAGTCATTGGGAGTCAAAATAATCAACGAAGGATCAACAGGAGCAAAACCTGGAGTTAAGCTCACTGTATCGATACGCCAAAAATCCGTATCGATACGCAATCAACTGTCCAAAAAGATAAGCTTACTGTATCGATACGCCACGAAATCCATATCGATACAGATTGGCTTCTGGTAGCGATTTCTGCAAATTTTCAAAACACAACCCACAACCAAAATCCAACAACCAACAGCTTGATTCTACACCAAACCAACAAGTAAACATATAAAAGAGGTCAAGAAGTTCCTACCTCGCAACAATGGACGAGATCCACGCGTTATTGGACAAGCCCTAGACTTTCAAACCTTGAAACTCTGATTTGAACTTGACCCAAAGACTTCCAAGCTTAGGAATGCGATTGCAAGGTCGGAAGGAGGTTGATTCTCAAAGATTTTCGGGTTTGAGGTGGAGTTTGTGTGAGAAGGGAAGAGAGAGAGAGAGACGGTGGAGAGAGGAGGGGTGAACGGTGAAGGGGAGAGAGACACAATGTTCCTCTACACCACACACACACACCATTTATACTTGCATATCTATAAACTACACTCTCACTCCCTCAAACTCTAATTCTTTCACTTAAGTCCTTAATTCAAATATTCACCAGATAAATCCATAATTTATCAATTAAGCATTTAATAAGTATTTCAAAAATTAAAATTATTCGGGTCTCCACTGTACACATCAAAAGTCAAAAAGGATCAAAGATCAGGTCAAGCTGCGATGAAGGAATCAGAAGGGAGAAAACCTTTGTCTTTTAATTTTATTGCAAACTGCTATTTCTATTACGGGCTGAGCATAAGTCTTAAAATAGTTGAAGCATCAAAAACATAATGAAATGCTTGTGAAGCCTAACGGCTCATAGTTTTTTTCTAGGTTCAGCGAAGTCTGGTGTGAACAGCTGCAGCCTCGCGTGCTAGCTTATAGTCATGCACGTTTGTTCAAAGTGATTCGCGTTGGTCTGAGTCTTGCGCGCGCTCTTTCAATTCTAGCGGTAGCCTCCTATTGCCCTTGAATGTCGTTCCAGGGGCTTTTGCCAAGTCTTATCATACCATGCAAGTCATATGGACTTAATGTGACTGCACGGGGGTGTCGGTTTTAGTCCCGGCCTATATGAGTCATCTTTTGAATCTTATGTCTGTTTTTGTGATACTTTTCTAGTTTTTCAATCAATTGTCATGTCAAGTTGCTTTTCTCGGTACTATTTCTTTGTAGAGGTCATTATACATCTGTTTGACCTTACACGAGTGTCAGTTTCTCCTGTCTAGGGGATATTTGAGTTTTGACCCGTTCAAATGCCTAAAATTTCATTGTATTCCGCATGTCTAAGGGTTTGTATCATATACGGGGGCTCTTTCTCCCTTTTCATTCAAGCTAGGCGAGTTTGTACACGTGCGCGTGTCTTTTTGTCAATTCAGTTCCCTCATCAATGCAAATTAGATATTAGTGGTTAGTTTTTGTCCATAAACTGCGAAAATGCAATTTTTACATTGCTGCCCTAGCTCCTGTAATCCACAAGCTGTGGACTTTCGTGAACGGCAAGGGCATGTCGGCCCAAGGCCAAGCAAAGCATATCTGTCTGGCACATTTGCCCAAGCATGAAAGAATGGGCACACAGGCCCAATGCCGTTACTTTATCAACTAGGCATGCCGGCTCGCTCAGCGTTTATCTATCCGGGTGCACATCTCAGAAATGAAAGGTAGTACAGTAATGGGGCTCAGTGGTTGTCCTTAGGCATCGTTGTCCTTCTAGGAGTCGCCCTTAGCTTGCGTCAGCATTTTCAATTTAGGCATTCAAATAGTATACATCATTGCATATTGTGTATATTAAATGTTGAAAGCAGGAAGATGGCCAGCATGGTTGCCGTCATACGAGTTGGTCTTCCAAGGGATGCGATGCAATCTTTTGCGGAACCAATGCAACGACAGCTGGTCCTCTCCAATTTCCAAAGGCTTTATCATTCTGCACCCTGATTAATCCAAGTCTCCATAAATAGCAGTCGATCCTGTCCAATCCATGAGGACTTGTTCATCCTGAAGAATGGCAGCTGGTCCTATCTATCATCAACGATGGTCAGCCATATCGTCCATCTCAGTCATTCAACAGTGGTCTGCCATATCATCAACGATGGTCAGTCATATCATCAACAATGGTCAGCCATATCGACCATCTCAGTCATTCAACGATGGTCAACCACATCATCAACGATGGTCAGTCATATCATCAACGACGGTTAGCCATATCGTCCATCTCAGTCATTCAATGATGGTCAGACATATCATCAATGATGGTCAGTCATATCATTAACGATGGCCAGCCATATCGTCCATCTCAGTCATTTAACAATGGTCAGCCATATCATCAACGATGGTCAGTCATATCATCAGCGACAGTCAGCCATGTCGTCCCTCTCGGTCATTCAGCGACGATCAGCCATATCGTCTGTTTCGGTCATGCAGTAATGATCAACCATATCGTCAACGGCGATTAGAATATCGTCCGCGTTCACTACCTCATAAGACGATCAGCTACATCGTCCATTCAGTCCACAACGACGACCAGAACATCATCTGATGGTCCATCCATCGGCAACTAATTGTTCCCAAGGAGAGTCTGCCTTGGTTTCTCTCGAACAACCACCTTCAGTCTAACCACAAGTACATCTTCCTGCAGCCTTATGCTCTGTCTCGGATGGTCTTTTATAAGGAGATTGGCGACAATCTATCCGTCCAAATCTTCAATCATGGACAATCTATCCGTCTAATCTTCAATCAGCGACAATCTATCCGTCCAATCTTCAACGGCGATGCACTCGTCCATTTCTACTAACATCCCTAGCAATGGACCATTCGTCCAGCAACAACCTATCCTGTCCAAATTCGATCAACAAGCGGCGATGCAATCGTCCACTTCTACTTCCATCCCCAGCGATGGTCCGTCCGTCCTTTCATTCGATCAAATTCCTTAAGTTTACTTGTCTACTTTGCTAGTATGCTTTGTTCCAGATTGCCTTGACGGGTGTCTAGAAATATTTGACGTTACTTGTACCAAGTCAATGGTGCTCCAAGTGCCGGCAAAGAGGGGCTACTGTAGACACCCCAATCTGGGCTTCCAGATTAGTTTACTTACGGTATTTGACTCCCCGATGATGAATCGGATCAAGAACACCTCGGGAATGTCAAGTGTTTGAGCTTTGAGTGTTTGTAAAACCCTTGAACTTAACCTAATCCTAAGCCACTTCAAATAGCCAAAAAACCCTACTGGCACAGTGAGTAGGTGGTACACGCGCGTGCGGGTCAAGCTGCCAGGTGTGGTCAACAATCAAAGCTTGACCGATGACCATCGCGCGCCAGAGCGCAACCATCGCGCGCCAGAGATCCACCCGCGCGCTGGTCCCAACCTGTTCCCATCACCTTTATGGGTTGGTAAGCTTAATCACCAAGTAACCCTCGGCCAGGCTCGTGCACTGGCTGAGCTCCTCTCTTTGCATCACCTTACCTTTCCAAAGGTGGAAATTTGGCCACCAAGCCAAACCAACCAACACTTGGTTGGCTGTATCTCCTCTTTTCCTTTAAATACCCGCTCTTTGCTCATCTTTTAAAGGGTTACAAGAATTCCAAATTCAAAGGGTCATTACTTTGTACTCTTTTAAGTTAATAAAAGAGATACAAAGACACCCCAAGAACATAGCTTGTTCTTCTTCCACTCAAACAATTCAAACAACATCAACCAAAATTCAAAGCTCAAACACATTTCAAACCCCAAGAACCAAAGGTATAGCTTATCTTTGTTCTGCTCTCTGTTCTGATCCCTGAGGGGGGCTGGCAGGGTCAAGGCTGGTAACCAATACCAGTCCTGGTCCTAAAGCTGGCAATGTTTCAAAAATCGTAATGGCTAGAACCAGCGCGCGAAGGTCCATAACACGCGCGTGCCACTCTGTGGCTATGCGTGCAGGTCCGCATGGGGATTGGTGTCTTGCTGTTTTATCTCTATTTTGTATAGATCACTGCAAGCATGTTAACAACCAATTTACTGCTTTCTTTAGTTAGAATTGCTAGTTTTAGTTCAATTTGCATATCTGTTACTGTGGAGTACCCCTGGGATGTTTTTGGACTTGTCCCAGAACCCATAATGAGCAAAACCAAACACTAGAAGGTTGACTCATACCCGCGCGCGCCAGGCCACATCCATTGCGCGCCAGAGCGCAAACATGACACGCCAAAGTGCATTACGCGCGCGCCGGTCAGTCCTTGACCAGTGAGTGGCCTTTGCTCTGGTAACTAGGCCTTAGGCCTCTGTTTTGTCCCCTCATTGTTTAAGGGGTGTTTTAGTAATTTTGTGGCTCTATAGCCCTTTAGAACTATTTAAAACTATGTAGTTTAGTTACATATAAACTGCTTGGTTTGCTCCCTGGGTGTGCACTGGTTCTTGGGGATAAAATTCAAACTGTTTGTGAAGCATCGACACTCCCGTAGATCCATGCGTGCAAGTTGGCCATTGTTTGTGCCAAATTCATACAAGGTGCTATTTTGGTGTTTGATCACAGTGTTGGACTTTATCTCATTTTATTTTCCAGCGTTCCATCCATCCATGCTATATTTCATCACATCTTGCAAATTGTTGCAGTTTTAATCCCCGATTAACTATTTCCCCACCCAAATTGGCTAAAAATCAATTAATAAAAGAAGAATCGCAAATATTTTCACAAAATGCCTAAGTAGAAACCGATCTCCGGATTGGGCGAGAGGGGTGCCTTAAAAACCCTTCCTCTCTCATAACCTTGCTCCCGAACCATAAGGTGCCTTAAAACCCTTCCTCTCTTATAACCTTGCTCCCGAACCCAGATATGGTTATGACAGACTGGTTCCTTCACTTTTTCAAATCAAAAAGCTTGGCAGGTGCTTCGAAATACGGTTCCATGGGTGTCAGACCTTCAAACCCGAGTGGCAACTCTGTATTTTGAGTGCTTGCCTTTCCGCACTCGTGCTCCCTCGATTCGGGCCCTGGCTTTAGAGAGGAACGGAGTCCTTTTTAAGGGCATGCTGCCCACACCATTGTCGCTTGTTTCTTGAGCAATACCAATGATAGCCCCTTCCGCCACCATCTATAGCGGCTAAACGGCCTCAAATGCTGGATCAGAGGCTACCGAATACGCCCTTGCTGGCGCCTTCTGCTATGGTGGTTAAGTGGCCACTGTTGACGGAGAGAGGCGGCTAAGTACGCCAGGGAATTTAGGGGATAGGTCAGGAGCGGCAAAAGTATTGGACAATTTGAGCAGGAGGAGTTTGTCTTTGTTGGTTCAAGGAGACTCATTTTTTCTTCCGGTGAGGAAGACGAAGCCGAAGCCATCACCGGCGACGAGTCAGGTAAGTGGTGCAAGGAAAGGGACAACGAAGATGACCTCCGAGGATGTACCCAATCAGTGATGGCGTTGAAGTCATGGAAGGGGGAAGTGACGGTGGGGCTGAAAATGGAGGTTTGTTTGATGAAGAGCGATGGTCGGAAGGGCTTGATGATCTCGATGCGGGTTTGTGTTGATCAAATCAAATGAGGAGAGAGTGTGATACCAATTTGTTGTGTGAAACTGCAATTGAAAATATAACAAATCAACATGCAATAAACAAAAACACAAAGATATATGTGGTTCCTCTCAAGCATAAAGTAAGAACGTACTCCACAGCGAAAGCATAAAGTAAGAACGTACTCCACAGCGAAAAGTGCAAGAGGATTCACTATAAACGGGAAGAGAAACAAAGAGCCGGCTATACCTGTAACTCTACTTCAAGCACCAAACAGATATCTAGGGATAAATCTCTGGTGGAACCCAATAGGGAGACACAAACCCTTAGTGGAACCCTAAGAGATGAACAAAACCCTAATATCAAGCCCTTGAACAAAAGACCATAACCCTAGTAGCCCCCAAGACCCTTATTTATAATAGGGTATAAAAAATGGGAACAACATAATTTACCACTGTGAGACAAAATATTCAAGGCATTCCCAACAATTACGTAACACAACCGAGCCTATTTAAGTTTGACAATAATATTTAGGGTTGAGATGAAACCTAACATAAAAACTAGGACCAACCTCTAATTTTGTAAATAGTCTACAGATTTCAGGTACAGTCCAATAACCTTATGAATTTTATGGCAAGTGAAATATATCTAAGGATTAGTCAACATTAATAGAAGTGATATACTTATAAGTATAAATTTACCTCCCAAGGTTAGTCCAAGCTAAAAGCCTAGTATAATCTTAAGGGCTCAAACTACAGTCCCAAGAACATGAAATCTAGCATATAAGAGCTAGCCTCTATTAACCAACTTGAGGAAGGAGGCCAGCTCACAAAAGAATACCGAGCTCAGCTCACTAGGTAAGCTTGGCAAATATGATAAACCTGCAACTAGAGACTTATAAAACACTTCACTATAGAATGTACCCTACATATATATGTAATACTTATGCATTTAGGGTTCATTCCACGCAGCCAACACCTCAAACCCACTCTTTCCTCTCCTCTTTAACCCCTCACGGCCTTACCCCCTCCGCTATTCGTTGATCATCACGGCCCTTCGCCTTTCATCATCGATCTCGTTCTCACTGGCCGTAAGTCTCTCTCTTTCACAATATGAAGGTAGCCATGGAAGCAGAAGCAATGACATTCTCAAAAAGGAGAAAAGGGGGTTTTCAAGAAAGCTGAGGAGTTAGCTCTACTTTGTGACGCCAATGTTGCTCTCATCGTGTTCTCCACTGTCACGCCCTCAATTTTCAACATAATTATATAATTCATTTCAAATAAGGATCATCGCATAACATTAAAATTGCCCAAAGAGTTCTCACCTGTTTCATTTACAAACAAGTTCCCAGGCTTAGATAATTACAACTTTGGCACCACGGCCCAAATTAGTTTAGGTACGAGTACGAAAACGTTTAGAGTATTACAAACTTTAATCAAAAGAGAATTCAAGAGTAATTAGTTACAAAACCATCTTTAACAAAATGTGATCTTTACAAAGCTGATGAGATAATTAATGATGTCAGCTTCCAAAAGTCTTTCACTGTCAAGCACACGATGTATACAATCTATTACCCGGCATTTGAACCTAAAAAGAAAGATTAGGTTGAGCTGCACTAGCCCAGTAGGAAAATCTTTACAAATCTTATATGCGAATATGATGATAAGGACAAGAGAAAGAAAATATGAGGATTTAGCTCAACGACGAAATGCAATCGACTCAAGGATGTGCCAAACATTCAAGACGATCGTTCTACGATATGCAATAATCACATTATGCCATAAGGTTCACAATACTCAAGCAAGTAATGACTTTGACACGACCCACTATCCCATGCCTCGACCATCTGTATTTTCACCCCTTGCGTTACAGTATAACACCACGAGGGTCACTGCATAAAGGGACTTACATTAAAGGTCTTGAGAACCCCGTACATCTCCCATAGATCTCCAACATGAGTCCAAGTATGTAATGCTCCGAATTTTGGGAACGTTAAATAAAAATTTTATTGAAAATCTAAAGAGAGTCTGGCTCTTTATTACATCATAACTCCCACAAGAGTTCATAATTACACAAGGAGGGAAACTAGGGTTCCTATCTACAGCTCCACCTGCTCCTCTATCCTAGCCAACTCTAAAGTTCCAAAAGTCTCTAAGGTGTTCAGCTTGCCTTGATCCTCTACAAAGTCTGAAACATTATACAAGCGTCGCCACCAGTATAATATGGTAGGGTCACCAAAGGTAACACCATGACCTAAAAGAGCTCAGCAGAATAAACCTATACCCACTTACCCATAACTTACAAACAGCAAGTCATGCATATATCATAAATTCGCATAGGACAGGTATATTCGATAAATCGTTAACATTGACACATCCACATTCCTTAATCTAACGTTGGTTTCCGTGATATCGGAGTTTCTTCTACGTGACTTGTCGTAGACTGTGTCTCATTTTTACTTCAACAAATCAACATTTCGAAAAGCATTTTTAACACACCCAACCTCGGTTCTGCCGCTCCGGGTTCTCGAGTATCCTCACCATGGTTCCGCTGCTCTGGGTTCCCATTGGGACACAATTTGCATTGGCTCCACTCCATGGATAACCAAGCCATACCTCGGTTCCACCGCTCCAGGTTCTCGAGTATCCTCACCATGGTTCTGCCGCTCCGGGTTCCCATGGGAACGCACACAACCTCATAATGGTTCCGCTGCTTCGGGTTCCCATTGGCATACACACATACACACCACACAATGGCTACCACGTCCGGCCATTATGTAGTTTCAAATTTTTGATCGAAGAGGTGGTCGAGCGGCGGTTTAGTGGCGGTGTTTGATGAGTTTCTAGAAGAATTTGGGAACAATACAACACTTTCTAGAGAGAGAAGTTGAAGGATGAAAGGTGTGAGTTGAATGGCAAGCATGGGGTGCTATTTATAGCCAAAGATTGGCTCCCTCTCTCTCTTCCTTGGCCGGCCTCTCTCTCTCCCTTTATCCAATGGATTTTTGTTCCATTGTGTTGTCATTTCAAGCCTTGAAAGTGTACAAAGATCTTCCTTCATTGTACTTCCATTTTAGGACAACTTTAGGTTATTTTACAGGGTTCCTAGTCTTGTCTAGTACTTAAGGGACTTGTTTATATGTGAAAGGGCAAGGAAAATCTAGATTTGATTGTAAAGATGTAAGAAGATTATGTACTTTCCAAATCTCCCTTATATCTTTCCATCTCTCTCCCTCTCACTTAGTACAAGGTACCTATATATATATATAACTTGAGTTGGTAGGAGAGAATCCAAGATGGTACACAATATCTTTCTCTCTCTCTCCCTCTCTCTCTCTCCCTTGTACTTTGTATGAGTATATATGTATAAGTCCATGTGTATATATATATATATATATATATATAAGTACACCTACGTACTATGTAATCTAAAAAGATTTTCCAAGTGTGAAGACTTTCTAATAAACTAATCTAATAAGCACATGTTCCTATTATATAATTATATTTTTGTACCTAGAGAATCCTTGGTATTAAATTTATATGATACATATACATATCTTTAACTATATAAGCACATGGGAAATCTAGGGAGTGACTTGTTTAATTTATCCTAGTAGTTGTTGGTAAAACTAACCTTATTACCCAAGGGGTAAAGTTTTCCCTAGCTTTTGTTGACCAATGGTTAAAGGGGTGAGGTAATATATACTTGAATCTTGAAATGACTATATGTCCTTTAGGCATGTTTATAATAAACTTATGAGGTATATATGTCTATATATAATCTTATATATGTACTTTATCAAATCTAGAAAAGTATCTAAGGTGGAAAATCTTGGTTTTCTATTGTCCAAGGGATAAAAGTTTACCGAACTTTTACTGTCCAATGGATAAAGGTTCTAGATATGGTCTAGGATTCCTTAGAAATATAATAATAGGCTAAGTAGTACATGTACCTATATATAAACATACATGTGTACTTGGAAAATCTAGTTAAATACTTTGGTGGGAAATCTAGGTTTACTTCTTTTGGAAGCAAAAAGATGGGATTTGGTTTTGACTAGTCCAGTCAAATCTATAAATACTTCTTGGATTTTGGCAAGACTAACCTCTATTACACAAAGGGTAAAATTTTCTCTAGAAATTATTATTCAATGGGTAAAGAATTACAAAGGACAAGTATGGCCTTGAAATGACTAGTCAAGTGAATATAGTAATAATTACCTTGGTCCAAAGGGTTCCATTAGCGTTTGAAAGGTTCAAGGAGGTTCAAAAGGCTCATCTAGGGTTAGGAGGAAGTAACGAGATGGATTGGTAGTTAGGTTTCTCCAATTAATTGGTTAGGATCTAACTATACTACCCAGGTAGGATTTCTAGCCAAGAAATTTAGAAGACTCAAATCCAATTATGACGGATTATTGGAAATTAAGGGAATTTTAAAAGCAAATCCAAGTAATTTAAAATAAAATTCAAATATTTAACGAAATTTGTATTTACCAAAAATCAGGGTTGTTACAACCTATCCTCCTTAAAATAATTCCGTCCTCGAAATTGGTGCGTGGTTACGGATTTGACCTTGTCGCTATACAGGTCCTTGAATCATCGTCTATCCACCTTAAAAATAGAAGTAGGTCACCATCATTTGCTAGTGATCTAAACTAAATTCAATACATGGCAACCTACAAAACGGTTTGGTACATCACAACCATAGTCTAAAAGGCTCTGGCTGGTCCTAGAAGTATTTTGATGTAGTACGGCAGCATTTCCGGCGTCCATCACAATCCTCTACATGTTTTGTTAGTCGAATTAAGCCACATCACTTGCTTAACAAGACGGGGTTGAAGTTGCTTCAGCCGTCGAACATCTTGCCTCGTTGTACGCCTTTGATGAAGTTGCCACCGTGAATGCCAACGTTGTACGCCTCGTTTTAACAAATCATCATGCGAACTCGTATCCCACAAACGTCCTCTTAACACGTCTCTATCGATTCAGAATGCTTCCCTACCTAACAATATTAAACCCGTTTCCAAAACTAGGAAACAATGGATCAACTTGAGCATAACCACTCTATAATCGTAAAGCGTAAAGATAAGCACTCCATCCTCTTTCAGGGGAAAAACCAATCGTCGACAAGCAAGTCCTGCGATATTCTAAAAGCTCAGATATTATGAACAAAGGCACCGAAAGAATCTATACGGTCGGGGAGAACAAGCATTTGCATGGCAGCATTAACTTCTAGTAGTAATTTCTGAGGTGTGGCAATCCAATCGTAGTTTTTCAGGATGATCCTAGATGTCAGGATAGAAATGACTGTTTTAAGCCGCCCTCAGGTAGCGCAAGCTTTGGATAAGGAGTTGGTGATTCCTAATTAGTTCAAGGAAGAGTACCCGTCTTCTAAGGAGGTTAGTTTCAACAATTTGAAAGAGTTGTACTTGAAGGATCGTATCGAGTGATACAAGGAGTAGTTCCAAAATGATTTGAATATCATCCAAGATTATTGATAATGATCGAAATGGAAGAGATATCAGTGGTCGAATGGACCAATCATCAAATGGCATTATTGGTCGTTATTGAAAGTGTCAATAAGAGTTGTGTCGGAAAGAATTATGATTCTAAGGGCTCGAGGCTTAAGGGATCAATATCAAGGATTTACAAAAAATTCGAGTATTAGTGCAAGATTTTCTGGTAATGATATTGGTTAGGATCAGTAACACCATAGGGTGTACCGCTGAGTTGAATCGCTTGGTCGATAAGGTCGGATCACAAAAGATACCCAAGGTTATGCCACTCTTGTCAGTAAGTGCCATAAGCAGTTAATATCAATGATTTTGCTACTTGAAGCAATGAGGGTTTCCTTCCCAAGGATGTCGATTTCAAATAAACATTTGAGAGATGCAATGTAGTTGGGAAACGGAACAGATATGACTTGCCGATATATGCTAAGATTTAATCAGCAGGAGTAGGTGTTGTTCCTTTCGAGCATTCATAACCTACACGAACTCTTCGATCTAAGTGTTCCCGGTTTGTGTCTGGTATAGGTGGTTAGCGACTGCAGCCCTCGAACAGTTTCATGCCTCCTTTATCGATTTACGATTCTAAAGATTCTTACGGTGTTAGAGGTCAGAATGAGAGTTCTAAGGGTAATGTTTGATCTTGCTAGCTTCGAACGTCTCGTTGGGGTGCACTCTTTAACTTCTACATCAATGTCGCCCTTGTTGCTTGCTGTGGCAACCCTGCCGTTGGTGCCGGTATCTTGGCTTGTTCTCGTTGTCCTTCCTTTTTAGTGTTAGTAGGGGGTTATTCTTAATCTAATTTCTCAGGGTGCGCAGTTGTAGACACACCAATTTGGCCTAGCGATTATTTTAGGTCCCACCTTGGGGACCATCCCGATGATGAGATGGATACAGTAATTGCTGATTGCCTTCTTGAGAACCTTAGGACTTTTGGAAAGAACTATAAGCCACTTAGAGGACCCAATCCAGAGCCATATAGCCTTTCAAACAAAAATACAGAATTCTAGGAGAATCCATCTGCCGGCCGTAACATTGATCTCTCGGCGTTAACATCATTTCCTCACCTGAGCAACCTGTCGCTTGAATCTCCCTGAGAGATCCATCCCATGGCCGCAAGATCCATCCTTCGGCCGCAACATTGTTTCCTCGGCCGCCAGATCCATGGCTCGGCCGCCAGATTGTCCTGTTTCCAGACTCTGGAACGTTCTGTCGATTGTTTGATCCAACTACACTACCTCTCCGATGCGTTCAGGCCACGTTTAGAGATCACAACGAGGAGTCTGTATTGCATTGCAATTGCAATCGTGCGTTTTGATTGGACCGAGTGAGTCACCAATTGCCTATATAAAGGGGCCTTTGTACTCCGAAAATAGACGACGGAATTCATATCATTATACCCCCTCTCCAGCCGCGAGACTCTGTCAATTTATACTCTCAAACCCTCTCTACAAAAGCCCTAACCTCCCGAAGGCAGCCATCAATCCAACGATCAAACCCCGAGGTCTCAAACCCTAACCCTAGGGTTTTTCAAGAAGCAATCAGTCAATACCGATCAAATCCGAAGCAATCAAGCTATTGAGGGATCAAGGTGGTGAGGCCCAGGGGCCTCTGATTTGGTTTATTTATCGTTTTTATGCTTAATCGTAGCGCTTTGATAATCTGCTAACTTTTCTGTTAGGTGTGAGGAAGAACATCAGCCGGGGCTTCGATCCCTCAGCCGATACATCAAACCAGTGGGATTACTCGGCCGTGACATCTATTCACCAGCCGAGTAATCGATTTCCTGGGCCATCTCTGTTTTATTGCTTTCTAGTGCATGATTTACTTATCGTCTCGGCTCACCTTATTTACTGTTTAAAGGCATAAAAACAGACTACTTGTTTAAAATTAAATGAAGCATCTATATGTCTTATGTTGAACGATTATGGGCTAGCCTCACGGCTTGGCAAAGAGGTGTGCCTAACACCTTCCCCTTACTGTACCTTTGGCTTCCGTATCCAAAATCTCTATCTATTTTCCTAGTTTTAATAAACTGGGTGGCGACTCTGTTTTGATGATAACCGCTATCGTGTGGCAATACTCCTAGCCATGGGAGTATCCACGATCTTGGTTTATGAAGCAAGCAACCAAACGAGTAAACAACGATCAATCTATATGGTAATGCCCCGTTTGGGAGGTATGTACAGTTTTCTGGCGACTCTGCTGGGATATGAGAGCCATAACCAGAAAGTTCAACATAAGACTAATACATGCCTTATTTAATTCATTTATCATATGCATCGAGCAGGCAAACCTCGTTGAGTTCACCTAGTACCCCGGCATGACACGGGCTATGTTAGGGGTTCCAGCAAACTCCACAGTCACTTGTACCTATTGGTATATCAAAAAGGGAATCACTCAATCGCCGCCTATGATGGGCTGGTGAAAGGACTGGTGCCCTTTGACAACGGAGCACCCTGAGACTACCTAAACCTTACATGTGTTAGAAAGCCATAGAGCCTATTAAACTAAGACAGGAACCTGCAGGTTAAGGAAATTTCCTGCATTTTGTTTTCAAAGTTCTTCTTCACACCCTGTATCATCCATTGTTGCAACATCTCTTTCTGTGCATAAGGGTTGGGATTTTTTACCCAAATCCTAAGCCTATACGACCAAGTACTAACTTGCAGGAATTTTTACTTTTAAAGCAGGCACAATAGGCAAGCCAAGAAAGCAACCACATCCAATTTTATACTCTTATAACACCCGAAGTCACACGAAGCAGAGGCCTTTGCAGCCATCTCGCCTGTCGTCTTCGCCAGTCGGAACGCCTTCACTGCAATGGTCCCAATCACTTCCTGGGACTTCGCGGTCATCTTCTCAGCAAAACCGATCACCTACTAAATTCCAAGCATCACCAAGCAACCCTCCTGCTTCTATGGCAAACGACGACGCCACCATTGCCAACCTTCAGGCTCAAATCGCTACTTTGCTAGTAGAAAAAGCAGCGAGAGATGCTAAAGATGAAGAAAGATCAGTGGTAAACGAAAATAGACCGAAAATCCTGAGTTGGCCAAGCAAGTCAAAGAGATCAAGCACGCCCTAGCTCGTTCACAAGGAGACCAAATCCTGGACTTTGAGGGACTTTGCCTCTTTCCAGACTCTCAACTGCCTGAGAAGTTCAAAATGCCAAACATTGAGAAGTTCAATGGAACTGGCAACCCTACCAGTCATGTCCGCCATGTCATCAATACCCTAAAGCCGATGGGCTTGAATGATGAGCTCATCGCTCAACTGTTTCAAAGAACTCTCACTGGAAGTGCGCTCGATTGGTTCCTCACTTTGGAGTTTGAACACTATCATACTTGGCCAGAAATCGCCAATGCTTTCATCAAGCAATATGCATACAACGTCCAAGTTGAGCTGACTACTCGAGATTTGGAAATGACCAAGCAAGAGTCAAACGAAGACTTTGTTACATTCGTGGCTAGGTGGAGGGAAAAGGTTGCCAAGATGAAGAACCGCCCCTCTGAAGAAGATCAAGTGAGGATATTCGTCAAAAATCTGCAATCCAAGTATCTCAACCATATCTACACACAGGCTATCACTGATTTCAAACACTTGCATGCTACTGGGCTGCAAATTGAAAAAGGGCTCAAACTGGGGCTCATTGGGAAAGAAGAAACTCCTCCACCCAAGAAAACCTTCTCGACTCGTACATCTCATGCCTCTGTCAATACCCTTAACTCAGCCTCACTACAAGACCCTTTTCAAGCTAGCTCATCCCGAAGCTCAAACCGACCCTGCCATAATTTTAGCCCTCTCTATATGACTCTCTCCCAAGCCTTAACCATTCTGAGCCGTCAAGGACATCTCAAACCCTTGAACTAACCATCTCCTCAACCGCCTTATGGTCCAAACCATGACCCCAACAAGCAATGTGCCTACTATCAACATTCTGGGCACGAGACGAACAACTGCATACGTCTTCGCCATGACATTCAAAATCTCATTGATAGCCGCACCATAAAACCTCCATAACCTGATACACAAACCAAACCACCCAATATTGAACCACCCCGAAATGTCAACCTTATAAACCTATCTCACAATCCCACACAGAATCCAAGCCAGTACATTGTCCAAAACAACCAAACCAAACCAACCTTAACCTTCCCAGAGGAGGATGAGTGTTTCATGATGGAGGAAGAAGAAGATGTTGAATCCAATCAATCAGAAGTAATTGCTCCCGATATAAGTGATGAAGAAGAGCGAGCAAAGGAGGAAAAACTAAGGAAATGGAAGGAGCATTCCTGGGCGAAACACAATTTAGAGGATCCTGACATCCCATTTGTAGAAGATGACGAATGGCTACGTATCTGGTTTGAGAACAGGAAGAAGGAAAAAGAAAAAGAAAGGGTCATTATGACGAGGAGGCACGCTCGCTTCAAGCCCGCCCAAATAGTGATGCCCATTAACCGTCCTAAAATTCTGACACCTCCCATTGTCTGGGAGACAATCAATCTCATAGAAAAGGTGGAGGAATTCCAAATGCAACCATGGATCAATCCCTATGATGAATGCGATTATAACCAGTGGATAGAGGAAAGGGAAGATCTAGATTTCATATGCCTCGATCCATACAAAGCAGGGGAGAGCGACTTCGATGGGATGGAAGAGGAATACGATGATCCACTCGATGGAATCTCCTTGGCATCACTATTCAATCAAATAGAGATAACTAATTTCCTTCATATCTATACAATCAACAAGGAGGACGAAGAGGTGTTAAGAGCCCAAGCTGATATTTCCATTTGGGGATTGCTTATGTCCCAAAGAGATAGCCACCGTGCAAGTTTCAAAGATGAATTCAATTCAAAGACTCTGTTTGGCAAAGAAGGGGGTGGAAAAGAGTATAAAATTGCGAAAGATAAAGAGGACAACCCCGAAAGGCTGCAGTAACTGAGGAAGTCACAACATGGCAAAGAACATTGTTTTTTTTTTGCTTTCTAAATTAAACTAGAACATGTTTTGGGCCCCTGTTTGGGCATTTCATTTCTAAGTGAACTCCTGTTTTATCTCCTTAATTATGCTTAGTCAACGGCCTTATTCTTAAGTTGCGATTGCTATACACTTTGATCTCTCTGCCAAACAAGAGAAACATTAAGGAATCAAGGTCTTTGTGTTACTAACAAAAAGGGAAAGAATGAATGAACTTTAGTTGCTTAAACCCGAGTTTTTGCCAGGACTTAAAAAAAAAGACGTTATCCCCGTGAGAACACTTAGGATTAGCTTGCCCATTATGAAAGTACAAACACAAGAGGAAATTCATAAAATATCCTCATCAAATTCCTTTCCAAAGGTACAGCAAAACTTCTTGAGAAAGAATGCTCGTTGGGTGACCAAGTAGCCCAAGCAAAAGTAAGAGCAAAGCCTGCTAGGGCAAGAAAATGCAAAAATGCAGCCTAGGCAAAAGTTAAGGCATTCAGAAGCTCGTTAGGGACTCAAGCTCTATCAGGTAACCTAAGCAAATTTAGAGCAAGTGAGAAGAAAAACCAAGAGTGAAAAACCAACCTCAAAGGTGTTGACTTTGGAACTACGTAAAAGGCCTGATTCCCTGATTGAGATACGTAGGCAATCTCACATTGAGATGCAGCCCAAACATTTGGGAAGAAGGAAAAACATCAACAGGTTTGTACTCAATGATAGGCATAGCTAACCCTACGTATTGAGCTCGCAAAAGATGAGTACGCCTTTTTCAATTAATTGGCAACAGCAAAGGACACGAGAATTATTGTTCATCCCCTCCGACTTAAGTGTCACTAACACAATGAGCAGGATACCTTGAAAACTCTCGAGTTTGGCAAAAAGACTACAGAATGTGGCAAAAGAAAAAAGCAGAAAATCAAAACCAAGCATAAGGAGGAAGAAAAAAGAGGATGCCACCTGGCCAAAACAAAATCTACCTTTTGGAAAACCAAAGTAACGGCCGAAGAATGGATATAGCGGCCGTAACATTGATTCTTTAGCCGAGTAATCAATTCTGCGGCCGATACTTCATTTCACGCAGATTACTACCTATCAACAAATACTTGTTCAAAAAGCCATGTTTTGTCTTTCACATGCACTTAGGGACACAAAAAAGCTTTTCTCATTGCATGAACAAAAGTTTGAATACAAAATCCCCGTTGTGGTTGCTTTTACTATACAATTTCTGCTTGCCACTTTTGCTAACTATGAACAGGAAAAGAAAAATCCTAAAAGCTAGTCATGACGACACCTCCGAGACAGCCTCTGTGACAAAGATGGGGACTGCTCACTAGCTCCCATGCCCTCTCCACCAGCAGCTGGAACTCGCTCAGCCTCAAGCTGCAACAAAAGGGGATACAAGCACTAAGAATCAAGAAATAATACAAAGCAAATGACATACATGGGGAAAGCCATACCTCGAGGATCCGACGACGCTGCCTCCGAACCAAAGCCTCCATGTTTTGATAGGCGTTCAGCCACTCCTGCACCACCCAACAGGCACCTATAAAAGCAAGTCGAATATTTCAAGCAGTGGAATACTAGGTACAAACAGGGAAACAAGTTCATAAATAGGATGACACCTGTGAAACCCCAGTTGGCAAGGTATAAAGCTGGGTCGTGCAAGGAGTAAGGGCCAGGCGCTCCTCCTCCCCATCATCAGAATAGAAGGAGACAAAAGAAAAGGCCCACGGCCAAACAGGAGCAACAGGAGGAGCTGCAACAGCTAGAGCCAAGAAAAGACGGGAGTACTCCATGTAGTCATCCACCTGGAGAAGCAAGCCCGCCCAATCTCTGATCTGAGCATTCTTCATATCTTCCTTAGACATCAAGGAAGTAGACCTCATCGATGCTGGAGGAGAAGGAGGAATGAGCTGAAGTGCCTCAGCACGCGGGCGCCACTGGCTAGCTACCCAATCTCCTAAGTACCAGGCTCGACAAAAGGGACCCTCAACCAAGCTGTGAGTACGATCCAAGACTCTAGAACGTGCAGGTAGGGCATCCTCTGGTACACCACCCCAAGTGTCAAAACGTACCTATAAAACAAAATCAAATCAGCCACAGCATAAGAATAGGGAAACCCAAAGACAAAAAGCATATGAAGAGAAAGGTACCTGATCGACCGTCAGTCGGTCTAAAACCCGTCGCCACTCAGAAAGTCTCAAGATTGGTGATCGTGGCTTCTGTTGCCCCGCCAACCGTTGTTCGTAGCGAGGTATATAGTTTGCATCTCCATGTCTCGTCTCAGGGGGAAACTGGAGAAGGTGCTCGAAAGCCCAGAGTTGAAAAACAGATTAAAACAAGTTCAAATACCAAGAGAAGTCAAAGCAGGGAAGGAAATAAAAGAAAAAGATATGTACCTCAAGCACCCGGTAGTGACCGCCAAGGATAGGACTCTTGTCCTGAGAACAAGCTCCAAGATTGCCATACAAGGGGGACCAAAGCAGACGATCCCCAATCAAACTCCCTGAAACTGTGTATGCACCGAACCATCCTTGTTGGCAAACAATGTTTGCCCAAGGAGAAAAAGAAGAAAAACCCGTGTTAGCTGCTCGATGCTCACCTGGGTCAGAATGTCAGTCTTCATCAATGTCTTGCTTAGCCAAGTAAGATCAATATGACTTCAAGAGTGAACGGGGGGCACCTTGCCCAAAAACCACTCCAAAGCACCTGTCCGCTCCCAAATACGGGGGTCGACCCGAAGAGGAGCACCGCCTACCCGCAAGCCAGTCAGCAAGGAGAAGTCACCCGGCGTAATGGTCATCTTGCCAGCAGAAGGGAGGTGGAACGTATTGGTGGTATCCCACCATCTCTCAACCAGTGAGGTCATCAGTGACCAGTCCATCTTCGAAAAAGTGAGGCCCAGAATAAATGCCTCAAAGCTAGCAGCACGTACCAACTCTCGAGCCTATTCAAACAGCACCAGAAACCATTTGTGCACCTCTTTGCCTCCACCACGAGCCTCCAATCTCCTATTCCTCTGAAGAATTCAACAAAAAGGGAGTTAATCTCATGATTGCATAAACGAAAAAGCCAGGGGCATTAGATTAACAATTAAAAGCATGCATTGCCAAAACAGGGGGCACGAATATTTTGATCTTTTAACAAAACAAATTCGACCCAACGTTGGGTCTTTCCTATTCACTCGCCTGGCTAAAAGGGATTCCATCCCAAGGACAAAATTCATGATTTAACAAATTAAAACTCCAAATTAAAGTAAACTTTTTACTTTTCAGGAAACTTACCGTAATGTTGAGAATGCTCAAATGCTGCTCAGGCCTCTGCGAACTACCTCGGCCTCTGGGCCACCAACAGGGGGACGGTACTGTAGAAAACCGTTAAAACCCAACCTATGCGAAGGAAGAAAGTAGGTAGCAGCATCAAACAAGCCAGGCTCCTCGATCACCTCCTCATCCGACGAGGGATACTTGCACCTACATGGAGGGTGCGGGGACAAACCCGCAACGTCTGAAGATGGCATGGCCATCGTAAAAGGAAAAGAAAGCGAGCAACGGTAATGGCGGCCGGAGACAATGGCGGCTGACGGTGAACAGTGATGACGACGGCCGGACGATAGTGGTCGGAGGAATGATGGTTGTCGTTGGAGGATAAGAGGAACGGAGAAGAGGAATGGAAGAAGGGAAAAGGGAAAAATGAGCCATGAAATCGATTAAACTGAACTTAAATCGATCTTCTGACTTTTGGCGTTCCTGCGGCCGATACATCGATTCCTCAGCCACGACATCCTTTACTCGGCCGTGAGATCGATCCACTAGCCCCCTAATCAATTCCCCTCAGCAGCATTAGATCTTGCTCAATGCACCAATCCAGATAATTATGAAGTTTTAAGTCCACGACCATCAAAACCAATGATTGAATCGGCCATTGGGGGCAACCCTAAGCAAATGCAACGCGATCAAAACTAGCCTCGGGGGCATACCCGAGCACGAAAAACATGAAAACCGACACAAGCAATAAATTCACCATCAGCCAACCCCAAGATTTGGCAGGCCTCATGGCTCAGCGGCTCATAACTTACCCCTCGGCAGCTCAGAGCCCATCAACCAGCAGCTCCAGTAGCTTACTCACCACCTCTAGCAAGCGGCCCTATACTTATTCACCATCAAGCTTGTAGACACCTCCCGTGTGGGGCATCGCCATACAGTTGATCATCGTTTGTTTGCTCGATTGGTTGCTTGCTTCATAAACCAAGATCGTGGATACTTCCATGGCTAGAAGTATCGCCACACGATAGCGGTTATCATTAAAAGAGAGTCGCCACCCAGTTTATTAAAACTAGGAAAATAGATAGAGATTCTGGGTACGGAATCCAAAAGTACAGTAAGGGGAAGGTGTTAGGCACCCCTCTCTGCCTAGCCGTGAGGCTAGCCCATAATTGCTCAACATAAGACGTATAGATGCTTTCCAGGAGGTTGTACCATATAAATATCTTCCTCGAGTTCACCATTTCCAAATGCATTTTTGACCCTAGTACGTAATCTATTTTCATGCCTTTAAACAGTAAATAAGGTGAGCCAAGACGATGAATGAACATGCATCAGAAAGCATAACAAAACAAAGCTGTTCCAGCAGATTGATTACTTGGCCGGTGAATGGATGTCACGGCTGAGTAATCACGCTGGATTGATGTACCGGCTGAGGCATCAAAGCCCCGGCTAGTGTTCTTCCTCACACCAGACAGAAAGCTTAACAGACGATCAGAACGCTACGATTAGTAAAATAAACAGTAATTAAACCAAACCAAAGGCCGTTGGGCCTCACCACCTTGATCCCTCAGTTGCTTGATTGCTTCGGATCGATTGAGATTGACTAATTGATTGCCTCTTGAATGAAACCCTAGGGTTAGGGTTTAAACTCCGGGATTTGATCGTCGGATTGATGGCCGCCTTTGGGAGTTAGGGCTTTTGTAGAGAGGGTTTGAGAGAGTATATGGGCAGAGTTTCGTGGCTGATGAGGGAGTGAATCTGATTAATTTCGTTGTGCAAAGGCCTCTATATATAGGCAATTTGATGACTCACTCGGTCCAATCAAATCACGCAATTGCAATTGCAATGCAATTCGAACTCCTCGTTGTGATCTCTGAACGTAGCCCGAACACATTGAAAAGGTATCGTGGTTGGATCCAACAATCGATAGAACATTCGAGGGTCTGGAAAAAGGTCGATCTGGCAGCCGTAGAAAGGAACTGGCAGCCGAGGAATGGTTTGGGCGGCCGAGCCATTGATTTGGTGGCCGAGGCTTTGATCTCTCAGGGAGATTTGCTTAGCAACAGGTTGCTCGGGTGAGGAATGGATGTTAAGGCTGTGAGATCGATGTTACGGCCGACCGATGGATTTTCCTAGAACACTGTGTTTCTGTCTGAAAGGCTATTTGGCTCTGGATTGGATTCTCTAAGTGGCTCAAAGTTCTTACCATAAGTCCAGGGGTTTCACAAGAAGGCAATCAGCAATCATCGAATCCATTTCATCATCGGGATGGTCCCAAGGTGGGACTTGAAATAATCGTTAGGCCAAATTGGGGTGTCTACAAAGCTATATGATCACTCAGCAGCTCAACGACTTTGTGCGCAAGTCGCTCGACTGCACCATGCTCCTCGCATCACCTGCAGCTTATCGAAATCTCAAGTATCATATTCCTTGCCTCAACAGCTCTTTATCCAGTAGCCCCGACCCTATCTCAGCAATCCCCGCAGCTCTATGCTCCCTCGACGGCTCCATGCCCATATTCTCCGACTCCACATTAGCAATCCCTCCATGCACAAACAGCATCGTGCAGCATTACCACTTCAGTAGTTCTAAGCTCGCTATCAACAGATATCATCTTAGCGGCTCCAAGCCCGTCATCACATACATTCAGTAGCCCTGTGCTAACTACCTCGGAAGCTCTACGCTCGTACTCACTATCTTAACAGGCTCTACATCAGCCAACTCAACGGCTGCACTCAAGCTGCTTAAACAAGCTCCGTAGCTTCATCTACTACAACAGCTTCAAGCTGACACACTCAACAGGCTCCAGGCCCATATTCACCTACCAATTCTGCGGTTCCAAGCCCACTAAATTAACAGGCACCACACCAGTCAATTCTGCAGCTCCAAGCTCACCACTATCAAGCTACTCAGTAGCTCCGCGCCCATATCTATCATCTCGACGGCTCCAAGCCTATTATCTCAGCAGCTCCAAGCCAATCATTTCAACGGCTCCGCGCCCATTATTTCAAATGGCTCTATGCCGTAACCACTTCAACTGGCTTCATGCCGTAACAAGCTATCTCAACAGGCTCTACGCCACCCCAATCAAGACATCATCAAATTCCCAAGCGCTACACTTGAATGCTCAAAATCCAACATTTTGAATGCTCGAAGCTCTTCGAATGCCCAACCACTGTGTACTGGATGCTCAAGTTCTACACTTGATTGCTCAAGCTCTATGCTTGGATGCCCAACCACTGCCTACTGGATGCTTAAAGCCTGTACTTTGAATGCTCGGATTCTGCCGTTTGAATGCTCGAGCTGTACGCTCCGAATGCTTAAGTCCAGAACTTGATAGAAGCTCTAAGCTTAAATCAAACACACACGCACGGGCCCGTGCACATATTGCATCAATTGCATCACCACAATCACGTCGAGTCTATATAACTATCAACATTAGCATATCTATTCACATCTAACAACCATCATCACATGCATATTTTGCATATCCCTCTTATTCATGAAACAGGTCGATCCTGCAACCAACCGGCTCTATGTCTCGGTTTTTTATTAATCGGTCCAGAATCTCGATCCTTTGGCTCCACACCAAAATTTATGATGACAAAGCTCCGTGCACAGACCATCAGAATACAACCAGCGCCGTGCTTTAATTCTATCTCTCCAGGCTCTCGCCTTGTGACTACCACCAGCTCCGCGCTTCGGTTTCATCAAAACCTCTATGCCTTAATCCTATAAACCGGCTCCGTGCCTCGGTTCCTTCATTCCAATGCTCCGTGCTCCAGTTACTGGCCCTGCGCCTCCCATATCTCAAAACCGGCATCCAATTCATCCTCAACAGATGGCTTGGATTCGACCCCAATTATATCAATTCCTTCCAGCTCATTCGCAAGGATAGGCTACTCTACCGAGTTTCTCTCAGTTAAAGTCAGGATGATCAAGAAGAGCAAACACATCCGCCGTCTATTGATCTACCCCAAAATACTAAGGACGCACTCTGCAAAAATATCCCCGGCAGCCCCGCGCTCCTTCAACTACTCTCTGCCAAAATCCTGGCTCAGCCTAGGTACGTCGCATTACGGCTTTTAAAGCCCGAAGGTACGTCTTCTGTCTTTAACCCTCCAAACGTTTTTCTTTTTTTATTGCCTCCGAACTACGGTTCGTCTGAATTTCCCCTGTGGAATACGTAGGCAGCCTCCCGGCCCGACCATAACAAAAACCTTTTTTTGAAAACCCTTGGAATAGGGGTTGGATCAAATTGTGTTGCTTTTACAGCTTTGACTTTTACTCAAACATGTCTCGCGATCCGTCTGAGCTCAGTCAAAGAGGGGCATCTGTAGACACCCCAATTTGGCCTAATGATTATTTCAGGTCCCACTTTGGGGACCATCCCGATGATGAAATGGATACAGTGATTGCTGATTGACTTCTTGAGAACCTTAGGACTTTCGGTAAGAACTTTGAGCCACTTAGAGGACCCAATCCAGAGCCATATAGCCTTTTAGATAGAAATACAGAATTCTAGGAGAATCCATTTGCCGGTCGTAACATTGATCTCACGGCCTTAACATCATTTCCTCACCTGAGCAACCTGTTGCTTGAAAATCTCCCTGAGAGATCCATCCCACGGCCGCAAGATCCATCCTTCGGCTGCAACATTATTTCGGCCGCCAGATTGTCCTGTTTCCAGACTCTGGAACATTCTGTCGATTGTTTGATCCAACTACACTACCTCTCCGATGCGTTCGGGCCACGTTCAGAGATCACAACGAGGAGTTTGTATTGCATTGCAAATGCAATTGCAATCGTGCGTTTTGATTGGACCGAGTGAGTCACCAATTGCCTATATAAAGGGGCCTTTGGACTCCGAAAATAGACGACGAAATTCATATCATTATACCCCCTCTCCAGCCGCGAAACTCTGTCAACTTATACTCTCAAACCCTCTCTACAAAAGCCCTAACCTCCCGAAGGCAGCCACCAATCCAACGATCAAACCCCGAGGTCTCAAATCCTAACCCTAGGGTTTTTCAAGAAGCAATCAGTCAATCCCAATCAAATCCGAAGCAATCAAGCTACTGAGGGGACAAGGTGGTGAGGCCCAGGGGCCTCTGGTTTGGTTTATTTATGGTTTTATGCTTAATCGTAGCGCTTTGATAATCTGCTAACTTTTTTGTCTAGTGTGAGGAAGAACATCAGCCGGGGCTTCAATCCCTTGGCCGATACATCAAACCAGTGGGATTACTCGACCGTGACATCTATTCACCGACCGAGTAATTGATTTTCTGGGACAGCTCTATTTTATTGCTTTCTAGTGCATGATTTACTTATCGTCTCGACTCACCTTATTTACTGTTTAAAGGCATAAAGACAGACTACTTGTTTAAAATTAAATAAAGCATCTATATGTCTTATGTTGAACGATTATGGGCTAGTCTCACGGCTAGGCAGAAAGGGGTGCCTAACACCTTCCTTTTACTGTGCCTTTGGCTTTCGTATCCAGAATCTCTATCTATTTTCCTAGTTTTAATAAACTGGGTGGCGACTCTATTTTGATGATAACCGCTATCGTGTGGCGATACTCCTAGCCATGGGAGTATCCACAATCTTGGTTTATGAAGCAAGCAACCAAACGAGCAAACAATGATCAATCTGTACGGCAATGCCCCGTTTGGGAGGTGTCTACAGTAATTTGAGATCGCAGGGCTTTTACTCCTAGCGAAAGGACTATGAGGTGAGAAGAGACCATCGATATTTTGAAACACGAATCTATTTTCGAAGCAGCAATGGAAAAAGGTGAGCAAATTCTTTCTTTGGATTCGGACTATGAATTCGGGCTATGGTTTCGGCTGCTAAACCTTTGGGGTTGGTTGGTGCTAAGAATAATGACTTGGTTAGACCTATTTTGTGTTAGAGGGTCCTCCGTTATCGTGTCCTAATCCGTGGTGTGTGTTCACCATCTACGAGTGGAAATCGAAAGGGGTGTTTTAGTCTACTAAAACAAATTTTCTTTTGTAAATGGTGTTTCCCTCTAAGGGTCAAAAGTAGTTTATCAAGTAGTATGCAATAGTACTCTTTCAAATAAAGCAAGTTTTTCATAGATAGGAAAAAGTACAACAGAATGCATAGAGTTCTACTACAAAGAGAATTATATATTAGACTTAACAGTGTAAGGTACAACCGTACACAACAGTAGGGAGACACAGGGATAGCAGTGTGTACACCAGCAGTGATCAAGTACCAAAATGCAGTTTCATATAAGTAGTAACCGAAATAAGTCTTTTATTATCAAGCATAGCAATAGTACAACTTAGGAAATGTTAAACAAGCAACGGTGATCCTAATCTTTGACATCCTACATCCTGAAGGATTACAACTATTGCTAGGTTTATTCAGGTGCGCCTAAGTTGTATCCTTGGCTTTCACAGGTCCTCTAGGACCTCCTCGAGATTCCCTTCATTGGCATCCACATCGCCACCGACTTCTCCCTCTTTAGTCACCTCATTGGTATCCTTTTCGTCATCGGTTTCTTCCTTCTCATCAACAACCTCAAAGTTTTCCATTGGGGGTAGGGTACCAAAGAACCCATAGAAGGCCTATAGGATTGGGAATATTTTAGGAAACCAGGGGTCTTTTTCAATGGGGATAGGGGTATTCTACTCTACCCTCTTGGAATACGGATTTTTGCGAGTATAGTGGCGATATAATCGAGATTCTCCACCAGTCAACTCGTCATGGTCTCTATGGTGTTTCTGAGTTGGTAAGCTTCGACTAACAGGTTGACAAAGTGGCTCATCTACAAGGACAGAGTTTTAAACCTCAATTAGTAATGTTTTAAGATAGAGTTTTGCAAATCACTAAGGAAGGTTTGAATTTTCTAAGTTCCACATCCGATTCTTGATTTAACTCATCATCCAATTGTTCGGGAATTCCCAGCTCGGAGGTATTGCCAACTTCCGCACTTTGCTTCAATCCGAAGATTGTTTTGTCAGAATTCCACCCAATTTAGGACGGTAAACTGAAACTCAATTCACGTTTATGCAACGGTCAACTATCTTATGGTTCTACCCATTCTACCCATGGCCGAGGTTTTGAACCTAAAGCTCTGATACCAAGTTATAAAGCCCAAAATTTTGGGAACGTTAAATAAACATTTTATTGAAAATCTAAAGATAGTCTAGATCCTTATTACATCATAGCTCCCACAAGAGTTCATAATTCGACAAGGAGGGAAACTAGGGTTCCTATCTACGGCTCCGCCTGCTCCTCCATCCTAGCCAGCTCTTCAGTTCCAAAGGTCTCCAAGGTGTATAGCTTGCCTTGATCATCTACAAAGACTGACACATTATACCAGCGTCGCCACTAGTATAATATGTTAGGGTCACCAAAGGTAACACCATGAGCTACAATTGTTCAACAGAATAAACCTATACCCACTAACCCATAACTTACAAATAGCAAGCCATGCATATATCATAAATTCGCATAGCACAGGTATATTCGATAAATCGTTAACAATGACACATCCACATTCCTTAAACTAACATTGGTGTCTATGATATCGGAGTTTCTCTTACGCAACTTGCCGTAGACTGTGTCTCATTTTTACTTCAACAAATCAACATTTTGAAAAGCATTTTTAACACACCTAACCTCAGTTCCACCGCTCCGGGTTCCCGAGTATCCTCACAATGGTTCCACCGCTCTGGCTTCCCATTGGCACACGATTTGCATTGGCTCCTCTCCACGGATAACCAAGCCATACCTCAGTTCCGCAGCTCCGAGTTCCCGAGTATCCTCACAATGGTTCTGCCACTCCGGGTTCCCATTGGCACACAATTTTCATTGGCTCCTCTCCACAGATAGCCAAGCTATACCTCAGTTCTGCCGCTTCGGGTTCCCGAGTATCCTCACCATGGTTCCGTCGCTCCAGGTTCCCATGGGAACGCATACAACCTCACAATGGTTCTGCTGCTCCGGGTTCCCATTGGCATACACACACACACACACCACACAATGGCTACCATGTCCGGCCATTATGTAGTTTCAAAAATATTTTTCCATTGCAACACGTCTTTTCATTAACCACACCCTAGGTGTCATGTTTTTACTTTTTCGATTTACGTGTCTCGTTTTCATGCATAGACTCCGCGGTTGGACATTTCACTTGAGTACACATAAATCATTCATTGTAATCTTGAAACTAAACTAGCAAGATCATCCAACTCTATATTACTTAACAAGCAAAATTCACAACTTAAAGCCCAATGCCACATGTACGAACGCCTTTGGAGTGGAAACCACCTATGCTTTATCACACAACCACAAGTAATGCAAGCAAACATGTACACAATCTCTTAACAATTTTAAAGATCAAAATACGAATACTTCCAATCAAATTCTATATCTCGAAATCCATTCTTCTTCCTCTTTGAGAAGTTCAAAAAAAACTACATTTGTTAATTAGAGTAAAAGCCATTTGTTCAACATGCTCATAAATCCTTTAGCAACTAAGTATACTAGCTATCTTTCTTCATGCTTTTCAAACAATACAACCAATATACAATATACGTAGAGAAAGTAAGTAGGGGTATACTACACATCACTAAACTTTTATACTTAGAGAAATTAGTTAGAATATCCTACATTCATTTCAACATATTCTTTTTATATGATATATTTAGAGTTAGAAGGTATAGGAAAAATCTACCATTCGTCTTGGTAGTAGTGACGACTACGGAGGAGTGACTTCCTACGGTAAGCTTCCGGTAGCTTCGAAATAGAAAGGTTTCTATCGAAATAGAATCTTGACTAATACTACTACAACTTTTGGATCAAAAGGGTGGTCGAGCGGCAGTTTAGTGGCGGTCTTGGATAAGTTTCTTGAAGAATTTGGGAAGAACTCAAGAACAAGGAAAGAATACAACACTTTCTAGAGAGAGAAGTTGAAGGATGAAAGGTGTGAGTTGAATGGCAAGCATGGGGTGCTATTTATAGCCAAAGATTGGCTCCCTGTCTCTCCTCCTTGGCCGGCCTCTCTCTCTCCCTTTATCCAATGGATTTTTGTTCCATTGTGTTGTCATTTCAAGCCTTGAAAGCATACAAAGATCTTCCTTCCTTGTACTTCCATTTGAGGACAAGTTTAGGTTATTTTAAAGGGATCCTAGTCTTGTCTAGTACTTAGGGGACTTGTTTATATATGAAAGGGCAAGGAAAATCTAGATTTGGTTGTAAGGATATAAGAAGATTATGCACTTTCCAAATCTCCCTCATATCTTTCCATCTCTCTCCCTCTCACTTAGTACAAGGTACCTATATATATATATATATATATATATATATATATATAACTTGAGCTGGTAAGAGAGAATCCAAGATGGTACACAATATCTTTCTCTCTCTCTCCCTCTCTCTCAACCTTTCTCTCTCCCTCTCCTTCTCGACTTTCTCTCTCTCTCTCTCTCCCTTGTACTTTGTATGAGTATATATGTATAAGTCCATATATATATATATATATATAAGTACACCTAGGTACTATGTAATCTAATAAGATTTTCCAAGTGTGAAGATTTTCTAATAAACTAATCTAATAAGCACATGTTCCTATTATATAATTATGTTTGTGTACCTAGAGAATCCTTGGTATTAAATTTATATGATACATATACATATCTTTAAGTATATAAGTACATGGGAAATCTAGGGAGTGATTGGTTTAATTTGTCCTAGTACTTGTTGGTAAAACTAACCTTATTATTCAAGGGGTAAAGTTTTCCCTAGCATTTCTTGACCAATGGTTAAAGGGGTGAGGTAATATATACTTGAATCTTGAAATGACTATATGTCCTTTAGGCATGTTTATAATAAACTTATGAGGTACATATGTCTATATATAATCTTATATATGTACTTTATCAAATTTAGAAAAGTATCTTAGGTGGAAAGTCTAGGTTTTTTTTTGCCCAAGGGATAAAAGTTTCCCTAACTTTTATTGTTCAATGGATAAAGGTTCTAGATATAGTCTAGGATTCCTTAGAAATATAATAATAGGCTAAGTAGTACATGTACCTATATATAAACATACATGTGTACTTGGAAAATCTAGTCAAGTACTTTCGTGGGAAATCTAGGTTTACTTCTTTTGGAAGCAAAAAGATGGGATTTGGTTTTGACTAGTCTAGTCAAATCTATAAGTGCTTCTTGGATTTTGGGCAAGACTAACCTCTATTACACAAAGGGTAAAATTTTCCCTAGAAATTCTTATTCAATGGGTAAAGAAGTACAAAGGACAAGTACGGCCTTGAAATGATTAGTCAAGTGAATATAGTAATAATTACCTTGGTCCAAAGGGTTCCATTAGGGTTAGAAAGGTTCAAAAGGTTCAAGGAGGTTCAAAAGGCTCATCTAGGATTAGGAGGAAGTAACTAGATGGATTGATAGTTAGGTTTCTCCAACTAATTGGTTAGGAGCTAACTATACTAGCCAGGTAAGATTTCTAGCCAAGAAATTTAGAAGACTCAAATCCAATTATGACGGATTATTGGAAATTAAGGGAATTTTAAAAGCAAATCCAAGTAATTTAAAATGAAATTCAAATATTTAACGAAATTTTTATTTACCAAAAATCAGGGTTGTTACAAAGTAGCTCATTCTCCATTAACTCGTCAAATAGAAAACTTAAGAAACTTTTTGGGTCGAAGGGCCCCTTATACCCACATGAAACCCGTTACCACAAGTCACCATACACTACAATGATATCCTAAATTCTTAGTTCAATACAACCAACATCGCCCTTAGAGTCACCATGGCTTTCCCGAGGTCTTTTCCCTAAGTAGAACCAAAAGAGAGCCACCGTGGCTTTACCCAGGTCTATTCTCAAATCCGTAGAGCAGTTGGGTCACCACAACTTTACTCGGGTCTATTCCCTCTTTCACAACGTAACAGCGTTACCACGGCTTTACCTAGGTCTATTCCCGCATTCACAATGTAATAGAGTCACCACGGCTTTACCTGGGTCTATTCCAGCATTCACAAGGCACTTGAGTCACCACGGCTTTACCTGGGTCTATCCCCTTATTCAGCATTTACTCATGATACGAACAAAATGGTACGGCTTCATAATGGCAACATAATTCTCATTTCTGTAACCCACGATAGTTTGAGTTCAAGTATTTCAATACTAATTGTCTAACGTAAGGGTAAACCATCGAACTCATTCTTAAGCTGTGGCAACTCACCACCGTCCACTCCTTTAGTCGTAACTTTTTGTATGCTTAACCTATCAATGTAATTTCAGTGGCAATTAAAAGATGACTTCAAAACCTCGAAATTGATATATCATACGCTCGAATTGGATTTTAGACGAGGAAGATATGGCTAGTCAAAATTGGGCAAAAACCCAAAAAAAATGACAGCAACAGCGGAAAATGAGACAACTGACACACCTTCACTCTTATGATCATAACTTTTTGTGTACTTAGATTATTAAGGTGATTTTAGTTGCAAATGAAAGTTGACATTAAGACCTTCGATTCGGTATAAAGTTTGCATGAATCGGACGTCGGATGAGAAAGTTACGGCCCTTTAAAGTTGGGCTGAAAACCAGAAGACAATTAGAATGTCCAGAGAGGAAAGGGGTAACGATACCCAAACAAGGGGTATCGATACCTGGCTGAAATTTCCAGAAAAGGAAGGGGTATGGATACCCCATGTTTGGGTATCGATATGACACAGTTCGGAGGCAATTTTCTGCAGCTTCTACAGACTTTCAAAGCAACAAAGGGGGACGATCAAGGCACGATCCTTGCACCAAATCAACATACATACACATAAAAGAAGTGAAGAACTTCCAACCTCGCGACGATTACCAAGATCCAAGCGATTTGGATGAGCCCTAGCCTCCAAAAACTTCAAAGCTTGGCTCCAAGCTTGACCCAAGGATTCCCAAGCCCAAGAATGCGAATGGAAGGTCGGAGGGAGGTTTATTCTTGAAGGTTTTGTGGAATGGAGTGGAGTTTTGAGTGAGGAAAGGAGAGAGAGATATGGCCGGCTAGAGAGAGAGAGAAGATGTGTGGGAGAGAGAATGAAGGAGATGAAATAATCTCCTACATACACACACCCCTAGTTATACTCCCATATCTTTATATCACACTCACACTCCCTCTAGTTTTAATTCCCTCATTTCAATCCCTAATTCAAATAGCCACCTAAATAACCCATATTCTCCTAATTAGCCATTTAATAAACATTTTAAATAGTTAAAAATTTTACGGGTCTGTACACCCTACCCTCCTTAAAGAAATTTCATCCTCGAAATTTACTAAGCCAAGGCCAACCAAACATGCAACATATCACATGCTTCAGCCATAATACTATCCATCACGTCAATCAACCACAACAAACTCGAGCATATCCTTTTAAGTTCGTTCTCCCTTTCTCATCCTTACAGCATCGGCTTACCTCTCAACTCTTAACTACGCAAATTTAGCATACGTTTTGGATTCTTATTATGGGTCAAGTCGGCTTCTAACTCAAGTTGAGACCTTTCTAACTTACACAAATTCGACTCGTACCTCCTCGCTATCCGTATATATATATCGCATCACAAATGCTCAAAAGTTTCGACGGTACTTCCAAACGGTACGCTATTTCTAAACTTCCCTTTGTTGTTGGGAAATTGCTATATATGATTATCTATCCACGCGTAATGATCTTACCTCTAAATGTAATCTGATAGTCCAATTGACTTCCCGAGACTTCCATCTAGAAGGTGCGGTGATCAAGCGCCTCTTCTAACTGGATTTCATCGGTTGTCGCCTGAGCATCCGGGAAAAAAAAAACAAAAAACAACGTATCCGATACTTTATATACCCTTCTAACAAATAAAGCTCCCTCTATTTCTGCCTCGAACAAAACAAACCTCAACGCAGCGATACTTTAGGAAATATGTGAGTTGTGAGTTCTCCAGCTCTGAGTGACAATGGGTGATGACAACGGTCAACACAATCCTTCAGTTATTCTCAAACGAAATAAGTGAGTTCCAATACTCAAACAAAACCGATCAAAAACTCAAGGAACGGGGACAATGTATTCCGTATTCAAAGAATGCTTGAAATCTTTAAAATTTGTTAGGCAACAAACTCAACGCACCCATTTGGGATGATCCGAGGAACTTAGAAACAACCGAGCACAACCTTCCTATTGCTCTACAAGTCAAATGAGTCTATGGGTAACCTTTTGCAAACGATAGATTTCAATACTGAGGATGAACACATAGCGACGGGACAAGCCACTAAATAAATAGAGTGATGCAAGATTAAATATTTGTTCAATACGAAGGACAAGTAAAGCTTCTAACAAATTGGAATTTAGCAACAGAAAATGAGTCTTGTGCCTCCTAAGTTGAGGAACCACAACAGAGGTTACAGAGCTAAATGTGATAGAGAGCAACCACATTAAGTGAATTTGGATTGAGCAACAACTAAAAATCAATATCAATCAATACGTCACCATAAGATTTGGCTCTAATAGCGAGTGGTACGACACAAAAACTTAGGAAGACTAGCAATTTCCAATGGATAGACTAGCAGTTACACTGATGGAATCCACACCAACCAATGAAGTCTAGGCAACCAATCAGATTTAATGCAGGAACAAGTTCAAATTAGGTGGCCCCAAAGTTAAGGTGTCTTAAAAAACTGTGACACCAATGCAGGCAGCAACAACAACGGAATCCGAACTTAATGGCACTGAAGAACGAATTGGTATTATGAGACACATGGCCACCAGGTTTGGCCTTAATAGATAGAAGTCGCGACGTAAGAACTTGCGTAAAACAACAATTGCAAACGACAAAACTAATACTCACAACAAAGGTGACCAAGCTGACCAATAAAGTTTTATCCCAAACATGATAGTGTCCAAAGTAAAACTCAAATGAGGGATGAAAAACATTCATCAACATCAATAGTAAATGTATCATAGGAGACTTTATCATAAGAATCTAAATAGCAGCAAGAAATACTAGGAAAGGTAGTGTGAAAGTTAACTCGAATGTCAAAAACCATAATAGGTCAATGGCACAACAGACTTCATGGAAAGCAGATTATGACACATTTCCAACAAGATTCAGCTAGGTTAATATAAAGGATTAACAAAAGAAGCAACTCTTGTACAATTACCTTCAAAATATCTCCAACTATCATAGCTATAACCGATCCCTTCACAAATCAGATCAAACCTCGCCATATGCTGAATGGGAAAGTCAATTACTACACAGTACATAGGAATGAATAACTCACACCCTTGGTGAACTTAACCTTGAGGTATGACTCCACAAACAAAGTAGACTATGATCCTCGGTTTTTAGATTTCAAACCACAAAGACATTGTTATGAACGAACAAAATGCTCCCAAGTCAAAAGAACTACCACAAAGAAATTTAACAAGAAAGAGAGGAAGATACCCCACATAACTGATGTCCCTGAAGGCTAGAAAGTGGTAGGAGGTGGTGAATTAGCTGCGTTAATCGTAAAAGCTCTCTGCCCAACACGTGATGATCGACCTGAGGTAGCTTGATAGAACTGCATCTGTTGTTGTTTCGGCGTACGTTTGTGCCGTTGCGTTGAGCTCGACTCACCACGTATTCCTGATTCCTGAGGATAATTTCTTGCAATATGGCCAGGTTTGCCATGAGTATAACAAGACCTATTAAGCAATAGAACTTCCTGATTCCCAGATGAAGTAGGTAGCGTACAATTTGACTGGTTTTGTAAAGTCTGATTCAGTTCTTTTTGCCTTTTCCTCCCTTGTTTCCTAAAACTCCCAGATGGCGTACTCACATTAACGGTCGGTTGTCTTGGTTTCCACACCTCTACGTCTCCTAGCGCACCCACTGGATTCTCAACGCTCATTGCGCATTGACAATCTCAGAAAACCTCCCAATACGCTGACTTACCACCAACAGCTTGACAGACGAATGCAACCCTTCTCAAAGTGCCTACACTTCCTTTCCTCCATCGCCACCAATTTTGGTGCAAAACGTGATAAAGATTGAAATTTCGTAGCATATTCGGAGACAGCCATATTACCTTGTTCTAGTTTCTCAAATTGTTCTCTAAGTTGCTCGCAATACGTTTCTGGAAAATATTGATTCTCGAAGAGTTCTTCAAACTCAGCCCAAGTCAGGTTCTCTACATCCGGCTCATTTGTTCGATTAACCACCCTTGCCGCTCCCAAGTCAGGTTCTCTTCTTGCTCCCAAAACAGATTCCCACCACTCATTCGCCTCACCGATAAGTTGAACAGCCACAATACTCACTCGAAGGTCATCTTTCGTAATCTTAAGAGCGATAAAGATTTTGGGAATTTGTGAGAGCCAATGGTCGGCCACAAGAGGATCAATACTCTCCCCATCGAACTGAGGTGATTTCAAATGGTAGAACTCTCTCATTGCTTCCATGGCACGGTCATTCGTAGCCCTAAGTGTGGGATTCAAAAGATTCAACTCTGCAAGAGCCGCTACAATTTCCCTAGCAAGGGTATTCTCTCGGTACGGTGGTATCGTGCTACAAGAATTCAAAACATAAAACAATCAATGACAACTACTACAATCCCATCATAAGATCAAACCTCCAACTTCTCAAATGCAGGTCAACAACACCATAACAATCTACGTTATCGTAAATGCAATGTCACGCTGATGTACTGACTTATTCATGCAAGCACGCATGTCATGTAAAAATAATTTTTCTATGATTTCAACACATGAGACTAAAGTCTCCCCACGGTCTCAAAGTATTCAAACCTAGACGCTCTGATACCAATTTGTCATGCCCTCGATTTTCAACAAAATTATATAATTCATTTCAAATAAGGATCCTCGCATAACATTAAAATTACCCAAAGAGTTTCCACCTGTTTAATTTACAAACAAGTTCCCAGGCTTAGATAATTACAACTTTGGCACCATAGCCCAAATTAGTTTAGGTACGAGGATGAAAACGTTAAGAGTATTTGCAAACTTTAATCAAAAGAGAATTCAAGAGTAATTAGTTACAAAACCATCTTTAACAAAATGTGATCTTTACAAAGATGATGAAATAACTAATGATGTCAGCTTCCAAAAGTCTTTCACTGTCAAGCACACGATGCATACAATCTATTGCCCGGCATTTGAACCTGAAAAGAAAGATTATGTTGAGCTACACTAGCCCAGTAGGAAAATCTTTACAAATCTTTGATGCAAATATGATGATAAGGACAAGAGAAAGAAAATAAGAGGATGTAGCTCAACGACGAAATGCAATCGACTCAAGGATGTGCCAAACATTCAAGACGATCATTCTACGATATGCTATAATCACACTATGCCATAAGGTTCATAATACTCAAGCAAGTAACGACTTTGACACGACCCACTATCCCATGGCTCAACCATCTGTATTTTCACCCCTTGCGTTACAGTATAACACCACGAGGGTCACTGCATAAAAGGACTTATATTATAGGTCTTGAGAACCCTGTACGTCTCCCAGAGATCTCCAACATGGGTCCAAGTAGCTCATTCTCCACTGACTCGTCAAATAGAAAACTTAAGAAACTTTCTTGGTCTCAAGGCCCCTTATACCCACTCGAAACCCATTACCACAAGTCACCATACACTACAATGATATCCTAAATTCTTAGTTCAATACAACCAACATCACCCTTAGAGTCACCACGGCTTTCCCGGGTCTTTTCCCTAAGTCAAACCGGAAGAGAGTCACCGTGGCTTTACCCAGGTCTATTCTCAAATCCGCAGAGCAGTTGGGTCACCACAGCTCTACCCGGGTCTATTCCCTTTTTCACAACATAAAAGGGTCACCACAGCTTTACCTGGGTCTATTCCCGCATTCACAAGGCACTTGGGTCACCACGGTTTTACCCGGGTATATCTGCTTATTCAGCATTTACTCATGCTACGAACAAAATGGTACGGCTTCATAATGGCATCATAATTCTCATTTCTGTAACCCACGATAGTATGAGTTCAAGTATTGCAATACTAATTGTCGAACGTAAGGGTAAACCATCGAACTCATTCTTAAGTTGTGGCAACTAACCACCCTCCACTCCTTCACTCCTAACTTTTTGTATGCTTAACCTATCAACATAATTTCAGTGGAAATTAAAAGCTGACTTCAAAACCTCAAAATTGATATATCATATGCTTGAATTGGATTTTGGACGAGGAAGTTATGGTGCAGACACCCCAATTTGGACTCTTCGAATTTCCTTAATCTGTGGCTCGGAGGCTCCCCGATGATGAATTTGGATTAAAGCAAGCCTTAGACCAGCTAGACCAAACCTTTTTGGAGGACTTAAAAAGGGAAAATAAGGTGTCAAGATCGATCTCAAGTGCTCAGGAGCAGCCCCAAGCGCTCAAAACCATTTTCAAAACCATGGGCCAGGGTATCGGTTGTTTGAAATCAGTTCTGGGGTGTAGATCACTCCCAAGCACTCGAGATCACTTTCAAGCGCTCGGGAGTGTCTGCATGTCATTTTACCCCATTTTTTTTTTTTCAGTTTGATCCTTCTACAGCCTTTGAATGTCCATGCATGCGTCCCTTTATCTCTTAGAACTGTAAATCCACTTTTTAGAGAGGCAAGGATACACGGCTTGGAAGAGTGGGGTCCATTCCCAGTCCACTAAGTCCTCTGTTGAGCCTATAACATGCTTAAGATTATTCCAATTTACATTTTTAGTATTGTATCCGGTTGTGCTAACATGACTTGCAGGTTGAGCATGTAATACTCCCAAGCGCTCGGGAGTGCTCCCGAGCGCTCGAGAGTGAGACCAGTGACAGGGTTTCAGCTTCTGTCATTTTGCATTTCTTTACCATATTTCATTATCCACTGTACACATGCACATGCATGCACCTCCTTACTTGATATACCTCTGGATACTTGCTACTTGATTAATGAAATAAAATCCTTTGAAAAATCCCACAAATGTTTAGTAGAGACCAATTTCAAATCGAGCGAGGGGGGTGCCGTAAAACCCTTTTCCCCTCGTAACGTGGCTTCCGAACCCTTTTCAAATCTCTAGTTTTCAAATTCAATCAAATATGTTCAAATCGAAAATGGTTTCTTGGGTGGTGAACCATAAATCCGAGTGGCGACACTTCAAATTTTTCAAAACTTGCATTTTTTCCGGGCCGCCCCGATTCACCCGGGGCTGTGGTAGCCCACAGTGCCGACTCCGCTGGGGAGATGATTTAATTAATACTTGAGAAAAATCGGTACATTGATGAAATGGCCCGATTTCCTCAAGCATCAATTAAATTAGTGAGCCAAGCTTGAAAAATATTTGTGGGATTTTCAAAATTATTTTATTTCATTTTCTATTTCTTGTTTATATATCTTGTGTAGCCCCGCTGTTGTGTTTCGGCAATCCTGCCCGGCTTGCCGGTGATGGGGAATCCCGAAATGCTTAGCAACCCTCGACCGTGATGAGTCATCTCTACCGTTTGTACCATTATTGAGTGTACGCTCAATAATGGGAGGTATACTTTGACTCTAGTCCGGGGAACCCTCTTCAAGCCAAAACTAGCCTTTGTACATGTTTAGCAAGCCATAGAACCTTCCCAACTAGGACAGGAGCCTACAGGGTAGGGTTACGTGCTACATTGCATCTTGCATCATCGTACTGTCAGCCACGGTTCTCGAGACTCGCTCGCGCGGTCTTTGGAAGGTTGCCGAGACCCGATGAAGAGTCATGCACCCTAATGCGTGTTGCTTAACCACTTGAGTCCTCGAGCCAAAATCTAAAGGGAACTAAAATTTTGCTAAGTCCTTGACTAATATTTAATCGGAGATTAACCAAGGGGAAGGAATGACAAGGAAGCAGAACGTTGTGATACCAACACCACTCAGGCTAAAAGCACGCGTACCGCTTACGCCGCTTTGGTTACCGTATCACACCGTTCACCCCAAGTCATTCTGAACCAATGGTCGAGTTGTCGATGGAATATTAGCCAAATACTTAGCTTATTTTAGCATCTTTTGGGAATCGATGGGGCCTAAATGAGGATACATCCCAAAAATCTGAGGATCGAGGCAACCTCCCGAAAAATAAGAGTTAGTGACAGTGATGATGGCGCACACATTTTTCTATAAAAAATAAAAAAAAACATGCACAAATTTCATAAAAATGCAAGCAGGGACCACGTGTGAGCACAGTTTTTTGCTTTACTGTCAGTTCTGCGCAATTGGGCCAAAGAAGAAGAATATCATACCCTCCTGGACCAGACCCCTTGGGCAGAGATTGGAGCGGCTTCAACTTGGGTCAAATCCTAGCAGTGCTTTGGACTTTCGGGCAGAGATGGAACAACCAGTCAGGAATCCGAACCCCAATCCAAACCCCAACCCGAACCCAGAAAATCCGAACCCGGAGAATCCGAACCCAGAAAATCCGAACCCGGAAAACCCAAATAGAGAAATGGCGGAAATCAGGCAAGCTATTCAGCGATTGGGCGAGCGCACTGACAATCAGATTGCCCAACTTATGCTCATGATAATTGGAGTGGCTCGACTACTCCCAAATCCAAACCCAAACTCAAATCCTAACCCAGAGCAACCAGCCCTTGAGATGGAAATCCCGCAGAACCCTAAAATGGCGGTCGTTCTAGCAAAGATAACCCAGTTGGAGCAGTCTATAGCAAGGAATGAAAAGATCGCCACAACGGGCTTTGGCATCAACAAACTCTGTCTGTTTCCCAATGCAAAGCTCCCTGAGAAGTTTAGGCCCATAGACTTTGCGAAGTTTGATGGAATTGGAGACCCGAAGGCGCATTTGACCGGATACATAGGAGCACTCTCCATGTGGGGTGTAGAGAGAGATGCCATGGCTCAGATGTTCTCGCAAACTCTCGTGGGTCATGCCCTCCACTGGTTTACCTCGCTGGATGAAAGGAAGAAGCGATCTTGGGAGGACATATGTGCGGCTTTCATAGCGCAATATGATTATAACATTCAGCTGGAGGTCACTACCCGTGAACTGGAGTCCACGAAGATGGATGCCAGGAATCTTTCGCGGATTTTGTGAAGAGATGGAGGGCAAAGGCGGCCCAGATGAAGGACAGACCATCAGACAGGGATCAAATTCAGATGATCGTTCGGAACCTTCAGCCAAACCTAGCAATGCATATGGTCATGGCCCAAGCATGTTCGGATTTCAAAACGTTCTTCGATACTGGCCTGGCTGTCGAAGAAGCGATGCAGCTCGGCATCCTTGACAAGCCTGAACCTGCCCCCAAACCCAAGAAAGTCTACTCTGGTAACAGTAACGCCCTGTTCGGCAACTCCGGCTACACCAACCTCCCCAACACCTCTACAAACACTACCCAAACCGAGCCAATCAATCAGATTGTTGCTCATACCAACCCACCCCGTTCCCAACCTCGCACTTTCGCTCAATTATCAGTGCCTCTCTCCGCTGTGCTCGAGAAGCTGGTCAAAAGTGGCGTGCTCAAGTCACTCAACCTTACTCCCCTTCCACAAAAACTCCATGCTTCCCATAATCCCAATGCATACTGTGCCTACCATCAGAACGTAGGCCATCCAACTGACAACTGCTTCCGCCTTCGCCATGCTATCCAAGATCTCATTGATAACAAGACCCTCCCTACGCCTCCATAAAAGCCCAATACCGTTTCTAACCCTTTGCCGAAACATTCAAACACCCACACCAACCACATCTCCCTAGCCTCCCCCTTTAACCCGAGCCTTTACATCATTCCTGCTACCCAACCCAAGCCAACCGTCGAACTGCCAGTTGAGGATGCTGTCTGTGCACTGGAAACTATGGAATGGGATTTTCAAAGAAGATGGGATAACCTAGCAAATGACTTCTTCGCAATGGAACACTGGCTATTATCACTGGAGTGTGGCCTGTGACGCTCGACTCCCACTAGGTAGAGGAGTTCGAGCAAGGTGACTGGAGACAAGATTGGGAAGAGATGATGGCTGACCCTTTGGATGGGTATTCTCTGTTTGTTATGTTCATGGAACCTGAACCGGTCGAAGAGGAAGATGAATGGGAATGGGAGCCCGAACCCAACGGATGGCATTGGATGGATGACTCGAACCCTTTGGATGAGACGTCTTTGGCATATCTCTTTCGAGAAGAGGAAGTAGAGCAAGAGTTGGACTTGATGAACCCTCACATATTCTCCGGACTCTCTGTCAGAACCATTGTCAATCTCACCAGAAACTCTGATGTCCTGGATTATGTAATGGATCATGCTTTCTGTCCACAGGAGCATATTATTGTTGAGTTTCTCCCTCAACCGATAGTCGAGATTCTTGATGAACCCAACATTTGTGTGCTAGACCCTGAAGACCTCTGGGGCAAGGCTGAATTGGTGAACATATGGGTGGATGGCGAAGAACTAACCGTCAACAAAGCTATGATAGATGAGGGGTTCTTACAAGTCAATAACAACAACAACGCCAACTTTTGGAACTCGCTAGAAGAGGAGAACATATGCAACGCGTTGGAGATGGAATTCCTCAATGACACTCTTGAGAAAACCACGCTTGACAAGGGAAAGCGCAACGCCGATACTGATCTCTCCAACTTTTGGGAAGATTCTTGGTGGGACCCTATCCCCGAGACAGTTAGTAACCTCACTAGGAGCGGCAGAGTCTACCAGCCAACCAACCTCCAGCAGGGAAGCTCATCCCGGGCACCTCCACCACAATAAGTCAAACCCAACATCCCTGTGAACCCAGACAACCCCGCAAATCCGAACACCCCTATCCCACCAGCTCCACAGAATAACCCCTCAAGCTCCACTAAACCTAACCCGCCTTCCAAGCCCAAACCATCCATCGACCTCAATTCACTCCCCGACTCTGACCCCGAAGCCTCCTAGCAGCAAATCCCATTTACTAACACCGACCCCGTCATCCAACAACTTCATGAAACCCTGGTCCATATGTCCATGTGGGGTGTATTGGCATCTTCCCGCGAACATCGCCGAAGACTCGTCAATACCCTCTCCAAGCTTGAGGTTCCATCGGATATCGCACCTGAAGCCATGATTGCCCTCATAACCCCCAAACCTTACCCAACACACCTTGTCCTTCACCGAGAAAGACCTGCCGCCTGAGGGAGATGACCATAACAAGCCCCTTCATATCACCATGAAGTGCCTGGGAAAGTGGGTTCCTGCAATCCTTGTTGATAATGGCTCTGCCATTAATGTGTGCCCCCACCGCACGGCTTATTGTCTTGGTCTCAAGAATAAGGATTTTACACCGTCAACTCTGGGAGTCCGTGCCCACGACAACACACGTCGTGATGTTTTGGGAACGGTCAACTTAGAGCTGGCAATCGAAAAATTCAAGCTACACCGCTCTGATGTTATGGGGGTACTGTCCACGCTGCACCAAAAGCTCATCTTGGGATTGGATTTCGGGACTCTTATAATTCATGGGGACTCTGGCATCCGTCCTCATTCTGAAGACAATTCCCAATGGATGTACCCATTGAGGGATTTGTTGTTATAACTTCGAAGGTGTGCACCATTCGGACTGATGAGGGTTTCTTAGTAAGCTCTGCGGCCTTAGAAATCACGAGGAGGATGAACTACCTGCCGGGCCTGGGCCTTGGTCGCAACCAACAAGGAGTATCTGAGTTCCCTCATTTCCCTGGAAGTGTTGACCCGTATGGTTTGGGCTATGTGCCCAAGGAAAATGATCCTGCAAGGAAGTGGCGCAATCGCGCCCGAGCTCATGGTGCTGAAAGAAAGTTTAGAGCCGGTCCCGTGATCAATGAGAAAGAGAAACTGTATCGGGGAGAACCAGAACCATTCATAGACTTGGAAACAAAGGTGAAGTACCCTGGGTTCGAAATCTTTGCCAACGACACCTGGGAAAGTGATGAAGAGGCTGCGAAGATAGAGGAATTGTCTGAAGCACTGGATTGGCTCGAAGCCCTTGAAGTGGGCCACTTTTAATCGCTGTTCGGGGGCGAGGAATCGGGGGGTATGATAGAGGATGCTGCTGTGCTAATGCTGGGAGAAGAAGAAGAAATCGAAGACCCCTCTATGCTCATTGTGGACGTCGTAGGCACATATGAAAACTGCACTTTCATTCCACTTGTAAAGTGCACTCACAGCACTGACATTGACATTGAATCTGAGTCTAGCACTGAGTCCTTGTCTAGTGCAGAGTCGGAGCTTGTGCCTATCGGCCCTCCTCGTCGTAGCTTGTGCCTATCGGCCCTCCTCGTCGTAGCTTGTGCCTATCGGCCCTCGTCGTAGCTTTTACTTCGAGTTTGAGTCCACCACTGTATTTCCTCCCACCGAGGCCCCCGTTGATGAAATGAAAGATGCTTTTGCTTACTTGCCGGACTTTAAAATAAATTGTGTAGATCCCGACGATGAAGGAATAGATTTCGATGGGGACATTCCCAAGGAAATCCGTTCCCTCATCGAGCGTGAAAACGAAAGGCATGCTCAGCCTCTAAAGGAAGAAATAATCTCAATAAACTTAGGTGATGAGGAGAACCCTCGATTGGTTCAGGTCGGTTCCGGGCTAACTCCAAGTGAGCTCCAAGAGCTCACCGATTTGTTAAAAGAATTCAAAGATGTTTTTGCTTGGTCCCATGCGGACATGCCTGGAATCGACCCAGAAATCGTCGAGCACAGGATCCCCCTCTATCCAGATGCAACACCTGTTAAACAAAAGTTGAGAAGAATGCGACCCGACTAGGTGTTAAAGATAATAGAGGAACTAACAAAGCAAATTGACGCTGGTTTTCTAATAGTAACTGAATACCCCACGTGGGTTGCAAACATCGTACCTGTCCCAAAAAAGGATGGAAAAATCAGAGTATGCGTCGATTTTAGAGACCTGAACAAAGCAAGCCCTAAGGACGACTTTCCTTTGCCGCGTATAGATGTACTCGTCGATAATACTGCAAGGCACGCTTTGCTATCCTTCATGGACGGTTTCTCTAGATACAATCAGATTCTTTTAGCACCAGAAGACAGGGAGAAGACCACGTTCATCACTGAGTGGGGGACCTACTGCTATCGGGTTATGCCGTTTGGGTTGAAGAATGCCGGGCCTACGTACCAAAGGGCTGCTACACGACATGATTCACAAGGAATTCGAAGTCTATGTCGATGACATGATAGTGAAAGGGAAGAAACGGAAGAATCACCTCCCAGCGTTGAGAAAATTCTTTGAGAGAATTCGGAAGTACAGGATGCGTCTTAATCCGCAAAGGTGCTGAACGCCCCCAAAATCGGGTTCGTTAAATAATCATTTTATTAGACAAACAAAGCAGAGTCTAGCTCATTATTACATCCAATCTCCTCAGAGAGTCTTATATTACACAAAAGGGATGGTTATCTAAGGCTAACTAAAGCTCCTTCTCTTCCTCCATCCTAGCAAGTTCCTCAGCTCCAAAAGCCTCCAAGGTGTACAGCTCTCCTTGTTCATCTAAAAAGTCTGACACATTATTCCAGCGTCGCCACCAGTATAATATGTCAGGGTCACATAAAGCAACACCGTGAGCTTGAAAGCTCAATAGAGTAACCCAAAACCCACTAACCCTTAACATACACATCAAAGATAGTATACGATTTTCCAAACTTAACATGCTTCCAAATAAACACATACAATTACACATGCGCATTCACGAGCGTTGGTGTCATGTTTTCCGTGTGTCTCTCCTACGCGACTCATCGTTTTGTGTCTCATCTTTCATCATCAATTCCGAAAACACGCACGCACACAACCATGGGTTACAAGTACCTTGTGTCGCACAACAATGAGCTACCAGGTTCGGCTTATTGCCACAAGGTTACCAACGCATGGCCACAATGGCTACCAAGTCCGGCACATTGTGTCACACACACACAACCATGAGCATCCAAGACCGGCACCTTGTGTCGCACAACAATGAGCTACCAAGTCCGGCTCATTGCCACAAAGGCTACCAAGTCTGACTCAAGGCCATAATGGCTACCAAGTCCGGCCATTATGAATTTCCAAAACATTTTATCCATACTTTTCCGATTTCAAGTGTCTCGCATCATGCTTTGACTCGGCGGTGGGACTATTCACATAACTCATGCGATATCATATAGCAAGATCATCCAACTCTATACTATCATGCTCGTTAAAAGGTCAAAATACGAATACTTCGTTAAAAACAACGCTTTATCTTTAAAACGTGGTTCCTTTTGAGAAGTTCAATAAAACAACACATGTTTATTGACGAGTTCATACAATCACGTAGCAATTAGGCGATCAAGCAATCAAGGAGCCATACGATCAAAGTAAACTGCGTACTTTTTAACAAGAAAGTTCTACAAGCTAAATACCACGACTAACTTTATTTTTAGCGAAAATAGTTCGAAAAACTCAACACGATTCTTATCTATACTTAGGAAGAGTAGATCGGGAAATCTACATACAACTCAACATTCACACAAATATACTTAGAGTGAGTAGGTTCGAAGAACTCTACATATACTTAGGGAAAGTAGATCGGGGAATCTACAAACAACTTATTAGGCACACAAATTATACTTAGGGCGAGTAGGTTCGAAGAACTCTACATATACGTAGGGAAAGTAGATCGGGGAATCTACAAACAACTTATTAGGCACACAAATTATACTTAGGGCGAGTAGGTTCGAAGAACTCTACATATACGTAGGGAAAGTAGATCGGGGAATCTACAAACAACTTATTAGGCACACAAATTATACTTAGGGTGAGTAGGTTCGAAGAACTCTACATATACGTAGGGAAAGTAGATCGGGGAATCTACAAACAACTTATTGGGCACACAAATTATACTTAGGGTGAGTAGGTTCGAAGAACTCTACCTTTCTTCTTGGCGGTAGAAAAAGACTACGAAAATAAGACGGAAAGAAAGTCGGCACTCGAACGGCGTAATGGTTTACGATAAGGTTCGATAGCTTCGAAAGAGAAAGGTTTCTCTTCAAACTAGATCGTGACTTATACTACTACTACTTTAGGATCGAGGTGGTGGTCGTATGGTGGTTTAGTGGCGGAAATGGAAAGAAAGCTCAAGAACAAGCTAGAACTACTTCAAGAATACTAAGAACACTAAACTTTTTCTAGAGAGAAGTTGGAGCAAGATGAGGTGTGACTTCAAATGAAGAATGAGGTGAGTATTTATAGGCAAAGCACTCCCTCCCTCTCTCTCATAGCCGGCCACTCTCTCTCTCTCTTTCCCTCAATTTTTAATTCAAGCAAATGAAGTTTGCTTGCAAGAAATAACCTAAAAACCTAGGCATGCAAGCCTATGGTGTGTCCTTTGGATTGGATTTTGGAAGATTGGCCAAGGAATTGGATTTGTTTCAAGTAAACAATGGGGTTTGTACAAAGAAAGGACTAGATTGGATTGCATTGGTTATGCTTTCACTTGAAAGCATATCAAAATAGGACAAGGGTGATCTAAGCAAGATCAAACAAGGAAGCACACACATCACACACACTCTCTCTCTCTCCATCCGATCTCTCTCTCTCTCAATCTCTCTCTCGGCCTCTCTCTCCTCCTCTCTCTCTCTCTCTCTCTCTTTCTCTTTCCTTGGTACAATGTACAATATATATATATATAAGATATGAGAGGACAAGGTTGGTGGATTGAAAGAGTGAGGATTTGGCTTACAAGGGATTTGGACAAGATTTTAGGCTTTCAAAGTACAAGAGATCACAATGGAAGATCAAGCAAAGGTCAATGGAAGCACAAGAAAGATCTAGGTAAAATCTCTCCCTCTCTTTCCTTCTCTTTCTCTCTCTCTCTCCCTCCCTCTCTCTCGGATTCTCTCTCTCTCTCTCTCTTTCTCTCCCACTTGTACCTCCTTGAAAGTATACTAATATACTAATATATATATATATGTACTATGGGTCATTCATAAAATCCATATTTTTAAGTAATATAGATTTTCTAATTATAATATTGTAATACACACATGTCATATACAATATAATATATACATACAAGTACATACATACATACATATATATCCATGTACCACACAATATCTATACTAGATTTGACCTAGGACCAATGTCTAATATTGTATTCTACTACTTTCAAGGTACTAAGTCCTATATTACTAACTCAATATACTAATTCTATTTTAATCAAATATCACACATGGCCAAGTCTAATATTTTAATCAACCTAGTCTTGGTTGGCAAGTAAAGCTATTATCCAATGGATAATAGTTTCCCTAGCGGTTAATAACCAATGGTTAAGGATGGCAAGGTCCAAGTGTTATCGTCCAACAGATAATAATTCTCCTAGCGGTTATTATCCAACAGTTAATGCTAGAAAGTCTAATACTTTCAATTAAGCACTAAACTAATCAAATTTCGTACTTAGGAAGGTTAACCAAGGTTATCTTACTAACCAATGGATAAAGGAAACGTTATCGTCCAATGGTCGATAGCAAAAAGGTTCAAACGGTTCAAGGGTTAATCTAGGGTTACCAAACTCAAGGGTTTCAAAAGGTTCACGAGTCAAGGGTTCATAAGGTTCACGGAGGTTTAGGAACGATCGGTGATTAGGTTAAACGATTGCTCGGTCGAAACGTCGGTTAAAAGCTAGCTAGGGTTACTAGATAGGATTTCCAGCCGAGATGTGAAATCTTAGGGCTTTATCCTAGAAACGACGGGAAGATCGGTGGTTAAACGACGATTAAAACCTAATTAAGATTTTTCAAATAGTAACAACAAAATTTTTATTTAGTAAAAATTAGGGTTGTTACAACCTATCCCCCTTAAACAATTTCGTCCTCGAAATTCGCCGTACGCTTAGATTCTAACAGGTGGGGGTGGCTCGCCCTCATGGTTTCCTCTCTTTCCCAGGTAGTTTCTCCAGCTCCACGGTTCTTCCACAAAACTCGTACTAACTTAATCTTCTTATTCCGGATGATCTTCTCACTCCGGTCTTGTATCTCAATAGCTTCCTCCTCATACGTCACATCGTCTTCGATGATGATGTCCTCCCAATTGAGTATGTGCGTCGGCAACGCGAGGTACTTGCGAAGCATCAAAACGTGAAATACGTTATGTACTTTATCTAACTGCGGCGGTAGGGCTAAACGATACGCAACGTTTCCTATTTTCTCTACTATATCGAAAGGTCCTATATAGCGCGGGGGAAAGTTTTCCTTTCTTTTCGAACCTAATTACACCTTTCTTCGGTCGAATCTTTAGAAACACGTGTTCTCCTACTTCAAAGCTTAGAGGTCGGTTCCTCTTGTCCGCATAACTCTTCTGTCGGCTTTGAGCGGTTTGGATCCTTTGTCTAATAATCTTAACCTTTTCCGTAGTATCTCGTACTATATCAGGTCCAATCAATCCCGTTTCTCCCACGTCGGTCCAACAGACAGGAGATCGACAGGGTCGTCCATATAGAGCTTCTTATGGTGCCATTTCTATACTCGCCTGGTAACTGTTATTGTAAGCGAACTCCACCAAAGGTAGATGTTGCTCCTAGTTCCCAGAAAAATCTAAGGCACAGGCTCTTAGCATGTCTTCCAATGTCTGGATGGTCCTCTCCATTTGTCCATCTGTTTGAGGGTGGAAGGCGGTACTAAGTCTTACGTTTGTTCCCAAAGCCTTCTGCAATCCCTTCCAGAAATTTGAGACAAAACGTGGATCTCTGTCAGACACTATTGAGACAGGAACTCCGTGTAGTCGTACAATCTCTCTAATGTACAACATACTTAATTGTTCCACATTCTCTGTCATCTTGACAGGTAGGAAATGCGCAGATTTGGTGAGTCGGTCCACGATCACCCAAATCGCAGTGTTGGACTTGGCTGATCTTGGCAAGCCAGTCACGAAATCCATCGAGATATGTTCCCACTTCCACGTAGGAATCGGTAAGGGTTGAAGGTCTCCTCCAGGTTTATGATGTTCTTCTGCCTTGACTTGCTGACACACCAGGCAGGTTGATACAAATCGAGCTACGTCCTTCTTCATTCCTTCCCACTAGTACGTCCTTCACAGGTCATGGTACATCTTCGTACCGCCAGGGTGGGCTGCGAAATTCGAATGGTGTGCTTCTCGGAGTACAGCTTCTCTGAGAGCTCCGATATTAGGTACGAATACCTTTCCTTGGAATCTCAGACTATTGTCCTTCTCGATTGTCCATCCTGGTATCGCCTTTCCTTCTTTGATTCGATACCGAATGAATTCACAATCTTGCTCGGAAGTCTGAGCCATCAGAATCTCTTGGTGAAGCACTGGTTCTGCTACTAGGGCGTAGAGACGCGCTTTCCCATCTTCTGATGATGGTCGCAGGTTGAACTCATTAAGATTATCCACCATCTCCCATTCCTTTACGGCATTCTTGGCCTTCTATGCCCGATCCTTTCGGCTCAGGGCATCAGCTACTACATTAGCCTTGCCGGGGTGTTATTGGAGTGTAAACTTGTAATCCTCCAAATACTCCATCCATCGACGCTGCCTCAGGTTCAACTCCTTCTGAGTGAACAGGTACTTGAGGCTCTTATGGTCGGTAAAGACCTCGAATTGTTCTCCCCACAAATAGTAACGCCACGACTTGAGGGCGAATACTACAGCGGCCAATTCTAAGTCATGAGTAGGATAATTCCTCTCATGTGGTCGGAGTTGTCGCGATCCATAGGCTACAACTTTCCCGTTTTGCATCAGCACGCATCCCAAACCATCTCTCGAGGCGTCACAATAGACCATGTAGTCTATGCCGCGCTTGGTATGATGAGTATTGGTGCGCTGGTCAGCCTCTTCTTCAACTCTTGGAAAGATTTCTCACAGGCTTCATTCCAATCCAGCTTCACTCCTTTCTGGGTCAATCTCGTCATCGGTTTGGCTAGGGTCGAGAAGTCGGGTATGAATCTACAGTAATTACCGGCTAATCCTAGGAAACTTCTAATCTCAAACACAGAGGTTGGCTGTTTCCATTTCAGCACTGCCTTGACCTTCTCCTCATCCACAGCGATTCCATCTTTGGATACTACGTGACCCAAGAACTTAACCGCTTCTAGCCAGAACTCGCATTTACTTGCCTTGGCATAGAGTTGGTTATCTCGGAGTACTTGTAGCACTATCCGTAGATGTCCTTCATGCTCCTCCTTACTGGCGGAGTATACCAAGATGTCGTCAATGAACACCACTACAAACTTGTCTAAGTAGGGTTGAAAGATTTTGTTCATGAGACACATGAATACTGCCGGAGCATTCGTCAGCCCAAATGGCATTACTACAAACTCGTAGTGGCCATATCTCGTACGAAAGGCTGTCTTAGCGATGTCCTCGTCGCGGATCCTAAGTTGGTGATAGCCTGATCGAAGATCAATTTTCGAGAAACAGGTTGCTCCTCTCAATTGATCAAACAGGTCATCGATCCTAGGTAAAGGGTAACGGTTCTTAATGGTGACTTGGTTCAACTTCCTATAGTCGATACACAAGCGAAGCGTCCCTTCCTTCTTCTTTATGAACAACGCAGGTGCTCCCCACGGCGATGTGCTCGGCCTGATGAATCCTTTGTCCAGTAGCTCCTTCAATTGGGTCTTGAGCTCCGTTAGTTCTGCGGGGGCCATTCGATAAGGGGTCATCAAAATAGGGGCTGTCCCCGGTTGGAGTTCTATAGAGAAGTCTATCTCTCTATGAGGTGGTAAACTAGGAAGTTCCTGGGGAAATACATCGGCGTATTTGCACACGATGTGTGGTAATCCCAGGTCCATCCGGTCAGTTTCTTCCATTTGGAGACTAGCTAGCCATCCAAATAGTTGATTCTGCCACCTTGACCTCTTTGTCAAAGAACTCGCGGTCTGCCTATCCCCCTTAAAACGGAAACGAGTTCCCTCTGGGGTGAAGGCCATCACAGTCTTCTGGTGACAGTCTATGACCGCACGATGTGCTGATAGCCAGTCCATTCCCACGATCACGTCGAAGTCCGCCACGTCGATTACTCGAAGATCGCAGGCTAAACGCAGGTTGTCTACTTCTAAGCTTTTGAGTCCTTGTCCTCTAAATAACCATCTTTTTGTTGGAGTCAGTTTGTATCTTGAGCCTTTCATTCTTTCACTATTGTGTTTGTGTGTTCTCAACTTTAAGTCTGTAAGAGTAAAAAAAAAAAGTGTAAGTTTCGTGGGCTTGAACTAAGTTGTGACCTGATTCCTTTACAGGATACGCCGGCAGCCTCATCCTGAGACCCGATCACGAGCATTCAAGCCAATCCCAAGGTTCGGTCATGGTCTTTTGAGTCAACCCCTAGTGGTTCGGTCGCTGTCTTTTGAACGTCACATGTGTGTAATAAATTCAGGATTTTGAAATTATTTTCTACCATCAGTTGAAAATCATGATAATCTGTTCAAAATACGAGATGATTTTTGATTGAACCTTCATCTCAAGAAAGAAGAAGAATTTCAGGGGACCGCTTCCTGATGCCATATCCATTCTAAGAAGCAATGTCATGACTCTGAAAAGGCTCGCTAGGTCAAAACTTCAAAATCTAACCTAGGCAAAAGTTAGAGCATGCAAACAAAAGCCTCTCAATGGAACATCTAGGATTCAGTTGTTAGGTTGCACAATCCAAAATGCAGAAAGGTCATCGTTTCTTTCATCCTACGCATAAAGATATATCTTTTGATAGCCCCTTTTGAGCCCTAATCAAATTCTTTGAACCTCAGCTATCCCCTGCATCGGGTGAAATAAAAAATAAAAGTGCCAGAAGAAACATTGAAATTCAAAGCATCAAAAGAGTGAAAGTGCCAGACACATCAAGATTCAAAGCATCAATAGGATGAAAGTGTTAAACACATTGAAAGGCATTGAAGGCATGAGAAATCAAGAGAAAATGCCCACCAAAGCAAAAGGGCATAAAAAGTTCAAAGATAGCTGCTAGTTTTGAAAACCCAAAAGAAAGTGAAATTTTTGAGCCAATTGTCCTTTCTTTGTTAAGCCCAAACCACGGCCCACATTACAACCCAAAAAGTACTTTCTGATTGGAAAGCGCAACTTGATAGCAAGAACCCTAAGCATTAAGAGGCATGACCGAAAATCAATACATGGAGAAAAGTCAAAGCATTGCCCAAAGCAAAAATTCAGACTGGGACATTCTTGATCTACGAACCATCATCAACAACTTGGGGCACGGTTCATGATAAAAACTCTCGTGTTTTGACAAAACAAAATCAAAAGATTTGAATGAAAATCAATTGATGGAGTAAAAAAATTTTGAAATTCCAAAAGGAGAATTCCAAGAACCTGGGCATGTCTGCCATTTCAAATAGACAAACTCTCCGTCCAATCAAGGGTACCATTCGAAAGTCGCTTTGTCTTTCTCTCCCTCATTTGCGTCAACGTAGTCTTGTCAAAATCCACCCCTTTTGTCAAAAGTAAAAAAAAAAGGAGTCATCTCGGTTTGGTCAATTCTCGACTCGTGGAAGTCATTTCAACGCATGGAAGAATACCACCCCTGAGAGAAGCTCGTTGGGCTGAAAACCGCAAGGGTGGGCAGACCTAAGCAAAAATTAGAGCAAAAGCCTGCTAGGTCGAAAACCTGCAAGGGCGGCCTAGGCAAAAGTTAAGACAATTAATCAAAAAGGCTCGCTAGACCGAAAACCTAAAAGGGCGGTACTAGGCAAAATTTAGAGCACAAAAGGAGAGTGTTTATACCTAAGGGAAACCATAGCCTGGATTGCGCTTGGACAACTACTTGTGAAAACCATCAGGACTGGGGGTCATTACTCACTGGGGTACATTGGTTCTATGCCGTCTACCAGAAAAAGCAAATTCAAGAGTCAAACCCAGGGTAAAGGCAAACCCTAGCTCAAATCTGGCACGGAATCCAACCCAAATTCAAAGCTCCTGAGAATATCGATCCACAGGCCAAAGACAGTAAAGCAAATAGGGTGCTCAGACACGTCCCTTATTTTTCAAGGAATATCACCATTGTTGTCGTTCGGTGTCATAGGCGAATTTGGAATGATTGTTCAAGAGTCAATTCCAAGATCAATTCATGGTATTTAAAGCCTGTAGTTTCTCTCAAGCTATGGTCTAACTGACCTAGAAGCCTTTTAGTCTCTCGAGTAGTGGTTTGTCCTCTGGGACTTCACTTTGTCCAAAGGGTGTTTATACCCGTTTTTGGCACCGCAGATCGGGCTAGCAATGAATGGCCATTTAATTAATTCTTTAATTAAATTGGGCCAAAATGTAATTGATTGGTTGTTAAATTTATTGGGCCATGGATTTTCTTTTTACGTTTGGACCCAATAGCCGAACGCAACCCATGAAGGATGGAGCCCACGAAGCAAGGAGCAGATCTGGTCCATGAGGTGCGGCCCACGTTTTTAGGAAATTGGTTGCTGCCGAGGTGATTATTTTCCTCCAAAGAATCAAAGGCCAATTGACTTGGTTAATTGGCCATGTGACAAATACCCGAGAGGAGGGAGATCATGGGTAGTTATTGCCACATCACCCATGAACCCTTAACTGCCAAGAAAACCACCCACTACCATACATGCATGAAAAGTGGAGCAATCATGGGACACATGGCAGCTTATGGTGCAATGCAGAATTTGGATTCAGGCCTGAATCAGCTTACTGCTGTGCCTATAAATACAAGTTCCCAAGAAGAAAAACGGGTCCAATACCAACCAAAGCATAAAGCTTACAAAAACTTTCCTACTTTCAGCAAAGTAGCCTATCGAGTACCTCGTGCTCAAACCCCATTCAAACTCACTTCATGTAGACACCCCAATTTGGCCTAACGATTATTTCAACTCCCACCTTGGGACCATCCCGATGATGATACGGATTCGATGATTGCTGATTGCTTTCTTGTGAAACCCCTGGACTTATGGTTCAAACTTTGAGCCACTTAGAGGACCCAATCCAGAGCCAAATAGCCTTTCAGACAGAAAGATAGTGTGTTAGGAAAATCCATCGGACGACCATAACATCGATAGCACGACCTCAACATCCATTCCTCACCCGAGCAACCTGTTGCACCAAAAATCTCCCTGAGAGATCGAAGCCTCGGCCGCCAGATCAATGGCTCGGCCGCCACATCCATTTCTAGGCCGCGACATCCTTTGCTCGGCCGCCAGATCGGCCTTTTTCCAGACTCTCGAACCTTCTGTCGGTTGTTTGATCCAATCCCGCCACCTCTCCGATGCATTCGGGCCACGTTCAGAGATTGCAATGAAGAGTTTGAGTTGCAATGCAAGTGCAATTGCAACCCCGTGATTTGATTGGACCGAGTGAGTCACCCCTTGCCTATATAAAGAGACCCTCGGATACACCCAAAAAGACACGAAATTCCTGAGATCCATATACATTCAAGCCACGAAACTCTGGCTATATACTCCCAAAATCCCTCTCTACAAAAGCCCTAATCTCCCGAAGGCGGCTATCAATCCGACGATCCAACCCCGGAGTTCCAAACCCTAGCCCTAGGGTTTCGTCCAAGTAGCAATCAATCAGTCGATCCCCATCGATCCGAAGCAATCAAGCAACTGAGGGATCAAGGTGGTGAGGCCCAACGGCCTCTGGTTTGGTTTATTTAATGTTTTGTGTCGTTAATCGTAGCTTTCTGATCGTCTGTTAGTTTTTTGTCTGGTGTGAGGAAGAACACCTGCCGGGGCTTCGATGCCTCGGCCGGTACATTGATCCAGTGTGATCCCTCGGCCGCGACTTCCATTCGCCGGCCAAGTGATCGATTTGCTGGCACAGCTTTGTTTTGTTTCTTGCTTTCTGATGCATGCTTATTTACAATCTCGGCTCACCTTATTAACTGTTTAAGGCATAAAAACAAACTACGTGTATGGAATTGAATAAAGCATCTATATGTCTTATGTTGAATGATTATGGGCTAGCTTCACGGCTAGGCAGAGAGGGGTGCCTAACACCTTCCCCTTAATGTACTTTTGGCTTCCGTATCCAGAATCTCTATCTGTTTTTCTAGCTTTAACAAACTAGGTGGCGACTCTGTTTTGATGATAACCGCTATCGTGTGGCGATACCTCTAGCCATGGAAGTATCCACGATCTTGGTTTATGAAGCGAGCAACCAATCGAGCAAACACAGTGATGATACAACTGTATGGCGATGCCCCGTCTGGGAGGTGTCTACAGTTTTCTGGCGACTCTGCTGGGGACATGAGAGCCATAACCAAAAAGTTCAACATAAGACTAATACATGCCTTATTTAATTCATTTATCATATGCATCGAGCAGGCAAGCCTCGTTGAGTTCACCTAATATCCCGGCATGACATGGGCTATGTTAGGGGTTCCAGCAAACTCCACAGTCACTTGTACCTTATGGTATATCAAAAAGGGAATCACCCAATTGCCGCCTATGATGGGCTGGTGAAAGGATTGGTGCCCTTTGACAACGGAGCACCCTGAGACCACCTAAACCTAACATGTGTTAGAAAGCCATAGAACCTATCAAACTAAGGCAGGAACCTACAGGCTAAGAACCTACTTGCACTTTGCTTCCAAGTTCTTCCTCACACCTTGTATCATACTGTATTAACTCTTTATGTGCAGAAGGGTTGGGATTTTCAGCCCAAATCCTAACCCTAAAACAAACAACCATGTACTGACTTGCAGGTATTTTACTTTTAAAGCAGGCACAATAGGTAGGCCAAGAAAGCAACCATAGCCAATTTTATACTCTTACAACACCCAAAGCCACGCCAAACAGAGACTGCTGCAGCCATCTCGCCTGTCGTCTTCACCAGTCCGAACACCTTCACGGCAATGGTCCCAGTCATTTCCTGGGACTTCGCGGCCATCTTTTCAGCAACATCGACCATCTACCAAATCCCAAGCTTCGTCAAGCAATCCTCCTGTTCCCATGGCAGATAACGACGCCACTATTGCCGAACTTCAGGCTCAAATTGCTACTTTGGTAGCAGAAAAGGCAGCAAGAGATGCTGAAGATGAGGAAAGGTCAATGGCGAATGAGAATAGACCAGAAAACCCTGAGTTAGCCATGCAAGTCAAAGAAATTAAACACGCCTTGGCCTGTTCACAGGGAGACCAAATCCTGGACTTTGTGGGACTTTGTCTCTTCCCTGATTCTCAACTACCCGAAAAGTTCAAAATGCCAAACATTGAGAAGTTCAATGGGACCGGCAACCCTACCAGCCATGTTCGCCATGTTATCAACACCCTGAAGCCAATGGGTTTGAACGATGAGCTCATCGCTCAACTGTTTCAAAGAACTCTCACTGGAATGCTCTCGACTGGTTCCTCACCTTGGAGTTCGAACACTACCACACTTGGCCCGAGATCACCAATGCTTTCATTAAGCAGTATGCATACAATGTCCAAGTTGAGCTAACCACTCGAGATTTGGAAATGACCAAGCAGGAGTCCAACGAGGACTTTGTCACTTTCGTGGCTAGGTGGAGGGAAAAGGCTGCCAAGATGAAGAGCCGCCCCTCTGAGGAGGATCAAGTAAGCATAGTTGTCAAGAATCTATAACCCAAGTATCTCAAGCACATTTACACGCAGGCTATCACCGATTTCAAGCGCTTGCGTGCTACTGGGCTGCAAATTGAAGAAGGACTCAAACTGGGACTCATTGGGAAAGAAGAAACCCCTCCACCCAAGAAAACCTTTTCAACTCGTACACCTCATGCCTCTGTCAACAATCTTAACTCGGCCTCACCACAAGACCCTTTTCAAACTAGCTCGTCCTGAAACCCAAACTGGCCCCGCCGTAATTTTAGTCCTCTCTATATGACCCCCTCCCAAGCCTTAACCATTCTAAGCCGTCAAGGGCATCTCAAACCCTTGAACAAACCACTTCCTCCGCCACCCTATGGCCCAAACCATGATCCAAACAAGCAATGTGCCTACCATCAACATGCTAGGCACGAAACAGACAATTGCATACGTCTTCGCCATGACATCCAAGATCTTATTGATAACCGCACCATAAAACCCCCACAACCTGATACACAGACCAAAACACCCAATACTGAGCCACCCCGAGCTATCAATCTCATCAACCTATCTCACAACCCCGCGTATAATCCTAGCCAGTACATTGTCCAAAACAACCAAGCCAAACCAACCCTAACCTTCTTAGAGGAGGATGAGTGTTTCATGATGGAGGAGGAAGAAGATGTTGAGTCCGATCAATCAGAAGTCATTGATCCCGATATGAATAATGAAGAAGAACGAGCAAAGGAAGAAAAACTAAAGAAATGGAAGGAGCATTCCTGGGCAAAGCACAATCTAGAGGATCCTGACATCCCGTTTGTAGAAGATGATGAATGGCTACGTATCTGGTTTGAGAATAGAAAGAAGGAGAAAGAAAGGGTAATTATGATGAGGAGACATGCCCGCTTCGAGCTTGCCCAGATAGTGGTGCCCATTAACCGTCCTAAAATCCCGACGCCTCCCATTGTTTGGGAAACAATCAATCTCGTAGAAAGGATGGAGGAATTCCAAGTGCAACCATGGGTCAATCCTTACGATGAATGCAATTACAGCCAGTGGATAGAGGAAGAAGAGGATCTGGATTTCACGTGCATGGACCCATATCAAACAAGGGAGAGTGACTTCGTTGAAATGGAAGGAGAATATGATGACCCACTTGATGAAATCTCCTTAGCATCGCTATTCAGCCAAGGGGAGAAAATTGATTTCATCCATAACTACACAATCAACAAAGAAGACGAAGAGGAGAAAGTTCAAGCTGACATTTCCCTTTGGGGACTGCTTATGTCCCAAAGAAGTAGCCACTGCGCAAGCATCACAGAGGGATCCGGCTCAACGGCTCTGTTTGGCAAAGAAGAGGGTGGAAAAGAGTATAAAATTGAGGAAGTCAAAGCAAAGGAAGGTGACCCCTGAATGCTGCAAGTCACAACATGACAAAGAACATTAAAACATTGCTTTTATTAAGCTAGGATATATTTTGGGCCCCTGTTTGGGCATTTTTTATTTTTTGCTGAGTGAACTTCTGCTTTACCTTCTAAACTATGCTTATTCAATGATTTGAGTTCCTAAATTGCGGTTGCCAGTACATCGTGGTCTCTTTGCCAAATGAGGAAAATTTCCAGGAATCAAGTTCCTTATATCGATAACAAGAGGGAAAGAGGGGATGAACTTTAGTTACTTAGGAAACTAGGCTTTTGTCAAAACTCAGAAAAGAAAATGCTATCTCTGTGAGAACACTTGAGGTTAGCTCGCCTATTACGAAGGTACAAACACAAAAGGAGATTCAGAAAAACATCTCCATTCCTTTCCTAAAACGAGACTCATAAAAAAATCTCCGATGCGACAAAACTTCTTGAGAGAATATGCTTGTTGGGTGACCAAGTAGCCCAACCAAAAGTTAGAGCAAAAGCCTACTAGGGCAAGAAAATGCAAAAACGGCAGCCTAGGTAAAAGTTAAGGCACTCAAAGAAAGGCTCGCTAGGGACTCAACCTCCATTAGGTAATCTAGGCAAAATCAAGAGCATGTGAGAAGAAAAACCAAGAGTGGAAACCCAACCTCAAATGTAGTAGCTTTGGAACTACGTTGACGGCCTGATTCCCTGATTGGGATACGTAGGCAATCTCACATTGAGATGCGGCCCAAACATTTGGAAAGAAGGAAAAACATCAACATGTTTGTACTTAGTGATAGGCATGGTTAACCTTGCGTATTGGATTCGCAAAAGATAAGTATGCCTTTTTCAAGGAATTGACAAACGACCAAAAGAACACGAGAATTGCTGTTCATCTCCTCCAACTTAAAGGTCATCAATACAATGAGCAAGAAACCTCGAAAATTTTCGAGATTGGTAAACAGACCATGAAACATGGCAAGGGCAAAAGATAAAGAATCAAAGACTCAGCATACGAAAGAATGTGGAACAAGAATGCCACCTGGCTAAAGCAAAACCTAGCTTCTTTGGGGAAATAGAAGTAATGGCCAAATAATCAATACTTTGGCCGCAACAACAATTCTTCAGCCGAGTAATTGATTCTTCGGCCAGTATTTCAAACTACTAGCTATTAGTACACACTTGTTCAAAGCCATGCTCTGACTTTCGCATGCATTCAGGAACACGAAAAGCATTTCATAAACCAAAACTTGTTTATCAAAATCATTGCTGTGGTTGCTTACGCTATACAGATATAGTTTCTGCCTATTCTCCACTAACTATGAACAGGAAAAGGAAAAAGCCCTAAAAGCTAGGCGATCTCTGGGAAGAAGGCAAGGACTGCCCGCTAGCCTCTACAACCTCTCTATCAGTAGCCGGTACTCGCTCAGCCTCAAGCTGTAACAAAAGAGGATACAAGTGCTCAGAATCAAGAAGATACGCAAAACAAATGGAAAACATAGGAAAATCATACCTCAAGGATCCTACGGCGCTGTCTCCGGATCAAAGCCTCCGCACTCTGATAGGCATGCAGCCACTCCTGCACCACCTCCGCAGGCACCTGCAAAGGCAAATCAAATATTTCAAAGCATTGAAATAGCAGGCATTAACAAGGGAACAAGTTCAAAAGATGTACCTGAGAAGCCCCAGCTGGCAGCATGTAAAGCTGGGTCGTGCAAGGAGTAAGCGCCAAACGCTCCTCCTCTCCATCATCAGAATGGAAGGAAACAAAGGGGGGGCCCGTGGCCAAACAGCAGCAAGAGGAGCTGCAACAACAGGAGGAGCTGCAGCAGCAGGAGTCAAGAAAAGGCGGCAGTACTCCGTATAGTCACCTGCCAGGAGAAGCAAGCCCACCCAATCTCTAAGTCGAGCGTTCTTCAAATCAGCTCTAGGCATCAAAGAAGTAGACCTCATCGATGCTGGAGGAGGAGGAGGAAAGAACTGCAGTGCCTCAGCACGCGGGCGCCACTGGCTGGCCACCCGATCACCTAAGTACCAGGCTCGACAGAATGGACCCTCGAGCAAGCTGCGAGTACGATCCAAGACTCTAGAACGCGCAAGAGGGGCATCCTCAGGAACACACCCCCAAGGGTCGAACCGTACCTACAAAATAAGGACAAATCAGCTATAGCATAAAGATATGGAAATCTAAAGGCAAGGAATGCAAAGGGAGGAGAAAAGTACCTGATCGACCGTCAACCGGTCCAAAACTCGTCGCCACTCAGAGAGACTCAAAACAGGTGACCGTGGCTTCCGCTGTCCCGCCAACCATCGCCCATAACGAGGAATGGTGTTCACGTTCCCGTGCCTGGTACCGGTAGGAAACGGGAGGAGATACTCAAAAGCCCAGAGCTGAAAGACAAATTAGCAGGCAAGTTCAGTACTAGCAGAAAAGCAAAACGAGAAAGGAAGCGAAGGAAGAATGTATGTACCTCAAGCACCCAGTAGTGACCTCCAAGGATAGGGCTCTTGTCCCGAGAACAGGCTCCGAGATTGCCATACAAAGTAGCCAAGGCGGCTGCTCCCCAATCAAACCCCCGAACATCCCCCAAGTGCTGTAAAAGGACTAAAAACTGTGTATGCACCGAGCTATCCTTGTTGGCAAACAACGTTTGCCCAAGGACATAAAGGAGGAAAGCCCGCGTCAGCTGCTCGACGCTCACCTCAGTCAGGATGTCATTCCTCATGTATGTCTTGATCAGCCAAGAAAGATCAATATGGCCTCGAGAATGAAGAGGGGGCACCTTGCCCAAGAACCACTCCAGAGCTCCTGCTTGCTCCCAAATCCGAGGATCAACTCGAAGAGGAACACCACCAACTCGCAGGCCAGTCAGCAAGGAAAAATCACCCGGAGTGATAGTCATCTCGCCAACCGTAGGAAAGTGGAATGTGTTGGTGGTATCCCACCATCTCTCCACCTGCGAGGTCATCAACGACCAATCAACCTTCGAAAGGTTGAGGCCTAGGACGAATGCCTCAAAACCAGCAACATGCACTAGTTCTCGAGCCTGCTCAGGCAACACCAAAAGCCACTTGTGCGCCCCCTTGCCTCCACCGCGAGCCTCCAGCCTCCTATTTCTCTGCCAAAGACGAAAAGGGAGTTAACTTCATAGTCGCATAAAGAAATGAAAGGCTAGGGGCATTAAATTAAAAACACCTTAAAAGCACGCATTGCCTAAAACAGGGGACACAGCTATTTTAATTTCTTTAAACAAAACCAATTCGACTCGATCACGGGTCCTTATCATCTCCGCCCCTGGCTAAAAGGGATTTCATCCCGAAAACAGACTCAATAGTTAAATCAAACTCTGAACTAAAGTAAATCTTTTACTTTTCAGGAAAAAACTCACCGGTACATTGAGAACACTCAGATGCAACTCAGGCTCCCTGCGAACTACCTCGGCCTCTGGGCCGCCAACAGGAGGACGGTACTGCAAGAAACCGCCGTAACCCAGCCTACGTGAAGGAAAAACATAAGTAGCAGCGTCGAACGGACCCGGCTCCTCAATCGTCTCCTCGTCAGACGATGGATACTCACACCTACATGGAGGATGCGAGGAAGAACCTGCAGGGTCTGAAAAAGATGGCGTGCCATCCCAACTCGAAGCAAGAGAGAGAGAGGACGTGGCAGTCGGAGGCAACGGTGACCGGCAGTGAACAGTAACGACGGCGGCTGATCGACGGTGGTCGGAGGAATAGTGGCGGTCGTCGGAGAATGACGAGGAAGAGGAATGGAGAAAGAAAAAAGAAAAGTGAGCCGCGAAATCGATTAAGCGGAACTTAAAATCGATCTTATGACTTTTGGAGTTCCCACGGCCGAGACATCTATTCCTCGGCCGAGAAATCATTCCTTCGGCCGTGAGATCGATCCACTGGCCCCTAAATCCATTCTTCTCAGCAACTTCAGGTCTTGCTCATTGCACTAACTCAAGCTATTATGAGGTTTTGGGTCCGGGACCAGCAAAACCCATGATTAAATCAACCTTGGTGGCATGCCCAAGCACGAGAAAAGATCAAGCACTGTCGAGATCTCCTCCGTTTATCAACCCCGAGCTCTTCATCAACAATTTAGCACCCGGCAAAGTAGCTTTATGCCCCTAATCATCTCAACAACCACCATCAAAGCTCACTATCACCTGGCAGCTCTATGTTCGCTGCTTAGCGACTTTATGCCCGCTGTCCCATCGAATTCAATTGGCTCCATGCCCATACTCACTGTCAGCAGCCCCAAGCTCAATCCCTGTCAACGGTTCAACAGCTATATGCCTGCCACCCAACAGGCTCTACACCATAACCATCTCAACGGCTCTAAGCCTGCCATCAAGCTATCATTCAGTAGCCCTGCGCCCAAGTCACTCAACAATTTCAAGTCAATCATTTCAGCGGCTCTAAGCCCATTTCTCAAAGAAGGCTCCTCGCCTATTATCTTAACGGTTCCAAGACCCCTGCTTATCATCAGCAGGCTCCTTGCCTATTTTCTCAACAGCTCTAAGCCTGTATTCACCGCCTCAGCAGGCTCCTTGCCTATTATCGCAACGGCTCCTCATCTAGCACCTCAAATAGCTCTCCGCCCGTACTAATTATCTCAGTGGCCTCACGCCCATTTTCAACACAGGCCTCTTATCCCAACGGCTCAACGCCCGTGCTCAAGCTATTCAGCGGCTCTAAGCCTATCAATTCAGCGGCTCAATGCCCATACTCATTATCAGCAGCTCTACGCTCACTAAAAGGGATCAACGGCTCTATGCCCATATCTACCAATTCAGCGGCTCAAAGCCCATCATCATAACAGCTCTACGCTCGCTCAGCTGGCTCCCCGCCGTCATTATCTCTACAGACTTAGCTATCCCAACTGGCACAAAGCCGTAACCACTTCAACTGGCTCTATGCCGTAACAAACTATCTCAGTAGGCTCTACGCCACCCCAATCAACGATTATCAATTCGGCAGCTTCAAGCCCATTATTTCAATGGCTCCACGCCTGTTATCAACTCAACGGCTCAAAGCCCATCTCTCAACTGGCTCGAAGCCGTAACTATCTAACTCCACGCCGTAATTATCTCAGTGGCTCGAAGCCCACCACTTATGCGGCTCGAAGCCCATTACTCAACAACGGCTCCACGCCTGTTATCGACTCAGCGGCTCGAAGCCTACCACTCAGCGGCTCAAAGCCCTTTATCTCAGCTGGCTCCAAGCCGTAACCAATTCAACTGGATCAAAGCCGTAACAAACAGGCTCTACGCCGCCAGCAACAATTATCAAGCCCAACCACTGTGTACTGGATGCTCAAGTTCTACACTTGAATGCGCAAGCTCTACGCTTGAATGTCCAACCACTGCGTACTGGATGCTCAAAGCCTGTACTTTGAACGCTTGGATTCTGCCGTCCAAATGCTCGAGCTTTACGCTCTGAGTGCTCAAGTCCAGAACTTGAAAGAAGCTCTAAGCTTATATCAAACACACACGCACGGGCCCGTGCACATATTGCATCAAACACATCGAGTCTGCATAATCATGACTATCACCTTAGCTGTTCACATATAACAAACACTATCATACATACATGCTATGCTTTGCATCTGTCACTCACTCGCAGGTCTATCTTGCAATCAACCAGCTCTACGCCTCGGTTTTATTGATCGGTCCAGAACCTCGATCCTTTGGCTCAAATCCAAATCTTTATGATGAGAAAGCTCCGCGCACAGACCATCAGAATACAACTGGCTCTACGCCTCGCTTCAATCACACCAAAGCTCGAACCTCTTACCTCCGGAAGGCAAAGATTTTTGAACTATCAACATCAGCTCTGCACTTCTGTTCCATCTCCTAAGCTCTCGCCTTATGATCAAAACCAGCTCCGCGCTTCGGTCCAATCAAAGCTCAAAGCTTCAATACCTCAAGCTCTCCGTCTGACAAACCGGCTCCGCGCCTCGGTTCCTTCATTACAACACTCCGTGCTTCAGTCACTGGCCCTGCGCCTCCCGCATCTCGAATAACGGCATCCAACTCATCTCCGGAAGATGACTTGGGTTCTACCCCTTATCTTAAAACTGGCATCCGATTCATCCCCGCAGATGGCTTGGATTTCGCCCCAACTACATCAATTCCTTCCAGCTCATTCGCAAGGATAGGCTACTCTACCGAGCTCCCCTCAGTCAAAGTAAGGATGATCAAGAAAAGCAAACACACCTGCCGTGTACTGATCTACCCCAAAATACTAAAGGTAACTCTCCACAAAAACTTCCCCGGCAGCCCCGCGCTCCTTCAACTACTTTTCGCCAAACCCTGGCATTACCCAGGTACGTTGCACTACGGCTGTTCAAGCCCGAAGGTACGTCTTCTGTCTCTAACCCTCCAAACTTTTTCTTTTTTTTATTGCCCTCTGAACTACGATTGGTCTGAATTTCCCTTGAGGAATACGTAGGCAGCCTCCCGGCCCGACCATAACAAAACCTTTTTTCAAAAACCCTTGGAATAGTGGTTAAACCAAATTGAGTTGCTTTTACAGCTTTGACTATTACTCAAACATGTCTCGCGATCCGTCTGAGCTCAGTCAAAGAGGGGCATCTGTAGACACCCCAATTTGGCCTAACGATTATTTCAACTCCCACCTTGGGACCATCCCGATGATGATACGGATTCGATGATTGCTGATTGCTTTCTTGTGAAACCCCTGGACTTATGGTTCGAACTTTGAGCCACTTAGAGGACCCAATCCAGAGCCAAATAGCCTTTCAGACAGAAAGATAGTGTGTTAGGAAAATCCATCGGACGGCCGTAACATCGATATCACGGCCTCAACATCCATTCCTCACCCGAGCAACCTGTTGCACCAAAAATCTCCCTGAGAGATCGAAGCCTCAGCCGCCACATCCATTTCCAGGCCGCGACATCCTTTGCTCGGCCGCCAGATCGGCCTTTTTCCGCCAAACCCTATCGGTTGTTTGATCCAATCCCGCCACCTCTCCGATGCGTTCGGGCCACGTTCAGAGATTGCAATGAAGAGTTTGAGTTGCAATGCAAGTGCAATTGCAACCCCGTGATTTGATTGGACCAGTGAGTCACCCCCTTGCCTATATAAAGAGACCCTCGGATACACCCAAAAAGACACGAAATTCCTGAAATCCATATACATTCAAGCCACGAAACTCTAGCTATATACTCCCAAAATCCCTCTCTACAAAAGCCCTAATCTCCCGAAGGCGGCTATCCATCCGACGATCCAACCCCGGAGTTCCAAACCCTAGCCTTAGGGTTTCGTCCAAGTAGCAATCAATCAATCGATCCCCATCGATCCGAAGCAATCAAGCAACTGAGGGATCAAGGTGGTGAGGCCCAACGGCCTCTGGTTTGGTTTATTTAATGTTTTGTGTCGTTAATCGTAGCTTTCGATCGTCTGCTAACTTTTCTGTCGGTGTGAGGAAGAACACCACCCGGGGCTTCGATGCCTCGGCCGGTACATTGATCCAGTGTGATCCCTCGGCCGCGACTTCCATTCGCCGGCCGAGTGATCGATTTGCTGGCACAGCTTTGTTTTGTTTCTTGCTTTCTGATGCATGCTTATTTACAGTCTCGGCTCACCTTATTAACTGTTTAAGGCATAAAAACAAACTACGTGTATGGAATTGAATAAAGCATCTATATGTCTTATGTTGAATGATTATGGGCTAGCTTCACGGCTAGGCAGAGAGGGGTGCCTAACACCTTCCCCTTACTGTACTTTTGGCTTCCGTATCCAGAATCTTTATCTGTTTTCCTAGCTTTAACAAGCTAGGTGGCGACTCTATTTTGATGATAACCGCTATCGTGTGGCGATACCTCTAGCCATGGAAGTATCCACGATCTTGGTTTATGAAGCGAGCAACCAATCGAGCAAACACAGTGATGATACAACTGTATGGCGATGCCCCGTCCGGGAGGTGTCTACACTTCATCAAGTAGTTGGGATTTTTACTTTTCTTGTACAAACTTTATTATCCCGGAGTAATAAAGTTCACGTTTTTTTTCTTTTCTACGTCCACTTCCTATACGACTAGGAAATTTTAAGTCCACGACTATGTGGCAAACCACGAACCTCATTGTGATCTTTAACCTTTGGGTCACACGCAATCGCTCATACGTTAGAAGTCAAGATTCACGGGAATCTTCATCAAAGGTTAGGCGCTACAAGTCTTGGCACGCCCGCGCTCAACGCATTCACGTCTGTGCCAAAAACGAGAGTTTTCAAAGGGACTACACTCTGTCTAGCACTTCGTCCTTTGGGACTAGCACTCTATCTGCACTTCGTCCTCTGGGACTCGCACTCTATTTGCACTTCGTCCACTGCGACTGCACTTTGTCTCGCACTTTGTCATCTGGGATCTCACTTTGTTTCGCACTTCGTCCTCCGGGACTCTCTTTTGTCGTACTTGCATTGATTTTACATGCTCACGTGACATTCAATGACATATCAACTTGCATAATCATTCATGTATTGTCTCATTCGAATGTCAAATTCAAGCTCTTCAAGTTCAAGCCACTTCCAAAAATTCAAGCTCTTCAAAATTCAAATTATTCAATTTCAGATCTCTTCGAAAATTCAAGCTTCTTTCAAAATTCAAACTTTTCAAAATTCAAGTCTCTTTCAAAATTCAAGCAATTCAAATTCAAGTCTCTTTTGAACTTCAAGCTCTTCAAAATTCAAGTTATTCAATTTCAGGCCTCTCCGAAAATTCAAAGCTTCTTTCAAAATTCAAGCTTTTCAAAAATTCAAGTCTCTTTCAAAATTCAAATTCAAGTCCCTTTCAAAATTCAAGCTTTTCAAAATTCAAGTCTCTTTCAAAATACAAGCTATTCAAACTCAAGGTCTCTTTCAAAATTCAAGTTTCTTTCAAAATTCAAGCTTTTCGAAATTCAAGTCTCTTTCAAAATTCAAGCTTCTTTCAAAATTCAAGGTTTTCAAAAAATCAAGTCTCTTTGTTGTCTGAACATATCGTCCTCAAGTTTGACATATTGCGGCTGTTTAAGCATTGAATCTTTAAAACGTCGTGCCTCGATTAAAAAGCACCTTTTAGTCCTCTGGGACTCGTCGCAATTTAGTCCTCTGGGACTCGTCTCGATTTAGTCCCCTGGGACTTGTCTCATTTTAGTCCTTCAAGGACTTATCTCATTTTAGTCCTTCGGGACTTGTCTTGCTTTAGTCCTTCAAGGGCTCATCTCAAGAAATTTCATAACACTCGGTACTTCAAGCACTCATTCTTAGTTTACTTTCATAATTTGTCCTCTGGGACTCGCTTTACTTGAATAGTCCCAATTGAACTACGTTGGTCTAATCCCTACAATGGGATACGTAGGCAGCTCCATGAGCTCGACCACCTTTATTGCATTCTTGCATTTAACTTAAAGACTTTTGAGTGATGGATTGGGATGTCTAATCTTTAACGTCACTTATACCAAGCAATGGTACATAAGTTCCATTAAAGAGGGACTATTGTAGACACCCCAATCTGGGCCTCCAAATAATCTTTAAGTTTCCCCAATGATGAAACAAGGAAAAATATACCTTCAAGGCTTGGATTATTGCTCCTTTGCTACTCCTTCTCTAACCTCAAGAAATTCCCATTTTAAACGTATAGGGTGGCCCTTGGTTCAATTGCAAAAGAGAAAGATGCGTTTGCTTTGTCAAAAACAACTTTTTCCATGACACATTGAGGGTAAAATGGGTGCACATTTCAATGTACAAAACAGCTTTGAGTGAAATCAATTGGGTTAGAAAGAGGACTCAACAAGCTTTCCAACGCTTTGAATCGCACCCAAATCCGGGTTAGGGAGTGTCCGGGGCGCCCCTGCAAAGTTTGTGAGCTGTGCTGACGCACTATACCGCGCGGCGTTTCAAAGCACTGCGCAGCATTTCAGAAACGCCACGTGGCATTTCAGAAAATTCCAAAAAATTGCTCCGCCGCACGAGATTTCAATATGTAGCAGCCAAATCCCGATGCGTTAAGGCTACGCCAGAGGATTGCCATGAAGAGTTAGAATCACTCTTAACTCCAATTTTGCTCGTGCATTTCGATTGATTGAGGTGTGTCATCCCTTTGCTTATATAAAGGACCCTTTGGGTTCCGAAATTAAGATGTGGAATCACTCCCTCAAGCCACTAAATTCTGCACACATACTCTCTCAACCCCCCTCTGCAAAAGCCCCAACTTCCCGAAGGCAGCCATCAATCCGACGATTAAACCCCGAAGTTCAAACCCTAACCCTAGGCTTTTCAAGAAGCAATCAGTCAAATCACCTGCAATCGGAAGCAATCAAGCCACTGAGGGATCAAGGTGGTGAGGCCCAAGGGCCTCTGGTTTGAATTTTTTTATCATTTTATACTTAATCACTGCGTTTGATTATCTGTTAACTTTTCTGTCTGGTGTGAGGAAGAACATCGACTGGGGATTGGATCCCTCGGTCGGTACATAAAGCCAGGAAGATCTCTCGGCCGTGACTTCCATTCACCAGCCGCGAGATCTATCTTCTTGGTACATGTTTGTTTTGTTTTGCTTTTTGATGCATGATTTCAATTACAGTCTTGGCTCACCCTTAACTGCTTAAAGGCTAAAAACAGACTACGTGTTAGAATTAAATAAAGCATGTACATGTCTTATGTTGAACAATTATGGGCTAGTCTCACGGATGGGCAGAGAGGGGTGCCTAACACCTTCCCCTTACTGTACTTTTGGCTCCCGTACCCAAAATCTCTATCTATTTTCCTAGTTATAATAAACTTTTAGCGACTCTGTTTTGATGACCGCTATCGTGTGGCAATGTTCTTAGCCATGTGAATATCCACGATCATGGTTTATGAAGCAAGCTACCAAACGAGCAAACAACGATCAATCTCTATGGCGATGCCCCGCTCCAGGGAGGTGTCTACAATGGTTATGATGGATGTATGGGGTTTTAGAGAGAGAATAAAAGGGGTCCTTTTCCTCTAAGGGGAGTGGTGTATTTATAGGCAAAAATATGCTTGTAGTGCACCCAAAAGCAAAATAATGTGAAAAACGTGCTCTGGCCAAGCCGTTTTTCAATTATTGCATCTGTAGGGGTTGCCGACAACTTTCTACTGCTGTCAGAACTTTTCCCGAAATGCTATGCGGCATGACGTTCAAAGTATTGCAATGCCGTGCAGCATTTCTGGAATGCCGCATGGCGTTTTGAAATTTTGCGTGGTATTGTGTGACAACACAACACACCAAATTAAACTTCGCGTGGTTTGAAGCGTGGTTTGTCCCAAACTCGAATGCGTGGTTTGAAGCGTTAGAAAGCTTGTCGAGTCCTCTTTTCTAACCCAATTGATTTCACTCAAAGACGTTTTTTACATTGAAATGTGTGACCATTTTTTTTTTTTTGGGTAAATTAGATTGAAATTAAAAAAGGTTAACCGAATGTACAGCCTCCAAGGGGCATACCCCAAGAGGAAAAGAAAAGGAAAAAAAAAGAAGACTGAAAAAAGTGCGATAACTCATGCACAACCCTCATGGAGAGTAGGGTAGAGTAAATAAAAATAAAAAAGTGTCATCATACCCCCGTTGCACTATCCATCTAAGCGGAAGGATAGTACAACGGGGTATGAGATGAAGCAAAATGCGTAGTAAAAACATGAAATTGAACTAGTACCTGGCACATCCCGCCAGGCTAAGAAATAAAATAAAAGTCACGGCCGGAGATGACCAAATGATAACCAAACACTGAGGACTAGCAGCAACATAGCAATACGACATTAAGAGAAGTTGAACAGCTACTACAGAGGAACAAGGCACCAAGAAGAGGCTCGAACCAGAGATGACGACATCCGACAGGGGGCCCCACCCTGCACACCACGCCCATTCCATCCATCTGGCCTAATACTCCCTCATTCACGCCTAAGGCTCGCCAGAAACAACCTACTCTCAGCCAACTACCAATCACCACAGCCTCCAAAGATGGGATAAGCAAACCAAGTTACAAAAACTCCAACCAAACCCAGAGAACAAGCATAATACCCACTTCTAAAAGAACAGCTACTACAGATTAGGAACTGAGAAGAGGCTTGAACTAGAGATGCCGGCATCCGACAAGGCTACCCTCCCAAGTACCCTGCACACCACGCCCATTCCATCCAGACGGCTACACCCTCAACCTAATCCCCTAGGCTCACTATAATCTAAAAGAGGGACAGAAAGAGGAGCCACAAAATGAGGCCACTCGAACCGCAGGTGAACCAAGCTGTCCCTTTCGATCAGTGCACTACCACCAATCTAATCAGTGACAGCCTGCGAAGCTATCCTTTTCAATCAGTGCACGACCACCAATCTAGTCTATGACAGCCCCAGAAGCTACCCTTTTCAATCAAAGCCCAACCACCGATCTAGTCAATGGTAGCCGCGAAGCTACCCCTTTCAAACAGCACAAGACCACAATCTAATTAGTGATAGCCTCAGTCACAACCATACTACGCACGACCACCGGGCTAATGAAGCCAAGAAACTTGGGATTTAAAGAAGCTCAACAAAGAGCTTGATATTAACTCGATCTCAGTCCAAACAGATGACTGCCATCGAGTTTGTCCAACTTGCACAGTATTGAGCCCTCCAAGTGAGTCGATCTCAACCTTTACCAAACATGATTGTAGATCGGCCAGCACCATTCTGACGAGCGGGACTTAGCAGCACCAAGAATTTCTTTACAGTGTAAATAGACCCACGAGCAAGAGCTCTGGCTCAAATCTGCACTTTGTTGACCATCAATTGCTGGACCAAACCAGCAATCCCTCTTGTTTGTGTTAACATCCATCCCCACGGCTCTGTAAATCCAGAATCTAACGGGGGTGGACCCTACCGCCATGCCAATGCGAATATAAAGAAGGTAGGAAGCTCTGGAGAGACACCGCTGTACCACCGGAGAGACACCAAAGGGTTTGTGAGTGTTGAAATCCACCACATCTGAACAATACACCATCAGTTCCGACCAGCAATTGCCTTCCGCCGGAGGGTTTCAGGACTAGAGCGATGGAGCTAGGGAGTCGTTGGCAGTGAAAAGACCCACGAGCTAGGGCTCTGGGTCTTCTCCATGGAGTTGAGTTGGAACCCAATAGCTGTGGGTCATCTCTGTGGGGTTGGGTTATGATAGTTGGTCTGGACCAAAGATGGCCGGATATGGATTTGGGCAGTGGAGGAGAGCTTCTCTAGAGAGAGAAGCTCCCTGCCCTATAATGTTTTCTTATTCTTTCTTGTGTGACCATTTTACCCTCAATGTGTCATGGAAAAAGTAATTTGTAAACGCATCTTTCTCTTTTACAATTGAACCGAGGGCCACCCAATATGTTTAAAATGGATTTTCCTGAGGTTAGGGAATGAGTAGCAAAGGAGCAACAATCCAAGCCTTGAAGGTATATTTTTTCCTTATTTCATCATCGGGGAACTTAAAAGATTATTCGGATGCCCAGATTGGAGTGTCTACAGCGGGTATCCTTAAAATCACGTTCTGAATACATTGAGCGACTTAGATCATCGAAATTATAACTAAAATAAGGACCTCCTCGTTTGAAAATGACTGTATGTGTGTGTGTATATATATATACACACACACACTCCCTTCGTTGTAAATTGAATGTCAATTTTTGATATTCGTGCCAATTTCAATCCCTTATATCTTTCAATATGGATCTCAAAAAATATGCATTATAGATCTTGTTTGATAGTTCTCGATTAGTTCTATTATACAAAGTTTTCAAACTTATGAAAAACGTTATAGATTGAAAGATATAAGCAACGAAAAATGACACGAGTTTTAAAAATTGTCATTCATTTTGGGATGGAGGGAGTATATATATATATATAGGAAAATGATAATGTCAAAATTATTTTTGTTGGTTCCAAAAGTCTAGTGCACAAAAGGCTTGTACCTTGTGCACTGTACAAAACTTTTATGCATTGGAGTTTTGGCATCAACAAAAACAGTTTTGGCATTATCATTACCATATATATATATATATATATATACACACACACACACGCAAACACCCACACACACACACACACTAGTGCATACTCAAACCTGAAGGCACAACTCAAATTAACTGTCACGACCCTAGCCCGCCCCTAAAGGCTCTAGCCACAACAAAGCGCCAGTGATCCAATCACTAAGGCCATGTTAAAGTTAATCATCTTATTAGAAAATGACTAAAAGGGACACCAATACAAATAGCGGAAGCAAAACCCCATTTTATTTACAAACGACAAAACTAGAAGTCTTTACAGGGCAAACCACCCAGAGCTGGGCATATCTACATGACAAAAGTGTTCACACAGCACAACTCCTATCTACAAGTCCACATCTACAAAACACGTCCAAAAGAAGGGCTGCACACCACCACCTTACTCCCCGTTGCCTGAAAGGTGGAAAAATTCATAAGCCAAAGCTCGTATGAATGATTAATACGCAGTACACATGCTTTCCATGGACAATAACAAAACCATTTTGAAAACGAATCACATTTCATAGCAACATAACATAGTAATGTACATCCTCTATTCATTTCATGTCTACCAGGCGTCCCCGGTAGTGGATAAGTAAAGACGTCTTTCATTATCCGATCATAGTCATATCTTGCTAGCCTTTTAGCACGTGTCCCCTAGCAAGCTGGGACGTGGGAGGATGCCATTAATAGATATAAAACATGTCCACCATTCATTGATAGTCCATGGAGTTCATATCAAAATGTAAAACATCATAAAAGCGGAAAGCTTATAACAAACCATGTGTTTTGGGTATTAATCACTCATCTCGGCTCTACGAACCACCCAAACTTCCTATAACAATTAGCCAATAAAAACATGATTAGAAGATGCTAAATAAGTCTATCTAATGAACATAAGGTCCTAGAGTGGAAGATATGAAGTTAAACAACCAATCTCAGGAAATAATTTCAGAATCTGCAATTTCATCAAATTTAACTTAAAATCTGATTTTGCAGAGAGATAACTAGGGTACAAACTCCACATACTTTTTAAGGTCTATGAATCTAGTTTCAAAATCAGCAAACGGATTGCAATTTCATCGCTCGAGCTAAAAAATATGACCGTTTCCGTAAACTGCGACGATGCAGTCAGCACTGCCGAAACCACAACAGCAGGTCGGTTAACGAATTTTAACTCCTTCCACATTTTGAGTTTGGTTCTGAAACTTTTACACAATAAAATAGACACATCCAGGTATCTTCAGTAAAAATATCAAAAAATATTAAGGTCGGGAAGTTGGTGAGAAAAATTCCTCAAAAACAGGGCAGATTCAATTCTACAGATTTTCCAAAAAACACGTGTTGTTCTTCTCTCAATTTTCAACCCTAAAACCCATCAACACACCTCCGAATTCACACCAAAACTTAACCAAAACACACCTAAACATGTAGATACCATAGAGCTACTCTAGAAACATCAAATTCTTGGGTCAAAGCAAGTTTTAGTCATGAAATTCAAGGGATTCAATTAGGGTTCTTGAGCTTCTTCAAGAGTTCAATCTTAAAACTCAAATTCAACTTAAATCAAACATCTAGAGCATGAATTCAGTCCCTAAGATATGAAATTTAACATACAAATCATGGTATCAAGTAAAAGAGACATATATTACCAAGTTAGAGCTTCAATTCCAAGCCAAGCAAGGATTTTCCCCAATTTCCCTTCTTCTTCTTCTTCCTACTGTTCCGTTCTCTCTCTCTCTCTCTCTCTCTCTCTCTCAAAACGTGGTCGATAGAAACAAGAATGGAAGAACCTAGAAACTATCGGTTTTGTTTGGCTAGACTAATAGGAAAGTTATTGGGTGTGTGTGTGTCATGTGCCACTTATGTTCCAATTTCTTTTAACTATCAAATTAAGTCCAATAACTCACATAATTAACTCAAAACATAGCACGTAATCAAACTCTAATTATAATTAAGATCAGCGGTACTACACTCTCCCCCACTTATAGAAGTTTGTCCTCAAACTTGAGTTACCTTGTATTGGAAAGAGATATGGGTACTTCTTTCGCATGTCCTCCTCCATTTCCCATGTCGCTTCCCCCCCACGTTGGTTAGTCCACCATACTTTAACTAACGGTATCACTTTGTTCGTAAGAACTTTGTCCTTCCGACCAATGATTTTCTCTGGCTCTACCACATAACTGAGATTCTCCCGAAATTCAGTAGGAGTCGTTACAAGCAGTTTCTCGTCGGAATTTGGCAAATACCGTCGCAACATGGCTACATGAAATACGTCATGAACCTAAGATAGTTCCGGTGGCAATGCTAAACGGTAACTTACTTCCCCAATCTTCTCTAGAACCTCAAATGGCCCAACATACCTTGGCTGCAACTTTCCTTTTTTTCCAAACCGTTTCACTCCCTTCATTGGCGATGCTTTCAAAAACACAAAGTCCCCAACTTCAAACTTCAACGGTCTCCTCTTTGAATCCGCGTAACTCTTTTGCCGACTTTGCGCCGCTTTCAATCTTTCTTGAATTACTCGAATTCTCTCGGTAGTTTCGTCGGAAATAGCCGGTCCTTCTAGTCTCCTCTCCCCCACTTCGGTCCAACATATCGGCGATCGACATTTCCTCCCATATAGTGCCTCGTATGGTGCCACTCCTAAGCTTGCCTGATAACTATTGTTATATGCAAATTCTACAAGAGACAAATGTTTCTCCCAACTCCCCTGAAAATCCAAAACACAAGCCTGTAACATATCCTCTGAAGTAAACCTCGAGTCCTGATCTGACACAATAGATACTGGCGTGCCATGGAGTCGTATTATCTCCTTAATGTACAACTCAGCCAATTGTTCTAAAGAAAATGAAACATTCACAGGCAAGAAATGCGCAGATTTCGTTAAACGGTCCACAATCACCCATATCGCATTATTTCCTTTCTGTGTACGCAGCAATCCTACAACAAAGTCCATCGTGATATGCTCCCATTTCCATTCAGGTATAGGCAATGGTTGAAGCAACCCCGCTGGATTCTTATGCACAGCTTTAACTCGTTGGCACGTTAGACATTGCGAAACAAATTCAGCTACCTCTCTTTTCATACCCGGCCACCAATACACTTCCCTAAGATCTCGATACATTTTATTGCTTCCAGGATGAACTGCAAATCTAGATTTGTGAGCCTCCTCCAAGACTTGCCTTCGGATTTCTGGTACATCAGGTACACAAACCCTATTTCGAAACCTCAGTACACCATCTCTAAAAGAGAAGTCCTCCTTAGGTTCAGTTTCCAATGTCTCGATAATGTTCTTCACAAATTCATCATCCGGCTGTCTTTGTCTAACAGTTTCATATAACACAGGTTGAACCATAAAAGCAGCCAATATAGCATCGGTGCCATGAACGAAAACCTCCAATTCTAACTTTTCCATTTCTCTAATCAAGGCCTGTTGAGAAGTGAGCAAACAACACAATTCGCCAGATGATTTTCGACTCAAGGGCATCTGCAAACCACATTAGCTTTACCTGGATGATACTGAATTGTCAAATCATAGTCTTTCATCAATTCAAGCCACCTTCTCTGCCTCAAGTTCAACTCCTTTTGTGTGAAGAGATATTTCAAGCTTTTATGGTCCGTATAAATCTCACATGATGCCCCATACAGATAGTGTCGCCACAATTTCAAAGCAAAGATCACTGCCGCTAACTCCAGATCATGTGTGGGATAATTTTTCTCATGCAATTTTAGTTGGCGCAAAGCATAAGCGATCACCTTTTCGTGCTGCATCAGAACACAGCCCAAACCTCGATGTGAAGCATCGCTAAAAATCACAAATCCCTCTGTCCCCGATGGCAAAGTCAAAATCGGTGCTGTAACTAGCCGTTCCTTCAATTCTAGGAAACAACATTGTCTCTCCTTAGTCCACACAAATGGAACTTCTCTCCCTGTTAATTCAGTCAACGGCCCCGCAATTTTAGAAAAGTCTTTCACAAATTTCCGATAGTATCCAGCCAATCCTAAGAAGCTGCGAACTTCTGTCACTGTAGTCGGTCTTGGCCAATTCATTATCGCCTCAATCTTCTATGGATCAACTGTAATACCATCCCCACTGATCACATGTCCGAGAAATGTAACACTAGATGGCCAAAACTCACATTTCTTCAGTTTTTCATACAACTTATTTTCCCGTAGCGTTTGTAGAACCATCCTCAAGTGATCGGCATGCTGTTCCGGAGTCTTAGAGTACACAAGTATATCGTCAATGAATACAACAACAAATTCATCTAGATAATACTTGAACACTCTATTCATTAAATCCATAAAGGCTGCAGGTGCATTAGTAACTCCGAAAGGCATAACCAAAAATTCGTAGTGTCCATACCTCATTCTGAACGCTGTTTTCTCAACATCCTCTGCCTTTACCTTTAACTGATGGTAGCCCGAACGAAGATCAATTTTTGAAAATACCCTTGCTCCTTGTAGTTGATCGAACAAATCATCGATCCTCGGAAGTGAATACCTATTTTTAATTGTGACCTTATTCAGCTCCCGATAGTCAATGCAAAGCCTCATTGTACCGTCTTTCTTCTTCACAAATAAGACCGGTGCGCCCCAAGGTGAGATACTTGGCTTAATAAACCCCTTCTCAAGTAATTCCTGCAATTGGACTTTCAATTCCTTCAACTCCAATGGTGCCATTCGATATGGAGTCTTAGAAATCGGTTGAGTCCCCGAAACAAGGTCAATAACAAACTCTATCTCCCTGTCAACCAATGTACCAGGCAAATCTTTCGGAAACACATCAGGAAACTCATTAACAATAGGAATATCTTGCAAGGTAGTTACTCCGGATTCAGTAGTAAGAATTGAACACAGATAACTCTGACACCCTTTATTTATCAATCTACGAGCATGCATGGCAGATATCAAATAAGGCGGTGAAACCACTGCTTTTCCCTCAAAGATAATATCTCCCCTATCTGGTATCTGAATCATAACCCTTTTGGCAATACAATCTATAGTAGCAAAGTTGGAAGTCAGCCAATCCATCCCCAATATCACATCAAAATGACTCATATTTAAAGGGATTAAATCAACTAACAAATGCACACTTCCAACTAATATATCACAAGCCTTATAAACAGTAGAGCATGCAATATTGCTACCCATAGGCTGTGACACATGCAATTCGTGGTCAAGTGATTCAAGTGGTCTGGTCAACTTAGCAGCAAACTGCATAGAAACAAAAGAATGCGTAGACCCCGAATCAATAAGCACATAAGCTGAATGTCCACAAATTTGAAGTGTACCTGACACCACCGAATTTGCATTTTGAGGATCTCCTGGAACTAGAGCAAAGACCTTGCCTTGTTTCTTTCCCACATCCAGTTTCATACCCGAGCTCTGAGCCGAACTAGTGGTAGCAGTTGGTGTTCTCACATTTGGCTTCGACATGGCCGGACAATTTCTCATCAAGTGCCCCATTTGCCCACACCTAAAGCATGCCCGCGCATCCTTGTAGCACTGACCTCTATGCGTTCTTCCACATTTAGGACATGGTCGAGAGCCACCATTATTGCTACTACTACTTCCACCTTGACTCCACCCCGATGTACCCGTGTTTTGCCTTTTAAAAGAACTTCCACCTCCTTGATTCCTTGGTGGCACATAACTGACTTGTCTCTTTTGTTCATTGCCAGAAGTGTTCGGTTTCTCATTATCAGTTTCCGACATTAAAGCCACATTCAGTACATCCGTATATGTTGGCAACCTAAGCATCTTGATTGGCTTGCGAAGTCCATCCTTCAAACCTTCCTCAAATCTCCTTGCTTTAAGATTCTCCGTTGAAATCATGTGTGGTGCGAATTGACTCAAGTCGGTAAAGGCTTTATCATATTCAGACACTGTCATGTTTCCTTGCTTCAAATTAATGAACTCGGTACATTTGTTGTCCTTCAAAGTTTGTGGAAAGTACTTCTCATAAAATATCTCCTTAAACCGAGTCATATTCATGTTTTGTTCCCTTTCTCTTTGTTGTAAGCACCATCTATAAGCTTCTCCTTCAAAGTTGTAGGTAGCAAGAACCACCTTATGTGTTTCTGGACACTGAACCTGAATAACTATAAATATTTTCTCCATACCCTGAACCCAATTGTAAGCCTTTAGCCCATCAATTCCCCCTTCAAAGGTTGGAGGTTTCATTTTCTGAAAATCTTTGATACTAATCGGCTCAACTCTAGCAGGTCCTCCTATCACAACAGGCTGTGGCTGATTTTGTTGGGCTTGCTGGTTCATTACCCCAAGTATTCCCTCAAGTATCCGCTCCATTCTTTCCAACCTATCTGGCGGTGGATCCGGTGGTGGAGGTTGTGCCCCCTCTGGAATATCCCGATGCTCCATTTGCTAAATCAAAAGAGACAAAATTCACATCGTACAATTCATGTCATGATCACATAAATTATGCGCATATGGTCATGTAACAATCACATTAATAATTTCATAGCATAGCATCCAACATTGCTCACTTAGCACATAGAAGCACATAGACCTTACTTGTCCTAAAGCTCTGAGGGTATGTGTGTGAGTCATTGCTAACCATGCATCTCATTGTCCTAATGTATTGCTCTGATACCAAAAAACTTTGTCACGACCCTAGCCCGCCCTAAAGGCTCTAGCCACAACAAAGCGCTAGTGATCCAATCACTAAGGCCATATTAAAGTTAATCATCTTATTAGAAAATGACTAAAAGGGACACCAATACAAATAGCGGAAGCAAAACCCCATTTTATTTACAAATGACAAAACTAGAAGTCTTTACAGGGCAAACCACCCAGAGCTGGGCATATCTACGTGACAAAAGTGTTCACACAGCACAACTCCTATCTACAAGTCCACATCTACAAAACACGTCCAAAAGAAGGGCTGCACACCACCACCTTACTCCCCGTTGCCTGAAAGGTGGAAAAATTCATAAGCCAAAGCTCGTATGAATGATTAATACGCAGTACACATGCTTTCCATGGACAATAACAAAACCATTTGAAAACGAATCACATTTCATAGCAACATAACATAGTAATGAACATCCTCTATTCATTTCATGTCTACCAGGCGTCCCCGGTAGTGGATAAGTAAAGAGGTCTTTCATTATCCGATCACAGTCATATCTTGCTAGCCTTTTAGCACGTGTCCTCTAGCAAGCTGGGACGTGGGAGGATGCCATTAATAGATATAAAACATGTCTTCCATTCATTGATAATCCATGGAGTTCATATCAAAATGTAAAACATCATAAAAGCGGAAAGCTTATAACAAACCATGTGTTTTGTGTATTAATCACTCATCTCGGCTCTACGAACCACCCGAACTTCCTTTAACAATTAGGCAATAAAAACATGATTAGAAGACGCTAAATAAGCCTATCTAATGAACATAAGGTCCTAGAGTGGAAGATATGAAGTTAAACAACCAATCTCAGGAAATAATTTCAAAATCTGCAATTTCATCAAATTTAACTTAAAACCTGATTTTGCAGAGAGATAACTAGGGTACAAACTCCACATACTTTTTAAGGTCTATGAATCTAGTTTCAAAATCAGAAACGGATTGCAATTTCATCGCTCGAGCTAAAAATATGACCATTTCCGTAAAGTGCGACGATGCAGTCAGCAGTGTCGAAACCACAACAGCAGGTCGGTTAACGAATTTTAACTCCTTCCACATTTTGAGTTAGGTTCTGAACATTTTACACAATAAAATAGACACATCCAGGTATCTTCAGTAAAAATATCAAAAAATATTAAGGTCGGGAAGTTGGTGAGAAAAATTCCTCAAAAACAGGGCAGATTCAATTCTACAGATTTTCCAAAAAACACATGTTGTTCTTCTCTCAATTTTCAACCCTAAAACCCATCAACACACCTCCGAATTCACACCAAAACACACCTAAACATGTAGATACCATAGAGCTACTCTAGAAACATCAAATTCTTGAGTCAAAGCAAGTTTTAGTCATGAAATTCAAGGGATTTAATTAGGGTTCTTGAGCTTCTTCAAGAGTTCAATCTTAAAACTCAAATTCAACTTAAATCAAACATCTAGAGCATGAATTCAGCCCCTAAGATATGAAATTTAACATACAAATCATGGTATCAAGTAAAAGAGACATACATTACCAAGTTAGAGCTCCAATTCCAAGCCAAGCAAGGATTTTCCCCAATTTCCCTTCTTCTTCTTCTTCCTACGGTTCCGTTCTCTCTCTCTCTCTCTCTCTCTCTCTCTCTCTCTCTCTCTGTCTCTATCTGTCTCTCTCTCTCTCTCTCTCAAAACGTGGTCGATAGAAACAAGAATGGAAGAACCTAGAAACTATCGGTTTTGTTTTGCTAGACTAATAGGAAAGTTATTGGGTGTGTGTGTGTCATGTGCCACTTATGTTCCAATTTCATTTAACTATCAAATTAAGTCCAATAACTCACATAATTAACTCAAAACATAGCACGTAATCAAACTCTAATTATAATTAAGATCAGGGGTATTACATTAACGATCAGCTAAACCAATATATGGGGTGACAACCCAGTTCAAATGATGACATAGATGGTGATGTTTTTGGTGGAACACACAAGAACTAATCAGACTTAGTTTCCAAACTAATGAGGTAAGGAAAGATATACACAAAAACTAACCATGCCTTTTTGTTTTAGATGCTCATGAAATGAACTGAATGACTAACCTATACTATACCCCAAAGAGCATTCTCACCGCCCTATGTATATTTTGGTTTCCCCAACAACTAAGTAAACAAATAGCATAGAGGAAACTATCAACAAAATGAGACATAAAAGAGAATGATTCTTACACAATTTAACTTATCCATGTCTTAGGCAAAAAACCAATCACTCTACCTACTAAAACCATTCTAAACAACTAACCAAGTAAGCAAATATTTGAAAGTGAAGGGTATCGATGTACATAGTTTAAAGCAGTTCCATCGATGCAACAATTGTTTTCCAAATCCTCCACACCTGAAACAATTAAAACCGAATCAAAATTTTGCCCAAATGAAATTGGACATATTAAGAACTTGAGAAATGATTTTTTCTATTTCCTCGTCCATTTCAATTCACACAATTATTCAACCCAATGGTCATTACAAAGGCCATTATGCATGCTAAAAGGCAACGTATTCAAAAGGGATTAAATAAAGCAGAGGGAAACCATCAGTAAAACTCCTTAATGAAAGCCAATAACAAACCAAATAAATTTCTGAAGGCCCATAATTCTATTCGTTAAATGTTCATGTCCTTTAAGAAGGAACATGTCTTATCTTAATTATTCAGTTTTCATTTGTACACCATGATTTCAAAGTTTAACAAAAACATGGATTCTACTTATGAAGATAAAAAATCATGTTAGAAACCCAAGTCAAGGATTGACCAAAAGAATAAGAAAGGTATTGAATGAGTCTGCGTTTTTACCCCTAGTTGTTATCGTTGCAGTGATTTCGCTAGAGGAGATGGAGGATGGAAAAGAAGAGGGGCCAAATAACTCCATGGTGGTGATGGGATGATGCCGGTGGTCATCGGCGGACGGGCCTACTGCTGTGAGGGGAGGTTCTTTGTCTTTATGTAGGGGCAAGATGAATGGTGGTGTGGGTGGAGGATGGGGGAGACGTGTGTTAAAAATCCGCTTCCTGTACTAAAGATAAACTTTTGGGTTCAATGTAGAAGTCATCCATCTACAAATCTGTCACAAAATGAATGAAGCAGAACAAATTACAATACATAAACCACATATCTAAACGTGGTCATAGTTGTCAGATTTTAACATTTCTCATCCATAAAAACCGCAAAAACTGCATCATTGAATAATAGTTTTGAGGCTCATGTCGTGGAACTAAATTGGTATTGCCATCACAACTTTCACCACTAACCACAGCATTAACTACTAATCTTACTAAAATTACTACCCTCAAGATTACTACCATCGATTAAAGTATACCAATCTTACTGAAATTCTGAGTTCCTCAATAACGGAGTTCCAAATCAAATAAAGCAATTTAACTCAAACTTCTGCGCAACTAACACGGAACTACTATTTTCTTAACTAATTCTCCTTTCAAAACACAAACATTGCTGTAGTTTTAGCTAAAACGTGTATTTGTGTGATTGTGAGGGCTGCGTTGAAAATTAAGTGAAGCAAAGAAGGCAGTAAAGCCAAAATTAGGAAAGCAATGAAGCAATACATAGAATACAAGGAAGACACAATTTACTTGAATCCAAGGACCCTTTAAAGGAAAAAAAGGCCACCTTTGACCCACATGGGGGATGTAAACGTTAGAATGGGGGGCAGAAATTTCAACGTTAGAATGGGGGGCAGAAATTTAACGGTGGCACTTAGCTTGGGAAAAAATGGTGAGACACTAACATAATTGGCGTGTAAGGAAAAAGTTGAAGGCAACCTCTATGCTATGGGAATGAAAATACATGGGGAATGTCTTTTCCATTTTGTTGAACTTCGGATAAATCACTTCTAAGGAATGAATCGGAGCCCAAAATTATCTTCAAAAACTGAAATCATTTCATCAAATACTTGGAATGCTTATGAAAGGGACATGTTACTAGAGAGAGATACCTGAGAATAGCACAGAGGCAACTCAGTTTCGACAACCGAAATCATGGCTAAGGAATGAATCGGAGACAGAAATCAAAAACTAATAAAACGCAAACTACATGTAAATATAAGAGTGATGAAAGAACAATATCCTAAAAGTCTAAGAAAAATTTGCAAAACCCATATGCCATACATGTATTTCTCCCACATTTTGTCAAACAAAGTGAATGCACGTGGAGATGGGAGCACATTTTTAACGGTTGTCCAATAGCAGTTTATATGAACAATTCGAAAGAAAAACCAAATCACTGAAATTGTAGAATCCTGAGCGCACTTCTTTGGATGGCATCCAAATAACACATTGTTAGACACAATTGATTTTGGAAATGGGATAGTCAGGAACCTCAATTGATAGTAGCTTGGAAACTACCTAAACATTTTGCTCCCAAAAGAATCAATTTACTCTCCATTATCTTGGCGTTTTTTCATGTAGGCTTTTTAACGAACACTACATATGCATCTTTTCAAACCCACACGGCTTACCAATCTGAACGTGAAAACAACTTATCAACCACATAAGTATGAAACAATGGCTACTAAGTAGTCAGTCCAGTTCCACAAATAAGAAAATCAAGAAGCTAAGAATAAAGTTTCAACAGTATGAATTTTGGAATGCACTATGAATTTTCAACAGCATCAATAGTTTAATTTATAGCATGCACTATGAACTTTAGAAATGCAGTTCCAGACAGATGGTTGAGAGAGGGAGATGTAAAACCTTTGCTCCAATCACCGATGAAGGGTCACCCACTCATCGAAATGCAGTTCCCTTTGTTGGTTTCCCACCATCGAATCACAATACCAAGGATTTAGACAAATCGAATCTAACATGAAACGAGAATTGAACTCCATAAATAAATGATGATGAGAGGAAAAAATTGTAGTACTTGCTTCGTTTAGTGCAACGGTGCAAACACTTAGACTCGCCATCGAAAATCCACACAGCAACACCTTTAGGCTTAAACAATTGCTGCTGAAGAAACAACCCCTTGGCCGCTGCTATTGCCAAAGAAATCTGTGTGGCCCGAGATCTCCGGTTCGTGTCCTTCCTCCGCTGGTTCAAGGTTGTCTAGCTTCGTCCACCTAACCTGCACCACGAAGCACGACTAAAGACCACACCGGAGGAGCCCCGGTATGGCCCTCCGGTGCAAGGATGAGAACGGTGCAGGGAAAGAGGGAAAGAGCTAGGGTTTTTAGTAGGGAATGTTATGTACCTTTTAGGGCTGCATCACTTGGTATTTATAGAACCTTCCTAGCTTGCTCTCCAAGTACGAACACGTGCTCCGCACAAGCTGCGTGATGTCATTGTGATGTTACTGGAAAGATCTTTTGTAACCGTTTCAGCGTGAGCTGTCCTTTCCCATGTGCTTCCATTATTACCTTTTGTAACCGCTTTAGCACGTGGAAAGCAGACATGTCCCTGTGGGTGGCCGAGCCCGGCTAGAGGCCGAGCCCGCAATGGGCCGAGCCCAGCGTAGATCGTATGCAGATACCATCTGTTGAGAACAGTCGGCAAGGTCTGCCGTACGTGGAACGTCGTCGGCTGGAGCCGACTCTGATATAGCCGCGTGGGGTCGTCGATCTTCGGCAAAGTACCGATCGAACTGTGTTCGGCCTACTACAATAGCCCCTCGATCTCTGCCGAAGCCGAGCGCGAGGTAGGGATCGATGCAGAGCTTTGGCCGAACGTGGAAAATGCCGAGGATGGATGAGTGATGATAGAAACGAGACAAAGCTGGGTTTAACCTGTCTTTAACACTTTCCAAGGAGTAACCGTCAGAGGCGCCTCCCAACGTAAGTATGCCAAGTGTCAGCGTGCAGCTGGGTACGGCTGGTGAAAGGACGGTTGGCGCAGGAAAGGTTCTGCAGGCTGTCACATCGACGCCACGTGTCGTGTGCTGAGTGGACGCCTGTTCGGCGGTGTCATAACGGGCGGGAACTTCAAATCCCTAACCCTAGCTCTGTATAAAGGGAGGACGTGAGGAGAGAGAAGCTACCTTTGCTTTCTCTCTCTAGACCTTCATCGCCAGAGCTTACCTCCGTAGCTGTTCATCTTCTGGCTTTGATTCCCAGTGGGTTCATCACCAGATCTTGTCAAAAACCACAGGTATGAGTTCGTATTTATCCCCTTTTCAAGTTTCTGTAGTTTTTACATGCTTTTTCTGCCTTTTTTCTGGGTTTTTGGGGTTATTTGTTCTGTGTGAACAGTGCAAGGCCTGGAGATGAACTGTCACGACCTGGATTTTTAACATAAATCAAAACAATACGTTTTAATAAAAGACCTCACTTGTCATCGCATTCCCCAAAATAATGTTCCACCTGTTTAATTACAGACAAGTCCTTAGTTCAAAAGAAGATGCATTTTGGCACCACGGCCCCAAATTAGCTTAAATACAGTTACAAACTTAGTTAAAGATAAATCAAGAATAATTAGTTACAAAGCCATCTTGACCCAAAAGCTAGACTATCACAAGATGAAAAAGTAACTAAGTGAGATAAGCTTCTGAAAATCTGTCCACAATCCAAGCATGCAACGCATGATGCTACTGTCCGGCCGGCGTTCGAACCTGAAAAGAAAGATTTTGTTGAGCTACAATAGCCCAGTAGGAAAATCTTAACCAAAGTTATATGCAAACATGCCGATTAGTGCAATAGAAAGAAAGGTGTGGGAACGTAGCTCGATACTTAATGGCCGATTAATTTGTAATATGTATCTTTATTCCGATTATGCGCCTAAGTCACAAGACTCAAATGACCTCGACAATCCCAACTTAACTCACTAACTCAAACTCCCACCATCGGTATTTCCACCCCTTGCGTTACCGTACATCACTACGAGGGTTACCGTGTTACCACCCCTTGCGTACGGGACCCTTGTGTGCCACCGTATTACCACCCCTTGCGTACGGGACTCCCAAACCACCATTCGACCTCAAACACCCAATTCTCAACTAACACGCAAGCTATGACTTCTCTAGATCACGTTCTTAAATGTGGTGTCAAAAGATATGCCAACACTATCACAAATGTATCATGAACAATCACAAGTTCCAAGCATCAACCAATAAGCATTTTTAACAATGTTTAACCATGTGATTCCATATTCGATTTATACCAACGGGAGGCCAACGGACAAGGATAACGACGATAGGTAAAAGGAAGTCAAATAAACGAGCTTGAGATCGATTATGAGGTGTTCAAGAGGGTTTAGAAGTGATTGGGAGTCAAGACAACCAATAGAGAAGCAAAAGGAGCAAAACTGGAGATAAGCTCCCCGTATCGATACGCCTCAAAATCCGTATCGATACGGAACCCACTGCCCAAAAAGATAAGCTACCCGTATCGATACGCCTCAAAATCCGTATCGATACGGATTGGCTTCGGGTACTATTCATGCAGAAGTTCAGAACACGAACGAAAATCAAAAATCCAACAACCAATGGCTCGATTCTACACCAAAACAACAAGTAAACATATAAGGGAGGTCAAGAAGTTCCTACCTCGAAACAATGGACGAGATCCACGGGTTTTTTGGACGAGCCCTAGACTTTCGAACCTCGAAACTCCGATTCGAACTTCACCCAAGGATTTCCGAGCTTATGAACGCGATTAGGAGGCTCGGTTGATGATGTTTCTTGAAGATTTTTGGGTTTGAGGTAGAGTTTTTGGTGAGAAGAGAAGAGAGAGAGAGTGGGACGGTAGAGAGAGAGAGAGGAACGGATGAGAGAGGGAGTGGAGATAGAAAATGCTCTCCTACTCCTCACACACATCTATATATACTCATGAATCCTTTAATCTACACAATTACCCCTCTATTCTCAATTCTATCACTTTAGTCCTTAATTCAATTATCCATCAATAAAATCATATTTTCTCAATTTAGCATTTAATCAATATTTCTCAAAATTAGAGTTATTCGGGTCTCTACATGAACGAACTGTTCATCTTCGCCTTCAACCTGTTCTTCCGAGCATGAGTCCTCGAGGATTCCGTGCTTGGTCGATGTTGGGTTTGGCCGATGGTGGGCTTGGCCGAGCCCCACTTTCTGGTTACTTGTGCCGAGCCCCCACTAAATTCCAGGGTTTTTCGAGCTTTGAGTTTTCATAGGATAGGAATGGTGGGCCAGTAGGTAGCCGAGCGTAGAGATCCTTGCCTTCTGGCCGATGACGAGGTTTCTCATTGTTTTTCCTTTGTTTTTGTTAGGTCTGGCTCACCAAGTCATTGTCATCTCTTCTGACACCAAGAGCTCCGGAGACGACTCTGCTGAACTATTTATCCGAGATTATCTTGAGAGGCGACGAAGCCGACGACAGTCTTCCTCAATTGCGTCCAACATGTCGGATGCTAGTGACTCCAACGCCGAGCGCATCCATGAGTATGACGACGGGTTCAACACCGAACCCGAGATATCCTTCTCCTCATCTACCCATTCCGATGCGGAGCACGAGTTAGGTCCTGAGGCCGAGTCCAGGTTTCTCTCAGGAGCCGAGGCTCAAGCCTCCTCGCGCTCCATGCCAAGTGAGACGCCGTCTGAAGATAAGGACGTAGCCGACCTTTATGACAAGGGTCAAGTTTGTCCTCACACCCACTTCTTCAGCGGGCAACCCCGAGGAATACGAGAATTTCTGCCGTACCTACGACATTCCTGACGACGTTGTCGTCAGCCAGGTCGCCAGTAACCGTATTAGGGATAAACTGGAGCACCATCCCGAGCACATCACTGTCCCGCTAATGGCCATCTGCGAGGCCGGGCTCCGCTTCCCTCTTCATCCGTTCCTGAGAGAATTGCTCGCCAGGTTCAATCTGGTACCTCACTACTTTGCCATTAATAGCTATAGGATAGTGATGACCGTCATCAAATTGAAGGAACTCCATGGTTTGGACTTCTCGATCGCCGACCTCTTTCACACCTACATCATGTCTAGGCACGGCGCTACCGAGCGTAGATACCTTTCTACGCGAAGTGGAAAAAAGCCGCTTATAGAAGGCCTTCAAGATACTGATAAGTGGGCAAACTTCTATGTCGAAGTGAGCGGAAACTATGAGTTTGGTGACCAAACATCTCGATTGTATAGTGTGCCGAAGATAAAGGATTTCCGAGGTTGGTCGAATTCCTCTTATTTTGCCGAGCTTAATATTTATCTGTACCTTGACTTTCCTTTTGACTGGGTTAACTCTTCACTGCAGATCATCGAGCCATTACGAAGCGGGAGCAATCATTGGCAGTTGAGAAGAACGTGGAGACTTTGCTTGCATTAATTTGTCGGGACGCGCCGACAATTCTCGGATACGAGCCGTCCTACAAGGGCAAGTTGAAAAGAAGGGAGAAAAAGGCTGGTCCGAGCACGAAAGGAAAAAGGAAGACCGCCGAGAAGCAGGGAGGAAAGGAAAAAGACCCCAAGTTGAGCAGGGTAGCGAAGGGCAAGAGGGTGAAATTCCCATCTTTGAAGAAGTCGGCAGAATTTTGGTTCCAGCAGAGCCAGCCCTCAACGTTTGAAGGTATTGATATTGAGCCCCTTCGAACCCTCATCCCCCAGTTTGCCGATGACATGGGCCGGAGAAACGTCGTAAAGATGAACATCAGGGACGGCGCCCTAGACAGACAAAAAGCAGCCGCCGAGGCCGAGCGCGCTGCCAAGAGACAAAAAACTTCCCACGACCTTCTCCCTGCCAAGCCCCCAGGGGCACTTGCCAGAAAGGGACCAGACGAAGTCATCGGCTGCGGGTGGCTCCAAAGCTTTGGAGAAGGCGACTGGCTCGGGTAGCCAGGCGGCTGCACAGGAGTTCGCTCCCTCTTTTACCATGGCCGAAGGCAGGATTATATCCGTCAGCGACAGTGTGAAGTTGGAGCCTGGCCTAGCCCCAACAATGCTTCAAGGTTTGGCATTACCAAACGACATGATGAAGGTACCCGAAGAGCTTCAGCCGAGCCTGGTTCACGCCAGTGCGTATGTTGTTCAGGTACTTTCCCAAACCCAGTTTCTTTTTTCAATCCTTCGAACAAATTTACGAGCTTGTATTTTTGCTGTTATGTAGGCTGGGCAGGCGATTCTCCGTGCATACAACCAAGCCACCCTCCTTACTGCCGAGCGTAAACGCTATCACGCCAATTGAAGGTCGAGCGTGAAAAATCAAGGAGTTATAAGGGGAGCCTGCAGATGGCGAAGACCCAAATAGCGGAGCTGGAGAAGCAGAAAGAGGAGATGGCGGAGAAGCTGAAGAAGGCCGAGCGCGAGCTTGGTCAAGTGGTTAGGAGGGAGAAGAGGAAGATGAAGGAGGTTGATCAGAAGGCGTATCAAGCAGGCTATGACCGTGCAGGACAAGAATACATGAGGGACGCGCAGGTCTGCTACAGCTTTGATCTGCTACGCTTATCTGCTCGATTTTGAAACTTTTGAACTTGGTGATAAGCTCTACTGCCGTCGTCTGATACTTCATCATTCTTGGGTCCCTGGCTTCGTAGTCCCCTAACACTTGATTCACAATCAGTTGAGAATCGCAGTAAACAACAAGGTTATCGGCTTGCATTGCGGAAGCCGAACGTAGACCTGCTAGGAGGGCTTCATACTCGGCCTCATTGTTAGTGGCGGGGAAGTCAATGATGATAGAACTTTCATGCATTGTCCCACATGGGGAGACTAAGACTACACCCGCACCTGCTCCGTTACTGTTTGAGGCGCCATCGACGTGCAGTCTCCAGGAGTCGCCCTGAAAAAGTAGCCAGGGTTTCTCAGCATCTATTGGTTCGGCCATAGCTGGTAAAGGGGGCGTGTTGAACTCTGCTACATCTTCTGGGGTGAGTTTGGCAATGAAGTCGGTGAGAACTTGGCCTTTGATTGCTGTTCGAGGTTCAAAGTGGATGTCGAAATTGGCAAGTTCGACGGCCCACTTGGAAACTCGATTGGAGAGGTCAGCCTTTCGAAAGAGAGCTTTGAGGGGGTACTCTGTTAAGACCGTGATAGTGTGGGACTGAAAATAGGGAAGTAGCTTCCTTGCTGCCGAGACGAGAGCTAGAGCCAATTTCTCCAGAGGGAGATAGCGCGTTTGTGCGAGAAGGAGTGTCTTGCTGGTAAAATAGATGGGCATGTCATCGGCTCCCTGTCATCGGACGAGAGCGGAGCTGACGGCATGGGCTGAGACTGCCAAATATAGATAGAGCGTTTCGAATTCTGCCGGCTTCACTAATAGAGGTGCGGAACACAGGTAGCTCTTGAGCTCGGCTAGCGCCTTGTCGCACTCTTCCGTCCATTAGAAACTTCGCCTACTTTTCCCTCTCAAAGCATGAAAGAAGGCGTGGCATTTGTCCGAAGACTTGCTGATGAAGCGGTTGAGAGCGGCGGCCATGCTGGTGAGTTTCTGGACCTCTTTGACCGTACGTGGTGGGCGCAGGTCTGCTACAGCTTTGATCTGGTTGGGGTCGGCTTCAATACCTCGTCAGTTGACAAGATGTCCAAGAAACTTACCGGCGCTCACACCGAAGGCACACTTCTCTGGGTTGAGGCGGAGCTTGTGGAGTTTGAGGACGTCGAATACCTCTTTCAGCTCGGCAAGATGGTTACCCTCCTTCTGGCTCTTGACGACTAGGTCGTCAATATATGCCTCCAAAATATGGCCAATCTGTTCGTGGAGCATTTTGTAGATTGCTCGGTTGAATGTGGCGCCTGAGTTTTTAAGCCCAAATGGCATGACTCGGTAGCAAAAGATGCCGTGTGGAGTGATGAAAGCGGTTTTTTCCATGTCATCAGGGTCCATGGCTATCTGATGATAACCACGGTAGGCGTCGAGGAAGCTGAAACGAGCGTGGCCGGCGGTGGCATCGACTAACTGATCGATTTTTGCCAGAGGGAACCAATCTTTAGGACAAGCATCGTTGAGGTTGGTGTAGTCGACACAGACTCGCCACTTGCCGTTTTTCTTTTTGACTACAACTGTGTTAGAAAGCCAAGTGGGGTACTGTACCTCCTGGATTGCATTGGCTTCGAGTAAGCGATTGACTTCCTCAATGACGGCGTCGGCATGCTCGGGAGCTGAACGTCGAGCCTTCTGGACTACCGGCTTGGAGTCCTTCTTGATGTTGAGTGAGTGGCAGATGAAGTTAGGGTCGACACCAGGCATCTCGTTGGGCGTCCAAGCGAAGACCTCCATGTTTTCTTTCAGAAATTGAAACATTTCTTCACGCTCGGCGTCGCTCAGGGAAGAGCCAAGCAAGAAGAAACGAGATCCGTCCTCATTTATGGGCATTTGAACCAATTCTTCTTCAGCTTTATCTTCGGCCTTGTGGCCGACGTCGTCGATGACAGCCATGTCCGAGACTTCAACCCACTGGACTTGTTTTGCTTTGGAGGACGTGTGTACAGCTGAGACGTAGCATTTTTTGGAGGCAACCTGGTCGCCTCTCAGATCCTCTTGTCGGCCGCTGGTGCCAATGAAGCGGACGACCTGGTGGTAAGTGGAGGCAATGGCCTGCATGCTGTGCAACCAGGCTCGGCCGAGGATGGCGTTGTACGGACTTGGAGCATTGACGACGATGAACTCGACGGAAACGGTCCTTGAGCCGACGATGACAGGAAGATGGATTTTGCCAATTGGCCAGACGGGAGCTCCGTTGAATCCGATGAGAGGAACCTCTGTGTCTTGTAGGGCCGACTCTGGGAGATCAAGCTTTTTGAAAAGGTCATAATACATGACCTCTGCCGAGCTGCCCTGGTCGATGAGGACACGTTTGACGTCATGGACGCCAATTTGAACAGTGACAACAAGTGCATCAGAGTGGGGAGTTTGTACATGCTCAAGGTCACGCTCGGTAAAAGTAATCGTCCATTTGGGTCGTTTCGATCCACAGCCGACAGAGAGTACCTGCTTGGAGGACGAGGCTTGAGTGAAGTCAGCTCGGAGAGTTCGTTCGAGTTCCTTTGTTACTGGACCGTGGATAACGTGTATAGCCGGCCTTGGTTCGTTGGGATTGGGATTGCCGGTTTGCTGTCGTGCTGGTGTTTTTGCTCGGTCGATGTACTGATCGAGATGGCCCTGGGCGGCAAGTCTCTCGAGGAGTGCTTTGTATGGGGCGCAGGCTGTGGTGTAATGGCCGAGCTCGTTGTGGTATGAGCATTTCTTCCTTGGATTCTGATCTGGTTGACCAGTGTCTGTGCCGAGCTTACTAGTTGGCCATTCGAACCACGGCTGTCTCATGATCCCTTTCAGAAATGACCAAATGGGCTCCTTGAAGTATGTGGTCTCGGCGACGTAGTCATGCACCTTCGGCTGGCGTTTCTTGCCGTCTTTGATGTTGTTCACATGTTTCTTTGATTGGGGTGGCTGGGTGATGACTGGTGCGGACTGCTATCGGGCGGATGCCGGCACGGTCGTGACTGCGCTCGGCATCCCCTGCGCCGCTCTATCAGCGTAGAATTCTTCCAGTGCGCAAAATCGTTCGACGACACGCATGAGCTCGCCCATGCCGTGGGGTGGGCGGATGGCGAGCTCGTCAAGTATCTTACTGCCCGTTTCCAGGCCATTCTTGAATGTACGCGCAACCCAGTATTCGTCGATCCCAGGTATTTCGTTGAAGAGCTGCCAGTAACGTTCGGCGTATTGCCTGAGGGTCTCGGCTGGGAGCTTCCTCATCTGGGACAAGGACTCAGGCTCCTTGGCAGTCTTGTTGCTAGTGATGAAGCGGGTATTGAACGCGCGCTCGAGGTCGGCAAGATTCCGAATGGATCCAGCGGGCAATTTGTTGAACCACTGGAGTCCAAGGGAGCCGAGGCTGGAGGGAAATGCCTTGCACTTAATCTCATCCTTCTGGGTACAGAGCTCGATTGTTTGGCGGAAGTGGATGAGATGGGTGTAGGCTTCACAAGTGGAGGGGTCGAATTTGGTGAACTTAGGCAAGTGAAATGTAGATTCAGGTGAAGTGTTGATTATATGGGAAGTGAAAGGTGAAACGCCGAGATCCTTCAGCTGCCTCTCGAACCCAGGACGTGGAGGTTTGCCGAGCTCATCTGTCTTTGTTCTCTTTAATTCTCGTCCTTTGGCAGTTGCCTTCCCATCATCTCTGAGCCTCAGTTTATCCCTCAAGTCCGTTGTTCGGCATGGGCCGTCGATAGATTTCTCCCGTTCATGACGAGTTCTGTTATCGTCATGCGCCCCTTCATTTCTTATGCCCTTCCCGTGCCGTCGGTGCCGGTGCTCGGCGATTTTGTTTTCGGGGGGGATCTCGCCGAGGCGTTCAGAGACATGGCGCCTAGTCTGTACGGAATCTCGGCTTTGGTGCGAGAGAATTCCGCACGACCAGTTGAGTACGTGCTCGTGCGTCGACTTCACTGATCTCAATAAAGCATGTCCAAAGGATAGCTTTCCACTGCCAAGAATTGATTCCTTGGTAGACTCTACAGCAGGGCATGAACTCTTAAGCTTCATGGACGCATTCTCAGGCTACAACCAGATCCAAATGCTCAGCCACGATCAAGAGAAAACGTCGTTTATCACCGACAGGGGGCTCTACTGTTATAAAGTGATGCCATTCGGCCTTAAGAACGCAGGGGCGACATATCAGAGGCTGGTCAACAATATGTTTAAGCACCAAATTGGGCGCAACGTAGAGGTGTATGTGGATGACATGCTGGTCAAAAGTGCCAAGGCACTAAACCATGTGGCAGACCTGGAGGAAACTTTTCAAGTCCTCAGGAAATATCAAATGAAGCTCAACTCAACCAAGTGTGCATTTGGAATGTCCTCAGGAAAATTCTTGGGCTTCATGGTGTCTCAAAGAGGTATTGAGGCCAATCTTGAGAAAATCCAGGCTATCCTCACTATGCGCGCACCCCAGAATATTAAGGAAGTCCAGAAGCTGACAGGACGTGTTGCAGCCCTGAGTAGGTTCATCTCACGATCTACTGATAAGTGCCAAGTATTCTTCAAGGTTTTGAAAAAAGCCTTTGAATGGACTGCGGTCGAAGAGGCAGCCTTCAATCAATTGAAGGAATACCTTGCCTCGCCTCCGCTGCTGAGCAGGACGCAAGACGGGGAGGATCTCCTTCTATACCTTGCTGTCTCACCCCACGCCGTCAGCGCGGTCCTGATACGAGAGGAACAGGGGATGCAGCTCCCAGTATACTACACCAGCAGGGCGTTACGAGGAGCTGAGCTGAGGTACCCCAGAGCTGAGAAGATAGCTTTTGCAATGGTGATAGCGGCCAGAAGGCTACGGCCCTATTTCCAAGCTCACCCCATCAAGGTGCTAACGGATCAGCCACTTTGAAGGGTTCTCCATTGCCCGAAGACAGGGTGGTTAATCCAATGGTCAATAGAGCTTGGTGAGTTTGACATAGAGTACAAGCCTCGGACTGCCATCAAAGCACAGGTGCTGGCAGATTTCCTAGCAGAATACACGTATCCGGGACCAGAAGAGCTCCCCAAAGAAGATCCCAAGCCTTGGATTCTTCAGGTTGATGGATCAACAACCAGGGAAGCAAGCGGAGCTGGTCTGATCCTAACATCACCAAAGGGGCAACGCCTGAGCTACGCACTTAGGTTTGAATTTAAAACAACCAATAACGAGGCGGAATATGAAGCTCTCGTCGTGGGGCTGGAATTGGCCAAAGCCGTAGGTGTTAACCATGTGCTGGCCAAGACTGATTCGCAGTTAGTCGTGGGACAAGTCCTGGGGGAGTACACTGTGAAAGAAGAAGTGATGCAGAAGTATCTGGACAAAGTAAAGTCCCTGGTTGCTACATTTCAAAGCTTTAACATTGTCAGAATCCCAAGGGACGATAATATTGAAGCAGATTACTTGTCAAAGCTGGCCACGGCCAGGGAAGAGGCTATCCCACGGAATGCCCCAATCCGTTATTTAGAGCTCCCTAGCATCTTCGCCCCAAATTCACAGGTACAAGCCATTGACTACAGCAGCTCATGGACGGCTCCTATAGTCGATTACATAACGAATGGGACGTTACCGGATGACAAAGTCGAAGCTAGGCAGCTCAGGATAAGGGCTGCAAAGTACCTAATGATGGGAGACGTGCTATACAGAAGAAGTTTCTCGCTGCCATACCTGAGATGCCTGACAGTGGCAGAATCCACACGAGCTATGGAGGAAGTCCACCAAGGCGTATGTGGAGACCACCAAGGAGGCCGCATGCTAGCTTATAAGCTTCTCAGGTTGGGATATTATTGGCCAAGCATGCAGAAGGATTGCAACCTGATGGTTCAGAAGTGTGAGAAGTGCCAACTCTTTGCAGACATCATTCATAGGCCACCTACGATCTTAACCCCAATGAAAGGGCCATGGCCATTCGCCCAATGGGGAGTAGATCTGATTGGCCCACTTCCCATGGCAGCAGGACAGGTCCAGCATGCCATCATAGCTGTAGACTATTTTACGAAATGGGTCGAAGCAAAGGCACTGGCTACAATCACAGCAGAGGTAACAATTGATTTCTTATGGAAATTCATTATTAGCCGTTTTGGTTTGCCACGGGTGATAGTCACAGACAGGGGAAAGCAATTCGATAATGCTCAGTTCAAAGAATACTGTGTTTCCAAGGGAATACACGTGCACTTTGCGTCCAAAGCTCACCCAAAGGCTAATGGCCAAGTGGAGGTGACCAATCGAACTATCAAAAAAGGAATTAAGAAGAGACTGCGAGAAGCCAAAGGTGCATGGCCAGAGGAGCTCTACAATGTGCTATGGGCATATCGTACAACGCCCCGGACTGCAACAGGAGAAACCCCATACTCTCTTGCATTTGGGGCTGAGGCAGTAGTTCCAATTGAGGTTGAACTCCTCAACTACAGAACAGCCAGCATGGACCAACAGGTAAACCAAGAAGATCTCAGAGCCGAGCTGGATCTCTTGGAAGAAAAAAGGGAAACAACAATGGCCAGAATAGCAGTCTACCAACAAAGAATGATCAAGTATCACAAGGCGCAGGTTAGACCCAGGGATTTTCAGGCTGGTGATTTAGTTCTAAGGAAGGTTGACCCTACGGGGAAAAAGGTGGGCAAGCTTGGCCCAAACTGGGAAGGACCCTATCAAGTCCTACATCACATCAAAGCTGGAGCTTATAAGCTTGCAACCCTAAGAGGAAAGGAGCTGCCAAATTCATGGAATGCGGAGCATCTCAAAAAATATTACAAGTAGGTGCTTGTCAATATTCGTTTGTTTCTGTTTTTAGGAAATCGAAGTTGTTTTTAGAGAACTCTTCGTCTGAATAAAGCTCTAGCAATAAATTCGTTTTAGGACTATGTGTTCTCCTATCTAGCCCCAGAGGCCAATAAACTCCCCATGAGGGACAGTCGTTTTAATTTATTGCCTGTTAAAGCATGATAAGGTTTACGTTTCCTGTATGCATGATAAGGAAAAGACGCAACAACAATAATAAAATTTTTAAATTTTATTTATTAAATCCACATCTCTAAGGAGATGTGGATAGCTAGTACATAAAAAACTTCGTGGACAAAACCCACGAAGTTGCAACCTAATTACTACCACCCTCCCTTGGAGGGGAAGGGACTGGCGGCGGTGGCTGCCCTCGGAAAGCCGCCAACTGCTCCCAGTTGGCTATCAGCACCATGCGGACCGTCTTCTCCATGACGGAGACTGACTCCGTCATGGCCTCCATTTTGGCCGTAAGGCCAGCCACGGCGACCTTCAAACTCTGCAATTCTTGACATAACTTGTAGATTTCTTCGCTGTTTGCCATTATGAAGTAGAGTGTGGAATGGGGAGTGGTTAAACACGAACTATTGGTATTTATAGCATAATGAGACGGTTCATTAACCGTTCGCTACACCAATCAGCATGATCACCATTAAAACCGCACTTAAAACGGCCGCCTCAACCGCTTAGAATAATGGGAAGTTATAAACCCAGCCACCTCGAGCAGTCGAAACGAACGCCATCTGCACATACAGGGTTCTTGTCCCAAAATAAACCTTACACGTCTTACTCAGCTGTATTATTTTACAATGTTGTTTGTAGACCAAAAGGAGTCACCTACGGGAATTCAATTAAGTATATCAATTCTTTGAAAATCAAATCAATTATATACTTAGGGGAATGGGAACATCACTTCCTCAAAGACGTAGCAAGGCTATGCACACTAAACAGCTCAGGATAAATATCCCAGCTCAAAAGACGTAGCAAGGCTATGTAAATCAAAAAGCTTAGAACAAGATTTCAAGCTCAGCAGGTGTAGAACAGTTACACTATCTATGGCTTCACAACTCACCCATCAAATATCCCATGGGAAACATCAATAAGTGTCCCAATCGCTTGGACGCAAGCAATTAACACACTTAGGGGAGTAACAGACATACTTGAAGATGTAGTACAGCTACACACAAAAGAAGAGGTTAAGGAAAAACTCCAAGCCAGCAACTTTTCAAAACAGACGTAGCACAGCTATGCAATGAAAGGTTCAAAACAGACCAAGTACAAGTATTTGGTTAAAACTATGGTAAAAGCAGGAATTAGCATACAGTCAATATATGTGCATAAAAAGTGCCATAAAATCTGGCCCAAAACTGAAAGCACGCTTTCGGTTAAAATCCAGCACCTGCTATACCATTAAAACCAACAGCCCCAATGGGGCTCCCAAAATATGATCTCAAAAAGAGATCACCCTCATCCATCAGTGGAACAAAGTTTCAAAAATCATCCAAACAAGGGTCAAGGCCACTCCTAGGTCAGCATAAAAGTACGAGAGTACGAAAGTATTCCGAAAAGTATTAGTTACAAACCCAGCAAATCAAATGTTTTTCAGGCCACTCAAAGACCCCGGAGGGTGTTATCAATTGTCTGCCCGTCACCAGATGACGGGCCAGGAGGTGTTGCAGCAAGGATTGGAGTGTCAAGCGAAACCTTCTCTGGAGTCTGGAGAAGGGATGCAAGGGAAGACCTCGGGACGGATGTGTCCTTAGATACAGTGTCATCAGCTTCATCCTCCCCTTTCTGTCCCCCGTCAAAGCATGAGGGCCCTTCTTCATCATCAACCTCAAATTTGGAAAAATCCAAATTTGGGAAAGCTGCAGCCGCTTGACTCCTCATGGCTTCAAACCCATCAAAGTATTGCTGGTTGACGTCTTGACGGTATTTTGGAGACTGAAGGAAGAGTTCGATGGCTTCCTTGCGAGCATTCTTCACCTTTTCCAGCATGCCCATAGCCTTCTGCTTCTCTACCTCTTTACTCATTTCAGCAATTCTCTGCTCCAAACTTTGAGCAGTAGCCACGGCCGTGTCCCTCTCCTCCTCCAAGCCCCTTTTCGACTTAAGAATTGCGTCCCTCTCATCTGTCACCTTCCGCAGCTCCATAGCCATAGAAGCACCCTGCTTCGTGAGTTTGAGGTTGGCCTCAGAAAGGGTAACCACCTGCTTCCCCAGGCTATGGCTTTGGGAAGCGAGATAACGGCCGCGAGCCGTAGCCTGAAGAAGAGAAAGAAGGGGATCAATAAGAAAACAACAAATATTTAAGTTAATAGCAGTAAGAAGAAGGGGAATACCATGGCCAACTCAACCAGCATGTGCTCCCCCACTGACTGAAGAGGCATCTCCGCCATTGAATCCTCGTCAGCTGCGCACAACAATCCGGAGGCACGCTCCAGGGCATACTGGAAGTTACCCAGAGTAGAAAGGTCACCAGAAACTTTCGCCTTTTTGGCCGGAGGGGTGCCCACCACAGTGCTACCCTTTCCTTTTCTCTTAGACCTCTCCTGTTCCCCCTCAACCGACGGCTCAACCACTAAGTCAATAGAAGGGATGATCGAAAGATCAGCCTCCAGAAAGCTTTCCACACATAGCTCCTTCTGAAGACGGGAGCTCTTCGTCTTCGTGGCTGCGGCCCTAGGTGTTTGCTTGGCCCTCTCAGCCTTCAGTTGGGCCAGCAGTGCTTTGTCCATCTTTGGCGCCATGACTTCGTCTTCACCTTCTCCCTCTGGAAAAGAAAGAAAGAAGCAATAAAAAGTCAGCTAAAATATGGAACCAAACAAGAAAGGGAACTACCTCTCAGAAGTGCTAAGGCCTCACGAGTGGTTTCTGGGCCCTAAGCAGCCAACGACTCCGGGGTCACAAGTAAATCCCAAGTGTGAACCGAGTAGCTCCTGGCTTGCTGCAGCTCCTCTTCCAAGGCAGGGGTCAACGGGAATGGTCCTCTCGCTGCAAAGAAAAGAAAGAATTCATTAGGATATGAATAAATTTATAAAGCTACGGGATAAAAGAAAGGCAAACAGCTTACAATTTGAGATGGGGACCCCCCATCCATTTGGGATCCGAGGAACGTATGATCCAATCTCCCAATTTGGGAGTTCCCAACCGGCACCCCCAACAAAAAAGAACTTGTCTTTCCAGTTCTTACTTGCAGGAGGGAGCTCCGTAACTAGCTCCCCCTCACCCGCTCTCTTTGCAAAATAGTACCACCCAACACCACCAGGGGCCTCTTTAACGGAAAACTGGTTGAGGAAGGGTCCCTTTGTCAAAGAAGTTCGACCATCCGACATCGCCCCCCACAATGCCGCACAACCGATCAAGAGACGCCACGAATTGGGAACAATTTGGCCAGGGGCCAAACCAAGAAAGCTCAGAACGTCCCTAACTACGGTTGGGAAAGGAATCCTTAAACCTCCCTCCAAAGCTCCAACGTAAAGGCAAGTCTCGTACTCGGAAAAAGAACATGCTCGTTCGCTCCCAGAAGGTTTCCGAAGAGAAACGGACGATGGGATAGAATATCTAACCCTGAGAATAGCTAGCTCTTCGTTGGTAATGTTGGAAGGAATATTAGAGGCCGTAAAAGTGGGGACCCTATGGGGACCCCTCGATGAAGGCGCAGGGGGCGATGAGGGCTTAACGTTGCTCGACTGACCCTTGTCAGGCGAGGCCCTAATAATACTACTCCGACGCAGGGAACTCCCCTCCTCCACCATCGACTCTTCGGCTTGGAGAATCGAAGCAAAATTTACGAAGCCCTCGGACATTAGGGTTCCTACCAAAAACCTAGGGTAAAGACGAACGGACAAGTAAAACAAATCTCGGAAAACCCTGTTTTGGAGAGTAAGAGAGTAGGGGGCAAAGTCCTCTATAACCGGGGAACAGAGATTGATGCAAGAAAACCCTATCAGTCGAGATAAAATGAACTCGCCTGGAACACTCCACGAGGGGTCTGACAACTCTATATCAGAAGAAGAATCCAGCGTGAACAACAGATGAAGAACAGCAGAGTGAAAGGAACGTACCTAGAAGAAACGGGCTCTAATGCAACGGCGAAGGGGAGTCGGAGATGAAAGGAGTCACACGAAAATCAGCAAGGATGATCCAAATACCCTTCTGGTAGAGTTTAATCAGGAATGGGGAGCCTAACAGATGGGCATTAATCCCGAGAACCGCTCCTCGATCATCGTCGTCCACCTCCTTACGTCAGGGATTCAAAGATCTTGACACCTGGCCCACGACGTGACCCGTGCATTTAAAACTGCCCATAAAAGTAAAAAGCGGTAACCGCCATGCAGCACTAACGAATGTTCCCAACCTCCAAACCAAAGCTGCAGCTTGGGAACAGGGGAGTACCTGATAAGTAAGGAAAACCTAAAGAGCCCAGCCAGGAGAAAGAAGCGAAGCTGGGGAGTAAAGCCACAGCTTCGCCCACCACCTTCAGGAGGAGCACCAAGTCGACCAGCTCGGACTATGCGACGAAGCTGGACTAAACTCCAGAGTCCAGCTCCGGCAATCGGAGCTGGACCACGGTCTACGGACCAGCTCAAAAGTCCAGCTAGAACTGGACTTGTAACGCTCACGTAGCATACTTATCCCTACAGAAGATATCCCACATAGGATAAATGTGAAAATATAGATAAGATGTACATGATAATCCCAAGGGAAATCACGGCCAGAAAGGGATGATGAATCTCGGCCTATATTAGGTGAGTATGGAGTCCTAGCTAAGGCAGGACTCCACGATCACCATTCGGATAACCAACAGATCTCCGGACACAGTCCTACTAGGACTCAACCTCCTACGAAATGCCTATAATAGTAACGGTAGAGCTTCAAATAAGGTACGACCAATTAACCCCGGTGAATCTCTATTCTCTCAATAAGATCGTATTCTCTACTGACTTAGGCATCGGAGGGTGGTCGGCACGCCACCACACCGGTGACTTAGGCTCTCACGTTGTCTTTGCAGGAACAGGTCGGGGCCAGATACGAAGCTGATTTATCACTCACCTTTGAATTGTTGAGGGCTAAGACGAAAACTTGATTGCACTCTTGCTTGGATGGGGGCATTATTTGTTCAATAACATTATAGAAATACTTTTAGACCATCCCGTTTCTGAGTTGGCCTTTTGTCGGTTTAGAGACGACTCGAGGGTTAAATAGTCGTTACTCACTTTGATGAATATACGTACTAACTCAAGTTTCATAAGTACAGATACTTTGAAATTCAACACAGTTGGGTAGTTACCTAGAAATGATTTAACTCAACTCCATTCCTACTTTAATCTAAGTAATCATTCAATTAGATCAGGGGGTTAATTTCTTGATCACTGATTTGGGCCAATCACTACTAGAATAATAGATAAAAATCACACTAAGAACATTAGAAAGATCACAGTTTTGATGAAAATGTGATAAAGAAATGTGAGGTGAATTTTTAATGTCACTTTGCTAATAAAACTGTGGTAATTAATATTTATTATCACAGTTGGAAGAGAACCGTGATTATAACTTTTTAATTTAACCACATTTTCCTACAAGCGTAATAAAAATGTGTCCATTTAACCACATTTTCCTATAAGCATGATAAAATGTGTCTATTGTAACCACGGTTCGTTACAACCGTGATAGAAATGTGTCTATTTTAAACCACACTTTCTTACAAGCGTGATAAAATGGGTCTATTTTTGTAACGCCCTGAAAATTCGGAGACATAAAAAATATAAAAAAAAATTATTTCCACAAAAGAAATTCATAGATTTGCTATGTCACCATTTCAAAAGCATATGTCAATATGTTACAACCGTTCGAATAAATCAAAATATTATAATTTTTCAAATAAACTTAGAAGCTTCCAAAATAGAGTCGACTTAAATTAATCAGAGCAACTATGCACACGGAAACCAAAGTTTTCAGCTTCTTCCTCAATAGGATTGAACTTGATCGAATTGTACAACACTTCTGCTCCATCTTCGGTACCTGGTGTTCGAGTTACCAGGGCAACATAGTACCGTGAGCAATGACACTCAGTAGCCAAACCCACCGAAACCCATAACTTACAAGCAACAGGATCTATAATAGAAAGGCAATAAGAATGACATAAAATTAAAAGAGAACAATCAAATATTTCATTACTATTCTTTAACCTAGGTGAATCCTCGAATCTTATCCACAGATCCGTTCTTACCCTTAACCACTAAGCTATGGCCATGGCATGATTCAACTCCCTCTTTGTGCCCCGATGAAAGACCCCAAGTTATCTACTTAAGAGAATTCATCGCGGTAAATTCCACCCCTTGCTCTAACACAAGAAGAAAGAGCACGGTAAATTCCACCCCTTGCTCTACACCACCCCTTGCGCTTCAATCCCGTTTCTCAAAAGTTAATCATAGCCATGCCATAATAAGGTTTCGTAACCTCGGTAATCAAATCCGAATCCATCATCGTGACCACCCATCCAGATGTCTACTGGGACTCGACTCCAGAGCCCGGACTCAACCTGGCTATGGGGCGTCACGCAACGACACACACATTTTCTTTTCTCGTTAATCTCTAGTCATCATATCTAGAGTGAATTTCTCACAAACCATAACCAACCCGGGTCCTAATGTTCATTCTAAGGTCTCGTAGGCTTTAGCATTTACCATGACAAACAAAAAAAAATAGTACTACCACTGACTAACATTAACAATAGTAGATCAATAAATAAAAAGACTTGACATTTCTCTTTTCTTTTCTGTTCCGTCGTCCAGGAACTCATTTGTTATGTATTTTGCTAACTAAACATACTAATGGAAACATTAAGCCTAGTAAAGAGTGAATATCGATACTGGTGATGGCCATCACTAACAAAAATAAAAGAAACATATGCTTTCATAAGATTGATCCTGTTAAGTTAATATACCATAGCTCTAATGGGAAACGAATTCACAGCAGCCATTACACGAGATTCATTATAAAAACAAATGGACGTAGGACCTGAGGCTGGTTCTACTAGGAAATATGAATGCCGAACAAAAACTCCTAAAAAGTTTAGCCCAAGCATGATTTATATTTAAATCCTAATTGCCTTGATCAAACCCACGTCTTGCTTTTCTAAATCAAACCCAACGGTGGCAAGCAACATTTAAAAAAAAAAACAAAAAAAAACAGAGACAGTAGTGTTCGGATAATGTGGGTTTTCGTTCAGACTCGATCGGGGACATCGGGTTCGAATATAATCATACCGAAACATAATAATCATAATAGAAACACAATATACTTAGGGAGATGAGTTTCGAACTACCTCAAGCCCGGCAAAACGATTTTTGGAAAGGTTTGGCGGCGGGTCAGAGCAGCGGCGGAGCTCGGCTGAGGGTGAGCACAGCAATGGAGTATTCCGGTGGTGGCTATGCTCAGTGGAGGCGGGGTCCGGTTGTGAGATCTGGTGGTGATGGCGGGTTTGGCTGGTGATGGCGGCTCAGGTGGTGAGAGGTGGATGGCGGTGGCTGGTTGGAGGTGAGGATGAGTGGCGGTGAGATGTGGCCCAATTCTCTCTCTCTCTCTCTCTCTCTCTCTCTCCCTCTCTCTCTCTCTCTCTCTCTCTCTCTCTCTCTCTCTCTCTCTCTCTCTCTCTCTCTCTCTCTCTCTCTCTCTCTCTCTCTCTCTCTCTCTCTCTCTCTGCATGCTGGAAGAGAAAAGAAGAACTAGTAAAGGGGCAAAACTTACTTGGAAAGAATAAGGTTGGGGGAACTAATGGGTTTTGGATTTTGCCCAAGGGGTATTGGCCTATGGGTAATGTAGTGTTGTCACAAGGGGAGGGAATTAAGGAGGGAAGATGGGATTTTGTCTCTCCCTCTCTGCCGAAAATTATAAAAATGGTTGGGTTGGAAAAATGATCCGGTGCAACACATGCACACACTGGGAAAATTACTCACCAGATATGCGTGTGCACAATCGATTACGGAAATAAAATTGGCGTGACGACATAAATAATTTTTCGCATTAAATAAACTAACAAACAAAATAATATATTTGTTTTGATGATGATTATTATTATTTATAATAAAAAAACCAGATCTTTACAGATTGTATCAGGTTGTACGTGCTAGAATGGATTTAGATTCTGGGGTGGTTACGAGTAGTGACTCACATAGACGTGGTTAAGTAAAGGATAAAATGGTAAAGTTGATTGAGGATGTTGGGTGCCAGTAAAGGACCCTGGTACGGTAAAGTATCTTTAGTTTAGTTGGGGAACGGTAAAAGACCCCGGGTATGGTAAAGTACTCAGAGTGTGTGGATGACGGTAAAGGATTCCGGGTACAGTATTTGGGATATGATAAAGGATCCTAAATGCGGTACAGTGACCAATGTGTGTGTTGTGGACGGTAAAGGACTCCGGGTACAGTATTTTGGGAAACGATAAAGGATCCCTGTATAGTACCCAGTGTGTAGATTAGGGGTACGGTAAAGTACCCAGTGTGTAGAGTTGGGAGACAGTACAGGATCCTGACAATGAGATAGTGCGACTCCTAATGCTGAGTTGTCATGGTGAGCTACTCCTTTATTATGGTTGTCGGTGAATCCAGACTAAGTACATAATTTAGTAGTATTCGCTTAGAACCTTGGTGCAGGACAAATAAAGGGAGAGTTATTCCATGGGACGGTCAAAGTTGGTGGATGTGGGAAGAAAGGATCTCGTGGAGAGGTTCCTTAGATTTCATGTAAGATGATGGATAGTAAAGAAAAAGATGATGTGCAATTATTCTATACCATCTGTATATTATCAATTGTTATATTATTGAACTGCTAATTGTAGAGTACGGGTTGGTAGGGTTAGGATTATTCTACTGGGTGAATTATCCCTCACGGATACGTTTGTATCTTGGTAAATCGGTTGCTTTGGCGATCAATTTGCCAGAGGGTGCAGGTTACCAGGAGACCGAAGAATAGGATCCTCTGCAAGTTGATTAGTACCAGGGTGAGGACCTCCCAGCTGAGGAAGGGGAGTTTGTCGAGTCTTGAATGTCTTACCTTTACAAGCTCTGTTAGTTTGAAATACTGTTATTTGAATTTCCAAAAGTGTTATCACATTAGTCAAATTTCGTTTTATTTATTTATTTAGAGTTGTAAGACAATTAAGTAACTTTGAATTTAGTATTTGAGATTTCCGCTGCTAAACTCTGTTTGATAAAATTTCATTTCTTAAATCAGTCATATGAATTATTAAATCCATTAAAAATTATTTAATTAACGTGTCCAAAAATTGGGGCGTTACAGGTTTGGCTAACTAATTGGTTGGAATCAAATTATCCTAGGAAATGTAAGATTCCTAGCCAAAAATTCAAACATTTAACAAAAATTTTACTTACCAAAAATCAAGGTCATTACAAAACTGTTGGTTTCACAAGCAATCTAATCAACTAGAAAAAAGTTGAGACAAGATGAATTAGGGATACCCAACTCCCACAAGAAAATGTCACGAGAACTAGGTGATTGGAATATACAAGGATTTCAACAATTTGGGGTTTAGTCAAAATTGGTAGCTCTAACAATGAAGCGTCACGATGAAGGTGATTTTCAGAAGAGTCAGAAGATATTCAAAATAATGACTGGTTAGGATACAATCAATCGAATGTGAAAGAGAATTAAGATGAATAATTGTCAATATCTCTTCTATCCCCCTTAAAAAAAATACGTCCTCCCGCGTAAAAATGAATTTTCGCTCCTCTAATGGCAATTGATAACGGTGCAAAGGGCGGGTAGTCGATCCATACTCGAAATGAAGCCAGATTCTACCATTCCTATGACCCCGAGGTCACAAGTCAAACGTAAACTTGACACTCCTAGCTCTTATGGTCACTATTGAACACAAATTTCAAGTCTACGAGAAAGACAGAAAAAAGGTTGAACGAGAGTCAATTTATTAATGTATGAAATTAGGGTTTATAATCTCTGACGTATTTTCTAATCAAAGAAAATAAAGTCTTATGATTCTTCTCTTCAGTTGTTGAAATGTGGGCTTGATGCTTGATCTCGAATCGAACGACGGAATCTTCTCCGTGATTTGTGAAGAAGTTGATGATTTGGGTTGAATGTTCTTCAAGGCTTTGAACCTTCGATTCGAAGAACTTCTTGTTGGATGGAGACTTGAAGAATTTTGAAGGGCTTGAAGGCTTTGATCTTCAGAGCTCTGGAACTTGTGTGCTTCAATGTGCAGATGAAAAAATATGAGAAGGATCACCTCTATTTATATAGACATAAGGTGGAGAGTCATAACCAACTCTACCTCCTTCATATTTATCTTCGTAATTATTTCTTTATTTAGCGTAAAAGAAATAATTATAATTTGATAATTATCCTTCTTCCTTTTATTTTAAGAAAGATAATTATATAAACAGAAATACAATTATTATTTTACCAAGTGGCATAATTTGATTGACCGAGCTTAATAGAAATAATAATTGCATCACTTCGACATGTGGCACCATCTGATTGGTCAATTTGCATTATTTTAACTTTTAACCTAAAGAAACTTGGCAACATTTGATTGGTCATTTATTGTGCCCTACTTATCAGGTCCCAAAAGACATGGCAACATGCGATTGGCTAAAAATTTTACATGTTTACAGATGCCCCCTCGAGACTTGCTCATGTCTGCAAGTGAGTAGGTATCAAAAATGTTGACTTGATTTGATTTGATGCGGAAAATTTGTATACTCGGCAATAATTTCTTTTCGCTTGAAACGTTAAGCGAATTTGGCTCTTTAGAATTCAACTCATGAGCCGAGTTAAAACTTGAGACCAAGGAATTGGTTAGCCCAATATTTAAAACCCATATGGAGTGAACATAGAATCTGATGCGACTTCCTTTCTGATGAATAGACTTGACTTTGGCCCGTGATATTTGACGTCAATTTGACGTGTAAAATTTTAACTCATAGGCCAAGTTAAAATTTTGGGTTCCAATTCCCTGATGCAATAAAATTTGGTGACCCAAATTATTTAAACCCAAGTGAAAAGCTTAAAAGTAGATCAAGCCTAGATGAACAAGTAGGCCCATTGAGACAGATTTCCGCCGCTTTGATTACCCCGTGCTCGGAGACCACCGCTTTAAGCACAATCATGCTTGAATAGGAGTAGAATTTTCAAATTTGTAGGGGTTCGAATTATCGGGATCAGATTCAAGGCTCAGGTTGGCTCCTCCTCCTGCTGCTCAGCGCTCCCGCCGCTAAGACCTGCAACAAGTCACTAGGGGTCGGACACCCCAGTGACCCTCCGACGATCAAGTTAGATCTCAGGAAGGGGAAGTAGGTCTAGGGTAGAATGGCATACCTCTCTCAGGTGACTATCCCTTTGTATTTATAGACCTAGGGTTGCTTGGACTCTAAGCTAGCGCATGGAGTATACGCTCAGGTAACCGCCTCGGGTGACGTCATATGTGACGAGAGGAGTGAGACAGTTACGGAGCACATGGGAAAGGGTAATGATTGCGCCTGTCGCATGATCTTCATGGGGCCCTTATGGCGTAACAACTTTTCCCAAAATGGTCCCAGGAATATCCTGAACGGAGACAGGAGAAATGACAGCAACGCAGCACACAGAGGATTGACCCCGAGGGCAACACCGAGTAGGTAACCGACGAATGGAATCCACTCATGGCTTCGGCTCAAGGCTCCTCGAGTGCTGGAGTAACGCCATATGGCCAGGTTACCGAGCTTGTAACCGAGGCCACCACAATAGCCCCTCAACTCTTCGGAGCGCAACGCCTGCTTCAGCTCTGGGGAGTTGATCTTTCGCCTGAACCGGCACGACCGGGGTTCCAGATACCGAGGCGCCGAGGAGTGAACTGACTTCGGTAACCAAGGATAGCCAGCCCCAGCCCTAGGAGCCACATGTCAGCATTTGTCGAAGCGCTGGAGTCCAAAAGCTGTCTTGGCACGTGAAACGTCAGATGATTGGTACGAACCATCCTATCAAGGACACGTGTCAGGATGCAAATGACTCGGTTGATCGGCGCCTCTGAACCCGGTGCAGACTCTTCGTTGCTGGCTGTCCGATGGAGACGCGTGTCGCCAATCTAGCGGTTCGGTACACGACGCTCCGTTTCCCGCGTAACCGCTTGTCCGCTCAATTATAAAAACGGGGAAGGAGGAGAGAGAAAGGCACTGAGACTTCCAGAGAACGTCAAACCGCCGCCGCCATGAGCTTCAAACTTTGATCGAGTTTTGCAGCCGTTTGGAAGCGGATCTTCGCACAAAAATCAGGTATGTTGATCTTCAAATCATAATCTTCAAGTCTCGACAGTTTTTTCGAGTTTTTACGTTGTTTTTAGCGCCCTTTGGGGCGGAGACACCGCTCGCCGCCACCTGGTTCGCGGTGGCGATGGCGTTCTCCACTGCTGCTTCCTGAAATCGAGGCCCCTTCTTCTTGCCGAGGACTAAGTTCTTCCCGAGGCCTTCTTTAATCGAGGACCCATAGGAATTCGCATGAGACCGAAGGGATCCCCCCGAGGAGATATTCCCCATAGATGAACGAGACCAAGCCCCACCGAAGAGTGATGACCACTCCGCCCCGAGCGTCAGAACCTTTTGCTTTCCCCTAGGCACATAGCTAACGGGTTTTTCTTTGCACGTTTTCTTTGTCTAGGTAGGGGCGAATGGTCATTGAGCTCTCATCCGACAGCTCCAATAGTTCCGACTCTCCTTCGATCGAAAGCATCTTTCAGGAGGTTTGGAACCGAAGACTCTACCGAATCCCCGTAGAATTTATTGACCCGGTTGGTCCCGATCGAACTCCTAGAGAGATTACTTCCCTTGAGCCCTGGGAAATGGAGGCCCCCAGCACGTTGGACCAGGGACCGGGACCTTTCGCGAATTCGTTCGAGGAGGTGCGAGGGCGCAGAAAACCGATGAGGCCCTGTCCTTTCAAGAACAAATACTTCGATGGGAATCTGACCGCTAATGCAGAGTTCAAGAGGTTATACAGCATTCCCCCAGATGTTGAGGTTCGATTGCTTCCGGACACCGACCCCAAGAAATTGCCACATCGACCAAGGGAGCTGATTTTTCCCCTAATGGCAATCACCGAGGGGGGAGTCAGGTTCCCTCTTCACCTGTTCGTTCGTCAGGTGCTCCGGACTCTCAGCCTTACCTCCTCCCAGCTCACGATAAACTCCTACCGGATCATCACCAGCATCATTGAACTGAGGAGGCAGTTCAACCTGACCTTCGGGCTCGAGGAGCTCTTCGGTGTTTACCTTCTTGGAGTCAACCGAGAGAGTAATCGCTATTACCTCTCCTGTCGGTCGGAAAATGACACGTTCCTGATCGATCAGCTGCTTGATTCCGTGGGCGAGCATTTATGTATCGGTCACCGGGAACTTTATGTTCGGGCCTGGTGACAGCGTAGATGCTGTTACCATGGTTCAGTTTGGGACCGGAACTCCTGGTTGGTAGAAATTATTCTTCGGTAGATGTCCTTTTTTTCAGTTTGTCACTCCTTGCACCTTTATTGATTCCTCTTTTCATGTTGGTCTTTTTCCCTTGCAGGCGAGGGCATTGTCCACGAGCTTCGGGAGAGAGCTGTTTGAGCCCGAATTATCGCTGCCTACGCCATCCCCCTCGCAGATTAGTTGGCTCCCAAGCTGCTCGGGTACGTTCTGAGTTACACAAGCTACCTGAAGAAAAAGCCAAGGCAGCAGGGGGCACTAAGGGCAGGCAGAGGAAGAGGAAGGGGGAGAGGCCGAGGAAGAGAGTCGGGGGGAATGAGTGGAGAACGAGTGGCCAAGGGTGAGGGAAGTAGCTCCGGACCTCAGGGGATTCTTCGTGAGGAGATTGACCAAGAAACCCTAGAAAGAACTGGGCTTAGCGACGAGATGGCGGGCCCTGGAACTCGTGAAGTGCAAAACCTTCGGCGCCAAAGACCGAGGGGACGAGGAACGAGTGCTGCCGCTACCGGTGCGCCAGGCACCGGGACCTCAGGAGTGACTCATGTTTCTCCGCAGGAGCCTCCGTAGAAGAGGGCCCGTCCCCAGGAGGGGGATGGTGGAAAAGGAAAACAAATCGAGACGGTCCTGATTGAGGAGGACCAAGGAGGGCAGACGGGAGAGGGAACCGTCGACGGGGATGAGGGAGCCTGGGTCCATCCGAGGGAGCTCCCATGGACTCCGGAGTTTCGTCATTACTCTGGTCAGCAGATCCACCACGCAGACAGCATTGCCAATCTCGGAGTGGCATATGGCATACTTCAGGGCACTGTCCTCCCGAGGGATTCAAGGGCGATCCGAGGATTGACCGAGGACCTGACCGTGGAGATAGCACAGTTGGTTCTTGCTGTAAGTTGTGGTCGCTCTTTGTCTTTCTCTTTGGTTAATCTCCTTACTCTTGTAATGCCTAATTCTGTTTTGTGTCATCAGGCCGGCGCTTGAGCATTGGTGATCAATGACCGATTCAAGGCGCAGGAGCAAAGGATCGAGGAGCTGAAGAAGGCCTTAGCTAAGAGAGACGACGATCTAAAGGCGGCTCGAGAGACCTGCGAGCTTTACCTTACTGATTTCCAGAGATGTGACAAGGAGAGGCTGTTGGCCGAGGGTCGTGCTGCGCAGGCCGAGGGTCGTGCTGCGCAGGCCGAGGAGGATGCCAACACTCTGAGGGCATCCTGAGCTCTTGAGGTGGAGGGAGTGTTGAAAAAGGGCTACGATAATGGCTGGGACGCGGCCGAAGCAGAGTACAAGAAGCAAGTCAGGGAGATCGAGAACGAGCTGTTCCGGGATCGTTTTCTGGACGGACAGCGCTTCGGTCATGAAGCCCTTCTGCAAAAGCTTAATCTCCTAGAAGACTCGGAGCTTCAGGCTTTGCCCGAGGCGCCTCCCGAGGAGCTTGTGATGCCGGAGGAGGAAGACGTGCAGGCCTAGAATCCCGAGGCTGAGACTCTTCCTGATGGCCAGACTGCTTCCCAGACAGCCACAGCCGATGGTGCAACTCAGACTCCCCTCCCTCAGAACACTTAGGATTTTTTCTTGCTTTTTTTGCTTTACTATTTTTGGCTGGACGGCTCCAGACATTTGGAGTTTGCCGTTCCAGGAATTCGTAAGTATCGCTTCGAAGACAGGCGCTGAACAATTGGCCGAAGCCTGATCATCTGTATTGGCTAATTAGGGCCTTAACTTTGCAGTTTATTTCGTTGTTAATTTGAATGAATGCTTTTCTTCTGTTGAATGAGTGCTTCCCTTTTCCAAACACTGTTTTTATCTTTGGGAATGCTTGTATGCTTTTCTAGCTGTAACTGAAGGGTGCGTCTGCCCCTGCTTCAGTTGAACTTGGATAAATAGGAGTTTTAACCGAAGTATAAACCGAGGAGGTCTCAAAGATGTAGAGAGGTGTTTCAGAAAATGGAGCGTGTGCTAGCCCCTTTGCCCGGTAGGCAATCATGGTAAGCGTTCAGGAGAATAACTGAAGCGAAAGCGAGGAGTACCCAAGCCCCTGTTTAAAGAGATCGAGGGACTTATCCCAAAGCAAGTAAAAGTCAATATTTGAATTTCGCGTGCCCCTGCTTCAGGCTAGGTGCCTTGGTCACTTGTTGGGTAGGTAGCCTAAGTAATAAGTACTCAGGGTGAGGTAGGCTTCTTAAAGGATTGGGGCTAGAGTCCTGAAGGGAAATGGCATTGGCCATAGCTTCGGGATTCTGCGAATCCAAAACAGTAGATGACGTATAGAAAAGTCGGCAGAAGGGGCTCGGTAAAAAGGCCGAGTATCCTTAAGATGAACAACCGAGAGTCCGAACGACCGAGAAGGCCGTGGTGACTTAGTGAGGATATTCGTCCGAGGGTGATACCCATGGAAGGACGGAGTCCCGAAGTCAAGGTAAAACGATTCAAACAAGGTTGAACCGAGTAGTAAAAAGTAAATGACAAGAGTAATTAGGCGTAGTGCTGGCAGGGAAATTCTCATTGAAATGGAAATAAAACATGCCATTGCATAGGTACTCACAAGCATTGCTTGGGAAAATAGAAAACTAGGAGAAAACAAAAAGGGACAGATCCTCGGGCACCTAAGCCTGGCTAGCCGTAGAACTTCTCGAGGTTGTTGGCATTCCAGGTCTTGGCGATGGGAGAACCGTCCAACTTCTCCAGCTTGTAATTCCCCGAGCCTAGGTGCTTTAGGACTCGGAAGGAACCCTCCCAGTTGGTCATCAGCTTCTGCTTCTTTGATTTCTCTATCACTTTTTTCCAGACGAGGTCGTCTGGCTTGAAAGACCGGAGGTGGACGCTTCGGTTATACCCCTTGGCAACCTCCTGCTGGTACGAAGCGAGCTTGATTCGGGCACTCTCCCGCTCCTCCTCGGCTAAGTCGAGGTCCGGAGCAATGGCTTCATTATTGACTTCGTAATCGAAGTTCTCGGTACGGATCGTAGGGAGACCGACCTGCAGAGGAATAACGGCCTCCATTCCGAAGGCCAAAGAGAAGGGGGTGCGGCCCGTTGAGCGTCGGGGAGTGATTCGGTAGCCCCAGAGGACTCGTGGCAATTCTTCAGCCCACTTGGCCGGGCGGGATTCAAGTCGTCGCTTAAGTCCGGAGGAGATGGCCTTGTTGGCAGCCTTGGCCTGGCCATTGCCCTGGGGATAGCCAGGCGTGGAGGTGTCCCATTTAATGCTGTACTCATCCAAGAGAGCTTGGTACTGCTGCTCGGTGAACTGTTTCCCATTGTCGATGATGATGGCGAAGGGTACACCGAAGCGGGAAATGATGTTGCGCCAGACGAAGCGAATGACGTCTGTTTCCTCAACGGTAACCAGGGGCTCGGCCTCGACCCACTTGGAGAAGTAATCGGTGGCGGTGAGAAGGAACTTGAAGCCTCCTGGAGGGACGAGGAGCTTGCCAATGATGTCCATGCCCCATTGAGAGAAGGGCCAGGGGCTGGTGAGTGGGCTGAGATCCCGAGCTGGCTGGTGGATGATAGGGGCAAACATTTGGCACTTCCGATAATGCTTGACATATTCTTCGAAGTCTTTCTTCATTGTGGGCCACCAGTACCCCTGGGTTATGGCTCGGTGAGCAAGAGAGCGCCCGCCAGAGTGACAACCGCTATCACCAGAATAAAGCTCCTCGATGATGCCTGGGACCCGGTGGGGTTGGGCGACCAGAAAGTAGGGGCCAGTAAATGACCTTCGGTAGAGCTTTCTGTTGGGATTGAGCCAAAAGAGTGCAGCCCTGTTGCGAAGTCGGTGGGCTTCCTTCTTATCGGCAGGGAGGATGTCATCTTTCAAGTAACCGACGATCGCATACATCCAGCTCGGGCCGAGCTCGACGTTAAGGACCTCGTGACTTAAAACTTCAAGTTCGAAGCTGGGCTTGTCGATGGAGCTGAAGGATATGGAACGATGTTCCAAAGCAGCACAGGCAGAAGTGAGCCTGGCGAGGGCGTCGGCGTGAGCGTTCTGTTCCCTGGGAATATGTTCGACGCAAATGGCCTTGAAGCTTTTAAGGAGCCAGACGGCGGAGCTGAGGTAGGTGCGCATTCGGTCATCCCGAGCTTCATATTCTTCGGAGAGCTGGTTGACTACCAGTTGAGAGTCACTATAGATTACAAGCTCCTCGATACCGAGGGCTTCAGCGGTCTTAAGTTCGGAGATAAGTGCTTCGTACTCAGCCTCATTGTTGGAGGCCGGGAAGTTAATGGAGAGGGAGCTTTCATGCAAGACGCCGGCGGGGGAGAGGAGCATGATCCCAGCCCTGGCGCCTCGGTTGTTAGACACGCCGTCAACATACATTTTCCACACATCGCCGTGAAAGAGCTTCTAGGCGGTGCTCGGATTGGCCTGGAGGACGGCTTCGGGACGGGGGGGTGGGGTTGAAGCCAGGACGTCGGTTGGAGTGAGTTCAGCGATGAAGTCGGCAAGTACCTGGGCTTTGATTGCTATCCGAGGCTGGAAGTGAATTTCGTAATTTGCCAGCTCGACGGCCCACTGGGAGATTCGGTTGGAGAGATCCGCCTTGTGGGGGAGTGATTTGAGCGGGTACTCGGTAAGAACGATGATGCGGTGGGACTGGAAATATGGGGCAAGCTTTGGAGATGCCGAGACGAGGGCGAGAATGAGCTTTTCCAATGGAAGGTAGCGTGTCTCAGCGGGGGTCATTGTCTTGCTAGAGTAGTAGATGGGTTGGTGGTCCCGTCCTTCCTGTCGAACGAGAACCGAACTGATCGCATGTGAGGAGACGGCAAGGTATAGGAACATGTCCTCCTGGTCCCGAGGCGTCACGAGGAGCAGTGCTTCGGAGAGGTAAGTCTTCAACTGCTGCAGGGCTCGGTCACAGTCTTTTGTCCACTGGAAGCTCCGTCGGCTGCCCTTCAAGAGGGCGAAGAAAGGCTGGCATTTGTCGGAAGAGCGGTTGATGAACCGGTTCAAAGCAGCTGCCATGCCTGTCAAGCGCTATACGTCCCTCTTGTTGTGGGGAGCCGAGAGTTTCTCGATGGCCAGTAGTTGAGCAGGGTCGGCTTCAATACCGCGTCGGGACACGAGGTGGCCCAAGAATTTACCGGAGTTGACGTCGAAGGCACACTTCTCGGCATTGAGGCGAAGTTTATGCTGTTTGAGAATTTCGAAGGTTTCAGCGAGATGGGTCAGGTGATCTCTAGCGAGCATGCTCTTGACCACCATATCATCGATGTAAGCCATCATTGTGTCCCCTAAAAGACGCTCGAACATCTTGGTTATCATCCTTTGAAAAGTGGCTCCAGCGTTCTTGAGTCCGAAGGGCATGACGAGATATCCGAAGATTCCGTGAAGGGTGATGAAGGCCGTGTTCTCGACGTCGCCTTCACTCATGGCAATCTGATGGTAGCCTCAATAGGCATCCATAAAACTGAGTCGGTCATGGCCTGTCGTAGCGTCAACAAGTTGGTCGATCCTCGGGAGGGGGAAGAAGTCCTTCGGGCAGGCGTCGTTGAGGTTGGAATAATCAACGCAAACGCGCCACTTGCCGTTCTTCTTCTTAACAACCATGGTGTTGGCCAACCACTTGGGGTATTGGACCTCTCGGATGGCATTGGCGTTGAGGAGTCGGTTGACCTCCTCGATGACAGCTTCGGAATGAACCGGAGAAGAGCGCCGGGCCTTCTGGACGACAGGGGGCTTTGTTCGGTCGATGTTGAGCTCGTGGCAAATAAAAGAGGGATCGACTCCGGGCATCTCATAGGGGGTCCATGCAAATACTTCGATATTCTTTTTGAGGAAATCTACCATGTCATTGCGCTTGGTGTCACTGAGTGAGGAACCGACAAGGAAAAAATGTGATCCGTCTTCGGTAATGGGAACAGTAACAAGTTCTTCAACCGCTTTCTCGTCGGCAGGCCTGCCAACATCTTCCAGAACTGGGCTTCGAAGACCTCAATGAGATTGACCCGGGAAGTCTTCTTATTGCTTTGGACTGCATTAACATAGCACCTCTTTGCCGCAGTTTGGTCGCCGTATTGGTCCTCCTGACGTCCGTTAGGGCCTATGAAGCAGACCACCTGGTGATAAGTGGAGGCAATAGCCTTCAACTTATGGAGCCAGGTGCACCCGACAATTGCATTGTAAGGGCTAGGTACATCAACGACCACGAACTCCATATCTAAGACCATCGAGCTTGTGCGGATGGGGAGAGTGATCAGACCGAGAGGCCATACCGGGGCCTCGTTGAAGCCTATAAGAGGGACTTTGGAAGGACGAAGGTCGGAGTCTGAGAATTTCATGTCCTGAATCAGGGAGTAGTACATGACCTCGGCTGAGCTACCTTGGTCCACGAGGACGCGGCGGACGTTGATAGTGCCAATGCGGAGTGTAACGACGAGGGCATCATTGTGTGGTAGCTGGACACGGTCGAGGTCCTTCTCAGTAAACGTGATTGTCCACTTTGAACCGTCGTCGATTCGGGCGAGCTTAGTGTCGGGATCGACGAGCATAACTTGTTTTGAGGAGGATGCGTCGTTTAACTCGGCACGAATGATGCGAGCAGCTTCGGGGTGCAGAGGACCGTGGATAACGTGAATCGTCTGGATTTCTTCTTCTGTTCTGTGCTCGGAGCGCTTTGCCCGGGCCTTGGTTTTCTCATGATCGATGAGATGATTGAGGTGACCGCCGGCAACAAGCTGCTCCAAGTAGGCCTTGAAGGGCTTGCAGGCGGTGGTGAAGTGGCCTTGCTCATTATGGTAGCTGCATCGGACGATTGGGTTTTTGATCTTGTCGTTCTCGATGCCGAGCTTCTGATTTGGGAAGGTGAAGAAGGGTTGATCTTTCACCTGGTCGATGAGCCGGTAAATAGGAACGGTGAAGACGATTTTCTCAGCGTTGAAGTCGCTTAGCTTCGGTCCCTTCTTCGGGGATTGCTTGATGTTATTGACCTACTTCTTATGCGTTGAAACAGGAGCTGGAGCCGAAGCGTTGGCTGAGACAGATGTGATTTTGGAGCTCGAGGTCTTCCCGATGCCCCTTTCAGCTTTGGATTCGATGAGCTGGCACCAGCCTTCGATGCGGGTCATGAGGTCCTTCATGGAGTCAGGCTTGTTGTGGGCGAGGTCGTCGTAGACCTGCTCGTCCAGGGAGGTGAGGCCGAGTTTGAATCCTCGGGTCGAGATGACACCGTCGCAGCCTTCGATTTCATTGAATAGCTCCCAGTAGCGATCGGCGTACTGACGGAGCGTCTCGTCAAGACGCTTCTGGAGGGCGAGGAGGGAATCGATCTCCTTCTCATGCTTGTTGCTCATGACGAACCGAGCCATGAAGGCATCGCACAGTGAGTCAAACGAAGAGATTGACCTGACTGGCAGCTCGTTAAACCATATAAGGCCTAGGTTCCCGAGGCTAGCGGGGAAGACCTTACAGAGGAAGGCGTCGTCCGAGGGCTCATTTCGAAGGAAGAGAGTCATGACGAGCTTGTACTGCACCAAGTGCGTATATGCCTCGGTCTTGCCATCATACTTGGCAAACTTGGGTTGGGTGAATCCTTTTGGGGGTTACCGAGTCGATCTCCCGTGTGAAGGGGGAGGTCGTGAGTCTCTTGAGTCGGGCGTCACGACGAGGTCGGATCGAACGGTAAGGACCGCCTGGACGCTCGGTCGCGAGACGCTTCTTTGGGATCGACTCGTCCAACCTTTCGTACTCCTTCCTCTTCGGTGGGATGCTTCCTGATCTCTGATGAGATCGCTCCTGTCGGTCCTTTTTGTAGCTATCTTGAGCGTAGGGCTCGAGGTGCTCTGTGACGTGGCTTCCGCCACCCTTCTCCCCTGGATGCGAGACAAATGGGCTTTTGGCTCGAGCGTTCTTGAGGCGCTCACGATATCCTTTTGTCTGGAACTCCAGGAGGCCGTCTTCGTCGTTTGCAATTTTGGTTAAGCTAGGGGTGGGCTCACGAGTTCCCTTCCCAACCCTGACCGGGTGCGTGGAGAAGGCTGAGTCGCTATCGGCGCCGAGCCTCTCGAAGGCGGATCGCTTTCTTCGTGGATCTTTGGGGTCAGGGGAGCGAGAGCGCTCCCTACACCCAGCGCCACCCTCAGCTCGACCATCCTTTGCAACATGAGGCTCGAGATGATCTTTGACAGAAGGTCGAGGCTGGTGTTCGACCAAACGGCCCCTCTCGCGACTGCAGGAAGGGCTTTGATGGCTTCTTCTTCCCCCACGACCTCCGGAGGAGTGAGATGTGGAGATCTGGATGAGATACTTGATCTCGGCGAGCTCATCGCGGACGTGCTTGTCTCGTTCCACGGCCGTTGACAAGTCGTAGATCTTCCGCTCTAGGTGACGGATGTAGGTGTGGAGTTCGGAGCCGGCTCCCGCGTCCTGGGTTGAAGTCCCAGCTCCGACGCTGATGGACATGTGAGGTAACCGCCTCGGGTGACGTCATATGTGACGAGAGGAGTGAGACGGTTACGGAGCACATGGGAAAGGGTAATGATTGCGGCTGTCGCATGATCTTCATGGGGCCCTCATGGCGTAACAACTTTTCAAAAAATGGTCCCAGGAATATCCTGAACGGAGACAGGAGATGACAGCAACGCAGCACACAGAGGATTGACCCCGAGGGCAACACCGAGGAGGTAACCGAAGAATGGAATCCACTCACGGCTTCGACTCAAGGCTCCTCGAGTGCCGGAGTAACGTCATATGGCCAGATTACCGAGCTTGTAACCGAGGCCACCACAAAATCCTTTTTCAATTAGTAATTTGCCTTGTCTTATTCTCTATATTGAGAGGAAGCACTGAAACAAATCCTCACAATTTCCCTACATAGCCCGGAAAAGAATTCCAGAGCAATTCGTGGTGAGTAGTCTCCTTTTGTCTTTTGCTTCTCGCATTTGTCTCTCTGCACCGCATATGATCTTTTTGTTACTCTTCGTGTCAGTACAAAACCGTTGCAGCAAATCTTGACCAACACCATTTTTATGCAAATATTACTTTATTCTTTGACTTCGAAACTCGTAGGTCATAAAAAAAAAAAAAAATCTGATCACGCATAATAAGAGCTAAGGAATGACACCTTAATAAACAAATTTTGTTCCCCCTACACTACAATCAGAGACTTTCCGGAAACTAATCGGAATTTTTTTTCTCTGAAATTTCTTTTTGTTGTGAATGCCTTGTATTCTTTAGTCACACATTGGTTAATTATGTTATTCCCGTTTTTGTAGCTTATTATAAATAAAGTTTTAGGGGAACTTCTAAAGTATCTTTTTGGGCTTTCATATTGTGGCTTTTCTAGAGTTACGGATTACAGCCGACTCTTTGTATCTCTTCTTCACGTTGGTTAGTGAATCCTCTCTTTCCTCGCCCGTAGACGTACTCATCTTGGGAAACCACGTATATCTTGTGTCTTTGTGATTTCTTGTTTAGTATTCAATTTCTCCTTCTTAGCTTGCATTCATAGAGTTCGTTACAACAAACTGGTATCAGAGCCAGGTTGCAATACTAGGGTTTCGTTTCTGATTGTGGCTATGGCGGTTAAATTGGAGATTGTGAAGTTTGATGGGCAGTGTAACAACTCTGATTTTTACTAAATAAAAATTTCGTTGTTAATACTTAAAAATCTTAGTTAAGGTTTTAATCGTTGTTTAACTGCCGAGTTTCCGTCGTTTCTAGGGTTAAGTCTTAAGATTTCGCATCTTGGCCGAAAATCCTATCTAGCAACCCTAGTTGGCTTTTAACTGACTCGTTCATTTACCGATCGTTGACCTAATTACCAATCGCTTCCTAATCCTCGGAGAACCTTGTGAACCTTGGCCATGAACCTTTTGAAACCCTTGAGCTGTGTAACCCTAGACGAACCTTTCGAACCTTTTAGCTATTAACCGTTGGACGATAACGTTAGGGTTATCTTTACCCATTGGATACTAGGAGAACCTTCGTTAATCTATCCAAGTACGAGATTAGATTAGCTTAGTTCTTAAATATAGTATTATTACTAATATAATACTTTCTAGTAATACCCGTTGGATAATAACAGCTAGAAGGATATTACCCATTGGACGATAGATTAAAGTCCTAGTCATCATTACCCATTGGTTAATAACTGCTAGGGAAACCATTATCCATTGGATAATAGTTAGTCTTGACAATCAAGTACTAGGGTTTAATAAAATACTAGATTTGCCATGTGTGTTAATCCATTAAACTACAATTTGTATATTAGGTTAATAATATAGGACTTAGTACTTTGAAAGTATAGATTGGTTTATTAGATATTGGATTTAGACATATCTAGTCTAGATTATGTAGTACATGGCTGTAGGGAGGTAGTCCCGAACAGGTACAAAAGATGGCCCGAACACGTGGTGCGTGGGGCCCAGGATAAGTATAATCGGAACATCTGCCGTGCAATACAGTGAACGGCAGTAAGGACCGGGGACATGAGAGGTCCAAGGACCGGGGACATGAGAGGTCCCAGGCCCAAGATACCCGAGCAGGGGTATGGTCCAAAGAGCAAGGGGAATTGTTGGACCCGTCTCATGGTAATGGGACCAATGATACGAGAGATCACTGGTCCAGATAGTCTGTTCGGCAACGAGATAGCTGAACATGAGCAGCATTCTGGAGGAGATACCCAACGAGAATGGGAAGAACGGCCAGTTATGGGAAGAATTCCCATAATGGTCTATAAGGTAACATGCAGTTAAGAGAATGAGAATCCCTGATATTCTGGGTTCCCTTTACGAGAAAGGAAACTTAGGGCAACGAGATAGCTTGGACAGCAAGCATATGTGGATCTATAAATATGAGATAAACCTAGAGGAAAAGGTACGCAATTCTTGGTTATTTGCTCATTACCTACTGAGAATTAGAGTTTTTACTAGTACGAGATACTCACTTTGGCATTGGAGGGCCTTTGCCACGAGAAGGCAAAGGTGCACTCACCCTTTGTCTGTTTTATAGGTTCGACTCCGGCAGTGTGCTAGGGCTCCGACGAGGGGTTCAAGGTAGCCGTTACGATTTGGTGTGGTTCAAAGTCTCTTTCATTTACTTGCACTTACAATTGGCGCCGTCTGTGGGAAACGAAAGAGATCCATTTGAAAAAGCGACCATGGTGGAGGAGGATCCAAAGACCCCAGTTGACCTGAATAATCAACTAGGTGGGGGAGGTGACAAGTCCCCGCCGGATCCTCCAAGAAAACCTGACGGCGGGCGTGCGGGGAGGACCACGAGCAAGGACCGCCCCCTGACAATCCGTGGCGATTCCAGAAACAAGGATGGAAGGACGGCCACAGGATCCACGAGAAGGAGTAAGTCCCGCCGTGGGAGGGAGTCAGTGGCACGTTCGAAAAGCGTGCACAGCAGGGAAGATATCCAGGACAAGAAGAGACAGGAAATAGAGGAATACGTTCGTCTGATTACGTGGCGAGAATATAAGATTCAACAACTGCAACGGATACGAAAACATCCGGAGGATTCTGGACTTTCACGAAGAAAGTCCAGGAAGGAAAGGCTGGATATGGCGGAATACAAAAGAGCTTCTTCACGAAAAAGAAGGAGCAGGAGTCTCACTCCGAAACGACAGAGAGCTTCTTCATGAAAGAAGAGAAGCAGAAGCAAGAGTTCCACCTCCAAGGAAGGGGGACGCAGGAAGCACCACTGGGATAGGTACGAGAGACCTGATTCCGACTGGGGCAGAAATAATGCCAGGGCTGCGAAGGTGTCAGAGGAGGGGACCGTGTCTGCACGAGAGGCGGCACGGAGAGCCCTTAGCAACATAGCAACTTCTCCTTTTGCAAAAAGATTGCAGGAGGCAAGGTTGCCGAGCAGGGTAAAGCACGGGACGTTTATCCTGTACGAGACCAATGCAGACCCGGTGGCACACATACAACATTACCAGCATGCGATATTTATGCACGATGGTGATGACGAGATCATGTGCAAGATGTTCCCATCTAGTTTGGGAAAAGTGGCCCTATCCTGGTTCCACAAGTTAGGGCCGAACACCATACGAGGGTGGAGGCAGCTGGCTGAGGAGTTCACTGCTCAGTTTCTGACAAGCAGGAAACCACCCAAGACTTTTGAGAGTCTCTCAGTTATGAAGCAAGGAGAGAATGAGCCGATCAGGGACTACGCCAAGAAGTATTGGGAGACTTTCAACGAGAATGAAAGTTGCAGTGAGGAGTATGCAATAGCAACGTTCAAGACTGGGCTGCCTGTTCGGGGGGAGCTACGAAAGTCCCTAAACATGAGTCCAGTGAACACGCTGGCAAAGCTGATGGAACGAATTGAGCAGCATGCCAGGAACGAAGATGACATATTACGGGAGGATGGCAAGTTGAGTGCCGAGCAAGTCAAGGGCCCCGCGAAGAAGGCGGATAAACCCGAGCCCAAGACTTACAAAGAGAGGAAGGAGCACGGGCAGACTAAGAAAGAGTCGTACCGGGAGAAGCATGCCCCTGACCCGAAGTCGTTCTTCTCTGTAACGACGGTTTGGAAAGAACCGATTTATCGGGTTCTTTATCAAATAAAGAACCATCCATACTTTAAGTGACCTCCACGGCTGGAGGGTGATAAAATGCAAGAAGGGCTACGAGTCAGCATTGCAGTTACCACAAGGACTGGGGTCACATGACGAAAGACTGCGAGATGTTCAAGCAGCACCTTGATGGCCTGGTCTCACGTGGGTATTTGAAGGAATTCATCCAAGAGGAGCACAAGGGTGCCGAGAGAGCAATGGAGCTGGATTACGAGCAGAATCCGAGGGGCGTGATCCATATGATACATGGATTAGCCACACCTTATACGAGAAATGAGGTGAGGTTGCTCCAAAGGCAGGTAAAACACGACCAGCACGTGATGCGGTTGGGAAAGAAACGAGGACGTGAAGCGGAAGGATGCAACGAGGGCATAGTCTTCACGGATGAGGACCTGGGAGGAGTCCAGGTGCCGCACAATGATGCTCTTGTGATAACCCTACGAATTGGGGAATATGACATGGAGAGGATCCTGGTGGATTCAGGAAGCTGCACCGAGGTGCTTTATTACGACGCGTTCAAGAAGCTGGGATTGGCACAAGCAGACTTGGTACAGTCAGTAACTCCGTTGGTTGGGTTCAGTGCAGGGGCAGTCTGGCCATTGGGCAAGGTGACCCTTCCTGTTCGGGCAGGAACAGTGGTGCTGAGAATCGACTTTTTGGTGGTGGACGTGCCATCTTCCTATAACGCGATTATAGGAAGGACTTGGTTGCATAAGATGAGGGCAGTTTCATCCACCTACCATCAGATGGTGAAGTTTCCAAGGTCCAATGGGATCGAGAGAATAAGGCGGAACCAGAAGACAGCCCAACAGTGCTTAGTTTCCATAATCAAAAAAGCACCCAAGGCACAGTTGGTGCAAACAGTTGAGGTTACCAACCAGCCGACCATCGAGGATGTCGGAGGGAATCCAGCTGAGAAAGTGGTGGAAGGATTGAAGAAAGTCCAGATCAATGAGAATGATCCTGAAAGGTATTTCCTGATTGGGGAAAACCTGTGCAAAGAAGAGGAGGAAGAGTTGGTGGAGTTTCTCAAAGAGCACGTTGATGTGTTTGCTTGGGTGCCCGAGGAGATGCCTGGGGTGGATGCAAACGTGATTTGCCACCACCTAAATGTGGACCCACAACACAAACCTGTGATGCAGAAGAAAAGAAGATCTGCCGTACAGCATGTGCACGCTGTTATCGAGGAGGTCGACCGTTTGCTCGAGGCAAAGGCGATTCGAGAGGTATACTACCCCCAATGGTTATCCAACACAGTGGTGGTGAAAAAGAAGAATGGGAAATGGCGGGTATGCATCGATTTCACAGATCTAAACAAGGCTTGTCCAAAGGACAGTTTTCCCTTGCCCAGGATAGATCAGTTGGTGGATGCAACAGCTGGGTATGGGCGAATGAGTTTCCTCGATGCTTATCGAGGATATCACCAGATAGCCATGTACGGCCCCGATCAAGAGAAGACGTCCTTTATCACACCACGAGGGTTGTACTGTTACAGTGTTATGCCCTTTGGTCTGAGGAATGCTGGAGCAACTTACCAGAGACTAGCAACGATTATGCAAAAGAAGTTGCTCGGTGGTCAAAAGCAAGGAGAAACGGGACCATATCGCTGATCTGAAAGAAGCTTTCGAGATACTAAGGGAGTATAAGCTGAAACTCAACGCCTCGAAGTGTGTGTTTGGAGTAAGTTCTGGGAAGTTCCTGGGTCACTTGGTGACCATTAGAGGGATAGAGGCGAATCCCGATCAAATAATAGCTTTGCAGAAGCTACAGAGTCCAAGGACCACGAAGGAGGTCCAGCGGTTGACGGGGATGGCGGCAGCCCTTAACAGCTTCATTAGTCGTTCGAGCGACAAGTGTAGACCTTTCTTTCAGTTGTTGAAGAAAGGAGAAGGTTACAAGTGGGGAGCAGAGTGTGAGCAAGCGTTCCAAGACCTGAAGAAATACTTGGCGGCATCCCCGCTACTGTCCACTCCTGAGCCTGGTGAGATCTTGACTTTGTACTTAGCAGTATCTGAGCATGCTGTAAGTGCAGTCTTACTGAGGAACAAGGGATCCGAACAAATCCCTGTCTATTATGTGAGCAAGACGCTACTGGACGCAGAGACGAGATATCTGCCCCTTGAGAAATTGGTCCTAGCACTGAGGACGGCGGCTAGGAAGTTACCCCATTACTTCCAAAGTCACAAAATTGTCGTCTACACAGAGTTCCCGTTGAAGTCGTTGCTTCGAAAGGCCGATTTCTCGGGACGAATATCAACGTGGTCGGTGGAATTGAGCCAGTATGATATTGATTATCAGCCGCGCACGGCAGTCAAAGGGCAAGTCTTGGCAGACTTCGTGGCAGAGTTCTCTCCCACAGTGGCTCCACTGCCTCCTACGAGAAAGGAGCAGTTGGTTGAGCCAGCAGCCGAGAAGCGAAGGGCACCCGCCGAGCAGGACCCTTTGGAATGGAAGCTTTTTGTTGATGGATTCACATGCAACACCGGATCTGGAATTAGGGTAGTGCTTTTCCCTCCTGAAGGAGTTATGATCGAGTTGTCCCTGCGTCTGGGTTTCAGCACGTCAAACAACGTGGCAGAGTACAAGGCACTCTTGGCAGGATTACGAAGCGCAAAGACCCTGAAAGTTAAGAGAATTTGAGTATTCTGTGATTCACAACTCGTGGTGAATCAGCTATCCGGGGAGTATGAGGCCCGGAATGAAAAAATGGCAGCCTACGTGGAGGCAGCTAAGGATTTGCTTGACACCTTCGAAAAGGTACACATTGAGCAGATAAGCTCTGGGCAGAATGCCCACGCTGACTCATTGGCTTGGTTAGCAGCGGCCGTGCCAACAGAGTTCAAGAGGAAGGTGGCAGTGGCTTGTCTTGCTGAGCCCAGCATTGGGAAAAGTGTGGAATTGGTCCTGGACGTGAACCAAGGACCAAGTTGGATGGATCCAATAGTGGAGTTCCTACGAGACGGGACACTCCCCATAGATAAAAAAGAAGCTCACAAGATAAAGACAAAATCTGCAAGGTTTTGGCTATCGCCAGAAGGGAAATTGTATAGGAAGTCCTTCACTGGACCATACCTGCTTTGCGTGCATCCCGAGATGGTGCAGAAATTCCTCCACGAGATACACGAGGGAACATACGGAACTCATGTAGGTGGGAGATCCATTGTACACCGTGCAATCACCTAGGGTTACTGGTGGCCGCACATGCAAGAAGATGGAAAAGTGTATGTAAAAATCTGTGGGAAGTGTCAGAAATTCTCACCCATGATTCGGACACCAGCCGAAGATCTGGTGCCCTTGACAAGTCCTTGGCCGTTTGCACAGTGGGGAGTGGACATCGTGGGTCCGCTCCACAAGGCTACTGGGAATAGGAAGTTTCTGTTGGTAGTAACGGACTACTTTACCAAGTGGATTGAAGCAGAACCACTGGCAAAAATCACAGAACCTATGATAGAAAGGTTCGCGTGGAAGAAAATCATCACTAGATTTGGGGTTCCTTACTCTTTGATCACTGATAATGGGTCGCAGTTCCAGAAAAAGTTTAAGGCCTTTTGTGCCCAGTATGGAATAAGGAACAACTATTCCACCCCAGCCTACCCTCAGAGCAATGCGCAGGCAGAGGCGTCCAACAAGACTATACTTGACGGGATGAAGAAGAGGCTGGACAAAGGAAAAGGCAAGTGGCCCGACGAATTGCCACTGGTCCTGTGGGCACACCGAACAACCCCTAGGAGGTCTACGGGAGAGACCCCCTATTCGCTAGCATATGGAACAGAGGCTGTGATTCCATTGGAGGTTGGAATGCCGACCAACACGACCACATTGGTGGAAAGTGGGGGACAGAGCCCTGGAAATTGAGCTGGACCTTGCCGAGGAGAGGAGAGAACGAGCTCTGGTGCACCTGGCATCGTTCCAGGAGCAGCTGATGAAAAGCTACAACAAGAAAGTCCACCCACGAGAGTTCGGTGTTGGAGACCTTGTGCTACGAAAGGTGCTCGGCAACACCAAGGTGGCCAACGAGGGCAAGTTGGGGGCCAATTGGGAGGGCCCATATCGAGTCACAGAGGTTGTGGGCACTGGGGCATATCGAATGGCAGACCTGGACGGGAACCCGGTACCAAGGCCCTGGAATGTTCACAACTTGAGAAAGTTCTATGTGTAAAGAACTTCGACTTCGTTTTTACTTCAGTTTTAGATGCACATCGTGATTGTGTGGGAATTACGAATAAAATTCCCTTGTGTTTGCTTTTATTAGTTGCAAGGGGTAAGCGTAACGCCCCCTTGAGTTTTCGAATTATGAATAAAATTCACGGATTTTGATAACACAGTCGCTGTTTTTCTATGCTTAAAATACGAAGTCAAACTATCTCCTTAGTCCTCACTTCGTATTGGGGAGCAGAGGTATAGGGTGACTAAATGAAATTTCGAACGTTTCAAATTCTGCCAAGTACGAGTATACTTGACTGCTTGCTCGGGTACGTATACACCCAAAATTTTTACCAAGTACGAATATACTTGACTGCTTGCTCGGGTACGAATACACCCAAAATTTTACCAAGTACGAATATACTTGACTGCTTGCTCCGGTACGAATACACCCGAAATTTTACCAAGTACGAATATACTTGACTGTCTGCTCGGGTACGAATACACCCGAAATTTTACCAAGTACGAATACACTTGACTGATTGCTCGGGTACGAATACGCCCAGAGTGCATACGAGATTATGCACACTATTCTCAAACACGAATATGTTTGGGATAATTTCAAGTGCAAATAGATTTGTTTACTTATACGGGTGCATGCCCACATGAACTTGTAACATAATTTGGGTATGAATAAACTCAAGATTACCTAATCCAAATACGAGCACATTTGGGTAACCTAAGTACGAATATACTGGGGAAAGTTTCCAAGCACAAAGCATATGGGCTGCATACGTAAACATACAGCAATATCTAAAGTACGAAAAAACTTGAGGGTTGCTTAGGTACGAACAAACCTTGAGCACCTACACATTAAACGAATGTGTTTAAAAGCCTCCTCGAGCACGAACAGACCCAGAGCACAAACAAGTGTACATGATAAGGTACGAATGCGACTAGCACTATCCTAAGGTACGAGAAACCTGTAAATGAGAATAATAGGCGCAATGAAACCAGGGGAGCACATGAGCATGTGCAGATACAAGGCTAGAGTACGAAGACTCTCAGCACATAACAAATTGGCCAAGAGATGGCCACCTGCATTGATAGAGGCCACGAAGGGCCAGGCAAAACAAAAGTTTAGGCCAAACAAGGCCACCAAAAAACATAAAAGGCCACGAAGGGCCAGAACCAGCAGAGTTAAAATGTGTGGAAATGTGTCAGTGCCACGCAGGGCAATACCAATGGCCATGCAGGGCCAGTCAAAACTGATTAAAAGTTCCACTTGTTATCACTACAAAGAGCACAACTTACTCTTCGTTCGTCAGGTCTTGGATGATAGGCGGAGTGGCTGGAGCAGTTGGAGAGGCTGGAGCAGTCGTGGAGGCTGGAGCAACAGCAGAGGCCGGAGCAGTTGAGTTGTCTGCAGCAGTGCTTGGCTCAGGTGGACCACCATTGGCTTCCTTTTGGCCAAGGCTGGTCACTTCTCCAGTCTGTTCAACACTAGCATTCTGCTGTTAGAGGACGTTGGCATTGAGCTCCCTGTCCAGGCTATCTTCTTCCTCTACAACTTCTTCCTGTTCGTCAGCAGCCACCTGGGTGCTAGGAAGGTCGATCTCTGTCCATAGAGGAGAAGACTCCGCTGCGCCAATCTTTTTAAGGCAGGCCAACCAGCCAGCCTCAAAGACCTGGTCCTGGATCCCGGGCATTTGGTCCGTGTAGCTCTCAGTGGCCACACGGATTCCCTCGTTGTAGCCCTGTTGATAGGAGGTCTTGACCTCGTTCTTGCTCGTCTCCAGCTCCGTGAGGGTCTGGTTTAGGCTGTCTTCAGCTCCCTCCAACTTACTTTTCAGCTCATCCACGGCCCCACGAGCTTGATTCCTCTCTCTCTCCAGCCTAACAATGGTGTTCTGCAGCTTGGCATTTTCACTTGCCAATCTGGCACGCTGGGGCTCAGATTGACCGAATCTCTGGGCCATGCCCACCATTTTTTGCATCGCCTGGATAAGCACATGGTTAAACAGACAACAGGGACAGCAGTTTAAAGCCAATGGCACATGAAAGTGAATACGATGGTTTTACCTTAGCATTATGGCTCATGAAGGAGCCAAGAAGATTGTCTGGGGAGCTGGCAATTTCTTTCTGCATGTCCCCAGGAAGCATGAAAGCTTGGGACAGTGCAAGTGCAGTGCCTTCGGACTCCACACTGTCGTGGATGGTGACTGGCCGTCCACCGTGAGTGAATTGTGGAGTCCAGAGAGGGGTTGAAAGTGCTGCAAGCTGGGAAGGAGGCTGTTCAACAGAAGAGGCTTCTAACCGTTGGCGTTTGTCCCTGTGGCTAGCTTCAATCTCCTCAGGGGAAAAGCCTGGAGGAACGTCCAGTTGAGCTGGGCCACGGCGGCCATGGGATGGTGCCGGGCTCTGAGAGCGTCCACGGCCACGAGCCGTGCCGCAGCCTCTTCCACGGCCAGCTGCAGAGATGGTGAGCAGATTGCTGAGGTTGATGGGTTGATCCATTTCCTGAGGAGGGGGAGACGGGGAATATCCGCTTGAGGATGTCGAGGCCTCTTCGGCAAGCTGAATGGGCTCGTTGGGCAATGGAGGAGTCCGAGAACGCCTCTCTCCTTGTTGCTCGGGTTGTTGAGCAGGAGGATCTGGGTTAATAGGGGCGTCGGCTGCTCGGATGCGCTGATCAATAAACCCCCCATATGAAGCCCGGTAGCTCAGAAGAACTTGTGCTGCTCTTGCACGGCCAGCCAGGCACGTACCCTGCCTGTTTTAACGTGAACCTAGGGGGTGATGGTGTGCCCCTGGTTGACGTTTGTGGCTGCAAAATGCGAGAAAATTTAGCAGTCAATAAAGCAAAAAAAAAGGTAATGCAATACGAAATATTGCTCGGAAAAGAGTTCTACGAGAAAAAGGACTAACGTGGTGTGCCCAATCTGTAATGCCCAATTTGGTTCAGGGCGTTGATGCCCATAACAACCCTAAAGAAATTGGCAGATACCTGCATAGGGGATAGTCTGTAATGAGATAGAACCTGGCGGAGTAATGGTGCCAGGAGGAACCTGACGCCGCCCTCGACGACGGCGACGACAGGAATGTGCAGGGTGTCGTTGTCAAAACACTCACGGATGGCATTTTCAGGGGCCAACGAAGTGGCCACGTTGTCTGGGACCTCATAGCGAGATCTGTCACGCCCTCGATTTTTAACATAAAGTATAAAGATTTTCTAAATAACAATACCTCGCAATAATACAGATAATACCCCAAATCAAGGTTCATTCCCAAGATTTTAACTTAAATTCAAAGTTTCTAATCAAGCTTGACGATACAAATTACATAATTGAAAAGAAGGTTTAGAGTTTACAATCCTCCATGATCAAACGATAGTTAAAATAGAAATCAATCTTACATTGCCAAAGAGTTTTACAAAAAAAAAAAAAAAAAAATTCCAAAGTAATTTCCCGCATCAGCTTAAAAAAAGATGATGTCAAAATACATGCCAAGCACTCCATGTTGCCATCTTCGAGGGTACCTGAAAGAAGGATAGGGTTGAGCAAAACACGTGCCCAGTAGAGAGTTTTATGCTCAAACTATATGAAAATGAAATAAGTCATGCACCATGAATAAGTGAGTGAATATTGATGAATACGCCCAAAGTACGAATGATTACCACCGAGTTATATCTTAGGTCAAAGGATCCTAGACTTCACCGGAAAGTCACTAACCGTTTACTCCTCAAACTAGATACATTGATAAGCTTACGTTAATCTACTTTGGTCTATACCCAATTCCGAATCATTTTATTATCCTTGATACAATACTACAGTCTTCCTCGAGTCTACCTTTATCATTATTCAATCCCTTCATTACAGAATCTTTCTTTTCTTTTAATCAGATATATTCCTTCAATGAACACTAGGGTCACCTCGGGTCTATTTCCCTCGAGCGTAGGGTCACCCCGAGTCTATTCCCTTGATAACAATAGCTTGGGTCACCTCGGGTCTATCTCCTCGAGCGTAGGATCACCCCGAGTCTTTTCCCTCAACAGTAACTATCATTTGGGTCACCTCGGGTCTGTTCCCTCGAGCGCAGGGTCACCCCGAGTCTATTCCCTCAGTAATAACAATCATTGGTTAGCGGAAACGCACATCGCTTAATCGACCCTTCAGCATTTCATAATTGACTTCCATTTCACGAACATCAAATCACTTAATCGAATCCAAGAATCATTCAATCAATCACATGGCGTTAGAAGGCCAACAATCAACCGTATCGCTTATAGACCAATACACATGTCCTCACCATACGTCCAATTATATCCTCGCACCTACGCAACGTGCTACTCACAAGCGGTTTCCAAAGTATCTGACCTACTAGTTCCTATACTTGAATCTCGTAATAAGTGTACCCAGGACGATCGAGAGGTTCAACGAGTTGTGAAGATACAAGTTACTACCTTACCCTTAAAGTCACTATGCCGCTCCCATCTACCATTTAGGCCCACCACGATATTCGAACAACCTACGGCACTCATAAACACTCTGCGATACGTACTCATCGAGTTCGAAATGTACCAAATCCTTTAACCGTGAAATTCGTACCGTTCAAACCAAGTTTAGATCATATGCATTTTTGTAAAAGAGAAATCATGCCCAAACGAAAATTAAAATTCATGAGGACGTCCAGTGGTTTTGTTAATAGCGATTAGTCAAATTAAAAATCACCCAGGAAGTGTTCGGAATAGATTAGGAACAATCGGTGCTTTAAAAAAAAAGGAATAAGAATCAAAGGTGAATAAACAATGCAATTTGGAATTTGTTATCGATAACTAAAAGTAGAAGGTATCGATAACTCGTAGTCGGGATCAGTGGTTGCATGACGTTATCGATAACAAATGAGAAAAGGTATCGATACTACAAGTTTTTGGTCGGTTGAAAAGGAATGGTATCGATACCAATGAGAAAGGTATCGATACCTGTGGGGTTAAAATTGTTCCAGACGTGAGGGTAGCGATAACAAGGGCAGAGGGTATCGATAACAGGTAGTTTTCTGGGTTTTGGAACCAAGTGTTATCGATAACAATGAAAATGTTATTGATAACAATTACTTTCGAGCAGATTTTTGACAAATAGAGGTGGGTTTTTCAGGCACAACAATATCAACAACAATAACCACGATCAAAGGCAAGAATCAAGCTACAAGAAACAAGTCATTTGCATATATTGAGAGTTAGAACCCCCTACCTCAAAGATTGAAAATCAAAAACCAAATGATTTTCAAGCCCTAGCTCCAATCTTCGGATTCAAACGGAATGCACCTCCTCCGAGCTCAAATTGACGGAATACGAACCAAAATATGTGAAGCGAGGAAGCATTGGAGGTTGGGTTTTGTGGGTTTTGTGTTGATTTTGTGGGAGAGTGAGTGAGAGATAGTGAAAGCCAAGAGATGAGGGAGAGGTTGGGAGAGAGAGAGAGAGAAGTAAAATGGGAATTTTAATCCCCTACACACACACACCTTCTTTTATATACTCACACACACACAACTCACACTTGCACTCCCTCCACTAACAATCCTCTCATATTAACCCCAAAATCAAATAAACTTAAAAATTTCCATATTTTCCTTCAATTTCTAATTTTAATAAACCTTTAAAAAATTTCCAAAATTACGAGTCCTTACAAGATCTGAACTCGGCCATCCTTTGGGGTGTGTCACAGTGTCTACAAAACCTACCCATGATGAAAACTGTGGGTTTGGGTTTTCTAGGAGAGAGGTGGGTACGAAAAAGCCCTAAGGTGACTGTGGGAGTCCTGAATCGATGAAGAAAACGGAATAGAAAGGGGGAGTAAGAACTTACGAATTAAGTCGACGAGGAACCCTAAAATCGGAAAGGAAGGAGACCTTGAGATGGTGAAGTGATGCTTCAATGGCGGGAGCGCTCGAGCGTTTTTCTGCAGGGGGAGTTTCAGAAAGAGAGAGCAGGTTTGAAATTGGGACGAAAACCCAAGTATATCCCAGCAAGGGGGTGACGTATGAGAAACGTCGCCCCAGACGCTGTTTGGGAAATCCGTTCCCCGAAACGTTTGCTCGCATTTAATATGGGCAGTACACAGCATGCCGCGTGTAAAGGTGAGAGCTGGAAAAGCCTGCCCAGACCAAACGATGAGACGTTTGGCCTGGACTAATGATGAAGTTTGCACCAAGTACGAGAAACAGGGTGCAGGAGCAAAGGACGAGAACCTTGCTCGCTGTTCAAAAGCTTTCCTCGTCATATTAAAGAAGAAAATAACGAGTAAAGCTGGGGAGCCATTGTAGGGAGGTAGTCCCGAACAGGTACAAAAGATGGCCCGAACACGTGGTGCGTGGGGCCCAGGATAAGTATAATCGGAACATCCGCCGTGCAGTACGGTGAACAGTAGTAAGGACCAGGGACATGAGAGGTCCCAGGTCCAAGATACCCGAGTAGGGGTATGGTCCAAAGAGCAAGGGGGATTGTTGGACCAGTCTCATGGTAAGGGGACCAATGATACGAGAGACGACTGATCCAGATAGTCTGTTCGGCAACGAGATAGCCGAACATGAGCAGCATTCTGGAGGAGATATCCAACGAGAATGGGAAGAACGGCCAGTTATGGGAAGAATTCCCATAATGGTCTATAAGGTAACATGCAGTTAAGGGAATGAGAATCCCTGATATTCTTGGTTCCCTTTACGAGAAAGGAAACTTAGGGCAATGAGATAGCTTGGACAGCAAGCATATGTGGATCTATAAATATGAGGTAAACCTAGAGGAAAAGGTACGCAATTCTTGGTTATTTGCTCATTACCTACTGAGAATTAGGGTTTTTACTAGTACGAGATACTAACTTTGGCATCGGAGGGCCTTTGCCACGAGAAGGCAAAGGTGCGCTCACCCTTTGTCTGTTTTACAGGTTCGACTCCGGCAGTGTGCTAGGGCTCCGGCGAGGGGTTCAAGGTAGCCGTTACGATTTGGTGCGGTTCAAAGTCTCTTTCGTTTTCTTGCACTTACAATGGCTATATATATATATATAATAATGGGAAAGTACCATGTGTGTATTTTATTATTATATTTAAAAAATCAAGTTTACTTGAAAAACCCTCGATTTCAAAGTACCCATAGTACTCATATATATATATTAGTATATATGTATTCTTTCCAAGTACAAAGGGGGGAGAGAGAGAGAGAGAGAGAGAGAGAGAGAGAATCCGAGAGAGAGAGGGAGAGAGAGAGAAAGAGAAGGAAAGAGAGGGAGAGGATTGATGTGTTGCTTGGATTTCTTTCTACCAAATCCTAGATATATGTATATATAAGTACTAGTACTTGTGAAAGAAGAAATGTAGGAAGATATGGGAGAGATTAGAAGTACAAGATTTTCCTTACCACAAATCCTTATACTTCCACCAAACCCTTGTCCTTATATATATTCATATATGTATATATATATATATATATATATATTGTACTTTGTACCAAGGGGAGAGAGAGAGATAGAGAGAGAGAGGGAGAGAGAGGGCGAGAGAGATTGGGAGAGAGAGAGAGTGATGTGTGTGCTAGTGTACTTACCCCATTTGGCCATTCTTGTACACAATCTTAGTACTACCAAATCTAGGGTTTTCTATGCTTTCAATCTATGGAAGCATAACATTTCAAGCAAAATCTTGTCCTCCTTTGTACAATTCCAATTTTATACTTGATCAAATCCACCCTTCCTTGCTCAATCTTCCATAATCCAATCAAAAGGACTACACCATAGCCATGCAAGCCTAAGATAGACCTTGATCTTGCAAGCAAACAAGATTTGAAGTAATAAAAAAATAAGATATAGAGAGAGAGGGGAATTCGGCTAGAGAGAGAGGGAGGGAGTGCATTGCCTATAAATACCAAGCTCAATTGTGCTTTGAACTCACACCATTCCATTCTCCAACTTTTCTCTAGAAAGCATAAGGGTTCTTGCCTGTTCTTGCTTTGTTCCTTGCTTGTTCTTGAGGTTTCTTTCTAGATTCTCAAGAATTTTTCCATCGCCACCACTAAACCACCACTCGACCACCACCTCGATCCAAAAGTAGTAGTAGTTGTAGTTAAGATCTAGTTTCGAGAGAAACTATTCTCTTTCGAAGCTACCGGGAGCTTACCGTAAGCCGTTATTCCGCCCGATCGCCGACTTTCTTTCCGACGTACCTTCCGTAGTCGTCACTACCGCCAAGAAGAACGGTAGATATCCCTACCCACTCTTCCTACGTATATGTAGAGTGTCCTTACTCTCTACCCCTAAGTATAGTTTCCTTAAGTTTTGAAAGCTATATGTTGGTATGATTTTGTTTTACGTAGTTTACTTTGATTTTAGTATACTTAAAGCATGATCTTGAGAATGATTGATTGCATGACTTTTAGAGAATCTTTCTAACTTGAATTACTCGTCAATAAACATATGTTGTTTTGACTTTCGAAAAAGAAGGATATACGTTTTTGGTTTTAAAGATAAAGTGTTGTTTTAAACGAAGTATTCATATTTTGACCTTTTGGAGGATTGTAAACTTGATCGCATGATTGTTTGCCTTACTTGTGGTTATGAATGAGCATGATTACATAGAGTTGGATGATCTTGCTAGTTTAGTTTCAAGATTACTATGAATGCGTCGTACTTGTTTACGAAGTCCCGTCGCGGAGTCTATGCATGATACGAGACACATGAAATGGGAAAGTAGAGACATGACACGTAAGATGTGGTTGATATGGATAAAAATATTTTTGAAACTACGTAGTGGCCAGACTTGGTAGCCTTACGTTGGTGTCGTTGCCAATGGAGCCGGACTTGGTAGCTTCATTTGGAGGTGTGTTGGTGACACAATGTGCCAGACTTGGTACCATTGTGGCCAATAAGCCGGACTTGGTAGCTTATTGGTTGTGTGCGTTCATGTAACGCCCCCAAAATCGGGTACGTTAAATAACATTTTATTGAATGGAAATACTAAGAGTCTAGCTCATTATTACATCACAAATCCTACTAGGGTACTTTTATTACACAAAAGGGATGAGAAATCTAAGGTTAGCTACTTACTCCGCCTCTTCCTCCATCCTAGCTAGCTCTTCGGCTCCAAAGGCTCCAATGTGTACTGTTCACCTTGCTCATCTATGAAGTCGGCCATTATACAGCGTGCCACTATAATAAGTCAGGGTCACCAAAGGCAACACCGTGAGCTTGAAAGCTCAATAGAATAATCCAAATCCACTAACCCTTAACTTACACATAGCAAGTCATGCATTTATCATAAAGGGTCATAACAGCACATGCAAATTATCGACAATAATAAGAACAATGACACATCTGCATTTGCTATCTATCATTGGTGTCCATATCATCAGAGTTTTTCTACGCAGCGTTTCGTAGTATGTTTCTCATTTTCACTTTACTAAAACATTTCAAACCCAGTTTTAACACACATAAACCTCACAATGGTTCCGCCACCACAGTTCCCATTGGAACACATACAACCTCACAATGGTTCCGCCACCACGGAGTTCCCATTGGAACACACACTACAACCTCACAATGGTTTCCCATTGGAACACACGCTCACAATGGTTTTCCATTGGAACACACATAACCTCACAATGGTTCCGCCACCACGGATTCCCATTGGAACACACGACCTCACAATGGTTTCCCATTGGAACGCACCTATCACATAATGATTTTCACACGTGATCATTATGTAGTTTCGAAAATATTTTATCCTTTGTAAACACATCTCCACAATGGGCAAGTCCGGCCACAGGGTGGGTTTTTCACATTCACACAATAGCTACCAAGTCCGGCCATTATGTAGTCTCAAAAATATTTTATTAAGTCCAATTATTTCCTTTATCCACACCATAGGTGTCATGTTTCTACTTCTCGGTTGTCGTGTCTCGTAATCATGCATAGACTCTGCGGCGAGACGAATCACTTTAAAGTAATCTAGCAAGATCATCCAACTCTATTTAAACATGCTTGTTTACAACTACAAGTAAGGCAAGCAACATACTATCATGCTTACAATCGTTTAAAGGTCAAAATACAAATACTTTGTTTCAAAACGACACTTTATCTTTAAAACGCATTTCCTTCGAGAGGTTCAATAAAGCAACACATGTTTATTGACGAGTTCATACAATCACGTGGTAATTAGGTGATCAAGCAATCAAGTAGCCATAAGATCAAAGTAAACGACGTACTTTTAGCAAGAAAGTTCTACAAGCTAAATATCACAACTACATTATCATGCTCATATACTTCAAAGAATTCTACGTCAAACAACATCATGCGATCAACTAGCCAAGTACTACATATTCTTAATCACGCTCATATCATACGATATACGTAGGGTAGGGGTATAAGAAGATTCTACATATACTTAGAGTTAGAGGTCATAAGAAAATTCTACCTTAATCCGAAACTAGTCGGGGCCGAATAAGCTAGTTGGAAAGTGCTACGGGCGTCGAATGCTCACAATCTGGACCAAACTTTGGATGGCAGTAACTTGGTCAAAACTGGGCCGAATAGGATCGTTCTTGAGTCTAAAACGAAGATCTCGAAATTTTCTACAACTTCCGTGAAGGACGTTATTCCTAGAAACGACTTTCGCCCGGAGAAAAATAGGGATAAGAAAGTGGATAATGAGCTGTCTGGAATGGAATTTCCAGATTTTTCACTGAACTTTGGAGGTCGATATCTTGGTCATCTCTTGACCGTTTGGGGTGGTTCTTGGGTCTAAACTGAAGCTCTCGAAGTGTTCTACGACTTTCGTGGAGGACGTTGTTCCTAGAAACGAATTTCGCCCGGAGAAAAAATGGAGTTTTTCAGAGGACAGTAGGCTGTCTGGAAATCTGGAAATCCGAAATTTGACTGAACTTCGGATGTCGATATCTTGGTCGTTTCTTAACGGTTTAGGGTGGTTCTTGGGTCTAAGTTGAAGCTCTCGAAGTGTTCTACGAGGTTCTAGAAGGAAGTTTATCCTAGAAACTAGTTTAAGCAAGAGAAAACTGAAGATTGGTGGATGGACAGTAGGCTGTCCAGAAACTGGTTTCTTAGAGATTTTAGAGAGAAGTGAGAGCTATGCTTGGAGGTGTGAGTTGAAATGGTGAGAATGGCTTGGTATTTATAGGCAAGACCTTGGCTCTCTCTCCTTATTGGCCGGCCCACTCTCTCCCTCTTTCTCCCAATTTTTAATTCCACCAAATCTTGGTTTCTTGCAAGAATCACCCTAAAACCTAGGCTTGCATGGCTACCAAGGGATATTGCTTTGCTTTCACTCCAAGAACTAGGACAAAACTAGGTTATTCTAATGGGGTTTGTACAATGAAGGACAAGATTGGATGGCATTGGTCATGCTTTCACTTGAAAGTATACATAAACTAGGACAAGGATGAGCTAGCAAGGTCAATCAAAGACACACATCACTCTCTCTCTCCCTCTCTCATCCGAACTCCCTCTCTCTCCCTCTCCCAATCTCTCTCGGCTCTCTCTCTCTCTCTCTCTCTCTCTCTCTTGTACTATAAATATATATATATATACACACACTAGGAAGTATACATATATAATAATATAGATAGGGTACTTGTGATCTTATACTTTCACAAGTAAAAGGATTTTCAAATTAAAAATTGGAATACCCACATGTGTACTTACAATATTATATACATATACATATATATATATATATATAGATATAGGTATGTACTTCTCAATCTAGGCTAGATATGAAAGAATCCCATAGCTAATAAATTAATGTAAGTCTTTCAAAGTACTAAGTAATTAAATAATAACCCTAATGTACTAATTATAATTAATTCAATTACCACACATGGCAAATCTAGTATTTTATTAACCCTAGTACTTGGTGGGCAAGTAAAGCTATTATCCAATGGATAATAGTTTTCCTAGTGGTTAATAACCAATGGGTAAAGATGGCTAGGATTCTACTCTATCGTCCAATGGGTAATAATTCTCCTAGCGGTTATTATCCAACGTTTAATACTAGAAAGTCTAATACTTTGCAATTAAGCACTAAACTAATCTAATCTACGTACTTAGGAGATTAACCAAGGTTCTCCTATTATCCAATGGGTAAAAGATAACCCTAATGCTATTGACCAATGGTCGATGGCTAAAAGGTTCAAACGGTTCAAAGGGTTAATCAAGGGTTAGGGAGAAGTGATTAGGTTAAATGGGCATTAGGCTATTCTAACTAATCGGTTAAAGACTAACGATACTTAATCTAGGCTTTCATTATCGAGTGGTATTTTGGTTTTATTTAGAAAGAAATTGCCCAATAACGGAATATTAAAGCCCGACGGTGCCAAACGCCAAGGTAAGGCGTGAGCGTGGCCAAGGCATCCTGCTAACATAGTAGTGGCCAAGGCGGCGTTAGCATGGCCAAGGCAAAAGCAAGGCGCGACCGATGCTAAGCCGAACCGATGGCACCAAGGCGGAACCGATGGCGGCGCCAGCGAGCAACCCAGACAATGCGACCAGCGCCTAAGGCGAGGCGAGCGCCCAGCGACCGACACCAAGGCAAAGCGGTAGCGGCAATGAAGTCGACACCAAGGCAAAGCGGTAGCGACAATGATCGACACCAAAGGCAAAGCGGTAGCGGCCAGTGGCGATGCCAAAGCGACCTAGCCAAGCCAAGCAAGCGATCAGTCAAGCGGTCGAAGGCAAAGACTAAAAATTAACCACTTTGGCCTCGATCCAACGCTCTAGGTTAGGAAATAGTAACTAAGCCAAACGGTAGTTAGAGTTTGCTAACTAATCGGTTGCCATGTAGTATTCAGCCGAGAAATATAATTCTAGGATTTTACTACAATTACCACGTAACTATACCAAGGTCTTAATAGGCATACTCGTCTTTGGAAAATGATTAATGCCCGGGCGATGAATTCCAATCCCTTAAGTCATAAACCTAATTATGACTGATTATTAATCGCAAAAAGGGATTTATAAAATAAATAAAGAATTTTCAAATATAATAACAAATTTTTATAAGTCAATAACGACCAATTTTTGGATGTTAAAAATGAAATCCAAGTATTAAAATAAAATTCAAATTTTTAGCGAAATTTTTTTTATTGACCAAAAATCAGGGTCGTTACAGTTCACAATGTGCCGGACTTGGTATCCATTGTGGCCAATGAGCCGGACTTGGTAGCTCATTGGTGTGTGTGTATGTTTTTAAGAAATGATGTTGAAAGATGAGACACAAAATGATGAGTCGCGTAGGAGAAACACGGAAAACATGACACCAACGATAGATAGCGAATGCGGATGTGTCATTGTTGTTGTTGTTGTTATATTATGCCATGTGCTGTTTATGACCCTTTATGATATATGCATGACTTGCTATGTGTAAGTTAAGGGTTAGTGGGTTTTGGGTTACTCTATTGAGCTTTCAAGCTCACGGTGTTGCTTTATGTGACCCTGACATATTATGCTGGTGGTGACGTTGGTATAATGTGTCAGACCTTTTAGATGAGCAAGGAGAGCTGTATACCTTGGAGGCCTATGGAGCTGAGGAGCTTGCTAGGATGGAAGAAGAGAAGGAGCTGTAGATAACCTTAGATGTCCATCCCTTTTGTGTAATATAAGAACCCTTTGGGAGTTTGTGATTTAATAATGAGCTAGACTCTCCCTTGTTTATCTAATAAATGTTTAAATTAACATACCCGATTTTGGGGGCATTACAGGCAGAGCAGCAGTTTTAGTCTTTGGAGAGTAAAGATGAAGCCTCTATTAACTCAACAAGGATTGCACAAGGCTTTGTTAAGCAAGACTGGTTTTGGAATCGAAGAGGAAGATTGGGATGATACGGATGCGAAAGCTTTGAGTTCTATTTAGTTGAGTCTGGCAAATGATGTTCTTCGCGAGGTGGAAGAAGAAACTTCAGCAGCAGGAATTTGGCTGAAGTTGGAAGGCATATATACAACGAAGTTGCTCACCAACAGGTTATATCTCAAACAACGTCTTTATACATTTCGTATGCGAGAAGGTATACCTGTTAAGGATCATTTAGACGAATTCAATCGTATTAGTATGGATATGAAAAATATTGATAGTAAAATTGAGGATTAGGGCCAAGCCCTAATTTTGTTATGTTCTTTACCCCTTTCGTATGAGCACTTTGTTATAACCCTATTGTAGGGCAAAACACAATATCCATGGAGGATGTTAAGGCCAGTCTTTATTCGAAAGAATTGAGGAAAAAAGTGTCAGGTGAGGGTGATGCACATGCGGAGGGTTTGTTTGTTAGGGGAAGAACAACAGAAAGGGAGGAGTCGAGTAATAGGGGAAGATCCAGGTCATCAGGTAAGAAGAAGGGAAAGTGCAATTATTGCAAGAATCCTGGGCACTCGAAAAGTGACTGTTTAAAACTCAAGGAGAATGAAAAAGAAGACCAGAAAGGGGGTAAAGTAATTGCTGGAATCGCTGAAAGTTCAGATGAGTCAGATAACGTATTATTAGTTACAGAGGGCGATTCTCGCTCTAATACCGAGTGGATTATGAATTCTGGATGTTCATACCACGTGTCCACATAGAAAGTGGTTTCCTACTTATGAGGCGGTCAATGGCGGTACAGTTTTGATGGGCAACAACATTGTAACGATCCTGATTTTTGGTAAATAAAAATTTTGTTAAATATTTGAATTTTATTTTAATTACTTGTATTTGGTTTTAAATTTTCTCTTAATATCTAATAATCCGTCATAATTAGATTTTTGACTTATAAAATTCGATTTTCTCCCATCGGCAATCTAGCCATTTTCTAAAGACAAGTGTGCTTATAAACACACTTATATATTTTCTAGTAAATCTCAAAATTATATTCTTGGCTAGAAACCTTACATGGCAAGTCTAGTTAGCTTCTAACCAACTAGTTAGAGAAACCTAACTACCAGTTCACTTAGTTACTTTCTCCTAACCTTAAATGAGCCTTTTAAACCTTCTTGAACCTTATGAACCCTCCAAACCCTAATGGAACCCTTTGGACCTTTAACCTTTACCCATTGGATGATAAAAGTTAGGGAAACTTTTATCCATTGGACAATAGATCTTTCATCCAAGATCTTTTGATAGATTTGTTAAAGTACATAGATATAGTTATATATAGTTATATATATACACATGTCTAAAGTACATAGGGTATTACTTAAGAATATAGTACCTTATCCTTTTAATCCATTGGTCAATAACCACTAGGGAAAATATTACCCATTGGTTAATAGCTTAGTCTTGCCAACAAGTACTAGGGTAGATTAACCTAGTCATTCATTAGATTTCCCATGTGCTTGAAAGCTTAAAATATGTATAAGTACCTTATGAATTTATCTTACTATCATGTCATTATATATATATATATATATATATATATATATATATGTACATAGTACATTAATATTATAGTATATATATATATATATATATATATATATATATATATATATATATATATATATATATATATATATATATATATATATATATATATATATATATATATATATATATATATATATATATATATATATATATATATATATATATATATATATATATATATATATATATATATATATATATATATATATATATATATATATATATATATATATATATATATATATTAGATTATATAGTACCTTAAAGTACATCCTTATATATATATATATGTACTAGGGAGAGAGAGAAAGAACGAGATTGCCGAGAGGAGAGAGAGAGATGGCCGAGAGAGAGAGAGAAAAAGAAAGGAAGAAGAGGGAGAGATTGGGTAGTACCTCGGCTTGATCTTCTTGCATTGTACTTCGATTTGAATACAATCCATGGTTGTATACTACCCCAAGCAAAATTCTTGTCAATTGTCCTTCTATGTACAAATTATCACTAAATCTTGTACCACCCCTCCCTTCCTCCACCAATTTTTCCATAATCCAATCCAAAGTACCTATTCTAGCCATGCAAGCCTAGAACTAGGTAGAAAAGAGTAAGCAAACCTTGATCTTTCAATCAAAGCATGACAAAAATCAAAGATGTGGAGAGAGAGATAGAGAATTCGGATGAGAGGGAGACAGAGCCAAGCCTTGGCCTATAAATTGTAACGCCCCGAATTTTGGGTACGTTAAATAACATTTTGTTGAACAAAAGAGAGTCTGACTCTTTATTACATCATAAACTCCCAAAGGGTTCTTATATTACACAAAAGGGATGGATATCTAAGGTTATCTATAGCTCCTTCTCTTCTTCCATCCTAGCAAGTTCCTCAGCTCCAAAGGCCTCCAAGGTATACAGCTCCCCTTGTTCATCTAACAAGTCTGACACATTATACCAGCGTCGCCACCAGTATAATATGTCAGGGTCACATAAAGAAACACCATGAGCTTGAAAGCTCAATAGAATAATCAAAACCCACTAACCGCCAACTTACAAATAGCAAGTCATGCATATATCATAAAGTGTCATAACAGCACATGCATTAATATAACAATAACAACAACAATGACACATCCGCGTCGCTATCTATCGTTGGTGTCATGTTCCGTGTGTTTCTCCTCGTGACTCATCGTTTGTGTCTCATTTATCAATTCCAAAAATCACAACGCATACACCAATGAGCTACCTACTCGACTCATCGTAAACCGTGACACCATTTTCAAATCAACATTTTGAAAATCATTTCTCATTCTTTGTTACCAACGGGCTACCAAGTCCGGCCCCGTTATCAAATCTTGCATTGGCTCCTCTCCGCGGATAACCAAGCCCAATCAATCAATGAAGCTACCACATCCGGCTCCGTTAACAATCTACACAATGGGCTACCAAGTCCGGCACATTGTGAACGCACATAACCAATAAGCTACCAAGTCCGGCTTATAGGCCACAATGGCTACCAAGTCAGGCACATTGTGTCACATCTTTCCTCTCCGCGGATGACCAAGTCACACACCTCCAATGAAGCTACCAAGTCCGGCTCCGTTGGCATCGCACACCAACATAAGGCTACCAAGTCCGGCCATTATGTAGTTTCAAAAGTATTTTACCAAGTTCAATTATTTCATTTATCCACACCCTAGGTGACATGTTTCTACTTTCTCGATTTTTGTGTCTCGTAATCATGCATAGACTCCACGGCGGAACAAATCACTTTAAAGTAATCTTGAAACCAAACTAGCAAGATCATCCAATTCTATATTATCTAATCGTACTCAAATTATTACTTAAAGCATAACGCCACATGTACGGACGCCCTTGGAGTGGAAAGCCACTTATGCTTTATCAACAACAAGTAATGCAAACAAATATACATACATGCTCATAATCATCCTCAAGACAATAATATATTACCAAAATCCGTTCTTTCTTCCCTTGTGGAATTTTCAAAACAACATATGTTTATTGACGAGTTCATACATGAATAAGCAACTACTACGAGATCGAGCAATCAAGTAGTCATAAGATCAAAGTAAACTACGTACTTTTACCAAGAAAGTTCTACAAGCTAAATCATTCAACTAACTTTATTTTCTTAAAGAAATAGTTTGAAAAGCTCAACACACATCTTATCTATACTTAGGGGTAGAGAGTAGGATACTCTACAAGATCATGCAATCAACTAGTCTTACGAAGAAAGTATATTACATATACTTAGAGATAGCGGGGTTGGAGTAGTCTACCTTAATCGAAACTAGTCGGGGCCGAATAAGCTAGTTGAAAAATTCTCACAGGCGGTGAAACTCTCAAATCTGGACCAAACTTTGGATGGCAGTAACTCGGTCAAAACTAGGCCAAATAGGATCGTTCTTGAGTCTAAAGCGAAGATCTCAAAATTTTCTACAACTTCCGTGAAGGGCGTTATTCCTAGAAACGACTTTAGCCGGAGAAATATGGGGATAAGAAAGTGGACAGTGAGCTGTCTGGAATGGAATTTCAGATTTTTCAGTGAACTTTGGAGGTCGATATCTTGGTCATCTCTTGACCGTTTGGGGGTGGTTCTTGGGTCTAAACTGAAGCTCTTGAAGTGTTCTACGACTTTCATGGAGGTCGTTGTTCCTAAAAACGACTTTCGCCCGGAGAAAAAATGGAGTTTTTCGGAGCACAGTAGGCTGTCCAGAAACTGGTTTAGAGATTTTAGAGAGAAGTGAGAGCTATGCTTGGAGGTGTGAGTTGAATGAAAGTATGGGGTGCTATTTATAGGCAAATGAAGCTCTCTCCCTCACTCCACTTGGCCGGCCCATATCTCTCTCTCTTTCCCCCATGGATTTGCTCCATGGACTAGTCTTGTCATGCTATAGTACTCCAACCAATTGCCAACTAGGTTAATAGTGTTCCAAGTACACCCACATGTCAAAATAAAACTCACATACACCTCACTCTCTCTCTCCCTATTCGGCCACTCTCTCTCTCTCCTCTCCCATAGTTTTGTTTCATAGTCTTGTCTTGTCAAGCCAAAGTACAACAACAAGTGCAACTTGTTCAATAGTTGTCAAAGTACAATGCATGCACCTCATTCTCTCCTCTCATCCGTCCCTCTCTCTCTCTCTTGGTCAAAGTACTTCTATGTATATATATATATACACACATTTATGGAAAGAACAAGGAAGGTAAGGACAAGACTACTTAAATGCACACATGGCTTATGATTATTCTTTTTGTAGGAGAAAGTACTATCATATCTTTCACCAAGAATCCCATGGGAATATTGGGCAATGCTAATATCCAAGGGATAATGATTTCCCTAATGGTTATTGTCCAAGGGTCTAACAATTACCCTAGCATGTAATAACCAATGGTCCAAAGAAGTCATGATGAAGGAACACATGACTTGTCTTGTCATCCTATTTGGCAATCCTAACATCTATTGTCCAATGGGTAAAGCTTTTCCTAGCATGAAAAAAACCAATGGTCCAAGGAAAGTCATCATGAAGTACAATGCTAGACTATTCCAACTACTAGTCAAACTTGGTCTTTTCCCTAATAACTATTGTCCAATGGTCAAAGATCTTCCTAGCATGTAATAACCAATGGATAAAGATTCCCCTAGAACTTATCGTCCAATGGATAAACATTAAAAAGGGCAAAATGGTCCATCTAGGGCTAGGGGGAAGTGATTAGGCTAAATGGGCATTAGGCTGTTCTAACTAATCGGTTAAAGACTAACGATACTTAATCTAGGCTTTCATTGCTCGAGTGGTATTTTGGTTTTTATTTAGTAGGAAATTGCCTAATAACGGAATATTAAAGCCCGACGGTGCCAAACGCCAAGGCAATCGTGGCGTAGCCAAGCGACTTAATTACAAGCGGTGGCAGTGGTAGCCATGCGGCCAGTGTGGCAAATAGTAGCCAAAAGCGGCCCGTAGCGATGGCCAGCGGTGGGCCAGCGACCCGTGGCTGGAAAAAGCAGTGGCCAAAGCGACGATAATAGCGATAGGCGACCAGCGACAGCGGCCAACAAAGCGGTAGCCAAGCGACCGGTATGCTTGATGTGGCGGCGACCAGCGACGATAATAACGAGCAGCCAAAGCGAGGTGGCCAGTAGCGATGACGAAGGCGGTGGCCAAGGTGGCAAGGCAAGGCCAAGGTCAAGCGACCAACGCCAAGGCAAAAGCAAAGCGCGACCGCCAGGCGAGAACCGATGGCGCGAGGCGAGCAAGCGACCCAATAGCGCCAAGGCAAAGCGTATGACAATGACAGCGCCGAGCAAAAGCAGGCGTCGATGATCGACGCCAGGCGAGTGCGGCAGAGACCCGATGCTTGGGCGAGGTCGTCAGCGAACCGATGCCTAGGCAGCCTAGCAAGCCAAAGCAAAGCGGTCAAGCCGACAGTTAAGGCAAAGACCAAAAATTTCCACTAACTACTACGGCATCGATGCATCACTAAGCCAAACGGTAGTTAGGGTTTGCTAACTAATCGGTTAAAGCTAACTATGCTTGCTAAGTAGGATTTCAAGTGAGAAATATAATTTAAAGATATTATTTATTTATTAGGAAAAATATACGAGTACGTTTACAAGTATACTAGTCATGGGAGAAGGACTAAAGTGTCCGAAGTAAAATGATTCAATTTTACAAGTTTCAAATCTAATTATGACAGATTATTAATCGCTAAAAGGGATTTATAAAACAAATAAAGAATTTTCAAATATAACAACAAAATTTTTATAAGTCAATAACGACCGATTTTTGGATGTTAAAAATGAAATCCAAGTATTAAAATAAAATTCAAATTTTTAACGAAATTTTTATTTACCAAAAATCAGGGTCGTTACATAAATAGCAAGCCATTCCAAGCTTAAACCCACACCTTCACTCCTTGTTCCAACTTCTCTCTAGAAAGTCTTGTGTTCTTACTTGTTCTTGCTTAGTTCTTCCTTGTTCTTGAGTTCTTCCTTAGTTCTTCAAGAAACTCATCCTAGACCACCACTAAACCGCCAGTCGACCACCCCTTCGATCCAAAAGTTTAGTAGTGTTAGTCAAGATCTAGTTTCGAGAGGAACCTTTCTCTTTCGAAGCTACCGGAAGCTTACCGTAGGAAGTTACTCCATTCGATAGCCGACGTACCTTCTTTGCTCCGTAGTCGTCACTACTGCCAAGAAGAACGGTAGATTCTCCCTATCCATTAACTCTAAGTATAAATAGAAGTGTGTATTGTATGATCATGTAGAATATCTCTACTTACTATCTCCAAACGTATAACTGAAAGTTAGTTTATTTCTCAAGATGTTGGAATGCATGATAGTTAGTACAATTGTTTGGCCAATGATGGTATTGACATGTTGAATAAATGATTCTTAAACCAATAAACATATGTTGTTTTGAAGTTCCCACAAAGGAGGATAGAACGGATTTTGAAAGATAAGAATTTAACACCTGATTTGAAGTATTCGTATTTTGACCTTTTGAATAGTTATGAGATTGTTTACCTATTGCTTGCATTACTGTGGTTGTTTGAAAGCATAAGTGGTTTCCACTCCAAAAGCGTCCGTACATGTGGCGTTATGGTTTATGTGATTATTTGAGCATGATAAGTAATATAGAGTTGGATGATCTTGCTAGTTTAGTTTCAAGATTACGATGAATGGGTTATGATTACTTGTATGTGAAGTCCTACTACGGAGTCTATGCATGAAAACGAGACACAAAAATTAAGAAAGTTAGAAACATGACGCCTAGGGTGTGGTTAATAAAAGATGTGCTTTGAAACCGCAATGTTACCGGACATGGTAGCCCATTGTGTGTATGGAAAACCCGCAAGGTGGCCGGACTTGGTAACCCTTTGTGTGGACTCGCGAAAACCGCAATGTGGCGGGATTTGGTAGCCCATTGTGAAGACTGCCAATGGGGCCGGACGTGGTAGTCTCATTGGTGATATGGCTTGGTTATCCGCGGAGAGGAGCAAATGCAAGATTTGAATGGATTGTGAAAACCGCAATGTGGACGGACTTGGTAGCCCATTATGTGTGTTGCCAACGGAGCTAGACGTGGTAGCCTCATTCGTAACGAGGGTTGAAATGATATTTGAAATGTTGCTTTTGTAAAGTGGAAAATGGAGACACAGTCTACGATGAGTTGCGTAGGAGAAACACAGAACTTATGACACCAACGCTCGAGGAATAGTGAATGTGGATGTGTAATTGATAACTGTTTTGTTAAAGATGCATGTTCTATCTGAAAATTGTTACCTATATGCTCTATTGATTGTAAGTTAAGGGTTAGTGGGCACGGATTATTCTATTGAGCTCCTGTAGCTCATGGTGTTAAATTTTGGTGACCCTAACGTATTATACTGGGGCCGATGCTGATATAATGTGTTAGAGTTTATAGATGAACAGGGTGAATAGAACACTTTGTAGGCTTTCGGAGCCGAGGAGCTGGCTAGGATGGAGGAGCAGTCAGAGCTGTAGTTAGGAACCTTAGTTTCCCTCCCTTGTGTAAATTTGAACTCTGATGTAATAATGAGTCAGCTTAGGATGCATGACGGTATTGTTAGGACTTTATCTGAGGTTTGACATGTTCCGGATTTGAAGAAAAATCTTATCTCCCTGAGTGCTCTTGATTCTCATGGTTGCAAATTCCTCGGTGAAGGTGGAGTTTTGAAAGTCTCAAGGGGTGCTTTAGTACTAATGAAGGGTCAGAAGCGTGGTAACCTCTATACACTCTAGGGCACAGTTCTAGGTGCTGCAGCAATGGTTGCTTCATCCAAGGTTTCAGATTCAGACTTGGCTCGTTTGTGGCCTATGCGCCTTGGGCATATGAGCAAGATGGGGATGACAGTTTTGAGCAAATAGGGTTTGCTATGTGGCCAGAAAATTGAAAAATTGGATTTTGTGAGCATTGTGTCTACGGCAAGCAGTGCAGGGTAAAATTTAGTACAGCTGTTCATCGCACCAAAGGCACGGTGGATTATTTTCACTCGGATCTTTGGGGTCCCACAGAGGTAACTTCTAAAGGTGGTTTTCGCTATTTTATGAGTATTATCGATGATTTCTCTCATAAGATTTGGGTGCATATGTTGAAACATAAGAATGACGCCTTTAATACATTCAAAGAGTTTAAAATTTTGATTGAGAATCAGATTGGTAAGAAAATAAAACGTTTGATAACTGACAATGGTATGGAGTTTTGTCTTGGCGAGTTTGATAGGTTATGCAGTGATGAGGGCATTGTGAGGCATCACACAGCTAGAAAAACCCCTAAGCAGAATGGTGTGTCTGAACGAATAAACATGACTCTTTTGGAGAAGGCACGTTGTATGTTGTCCAATTCTGGATTGGGCAAAGAATTTTGGGTTGAAGCCGTTTCCACGACAAGCTATTTGGTGAACAGGTCTCTGTCGACTGCTATTGAGTGTAAGACTCCGTTTCAGGTATGGTGAGGTCATCCAGCTGATTATTCTGTGTTGCATGTTTTTGGATGTCCAGCTTATGCTCATGTGAATGGGGGTAAATTGGAGCCACGGGCCAAGAAGTGTATTTTCTTGGGTTATGCAGCAGGTGTCAAAGGGTACAGGTTATGGTGCTCTGATGATTCGAAGTTTTTGATTAGTAGGGATGTGACTTTTGATGAAAATTATTTGATTAAGGGGTCTAAGCAGGTTGATGATACAGTTCAGGAACAGAGTGTTCCAAAGTAGGTGGAGTTTTTGAGTGAACCTTCCGACTTAGGGAAGAAGTACATTAAGAAGCCAATTGAAGAGGAGTTCAAGAGTTCAGACACAGAGGTTGATGCGTTAGTTGAGCAACCATGCACTATTGCTAAAGATAGGCCAAAGAGGGAGATTCGGCCTCCTGAAAGGTATTCGGCTTATTCTAAGATGGTGGCCTATGCTTTATCAGTTGCTGAAATAGTTAAGTATGAGGAGCCTTCAAGCTATACGAAAGCTATTTCGAGCACTGAGTCTGCACAGTGGTTTGTTGCTATGAATGAGGAGATTGAGTCTCTTCAGAAGAATCAGACATGGGAGTTAGTAGAACTGCTGAAAGGGAAGAGGATTGTTGGGTGCAAATGGGTCTTCAAGCGCAAACCAGCGATTCCAGGGGTAGAAGACGCTTGGTTCAAAGCTCGGCTAGTGGCAAAAGGATACTGCCAGAAGGAGGGTGTTCACTACAATGAGGTATTTTCACTAGTTGTAAAACATAGTTCCATTCGCACTTTACTTGCTATTGTTGCATGTTATGATCTTGAGTTAGAACAACTTGATTTCAAAACTGCATTTTTGCATGGAAAGCTTGAGGAACAGATTTATATGCATCAGCCTGAGGGATTTGTTGTTTCTGGTAAGGACGATCACGTTTGTTTACTTCGTAAGTCATTGTATGGCCTCAAACAATCGCCTAGGCAGTGGTATAAGTGGTTTGATACTTTTATGATAAGCCAGTCATATTCTAGGAGTGAGTATGACAGCTGTGTGTATTTTCAAAAACTTCTTGATGGTTCATTTGTTTATCTGTTATTGTATGTTGATGATATGCTTATTGCTGCCAAGAGTGTATCAGAAATCAACAGGTTGAAACAACAGTTAGGTGGTGAATTTAGGATGAAAGATTTGGGTGCGGCAAAACGTATTTTGGGTATGGAGATTTGCAGAGAGCGTTTTGCCATGCAGAACTCGAAGCCAGTTAGTCCCCCTTTGGCAGCACACTTTCGAATTTCAGCTGAGTTGTCACCACAGTCGGAGGATGAGGAGAAGTATATGTCTCAGGTTCCATATTCGTGCCAGTTGGGAGCCTTATGTACGCCATGGTATGTACTCGTCCTGATCTTTCACATGCAGTTAGTGTCATTAGTCGTTATATGGGGCGTCCAGGAAAGGCACATTGGGAGGACGTGAAATGGATACTACGGTATTTGTGCGGAACTGCAGGTGTTGGTCTATTGTTTGGGTTACCAATTCTGGTGATCATGCTGTTGGTTATGTTGATTCGGATTTTGCCGGTGACCACGATAAGAGGAGGTCTCTTACAGGTTATGTCTTTACTGTGTCTGGAACTGCCATTAGTTGGAAAGCTACTTTACAGGCTATAGTCGCGTTTTCTACAATAGAAGCGGAGTATATGGCCATTGCTGAAGCTATGAAGGAGGCATTGTGGATGGGAGGTTTGCTTTGTGAGCTTGGTCTTGCATAGGGTGTGAGTTCAGTATTTTATGATTCGCAAAGTGCTATACATTTGACTAAAAATCTGATGTATCATGAGAGGACCAAGCATATCGATGTCAGGTATCACTTCGTTCGGGATATCATCTCACAGAAGCAAGTTGAGGTGAAGAAAGTGGGTACGACAGATAACCCAGCAGATATGTTGACTAAACCGGTTTCGGTTGCCAAGTTCAAGCATTGCTTGGGCTTGCTTGGTATTTGCAATTGATCGCCCCTCGGGGGCATTTGGCGAGTGAGAGGTTAAAAATGGAGAGCTATATTTGGTGATTTGGTTCAGTGGAATTCAAGTCAAGGCGGAGAATTGTTGAGAATGCCTTGTATTCTTTAGTTCCACATTGGTTAATTATGTTGTTCCCGTTTTTGTAGCCTATTATAAGTAAGGCTTTTGGGGAACTTCTAAAGTAACTTTTTGGGCTTTCATATAGTGGCCTTCCTAGAGTTATGGATTATAGCCGGCTCTTTGTATCTCTTCTTCACGTTGGTTAGTGAATCCTTTCTTTCCTCGCCCGTGGACGTACCCATCTTGGGGAACCACGTATATCTTGTGTCTTTGTGATTTCTTGTTTAGTATTCAATTTCTCCTTCTTAGTTTGCATTCATAGCGCTCGTTACAACATTTTTTGTTTTTGCATCGGGAGAAGAGCCGTTAATAAACCAGAATTTTTTCTCTTTATGATACCGTAATTTTTGCATACCAAAAGAAGTTGTAGCAACACAATATCCTTTGAGTTTCTGACTATGTGAAGCTATAACATTCTGACATGAGCTTGTATAGGCAATAATTCTGCCATTGCAGTAGGATAGCTTGCAACTATCTTGTCCTTTAGGCTTGTATTTGCATGTATTTTTTTTTCCCGCCATGTACAACCTTATGAAGTTTCTTTCATGTGTGTTGACTATTTGCATTTGATAATGCTTCTTTTACTGTCCAAAGGCTACACAATGATTTTTTAAAACCTTTAAAAATATCTGATCGTGACCAGTTAAAACTAGGCATGCACTTCTGTATGCAAGAGCAATAGAATAGCTGGCAACTATTTTGTCCCATATATACACTACTACAATAAACCATAAAGATCACAACTATTGACTGTGATTGTAAGTTTTCCATCACACTCCTGCTACCGTGATGGATTTGAGTGTGATTGTAAATGACTCTCTTTTATCACAGTTTATAACCGTGATTGAAAGAGAGAAACCACCCCTTGTCTCAAGGTGGCTCCGCCCCTGGTTATAAACCGTGATCGTTTTTCTTGGCCATGATCGTTTCTCTTTTCTATGTGTGATTATAAGTCACTTTAGATCACGGTTTATAACCAAGATTGAAAGTTCAAAATGACCACACCCATAAATTGAGATGCAAAACCATTGGGCGTGATCTTTTCTTTGTATCTACTAGACCATCTTTTCTTGTCATTGCTAAATTTCGAACCCACATACCATTGGTTGGTTTTCCAAGCCCTTACCACTAAGCTAGCTAAGATCTTTTGTTACATCATGAAAACCAAAATATTTATACTTACTTCCTAAAGTAAGAAAACTTTTTTTTTCTTTAAAATTTGCTGAATTTTTTTGAAATGCAATTAACATGATATTAAAATATATAAAAATACATATATAAACATTGTTTAAAAAATTTTAAAATATGACAACAGATCTTTTGCCAATCAAAATTAGTTGTTGGTCACCAAAAAATTTTCTTGGGTGAAAAATTTGTTTTTAGCCAGTAAATTTAGTAGACAATAGTGTTTTTTGTTGTAGTGTACGCTTTGTATTTTTATGAAAATTATCACAACCCGCAGATTGTAACATTATGGACAAACTTTAGATTGTTTTCTTATAAACTAACCATTTCACATATATTTTGTATTTATATTGAATTTCAATTTCAATGGTGGCATTCCAATTGGATTTTAATCATTTTCAGATAAGGCTAAGCCATAATAATATAATTGTTTTTTTACCTAATGTGTCAAACACTTGGAAGACATTCGAAATAACAAAGTTTTACCACTACAATAAATCATAAAGATCACAGTTCGCCCTCATGAAAATCGGGCACTAGTGGAACTGCTCGCCCGTCGTCGAAGAAACAACTGGGCATTGGTAGAACCCAATCGTGAGATTTGCCTTCTCTCTCTCTCTCTCTCTCTCTCTCTCTCGATCTTTTTAGGCGTGAAGATGAAGATGAAACGTAAAGATTTTTTGGGGTGAATGTAATTAAGGTTTATCTTCTTACATTTAAAAAAAAAAAACTTTTCGAAGTCCTCAAATGACATCGTTTCCCACACATAACTTTTCAAAACCCGCCTAAATGAGTATTAACCCGCCCACGTGAAAATTAAGACCGCCTAAATGGGTAGGCTTTTTATCTCACCGCAAGAGTGAGATAATTTATCTCAACTTTTTTTCGCGCTAATGTTTTTTATCACACCATAAGGGTGAGGCCTTTTCTCTTTTATCTCGGCACAAGAGCGAGATCTTTTATCTCATTTTTTTCCGCCCTCAAATCTTTTATCACACCACAAGGGTGAGATCTTTGCTCTTTTTTATCACACCACAAGGGTGAGGTCTTTTATCTTTTATCTCACCATAAGAGCGAGATCTTTTATCTCATTCTTTTCAGCCCTAAAATCTTTTATCACGCCGCAAGGGTGAGATTGCTTTTCTTTTATCTCGCCGCAAGAGCGAGATCGTTTATTCCGCGCTAAAACTCACTTTTTATCTCAGCTTTGAACTTAAACTGAGATAAAAAAATTTAAGCACCACTTTTTATCACGCTTTCATTGAAAACTGTGATCATTGTGAATCTCTTTAGTGTGATACATATCTATTATTGTAGTAGTGATAGCTTTTGGTTTTTGCACGGCCACTGTCACAGCTTCTTGTCCCATGAAAGCAACACACTCTGATATGATCTTGCAGGGCTAATATTTTTAGAAGAGCAAATAGGGCAGTTTACAACTATTTTGCTCCTCTACAACTTCTGCAGCTACTTTTATGCCTTCTGACTGTAGATCCTTTCATTGCAGCAAGAATGATATGTTTGCAAAATCATTACTCATTCGACTAATGCTCCTTCTGTCTTGATTGGCATAGCCCATGGATAAAATTTTCTTCTCCCTGTTTTCTGCGACAAAGGATTTGCTACTTGATCAGTGAACAATTTTGGGTCCCACTTTTCTGAACAGTATTTTGACCTATCTTAAATTTTTAGCCTCGCATTGAATTCCTTTATGTTTTTGACTGTTCCTTTTTTTCCTCTTTTGTTGCAGATTTAGGACTTGTTCAGTGTCTTTGAGCTTTGCTCTACAGCATCTTCCAGCTCTGCTCCATAGCTTCTTTGAGCTCTACTCCGCTGTTTCTTCGAGCTCTGCTCTACAGCGTCTTCAAGCTCTGCTCTGCCGCTTCTTCCAGCTTTAAGGCTCCGCCACTTCTTCGAGCTCTGCTCTGTGAAGAGATGGCCTTGTTCAGTGATCGTTCAATAGATGATCAAGTTCTGTCCATTAGCTACGAAGGCGCTGCACCTGCAACTCAAGTTGACCTCTGGATTCATGATCCAACCATTAGAGCTCTGGCGCTAGATTGGTGTCTTTCTTCCGATTCACACCATCTCTCACAATGGTATACTGAATCATCTTGAGAACTATTCAACCATGGGAAGTCTACTTTTATCTCCGACGATGCATTGTTACTGCGATCATCTCTACACAAGAAGAACAATGATTCTAAGCACTTCCTTTTGTTAGCCGATCGAATTGCCAATGGAGATGCTAAATGGGGTAACACGACTCCTCTGTTTGGGGAAATTTCTTTCATCGATGGATATTGGGATTGGTTAGAAGATGTGTTGACACGAAATAAAGATGTGCTAACTACTGTGAAGATATATGACGCTGTCTTTGCATCTTTATTCACTTATGTTCGCAATACAAACCTTATCAGCTCATTTTGTTAGCTTTGGTGTCCCTCAACAAATAGTCTTCATGTACCAATTGGAGAAGTGTCCATTTCCCTATGGGACTTCTATCTAACTAGGGGACTTTCATTTGACGGAATCTTCTACGATGAGGCCATGCCTTCTGTTTGAGAACTCACCAGTGTTGACAAAAAGGTGCCACTCCTTCTTCCAAGTTGCAAGTACTTATTTTTGCCATATTGCAAAATTTATTGTGCATGTGAGACTTCAAATGTTACTACCCATGACTGTGTAAAGTTATGGTTTAAGGAGACATCTTGTTACAAAGAGACCCCCCGTAGGGTTCAAAAGAAAAGGATAGGTGAGCCTAGGACATCCAACTGGCTTCATTGATGGGCGAAAGTCACACTCTGAAGATATAGCAAAGGTCTTTGACGACTTGGGAGTTGAGAAGGATGTGAAAGAAGAAACCAACTTGGCTGCTCTTTTATCTTGTTGGCTATGTGTGTTCGTGCTGCCTAACAAGCAAGTGGATCAGATTCGTCCAGGCATCTTCAAATTAGCAAGTATAATGGCTTAAGGAAAGAGGTTTTCTTTGGCAGTACCTGTCCTAGCGAGCATATACCATGGTTTGAGAGAGATTACATTGTGGGCTCCCATGCCCTTTTTTTTTCGAAGAGTTGCCACCCTTATTTTTGAGATGGATGATCCGAGGAACCGAGAACTCGTTTGCAAAAGGCTTTTGGTCTAGCGAAAACGTTGAGGTTTTGGGTTCGGGAGCCACGTTACGAATGAGAAAGGTTTTTCTTTAAAAAGCACCCCACTTGCCCGGTAAAACCGGTCTCTACTTATGTTTTCAAAAAGGGGAAGTCTCGAATATTATTTGGAATATCAAGCTCTTTAGTAAAAGCAAATAGCGGGGAAGGAACATGGGGAATATATCACATTGACGTGCATGTGGTGCTGTCTGTACAGTACTGATAAAATGACGTGAACAGAGAGAATAAACAGCATTAGCAAACTGTCAGGACCTTAGTCATACCATACACGGCACACTGGGGTACCGCGCTCGACACATCAACATGCCGTGCGGGATATCTACTCTGCTGTCAGGCTATTACAGGCTTTCAAAACATCATTTAGCTCATTACTTTCTCCACACATCTTTTGGAAAACTCATCAGAAACCTCCCGACAGTCAGATCATCCCAAGGATGTCGTTATTTTCTCAAAACATGACTTTAAAACAGTTTTTAACGTGTTTGATCATTTAGGATGATCTAGAAAACCTTTTTTAGGAGCCCAGACATGGCTTGTGGATATGGTCTTGTTTTGAAAGAAACAAGAATAGTAAACAACAGATACAAACGGCCACAACAGAGAACAACTCAAATCCAGACAGCCTGCCTACGATAATATCAACATATAACATGTCGTGCGCTGAAGATCAAGATGCCGCACGCCTGATCATCCAGCCGTGCGGTGCCCCAACCTCAGCACAGTGCTGGCTTTATTTTACGAAAATGAGTTTTAAGTCAGAATCTAACCAAAAAGGATTAGATCTAACTGCAGAAAAGTCCCCTCAGAACCAGAATTGAGTCTAGTCCAAGGAAACTTGTTTTTACCTTTGGTGTTGAGCTTGATCAAGGATGGTTGATGCAAAAATGAGGATGGATCGTGACGGATGTGGATGGAAGAGGTTGAATAAGACAAGTACGGGTGTGAGAGAAGGTTAGGTATTTTGGAGGATGGGACTTTAAAGTTAATGAGAGATCAACTTCAATGATGAGAAGGGAGTGAGTGAAAGTGCTTAAAGAATGTCTTTTGGGAATGACATTCTTTTAGACTTGGAAATGGAAATGAAATGGGAAAGTAGATATAAAAACTAGAGAGAGAAAGCTTATGGAGTAAGAATGCCCAAAAGCCAAGAGAAGGGAGAGCCAAAAGGAGAGCTCCTTTCCCTTGAGTGGAGGGGTTAATTTATAGGCAAAAGGCCAAGGATTTTGAATTTCAAATAGTGGAGGTATTTTCTGTGCGGGCCAGAAGTGCACTTTCGGTTGAGCCATTCATCAGCTGTGGCTCAAACTGGCGTGCCTGACAGCTTTTTGAGCCAGTCAGAACTTTTCTCAAGGTGCCGTGCAGTACAGGTTGGTCGCGCACGGCCTCTTGAATTTCAACCTGCCGTGCGCTGTAGTGCCATTCCGCACGGTACCTCCTGTTTCGGTCCAGTGGCTTTTGGGCTTTTTGGTTGGTTTGGTTTTCATGGGCTTAGAGGAGATCCTTTTTCAAGCTCACAAAGGTATCGTTTCCTTTATTTCATCATCGGGGCGGACAAAGACTCTCCGAGGTCCGGATTGGGGTGTCTACAGTAGTCCCTCTTTAACGTAACTTGGATACCATTGGTTGGTACGAGTGACGCTTAAAGAATAGGCATCCCAATCCGTTGCTCTAGAGCCTTTGAACAGAGACAAAATGAAAATGTGAGTAAATAACAATGGTGGTCACGCTCGGGGAGCTGCCTACATACCCCGTTGTAGGGATCAGACCAGCGTAGTTATTTTGGGATAGTGAAATGCGAGAAAGCAAGTCTCGGAGGACAAAATCGTGCAGAGAAAAACAATAGAGTGCTTGCGGTGCCGTGTGTCATGCAAATATTACGAAAAATTCAAGACGAGCCCTCGGGAGGCGAAAGATTCGAGACGAGCCCTCGGAAGGCTAAAAAATTCGAGATGAGCCCTCGGGAGGCGAAAAATTCGAGACGGGCCCTCGGGAGGCAAAAAATTCGAGACGGGCCTTCGGGAGGCGAAAAAATTCGAGACGAGCCCTCGAGAGGCGAAAAATTCGAGACGAGCCCTCGGGAGGCGAAAAATTCGAGACGAGCCCTCGGGAGGCCGAACGGTGATGGTGAATAACGTTGAGTCCCGGAGGATGGATTTTTGTGAATTACGGTGGATTTTCGGGGAATGCAAAATCCCACGAGTCTTAGGGATAAGAATCAAATAGTGCAATAATCAATGCACAACATTCTAAGAGATTATGGCTACAAAACGGCTGGAACATTGAGTTTCCAAGAGGATTTTGGTGGTTGAGTGGATCAATTTTTGAGAAAAAGCATTTAATCTTCTGGGGTGCACATGCCGCGCAGGCCTTGGCGGTGGCGCACGACACCTCTTTTTTCCATGCGCCCCTTCGATTTTCGAGAACAGTTGACAAGTTTAAGGGTGCCATTAATTCGGGCATGCCCCTTCGATGGCTAGAATGGCTTTATAAGAATCGTGGTGCCTCATTCTATGCACCAACGATTTAGCTACACGGGTCGTCTCTCTAGAGGCCGAAATGGCCTTCTATCGGGAGGAGATCGAGTGGCTCACCCGACAGATCGCGAGGTTGGTTTCTACCATTCGGACTCTTTGCCGTGCCATGTCCAACTTGCAAGACTTTGCCTTCGACCAGCAGGATGACAAACATGATCCCGAGTACGCTCCGGGGCGTGAGTTAGATGAGACTGCGGAGGATTCCGAGGGCAATCCGAATGGTTCGGATAACCACTTGGACGACTCCTCGGGCGGGGGGAGCGATTGAGGAGGAAGTGGTGAAGATGAAGAAGAAGAAGGAGAAAGGGCAGTAGGCCCGTTTTTTGTTTTTTTTTTTTGTTCCTTTTTTTTTGAAAATGTAATGAAAAGATCCCCGAGGGAAACCCCGGGTTTTCATCAATGAAAAGTCCCTTTCTTCTTCCACTTGCTTGCATCCAATCTTATAGTTTTGAATGAATCGAGTACAATCTCTCCAAACGTCACGAACTGCTTTCTGGAATCAGCGTGCCGTGTGTAGCTAATTTAGAGATGCACGGTACCCTAAACCAAAAGTACTGCATGCTCGTACAACGTGCCGCGCGCCTGATACAAGGTGCCATGCGACTGCTTAGGCTGTGAACCCGGTCTAGAGTTGGTTTCCAGGTGAACCGGCTCGGGAGAATATATATATACACGAGGTGTACACAATACACTCCGCACCGTTTGAATTTCCCTCTCTCCTATCTATCTCGATCATCTCTCTCTCTCTCTCTCGTTACTCTCTCACCCTCTCTCGACTGCTCTCTCTCTCTCACCGCTCACTCCCTCTCTCGACCGCTCTTTTCTCTTGTCTCTCTCTCTCGACTGCTCTTTCTCCCACTCTCTCCCACATTACGATCATGGAGCAGAGTGATGCACTTGGTGACGATACATCACTCCGGGTTGAGGTTACACCATCTTCCATTCCTTCGGGGGATGATACGACTGTTGGGGGCGTACCGGAGACTACGGAGGTCTCGGTTCAGCCGGCATTGGCCGAGGAGACCGCAGCCAAGGCTACTGTGCTGGACGGCAGTGGTGGTGGCGATGGTGGTAGTGTGGTATTGGCCGGGTATGGCCAAGGGACGGAGACTCCGGGTGCAGTGGAGTCGAGGGGCGATGCCGAGGCCTTGGGCCAATCGGAGGCAGCGGCTGGCGTGGAGGAGAGGACCACGGAGGGTCCTGGTGGTGGTAGTTTGGACCGGGCAGTAGAGGAAACAGAGGCCTCTCCTGTGAGAGAGCCCCGGGCTAACTTGGGAAAGGCCCCCATTGTCGAGGATGAGCCGGTGGTGGCGGATACACCGCCCATGTTCGTGGGCAGCAGCGCAGGTGCAGGGTCGTTACGCCATATAGGCATGGGTGACTACTTAGCGACGGCGTCCATGGAGGACGTGCTTGAGGTTGTGCGGGGGTTCCCCAGGTTGGCGAAGGCTTTACTTGCGTCCCACGAGGCAGAGCTGCAGCCTGAGCTCGGGACTGGGGGTGCTAGGGAGCCACAGGCTGAGGAGGAGCGAGCTGGTGAGGAGGTTGGAGAGGAGATAGTCCCTCGCAGGAGTGTGGTCAACAAGGCGACGCTGGCCTTACAGGGGCGAGGTGCCTACGACGCGGCGACCTACGTGCCTTTCTAGCACGTAGTGGTGCCATCTCTCTTAGACCCTTACACACCATGGAGGCCTACGTACGACAAGGCTTTAGTCCTGAGGGATCCACAACAACACCTTTCCTTGCGCCGAGACGAGGTATAATTGTATTTCAAGTTCCAATGCACTGTATTTTCGTTTCCTTGCGTCTAAGTATACCAATGTATTGCATGTTATGCCTGTGTATTAAACATTGCTGATTTGTTGCAACAGGCGATCTCGCTTTCATGCTATGGTGGTTCGGCGGACGTGCCGACATTCTGGGAGAGGCTACCCGGGGCGGTGCAGGAGATAGTGAGGCTGGTGGGTTTCGGAGGGTTTGTCGGGGTGTTGACGAGGGGTGTGTGCAATGACCACCTAGTGGTGACGGCTCTGGCTGAGAGTGGTGGGACACGACGAATACCCTCCACTTCTCCTTTGGTGAGTTGACCGTGACGCCGTTGGACTTCGCGGCGATCACCGGTCTTAGGATCGGAGGTGACCTTATCCCCTTTGACACTGCTACGGGGAGACAGGTGGAGTTTCAGTGGGAGATGCTGGGGTACGAGCTGAGGGCGGAGGCTGACGATGCCAAGTATGCTCAGCTACTCGGGTTCTGGACGGAGAGGCTTTTGACTGACAGGGTGGAGGAGGAGCAGATGGCGAGGTGCTTTCTGTTGTACTCGCTTGGTGCGTCTCTGTTTCCCAATAGGCGCAACTGAGTACACCTTTCGCTTCTTCCGGCCTTGAGGGACGTCGGGGAGATCGCCCGTTTTGACTGGGGAGGCGCAGCATTGGGGACGTGCTATGCCTTCATGGGGTCTCTTTCTCGCGGGGCAGGAGTGAGCCTCGGTGGTTACTGGAGGGTCTGGGAGGTATATCTCACTTCCTTTCTTTTGAATAGTTAGCTTTCCATTCGTATTTCATTCAATGTATATCTTGTGCTAACTTTCAATGTCTTGAATTGCAGCTTTGGACGTATGAGGTGATAGGGATGTACCCACCCGAGACCGCGTGCCCCGACGACACGATACTCCCTCAGGCCTTGTGCTGGTCGAAGGAGTACAAGGGAGTGAAGAAGGGTAGGGGCAATCTGCATGCCTTCCGCCTCTACCTAGATGAGCTGTGTCCTAACCAGGTACTAATGCACTTCCAAATCTGTTCCATAGCTTTCCTGTTCATTCCCATTCGACCAGCATAATGGTATTGCTCATTCGTGATGATAGGTTTGCTGGCGGGTCTGGGACCGCTTCGAGATCCCCTACGTCGCCCAGAGTAGGGAGGTTGCTAGGGGGAGGGTGCTTCTCGAGTCCCTTTACGGCTGGCGGTGGTACTTGGGTGACCGAGTGTCACATCAGTCACTGAGGCTGGATGCTTTTCGAGTCCCCGGGCCATTCCCTGCTCTGGTGCAGAGGATGGGCTAGTATACACGGAGGGAGGACGAGCAGTTTACGCGGCCGGACCTCGAGTTGGAGCAGTTCTTCTAGGTGGGCGCCAGTATGGCTGCTGACTACGCGGAGTACTGTGCTCGGTACTTGATGCCTAGTCTAGGGATATGCGCCGCTTGGGAAGTGGCGCAGGCGGCGTGAGGCAGTGTTGGAGGAAGAAGAGGGAGGAAGCGAGGTGGAGGAGACGGAGGCCGAGGAGATAGAGGCTGCGGTGACGGAGGTCGCGGCGAGGGTGCGGGCCCGAGTAGGACTAGCTTCCCTGCCCTCTCTTGGACAGTGGACGTGACGACCGCTCAGGGAGTCCCAGGCCTAGTTGTAGTGCCACACCCTTCAGCTGAGGCTCCAGAGTTTCTTGCTCAGGTATAATATTCTTTCATTCCTTTGAAAATTCGCTCTTTTTGCATGTTCTGACCAACTTCTCCATTGCAGGCGCCTTCAGAGTACGTGAAAGAGATGGTGGAGGCCATGATGGGCCTGGAGCAGCTCGTGCGGCAGTACGCTATGGGCCACTCTCCAGAGGTGCTACCTCGTGCTGGCGGGACGATGATAATCTTGAGGACCTTAGCTATTTACTTTACTTCTATTGCTTATATCATGGTTATGATGCAAATGCTATATGGATGTTGTACCATTGCAGGCTAGAGGAGGGGCGTCATGAGGGTTACGACGGAAGTCCGTCCGCTTTCCAGTGCCATAGGTCTCCTCTACTGGCTTTCGGGAAGAGCCGTCATCGAAGAGTGGCACGACATTCGGCGGGGATCGAGGATGAGCCTATCGACGTCTCTGAGGACGAGACCGCCGACCCTACGGACGTTGACCTGGAGGCTACCTCAGGGAGCACCGTGCCCAGGGCGACTGGCACCCAAGAGGTGAGCAACACTCGAGCAGCCGAGGAGGTTTATGAGGAGGACAAGGAGAAGGACGAGGACAGGGATGACGATGAGAGCTGAGCTCCTTCTTTTGTTTTGTTCTTTTGATGGAGCCTGCGTGCTTCTTTTGTAGGGCGCCTGTTTGCCCTTGGTCGAAAGGGTTTTGATCACTGAGCCATCACACTTCTTTTGTACTTCGACTCATGGATGCCTTCGGGATTTATATACAGAGATCTATTCCTTCATTGTTTATGCCATTCAATCTTCTTTTGTTTGCATGAAGAAAACTGAATAACCAAAACATTGACTGGAACGTGCAACTAGCCGTTGATTCAAGAGATTGAGCTGAATGTAAGATTTACGATGCGTGACACATTAACAATCAAAGCATATTGACAATGGAATAGAAACCAAAGAAAGTAATTAGATAAACCTTTGAAAGATTGACTCCGTATACAAGAATTTACACAGACACCTTCGTGACCAACTTCGGACACAGCTACGAGATAATAATGACCTCTAAATCCTAACACGAGACATGGAAATTCGACTCTTCATTTGAAATATCCTCAAAAAGTAAGAAAATGTTGACTTCAACATGTGACAGTCTTGAGTTTTGACTTTGGACGTGAACCGGAACTTGGACTAAGTCACTTTTGACCATTATAACTTGTGGGACTCGGAAAAACAGCTTGGAATGACTCGAAACGAATTTTGATACTTCAAAATAACTTAAGAAACAGATTTTTGTCGAGTTTTCATATCACGACAACGAGTCCCGAGAGTTGTCTCGAAACGAAACATCCCTGAAATCCCAAATACCCGTTAGAATGTGTTTTGGTGGTTGCTGGTGCTTTGTAATGCCTCAATCTCATTTTGGTGTTCTGCTGTCAAAACTGCAGAAATGCAGACTCAACGTGCCGCGCGGGGCTGGATGCAGCATACGGTACGTCAATCAAGGTGCCGCAGGGTTTCTCTGGTTTCATCATGCCGTGCGACAAGTCAAGGTGCCATGCGTGGCGCCTTTCCTGACATATTCTAGTTTTGATATTTTCCAAGGTAGGTTGCTCGGGGGTTGAGGTTTGACCCATGCAATGGCATTTCTGAACCAGTGCATGTCTGTTTTGAACCTTTTAGGACTTGACCAAGCTTTTCCCCATGTAGGACTCATGGAAAACATGCACTTTTAGAAGCCCAAGGCTTTTTGAAAGTTGGAGTTGTCTTCTCCACCCTTCCTATAAATTCAAGCTCCCTCATACCATATTCTCTTCATCTCATTCAACTCCTATCTTCTTTCTTATTCTTTGCAATGGCTCTTTCTCTGGCCGGTTCTCTCCGTCCGTGGTTGGCCTCCATGGAAGGCGTAGATTGGCTCAACTTCCGAGCCCACGGTCTCTATTCTATGAGGTATCTTCGCAACATTCGTTTTCGTCCCGAGCTTTTGAGGGCAGTTGTGAGCTTCTGGGATCCGGAGGTTCATGTGTACCGTTTCGGCGATCAGGAGCTTTGCCCCACTGTCGAGAAGTTCTGTGCGTACCTTGGGGGTTTTGGTTCAGGGGAGGTCATCATTCCTCCTGTGAGCGAGAGCGCTTACAAAGTCTTGGCCGTGACCCTTGGATTGGGTGATGGTACTGCTCGCTATCTGGTTAGGAATGGCCATCTCAATGTTATGCGCCTTATCGAGCTGTTTTCTCCTCCCAGTGAGCTCGCGGATACGGCTTATCAGACTCGGCGTATGACTGCTCTCTGCATGTGTTTGCTTGCGGCCTACCTTTTGGTCCCTTCTGCTGGTCATGCTAGCTCAGCATTGGTTAGCGTCGCCATTCAAATTGAGGCCCGAAATGATATGATCCCGATGGTTTTGGTCGAGACGCTGATAGGTTTGGATAAGGTTCGTTTTGGAGAGACCGAGAGTTTTGGGGGTAGTCCTCTCCTCCTACAGGTTGGCTTCTCACTCAGCTCTCCTTTTTCGGGTTTTTCTCACGTTCTCATTTTACCTCAACACTCGGCTTGTCTTTCTACGGTTTCTTACTTGTTTTCTCTCTCTTCTCACAGATTTGGCTTTATGACAAGGTGAATATACTGACCATTCCTCCTGGCAACTGGTCATATGAGGCAAGGTTACTTTCTGAGCGATGTTTTGAGTTTGTTGATAAGAGCAGGGCCGAGTGGGTTGACTTCTTCAGGCGCCAGCGAGCTGAAACCATTTCTTGGAGGTGCCGATGGCTGGACCTCCCGCCTATGACAGTGCACTACATGGGCCCTCAGTGGGTCGTTCATGCTGGACTGGGGGCCTTCACCTTCTATATCCCTTACCGTATCCAGCGTCAGCTAGGTTTGAGGCATGAGGGCCCTGCAGAGGTTCTCGTGGACGTGGTTCTACCTCTCTTTAACCATTCAATTCTTTGCCATTACCAGCGCTTCTGGAGGACGCGCGAGGTGACCGATGCGCACCCCTACCCTTCTGTGGCGGTACGCGGGAGTTATCGAAAGTGGCTTAGGAGAGATATAGCTGCAAGGGCTGGAGCTCAAGGAAACTGACTCGATCATACCACCCTGACCGTTGAATAAATTGTGAACCCATTATGTCGTACTTTTTTTTTATGTTTGAAAGTCTTGCTTAGCCTTATGTAGTAGAAGTAATCGTATTAATAAAAATGAGTTTTGGAGGGTTTCCCCCCTCCTTGATTCCGTTCTTCAAGTCTTCTCAACCTGGATTTTTATTTCGATAGATTGTGACCGGGTCTCGATGTGAAACTGCTTACGTGTCCTCTTGGCGAAGGAATCAGGTCATGACGTAGTTCAGGGGAGGGTTCACTCTGGTTTTGACACTCTCCTTTTGCGCTCTAACTTTTGCCTAGAACCGCCCTTTCGGGTTTTCAGTCTAGTGAGCTCATTTATTGTATGCCTTAACTTTTGCCTAGGATGCCCTAACGGGTTTTCATCCTAGCAGGCTTTTGCTCTAATTTTTGCCTGGGACTGCCCGCTCTTGCGGTTTTCAGCCCAGCGAGCATTTCTCAAGGGTAATAGCGCTTGAGTTGATCCAAGTTAACCAAGGTTGAGAATTCATTTCCGTCCGAGTCAATGAGCCGCGTAGCTCCTCCGGATAAGATAGTTTTGATGATGTATGGCCCAGACCACTTTTGTCAAAACTTTCCTCGTGGGTCGTGGATCGGAGTCCGAATTTCCTTCAAAACCATGTCACCCTCTGCCAAGTCCCTGGGTTTTACTTTCTTGTGAAATGCCTATGCAATCCTTCGTTGATACCCTTGGATATGGTAAAGAGCCCTCAACCGGCGTTCATCAAACAGCATAAGTTCTTCGAATCGATTACTCAACCATTCCGCCTCTTGGACTTCGCACTCAATCATAGTCCGAAGAGATGGGACTTCCAACTCGATGGGGAGTACTGCTTCCATTCCGTAAACCAGCGAGTAAGGTGTCGCTCCGGTTGGTGTTCGCACAGACGTGCAATATCCCCACAAAGCTAGGGGCAGTTGCTCATGCCAGTCCCTTGCAGATTGAATTGTCTTCTCCAGAATGGCCTTGATCATATTGTTAGCTGCTTCCACAGCGGCATTGGACTGCGGTCGATAAGTCGTCGACTTATGCACTTGGATTTGGAACTCATCTAATATTTCCCGAGCTTGCCCTTTAAAATGAACCCCATTATCAGATACAAAAGCCTGAGGGACTCCGTACCGGTAAATGACATTTTGCTTGATAAAGTGCGCAACTTGAACTGCAGTCAAAGTGGTGCAGGAAGCAGCTTCTACCCATTTCGTGAAATAATCGATGGCTACCAAAATGAACTTGTGACCGCTGGAAGCCGCCGATACTATTCTTCCGATGACATCAATTCCCCATGTTGAGAAAGGCCATGGCGAGGTCATTTGTTGTAGCTTGTGCGGCGGAACATGTGTGAGGTTGGCGTGGATTTGACATTTTCGGCACCTTCGTACATATTCCACACATTCCGTTTCCATGGTGGACCAGAAGTATCCCTGCCTGAGGATTTTCTTGGCGAGCATTATGCCATTCATGTGGGGGCCACATACACCTTCGTGGACTTCTTCCATTACCCTCTTCGCATCTTCTCCATGGATGCACAGCTTGTGTGTGCCACAGTGCGATCTTCGGTATAAGTTTGCTCCGCAGATATTGTACTGAGCTGCCATCCTTTGAAGAGCAATTCGGTCCTTCTTGCTTGCTCCCATGGGGTACTCTCCCCTTTCCACATATGTCCAAATGCCATAATACCATGGATGACCATCATCAGGTTCGTCGACCACCATGACATGTTGGTATACCTACCGGTGTGTCCCTTTGTTCTATCACAATCGGCCTTAACTTTACGCCAACGGGGATCTCAACCATAGAGGCTAGTGTTGCCAAAGCGTTTGCAAATTGATTTTTGAGCCTCGGGACATGAGTGAATGTCACCTTGCTGAAGTGCGGGATAAGGTCTTCGAGATCCTGATGATACGGCTTTAGCTTCTCTTCCTTAACTTTCCACTCACCGTTCGCCTGGGATACAACCAAGTTCGAGTCTCCCACGACTTCCAGCTTTTCTATGCCGATCTCGATGTCTCCCTCCATGCCCACGATGCAAGCTTCGTATTCTGCCTGATTATTGGTGACTTCAAAGTTAAGCTTGAATGCCAACGGGTGGTGCGATCCATCGGGCGAAATGAGCAATACACCAATTCCGAACCCTTTCTGGTTGGCTGCTCCATCAAAGTACAACTGCCAAACATCCTCGGCCATCGTCATTATGTCTTCGTCAGGGAAATTGAACTCAACATCTTCCCCTCCCTCGACTGGGCAATCAGCTAGGAATTCTGCGACAGCTCTTCCTTTTACTGACTTTTGGGTGACGTACTTTAATTCAAATTCGGCTAACATCAGCAACCATAGGGCCATCCTACCTGTGAGAGCCGGTTTTTCAAATAGATAATTTAGGGGATCTGTAGACACCCCAATCTGGGCTTCCAGATTAGTTTTACGGTTACTTGTTTCCCCGATGATGAACCAGATCAAAAAGCAGTTTGAGGTTGGAAAGGTTTGAGCTCTGTGTGTGTGGAACCCTTTTAACCCTTTGAACCCTTTAAAAAGAAAAATAGAAAACCAGTCAAACCTTGGTTTGGGATTGACCCTCGCGCGATGGTATGCCTTGTCCAGGTGTGGTCAAAGTCAAATGTTTGACTGTTGACCCACGCGCGACAGCTGTGACCCTCGCGCGACGGTCCCATTCCCTCGCGCGATGGTCCACTCCAGTCCCTTTCACCTTTTCCAGCCAGTTGGTTGCTTGCCTGGGGGTCTACAGGGCTATTTGAACCCCGTTTTTGTCCACAGGGCAGTGGCAGTGCAGGCCTTGGGGCTATACACTCACACAACCCTTCCCATCACCTTTCCACCAAGCTTAGCCACCAAGTTTGGTCCTAAGGGGGTGTTTGCCACCACCTTTGGTCCTCTACTTCTCCTATAAATACCCCCCTTGGTCTTTCATTACAAGGGTCACTAATTTTCAAGTTTGAGAGATTAAGAACTCTTGCAAGCACATTAAAGCTTTCAACCCTAGTTCACTTCCTCATCTCTTCTTCACTCCATTTTCCATCACAAACTTCACAACCTTGTTCAATCTTCTCCAAAAACCTTACAAGCAAAGGTATAAACACCTTTATGCTTACTGTTTTGATCTCTGAGGGGGGTTGTCAAGGCCAGGATTGGTAATCAATACCAGTTCTGGTCCTAAAGTCAGCAGAGTTACAAGAAGCCTTGAAAAGCATACCCTCGCGCGAGTGAATCAGACTCACGCGCGACAGTCCACTGTCTTGCGCGACAGTCCTCGTGGGGTTTGGGGATGCTGGTTTTTCTTGCTTTGTCATGTTATTACTTGTTTTAAAATATGATAAGCTTTTAGCTCATTGTTTTGCATGTTAAAACACATAGCCTAACTTTCTATGCTTATTTATTTGGTTGGAATGCTTCTGGGTTGTTTCTGGATATGTACCAGAGCCCAGAACATGCAAAACAATTCCTGGAAGTCCAATAAGGACTCTCGCGCGAGGGAGTCATTGCCTCGCGCGATGGTCTTCCTGATTCCAGTAGCTGCCCTTGCATGAGCAACTTGGCCTTTGGCCTCTGTTTTGGTACCCCCACTATTTAGGGGTTGTATTTCAATTCATTTGGTTTCTGTTCATATTAATTTATAATAATTAGTTATTTAAAGTACCCTTTAAACTGCTTGGTTTGCCCCCTGGGTGTGCACTGGTCCTTTCAGAGCCCAGAAGAGGATTAAATTCAACCTGTGGTATGACATGAACCCTCGCGCGAGAGAGTGAGTGTGTCGCGCGATGGTCTGCTTTGCATGCACGTAGATCCATGCATGCAAAGGTGACCATGGAGCATGGCACATTCATTTTATGAGCAGCCTGGTTTATTTCTCATCAGGGGGTTGGATTTTATCCTATTTTTATTATTCCATCCATCCATGCCATGTTTAGATCACATCTTGCAAAACGTGTTACAGTTTTAATCCCCAATTAACTGTTCCCTTACCCTAATTGGCTTAAAATTGGTTAAAAAAGAAAACGAATCACAAATATTTTCACAAAATGTCTAAGTAGAGACCAATCTCCGGATTGGGCGAGAGGGGTGCCTTAAAACCCTTCCCCTCTCGTAACCTGGCTCCCGAACCCAAATATGGTTATGACGGACTGGTTCCTTCACTTTTTCAAATCAAACAGCGCGGCAGGTGCTTCGAAGTACGGTTCCTTGGGTGTCGGACCTTCAAACCCAAGTGGCGACTCTGTATTTACGAGCGCCTGCTTCTCCGTTCGCGCTCCCTCGATCCTGGGCCCTTGCGTTTTGGAATCCGGAAATTCCAGGGCATGCTGCCCACGGGATCCATTCGAGATATCAGCTTTACCGGGTAGGCTAGCATATAATGCCTCAACTTTTTGGAAGCCCATACGAGCGCCCAACACGTCTTTTCTAAAGGAGTATAACGTTCTTCGGGTCCAACCATCTTTTTACTGAGGTAGTAAACAACCCTTTCAATCCCATCTTCTCCTTCCTGGGCTAACATACACCCCATCGACGACGGAGTGACTGACAGGTATAGGATCAAAGGTTTTTCTGTTACGGGCGGCGTCAATACTGGCGGCTTGTTCAGGTAGGCCTTAATGGCTTCGAAAGCTTTCTGGCACCTATCATCCCATGCGAACGGTACTCCTTCCTTGGGTAAGTGGAATAGGGGTCCACAAGTCGAAGTCAGCTTTGCTATGAGCCTACTGATGAACTGCACTTTGCCAAGAAAACTCCTTACATCTTTCTCAGATCGCGGCGGCTCCATTTCTAGGATGGCTTTGATCTTTGATGGATCGACTTCGATGCTGCGGGTGGTGATCATGAACCCAAGCATCTTCCATGCAGTGACTCCAGACGTGCATTTGGCCAGATTAAGGCGCATCTTGTACTTCCTGATCCTCTCGAAGAATTTCCTCAGTGCCGACAGATGTCCTTCTCGCTCTTTGGCCTTGATGATCATGTCATCAACATAGACTTCCACCTCATTGTGAATCACGTCATGCAGCAATGTCGTGGCGGCCCGCTGATAAGTAGATCCTGCGTTCTTCAGTCCAAAGGGCATGACTTGGTAACAATACGTTCCCCATTCAGTGACGAACGTAGTCTTTTCCCGATCTTCCGGAGCCATGAGAATTTCGTTGTTTCCTGAGAAGCCGTCCATGAAAGAAAGCAGAGCGTGGGCGGCGGTGTTGTCAACCAGCACATCGATATGTGGTAATGGGAAGTCAGGACTAGCTTTGTTAAGATCCCTAAAATCGACACAGACACAGGGACGATGTTTGCGACCCACTGAGGGTACTCGGTTACCATTAAGAATCCAGCATCAATATGTTTGGTGACTTCTTCCTTTATCTTAAGCACCCAGTCAGGCCTCATGCGTCTTAGTTTCTGCTTTACTAGTTTTGCATCAGGATAAAGGGGAATCCGGTGTTCCACGATTTCAGGATCAATTTCGGGCATATCTGCGTGTGACCTTGCAAATACATCTTCAAATTCCTTGAGCAAGTTTACAAGGGCTTCGCGTTCTTTAGCAGATAGCGCGGAATCGATCTGAGTTATCCGGGGATTCCCTTCATCTCTCAAATTTATTAAGACAATTTCTTCTTTTACAAGTTGAGCATGCCTTTCATCTTCCCTTTCGATTAGGGATCGAATTTCTTTGGGGATGTCCCTGTCGAAATCAATCTCTTCATCATCAGGGTCGACACAATTTATTTCAAAGTCAGGGAGTAAGCGGAATCAGATTCATTCATTTCATTGTTAACGGAGGCCTTGGGGGCACCATACACACGGGTGGATTCAAACTCGAAATACAGACTCTGAGAGCTTGGGCCAAGAGGAACCAGCTCGGACTCAGTAGACTCAAAAGACTCAGAGGACTCAGAAGACTCAGATCCACAGCGAGTTGCACTTGGTATGAAGGTCCAGTTCTTGTATTCCCCAGCGGCATCCATGATGAGCAAAGTCGGATACTCAGGAGTATCTTATTCCATCATCAGCACTTCTGCTTCCATAGCCGTACCCATTGGTTCGTCCTCCCTGAATAGAGTTGCGAGACTACCCATGGCAAAAACCTCAATCCAGTCGGCGGGCTCCTTTTGTTCTTTCACCACTTCAAACTCTTCCTCACTTTCTGGCCAGACGTCATTTGCGAATATCTCAAATCCTGGCAAAAAGGTATTGGTTTCCTCATCCCAAAATGGTTCCGGCTGCCCCTGGTAGATCTGTTTTACTTCCTCTTTGACAAAGTAGTCTTCTAGCCTGTTTCCCCTTTTTACCTTGCCGCTACTCGAGGGTGAGTAACCAAGGCCAATTGTACGCATCAGAGTGCCCTGGGCTTCAAACTTTATAGGGCCTTGGAGATTCTTTCCCAGTCCCAATCCTGGCATGTAAGACATCTTCTTCATTATTTTGATGGCGACATTGCCGACAATAAAGTTGTCATCAATTCTAACTGAATAGACAGATCTGGAGGTATCCAGAGAGAAACCTCCTAAGGCGATATCTTTTTCGCCATGCTGATTTTACAAGAGCGGGGCATTGTCCTCAACAGGGACATGAATCCCAGAGTCCCTGTCGATAGTGAGCATTCCCGTTTCTAGTCCTAATCGGATTTTCTGATGGAGTGTAGAGGGCACAGCCATGATGTCTAGTCGATGCAGCCAGAGCGTTCCCAATAGCAGGTTAAAAGAGGCAGGAATGTTTACCACGTGAAATTCCACTTCCGTCTGATACGGTCCGAAAGTCATAGGAAGCATGAGAGTCCCAACCACATCTTTTCGAGTGCTATCATATGCTCAGACCTTGACTTCTGATGGAGAGAAGTCCTTATTTTTGTACCCCAAGCAATAGGCAATGCAGAGTGGGTAGACATTAATTGTTGAACCATTGTCAACCAGGATCACTGGAACCGATTTGCCATGGCGTTTCAGAGTGCTGTGCAACGACCGATTATGATCAGTTCCTTCGGCAGGTAAGTCTCGATCAGTAAAGGTGATGGCATGCTTGATAGGTATGGTTTTAATCAGGGCCAAAAGCTCATCAAGGGTTATGGCGGAGGGAACTTTCAATTGAGAGAGTGCTTGAATGAGCGCCTCACGATGATGTGTGGAATGAACCAGCACATCCCAAACGGACATCTTGGCCTGAGTTTGCTCAAGTTGGCACTTGACCATTCCTTTGGGGTTTTTCTCTGGTCAGGAAGGCTCCTTGGCTGGTGGGTCGAAGGGTCGGAAGGTGTTTTTAACTAGGGTGGTAAAGGGATCAGAGGGCCCTGGGGCTGTAGGGTTGGAAGATTCTTCGACTTGAAGGTTCGGAGGTTGATAAACATAGCCGCTTCTGGTCAAATGATCAATCTGGCTGTACTTTGATTCCTCGCTCCATAAGTCGGCTAGGGCTTTACGCTTGTTTTCGATGGTCGTATCCTGCAGATTGGCGGCTAAATCAGCAATGACCAAGTCATCCCACAGATCTTCGGGTTTCCACCTTTCAGCCTCCATCATTATCTTGTTGACGGTGTTTGCCCACAGGTTTGTTCCAGCCCCTGGTTTATCTTCCCATAAGTTCATCATAGCAACATCGGCGTCTTTTGAAAAGGTAAGTGATGGTTCGGATTCAGTCCCATCGACAAGGTAGCTAGTCCATTGGATCACACCCATTACTGGCGACTTCTTCTTCGAATTCAGGAAGGTTCGGGTACGGGGTGAGGCCCACATTGATATACAAGTTATTGATGACAAAATCATTAAAATGAAAGAAATTCTGGCGGAGCGGAGTGAGTTCTGGCTAGTTGTACGTCATCATCTCAGGTGGATATCCTGGCTGATATTCTTCACTTAACAGTGCTGGCAAGGAGAAGGTATCCAAAGGGTCATTCCAAGCCAAGAGCTGGTACTCATCTGGGGTTGGGTCCCACCCCCACTCAAGCATCTCTCGAAAAACTTGGTATTCTTCCCCTTGATTCTCAAACAGCGCATATAGAGAGAATCCATCAAGAGGATCTGCATGGATGTTTTGCCAGTCGACTTCCCATCCGGCTTCGAACAAAGGTTCGTCATTTCTTTGGAAGTTCGCGGCTTCAAACTCTTCCCAATCAGCAATCAGTTTTCCCCATATGTCTTCCCACTCCCATAGGAAACAAAGGGCAACCTCTTCGGGAATTTCGATGACAGGCCTCGATTCGGTATCAGGGACAATGAACAGGGTAGGGTCAAATTTTGGGAGGTTTTGGTTTTCGGCTAGGGTGATTTGGTTAATACGGAAGGGAGCGTTGGTTGCGGTAGGGGGTTTTAAACAGTGTTTGGTTTATCTAAGGGTGGAGCATCGACAACTTTGTTGTCAATGAGGTTTTGGATCTCATGACAGAGGCGGATGCAGTTGTCGGTGGTATGTCCAGGCATTTGGTGGAAGTCACAGTAGACATTTTGGTTTAGGTTTGGTGGAATGGTTTGTGGTGGCGGAAGAGGTTTGAACACTCCGATTTCTGTGAATTTCTTAAGAAGAGTGGATCTGGGAGTGCTGAATTGGGTGAAGGTTTGGCTCTGGGATTTTTGTTTTTCGGAGATTTGGTTGACTTCTACGGGTTTAGTGGATGAGGTTCCTGTCTGGTTGGTATTCCCGAAGAGAACGTTGTCGTTTCCCGAATATGCCCTTTTGGATTTTGACCCCGATCCTGATTCTTTCTTTTCCAAAGTTCCATCCCATAAAGCCTCCTCCACAGCCAGTTCAGAATCATAAAAGGTTTTGAAATTTGGGGCAGCCTGAGAAAGAACCATGTAAGGAGCGAAGGAGCTTGGCAGGTTCTTGGTTATGATCCGAATCTGCTCTTTCAAATCAGGCTTATTCTGGATCTGGGCAGCCTTAGCCCTCCAACGCTTCACAAAGTCGGCGAAGCTTTCCTTCTCACTCATCTTGGTGCTTCCCAATTCCCTTGTGGTCATCTTCAGGTCAATGTTGAAGTCATACTGGGCCACAAAAGCTGTCCCGATGTCTTCCCAAGTCCTTTTCTTGGATGGTTTGAGAGTGAGGAGCCATTGCAGGGCTGGACCAGACAAGGACTCATGGAATAGTTGGGCCATAGCTTCTTTTTCGATGCCACGCATAGTGAGGGATCCAACATATCCTTGGAGATAGGCCCTCGGATCGCCAATACCGTCAAACTTTGCGAAGTCCACTCCTTTAAACTTTTCTGGCAACTTGGCATTTGGAAAGATGCATAGCTTGCTCATGTCAATTTCTCCTTTCCCAAGTCGCTTAGTCTCTTGGGTGGATTCCTCCAATTTGCCAATCTTATCCATGAGAGCGGCCAGGTTGGGATTGGCTGCTGGTATCTCAACTTTGGGTTGTTCGAGCTGCGGAGGGGTCTTAGTTAGGAGCTTGTCACAAATTTCTTACATAGCTTCCATTATCATGTTCATATTGCCTTTCATTGAGGCAACAATAGCTTTAAGTTGTGCATCGACTCCCGCGAGGGATTGTTTAAATTGAGCATCCATGTTGGCCATGTTTTGCCTGAGCTCTTCTATTTTGTCTCCTTGATCAGCCATGGGTAAAGGATTTTCAGGCGGGATTGAGACTATGGGTTCTTCTACTACAAGTTCTTCTAACAATGGTTGTTCCTCTTGTTCAACTTGGACTTCAAATAGTGGGGTTCCTTCCAGGGTGTCTTTGCGGACTAGTCTTTGGGATGGACGAAACCAATTGGGTACAACCTCTTTTCTTCGCAGGCGATCAATGTTGGCAGCACTGGCAACACGTCAAAAGGGAGCAACTCAAACTGATCCGAATGCTCGCCCTACCTTCTACGCATCTCCTAGAAACAAGGCCTAGGACCTACCATGGCTTGAATCTCACTTAAGACGTTTGTACAAATGATTTCCGATAGGCCGGGTAGGTGCTGTCAGGCAGGTTAAATTCCGAACGGTTCAGAACCAGAGCCAATGTCCTTATCGTGACCATCCGACAGAGCAATGTAACCATTGGAATCCAGATACGCCTGCGCTTAAGGCTAGACTCAAACCAAGGGAGCCGTTTGGGCACGGCAAACACTGGAGGTATCGTAAACTCCATGGATTTAAGGTCTCCTAAATCGACCGGAGGGCCCTAAGGAATTCTAACGGAGCCTAATCCTCTAGCCCGCAAGATACAATGATATATGCATGAGTGATATGTGTGTACAGGAATAAAATGCACGTAAACAGGATATAACACATAAGTCCTAGCCATGGGTTCCTGTCCTAGTTGGGAAGGTTCTATGGCTATGTACAAGTGCAAAGGCTGGTTTTGGTCTCAGAAGGGTTCCCTGGACTAGAGCCAAGATGTACTACCCCATGTCAAGTGTACTGCAAGACAATGGTCGAACAACACGATGGCTCATCATAGTCGAGGGTTGCTAGGCATCCCGGGAGAGCTTCTCACCGGTAAATCGGGCAAGATAGCCGAAACACTAGTGAGGCTTGTGTGGTGCAAAGTGTACAAGATAAAAGAGCTTAATCTTCCGAAAAATATTTGAAAATCCCCCTTTTTGAAAACACTTTTCAAGTTTGGCCCTCTTGATCATTCAATACTTTTGTACATTTTTTTTTTAAACAAAAGTATTGAATGAAGTTTGATATCCCCAGCAGAGTCGCCACTGTGGGCTCTCGTGCCCTTTTTTTTTTCGAAGAGTCGCCACCCAGATTTTTGAGATGGATGATCCAAGGAACCGAGAACTCGTTTGCAAAAGGCTTTTGGTCTAGCGAAAATGTTAAGGTTTTGGGTTCGGGAGCCACGTTACGAATGAGGAAGTCTCGAATATTATTTGGAATATCAAGCTCTTTAGTAAAAGCAAATAGCGGGGAAGGGACATGGGGAATATATCACATTGACGTGCATGTGGTGTTGTATGTACAGTAGTGATAAAATGACATTAACAGAGAGAATAAACAGCATTCAGCAAACTGTCTGGACCTTAGTCATACCATACACGGCACACTGGGGTACCGCGCGACACCTCAACATGCCGTGCGGGATATCTACTCTGCTGTCAGACTATTATAGGCTTTCAAAACATCATCTAGCTCATTACTTTCTCCACACATCTTTTGGAAAATTCATCAGAAACCTCCCGACAATCAGATCATCCCAAGGATGTTGTTATTTTCTCAAAACATGACTTTAAAATAGTTTTTAACGTGTTTGATCATTCAGGATGATCTAGAAAACCTTTTTTAGGAGCCAAGACATGGTTTGTGGATACGGTTTTGTTTTGAAAGAAACAAGAGTAGTAAACAACAGATACAAACGGCCACAGCAGAGAACAACTCAGATCCAGACAGCCTGCCTACGATAATATCTACATATAACATGCCATGCGTTGAAGATCAAGATGTGCGCTTGGTCACCCAGCCGCGCGGTGCCCCAACCTCAGCACAGTGCTGGCTTTATTTTACAAAAATGAGTTTTAAGTCAGAATCTAACCAAAAAGGATTAGATCTAACTGCAGAAAAGTCCCCTCAGAACCAGAACTGAATCTAGTCCAAGGAAACTTGTTTTTACCTTTGGTGTTGAGCTTGATCAAGGATGGTTAATGCAAAAATGAGGATGGATCGTGACGGATGTGGATGGAAGAGGTTGAATGAGACAAGGAAAGTACGGGTGTGAGAGAAGGTTAGGTATTTTGGAGGATGAGACTTTGAAGTTAATGAGAGATCAACTTCACTGATGAGAAGGGAGTGAGTGAAAGTGCTTAAAGAATGTCTTCTGGGAATGACATTCTTTAAGACTTGGAAATGGAAATGAAATGGGAAAGTAGATATAAAACTAGAGAGAGAAAGCTTATGGAGTAAGAATGCCCAAAAGCCAAGAGAAGAGAGAGCCAAAAGGAGAGCTCCTTTCCTTGAGTGGAGGGGCTAATTTATAGGCAAAAGGCCAAGGATTTTGAATTTCAAATAGTGGAGGTATTTTTGGGCAAGCCAGAATTGCACTTTCGACTGAGCCATTCATCAGCTGTGGCTCAAACTGGCGTGGCCGACAGCTTTCTGAGCCAATCAGAACTTTTCTCAAGGTGCCGTGCGGTACAGCTTGGTCGCACACGGCCTCTTGAATTTCAACCTGCCGTGCGCTGCAGTGCCATTCCACACGATACCGCCTGTTTCGGTCCAGGGGCTTTTGGGCTTTTTGGTTGGTTTGGTTTTCATGGGCTTAGAGGAGATCCTTTTTCAAGCTCACAAAGGTATCGTTTCCTTTATTTCATCATCGAGGTGGACAAAGACTCTCTGAGGTCCGGATTGGGGTGTCTACATACATCTTCACCTAATCCAAGTAAATGTGGCACAACGTTTCCCATCCATTATGTTTATGGGTGGCTCGGTCGTTAGTATGATAGTTACTTCTTGTCTGCTTCCAACAAATTTAATTGTGGTGCCCAGATGGTGAGACTTGCTAGGGAAAAGAAGGCTAAACATTTTAGTTTTCAAGAAGTTTTCAATCTTTTGAAGAGCATCACACCATCGACTATGTTGCTCTTAGCCTTGGGTAAACAATAACAAGGAATTGTCATCGACCATGGAAAGCATTCGGACTCTTAGATCAAGCTACTTGATCCTTCGCCATGGTAATGATCATATTGTTGAGCCATACAGCCCTTACTAATTTAATAGACCGTTTCGATTTTGTCAAGACATTCTTGAAAAGTTAAGAGAATAACTCTCAACCGGCACTTTGGAAGCAATATACCAACTTTGGGAGTCTTGCACGAAATTAAACACAAGGGCTAAGTTTATGATTCCGTCGCATTCATCTGAAGGTCTTGCCACCAAAGAGTATGTCGAGTGGTGGGAAAATCTTCGAGCAACTTCTGCAAAGATAAGCTTGCATGTTAGAAAACAAATTCACCTTCCGCTGCCCTAAAATGGAAGAATGTCATTACAATTCCTATTGTGAAGTCAAAATTCGCGACAGAGGTTACCCCACCTCTTTCAAAATCTAAAGAGAAAGAAGTGATGAAAGCAATAACCAAAGAAAGCGAGAAGGTTGCAACAGGCAAGCCTAGAACTCCTTTGAGTGTTCCAGCCTCTAAATCAAATCCTATTGTTCTCAAGACTTCAGAACCAATGGGTGAAAATTAGAAGAGTACAACCATAGTTCTTTCGGAAGAAAGTAGTTCCGACAATGGTGACTCCCATTGGACGTGTTTGAAAAAGAAAGCGACAGATTCTGATTCGAGATTGAAAGAGAAAGTGATGGTTTTTGATTTGGCAAAATTGGATTTTAACTTGAATGGCGTCCTTGATGATTTGTCGGGCACTTCTAACCATCTTGAGGTATAGGGTAAATGAGTAAAGGGGTGTTCCGGTTTTGTAAAAAAGTAACTTTTAGAAAAGGAAGGTAATTTCAAGCTCAAAAATCATGTGTTTACGCAAATAATTTTTCTACCAATATGAATCTTGTTTGATAGATCTCATTGAAATCTTTTATACGGCGCAAAAAAAATTAAAAAATTATTTTTAATTTTCATTGTATTTGAGTTTAAAAATTGAAAAAAAAAGTACTTTTTAAAAAGGAACCCTTAGTGGAACGGCTCCTAAGCTTTTACCACTGCCTTCTTTTACTCTTTAAAGAAGTTTGAAATTTTTCCATGAAACTTTTCCATCGAATTTCTTAATGAGTTATTTCCTTCTACAGTTGGGAAACCAGTTTGCATCAAATGAGTGTGAAGGTTTTGTTGATGGCTCAAACCCTTTTGATCTTGCATTGCGACGACAAAAGAATTCTGTAGTTGGGGCAAAGGAAATCCATCTTCCATCTGCTTCAAAGCCTTCAACTTCAAAGCCTCCCATGTTAGGTCGTGCGGTGCCGTCGACCATTACTGCATTTGATACGGGGAGTATGATCAATTGCGGTCGTCTTTTGGCCGCGAAGATTGATGATAGCAATATTAAGAGTATCTTAGGAAAAACTCCTTTTGAAAAGCCAACATCTTTAAGACCAAAACTACAAGTGATTTACGCTGAATTTTTGAAGCTTGAATTGGATTATTCCTCGCCCTAAACTCAGGTAGAAAAATATATATAGAATACCTCCAACTATGTTTCCATGAGATCGAATTTTGCTAGCGGGATGACTTCAGAGGTGAAGGAGCGACGATTGGCGGATGTTGATACCAAGGGAGGTGAACTGATGGAAGAGTTAGAGCAGTTGGACTAGGAGGCAAAAAAAGTCAGAGAATTGCTCGAAGGGATTGATGCACAAAGAGCTCAGAAGCAGCATATTTTCTCAACTTTATAAGCAGAGCGAGCCATTATGGAAGCGGCTGAGGTGATGGAGCCGGCATATATGGAAGTGGCTAACAATTTAGAGCAGCTTTTGAAGACTGGGTTGGAAAAGATCCAAAATTTGGCTTGGTTGGACTGGTGCTTATTCTGCTTTCCTTTGTCGTACTTCTTTTATTTAGGCCTTTTTAGTTTACTTAATGTGTTCCATTTTTTAGCAAACGATGCCTTTGAATTTATGATGTTTTAGCATAAGACAATCACTTTATTATTTAAACAAAGTTTTTCTCATACTTTTAGCCATTCACAGTTTATTCTCTTGCGAGCCATGAATAGCATAGTTGTTTTTTGATGGATTGACTGAACTCTAAGAAAAAATTCTCAAGTTGCCTACGTACCATTGGAAGGGATCAAGTCAAAACGTAGTTCAAAAATAAAACAAATCCCCTTTTTTTTGAATGACTGAGCTCAAAATTTCAAGCTGCCTACGTACCCAAAATGAGATCAAGTCAAACGTAGTTCATATTTTGTATTTTTTTTGTTTTTTCTTGGGCCGTGCATAGTTTTAGCTCATGCGTGCCAGGAGCAACATGCAGTTTAGGCTCATGCGTCATGGAGTAAGCTTGCTTTTCAAGGGTAGTAACACTTCAAGAATTTGCCGTTTATGGGGCCAACTCTTAAGCCATCTTCAGTGACCAATTTGTATGCGCCACTTGAGTAAACTTCTTGCACCACATGTGGTCCATCCCACTTGGAAATGAATTTGCCACCTATTTTATGGGTGGTATTAATGGGTCTTCTCGCAGCAAGAACTAAGTCCCCTTTCTAAAAAGAACAAAGACGAACCTTTTTGTTGAAAGACTTCGACATGCGGGCTTGATAACACTCAAGATGTTGTGCCTCAAGCCTCTTTTCATCGAGCGCTTCTAATTCTTCCAGGTGCAAGCGAGCATTGTCTTCATGAGTGTGGCCTTCTTGAATGGCGACCCTTAAAGATGGGATTTGACATTCAAGTGGCAAAACAGCTTCCATGTCGTACACTAGTGAATACAGAGTGGCTTGTGTAGGTGTTTGATACGTGGTTTGACACGCCCAAAGAGCTTCCTCCATTCTCTCAGGCCAATCCCTCTTTGCTTTAGCAATCACCTTCTTCAATATGTTCCCAAGATTCTTGTTGAATGCTTTCGTAAGACCATTTGCAGGTGGGTTGTGCATAGTAGAAGTGTGTTGCTTAAAGCCAAATTTCTGACAAAGTTTGGTCATTGCACTGTTGTAGAAGGACTTCCCATTGTTTTTGATGATGTAGCGTGGTACACCATATCTAAAGATGAGGTTGGTATAGATAAAGTTGACAACATTTTCCTTCTTCACCTCTTTCAATGGAATGGCCTCTGCCCATTTGGAGAAGTAATCGGTCGTTGCCAAGATGTACAAGTGGCCGCCAAAAGACTTCGGCGAAGGCCCCACGACATCTAGCCCCCATGGATCAAAAGGCCACGAAGTGACAGTTGGATGGAGCAATTCTGGCAGTTGATGTATAAAATTGGCGTGGACTTGACAAACATGACATTTCTTGGCATACTCAATACAATCTTTGACCATGGTCAGCCAATAGTAGCCCATTCTTTTAATTCGGAAACGAAGCTTGAGGCCATATTGATGAGCACCGTATATTCCAGAATAAGCTTCTTCTAGAGCTTGCTTGGCTTCATTTTCTCCAAGGCAATGGAGAAATAACCCTTCAAAAGATCGGCGGTAAAACGTGTCCTTGTAGTAGATGAATCTAAGGGCATGACGCTTCACATCCATTTTTCTATATGGATCATCAAGAAATTGCCCATGTCATAGATAATCAATGAGTGGTTGGTGCCAATCCTCAGTTTCAATTTCCAAAACTGAGACAACGTTCACTGCCCTTTCACCGTTGTCTTCACTATCAAAGATCGGCGGTGATGAACCAGCTTTGTTTCCAACTCCGACCTGATCCTACAAAGCAAAACTAAAGCTCAAGTCACCGGAGTGGTGGCGTGCCAACCACCCTCCGATGCGTAAGTCAGTAAAGAACTTGCTATTTGGTAGGAGAATTGAAATTCCCGGTTATGAGTTGCATGTACCTTGCTGGAGTTCTATCGTCACTTTTATAGGCATTTGATTGGAGGTTGAGTCCCAGTAGGACTATGTCCTGGGGATTTTGGATCGCTTTAACGAAGTGCATGGAACCCTGCCTTGGCTGGAACTCCAAGTGCACCCTACTTTAGCTTGGAATCCTTATCCTTCCCTAATCGGGTTTATCTTTGGCACTTTGTGCTTATTTTATCGACGTCTTCTCCTTTATCCTGTAGGATTAAGGGATAAGTATGCCACATGAGCGTTACTTATCTTGTTCTAGCTGGGTGTTAGAGCTGATCCTTAAATCTGGTTCCAGCTCCGTCTGGGTGACGGAGCTGGCATACCCTGTCTCTGACATAGGTAGTACTTCCTGGAGGAGTATAGACGAAGTTGACTTCTACTCCCTAGGTCCACATTTCTTGCAGTGCTGTCTTCCTCCGGTCTATCCTACTTATCAGGTACTCCCCTGTTTCCAAGCTCCAGCTTTTGGTTGGAGGTTGGGAACATATGTCAGACCTGAGTGGCGGTTGCCGCTTTTTCTTTTTTACAGAGAGTTTTAAATACGTGGGTTACTTCGTGGGACAGTTGTCGAGGTTTCTAATTTTCTGGAGTTTTTAGAGGTGGACGACGGAGATCGAGGAGCTATTCTCGGGATTGGTGCCAACCGATTTAGCATCTCTTTGGTTTTGATCAAAACTCTATCTGTGAAGTGTCTTGAACCAACTCAGGCGATTTTCTGTGCAGGACTCTCTTTAATCTTTCTTCACCGCTGAAACTAGAGCCCGTCCCGCGTAGATACGCTCCTCCTTCCCTGCTATTCTTTCATCTCTTTTACACTGGATTCTCTTTCCAGTGTGGAAATCATAGGCCCAACGTGGGTCGATCCATGGGAGTTTATTTGCGCTAGGTTAAGCGGTTTTTCTTTTATCAACCTGTATTCCCCTATTATAGAAGACTTCGCACCCTACGCTCTTGTTCTTCAGAATAGGGTTTACCGAGACCTCTTTTTCCTATCAGCCTATCTATACCCACGGTTTGCCATTGGAACCCTAATGTCGGAGGGTTTTATCAAATTTTCCTCGATTCTGAATACTGAAGAGTCAACCATGGAAGAGGAGATCGAGGAGCTATTCTCGGGATTGGTGCCAACCGATTTAGCTTCTCTTTGGTTTTGATCAAAACTCTATATGTGAAGTGTCTTGAACCAACTCAGGCGATTTTTTGTGCAGGACTCTCTTTAATCTTTCTTCACCGCTGAAACTAGAGCCCGTCCCGCGTAGATACGCTCCTCCTTCCCTGCTATTCTTTCATCTCTTTTACACTGGATTCTCCTTCCAGTGTGGAAATCATAGGCCCAACGTGGGTCGATCCAGGGGAGTTTATTTGCGCTAGGTTAATCGGTTTTTCTTTTATCAACCTGTATTCCCCTATTATAGAAGACTTCGCACCCTACTCCCTTGTTCTTCAGAATAGGGTTTACCGAGACCTCTTTTTCCTATCAGCCTCTCTATACCCACGGTTTGCCATTGGAACCCTAATGTCAGAGGGTTTTATCAATTTTTCCTCTATTCTGAATACTGAAGAGTCAACCATGGAAGAGGAGGTCCCCATGCGTCGTAGTGGTGGTTTTAGGGCACCGTCTGACTTGGGTCAGTCGAGTAGTTTCAGAGTGTCTCCGCCTCCTATTAGTTCCTTGAGGGGGCCCCGTGGGCGCCCTTCATTTACCGCTTCAAATATTCCTTTGACGATTACGAACGAGGAGCTAGCCGTCCATCGAGTTTGATATTCGATTCCCTCCTTAGTTACTCTTAGGAAGCCTTTTGAATCTGAGCGAGCCTGTTCTTTCGTCGAGAATGAGACTTGTCTCTATACTAGTGCTTTTGAAGGGGGTTTGCGTCTGCCCTTCCCTACCGTGGTAAGAGACGTTTTGAGTTTCCTTGGTTTGGCTCCTAGCCAAATTGTACCCAACTCTTGGCGCCTTTTAATAGGTTGTGCGGCGCTCTGGGGAGCAATGTCTAACGGACAAACTCCTCTAACAAAGGGACCTTTTCTCAATCAATTTTCTGTTAAGGAGGCTCCTAGAGGAATTGGATGGTATTACTTCACCAAAAGGGCAGGTGAGGGGTAGCTAGTTACGGAGCTCCCTGCTGCGAGTAAGAACTGGAAGGATAAGTTCTTTTTTGTTGGTGGTAATGGTTGGGAGCTCCTTGATTGGGAGGTTGGATCGTACACCCCTAGGATCCCCAATAGATGGGGAATCCCCATTATAAATTGTAAGGTGTTGCTTTTCTTTGATTTTGTGATTTTACGAACCTATTCATGCATTTATGTTTCCTTTGTCTTCTTGGTAGCGTGATCACTATACCCTTTGAGTCCTGTCTTTTCAGCGGAGCTTCAGCGGGCACGGAGCTACACTGTTCAGAGCTGGGAATTACTTGTAACCTCTGAGTTGCTGGCCACTTATCTGTTGGGCCCAGAAACCACCCGTGAGGCCTTAGCCTTGTGTATAGGTAGTTTCTACTTTTTATTTGATGCCTTTTGGTCCACTGACTTTCTTATTGTTTTCATTTCTTTTCTGTTTCAGAAGAAGAAAGTGAGAATAGAGAGATGGCACCAAAGATGGATAAGGCTCTATTGGCCCATTTGAAAGCTGAAAGAGCTAAGCAGTCGTTTGGGGCCGTAGTTCCCAAAAGAAAGAGCTCTCGACTTCAAAAAGAGCTAAATATGGATAGCTTTCTGGACGCCAACCTTTCTGAGGACCCTGCTCTTGACTTAGTGGTTGAGCAGATTGTCGAGGGGGGAGCTGAGAAGTCAAAGAGGTCGGCAAAGGTTGCAGTCATGGAGAGTACTCCTCCTGTAAAAAAGTCAAAGAAGACTCTTGCTGGTCCTTCTGTTCTGGGCAGCTATCAGGAGGCCCTTTAGCGTGCTTCTAGGCTGCTTTTTCCAGCTGATCAAGGCTTAATGGCGGAGATGTCTCTTCGAGCAGTGGGGGAGCAAATGTTGGTCAAACTGGCCCTGGTATGCTCCATGTGCTATTGATTTAATTGCCTGTTGTTCCTTTATTGACTTTTCCTCTTTTGGCAGGCCACGGCTGATGGCCGTTATCTTGCTTCCTAGAGCCATAGCTTGGGGAAGTAGGTGGTCACCTTCATAGAGGCCAACATAATGCTCTCAAAGCAAGGTGCTACCATGGCCGCTGAGCTCTAAAAAGTAATGAAAGAGAGAGACACTGCCCTGAACTCTGGGAGAGGTTTGGAGGAGGAGAGAGATACTGCCATGGCCACTGCTCAAAGCTTGGAGCAGAAAATTTCTGAATGGGATAAGGAGATGGAGAAATACAAAGCCATCAGTATGGGGATGCTAGAGAAAGTCAAGAACGCTCGTAGGGAAGCCATTGAACTCTTCTTGCAGTCCCCCGAATACCGTCAGGATATTACCCAGCAATATTTTGATGGTTTTGAAGCCATGAGGAACCGGGCAGCCGTAGCTTTCCCAAATTTGGATTTGTCATCCAAATTTAAGGTTGATGATGAAGAAGGGCCCTCATGTGTTGACGGAGGACAGAACAGAGAGGATAAAGGCGAAGATGCCGTATCCAAAGACACATCCATCCCGAGCTCTTCCATTGCATCCCTCCTTCAAACTCCAGAGAAGGTCTCCCTATATCTCGATCCCTCCAACCCTGCTGCAACACCTCCTGGCCCACCGTCTGGCGATGGGCAGGCTATTGATGGTTTCTCCCTGGGCCTTTAAACGGCCTTTTAGAAACTTTATTTGACTTGGGTCTGTAATTAACACTTTTTAATACCTTTCGTACTCTTGTGTTTGGTTTTGGGAGTGGCCTTTGTATTGGCCCTGACTCCTGTTTAGATGTTTTGAAAACTTGTTTTGTTGACTGATGAGGATGATTTTTTGAGATCATGTTTTGGGAGCCTTGTAAAGGCTATTTGCTGTTGACGATAGGTGCAAGTGAAAGCGCACTTTTGTTTTAGTATATTTGCAAGAGGCGTACCCTTTGCTGTACCAATTTGTGTAGCTAGAAGTTTTATTCTGAGCTTGTTCGACTGTATAGGCGTGCTACGTCTGTTTCGGAACTGAATCCTCTAAGGAATCAGTTTTCTTTTATTGCATAGTTGTACTACGTCTTACTCCCCTAAGTGTGTAAATTGCTTGCGTCCAAACAATTGGGACACATATTTGATTGTCCCTTGGGAGATCTAGGGTAAAATGGAATTCTATAGATTGCATAGCTGTGCTACATCTGTTTGAGCTTGGATATTTTTCCTAAGCTTTATTGTAATGCATAGCTGTGCTACGTCTTTTGAGAGAGTGGTAATATTCTTACTCTCTGAAGTATATAATTTATTTCTGTCCAAATAATTAATATACTTTTGTAGTGTCCCGTAGGATACGCCTCAGGTCTGAAACTTATTCCCGTAGAATATTATATTTGAGCAAGACGTGAGAGGTTGGCTTTGGAATGAGAATCGTGTGCATTTAAAAAGCAATCGTTTCAACTGCTCGAGGTAATTGGATTTATAACTTCCCATTACTCTAAGCGGTTGTGGTGGCTGTTTTAAGTGCGTTTTTAATTGTGATCATGCTGATTGGTTTAGCAAGCGGTTAATGAACTGTTTGTTTTGTGCTATAAATACCAATAGTTTGGAGAGTTCACTCCCCATTACATAAACAATTCTCAATTTTATAATGGCAGATAATGAGCAAATCTCCAAGTTATGCCAGGAGCTGCATTGCTTGAAGGCGGCCGTCGACGGGCTGCCTGTGAAGATGGAGGCCATGGCGGAATCACTGTCTGTCATGGAGAAGACGGTCCGCATGGTGCTGATTGCCAATTGGGATCATTTGGAGGCTTTTCGAGGGCAACCAACGCCGCCAATTCCTTCCCCTCCGAGGTAGGGTGGTAGTGTTTAGGTTGCGACTTTATGGATTTTATCCACAAAGTTTTTATGTAACCGTTGTCCACACCCCTTAGGGTGTGGATTTATTAATAAAATTTGAATAACTTTTTTCTTTGCTTGTCTATCCGTATTGTGCACACAGGAACATCAAACCATATCGCGCATACAAGGTTTTTGAACAGTCGTCCCTCGTAGGGAGTTTTATTGGCCACATGGGCTAGCTTAACGAACACATGGTTCTAACGAAAATAACTTTACCGCTAGAGTTTTATTTAAATGAAGAGCTTCCTAAAAACAAACGTCAATTTCCTAAAAACAGAAATAAACTAATATTAGCAAGCTCCTACTTCTAATACTTCTTAAAGTGTCCCGCATTCCATCAATTTTGTAACTCCTTTCCCCTTAGGGTTGTGAGCTTGTATGCTCCAGCTTTGATGTGATGCAAGACCTGATAGGGTCCTTCCCAATTAGGGCCAAGCTTGCTCACCTTCTTTCCCGTAGGGTCGACTTTTCTTAGGACTAGATCACCAGCTTGAAAATCCCTTGGCCTAACCTGTGCCTCATGGTACTTGACCATTCTTTGCTGGTAGACAGCCAATTTTGCCATTGCTGTTTCTCTTGTTTCTTCCAAGAGGTCCAGCTCGGCCCTCAGGTCTTCTTGGTTTTCTTGGGGGTCTGTGCTTGTTGTCTTGTAATTAAGGAGTTCAACTTCAATTGGGACCATAGCTTCGGCCCCAAATGCAAGAGAATAGGGAGTTTCTCCGGTTGCCGTTTGTGGCGTTGTACGATATGCCCATAGCACATTATAAAGTTCGTCTGGCCAAGCTCCTTTGGCCTCCCGAAGCTTTTTCTTGATTCCTTTCTTGATTGTGCGATTAGTGACTTCTACCTGCCCATTAGCTTTCGGGTGAGCTTTGGACGCATAATGCACATGTATTCCCTTGGAAATACAGTACACTTTGAAATGGGTATTGTCAAATTGCTTTCCTCGGTCTGTGACTATCACCCTCGGTAACCCGAAACAACTAATAATCATCTTCCATAAGAAATTTATCGCAACCTCTGCCGTAATCTTTGCTAGTGCTTTGGCTTCAACCCACTTCGTAAAGTAGTCCACAACTATAATGGGGTGCTGGACTTGGCCTGCTGCCATTGGAATCGAGCCAATCAGGTTGAGTCCCATTGGGCAAATGGCCATGGCACTTTCATTGGTGTCAGAGCTGTGGGAGATCCATGAATGATGTTTGCAAAGCGTTGACATTTTTCACACTTCTGGACCATCGAGCTGCAATCCTTTTGCATGCTTGGCCAGTAGTATCCGAACCTAAGGAGTTTATAGGTGATGAAATGGTTTTTGGTCACCTCCAGAGATGGGGTTACTCAACTGTCCATCTGATCCTCCAAGAGAGGAAGCAGCTACCGGCCGGCTCGATTTAGGACCTGTAAGACAGAACAGAAAAGCTATGGGCACCTGCGTGGCTGTCGCCATCGCCACTCCGATGCCTAAGTCAATCGATTTGCTTTAGAAGAGAGTATGGACTGAGTATCAGTTCTGTAGTATTGCCTACCTTTGGGATGTAGAGGTGTGATCTTTATGTAGGCATCTTGGGAGGAATCCCTTAGGATTGGGACTCTTAAGTCTCATCCGCTCGTGGCGGGTATAGATAGGTGTTTGGAGTGTCCTCCTCACCTTAGGACTCCCCTGACCCTTTATTAGGTTTGAGGAGTCCCTCCACCTTTGGACTCTTATACCTGCTTATCAGGTTAAGAGTCCTTACAGTGCTGGGACCTCTTGGGCTTATCCGCACATGACGAAAATAGGTTGGAGTGTCCTCCTTACCTAGGACTTCTTTGGTCCTTATCAGGTTTTAGGAGTTGTCCTCTCCTTTGAACTCAGTGATTATCATCAGGTTAGGAGTCCTCATGGTGGACGAATCTCTGTGGTTATCCTCTAAGAATCATGGCCTGATCTCTTTGGATGAAATAAAGTCCTGGTTGTTCTATAATTCCCATAGACTATACGAACTTTTGTCATGGAGTGTTTTATAAGTTTGGCTGCAGGTTTGTCATTTTTGCCGAGCTCACCTGGCGAGCTGAGCTCGGTATTCTTCTATGAGTTGTGCTCATGGGATTGCCTCCGTCCTTGGACTAGTTTAATAGAGGCTAGCTCTTATAGGCTAGATTCCATGTTTTTGGGACTCCAGCTCGAGCCTTTAAGGCTGTGCTCGTGAGCTCTTTGGTTTGGGCTAAACTTGGGATGACCTTTGCCCTTGGACTGGTCCATGGAGCTCAGATCTTCAAGCTAAGCTCCACGTCACTAGGTTCCGTACGTGGCCCTTCGTGTTGTGCTAGGCTTCCTTGTCTGGGCTGACCTTGGGAGGTTATTTCCTACTTTTCAGCTACTCCCCTGTTTCTGAGTAAGAACACAAGTGAAGATTTGGAAACATTATTTGCTGTAGAATTGATGACTATGCTCGCCTATCTGGTGCATCGTGTGTGATGTTCACCTGGTTGAGGTGTATATAGCCATTGCTTGGTTCAGGGGAGTTTTTGTGGACCCTTAGTCCTGTGGTCTTGTTGTCATTTTTGACTTTATTGAACAGCTTCGCTGGCCGGCCTTACTGAATAGCAAACCGATGAGAATGTTTAGAGGGCTAAACAGAGCGTGCCCTTTTACTTTGATCAACACCCATCTATGGTAGTTATTTCAACCATGGGGTATCTGGCCTTAGCCTTTCTGAGTAGCAATGCTTATAGCAGAGCAAAGAAAAATACATTTGTCTTGATGTTTGAGGGAGCCAAGCTTTAGTAAAGCCTGCTCTTGTTCTAGAGCTTTAAGTTTGCTATGTCCTTTGTTAGTTCCCTTAGGAATATCTTAGGATAATTTAGATGTGGGGGTACTGATTTATTTTAGGTCTCCCCTGATGAATCAGCTTTGTCGTTAGCTGTAACCTTATCCTTTGATTGGCATTGTACTGTTGTATTTATAGGCATCTTGATAGGAGGTTGAGTCTTTGTTGGATTACATCTCGTGAGTTCAAGATTACCTGTTTAAAGTTAGGGGAGTCCCCCCTTAGCTAGGAATCCCAATCCAACCCTGATTATGTATATCAAGGGCATTTAATGCTCATCTTATTGCTGGCTTTCTTTATCCTCTAGGAATTAGGTTGTACCGAATCCCAAAGAGGTATCTTTGCTGGAATGTGTGTATTCCATGGATAATATCAATTGAATATCATCCGTCTTTCCGTAGTTAAGGGCCAGAGTTGGTCCTTGGACCTTATGACAGCTTCGTCCGCCGAGCGGACCTTGCATACCCCGATTTGGTACTCGGTAAGATTTGATAGAGAAGTTCAGGTGAGACCGGTCCCTACTCCCCAGGTCTGTGTTTCTCATGGTGTTGACCATACTAAGTTTGTTATATTTATCACTCCCCCAATCCCTTGAGTGTGGGCTTGCTAAAAAATAATCTGGTACTTATGATTTTGTGTCCTTTTAGGACTGATCTTATACCGATATTTTGCCTTAGCAGTTTGTTTGGTACATGAGTAGTTTTTCATGCGTATTGTCGGTTGTACAAAGCCACTAATAAAGTGGTTTTGTCAGAGTAGGTGTGAGCAATTTTTCGTCTTGTTTGACTTTGGCCTTTTTGCAAGACCTTGGTCGAGCCGATGTGTGCATCATGCCCAAATCTTCTGCATCTTGGAGGACATAAGCCACTTTTAAGGCTTTTTCTCAAGCAGGCATGAGTACCTTACTCGAACCTTTGTGTGCCATAGGACTTAAGACTCTTGTAATGTGATGAAGTGATTTTTTGTCACCTACAGAGATGGGGTTCTTCAACCGTCCATCTAATCCTCCAGGGGATGAAGCAGCTATCGGCCGGCTCAATTTAGGACCTGCAATACAGAATAGAAAAGCTATGGGCACCGGCGTGGCTGTCGCCATCGCCCCTTCGATGCCTAAGTCAGTCGATCTGTTTTTCAAAAAGAGTATGGACTGAGTATGAGTTCTGTAGTATTGCATACCTTTGGGATGTACAGGTGTGATCTTTATATAGGCATCTTGGGAGGAATTCTTTAGGATTGGGACTCTTAAGTCTCATCCGCTTGTTGCGGGTAGGCGTTTGGAGTGTCCTCCTCACTTTAGGACTCCACTGATCCTTTATCAGGTTTGAGGAGTCCCTTCATCTTTGGACTTTTGTACCTGCTTATCAGGTTAAGAGTCCTTAAGGTGCTGGCACCTCTTGGGCTCATCCGCACATGACGGAAATAGGTTGGAGTGACCTCCTTACCTAGGACTTCTTTGGTCCTTATCAGGTTTGAGGAGTTCTCCTCTCCTTTGAACTCTGTGATTATTATCAGGTTAGGAGTCCTCATGGTGGATGAATCTATGTGGTTATCCTCTAAGACTCATTGCCTAATCTCTTCGGACGAGATAAAGTCCTGGCTGTTCTATGAGGCCCATAGACTGTATGAACTTCTGCCATGGAGTGTTTTATAAGTCTGGTTGTAGGTTTGTCATATTTGCCGAGCTCACCTGGTGAGCTGAGCTCGGTATTCTTCTATGAGTTGTGCTTGTGAGCACTTTGATTTGGGCTGACTTTGGGGTGACCTTCACCCTTGGGCTGATCCATTGAGCTCAGCTCTTCAAGCTAAGCTCCGCCTCACTAGGTGGGGATGGCCCTTCGTGTTGTGCTGGTCTTCTTGGTCTGAGCTGACCTTGGGAGGTTATTTCCTACTTATTAACTACTCCCTTGTTTTTCGAGTAAGAACATAATTGAAGACAAGGAAACACTTTTTGCTTTGGAATCGATGACTATGCCTGCCTATCCTGTGTATCGTGTGTGATGTTCATCAGGTTACAGTATACATAGCCATGACTTGGTTCATGGAAATTTTTGTGGACCCTTAGTCATATGATCATGTTGTCATTTTTGACTTTATTGAACAGCTTTGCTGGCTGGCCTTACTGAATAGCAAACCGATGAGAATGTTTGGGGGGACTTAAACAGAGCGCGCCCTTTTACTTTGATCACCACCCATCTATGGTAGTTATTTCAACCATGGGGTATCTAGCCTTCGCCTTGTAGCAAAGAAAAATACAATTGTCTTGATGTTTGAGGGAGCCAAGCTTTAGTAAAGCCTGCTCTTGATCTAGAGCTTTACATTTGCTATGTCCTTTGTTAGTTCCCTTAGGAATACCTTGGAATAACTTAGATGTGGGGGTACTGATTTATTTCAAGTATCCCCTGATGAATCAACTTTGTTGTTAGCTCTAACCTAATCCTTTGATTGGCATTCTACTATTGTATTTGTAGGCATCTTGATAGGAGGTTGAGTCCTTGTTGGATTACATCTCGTGAGTTCCGGATTACCTGTTTAAGGTTAGGGGAGTCCCGCCTTAGCTAGGAATCCCAATCCAACCCTAATTATGTATATCAAGGGCATTTAATGCTCATCTTATTGATGGCATTCTTTATCCCCTAGGAATTAGGCTGTACCAAATCCCAAAGAGGTATCTTTGCTGGAATATGTGTATTCCATGGATAATATCAATTGAATATCATCCCTCTTTCCGTAGTTAAGGGCCAGAGCTGGTCCTTGGACCTTATGACAGCTTCATCCGCGGAGCGGACCTTGCATACCCTGACTTCAAACTCGATGATTTGATAGAGAAGTTCAGGTGAGACCGGTCCCTACGCCCCAGGTCTGTGATTCTCGTGGTGATGACCTTACTAGGTCAGTCATATTAATCAGTTTCTATTTGTTGGAGAGCCTCCACATTTGCATTGTCATATGCTTCATGCTTCATGCCTTAGCACGTTTGCCATATGGCTTATGTCTTAACACATCATCCCATGCCTTAGCATGATTGTCATAAGCTTTATGCTTTAGCATATCATCTCATGCCTTAGCATGATGATTATTTTTATTATGCCTTAGCACATCTTCTCACACCTTAGCATGATGCTTATCTACTTATCTGTCTTGGCTTATGATACTTTGGTTTTTCTTATATTCCTACTCCCTCAAGTGTCCAGTTGATTTTTCATCATGACACTTGTGTTCGAGAGGCTTGGCACTCGTGCTTGTATCCCTTAGGACTTAGTGAAGCTCATAAGTTTTTTCCAGCTTGTTTATTTGCCTAGCTTATATCCCCTTAGGATTAGCTAATGCTTTAGTATCCGTGCTAACCTGTGGTAGGCTGGGCTGACCTTTGGTCTTAACGTGATAAGTAGGGAAGACCTGAAGAGCCCAGCCTGGAGAAAGAAGCGGAGCTGGGGAGTAATACTGTCAGCTTCGCTTGCCACCATCAGGAAGTACATCAAGTAAGCCAGCTCGGTCCTCAAGACGGAGCTGAGCTGAAGTCAAAGGTCCAGCTCTATCATACGAAGCTGGGCCAAGATCTAAGGATCAGCTCAGAAGCCCAGCCAGGGCTAGGCAAGTAATGCTCACGTAGTGTGCTTATCCCTGTAGGAGATATCCCATGTGGGATAAAGGAGAAGATATAGATAAGATAAACATGATGATCCCAAGGATAATGATTCCCGGCCAACATTACGTGAGTATGGAGTCCTAGCTAAGGCAGGACTCCACACTCACCCAAGGGATAACTGTATAATCCCCGGAACAAAGTCCTATTAGGACTCAACCTCCTATGAAATGCCTATAAAAGTGACGGTAGAGCTTCAGCTAAGGTACGTCCATTTAACGCCTGTGAATCTCAATCCTCCCACCATTTATCATATTCTCTACTGACTTAGGTATCAGAGGGTGGTCGGCACGCCCCCACACCGGTGACTTTAGCTCTCACTTTTGTATTTGCAGGAATAGGTCAGGGCCAGATACAAAGCTGATTCATCAGCTGGCGCCGTCTGTTGGAAATGACTTTCTCCTTCACGGTGAATAGTTTTGCATAGTGGATACCCGATCTAGCAGAACAACGATGGCTAAAGACCCCCCCCCCAGACGGGCGTCGACGACGCCACGAAGACCGCCGCCGCGGTCAAAGCCGCCGAGATAGCCAAGGCGGCAAGACCGGCCAAGGCCGCTGCCATCATTTAGAAGGCGCCAAGGCAGCGAGCGACCAAAGCGGCGAGCTAATGCGGCCAGGGCAAGTAAGGCGAGGCGATCAGATGACTCCAGAAGCATTTGCTCAGATGCAGGAGCAAATCAAAACGTTAACCCAAGGGTTACACAACGCGATGCAGGAAAACGCAGCCTTGCGTATACAAATCTCCGAGCCAAGCATCCTGAACCTACAACACAGTCAACACGAGGAAGAGAATCACAGGGAAGAAAATGAGTCTAGTGAGGAGGAAAGTCAAAACCGAAAGAGGAATAGCAAGCCCCCCTTGGAGAAATCGTCCCATGAACTAGGGATGATTCTCAAGATGCAGAATCAGATTGAAGGGCTAATGAAGCAAGTCAAGGCACAGACTCCTGCCACGGTGGAAGAACTGGTGCAGAATACGGACTCTCCCTTCACCTCCGAAGTCATGGGGCGCCCCCTTCCAAGGAAGTTCAAGATGCCTCAGTTGGAAACGTTCAATGGCTCCACGGACCCATTGGATCACTTGGAAACGTATAAGTCCCTGATGCACCTGCAAGCAGTTCTAGATGAAGTCATGTGTCGGGCTTTTCCTGTTACTCTCAAAGGAAGTACCCGAGCATGGTTTAATAAGCTCCCTCCTGGGAGTATACGTAGTTTCAAAGAGCTTAGCACGAGCTTTGTAAGCGACTTTATTGCTGGCCAACGCTATGGCAAACCAGCCACGCATCTCCTGACAGTGAAACAGGGACGATGGGAATCATTGAGAGACTTTACCACCAGGTTTAACAAAGAGGTGGTTCAGATAGATGAAGCTGATGACAGCGTAAGTATAACTGCATATATAGCCGGACTGTACCCAGGACAGTTCCTATACCTCTTATCTCAAGAACCACCCAAGACCCTGGCGGAGCTCATGCTCAGAGCACAGAAGCACATGAATGCTGAGGAAGCTGTTTATGCAAGGCGAACCCGTGATGGCTTCGATCCCCAAGCAGGGCCATCACAGGTAGGAGGATTCCCACCACCTGACAGAAAGAGAAAGGACTCCACCCGAAAAACGGGAGGGGAACCAAAAAACAAGAAGGCAGATTCACGAACTTCCCCTAAAAGGGGAGGAGGACCGCCTCAAGGCCGGTACAAGCAGTTCACTCCGCTTATAGCTATGGCAGAGCAAATCCTCAGCAACCTCCAAGACGATCCAGACCTCAAGTGGCCTGGAAAGTTGAGGTCCGATCCGAGCAAAAGAGCTAGAGATAAGTACTGCAGATTCCATAGAGACCACGGTCACAACACGGATGATTGCATAGATCTAAAGCAGCAAATCGAGGAGTTGATCCAGAGAGGGAGACTTTAGCGTTTTGTATCAAAGAAATATCAGAAACAACCCAGGCGGGATGATATGAACAAGGATGGAAGAGATGATGCTGCACCTCGATTTGGACCTATTGGAGAAATCAAGGTCATTCATGGGGGATTTGCTGGAGGCGGAGAATCCAGCAATGCCAGAAAGGTTCACTTGAGGAAATTAAGGATGGAGGAATACCTGGAGGTTAACCCGATTGGCCGCCCAAGCAAATTCCAAAAGAAGGAGGAAATTCCCATAATTTTCTCAGAAGAAGACGTAAAGGGAGTTCAAGTTCCTCACGACGACCCTCTGGTTATCACCGTAGTCGTGGCCAACTACCTTACTCGAAGGGTATTGATAGACAGCGGAAGCTCTGCCGACATTTTGTATCTCCATGCTTACGATCAACTCAAGGTTGGAAGAGAAAGGCTAAGGCCTATGACCTCCCCCCTGGTTGGATTTGCAGGCACGCCTGTTTATCCTGTTGGCCAAATAGCCTTACCGGTCACCATGGGAGAGGAAGGAAGTCAGATTACTCGAATGATAGATTCCATAGTTGTAACGACCCTGATATTTGGTCAATAAAAATTTCGTTAAAAATTTGAATTTTATTTTAATACTTGGATTTCATTTTTAACATCCAAAAATCGGTCGTTATTGACTTATAAAAATTTTGTTGTTATATTTGAAAATTCTTTATTTGTTTTATAAATCCCTTTTAACGATTAATAATCCGTCATAATTAGATTTGAAACTTGTAAAATTGAATCATTTTACTCCGGACAATTTAGTCCTTCTCCCATGACTAGTATACTTGTAAACGTACTCGTATATTTTTCCTAATAAGTAAATAATATCTTTAAATTATATTTCTCGGCTGGAAATCCTACTTAGCAAGCATAGTTAGCTTCTAACCGATTAGTTAGCAAACCCTAACTACCATTTGGCTTAGTGATGCATCGATGCCGGAGTGGTTAGTAGAAAAATTTTGGTCTTTGCCTTGACCGTTGACTTATTGCTTTTGCTTTGGCTTAGCTAGGCCTCGGCGTCGGTCGCCGTCGAGCTGCCTGCCTTGCATCGGCGTCGGCTGTCGCGCGCTTTCGCCTTGGCGTCGTCGGGCTGCCTTGCCTGGCGTCGGCTTCTTTGTCGCGTGCCTTGCCTTAGCGTCGGCTCGCTGTCAAGTCGGGCCTGGCTCGCCTAGGCGTCGGGTCATTGTTGGGTTGCTCTGCTCTGGTGCCATCGGGTTCTGCCTTGGCATCGGGTCGCGCCTTGCTTTTGCCTTAGCGTTGCTGTCGCGCCTTGCTCTGGCCTTGCCTTGGCTACACCTTGGCCACCGCTAGGCCTTAGCTAACGGGCCACCTTGGCCCCTGCTTTGCTTAGCGGCCGCCTTAGCCACCACTTTGCTAAAGTTGCTTGGGCCAGCAGCCGCTTGCCACCATTTGCCAGCCCGGCCGCTGGCAGCAGCCTTTGCTGCCGATGCCTTAGCCTTTGTTTGGCCATCGCTTTGGCGCCCGGCAGCCCAGCTCTGGGGCTGCCTTGGCCTTGTTTGGCAGCTGGCCAGCTTTAGCTCTTGCCTTGGCCTTTGTTTGTACCATGGCCACCACTTGGCCAGCTTTGCCACAGTCGCCTTGGCCACGCTCACGCATTGCCTTGGCGTTTGGCACCGTCGGGCTTTAATATTCCGTTATTAGGCAATTTCCTACTAAATAAAAACGAAAATACCACTCGAGCAATGAAAGCCTAGATTAAGTATCGTTAGTCTTAATTAGTTAGAATAGCCTAATGCCCATTTAACCTAATCACTTGGATTCCAAACCTAATTAGGTTGCTCTAACCCTAGATGGACCATTTTACCCTTTTTAATGTTTATCCATTGGTTAATACATGCTAGGAAGATCTTTGACCATTGGACAATAGTTGTTAGGAAGAAGACCAAGTTTGACTAGTAGTTGGAATAGTCTAGTCAAAAGCAAACATTGTACTTCATGATGACTTTCCTTGGACCATTGGTTATTACATGCTAGGGTAATCTTTATCCATTGGACGATAGATGCTAGGGTGATCTTTATCCATTGGATGATAAGTTCTAGGAAAATCTTTATCCATTGGTTATTACATGCTAGGAAGATCTTTGACCATTGGACAATAGTTGTTAGGTAGAAGACCAAGTTTGACTAGTAGTTGGAATAGTCTAGCATTGTACTTCATGATGACTTTCCTTGGACCATTGGTTATTACATGCTAGGAAAAGCTTTACCCATTGGACAATAGATGTTAGGATTGCCAAATAGGATGACAAGACAAGTCATGTGTTCCTTCATCATTACTTCTTTGGACCATTGGTTATTACATGCTAGGGTAATTGTTAGACCCTTGGACAATAACCATTAGGGAAATCATTATCCCTTGGATAATAGCATTGTCCAATTTTCCCATGGGATTCTTGGTGAAAGATATGATAGTACTTTCTCCTACAAAAAGAATAATCATAAGCCATGTGTGCATTTAAGTAGTCTTGTCCTTACCTTCCTTGTTCTTTCCATAAATGTGTATATATATATATATATATACATAGAAGTACTTTGACCAAGAGAGAGAGAGGGACGGATGAGAGGAGAGAATGAGGTGCATGCATTGTACTTTGACAACTATTGAACAAGTTGCACTTGTTGTTGTACTTTGGCTTGACAAGACAAGACTATGAAACAAAACTATGGGAGAGGAGAGAGAGAGAGTGGCCGAATAGGGAGAGGGAGAGTGAGGTGTGTGTGAGTTGTATTTTGACATGTGGGTGTACTTGGAACACTATTAACCTAGTTACAACTTGGTTGATGAGACTATTTGATGACAAAGCATGACATGCTTGACATGACCATTCAATGAAGCAACCAATGGGAGAAGGAGAGAGAGAAGGGAATTCGGCCTAGGGAGAGGGAGGGGGGCCGGATGGATGAAGAATGAGGGAGGTGTGTGCATGTGTACTTGGACACTATTCAAGCCACCTAGTGCCTAAGCCTTTTGACTCCATCCTAGACTGCCTAAGTACAATCCTAGCCAACCCATTCTAGGACAAGACAAGTCCATGGCCCTCCATCATGACCTAATTCAATAGCCTTAAGCCTAAAGAATGAAAGTGACATTACTTGGCATGCCACCAAGGCTTGATTTGACAAGTCCTTGGGGCAAATCAATGAGAGGTAGGGAGAGAGAGAGATGGCCGGATGAAAGAGAGGGACAATGAGGTGTATGGGTGTTGTACTTTGACATGTGGGAGTACTTGAACACTATTTGACCTAGTGGCATTTGATTGGAATCCTATTGCTTGACAAGACAAGTCCATGGAGCAAATCCATGGGGGAGAGAGAGAGAGATAGTGGCCGGTCAAGTGGAGTGAGGGAGAGAACTTCATTTGCCTACAAATAGCACCTCATGCTTTCATTCAACTCACACCTCCAAGCATAGCTCTCACTTCTCTCTAAAAACTCTAAGAAACCAGTTTCTGGACAGCCTACTGTCCATCCACCAATCCTCAGTTTTCTCCTGCTTAAACTAGTTTCTAGGATAAACTTCCTTCTAGAAACTTGTAGAGCACTTCGAGATCTTCAACTTAGACCCAAGAACCATCCTAATCCGTTAAGAAACGACCAAGATATCGACATCCGAAGTTCAGTCAAATTTCGGATTTCCGGATTCCAGACAGCTTACTGTCACCCCCTTTACCACCATTTTTCTCCGGGCGAAAGTCGTTTTTAGGAACAATGTCCTCCACGAAAGTTGTAGAAAACTTCGAGATCTTCGATTTAGACTCAAGAACGACCTCATTCGGCCAAATATTGACCGAGTTATCGCCATCCGAAGTTTGGACCAGATTGAAAGCTCACCACCGTAGAACTTCCAAAAGTTCCCATTAGCTTGTTCGGCCCCGACTAGTTTCGGATCAAGGTAGATTAGTCCTTACCCCCTTCCTAAGTATATGTAGTGCTTGAATGGTTGTTGGCATGATATTATTCTCGAACTATTTTCTTTAAATAAAGTTAGTAGTATGATTTAGCTTGTAGAACTTTCTTGTTAAAAGTACGTAGTTTACTTTGATCTTGTGGTTACTTGATTTCTTGCTCGCCTAATTGCTATGTGATTGTATGAACTCGTCAATAAACATGTGTTGCTTTATTGAACCTCTCGAAGAAAATGCGTCTTAAAGATAAAGTGTTGTTTTGAAACAAAGTATTTGTATTTTGACCTTTTAACGAGCATGATAGTATAGAGTTGGATGATCTTGCTATTCGATATCGCATGAGTTATGTGAATAGTCCCACCGCGGAGTCGATGCATGTTACGAGACACATGGAATTGGAAAAGTAGAGATATGACACCTAAGATGTGGTTGATATGGATAAAAAGTGTTTTGGAAATGCATAATGGCCGGATTTGGTAGCCATTATGGCCATGAGTCAGATTTGGTAGCCTTTGTGGCAATAAGCCGGACTTGGTAGCTCATTGTTGTGCGACACAAGGTGCTGGTCTTGGATGCTCATGGTTGTGTGTGTGTGACGCAATGTGCCGGACTTGGTAGCCATTGTGGCCATGCGTTGGTAACCTTGTGGCAATGAGCCGGACTTGGTAGCTCATTGTTGTGCGACACAAGGTACTTGTAACCCATGATTGTGTGCGTGCGTGTTTTCGGAATTGATGATAAAAGATGAGACACAAAACGATGAATCGTGTATGAGAAACCCGGAAAACATGACACCAATGCTCGTTAGTGAATGCACATGTGTAATTGTATGAGTTTATTTGAAAGCATGTTAAGTTTGGAAAATCGTATACTGTCTTTGACGTGTATGTTAAGGGTTAGTGGCTTTGGATTACTGTATTGAGCTTTCAAGCTCACGGTGTTGCTTTATGTGACCCTGACATATTATACTGGTGGCGACGCTGGTATAATGTGTTAGACTTTCTAGATGAACAAGGAGAGCTGTATACCTTGGAGGCTTTCGGAGCTGAGGAACTCGCTAGGATGGAAGAAGAGAAGGAGCAGTAGTTAACCTTAGATATCCATCCCTTTTGTGTAATATAAGAACCCTTCGGGAGTTTATGATGTAATAAAGAGCCAGACTCTCTTTTGTTGTTCAATAAAATGTTATTTAACGTACCCAAAATTCGGGGCATTACAATAGTGGTGAGCAGTCCTTCTGCAGACAATGCAATTCTGGGGAGAACAACCCTGAATAAAATCGGGGCAATAATCTCCACGTATCACTTGATGATAAAGTTCCCAACGATAGCAGGGATAGCATGCGTAAAAGGAGACCAGAAGGCAGCACGTGAATGTTATGTCACCTCGCTCAGAGGTGCTAATGTTACCATGACTATAGAAAGCCTCGACGCTCGAGATGAAGAAAAGCTTCAACAAGGAGAACCTATGGAAGAGCTCATAGAAGAGCTCCTGGAGCAGGGCCAGCTTGGCAAAACAGTAAGAATCGGAGCGTGGCTGAGCTCAGTAGCGAAGACGGAGCTGTTACAATTTCTTAGGAAAAACAGGGATGTGTTTGCATGGTCCCACGAGGACATCCCGGGAATTGACCCAAGGGTCATAACCCATAAATTAAACGTGGATCCCACGGTTCACCCAGTCAAGCAAAAGAAAAGAGTCTTTGCTCCGGAACGAAATGAAGCTGGAGCTAAGGAGGTAGACAAGCTCATCCAAGCAGGGTCTGTCCGAGAGGTTCTCTACCCCGACTGGCTGGCGAACGTGGTTATGGTAAAGAAAGCCAATGGCAAATGGAGAATGTGCGTCGACTTTACTGATCTTAACAAACCATGTCCAAAGGATAGCTTCCCACTACCGAGGATTGACTCCTTGGTTGATTCTACAGCAGGGTATGAGCTCTTAAGCTTCATGGATGCATTTTCAGGCTACAACCAGATCCAAATGCTCAGGCAAGATCAAGAGAAGACGTCGTTCATCACCGGCAGGGGGCTCTACTGTTATAAGGTAATGCCCTTCGGACTTAAGAACGCAGGCACGACATATCAGAGGCTGGTCAACAAGATGTTTAAACAACAAATTGGGCGCAACGTAGAAGTCTATGTGGATGACATGCTGGTCAAAAGTGCCAAGGCACTAAACCATGTGACAGACCTGGAGGAAACCTTTCAAGTCCTTTGGAAGTATGAAATGAAACTCAATTCAACAAAATGTGCATTCGGAGTATCCTCAGGGAAATTCTTGGGTTTTATGGTGTCACAAAGAGGCATTGAAGCCAATCCCGAAAAGATCCAAGCCATCCTCACCATGCGCTCACCCCAAAATATTAAAGAGGTCCAGAAGCTAACAAGACGTGTCGCAGCCCTGAGTAGGTTTATTTCACGAGCCACAGATAAGTGCCAAACATTCTTCAAGGTTTTGAAAAAAGCCTTTGAATGGACTGCTGTCGAAGAAGCAGCATTCAAACAATTGAAGGAGTACCTTGCCTCGCCCCCACTGCTAAGCAGGACGCAAGATGGAGAGGATCTCTTTCTATACCTTGCTGTCTCTCCCCACGCCGTCAGCGCGGTCCTGATACGGGAGGAATAGGAGACGCAGCTCCTAGTGTATTACACCAGCAGGGCGTTACGAGGAGCTGAGCTGACGTATCCCAGAGCTGAGAAGATAGCTTTTGCAATGGTGATAGCAGCCAGAAGGCTACGGCCCTACTTCCAAGCTCACCCCATCAAAGTACTTACGGATCAGCCACTTCGAAGGGTTCTCCATTGCCCAGAGACATCAGGCCGGCTAATCCAACGGTCAATAGAGCTTGGAGAGTTTGACATAGAGTACAAGCCTCGGACTGCCATTAAAGCACAGGTGCTGGCAGACTTCTTAGCAGAATACACGTATCCGGAACCAGAAGAGCTCCCCAAAGAAGATCCCATGCCTTGGATCCTTCAGGTTGACGGATCAACGACCAGGGAAGCAAGCGGAGCTGGTCTGATTCTTACATCCCCGAAAAGGCAATGCCTGAGCTACGCCCTTAGGTTTGAGTTTAAAGCAACCAACAATGAAGCGGAATACGAAGCTCTCATTGTGGGGCTGGAGTTAGCCAAGGCCGTGGGTGTTAGCCATGTGCTAGCCAAAAGTGATTCGCAGCTGGTCGTGGGACAAGTTCTGGGAGGATACACAGTGAAAGAAGAAGTAATGCAAAAGTACTTGGATAAAGTAAATTCCCGGGTTGCAACGTTTCAAAGCTTTAACATCATCAGAATCCCAAGGGAAGATAATGTTGAAGCAGATTACTTGTCGAAGCTGGCCACGGCCAGGGAAGAGGCTATTCCACGGAATGCCCCGATCCGTTAGTTAGAGCTCCCCAGTATCTTTGCCCCGAGTCCACACGTGCAAGCCGTCGACTACAGCAGCTCGTGGACTGCTCCTATAGTCGATTACATAATGAATCGAACACTACCAGTTGACAAAGTCAAAGCTAGGCAGCTCAGGATCAGGGCTGCAAAATACCTAATGATGGGAGATGTGCTATACAGGAGGAGCTTCTCGTTGCCATACCTACGATGCCTGACTGTGGCAGAATCCACACGAGCCATGGAAGAAGTCCACCAAGGAGTATGTGGGGATCACCAAGGAGGCCGCATGTTGGCCTATAAGCTTCTTAGGTTGGGGTATTATTGGCCAAGCATGCAGAAGGATTGCAACTTGATGGTTCAGAAATGTGAGAAGTGCCAACTCTTTGCAAATATCATTCATGGGCCACCTACAGTCTTGACCCCAATGAAAGGGCCATGGCCATTCACCCAATGGGGAATAGATCTAATTGGCCCACTTCCCATGGCAGCAGGATAGGTCCAGCATGCCGTCATAGCTGTGGACTACTTTACAAAATGGGTCGAAGCCAAGGCATTGGCCACAATCACAGCAGAGGTAACAATTGATTTCTTGTGGAAATTCATTATTAGCCATTTTGGTTTGCCACGAGTGATAGTCACAGACAGGGGAAAGCAATTTGACAATGCTCAATTCAAAGACTATTGTGTTTACAAGGGAATACATGTGCACTTTACATCCAAAGCTCACCCAAAGGCTAATGGCCAAGTGGAAGTAACAAACCGAACCATTAAGAAAGGAATTAAGAAGAGGCTGCGAGAAGCTAAGGGAGCTTGGCCAGACGAGCTCTACAACGTGCTCTGGGCATACCGTACAACACCCCGAACTGCAACAGGAGAAACTCCGTATTCTCTTGCATTTGGGGCCGAAGCTATAGTTCCAATTGAGGTTGAACTCCTCAACTACAGAACAGCTAGCATGGACCAGCAGGAAAACCTGGGAGATCTCAGGGCCAAGCTGGATCTCTTGGAAGAAAATAGGGAAACAGCAATGGCCAGAATAGCAGTCTACCAGCAAAGAATGATCAAGTATCATAAGGCGCAGGTTAGGCCCAAGGATTTTCAGGCTGGTGATTCTAGTTCTAAGGAAAGTCGACCCTACGAGGAAAAAGGTGGGCAAACTTGGTCCCAATTGGGAAGGACCTTACCAGGTCCTGCATCACATCAAAGCTGGAGCATACAAGCTTGCAACCCTAAGAGGAAAGGAGTTGCCAAATTCGTGGAATGCAGAGCACCTCAAAAAGTATTACAAGTAGGTGCTTATCCGTATCTATTAATTTTTGTTTTTAGGAAACTGAAGCTGTTTAAAAAAACTCTTCGTTTAAATAAAGCTCTAGCAGTAAGTTTGCTTTAGGACTATGTGTTCTTTTATTCAGCCCCAGTGGCCAATAAACTCCCCACGAGGGAATGTTGTTCTAGTTTATTTCTTGTTAAAGCATGATATGGTTTACGTTTCCTGTATGCATGATAAGGAAAAGATACAACAGTAACAAAATTCTTAAATTTTATTTATTAAATCCACATCTCAAAAGAGATGTGGATAGCCAGTACATAAACTTTGTGGACAAAACCCACAAAGTTGCAACCTAATCACTACCGCCCTCCCTTGGAGGGGAGGGAACAGGAGGCGGAGGCTGCCCCTGAAAAGCCGCCAACTGGTCCCAGTTGGCAATCAGCACTAGGCGGACCGTCTTCTCCATTACAGAAACTGACTCTGTCATGGCTTCCATTTTGGCCGTAAGGCCAGCAACAGCAATCTTCAAATTCTGCAATTCTTGACATAACTTGTTGATTTCTTCGTTGTTGGCCATTATTGAATAGAGTGGGGAATGGGTAGTGACTTGTTAAGAACTATTGGTATTTATAGCACAATGGGACGGTTTATTAACCGCTTGCTAAGCCAATCAGCATGATCACCATTAAAAACCGCACTTAAAACAGCCACCTCAACCGCTTAGAGTAATGGGTAATTGTAAACCCAGTCGCCACGAGCAGTTGAAACGAATGCCTTTGGAACATACACGGCTCTTATTCCAAAGCAAACCTCACGCGTCTTGCTAAGCTGTGTCACTTTACAGTCGATGTAACGCCCCCAAAATCGGGTGCGTTAAATAGACATTTTATTAATCAAACTAGGTCGAGTCTGGCCCGTTATTACATCACAAACCCCCAGAGGGTACTTATACTACAAGGGAAAGGACATCTAAGGTTATCTACAGCTCCGTCTCTTCTTCCATCCTAGCAAGCTCTTCAGCTCCAAATGCCCCCAAGGCGTTCAGCTCTCCCTGCTTATCTATAAGGTCTGACACATTATACCAGCGTTGCCACCAGCATAAAATGTCAGGGTCACATAAACCAACACCGTGAGCTTATAAAGCCCAATAGAATAACCCAAACCCACTAACCCTTAACTTACAAGTCAAAGATAATATAGTAAACGATTTTCCAAACTTAACATGCTTTCAAATAAACACATACAATTACACATGCACATTCAATAACTTCGCATACAATAACACATGCACATTCATTACTCATCTAGCGTAAGCGTCATCAGAGTTTCGCCCACACAGCGTTTCTTAGACCGTGTCATCGTTTTACTTTTCATTTTCGAATTAACAATTCAAAAGTCGTTTCTTTCACACACACACACTACACACGATGGGCTACCATGTCCGGCCACAACGCGGTTTTTAAAACACACACCCACAACCTCGGTTCCGCCGCTCCAGGTTCCCGAGTATTTGCACAATGGTTCCGCCGCTCCGGGTTCCCATTGGCACACAATTTGGATTGGCTCCTCTCCACGGATAACCAAGCCACACCTCACCATGGTTCTGCCGCTCCGGGTTCCCATGGGAGTACACACGACCTCACAATGGTTCTGCCGCTCCGGGTTCCCGTTGGAGTACACACACACCCTCACAATGGTTCCGCTGCTCCGGGTTCCCATTGGACACACACACCCTCACAATGGTACCACTGCCCCGGGTTCCCATTGGGCACACACACACACCCACATAATGATTATCACACTTGATCATTATGTAGTTTCAAAAATATTTTCATTCATGTTAACCACACTTTAAGTGTTATGTTTCTACTTTCCGAATTCCGTGTCTCGTATCATGCCTAGACTCCGTGGTAGAACTTTTCACATAACTCATGCGATATCGAATAGCAAGATCATCCAACTCTATACTATCATGCTCGTTAAAAGGTCAAAATACGATTACTTCGTTTCAAAACAACACTTTATCTTTAAAACGCATTTCCTTCGATAAGTTCAATAAAACAACACATGTTTATTGACGAGTTCGTACAATAACGTAGCAATTAGGCGATCAAACAATCAAGTAGCCACAAGATCAAAGTAAACTACGTAGTTTTAGCAAGAAAGTTCTACAAGCTAAATCATACGACTAACTTTATTTTCTTTAGCGAAAATAGCTCGAAAGGCTCAACATACTTCTTAAATAGTTAAGGATTAACTACACTTAAAATATACTTAGAGAAGTAGGTTCGAAGAACTCTACAAGATCATGCAATCAACTATTCAAGTAGTACATATACTTAGAGAAAGTAGGTTCGAAGAACTCTACAAGATCATGCAATCAACTATTCAAGTACTACATAAACTTAGAGAAAGTAGGTTCGAAGAGCTCTACAAGATCATGCAATCAACTATTCAAGTACTACATATACTTAGAGAAAGTAGGTTCGAAGAACTCTACAAGATCATGCAATCAACTATTCAAGTACTACATATACTTAGAGAAAGTAGGTTCGAAGAACTCTACAAGATCATGCAATCAACTATTCAAGTACTACATATACTTAGAGAAAGTAGGTTCGAAGAACTCTACAAGATCATGCAATCAACTATTCAAGTACTACATATACTTAGAGATAGCGAGGTCAGAGTATTCTACCGTTCTTCTTGGAGGTAGAAAAGACTACAGAAAGTACGGCGGAAAGAAAGTCGGCGATCGAACGGAGTAACAGCTTACGGTAAGCTTCCGGTAGCTTCGAAAGAGAATAGTTTCTCTCGAAACTAGATCTTCAATATAACTACTACTACTTTTGGATCGAGGTGGTGGTTGAGTGGTGGTTTAGTGGCGGCGATGGAAAGTTTCTAGAAAAACTAGTAAGAAACCTCAAGAACAAAGAAGAACAAAGCAAGAACACTTATGCTTTCAAAGAGAGAAGTTGGAGAATGGAGAGGTGTGAGTTGAAATGGTGAGAATGGCTTGGTATTTATAGGCAAAACCTTGGCTCTCTCTCCTCCCATGGCCGGCCTCTCTCTCCCTCTTTATCCAATGGATTTTTGCTCCAAAATCTAGTCCTTTGATGGCTTGAAAGACTACCAAGATATTGCTTTCCTTGCACTCCAAGAACTAGGACAAGTCTAGGTTATTCTAATGGGGTTTTGGTCTAGTCTTAGTACTTTAAAGCATAGAAATCTAGATATGGTTGTCCTAGGATTTGATTATGGAAACTTGGCCAAGGAATGGAGATTTGATTCAAGTAAAGAATTAGGGTTTTGTACAAGGAAGGACAAGATTGGATTGCATTGGCTATGCTTTCACTTGAAAGCATATCAAAATAGGACAAGGATGACCAAGCAAGGTCAATCAAGGAAGCACACACATCACTCTCTCTCCCTCTCTCTCCATCCGAATCTCTCTCTCTCTCAATCTCTCTCTCGGCCTCTCTCTCCTCCTCTCTCTCTCTCTCTCCTTGGTACATTGTACAATATATATATATAAGGACAAGATTTGGTGGATGAATAAGGAAGGAGTATGGACTTGGTTTTGGAAAGAGATTTGGTCAAGACATAAGCTTACAAGGTTAAGCTTTCAAAGGTACAATAGAATCCCAAGCAAAGGGTACCAAGAAAACATAAGAAAATCTAGGAAGGTACCGTCTCTCTCCCTCTCTTTCCTTCTCTTTCTCTCTCTCTCTCTCTCCCTCTCTCCCGGATTCTCTCTCTCTCTCGGCATTCTCTCTCTCTCTCTCTCTCTCTCTCCCACTTGTACTCCTATGTAAGTATACATATATACTAATATATATATATATAATAATATATATATATATATATATATATATATATGTACCTTGGGTCTTTCATAAAATCTATATTTTCAAGTATTATAAATTTACTAAATAAAATATTCAATAACACACATGCTATATACAATATAATATATATATACATACAAGTACATACATATATATATATATATACACACACACATGTACCACACAATATCTATACTAGATTTGACCTAGGACCAATATCTAATATAGTATTCTACTACTTTCAAAGTACTAAGTATAATAATACTAACTAATGTACTAATTATACTTTAATAGATTTAACCCACATGGCAATCTAATATTTTAATCAACCTAGTCTTGGTTGGCAAGTAAAGCTATTATCCAATGGATAATAGTTTCCCTAGCGGTTAATAACCAATGGTTAAGGATGGCAAGGTCCAAGGCTTATCGTCCAACGGATAATAATTCTCCTAGCGGTTATTATCCAACGGTTAAGGCTAGAAAGTCTAATACTTTCAATTAAGCACTAAACTAATCTAATCTCGTACTTAGGAAGGTTAACCGAGGTTTAGGAACGATAGGTAATTAGGTTAAACGATCGTTAGGTTAACTCGTTAGTTAAAAGCTAGCTAGGGTTGCTAGGTAGGATTTCTAGCCAAGATGGAAGGTTTAAGACTTAATCCTAGAATCGACAGGAAAACGGTAGTTAAATGACGATTAAAACCTTTCAAGCATAATTAAAAGATTTTCGAATAAACAAAGAGAATTTTATTATTAGTCAGTAATGCCCGATTTTTGGTTATGGAAATAAAAATCCAAGTAATAAAATAAAATTCAAATTTTTAACGAAATTTTTATTGACCAAAAATCAGGGTCGTTACAACCTATCCCCCTGAAAATAATTTCGTCCTCAAAATTCGTATGCGACTACGGGTTAGTCTTAGTCGCTATTCTGGTTTCGTAATCAGCGTCTATCCCCCTTAAAAATGGAAGCAAGCCACTCTTAATCCCTTACAATGTGATGGAAGAGACGACCTAAATGATGCGGCATATACGGCCACTGTCTAACGGCTCCGGCAGGTTCTATAGGTACGACGGTGTTTAAGGCAATTCTCTATATGTTTTGGTTAATCGAACTAGGCCTTATTACTCGCTTAACGAGACGGGGTTGAAATTACTCTAGCCGTCGAACAGCTTGTCTCGTTATCGACCTTTGATAACGTTTCCTTGTAAGCACCAACGCCAAATGCAAAACCTCTATCAAATCATCATGCGGATGCGTACCCTACAAATGTTTCCTTAACACGACCCTCCTTTAGCTTGGCAGGGCTTATAGTGGCGTACCTCTGGTCATATAGGGATCCTGCTCTTGTTCCAGTGCCAAGATACGCCCTCCAGTGCCTTGCTGGTTCCCCATGGGCTGTTTTCTCTCATTTTGCCCATTCTGTTGTTGCCATGGACCTCCAAAGTTTTGCTTCACAAAACTAACTTGTCCAGGTTGTTGCGCTTCCTGATTTTCAAAGCTCCCATCCTTTTCTCTTTGAAGTAGAGGGCAGTCACACTTATAGTGACCCATAGCTTGGCAGTGGTAGCACTGAACCGTTGCTATGTCCCGACCACCTCTTTTTGGTTCACCACTTCCGGGGTTAGCAGTCCTCCAAGGTTGGTTGCTTAGAGGCGGGTTAGATGGTTTGGTAAAGTAGGGTCTGTAGTGGTTGTTAGGTGGTTGGGTTCGAATAGGTCCACCGGTGCTGCCGGTCGCCCTCTTCCAGCGGGTTTTAAAGTCTGCCTCCTCGCTCTCTAGCCGGAGCGCACATTGCACCACTCCAGCATAGGTGGTGAATGCTTGAGCTACAACGGCCCTACGAGCGGTAGTCAGCCCCCACTCGAATCTCCTCGCTTTCTTGTCCTTAGTGGCCACGGCCTCTGGGGCATAGCGGGATAGTTCCTCGAACTTAGCCGCATATTGGGTAACAGTCATGGTTCCTTGTTTTAGGTTCATAAATTCTTGCTCCTTGGCCAGGCGAAGGGGTGTGGGGAAGTATTTATCAAGGAACAGGGTCTCAAATTCGGCAAAGGTCTTGGTGGCTATGGTATGGGTTGCTTCCATCAGGTCCCACCAATAACGGGCTTCTCCCTTTAGTTGGTAAGTGGCTAAGGCTACACGATCTCCGTCTAGGTTAATTCCTAAGGTGTCCAAGATCACCTTGACTTCCTTCAGCCAGGTTTTAGCTACAGTGGGGTTAGGGTCTCCATTAAAGGTTGGGGGTCGACGTTTACAGAATTCATTCATTGCACGGGTTCGGGTCATAGGTTCATCGTCGCGATTAGGGTTTCGGCGGTTGGCATTCAAAGCAGCCACTAACGCTTGCATGATTTGGGTTAGGTCGGGGTTAGGGTTAAAGGATTCTCCGATTTCGTGACCTAATCCGCTTCATCGGTTCACCATCTATGAGTTGGAATCGTAAGGGGGAGGTTTAGTCTACTTTAAACGATTGTCTAATGCAATTGGGGTCTTAACTACTAAAGCAAAATATCAAATAGTAAGCAACAGTACTCTTTTAAGGCAGAATAGGCTTTTCATAGATAAACCAAGGTTACAAACATAAACATAGAATTCTACTACAAAGCAAATAGAGACCTAGGATTCTTCCTAATTCAAGTTGAAACGATATGATCTTACATACCCCTACTACATCGAAGTCTAACTATCACGAAGCTTATTGTAACTAGCCTGAAAGATGTCCAGGTAACGGAACACCTACACGCCTATGTCGGTTTCGTATGGTGGTGGTGGAACATCACCAGAGTCAAAGAGTATATCCATAACTTCTGGTTCTTACACGGGTTCTATTTCCCCTACAGGCTCTATCTCCCATTCCTCGGGATCCTCTTTCTCCATTGGTTCCTTCTCGGGATTTTCCTCGGGTTCTTCTCCAACTTCCTTAATTATAAACTCAGCATCATCGGGGGGTGCTATTTGGACTAGGACGGATACTGCTTCATCACCATCTTCCTCCTCATTTTCGGGGTGTGGAATGGCACCATGCTTCTGATAGAAGTCATGAAGGTAGGGAAAGGTATAGGGAAAATAGGGGTCCTCCACTAGTTGGGCCGTCATGGTTTCTATGGTGTTTCTGAATTGGCGAGCTTCCGCCAGTAGGTTGACTTGGTAGGGACTCAGTTGGTTCATCTATAAGGAAATAGTTTAAACCTCAATTAGTAACGTTTTAAGACAGAGTTTTATTTAGCACTTAAGGAACTTGGGATTGCTAAGTTCCACATTCGATCCTTGATTTAATTCATCATCCAATTGTTCGGGAATTCCCAGTTCGGTGGTACTGCCAATTTCCACACCTTACTTCAATCCAAAGATTGTTTTGTCAGAATTCCACCCAATTTGGGATGGTAAACTTAAACTCGAATTCACGTTTGTGCAACAGTCAACTTATCTTATGGTTCTACCCATTCTACCCATGGCCGAGTGTTGAGCCTAGAGCTTTGATACCATGTTGTAACGCCCCCAAAATCGGGTACGTTAAATAGACATTTTATTAATCAAACTAGGTCGAGTCTGGCCCGTTATTACATCACAAACCCCCAGAGGGTACTTATACTACAAGGGAAAGGACATCTAAGGTTATCTACAGCTCCGTCTCTTCTTCCATCCTAGCAAGCTCTTCAGCTCCAAATGCCCCCAAGGCGTTCAGCTCTCCCTCCTTATCTATAAGGTCTGACACATTATACCAGCGTCGCCACCAGCATAATATGTCAGGGTCACATAAAGCAACACCGTGAGCTTATAAAGCCCAATAGAATAACCCAAACCCACTAACCCTTAACTTGCAAGTCAAAGATAATATAGTAAACGATTTTCCAAATTTAACATGCTTTCAAATAAACACATACAATTACACATGCACATTCAATAACTTCGCATACAATAACACATGCACATTCATTACTCATCTAGCGTAAGTGTCATCAGAGTTTCTCCCACGCAGAGTTTCTTAGACCGTGTCATTGTTTTACTTTTCATTTCCGAATTAACATTTCAAAAGTCGTTTCTTTCACACACGCACACTACACACGATGGGCTGCCATGTCCGGCCACAACGAGGTTTTTAAAACACACACCCACAACCTTGGTTCCGCCGCTCCGGGTTCCCGAGTATTTGCACAATGGTTCCGCCGCTCAGGGTTCCCATTGGCACACAATTTGCATTGGCTCCTCTCCACGGATAACCAAGCCACACCTCACCATGGTTCCGCCGCTCCGGGTTCCCATGGGAGTACACACGACCTCACAATGGTTCCGCCGCTCCGGGTTCCCATTGGAGTACACACACACCCTCACAATGGTTCCGCTGCTCCGGGTTCCCATTGGACACACACACACCCTCACAATGGTTCCGCTGCTCCGGGTTCCCATTGGACACACACACACACCCACATAATGATTATCACACTTGATCATTATGTAGTTTCAAAAATATTTTAATCCATGTTAACCACACTTTAAGTGTTATGTTTCTACTTTCCGAATTCCGTGTCTCGTATCATGCCTAGACTCCGTGGTAGAACTTTTCACATGACTCATGCGATATCGAATAGCAAGATCATCCAACTCTATACTATCATGTTCGTTAAAAGGTCAAAATACGAATACTTCGTTTCAAAACAACACTTTATCTTTAAAACGCATTTCCTTCGAGAAGTTCAATAAAACAACACATGTTTGTTGACGAGTTCATACAATCACGTAGCAATTAGGCGATCAAACAATCAAGTAGCCACAAGATCAAAGTAAACTAAGTACTTTTAGCAAGAAAGTTCTACAAGCTAAATCATACGACTAACTTTATTTTTTTTAGCGAGAATAGCTTGAAAAGCTTAACATACTTCTTAAATAGTTAAGGATTAACTACACTTAAAATATACTTAGAGAAGTAGGTTCGAAGAACTCTACAAGATCATGCAATTAACTATTCAAGTACTACATATACTTAGAGAAAGTAGGTTCGAAGAACTCTACAAGATCATGCAATCAACTATTCAAGTACTACATATACTTAGAGAAAGTAGGTTCGAAGAACTCTACAAGATCATGCAATCAACTATTCAAGTACTACATATACTTAGAGATAGCGAGGTCACAGTATTCTACCGTTCTTCTTGGCGGTAGAAAAGACTACAGAAAGTACGGCGGAAAGAAAGTCGGCGATCGAACGGAGTAACAGCTTACGGTAAGCTTCCGGTAGCTTCGAAAGAGAATAGTTTCTTTCGAAACTAGATCTTAACTATAACTACTACTACTTTTGGATCGAGGTGGTGGTTGAGTGGTTGTTTAGTGGCGGCGATGGAAAGTTTCTAGAAAAACTAGTAAGAAACGTCAAGAACAAAGAAGAACAAAGCAAGAACACTTATTCTTTCAAAGAGAGAAGTTGGAGAATGGAGAGGTGTGAGTTGAAATGGTGAGAATGGCTTGGTATTTATAGGCAAAACCTTGGCTCTCTCTCCTCCCACGGCCGGCCTCTCTCTCCCTCTTTATCCAATGGATTTTTGCTCTAAAATCTAGTCCTTTGATGGCTTGAAAGACTACCAACATATTGCTTTCCTTGCACTCCAAGAACTAGGACAAGTCTAAGTTATTCTAATGGGGTTTTGGTCTAGTCTTAGTACTTTAAAGCATAGAAATCTAGAAATGGTTGTCCTAGGATTTGATTATGGAAACTTGGCCAGGGAATGGAGATTTGATTCAAGTAAAGAATTTGGGTTTTGTACAAGGAAGGACAAGATTGGATTGCATTGGTTATGCTTTCACTTGAAAGCATATCAAAATAGGACAAGGATGACCAAGCAAGGTCAATCAAGGAAGCACACACATCAATCTCTCTCCCTCTCTCTCCATCCGAATCTCTCTCTCTCTCAATCTCTCTCTCTCTCTCTCTCCTTGGTACATTGTACAATATATATATATATAAGGACAAGATTTGGTGGATGAATAAGGAAGGAGTATGGACTTGGTTTTGGTAAGAGATTTGGCCAAGACATAAGCTTACAAGGTTAAGCTTTCGAAGGTACAATAGAATCCCAAGCAAAGGGTACCAAGAAAGCACAAGAAAATCTAGGAAGGTACCATCTCTCTCCCTCTCTTTCCTTCTCTTTCTCTCTTTCTCTCTCCCTCTCTCTCGGATTCTCTCTCTCTCTCTCTCTCTCCCTCTCTCTCTCTCTCCCACTTGTACTCCTACGTAAGTATACATATATACTAATATAAATATATATATGTATATATATGTACCTTGGGTCTTTCATAAAATCTATATTTTCAAGTATTATAGATTTACTAAATAAAATATTCAATAACACACATGTTATATACAATATAATATATATTTACATACAAGTACATACATATATATATATATATATATACACACACATGTACCACACAATATCTATACTAGATTTGACCTAGGACCAATATCTAATATAGTATTCTACTACTTTCAAAGTACTAAGTATAATAATACTAACTAATGTACTAATTATACTTTAATAGATTTAACCCACATGGCAATCTAATATTTTAATCAACCTAGTCTTGGTTGGCAAGTAAAGCTATTATCCAATGGATAATAGTTTCCCTAGCGGTTAATAACCAATGGTTAAGGATGGCAAGGTCCAAGGGTTATCGTCCAACGGATAATAATTCTCCTAGCGGTTATTAGCCAACGGTTAATGCTAGAAAGTCTAATACTTTCAATTAAGCACTAAACTAATCTAATCTCGTACTTAGGAAGGTTAACCGAGGTTTAGGAACGATAGGTAATTAGGTTAAATGATCGTTAGGTTAACTCGTCGGTTAAAAGCTAGCTAGGGTTGCTAGGTAGGATTTCCAGCCAAGATGGAAGGTTTAAGACTTAATCCTAGAATCGACGGGAAAACGGTAGTTAAATGACTATTAAAACCTTCCAAGCATAATTAAAAGATTTTCGAATAAACAAAGAGATTTTTATTAGTCAGTAACGACCGATTTTTGGTTATGGAAATAAAAATCCAAGTAATAAAATAAAATTTAAATTTTTAACGAAATTTTTATTGACCAAAAATCAGGGTCGTTACAGTAGACCTGAGGAATACTCTATTGGAATTCAAGTAAGTATATTAATTCTTTTTGAAAATCAAACCAATTATATACTTAGGGGAGTGGAAACATCACTTCCTCAGCAGACGTAGCAAGGCTATGCAATTAAAAGAGCTTAGCAAACGTACGGTTATGCAATTTAATTAGCTCAGGAAAAATTTCCAAGCTATAAAGACATAGCAAGGCTATGCAAATTACCAGCTCAGGAAAAATTTCCAAGCTCATAAGACGTAGCACGCCTATGCAACCTACAGAGCTCCAGAAATATTTCCAAGCTCAACTTATGTAGCATGCCTACCTTATCTACGGTATCACAACTCACCCACTTAATACCCCACGGGACGTATCAATAAGTGTCTCAATTGTTTGGACGCAAGCAATTAACACACTTAGGGGAGTAACAGGCATAGTATAATAAGCTTGAGAAACATATTCCAGGCTTAAAGATGTAGTATAACTATGCAAAAGAAGAGGCTAAGGAAAATTTCCAAAGCTCATGGTTAAAATATTCAAGCAAACAAATTTTCAAACAGACGTATAGCACGGCTACACAATAGAAAGTTCAGAATAGACCAAGTACAAGTATTTGGTTAAACCATGATAAAAGCAGGAATTAGCATACAGTCAATACATGTGCATGAAAAGTGCCATGAAATCTAGCTTAAAACTGAAAGCTCGCTTCCGGTTAAAGTCCAGCACCTGCCATATCATTGAAACCAACAGCCCCTACGAGGCTCCCAAAGCATGATCTTAAAAAGATCATCCACCTGTTAAGGGAACAATGTTTCCAAACCGGCTAACCCGGAAACAAGGCCAAAGCTAAGGCCACACCTGAACGAGTATGAAAGTACGAGAGTACGAAAGTATTCAGAAAGTATTAATTACAGACCCAGTAAATCAAATGTTTTTTAAGGCCAATCAGAGGCCCAGGAGAGTGTTATCAGTTGCCTGCCCGTCACCAGATGACGGGCCAGGAGGTGTTGCAGCAAGGATTGGTGTGTCAAGGGAAACCTTCTCTGGAGTCTGGAGGAGAGATGCAAGGGAAGAGCTCGGGACAGATGTGTCCTTGGATACAGCATCATCGGCTTCATCCTCTCCTTTCTGTCCCCCGTCAAAGCATGAGGGTCCTTCATCGTCAACCTCAAATTTGGAAAAATCCAAATTTGGGAAAGCTGCAGCCGCTTGACTCCTCATGGCTTCAAACCCATCAAAGTATTGCTGGGTGACATCTTGACGGTATTCTGGAGACTAAAGGAACAGGTCGATGGCTTCCCTGCGAGCCTTCTTCACCTTTTCTAGCATCCCCATGCCCATAGCCTTCTGCTTCTCCAGCTCTTTGCTCATTTCAGCAATTCTCTGCTCCAAACTCTGAGCAGTAGCCACGGCCGTGTCCCTCTCCTCCTCCAAGCCCCCCTTCGACTTAAGAGTTGCATCTCTCTCATCTGTCACCTTCCGCAGCTCTGCAGCCATAGAAGCACCTTGCTTTGTATGCTGGAGGTTGGCCTCTGTAAGGGTGACCACCTGCTTCCCTAGGCTATGGCTTTGGGAAGCAAGATAACGGCCACGAGCCGTAGCCTGAAGAAAAGAAAGAAAGGGATCAGTAAGGAAGCGACAGGTATTCAAGTTGATAACAATAAGAAGAAGGGGAATACCATGGCCTGCTCGACCAGCATGAGCTCCCCCACTGACTGGAGAGACATCTCCCCCATTGAATCCTCATCAGCTGCACACAACAATCCGGAAGCACGCTCCAAAGCGTACTGGAAGTTGCCCAGTGTAGAAGGGCCAACAGAAACTTTTGCCTTTTTGGCTGGTGGAGTGCCCACCACAGCACCACTCTTCCCTTTTCTCTTAGACTTCTCTTGTTCCCCCTCAGCAGACGGCTCAACCACTAAGTCAATAGAAGGAATGGCAGAAAGATCAGCTTCCAGAAAGCTATCCACGCATAACTCCTTCTGCAGACGGGAGCTTTTCCTTTTTGTAGCTACGGCCCCAGGAGTTTGCTTGGCCCTCTCAGCTTTCAGTTGAGCCAGCAAGGCTCTGTCCATTTTTGGTGCCATGGCTTCGTCTTCACCTTTTTCCTCTGGAAAAGAAAGGAAGAAGCAATAAAAAGTCAGCTAATAATGCGGAACCAAGCAAGAAGGAGAAACTACCTCTCAAAAGTGCTAAGGCCTCACGCGTAGTCTCTGGGCCCAGGAGGTAAGCAGCCAACGACTCTGGGGTCACAAGTAAATCCCAAGTATGAACTAAGTAGCTCCTGGCTTGCTGCAGCTCCTCTTCCAAGGTAGGGGTCAACGAGAATGTTCCTCTAGCTACAAAGGAAAGCAAGAATTCATTACAATATGAATAAAGTTCATAAAAGCAACTGGATTAAAGAAAAGCAAGCAGCTTACAATTGGAGATGGGGACCCCCCACCCACTTGGAATCCGGGGTACATACGAGCCAATCTCCCAATTTGGGAGTTCCCAACCGTCACACCCAACAAAAAAGAACTTGTCCTTCTAGTTCTTACTGGCATAAGGGAGCTCTGTAACCAGCCCCCCCTCACCTGCTCTCTTCGCAAAGTAGTACCACCCAACGCCACCAGGAGCTTCTTTAACGGAAAATTGGTTGAGGAAAGGTCCCTTTGTCAGAGAAACCCGACCATCCGACATTGCCCCCCACAATGCCGCACAACCAATAAGAAGACGCCAAGAATTGGGAACTATTTGGCCAGGGGCCAAACCAAGGAAGCTCAGAACGTCCCTCACCACGGTTGGAAAAGGAAGCCTCAGGCCTCCCTCCAAAGCCCCAACATAGAGGCAAGTCTCATTCTCAGAGAAGGAGCATGCTCGTTCGGACCCAGAAGGCTTCCGAAGAGAAACAGACGATGGAATCGAATATCTAACCCTAAGAATGGTTAGCTCTTCGTTTGTAATTGTGTAACGACCCTGATTTTTGGTAAATAAAAATTTCGTTAAAAATTTGAATTTTATTTTATTACTTGGATTTCATTTTTAACATCCAAAAATCGGTCGTTATTGACTTATAAAATTTTGTTATTTTATTTGAAAATTCTTTATTTATTTTATAAATCCCTTTTAGCGATTAATAATCCGTCGTAATTAGGTTTAATGACCTAGGAGATTGGTATTCATCGCCCGGGCATTAAGGTCATTTTCTAAAGACGAGTATGCCTATTAAGACCTTGGTATAGTTACTTGGTAATTGTAGTAAAATCCTAGATTTATATTTCTCGGCTGGAAATCCTACATGGCAACCGATTAGTTAGCAACCCTAACTACCGTTTGGCTTAGTTACTTTTTCCTAACCTAGAGCGTTGCATCAATGCCAAAGTGGTTAAATTTTAGTCTTTGCCTTGACCATTGACTTGACAGCCTCGCCTGGGCGTCGGCTCGCTGTCGGGCCTGCCTTGCCTTGGCGTCGGCTCGCTGTCGCGCCTGCCTCACCTAGGCGTCGGGTCGCTGTCGGGTCTGCCTCGCCTAGGCGTCGGGTCACTGTCGGGTTGCTCTGCCTTGGCTGCCATCGGGTTCTGCCTTGGCGTCGGGTCGCGCCTTGCTTTTGCCTTGGCGTTGCTGGGCTGCCTTGCTCTGGCCTTGCCTTGGCTACGCCTTGGCCACCGCTTTGCTACCGGGCTGCCTTGGCCACTGTTTGGCCACCGGGCTGCCTTGTCCACTGTTTGGCCACCGGGCTGCCTTGTCCACTATTTGGCCACCGGGGTGCTTTGGCCACCACTTAGCCACCAGGCTGCCTTGGCCACGCTCACGCCTTGCCTTGGCGTTTGGCACCGTCGGGCTTTAATATTTCGTTATTAGGCGATTTCCTACTAAATAAAACCAAAATACCACTCGAGCAATGAAAGCCTAGATTAAGTATCGTTAGTCTTTAACCGATTAGTTAGAGTAGCCTAATGCCCATTTAGCCTAATCACTTGGATCCCAAATCTAATTAGGTTACCCTAACCCTAGATGGACCACTTTACCCTTTTTGTCTTTATCCATTGGACGATAAAGGCTAGGGTAATATTTATCCATTGGACAATAGCGTTAGGGTTTCCTTTACCCATTGGTCAATAGGTAAACCTTGGCTAATCTTCCTAAGTACGAGATTAGCTTAGCTTAGTGCTTAATTGCAAGTATTAGACTTTCTAGCATTACCCGTTGGATAATAACCGCTAGGAGATTTATTAACCATTGGACGATAACCCTTGGACCTTACCTTCACTAACCATTGGTTATTAACCGCTAGGGAAACTATTATCCATTGGATAATAGTTAGTCTTGACAATCATGTACTAGATTGATTAAAATACTAGATTTTGCCATGTGTGTATTTAGTTAAAATACAATTAGTACCTTAGGTTAGTATTATTATACATAGTACTTTGAAAGTAGTAGAATACTTTATTAGACATTAGTCCTAGGTCATATCTATCCTAGATTGTGTGGTACATGTGTATATATATATCTATATGTACTTGTATGCATATATATATATATAATATTGTATATAGCATGTGTGTATTGTAATATTATATTTATAAAATCTATTTTACTTGAAAGCATGGATTTTATGAATGACCCAAAGTACTTATATATATTATAGGATATATATATACTTTCAAAACTAGTACAAGTGGGAGAGAGAGAGAGAGAGGGAGAGAGAGAGAAGAGGAGAGAGATCGGAGAGAGAGAGAGAGAGAGAGAGAAGGAAAGAAGGAGAGAGATTGTACCTTAGATCTTCTTGTGCTTTCCTTGACCTTGCTTGATCTCTTAGAGATTTCTTCCTAGCAAATCTATGACCTATTGTCCTAAATAAAATTCTAACTAGTCAAATCTCTTCCAAGCCTAAATCTTCACTCTTCCAATCACCAACTTTGTCCTTCCATATCTTTTATATATATATATATATATAGTTATATTTATATATATATGAAGTACTTTGTACCAAGGGGAGAGAGAGAGAGAGAGGAGAGAGAGGCTGAGAGAGAGATGGGAGAGAGAGAGAGAGAGCTTCGGATGGGAGAGGGAGAGAGAGAGTGATGTTTGTGATAGTGTGATATCACCCTTGTCCTATTTTTGATATGCTTTCAAATGAAAGCATGGCCAAGGACAATCAAATCTAGTCCCTCTTGTACAAACCCTAATTTTATACTTAAATCAAATCCCATTTTCTTGCCTAGTCTTCCATAATCCAATCCAAAGGACACATCCTAGCCTTGCATGCCTAGTTTTTAGGTTGTTTCTTGCAAGGAAGCAAGATTGCTTGGAATAAAAAATGGGAGATAGGAGAGAGAGAGAGATTTCGGCCAAGGAGAGAGAAAGGGAGAGTTTGCCTATAAATACCAAGCCATTCCTTCATTTAGACTCACACCTCTCCATTCTCCAACTTCTTTCTTGAAAGCATAACTTGTTCTTGATGTTCTTGGCTTGTTCTTGAGTTTTCTTTCCATTGCCGCCACTAAACCACCACTCGACCACCACCTCAATCCAAAAGTAGTAGTAGTTTAGGTTACGATCTAGTTTCGAGAGAAATCATTCTCTTTCGAAGCTTTTGGAAGCTTACCGTAAGCAGTTACTCCGTTCGTTTGCCGACTTTCTTTCCGTCGTACTTCCGTAATCTTTTCTACCGCCAAGAAGAACGGTAGTGATCCCTAACCACTCTTCCTAAGTATATGTTTGATCTTGTAGAGTTCTTCGAACCTACTTCTCTAAGTATATTTTAAGTGTAGTTAATCCTTAACTATTTAAGAAGTATGTTGAGCTTTTCGAGCTATTTTCGCTAAAGAAAATAAAGTTAGTCGTATGATTTAGCTTGTAGACTTTTCTTAACTACTTCCTCTAAGTATATTGTATTGTATGAGCATGAAGCCATATGTGTAGTGTGATTTGTTTTACGTAGTTTACTTTGATCTTATGACTACTTGATTGCTCGATCTCGTGATAGTTGCTTGGTTATGTATGAACTCGTCAATAAACATGTGTTGTTTTGAACTTCCAAAAAGATGGCTATACATTTTTGTTTTAAAAGAGAAAGTGTTGTTTTAAACGAAGTATTCGTATTTTGACCTTTTAAACGATTGTAAGCATGATAGCATGTTGCTTGCCTTACTTGTGGTTGTAAACAAGCGTGATTAAATAGATGATCTTGCTAGTTTAGTTTCAAGATTACTTTAAAGTGATTTGTCCCGTCGCGGAGTCTATGCATGATTACGAGACACAAAAATCGAGAAAGTAGAAACATGTCACCTAGGTTGTGGATAAAGGAAATAATTGGACTTGGTAAAAAGGATTTTGGAAACTACGTAATGGTCGGACTTGGTAGCCTTACGTTGGTGTGCGTTGCCAATGGAGCCGGACTTGGTAGCTTCATTGGTGAGGTGGGCTTGGTTATCCGCGGAGAGGAGCCAATGCAAGAGTTGTGGCCTATAAGGCGGACTTGGTAGCTTATTGGTTATGTGCGTTCACAATGTGCCGGACTTGGTAGCCATTGTGGCCAATGAGCCGGACTTGGTAGCTCATTGGTGTGTGCGTGTGATTTTTGGAAATGATGTTGAAAGATGAGATACAAAAACGATGAGTCACGTAGGAGAAACACACGAAAACATGACACCAACGATAGATAGTGAATGCAGATGTGTCATTGTTGTTGTTATTGTTATATTAATGCATGTGCTGTTATGACTCTTTATGATATATGCATGACTTGCTATTTGTAAGTTAAGGATTAGTGGGTTTTGGATTATTCTATTGAGCTTTCAAGCTCATGGTGTTGCTTTATGTGACCCTGACATATTATACTGGTGGCGACGCTGGTCTAATGTGTCAGATTTTATAGATGAGCAGCATGAACAGTATACCTTGGAGGCCTTTGGAGCTGAGGAACTTGCTAGGATGGAAGAAGAGAAGGAGCTGTAGATAACCTTAGATATCCATCCCTTTTGTGTAATATAAGAACCTTTTGGGAGTTTATGATGTAATAAAGAGCCAGACTCTCTTTTGTTGTTCAATAAAATGTTATTTAACGTACCCAAAATTCGGGGCGTTACAAATTGTGGAGGGGATGGTAGAGGCCGAGAAAGCAGGGACCCTATGGGGACCCCTCGATGAAGGGGTAGGGGGCGACGAAGGTTTGACACCGCTTGACTGACCTTCGCCAGCCGAAGCCCTAATAATCCCACTTCGACGTAGGAAACTCTTCTCTTCTGCCATTGACTCTTCGGCTTGAAGAATCGAAGCAAAATTAATGAAGCCCTCGGACATTAGGGTTCCTACCAAAAATCTAGGGTAAAGATGCACCGACAGGTAAAACAAGTCCCGGAAGACCAGGTAAAACAAGTCCCGGAAGACCCTGTTTTGGAGAGTGAGAGAGTAGGGGGCAAAGTCCTCTATAACGGGAGGACAGAGGTTGATGCAAGAAAACCCTATCAGTCGAGATAAAATAAACTCGCCTGGAACACCCCACGTTGGGCCTGAGAATTCTATGTCAGAAGAAGAATCCAGCGTGAAAATTAGTTGAAGAACAGCAGGAGAAGAGGAACGTACCTAGAAGGAACGGGCTCTAGCGTGACAGTGAAGGGGAGTCGGAGAAGAGAGGTATTACCCAAGAACCAACAGGGATGATCCAAATACCCCTCTGTTAGAGTTTAATCAGGAATGAGAAGCCTAAGAGATGGGCATTAATCTCGAGAACAGCTCCTCGATCATCATCGTCCACCTCCTAGCGTCAGGGGAATCAAGATCTCGACACCTGGCCCACGACATGACCCATGCATTTAAAACTGCCCACAAAAGTAAAAAACGGCAACCGCCATGCAGCATTAATATATGTTCCCAACCTCCAAACCAGAGCTGTAGCTTGGAAATAGAGCTCGTTGATAAGTAAGGGAGACCTGAAGAGCCCAGCCTGGAGAAAGAAGCGGAGCTGGGAGTAATACTTCGCTTGCCACCATCAGGAAGTACATCAAGTAAGCCAGCTCGGTCCTCAAGACGGAGCTGAGCTGAAGTCAAAGATCCAGCTCCGTCATACGAAGCTGGGCCACAATCTAAGGATCAGCTCAGAAGCCCAGCCAGGGCTAGGCAAGTAACGCTCACGTAGTGTGCTTATCCCTGTAGGAGATATCCCATGTGGGATAAAAGAGAAGATATAGATAAGATAAACATGATGATTCCAAGGATAATGATTCCCGGCCAACATTAGGTGCGTATGGAGTCCCAGCTAAGGCAGGACTCCACACTCACCCAAGGGATAACTGTATAATCCCCGGAACACAGTCCTATTAGGACTCAACCTCCTATGAAATGCCTATAAAAGTGACGGTAGAACTTCAGCTAAGGTACATCCATTTAACGCCTGTGAATCTCAATCCTCCCACCATTTATCATATTCTCTACTGACTTAGGCATCAGAGGGTGGTCGGCACGCCACCACACCGGTGACTTTAGCTCTCACGTTGTATTTGCATGAACAGGTCGGGGCCAGATACAAAGCTGATTCATCATAACGCTTTTTCTTAACTTCCATCTCATAAGCTGGATCACTAATCTTTGAGAAAATTTCCTCATTTTTTTGGGCAAATCTGGATCCTTGTCCATTTCATTCCCTTAAGTGTATGAGCTATTCGCATCCAAACAGCTTTCACACTTACTTTACTTTGGTTCCCTTAGTTGTACCAAGTTTTGGAGCTAAAAATGATATCCTGAGCCTCTTTCATTTATAGCTGTGCTTCGTCTTTGAGCTTGGAAATTTTTCAATTTTTCATTTTTTATTGCATAGCTGTGCTACATCTGTGAGCTTGGAAATTTTTACCAAGCTTAATTTATTGCATAGCAGTGCTACGTCTGTGAGCTTGGAAATTTTTCCCAAGCTTAATTTATTGCATAGCTATGCTACGTCTGTGAGCTTGGAAATTTTTCCTAAGCTTCATTTATTGCATAGCTGTGCTACATCTGTGAGCTTGGAAATTTTTCCTAAGCTTCGTTTATTGCATAGCTGTGCTACGTCTGTGAGTTTGGAAATTTTTCCTAAACTTCGTTTATTGCATAGCTGTGCTACGTCTATGAGCTTGGAAGTTTTTCCTAAGCTTCTTTTATTGCATAGCTGTGCTATGCCTGTGAACTTGGAAATTTTTCCTAAGCTTTGTTTTTTGCATAGCTGTGCTATGTCTTTGAGCTTTCCTTTCATAAGGCAGGCATAGTGCTAGGTCAGCCTTATCTCTTGGAATTTTGGCCTTCATTTGTCCAGAGTGACCTCATTTTTGGTACATTGAGTTCATTCACCTGGTCCTCGGTCTTATTGAGCCCAAAATTGAGCCCAAATTTGTGTCAGGCTGGCTTAGCTAGCCCATGGTCCTTTAGACTTACCGAGGTTTCATTTCCGCTCGAATTTTTCATTTCAGGGCTCATCGAGCTCTGGCCGAGTGGGCTTATAAGCCACGTCCCTTGGATTTTGAGCCCCTTGGGACTCTTTAATGCTCATTTAATAAGCCATGGTGTGGGCGGCTCACTGGCCACTTTTTCAATTTTATAGTCTAGAGCTCTTTGAGCTCCGACTCTTCAAAGCTCATTTAATAAGTCCTGGAGTGTGCTGCAATGCTTGTCTTGTATGAGGTTTGGAATAGTACCTCTTGCCTTTAGCATGAGCTTTCCTATAGTCTTCATTTTTTGGGGCATCCTTAGCAGCCCAATGATCTTCTAGTTTTACCGGGTCAATGGCTGAGTCCGGGTCTTCACATACTGAGCAGCTGCGCGCTTTAGCTGACTCGGCACCTTTCCGAGATTTGATTTCAACTCGGGTTTGTTAGTCCACTAGGCATCCTTGGCTAGCCTTGAAGGTATCGAGTTAATAACTGAACTCGGGTTTATTAGTCCAGAGCTATTTTGGATTGGGCTGAGGAGGCTTGTAGGCTACATTCTCGAATTTTTTAGTCTGAGCTCCGTAAGCTCAGGCCCTTCAGCGCCTATGTTGGGGCTGGATCAAGTGGACGTGTCAACACTTTTGAAATTATATGTTGGTTTGAGCTCAGAGAGCTTCGACTCTTTGATAATCAATATGTTGCATAGCCTTAGCTATGTTATTGAGCTTGGAAATATTTCCTGACCTCCTTTTATTGCATAGCTGTACTACATCATTTGAGCTTGGAAATTTTCCTAAGCTTTTTTTTATTGCATAGCCTTAGCTATGTCGCTTGAGCATGGAATTTTTCCTGAGCTCCTTTTATAGCATAGCTTTAGCTACGTCGTTTGAGCATGGAAATTTTCCTAAGCTTTTTTATTGCATAACATTAGCTGCGTCGTTTGAGTTTGGAAATTTTCCTAGGCTTCTTTTATTGCATAGCCTTAGCTACACAAAACTAATTCATCAACCCTTAGGTTGAGCTTACTCTTATCAGAGCTGTGAGGTTCAAGCTATGTGAGGTTTTCTAAGTTGGCTGGCCTTAAGAGGTCAGGTTTTTCGTTTATGTCCCCTCGTAGGGTCAACTTTTCTGGGAAGGAGATCCTCTACTCAGAGGTATCTCAATCTGACCAAGGTACTGTGATACTTGGCCATTATTATCCCCTCTTGCTTTAGGACTTTTAATCCCTTTAGGATAATGTCCATGATTAGCATATCGGTTATCTTGCTTATCTCGTAAAAACTTTTAAGCATAACTCGTAGGATTTTTCTCGGAAGAGACTTGTTTGAGTCTTTAGATACGTATATCGAGCTGGCTCTCTTGTGATTGAGCTAGTTTAATGTGTTGAGGTGCACCATGGTGCTCACTATGCTTGTCCCTTGGGATGAGCTGGTCTGGTTTATACTTAGCTTTAGCTATTCCCTTGTTTCTTTAGACCTGGTCAGGTCAGGGAAACAGAAATACCTGAGAGGGTGATTGCTTTTTGTGCTTTTATTTGGCACATCGAATGCGAGCAACATGGGTCATTTTTGGGGCATGTGGCCTTATTGCGACTATTGGTTGTAACCTTGGCCAACCCTGTCCCTTAGGACTGGCTTTACTTAAACTTTTTGTGTTGAGTCGAACATGATGATCTGCTTGGCCTAACTAAGCTATGCTTAGGGTGACCATGTCCCTTAGGACTTTTAGTTGTGCTCCTCTATCATGTGTTGGCTGAGCTTATCTCTTAAGATTAGCTAGCCTTAAATCTTTATCCCTTGGGATTGTTGATGGGCTAGGTTCTGTTGTCCAAATGGGGTACTTGTCTTGAAGTACTCTCTGGGTTATCCCTTAGGATATTTTATGTTTGTTATCTCCTGTAGGAGGTGTTTCAGCCACCTTAAACAATCAAGATCCTTTGTTCGAGTAACTTGGTGGTCCATATATCGGGCTGATGATGGCGCCATGTCAATCCTCGAAGATGATTAGATGATGTCGCCTTTCATGCTCAGCTCTCTAGATGAGCCTGAGCTCTTATCTGTGTATTTCCTTAGAAATTTTCATGTTTCTGTAGAGGTGAGTCACTTATTCACTGCTATTGTCGTGACAATTTTGCACTTGCACTTGCTTTATGGAGAACATCACGTGCCTTTAGCAACTATGTTCTTCTGGGCAGACCTTGGTTGCTTAATCTGACCTTCTACTTAATGTAATTTTGGGGCCTTGAGCTGTGACGAGCAAGCTTGGTTGAGGTGCACGGGCCATGCCCAATTTTCTTGGGACTGGGCTTTACCCATTGGTTGTCCAAGCTCTGTAAGCTTTTATAGCTACTTCCAAAGCTCTAGCTTTGGCTGAGAAGACTTGTGTGTCCATATACTTCCCTATTCCCCCAAGTGTTAAGGTGTTGGGAAAACAGCTTGACACTTGAAGATTGTGTCATGGACACTTGACATTTGTATCTATTAAGCTCTTTGTTAAGGAACTAGGCTAGAGCCTTGCTGGTAGCGTACTTTGTCTCATTGGAGACTTTTTGTTGGAAGAGTAGAGCCAATAGACTTGCGTAATGTCGTGTAACATGATTCAGTGAGGATAGAATAACTTCGCCGTAGCTTGAAGCATGCTGTGCTTCATCGTAAAGTGGCCAAGAATGAGATTTGTCGTTATGTGGCAATTTACTGAGCAGTTTTGCCAAGAATTTCATTATTCAAAGTGACCAAGAATGAGATTTGTCGTTATGTGGCAATTTACTGAGCAGTTTTGCCAAGAATTTCATTATTCTTGCAGGAGTTAGCCAATCTTGTTGGCATGGGTAGACACTTTGAATCGCGAAGGTAATTTGGGTGGCAAGCTCTACTCTTCCTAGTTTTTTTTTGTTTAAATAAGGATGCCCATTGGGCTTGCTTCCGTAGGAGATTACCAAAAATATGTAGGAAGGGGGAGCTTATCATCTCCTTCAATTTCGATTTAGCTGGGGTAAACATGATTTGCCAAGAATAAAAATATGTGGTCTCCCACTGTGGGATTGTAGCATTCATGTGTTATATGGCATGGATTATGACAGTTAACATAGCAAATAAATGAGAGGGGTTAAATGAGAGTTCCCTGGAATGTTTATAGTTGAATCCACACTTGGTGGTGACAATGCAGCTTTCAGAGCGTTGCTCCAAGCAGTAGGAACTTGGTGGCGGGATAAGAGTCATGTCTTCTTCTAGGTCGGATATTGATGCGTAAATTGTCCTTCAAGGGCTAATATTGAATGTGCACAAGCCTTGGCGTCACATTTTCTTGCATTGAAGAATTACTGCAGTTGAGATTTTTGCCGCAAAGAGTAAATATTGAATGTGTTGGCCATAGTAGTTTGCGGCTGTAGTCGTCTCTGCAGAGCCATTTTTGTTCAAAGTTGATTGATTTCAATTTTTGGGGAATCCGATTAGAGTCCCTGCAATCAACAATCATGGCACTTTGCGCAGATTTTATGTATCCTATAAGGCTAGATGGATTAGAAAGGGCATTAGTCCACATGCATTTTGTGGGTCAACAGGTTACCCATGAGTTGTATGTGGAAAACTCAATGTAGAGTCCTAGATTTGTAGAATTCCTCATTTAAACAGATTCATTTGAATATGAACTCTTTATAGTAATCCAAAAAATTATGTGAGTGATATGTGGGGATATGCTTGTGATAAGCACTAATTAATCAAAATAAATGAGGAACAAGACTTAACTTGTAGTAGGATAATTTCCGTGATCAACTCCACCATTTTCCGCGAAGGAAAGCTGATGCTTGGCCTTGAGCTTGAGCGCCATGGCGATATATGTCTTGAAATTTAATGTACTCCGGATTCGTATTCGGGAGTCATGGTGATGGAGCAGAATTGCCAAGAGCCGTGGCTCTCTCTTTTTCTTCCTTTTTTTTTTTATCGTGCGCTTAGAGTGCAGTCATTCTTTTAGAGCCCTCCAATCTATTTTTCTTGGAAAAAGATAGCTCATAACAGCCATGTAAAATTCATGAATAGATTTATTTTATCCACGGGAGATAAATTTGTTGCCCAAAAAAAAAAAATCAATCGCCGCATTAGGTCAAATTCTGAGAGTTGTTCGGATTGATGCAGAGATCCCGTGGGACTCAAATTGCAATCGTTGCTTCAAGGCTCCACTTTGTACGCCTTTGCTTGTAAAGTTATGCTCGGGCCCGGAATTGTCGTGACAATCTGTGAGCCTTTTACTCCTAGTTCATGTCTGAATTCATGTTGATGGAGTAGAATTGTCAAGAGCCATGTCTCGTTTTTGTTTTGTCGAGCACACGAAGTGCACTTTTGCGTTGAGAATCCTGCAACCTGTTTCCCTTAGGAAAAGATAACTGTGATAATAACGTGAAACATTATACCACAAGAATAAATTTGTTTATCAAAGGAGATAAATTTATTGCCGAAAAACTCGATTGCCGCATTCGGTCAAATTCCAATAGTTGTTTGGAGATAAGTATGATACATAGTCATAAAGGCCATTGGCTATTAGACTTCATATTGATTAGTAGTCCTAATTAGTAACTCCAATTACTATATAGCAAAAGATGGAATAGAGGTTTTTGCTTTACAAAAACTCTTTTAGGATCAAGTGGTTTTTGCTTTACAAAAACTCTTTTAGGATCAAGTGCACCCGAGAGATTGGAGAGTGAGTTGGACTTGCCCAATGCAAAATAATTCCATTAAATAGAAGCGGCGAATATCAGATCATAAAATATGAGAGTTAGATCTTATCTTTTTCATGCACGGCTTGCGTGGTAGGATTGCCTCAATTGGCTTTTGTTGGAGCGCACACATGGTTCCCTTTGAGAACACAATATAGTTGCTTGTAACCGAGCCGACGAGTCAACTATATCTTTCACGTTGAACAAGATCCTTCTTTTTGTTGAGATCGATTGTTCTAATACTTTTTTGGAGAACTTGTCATTCCCACAGACGGCGCCAACTGATGAAGTGATTTTTGGTCACCTCTAGATGGGGTTCCTCAATTGTCCATCTGATCCTCCAAGGGAGGAAGCAGCTACCGGCCGGCTCAATTTAGGACCTGTAAGACAGAACAGAAAAGCTATGGGCACCGGCGTGGCTGTCGCCATTGCCCCACCGATGCCTAAGTCAGTCGATTTGCTTTAGAAGAGAGTATGGACTGAGTATCAGTTCTGTAGTATTGCCTACCTTTGGGATGTAAAGGTGTGATCTTTATGTAGGCTTCTTGGGAGGAATCCCTTGGGATTGGGACTCTTAAGTCTCATCCGCTCGTGGCGGGTATAGGTTGGAGTGTCCTCCTTACCTAGGACTTCTTTGGTCCTTATCAGGTTTAAGAAGTTCTCCTCTCCTCTGAACTCTGTGATTATCATCAGGTTAGGAGTCCTCATGGTGGACGAATCTATGTGGTTATCCTCTAAGACTCATGGCCTGATCTCTTTGGACGAAATAAAGTCCTGGCTGTTCTATAAGTCCCATAGACTGTATGAACTTCTGCCATGGAGTGTTTTATAAGTCTGGCTGCAGGTTTGTCATATTTGTCGAGCTCACCTAGCGAGCTTAGCTCGGTATTCTTTTATGAGTTGTGCTCATGGGATGGCCTCCGTCCTTGGACTAAGTTTAATAAAGGCAAGCTCTTATAGGTTAGATTCCATGTTCTTGGGACTCCAGCTCGAGCCTAAGGGCTGTGCTCGTGAGCTCTTTGGTTTGGGCTGAACTTGGGATGACCTTTGCCCTTGGACTGGTCCATGGAGCTCAGATCTTCAAGCTAAGCTCCACGTGATTAGGTTCCGTACATGGCCCTTCGTGTTGTGCTAGGCTTCCTGGTCTGGGCTGACCTTGGGAGGTTATTTCCTACTTATCAGTGGGCTAACATACGGCCACCTTGATGGTCTCCACAAACTCCCTGGTGGACTTCCTCCATGGCTCTTACAGATTCTGTTGTAACCAGACATCTAAGGTACGGCAAGGAGAAGCTCCATCTGTATAACACTTCTCCCATCATTAGGTATTTTGCAGCTCTAATTTTAAGCTGCCTAGCTTTGAACTTGTCGACTGGTAGCATCCCATTCGTTATATAGTCGACTATGGGAGCGGTCCATGAGTTGCTCTAGTCGATGGCTTGCACTTGTACGTTTGGGGCGAAGATACTGGGCAGCTCTAAGTACCGTATCGGAGCATTTCGTGGTATGGCATCTTCCCTGGCCATGGCCAGCTTTGATAAGTAATCAGCTTCAATATTTTCTTCCCTTGGGATTCTTGTGATATTAAAGCTTTGAAACTTTGCAATTTGGGACTTCACTTTATCCAAATACTTCTGCATTACCTCTTCCTTCACAGTGTACTCTCCCAGGACTTGTCCTACGACTAGCTGTGAATCACTTTTAGCTAACACGTGGCTTGCACCCACGGCCTTAGCCAACTCCAATCCCACAACGAGAGCTTTGTATTCTGCCTCGTTGTTGGTTGCTTTGAATTCAAACCTAAGCGCGTAGCTCAGGCGTTGCCCTTTTGGGGATGTTAAAATTAGACCAGCTCCGCTTGCTTCTCTAGTTGTTGATCCGTCAACCTGAAGGACCCAAGGTTTAGGCTCTTCCTTGGGGTGCTCCTCTGGTTCCGAATATGTGTATTCTGCTAGGAAGTCTACTAGTACTTGTGGTTTGATGGCAATCCGAGGTTTGTACTTTATATCAAACTCGCCAAGCTCTATCGACCACTAGATTAACCGGCCTGATGTCTCTGGGCAGTGGAGAATTCTTCAGAGTGGCTGGTCCGTAAATACTTTGATGGAGTGAGCTTGGAAATATGGCCGTAGCCTTCTGGCCGCTATCACCAGTGCAAAGGCTCTCTTCTCTGCTCTGGGATACCTTAGCTCAACCCCTCACAATGCCCTGCTGGTGTAATACACTGGGAGCTGCGTCCCCTGTTCCTCCAAAATCAAAATCGCGCTAACAGCGTGGGGAGAAACAACAAGGTATAAAAATAGGTCCTCTCCGTCTTGAGTCCAACTCAGCAGTGGTGAGGATGTGAGATATCCCTTTAGTTGATTGAAAGCTGCTTCTTCGGTGCTAGTCCATTCAAAGGCTTTTTTCAAAACCTTGAAGAACGCTTGGCGTGGGCACACGCCCCTAAAAATCCCGCATTTTTGGTTTGCGAAAAGTTCGGTTTGCGCCCTTTTGTTTGAAAGCATGACGAAGTGCTGTTTTGAGAGAGTCGCCACCCGGATTTTGCAGAAAACACCCAAGAAACTGATGTTGAGAACGCTTTTGTTTACGTTTGTTTGATTTGAAAAAAGGCAGACTGGACCGTCGTAAGCTTCGATATTTGAGGTTCGGGAGCCAGGTTACGAGAGGGGAAGGGTTTTATGGCACCCCTCTCGCCCAATCCAGAGATTGGTCTCTACTCAGGCATTTTGTAAAACATTTGCATTTTTCTCTTTTTTAATCATTTTCAGCCAGTTAGGGCGGGGGAACAGTTAATGGGGATCAACAAATGACAAGTTGTATTTACATGGCGAAATGTGATGTATGAGCTATGAGCAATGTAATAGATTGAGAACAAGCGCTTCTGTGAGCGTTTTAGACATACTGGCACACACTGGCCTAGAAGGGTGCACGCAGGAACAAACCTGTATGCACTGGCCACACCACTGCATACAGAAACAACCTGCGTGCGCCACTCTAGTATTGGCGTGCGCCGGTAAGCCTAAACCCACAGCTTCTGAACTCAATCCTCTGGACTCTGGAATGGACCAGTGCACACCCAGGACAAACCACGCAGTTTATATAACAGCATATGTACAGCTTCAGAATACAACAACAAATCAAACAGAGATAAATGGACTGAAAACCCCATAAATAGTGTGGGGATCAAACAGAGGCCAGGGCTAAACTAAGAAGCAAGGGCCAGCCACTGGAACCTTGGCACAGGTGGCGCCTGGCAGATAATGCCCGTGCGCCACTTGTTCCATTCGTCCGATGTTTGGCTTTGCTTCATCTGGTTCGGAACACGACGAGAAGGATCCCGAGGGCCTTACTACGCAGCTTAAAGCAGACGCTAGCTACAGATTCTAAAGTATGGAAAGTCAGAAGCGGTTTTTAACATGCTAAAAGGTTATCGAGAATGAGAAAGCAAAAGGAGGATGATCGGTGACCCCACACGATCTGCCATGCAGCCATGGTAGCGCCGCGGCTAAGAAGGGTCGCATGAGCCACCTCTCACGCCACAACTGTGTTTATTTGCTACCCATGAGACCAGGCGTGGTATTGATTACCAGCCTGGGCTCGGCTAGCTCCCCTCAGGGGTCGAAACGATTTCCAGAATAAAAGGTGATATACCTTTGGAGAGAAGTTGATGGATGGTTTGAGCTTTGAAATGGATGGATGATGGATGAAAAGGCGATGGAGACAGCAATGTAGGGGAGATGACTGATCTTCCTTGCTTTGTCTTTCAATGGATGAAAGAAGACAAGGAGAAACAAGAGAGAGACAAAGGGAGAAAGCTTTGGAGCTTCTTTTTGAATGTAACCCCTTTATGAGTGTAACCCCTTGCAACTAAATGCAATGGGGGGTATATATAGGCCAGGGCAGCAGCTGAGAAGGCTGGGATCAGTTGAGCCTTAAGGGCTTGTTTGGGTTCCAAGAAGAGGGGAGCATTCCATGCATTAAATGCATGGGACTAGTTGATGGAGGGTGTAGGAGAGAGGGGGAGACAGTTCTGGACGATATAATCATCAGGGGAACTGTAGACCACGTCAGGGTGGCGACAAAAGTCTCGGGCAAGTGGTCCCGAAAAGGTGATTTGATTGGGAACAAGTGGCGTGCGCCACTGATGGACTGGCGTGCGCCAATGGAAACTGGTTCCATGCTTGATGACTGACACGTGGCACTGCACCAGCGTGCGTCAGTTGATCACCAGCGCGCTGAAACAGGGTTTTGCTGAGGCCATTTGGTTCTGGCTCGAAGGGTTTAAAAAGGGCTTTGAAAGGGTTTGAACGAGGTTCGGAACGCTCAGAGCTCAAACACATCATCAACTTTGGATGTTCTCGACCTTTAATCATCATTGGGGAATCAAAGACCGTAAGTAAACTAATCTGGACAGTCCAAAATAGGGTGTCTACAGTAGCCCCCCTTTGACAGCACTTGGGGCACCATTGACGTGGTACAAGTAATGTCAAAGGTTTTCTAGACACCCTTTCAAGGCTATCCAGAAGAAATAGAAAATGCAAACGTGTATTTATAAATACCGTCTGTGGAGAGATTGAAGACAGGCGGACCATCTAAATATCGTTGGAAGAGAGTTTGAACTCTGTTGAGAAACGAGGATGGGTGGACCATCATTGAATGGTGAGGCGGACTCTCCTGGGGAATAATCAGCTACGGATAAGTCATTACCGCTGGGGATCAAACCTTCTTCAGCACAAAGAGCTCCAACAATTACGGGTAGGTCGCGTCAGGTAGGTTAAATTCCATCTGTCGGGAATCAGAGCCAATCTCCTTATCAAGGACCATCCGAGACAGAGCAATAAGACTGTTGGGCGATGTGCTACTTGTTGACCGATGTGCACCAGGTTAGGCAGACGGCATTGTGGACTGATTGGACGGGCAGATCGTTGTTGTGGATCGGTCGGACGATATTCTGATCGTCATTGAGGGTGTGAATGCGGACGATATTCTGATTACCGTTGATCGGGGTGATGACATGACTGATCATCGTTGAAAAAGACGACATGGCTGATCGTCGGTGATGACACGGCTGATCATCGTTGAGAAGGACGACATGGCTGATCGTCGGTGATGACATGGCTGATCATCGTTGAGAGGACGACATGGCTGATCGTCGTTGATTGATTTGATTTGAAAGACGACATGGCTGATCGTCGTTGATTGTTTTGATTTGAAGGACGACATGGCTGATCGTCGTTGATTGATTTGATTTGAGAAGGACGACATGGCTGATCGTCGTTGATTGATTTGATTTGAAAGACGACATGACTGATCGTCATTGATTTGATTTGAAGGATGACATGGCCGACCGTCGGTGATTTGATTTGATTTGAAAAAGAGGACATGGCTGATCGTCGTTGATTTGTTCCAAGTATCCCAATGAGAGATTACCCTTAAAAATAGCATGGATATTGGTAAGAAGGTCTGCTGCTAGGGAAATAATTACAGCCGTGGACAGATAGACCGTCACTGCTGGGGACTAAACCTTCTTCGGCACAAAGAAACCCAACAATCACGGGTAGGTCGCGTCAGGGAGGTTAAATTCCATCTGTTGGGAATCAGAGCCAATCTCCTTATCAAAGACCATCCGAGGCAGAGCAATAAGACTACTGGAAGATGTGCTAAAGGCTGGACTAAAGCAGAGGTAGCCATTCAGGACGGACGAAACGTCACTGTAGAGCGATTGAGCAGCTGCTTTCGATACTGGGTTAGAGTGCTTTGGCATTTGATAGATTTTTCCTGCTTTCAACATTTGACACACAATATGTAATGACATGTATACTGAATTGAATACGGAAACTAAAAATGCAGATGCAGACTAGGGCGGCTTCTAGAGGATGACGACCTAGAATGACCACTGCCACAAAAGCTATATAGAGCAACACTGCCACTTTAGCCCCAGCTCACAAGTACGAGAGCATTAGACAATCAGCAGCCGATGGTGTGCAGTTGAAAGAAAGGTACATAGAAAAGGGCGACTTGCGCCGAAGAGTCTTTAGAGACTCAAAGGAGAAATCTAAGAGAGAAAGAAACCTCATCGGTGAAAGCCTCCTCAAAAGGGAAAGATGGGAGCGGAGCCCCAGGTACTTCAAGGAGTCCAGGAGTGATGACAACGACGAGAACGAGGCCGAGCTCTATCATTGAGGACTACCACTGAGCTCTTTTACTTTACTGTCCTTTGCTTTTGAGATTTGAGCCTGCGTGCCCATGTAGATAGACTTAGCAGTGGGCCACCGTGCCCTAGTTGACATTAGCAGGAGAAGCATGGGCCTGTGCGCGCCTTGATTTCTGGGCGGATGTGCCTATTAAATATGCTTTTGCTTGGGCCGTTGAGCCTTGACATGCGTGATGTTCCACCGTTTCATGGATATTGTTAGTAGCAAATAAAAGTTGCATTTTCTGGTTTTATTAGTTCTCTTGATAATAGAAAACCTAAAACCAACTGCTAATATCCAACTTGCATTGACGAATGATCTGAATTGACAAATAGACGCGCGTATATGTACAAATTTGCCTAGCTCGAACGAAAAGGAACGAAGAGCCCCAGAATAATGTGTAAGCTTTTTGACACATGAAATATTGGGCATTAATGAGCCCAAACTCGAATATCCCCTAAACAAGTGAAACTGACACTTGCAAAAGGTCAATAGATGTACAATGGACTGCACGAAATGATAAAACCGAGAAAAAGTATTCCGAAATGACAATGGATTGAAAAATTGGAAAAATGTCCCAAAAATGGACAACAGACGCCAAAGATGACTCATATAAGTCCCGGACTGAAACCGACACCCCCGTACAGTCACATTAGATCCGTATGACGTGTATGGTATGACAAAACTCGCCAAGAGCCCTTAAAACCAATTCGAGGCACCGAAACCTTGGTTATAACTTGAAATACCCCCTTTGAGGTCCGAAATCTTTGTTAGGCGCGATGGCTGCCAACTGTTGTTTGCTACAGGAATTGAAGAAGCGCGCGCAGGTTTGAGACCAATGCGCATCACTTCGAACAAATGTGCATGAGCCTCAAACTAGCGCGCGTAACTGAAAAGCCGCTGCAACTGTTCAAACTAGACTTCGCTGAACTTAAAATAAACTGCGAGCCGTTAGGCTTCTCAAGCATTTTGTTCTGTTTTTCATGCTTCAAATTATTTTAAGGCTTTTGCTCAGCTTTGAAATTGAAGTAGTAGTTTGCATTAAAGTTGAAAGATGAAAGGTTCCCCCTTCTGATTCTCCAATGAAGCTTTGACTTTGTTTTCGACTCCTCTCGACCTTTGATGTGGACCCCAACGGACAACCATGGATCAAGTTGATAGGATATGACCGGGTCTCAAGGCGAGACTGCCTACGTATCCTTTTTCAAGGAATCAGGTCAACACGTAGTTCAGGCCAAGGTTCACTCGTGTGTTTTACCTCTCCTTTTATGCTCTAACTTTTGCTTAGAACCGCCTTTTCAGGTTTTCGGTCTAGCGAGCTTTCGACTTTTTGCCTATTTATTTTTGCCTAGACCGCCTCCTTAGGTTTTCAGTCTAGCAGACTGCTCTGACTTTTGCTTGGAACCACCCACCCTTGTGGTTTTCGCTCCAACGAGCATCTCTCAGGGATAGTAACGCTTGAATTGATCCAGGTTGACTAGAGTGTTGAATTTGTTGCCGTCGAGATCGATGAGCTTAGGAGCATCCTCAGATAGGATGGTCTTGATAATGTAAGGCCCAGAGCGCTTCGGCCGGAACTTCCCGCGTGGGTCAAACAACGGAGAACGGATTTCCTTGGTGACCAATGTATCGAATTTTGTCGCCGTAGAGATCGATGATTCTTGGTTACACCCTTAGATAGAGTGGCTTTGATAACACAGGGTTCAGAGTGCTTTGGTTGACATGCCTTGCTCCGGGCCATTTGTACACTTTCTGATTTGTACTCGATGGAAAGCCGTTGCTGCGGCTTTGAACATGGTATGAGGCTCAGAGCCCTGAGAGCTTCTGCTTTACTATGATTTGGCATTCGATAGTAGGGGATTTGATACTTCTTTATTTCAGGATCGACGCCAGATGTGTCTTTGTAAAACCATGCCAAAACATTGATGAATTTTCCGAGCATGTCAACGCCAAGTGCATCTTTGTGAATCCATGCCAATACGTTGATGAATTTTCCGAGCATGTCTGACCGAGCGCCATGCTTCTCTGGGGACTGCGTTGAGCCAATTTGAACCATTCGAAGTCTACCTCATCTTTCAAGTTTATTGAAATTACTTATTCTTTTAGAGGCCGAGCATGCCTTTCGTGTTCCCTTTCGGCGAGGGAACACATTTCCTTGGGAATGTTCCCATCGAAATCTATCCCTTCGTCGTCAGAGTCGACACAGTTTATTCAAAAGTCAACGAAGTACTTAGAAGCAGGATAATGCATATCACAAAAGCCCCAGGGTTTGCTAAGTTCAAAAGAAGACACAAACTAAAATAGAAGTTACGGCATGGAGGGCCAAGAGGCACAAACTCCGACTCAGAGCTAGACTTAGACTCCACCGACTCTGTGCCAGACTCAGACGCGTCGTCAATGCAAGTTAGACGCAGTTTGAAAATGCAATATTTAAAAGCTACTTTTAACTTCCGCGATGAGAGGGGTAGAGCCTTCGAGAGTGTTGGGCCCATGCATAAGCACTTCAGCTTCTTCAGCATCTTCGACCAAACCCACTTGGGAGAACAGCAACTCCAAACTCCCTTGAGTGAAAGACCTCTGCCAGTCAGTCTTCTCCCTTGATTGAATAAGTTTCCTCTTGAATTTCTCCTTTGAGGACTCTTCATCACTGTCAGTCCAGGTGTCGGGAGAGAAAGCCTCAATTGCACCACCTAAAGCCACCAGGTTAACCTCAGGTTCGGATGGGATGGATAGGATTGGTTTGGCTTGATTTGCTGGGATAATATGGAGAGTTGGGTTGAACATGGTGGAGTTAGGCTTGATTCGAGTGGAGATGAGGGATATCTGGTTAACATGTGGGCTGGAATCATGTTGAGGTATGGAGTTGGAGGTGACATTGGCCTTTGATGCGAGCGGGGCTGGGATGATGCCATTATCAATGAGATCTTGGATGGCATGTCGGAGGCCGTAGCAGGCGTCGGTGAGTTGGCCAAGCATTTAGTGGTAGGTACAGAAAAGGTTAGGATTGTGGGAAGCCGGGAATGTTCGAGGCGAAGGAGTTGGAAGGAGTGGCTTGATGAACCCAGCTTCGAGAAGCTTCTCATAAACTGAGGACAAAGGTACAGGGAAGTGAGAGAAGATCCTTGGTCGGGTTCTGCAATTGGGACGAGGATTGGCGGAACTTTTACTCACTCCACCGCTGTATAGCGTTGCACTATCAATGGAACACACTCTTTTGGGATTGGGCCGGACCTTGTCAATGTGCACGCCTTTCCGTTCAACTCCGATTTCGGACAAGGATTCAGCATCCTTCTCTGGGTGGACTCTTGCCTTACGGAATTCAGCTAGATCTTTGAACATGTCTTTCGTGCAAGGCTTGATTTCGACCGGAGGAGTGTGGTAGGCTTGAGGAGGTTCTTTGACTAACCCCATATCCAGTTGCGGGGCTATGGAGGTAACAAGGTCAACCAGTCCCTGGACCATGATCATTTGTTTGTCCATTTTGAGACCCAGCTCCTCTACAGCTTTCTTCAGCTCAGCCAACTCTATTCGTGCTGCCATTCTGGATTGATGGTCGAGGAAGGTAATATGGCTTTGGATGAGCTGGTGGTGCCGCTGTATTTGATTGAGTGACAAGCCTTGTAAGCCTTTGTAAAAGCCCCAATAGATACTCCCAAGTAGGTTTGGCTCTTCTCTTTGGTGAAATGGCCTAGAGCTTTGGATAGCAAAGTAAATGAGAACTCAGTGATGTTCCTGCAATAGTTAGAATGCAATGCACATGTAGACGTCATCGGTGTCCTCCTAGACTCTACAACTAGCATACAAGTCCATCTCGCGAAGTTTTAGGACGACGCTGTGATCCTCGGATTTCTTTTCGACAGTGTATCCTTATTTGAATCGACTAAAACTAAGAATCGACTAAAACTAAGAGATGTCAAAACAGCCTAAGTCTCCGGCTATTCCTTTCTCAAAGTTTCAAAATTTGGAATGGAACAACTTGATACGGATGTCGTGATACCATGACCAAAGTGGCATAAGCAGCACTGTGCCGGAGCCTTGAATGGTGTAAGTGTTTAACACTTGTGACCGGAGCGGTGTAAGTATCACGGCATGCTCTTCGTAGTTCCCAGAATTTTGTTTGAAACTTTGATTAGATTTAGACAAGGACTTAGAAGGTCTCGACTTCTCGAAGTTTTTATTGATTCAAGGAATTTGAAAGGTTGATAACGCGCATCATCAAGGTGCACGACTCGTCATTGGTCCAAACGGCATCCTAACAAGGACGAGATAGACTTGCCAGACAGACAGACCTAAAAGCCGCCCTAGCATGCTCCTACGCAGAATGTTATGAATGTATGTACAGGCATGCAATAGGGAAAGCAGTAACACATAGACAGTTTATGGGGGTTAGATGCAAGTAATCCTACCCTGCAGGTTCCTGTCTTAGGTTGATAGGTTCTAGTGCTTTGTACGCATCAAGAGGCCGGTTGTGGCTTAAGGGGGTTCCTCTGACTAGAGCCGCGGTATACCTTCCAAAGCAACGCGTATAGCAAAGCGATGGTCGAACGGTATTACGACTCATCATCGTCCAAGGTTGTTGGGCGTTCGAGGACCCCGGGCTCCAGTAAACTGTGTCGGTTACCCAAAACACCTCAACGGGGCTAAGTAGCACCGATGCAAATGGAGAGCGACAAGGAATGATTTCGAGAGAGAGAAACGCAATGTTTGAGAAAATGCCTTTTTCAAGCTTGGCTCACTTTTATTAATCAAAACTTGGAGAAAAACTACACAAGTGAACAATAGTAAAAGCCCCAGTTCGGATTGGTCGGATGTAGAATCCTGTTACGTTACCATTCCGTTCTTCAGCAGCGCGGAGCGTACTGTTTTGACAGACTTTTGAAAAATTTGTTCAAGTATGTATTAATTTCCAAATTTCAATCAATGCAATGATCCCCAGCAGAGTCGCCACTGTGGGCACACGCCCCTAAAAATCCCGCATTTTTGGTTTGCGAAAAGTTCGGTTTGCGCCCTTTTGTTTGAAAGCATGACGAAGTGCTGTTTTGAGAGAGTCGCCACCCGGGTTTTGCGGAAAACACCCAAGAAACCGATGTTGAAAACGCTTTTGTTTACGTTTGTTTGATTTGGAAAAAGGCTTGCAGACTGGACCGTCGTCACCTTCGATATCTGAGGTTCGGGAGCCAGGTTACGAGAGGGGAAGGGTTTTATGGCACCCCTCTCGCCCAATCCGGAGATCGGTCTCTACTCAGGCATTTTGTAAAACATTTGCATTTTTCTCTCTTTTAATCATTTTCAGCCAGTTAGGGCGGGGGAACAGTTAATGGGGATCAACAAATGACAAGTTGTATTTACATGGCGAAATGTGATGTATGAGCTATGAGCAATGTAATAGATTGAGAACAAGCGCTTCTGTGAGCGTTTTAGACATACTGGCACACACTGGCCTAGAAGGGTGCACGCAGGAACAAACCTGTATGCACTGGCCACACCACCGCATACAGAAACAACCTGCGTGCGCCACTCTAGTACTGGCGTGCGCCGGTAAGCCTAAACCCACAGCTTCTGAACTCAACCCTCTGGGCTCTGGAATGGACCAGTGCACACCCAGGACAAACCACGCAGTTTATATAACAGCATATGTACAGCTTCAGAATACAGCAACAAATCAAACAGAGATAAATGGACTGAAAACCCCATAAACAGTGTGGGGATCAAACAGAGGCCAGGGCTAAACTAAGAAGCAAGGGCCAGCCACTGGAACCTTGGCACAGGTGGCGCACGCTGGTTAGTAATGCCCGTGCGCCAGTTGGTCCTTTGGTCCAGTGTTTGGCTTTGCTTCATCTGGGTTCTGGAACACGACCAGAAGGATCCCAGGGGCCTTACTACGCAGTTAAAACAGACAGCTAGCTACACAGTTCTAAAGTATGGAAAGCTGTAAACTGGTTTTTTTAACATGCTAAAAGGTGATCAGAATGAAGAGAAAGCAAAAGGAGGATGATCGGTGACCCCACACCAGTCCTGCCATGCAGCCATGACTGGCGCACGGCTAAGAGGGACTGGCATACGCCACCTCTCACGCCACAACTGTGTTTATTTGCTAGCCATGAGACCAGGCGTGGTATTGATTACCAGCCTGGGCTCGGCTAGCTCCCCTCAGGGGTCGAAACGATTTCCAGAATAAAAGGTGATATACCTTTGGAGAGAAGTTGATGGATGGTTTGAGCTTTGAAATGGATGGATGATGGATGAAAAGGGGATGGAGACAGCAATGTAGGGGAGATGATTGATCTTCCTTGCTTTGTCTTTCAATGGATGAAAGAAGACAAGGAGAAACAAGAGAGAGACAAAGGGAGAAAGCTTTGGAGCTTCTTTTTGAATGTAACCCCTTTATGAGTGTAACCCCTTGCAACTAAATGCAAGGGGGGGGGTATATATAGGCCAGGGCAGCAGCTGAGAAGGCTGGGATCAGTTGAGCCTTAAGGGCTTGTCTGGGTTCCAATAAGAGGGGAGCCTTCCATGCATTAAATGCATGGGACAAGTTGATGGAGGGTGTAGGAGAGAGGGGGAGACAGTTCTGGACAATTTAATCATCAGGGGAACTGTAGACCATGTCAGGGTGGCGACAAAAGTCTCGGGCAAGTGGTCCCGAAAAGGTGATTTGATTGGGAACCAGTGGCGTGCGCCAATGGAAGCCAATGAGCGGTTCCATGCTTGATGGATCGACACGTGGCCTTTGGACCGGCGTCGTCGATTGATCACCATGTGTGAAAGCAGGGTTTCTTTGAGGCCATTTGGTTCTGGCTCGAAGGGTTTAAAAAGGGCTTTGAAAGGGTTTGAACGAGGTTCGGAACGCTCAGAGCTCAAACACATCATCAACTTTGGATGTTCTCGACCTTTAATCATCATTGGGGAATCAAAGACCATAAGTAAACTAATCTGGACAGTCCAAAATAGGGTGTCTACACTTGGCACTTATCAGTCGCTCGTGAGATAAACCTGCTCAGGGCTGCGACACGTCCTGTTAGCTTCTGGACCTCCTTGATATTCTGGGGTGAGCGCATGGTGCGGATGGCCTAGATTTTCTCGGGATTGGCTTCGATGCCTCTTTGAGACACCATGAAGCCCAAGAATTTTCCCGGAGAGATTCTGAACGCACATTTCGTTGAGTTAAGCTTCCTTGGTACTCCCTCCGTCCCATAAAGTTTGGCATTTTAAGAAATGCGTGCCATTTTTAAATTGCATATATCTTTCAATTTATAATGTTTTATGCAATTTTTTGAACTTTGTTTAATAGAACAAATTAAAATTTATCAAACAAGATCCATATTGCATATAAAAAATATTACGGATTAAAAGATATAGTTAATTTTTTCATAGGGCTGGAATAGTGAAAGTACCAAACTTTATAGGACGGAGGTCCTAAGGACTTGAAAGGTTTCTTCTAGATCTGCCACATGGTCTCGTGCCTTGGCACTCTTGACCAGCATGTCATCTACGTATATCTCTACGTTACATCCAATTTGTTGCTTAAACATCTTGTTCACCAGCCTCTGATATGTCGCCCCTGCGTTTTTGAGACTGAAGGGCATCACCTTATAGTAGTATAGTCCTTTGTCGGTAATGAACGAGGTTTTCTCTTGGTCTTCTTCATGCATTTGGATCTGATTATACCCTGAGAATGCGTCCATGAAGCTTAGGAGCTCATGCCCTGCTGTAGAATCCACCAAGGAATCAATCTTTGGTAGCGGAAAGCTATCCTTTGGACATGCTTTATTGAGATCGGTAAAGTCCACACACATTCTCCATTTGCCATTGGCTTTCTTTACCATGACCACGTTTGCTAGCCAATCAGGGTAAAGAACTTCTCGAACGGATCCTGCTTGTATAAGTTTGTCTACCTCCTCTACTGCAGATTCATTTCGTTCCGGGGCAAAGATTCTCTTCTTTTGCTTAACGGGGCTAACCGTTGAATCCATATTTAGTTTATGGGATATGACCCTTGGGTCAATTCCTGGGATGTCCTGTTGGGACCATGCAAAAACGTCCTTGTTCTTCCTTAAAAATTGTAGCAGCTCTGACTTTGCTACCGAGCTCAATCCTGCTCCGATTCTTACTATCTTCCCCGGTTGGCTCGTTTCTAGGAGCTCTTCTATGAGTTCCTCCATTGGCTCTCCTTGTTGGAGCTTCTCTTCGTCTCGAGTGTCAAGGCTTTCTATGGTCATGGTGATGTTAGCCCCTCTAAGTGAGGTGACATAACATTCCCGTGCTGCTTTCTGATCTCCTCTTACGCATGCTATTCCTTCAGGCGTTGGGAACTTTATCATCAAATGATTTAGTTTTTAACCAACCAATTAGAATAACTTGACTACCATTTAATCTAGTCATTGCCTCCCAACTCTTGGTAAACTTATTGAGCCTTTTGAACCTCTCAACCCCAGATGAACCTTTTGAACCTTTTATCTTTTAACCATTGGTCGATAAATGTTAAGGTAATCTTTACCCATTGGACAATAGGAAAACTTAGATTATTCTACCAATAGTACCTTACTAGATTTTGTTAGTACATAGATATAGTTATATATAGCTATATATACACATGTTTAAAGTACTTAAGTATTAATTAAGTGTAAAAAGTACCTCACCCTTTTATCCATTGGACGATAATGGTTAGGAGAATTATTACCCGTTGGTTAATAGTTAGTCTTGCCAACAAAGTACTAAGATCCATTAAATTAGTCATTCATTAGATTTTCCCTTATACTTGAAAGATTAAAGAAATAAGATATGTACCATATGATATCTTATCCTAGGATTCTATATACCCTAATATAGTTTTGTAATAAGACATGTGCCAATTGCACTATTTTAATGGGGAATTTTGATTTGGAAATCTACCTAGATTGCATGGTACACCCTTATTTATATATATGTACATGTACTCGGATATATATATATAGATATACATATATTATTACAAGTATACATGTGACTAATTGAGTATTTTAATAAGTGAATCTTAATACTTGAAAGTTTAATAGATTGTTAGTACTTTTTGTACTTATATATATATATTAGGATAATACGTATATATGTATGCTTTCATTGTACTAGAGGGAGAGAGAGAGAGAGAGAGAGGGAGAGAGAGAGAGAGAGAGAGAGAGAGAGAGAGAGGAAGGAAGTAAGAAGAAGAGATTGAGTAGTACCTTAGGTGATTTTCTTCGGTACTTTGAAATACTTTCAATCTTTGGAGATTTACTTCTTCAAGCAAAATCCTTTTACCATAGTACTATATATGTATTTTAATCACTAAATCCTTGTACAATCCCTCCAATATTTCCAAAATCCTTCCAAGATCAAATCCAAGTACTAGAACTAGCCGTGCAAGCCTAGGAACTAGGTTGTTCAAGCAAACCTTTTATCCATTGGACCATAAATGTTAGGGGAAATTTATCCATTGGACAATAAGCCAAGGCTTGGCCTATAAATAGCATGCCCATTCTCACCATTCAACACACACCTTCACTCCTTGCTCCAACTTCTCTCTAGAAACCATTTCTGTTTTTTCCAGTAAGCCTACTGCCTTTCATAAATCCTCATTTTTCTCCTGCTTGTATTAGCTTTAAGAACCAACTCCCTTCGGAAAAGTGGTAGAGCACTTCGAGGCCTTCAAGTTAGACCCAAGAACCACCCCAATCGGTTAAGAAATGATCAAGATATCGACATCCGAAGTTCAGTAAAAATCTCGGATTTCCAGTTCCAGACAGCTTACTGTCACTCCCTTTATCACCATTTTTCTCCTACCTAAACTAGTTTCTAGGATCAACTTCCTTCACGAAAGTTGTAGAGCACTTCTAGAGCTTTGATTTCAACCCAAGAACGATCATATCCGGCCAAATATTGACCGAGTTACTGCCATCCAAAGTTTGGTCCAGATTTGGGAGTGTCACCGCCCGTGGAATTTTCCAACTAGCTTATTCGGCTCCGACTAGTTTCGGATCAAGGTAGAATCTTCTTTTACCCCTATCTCTAACTATAGTAGAATGTCCTTATTCTTAATCCTAAGTATATGTGCAGTTGATAAACATGTGTTGTTTCGTTATTCGAAAAGGAAGAACAAAATTTGAAAGATAACGTTGTGGCCTAACTTTAAGTATACGTATTTTGATAGTAAGGATGGTGATGAGCTTGTTTACATGTTGCTTGCATTACTTGTGATTGCTGATAAAGCATAAGTGGTTTACCACTCCAAAGGTGTCCGTTCATGTGGCACTATGCTTTACTTTGTGTGTTAAATGTTGAGCATGATAATGTGTTAATGTGAGCATGCTATCTAATATAGAGTTGAATGATCTTGCTAGTTTAGTTTCAAGATTACTTTAAAAGGTGTTTTTTTTTTTTGGGTAATTTAGCTTGAAATTAAAAAAGGTTAACCGAATGTACAGCCTACAAGGGCATACCCCAGGAGGAAGAAAAAAAAAGAAAACAAGAAGAATGTAAAAAAGTGAAAACCCATGCACAACCCGCATGGAGAGTGAGATAAAGTAAATAAGATAGCAAAAATGCCATGAGTGCTGAGATGAACTCCCCGTTGCACTATCCTATGAAGTGAAAGGATAATACAACGGGGTGTGAATATAGTGATAAAGTCAGTAATAATTGAAAATGATCTACTAATACCTGGCACATCCCGCCAGGTTAGGAAATAAAATAAATAGTCTCGGTCAGAGGTGACCACATGATAACCAACACTGAGGAAAGCAGTAACTAAGTAATACGGCTTCAAGGAAGCTGAACGGCTACTACAGAGGAACCTGGCACCAAGAAAGGCTCGAACCAGAGATGACGGCATCCGACAAGGCACCGCTGCCTAGCACCCTGCACACCGCGCCCAATCCTTCCGGCCTAATACTCCCTCATCCAAGCCTAAGGCTCGCCAAAACAACCTGCCGTCAAGCAACTACCAAAAACTGCCTCCTCCAAAGTTGGGATAAGCAAACCAAGAATCTAATACTTCCAACAAACCCAGAGAGCATGCATAATACCCACTTCTAAGAGATCAGCTACTACAGAGAGACTAGAAACCGAGAAGAGGCTCGAACTAGAGATGTCGGCATCCGACAAGGCACCGCTGCAAAGTACCCTGCACACCACGTATGAGGAGTCTTGCCGCAGAGTCTCTGCATGATTACGAGATGCGGAAATTAAGAAAGCTAGAAACATGGCACTTAGGGTGTGGTTAACACTTGGAGAAATATTTTTGAAACTACATAATGGCTGGACTTGGTAGCCCATTGTGAAGATTGCCAATGGGGTCGGACGTGGTAGTCTCATTGGTAATATGGCTTGGTATTCCGCAGAGAGGAGCCAATGCAAGATTTGCAATGTTTTGAAACCACAATGTGGACGGATGTGGTAGCCCATTGTGAGCGTTATCAATGGAGCCAGACTTGGTAGTGATGCGCCCATTCGGTAGTCGTTGTAGTTTACCAAACGACCGTCAAATTCAGTTATTTATAAACCGGACTATGACTAACGATTTTGCAGAGTATAGTGAGAAAGTCTGAGTCGATCCACAGGGAGCTCGAATATAGCTTGTTCGGATTGTAGGCTTTATGTAAGGTTTCGGCGTTTAAGACGGCCAACTGTCGGTTTTGCTTTGAAAGGTGAAGAAATACTCTTATGAAAAAGACTAGAAATGAGTTTTAACAAGATTAAACGAGCGGCAAGACAATGGAGTTACTAACGCCTGTAACTTAAACCATCTAACTTTTCACAACGAGAGCAGGGTTGAATTGCAGGGCTTAGGCTATCAACCGAAGGATTTAGCTATGAAAATGGTTAGGCTTGAAATAGAGTTTGAATAACAAGCTAGACCCGAGGTGTGACATTGCTCCCGGAACCATGTGAGCAAGCACATAATCACCGGAGGTTAACAATGCCAAGACTTGTATTCAAACTAAATGTCAAGATCCATGAACAAAAAGCGTAGTTTGGAAGGCGATCAAGTTCTTTGGTTCTTTTGGCAAACACGAGGCGAGACATAGCTCACGGAATAGTATGAGCGAGCATACGATCACCGGAGGTTAACATCGACAAGTTTTGTTACGTAAAAGGCGAACCACACACATTTACAAACCAAACCTCAAGTCATGAGTTGAGAAAGGCAAGATTAACTTAAGTCATAAAGCGTTATTCACCCCATAGCCAAGCCTAATCGACTACTCACACATAATGAAAAGACTAGAAAGCATGATAGAATTGGAAAACATATTTAACCGATAAAACTGAAAATAAACTTGATATTAGTAAGGATCTAAAGAGTAGCGACAACTTTAATACTTGGAAAATTAACAAATAACTTAAACTTACAAGTGTTCTTGAGTGAAATGCTAGGAAAGCTTGAAAGACATAAATGGAGGAAGACTAACCTAAACTAATTTACTCTCTGTATTTTACAAGTGAGAGAGAGAAGAGTATTTATACAAACAAATCCCTCTTTACAAAATATCCTAAAAACATACCAAAAGTAGCAACTATTCCATAAATGGAAGGCCCAAAAAGTTGGAAATATCTAGCCGAAGGCTCCCCGTATCGATACGCCATTATGGGGAGTATCGATACGCTAAGCTCTGATGTCCCATGTAACCTAGGCGTATACCAGGAGCTTATCTCCAGATCTTCAGTTCAGCTTCAGCAGGCAGCTCTCAGCAACTTCCAGCTTCTCAGCACCTTATTTTCATTCCCTAAACTTAAGTAAAGATTGCATTTTAAACCTTTCTTTTACCTTTTCTTTACTTTAATTTATTTAATGAAAATAAGAAAGTACCCCCCATTTGGAAACAATGGCATTACCAGAATTTCAAGATTCCAATTAAGTCAAAATGTCAACCCCCAGCTTTTAGTACAAAACAGAAAACTGCACATTTTTCTCCGAAGGAAATGGCTCAAAACATGACCTTGCTCTTCAAATAAAACCTTGTAACTTTGTAGTTACTCTTAGAAAAATTCAAGGATCAATTACCGCCATTTTTTATCTCAAAAATCGATACTTTTTTAGAAAATCATTTTTCCATACTTAGACAGATTTTAAAAGGGGCCGACAGGGTCTTCGGGTACTTGGAAGCACTTGGGCCATCCATGGCGTCGAAATGCGCCTTATTTGCAGGTTTTACCTGAAATACACAAAAACCTACCTTACGTGCAATATCGGTACAAGAGCTAAATAAATACAAGATAAACAACATAAAACGGGACTAGTCGCACCGAATATCTACAATGTTGGGTGCTCATCACGCCCCCCAACTTGAACTTTGTTAGTCCCTAGCAAACTAAAACAAAACATGTTTAACTAAGCTATGCAATTCTCCTAAGATTCAAGATACAAAAATTATGCTCAACTATTACAATTAGGCAAGAGTCCAAAGCACCCCTTCAAATTCGAGTATATGTAATCCACGCACAAACATGCCATGAACTAAGATGAACAAACTATGCCATATTAGAGCAGTCAAGCATGCATGCACCACAATGAGTTTTGACTCCAAAACTCACAAGGATACGCTCTTATTCGACTTTTCACACAATAAGACACAAGATGCATCCCATGACAAACGCTAACGAGTAAATGCAATAGCCAAAGACAAAAAGCTATGCATGCTACCAAAAGAACGCTTAGAACGAAAGGAAAGCTAATTATCGACAAGTATGGAAAGACTAGGAATAAATCATAATAAAAAAGCAATAAATATCAATCATGCATCAAATGGAGTTAATAGCTTACTAAAGATCAACGGAGGACTTTTATTAGCTTATAACGACTTTGGATACAAAGAGAAATGGACTACAAAAATGTAGTGGCCATATGCTAGCACGGTTCATCTACCCTTGGCCACTACCAACCCTAAACTACCCAAGGCATGACCATATATCGGCCAAACACCAAACAAAGTTACGAAAAAGAAATAAAGAACAACTACTAGATAAGTCCTACAAAAACTACTACCACTGACTCAACCACACGTAGTCGTCATCCACATCCGGCTCCTCATGGTATTGAGCATCGAGCTCCCCCTTCTCATCGGATTCTTTCTCATCCAAAAAGTAAGCTAGCCCGGTGGTCACACCAATCCTCTCATCATAATATTGAACCCTTTTTCGAATATGCTTTTGCTCTTTATAGCATTTCTTTGATTTTTTTGTCTTTTTTCTTTCTTTTCTTTTCTTTGAGGAATAGGGTTATTTGAATTGAGATTTGTAGTGAGAGAGATTGGAGCCAAATTTGAAGGCTTTAGAGAGGGAGATGAAAATTTGGGGCTTTAGCATTTGTAGTGGGAGAGGAACGAACCAATTCCTTGGATTTTGCATCCCAACCACTTCTAATCACATTCACACCACCCCCAAACCTCCTTGAAACATTGAAATACACTTCCACATAACCCTCCAAACATCCGGTTTCCTAAGTTTGACAAATGGAAGAGACTCGGACTATGGTTCAAAATAAGGACAAGGTGACTCTTATGTGGTTTAATCAAACAAAAATGCCTTGAATCATTTCCTAAGCACGCCAACAACTCCAACAAGATGCATGAAAGATATATACACTACTCAAGCATGAACAAAAGATATTATTTACGCAAGTGCGTGAAATGAGAACAAAATGCATGGGATGCTTAAGAAATGAATCTCAACTCTAGTGATGCATACTATTTGGCTTGACTTTTAGGCTCAATTTGTTCAACAAAGTTCATGTATATACAAATGACATGGATTGAAACACATAACCAAATTTGATGGGATACACGACTCTTGCCATATTGACACAATTGAGCATAATTAAAGTATCTAGTAAGCAAAATCACTACTAATAAGGGAGGATTGCACAAAAAATTTGAAAATTTTACCAAAAATAGAAATGAGACAAGTCTCATGAACATATATATAACATATATATCCCTCCCCCCAACTTAAACGATGCTATGTCCTCATAGCATGAAGAACAACAGTATTGAGAGGGAAAGAACAAAAGATTGTACCTACGGAGGAATGTCAACCCCCGAATACCTCGACCAAGTTGGAGGCTTTGTTGGCATTGCTTCCTTTCATCATTGGAACTGCTTCCAAGGCTCACTCTTTCGGCTCTTCCATCGGAACCACAGCTAATCACACAAGGTCATCGCCGGGGCTCTCTTGGTCTTACAACCGCGACACATAGCCGCACCCATGCTTAGGGCTCATGAATGCCGCATTCACTCTAGTTTTTAGACCTAAACCACCAAGGCTGGTGTGGTAGCATGCTTACCCTGCAAAAGACTTAAGAACCAACTACCTACTAAGAAGAAAATGACATTAGAACCGCCCGGCTCGTGTTATCCGGGCTCAAAAGTAACCGAAAGTAAAACACAACCAAATCTTCACGCGATTACACGGGTACTACTTTTCTTCCCATTTCCAAACGAGAAACAGGTGGCTATACCGGACCATCAAAAGAGGAAAAGAAAAGAGAAAAAGAGAAGGAGAGAAAGAAAGAGTGTGCACGTTCAGCCAAGCGCGAGCTCCGAACATTTATCATGCTAACAAAAATTATTACAATGAACATGCCACTCAAATTGAAACTCTTTATCAAAAATTGAATTCGACCATGCCACAAGATAAGATACTTTGAGTAAAGCAATTGTCGAATTCGTTTCATAAACTTGAGTTCCACCAAGTGCATATCCCAAACTAAATCAATTTTTAGAGTGTTGACAAAATCCACAATGTAAGGATGATAAACTAAAGCAAAATTATCAACACCAAGAAAATCAATCAGTTCAAATTTTAGAAACTCTTGCAATGGAGACTCAGTATGAAGGGTGGCATCGTCAAGAGCCGAGACTGGAGGATGGTTCAAAACTTCTATGGATGGTATCTCCTCAAAGGAAAGAGACAAACTTTTAGGTCTATTCACATTCTTCCCATCCTGCTCATTCAGTAGAGCATACAAGAAGTCTACCTCCACATTCGTTTCCTCAACAATGAGAAATTGCTCCCCCGGATCGTCACACAGAAAGGGATCCATGGGGGAAGAACACTGGACATCAGGTTCATCATTAGGCTCATCACTCCATCCATGTTCTGAGGAGTTGTCAGAAACTAAACTTACATCGTCAACAAAGATAGGCGGCTCAATATCCTCTTCCATGGCATTTGAGTTGGACTCTTGACAATGTTTAACAAAAACCCTAGAATGTAAAATTCCGGCCAAACGATCAAAGAAATCTAAGGCTTGAGCGGGTTCTTGTTCAAAAAGTTTGCCATCGCACATCTTGTCTAAGAATCGTTGACTCGTTGGAGAAAGTCCATCATAAAAATAGTTAGCAATTTGAAAATTTTCAAAGCCATGATTCGGGACCGCAATGAGCAAATCCTTGTATCTTCCCCAACATGCATAAAATGACTCATTCACTCTTTCGGCAAAAGTTTGAATTTGGTTCGTGAGATCAAGCCAAATGGAAAAGGTCATATGACTTGTAAAAACATTGGCGTCATGAGTGGCTATGCAAGGTGGTGTGAAAATTTGATTAGGGCAAAGGTAGTCCCGCAAAGTTTTGGGGCGTATTTTCCAATTTGCTGCCTCCATTCTACTAGATAGGTAAGACATAAAGTAAACAGGCCGGAGGGGCTAGGCCGCCACCTCTCTCAAAACAGTTCCGTGGGGTTATGCCACCGCCACGTTATATAGACAAAATGTAGTAAAAAGGCAATTGATGCTCAATTTAGCTTCGTTACACCTCAAGGCGAATTGGTGGCTCAGTTAGAGGTATCCGCTAAGTTGAGTTCAAATTACGCAAAAGAAAAATAAACGAAGTACTTACAATGGTTTGTCGAACCTCCAAATAAGCTATAATAAGAATTCCCCGGCAACGGCGCCAAAATTTGATGCGCCCATTCGGTAGTCGTTGTAGTTTACCAAACGGCCGTCAAATTCAATTATTTATAAACCGGACTATGACTAACGATTTGCATAGTATAGTGAGAAAGTCCGAGTCGATCCACAGGGAGCTCGAATATAGCTTGTTCGGATTGTAGGCTTTATGTAAGGTTTTGGCGTTTAAGACGGCCAACTGTCGGTTTTGCTTTGAAAGGTGAAGAAATACTCTTATGAAAAAGACTAGAAATGAGATTTAACTAGATTAAACGAGCGGCAAGGCAATGGAGTTACTAACGCCTGTAACTTAAGCCATCTAACTTTTCACAACGAAAGCACGGTTGAATTGCACGGCTTAGGCTACCAACCGGAGGATTTAGCTATGAAAATGGTTAGGCTTGAAATAGAGTTTGAATAACAAGCTAGACCCGAGGTGTGACATTGCTCCCGGAACCATGTGTGCAAGCACAAAATCACCGGAGGTTAACAACGCCAAGACTTGTACTCAAACTAAATGTCAAGATCCATGAACAAAAAGCGTAGTTTGGAAAGTGAGCAAGTTCTTTGGTTCTTTTGGCAAACACGAGGTGAGACATAGCTCACGGAACCGTATGAGCGAGCATACGATCACCGGAGGTTAACATCGACAAGTTTTGTTACATAAAAGGCGAACCACACACATTTACAAACCAAACCTGAAGTCATGAGTTGAGAAAGGCAAGATTAACTTAAGTCATAAAGCGTTATTCACCCCATAGCCAAGCCTAATCGACTACTCACACATAATGAAAAGACTACAAAGCATGATAGAATTGGAAAATTTAACCGATAAAACTGAAAATAAACTTGATATTAGTAAGGATCTAAAGAGTAGCAACAACTTTAATACTTGGAAATTTAACAAATAACTTAAACTTACAAGTGTTCTTGAATGAAATGCTAGAAAGCTTGAAAGACATAAATGGAGGAAGACTAACCCAAACTAATTTACTCTCTATATTTTACAAGTGAGAGAGAGAAGAGTATTTATGCAAACAAATCCCTCTTTACAAAATATCCTAAAAACATACCAAAAGTAGCAACTATTCCATAAATGGAAGGCCTAAAAAGTAGGAAATATCTAGCCGAAGGTACCCCGTATCGATACGCCATTATGGGGTGTATCGATACGCTAAGCTCTGATGTCCCATGTAACCTAGGCGTATCGATATAGATGAAATCCGTATCGATACCAGGAGCTTATCTCCAGATCTTCTGTTCAGGTTCAATAGGCAGCTCTTAGCAACTTCCCGCATCTCAGCACCTTATTTTCATTCCCTAAACTTAAGTAAAGATTGCATTTTAAACCTTTCTTTTACCTTTTCTTTACTTTAATTTATTTAATGAAAATAAGAAAGTACCCCCCATTTGGAAACAATGGCATTACCAGAATTTCAAGATTCCAATTAAGTCAAAATGTTAACCCCCAACTTTTAGTACAAAACAGAAAACTGCAGATTTTTCTCCGTAGGAAATGGCTCAAAACATGACCTTGCTCTTCAAATAAAACCTTGTGACTTTGTAGTTACTCTTATAAAAATTCAAGGATCAATTACCGCCATTTTTTATCTCGAAAATCGATACTTTTCCAGAAAATTATTTTTCCATACTTAGAGAGATTTTAAAAGGGGTCGACAGGGTCTTCGGGTACTTGGAAGCACTTGGGCCATCCATGGCGTCGAAATGTGCCTTATTTGCACGTTTTACCTGAAATACACAAAAACCTACCTTACGTGCAATATCAGTACAAAAGCTAAATAAATACAAGATAAACAAAATAAAACGGGACTAGTCGCACCGAATATCTACAGTGTTGGGTGCTCATCAGGTAGCTCATTGGTAATGAGAGTTGAAAGGTTTTTTCTTAAGAAATGATGTTCAAGATGTGACACGGTCTACGATGAGTCACGTAGGAAAATCACAGAAAACATGGACACTAACAATAGATAGCGAATGTGGATGTGTCATTGTTGTTATCTTTATCTAGAACTGTACGTGCTGTTCATGACCTTGAATTATATATGCATGACTTGCTATGTGTAAGTTAAGGGTTAGCGGGTTTGGATTATTCTATTGAGCTTTATAGCTCACGTTGTTGCCTTTGGTGACCCTGACAAATTATGCTGGTGGCGACGCTGGTATAATGTGTCAAACCTCGTAGATGATCAAGGAGAGTTGTTCACCTGGGAGGCCTTTGGAGCCGAGGAGCTGGCTAGGATGTAGGAGCAGGTGGAGCTGTAGATAGGAACCTTAGTTGTCCTTCCCTTGTGTAAACATTGAACCCTGAGGGGGTTATGATGTAATAATGAGCCAAACTCCATTAGTTTTATCAATAAAATGTTTATTTAACATACCCGAAATTAGGGGCGTTACACAGGATATAATAGGAAAATACTGATTTGCACTCGCTTGATTTTTACAATGGGGGGAGTCCTCCTTTTATAGGCATAAGGAGGGGAATACAGACAATACAGGTGGTACACACATAATTGGACTTTGCTGTTGGTACACACATAATTGGACTCTACTGTTTGTAAGACTTTGACTACTACTGACACATAATTTAGCAAAGATGGCCTATAATCCTCTCCAAGAGGTGAACCATCCAAATGCCAAACCAAACCAAACCAAAGAGATTAGGAGATCATGCAAACAAGTTTCAACACTTAGCAATCAAGAATAATGAGACCATCAACAAGTTGACCATCAACAAGTTACAACTTTTCCATTCTGCATTAGCATGCATCCCAAATCGTCTCTTGATGCGTTAGAGTAGACCATATAATCTACACCCCGCTCGGGAATGATGAGTATGGGTGCACTGGTCAGTCTCTTTTTCAACTCCCTAAAGGATTTCTCACAGGTTTCGTTCCAATCCAGCTTCACTCCTTTCTGAGTCAGTCTCGTCATTGACTTGGTGAGGACTGAGAAGTCTTGAATGAATCTTTGATAATATCCGACTAATCCTAGAAAACTCCTAATTTCGAATACTGAGGTCGGCTATTTCCAATTCAGCACTGCTTCGACCTTCCTTTCATCCACCGCGATTCCATCCTTGGATCCCACATGCCCCAAGAACTTAACCACTTCTAGCCAAATCTCACATTTACTTGCTTTGGCATAGAGTTGGCTATCTTGGAGTACTTGTAGTACTATCCAAAGGTATTCTTCGTGCTCCTCCTTACTGGCGGAGTAAATCAAGATGTCATCAATGATCACCACTACAAATTTATCTAAGTAGGGCTGAAAGATCTTGTTCATGAGACACATAAATATTGTCGAAGTGTTGGTCAACCTGAACGGCATCACCACAAACTCGTAGTGTCCGTATCTAGTGCGAAAGGCTGTCTTGGCGATATCTTCATCCCGGATCCTTAGCTAATGATAGCCTAATCGAAGATCGATTTTAGAGAAGTAGGTTGCTCCTTTCAATTGATCAAATAGGTCATCGATCCTTGGCAATGGATACCGATTCTTCATTGTGACTTGTTTTAGCTTCCTGTAGTACTCGATGCACAGTCGAAGCGTCCCTTCTTTATTCTTTATGAACAGCGTAGGCGCTCCCTATGGTGACATACTTGGCCTGATAAACCCCTTGTCCAACAGCTTTTACAATTGGGTCTTGAGCTCCTTTAGTTCTGCAAGGGCCATTCGGTACGGCACCATAGAGATTGGTGCGGTTCCAGGTTGGAGTTCTATGGTGAAGTCTATCTCTCTCTGGGGTGGTAAGCCAGAAAGTTCTTTAGGAAAAGCATCGGCGTACTCGTAAACGATGTGTGGTAATCCCAATTCCATCTTGTTGGCTTCTTCCATTTGCAGACTAGTTAGCCATCCAAACAGTTGATTCTGCCAATTTGATCTTCTCATCGTTGAATTCTGTAGACACCTCCCTGGAGTGGGGCATCGCCATACAGATTGATCGTTGTTTGCTCGTTTCATAAACCAAGATCATGGATAGTCCCATGGCTACGAACATCGCCACACGATAGTGGTTATAATCAAAACAGAGTCGCCACCTAGTTTATTAAAACTAGGAAAATAGGTAGAGATTCTAGATACGGGAGCCAAAAGTACATTAAGGGAAAGTGTTAGGCACCCCTTTCTGCCCAGCCGTGAGACTGGCCCATAGTTGTTCAACATGGGACATATACATGCTTTATTTAATTCTAACACGTAGTCTGTTTTTAGCCTTTAAGCAGTTAAGGGTGAGCCAAGACTGTAAGTGAAGCATGCATCAGAAAGCAAAAAGCAAAGCAAAGCGTCCCGAGGAAATGGATCCTGGTGGTGAATTGATGTCACGGACGATGGATCCTCCTGGATCGATGTACCGGCCGAGGATTGAAGCCCGGTCGGTGTTCTTCCTCACACCAGGTGAAAAGTTAGTAGACAATTAAACGCTACGATTAAGTATGAAAACAGTAAATAAATTGAACCGGAGGCCCCTGGGCCTCACCACCTTGATCCCTCAGTAGCTTGATTGCTTTGGATTGAATGAGATTGATTGATTACATCTTGGGAAACCCTAGGGTTAGGGTTTGAACTTCGGGGTTTGATCGTCGGATTGATGGCTGCCTTCGGAAGGTTAGGGCTTTTGAAGAGGGGGGCTGAAAGTGTATATTGACAGGGTTTCGTGGTTTGAGGGAATGATTCCATAGGTGAATCTGGTCTCTTATTTTTAGAACCCAAAGGCCCTTTATATAGGCAATTGGTGACTCACTCCAACCAATCAAAATGCACGACGGGAATTGGATTTATAATGCATCTTAAACTCCCCATGGCTATCCCCGGGTGTAGCCCGAATGCCTCGGGAGGTTTTGTGTTTGGATCAAACGTTTGACAGAACGTTCGAGAATTTGGAAATTAGACAATATGGCAGCCGAGGAAATGAAGTTGCGGCCACAAGATAGATCTAGCGGCCGAGTGATCGATCTCTCAGGGAGATTTTCGGGCAACAGGTTCCTCGGGTGAAGAAATGATGTTAAGGCCGTGAGATCAATGTCACGGTCGACATATGGATTCTCCTAGGATTCTGTATTTCTGTCTGAAAGGCTATATGGCTCTGGATTGGGTCCTCTAAGTGGCTCAAAGTTCTTATCGAAAGAACTAAGGTTCATAAGAAGTCAATCAGCAATCACTGTATCCATTTCATTATCGGGATGGTCCCCAAGGTGGGACTTGAAATAATCACTAGGCCAAATTGGGGTGTGTACAGATGCCCCTCTTTGACTGAGCTCAGATGGATCGCGAGACATGTTTGAGTAAGAGTCAAAGCCGTAAAATCAACTCAATTTGGTCCAACCACTATTCCAAGGGGTTTTTGAAAAAGGTTTTTGTTGTGGTCAGGCCGGTAGGTTGCCTACGTATTCCACAGAGGAAATTCAGACCAACCGTAGTTCGGGGGGCAATAAAAAAGAAAAAGTTTGGAGGGTTAGAGACAGAAGATGTACCTTCGGACTTTAAAAGCCATAGTAAGGCGTACCTAGGCTGAGCCAGGTTTTTGGCGAAGGGTAGTTGAAGGAGCGCGGGGCTGCCGGGGATATTTTTGTGAAGAGCGTCCTTAGTGTTTTTGGGATAGATCAGTAGATGGCAGGTGTGTTTGCTTTTCTTGATCATCTTGACTTTGACTGAGGGAAACTTGGTAGGGTAGCTCATCCTTGCGAATGAGCTGGAAAGAATTGATGCAATGGTGTGGAATCCAAGTCATCTGCTGGGGATGAATTGGACACTAGTTTTGAGATATGGGGTGGAACCCAAGCCATCTTCTGGAGACAAGTTGGATGTCGTTTTTTGAGATACGGGGGGCGAAGGACTAGTAACTAGCGGATGGAGCGTTTGAGATGAGAGAATTGAGGCACAAAGCCGACTGCAGTCTTGAGGTGATAGAATTGAGGCATGGAGCCTACTGTGGTCATAAGGCGAGAGCCTGAGGAGATTGGAGCTTTTGAGCTTGATGGAACCGAAGCGCGGAGCTGGCGTTGATGATAAGGCAAGAGCCTGGAAAGATAGAACCGAAGCGCTGAGCTGGCTGTAGTCATAAGGCAAGAATCTGAAGAGTCAGAGCTTATAGCTTTGAGGTGATTGAACCGAGGCGTAGAGCTGGTTGCACTCTGATGATCTGTGCACGGAGCTTTCTCATCGTAAATTTTGGCGTGGAGCCAAAGGATCGAGGTTCTGGACCGATCAATAAAAACCAAGGCATAAAGCCGGTTGATTGCAGGATTGACCTATTTCATGAATAAGAGAGATATGCAAAATGTGTATATGATGATGATTGGTCAGATATGATGATGCAGACTCGATGATGACAATGGTGATGCAATTGATGCTTATGTGCACGGGCTCGTGCGTGTGTGTTTGATTTAAGCATAGAGCTTCTATCAAGTTCTGGACTTGAGCATTCGGAGCGTAGAGCTCAAGCATTTAGATGGCAGAATCTGAGCATTCAAAGTACAGGCTTTGAGCATCCAGTACACAGTGGTTGGGTATCCAAGCATAGAGCTTGAGCATTCAAGTGTAGAACTTGAGCATCCAGTACACAGTGGTTGGGCATTCGAAGAGCTTCGAGCATTCAAAATGTTAGATTTTGAGCATTCAAGCGTAGAGCTTGAGGACAGATGATATCTTGATTAGGGTGGCGTAGAGCCTGTTGAGGATTGAGTTATGGCATAGAGCCAATTGAAGTGATTACGACGTAGAGCCAATTGAAATAATGGGCATGGAGCCGCTGAGATGACTGGCGTGGACACTGTTGAAATAATGGGTGTAGAGCTGCTGAGATGGTGTGCTTGGAGCTGCTAAGTGGTGGGCGTAGAGCCGCTGAATGGTAGCGAGCTTGGAACTGCTGAGATCGCTTGATTGGAGCCGTTGAGTTGGCTGATGCGGAGTAAAGCCACTGAGTTGTGGCATAGAGCCATTGAGTTGGTGGGCTTGGAGCCACTAAGTTGGCTAGCGTAGAGCCTGTTAAGATAGTGGGCTTGGGGCCACTGAGATAATGATGGTGATGAGCTCGGAGCTACTGAGTGTTTATGAGCATAAAGCACTGAGTCGTTGAGATGATGAGCATGGGTGTAGAACCGCTGGATTTGATTGATAGGGATGAGCTCGGAGCCGCTGAGATGATGGCACAGAGTTTTTTTTGGATAAATGGGCGTAGAGCCGATGAGTTGACAGGCGCAGAGCCGTCGAAGTAAGCGTTGAGTCGCTTGATGAGCTCGGAGCTGTTGAGTGAGTTTTAGAGTTGCTGAGGTGATTACAGGTTTAGAGCCTATTGGTAGTTGTAGAGTCAGTTGAGATAGCGAGCATAGAGCTGCTTAAGTGGTGTTGAGCATGGAGCTTGGTTGGTGTTATTGAGATAGTGAGCTTGGGATTTGGAGGCCTTTAAAAATGGAGCCTGTCAAGTAGCTTTGATGGATGTGAAGTTGTTGGGGAGGTGGAGCTATTGAGATGGTGGGTGTAGAGTTGCTGAATGACAGCGAGGAGTATAGGCACAAGGCTATTGTAGAGCTGCTGAAAAACAATGCAAAGGGGTACGACGTTTGATAAGCTCGGGGCTGCTTTTGTTCTGATGTAGGTGGGTACGAAGCAAGAGCTGCTGATGGTGAATAGAGCCTGTCGAGACACAAGCTGGTGGTGACAAGTGCAGAACTGCATGAGAAGTGAAGCTGTTAACATGGCTGGAGCAGAGATAATGTGTTTGGAGCTAATTGAGGTAGCGAGCGTAGAGCTATTGTGATGAAAGATGTGGGATTTATTGGGCTAGTTTGCTGTCATGAAGAGAGAATTTTGGTATTTTTCATGCTTGGGCATGCCCCCAAGGATAGTTTTGATCATGTTGTATTTGCTTGGGGATGCCCCCAAGCCTATTCTGTTGGTCAAGGACCCAGAATATTTGAATTTGGTGTGCTGAGCAAAATCTGATGTTGCTGAGGGGAATGGATTGGGGGGCCAGGAGATCGATCCTTCGGCCGAGTAAATGCTGTCTCGGCCGAGGAATCGAAGTCTCGGCCTTAAGAACGCCAACGGTCAGAAAGTTGATTTACGGTATGTTTGATTGATCTCACGGCTCATTCGATCTTTTTCTTCCTCCCTTTTTCTCGTTCGAGTGATCTCATCCGACCACCACTGTTCTGACTACCGTTTTTCCTGGCTGTCATGGCTTCATCACCACCTCCTCCTCCGCCGTCTGGCAATCCCTCATCTTCTACTGCCGCATCGAGAGACACGGGTAATGCTGCGGCCATTGAGGCCACAGTTCTCGGCGGGGTATCGAATACCCATGTTCTTCGTTCGAGTCAGCGTACACCGGTTGTGGGGTGTAGACACCCCAATTTGGCCTAACGATTATTTTAGGTTCCACCTTGGGGACCATCCCGATGATGAAATGGATACAGTGATTATTGATTGACTTCCTGAGAACCTTAGGACTTTCGGTAAAAACTTTGAGCCACTTAGAGGACCCAATCCAGAGCCAAATAGCCTTTTAGACAGAAATACAGAATCCTAGGAGAATCCATCTGCGGGCCGTAACATTGATCTCACGGCCTTAACATCATTTCCTCACCCGAGCAACCTGTTGCCTAAAAATCTCCCTGAGAGATCAATCCCACGGCCGCAAGATCCATCCTTCAGCCGCAGCATCCATTCCTCGGCCGCCAGATCCTTTCTACGACCACCAGATTATCGTTTTTCCAGACTCTGGAATGTTCTGTCGATTGTTTGATCCAAATACACTACCTCTCCGATGAGTTCGGGCCACGTTCAAAGATCACAACGAAGAGTTCGAATTGCATTGCAATTGCAATTGCAATCGTGTAACGCCCCGAATTTTGGGTACGTTAAATAAACATTTTTATTGAATAAAATAAGGAGAGTCTAGCTCATTATTACAACATATGTCTCACAAGAGTACTTTTATTCAAAAGAGGGGATAATCTAAGGTTAACTACTGCTCCGCCTCTTCCTCCATCCTTGCAAGCTCCTCGGCTCCAAAGGCCTCCAAGGTGTACTGTTCTTGCTGCTCATCTATGAAATCTGACACATTATACCAGCGTCGCCCCCAGTATAATATGTCAGGGTCACCAAAAAGGTAACACCGTGAGCTACAGAAGCTCAATAGAATAATCCAACCCGCTAACCCATAACTTACAACAAAGAGTCATATAAATAATTACACATGCTCATTAAACAACATAATTAACAATGATACATCCGCATTCACTATCTTGCTTACGTTGGTGTCATGCCTTTCTTGGTTTCTCCTACGCGACTCATCGTAAACTGTGTCACCATTTCATTTCAAAAATCATTTCTCATTCAACGGGCTACCAAGTCCGGCCACGTTATAAAATCTTGCATTGGCTCCTCTCCGCGGATAACCAAGCCCAATTACCAATGAAGCTACCACGTCCGGCTCCATTAGCAATCTACACAATGGGCTACCAAGTCCGGCCACCTTGCGGGTTTTCATACTACCATTGGGCTACCACGTCCAGCCACAATGTAGCTTCAAAATCCTTTTTATCCATATCAACCACTCCTTAAGTGTCATGTTTCTACTTTTCGGTTCTCGTGTCTCGTAATCATGCATAGACTCTGCGGCGGGACGAATCACTTTAAAGTAATCTAGCAAGATCATCCAACTCTATTTAATCATGCTTGTTTACAACCACAAGTAAGGTAAGCAATCATGCGATCAAGTTCACAATCCTTGAAAAGGTCAAAATACGAATACTTCGTTTTGAAACAACATTTTGTTTTTAAATGAAATCGTAACAACATATGTTTATTGATGAGTTAATCAAGTTGGGAAGATTCTATAAACCATGCATTCAACTATTCTCAAGATCAAAGTAAACTACGTACTTTTAGTAAGAAAGTTCTACAAGCTAAATATCACAACTACATTATCATGCTCATATACTTCAAAGAATTCTACGTCAAACAACATCATGCGATCAACTAGCCAAGTATTACAGATTCTTACTCACGTTCATATCATACGATATACGTAGGGTAGGGGTATAAGAAGATTCTACCTTTCTTCTTGGCAGTAGGAAGACTACGAAAAGATCGATGGAAAGAAAGTTGGCAAACGAACGGAGTAACGGCTTATGATAAGCTTCCGATAGCTTCGAAAGAGAAAGGTTTCTCTCGAAACTAGATCGTAACCTATACTACTACTACTTTAGGATCGAGGTGGTGGTCGTATGGTGGTTTAGTGGTGGAGATGGAAAGAAAGCTCAAGAACAAGCTAGAACTACTCAAGAACACTAAGAATTCTTATGCTTTCAAGGAGAGAACTTGGAGAATGAAGAGGTGTGAGTTGAATGAGAAGTGTGAGGTCCTATTTATAGGCAAATGGGCTCTCCCCTCCCCTCTTTGGCCGGCTGCCCTCTCTCCCTCTTTCCTCCAATTTTTTTTTTATTCAAGCAAATCAAGTTTGCTTGCAAGAAATAACCTACAAACCTAGGCATGCAAGGCTAGGATGTGTCCTTTGGATTGGATTTTGGAAGATTGGCCAAGCAAGTGGATTTGTTTCAAGTATAAAATTAGGGTTTGTATAAAGAAGGACAAGATTGGATGGCATTGGTTATGCTTTCACTTGAAAGTGTACACAACTAGGACAAGGATATCGATGACCAAAGCATGTCAACCACTTGCACACACATCACTCTCTCCCTCTCTCAATCTCTCTCTCTCGGCCTCTCTCTCCTCCTCTCTCTCTCTCTCTCCTCTTGGTAAATTGTACTATGTACATATATATATATAACCATACATATATATAAGGACATGAAGGGTTTGACTTTGTAAGAGATTTGTACCTCAAATCTCTCTCCCATCCTCTCCTTTCTACTTCTTTACTTAGTACAAGTACTAACCTATACATGTATCTAGGGTTTGATAGACAAAAGTCAAGCAATACATCACATCTCTCTCTCTCTTTCCTTCTCTCTCTCTCTCTCTCTCGGGTTCTCTCTCTCTCTCTCTCGGCTTTTCTCTCTCTCTCTCCCTCTCTCTCTCTCTCTCTCTCTCTCCCACTTGTATGTACTATGAAAGACTACCTATATACTAATATATATATGTGTACTATGGGTTTTTAATAAAAACTAAGTTTTCAAGTAAATTAGATTTTCTAAATAAAATATTTAATAACACACACGCTATATACAATATAATATATATATACAACAAGTACATACATATATATATATATATATATATACATGTACTACACAATATCTATACTAGACATGACCTAGGCTAATATCTAATATAGTATTCTACTACTTTCAAAGTACTATGTATAATAATACTAACCTAATGTACTAATTGTATTTTAATCAAATAACACACATGGCCAAGTCTAATATTTAAATCAAACAAGTACATGATTGTCAAGACTAACTATTATCCAACGGATAATAGTTTCTCTAATGGTTAATAACCAATGGGTAATAATGGCTAGGATTCTAGTCTATCGTCCAATGGTTAATAAAACTCCTAACGGTTATTATCCAACGGTTAATACCAAAAGTATAATACTTTGCAATTAAGCACTAAACTAATCTAATCTCGTACTTAGGAAGATTAACCAAGGTTTACCTATTGACCAATAGGTAAGGGAAACCCTAACGCTATTGTCCAATGGATAAAGACAAAAAGGGTAAAATGGTCCATCTAGGGTTAGGTAGAAGTGAAATGGGCATTAAGCTATTCTAACTAATTAATTAAAGACTAACGATACTTAATCTAGGCTTTCATTGCTCGAGTGGTATTTTGGTTTTATTTAGTAGGAAATCGCCTAATAACAGAATACTAAAGCCTGACGGTGCCAAACGCCAAGGCAAAGGCGTGAGCGTAAGGCGACCTGGTGGCAAGCGTTGTGGCCGCCAAAGCGACTGGTGGCCAGCGCGGTGGCCAAATAGTGGCCAAAGCGACCGGTGGCAGCAGTTGGCCGGCGGCCACGACCTGGTGGCCAAACACGGTTGGCAGCGGTGGCAGCGCCACTAGCCAAGCTGCGTGGCCAGCGGTGGCCAACGACCTAGTAGCCAACGATGGCCAAAGCGGCTAAGGCAGCGATGGCCAAGTGGTGGCCAGCCCGATGGCCAAGCAATGGCCAAGCGTGGCCCAGCGGTGGCCAAGGCGGCCTCAAGCAAGGCGGCCAAAGCGGCGTGAGCATGGCCAAGCGACTGATGGCGAAGCAGAACCCGATGGCGACCCGACGCCTAGGCGAGGCAGCGACCCGATGCCAGGGCGAAGGCAAGCAGCTTGTCGGCCGAGCCGACGCCAAGGCAAGGCAGGCTTGTCAGTGAGCCGACGCCAAGGCAAGGCAGTCAAGTTAACGGTCAAGGCAAGGACTAAACATTAACCATTTGGCATCGATGCAACGTTCTAGGTTAGGGGAAATGCAACTAAGCCATATGGTAGTTAGGGTTTGCTAACAAATCGGTTGCCATGCAGGATTTCCAGCCGAGAAAATAAATTCTAGGATTTTCTACAATTACTAAGTAATTGTACCAAGGTCTAAATAGGCATACTCGTCTTTAGAAAATGACCTTAATGCCCGGGCGATTAATTCCAATCTCCTAAGTCATAAACCTACTTATGACGGATTATTAATCGCAAAAAGGGATTTATAAAATAAATAAAGAATTTTCAAATAAAATAACAAAATTTTATAAGTCGATAACGACCGATTTTTGGATGTTAAAAATGAAATCCAAGTATTAAACTAAAATTCAAATTTTTAACGAAATTTTTAATGACCAAAAATCAGGGTCGTTACAACCTATCCCCCTTAAAATAATTTCGTCCTCGAAATTGGTGCGTGACTACAGATTAGGTTTAGTCGCTATACCGGCATCGGAATAGTAGTCTATCCCCCTTAAAAGGAGCAAGACACACTTAAGTCGCAGGTTAGGCGTAGGTTGGCTATTTCTAGTCCGCACTCACTGCACACTTAGACTAACGGCTAACTTTCCTGAAATGGTGATGATACTATCTTACTCGATCTTAGGGGTTTTATTTCGGGTGCAAGTGTATAATGAACATGACAAATTGTTGCAGGCAAGCAATTAAATTTCTTAAGATAACATAAGATCAACATACTACATGCCTAAAGGCATCATTAGGTACAAGAAAAAGTAAGGAAAAACAGATAATAATGGCTATGGTGCCATTGCTACGCCTCGAGCCGCCATCGATCGTTGAAGGCTTGGAGTGCACGACGTTCGTATTCCTTTCCGAATGCCGCGAGTGCGATGGCCACCGCGGGAATCCAGTACCAGAAGGTTGTAAGGCGGTCGTTCCTGTCGAACCACCGTGGCATGGCTATAGTAAGCACGGCCCAGAACAGGACGAAGATGAAGGGCAGTAACTGTATCGTTTGGATCATCGCGGCGAGCTCGATTCGCTCCATCTCTCGGAACTGGGCGTCCTCCGGGAATCCTCGTCGGTAGATTGCCATGGCTCGGTTTGATAGTAGTTTAGAGGGGTTAAGATGATGAGAGGGATGAAGAGATGGGGTGAAGAAATGGGACGAGGAATGGAGTATATATAGGGCCAGGTGAGGGGTGTGGAGGAGGGAAATGTTTGAATTTGAATTTTTGGGGGGAGGTTGAGGGTGGTTTACCGGGGCCCCCTTTTTGGGTATGGCCGACGCGCGATTACCGGGCCCCCCTTTTGGGTTATGGCCGACACTTGGTGCTCTCATCGAACTAAAATAAAATGTCTAATGGTAGTGTGCTACAGTACCCATAACAGAGAAGATTTTATAGATAAGCAGAAAGATTACTATCATTTAGTAACTTGCGTCAACCAAAATAATTGTCCTTTGTATTAAGGGTTTTATTTACTAAAGTAAAATATTGTATAGCATACAACAGTACTCTTTTTTTTTTTTTTAAGAAAATAAGCTTTTCATAGATAAGCAAAGGCTTACAAGCATAAGCATAGAATTCTACTATAATGGCAAAAAGCGACCTAAGGTTCTTTCTAATACAAGTTGAAACGATCCTATGTACTCCTGCTACGATACTACTACGACTCGAGGTGTAAAGAGAAAATCGTATACGAATAGGTATGAAATACAAGTCTTCCATTAAATGGAAACAAGTACACATAGATGATCTTACAAGTCTTTACTGAAATAGAAGTGCATACAACATAGATGGACTCTTTAACAGACAAGGGTGATCCTAATTTTCCAACTTCCTACATCCCGAAGGATTACAATTATTACTCGACTTATCTAAGATACACCTAATTGGCATCCTCTGCTTTTGGGGTCTCGTCCTCTTCGAGATTCCCTTCATTGACATCCTTACTTCCACTGACTTCTCCCTCCTCAATCACCTTGTTGGCAACCTTCTCATCTCCGGTTTCTTCTTCAACTTCTTCAATTATAAACCCCTCATCATCGGGAAATGCTATTTGGACTATGACGGGTATAGCTTCATCACCATCTTCCTCCTCGTTTTCGGGAAGTGGAATGGCACCATGCTTCTGATAGAAGTCATGAATGTAGGGAAAAATATAGGGAAAATTGGGATCCTCCATTAGTTGGGTTGTCATGGTTTCTATGGTGTTTCTAAATCGGCGAGCTTCCGCTAGTAGGTTGACTTGGTAAAGGTTCGGTTGGCTCATCTACAAGGAAAGTTTAAACCTCAATTAGTCACGGTTTCAAGACAAGGGTTCAATTAACACAAATGAAAAACTTGGATTTAGCTACGTTCCACATTCGATTCTTGATTTAAGTCATCATCCAATTGTTCGGGAATTCCCAGTTCGGTGGTACTGCCAATTTCCACACCTTACTTCAATCCGAAGATTGTTTTGTCAGAATTTCACCCAATTTGGGACGGCAAACTTAAACTCAATTCACGTTTGTGCAACGGTCAATTTATCTTAAACTTATCTCAAAACTTATCTTAAAGGCTACCCATTCTACCCATGGCCGAGTGTTGAGCCTATAGCTCTGATACCAAGTTGTAACGCCCCGAATTTTGGGTACGTTAAATAAACATTTTTATTGAATAAAATAAGGAGAGTCTAGCTCATTATTACAACATATGTCTCACAAGAGTACTTTTATTCAAAAGAGGGGATAATCTAAGGTTAACTACTGCTCTGCCTCTTCCTCCATCCTTGCAAGCTCCTCGGCTCCAAAGGCCTCCAAGGTGTACTGTTCCTGCTGCTCATCTATGAAATCTGACACATTATACCAGCGTCGCCCCCAGTATAATATGTCAGGGTCACCAAAAAGGTAACACCGTGAGCTACAGAAGCTCAATAGAATAATCCAACCCGCTAACCCATAACTTACAACAAAGAGTCATATAAATAATTACACATGCTCATTAAACAACATAATTAACAATGATACATCCGCATTCACTATCTTGCTTACATTGGTGTCATGCCTTTCTTGGTTTCTCCTACGCGACTCATCGTAAACTGTGTCACCATTTCATTTCAAAAAATCATTTCTCATTCAACGGGCTACCAAGTCCGGCTACGTTATAAAATCTTGCATTGGCTCCTCTCCGCAGATAACCAAGCCCAATTACCAATGAAGCTACCACATCTGGCTCCATTAGCAATCTACACAATGGGCTACCAAATCCGGCCTCATTGCGGTTTTCGTAAGTCCACGCAAAGGGCTACCAAGTCCGGCCACCTTGCGGGTTTTCATACTACCATTGGGCTACCAAGTCCGGCCACAATGTAGCTTCAAAATCCTTTTTATCCATATCAACCACTCCTTAAATGTCATGTTTCTACTTTTCGGTTCTCGTGTCTCGTAATCATGCATAGACTCCGCCGCGGGACGAATCACTTTAAAGTAATCTAGCAAGATCATCCAACTCTATTTAATCATGCTTGTTTACAACCACAAGTAAGGTAAGCAATCATGCGATCAAGTTCACAATCCTTGAAAAGGTCAAAATACGAATACTTCGTTTTGAAACAACATTTTGTTTTTAAATGAAATCGGAACAACATATGTTTATTGATGAGTTCATCAAGTTGGGAAGATTCTATAAACCATGCATTCAACTATTCTCAAGATCAAAGTAAACTACGTACTTTTAGTAAGAAAGTTCTACAAGCTAAATATCACAATTACATTATCATGCTCATATACTTCAAAGAATTCTACGTCAAACAACATCATGCGATCAACTGGCCAAGTATTACATATTCTTACCCACGTTCATATCATACGATATACGTAGGGTAGGGGTATAAGAAGATTCTACCTTTCTTCTTGGCGGTAGGAAGACTACGAAAAGATCGATGGAAAGAAAGTTGGCAAACGAACGGAGTAATGGCTTATGATAAGCTTCCGATAGCTTCGAAAGAGAAAGGTTTCTCTCGAAACAAGATCGTAACCTATACTACTACTACTTTAGGATCGAGGTGGTGGTCGTATGGTGGTTTAGTGGCGGAGATGGAAAGAAAGCTCAAGAACAAGCTAGAACTACTCAAAAACACTAAGAATTCTTATGCTTTCAAGGAGAGAACTTGGATAATGAAGAGGTGTGAGTTGAATGAGAAGTGTGAGGTCCTATTTATAGACAAATGGGCTCTCCCCTCCCCTCTTTGGCCGGCTGCCCTCTCTCCCTCTTTCCACCATTTTTTTTTATTTAAGCAAATCAAGTTTGCTTGCAAGAAATAACCTACAAACCTAGGCATGCAAGGCTAGGATGTGTCCTTTGGATTGGATTTTGGAAGATTGGCCAAGCAAGTGGATTTGTTTCAAGTATAAAATTAGGGTTTGTACAAAGAAGGACAAGATTGGATGGCATTGGTTATGCTTTCACTTGAAAGTGTACACAACTAGGACAAGGATGACCAAAGCATGTCAACCACTTGCACACACATCACTCTCTCCTTCTCTCTCCATCCGAATTTCTCCCTCTCTTAATCTCTCTCTCTCGGCCTCTCTCTCCTCCTCTCTCTCTCTCTCTCTCTCCTCTTGGTACATTGTACTATGTACATATATATATATATAACCATATATATATATATAAGGACAAGAAGGGTTTGACTTTGTAAGAGATTTGTACCTCAAATCTCTCTCCCATCCTCTCCTTTCTACTTCTTTCACTTAGTACAAGTACTAACCTATACATGTATCTAGGGTTTGATAGACAAAAGTCAAGCAATACATCACATCTCCCTCTCTCTCTTTTCCTTCTCTCTCTCTCTCTCTCAGGTTCTCTCTCTCTCGGCTTTTCTCTCTCTCTCTCCCTCTCTCTCTCTCTCTCCCACTTGTATGTACTATGAAAGACTACCTATATACTAATATATATATATATGTGTACTATGGGTTTTTAATAAAAACTAAGTTTTCAAGTAAATTAGATTTTCTAAATAAAATATTTAATAACACACATGCTATATACAATATAATATATATATACAACAAGTACATACATATATATATATATATATATACATGTACTACACAATATCTATACTAGACATGACCTAGGCTAATATCTAATATAGTATTCTACTACTTTCAAAGTACTATGTATAATAATACTAACCTAATGTACTAATTGTATTTTAATCAAATAACACACATGGCCAAGTCTAATATTTAAATCAAACAAGTACATGATTGTCAAGACTAACTATTATCCAATGGATAATAGTTTCTCTAATGGTTAATAACCAATGGGTAATAATGGCTAGGATTCTAGTCTATCGTCCAATGGTTAATAAAACTCCTAACGGTTATTATCCAACGGTTAATACCAAAAGTATAATACTTTGCAATTAAGCACTAAACTAATCTAATCTCGTACTTAGGAAGATTAACCAAGGTTTACCTATTGACCAATGGGTAAGGGAAACCCTAACGCTATTGTCCAATGGATAAAGACAAAAGGGTAAAATGGTCCATCTAGGGTTAGGTAGAAGTGAAATGGGCATTAAGCTATTCTAACTAATTAATTAAAGACTAACGATACTTAATCTAGGCTTTCATTGCTCGAGTGGTATTTTGGTTTTATTTAGTAGGAAATCGCCTAATAACGGAATACTAAAGCCTGACGGTGCCAAACGCCAGGCGGCGTGAGCGTGGCCAAGGCGACCTGGTGGCAGCGGTGGCCAGCGACCAGCGACTGGTAGCCAGCGGTGGCCAGCGGCCAAAGCCGATGGCCAACAAAGGCAAAGCGACCCGGTGGCGCGGCCACAGAACTGGTGGCCAAATGTGGCCAAGCGGCCGGTGGCAGCGATGGCCAGCGGCGACCACGACTGGTGGACAACGATTTGCCAGCGGTGGCCAAAGTAGCCTAGTAGCCAAACAAGCGGTGGCCGACCTAGTAGCCAAAGCAATGGCCAAAGCGGCCCGGTAACCAGCGGGCCAAGTGGTGGCCAGCGACCCGATGGCGATGGCCATAGCGACCCGATGGCCAAAGCAGCGCCTGCAAGCAAGCGACGGCCAAGGCGGCGTGAGCATGGCCAAGGCAACGATGGTAGCCAAGGCAGAGCAACCTGGCAGCGACCAAGCCTAGCGAGGCAGGCCCGACAATGAGCCGACGCCAAGGCAAGGCAGCCCTGTCAATGAGCCGACGCCAAGGCAAGGCGAGACCAAATAACGGTCAAGGCAAGGACTAAACATTAACCATTTGGCATCGATGCAACGTTCTAGGTTAGGGGAAATGCAACTAAGCCATATGGTAGTTAGGGTTTGCTAACTAATCGGTTGCCATGCAGGATTTCCAACCGAGAAAATAAATTCTAGGATTTTCTACAATTACTAAGTAATTATACCAAGGTCTAAATAGGCATAGTCGTCTTTAGAAAATGACCTTAATGCCCGGGCGATGAATTCCAATCTCCTAAGTCATAAACCTACTTATGACGGATTATTAATCGCAAAAAGGGATTTTTAAAATAAATAAAGAATTTTCAAATAAAATAACAAAATTTTATAAGTCGATAACGACCGATTTTTGGATGTTAAAAATGAAATCCAAGTATTAAACTAAAATTCAAATTTTTAACGAAATTTTTATTGACCAAAAATCAGGGTCGTTACAAATCGTGTGTTTTGATTTGATGGAGTGAGTCACCAATTGCCTATATAAAGGGGCCTTTGGACTCTGAAAATACACACATGAAATTCATATCATTATACACCCTCTCTAGCCATGAAACTCTGTCAATATACACTCTCAAATCCCCTCTACAAAAGCCCCAACCTCCTGAAGGCAACCGCTAATCCGACGATCAAACCCCGAAGTTCAAACCCTAATCGTAGGGTTTTTCAAGAAGCATCAGTCAATCCCATTCAATCTGAAGCAATCGAGTCACTGAGGGAACAAGGTGGTGAGGCCCAGGGGCCTTCGGTTCGTTTTACTTTCAGTATATGCATGCTAATCGTAGGATTTTGATTATCTGTTAATCGTATTGTCTGGTGTGAGGAAGAACATCGGCTAGGGGATCAATCCTTCGGCCGGTACATTAATCAAGGAGGATTCCTCGGTCGTGAAATCAATTCACCGGCCGCAGAATTCATTTCCCTGGAACAGATCTATTTTATTCTGCATTTCTGATGCCTGCTTTCAATTACCATACCAGCTCACCTTATTTACTGTCAAAGGCTAATAATCAAATTATGTGTCTAGAGTTAAACAAAGCAAGTATATGTCTTATGTCGAACGATTATGGGCCAGTTTCACGACTGGGCAAAGAGGGGTGCCTAACACCTTCCCCTTATTGTACTTTTAACTCCCGTACCTAGAATCTCTATCTGTTTTCCTAGTTTTAGTAAATTAGGTGGCGACTCTGTTTTGATGATAACCGCTATCGTGTGGCGATGTTTCTAGCCATGGGAATATCCACGATTTTGGTTTATGAAGGAAGCAACCAAACAAACAAGCAATGATCAATCTGTATGGCAATGCCCCGTTTGGGAGGTGTCTACAGTTTTTGGCGACTCTGCTGGGGATTTGAGAGCCATAACCAGAAACTTCGACATAAGACTAATACATGTTTTATTCAATTCATTTATCATATGCATCGAGTGGGAAACCCCGTTGAGTTCACCTGATATTCCAGCATGTCATGGGCTATGTTTGGGGTTCCAGCAAACTCCACAGTCACTTGTACCTTATGGTATATCAAAAAAGGAATCATTCGATCACCGCCTCTAGTGGGCTGGCGAAAGGACTGGTGCGCTTTGACAACGGAGCACCCTTGAGACTACCCAAACCATACATGTGTTAGAGAGCCCTAGAACTTATCAAAATAAGACAGGATCCTGCAGGTTAGGAATCTACTTGCATCTTTTTTAAAAGTTCTTCCTCACACCCCGTGTATATTGTTGTAATATCGCTTTATGTGCAGAAGGGTTGGGGCATGAACTAAGAGCCATAACTCTAAGTCTTTATAGCTAAGCACTGGGGCATGGCATTGCCTGCAAGGTATGTTTTTGGTAAGATGAAAGCATCATTGCTTACTTTAACACTCCCGCTTTACTTAAAGCACTGCAAAGCATGGATTTCTAGAACAAAATCAAACATCAAAAAAACGAAAAGAAAAAGAAGCCGCCCCGTCGGCAGTTGAACTAGGGGTTGCTCTAGCAATCTTTGCCTTGTGAGGCTAAAAGAAAGAGAGAGTGAAAGGTAGTAGAGCAGGTTATGGATGATTGTATGCAAAATCAAGGATATTATGAATAGAAGTTGTAATACTTATTTTCTCCATGGATGATTCAGCATGACAAGTGTAGGACTTTGATTCCTATTTCCAAATCGGCTTAGCAACCCATCTTTCAAAAATTCAAAATTTTGAGCATGCTTACCGCAACAAGACGGTAAGATTTACGAGTTTATCAATATGCTGGCAGGTAATCATGTGGATCCCAATTACCTCAATCATGTTTTGAGAAAAAGAAAAGGGAAAAACTTGTTGAATGAATTTCTGACCAAGAATTGAAAGAGATTTTCGAAATTTTTCTTAAGTGAAAATGGCTAATTATGATCAAATCCTCAAACAACAAGTTTTTCTTAAAACCAAAAAGTGGAACATCCAAATAGCCGCTAGCACAGCAATGGGCTCTGAGTCTGCTCTCTGTTGTGGTCATTTGCTCAGCTTTTTCAGTCTATCTCATAACTTGGAAGTAGGATCTTAAATGACATAAATATTTGTAAACAACGAATCTTAAAAATCATTCATATCAAAAATTGCTGGCTATCTATGGTATCCAATAAATTCATGCATACAAAACGAATTGCTATACATGACTCATCCATAATCTGTGAAAGTAGCTATGGTGCTTTGTATATCATCTTGTTTGCCTTTCTCTAACCATGCAGGGGACTAAACCCAAAGAGGAGTCCGTCACCCTCATTTCTTCTCATAGCACATTGCATGATCACATGTCAACATCGATTATCATTTGGTTAAGCTCCCCATCATGGTAGATTTGCATTTTAAGGGCAATAAGTGTGTGCATTGCCTAGACACTTAATTTTGGACATCACAACTTGAGCTAACTAAGTTCTTGCTTTTCCTAAATTTTGGGTTTGGTCTTAGACGTGACAGTGATTGATGACAAGAAGATTGAAGCTCTGGCTACTAAAGTTAATATATTCGATGAATCAGTGGCTGCCCTAGCCACCATTGTTCATAGTTTGCAAGGAAGTCCTCCACAAGCTCCACCTCCACCTCCCCCTACTAGATGGATGAAAAGGGCAGCTCAGAGAGAAACTTGCCCCGCTAAGGACAACCAAATTGAAATGGTGATGGATGATCTGCAGCAACAACATGAGAAGCAACTTCTTCTCGATACCGTCGGTCTAAACCAGGAATCTCTCAATAAGAAAAACAGCTATAAGATGAACATAAGCAACAGTAATGATAAACTAGTGGGATCTCATCTCGACCGTAGGCAAAAGAGAAACTTTGTTCCTCTTGGATTGAACTTGGGAAAGGTGTTCTGTATCTTGGAAGCAAAAGGGGTATTGAAGCCGTTGCAACCAAAATTTCCAAACTTTATACAAAAACGCGGAGGGTATTGCAAGTACCACCAAGTAAATGGTCACTCTATCAGAGAATGCGGGGCTCTCAAGAATGCAGTCCAAGACCTCATCGATCAAAAGAAGATTGATCCAGCTGAGTTTGATCACTGGGCAGCAACGGCATCCATGCCTGTCACGTCTTAGGCTAAGAGTCAATCTTTTGAGGAGTCTTATCTAGCTATTTTTGGCTACTATTTTGGTCCATATTTGTTTCCTTTTTAAAAGGTCTATGTCCTGAGTTTATTTTGGTCATGAGTCCGCTTGTTGCACCTAGCATGAAATGTGAATCTCTTCCAGAATGAGAATCTCCTTAGACTTGAACTACGAATGGCCTGATTCTCTGTTGGGATACGTAGGCACCTTATGGTCGGCCACAATTTTGAAAATGTTTTCTCCTATGCTAGTTCGCTGCCATAGAATACTCATGATAACATCAAACATTGAAAACAATCCACAAGGCTTTCAAAGTAATCTTATGACATCTTTTGGAACACATCATAATCACTTGAATTGTCAAAAGCGCAAAATGAGTTTTTCAAAGCTATGACCCACGTCATTTTTATTGAGCTAGGAAGGAGTTGACATATCTCTGCACCCTCACAAAGATCACTTGTAAGCAAAATAAGCTGTTGAAGATGAAACGAGAGGAAAAATGAAGAGAGAAGAAAAGAAAAAAAAATGATAAGCTCGCTAGATTGAAAACCCGTAAGGGCGGTCTAGGCAAAAGTTAGAGCATGAACAAAGTAAGAAATCAGCCATGTCTCCATACATCTACTATGTGTCTCAAAGGATTGTCCTCAATCTCAGAAAATTCACTTGGTTAAACATCAAAGCTCTTAATCTCTTAGGCCGGATCTCTGTCACTTCGTCGTGTGATTCAAGATGAAGAGAGCTAGGCATTCATTTCTCTATCCCAAACACTTATCCCTTGCTAGCCACGTCGAGCCTCTGGATAGTTTCTTTGAAAAGCCTGCTAGGCAGCCATCCCCTACACTGGGGCAAATACAAAAAAAAAATACAAGGAGAGATGAAAGAAAAATCAATGAAAGAATGAGCACCCCGTCATACAAGGGGCATTTTGAAGGAAACATCTCTTCCAATCCATACAAAGGACATTCTTAAAGAAACCAACTCTTTCACACAAAGTGAGGCAAGAGACAACAAGAGTTGATAAAAATGTTGAAGATGGCTGCTAGCTTTTAAAACCCAAGCGTGAGTAGAAATTAGGTTTGAGCCTTTACATCCGCTTCTTTCTCAAGCCAAAACCCCAAGCCTATATTATGGTCCATAACAAAGTCCTCTCAGATTGGGGAACATGACTTAGTAGCAAGGTCTTAAACACTAGGGGCATCACCAATGTGGGACTTAACTCGAAGGGCAAGAATCCTGGAATTTGCATCATCTCGGCAAATCACACAACATGGAGAGTTACGTGAGACAAGGGGCATGGCTATGTTCCCCTGTATGTATTTCTCTCAAAAGTATCCAACCTCTTATGTGGGTCTCAGTAGGCGCTTATCAATCCAACTCAAGTCAACCAAATCAAGCTCAAAGCAAAAAACTCACGTAATTGACTAGGGGCATAGGTTTGCAAAATAATTCTATGTTCTTTGATGATTGAATGACGTGAGTGTGGAACATGGATGGAATGATATGACCTTGAAATCCTCGAGGAAAAGCTTTCAAAGATGGTTTTATCCTAAGCATTCTTACCACAGCAAGCGCAGTCACTTTTTGCAAATTTCTGAGGAAATAACATGGGTCTCTCATTTCATGAAGAGTGCAGCAATATGGTCCCTTGACCAAACAATGTCTTCAGTGGTGTCGCTAGGGCATTGCGGTCTTTCAAACACTTGGCTAGTATAAATAAGTCACTATCAGTCTCTCTAAATCAAAGAGAAGCATTTGATCAAATACGTAAAAGTTGAGATGTCCAAAATGCATTGCAGGTTCACATGCATATCATTATCATCATGTCTTTTGCATTGATCTTTTGGCCCTAGTACTCCATGTGTACATCCTTATGTTTGCTTAATAGTTGTCTTGGTTGTGTGAGCTAACCCCAAGTTTCAGGTGTTCTTATACTCAAGCAAGGCAGGTTCATCAAGGCACCATGGCCATCATCTCTATACAAAGAATAAAGGACAACAAAGGGATGCACTATAAAGTCTACCACCTTGCCAACACGCTTGAAGAAAGCTTAGCCTGAGAAGTGTCATACCCTGGGGGAACACTTCAACTCTTTTGTGGAATGCTGTCACGTAGCACTGTCAAGGGCACGCCAAGATCACTGCCGAACAGAAACATTGCACTCATATTCATTATATTCACATCGCATGTTTCTATGTAGGGGCAATTAGACCATTGTCATCATGCACGATTGAGCTAGGGTCAAGCATTCATGGCCTAAACAAGGGGCTTACGTTCTTTTTAAATACTCAAATTAACATGCCTATGTGTTGCATTGCAATCTATGTCACCCAAAATCATTCAAGCTCTTGAACTAGGGTTCTTCAAATGTGATGGTCCTGCCCCTAGCAGTCAGCATAAAAGGACTTCGGCCTGTGGTTGACTCTAAGCCTGTTGCATGTTATTTTCCTATCCACTGTTGTTTTCCAAACTGTTTAAACGTTAATTGCAGGGTTCTCTTGGATTTCGGTCCTTGAAGTTATTAGGACCAACCACATCAAGCTTTATGTCTATGACCGACTGAGCCAAGTCAAAGAAGCTGAAAGATAGCCTCGTAACTAGCAAACTCTACAATTGGCACCATGTCACACTACGCCAAATTTTTGCATTAATGACATTAAAAAACTGCCGGTAAAAGTAAATTACCGACGGTAAAAGTTCCGTCGGGAAAACAATTGTTGGAAATGCAAAAACGGCGGTAAATTACCGCCGGTAAAAGTTTCGAACTATTAACGGCGGTTTTACTACCGCCAGTTAAAGTTTCGGAAAAAATAATGACACTGCCGAGATTCGAACCCGCGACCCGTTGATTAATACCCGAGCACTTACCCACTGAGCTACCTAAAATTATGTGTTTTATTAGAAGAATAATAATATTTATATTATATAAAGATTATTATCGGCGGTTTTTGATTACTGCCGTTAATAGTAAGTTTTACCGGCGGTTTTACTCATGCCGTTAATAAACAGTGTTTATAGTTACCTTTTGCGACGGTTTGTTATTACCGCCGGTAATAGCACCCTTTACCGACGATTTTATTACCGCCGGCAAAGGCAATTTTTAGCGTAGTGCCAGCAGCATTAAAGTGGCTTCGCACTTTGCATCTCTGTAGCTCCTTGCTTCATGCTTTCATCTCCATGACAGCAGCTTCACCTTCATAGCCTCACACTTGCTTTTCAGTAGCACCATGCACATGCCTTGTCATATTCACGACCTTGTTGGGTTTCATAAACTCCGAGCAATTCTATGCTCAGACACCCTTGCGCTCAACAGGTCCAATCTCCACAACTCCCTCTTAGCAGTTCCACTCCTCCCAGTAGCTCTATTCAGTAGCTCCCGGCGCCCTTTATGTCAGCAGCCCCGTGCTTACTATCAGCAGCACCATGCTTCAAGCTCCATATTCACTATCTTGGCGGCTCCACGCTGACAAACTCATTGGCCATATGCCCATGTTCACCTTTTCAGTGGCTCCATGCCTATACTGAAGCCATTTCAATAGCTCTAAGTTCACTATCACTACCAGTAGCTCTATGCTTGTTCTTTGCAGCCCTATGCCCAAGTCGTTCAAACAACAGGTACCATCTCAACAGTGCAGTGCTTACTTTAGACGCCCCGAGCTCACATCTTAAAGCTAAGCAGTCTTGCCACTTCCAGGCCAGCAAAACAATCCTGTGGCTTCCACTCAATACATTGAGTGAACAGCCAACGAGAAAAAGCACCTGTATAAAGCTTGCAATAACCTAGTGCACACTTCAGCCCTTCAGAAGGCATCTATGTGGCTAAAATCCTCCGAAAAGAGCATCGTATTGCTAAAACCCTCCAGAAGGCGTTTATGTTGCTAGCTTCAAGAAAGCGTTTGTATGGCCAACTTCCAGAAAGTGTTCAGCCTTTGGAAGGCATCCCATTAACGGAGGTGATGGAAATCTCCCAAAACAAGTTGAATTTGCCAAAGGAGGCGATCGAAAATCTTCTAGAGCGTATGTGTGAATCACCCCATCAGCCGAGGCAATAGGAATCTCTGAAGACATTAATAGCCGAAGCATTTAACAACCCTTATGGCACTTTGGGTCAACAAGTCAACAGAGTCAAAGTGGAACATGGTCAAGAACTAGCCTTGGGGACAATCCTGAGCATACTCAAAACTAGCCTTGGGGGCAATCCCGAGCATACTCAGAACTAGCCTTGGAAACATCCCGAGCATGTGGAAACTAGCCTTGGAAGCATCCCAAGCATGAGGAACAAATCAAACCTTATGGAAAATGGAGGATGGAATACTCAACAGCCCTAATCTCAGCAGCTCTACACTATCTCAACCGGCTCGATGCCGTAATATACAGCAAGATAACATTTGCTCTCTAGTTCTATACTTGAATGCTCGAACTCTACGTCCTGAATGCTCAAGTCTGGAACTTGAAAGAAGCTCCACGCTTATATCAAACACACACACACGGGCCCATGCACATTAGCATCAATTGCATCACATCGAGTCTGCATTAGTTGCATTACCATATCTACTCACACCTAACTGCCAGCATCATCATATAGATGTTTTGCATATCTCTCTCATTCACGAAACAGGTAAACCCTGCAATCAACCGGCTCCACACCTCCATTTCATTGATCGGCCCGGCGCCTCGATCCTTTGGCTCTATGTTAAAACTTATGATGAGAAAGCTCCGTGCACAGACCATCAGAATGCAACCAGCTCTATGCCTCGGTTCAATCAAGACTACAACCGGCTCCGTGCCTCGGTTCCTTCATTCCAATGCTCTGCGCTCCAGTTACTGGCCCTGTGCTCCCTATATCTCAAGAAACGGCATCCAACTCATCTCCGGAAGATGGCTTGGGTTCCACCCCATAGCTCGAAATTGGCATCCAATTCACCCCTAACAGGTGACTTGGATTCCACCCCAATTACATCAATTCCTTCCAGCTCATTCGCAAGGATAGGCTACTCTACCGAGTTTCCCTCAGTTAAAGTCAGGATGATCAAGAAAAGCAAACACACCTGCTGTGTACTGAGCTACCCTAAAATACTAAGGATGCTCTCCACAAAAATATCCCCGGCAGCCCCGCGCTCCTTCAACTACTCTCTGCCAAAATCCTAGCTCAGCCTAGGTACGTCACACTACGGCTTTTAAAGCCCAAAGGTACGTCTTCTGTCTCTAACCCTCCAAACTTTTTCTTTTTTTTTTATTGCCCCTGAACTACGGTTGGTCTGAATTTCCCCTGTGGAATACGTGGGCAGCCTCCCGGCCCGACCATAACAAAAACCTTTTTTGAAAAACCTTGGAATAGCGGTTGGACCAAATTGAGTTGCTTTTACAGCTTTGACTCTTACTCAAACATGTCTCACGATCCGTCTGAGCTCAGTCAAAGAGGGGCATCTGTAGATACCCCAATTTGGCCTAACGATTATTTTAGGTCCCACCTTGGGGACCATCCCGATGATGAAATGGAAACAGTGATTGCTGATTGACTTCTTGAGAACTTTAGAACTTTCGGTAAGAACTTTGAGCCACTTAGAGGACCGAATCCAGAGCCAAATAGCCATTCAGACAGAAATACAGAATCCTTGGAGAATCCATCTGCTGGCCGTAACATTGATCTCATGGCCTTAACATCATTTCCTCACCCGAGCAACCTGTTGCCTAAAAATCTCCCTGAGAGATCAATCCCATGGCCGAAAGATCCATCCTTCGGCCACAACATCCATTCCTCGGCCGCCAGATCCTTTCTACGGCCGCCAGATTGTCCTTTTTCCAGACTCTGGAACGTTATGTGGATTGTTTGATCCAAATACACTACCTCTCCGATGCGTTCGGGCCACGTTCAAAGATCACAACGAATAGTTTGAATTGCATTGCAATTGCAATTGCAATCGTGCATTTTGATTGGATGGAGTGAGTCACCAATTGCCTATATAAAGGGGCCTTTGGACTCCGAAAATACACACACGAAATTCATATCATTATACACCCTCTCTAGCTACGAAACTCTGTCAATATACACTCTCAAATCCCCTCTACAAAAGCCCCAAGCTCCTGAAGGCAACCGCTAATCCGACGATCAAACCCCGAAGTTCAAACCCTAACCCTATGGTTTTTCAAGAAGCAATCAGTCAATCCCATTCAATCCGAAGCAATCGAGTCACTGAGGGATCAAGGTGGTGAGGCCCAGGGGCCTTTGGTTCGTTTTACTTTCAGTATATGCATGCTAATCGTAGGATTTTGATTATCTGTTAATCGTATTGTCTGGTGTGAGGAAGAACATCGGCTGGGGGATCAATCCTTCGGCCGGTACATTAATCCAGGAGGATTCCTCGGCCGTGAAATCCATTCACCGGCCGCAGAATCCATCTCCCTGGAACAGATCTGTTTTATTCTGCTTTTCTGATGCATGCTTTCAATTACCGTACTAGCTCACCTTATTCATTGTTAAAGGCTAATAATCGGATTACGTGTCTAGAGTTAAATAAAGCAAGTATATGTCTTATGTCAAACGATTATGGGCCAGTTTCACAACTGGGCAAAGTGGGGTGCCTAACACCTTCCCCTTATTGTACTTTTGGCTCGCGTACTTGGAATCTCTATCTGTTTTCCTAGTTTTAGTAAACTAGGTGGCGACTCTGTTTTGATGATAACCGCTATCGTGTGGTGACGTTTCTAGCCATGGGAATATCCACGATTTTGGTTTATGAAGTAAGCAACCAAACAAACAAGTAATGATCAATCTGTACGGCGATGCCCCATTTGGGAGGTGTCTACATGGGGGGGAGTTCTTCGCAACTGAACCCTTCTAATACAGAGTTTGAGATTCCTTCCGACGTGGTTGATGATGCTTTGCCGCCGTTTGACACTCCCGCATACGCCCCGCAAGTTCACATCATCGGACGTGGTGGTTCGTTACGGTACCGCCCTCTTCTCAGCAATGCTCCGGCTGAGGTCTTGCACAAAGAACTGGAGCAGTATTTTGGTTTTACCAATCGAAAGTTAAATTTCTTCCTGCCAATAATTTTGTTTTGCATTAGAATTTATGAAGCAGTAATTGATATTTTGAAGTTGAAATTGAGTTCTCAATAATTGCCCCCTGTTTAGGCGTTTTTGCTATTGTATTGATTTTTTTCTTGTATCTTATAGGTGAGAGAAATTGCGTATGTGGGGAAGCAGTCCTCAAGTGTTCAAGTGGTATGAGAGGCTTCCCCAGGGTGCCAAGGATGCAGTTGCTTTGGCTGGTTTTGAGCCTTTGATACTTGGTTTCCATCTTCCGAAAGTGGAGTTAGGATTGACTACGGCACCGGTGGAGCGGTAGTGGGACACCACCAATACTTTCCATCTTCTGGAGGCTGGGGAGATGATGATTACTCCAGTTGATTTTGCTTTATTGATAGGTTTGTGAGTTGGTGGTGATCCCCTTCCCATTGATCCGCGAATTCATGAGCGGGAAGGTTCCTTTGACAACCTCTTGGGGAAGACTCCTGATGTATCGGAGAGTGGTCACGTTACATATTCATGGCTCCGGGTACAGTATGACAGGGATGGTATTCTGACAGAGGTATCTCTTTCCCAGTTAGTGCGAGCTTTTCTTCTTTATCTTTTTCGACAGACCCTGTTTTGCAACATGGAGAACTCGGTGCACGTCCAGTTTTTGGCTGCCTTGGTGCACTTGGAGACCATAGTAGAGTTCGATTGGGGAACTCCTGCTCTAGCTATGCTATAAGGGCACCTTAGTGCTTGTTCCCTGGGGGTTAGTTTGTCACTGGGTGGACACCACCATGTTCTTAAGGTACATATTTTTACTTCCTGTGTTGTCCCTTTATGGCTTTTATCTAACTCATGCTTGTTTTTCATCTTTGTTTGTAGCTCTGGGCTTTTGAACAATTGTTACAGTTCCCTCCTCCGACCAGGCATATAAAGCCTAGGTTTGTTCCACAGGCGGCCCGTTGGTTGAAAGCAGTTCGGAAGACACGATCGCCTGCTATGGACCTGTTGGCTTGAAGGCGAGTCCTGGACCGTTTGACAGTGGACCAGGTATGACATGTCTTATTTTTATCCTTCTCCTTACGTTACCTTTCCATTCCGTTATACTAATATTGTCTTGCCTACAACAGGTGCGTTTTGATCCCTGGGATACTTTGCTAGACAATGCTCCTCTAGAGTTGACCTCAGCTCGAGCTCTAGACAGTCAGCACTTCCTCTTGGAGGGGCCCTTCTCGAGAGCTTGGTACCTCGGGGAAAGAGTAGCGAGTCAGTACTTCCCACGCTCTGAGGCGTTGCAGCTTATTCCTCTTCCTCCTCCAACTGGCATGAGGTCGACTCATCTCTTGGTAGGAGAGGGCTTGCTTCTTGCTCTTAAGAGACGGTTAGCCACAGATTTTCTCCAGGCAGGAGATTACTCACCTTTTCATTTGGCTTCGCTGACCCTACCTACTGCTACCACTGCTGCCACTCCTCTTGTTTGGCCATGGGCCCCCAGCTTTATCTCCTTCCATAATGCCAATTGAGAAGAGGAACACCTGACGCTGACCCCGTGTGCTACTCAACTCTACGTGCTTCCTGCCGGAGTTTAGCAGGTAATATTGCAGATTCTGCTTTAGTTTCCTTTAGCATTCTTCCCCTGCTTTTGTATATGTGACTATTTCCTTTATAGGTGCCTGCTGACATAGTTGAGGAGTGATTGCGTGCATTTCAGAGCGCGGAGGCCCTGGATCGGAAGCAACGTGGTCGGATAGCTGCAGTATGTATTTTCTGATTTTCTCTCCTTTCCATCCTGTTTTATGTGAACTTGAATATCGATATTTTACGCTCTGCTGCTTGAAGCGGAGCGGGTGCCGACGGTGTCAGTTACTCAAAGCGCTAGAGTAAGTGAGGGTGAAAGCACTAGGGCTAGTGATGGAGATGCTGCAGCTGATGATGAAGGCGAGGGACAGAGGATCAGCGTCCCAGTTCCTGAGCATTTTTGTCCTGCACCCAAGAGGGGTCACGGGCAGTAGGTTGCCTTTTTCTTTGTACCTGTATTTTTTAGTTCCAAAACAGATAATAATATGTATTTTTACGAAGCAATTTCAGCATGCTTGGCAAGTACTATGATTTGTTTTAACTTTGTGTTTTGTCCTCGAGATGCTTCAGGATTGTATGTGCTAGTTCAAAGTCTTAATCGCTGTGAGTGTCAAAATAGCTTTGAAACAGATTGAAACATGGGCCGAGGGATGGATTGTTCGGCTACTTCTATTTCCAAAGAGAGTTGCACCTTTTGTTTTAGCCAAGTGGCATTCCTTCCATCTTATGCTTGAATCGGATTCATACCTTTTATTTGCTTTTGCCATTTCCACAATCTCTTTGCCATGTTTTGGGGCTCTTGGGATATCTTGATCCTTATGTTAATGACTTTTTGAGTCAGAGGGGACGAGCGATGATTCTTGTGATCTTTTGTTTTCGTTAATTTCTTGACAATGACTAGCTCATCTTTTGCGAGCTCAATACGCAGGGTTAGCTATACCTATCATAGAGTACAAATCTGTTGATGTTTTTCCTTCTCTCCAAACGTTTGGGCCGCATCTCAATGTGAGATTGCCTACGTATCCCAATCAGGGAATCAGGCCTTTTACATAGTTCCAAAGTCACCACCTTTGAGGTTGGGTTTCCACTCTTGGTTTTTCTTCTTTTGTGCTCTAAATTTTGCCTAGATTACCTGATGGAGGTTGAGTCCCTAGCAAGCTTCTGAATGCCTTAACTTTTGCCTAGGCTGCATTTTTGCATTTTCTTGCCCTAGCAGGCTTTGCTCTTACTTTTGCTTGGGTACTCAAGTTATCCAAGGAGCATTTCTCTCAAGAGGTTTTCTGCATTTTGGAGAGGAATTTGATGGAGATATTTTTATGAATCCCCTTTTTGTATTTGTATTTTTATGATGGGCAAGCTAACCCTAAGTGTTCTCATGGAGATAGCGTCTTCTTTCTAAGTTTTAGCAAAAACTTAGCTCTAAGTAATCAGGGCTCGTCCCTGCTTTCCCTTTCATTTATCAAGATAAAGAATTAGATTCTTAAAATTTTTCCCTCCTTTGGCAAAGAGATCGTAGTGCATAGCAAATGCATTTCGAGGTTCGAATCATTCAACAAGCACTATAATGGAAAGATAAAATGAGAGTTTTAGTTGTAGACAAATGCCCAAACAGGGGCCCAAAACATGTCCTAGCTTGATTTAAGAAGTAAAAGTAATGCTTTTGCCATGTCATGCAATTACTGGAGCATCTCGGGGGGTTGCCCACTTTTCCTTGCTTTTCTCAGTTTTATACTATTCTTCATCCTCTTCTTTGCCAAACAGAATCTTTAGGTCAAACTCAGCCAGCACCTCGATCCAATCTTTGGGAGGAATGGGAGAAGAATTTGTTGGTTCTTCTTCCATATCACTATCAGTCCACTCTTCATCAAAGAAGATTTGCATTCCAGGATACCTTTGTTTGGTAGTTTCATCTTCCCTTGTTTTTGCGAAACCGCAAAATGGGAAGTCTTCTCCTTCGCTTACAAACCAACCATTGAGTGTTTTTGGGACCATGAGTTTCTCTTCTTTGATCCTGCTTCCTCTTGCCTTGGCTTTTTCCATTCTTCTCTTCTTTTCTATCTCGGCTTCTGTTGGGGTGTATCCAAGACCAAAAGCGTATTGATTATGTGGGGGATCAATCATTTGTGGGATGCCTTGTGACCTTTTGCCTAAACCCAATCCAGGACAGTAATCCTGTTTCTTCATCATCTGTATGGCAGGGGTGCTTATGTAGAAGCTTCTTTCGGCCATCAAAGCTTGCACAATAGTTACTTCCTCAAGGCTGAATCCAGTAAGAAAGGTTTCTTCAGTCCCTACTTCTTGCACAGGTGTGTCGGAATGGGTTCGAATAGATGAATTCCCTAAGATGGTGATGACCTCTCCATCTGCTGCAAACTTGACTTTTTGATGGAAGGTACCGCCCCAGTGTCATGTAGCCATGGCCTTCGTAGTAAGAGATTGAAGGTGGCTGGTATGTCCATTACATGGAATTCTACATCTCTCTTGATCTTTTCTACTTCTAGTGGTAGGGTGACACACCCAACCACGCTCCTCTTTGAATTGTCATATCCCCTTACACCTTGGCTTGAAGGGCGTATATTAGCAGTACCTACTCCCAACTTGTCGAGAGTCCTTTGAGGGCACACATTCAGTGCGGATCCGTTATCCACCAAGACTAGTGGGATCCATTTAGTGAGACATTTGAGAGAAATATAGAGAGACTTGTTATGTGTAAGACCTTCAGGAGGCAGGTCCTTATCGGTGAAAGCTATTGTTAGCTTCAGGGCTTTGGACGTCGTTATGAAGCCTACCAAATCTTTAGGGGTGATGTCGATGGGAACTTTAGCTTTCCCTAGCGTTTTGAAGAAGGAATTGCGATGTTCGTAGGAGGACATAAGCAATCCCCAGATAGAGATATCAGCTTGGATTTTCTTTAATTGCCTCAGTACCCTGTCTTCCTCAGGTTCGATCCTTTGCCTTTCCTCTTCTTCCTCTTCCATTACTCGTGCTGAGGTTGAACTCTCTCCACTTAGTCTAGGGGGTTTGTACACTCTGCCGCTTTGGGTGAGATGACCTATTTCATCTTCTTGAGTGCCCCAAGGATCAACAGGCTCAATTCTCCCAACTTCCCAATCACTTGGCAGGGCTTGGCCCATTTCCAGCCACCAATCTCCATCGTCAATTGCATAAATACGAGGGAAATCATCTTTAGGAAAGGTTAGGGATGGTTTGGTTTGGATATTTAGGATGATGTACTGAGTAGGATTATATATGGAGTTATTCGAAAGGCTTATAAGATTGATGTTTCAAGGTGGTGGCTCAGTATTATGAGTAGGGAGTGGATTAGTTTGTACATTGGGCTTGGGTGGTTTTATGGCTTGGCTGTCACTGAGATCTTGGATGTCATGATGAAGACGCATGCAGCGGTCTGTCTCATGTCCAGGGTGCTGATGGTTAGTGCATTGTTTATGGGCGTCATAGCTTGGGCCATAAGGTGGTTGAGGAGATGGGTTATTCAGGGGCTTGAGATGCCCTTGATGGCTTAGAATGGCTAAGGCTTGGGATGGGGTCATATAGAGAGGGCCAAAGTTGCGGCGAGAGCAATTTGAGCTTCTAGATGAGCTAGTTTGGAAACAGTCTTGTGGTAAACCTGAGTTAAGGGTGTTGATGGAGGTATGAGATGTATGGGTTGGGAAGGTTTTCTTGGGTGGAGGAGTTTCTTCTTTCCTAAGGAGGCCTAACTTGATTCCTTCTTCAATTTGCAGCCCAGTAGCATGCAGGCGTTTGAAATCAATGATAGCCTGAGTGTAAATGTGCGTGAGGTATTTGTGCTGCAGATTCTTGACAACTATTCTCACTTGATCTTCCTCAGAGGGGCGGTTCTTCATTTTGGCAGCCTTCTCCCTCCATCTGGCTACGAAGGTAACGAAGTCTTCATTTGACTCTTGCTTGGTCATTTCCAAATCTCGAGTGGTTGGTTCAACTTGGACATTGTAAGCATATTGCTTGATAAAAGCGTTGGTGATTTTTGGCCAAGTGTGATAATGTTCGAACTCTAAAGTGAGAAACCAATCGAGAGCGCTACTTGTGAGAGTTCGTTGGAATAGTTGAGCGATGAGCTCATCATTCAAGCCCATCGGCTTTAGGGTGTTGATGACATGGCAGACATGGCTAGTGGGGTTGCCGGCCCCATTGAACTTCTCAATGTTTGGCATCTTGAACTTCTCGGGTAGTTGAGAATCTGGAAAAAGTCCAGAATTTGGTCTCCTTGTGAACGGGTCAGGGCATGCTTGATCTCCTTAACCTGCTTGGTTAATTTTGGATTTTCTGCCAATATCACTTCACGAGGATTTTCTGCTTCTTCCTCGTCTTTCTTGTCTTCAGCATTTCTTGTTGCTTTCTCGGCTAGTAAATAGGCAATTTGAGCTTAGAGCTCAGTGATAAAGGCGTCCTTGTCTGTCATGAGAGGATTGCTTGGCGAAGTTTGAGACTTGGTAGATAATTGGACTTGCTGAGAAGATGACTGCGAAGTCCCAGGAAGTGATTGGGACTGTTGCGGTGAAGGTGTTTTGATAGGTGAGGATGACAGGCGAGATGGCTGTAAAGACCTCTGTTTGACGTAGCTTCAAGTGTTGTAAGAGTATAAAACTGGCTGAGGTTGCTTATTTGATCTACCTATCGTGCCTGCTTGTAAAAGTAAAAATACCTGCAAGTTAGTACTTGGTTGTATAGGGTTAGGATTTGGGCTGAAAATCCCAACCCTTCTGCACAGAAAGAGTTATTTACAATAACAGATGATACAAGGTGTGAGGAAGAACTTGGAAACAAAATGCAAGAAATTTCCTTAACCTGCGGGTTCCTGTCTTAGTTTGATAGGTTCTATGGCTTTCTAACACATGAAAGGTTTAGGTAGTCTCAGGGTGCTCCGTTGTCAAAGGGCACCAATCCTTTCACCAGCCCATCATAGGCGGTGATTGGGTGATTTCCTTTTTGATATACCACTAGATACAAGTGACTGTGGAGTTTGCTGGAACCCCTAATGTATCCCGTGTCATGCCGGGATATTAGGTGAACTCAACGAGGTTTGCTTGCTCGATGCATATGATAAATGAATTAAATAAGGCATGTATTAGTCTTATGTTGAACTTTCAGGTTATGCCTCTCACATCCCCAGCAGAGTCGCCAAAAAAACTGTAGACACCTCCTTGGAGTAGGGCATCGCCATACAGATTGATCGTTGTTTGCTCGTTTGGTTGCTTGCTTCATAAACCAAGATCATGGAAATTCCCATGGCTAGGGACATCGCCACATGATAGCGGTTATCATCAAAACAAAGTCGCCACCTAGTTTATTAAAACTAGGAAAATAGGTAGAGATTCTGGATACGGGAGCCAAAAGTACAGTAAGGGGGAAGGTGTTAGGCACCTCTTTCTGCGCAGCCGTGAGACTGGCCCATAGTTGTTCAACATGAGACATATACATGCTTTATTTAATTCTAACACGTAGTCTGTTTTTAGCCTTTAAGCAGTTAAGGGTGAGCCAAGACTGTAAATGAAGCATGCTGTGGGCAGCATGCCCTGGAATTTTCGGATTCCAAGATGCAAGCCTCCGGGAATTTCGGTTCCCGAAGCAAGGGCCCATAATCGAGGGAGCGCGAGCGGAGAGAGGCTGTGCACGCGCTCGCCAAAAATACAGAGTCGCCACCTGGGTTTGAAGGTCCGTCACCCAAGGAACCGTATTTCGAAGCACCTGCCGCGCTATTTGATTTGAAAAAGTGAAGGAACCAGTCCGTCATAACCATATCTGGGTTCGGGAGCCAGGTTACGAGAGGAGAAGGGTTTTAAGGCACCCCTCTCGCCCAATCCGGAGATCGGTCTCTACTTAGGCATTTTGTGAAAACTTTGTGATTCTTCCTCTTCTTTAATCATTTTTTAGCCAGTTAGGGCGGGGGAACAGTTAATCGGGGATTAAAACTGTAACAAGTTTGCAAGATGTGATCTAAACATGGCATGGATGGATGGCAAATATGAAACGGGATAAAACCTAACCCTCTGATGAAAGATGAACCAAGCTGCTCAAGAATGAGTGTAACACATGATAGCCACCTTTGCATGCATGGATCAACGTGCATGTAAAGCAGACCATCGCGCGACACACTCACTCTCTCGCGCGAGTGTTCAAGTCTCACCACAGGTTGAATTTTATCCCCTTCTGGGCTCTGGAAGGACCAGTGCACACCCAGGAGGCAAACCAAGCAGTTTATAGGTACTGAAAGTAAATAATTATTACAAATTATTATAAACAGGAGCTAAACAAATTGAAATACAACCCCTAAACAGTGGGGGTATCAAAACAAAGGCCAAGGGCCAAGCTGCTCATGCAAGGGCAGTTACTGGACTCAGAGGACCATCGCGCGAGACAGTGAGTCCCTCGCGCGAGTGTCCTGGCTGAAATTCCAGGAACTGCTTTGCATGCTCTGAGCTCTGGTACAGGTCCAGATGCAACCCAGAAGCATTCCAACAAAGTAAATAAGCAAGAAAAGCTAGTCTATGTGTTTTAACATACTGAGCAGTGAGCTAAAAGGCCTATCATACTTCAAAACAATGAATAACATGATAAAACAAGAATAACCAGCACCCCCAAACCCCACGAGGACTGTCGCGCGAGACAGTGGACTGTCGCGCGCGTATGTGAGTCTATCGCGCGAGGGAGTGCTTGGCACAGATTCTTGTATTTCTGCTGACTTTAGGGCCAGGACTGGTATTGATTACCTGGCCTGCCGCTTCCCTCAGAGATCGAGCAGAGCAAAACAAAGGTAAGCTATAACTTGGCTTTTGGTTTGAAAAGTGTTTGAACTTTGAGTTGAGTTGAGATGAAAAGGGGATTTGAGTGATGGAGGAGGAAGAACAAGCTTTGTTCTTGAGGTGTAAGCCTTTGAATGCCAATTTTTGTTAACCCTTTGAAAGAGAACAAATGGGGGTATTTATAGGAGGCTTTCCATAAATGGAGAGAGGGAGGTAGATCTGGTGCAAAGAGACGTGCAGGTTGTGGGTTACTTCATGGCTAAGTTTTCCCAGGCTGATAAAGGTGACTGTGACAGGTTTGGGACCGTCGTAGCGATGGAGTGGGACCATCGCGAGTGTGATAATTGTCGCGCGTGGGTCAACGGTCAAATCTTTGACTTTGACCCAGGCTGACTCTCGCCAGTGAGGAGTCGATGCATCTGTGCCCTGGCGCGCGATGGAGTGAGTCTGGCACGCGATGGTGCGCTCTGGCGCATCATCGCGCGATGGAGTCAGAGTCTCGCGCGATGGTGCGCCCTGGTGTGGGACGGTTGCGCCCTGGCGCAGGATGATTGCGCCCTGGCGCGGGTGAGTAGGGTTTGGCTTTTGGAAGTGGCTTAGGTTAAGTTAGGTTCAAGGGCTTCAAACACTCAAAGCTCAAACACCTATCATTCCCGAGGTGTTCTTGATCCGTTTCATCATCGGGGAGTCAAAAACCGAAAGTAAAGTAATCTGGAAGCCTAGATTGGGGTGTCTACACATGCATCAGAAAGCAAAAAGCAAAGCAAACTGTCCCAGAGAAATGGATCCCGCGGCTGGTGAATTGATGTCACGACCAAGGGATCCTCCTGGATCGATGTACCAGCCGAGAGATTGAAGCCCCGGTCGGTGTTCTACCTCACACCAGACTGAAAAGTTAGTAGATAATTAAACGCTACGATTAAGTATGAAAACAGTAAATAAATTGAACCGGAGGCCCCTGGGCCTTAACACCTTGATGCCTTAGTAGCTTGATTGCTTCGGATTGAATGAGATTGACTGATTACTTCTTGGGAAACCCTAGGGTTAGGGTTTGAACTTCGGGGTTTGATCGTCAGATTGATGGTTGCCTTCGGAAGGTTAGGGCTTTTGAAGAGGGGGGCTGAGAGTGTATATTGACAGAGTTTCATGGTTTGAGGGAATGATTCCGTAGGTGAATTTGGTCTCTTATTTTCGGAACCCAAAGGCCCTTTACATAGGCAATTGGTGACTCACTCCAACCAATCGAAATGCACGACGAGAATCGGATTTATAATGCATCTCAAACTCCTCATGGCTATCCCCGGGCGCAGCCCGAACACATCATGAGGTTTCGTGTTTGGATCAAACGTTTGACAGAACGTTCGAGAATCTAGAAAATAGACAATATGGTGGCCGGGACATATGCTTCTGATAGAAGTCATGAAGGTAGGGAAAGGTATAGGGAAAATAGGGGTCCTCCACTAGTTGGGCCGTCATGGTTTTTATGGTGTTTCTGAATTGGCGAGCTTTCGCCAGTAGGTTGACTTGGTAAGGATTCAGTTGGTTCATCTATAAGGAAATAGTTTAAACCTCAATTAGTAACGTTTTAAGACAGAGTTTTATTTAGCACTTAAGGAACTCGGGATTGCTAAGTTCCACATTCGATCCTTGATTTAAGTCATCATCCAATTGTTCGGGAATTCCCAGTTCGGTGGTACTGCCAATTTCCACACCTTACTTCAATCCGAAGATTGTTTTGTCAAAATTCCACCCAATTTGGGATGGTAAACTTAAACTCGAATTCACGTTTGTGCAACAGTCAACTTATCTTATGGTTCTACCCATTCTACCCATGGCCGAGTGTTGAGCCTAGAGCTTTGATACCATGTTGTAACGCCCCCAAAATCGGGTGCGTTAAATAGACATTTTATTAATCAAACTAGGTCGAGTCTGGCCCGTTATTACATCACAAACCCCCAGAGGGTACTTATACTACAAGGGAAAGGACATCTAAGGTTATCTACAGCTCCGTCTCTTCTTCCATCCTAGCATGCTCTTCAGCTCCAAATGCCCCCAAGGCGTTCAGCTCTCCCTGCTTATCTATAAGGTCTGACACATTATACCAGTTTCGCCACCAGCATAATATGTCAAGGTCACATAAAGCAACACCGTGAGCTTATAAAGCCCAATAGAATAACCCAAACCCACTAACCCTTAACTTGCAAGTCAAAGATAATATAGTAAACGATTTTCCAAACTTAACATGCTTTCAAATAAACACATACAATTACACATGCACATTCAATAACTTCGCATACAATAACACATGCACATTCATTACTCATCTAGCGTAAGCGTCATCAGAGTTTCTCCCACGCAGCGTTTCTTAGACCGTGTCATCGTTTCACTTTTCATTTCCGAATTAACATTTCAAAAGTCGTTTCTTTCACACACGCACACTACACACGATGGGCTGCCATGTCCGGCCACAACGAGGTTTTTAAAACACACACCCACAACCTCGGTTCCGCCGCTCTGGGTTCCCGAGTATTTGCACAATGGTTCCGCCGCTCCGAGTTCCCATTGGCACACAATTTGCATTGGCTCCTCTCCACGGATAACCAAGCCACACCTCACCATGGTTCCGCCGCTCCGGGTTCCCATGGGAGTACACATGACCTCACAATGGTTCCGCCGCTCCGGGTTTCCATTGGAGTACACACACACCCTCACAATGGTTCCGCTGCTCCGGGTTCCCATTGGACACACACACACCCTCACAATGGTTCCGCTGCTCCGGGTTCCCATTGGACACACACACACACCCACATAATGATTATCACACTTGATCATTATGTAGTTTCAAAAATATTTTAATCCATGTTAACCACACTTTAAGTGTTATGTTTCTACTTTCCGAATTCCGTGTCTTGTATCATGCCTAGACTCCGTGGTAGAACTTTTCACATGACTCATGCGATATCGAATAGCAAGATCATCCAACTCTATACTATCATGTTCTTTAAAAGGTCAAAATACGAATACTTCGTTTCAAAACAACAATTTATCTTTAAAAGGCATTTCCTTCGAGAAGTTCAATAAAACAACACATGTTTATTGACGAGTTCATACAATCACGTAGCAATTAGGCGATCAAACAATGAAGTAGCCACAAGATCAAAGTAAACTAAGTACTTTTAGCAAGAAAGTTCTACAAGCTAAATCATACGACTAACTTTTTTTTTTTAGCGAAAATAGCTCGAAAAGCTCAACATACTTCTTAAATAGTTAAGGATTAACTACACTTAAAATATACTTAGAGAAGTAGGTTCGAAGAACTCTACAAGATCATGCAATCAACTATTCAAGTACTACATATACTTAGAGAAAGTAGGTTCGAAGAACTCTACAAGATCATGCAATCAACTATTCAAGTACTACATATACTTAGAGAAAGTAGGTTCGAAGAACTCTACAAGATCATGCAATCAACTATTCAAGTACTACATATACTTAGAGATAGCGAGGTTAGAGTATTCTACCGTTCTTCTTGGCGGTAGAAAAGACTACAGAAAGTATGGCGGAAAGAAAGTCGGCGATCGAACGGAGTAACAGCTTACGGTAAGCTTCCGGTAGCTTCGAAAGAGAATAGTTTCTTTTGAAACTAGATCTTAACTATAACTACTACTACTTTTGGATTGAGGTGGTGGTTGAGTGGTTGTTTAGAGGCGGCAATGGAAAGTTTCTAGAAAAACTAGTAAGAAACCTTAAGAACAAAGAAGAACAAAGCAAGAACACTTATTCTTTCAAAGAGAGAAGTTGGAGAATGGAGAGGTGTGAGTTGAAATGGTGAGAATGGCTTGGTATTTATAGGCAAAACCTTGGCTCTCTCTCCTCCCATGGCCGGCCTCTCTCTCCCTCTTTATCCAATGGATTTTTGCTCCAAAATCTAGTCCTTTGATGGCTTGAAAGACTACCAAGATATTGCTTTCCTTGCACTCCAAGAACTAGGACAAGTCTAGGTTATTCTAATGGGGTTTTGGTCTAGTTTTAGTACTTTAAAGCATAGAAATCTAGATATGGTTGTCCTAGGATTTGATTATGGAAACTTGGCCAAGGAATGGAGATTTGATTCAAGTAAAGAATTAGGGTTTTGTACAAGGAAGGACAAGATTGGATTGCATTGGTTATGCTTTCACTTGAAAGCAAATCAAAATAGGACAAGGATGACCAAGCAAGGTCAATCAAGGAAGCACACACATCACTCTCTCTCCTTCTCTCGCCATCCAAATCTCTCTCTCTCTCAATCTCTCTCTCTCGGCCTCTCTCTCCTCCTCTCTCTCTCTCTCTCTCTCTCTCTCTCCTTGGTACATTGTACAATATATATATATATAAGGACAAGATTTGGTGGATGAATAAGGAAGAAGTATGGACTTGGTTTTGGTAAGAGATTTGGCCAAGACATAAGCTTACAAGGTTAAGCTTTCGAAGGTACAATAGAATCCCAAGCAAAGGGTACCAAGAAAGCACAAGAAAATCTAGGAAGGTACCATCTCTCTCCCTCTCTTTCCTTCTCTTTCTCTCTCCCTCTCTCTCGGATTCTCTCTCTCTCTCTCTCGGCATTCTCTCTCTCTCTCTCTCTCTCTCTCTCTCTCCCACTTGTACTCCTATGTAAGTATACATATATACTAATATATATATATATATGTACCTTGGGTCTTTCATAAAATCTATATTTTCAAGTATTATAGATTTACTAAATAAAATATTCAATAACACACATGCTATATACAATATAATATATATTTACATACAAGTACATACATATATATATATATATGTATATATATATATACACACACACATGTACCACACAATATCTATACTGGATTTGACCTAGGACCAATATCTAATATAGTATTCTACTACTTTCAAAGTACTAAGTATAATAATACTAACTAATGTACTAATTATACTTTAATAGATTTAACCCACATGGCAATCTAATATTTTAATCAACCTAGTCTTGGTTGGCAAGTAAAGCTATTATCCAATGGATAATAGTTTCCCTAGCGGTTAATAACCAATGGTTAAGGATGGCAAGGTCAAAGGGTTATCGTCCAATGGATAATAATTCTTCTAGCGGTTATTATCCAACGGTTAATGCTAGAAAGTCTAATACTTTCAATTGAGCACTAAACTAATCTAATCTCGTACTTAGGAAGGTTAACCGAGGTTTAGGAACGATAGGTAATTAGGTTAAATGATCGTTAGGTTAACTCGTCGGTCAAAAGCTAGCTAGGGTTGCTAGGTAGGATTTCTAGCCAAGATGGAAGGTTTAAGACTTAATCCTAGAATCGACGGGAAAACGGTAGTTAAATGACTATTAAAACCTTCCAAGCATAATTAAAAGATTTTCGAATAAACAAAGAGATTTTTATTAGTCAGTAACGACCGATTTTTGGTTATGGAAATAAAAATCCAAGTAATAAAATAAAATTCAAATTTTTAACGAAATTTTTACTGACCAAAAATCAGGGTCGTTACAGTAGACCTGAGGAATACTCTTTTGGAATTCAAGTAAGTATATTAATTCTTTTTGAAAATCAAACCAATTATATACTTAGGGGAGTGGAAACATCACTTCCTCAGCAGACGTAGCAAGGCTATGCAATTAAAAGAGCTTAGCAAACGTACGGTTAAGCAATTTAATTAGCTCAGGAAAAATTTCCAAGCTATAAAGACATAGCAAGGCTATGCAAATTACCAGCTCAGGAAAAATTTCCAAGCTCATAAGACGTAGCACGCCTATGCAACCTACAGAGCACCAGAAATATTTCCAAGCTCAACTTATGTAGCATGCCTACCTTATCTACGGTATCACAACTCACCCACTTAATACCCCACGGGACGTATCAATAAGTGCCTTAATTGTTTGGACGCAAGCAATTAACACACTTAGAGGAGTAACAAGCATAGTATAATAAGCTTGAGAAACATATTCCAGGCTTAAAGATGTAGTATAACTATGCAAAAGAAGAGGCTAAGGAAAATTTCCAAAGCTCATGGTTAAAATATTCAAGCAAACAAATTTTCAAACAGACGTATAGCACGGCTATGCAATAGAAAGTTCAGAATAGACCAAGTACAAGTATTTGGTTAAACCATGATAAAAGCAGGAATTAGCATACAGTCAATACATGTGCATGAAAAGTGCCATGAAATCTAGCTTAAAACTGAAAGCTCGCTTCCGGTTAAAGTCCAGCACCTGCCATATCATTGAAACCAACAGCCCCTACGAGGCTCCCAAAACATGATCTTAAAAAGATCATCCACCTGTTAAGGGAACAATGTTTCCAAACCGGCTAACCCGGAAACAAGGCCAAAGCTAAGGCCACACCTGAACGAGTATGAAAGTACGAGAGTACGAAAGTATTCAGAAAGTATTAATTACAGACCCAGTAAAACGAATGTCTTTTTTAAGGCCAATCAGAGGCCCAGGAGAGTGTTATCAGTTGCCTGCCCATCACCAGATGACGGGCCAGAAGGTGTTGCAGCAAGGATTGGGGTGTCAAGAGAAACCTTCTCTGGAGTCTGGAGGAGGGATGCAAGGGAAGAGCTCGGGACAGATATGTCCTTGGATACAGCATCATCGGCTTCATCCTCTCCCTTCTGTCCCCCGTCAAAGCATGAGGGTCCTTCATCGTCAACCTCAAATTTGGAAAAATCCAAATTTGGGAAAGCTGCAGCCGCTTGACTCCTCATGGCTTCAAACCCATCGAAGTATTGCTGGGTGACCTCTTGACGGTATTCTGGAGACTAAAGGAACAGGTCGATGGCTTCCCTGCGAGCCTTCTTCACCTTTTCTAGCATCCCCATGCCCATAGCCTTCTGCTTCTCCAGCTCTTTGCTCATTTCAGCAATTCTCTGCTCCAAACTCTGAGCAGTAGCCACGGCCGTGTCCCTCTCCTCCTCCAAGCCCCTCTTCGACTTAAGAGTTGCATCTCTCTCATCTGTCACCTTCCGCAGCTCTGCAGCCATAGAAGCACCTTGCTTTGTAAGCTGGAGGTTGGCCTCAGTAAGGGTGACCACCCCCAGGCTATGGCTTTGGGAAGCAAGATAACGGCCGCGAGCCGTAGCCTGAAGAAAAGAAAGAAAGGGATCAGTAAGGAAGCGACAGGTATTCAAGTTGATAACAATAAGAAGAAGGGGAATACCATGGCCTGCTCGACCAGCATGAGCTCCCCCACTGACTGGAGAGACATCTCCGCCATTGAATCCTCATCAGCTGCACACAACAATCCGGAAGCACGCTCCAAAGCGTACTGGAAGTTGCCCAGTGTAGAAGGGCCAACAGAAACTTTTGCCTTTTTGGCTGGTGGAGTGCCCACCACAGCACCACTCTTCCCTTTTCTCTTAGACTTCTCTTGTTCCCCCTCAGCAGACGGCTCAACCACTAAGTCAATAGAAGGAATGGCAGAAAGATCAGCTTCCAGAAAGCTATCCACACATAACTCCTTCTGTAGACGGGAGCTTTTCCTTTTTGTAGCTACGGCCCCAGGAGTTTGCTTGGCCCTCTCAGCTTTCAGTTGAGCCAGCAAGGCTCTGTCCACTTTTGGTGCCATGGCTTCGTCTTCACCTTTTTCCTTTGGAAAAGAAAGGAAGAAGCAATAAAGAGTTAGCTAATAATGCGGAACCAAGCAAGAAGGAGAAACTACCTCTCAAAAGTGCTAAGGCCTCACGCGTAGTCTCTGGGCCCAAGAGGTAAGCATCCAACGACTCTGGGGTCACAAGTAAATCCCAAGTATGAACTAAGTAGCTCCTGGCTTGCTGCAGCTCCTCTTCCAAGGTAGGGGTCAACGAGAATGTTCCTCTGGCTATAAAGGAAAGCAAGAATTCATTACAATATGAATAAAGTTCATAAAAGCAACAGGATTAAAGAAAAGCAAGCAGCTTACAATTGGAGATGGGGACCCCCCACCCACTTGGAATCCGGGGTACATACGAGCCAATCTCCCAATTTGGGAGTTCCCAACCGTCACCCCTAACAAAAAAGAACTTGTCCTTCCAGTTCTTACTGGCATAAGGGAGCTCTGTAACCAGCCCCCCCTCACCTGCTCTCTTCGCAAAGTAGTACCACCCAACGCCACCAGCAGCTTCTTTAACGGAAAACTGGTTGAGGAAAGGTCCCTTTGTCAGAGAAACCCGACCATCCGACATTGCCCCCCACAATGCCGCACAACCAATAAGAAGACGCCAAGAATTGGGAACTATTTGGCCAGGGGCCAAACCAAGGAAGCTCAGAACGTCCCTCACCACGGTTGGAAAAGGAAGCCTCAGGCCTCCCTCCAAAGCCCCAACATAGAGGCAAGTCTCATTCTCAGAGAAGGAGCATGCTCGTTCGGACCCAGAAGGCTTCCGAAGAGAAACAGACGATGGAATCGAATATCTAACCCTAAGAATGGTTAGCTCTTCGTTTGTAATTGTGTAACGACCCTGATTTTTGGTAAATAAAAATTTCGTTAAAAATTTGAATTTTATTTTATTACTTGGATTTCATTTTTAACATCCAAAAATCGGTCGTTATTGACTTATAAAATTTTGTAATTTTATTTGAAAATTCTTTATTTATTTTATAAATCCCTTTTAGCGATTAATAATCCGTCGTAATTAGGTTTAATGACCTAGGAGATTGGTATTCATCGCCCGGGCATTAAGGTCATTTTCTAAAGACGAGTACGCCTATTAAGACCTTGGTATAGTTACTTGGTAATTCTAGTAAAATCCTAGATTTATATTTCTCGGCTGGAAATCCTACATGGCAACCGATTAGTTAGCAACCCTAACTACCGTTTGGCTTAGTTACTTTTTCCTAACCTAGAGCATTGCATCAATGCCAAAGTGGTTAAATTTTAGTCTTTGCCTTGACCATTGACTTGACAGCCTCGCCTGGGCGTCGGCTCGCTGTCGGGCCTGCCTTGCCTTGGCGTCGGCTCGCTGTCGCGCCTGCCTCACCTAGGCGTCGGGTCGCTGTCGGGTTGCTCTGCCTTGGCGTCGGCTCGCTGTTGCGCCTGCCTTGCCTTGGCGTCGGCTCGCTGTCGCGCCTGCCTCACCTAGGCATCGGGTCGCTGTCGGGTTGCTCTGCCTTGGCGTCGGGTCGCACCTTGCTTTTGCCTTGGCGTTGCTGGCCTGCCTTGCTCTGGCCTTGCCTTGGCTACGCCTTGGCCACTGCTTTGCTATCGGGCTGCCTTGGCCACTGTTTGGCCACCGAGCTGCCTTGTCCACTGTTTGGCCACCGGGCTGCCTTGTCCACTATTTGGCCACCGGGCTCCTTTGGCCACCGCTTGGCCACCAGGCTGCCTTGGCCACGCTCATGCCTTGCCTTGGCGTTTGGCACCGTCGGGCTTTAATATTCCGTTATTAGGCGATTTCCTACTAAATAAAACCAAAATACCACTCGAGCAATGAAAGCCTAGATTAAGTATCGTTAGTCTTTAACTGATTAGTTAGAATAGCCTAATGCCCATTTAGCCTAATCACTTGGATCCCAAATCTAATTAGGTTACCCTAACCCTAGATGGACCACTTTACCCTTTTTGTCTTTATCCATTGGACGATAAAGGCTAGGGTAATATTTATCCGTTGGACAATAGCGTTAGGGTTTCCTTTGCCCAATGGTCAATAGGTAAACCTGGGCTAATCTTCCTAAGTACGAGATTAGCTTAGCTTAGTGCTTAATTGCAAGTATTAGACTTTCTAGCATTACCCGTTGGATAATAACCGCTAGGAGATTTATTAACCATTGGACGATAACCCTTGGACCTTACCTTCACTAACCATTGGTTATTAACCGCTAGGGAAACTATTATCCATTGGATAATAGTTAGTCTTGATAATCATGTACTAGATTGATTAAAATACTAGATTTTGCCATGTGTGTATTTAGTTAAAATACAATTAGTACCTTAGGTTAGTATTATTATACATAGTACTTTGAAAGTAGTAGAATACTTTATTAGACATTAGTCCTAGGTCATATCTATCCTAGATTGTGTGGTACATGTGTATATATATATCTATATGTACTTGTATGCACATATATATATAGATATATATATATATATATATAATATTGTATATAGCATGTGTGTATTGTAATATTATATTTATAAAATCTATTTTACTTGAAAGCATGGATTTTATGAATGACCCAAAGTACTTATATATATTATAGGATATATATATACTTTCAAGACTAGTACAAGTGGGAGAGAGAGAGAGAGAGAGAGGGAGAGAGAGAGAGAGAAAATGCCGAGAGAGAGGAGAGAGATCCGAGAGAGAGAGAGAGAGAGAAGGAAAGAAGGAGAGAGATTGTACCTTAGATCTTCTTGTGCTTTCCTTGACCTTGCTTGATCTCTTAGAGATTTCTTCCTAGCAAATCTATGACCTATTGTCCTAAATAAAATTCTAACTAGTCAAATCTCTTCCAAGCCTAAATCTTCACTCTTCCAATCACCAACTTTGTCCTTCCATATCTTATATATATATATATATTCATATAGTTATATTTATATATATATGAAGTACTTTGTACCAAGGGGAGAGAGAGAGAGAGAGAGAGAGAGAGGAGAGAGAGGCCGAGAGAGAGATGGGAGAGAGAGAGAGAGAGAGAGAGAGAGAGATTCGGATGGGAGAGGGAGAGAGAAAGTGATGTTTGTGATAGTGTGATATCACCCTTGTCCTATTTTTTGATATGCTTTCAAATGAAAGCATGGCCAAAGACAATCAAATCTAGTCCCTCTTGTACAAACCCTAATTTTATACTTAAATCAAATCCCATTTTCTTGCCTAGTCTTCCATAATCCAATCCAAAGGACACATCCTAGCCTTGCATGCCTAGTTTTTAGGTTGTTTCTTGCAAGGAAGCAAGATTGCTTGGAATAAAAAAAATGAGATATAGGAGAGAGAGAGAGAGATTTCGGCCAAGGAGAGAGAAAGGGAGAGTTTGCCTATAAATACCAAGCCATTCCTTCATTTGGACTCACACCTCTCCATTCTCCAACTTCTTTCTTGAAAGCATAACTTGTTCTTGATGTTCTTGGCTTGTTCTTGAGTTTTCTTTCCATTGCCGCCACTAAACCACCACTCGACCACCACCTCAATCCAAAAGTAGTAGTAGTTTAGGTTACGATCTAGTTTCGAGAGAAATCATTCTCTTTCGAAGCTTTTGGAAGCTTACCGTAAGCAGTTACTCCGTTCGTTTGCCGACTTTCTTTTCGTCGTACTTCCGTAATCTTTTCTACCGCCAAGAAGAACGGTAGTGATCCCTAACCACTCTTCCTAAGTATATGTTTGATCTTGTAGAGTTCTTCGAACCTACTTCTCTAAGTATATTTTAAGTGTAGTTAATCCTTAACTATTTAAGAAGTATGTTGAGCTTTTCAAGCTATTTTTGCTAAAGAAAATAAAGTTAGTCGTATGATTTAGCTTGTAGACTTTTCTTAACTACTTCCTCTAAGTATATTGTATTGTATGAGCATGAAGCCATATGTGTAGTGTGATTTGTTTTACGTAGTTTACTTTGATCTTATGACTACTTGATTGCTCGATCTCGTGATAGTTGCTTGGTTATGTATGAACTCGTCAATAAACATGTGTTGTTTTGAACTTCCAAAAAGATGGCTATACATTTTCGTTTTAAAAGAGAAAGTGTTGTTTTAAACGAAGTATTCGTATTTTGACCTTTTAAACGATTGTAAGCATGATAGCATGTTGCTTGCCTTACTTGTGGTTGTAAACAAGCGTGATTAAATAGATGATCTTGCTAGTTTAGTTTCAAGATTACTTTAAAGTGATTTGTCCCGCCGCGGAGTCTATGCATGATTACGAGACACAAAAATCGAGAAAGTAGAAACATGTCACCTAGGTTGTGGATAAAGGAAATAATTGGACTTGGTAAAAAGGATCTTGGAAACTACATAATGGTCGGACTTGGTAGCCTTACGTTGGTGTGCGTTGCCAATGGAGCCGGACTTGGTAGCTTCATTGGTGAGGTGGGCTTGGTTATCCGCGGAGAGGAGCCAATGCAAGAGTTGATGTGATAACGTGGCCGGACTTGGTAGCTTATTGGTTATGTGCGTTCACAATGTGCCGGACTTGGTAGCCATTGTGGCCAATGAGCCGGACTTGGTAGCTCATTGGTGTGTGCGTGTGATTTTTGGAAATGATGTTGAAAGATGAGATACAAAACGATGAGTCACGTAGGAGAAACACACGAAAACATGACACCAACGATAGATAGTGAATGCAGATGTGTCATTGTTGTTGTTATTGTTATATTAATGCATGTGCTGTTATGACTCTTTATGATATATGCATGACTTGCTATTTGTAAGTTAAGGATTAGTGGGTTTTGGATTATTCTATTGAGCTTTCAAGCTCATGGTGTTGCTTTATGTGACCCTGACATATTATACTGGTGGCGACGCTGGTATAATGTGTCAGATTTTATAGATGAGCAGCATGAACAGTACACCTTGGGGGCCTTTGGAGCTGAGGAACTTGCTAGGATGGAAGAAGAGAAGGAGCTGTAGATAACCTTAGATATCCATCCCTTTTGTGTAATATAAGAACCTTTTGGGAGTTTATGATGTAATAAAGAGCCAGACTCTCTTTTGTTGTTCAATAAAATGTTATTTAACGTACCCAAAATTCGGGGCGTTACAAATTGTGGAGGGGATGGTAGGGGCCGAGAAAGAAGGGACCCTATGGGGACCCCTCGATGAAGGGGTAGGGGGCGACGAAGGTTTGACACCGCTTGACTGACCTTCGCCAGCCGAAGCCCTAATAATCCCACTTCGACATAGGAAACTCTTCCCTTCTGCCATTGACTCTTTGGCTTGAAGAATCGAAGCAAAATTAATGAAGCCCTCGGACATTAGGGTTCCTACCAAAAATCTAGGGTAAAGATGCACCGACAGGTAAAACAAGTCCCGGAAGACCAGGTAAAACAAGCCCCGGAAGGCCTTGTTTTGGAGAGTGAGAGAGTAGGGGGCAAAGTCCTCTATAACGGCAGGACAGAGGTTGATGCAAGAAAACCCTATCAGTCGAGATAAAATAAACTCGCCTGGAACACCCCACGTTGGGTCTAAGAATTCTATGTCAGAAGAAAAATCCAGCGTGAAAATCAGTTGAAGAACAGCAGGAGAAGAGGAACGTACCTAGAAGGAACGGGCTCTAGCGTGACGGTGAAGGGGAGTCGGAGAAGAGAGGTATTACCCAAGAACCAACAGGGATGATCCAAATACCCCTCTGTTAGAGTTTAATCAGGAATGAGAAGCCTAAGAGATGGGCATTAATCCCGAGAACAGCTCCTCGATCATCATCGTCCACCTCCTAGCGTCAGGGGAATCAAGATCTCGACACCTGGCCCACGACATGACCCATGCATTTAAAACTGCCCACAAAAGTAAAAAACGGCAACCGCCATGCAGCATTAATATATGTTCCCAACCTCCAAACCAGAGCTGTAGCTTGGAAACAGGGGAGTACCTGATAAGTAGGGAAGACCTGAAGAGCCCAGCCTGGAGAAAGAAGCGGAGCTGGGGAGTAATACTGTCAGCTTCGCTTGCCACCATCAGGAAGTACATCAAGTAAGCCAGCTCGGTCCTCAAGACGGAGCTGAGCTGAAGTCAAAGGTCCAGCTCCGTCATACGAAGCTGGGCCACGATCTAAGGATCAGCTCAGAAGCCCAGCCAGGGCTAGGCAAGTAACGCTCACGTAGTGTGCTTATCCCTGTAGGAGATATCCCATGTGGGATAAAGGAGAAGATATAGATAAGATAAACATGATGATTCCAAGGATAATGATTCCCGGCCAACATTAGGTGAGTATGGAGTCCCAGCTAAGGCAGGACTCCACACTCACCCAAGGGATAACTGTATAATCCCCGGAACACAGTCCTATTAGGACTCAACCTCCTATGAAATGCCTATAAAAGTGACGGTAGAACTTCAGCTAAGGTACGTCCATTTAACGCCTGTGAATCTCAATCCTCCCACCATTTATCATATTCTCTACTGACTTAGGCATCAGAGGGTGGTCGGCACGCCACCACACCGGTGACTTTAGCTCTCACGTTGTATTTGCAGGAACAGGTCGGGGCCAGATACAAAGCTGATTCATCATAACGTTTTTTCTTAACTTCCATCTCATAAGCTGGATCACTAATCTTTGAGAAAATTTCCTCATTTTTTTGGGCAAATCTGGATCCTTGTCCATTTCATTCCCTTAAGTGTATGAGCTATTCGCATCCAAACAGCTTTCACACTTACTTTACTTTGGTTCCCTTAGTTGTACCAAGTTTTGGAGCTAAAAATGGTATCCTGAGCCTCTTTCATTTATAGCTGTGCTTCGTCTTTGAGCTTGGAAATTTTTCAATTTTTCGTTTTTTATTGCATAGTTGTGCCACATCTGTGAGCTTGGAAATTTTTCCCAAGCTTAATTTATTGCATAGTTGTGCTACATCTGTGAGCTTGGAAATTTTTCCCAAGCTTCATTTATTGCATAGCTGTGCTACCTCTGTGAGCTTGGAAATTTTTCCTAAGCTTCGTTTATTGCATAGCTGTGCTACGTCTGTGAGCTTGGAAATTTTTCCTAAGCTTCGTTTATTGCATAGCTGTGCTACGTCTGTGAGCTTGGAAGTTTTTCCTAAGCTTCTTTTATTGCATAGCTGTGCTATGCCTGTGAGCTTGGAAATTTTTCCTAAGCTTTGTTTATTGCATAGCTGTGCTATGTCTTTGAGCTTTCCTTTCGTAAGGCAGGCATAGTGCTAGGTCAGCCTTATCTCTTGGAATTTTGGCCTTCATTTGTCCAGAGTGACCTCATTTTTGGTACGTTGAGTTCATTCACCTGGTCCTCGGTCTTATTGAGCCCAAAATTGACCCCCCCAAATTTGTGTCAGGCTGGCTTAGCTAGCCCATGGTCCTTTAGACTTACCGAGGTTTCATTTCCGCTCGAATTTTTCATTTCAGGGCTCATCGAGCTCTGGCCGAGTGGGCTTATAAGCCACGTCCCTTGGATTTTGAGCCCCTTGGGAGTCTTTAATGCTCATTTAATAAGCCATGGTGTGGGCGGCTCACTGGCCACTTTTTCAGTTTTATAGTCTGGAGCTCTTTGAGCTCCGACTCTTCAAAGCTCATTTAATAAGTCCTGGAGTGTGCTGCAATGCTTGTCTTAGCGTGGTTATTCTACGTCTTAGCATGAGGTTTGGAATAGTACCTCATGCCTTTAGCATGAGCTTTCCTATAGTCTTCATTTTTTGGGGCATGCTTAGCAGCCCAATGATCTTCTACTTTTACCGGGTCAATGGCTGAGTCCGGGTCTTCACATACTGAGCAGCTGCGCGCTTTAGCTGACTCGGCACCTTTCCGAGATTTGATTTCAACTCGGGTTTGTTAGTCCACTAGGCGTCCTTGGCTAGCCTTGAAGGTATCAGCGCCTATGTTGGGGCTGGATCAAGTGGACGTGTCAACACTTTTGAAATTATATGTTGGTTTGAGCTCAGAGAGCTTCGACTCTTTGATAATCAATATGTTGCATAGCCTTAGCTACGTTATTGAGCTTGGAAATATTTCCTGACCTCCTTTTATTGCATAGCTGTACTACATCATTTGAGCTTGGAAATTTTCCTAAGCTTTTTTTTATTGCATAGCCTTAGCTATGTCGCTTGAGCATGGAATTTTTCCTGAGCTCCTTTTATAGCATAGCCTTAGCTACGTCGTTTGAGCATGGAAATTTTCCTAAGCTTTTTTATTGCATAACATTAGCTACGTCGTTTGAGTTTGGAAATTTTCCTAGGCTTCTTTTATTGCATAGCCTTAGCTACACAAAACTAATTCATCAACCCTTAGGTTGAGCTTACTCTTATCAGAGCTGTGAGGTTCAAGCTATGTGAGGTTTTCTAAGTTGGCTGGCCTTAAGAGGTCAGGTTTTCCGTTTATGTCCCCTCGTAGGGTCAACTTTTCTGGGAAGGAGATCCTCTACTCAGAGGTATCTCAATCTGACCAAGGTACTGTGATACTTGGCCATTATTATCCCCTCTTGCTTTAGGACTTTTAATCCCTTTAGGATAATGTCCATGATTAGCATATCGGTTATCTTGCTTATCTCGTAAAATCTTTTAAGCATAACTCGTAGGATTTTTCTCGGAAGAGACTTGTTTGAGTCTTTAGATACGTATATCGAGCTGGCTCTCTTGTGATTGAGCTAGTTTAATGTGTTGAGGTGCACCATGGTGCTCGCTATGCTTGTCCCTTGGGATGAGCTGGTCTGGTTTATACTCAGCTTTAGCTATTCCCTTGTTTCTTTAGACCTGGTTAGGTCAGGGAAACAGAAATACCTGAGAGGGTGATTGCTTTTTGTGCTTTTATTTGGCACATCGAATGCGAGCAACATGGGTCATTTTTGGGGCATGTGGCCTTATTGCGACTATTGGTTGTAACCTTGGCCAACCCTGTCCCTTAGGACTGCCTTTACTTAAACTTTTTGTGTTGAGTCAAACATGATGATCTGCTTGGCCTAACTAAGCTATGCTTAGGGTGACCATGTCCCTTAGGACTTTTAGTTGTGCTCCGCTATCATGTGTTGGCTGAGCTTATCTCTTAAGATTAGCTAGCCTTAAATCTTTATCCCTTGGGATTGTTGATGGGCTAGGTTCTGTTGTCCAAATGGGGTACTTGCCTTGAAGTACTCTCTGGGTTATCCCTTAGGATATTTTATGTTTGTTATCTCCCGTAGGAGGTGTTTCAGCCACCTTAAACGATCAAGATCCTTTGTTCGAGTAACTTGGTGGTCCATATAATCGGGCTGATGATGGCGCCATGTCAATCCTCGAAGATGATTAGATGATGTCGCCTTTCATGCTCAGCTCTCTGGATGAGCCTGAGCTCTTATCTGTGTATTTCCTTAGAAATTTTCATGTTTCTGTAGAGGTGAGTCACTCATTCACTGCTATTGTCGTGACAATTTTGCACTTGCACTTGCTTTATGGAGAACATCACGTGCCTTTAGCAACTATGTTCTTCTGGGCAGACCTTGGTTGCTTAATCTGACCTTTTACTTAATGTAATTTTGGGGCCTTGAGCTGTGACGAGCAAGCTTGGTTGAGGTGCACGGGCCATGCCCAATTTTCTTGGGACTGGGCTTTACCCATTGGTTGTCCAAGCTCTGTAAGCTTTTATAGCTACTTCCAAAGCTCTAGCTTTGGCTGAGAAGACTTGTGTGTCCATATACTTCTCTATTCCCCCAAGTGTTAAGGTGTTGGGAAAACAGCTTGACACTTGAAGATTGTGTCATGGACACTTGACATTTGTATCTATTAAGCTCTTTGTTAAGGAACTAGGCCAGAACCTTGCTGGTAGCGTACTTTGTCGCATTGGAGACTTTTTGTTGGAAGACTAGAGCCAGTAGACTTGCGTAATGTCGTGTAACATGATTCAGTGAGGATAGAATAACTTCGCCGTAGCTTGAAGCATGCTGTGCTTCATCGTAAAGTGGCCAAGAATGAGATTTGTCGTTATGTGGCAATTTACTGAGCAGTTTTGCCAAGAATTTCATTATTCTTGCAGGAGTTAGCCAATCTTGTTGGCATGGGTAGACACTTTGAATCGCGAAAGTAATTTGGGTGGCAAGCTCTACTCTTCCTAGTTTTTTTTTTTGTTTAAATAAGGATGCCCATTGGGCTTGCTTCCGTAGGAGATTACCAAAAATATGTAGGAAGGGGGAGCTTATCATCTCCTTCAATTTCGATTTAGCTGGGGTAAACATGATTTGCCAAGAATAAAAATATGTGGTCTCCCACTGTGGGATTGTAGCATTCATGTGTTATATGGCATGGATTATGACAGTTAACATAACAAATAAATGAGAGGGGTTAAATGAGACTTCCCTGGAATGTTTATAGTTGAATCCACACTTGGTGGTGACAATGCAGCTTTCAGAGCGTTGCTCCAAGCAGTTGGAACTTGGTGGCGGGATAAGAGTCATGTCTTCTTCTAGGTAGGATATTGATGCATAAATTGTCCTTCAAAGGCTAATATTGAATGTGCACAAGCGTTGGCGTCACATTTTCTGGCATTGAAGAATTACTGCAGTTGAGATTTTGCCGCAAAGAGTAAATATTGAATGTGTTGGCCACAGTAGTTTGCGGCTGTAGTCGTCTCTGCAGAGCCATTTTTGTTCAAAGTTGATTGATTTCAATTTTTGGGGAATCCGATTAGAGTCCCTGCAATCAACAATCATGGCACTTTGCGCAGATTTTATGTATCCTATAAGGCTAGATGGATTAGAAAGGGCATTAGTCCACATGCATTTTGTGGGTCAACAGGTTACCCATGAGTTGTATGTGGAAAACTCAACGTAGAGTCCTAGATTTGTAGAATTCCTCATTTAAACAGATTCATTTGAATATGAACTCTTTATAGTAATCCAAAAAATTATGTGAGTGATATGTGGGGATATGCTTGTGATAAGCAATAATTAATCAAAATAAATGAGGAACAAGACTTAACTTGTAGTAGGATAATTTCCGTGATCAACTCCACCATTTTCCGCGAAGGAAAGCTGATGCTTGGCCTTGAGCTTGAGCGCCATGGCGATATATGTCTTGAAATTTAATGTACTCCGGATTCGTATTCGGGAGTCATGGTGATGGAGCAGAATTGCCAAGAGCCGTGGCTCTCTCTTTTTCTTCCTTTTTTTTTTATCGTGCGCTTAGAGTGCAGTCATTCTTTTAGAGCCCTCCAATCTATTTTTCTTGGAAAAAGATAGCTAATAACAGCCATGTAAAATTCATGAATAAATTTATTTTATCCACGGGAGATAAATTTGTTGCCCCAAAAAAAAAATCAATTGCCGCATTAGGTCAAATTCTGAGAGTTGTTCGGATTGATGCAGAGATCCCGTGGGACTCAAATTGCAATCGTTGCTTCAAGGCTCCACTTTGTACGCCTTTGCTTGTAAAGTTATGCTCGGGCCCGGAATTGTCGTGACAATCTGTGAGCCTTTTACTCCTAGTTCATGTCTGAATTCATGTTGATGGAGTAGAATTGTCAAGAGCCATGTCTCGTTTTTGTTTTGTCGAGCACACGAAGTGCACTTTTGCGTTGAGAATCCTGCAACCTGTTTCCCTTAGGGAAAGATAACCGTGATAATAACGTGAAACATTATACCACAAGAATAAATTTGTTTATCAAAGGAGATAAATTTATTGCCGAAAAACTCGATTGCCGCATTCGGTCAAATTCCAATAGTTGTTTGGAGATAAGTATGATACATAGTCATAAAGGCCATTGGCTATTAGACTTCATATTGATTAGTAGTCCTAATTAGTAACTCCAATTACTATATAGCAAAAGATGGAATAGAGGTTTTTGCTTTACAAAAACTCTTTTAGGATCAAGTGCACCCGAGAGATTGGAGAGCGAGTTGGACTTGCCCAATGCAAAATAATTCCATTAAATAGAAGCGGCGAATATCAGATCATAAAATATGAGAGTTAGATCTTATCTTTTTCATGCACGGCTTGCGTGGTAGGATTGCCTCAATTGGCTTTTGTTGGAGCGCACACATGGTTCCCTTTGAGAACACAATATAGTTGCTTGTAACCGAGCCGACGAGTCAACTGTATCTTTCACGTTGAACAAGATCCTTCTTTTTGTTGAGATCGATTGTTCTAATACTTTTTTGGAGAACTTGTCATTCCCATAGACGGCGCCAACTGATGAGAAACTTGTATTGCCTCTAATACAAAAGAGGAAGAGGAGACTAGACCTCAAATCCCTAATGAGACTTATAGTTTGAAAACTGTTTTAGATAGATTAGAACAGGCTGACAGTTATAAACCTGTCACTATCCCTGCTCTCAAAGGAGAGATCAATATCCTGAAAACAGAGATTAGGCTGTTCTGTAACAAAGGTATTTGTCTAGAAACAACGTTTCTTTGCATTAAGAATCTTCAGCAAGAGCTGATTTTAGGAACTCCTTTCCTAGCCATGTCCACTAGCATTAGACAATCAGCAGCCGATGGTGTGCAATTGAAAGAAAGGTACATAGAAAAGGGCGACTTGCGCCGAAGAGTCTTTAGAGACTCAAAGGAGAAATCTAAGAGAGAAAGAAACCTCATCGGTGAAAGCCTCCTCAAAATGGAAAGATGGGAGCGGAGCCCCAGGTACTTCAAGGAGTCCATGAGTGACGACAACGACGAGAACGAGGCCGAGCTCTATCATTGAGGACTACCACTGAGCTCTTTTACTTTACTATCCTTTGCTTTTGAGATTTGAGCCTGCGTGCCCATGTAGATAGACTTAGCAGCGGGCCACCGTGCCCTAGTTGACATTAGCAGGAGAAGCATGGGCCTGTGCGCGCCTTGATTTTTGGGCGGATGTGCCTATTAAATATTCTTTTGCTTGGGCCGTTGAGCCTTGACATGCGTGATGTTCCACCGTTTCATGGATATTGTTAGTAGCAAATAAAAGTTGCATTTTCTGGTTTTATTAGTTCTCTTGATAATAGAAAACCTAAAACCAAGTGCTAATATCCAACTTGCATTGACGAATGATCTGAATTGACAAATAGACGCGCGTATATGTACAAATTTGCCTAGCTCAAACGAAAAGGAACGAAGAGCCCCAGAATAATGCGTAAGCTTTTTCACACATGAAATATTGGGCATTAATGAGCCCAAACTCGAATATCCCCTAAACAGGTGAAACTGACACTTGCAAAAGGTCAAATAGATGTACAATGGACTGCACGAAATGATAAAACCGAGAAAAAGTATTCCGAAATGACAATGGATTGAAAAACTGGAAAAATGTCCCAAAAATGGACAACAGACGCCAAAGATGACTCATATAAGTCCCAGACTGAAACCGACACCCCTGTAGAGTCACATTAGATCCGTATGACGTGTATGGTATGACAAAACTCGGCAAGAGCCCTTAAACCAATTCGAGGCACCGAAACCTTGGTTATAACTTGAAATACCCCCTTTGAGGTCCGAAATCTTTGTTAGGTGCGATGGCTACCAACTGTTGTTTGCTACAGGAATTGAAGAAGCGCGCGCAGGTTTGAGACCAATGCGCATCACTTCGAACAAATGTGCATGAGCCTCAAACTAGCGCGCGTATCTGAAAAGCCGCTGCAACTGTTCAAACTAGACTTCGCTGAACTTAAAATAAACTGCGAGCCGTTAGGCTTCTCAAGCATTTTGTTCTGTTTTTCATGCTTCAAATTATTATAAGGCTTTTGCTTAGCTTTGAAATTGAAGTAGTAGTTTGCATTAAAGTTGAAAGATGAAAGGTTCCCCCTTCTGATTCTCCAATGAAGCTTTGACTTGGTTTTCGACTCCTCTCGACTTTGATGTGGACCCCAACGGACAACCATGGATCAAGTTGATAGGATATGACCGGGTCTCAAGGCGAGACTGCTACGTTTCCTTTTTCAAGGAATCAGGTCAACACGTAGTTCAGGCCAAGGTTCACTCGTGTGTTTTACCTCTCCTTTTATGCTCTAACTTTTGCCTAGAACCGCCTTTTCAGGTTTTCGGTCTAGCGACCTTTCGACTTTTTGCCTATTTATTTTTGCCTAGACCGCCTCCTTAGGTTTTCAGTCTAGCAGACTGCTCTGACTTTTGCTTGGAACCACCCACCCTTGTGGTTTTCGCTCCAACGAGCATCTCTCAGGGAAAAGTAGCTTTTGAATTGATCAAGGTTGACTAGGGTGTTGAATTTGTTGCCGTCGAGATCGATGAGCTTAGGAGCATCCTCAGATAGGATGGTCTTGATAATGTAAGGCCCAGAGCGCTTCGGCCGGAACTTCCCGCGTGGGTCAAACAACGGAGCACGGATTTCCTTGGTGACCAATGTATCGAATTTTGTCGCCGTAGAGATCGATGATTCTTGGTTACACCCTTAGATAGAGTGGCTTTGATAACACAGGGTTCAGAGTGCTTTGGTTGACATGCCTTGCTCTGGGCCATTTGTACACTTTCTGATTTGTACTCGATGGAAAGCCGTTGCTGCTGCTTTGAACATGGTATGAGGCTCAGAGCCCTGAGAGCTTCTGCTTTACTATGATTTGGCATTCGATAGTAGGGGATTTGATACTTCTTTATTTCAGGATCGACGCCAGATGTGTCTTTGTAAAACCATGCCAAAACATTGATGAATTTTCCGAGCATGTCAACGCCAAGTGCATCTTTGTGAATCCATGCCAATACGTTGATGAATTTTCCGAGCATGTCTGACCGAGCGCCATGCTTCTCTGGGGACTGCGTTGAGCCAATTTGAACCATTCGGGGGTCTACCTCATCTTTCAGTAGGCTGAGCATGCCTTTCGTCTTCCCTTTCGGCGAGGGAACACATTTCCTTGGGAATGTTCCCATCGAAATCTATCCCTTCGTCGTCAGAGTCGACACAGTTTATTCAAAAGTCAACGAAGTACTTAGAAGCAGGATAATGCATATCACAAAAGCCCCAGGGTTTGCTAAGTTCAAAAGAAGACACAAACTAAAATAGAAGTTACGGCATGGAGGGCCAACAGGCACAAACTCCGACTCAGAGCTAGACTTAGACTCCACCGACTCTGTGCCAGACTCAGACGCGTCGTCAATGCAAGTTAGACACAGTTTGAAAATGCAATATTTAAAAGCTACTTTTAATTTCTGATTGAGAGGGGTAGAGCCTTCGAGAGTGTTGGGCCCATGCATCAGCACTTCAGCTTCTTCAGCATCTTCGACCAAACCCACTTGGGAGAACAACAACTCCAAACTCCCTTGAGTGAAAGACCTCTGCCAGTCAGTCTTCTCCCTTGATTGAATAAGTTTCCTCTTGAATTTCTCCTTTGAGGACTCTTCATCACTGTCAGTCCAGGTGTCGGGAGAGAAAGCCTCAATTGCACCACCTAAAGCCACCAGGTTAACCTCAGGTTCGGATGGGATGGATAGGATTGGTTTGGCTTGATTTGCTGGGATAATATGGAGAGTTGGGTTGAACATGGTGGAGTTAGGCTTGATTCGAGTGGAGATGAGGGATATCTGGTTAACATGTGGGCTGGAATCATGTTGAGGTATGGAGTTGGAGGTGACATTGGCCTTTGATGCGAGCGGGGCTGGGATGATGCCATTATCAATGAGATCTTGGATGGCATGTCGGAGGCGGTAGCAGGCGTCGGTGAGATGGCCAGGCATTTGGTGGTAGGTACAGAAAAGGTTAGGATTGTGGGAAGCCGGGAATGTTCGAGGCGAAGGAGTTGGAAGGAGTGGCTTGATGAACCCAGCTTCGAGAAGCTTCTCATAAACTGAGGACAAAGGTACAGGAAAGTGAGAGAAGATCCTTGGTTGGGTTCTGCAATTGGGACGAGGATTGGCGAAACTTTTACTCACTCCACCATATAGCGTTGCACTATCAATGGAACACACTCTTTTGGGATTGGGCCACCTTGTCAATGTGCACGCCTTTCCGTTCAACTCCGATTTCGGACAAGGATTCAGCATCCTTCTCTGGGTGGACTCTTGCCTTACGGAATTCAGCTAGATCTTTGAACATGTCTTTCGTGCAAGGCTTGATTTCGACCGGAGGAGTGTGGTAGGCTTGAGGAGGTTCTTTGACTAACCCCATATCCAGTTGCGGGGCTATGGAGGTAACAAGGTCAACCAGTCCCTGGACCATGATCATTTGTTTGTCCATTTTGAGACCCAGCTCCTCTACAGCTTTCTTCAGCTCAGCCAACTCTATTCGTGCTGCCATTCTGGATTGATGGTCGAGGAAGGTAATATGGCTTTGGATGGGCTGGTGGTGCCGCTGTATTTGATTGAGTGACAAGCCTTGTAAGCCTTTGCAAAAGCCCCAGTAGATACTCCCAAGTAGGTTTGGCTCTTCTCTTTGGTGAAATGGCCTAGAGCTTTGGATAGCAAAGTAAATGAGAACTCAGTGATGTTCCTGCAACAGTTAGAATGCAATGCACATGTAGACGTCATCGGTGTCCTCCTAGACTCTACAACTAGCAACAAGTCCATCTCGCAAAGTTTTAGGACGACGCTGTGATCCTCGGATTTCTTTTCGACAGTGTATCCTTATTTGATTCGACTAAAACTAAGAGATGTCAAAACAGCCTAAGTCTCCGGCTATTCCTTTCTCAAAGTTTCAAAATTTGGAATGGAACAACTTGATACGGATGTCGTGATACCATGACCAAAGTGGCATAAGCAAGTGTTTAATGCCGGAGCCTTGAATGGTGTAAGTGTTTAACACTTGTGACCGGAGCGGTGTAAGTATCACGGCATGCTCTTCGTAGTTCCCAGAATTTTGTTTGAAACTTTGATTAGATTTAGACAAGTACTTAGAAGGTCTCGACTTCTCGAAGTTTTTATTGATTCAAGGAATTTGAAAGGTTGATAACGCGCATCATCAAGGTGCACGACTCGTCATCGGTCCAAACGGCATCCTAACAAGGACGAGATAGACTTGCCAGACAGACAGACCTAAAAGCCGCCCTAGCATGCTCCTACGCATAACGTTATGAATGTATGTACAGGCATGCAATAGGGAAAGCAGTAACACATAGACAGTTTATGGGGGTTAGATGCAAGTAATCCTACCCTGCAGGTTCCTGTCTTAGGTTGATAGGTTCTAGTGCTTTGTACGCATCGAGAGGCCGGTTTTGGCTTAAGGGGGTTCCTCTGACTAGAGCCGCGGTATACCATCCAAAGCAACGCGTATAGCAAAGCGATGGTCGAACGGTATTACGACTCATCATCGTCCAAGGTTGTTGGGCGTTCGAGGACCCCGGGCTCCAGTAAACTGTGCCGGTTACCCAAAACACCTCAACGGGGCTAAGTAGCACCGATGCAAATGGAGAGCGACAAGGAATGATTTCGAGAGAGAGAAACGCAATGTTTGAGAAAATGCCTTTTTCAAGCTTGGCTCACTTTTATTAATCAAAACTTGGAGAAAAACTACACAAGTGAACAATAGTAAAAGCCCCAGTTTGGATTGGTCGGATGTAGAATCCTGTTACGTTACCATTCCGTTCTTCAGCAGCGCGGAGCGTACTGTTTTGACAGACTTTTCAAAAATTTGTTCAAGTATGTATTAATTTCCAAATTTCAATCAATGCAATGATCCCTAGCAGAAAGCCACTATGGGCACACGCCCTAAAAATCCCGCATTTTTGGTTTGCGGAAAAGTTCGGTTTGCGCCTTTTGTTTGAAAGCATGACGAAATGCTGCTTTGAGAGAGTCGCCACCCGGTTTTGGCGGAAAACACCCAAGAAACCGATGTTGAAAACGCTTTTGTTTACGCTTGTTTGATTTGAAAAAGGCTTGCAGACGGACCGCCGTCACCTTCGATATCTCGAGGTTCGGGAGCCAGGTTACGGTAGGGGAAGGGTTTTATGGCACCCTCTCGCCCAATCCGAGATCGGTCTCTACTCAGGCATTTTGTAAAACATTTGCATTTTCTCTCTTTAATCATTTTTAGCCAGTTAGGGGGGGAACAGTTAATGGGGATCAACAAATGACAAGTTGTGTTTACATGGCGAAATGTGATGTATGAGCTATGAGCAATGTAATAGATTGAGAACAAGCGCTTCGTGAGCATTTTAGACATACCGCACACACCGCCTAGAAGGGTGCACGCAGAACAAACTCAGATGCACTGCCACACCACCGCATACGTAAAACAACTGCGTGGCGCCACTCTAGTATCAAGCGCGTCGCCAGAAGTCAGACCAATCTGGGCTTCCAGATTAGTTTACTTACGGTTTTTGATTCCCCGATGATGAAATGGATCAAGAACACCCCGGGAGTGATGGCTTACTTGAGCTTTGAGTGTTTTCAAAATTCTTTAAAATTTTCGGAACCCTACTGGCACGCGCTGATTTTCGATCCGCGCGCGCTGGTTAAATTTGCAACCGATCTGTAACTTTCTATTTTTGGAAGGTTTCCATTAATGGAAAGGTTCTAGAAGTTTCTAGAAGGTTCTAGAAGATTCTTTCCATTATTGGCATGTTTCTAGAATTGGAAGGATTCTAGACTATTCTAGACTATTCTAGAATGTTCTAGAATAAAGTGATGGGTTACCATTAATGGAAGGTGTTGGCCTATAAATACCCCCATATGTTAGTCTTTTTTAAAAGGTTGACAAAAATCAAACACAAAGGGTTTTGAAATCCATACACCTTGGTTGGAAAAAAAGGTTACAAATTTTACACCAAATTTTCACACTTTGTTTCTACAACTCAAAAGCATTCAACCTCAACTCAAATCAAAATTCAAGCACTCTCTCAACTCAAAGTCCAAGCACTCTTTCAAACTCAATCAAAGGTATAGCGTACGTACCGTTTTTCCTGTTCTGATCTCTGAGGGGAACTGGCAGGGCCAAGGCTGGTAATCAATACCAGTCCTGGCCCTAAAGTCAGCAGAAATACAAGAATTCGTGCCAAGAACTCCCTCGCGCGATGGAATCACTATCACGCGCGACAGTCCTCTGTCTTGCGCGACAGTCCTCGTGGGGTTTGGGGGTGCTGGTTATTCTTGTTTTATCATGTTATTCATTGTTTTGAAGTATGATAGGCCTTTTAGCTCACTGCTCAGCATGTTAAAATACATAGTTTCGCTTTTATTGCTTATTTACGTTGTTGGAATGCTTCTGGGTTGCATCTGGACATGTACCAGAGCCCAGAACATGCAAAGCAATTCCTGGAAATCGGTCGGGACACTCGCGAGGGTCTCACCGTCTCGCGACGGTCCTTTGATTTCCGATGGCTGCCCTTGCATGAGCGGCTTGGCCTTTAGCCTCTGCTTTGGTACCCCCTCTGTTTAGGGTTGTATTTCATTCATTTAAGTTCCTGTTATGTAATAATTAGCCTTAATTATTTACTTTCAAAGACATATACAACTGCCTGGTTTGCCTCCCTGGTGTGCAAATGGTCCTTCCAGAGCCTGAAGGGGATAAAATTCAACTGGTGGTGAGTATGAACCCTCGCGCGAGGGAGTAAGTGTATCGCGCGATGGTTGGCTTTGCATGCACGAAGATCCATGCATGCAAAGGTGGCCATCATGTGTTACACTCATTCATGAGCAGCGTGGTTCATTTCTGATCAGAGGGTTAAGTTTCATCCCATTTTTATAGTCTTCCATCCATCCATGCCATATTCAAATCATATCCTGTAAACTTGTTATAGTCTTAATCCCCGATTAACTGTTCTCCCGCCCTAATTGGCTTAAAATTGATTAAAGAAGAAATTGAATCACAATCATTTGCAAAATGCCTAAGTAGAGACCGATCTCTGGATTGGGCGAGAGGGGTGCCTTAAAACCCTTCCCTCTCGTAACCTCGCTCCCGAACCCAGATATGGTTATGACGGATGGTTTCCTTCAATTTTTCAAATCAAACTTATTTTTCCGGCAGTGCTTCAAATACGGTTCCTTGGGTGACGGACCTTCAAACCCAGGTGGCGACTCCGTGGTATTCCGAGCGCCTGCTTCTCCGCTCGCGCTCCCTCGATCTATCGGGCCCTTGCTCCGGGAAACGAAATTCCCGGAGGCTCGCTTTGGAAATTCCAGGCATGCGCCTGATGGCGACTCTGCTGGGGATAATCGAACTAATATTAATCCATACTTAGGGTTTAATACGTTTGTGAACAATTCCTTCAAAGTCTGTCAAAACGGTGAGCTTCGCGCTGCCGAAGGCTGGAATGGTGATTTAACAGGACCTCGTGTCCGGCCAATCCTACCTGGAGACTTTTTCAATTGTTCACTTGCGTAGTTTCCTCTAAAAATGGACTAAATAAAGTGAGCCGAGCTTGAAAAGGCATTTTGCAAAATTGTGATTCTTCTTCTTCTTAATCAATTTCTAGCATTCATATGCATCGATGTGGGATAAGCCTCGTTGGATCGTTTTGGCAATCCGGCACGGTTTACCGGAGCCCGGGGACCTCGAATGAACAACAACCTTCGACGATGATGGGTCATGCTACCGTTTGACTGTTGCTCAGCGATATCGCGGGCGACGGGAGGTATATCTGTGGCCCTAGTCCGAGGAACCTGTTACAAGCCAAAACCAGCCTTTGCATATACAAAGCTCTAGCACTTTCCAAACTAAGACAGGTACCTACAGGGTAAGATCTTCTTGCATCTAACCCCCGTAACTATCTACGTGTTACTGCTTTCCCTATCGCATGCACTGTACATACACTTTTTTTGCATAGGAGCATGCTTAAGGTGGTTCTTTCTGAGTTTGTCTTACGCTGTCTGAGACGTTGTTGGACCCGATGAGGAGTCGTTCATTCTGTTGAATGTTCGTTGTCATTTCAAAGTCCTTAGTTCAATGAGACTTTGAGATATCAAAATTTGCTAAATTCTCAGCTCATGCCTAATTGAGGATTCAACCGACAATTAGGAACAACAAAGTATTGATGCTGTGTCACTGGCGCCACCCAGGTTGAAGTGCGTTGTCACTATACACCACGTTGTTCAAGGTTAAGGTGCCATGTCATCAATACCGAGTTGTTCCAAATTCAAAGTTGAATCTTCAAAAGGGACTAGACGAAGATTTAGTCTATTTTGACATCTTTTAGGATCTGTCGATCTACACGGGGACACATCGCCGAAAAGAATTCTGAGGATTCCGGCAACGTCTGAAATTCGTGAGGCAAACTCGTCTCTGGAACTGTACACATATACATGTCGTTTTGCATAGGAGCATGTTTAGGGCGGCTTCTAGGTTGTCTCTCGCTTTCGAGTCTGTCTTATGCTAATTTGGACGCTGCTAGACCCGATGAAGAGTCATGCATCTCGATGGTGCATGTTGTTAATTTTTCAAGTCCTTAGATCAGCGAGACTTTGGGAAATCAAACCTTATTAAGTCCTTGGCTCATGCCCGTTTGAGGATTCAAACAAAAATAAGGAACCACAAAGTATTGATGTCGTGATATTGATGTCATTTTGGTTATCGTGCGCAGCACGTACATCGCCCGGCTAACGCGCGTTGTCGCTGAAGCCACCCCGGTAAAGGTGTCACGCCATCAATACCGAGTTGTTCCAAGTTCAAAGTTGAACCTTCAAGTTGGACTGGTTGAAGACTTAGTCTGTTTTGACATCTCTTAGGATCAGCTTGATCTATTCATGGGATACACCCTCGAAAAGAAATCTGAGGATTTTGGCAATGTCCGAACACCATGAGACAGACTTGTCTCTAGTCCTAGAGTCTAGGGTTGACACCGACAACGACGTGTACGTTGCACTCCAATTGCTGTAGGAACACCACTGAGCTTTCACTTATTTTACTGTCTAGTTCATAGCCATTGCACCGAGCAAGAGAGTACCAAAAGGAAAAGCCAAACCTACTTGGGAACGTCTTCAGAATCCGACCCAAAGACTTGCCAGGCTTGAAACTCAGTCAGTTGCAACGGAGGCTTCTCCGAGTTCATTGTTGGCCGCCCTACAGTCCGATTCACAGTCGCTTTTGCAAAAAGCCACGCCGCCAGCATCCCCATCTTCTGCATCGAGCACCTACGAGAAACAAGTCATGGCAGATCAACCGCTCTGTCTAAGACATGCTCATGAACCTCCAGAACAGTATCACTGCGATGCAGCAAAAGGCCATCCAGACCGATGCTAACATCACTCGTCTCAATGACCTTATCAACACTCGTCTTCCACCTCCACTCAAAGAGGAAGGCGTGGACGATGAGGACAACCAGGAGCAGCCTGTCTTGGTCCCAGATCCGAATTACGAGGGGCGTCTCATTGTTCAGCCCAACCCTAGGATGGCTCGTACGCCTGCTGCAAACCCGAATCTTGCGGGTAGGGAACTTGTTCAAAACCCTGACATAGCTGCTCTTATGGCCAAGATGGCAAAACTAGAAGAATCCGTCACCAAATCTGAAAAGATCAGCGCAAGCGGAATAGACTTGGATCGTCTTTGCCTGTACCCTAATGCTAAACTGCCAGACAAATTCAAAATGCCTGACTTGGTCAAGTTCGATGGGAGCGGTGATCCCAAGACTCATCTCTATGGCTATCATGCCGCCATGAAGCTACTCAAAGTAGAAAGTGAGGCCATGTCTCAGCTTTTCCCTCAAACTCTCTCAGGGCCTGCCTTCCACTGGTTTCTGTCACTCGACATTTCCAAGAGAAAGACTTGGGAAGATATAGGGGCTGCCTTCATTGCTCAATACAACTACAACTCTCAGCTCAAGATGACTATTCGAGAGTTAGAATTCACGAAGATGGAAGCCAAAGAGTCCTTTGCGGATTTTGTTAAAAGGTGGAGAGCCAAAGCCGCTCTAATGATTGAGCGCCCGAGCGAGAGGGATCAACTCCGCATTATCTCCCGCAACCTGCATCTCGACTATGCTAAGCATCTCGTGCTGGTTCAAGCATCTGCCAACTTCGAGACTTTCTTTGAATCTGGCCTGGCCATCGAGGATGCGCTGCAAAGTGGGATTTTGCCAAGAGGGGAGTCTTTTTCTTCCAATTCTTAGAAACCAAAGTCGAAGGCTTACTCTGGAAACAGTAGCACACTGTTTGGCGGTAGCAATTATGCCAGCACGGCTACAAGTGGGGATAACGCTGCTGCTTCCTCTAATCCTACAACCGACATCAATCAGGTTCAAAACGCCCAAAGCTACCGGGCCCGAACCCAACCTCGGAGTTTCTCTATCTTTGAGGCACCTCTGTCCGCAGTGATGGAGAAACTTGTCAAGTCTGGGCATCTCAAACCTTTGACCCCAACTTCCCCACCCAAAGTCTTACCTACCGGTTACAACCCTAATCTCTTCTGTGCCTTCCACCAAATGCCTGGCCACCACACAGACAAGTGCTATCGTCTTCGACATGAGATTCAAGATCTTATTGATGATGGCACGGTTCAAGTTCCACCAAAGCCCAACATCATTTCCAACTCTTTGCCTCAACATGGGTCTGACCCTCTGGTTGGTCAGGTATCTATCATCTCCACTCAAATCAACCCAAGCTACACCATATTCAATCCTAGCCACTATATCGTCCCAGCAAATCAACCCAAACCCATCGTATCCATCCCGTCTGAACCAGAGGTTAACATGATGGCTGTAGGTTGGGCAATCGAGCTTTCCACTGCCGACATCTGGTTTGACAATGATGAGGGGTTTACAAAGGAGAAGACTGACTGGCTGAGGTCCATTGTTCAAAGGAGCATCGAGTAGGTTTGGTTGAAGAAGCTGAAGAAGCCGAAGTGCTGTTGCTTGGGCCTGACACCTGCTGAATCCTACCTCTTTTTGTGGAAGCTATGGGTAGCTTTTTAACAGTTGCATTTTCAAAACCGCGTCTTGTTTGCATTGGCATTATGTCTGAATCTGACACAGAGTCTTTTGCGTTTGTCTAAGTCTAGCTTTGAGTCGGAGGTTGTGCCTCTTGGCCCTCCACGTCGTAGTTTTTGCTTCAAGTTTTGAGTCTGCTGTACTTGGCAAACCTCGTGGGTTTTTTTTATGATATGCATTATCTTGCTTCTAAGTACTTCGCTGACTTTTATATAAACTGTGTCGACCCTGACGACGAAGGGATAGATTTTGATGGGATCATCCCAAGGAAATGTGTTCCCTCGCCGAAAGGGAAGACGAAAGGCATGCTCAGCCTATTAAAAGAAGAAGTAGTTTCTATAAACTTGAAAGACAAGTATAACCTCCCGAAAGGTTCAAAATTGGTCCAAACACCGCCCCCAGAAAAGCATTGTGCCCGGTCAGGCAAACTCAAAGAATTCATCAAACGTCTTGGTGTGGTCTCGCAAAGAGATGCCTGGCGTTGATTTTGAGATAAAGAAGCATCAAATCCCCTGCTACCGGGTACCAATCCAGAAAGTAGAGGCTCAGAAGGCTTCAAGCCTCGTACCGTGTTCAAAAAACAGCAGCAGCGGCGTTCCGCCAAGCACAAATGAGGAAGTGCACGAAACGGCCTGGAGCAAGGCATTCCCAACCGAAGCACTTTTGACTCTGCGTCATCAAAGCCATAGTATCTGGGAGGCCAAAGATCTTCGACCTCGACGGCAACAAGTTCAATACCTGGGTCAACCTGGATCAATTCAAAAGCAACTTTTCCCTGAGAGAAGCTCGTTGGGCTGAAAACCCCAAGGGTGGGCAGTTCCAAGCAAAAGTTAGAGCAGCCTGCTAGCCCAAAAACCTATGAAGGGGGTCTAGGCAAAAATGAATAGGCAATATTTGAAAGCTCGCTAGACCGAAAACCCGAATGGGCGGTACTAGGCAAAAGTTAGAGCGCAAAAGGAGAGGTAAATACTCGAGTGAACCTTAGCCTGAACTACGTTTTGACCTGATTCCCTAGCTTGGGATACGTAGGCAGTCTCTCTTCGAGACTCGGTCATAATCTATCAATTGGATCCATGATTGACGTTTTGGTAAACATCAAAGGTCGGAGAGGATCAAAGATCAAGCTGCATTGGAGGAATCAGAAGGGGGAAAACCTTTGCCTTTCAATTTTATTGCAAACTGCTTCTTCAAATTTACAGGCTGAGCATAAGTCTTAAAATATTTGAAGCATCAAAAACAGAACGAAATGCTAGAAGCCTGATGGCTCACAGTTTATTCTAAGTTCAGTGAGGTCTGGTATGAGCAGCTGCAGCCTCGCGTGCATGCTTCTTCAACTCCAGCGGTAGCCTGCTACTGCCCTCGAATGTTGTTCCAGGGGCTTTTGCCAAGTCTTGTCATACCATGCAAGTCATATGGACTTTATGTGACTGCACGGGGGTGTCGGTTTCAGTCCGGGCCTATATGAGTCATCTTTTGCGTCGTATGTCCATCTTTGCGGCATTTTTCTAGTTTTTCAATCAATTGTCATGTTGAGATGTTTTTCTTAATTTTGTTTGTACAGGTCTTTGTACTTTTTGCGCTTTCGTAAGTGTCAGTTTCACCTGTCTAAAGAATGTTGTGAGTTTTGGCCGCTTAATGCCCAAAATTTCATTGTGTTCTGTGTGTCTAAGGGTTCGCATTGTACCCTGGGACTCTTTCTCCTTTTTCGCTTGAGCTAGGTGAGTTTGTACATGTGCGCATGTCTGTGTGTCAATTCAGGTCACCTGTCAATGCAAATTAGATATTAGCGGCTAGAAAGTACAATTTTTACATTTGCTACCCTAGCTCTTGTAATCCACAAGCTGTGGAAATCTCATAAGCAGCAAGGGCACGTCAGCCCGAGGCCAAGTAAAGCATATCTGTCTGGCACGTCTGCCCAAGCATCAAAGAAGGGGCACACAAGCCCAAATCCGTCAACTGGGGTATGTCAGCCCGTTCAATGTCTCTCTATCTGGGTGCGCATCTCAGAAGTAACATACAATACAATAATGAGGCTCAGTGGTAGTCCTTAGGCGTCGTTGTCCTCCTAGGAGCCGCCCTTAGCTTGCATCTGCATTTTCAATTTCGTATACATCATTGCATATTGTGTATATTAAATGTTGAAGCAGGAAGATGGCCAGCATGGTTGCCGTCATACCGATTTGGTTTGCCAAAGGATGCGATGCAATCTCCTGCGGTTATGGTTCAAGTTGTTAGCGGATGCGATGGAAATCTCCCTAACTCTCGATTTGGTCTGCCGAAGGATGCGATGCAATCTCCTGCGGTTTTGTTGTCGTTGGTTAGTGGATGCGATGGAAATCTCCCTAACTCTCGATTTGGTTTGCCGAAGGATGCGATGCAATTTCTTGCGGTCTTGTTCTCGTTGGTTAGTGGATGCGATGGAAATCTCCCTATCTCTCGATTTGGTTTGCCGAAGGATGCGATACGATCTCCTGCGGTTTTGTTATCATTGGTCAGCGGATGCGATGGAAATCTCTCCTGTCCAATTCTCGGTTCGTAAACCAAAGGATGCTATCCTGCGGAGCCGTTTCAACGACAGCCGGTCCTGTCAAAGTTCCCCAACGGTTTGATCAATCAGCACATTGATCTTCCCGTCCGCCTTCATGGCAGCCAGTCCTGTCAAATCCATCGATGGCGATCATTGTATCGTCCGCATTCAGCCACAACGACGATCAGATTATCGTCCAATGGTCTGTTCATCCGCAATTGTTTGTTCCCCAGGAGAGTCCGTCTTGGCCTGTCCCGAACGACAATCACCCTCAGTCTAGCCGCAAGTGCATCTTCCAGCAGGCTTATTGCTCTGTCTCGGATGGTCTTTGATAAGGAGATTGGCTCTGATTCCCAACAGATGGAATTCAACCTGCCTGACATGACCTAACCGTGTTTGTTGGAATACTTCGCGCCGAGAATAGCTTGATCCCCAGCAACGACGGTCTGTCCCGTCCAAATCTGTAGTGATAGCCAATCCTGTCCAAATTCGATCAACAAGCGGCAATGCTATTGTCCACTTCTACTTCCATCCCCAGTGACGGTCCGTGCGTCCATTCAACCGATCAGGTTTTGTAAGTATGCTTGCCTACTTTACTATGTTCTGCTCTGGATTGCCTTAAGGGGTGTCTAGAATTCTTTGACGTTACTTGTACCAAATCAACGGTGCTCCAAGTGTCGTCAAAGAGGGCTACTGTAGACACCCCAATCTGGCCTTCCAGATTAGTTTATTTACGGTATTTAATTCCCCGATGATGAAATGGATCAAGAACACCCCGGGAGTGATGGCTTGTTTGAGCTTTGAGTATTTTCAAAACTTTTTAAAAAATTTCCGGAACCCTACTGGCACGCGCCGATTTTCGATCCGCGCGCGCTGGTTAAATTTGCAACCGATCTGTAACTTTCTATTTTTGGAAGGTTTCCATTAATGGAAAGGTTCTAGAAGGTTCTAGAAGATTCTTTCCATTATTGGCATGTTTCTAGAATTGGAAGGATTCTAGACTATTCTAGAATGTTCTAGAATGTTCTAGAATAAAGTGATGGGTTACCATTAATGGAAGGTGTTGGCCTATAAATACCCCCATATGTTAGTCTTTTTTAAAAGGTTGACAAAAATCAAACACAAAGGGTTTTGAAATCCATACACCTTGGTTGGAAAAAAAGGTTACAAATTTTACACCAAATTTTCACACCTTGTTTCTACAACTCAAAAGCATTCAGCCTCAACTCAAATCAAAGTTCAAGCACTCTCTCAACTCAAAGTCCAAGCACTCTTTCAAACTCAATCAAAGGTATAGCATACATACCGTTTTTCCTGTTCTGATCTCTGAGGGGAACTGGCAGGGCCAAGGCTGGTAATCAATACCAGTCTTGGCCCTAAAGTCAGCAGAAATACAAGAATTCGTGCCAAGAACTCCCTCGCGTGATGGACTCACTATCACGCGCGACAGTCCTCTGTCTCGCGCGACAGTCCTCGTGGGGTTTGGGGGTGCTGGTTATTCTTGTTTTATCATGTTATTCATTGTTTTGAAGTATGATAGGCCTTTTAGCTCACTGCTCAGCATGTTAAAATACATAGTTTAGCTTTTATTGCTTATTTACTTTGTTGGAATGCTTCTGGGTTGCATCTGGACATGTACCAGAGCCCAGAACATGCAAAGCAATTCCTGGAAATCCAGTCAGGACACTCGCGCGAGGGTCTCACTGTCTCGCGCGACGGTCCTTTGATTTCCAGTAGCTGCCCTTGCATGAGCAGCTTGGCCTTTAGCCTCTGTTTTGGTACCCCCTCTGTTTAGGGGTTGTATTTCATTCATTTAAGTTCCTGTTTGTAATAATTAGCCTTAATTATTTACTTTCAGTACATATACAACTGCCTGGTTTGCCTCCTGGGTGTGCACTGGTCCTTCCAGAGCCCAGAAGGGGATAAAATTCAACCTGTGGTGAGGTATGAACTCTCGCGCGAGGGAGTAAGTGTATCGCGCGATGGTTGGCTTTGCATGCACGAAGATCCATGCATGCAAAGGTGGCCATCATGTGTTACACTCATTCATGAGCAGCGTGGTTCATTTCTGATCAGGGGTTAAGTTTCATCCCATTTTTATAGTCTTCCATCCATCCATGCCATATTCAAATCATATCCTGTAAAATTGTTATAGTCTTAATCCCCGATTAACTGTTCTCCCGCCCTAATTGGCTTAAAATTGGCTAAAGAAGAATTCGAATCACAAATCATTTGCAAAATGCCTAAGTAGAGACCGATCTCCGGATTGGGCGAGAGGGGTGCCTTAAAACCCTTCCCCTCTCGTAACCTGGCTCCCGAACCCAGATATGGTTATGACGGACTGGTTTCCTTCAATTTTTCAAATCTAACTAACAGCACGGCAGGTGCTTCGAAATACGGTTCCTTGGGTGACGGACCTTCAAACCCAGGTGGCGACTCTGTGTTTTCGCGAGCGCCTGCTTCTCCGCTCGCGCTCCCTCGATCTATCGGGCCCTTGCTCTGGGAAACGAAATTCCCGGAGGCTCGCTTTGGAATCCGGAAATTCCAGGGCATGCTGCCCACATAAGCCTAAACCCACAGCTTCTGAACTCAACCCTCTGGGCTCTGGAATGGACCAGTGCACACCCAGGACAAACCACGCAGTTTATATAACAAAGATATGTACAAATTTTCCGTATACAAAGAACAAATCAAACAGAGATAAATGGACTGAAAACCCCATAAACAGTGTGGGGATCAAACAGAGGCCAGGGCTAAACTAAGAAGCAAGGGCCAGCCACTGGAACCTTGGCACAGGTGGCGCACGCAGGTCAGGAATGCCCGTGCGCCAGTTGGTCCTTTGGTCCAGTGTTTGGCTTTGCTTCATCTGGGTTCTGGAACACGACCAGAAGGATCCCAGGGGCCTTACTACGCAGTTAAAACAGACAGCTAGCTACACAGTTCTAAAGTATGGAAAGCTGTAAACTGGTTTTTTTAACATGCTAAAAGGTGATCAGAATGAAGAGAAAGCAAAAGGAGGATGATCGGTGACCCCACACCAGTCCTGCCATGCAGCCATGACTGGCGCACGGCTAAGAGGGACTGGCATGCGCCACCTCTCACGCCACAACTGTGTTTATTTGCTAGCCATGAGACCAGGCGTGGTATTGATTACCAGCCTGGGCTCGGCTAGCTCCCCTCAGGGGTCGAAACGATTTCCAGAATAAAAGGTGATATACCTTTGGAGAGAAGTTGATGGATGGTTTGAGCTTTGAAATGGATGGATGATGGATGAAAAGGGGATGGAGACAGCAATGTAGGGGAGATGACTGATCTTCCTTGCTTTGTCTTTCAATGGATGAAAGAAGACAAGGAGAAACAAGAGAGAGACAAAGGGAGAAAGCTTTGGAGCTTCTTTATGAATGTAACCCCTTTATGAGTGTGACCCCTTGCAACTAAATGCAAGGGGGGGTATATATAGGCCAGGGCAGCAGCTGAGAAGGCTGGGATCAGTTGAGCCTTAAGGGCTTGTTTGGATTCCAAGAAGAGGGGAGCCTTCCATGCATTAAATGCATGGGACTAGTTGATGGAGGGTGTAGGAGAGAGGGGGAGACAGTTCTGGACAATTTAATCATCAGGGGAACTGTAGACCACGTCAGGGTGGCGACAAAAGTCTCAGGCAAGTGGTCCCGAAAAGGTGATTTGATTGGGAACAAGTGGCGTGCGCCAATGGAAACTGGTTCCATGCTTGATGACTGACACGTGGCACTGCACCAGCGTGCGTCAGTTGATCACCAGCGCGCTGAAACAGGGTTTTGCTGAGGCCATTTGGTTCTGGCTCGAAGGGTTTAAAAAGGGCTTTGAAAGGGTTTGAACGAGGTTCGGAACGCTCAGAGCTCAAACACATCATCAACTTTGGATGTTCTCGACCTTTAATCATCATTGGGGAATCAAAGACCGTAAGTAAACTAATCTGGACAGTCCAAAATAGGGTGTCTACACTTGGCACTTATCAGTCGCTCGTGAGATAAACCTGCTCAGGGCTGCGACGCGTCCTGTTAGCTTCTGGACCTCCTTGATATTCTGGGGTGAGCGCATGGTGAGGATGGCCTGGATTTTCTCGGGATTGGCTTCGATGCCTCTTTGAGACACCATGAAGCCCAAGAATTTTCCCGAAGAGATTCTGAACGCACATTTCGTTGAGTTAAGCTTCATTGGTACTCCCTCCGTCCCATAAAGTTTGGCATTTTAAGAAATGCGTGCCATTTTTAAATTGCATATATCTTTCAATTTATAATGTTTTATGCAATTTTTTGAACTTTGTTTAATAGAACAAATTAAAATTTATCAAACAAGATCCATATTGCATATAAAAAATATTACGGATTAAAAGATATAGTTAATTTTTTCATAGGGCTAGAATAGTGAAAGTACCAAACTTTATAGGACGGAGGTCCTAAGGACTTGAAAGGTTTCTTCTAGATCTGCCACATGGTCTCGTGCCTTGGCACTCTTGACCAGCATGTCATCTACGTATATCTCTACGTTACATCCAATTTGTTGCTTAAACATCTTGTTCACCAGCCTCTGATATGTCGCCCCTGCGTTTTTGAGACTGAAGGGCATCACCTTATAGCAGTATAGTCCTTTGTCGGTAATGAACGAGGTTTTCTCTTGGTCTTCTTTGTGCATTTGGATCTGATTATACCCTGAGAATGCGTCCATGAAGCTTAGGAGCTCATGCCCTGCTGTAGAATCCACCAAGGAATCAATCTTTGGTAGCGGAAAGCTATCCTTTGGACATGCATTATTGAGATCGGTAAAGTCCACACACATTCTCCATTTGCCATTGGCTTTCCTTACCATGACCACGTTTGCTAGCCAATCAGGGTAAAGAACTTCTCGAACGGATCCTGCTTGTATAAGTTTGTCTACCTCCTCTACTGCAGCTTCATTTCGTTCCGGGGCAAAGATTCTCTTCTTTTGCTTAACGGGGCGAACCGTTGAATCCATATTTAGTTTATGGGATATGACCCTTGGGTCAATTCTTGGGATGTCCTGTTGGGACCATGCAAAAACATCCTTGTTCTTCCTTAAAAATTGTAGCAGCTCTGACTTTGCTACCGAGCTCAATCCTGCTCCGATTCTTACTATCTTCCCCGGTTGGCTCGTTTCTAGGAGCTCTTCTATGAGTTCCTCCATTGGCTCTCCTTGTTGGAGCTTCTCTTCGTCTCGAGTGTCGAGGCTTTCTATGGTCATGGTGATGTTAGCCCCTCTGAGTGAGGCGACATAACATTCCCGTGCTGCTTTCTGATCTCCTCTTACGCATGCTATTCCTTCAGGCGTTGGGAACTTTATCATCAAATGATTTAGTTTTTAACCAACCAATTAGAATAACTTGACTACCATTTAATCTAGTCATTGCCTCCCAACTCTTGGTAAACTTATTGAGCCTTTTGAACCTCTCAACCCCAGATGAACCTTTTGAACCTTTTATCTTTTAACCATTGGTCGATAAATGTTAGGGTAATCTTTACCCATTGGACAATAGGAAAACTTAGATTATTCTACCAATAGTACCTTACTAGATTTTGTTAGTACATAGATATAGTTATATATAGCTATATATACACATGTTTAAAGTACTTAAGTATTAATTAAGTGTAAAAAGTACCTCACCCTTTTATCCATTGGACGATAATGGTTAGGAGAATTATTACCCATTGGTTAATAGTTAGTCTTGCCAACAAAGTACTAAGATCCATTAAATTAGTCATTCATTAGATTTTCCCTTATACTTGAAAGATTAAAGAAATAAGATATGTACCATAAGATATCTTATCCTAGGATTCTATATACCCTAATATAGTTTTATAATAAGACATGTGCCAATTGCACTATTTTAATGGGGAATTTTGATTTGGAAATCTACCTAGATTGCATGGTACACCCTTATTTATATATATGTACATGTACTCGCATATATATATATATAGATATACATATATTATTACAAGTATACATGTGACTAATTGAGTATTTTAATAAGTGAATCTTAATACTTGAAAGTTTAATAGATTGTTAGTACTTTTTGTACTTATATATATATTAGGATAATACGTATATATGTATGCTTTCATTGTACTAGAGAGAGAGAGAGAGAGAGAGGAAGGAAGTAAGAAGAAGAGATTGAGTAGTACCTTAGGTGATTTTCTTCGGTACTTTGAAATACTTTCAATCTTTGGAGATTTACTTCTTCAAGCAAAATCCTTTTACCATAGTACTATATATGTATTTTAATCACTAAATCCTTGTACAATCCCTCCAATCTTTCCAAAATCCTTCCAAGATCAAATCCAAGTACTAGAACTAGCCATGCAAGCCTAGGAACTAGGTTGTTCAAGCAAACCTTTTATCCATTGGACCATAAATGTTAGGGGAAATTTATCCATTGGACAATAAGCCAAGGCTTGGCCTATAAATAGCATGCCCATTCTCACCATTCAACACACACCTTCACTCCTTGCTCCAACTTCTCTCTAGAAACCATTTCTGTTTTTTCCAGTAAGCCTACTGCCTTTCATAAATCCTCATTTTTCTCCTGCTTGTATTAGCTTTAAGAACCAACTCCCTTCGGAAAAGTTGTAGAGCATTTCGAGGCCTTCAAGTTAGACCCAAGAACCACCCCAATCGGTTAAGAAATGATCAAGATATCGACATCCGAAGTTCAGTAAAAATCTCGGATTTCCAGTTCCAGACAGCTTACTGTCACTCCCTTTATCACCACTTTTCTCCTACCTAAACTAGTTTCTAGGATCAACTTCCTTCACGAAAGTTGTAGAGCACTTCTAGAGCTTTGATTTCAATCCAAGAACGATCATATCCGGCCAAATATTGACCGAGTTACTGCCATCCAAAGTTTGGTCCAGATTTGGGAGTGTCACCGCCCGTGGAATTTTCCAACTAGCTTATTCGGCTCCGACTAGTTTCGGATCAAGGTAGAATCTTCTTTTACCCCTATCTCTAACTATAGTAGAATGTCCTTATTCTTAATCCTAAGTATATGTGCAGTTGATAAACATGTGTTGTTTCGTTATTCGAAAAGGAAGAACAAAATTTGAAAGATAACGTTGTGGCCTAACTTTAAGTATACGTATTTTGATAGTAAGGATGGTGATGAGCTTGTTTACATGTTGCTTGCATTACTTGTGATTGCTGATAAAGCATAAGTGGTTTCCCACTCCAAAGGTGTCCGTTCATGTGGCACTATGCTTTACTTTGTGTGTTAAATGTTGAGCATGATAATGTGTTAATGTGAGCATGCTATCTAATATAGAGTTGAATGATCTTGCTAGTTTAGTTTCAAGATTACTTTAAAAGGTGTTTTTTTTTTGGGTAATTTAGCTTGAAATTAAAAAAGGTTAACCGAATGTACAGCCTACAAGGGGCATACCCCAGGAGGAAGAAAAAAAAAGAAAACAAGAAGAATGAAAAAAAGTGAAAACCCATGCACAACCCGCATGGAGAGTGAGATAAAGTAAATAAGATAGCAAAAATGCCATGAGTGCTGAGATGAACTCCCCGTTGCACTATCCTATGAAGTGAAAGGATAATACAACGGGGTGTGAATACAGTGATAAAGTCAGTAATAATTGAAAATGATCTACTAATACCTGACACATCCCGCCAGGTTAGGAAATAAAATAAATAGTCTCGGTCAGAGGTGACCACATGATAACCAACACTGAGGAAAGCAGTAACTAAGTAATACGGCTTCAAGGAAGCTGAACGGCTACTACAGAGGAACCTGGCACCAAGAAAGGCTCGAACCAGAGATGACGGCATCCGACAAGGCACCGCTGCCTAGCACCCTGCACACCGCGCCCAATCCTTCCGGCCTAATACTCCCTCATCCAAGCCTAAGGCTCGCCAAAACAACCTGCCGTCAAGCAACTACCAAAAACTGGCTCCTCCAAAGTTGGGATAAGCAAACCAAGAATCTAATACTTCCAACAAACCCAGAGAGCATGCATAATACCCACTTCTAAGAGATCAGCTACTACAGAGAGACTAGGAACCGAGAAGAGGCTCGAACTAGAGATGTCGGCATCCGACAAGGCACCGCTGCCAAGTACCCTGCACACCACGTATGAGGAGTCTTGCCGCAGAGTCTATGCATGATTACGAGACGCGGAAATTAAGAAAGCTAGAAACATGGCACTTAGGGTGTGGTTAACACTTGGAGAAATATTTCTGAAACTACATAATGACTGGACTTGGTAGCGCATTGTGAAGATTGCCAATGGGGTCGGACGTGCTAGTCTCATTGGTAATATGGCTTGGTATTCCGCAGAGAGGAGCCAATGCAAGATTTGCAATGTTTTGAAACCACAATGTGGACGGACGTGGTAGCCCATTGTGAGCGTTACAAATGGAGCCAGACTTGGTAGTGATGCGCCCATTCGGTAGTCGTTGTAGTTTACCAAACGACCGTCAAATTCAGTTATTTATAAACCGGACTATGACTAACTATTTGCATAGTATAGTGAGAAAGTCTGAGTCGATCCACAGGGAGCTCGAATATAGCTTGTTCGGATTGTAGGCTTTATGTAAGGTTTCGGCGTTTAAGACGGCCAACTGTCGGTTTTGCTTTGAAAGGTGAAGAAATACTCTTATGAAAAAGACTAGAAATGAGTTTTAACAAGATTAAACGAGCGGCAAGACAATGGAGTTACTAACGCCTGTAACTTAAACCATCTAACTTTTCACAACGAGAGCAGGGTTGAATTGCACCGCTTAGGCTATCAACCGAAGGATTTAGCTATGAAAATGGTTAGGCTTGAAATAGAGTTTGAATAACAAGCTAGACCCGAGGTGTGACATTGCTCCCGGAACCATGTGAGCAAGCACATAATCACCGGAGGTTAACAATGCCAAGACTTGTATTCAAACTAAATGTCAAGATCCATGAACAAAAAGCGTAGTTTGGAAAGCGAGCAAGTTCTTTGGTTCTTTTGGCAAACACGAGGCGAGACATAGCTCACGGAACAGTATGAGCGAGCATACGATCACCGGAGGTTAACATCGACAAGTTTTGTTACGTAAAAGGCGAACCACACACATTTACAAACCAAACCTCAAGTCATGAGTTGAGAAAGGCAAGATTAACTTAAGTCATAAAGCGTTATTCACCCCATAGCCAAGCCTAATCGACTACTCACACATAATGAAAAGACTAGAAAGCATGATAGAATTGGAAAACATATTTAACCGATAAAACTGAAAATAAACTTGATATTAGTAAGGATCTAAAGAGTAGCGACAACTTTAATACTTGGAAAATTAACAAATAACTTAAACTTACAAGTGTTCTTGAGTGAAATGCTAGGAAAGCTTGAAAGACATAAATGGAGGAAGACTAACCTAAACTAATTTACTCTCTATATTTTACTCTCTGTATCGATACGCTAAGCTCTGATGTCCCATGTAACCTAGGCGTATACCAGGAGCTTATCTCCAGATCTTCAGTTCAGCTTCAGCAGGCAGCTCTCAGCAACTTCCAGCTTCTCAGCACCTTATTTTCATTCCCTATTCCTTAAACTTAAGTAAAGATTGCATTTTAAACCTTTCTTTTACCTTTTCTTTACTTTAATTCCCTATTCCTTAAACTTAAGTAAAGATTGCATTTTAAACCTTTCTTTTACCTTTTCTTTACTTTAATTTATTTAATGAAAATAAGAAAGTACCCCCCATTTGGAAACAATGGCATTACCAGAATTTCAAGATTCCAATTAAATCAAAATGTCAACCCCTAGCTTTTAGTACAAAACAGAAAACTGCACATTTTTCTCTGAAGGAAATGGCTCAAAACATGACCTTGCTCTTCAAATAAAACCTTGTAACTTTGTAGTTACTCTTAGAAAAATTCAAGGATCAATTACCGCCATTTTTTATCTCAAAAATCGATACTTCTTTAGAAAATCATTTTTCCATACTTAGATTTTAAAAGGGGCCAACAGGGTCTTTGTGTACTTGGAAGCACTTGGGCCATCCATGGCGTCGAAATGCGCCTTATTTGCAGGTTTTACCTGAAATACACAAAAACCTACCTTACGTGCAATATCGGTACAAAAGCTAAATAAATACAAGAAAAACAACATAAAACGGGACTAGTCGCACCGAATACTACAATGTTGGGTGCTCATCACGCCCCCCAACTTGAACTTTGCTAGTCCCTAGCAAACTAAAACAAAACATGTTTAACTAAGCTATGCAATTCTCCTAAGATTCAAGATACAAAAATTATGCTCAACTATTACAATTAGGCAAGAGTCCAAAGCACCCCTTCAAATTCGAGTATATGTAATCCACGCACAAACATGCCATGAACTAAGATGAACAAACTATGCCATATTAGAGCAGTCAAGCATGCATGCACCACAATGAGTTTTGACTCCAAAACTCACAAGGATATGCTCTTATTCGACTTTTCACACAATAAGACACAAGATACATCCCATGACAAACGCTAACGAGTAAATGCAATAGCCAAAGACAAAAAGCTATGCATGCTACCAAAAGAACGCTTAGAACGAAAGGAAAGCTAATTATCGACAAGTATGGAAAGACTAGGAATAAATCATACTAAAAAAGCAATAAATATCAATCATGCATCAAATGGAGTTAATAGCTTACTAAAGATCAACGGAGGACTTTTATTAGCTTATAACGACTTTGGATACAAAGAGAAATGGACTACAAAGATGTAGTGGCCATATGCTAGCACGGTTCATCTACCCTTGGCCACTACCAACCCTAAACTACCCAAGGCATGACCATATATTGGCCAAACACCAAACAAAGTTACGAAAAAGAAATAAAGAACAACTACTAGATAAGTCCTACAAAAACTACTACCACTGACTCAACCACACGTAGTCGTCATCCACATCCGGCTCCTCATGGTATTGAGCATCAAGCTCCCCCTTCTCATCGGATTGTTTCTCATCCAAAAAGTAAGCTAGCCCGGTGGTCACACCAATCCTCTCATCATAATATTGAACCCTTTTTCGAATATGCTTTTGCTCTTTATAGCATTTCTTTGATTTTTTTGTCTTTTTTCTTTCTTTTCTTTTCTTTGAGGAATAGGGTTATTTGAATTGAGATTTGTAGTGAGAGAGATTGGAGCCAAATTTGAAGGCTTTAGAGAGGGAGATGAAAATTTGGGGCTTTAGCATTTGTAGTGGGAGAGGAACGAACCAATTCCTTGGATTTTGCATCCCAACCACTTCTAATCACATTCACACCACCCCCAAACCTCCTTGAAACATTGAAATACACTTCCACATAACCCTCCAAACATCCGGTTTCCTAAGTTTGACAAATGGAAGAGAGTCGGACTATGGTTCAAAATAAGGACAAGGTGACTCTTATGTGGTTTAATCAAACAAAAATGCATTGAATCATTTCCTAAGCACGCCAACAACTCCAACAAGATGCATGAAAGATATATACACTACTCAAGCATGAACAAAAGATATTATTTACGCAAGTGCGTGAAATGAGAACAAAATGCATGGGATGCTTAAGAAATGAATCTCAACTCTAGCGATGCATACTATTTGGCTTGACTTTTAGGCTCAATTTGTTCAACAAAGTTCATGTATATACAAATGACATGGATTGAAACACATAACCAAATTTGATGGGATACACGACTCTTGCCATATTGACACAATTGAGCATAATTAAAGTATCTAGTAAGCAAAATCACTACTAACAAGGGAGGATTGCACAAAAAATTTGAAAATTTTACCAAAAACAGAAATGAGACAAGTCTCATGAACATATATATAACATATATATCCCTCCCCCCAACTTAAACGATGCTATGTCCTCATAGCATGAAGAACAACAGTATTGAGAGGGAAAGAACAAAAGATTGTACCTACGGAGGAATGTCAACCCCCGAATACCTCGACCAAGTTGGAGGCTTTGTTGGCATTGCTTCCTTTCATCATTGGAACTGCTTCCAAGGCTCACTCTTTCGGCTCTTCCATCGGAACCACAGCTAGTCACACAAGGTCATCGCCGGGGCTTTCTTGGTCTTACAACCGCGACACATAGCCGCACCCATGCTTAGGGCTCATGAATGCCGCATTCACTCTAGTTTTTAGACCTAAACCACCAAGGCTAGTGTGGTAGCATGCTTACCCTGCAAAAGACTTTAGAACCAACTACCCACTAAGAAGAAAATGACATTAGAACCGCCCGGCTCATGTTATCCGGGCTCAAAAGTAACCGAAAGTAAAACACAACCAAATCTTCACGCGATTACATGGGTACTACTTTTCTTCCCATTTCCAAACGAGAAACGGGTGGCTATACCGGACCATCAAAAGAGGAAAAGAAAAGAGAAAAAGAGAAGGAGAGAAAGAAAGAGTGTGCACGTTCAGCCAAGCGCGAGCTCCGAACATTTATCATGCTAACAAAAATTATTACAATGAACATGCCACTCAAATTGAAACTCTTTATCAAAAATTGAATTCGACCATGCCACAAGATAAGATACTTTGAGTAAAGCAATTGTCGAATTCGTTTCATAAACTTGAGTTCCACCAAGTGCATATCCCAAACTAAATCAATTTTTAGAATGTTGACAAAATCCACAATGTAAGGATGATAAACTAAAGCAAAATTATCAACACTAAGAAAATCAATCAGTTCGAATTTTAGAAACTCTTGCAATGGAGACTCAGTTTGAAGGGTGGCATCGTCAAGAGCTGAGACTGGAGGATGGTTCAAAACTTCTATGAATGGTATCTCCTCAAAGGAAAGAGACAAACTTTTAGGTTTATTCACATTCTTCCCATCCTGCTCATTCAGTAGAGCATACAAGAAGTCTACCTCCACATTCGTTTCCTCAACAATGAGAAATTGCTCCCCCGGATCGTCACACAGAAAGGGATCCATGGGGGAAGAACACTGGACATCAGGTTCATCATTAGGCTCATCACTCCATCCATGTTCTGAGGAGTTGTCAGAAACTAAACTTACATCGTCAACAAAGATAGGCGGCTCAATATCCTCTTCCATGGCATTTGAGTTGGACTCTTGACAATGTTTAACAAAAACCCTAGAATGTAAAATTCCGGCCAAACGATCAAAGAAATCTAAGGCTTGAGCGGGTTCTTGTTCAAAAAGTTTGCCATCGCACATCTTGTCTAAGAATCGTTGACTCGTTGGAGAAAGTCCATCATAAAAATAGTTAGCAATTTGAAAATTTTCAAAGCCATGATTCGGGACCGCAATGAGCAAATCCTTGTATCTTCCCCAACATGCATAAAATGACTCATTCACTCTTTCGGCAAAAGTTTGAATTTGGTTCGTGAGATCAAGCCAAATGGAAAAGGTCATATGACTTGTAAAAACATTGGCGTCATGAGTGGCTATGCAAGGTGGTGTGAAAATTTGATTAGGGCAAAGGTAGTCCCGCAAAGTTTTGGGGCGTATTTTCCAATTTGCTGCCTCCATTCTACTAGATAGGTAAGACATAAAGTAAACAGGCCGGAGGGGCTAGGCCGCCACTTCTCTCAAAATAGTTCCGTGGGGTTATGCCACCGCCACGTTATATAGACAAAATGTAGTAAAAAGGCAATTGATGCTCAATTTAGCTTCATTACACCTCAAGGCGAATTGGTGGCTCAGTTAGAGGTATCCGCTAAGTTGAGTTCAAATTACGCAAAAGAAAAATAAACGAAGTACTTACAATGGTTTGTCGAACCTCCAAATAAGCTATAATAAGAATTCCCCGGCAACAGCGCCAAAATTTGATGCGCCCATTCGGTAGTCGTTGTAGTTTACCAAACGGCCGTCAAATTCAATTATTTATAAACTGGACTATGACTAACGATTTGCATAGTATAGTGAGAAAGTTCGAGTCGATCCACAGGGAGCTCGAATATAGCTTGTTCGGGTTGTAGGCTTTATGTAAGGTTTCGGCGTTTAAGACGGCCAACTGTCGGTTTTGCTTTGAGAGGTGAAGAAATACTCTTATGAAAAAGACTAGAAATGAGATTTAACTAGATTAAACGAGCGGCAAGGCAATGGAGTTACTAACGCCTGTAACTTAAGCCATCTAACTTTTCACAACGAAAGCACGGTTGAATTGCACGGCTTAGGCTACCAACCGGAGGATTTAGCTATGAAAATGGTTAGGCTTGAAATAGAGTTTGAATAACAAGCTAGACCCGAGGTGTGACATTGCTCCCGGAACCATGTGTGCAAGCACAAAATCACCGGAGGTTAACAACGCCAAGACTTGTACTCAAACTAAATGTCAAGATCCATGAACAAAAAGCGTAGTTTGGAAAGTGAGCAAGTTCTTTGGTTCTTTTGGCAAACACGAGGTGAGACATAGCTCACGGAACCGTATGAGCGAGCATACGATCACCGGAGGTTAACATCGACAAGTTTTGTTACATAAAAGGCGAACCACACACATTTACAAACCAAACCTCAAGTCCTGAGTTGAGAAAGGCAAGATTAACTTAAGTCATAAAGCGTTATTCACCCCATAGCCAAGCCTAATCGACTACTCACACATAATGAAAGACTACAAAGCATGATAGAATTGGAAAACATATTTAACCGATAAAACTGAAAATAAACTTGATATTAGTAAGGATCTAAAGAGTAGCAACAACTTTAATACTTGGAAAATTAACAAATAACTTAAACTTACAAGTGTTCTTGAATGAAATGCTAGGAAAGCTTGAAAGACATAAATGGAGGAAGACTAACCTAAACTAATTTACTCTCTATATTTTACAAGTGAGAGAGAGAAGAGTATTTATACAAACAAATCCCTCTTTACAAAATATCCTAAAAACATACCAAAAGTAGCAACTATTCCATAAAAGGAAGGCCCAAAAAGTAGGAAATATCTAGCTGAAGGCACCCCGTATCGATACGCCATTATGGGGTGTATCGATACGCTAAGCTCTGATGTCCCATGTAACCTAGGCGTATCGATACAGATGAAATCCGTATCGATACCAGGAGCTTATCTCCAGATCTTCAGTTCAGGTTCAGCAGGCAGCTCTTGAGCAACTTCCAGCTTCTCAGCACCTTATTTTCATTCCCTATTCCTTAAACTTAAGTAAAGATTGCATTTTAAACCTTTCTTTTACCTTTTCTTTACTTTAATTTATTTAATGAAAATAAGAAAGTACCCCCCATTTGGAAACAATGGCATTACCAGAATTTTAAGATTCTAATTAAATCAAAATGTCAACCCCCCACTTTTAGTGTAAAATGGAAAACTGCACATTTTTCTCCGAAGGAAATGGCTCAAAACATGACCTTGCTCTTCAAATAAAACCTTGTGACTTTGTAGTTACTCTTAGAAAAATTCAAGGATCAATTACCGCCATTTTTTATCTCGAAAATCGATACTTTTCCAGAAAATCATTTTTCCATACTTAGACAGATTTTAAAAGGGGCCGACAGGGTCTTCGGGTACTTGGAAGCACTTGGGCCATCCATGGCGTCGAAATGCGCCTTATTTGCACGTTTTACCTGAAATACACAAAAACCTACCTTACGTGCAATATCGGTACAAAAGCTAAATAAATACAAGATAAACAAAATAAAACGGGACTAGTGGCACCGAATATCTACAGTGTTGGGTGCTCATCAGGTAGCTCATTGGTAATGAGAGTTGAAAGGTTTTTTTTTAAGAAATGATGTTCAAGATGTGACACGGTCTACGATGAGTCACGTAGGAAAATCACAGAAAACATGGACACTAACAATAGATAGCGAATGTGGATGTGTCATTGTTGTTATCTTTATCTAGAACTGTACGTGCTGTTCATGACCTTGAATTATATATGCATGACTTGCTATGTGTAAGTTAAGGGTTAGCGGGTTTGGATTATTCTATTGAGCTTTATAGCTCACGTTGTTGCCTTTGGTGACCCTGACATATTATGCTGGTGGCGACGCTGGTATAATGTGTCAGACCTCGTAGATGATCAAAGAGAGTTGTTCACCTGGGAGGCCTTTGGAGCCGAGGAGCTGGCTAGGATGTAGGAGCAGGTGGAGCTGTAGATAGGAACCTTAGTTGTCCTTCCCTTGTGTAAACATTGAACCCTGAGGGGGTTATGATGTGATAATGAGCCAGACTCCATTAGTTTTATCAATAAAATGTTTATTTAATGTACCCGAAATTAGGGGCGTTACACAGGATATAATAGGAAAATACTGATTTGCACTCGCTTGATTTTTACAATGGGGGGAGTCCTCCTTTTATAGGCATAAGGAGGGGAATACAGACAATACAGGTGGTACACACATAATTGGACTTTGCTGTTGGTACACACATAATTGGACTCTACTGTTTGTAAGACTTTGACTACTACTGACACATAATTTAGCAAAGATGGCCTATAATCCTCTCCAAGAGGTGAACCATCCAAATGCCAAACCAAACCAAACCAAAGAGATTAGGAGATCATGCAAACAAGTTTCAACACTTAGCAATCAAGAATAATGAGACCATCAACAAGTTGACCATCAACAAGTTACAACTTTTCCATTCTGCATTAGCATGCATCCCAAATCGTCTCTTGATGCGTTAGAGTAGACCATATAATCTACACCCCGCTCGGGAATGATGAGTATCGGTGCACTGGTCAGTCTCTTTTTCAACTCCCTAAAGGATTTCTCACAGGTTTCGTTCCAATCCAGCTTCACTCCTTTCTGAGTCACTCTCGTCATTGACTTGGTGAGGACTGAGAAGTCTTGAATGAATCTTTGATAATATCCGACTAATCCTAGAAAACTCCTAATTTCGAATACTGAGGTCGGCTATTTCCAATTCAGCACTGCTTCGACCTTCCTTTCATCCACCGCGATTCCATCCTTGGATCCCACATGCCCCAAGAACTTAACCACTTCTAGCCAAATCTCACATTTACTTGCTTTGGCATAGAGTTGGCTATCTTGGAGTACTTGTAGTACTATCCGAAGGTATTCTTCGTGCTCCTCCTTACTGGCGGAGTAAATCAAGATGTCATCAATGATCACCACTACAAATTTATCTAAGTAGGGCTGAAAGATCTTGTTCATGAGACACATAAATACTGTCGAAGTGTTGGTCAACCCGAACGGCATCACCACAAACTCGTAGTGTCCGTATCTAGTGCGAAAGGCTGTCTTGGCGATATCTTCATCTCGGATCCTTAGCTGATGATAGCCTAATCGGAGATCGATTTTAGAGAAGTAGGTTGCTCCTTTCAATTGATCAAATAGGTCATCGATCCTTGGCAATGGATACCGATTCTTCATTGTGACTTGTTTTAGCTTCCTGTAGTACTCGATGCACAGTCGAAGCGTCTCTTCTTTATTCTTTATGAACAGCGTAAGCGCTCCCTATGGTGACATACTTGGCCTGATAAACCCCTTGTCCAACAGCTTTTACAATTGGGTCTTGAGCTCCTTTAGTTTCGCAAGGGCCATTCGGTACGGCACGATAGAGATTGGTGCGGTTCCAGGTTGGAGTTCTATGGTGAAGTCTATCTCTCTCTGGGGTGGTAAGCCAGAAAGTTCTTTAGGAAAAGCATCGGCGTACTCGTAAACGATGTGTGGTAATCCCAATTCCATCTTGTTGGCTTCTTCCATTTGCAGACTAGTTAGCCATCCAAACAGTTGATTCTGCCACTTTGATCTTCTCATCGTTGAATTCTGTAGACACCTCCCTGGAGTGGGGCATCGCCATACAGATTGATCGTTGTTTGCTCGTTTCATAAACCAAGATCATAGATATTCCCATGGCTACGAACATCGCCACACGATAGTGGTTATAATCAAAACAGAGTCGCCACCTAGTTTATTAAAACTAGGAAAATAGGTAGAGATTCTAGATACGGGAGCCAAAAGTACATTAAGGGGAAGGTGTTAGGCACCCCTTTCTGCCCAGCCGTGAGACTGGCCCATAGTTGTTCAACATGAGACATATACATGCTTTATTTAATTCTAACACGTAGTCTGTTTTTAGCCTTTAAGCAGTTAAGGGTGAGCCAAGACTGTAAGTGAAGCATGCATCAGAAAGCAAAAAGCAAAGCAAACTGTCCCAGGGAAATGGATCCCGCGGCTGGTGAATTGATGTCACGGACGATGGATCCTCCTGGATCGATGTACCGGCCGAGGGATTGAAGCCCCGGTCGGTGTTCTTCCTCACACCAGACTGAAAAGTTAGTAGACAATTAAACGCTACGATTAAGTATGAAAACAGTAAATAAATTGAACCGGAGGCCCCTGGGCCTCACCACCTTGATCCCTCAGTAGCTTGATTGCTTTGGATTGAATGAGATTGATTGATTACATCTTGGGAAACCCTAGGGTTAGGGTTCGAACTTCGGGGTTTGATCGTCGGATTGATGGCTGCCTTCGGAAGGTTAGGGCTTTTGAAGAGGGGGGCTGAAAGTGTATATTGACAGAGTTTCGTGGTTTGAGGGAATGATTCCATAGGTGAATCTGGTCTCTTATTTTCAGAACCCAAAGGCCCTTTATATAGGCAATTGGTGACTCACTCCAACCAATCAAAATGCACGACGGGAATTGGATTTATAATGCATCTCAAACTCCCCATGGCTATCCCCGGCCGTAGCCCAAATGCCTCGGGAGGTTTTGTGTTTGGATCAAACGTTTGACAGAACGTTCGAGAATTTGGAAATTAGACAATATGGCGGCCGAGGAAATGAAGTTGCGGCCACAAGATAGATCTAGCGGCCGAGTGATCGATCTCTCAGGGAGATTTTCGGGCAACAGGTTCCTCGGGTGAAGAAATGATGTTAAGGCCGTGAGATCAATGTCACGGTCGACATATGGATTCTCCTAGGATTTTGTATTTCTGTCTGAAAGGCTATATGGATCTGGATTGGGTCCTCTAAGTGGCTCAAAGTTCTTATCGAAAGAACTAAGGTTCATAAGAAGTCAATCAGCAATCACTGTATCCATTTCCTTATCGGGATGGTCCCCAAGGTGGGACTTGAAATAATCACTAGGCTGTAGACACCCCAATTTGAACACTTCGAATTTCCTTAATTTGTGGCCCGGAGGCTCCCCGATGATGAATTTGGATCGAAACAAGCCTTAGACCGGTCAGGAATTTGCTTCTTGAAGGCTTTGGAAGGGAAAGTAAAATGTCAGAACCAGTTTCAAGCGCTCAGGATCAATCCCAAGCGCTCCAAACTATTTTCAAAAGCCTGGGATTTGATAAACTTTCGAGCGCTCGAGAGTAAACTCCCAAGCGCTCGAGACTGAACCCGAGCGCTCGAGTCTTCTATGCTGGCCAATGGGTGGGGAGCCTTCCCACTACCCATGCAATTCATCATTACAATTCCTTTGAGCCAGCTGAAGTTCGGTCCACACTCAAGCTCAGATGGATCGCGAGACATGTTTGAGTAAGAGTCAAAGCCGTAAAAGCAACTCAATTTGGTCCAACCACTATTCCAAGGGGTTTTTGAAAAAGGTTTTTGTTGTGGTCGGGCCGGTAGGTTGCCTACGTATTCCACAAAGGAAATTTAGACCAACCGTAGTTCGGGGGCAATAAAAAAGAAAAAGTTTGGAGGGTTAGAGACAGAAGACGTACCTTCGGACTTTAAAAGCCATAGTAAGGCGTACCTAGGCTGAGCCAGGTTTTTGGCGAAGGGTAGTTGAAGGAGCGCGGGGCTGCCGGGGATATTTTTGTGAAGAGCGTCCTTAGTGTTTTTGGGATAGATCAGTAGATGGCAGGTGTGTTTGCTTTTCTTGATCATCCTGACTTTGACTGAGGGAAACTTGGTAGGGTAGCTCATCCTTGCGAATGAGCTGGAAAGAATTGATGCAATGGTGTGGAATCCAAGTCATCTGCTGGGGATGAATTGGACACTAGTTTTGAGATATGGGGTGGAACCCAAGCCATCTTCTGGAGACAAGTTGGATGTCGTTTTTTGAGATACGGGGGGCGAAGGACTAGTAACTAGCGGATGGAGCGTTTGAGATGAGAGAATTGAGGCACAAAGCCGACTGCAGTCTTGAGGTGATAGAATTGAGGCATGGAGCCTACTGTGGTCATAAGGCGAGAGCCTGAGGAGATTGGAGCTTTTGAGCTTGATGGAACCGAAGCGCGGAGCTGGCGTTGATGATAAGGCAAGTGCCTGGAAAGATAGAACCGAAGCGCTGAGCTGGCTGTAGTCATAAGGCAAGAATCTGAGGAGTCAGAGCTTATAGCTTTGAGGTGATTGAACCGAGGCGTAGAGCTGGTTGCACTCTGATGATCTGTGCACGGAGCTTTCTCATCGTAAATTTTGGCGCAGAGCCAAAGGATCTAGGTTCTGGACCGATCAATAAAAACCAAGGCATAAAGCCGGTTGATTGCAGGATTGACCTATTTCATGAATAAGAGAGATATGCAGAATGTGTATATGATGATGATTGGTCAGATATGATGATGCAGACTCAATGATGACAATGGTGATGCAATTGATGCTTATGTGCACGGGCCCGTGCGTGTGTGTTTGATTTAAGCATAGAGCTTCTATCAAGTTCTGGACTTGAGCATTCGGAGCGTAGAGCTCGAGCATTCAGATGGCAGAATCCGAGCATTCAAAGTACAGGCTTTGAGCATCCAGTACACAGTGGTTGGGTATCCAAGCATAGAGCTTGAGCATTCAAGTGTAGAACTTGAGCATCCAGTACACAGTGGTTGGGCATTCGAAGAGCTTCGAGCATTCAAAATGTTAGATTTTGAGCATTCAAGCGTAGAGCTTGAGGACAGATGATATCTTGATTGGGGCGGCGTAGAGCCTGTTGAGGATTGAGTTATGGCGTAGAGCCAGTTGAAGTGATTACGACGTAGAGCCAATTGAAATAATGGGCATGGAGCCGCTGAGATGACTGGCGTGGACCCTATTGAAATAATGGGTGTAGAGCTACTGAGATGGTGGGCTTGGAGCTGCTAAGTGGTGGGCGTAGAGCCGCTGAATGGTAGCGAGCTTGGAACTGCTGAGATCGCTTGAGTGGAGCCGTTGAGTTGGCTGATGCGGAGTAAAGCCACTGAGTTGTGGCATAGAGCCATTGAGTTGGTGGGCTTGGAGCCACTAAGTTGGCTAGCGTAGAGCCTGTTAAGATAGTGGGCTTGGGGCCACTGAGATAATGATGGTGATGAGCTCGGAGCTACTGAGTGTTTATGAGCATAAAGCACTGAGTCGTTGAGATGATGAGCATGGGTGTAGAACCGCTGGATTTGATTGATAGGGATGAGCTCGGAGCCGCTGAGATGATGGCACAGAGTTTTTTTTGGATAAATGGGCGTAGAGCCGATGAGTTGACAGGCGCAGAGTCGTCAAAGTAAGCGTTGAGTCGCTTGATGAGCTCGGAGCTGTTGAGTGAGTTTTAGAGTTGTTGAGGTGATTACAGGTTTAGAGCCTATTGGTAGTTGTAGAGTCAGTTGAGATAGCGAGCATAGAGCTGCTTAAGTGGTGTTGAGCATGGAGCTTGGTTGGTGTTATTGAGATAGTGAGCTTGGGATTTGGAGGCCTTTAAAAATGGAGCCTGTCAAGTAGCTTTGATGGATGTGAAGTTGTTGGGGAGGTGGAGCTATTGAGATGGTGGGTGTAGAGCTGCTGAATGACAGCGAGGAGTATAGGCACAAGGCTATTGTAGAGCTGCTAAAAAACAATGCAAAGGGGTACGACGTTTGATAAGCTCGGGGCTGCTTTTGTTCTGATGTAGGTGGGTACGGAGCAAGAGCTGCTGATGGTGAATAGAGCCTGTCGAGACATAAGCTGGTGGTGATGAGTGTAGAGCTGCATGAGAAGTGAAGCTGTTAACATGGCTGGAGCAGAGATAATGTGTTTGGAGCTAATTGAGGTAGCGAGCGTAGAGCTATTGTGATGAAAGATGTGGGATTTATTGGGCTAGTTTGCTGTCATGAAGAGAGAATTTTGGTATTTTTCATGCTTGGGCATGCCCCCAAGGATAGTTTTGATCATGTTGTATTTGCTTGGGGATGCCCCCAAGCCTATTCTGTTGGTCAAGGACCCAGAATATTTGAATTTGGTGTGCTGAGCAAAATCTGATGTTGCTGAGGGGAATGGATTGGGGGGCCAGGAGATCGATCCTTCGGCTGAGTAAATGATGTTTCGGCCGAGGAATCGAAGTTGCGGCCTTAAGAACGCCAACGGTCAGAAAGTTGATTTAAGGTATGTTTGATTGATCTCACGGCTCATTCGATCTTTTTCTTCCTCCTCCCTTTTTCTCGTTCGAGTGATCTCATCCGACCACCACTGTTCTGACTACCGTTTTTCCTGGCTGTCATGGCTTCATCACCACCTCCTCCTCCGCCGTCTGGCAATCCCTCATCTTCTACCGCCGCATCGAGAGACACGGGTAATGCTGCGGCCATTGAGGCCACAGTTCTCGGCGGGGTATCGAATACCCGTGTTCTTCGTTCAAGTCGGCGTACACCGGTTGTGGGGTGTAGACACCCCAATTTGGCCTAACGATTATTTCAGGTTCCACCTTGGGGACCATCCCGATGATGAAATGGATACAGTGATTATTGATTGACTTCTTGAGAACCTTAGGACTTTCGGTAAAAACTTTGAGCCACTTAGAGGACCCAATCCAGAGCCAAATAGCCTTTCAGACAGAAATACAGAATCCTAGGAGAATCCGTTTGCGAGCCGTAACATTGATCTCACGGCCTTAACATCATTTCCTCAGCCGAGCAACCTGTTGCCTAAAAATCTCCCTGAGAGATCAATCCCACGGCCGCAAGATCCATCCTTCAGCCGCAACATCCATTCCTCGGCCGCCAGATCCTTTCTACGACCACCAGATTATCGTTTTTCCAGACTCTGGAATGTTCTGTCGATTGTTTGATCCAAATACACAACCTCTCCGATGCATTCGGGCCACGTTCAAAGATCACATCGAAGAGTTCGAATTGCATTACAATTGCAATTGCAATCGTGTAACGCCCCGAATTTTGGGTACGTTAAATAAACATTTTTATTGAATAAAATAAGGAGAGTCTAGCTCATTATTACAACATATGTCTCACAAGAGTACTTTTATTCAAAAGAGGGGATAATCTAAGGTTAACTACTGCTCCGCCTCTTCCTCCATCCTTGCAAGCTCCTCGGCTCCAAAGGCCTCCAAGGTGTACTGTTCCTGCTGCTCATCTATGAAATCTGACACATTATACCAGCGTCGCCCCCAGTATAATATGTCAGGGTCACCAAAAAGGTAACACCGTGAGCAACAGAAGCTCAATAGAATAATCCAACCCGCTAACCCATAACTTACAACAAAGAGTCATATAAATAATTACACATGCTCATTAAACAACATAATTAACAATGATACATCCGCATTCACTATCTTTCTTACGTTGGTGTCATGCCTTTCTTGGTTTCTCCTATGCGACTCATCGTAAACTGTGTCACCATTTCATTTCAAAAATCATTTCTCATTCAACGGGCTACCAAGTCCGGCCACATTATAAAATCTTGCATTGGCTCCTCTCCGCGGATAACCAAGCCCAATTACCAATGAAGCTACCACGTCCAGCTCCATTAGCAATCTACACAATGGGCTACCAAGTCCGGCCTCATTGCGGTTTTCGTAAGTCCACGCAAAGGGCTACCAAGTCCGCCCACAATGTAGCTTCAAAATCCTTTTTATCCATATCAACCACTCCTTAAGTGTCATGTTTCTACTTTTCGGTTCTCGTGTCTCGTAATCATGCATAGACTCCGCGGCGGGACGAATCACTTTAAAGTAATCTAGCAAGATCATCCAACTCTATTTAATAATGCTTGTTTACAACCACAAGTAAGGTAAGCAATCATGCGATCAAGTGCACAATCCTTGAAAAGGTCAAAATACGAATACTTCGTTTTGAAACAACATTTTGTTTTTAAATGAAATCGTAACAACATATGTTTATTGACGAGTTAATCAAGTTGGGAAGATTCTATAAACCATGCATTCAACTATTCTCAAGATCAAAGTAAACTACGTACTTTTAGTAAGAAAGTTCTACAAGCTAAATATCACAACTACATTATCATGCTCATATACTTCAAAGAATTCTACGTCAAACAACATCATGCGATCAACTAGCCAAGTATTACATATTCTTACTCACGTTCATATCATACGATATACGTAGGGTAGGGGTATAAGAAGATTCTACCTTTCTTCTTGGCGGTAGGAAGACTACGAAAAGATCGATGGAAAGAAAGTTGGCAAACGAACAGAGTAACGGCTTATGATAAGCTTCCGATAGCTTCGAAAGAGAAAGGTTTCTCTCGAAACTAGATCGTAACCTATACTACTACTACTTTAGGATCGAGGTGGTGGTCGTATGGTGGTTTAGTGGCGGAGATGGAAAGAAAGCTCAAGAACAAGCTAGAACTACTCAAGAACACTAAGAATTCTTATGCTTTCAAGGAGAGAACTTGGAGAATGAAGAGGTGTGAGTTGAATGAGAAGTGTGAGGTCCTATTATAGGCAAATGGGCTCTCCCCTCCCCTCTTTGGCCGGCTGCCCTCTCTCCCTCTTTCCTCCAATTTTTTTTTATTCAAGCAAATCAAGTTTGCTTGCAAGAAATAACCTACAAACCTAGGCATGCAAGGCTAGGATGTGTCCTTTGGATTGGATTTTGAAAGATTGGCCAAGCAAGTGGATTTGTTTCAAGTATAAAATTAGGGTTTGTACAAAGAAGGACAAGATTGGATGACATTGGTTATGCTTTCACTTGAAAGTGTACACAACTAGGACAAGGATGACCAAAGCATGTCAACCACTTGCACACACATCACTCTCTCCCTCTCTCTCCATCCGAATTTCTCCCTCTCTCAATCTCTCTCTCTCGGCCTCTCTCTCCTCCTCTCTCTCTCTCTCCTCTTGGTACATTGTACTATGTACATATATATATATATAACCATATATATATATATAAGGACAAGAAGGGTTTGACTTTGTAAGAGATTTGTACCTCAAATCTCTCTCCCATCCTCTCCTTTCTACTTCTTTCACTTAGTACAAGTACTAACCTATACATGTATCTAGGGTTTGATAGACAAAAGTCAAGCAATACATCACATCTCTCTCTCTCTCTTTCCTTCTCTCTCTCTCTCTCTCTCTCTCTCCCTCTCTCTCTCTCTCTCCCACTTGTATGTACTATGAAAGACTACCTATATACTAATATATATATGTGTACTATGGGTTTTTAATAAACACTAAGTTTTCAAGTAAATTAGATTTTCTAAATAAAATATTTAATAACACACATGCTATATACAATATAATATATATATACACAACAAGTACATACATATATATATATATACATGTACTACACAATATCTATACTAGACATGACCTAGGCTAATATCTAATATAGTATTCTACTACTTTCAAAGTACTATGTATATTAATACTAACCTAATGTACTAATTATATTTTAATCAAATAACACACATGGCCAAGTCTAATATTTAAATCAAACAGGTACATGATTGTCAAGACTAACTATTATCCAATGGATAATAGTTTCTCTAATGGTTAATAACCAATGGGTAATAATGGCTAGGATTCTAGTCTATCGTCCAATAGTTAATAAAACTCCTAACGGTTATTATCCAACGGTTAATACCAAAAGTATAATACTTTGCAATTAAGCACTAAACTAATCTAATCTCGTACTTAGGAAGATTAACCAAGGTTTACCTATTGACCAATGGGTAAGGGAAACCCTAACGCTATTGTCCAATGGATAAAGACAAAAAGGGTAAAATGGTCCATCTAGGGTTAGGTAGAAGTGAAATGGGCATTAAGCTATTCTAACTAATTAATTAAAGACTAACGATACTTAATCTAGGCTTTCATTGCTCGAGTGGTATTTTGGTTTTATTTAGTAGGAAATCGCCTAATAACGGAATACTAAAGCCTGACGGTGCCAAACGCCAAGGCAAGGCATGAGCGTGGCAAAGCGGTGGCAAAGCTGGTAAGCGGTGGCCAGCGACTGGTGGCTACAAAGCGGTACAAACAAAGGCTGGCATTGGCACAGCGTGGCTGTTAGTTGCTGGCCACAGCACTGGTAATACAACAAGGCTAAGGCACGGTGGCAAAGGCTGTCAAGCGCCAAAGCACTGGTGGCCAAACAAAGGCGGTGGGCAAAGCGACCTAGTAAACAAAGGCTGTCGGTGGCAAAGTAGCCTAGTGGCCAAACAAAGGGCCAAAGGCAGAGCTGCAAGTGGTGGCCAGCGACCCAATGGCCAGCGTACCAGGCTTGGCTAAGCGCTGGCGCTGCAAGGCGACGGCCAAGGCGGCGTGAGCATGGCCAAGGCGACTGATGGCAGCCAAGGCAGAGCAACCTGGCGATGACCCGACGCCTAGGCGAGGCAGCGACAACGAGCCGACGCTAAGGCAAGGCAGGCTTGTTAGCGAGCCGACGCCAAGGCAAGGCAGCCCAGCGCGAGCCGACGCCAAGGCAAGGTAGTCAAGTTAACGGTCAAGGCAAGGACTAAACATTAACCATTTGGCATCGATGCAACGTTCTAGGTTAGGGGAAATGCAACTAAGCCATAAGGTAGTTAGGGTTTGCTAACTAATCGGTTGCCATGCAGGATTTCCAGCCGAGAAAATAAATTCTAGGATTTTCTACAATTACTAAGTAATTATACCAAGGTCTAAATAGGCATACTCGTCTTTAGCAAATGACCTTAATGCCCGGGCGATGAATTCCAATCTCGTAAGTCATAAAGCTACTTATGACGGATTATTAATCGCAAAAAGGGATTTATAAAATAAATAAAGAATTTTCAATTAAAATAACAAAATTTTATAAGTCGATAACGACCGATTTTTGGATGTTAAAAATGAAATCCAAGTATTAAACTAAAATTCAAATTTTTAACGAAATTTTTATTGACCAAAAATCAGGGTCGTTACAAATCATGTGTTTTGATTTGATGGAGTGAGTCACCAATTGCCTATATAAAGGGGCCTTTGGACTCTGAAAATACACACATGAAATTCATATCATTATACACCATCTCTAGCCACGAAACTCTGTCAATATACACTCTCAAATCCCCTCTACAAAAGCCCCAACCTCCTGAAGGCAACCGCTAATCCGACGATCAAACCCCGAAGTTCAAACCCTAACCGTAGGGTTTTTCCAGAAGCAATCAGTCAATCCCATTCAATCTGAAGCAATCGAGTCACTGAGGGATCAAGGTGGTGAGGCCCAGGGGCCTTCGGTTCGTTTTACTTTCAGTATATGCATGCTAATCGTAGGATTTTGATTATCTGTTAATCGTATTGTCTGGTGTGAGGAAGAACATCGGCTAGGGGATCAATCCTTCGGCCGGTACATTAATCAAGGAGGATTCCTCGGTCGTGAAATCAATTCGCCGGCCGCAGAATTCATTTCCCTGGAACAGATATATTTTATTCTGCATTTCTGATGCCTGCTTTCAATTACCATACCACCTCACCTTATTTACTGTCAAAGGCTAATAATCAAATTATGTGTCTAGAGTTAAACAAAGCAAGTATATGTCTTATGTCGAACGATTATGGGCCAGTTTCACGACTGGGCAAAGAGGGGTGCCTAACACCTTCCCCTTATTGTACTTTTAGCTCCTGTACCTAGAATCTCTATCTGTTTTCCTAGTTTTAGTAAATTAGGTGGCGACTCTGTTTTGATGATAACCGCTATCGTGTGGCGATGTTTCTAGCCATGGGAATATCCACGATTTTGGTTTATGAAGCAAGCAACCAAACAAACAAGCAATGATCAATCTGTATGGCGATGCCCCGTTTGGGAGGTGTCTATAGTTTTTGGCAACTCTGCTGGGGATTTGAGAGCCATAACCAGAAACTTCGACATACGACTAATACATGTTTTATTCAATTCATTTATCATATGCATCGAGTGGGAAACCCCGTTGAGTTCACCTGATATCCCAGCATGTCATGGGCTATGTTTGGGGTTCCAACAAACTCCACAGTCACTTGTACCTTATGGTATATCAAAAAAGGAATCATTCGATGACCGCCTCTAGTGGGCTGGCGAAAGGACTGGTGCGCTTTGACAACGGAGCACCCTTGAGACTACCCAAACCATACATGTGTTAGAGAGCCCTAGAACTTATCAAAATAAGACAGGATCTTGCAGGTTAGGAATCTACTTGCATCTTTTTTAGAAGTTCTTCCTCACACCCCGTGTATATTGTTGTAATATCGCTTTATGTGCAGAAGGGTTGGGGCATGAACTAAGAGCCATAACTCTAAGTCTTTATAGCTAAGCACTGAGGCATGGCATTGCCTGCAAGGTATGTTTTTGGTAAGATGAAAGCATCATTGCTTACTTTAACACTCCCGCTTTACTTAAAGCACTGCAAAGCATGGATTTCTAGAACAAAATCAAACATCAAAAAAAAGAAAAGAAAAAGAAGCCGCCCCGTCGGCAATTGAACTAGGGGTTGCTCTAGCAATCTTTGCCTTGTGAGGCTGAAAGAAAGAGAGAGTGAAAGGTAGTAGAGCAGGTTATGGATGATTGTATGCAAAGTCAAGGATATTATGAATAGAAGTTGTAATAATTATTTTCTCCATGGATGATTCAGCATGACAAGTGTAGGACTTTGATTCCTATTTCCAAATCGGCTTAGCAACCCATCTTTCAAAAATTCAAAATTTTGAGCATGCTTACCGCAACAAGACGGTAAGATTTATGAGTTTATCAATATGCTGGCAGGTAATCATGTGGATCCCAATTACCTCAATCATGTTTTGAGAAAAAGAAAAGGGAAAAACTTGTTGAATGAATTTCTGACCAAGAATTGAAAGAGATTTTCGAAATTTTTCTTAAGTGAAAATGGCTAATTATGATCAAATCCTCAAACAACAAGTTTTTCTTAAAACCAAAAAGTGGAACATCCAAATAGCCGCTAGCACAGCAATGGGCTCTGAGTCTGCACTCTGTTGTGGTCATTTGCTCAGCTTTTTCAGTCTATCTCATAACTTGGAAGTAGGATCTTAAATGACATACAATATTTGTAAACAACGAATCTTAAAAATCATTCATATCAAAAATTGCTGGCTATCTATGGTATCCAATAAATTCATGCATACAAAACGAATTGCTATACATGACTCATCCATAATCTGTGAAAGTAGCTATGGTGCTTTGTATATCATCTTGTTTGCCTTTCTCTAACCATGCAGGGGACTAAACCCAAAGAGGAGTCCATCACCCTCATTTCTTCTTATAGCACATTGCATGATCACATGTCAACATCGATTATCATTTGGTTAAGCTCCCCATCATGCTAGATTTGCATTTTAAGGGCAATAAGTGTGTGCATTGCCTAGACACTTAATTTTGGACATCTCAACTTGAGCTAACTAAGTTCTTGCTTTTCCTAAATTTTGGGTTTGGTCTTAGACGTGACAGTGATTGATGACAAGAAGATTGAAGCTTTGGCTACTAAAGTTAATATATTGGCTGAATCAGTGGCTGCCCTAGCCACCATTGTTCACAGTTTGCAAGGAAGTCCTCCACAAGCTCCACCTCCACCTCCCCCTCCTAGATGGATGAAAAGGGCAGCTCAGAGAGAAACTTGCCCCGCTAAGGACAACCAAATTGAAATGGTGATGGATGATCTGCAGCAACAACATGAGAAGCAACTTCTTCTCGATACCGTCGGTCTAAACCAGGAATCTCTCAATAAGAAAAACAGCTATAAGATGAACATAAGCAACAGTAATGATAAACTAGTGGGATCTCATCTCGACCGTAGGCAAAAGAGAAACTTTGTTCCTCTTGGATTGAACTTGGGAAAGGTGTTCTGTATCTTGGAAGCAAAAGGGATATTGAAGCTGTTGCAACCAAAATTTCCAAACTTTATACAAAAACGCGGAGGGTATTGCAAGTACCACCAAGTAAATGGTCACTCTATCAGAGAATGCGGGGCTCTCAAGAATGCAGTCCAAGACCTCATCGATCAAAAGAAGATTGATCCAGCTGAGTTTGATCACTGGGCAGCAACGGCATCCATGCCTGTCACATCTTAGGCTAAGAGTCAATCTTTTGAGGAGTCTTATCTAGCTATTTTTGGCTACTATTTTGGTCCATATTTGTTTCCTTTTTAAAAGGTCTATGTCCTGAGTTTATTTTGGTCATGAGTCCGCTTGTTGCACCTAGCATGAAATGTGAATCTCTTCCAGAATGAGAATCTCCTTAGACTTGAACTACGAATGGCCTGATTCTCTGTTGGGATACGTAGGCACCTTATGGTCGGCCACAATTTTGAAAATGTTTTCTCCTGTGCTAGTTCGCTGCCATAGAATACTCATGATAACATCAAACATTGAAAACAATCCACAAGGCTTTCAAAGTAATCTTATGACATCTTTTGGAACACATCATAATCACTTGAATTGTCAAAAGCGCAAAACGAGTTTTTCAAAGCTATGACCCACGTCATTTTTATTGAGCTAGGAAGGAGTTGACATATCTCTGCACCCTCACAAAGATCACTTGTAAGCAAAACAAGCTGTTGAAGATGAAACGAGAGGAAAAATGAAGAGAGAAGAAAAGAAAAAAAAATGATGAGCTCGCTAGATTGAAAACCCGTAAGGGCGGTCTAGGCAAAAGTTAGAGCATGAACAAAGTAAGAAATCAGCCATGTCTCCATACATCTACTATGTGTCTCAAAGGATTGTCCTCAATCTCAGAAAATTCACTTGGTTAAACATCAAAGCTCTTAATCTCTTAGGCCGGATCTTTGTCACTTCGTCGTGTGATTCAAGATGAAGAGAGCTAGGCATTCATTTCTCTATCCCAAACACTTATCCCTTGCTAGCCACGTCGAGCCTCTGGATAGTTTCTTTGAAAAGCCTGCTAGGCAACCATCCCCTACACTGGGGCAAATACAAAAAAAAAAATACAAGGAGAGATGAAAGAAAAATCAATGAAAGAATGAGCACCCCGTCATACAAGGGGCATTTTGAAGGAAACATCTCTTCGAATCCATACAAAGGACATTCTTAAAGAAACCAACTCTTTCACACAAAGTGAGGCAAGAGACAACAAGAGTTGATAAAAATGTTGAAGATGGCTGCTAGCTTTTAAAACCCAAGCGTGAGTAGAAATTAGGTTTGAGCCTTTACATCCGCTTCTTTCTCAAGCCAAAACCCCAAGCCTATATTATGGTCCATAACATAGTCCTCTCAGATTGGGGAACACGACTTAGTAGCAAGGTCTTAAACACTAGGGGCATCACCAATGTGGGACTTAACTCGAAGGGCAAGAATCCTGGAATTTGCATCATCTCGGCAAATCACACAACATGGAGAGTTACGTCAGACAAGGGGCATGGCTATGTTCCCCTGTATGTATTTCTCTCAAAAGTATCCAACCTCTTATGTGGGTCTCAGTAGGCGCTTATCAATCCAACTCAAGTCAACCAAATCAAGCTCAAAGCAAAAAGCTCACGTAATTGACTAGGGGCATAGGTTTGCAAAATAATTCTATGTTCTTTGATGATTGAATGACGTGAGTGTGGAACATGGATGGAATGATATGACCTTGAAATCCTCGAGGAAAAGCTTTCAAAGATGGTTTTATCCTAAGCATTCTTACCACAGCAAATACAAGCGCAGTCACTTTTTGCAAATTTCTGAGGAAATAACATGGGTCTCTCATTTCATGAAAAGTGCAGCAATATGGTCCCTTGACCAAACAATGTCTTCAGTGGTGTCGCTAGGGCATTGCGGTCTTTCAAACACTTGGCTAGTATAAATAAGTCACTATCAGTCTCTCTAAATCAAAGAGAAGCATTTGATCAAATACGTAAAAGTTGAGATGTCCAAAATGCATTGCAGGTTCACATGCATATCATTATCATCATGTCTTTTGCATTGATCTTTTGGCCCTAGTACTCCATGTGTACATCCTTATGTTTGCTTAATAGTTGTCTTGGTTTTGTGAGCTAACCCCAAGTTTCAGGTGTTCTTATACTCAAGCAAGGCAGGTTCATCAAGGCACCATGGCCATCATCTCTATACAAAGAATAAAGGACAACAAAGGGATGCACTATAAAGTCTACCACCCTGCCAACACGTTTGAAGAAAGCTTAGCCTGAGAAGTGTCATACCCTGGGGGAACACTTCAACTCTTTTGTGGAATGCTGTCACGTAGCACTGTCAAAGGCACGCCAAGATCACTGCCGAACAGAAACATTGCACTCATATTCATTATATTCACATCGCATGCTAGGGGCAATTAGACCATTGTCATCATGCACGATTGAGCTAGGGTCAAGCATTCATGGCCTAAACAAGGGGCTTACGTTCTTTTTAAATACTCAAATTAACATGCCTATGTGTTGCATTGCAATCTATGTCACCCAAAATCATTCAAGCTCTTGAACTAGGGTTCTTCAAATGTGATGGTCCTGCCCCTAGCAGCCAGCATAAATGGACTTCGGCCTGTGGTTGACTCTAAGCCTGTTGCATGTTATTTTCCTATCCACTGTTGTTTTCTAAACTGTTTAAACGTTAATTGCAGGGTTCTCTTGGATTTCGGTCCTTGAAGTTATTAGGACCAACCACATCAAGCTTTATGTCTATGACCGACTGAGCCAAGTCAAAGAAGCTGAAAGATAGCCTCGTAACTAGTAAACTCTACAATTGGCACCATGTCACACTACGCCAAATTTTTGCATTAACGGCATTAAAAAACTGCCGGTAAAAGTAAATTACCGACGGTAAAAGTTCCGTCGGGAAAACAATTGTTGGAAATACAAAAACGGCGGTAAATTACCGCCGGTAAAAGTTTCGAACTATTACCGCCGGTTTTACTACCGCCGGTTAAAGTTTCGGAAAAAATAATGACACTGCCGAGATTCGAACCCGCGACCCGTTGATTAATACCCGAGCACTTACCCACTGAGGTACCTAAAATTATGTGTTTTATTAGAAGAATAATAATATTTATATTATATAAAGATTATTATCGGCGGTTTTTGATTACTGCCGTTAATAGTAAGTTTTACCGGCGGTTTTACTCATGCCGTTAATAAACAGTGTTTATAGTTACCTTTTGCGGCGGTTTGTTATTACCGCCGGTAATAGCACCCTTTACCGACGGTTTTATTACCGCCGGTAAAAAAACCGCCGGCAAAGGCAATTTTTAGCGTAGTGCCAGCAGCATTAAAGTGGCTTCGCACTTTGAATCTCTGTAGCTCCTTGCTTCATGCTTTCATCTCCATGACAGCAGCTTCACCTTCATAGCCTCACACTTGCTTTTCAGTAGCACCATGCACATGCCTTGTCATATTCACGACCTTGTTGGGTTTCATAAACTCCGAGCAATTCTATGCTCAGACAGCCTTGCGCTCAACAGGTCCAATCTCCACAACTCCCTCTTAGCAGTTCCACTCCTCCCAGTAGCTTTATTCAGCAACTCCCAGCGCCCTTTATCTCAGCAGCCCCGTGCTTACTATCAGCAGCACCATGCTTCAAGCTCCATATTCACTATCTTGGCGGCTCCACGCCGACAAACTCATTGGCCATATGCCCATGTTCACCTTTTCAGTGGCTCCATGCCTATACTCAAGCCATTTCAATAGCTCTAAGTTCACTATCACTACCAGTAGCTCTATGCTTGTTCTCTGCAGCCCTATGCCCAAGTCGTTCAAACAACAGGTACCATCTCAACAGTGCAGTGCTTACTTTAGACGCCCCGAGCTCACATCTTAAAGCTAAGCAGTCTTGCCACTTCCAGGCCTGCAAAACAATCCTGTGGCTTCCACTCAATACATTGAGTGAACAGCCAACGAGAAAAAGCACCTGTATAAAGCTTGCAATAACCTAGTGCACACTTCAGCCCTTCAGAAGGCATCTATGTGGCTAAAATCCTCCGAAAAGAGCATCGTATTGCTAAAACCCTCCAGAAGGCGTTTATGTTGCTAGCTTCCAGAAAGCGTTTGTATGGCCAGCTTCCAGAAAGAGTTCAGCCTTCGGAAGGCATCCCATTAACGGAGGCGATGAAATCTCCCAAAACAAGTTGAATTTGCCAAAGGAGGCGATCGAAAATCTTCTAGAGCGTATGTGTGAATCACCCCATCAGCCGAGGCAATAGGAATCTCTGAAGACATTAATAGCCGAAGCATTTAACAACCCTTATGGCACTTTGGGTCAACAAGTCAACAGAGTCAAAGTGGAACATGGTCAAGAACTAGCCTGGGGGACAATCCCGAGCATACTCAAAACTAGCCTTGGGGGCAATCCCGAGCATACTCAGAACTAGCCTTGGAAACATCCCGAGCATGTGGAAACTAGCCTTGGAAGCATCCCAAGCATGAGGAACAAATCAAACCTTATGGAAAATGGAGGATGGAATACTCAACAGCCCTAATCTCAGCAGCTCTACACTATCTCAACCGGCTCGATGCCGTAATATACAGCAAGATAACATTTGCTCTCAAGTTCTATACTTGAATGCTCGAACTCTACGTCCTGAATGCTCAAGTCTGGAACTTGAAAGAAGCTCCACGCTTATATCAAACACACACACACGGGCCCATGCACATTAGCATCAATTCCATCACATCGAGTCTGCATTAGTTGCATTACCATATCTACTCACATCTAACTGCCAGCATCATCATATAGATGTTTTGCATATCTCTCTCATTCACGAAACAGGTCAACCCTGCAATCAACCGGCTCCACACCTCCATTTCATTGATCGGCCCGGCGCCTCGATCCTTTGGCTCTATGTCAAAACTTATGATGAGAAAGCTCCGTGCACAGACCATCAGAATGCAACCAGCTCTATGCCTCGGTTCAATCAAGACTACAATCGGCTCCGTGCCTCGGTTCCTTCATTCCAATGCTCTGCGCTCCAGTTACTGGCCCTGTGCTCCCTATATCTCAAGAAACGGCATCCAACTTATCTCCGGAAGATGGCTTGGGTTCCACCCCATATCTCGAAATTGGCGTCCAATTCACCCCTAACAGGTGACTTGGATTCCACCCCAATTACATCAATTCCTTCCAGCTCATTCGCAAGGATAGGCTACTCTACCGAACTCCCCTCGTTAAAGTAACGATGATCAAGAAAAGCAAACACACTGGCCGTGTACTGAGCTACCCTAAAATACTAAGGATGCTCTCCACAAAAATATCCCCGGCAGCCCCGCGCTCCTTCAACTACTCTCTGCCAAAATCCTAGCTCAGCCTAGGTACGTCACACTACGGCTTTTAAAGCCCAAAGGTACGTCTTCTGTCTCTAACCCTCCAAACTTTTTCTTTTTTTTTATTGCCCCTGAACTACGGTTGGTCTGAATTTCCCCTGTGGAATACGTGGGCAGCCTCCCGGCCCGACCATAACAAAAACCTTTTTTGAAAAACCTTGGAATAGCGGTTGGACCAAATTGAGTTGCTTTTACAGCTTTGACTCTTACACAAACATGTCTCACGATCCGTCTGAGCTCAGTTAAAAAGGGGCATCTGTAGATACCCCAATTTGGCCTAACGATTATTTTAGGTCCCACCTTGGGGACCATCCCGATGATGAAATGGAAACAGTGATTGCTGATTGACTTCTTGAGAACTTTAGAACTTTCGGTAAGAACTTTGAGCCACTTAGAGGACCCAATCCAGAGCCAAATAGCCATTCAGACAGAAATACGGAATCCTTGGAGAATCCATCTGTCAGCCGTAATATTGATCTCATGGCCTTAACATCATTTCCTCACCCGAGCAACCTGTTGCCTAAAAATCTCCCTGAGAGATTAATCCCATGGCCGCAAGATCCATCCTTCGGCCACAACATCCATTCCTCGGCCACCAGATCCTTTCTACGGCTGCCAGATTGTCCTTTTTCCAGACTCTGGAACGTTATGTGGATTGTTTGATCCAAATACACTACCTCTCCGATACGTTCGGGCCACGTTCAAAGATCACAACGAATAGTTTGAATTGCATTGCAATTGCAATTGCAATCGTGCATTTTGATTGGACGGAGTGAGTCACCAATTGCCTATATAGAGGGGCCTTTGGACTCCGAAAATACACACACGAAATTCATATCATTATACACCCTCTCTAGCTACGAAACTCTGTCAATATACACTCTCAAATCCCCTCTACAAAAGCCCCAAGCTCCTGAAGGCAACCGCTAATCCGACGATCAAACCCCGAAGTTCAAACCCTAACCCTATGATTTTTCAAGAAGCAATCAGTCAATCCCATTCAATCCGAAGCAATCGAGTCACTGAGGGATCATGGTGGTGAGGCCCAGGGGCCTTTGGTTCGTTTTACTTTCAGTATATGCATGCTAATCGTAGGATTTTGATTATCTGTTAATCGTATTGTCTGCTGTGAGGAAGAACATCGGCTGGGGGATCAATCCTTCAGCCGGTACATTAATCCAGGAGGATTCCTCGGCCGTGAAATCCATTCACCGGCCGCAGAATCCGTTTCCATGGAACAGATCTGTTTTATTCTGCTTTTCTGATGCATGCTTTCAATTACCGTACTGGCTCACCTTATTCACTGTTAAAGGCTAATAATCAGATTACGTGTCTAGAGTTAAATAAAGCAAGTATATGTCTTATGTCGAACGATTATGGGCCAGTTTCACAACTGGGCAAAGTGGGGTGCCTAACACCTTCCCCTTATTGTACTTTTGGCTCGCGTACTTGGAATCTCTATCTGTTTTCCTAGTTTTAGTAAACTAGGTGGCGACTCTGTTTTGATGATAACCGCTATCGTGTGGTGACGTTTCTAGCCATGGGAATATCCACGATTTTGGTTTATGAAGCAAGCAACCAAACAAACAAGCAATGATCAATCTGTATGGCGATGCCCCATTTGGGAGGTGTCTACATGGGGGGGAGTTCTTCGCAACTGAACCCTTCTAATACAGAGTTTGAGATTCCTTCCGACGTGGGCGATGATGCTTTGCCGCCGTTTGACACTCCCGCATACGCCCCGCAAGTTCACATCATCGGACGTGGTGGTTCGTTACGGTATCGCCCTCTTCTCAGCAATGCTCCGGCTGAGGTCTTGCACAGAGAACTGGAGCAGTATTTTGGTTTTACCAATCGAAAGTTAAATTTCTTCCTGCCAATAATTTTGTTTTGCATTAGAATTTATGAAGCAGTAATTGATATTTTGAAGTTGAAATTGAGTTCTCAATAATTGCCCCCTGTTTAGGCGTTTTTGCTATTGTATTGATTTTTTTCTTGTATCTTATAGGTGAGAGAAATTGCGTATGTGGGGAAGCAGTCCTCAAGTGTTCAAGTGGTATGAGAGGCTTCCCCAGGGTGCCAAGGATGCAGTTGCTTTGGCTGGTTTTGAGCCTTTGATACTTGGTTTCCATCTTCCGAAAGCGGAGTTAGGATTGACTACGGCACCGGTGGAGCGGTAGTGGGACACCACCAATACTTTCCATCTTCTAGAGGCTGGGGAGATGATGATTACTCCAGTTGATTTTGCTTTATTGACAGGTTTGCGAGTTGGTGGTGATCCCCTTCCCATTGATCCGCGAATTCATGAGCGGGAAGGTTCCTTTGACAACCTCTTGGGGAAGACTCCTGATGTATCGGAGAGTGGTCACGTTACATATTCATGGCTCCGGGTACAGTATGACAGGGATGGTATTCTGACAGAGGTATCTCTTTCCCAGTTAGTGCGAGCTTTTCTTCTTTATCTTTTTCGACAGACCCTGTTTTGCAACATGGAGAACTCGGTGCACGTCCAGTTTTTGGCTGCCTTGGTGCACTTGGAGACCATAGTAGAGTTCAATTGGCGAACTCCTGCTCTAGCTACGCTGTAAGGGCACCTTAGTGCTTGTTCCCTGGGGGTTAGTTTGTCACTGGGTGGACACCACCATGTTCTTGAGGTACATATTTTTACTTCTTGTGTTGTCCCTTTATGGCTTTTATCTAACTCATGCTTGTTTTTCATCTTTGTTTGTAGCTCTGGGCTTTTGAACAATTGTTACAGTTCCCTCCTCCGACCAGGCATATAAAGCCTAGGTTTGTTCCACAGGCGGCCCGTTGGTTGAAAGCAGTTCGGAAGACACGATCGCCTGCTATGGACCTGTTGGCTTGAAGGCGAGTCCTGGACCGTTTGACAGTGGACCAGGTATGACATGTCTTATTTTTATCCTTCTCCTTACGTTACCTTTCCATTCCGTTATACTAATATTGTCTTGCCCACAACAGGTGCGTTTTGATCCCTGGGATACTTTGCTAGACAATGCTCCTCTAGAGTTGACCTCAGCTCGAGCTCTAGACAGTCAGCACTTCCTCTTGGAGGGGCCTTTCTCAAGAGCTTGGTACCTCGGGGAAAGAGTAGCGAGTCAGTACTTCCCACGCTCTGAGGCGTTGCAGCTTATTCCTCTTCCTCCTCCAACTGACATGAGGTCGACTCATCTCTTGGTAGGAGAGGGCTTGCTTCTTGCTCTTAAGAGACGGTTAGCCACAGATTTTCTCCAGGCAGGAGATTACTCACCTTTTCATTTGGCTTCGCTGACCCTACCTACTGCTACCACTACTGCCACTCCTCTTGTTTGGCCATGGGCCCCCAGCTTTATCTCCTTCCATAATGCCAATTGAGAAGAGGAACACCTGACGCTGACCCCGTGTGCTACTCAACTCTACGTGCTTCCTGTCGGAGTTTAGCAGGTAATATTGCAGATTCTGCTTTACTTTCCTTTAGCATTCTTCCCCTGCTTTTGTATATGTGACTATTTCCTTTATAGGTGCCTGCTGACATAGTTGAGGAGTGGTTGCGTGCATTTCAGAGCGCGGAGGCCCTGGTTCGGAAGCAACATGGTCGGATAGCTGTAGTATGTATTTTCTGATTTTCTCTCCTTTCCATCCTGTTTTATGTGAACTTGAATATCGATATTTTACGCTCTGCTGCTTGAAGCCGAATGGGTGCCGACGGTGTCAGTTACTCAAAGCGCTAGAGTAAGCGAGGGTGAAAGCACTAGGGCTAGTGATGGAGATGCTGCAGCTGATGATGAAGGCGAGGGACAGAGGATCAGCGTCCCAGTTCCTGAGCATTTTTGTCCTGCACCCAAGAGGGGTCGCGGGCAGTAGCTTGCCCTTTTCTTTTTACCTGTATTTTTTAGTTCCAAAACAGATAATAATATGTATTTTTACGAAGCAATTTCAGCATGCTTGGCAAGTACTATGATTTGTTTTAACTTTGTGTTTTGTCCTCGAGATGCTTCAGGATTGTATGTGCTAGTTCAAAGTCTTAATCGCTGTGAGTGTCAAAATAGCTTTGAAACAGATTGAAACATATTGAAACATGGGCCGAGGGATGGATTGTTCGGCTACTTCTATTTCCAAAGAGAGTTGAACCTTTTGTTTTAGCCAAGTGGCATTCCTTCCATCTTATGCTTGAATCGAATTCATACCTTTTATTTGCTTCTGCCATTTCCACAATCTCTTTGCCATGTTTTGGGGCTCTTGGGATATCTTGATCCTTATGTTAATGACTTTTTGAGTCAGAGGGGACGAGCGATGATTCTTGTGATCTTTTGTTTTCGTTAATTTCTTGACAATGACAAGGTCATCTTTTGCAAGCTCAATACGCAGGGTTAGCTATACCTATCATAGAGTACAAATCTGTTGATGTTTTTCCTTCTCTCCAAACGTTTGGGCCACATCTCAATGTGAGATTGCCTACGTATCCCAATCAGGGAATCAGGCCTTTTACATAGTTCCAAAGTCACCACCTTTGAGGTTGGGTTTCCACTCTTGGTTTTTCTTCTTTTGTGCTCTAAATTTTGCCTAGATTACCTGATGGAGGTTGAGTCCCTAGCAAGCTTCTGAATGCCTTAACTTTTGCCTAGGCTGCATTTTTGAATTTTCTTGCCCTAGCAGGCTTTGCTCTTACTTTTGCTTGGGTACTCAAGTTATCCAACGAGCATTTCTCTCAAGAGGTTTTCTGCATTTTGGAGAGGAATTTAATGGAGATATTTTTATGAATCCCCTTTTTGTATTTGTATTTTTAAGATGGGCAAGCTAACCCTAAGTGTTCTCATGGAGATAGCGTCTTCTTTCTAAGTTTTAGCAAAAACTTAGCTCTAAGTAATCAGGGCTCGTCCCTGCTTTCCCTTTCATTTATCAAGATAAAGAATTAGATTCTTGAAATTTTTCCTTCCTTTGGCAAAGAGATTGTAGTGCATAGCAAATGCATTTCGAGGTTCGAATCATTCAACAAGCACTATAATGGAAAGATAAAATGAGAGTTTTAGTTGTAGACAAATGCCCAAACAGGGGCCCAAAACATGTCCTAGCTTGATTTAAGAAGTAAAAGTAATGCTTTTGCCATGTGATGCAATTACTGGAGCATCTCGGGGGGTTGCCCACTTTTCCTTGCTTTTCTCAGTTTTATACTATTCTTCATCCTCTTCTTTGCCAAACAGAATCTTTAGGTCAAACTCAGCCAGCACCTCGATCCAATCTTTGGGAGGAATGGGAGAAGAATTTGTTGGTTCTTCTTCCATATCACTATCAGTCCACTCTTCATCAAAGAAGATTTGCATTCCAGGATACCTTTGTTTGGTAGTTTCATCTTCCCTTGTTTTTGCGAAACCGCAAAATGGGAAGTCTTCTCCTTCGCTTACAAACCAACCATTGAGTGTTTTTGGGACCGTGAGTTTCTCTTCTTTGATCCTGCTTCCTCTTGCCTTGGCTTTTTCCGTTCTTCTCTTCTTTTCTATCTCGGCTTCTGTTGGGGTGTTTCCAAGACCAAAAGCGTATTGATTATGTGGGGGATCAATCATTTGTGGGATGCCTTGTGACCTTTTGCCTAAACCCAATCCAGGACAGTAATCCTGTTTCTTCATCATCTGTATGGCAGGGGTGCTTATGTAGAAGCTTCTTTCGACCATCAAAGCTTGCACAATAGTTACTTCCTCAAGGCTGAATCCAGTAAGAAAGGTTTCTTCAGTCCCTACTTCTTGCACAGGTGTGTCAGAATGGGTTCGAATAGATGAATTCCCTAAGATGGTGATGACCTCTCCATCTGCTGCAAACTTGACTTTTTGATGGAAGGTACTGCCCCAGTGTCATGTAGCCATGGCCTTCGTAGTAAGAGATTGAAGGTGGCTGGTATGTCCATTACATGGAATTCTACATCTCTCTTGATCTTTTCTACTTCTAGTGGTAGGGTGACACACCCAACCACGGTCCTCTTTGAATTGTCATATCCCCTTACACCTTGGCTTGAAGGGCGTATATTAGTAGTACCTACTCCCAACTTGTCGAGAGTCCTTTGAGGGCACACATTCAGTGCGGATCCGTTATCCACCAAGACTAGTGGGATCCATTTAGTGAGACATTTGAGAGAAATATAGAGAGACTTGTTGTGTGTAAGACCTTCAGGAGGCAGGTCCTTATCGGTGAAAGCTATTGTTAGCTTCAGGGCTTTGGACGTCGTTATGAAGCCTACCAAATCTTTAGGGGTGAGGTCGATGGGAACTTTAGCTTTCCCTAGCGTTTTGAAGAAGGAATTGCGATGTTCGTAGGAGGACATAAGCAATCCCCAGATAGAGATATCAGCTTGGATTTTCTTTAATTGCCTCAGTACCCTGTCTTCCTCAGGTTCGATCCTTTGCCTTTCCTCCTCTTCCTCTTCCATTACGCGTGCTGAGGTTGAACTCTCTCCACTTAGTCATGGGGGTTTGTACACTCTGTCGCTTTGGGTGAGATGACCTATTTCATCTTCTTGAGTGCCCCAAGGATCAACAGGCTCAATTCTCCCAACTTTCCAATCACTTGGCAGGGCTTGGCCCATTTCCAGCCACCAATCTCCATCGTCAATTGCATAAATACGAGGGAAATCATCTTCAGGAAAGGTTAGGGATGGTTTGGCTTGGATATTTAGGATGATGTACTGGGTAGGATTATATATGGAGTTATTCGAAAGGCTTATAAGATTGATGTTTCAAGGTGGTGGCTCAGTAGTATGAGTAGGGAGTGGATTAGTTTGTACATTGGGCTTGGGTGGTTTTATGGCTTGGCTGTCACTGAGATCTTGGATGTCATGATGAAAACGCATGCAGCGGTCTGTCTCATGTCCAGGGTGCTGATGGTCAGTGCATTGTTTATGGGCGTCATAGCTTGGGCCCTAAGGTGGTTGAGGAGATGGGTTATTCAGGGGCTTGAGATGCCCTTGATGGCTTAGAATGGCCAAGGCTTGGGATGGGGTCATATAGAGAGGGCCAAAGTTGTGGCGAGAGCAATTTGAGCTTCTAGATGAGCTAGTTTGGAAACAGTCTTGTGGTAAACCTGAGTTAAGGGTGTTGATGGAGGTATGAGATGTATGGGTTGGGAAGGTTTTCTTGGGTGGAGGAGTTTCTTCTTTCCCAATGAGGCCTAACTTGATTCCTTCTTCAATTTGCAGCCCAGTAGCATGTAGGCGTTTGAAATCAATGATAGCCTGAGTGTAAATGTGCGTGAGGTATTTGTGCTGCAGATTCTTGACAAATATTCTAACTTGATCTTCCTCAGAGGGGCGGTTCTTCATTTTGGCAGCCTTCTCCCTCCATCTGGCTACGAAGGTAACGAAGTCTTCATTTGACTCTTGCTTGGTCATTTCCAAATCTCGAGTGGTTGGTTCAACTTGGACATTGTAAGCATATTGCTTGATAAAAGCGTTGGTGATTTTTGGCCAAGTGTGATAATGTTCGAACTCCAAAGTGAGAAACCAATCGAGAGCGCTACTTGTGAGAGTTCGTTGGAATAGTTGAGCGATGAGCTCATCATTCAAGCCCATCAGCTTCAGGGTGTTGATGACATGGCAGACATGGCTAGTGGGGTTGCCGGCCCCATTGAACTTCTCAATGTTTGGCATCTTGAACTTCTCGGGTAGTTGAGAATCTGGAAATAGTCCAGAATTTGGTCTCCTTGTGAACGGGTCAGGTCATGCTTGATCTCCTTAACCTGCTTGGTTAATTTTGGATTTTCTGCCAATATCACTTCACGAGGATTTTCTGCTTCTTCCTCGTCTTTCTTGTCTTCAGCATCTCTTGTTGCTTTCTCGGCTAGTAAATAGGCAATTTGAGCTTAGAGCTCAGTGATAAAGGCGTCCTTGTCTGTCATGAGAGGATTGCTTGGCGAAGTTTGAGACTTGGTAGATAATTGGACTTGCTGAGAAGATGACTGCAAAGTCCCAGGAAGTGATTGGGACTGTTGCGGTGAAGGTGTTTTGATAGGTGAGGATGACAGGCGAGATGGCTGTAAAGACCTCTGTTTGACATAGCTTCAAGTGTTGTAAGACTATAAAACTGGCTGAGGTTGCTTATTTGATCTACCTATCATGCCTGCTTGTAAAAGTAAAAATACCTGCAAGTTAGTACTTGGTTGTATAGGGTTAGGATTTGGGCTAAAAATCCCAACCCTTCTGCACAGAAAGAGTTATTTACAATTACAGATGATACAAGGTGTGAGGAAGAACTTGGAAACAAAATGCAAGAAATTTCCTTAACCTGCGGGTTCCTGTCTTAGTTTGATAGGTTCTATGGCTTTCTAACACATGAAAGGTTTAGGTAGTCTCAGGGTGCTCCGTTGTCAAAGGGCACCAATCCTTTCACCAGCCCATCATAGGCGGTGATTGGGTGATTTCCTTTTTGATATACCACTAGATACAAGTGACTGTGGAGTTTGCTGGAACCCCTAATGTAGCCCGTGTCATGCCGGGGTATTAGGTGAACTCAACGAGGTTTGCTTGCTCGATGCATATGATAAATGAATTAAATAAGGCATGTATTAGTCTTATGTTGAACTTTCAGGTTATGCCTCTCACATCCCCAGCAGAGTCGCCTAAAAAACTGTAGACACCTCCTTGGAGTAGGGCATCGCCATACAGATTGATCGTTGTTTGCTCGTTTGGTTGCTTGCTTCATAAACCAAGATCATGGAAATTCCCATGGCTAGGGACATCGCCACACGATAGCGGTTATCATCAAAACAAAGTCGCCACCTAGTTTATTAAAACTAGGAAAATAGGTAGAGATTCTGGATACGGGAGCCAAAAGTACAATAAGGGGGAAGGTGTTAGGCACCTCTTTCTGCGCAGCCGTGAGACTGGCCCATAGTTGTTCGACATGAGACATATACATGCTTTATTTAATTCTAACATGTAGTCTGTTTTTAGCCTTTAAGCAGTTAAGGGTGAGCCAAGACTGTAAATGAAGCATGCATCAGAAAGCAAAAAGCAAAGCAAACTGTCCCAGAGAAATGGATCCCGCGGCTGGTGAATTAATGTCACGGCCAAGGGATCCTCCTGGATCGATGTACCAGCCGAGAGATTGAAGCCCCGGTCGGTGTTCTACCTCACACCAGACTGAAAAGTTAGTAGATAATTAAACGCTACGATTAAGTATGAAAACAGTAAATAAATTGAACCGGAGGTCCCTGGGCCTTAACACCTTGATGCCTTAGTAGCTTGATTGCTTTGGATTGAATGAGATTGATTGATTACTTCTTGGGAAACCCTAGGGTTAGGGTTTGAACTTTAGGGTTTGATCGTCAGATTGATGGTTGCCTTCTGAAGGTTAGGGCTTTTGAAGAGGGGGGCTGAGAGTGTATATTGACAAAGTTTCATGGTTTGAGGGAATGATTCCGTAGGTGAATTTGGTCTCTTATTTTCGGAACCCAAAGGCCCTTTACATAGGCAATTGGTGACTCACTCCAACCAATCGAAATGCACGACGAGAATCGGATTTATAATGCATCTCAAACTCCTCATGGCTATCCCTGGGCGCAACCCGAACACATCATGAGGTTTCATGTTTGGATCAAACGTTTGACAGAACGTTCGAGAATCTAGAAAATAGACAATATGGTGGCCGAGTAATGGATATGGCGGCCGAGGAAATGAAGTTGCGTCTGTAGGATAGATCTACCGGCCGAGTCATCGATCTCTTAGGGAGATTTTCGGGCAATAGGTTGCTCGGGTGAAGAAATGATGTTAAGGCTGTGAGATCAATGTCACCGCCGACATATGGATTCTCCTAGGATTCTGTATTTTCTATCTAAAAGGCTATATGGCTCTGGATTGGGTCCTCTAAGTGGCTCAAAGGTTTTACCAAAATTCCTAAGGTTCACAAGAAGTCAATCATCAATCACTGTATCCATTTCATCATCGGGATGGTCCCCAAGGTGGGACTTGAAATAATCGTTAGGCCAAATTGGGGTGTTTACAAATTCATCGTTTGTCTATCCCCCTTAAATCAAAAATGAGTGCTATCAGGGGTATAACTTCTCACCATCTTCTGATGGTAGTCTATGACCGCTTGATGTGCTGATAGCCAGTCCATCCCCAGAATTATGTCGAAGTCCGACATGTCGATCACTCTAAGGTTGCAGGTTGGCTACTTCTAGATCGCACAATCTACACACTAGACTAACAACTATACTCATCTCCCCCCCCTCACGGTGATGCTACTTTCATACTCATACTTAGGGGTTCTATTTCCAGTGCTAGTGCAGTTACAAGGATAAAATACAAGTGTGCACGTTAACAGTGATCATGTACTAAAAGAAGCATATAAGAATAAGTAGCAACTGAAATAACAAGTCTTTTACTACTATATGGAAGCAAGTAGAACATAGATTGTCCTACTAGTCAAAGCTTCCTATTGCATCCCTACTACATTAAAGCCTAACCATCTTTAAGCTTTTCCTAACCAGTATAGAAGATGTCTGGATATTGGAACACAAACATGCCTATATCAATCTTGTATGGTGGTGGTGGAACATCACCGTAGTCAAGGAGTATATCCATAACCTCCGGCTCCTGCTCAGGTTCTATTTCCTTCTCAAGCTGTATCTCCCAGTCCTCTGGTCCGATCTAAGGCATATTCTCCTCAGGATCCTCTTCCTCCATTGGTTCGTCCTCAGGATCCCCTTCTGGCTCCTCGGGGTCCTCCTCAGTTCCCTCAACCACGATCTTTGCATCGACTGGGGGTGCTATCCTTCCTTTTTAGCTTAAATCCCTACTGGGAACTTCGTATTCCAAAATTATTTCAAATCTTTTTCGCAAAAGAAAAATTGAAGCGTATGCTCTGTGGTTGCCTTTTAAGGATCCTCCACATCAGAAACTTCACTAACTATTTTGATTGAAAAATTTCTGTATCAATGGGTTAAAAGTACCTTGAGACTTTGGCCATTGAGCGGTGTGTCTCGGTTTATCTACCCTAGTATACAGAATTTTATTAATCAAAATTGGTTAAAGTTCTCACATTAAAAGAAAAAGATTTGTTGTATGAGGGAACGAAGAACCCAGATTTTTCCTACTAAAAATGAATCGCTTGTTTACCACCTATTCCTCTGCTACTTCATCCCTCGTACCTTCTAGCTCATCTACCAGTAGAAATTCCACTTCTTCTTCTAATCATGAGTACTTATATGAGTTTGAATATCTACCTGTTGACAGTAAGGTTCCCCTTACTGATCTCCCTTTTCTAAACTCATATAATGCCTTTGTCCGTCCACAAACTTCTGTAAAAAAGACTGTCACCCAACTTTTTTCCACAAAGTGTCCAACCTCAGTAAAAGAGTATGTCCAAGCCTCTAAATTTGATCAGTGTTTCATTACAGCTATAGAGGCTGAAGAACTTTTATCCCTGGCAATTCCATTTGATTTACCCCGTATTTGGCAACAACAGGGGTTTACGCACCTCCACTTTGGAGCAATTAGATTAGCCGTCACTTTTCATGGCCAAAAAGGCTTGCCTGTTACCTCCAGAATTGCTCTGGTGGACACCAGGTTCATGCAGTACCAACATGCGTGCATCGCTACAGTTCAAACCACCTTGAATGCTGGAACAGTGATCTTTACCTTTTATCCAAATTTCAACATGCTACTGGCAGATCCTCATCTGCTAACAGCCCTGAAAGTTCAAGTCCAAATTGGTGGTCCCTCCCAAATCTCCACTACATATGCAGCAACCCTCCACTACCAAATGGCCTATCGTCTCCAAAACCATGCTTTTGACATGTCTTTACCCTCCTCCACAGATGAAGCCCTTTTCTTAACCGTAAACGCACCTCACCAAGCTTCTTGCGTCCATGTCCCACGTCAAATTTCTCGACCTAAACTTCTCAAGCTTCTCCCAGAATCTTGGGTTACGGCTTATGAGAAGAATCAACAAAAGCCCATACCTGTTCAATCCTCAAATCCACTTTTCATTTCAAAACCTGATGGTACTGTAGAAATTTCTTTCCCAAAAGAAACCTCTGCCTCGTCTTCCACCCATCCGGTTATCTTTCCTTCAAGGATTGATATGTTTGTTGATGGCTCCAAACCTGAACCTCCAATTAAATATTTTCAATCCAGTGGCCTTCCGGTCTTCTATTTCAAAAATCCAGAAACAGGTCATTGTTATTTTGATGCCTGTAACTGTGATGAGTGTCTTGAAGATAGTCTTCTAGAAGATGATGAAGACTTTGAAGAACCACCTTCACTAAGCCCTCCTTCACCTTCTACTCCTTGCAAATCCCCACCTTCTCCTCAACCTCCATCTAAAAATGACCCTTCAGCACAACCCATTGGATGTTTTATGTTCACTGAATCAGATTTTCCTCCCTTGGAGTTTCATAACCCTCAGGAAAGAACCACCCATCGTCACAAAGTTCCAGACTCAACTACTATTCTCCCTGATGGTAGCACTAAAGCAGTATTAGCAGCAGAAGCAGCAATAAATTGGCAGTCAGCAAACTCTCTGGCACAGAACAAAATTCTTCAAAGAATTGCTAACTCTCAGCAAAATTTGGAGAATGATGTCCATAAGAAGTTGTCATCTTTGGAACTTCTTATCAGAGATTTACAGCAGAAAATCCAACAGGTTCACCAAGAACTTCTTCAGATGGCATATGCTAACCAGGCATTCTCAGCAGCTTTTTACCAAAAGGATGCTGAAATGAAGCATTTGAAGAATCAGCTTCAATCCCTTCAAGCTCAGCAGTATTCTCAGCAGAAAAGCCCGTTTGACATGTTCTCATCTTACACTCAACAAAGTTTTTCTGGGTATCCTCAGATGTCTCAACCTTTACCTATAACTCCTACTTCAGGATTTGGTGAGACAAGCTCCAATATCTTTGGGAGCTCGTCAGCTTTCCTACCTCCACCCAAAAGACCATCTCCACCAAAACTTCCTTTTCCAAAGCCCCAGATAAAACCTGTCCAACTTCCTTCAACTCTATCTCCACCATCCACCTTTACCTCAGCTCCAACTACCTCTGCTCGTCCTAAACCATCTGACCCAAATTCAAAATCTCCCCAGTTAATGGTCCAGCCAACTTCCAACAATCCAATATCCACTCTCCTAAATACCCTAGCCACCATACCTGAAACCCCATCTCCATCTCCTGAACCAACCATTGAGTCTGATTCAGATTCTGAATCTACTTACTCTATGCCAACTCCTCATGTTTTCATGATGAACCCTGAAAACCCAGAAGAAAATATTGAAGACCCTATCATTGAAGAGGGTCCTGAGTTTGAAACACATCCTGAAATTCCAACCTTTGATTCTTTCTCACATTCCAATATCCACACCCAAGGTTTTTCCTTTGATACCATTCCCCCATCAAAATGGTTGGATAAACTCTATGAGATTCATGCTTGGTGCACTGCTGCTATGCTTTCCCCTAATACTATGCTTAGTACTGTCATTACTAAGTGTACAGCAAAATTTCTTGGCCGTCTCCGTCAATGGTACATGGCTCTCGGTGAATACCGACAGCTACAGCTAAAGCAACTGCCAACTCTTGATCAGTTCATCTCAGTTCTGCATACTGAGTTTCTTGGAGATCATAACAACACGAAAGAGTTCGTTCGAGAAGAATATCTCAGCATGAGATGCTGTTCATTCAAACGAAAAGATCTAGAGATCCATTATGACCGTATGTCCCAACGATTTTATCTTCTCAACGGCATGGATGATGTCAATCTCAAGCAAGCTTTTCTCAATTCCCTTCCTGAACCATTGGGAAATGAGATGACAAGATTGCTTCAAACAAAAGGATTGACGTTGAATGCAACATCTCTTGGCGGTATTTATCAGCACTCTTTGATTGCCTTGGAGAAACTATGCAATCACCAGAAATTCCTCAGAACTCTTGAAGAACAGGGAAAACTTCTTGGTAAAGCATGTGACCGGCCAGACTTATCTATCAAGTGTAAAGACAAGAAGTGCACTTGCCGTCCTTCATATCGAAAATCCAAACGTTTTCAGAAATGGAAGTTCAGATCTCCTGGCAAGTTTTCAAAGTTTCCTAAATCTGGCAAATTCTCACGCCAGAAAAAATGGAAGTTTTTCAAGAAGAAAAAGTTCAGAGGACAGCGAAAGTCTGATCGCTGTTACATATGCGGGAAAAAAGGGCACTATGCAAAACAGTGTCCAAACAAAGCGGCAAGAGACAAGATGGTAAATTCTTTGGCTCTAATTGATGATGCTCTTGACGATGCTGATGTCGAATCCCTCTTTTCAGTTGATGATGAAGCAGTCCTAGCTTTCACCTTTGATGACTCCCCATCAGAATTAGATGATTCTTCTGATGAGTCTGATTCATTTCCTTATGAAATCCAAACATTTGGGCTCTCAGACATCATGTTGGCTCAACCTTTAGCCAAGGTCAAAATTCTGCTTGGGAAATATGAGAAACCAATACCAGTTATAGCCTTCTTTGATACTGGTGCTGCAGCTTCCATCCTCAACCCAGCAATTCTCCCCAGGTCCTACTGGCAATCATGTTTCCGACCCTTTACAGCAGCCAATGGAGAAACCTTTGTTATCACCCTGATCAGCAGGCCTATTATCATCCAACTTTTCCCCGGATATACCATCAAACACCAAGTCTATGGTTCTGATCTTCCAGGAAAAGATTTATTGTTAGGCTTTGATATTCTCCAAAATCTCAGCAAACTCTCCTGGCTCAAAAAAGGTTTGAAATACAAAAACTACTTGTTACCCTGGACCACTCAACCAAATCTCTTTTCCATAGAAAACTTCTCCTCCATAAAAGAAGCCATCATTCAAACCTCCTGTGCTGAATCCCATTCCCAGTTCCTTACCAAATGTTCCAACCCACTTTGGAAAAACCCAGATTTCTTCATTTCTCTTCCTTTTAAGAAAAACGAAGATATCAACCCCACCAAAGCTACCCATCATGGAATGAACCCAAAACACTACCAACTTGCTCTCCAAGAGCTCCAACAACTCCAGTTAGAAGGATTGATTGAGCCCACAACCTTTCAGTGGGCATGTGAAGCATTTTATGGGAATAACAGGACATAGCAGATAAGAGGAAAATTGCGTCTGGTTATCAATTACCAGTCTCTTAATCATTTTCTGCAGGACAACAAATTCCCACTTCCTCGCCGGAGTGGTCTTTTTGCAAACTTGCCTAAAGCTCAGATTTTTTCAAAGTTTGACTTGAAAGCAAGTTTCTGGCAGCTGGGCATCCATCCAGATGATCATCCCAAAACTGGTTTTTGCATTCCAGACCACCATTTTCAATGGTCAGTCATGCCTTTTGAATTGAAAACAGCTCCATCTTTATTTCAAAAGGCCATGATTCAGGTATTTGCTCCCATCCTATCTTCAGCCCTTGTCTATATTGATGATATCCTATTTTTTTCTTCAGATATAGAATCCCATGCTATTTTACTACAAACCTTCCATTCCCTGGTCCAAACTCATGGCATTATGCTCTCAGAGAAAAAGATGCTCCTTGCCCAACCAGAAATTGATTTTTTAGGGATGCATATCTCTAAAGGTCAATACACCCTCCAGCCTCATATAGCCTCTCAACTTGACCATTTTCCAGATGCAAACCTCACAGTCAAACAAGTTCAACAATTCCTTGGAATTGTTAACTATATGGCTGATTTCATCCCCAACCTTGCCCAATACCATACTCCTCTCTCAGCTCTACTAAAGAAAAACCCTCCTTCTTGGTCAACTCATTGTACCAAAACTGTCAAAGACCTCAAAACCATAGCCAAAACCCTTCCTCCATTAACCGTACCTTCAGATGGGAAAAGAGTACTTCAGATAGATGCCTTTGATCTTTATTGGGGAGCAGTTCTTTTGGAAGAAACCTCAGAACAAAAGCGCAGAATTTGTGGATACAAGAGTGGTGCATTCTCTCCAGCAGAGCTTCATTACCACTCTACTTACAAAGAAATTGGCAATCAAAAGAAGCATTGAGAAGTTTGAATTTCATCTAATCGGTCATCATTTCCTAATTGAGACTGATATGATGAGTTTCCCTAGCATGCTCAAGTTCAAACAGAAACACCTTCCAAAGGCACAGTTGCTCAGATGGGCAAATTGGTTGTCCAATTGGAGTTTTGATGCTGTTCACATAAAAGGAAAAACAAATGTCCTCCCTGATTTTCTGTCTAGGCTCAAAAAAGAAATCAGTTTGTTTTCAACACCAAAACCATACTCAGTCGTCCCTGGTTGTTTTCCTATGATTTCTTGTTTCCGTCCAGTTAATTTTCCTGTCCACCTTCAGTGTCATCTTTTAGAGTTAACCCTTCTTTCCAGGTGTGTACAAATGTGTCAAAACCTTCAACACCTCTGTATTTTCAAGTATGGTCTTGATGAAGGTCCCATAAAAGGTTTACCTTTCCATCCTGTCTATCCCTTCCTCACCCAGTTTGCAGTGTCTTACCATAATGTCTTTTATTTCAAAAAAGAAGCCTATCTCCTCTTATGGTATTTAGTCGATGTGTATACTATAAGCGTCTGTTTTAATAAATCAGCAGTATTGGTGTATCTAGCACATGCAGCGTTCAACCAGATCCATCCTCCAGAAGATTTCTTTTTGAAGTTCCTCTTGCTCTTTGGAAACATACCATTTTGGCAACAAAAGATTAGGAGTGTTCCTAGCAATGCAGATGAAGACCTCCAATTTGCTTTTTGGACAAGTCGCAACAACAGGAGTCTTCCTAATCCAGATGGTTCTATTACTTGGCGAAAGGAGTATCACACTATATTTCTCTCAGCATATACAGAGTCTCAGATCAACAGTGGAAATTATTCATCCTTGGAAGACGGAATGGCACCATGCTCTTGGCAGAAGTCGTGAGCAAAGGGGAAAGAGGGATCTTCCACCTATTGGTTTGTCATCTTTCTTATGGTGCTTCTGAGTCGGTGGGCCTCAGCTAGCTTGTTGACTTGGTAGGGATTTAGGTAGTTCATCTACATGAAAAAGTTTAGACCTCAAACCAGTATCGATATAAGATATGGTCTACCCAACTTCTTATGGCCGAGGGTTCGAACCTAGCACTCTAATACCATGTTGTAACGCCCTTAATTTTGGGAACGTTAAATAAACATTTTTAATGAAAACCTAAATAGAGTCTGGCTCATTATTACAGGATAATTCTCATAAGAGTACATATTCAACAAAGGGAGGGAAACTAGGGATCCAGTCTACTGCTCCGCCTGCTCCTCAACCCTAGCCAGCTCTTCCGCTCCGAAAGCCTCTAGGGTGTAGAGCTCACCCTGCTCATCTATAAGGTCTGACACATCATACCAGTGTCGCCCCCAGTACAATATGTTAGGGTTACAACAGTAATATCGTGAGCTACAAAAGCTCAGTAGAATAATCCCATTCCCGCTAACCCATAATTTCTAATAACAGGACATAGTAGCACCATACTATAGTAGGCAAATATTCCTGTAGACACCCCGATTTGGCCTAACGATTATTTCAAGTTCCACCTTGGGGACCATCCCGATGATGAATGGATATAGTGAATGTTGATTGACTTCTCGTAGACCTTGGAACTTTTGGTGAGTACTTTTAGCCACTTAGTGGACCCAATCCAGAGCCAAATAGCTTTTCAGACCGAAATACAGAATCCTAGGAGAATCTATCCATCGGCCGAAACATTGATCTAACGGCCTCAACATCATTCTCACCCGTGAAACATTTTGCTTGAAAATCTCCCTGTGAGATTGATTCCTCGGTAGCCGGATCGATTTCAGCCGCCAGGTCATCTTTTTCCAAAATTCTAGAATGTTCTATCATTCATTTGATCGACACACCAAAACCTTAGCAACCTTTTTCCGATTCTTCTAGGCTATGAAAAGAGATTCAAGCAGAGATCTTCTAACCCTATACTACCTTATTAATTCACGCCATTTGATTGGCTAGAGTGAGACATCCCTTGCCTATATAAAGAGGCCTTAGGTTTCAAAAATTATACATTCAATTCCCCCATTTCATACCTCCCAGCTTTGTAGAAATCATCTCTCGTATCCTCTCTAAAAATGCCCTAAACCTTTATGAGCAGCTGCATCTCGAGTGATCAAACCCCGAAGTACAAACCCTAATCCTAGGGTTTCGAGAAGAAGATCAGTCAATCACCCTTAATCTGAAGCAATGAAGCACTGAGGGATCAAGATGGTGAGGCTCAGAGGCCTATGGTTTGATTCATCTTCTGTTTTTATACTTTAATTGTAGCGTTTTAATTCTTGATTAACTCTTCGTTCTGGTGTGAGGAAGAACACCAACTGGGATATCATTCCCACGGCCAGTACATAGATCCAATAGGATCCTGCGGCCGTGACATCAATTCACCGGCAGCGGGATCAATTCCTTGGGACAGCCTGCTGTTTTCCTATTTATTCCATGCATGTTTTACTTATTGTCCTGGTTCACGATATTAACTATTAAAGGCTAAAAACCAATCTATGTGTTTAGTAAATAAAGCATGTATATGTCTCATGTTGAACAACTAGGGGCCAGTCTCATGGCTGGGTGAAGAGGGGCACCAAACACGTTCCCCTTATCTTACTTTTGGCTCTCGTGCCTAGAATCTCTACTTGTTTTTCCTAGTTATTATAAATTAGGTGGCGACTCTGTTTTGATGATAACCCCTATCGTGTGACGATATTCCTAGCAATGGGAATATCCACGATCTTGGTTTATGAAGCAATCAACCAAACAAGCATGATCAATTTGTATGGCAATGCCCTGTTTGCGAGGTGTCTACAGTTTTTGGCGACTCCGCTGGGGACTTGAGCCATAATTAGAAAATTCAACTTGGAATTAATATTTGCTTTATTTAGTTCTTTTTCATGTGCATCGAGCGGGCAACCCACATTGACCTCACCCAATATCCCGACATGTCACGGGCTATCTTAGGGGTTCTAGCAAACTTCTAATAGGAGCACCCTTTGAGACTACCCGAATCCTTGTATATTGTAGAAAGCCATAAAACTCTTTTCAAACTTGGACAAGAAATCCCAAATAGGTTAGGACTATGTGTTGCATTATACCTCAATCTCTTGTTTGATTCAATGATTATCACTCTCTAGAGTTTTAATTGCTGTAGAAGATGAATTCATGCTCGTTTTATTAAGAGTTTGTGCAGAATTCTATCTCTCTTAAGATAAAAAATTGTCCTTGCATAACTCTGTCTCTCTTTGAGATAAGTTTTGACTTGTGAAAGATTGCCATAGTCTTATATTGTTAGGAGTTCTGGAAAAAAAAACAAAAAACAAAAAAACAGAAGTCCTCTTATTTTTTTTATTTTTTTCTTTCTTGTTAGGATCCTTTTCAAAAAAAAAAAAGAATCTTTCTTTTTATTTCTTTCTCTTTCAATCTTTACTAAGATCTTTTCAAAAGAAAAAAATATTTCCTTATTCTTTAGGTTTTCATAAATTTCTTTCTTTCTTTGTTTTTTTCTAAGATCTTATAAAGGAAAAAGAAAAAGTGGGTGTTTCATCAATCTTTTATCTTGCATGGTACATTGTATATTTGATCACTTGATTGCATAACTGTCGGACAATTGCTTGTTGTATTGCATTATTACCTGATCACATCACTTCATAGTACTAGTACTTTGATCAACCACTTGGTTGCATACATGGTACATGGGTCATTATATTAGGGGCAATAGGCATAGGTGCACTGCATGATCACTTGATTTTGGATATCTCAACCTGAGCGTAACTAAGTTCTTGCTTTTCCAAAATTTTGGGTTTTGATCTTAGACGTGACAATGATGGCTGACAAGGAGATTGAAGCTCTGGCCGCTAAAGTTAATGTATTGGCTGAATTAGTGGCTACCCTAGCCACCATTGTTCACAATTTGCCAAGAAGTCCTCCACAAGTTCCACCTCCACCTCCCCTTGCTTGGTGGATGGAGAAAGCAGTTCAAGCAGAAATTCATTTTGCCAAGGAAAGACAAGGAAGAACGATGATGAACCTGCAACCCCAACAAATGGAACAGGTCGAGGGAGAAATCACCCAACCAAAAAGAATCCTTCCCAACCATACCGTTTTCACTAATGCCAACAGTGTTATATTTCCACTAAATCCATCCCAACACACCCCTACTAGAACCCCACTTCCAGAAATCCAAACGTCATGCACTCTACCACTACCGAAATCTTAACTCATCCCCATCTCGAGCCCTGGCTACTCTAGTCAAACAAGGACTCCTCGAACCTTTAGAAACTCAGTCGCCCTGCCCACCATTTGGCCCAAACTATGATCCTACCAAGCACTGTGCCTACCCTCAGATTTTTGGACATGAAGCTGATCATTGCATCCGATTGCAACGTGATATCCAAAAACTCATTGATCAAGGGGTGTTTTGATCCGGCCAAGTTGAATGTTTGAGTGGTAACAAGCCAAGTCTGTCACGTCTTAGTCTGAGTGTTGAGTCAATGTTTTTAGCTTCTTTGTACAATCTGAGTCTTGAGTTTATTTTCTTTTAGGAGTTTGAGTCTTGAGTTTATTTTCTCTTGAAATTAAAGTCATTTTGTTCATCATGGTTTTTGACCAACTCCTTGCACTCAACATGAAATGTGAAACTCCTCCGAAATGTGAATCTCCTTAAACATGAACTACGAATGGCCTGATTCTCTTTAGAGATACGTAGGCACCTTAGGGTTGGCCACATTTTAAAAAAAATATTTTCTCTTGTGCTGATTTGCTGCCATGAGATACTCTTGATAACATTAAATGTTGAAAACAATCCTCAAGGGTTTCAAAGTAATCTCATGATACCACTTGAAACACATCATAAATCACTCGAGTTGTCAAATGCAAAGAATGACTTATGACCCATGTCATTTATGTTGAGTTGAGGGGGAGTTGAAAACATTTTTGTGCTCTCTTGGAGCCACTCATAGGAGAAACATGTTGTTGAGGATAGAAGAAAAAAAAATGATGAGCTCGCTAGATTGAAAACCCGCAAGGACGGTCTAGGCAAAAGTTAGAGCACGAACAAAGCGAGAAATTAGCCATGTCTCCATGCGTTGACTATATATCTCAAAGGATTGTCCTCAATCTTAGAAAATCCACTTGGTTTAGCATCGAAGCACTTAATCTCTTGGTTAGGATCCTTGCCACTTTGTCGTGTGTTTCAAGTTGAAGAAAGGCATTCATTTCTCTATCCTAAACACTTATCCCTTGCTAGCCACATTGAACCTCTGGATAATTTATTTTAAAAGCCTACTAGGCAGCCATCCCCTATGTTGGGGCGAACAAAAAAATACAAGGAGATATGAAAGAAAAATCAATGAAAAAATGAGCACCCCATTGTACGAGGGGCATTTTGAAGGAAACATTTCTTCCAATACATACAAAGGATAGTTTTGAAGAAAACTACTCTTTCACACAAAGTAAGAAAAGGGACGATAAGAGTTGATAAAAATGTAAAAGATGGATGCTAGCTTTTGGAACCTAAGCATGTTTGAGCCGTTATATCCCTTCCTTTCTTAAGCCAGCACCCTAACCTACAATATGGTCCATAATAAAGGCCTCTCGGATTGAAGAACGCGACTTAGCAATAAGGTCCTAGATACTAAGGGCATAACCAATGTGGAAGGTATGGACAAGGAAAAGTGGTATAAAGTAAAGGAGCACAACTGCATCCCCCTTTTTAGAAGCACAACAATCTCCCATGAGGCGCACAGTGGTCATTTATCAATCCAACTCAAAGTAGTCAACTCACCCTGAAGCAGTAAACTCGCTAAGGTCATGGGTTTGTGGAACAGTTTTGCGTCTCTTCAGGACTGAGTGGTTTGAATGTGAATCATGCCCTAGCCACTATGACCTTTGCTGAATTCAAGACCCTATTCCTTGATAGGTACTTTCCCACACCCCTTCGCCTAGCTAAGGAGCAGGAATTCATGAACCTTAAACAAGGAACCATGACCCTTACCCAATATACAGCTAAATTCGAGGAACTATCCCGCTATGCCCCAGAAACTATAGCTACTGAGGACAAGAAAGCGAGAAGATTCGAGCGGGGACTAACAACCGCTCGAAGGCCGTCGTAGCTCAAGCATTCACTACCTATTCTGGTATAGTGAAATGTGAGCTCCGGCTAGAGAGCGAGGAGGCTGATTTCAAGACCCGCTAGAGGAAAGCAACGGGCAACACTGGTGGACCAATCCGTACCCAATCACCCAATAACCATCGTGGACCTTACCCTACCAAACCATTTACCTAGTCTCAATCCAACCAAGCGTGGAAGACTGCAGTACCTAGGCGTGACAAACCTCAGAATGTCAACTGAGACCTGGCGACTGTTAAGTGTTACAACTGTCAGAATATAGGTCATTACAGCCGCCAATGCCGGCAACCTCAAAAAGAGAGGAATGGAAGCTTCGGAACCCAAAAAGCTCAACCTGAGCAGACTGGATTTGAAAAGCAAAACCCCGGAGGACCCTTGCCACAGAATGGGCAGAATAAGGGGAAGCAGCCCATTGGAATCCAGCAAGGCACTTGAGGGCGCATCTTTGCACTACAGACTGAGGAACAAAAGCCGGATCCCTCTGTGATCCAAGGTACGCTGCTATTGTATAGTACATGCGTACAAGCCTTGTTTGACTCTGGTGCGTCTCATTCATTCATATCTACTGCTTGCGTAACTGCCCTAGCACTGGAAATAGAACCCCTAGGTTCGAGTACGAAAGTAGCATCACCTTTTGGGGGAAGTATAACTGTTAGTCTAGTGTGTAGAGGGTGCGAGCTAGAAGTAGAAAACTTGCGACTTACCTGCGATGTTAGAGTAATCGACATGGCGGATTTCGACGTGATCATGGGAATGGACTGGCTATCAACACACCGAGTGGTCATAGACTGTCACCAAAAGAACGTGATGGCTTTCACCCCTGAGGGAACTCGTTTCCGTTTTAAGGGGAATAGACAGACCGCGAGTTCCTTGACAAAGAGGTCAAGGTGGCAAAATCAACTATTTGGATGGCTAGCTAGTCTCTAAATGGAAGAAACTGACCGGATGGAACTGGGATTACCACACATCGTGTGCGAGTACGCCAATGTATTTCCCAAGGAACTTTCTGGTTTACCACCTCAAAGATAGATAGACTTCTCTATAGAACTCCAGCCGGGGACAGCGCCGATTTCTATGGCCCCGTACCGTATGGCCCCCGCGGAACTAAAGGAGCTCAATACCCAATTGCAAGAGCTGTTGGACAAAGGATTCATTAGACCGAGCACGTCACCATGGGGAGCACCTGCATTGTTCGTGAAGAAGAAAGAAGGGACACTTCGTCTTTGTATCGACTATAGGAAGCTTAACCAAGTTACCATTAAGAACCGATACCCCCTGCCTAGGATCGATGACGTGTTTGATCAATTGAGAGGAGCAACCTGTTTTTCGAAAAGCGATCTCCGATCAGGCTATCACCAATTTAGAATCCAGGAAAAAGACATCGCCAAGACAGCCTTCCGTACCATATATGGACACTACGAGTTTGTAGTGATGCCATTTGGGCTGACGAATGCTCCGGCAGTATTCATGTGTCTCATGAACAAAATCTTTCAACCCTACTTAGACAAGTTTATAGTGGTGTTCATTGATGACATTTTGATATACTCCGCCAGTAAGGAGGAGCACGAAGGACATCTGCAGATAGCGCTACAAGTACTCCGAGATAGCCAACTCTAGGCCAAGGCAAGTAAATGCGAGTTTTGGCTAGAAGTGGTTAAGTTCTTGGGTCACGTAGTATCCAAAGACATAATCGCAGTGGACAAAGACAAGGTGGAGGCAGTGCTGAAATGGAAACAGCCAACCTCTGTATTCGAGATCAGAAGTGTCCTAGGTTTAGCTGGTTATTACCGTAGGTTCATACCTGATTTCTCTACCCTCGCCAAGCCGATGACGAGACTGACCCAGAAAGAAGTGAAGCTGGATTGGGATGAAGCTTGTGAGAAATCTTTTCAAGAGTTGAAGAAGAGACTGACCAGCGCACCAATACTCATCATACCTGAGCGCGGTGTAGACTATACGAACTATTGTGACGCCTCGAGGGATGGATTGGGTTGCGTGCTGATGCAGAACGGAAAAGTTGTAGCTTATGGATCTTGTCAACTCCGACCGCACGAGAAGAATTACCCCACCCATGACTTAGAATTGGCCGCAGTAGTATTCGCCCTCAAATCATGGCGTTTCTATTTGTGGGGAGAACAATTCGAGGTTTTTACCGACCATAAGAGCCTCAAGTACCTGTTCACTCAGAAGGAGTTGAACCTAAGGTAGCATCGATAGATGGAGTATTTGGAGGATTACAAGTTTACGCTTCAGTATCACCCCAGCAAGGCCAACGTGGTAGCCGATACGCTGAGTCGGAAGGATAGGACGCAGAAGGCCAAGAATGCCATTAAGGAATGGGAAATGGTGGATACTCTTAACGAGTTCAACCTATGACCCTCCTCAGAAAATGGTAATACACGTCTGTATGCCTTGGTTGCGGAACCGGCAGTTCACCGGGAGATTTTATTAGCTTAGGCCTCCGAGCAAGATTGCGAATTTATCCGGTATCGAATCCGAGAAGGAAAGGCTTTACCAGGATGGACAATCGAGGAGGATAATAGTCTGAGATTCAAAGGAAAGGTATTCGTACCTAATATCGGAACCCTCTGAGAAGCCGTACTTCGAGAAGCTCACCACTCGAACTTCGCGGTACACCCGGTGGTACGAAGATGTACCATGATCTGCGAAGGACGTACTGGTGGGAAGGAATGAAGAAGGACGTAGCACGATTTGTATCTACCTGCCTAGTGTGTCAACAAGTCAAGGCGAAACATCAAAAACCTGGAGGAGACCTTCAACCTCTACCTATTCCTACTTGGAAGTGGGAGCACATCTCGATAGATTTTGTGACTGGCTTGCCAAGATCAGTCAAGTCCAATGCCGCTATTTGGGTGATCGTGGACCGACTCACCAAGTCTGCGCATTTCCTGCCTGTCAAGATGACAGATAACGTAGAACAACTGAGCCTGTTGTACATTAGAGAGATTGTACGACTACACGGAGTACCTATCTCGATAGTGTCTGACAGAGACCCACGCTTTGTCTCGCATTTCTGGAAGGGATTGCAGAAGGCTTTGGGAACAGATGTAAGACTTAGTACCGCCTTCCACCCGCAGACCGACGGACAAACGGAGACAACAATCCAGACATTGGAGGACATGCTGAGAGCTTATGCCTTAGATTTTTCTGGAAACTAGGAGCAACACCTACCTTTGGTGGAGTTTGCCTATAACAAGAATTATCAGGCCAGCATCGAAATGGCACCGTATGAAGCTTTATACGGTCGGCCCAGTCGATCTCCTGTCTACTGAACCGACGTTGGAGAAATGGGATTGATTGGACCTGATTTAGTACGAGATACTAGGGAGAAGGTCAAAACCATTAGGCAAAGGATTCAAACCGCTCAGTGCCGACAGAAGAGTTATGCACACAAAAGTAACCGACCTTTAAGCTTTGAAGTCGGAGACCACATTTTCCTAAAGATCCGTGTAGACACCTCCCAAACGGGGCATCGCCATACAGTTGGCTCATCACGTTGTTTGCTCGATTGGTTGCTTGCTTCATAAACCAAGATCGTGGATACTTCCATGGCTAGAGGTATCACCACACGATAGCGGTTATCATCAAAATAGAGTCGCCACCCAGTTTATTAAAACTAGGAAATAAGTAGAGATTCTGGGTACGGAAGCCAAAAGTACAGTAAGGGGAAGGTGTTAGGCACCCCTCTCTGCCTAGCCGCGAGGCTAGCCCATAATCATTCAACATAAGACATATAGATGCTTTATCTATCCATACAAGTAGTCTGTTTTTATCCTTTAAACAGTTAATAAGGTGAGCCAAGACTGTAAATCATGCGTTAGAAAGCAGTAAACAAATCAAAACTGTGCCAGCAGATCGATTACTCGGCCGGTGAATGGATGTCACGGCCGAGGAATTGGGCTGGTTTAATGTACCGGCCGAGGCATCGAAGCCCCGGTTGGTGTTCTTCCTCACACCAGACAGAAAGTTTAACAGACTATCAAAAGGCTACGATTAGTAAATTAAGCATAAAATAAACCAAACCAGAGGCCGTTGGGCCTCACCACCTTGATCCCTCAGTTGCTTGATTGCTTTGGATCGATGGAGATTGACTGATTGATTGCTTCTTGGACGAAACCCTAGGGCTAGGGTTTGAACTTCGGGGTTGGATCGTCTGATTGATGGCCGCCTATGGAAGGTTGGGGCTTTTGTAGAGAGGGTTTTTGGGAGTGTATAGCCAGAATTTCGTGCCTTGAATGTGTATAGATCTGAGGATTTTTGTTGTATTGTGGTCTGTATTTTCGGAGGCCAAAGGCCTCTTTATATAGGCAAAGGGATGACACACTTCGTCCAATCAAATCACGGGGTTACAATTGCATTTGCATTGTAACTCAAACTCTTCAACGTAATCCCTGAACGTAGCCCGAACGCATTCGAGAGGCGGTGGATCGATCAACCGACAGAAGGTTCGAGAGTCTGGAAAAAGGCCGATCTGGCGGCCGAGCAAAGGATGTCACGGCCTGGAAATGGATGTAGCGGCCGAGCCATTGATCTGGCAGCCGAGGCTTCGATCTCTCAGGGAGATTTTGGGTGCAACAGGTTGCTCGGGTGAGGAATGGATGTTAAGGCCGTGAAATCGATGTTGCGACCGGTCGATGGATTTTCCTAACACACTACACTTCTGTCTGAAAGGCTATTTGGCTCTGGATTGGGTCCTCTAAGTGGCTCAGAGTTCGTACCATAAGTCCATGGATTTCATCAAAAAGCAATCAGCAATCATCGAATCCGTATCATCATCGAGATGGTCCCAAGGTGGGAGTTGAAATAATCGTTAGGCCAAATTGGGGTGTCTACAGAAGCCCTCTTTGACTGAGCTCAGACGGATCGCGAGACATGTTTGAGTAAAAGTCAAAGCTGTAAAAGCAGCTCAATTTGGTCCAACCACTATTCCAAGGGTTTTTGAAAAAAGTTTTGTTATGGTCGGGCCGGGAGGCTGCCTACGTATTCATGGGAAATTCAGACCAATCGTAGTTCAAAGGGCAATAAAAAGAAAGAGTTTGGAGGGTTAGAGACATAAGACGTACCTTCGGGCTTTAAAAGCCGTAGTGCGAGTACCTGGATAGTGCCAGGATTTTGGCAGAGAGTAGTTGAAGGAGCGCGGGCCTGCCGGGGAATTGTTGCGGAGAGCGCCCTTAATATTTGGGGGTAGATCAACAACGAGTGCGTTGGCTCTTCTTGATCATCCTTACTTTGACCGAGGAGCTTGGTAGAGTAGTTCATCCTTCGAATTAACTTGATGGAACTGATGTAATTAGGTGGAGTCCAAACCATCTGCAGGGATGAATTGGATGCCGGCGGAGAGCTTCTTTTAGTATTTTGGGGTAGATCAATACACGGCAAGTGCGTTTGCTTTTCTTGATCATCCTTACTTTGACTAAGGGGAGCTCGGTAGAATAGCCTATCCTTACAAATGAGCTTGATGGAACTGAAGGGTGGAGCTTAAGGTGAGAGCCTGAGGAGTCGGCACTTAGAGCTTGACGTGATTTGAACTGAGGTGTAGAACCGGTTGCATTCTGATGGTCTGTGCACGGAGCTTTCTCATCATAAATTTTGGCTTTCGAGCCAAAGGATCGAGGAGCAGGGCCGATCAATAAAAATCAAGGCGTAGAGCCGACTGATTGTAGGATTGACCTGTTTCATAAGAGATAGATATGCAGAATATGTATGTGATGATGGTTAGATGTGAATTGATATGGTGATGCTGATAGTTATGCAGACTCGATGTGATTAATGTAATATGTGCACGGGCCCGTGCGTGTGTGTTTGATTTAAGCATAAAGCTTCTTTCAAGTTCCGGACTTGAGCACCTGGAGCTTAGAGCTCGAGCATTCGGACGGCAGAATCCGAGCATTCAAAGTACAGGCTTTGCATCCAGTACGCAGTGGTTGGGCATCCAAACGTAGAGCTTGTGCATTCAAGGTATAAACCTTAAGCATTCGAACGTCGAGTTCGAGCGTCCAGTACACAGTGGTTGGGCATCCAAACGTAGAGCTTGTGCGTTCAAGTACAGGCTTGAGCATTCAAAGTACAAGCTTTGAGAGCAGGTGATATGGCGTTGTTGAGTAGTGAGTTTGTAGAACTGTTGAGTTGTTGAATATTCCATCTTCCATCTTCCACGGGGTTTGATTTGTTCTTCTTGCTTGGAATGCTTCCAAGGCCAGTTTCGAGTATGCTCGGGACTCCCCAAGGCTAGTTTTGAGTGTGCTCGGGACTCCCCCAAGGCTAGTTCTTGAGTATGCTCGGGACTCCTCCCAAGGCAAGTTCTTAGTATGCCTCAGGACTCCCCAAGGCTAGTTCTCGAGTATGCTCTGACTCCCAAGGCTAGATCTCGAGCATGCTCCTGACTCCTCCCAAGGCTAGTTCTTAGTATGCTCTGACTCCCCCAAGGCTAGATCTTGACCCTATTCCACTTCGATTAGCCGACTTGTTGACCCAAAATGCCATAAGGCTTGTGAAACGCTTCGGCTATTATGGCCTTCATAGATTTTCATCACCTTGACTGACGGGTTGATTCACACATACGCTCTAGGAGATTTCCATCGCCTCCTTTGGCAAATTTGACTTGTTTTGAGAGATTTCCATCGCCTCCATTAATGGGGTACCTTCCGGAGGTTGAATGCTTTCTGGAAGCTGGTTATACACCTTCTGGAGAGCTTCAGTAACACGAATGCCTTTTGAAGAGCTGAAGTGTGTACTAGGTTGAGCTTCATGCAGGTGCTTTTTCTTGTTGGCTGTTGGCTTAGAACTGCTGAGCGCGAGGCTGTCTGAGTGTAGAGTTGCTGATATGGAGATGAAAGCATGAAGCAAGGAGCTTTGGAGATGCAAAGTGCGAAGCCACTTTAATGTTGCTGATATGGTGCCAATTGTAGAGTTGGCTTAGGACTAGTTATGAAGCTATCTTCCAGCTTCTTTGACTTGGCTTTGTCAGTCATAGACACACAGCTTGATGTGGTTGATCCTGATCGCTTCAAGGACGGAAATCCAAGAGAATCCTGCAATCCACATTTGAATAGTTTAGAAAACAGCAATGGATAGGAAAATATCATGCAACAGGCTTGGAGTCGACGACGGGCCGAAGTCCTTTTATGCTGACTGCTAGGGGCAGGACCACTACACTTGAAGAACCCTAGTTCAAAAGCTTGAACGATTTTGGGTGACATAGATTGCAATGCAACACATAGGCATGTTAATTTGGAGTATTTAAAAAGAAACGCAAGCCCCCTGTTTAGGCCATGAATGCTTGACCCTAGCTCAGTCGTGCATGATGACAATGATCTTATTGCCCCTAGCATGCGGTGTAAATAACAATGAATGTGAGTGAAATGTTTCTGTTTGGCGGAGATCTTGGCATGCCCTTGACAGTGCTGTGTGACAGCATTCCACAAAAGAGTTGAGGTGTTCCCCCAGGATATGACGCTTCTCAAGCTGAGTTTTCTTTAAGTGTGTTGGCAGGCAGGTAGACGTTACAGTGCATCCCTTGGTTGCCCTTTATTTCTTGTATAGAGATGATGGCCATGATGCCTTTATGAACCTGCCTTGCTTGAGTATAAGAACAACTCACACTTGGGGTTAGCTCGTGCAACCAAGACAACTACTTCCATTAAGCAGCCATAATGACATGCGCATGAAATACTAGGATGCAAAGGACAGGGTGATAATGATATGCAAACAATACTACAATGTATTCTGGACATCTCAACTTTCGAGCATTTAAGCTAATGCTTCTCTTTGATTTAAGGAGACCAAGAATGACTTTAAACTAGTTAAGTGACTACGACAAGATAGACTACAATACTCTGGCGACACTGCTGAAAATATTGTTTGACCAAGGGCCCATATAGCTACACTCATCATGAAATGAGAAACTCATTTTATCTCCTCGAAAATTTGTAAAAGCAATTGTGCTTGTATTGCTGTGTCAAGAATGTTTAGGATAAAATTAACTTTGAAAGCTTTTCCTCGAGGACTTCAAGGTCATATCATTCCATCCATGCTCCACACTTACATCATTCAATCATCAAAAGATATAGAACTATTTTGCAAACCTATGCCCCTAGTCAATTAGGTGAGTTTGTTGCTTTGAACTTTGATTTGGTTGACTTGAGTTGGATTGATAAGCGCCCACTGAGACCCATATAAGAGGTTGGATACTTTTGAGAGAGGTGCTTAAAGGGAAACATAGGCATACCCCCTTGTCTCACGTAACTCTCCATGTTGTTTGATTTGCCAAGATGATGCAAATTTCAGGATTCTTGTGCTAAGTTCCACATTGGTGATGCCCCTAGTGTCTAGGACCTTGCTACTAAGTCATATTTCTCAATCTGAAAGGACTTTGTTATGGACCATAATGTAGGCTTGGGTTTTGGCTTGAGAAAGAAGCGGATGTAAAGGCTCAAACCTAATTTCTACTTATGCTTGGGTTTTAAAAGCTAGCAGCCATCTTCAACATTTTTATCAACTCTTGCTGTCTCTTGCCATTACTTTGTGTGAAAGAGTTAATTTCTTCAACAATGGCCTTTGCATGGATTGGAAGAGATGTTTCCTTAAAAATGCCCCTTGTATGACGGGGTGCTCATTCTTTCATTTGATTTTTCTTTCATCTCTCCTTGTATATATTTTTTTTTGTTTTTTTTTTGTTTTTTTTGTTTTTTCTGTATTTGCCCCAGTGTAGGAGATGGCTGCCTAGCAGGCTTTTCAAAGAGATTATCCAGAGGCTCGACGTGGTTAGCAAGGGATAAGTGTTTGGGATAGAGAAATGAATGCCTTTCTTCATCTTGAAACATACGACAAAGTGACAGGAATCCTAGCCAAGAGATTTAAGAGCTTCGATGTTTAACCAAGCGAATCCTTTGAGACACATAGCAGATGTATGGAAACACGGCGAATTTCTCACTTTGTTTGTGCTCTAACTTTTGCCTAGACCGCCCTTGCGGGTTTTCAATCTAGCGAGCTCACTCCCTTTCTTTTTCTTTGTTTTTCATTCTTCCTCTTCTTCCTCCTTTTTACTACTCTTCATACAGCATGATTTTCTTGCAAATGAATTCCGCGAGGGTGCAGAAACGTTTTGACTCCTTCTTAGCCCAACAAAAATGACATGGATCATAGATTTCAGAACTCGTTCTTAGCATTTGACAACTTGAGTGATTTATAATATGTTTCAAAAAGATATCATGAGATCACTTTGAAATCCCTAAGGATCGTTTTTCAACTTCTGACGTTATCATGAACATTCTATAGCAACAACTCAGCACATGGGAAAATAGTTTGAAAATTGTGGCCGACCATAAGGTGCCTACGTATCCCAAAAAGAGAATCAGGCCATTCGTAGTTCAAGTGTAAGGAGATTTCTCATTTTGGAAGAGATTCACATTTCATATCGAGTGCAAAAAGCTAGTCAAAAACCATGATGAACAAAATGACTTTAATTTTAAGAGAAAATAAACTCAAGACTCAAATTCCTAAAAGAAAATAAACCCAAGACTCAGATTGTGCTAAAACATTGACTCAACATTCAGACTAAGACGTGACAGACTTGGCTGTTGCCGCTCAAACATTCAATTTGGTTGGAACACCCATTGATCAATGAGTTCTTGGATATCATGTTGCAATTGGATGCAATGATCAGTTTCATGCCCAGAAATCTGATGGTAGGCACAGTGCTTGGTAGGATCATAGTTTGGGCCAAATGGTGGGTGAGGTGATTGAGTTTTTAAAGGATCAAGGAGTCCTTGTTCGACCAGAGTAGCCAGGGCTTGAGATGGGGATGAGTTAAGATTTTGGCAGTGGCGGAGTGCACGACGTTTAGGATTTCTGGAAGTGGGGTTCTGGTGAGTAGGGGTGCTTTGGGATGAATTTAGTGGAAACATAGCACTGTTGGTATTGGTGACAATGGTATGGTTGGGACGGCTTCTTTTGGATTTGGTGATTTCTCCCTCGACTTGTTCCATATGTTGAGCCTGCAGGTTCATCATTGTTTTTCCTTGTCTTTTCTTGGCAAAATGAATTTCCTTTTGAACTGTTTCGTTGGTCCATCTAGCAGGGGGAGATGGAGGTGGAGGTGGAGCTTGTGGAGAGCTTCTTCGCAAACTGTGAACAATGGTGGTCAGGGCAGCCATTGATTCAACCAATACATTAACCTTAGCAGCTAGAGCTTCAATCTTCTCGCCAGCCATTGTTGTCACGTCTTAGACAAAACCCAAAATTTAAGAAAAGCAAGAACTTAGTTACGTTCAGGTTGAGATGTCTAAAATCAAGTGTCTATGCAATGCACACATTAAACACACTTATTGCCCTTAAAATGCAAATCTAGCATGATGGGGTGGTTTAACCAAATGATACTCGATGTTAGCACAGGGTCATGCAATGTGCTATGAGAAGAAATAAGGGTGATGAACTCCTCTTTTGGTTTCGTCCCTGCATGGTTAGAGAAAGACAAACAAAATGATATATATAGCACCATAGCTACTTTCACAGATTATGGATGAGTCATGTACAACATTTTGTTTCTATGCATGAGTTTATTGGATACCATAGATAGCCAGCAATTTTTGATATGGATGATTCTTAAGACTCGTTGTTTACAAATACTGCATGTCACTTAAGAAGATCCTACTATAAGACAGACCGAAAAAGTTAAGCAGATGCCCACAACAGAAAGTAGACTTAGAGTTTTATCGCAGTGCTGACGGCTATTTGAATGTTCCACAATTCTTGTCATTTGAGGATTAGATCAGGTTTTGCAAAAAAATTTTGAAAGTTCTTTCAATTCTTGATTAGGGAAGATTCCTTCATTCCACATAATGCTAACACGACCTTTTACCAGCTTTGGATTATTATTATTTTTTTTAAGTAAGTGCTTATCAAAACTTATTTTCACCAAAACACATTGAGGTTGGTCTTTCAGAAACTCATTCAACAAGTTTTTTCTTCTTTCTCAAAACATGATCGAGGTAATTGGGATTCCTATGATTACCTGTCAGCACATTGACAAACTCCTAAATCTTACCAACTCGTTGCAGTAAGGATGCTCAAAATTTTGAATTTTAAAAGATGGGTTGCTAGGTTGATTTGAAAGTAGGACTTAAAGTCCTACACTTGTCATGCTTGAATCATTCATGGAGAAATAAGTATTGCAAGTTCTATCCATAATATCCTCGACTTTGCATATAATCATCCATAATCTGCTCTACTACTTTGCACCCCCTCTTTCCTTTAGCCTCACAAGGCAAAGATTGCTAGAGCAACCCCTAGTTCAATTGTCGGCGGGACAGCCAGTGTTTGATTTTGTTCTAGAAATCCATGCTTCGCGGTGCTTTAAGTAAAGCGGGAATGTTAAGTAAGCAATGATGCTTTCAAGATGCCAAAAACATACCTTGCAGGCAATGGCATGCCTCAGTGCTTAGTTATAAAGACTTAAGAGTTAGGGCTCTTAGTTCAGGCCCCAACCCTTCTGCACAGAAAGAGCTATTAAAACAACATATACAAGGTGTGAGGAAGAACTTGGAAGCAAAATGCAGGTAGGTTCCTATCCTGTAGGTTCCTATCTTAGTTTGATAAGTTCTATGGCTTTCTATCACATGAAAGGTTTTAGGTAGTCTCAGGGTGCTCCGTTGTCAAAGGGCACCAATCCTTTCACCAGCCCATCATAGGCGGTAATTGGGTGATTCCCTTTTTGATATACCAAAAGGTATAAGTGACTGTGGAGTTTGCTGGAACCCCTAACATAGCCCGTGTCATGCCGGGATATTAGGTGAACTCAACGAGGCTTGCCTGCTCGATGCATATGATAAATGAATTAAATACGGCATGTATTAGTCTTATGTTGAACTTTCTAGTTATGGCTCTCATATCCCCAGCAGAGTCGCCAGAAAACTGTAGACACCTCCCAGACGGGGCATCGCCACACAGTTGGCTCATCACGTTGTTTGCTCGATTGGTTGCTCGCTTCATAAACCAAGATCGTGGATACTTCCATGGCTAGAGGTATCACCACACGATATCGGTTATCATCAAAACAGAGTCGCCACCTAGTTTCTTAAAGCTAGGAAAACAGATAGAGATTCTGGATACGGAAGCCAAAAGTACAGCAAGGGGAAGGTGTTAGGCACCCCTCTCTGCCTAGCCGCAAGGCTAGCCCATAATCATTCAACATAAGACATGTAGATGCTTTATCTAATCTATACACGTAGTCTGTTTTTATGCCTTAAATAGTCAATAAGTGAGCCAAGACTGTAAATAAATCAAGAAACAAATAAAAACTATGCCAGCAGATCGATCACTCGGCCGGCGAATGGATGTCGCGGCCGAGGGATCATGCTGATATCAATGTACCGGCCGAGGCATCGAAGCCCCGGCTGGTGTTCTTCCTCACACCAGACAGAAAGTTTAACAGACTATCAGAAGGCTACGATTAGTAAATTAAACATAAAATAAACCAAACCAGAGGTCGTTGGGCCTCACCACCTTGATCCCTCAGTTGCTTGATTGCTTTGGATCGATGGAGATTGACTGATTGATTGCTTCTTGGACGAAACCCTAGGGCTAGGGTTTGAACTCCGGGGTTGGATCGTCTGATTGATGGCCGCCTATGGAAGGTTGGGGCTTTTGCAGAGAGGGTTTTTGGGAGTGTATAGCCAGAATTTCGTGGCTTGAATGTGTATAGATCTGAGGATTTTCGTTGTATTGTTCTGTGTATTTTCGGAGGCCAAAGGCCTCTTTATATAGGCAAAGGGATGACACACTTTGTCCAATCAAATCACGGGTTACAATTGCATTTGCATTGTAACTCGAACTCTTCAACGTAATCCCTAACGTAGCCCTAACGCATCGGAGAGGCGGTGGATCACAACCGACAGAAGGTTCGAGAGTCTGGAAAAAGGCCGATCTGGCGGCCGAGCAAAGGATGTCACGGCCTGGAAATGGATGTAGCGGCCGAGCCATTGATCTGGCGGCCGAGGCTTCGATCTCTCAGGGAGATTTTGGGTGCAACAGGTTGCTCGGGTGAGGAATGGATGTTAAGGCCGTGAAATCGATGTTGCGGCCGGTCGATGGATTTTCCTAACACACTACACTTCTGTCTGAAAGGCTATTTGGCTCTGGATTGGGTCCTCTAAGTGGCTCAGAGTTCACACCATAAGTCCATGGGTTTCATCAAAAAGCAATCAGCAATCATCGAATCCGTATCATCATCGGGATGGTCCCAAGGTGGGAGTTGAAATAATCGTTAGGCCAAATTGGGGTGTCTACAGTACCCGAGCAAACAGTCAAGTATATTTGTACTTGGCAAAATTTGAAACGTTCAAAATTTCAATTAGTTACCCTATATCTCTGCTCCCCAATAGGAAGTGAGGACTAAGGAAATAGCTTGACTTCGTATTTAAAGCATAATAAAAGAAAAACTCGTAAAAAAACTGCGTTTGTGTTACCAAAATCCTGGAATTTCATTCATAATTTGAAAAACTCAAGGGGGCGTTAGGCGTGCCCCTTGCAACTAGTAAAAGCAAACACAAGGGAATTTTATTCTTAATTCCCACACAATCACGATGTGCATCTAAAACTGAGTAAAAATGAAATCGAAGTTCTTTACACGCCTCAAGTTGTGAATATTCCAGGGCCTTGGCACTGGGTTCCTGTCCAGGTCTGCCAATCGATAAGCCCCAATGCCTACAACCTCTGTAACTCGATATGGGCCCTCCCAGTTGGCCCCCAACTTGCCCTCGTTGGCCACCTTGGTGTTGCCGAGCACCTTTTGTAGCACAAGGTCTCCCACACCAAACTCTCGTGGGTGGACATGCTTATTGTAGCTTTTCATCAACTGCTCCTGGTACGACGCCAGGTGCACCAGAGCTCATTCTCTCCTTTCCTCGGGGAGGTCCAGCTCGATTTCTAGGGCTCTGTCATTGCCCCCACTTTCCACCAATGTGGTCCTGTTGGTCGGCAAACCGACCTCCAATGGAATCACAGCCTCTGTTCCATATGCTAGCGAATAGGGGGTCTCTCCTGTAGACCTCCTAGGAGTTGTTCGGTGCGCCCACAGGGCCAGTGGCAATTCGTCGGGCCACTTGCCTTTTGCTTTGTCCAACCTCTTCTTGATCCCGTCAAGTATAGTCTTGTTGGATGCCTCTGCCTACCCATTGCTCTGAGGGTAGGCTGGTGTGGAATAGTAGTTCCTTATTCTATACTGGGCACAAAAAGCCTCGAACTTTTTCTGGAACTGCGACCCATTATCAGTGATCAAAGAGTAAGGAACCCTAAATCGAGTGATGATGCTCTTCCACACGAACCTTTCTATCATAGGTTCTGTGATTTTTGCCAGTGGCTCTGCTTCAATCCACTTGGTAAAGTAGTCCATCGTTACCAACAGAAACTTTCTGTTCCCAGTAGCCTTGTGGAGTGGACCCACGATGTCCATTCCCCACTGTCCAAACGGCCACGGACTTGTCAAGGGCACGAGATCTTCGGCTGGTGTTCAGATCATAGGTGAGAACTTCTGACACTTCTTACAGATTTTCACATACACCTTTGCTTTTTCTTGCATGTGCGGCCACTAGTAACCCTGGGTGATTGCACGGTGAGCAATGGATCTCCCACCTGCATGACTCCCACATGTCCCCTCGTGTATTTCATGGAGGAATTTCTGCACCATCTCGGGATGCACACAAAGCAGGTATGGTCCAGTGAAGGACTTCCTGTACAATTTCCCCTCTGGTGATAGCCAGAACCTTGCAGACTTTGTCTTTATCTTGTGAGCTTCTTTTTTATCTATGGGGAGTGTTCCATCTTATAGGAACTCCACTATTGGATCTATCCAACTTGGTCCTTGGTTCACGTCCAAGACCAATTCCACATTTTTACCAATGCTCGGCTCACCAAGATAATCCACTGCTACCTTTCTCCTGAATTCTGTTGGCACAGCCGCTGCCAACCAAGCTAGTGAGTCAGCGTGGGCGTTTTGCCCAGAGCTTATCTGCTCAATGTGTACCTTCTCAAAGGTGTCGAGCAAATCCTTGGCTGCCTCCACGTAGACCACCATCTTCTTCTCATTCCGGGCCTCGTACTCATCGGACAACTGATTCACCACGAGTTGTGAATCACAGAATATTTGAATTCTCTTAACTTTCAAGGTCTTCGCCGTAGTGCGCCAGAGCACCTCGTGCTCGCGTTGTTCGACACACTGAAACCCAGGCGCAGGGACAACTCGATCATAACTCCTTCAGGAGGGAAAAGCACCACCCCAATTCTAGATCCGATGTTGCATGCGGATTCGTCAACAAAAAGCTTCCATTCCAGAGGGTTACGCTCGGCGCATGCCGCCGGCTTTTCGGTGATGGCTCGACCAAACCGCTCTTTTCGTAGGAGGCAATGAGCCACGTGGAGAGAACTCTGCCACGAAGTCTGCCAAAACTTGCCCTTTGACTGCCGTGCGCGGCTGATAATCAATATCATACTGGCTCAACTCCACCGACCACGTCGATATTTGTCCAGAGAAATCGGCCTTTCAAAGCAACGACTTCAACGGGAACTCTGTGTAAACCATAACTTTGTGACTTTGGAAGTAATGGGGCAACTTCCTAACCGCTGTCCTCAGTGCCAGGACCAATTTTTCAAGGGGCAGATACCTCGTCTCTGCATCCAGTAGCGTCTTGCTCGCGTAATAGACAGGGATTTGTTCGGATCCCTTGTTTCTTAGTAGGACCGCACTTACAGAGTGTTCAGAGACTGCTAAGTACAAGGTCAAAATCTCACCAGGTTCAGGAGTGGACAGAAGCGGGGCTGTCGCCAAGTACTTCTTCAAGTCTTGGAATGCTTGCTCACAATCTGCTCCCCATTCGTAACCTTCTCTTTTCTTCAACAATTGGAAGAAAGATCTACACTTGTCGCTTGAACGACTAATGAACCTGTTAAGGGCTGTCGCCATCCCTGTCAATCGCTGGACCTCCTTCGTGGTCCTTGGACTGTGTAGCTTCTGCAAAGCTGTTATCTGATCGGGATTCGCTTCTATCCCTCTAATGGTCACCAGGTGGCCCAGGAACTTCCCAGAACTCACTTCAAATGCACATTTCGAGGCGTTGAGTTTCAGCTTATACTCCCTCAATATTTCAAAAGCTTCTTTCAGGTCAGCGATGTGGTCCCGTTTCTCCTTACTCTTAACCACCATATCGTCTATGTATACCTCCATGGTCTTGCCGAGCAACTTCTTTAGCATAATCGTTGCTAGTCTCTGGTAAGTTGCTCCAGCATTCCTCAGACCAAAAGGCATAACGCTGTAACAATATAGCACTCGTGGTGTGATAAAGGACGTCTTCTCCTGATCGGGGCCATACATGGCTATCTGGTGATATCCTCGATAAGAGTCGAGAAAACTCATATGCCCATACCCAGCTGTTGCATCTACCAACTGATCTATCCTGGGCAGGGGAAAAACTGTCTTTTGGACAGGCCTTGTTTAGGTCTGTGAAGTCGACGCAAACTTGCCACTTTCCATTCTTCTTTTTTACCACCACTGTGTTGGACAACCACTCCGGGTAGTACACTTCTCGTATCACCTTTGCTTCGAGCAAACGGTCGACTTCCTCGATGACAGCATCCACATGATGTACAACAGATCTTCTTTTCTTCTGCATCACAGGTTTGTGTTGTGGGTCCACATTCAGGTGGTGGCAAATCACGTTTGCATCCACCCCAGGCATCTCCTCGAGTACCCAAGCAAACACATCAACGTGCTCTTTGAGGAACTTCACCAACTCCTCCTCTTCTTTTTTGCACAGGTTTTCCCCAATCAGGAAATATCTTTCAGGATCATTCTCGTTGATCTGGATTTTCTTCAATCCTTCCACCACCTTCTCGGCTGGGTTCCCCCCGACGTCCTCGATGGTCGGCTGGTTGGTAACCTCGACTGTTTGCACCAACTGTGCCTTGGGTGCCTTCTTGATTATGGAAACCAAGCACTGTTGGGCTGTCTTTTGGTTCCCCCTTATTCTCTCGATACCATTGGACCCTGGAAACTTTACCATCTGATGGTAGGTGGAGGAAACTGCCCTCATTTTATGTAACCAAGTACTTCCTATAATTGCGTTATAGGAAGATGGCACGTCCACCACTAGAAAGTCAGTTCTTAGCACCACTGTTCCTGCCCGAACAGGGAGGGTTACTTTGCCCAGTGGCCAGGCTGCCGCTGCACTAAACCCGACCAATGGAGTTACCAATTGTACCAAGTCTGCTTGTGCCAACCCAAGTTTCTTGAATGCATCGTAGTAAAGCACTTCGGTGCAGCTTGCTGAATCCACCAGGATCCTTTCCATGTCATATTCCCCAATTCATAGGGTTATGACAAGGGCATCATTGTGCGGCACCTGGACTCGTCTCAGGTCCTCATCTGTGAAGACTATGCCCTCGTTGCATCCCTCCGCTTCACGTCCTCGTTTCTTCCCCAACCGCATCACATGCTAGTCGTGCTTTACTTGCCTCTAGAGCAATCTCACCTCATTTCTTTTATAAGGTGTGGCCAATCCATGTATCATATGGATCACGCCCCTTGGATTCTGCTCGTAATCCAGCTCCATTGCTTTCTCGGCACCCTTGTGCTCCTCTTGGATGAACTCCTTCAAATACCCATGTGAGACTAGGTCATCAAGGTGCTGCTTGAACATCTCGCAGTCCTCCGTCATGTGACCCCAGTCCTTGTGGTAGTTGCAGTGCTGACTCGTAGCTCTTCTTGCGTCTTTATCACCCTCCAGCCTTGGAGGCCACTTGAAGTATGGACGATTCTTTATTCGATAAAGAATCCGATAGATCGGTTCCTTCCAAACCGTTGTTATCGAGAAGAAAGACTTTGGGTCAGGGGCATGCTTCTCCCGATATGACTCTCTCTTAGTCTGCCCATGCTCCTTCCTCTCTTTGTAAGTCTTGGGCTCGGGCTTATCCGCCTTCTTCGCGGGGCCCTTGACTTGCTCGGCACTCAGCTTGCCATCTTCCCATAGTATGTCATCCTCATTCCTGGCATGCTGCTCAATTCGTTCTATCAGCTTTGCCAGCGTGCTCACTGGACTCTTGTTTAGGGACTTTCGTAGCTCCCCCCGAACAGACAGCCCAGTCTTGAACGTTGCTATTGCATACTCCTCACTGCAACTCTCAATCTCGTTGAAAGTCTCCCAATACTTCTTGGCGTAGTCCCTGATCGGCTCATTCTCTCCTTGCTTCATAACTGAGAGACTCTCAAAGGTTTTGGGTGGTTTCCTGCTCGTCAGGAACCGAGCAGTAAATTCCTCGGCCAACTGCCTCCATCCACGTATGGTGTTCGGCCCCAACTTATGGAACCAGGATAGGGCCACCTTTCCCAAACTAGATGGGAACATCTTGCACATGATCGCGTCATCACCATCGTGCATAAACATCGCCTGCTGGTAATGCTGTATGTGTGCCACCAGGTCTGCATTGGTCTCGTACAAGATAAACGTCCCGTGTTTCACCCTGCTCGGCAACCTTGCCTCCTGCAGTCTCTTTGCAAAAGGAGAAGTTGCTATGTTGCTGAGGGCCTTCCGTGCTGCTTCTCGTGCAGACATGGTTCCCTCTTCCGGCCCCTTAGCAGCCCGGGCGTCATTCCTTTCCCAATCGGAATCAGGTCTCTCGTACCTATCCCTATTGTGCTTCCTGCTCCCTCCTTCCTCGGGGGAGGAACTCTTGCTCCTGCTTCTCATTTTTCATGAAGAAGCCCTTAGTCGCTTCGAGGTGAGACTCCTACTCCTCCTTTTTCGCGAAGAAGCTCTCTTGTACTCCACCACAGCCAGCTTTTCTCCTTCGGACTTTCTTCGTGAAAGTCCAGAATCCTCCGGACGTTCTCGTATCCGTTGCAGTTGTCGAATCTCGTACTCTCGTTTCTTAATCAAACGAGCATACTCCTCTATTTCCTGTCTCTTCTTATCCAGGATATCTTCCCTGTTGTGCACACTTTTCGAATGTGCTACTGATTCTTTCCCATGGCGGGACTTACTCCTTTTCGTGGACTCTGTGCCGTCCGCCCATCTTTGTTTCTGGAATCGCCATGGACAGTCAGGGGATGGTCCTTGCTCGTGGTTCTCCTTGCATGCCCATCGTCAGGCTTTCTCGGAGGGTCGGGTGGGGATTTGTCACCTCCTCCACCCAGCTGATTGTTTGGATCGAGCGGGGTTCTTGGATCTTCTTCCGCCATGGTCGCTTTTTCAAAGGGATCTCTTTCATTTCCAACAGACGGCGCCAATTGTAAGTGCAGAAAAACAAAAGAGCATTTGAATCACTCCAAATCGTAATGGCTACTTTGAACCCCTCGCCGGAACCCTAGTACACCGCCGGAGTCGAACCTGTAAAACAGACAAAGGGTGAGCGCCCCTTTGCCTTCTCGTGGCAAAGGCCCTCCGATGCCAAAGTTAATATCTCGTACTAGTGAAAACCCTAATTCTCAGTAGGTATTGGAACGTATAGCCAAGAACTGCGTACCTTTATCTCTCGGTTTACCTCATATTTATAGATCCACTTATGCTTACTGTCCAAGCCATCTCATTGCCCTAGGTTTCCTTTCTCGTATAAGGAACCCAGAATATCAGAGATTCTCGTTCCCTTAACTGCATGTTACCTTATAGACTATTTAGGAATTCTTCCCATAACTGGCCGTTAACTCCATTCCCGTTGGGTATCTTCTCCAGATATTGTTTCCTTACTGGGTATCTGCCACTTCTGGTCCCCTCTGGAGCGTCTTCTGGCATCTCTTCTAGAACGCTGCTCTTGTTCGGGCCTCTCGTTGCCGAACAGACTATCTGGACCAATGACCTCTCATATCATTGGTCCTTTTACCATGCGACTGGTCCAACAACTTCCCTTGCTCTTTGGACTATACCCCTGCTTGGGTATCCTGGACCTAGGACCTCTCGTGTCTCCGGTCCTTATTGCCGTTCACTGTACTACACGGTGGATGCTCCGATTATATTTACCCTGGGCCCCACGTACCACGTGTTCAGGACACTTTCTGTACCTGTTCGGGATTACATCCCTACAGATTTAATAAAATTTTAGATTTTCCATGTGTGTTAAATCCATTAAAATAGATTTTGTGCATTAGGTTAATAATTTAGGACTTAGTACTTTGAAAGTATAGATTAGTTTATTAGATATTAGATTTTGACATATCTAGTCTAGATTATGTAGTACATGGTTATATATATATATATATACATATGTGTGTACTTGTATATATATATATATATATATATATATATGTATATATATATATATATATTATATTGGAAAGTACACATGTGTGTATTGCCTTATTTTAATTGGAAAATCAATTTTGCATAAAAACCCTAGATTTCAAAGTACCCATAGCACCCATATCTAGATTATTATATATGTATACTTTCTAGGGTATATATATATATATAGTACATATATATATATATAGTACATATATATATATAGTACATGAGAGGGAGAGAGAGAGAGAGAACCTGAGAGAGGGAGGGAAAGAGAGAGAGAGAGAGAGAGGAAGAGAGAAGGAGAGAGATGGTACCTTGCTTGGATTTCATTTGCTTCCAAAGTACCATGCCTTGATCTTCCATTGTACCTTTGGAAGAATACAATCCATTGGGATTTCTCCTTACAATGAAATCTTGTCCTCCTTTGTACAATTTCCATTTTCTACTTGATCAAATCCACCCTTCCTTGTTCAATCTTCCATAATCACATCTATGGTACACATCCATAGCCAAGCAAGCCTAGTTTTAGGATTTATCTTGCAAGAAACCAAGATTTGGTGGAATAAAAAAATGAGAGAAAGAGGGAAAGAGAGGGCCGGCTAGAGAGAGGGAGAGAGGCCAAGTTTTGCCTATAAATACCAAGCCATTCTCATCCATTTTGCTCACACCTCCTCATTCTCCAACTTCTCTCTAGGAAGCATAAGTCTTCTTGCTTGTTCGTGCTTGTTTTTGCTTGTTCTTGCTTGCTTTCTTCTTGTTTTCAAGAAACTCTTCCATCGCCGCCACTAAACCACCACTCGACCACCACCTCAATCCAAAAGTAGTAGTAGTTGTAGTTAAGATCTAGTTGCGAGAGAAACCATTCTCTTTCGAAGCTACCGGAAGCTTACCGTAAGCCGTTACTCCGTTCGACCGCCGACTTTCTTTCCGATGTACTTCCGTAGCCTTTTACTACCGCCAAGAAGAATGGTAGATTACTCTTCACCCCTACCCTATGTATATTGTATGTTATGAGCATGATTGAAAGATATGTAGTATACTTGGATAAGTTGATCGTATGATTTTGTTTTACGTAGTTTACTTTGATCTTATGAATACGTGAAAGCATGATTGAATCTTTCCAACTTGATTAACTCGTCAATAAACATATGTTGTTTTGACTTTCCAAAGAGAAGGGTATACGCCTTTGTTTTAAAGATAAAGTGTTGTTTTAAAGAAGTATTCGTATTTTGACCTTTTCAAAGATCGTAAGCTTGAAAGCATGTAGCTTGCTTTACTTTTGGTTATGAACAAGCATGATTAAATAGAGTTGGATGATCTTGCTAGTTTAGTTTCAAGATTACTATGAAAGCGTTGTACTTGTTTTCGAAGTCCCGCCGCGGAGTCTATGCATGATACGAGAAACATGAAATGGGAAAGTAGAGACATGACACGTAAGATGTGGTTGATATGGATAAAAATATTTTTGAAACTACGTAATGGCCGGACTTGGTAGCCTTACGTTGGTGTGCGTTGCCAATGGAGCCGGACTTGGTAGCTTCATTTGGAGGTGTGTATGTGACACAATGTGCCGGACTTGGTAGCCATTGTGGCCAATAAGCCGGACTTGGTAGCTTATTGGTTGTGTGCGTTCACAATGTGCCGGACATGGTAGCCATTGTGGCTAATGAGCCGGACTTGGTAGCTCATTGGTGTGTGTGTATGTTTTTGAGAAATGATGTTGAAAGATGAGACACAAAATGATGAGTCGCGTAGGAGAAACACGGAAAACATGACACTAATGATAGATAGCGAATGCGAATGTGTCATTGTTATTATTATTGCATGTGCTGTTATGACCCTTTATGATATATGCATGACTTGCTATGTGTAAATTAAGGGTTAGTGGGTTTTGGGTTACTCTATTGAGCTTTCAAGCTCAGGGTGTTGCTTTATGTGACCCTGACATATTATGCTGGTGGTGACACTGGTATAATGTGTCAGACCTTTTAGGTGAGCAAGGAGAGTTGTATACCTTGGAGGCCTTTGGAGCTGAGGAGCTTGCTAGGATGGAAGAAGAAAAGGAGCTATAGATAACCTTAGATATCCATCCCTTTTGTGTAATATAAGAACCCTTTGGGAGTTTGTGATGTAATAATGAGCTAGACTCTACCTTGTTTATCTAATAAATGTTTAACCTAACGTACCCGATTTTGGGGGCGTTACATATGACCTATTTTACTCTAAGCATTCTATTAACCAAATAATGTGCACATATCTCTTACACCGTTGTGTCTTGAATAATGTGGTTTGCAGTGGTTGATGTCTTTATTGCATGTAACTTGACATAAGCTAATCACATGTCCAATGATTTGAAGCATGGGGTGTAATAGAATAAGTGTTACATTCCAAATAGAGTACACAAAAGTCAAAATTACGTCTCTCGTCTTGTACGTCTCATGGCGTTGTATCTCTTGTTGCATTATGATGATGTTTGTGAGTCACTAGACTTATTTTGCCTAAGCATTCCCTTGAATGAAACCAGGTGCTACACTCATAGGATTCACTAGTTAAGTGCATTTTGCTATCAAATATACCCTGTGTTTGCATTGGAAACAGCTTACAACCAGCCTCGGTTCTATCACTTCAAGCACCAACCTCTGACTCCGCAGGCTCTTGCCTTATGTTTGATACTTGCTCTACACCTCGGTTCCATCATGTCAAGCTCCAAGCTCCGACTCCTCAGGCTTTCGCCTCATGACTGTAACCGGCTCTGCATCTCGGTTCTCTCACCTCTAGCTGCCCCCATATTCTAAAATCGGCATCCAAATTTCTCCAAAACAAGATTTGGATTCCACCCAATTACATCAATTCCATCCAGCTCATTCGCAAGAATAAGCTACCCAACTGAGATCCCCTCAGTTAAAGTAAGGATGATCATGAAAAGCAATCGGCTCACCTGCTGTGTATTGGTCTACCCCAAAATACTGAAGATGCTCTCTGCCAAATGCCCTCGGCAGCTTAGTGCTCCTTCAACTACTCTTCGCCAAAATCCTGGCATAGCCCAGGGACGTTGCATTATGGCTTTTAAAGCCCGAAGGTGTGTCATCTATCCTCAACCCTCTGAACTTTTATTTTTCTTTATTGCCTCCTAAACTACGATTGGTCTGACTTTCCCTTGTGGAATACATAAGAAGCCTCCCGGCCCAACCATAACTAAAACCTTTTTCAAAAACCCTTGGAAAAGTTGTTCGACCAAATTGAAGTTGTTTTACGGCTTTGACTCTTACTTAAACGTGTCTCACAATCCGTCTAAGTTCAGTCAAAGAGGGGTATTTGTAGACACCCCAATTTCACCTAACGATTATTTCAAGTCCCACCTTGGGGACCATCCCGATGATGAATGGATATAGTGATTGCTGATTGACTTCTTGTAAACCTTGGGACTTTTGGTGAGTACTTTTAGCCACTTAGAGGACCCAATCCAAAGCCAAATAGCCTTTCAGATAGAAATACAAAATCCTAGGAGAATCTATCCATCGGCCGTAACATTGATCTCACAGCCTCAACATCATTCTTTTACCCGTGAAACATGTTGCTTGAAAATCTTCTTGAGACATTGATTCCCCAGCAGCCAGATCGATTTTTCGGCTACCAGAACCATCCTTCAACCGCTAGATCCATTCCTTGGCCACCAGATCATCTTTTTCCAAAATTCTGGAATGTTCTGTCATTCGTTTGATTGACACACCAAAACCCTAGCAGCCTTTTCCTATTCTTTAAGGCTACGAAAAGAGATTCGAGCAGAGATCTTCTAACCCTATACTACCTTATTGATTCATGCCATTTGATTGGTCGGAGTGAGTCATCCCATGTCCATATAAAGAGGCCTTAGGGTTCTGAAATTATATATTCAATTCCTCCATCTCATACCTCCAAGCTCTGCAGAAATCATCTCTCATATTCTCTCTACAAAAGCCCTAAACCTTTGTGAGCAGCCGCATCCCGAGTGATCAAACCCTAAAGTACAAACCCTAATCCTAGGGTTTTGAGAATTAGATAAGTCAATCACCCTTAATCCAAAGCAATCAAGCACTGAGGGATCAAGGTGGTGAGGCCCAGGGGCCTATGGTTTGATTCATCTTCTGTTTTTATACTTTAATTGTAGTGTTTTAATTCCTGATTAACTCTTCGTTTTGGTGTGAGGAAGAGCACCGGCTAGGATATCATTCCCACGGCCGATACAAAGATCCAGTAGGATCCTGTGGCTCTAACATCAATTCACCGGCCGCGGGATCCATTCCTGGGATAGCCTGCTATTTTCTTGTTTATTTCATGCATGCTTTACATACTGTCCTAGTTCACCATATTAACTATTAAAGGCTAAAAACCAGTCTATGTGTTCAGAATTAAATAAAGCAAGTAATAATCGTATGTTGAATGATTATGGGCCAGTCTCATGGGTGGGTGAAAAGGGGTGCCTAACACGTTCCCCTTATCATACTTTTGGCTCCCATACCCTAAATCTCTACTTGCTTTTCCAAGTTTTTATAAACTAGGTGGCGACTCTGTTTTGATAACCGCTATCATGTGGCGATGTTCCTAGCCATGGGAATATCCATGTGTACACAGCTCCCTGGAGCGGGGCATCGCCATACAGATTAATCATCGTTTGCACATTTGGTTGCTTGCTTCATAGACCAAAATCATGGATATTCCCATGGCCAGGAACATCGCAACATGATAGCGACTATCATCAAAATAGAGTCGCCACGTAGTTTATTGAAACTAGGAAAATAGGTAGAGATTCTGGGTACTGGAGCCAAAAGTACAGTAAGGGGAAGGTGTTAGGCACCCTTCTCTGCCCAACTATGAGACTGGCCTATAGTTGTTCAACATAAGACATATACATGCTTTATTTAGTTCTAACACGTAGTCTGTTTTTATCGTTTAAGCAGTTAAGGGTGAGCCAAGACTGTAATTGAAATCATGCATCAGAAAGTAGAATAAAACAACCATGTCCCAGGGAGATAGATCTCGCGGCCAGTGAATGGAAGTCACGGCCGAGAGATCCTCCTGGTTTTATGTACCGGCCGAGGGATCGAAGCCCCGGTTGATGTTCTTCCTCACACGAGACAAAAAAGTTAGCAGATAATCAAATGCTATGATTAAGCATAAAAACGATAAATAAATCAAACCAGAGGCCCTTAGGCATCACCACCTTGATGCCTTAGTGGCTTGATTGCTTCAGATTGTGGGTGATTGACTTATTACTTCTTGAAAACCCTAGGGTTAGTGTTTGAACTTCAGGGTTTGATCGTCGGATTGATGGCTGCCTTCGGGAGGTTAGGGCTTTTGCAGAGGGGGGTTGAGAGTGTATATTGACAGAGTTTCATGGTTTGAGAGAGTGATTCTGTAGGTGAATTTTTATCTGTTTTGTCCTCCTTATTTCGGAACCCAAAGGCCCCTTATATAAGCGATTGGTGACTCACTCCGGCCAATCAAAATGCACAATTGCAATTGCAATGCAATGCAAACTCTTCGTGGTAATCTCTGAGCATAATCCGAACGCATCGAGGAGGTATCGTAGTTGGATCAAACAATCGACAAAACGTTCCTGAGTCTGAAAAATATACAATCTGGCGGCCGTAGAAAGGATCTGGCGGCCGAGGAAATGATTTTGTGGCCGAAGGATAGATCTTGCGGCCGCGGGATTGAGCTCTCAAGGAGATTTTTAAGCAACAGGTTGCTCGGGTGAAGAAGTGATGTTAAGGCCGTGAGATCAATGTTATGGCTGATAAATGGATTCTCCTAGGATTTTGTATTTCTGTTTGAAAGGCTATATGGCTTTGGATTGGGTCCTCTAAGTGACTCAAAGTTCTTTCTGAAAGCCCTACGGTTCACAAGAAGTCAATCAACAATCACTGTATCCATTTCATCATCGGGATGGTCCCCAAGGTGGGACTTGAAATAATCGTTAGCCCAAATTAGGGTGTCTACAGATGCTCCTCTTTGACTGAGCTCAGACGGATCGCGAGACATATTTGAGTAAGAGTCAAGGCTGTAAAAGCAACTTAATTTGGTCCAACCACTATTCCAAGGGTTTTTTGAAAAAGGTTTTTGTTATGGTTGGGCCGGGAGGCTGCCTACGTATTCCTCAGGGGAAATTCAGACCAACCATAGTTCGAAGGGCAGTAAAAAAGAAAAAAGTTTGGAGGGTTAGAAACAGAAGGTGTACCTTCAGGCTTTAAAAGCCGCAGTGCGACGTACCTAGGTTAAGCCAGGATTTTGGCGAAGGGTAGTTGAAGGAGCATGGGGCTGCGGGGGATTTTTTTGCGGAGAGCGTCCTTAGTATTTTTTTTTGGGTTAGATCAGTACACGGCAGGTGTGTTCGCTTTTCTTGATCATCCTGACTTTGACTGAGGGAAACTTGGTAGGGTAGCCCACCCTTGCGAATGAGCTAGAAGGAATTGATGTAATGGTGTGGAATCCAAGTCATCTACTGGGGATGAATTGGACACCAGTTTTGAGATTTAGGGTGGAACCCAAGCCATCTTCTGGAGACGAGTTGGATGCCATTTCTTGAGATACAGGGGGTCAGGGCCAGTAAATGGAGCACGGAGCATTGGAATGAGGGAACCGACGCGCGGTGCCGGTTGTGGTCATGAGGTGAGAGCTTGAAGTGTTGGAGCTTTTGAGCTTGATGGAACCGAAGCACGGAGCTGGCGTTGATGATAAGGCGAGAGCCTGGAAAAATAGAACCGAAGCACTGAGCTGGCTGTAGTCATAAGGCAAGAATCTGAGGAGTCAGAGCTTATAGCTTTGAGGTGATTGAATCGAGGCGTAGAGCCAGTTGCATTCCGATGGTCTATGCATGGAGCTTTCTCATCTTAAATTTTGGCGTGGAGCCAAAGGATTGAGGTTCTAGACCGATCAATAAAAGCCGAGGCATAGAGCCGGTTGATTGCAGTATTGACCTGTTTCATGAATAAGAGAGATGCAGAATGTGTATATGATGATTATTGGTAGATATGGGCAGATTTGATGATGCAGACTCGATGTGATAATGGTGATGCAATTGTTGCAAATGTGCACGGGGCCCATGCGTGTGTGTTGATTTAAGCTTAGAGCTTCTATCAAGTTCTGGACTTGAGCATTCGGAGCGTAGAGCTTGAGCATTCGGATGGTAAAATCCAAGCATTCAAAGTACAGGCTTTGAGCATCCAGTACGCAGTGGTTGGGCATCCAAGCATAGAGCTTGAGCATTCAAGTGTAGAACTTGAGCATCCAGTACACAGTGGTTGGGCATTCGAAGAGCTTCGAGCATTCAAAATGTTAGATTTTGAGCATTCAAGCTTACAGCTTGAGAATTGATGATATCTTGATTGTTGGGGTGGCGTAGAGCCTGTTGAGGATTGTTTACGGCGCAGAGCCAGTTGAGACAGTGGGCTTAGAACCGTTGAGATGGTGGCTTAGAGCCGCTGAGATGATAGATACAGACGTAGAGCCGCTGAGATGGTGGGCTTGGAGCCGTTAAGTGATAGCGAGCTTGGAGCTGTTGAGATGATTGGCCCTGGGGCCGCTAAGTTGGTAGATATGGGCGTAAGATCGTTGAGACGGTGAACACGGGCGTAAAGCCGTTGAATGATGAATATGGGCTTAAAGCTGCGAAGATAATGAGCTTAGGGTTGCTAATAGAATTGTACGGGCTTAGAGCCGTTAAATTGAAGTTGCTGGCATAGAACCGCTGAGTTGTTTGATAGGGATGAGCTCGGAGCATGCTAGGCGAGCTTTAGAGTTGCTAATGGTGAGAAATAAGTTGCTGAGTAATGAGTTTGTAAAACTGCTAAGCTATTGAGTATTTCATCTTCCATCTTCCACGGGGTTTGATTTGTTCCTCATGCTTGGGATACTTCCAAGGCTAGTTTCTAGTATGATCGGGATTGTCCCCAAGGCTAGTTCTGAGTATGATCGGGATTGTCCCTCAAGGCTAGATTTCACATGCTCAGGATTGTCCCCAAGGCAAGTTTTGAGTATGCTCGGGATTGGCCCCAAGGCTAGTTCTGAGTATGCTCGGGATTATCCCCAAGGCTAGTTCTTGACCATATTCCACTTTGACTCTATTGACTTGTTGACCCAAAGTGCCATAAGGTTTGTTAAATGCTTCGGCTATTAATGTCTTCGGAGATTTCCATCGCCTCGACTGATGGGATGATTCACCTTGTTTGGGAGATTTCCATCGCCTCGACTGATGGGGTGATTCACCTTGTTTGGGAGATTTCCATCGCCTCCATTAACGGGGTACCTTTCGGAGGCGGAACGCTTTCTGGAAGCTGGCCATACAAACGCTTTCTGGAAGCTAGCAACATAAACGCCTTCTGAAGGGCTTTAGCAACACGGATGCCCTTTTTGCAGGAATTTAGCCACATAGATGCCTTTTGAAGGGCTGAAGTGTGCACTAGGGTATTGCAAGCTTTATACAGGTGCTTTTTCTTGTTGGTTGTTCACTCAACGTATTAAGTGGAAGCCGCAGGATTGTTTTGTTGGCCTGGACGTGGTGAGGCTGCGTAGCTTCAAGATGTAAGCTCGGGGCAGCTAAAGTAAGCACTGCACTGTTGAGATGGGACCTACGCGAGGCTATGCATATGGCAAGGCCTAAGTGTAGAGTTGCTTGGAGTTCTTGAAGCTACTGGATATGGAGATGTTGGGATAATGACGATAGAGCTTGCTGAGTGACTTGGGCATGGAGCTTTTAAGTACGGGGATGAGCGTAGAACTGTTGAACGGCTTGAAAAGTGAGCACATGGTGCTGCTGAGTGACCTGATGCTGCAAGAGGTATGATGCTTGCAGAGATGGTGTTTTCATGGGCGTTTGAGCCGCTGAGTTGAGTACTAGAGAGTTGCTAAGTTATGATGCTGTCTGAAATGGCGAGCAAGGAGCACATGGTGTTGCCAAGTGGCTACTTGGAGCTATTGAATGAGCCTGACTATTGGAGTGATGAGCTTGAGGCTGCTAGGAGAGTGAGGCTGTTAAATGATTGTGGACAGAGAACAGCTAAGTTGGTTGGCATAGAGCTGCTGGATTTGCTTGATGATAGCACGAAGCAAGACGCTATGGAGATGTGAAGTGCAAAGCCACTTTAATGCTTGTTGACATGGTGCCGATTGTAGAGTTTGATCAGGACTAGTTATGAGGCTATCTTTCAGCCTCTTTGACTTGGCTTTGTCGATTATAGATACCAAGCTTGGTATGGTCGGTTCAAGGACCGAAATCCAGGAGAATCTTGCAATCCATATTTGAATAGTTTAGAAAATAGTAATGGATAGAAAAGCAACACGCAACGGGCATGGAATCGACCACGGGTTGAAGTCCTTTTATGCTAACTGCTAGGGCCAGGACCACCACACTTAAAGAACCCTAGTTCAAGAGCTTGAACGATTTTGGGTGACATGGTTTGCAACGTGACATATATGCTTATTGAACTGAACATTCAGGAAGAAATAGAAGTCCCCCTGTTTAGGCAATGGATGCTTGACCCTAGCTTAACTGTGCATGATGGCGATGATCTAATTGCCGCTAGCATAAAAACATGCGATGTAAATAACAATGAATGTGAGTGCAATGTTTCTGTTCGGCAGAGATCTTGGCATGCCCTTGATAGTGTTGTGTGACAGCATTCCACAAAAGAGTTGAAGTGTTCCCCCAGGATATGATGCTTCTCAGGCTGAGCTTTCTTCAAGTATATTGGCAGGGAGGTAGACTTTACAGTGCATCCCTTTTGTTGCCCTTTATTCCTTGTATAGAGATGATGGCCATGATGCCTTGAAGAACCTGCCTTGCTTGAGCATAAGAGCACGTCATACTTGGGGTTAGCTTGTGCAACCAAGACAACTACTTTTGCTAAGCAAACACAAGGATGTACACACGGAATACTAGGGTCAAAAGATCAATGCAAAAGACAGGGTGATAATGATATGCATGTGAACCCGTAATGCATTCTGGACACCTCAATTTTTATTTTTTTGATCAAATGCTTCCCCTTGCCCTAGAGAGATTGATAATGACTTATTGCTTATACTAGCTAGGAGTTATGAAAGGCCGCAATGCCCTAGCGGCACCATTGAAAACATTGTTTGGTTAAGGGACCATATTGCTGCATTCTTCATGAAATGAGAGACCCATGTTATTTCCTCAGAAATTTGCAAAAAGTGACTGCGCTTGTATTTGCTATGTTAAGAATGCTTAGGATAAAACCATCTTTGAAAGTTTTTCCTCGAGGATTTCAAGGTCATATCATTTCATCCATGTTCTACACTCACGTCATTCAATCATCAAAGGACATAGAACTATTTTGCAAACCTATGCCCCTAGTCAATTAGGTGAGTTTGTTGCTTTGAGCTTGATTTGGTTGACTTGAGTTGGATTGATAAGCGCCTACTCAGACCCACATAAGAGGTTGGATACTTTTGAGAGAAATGCATAAAAGGGAACATAGCCATGCCCTTTGTCTCATGTAACTCTCCATGTTGTGTGATTTGCCAAGATGATGCAAATTTCAGGATTCTTGCCCTTCGTGTTAAGTCCCGCACTGGTGATGCCCCTAGTGTTTAGGACCTTGCTACTAAGTCGTGTTCCCCAATCTGAGAGGACTTTGTTATGGACCATAAAGTAGGCTTGGGGTTTTGGCTTGAGAAAGAAGCAGATGTAAAGGCTCAAACCTAATTTCTACTCACGCTTGGGTTTTAAAAGCTAGCAGCCATCTTCAACATCTTTATCAACTCTTGTTGTCTCTTGCCTCACTTTGTGTGAAAGAGTTGGTTTCTTCAAAAATGTCCTTTGTATGTATTGGAAGAAATGTTTTCTTCAAAATGCCCCTTGTATGACGGGGTGCTCATTCTTTCATTGATTTTTCTTTCATCTCTCCTTGTATTTTTTTTGTATTTGCCCCAGTGTAGAGGATGGCTGCCTAGCAGGCTTTTCAAAGGAATTATCCAGAGGCTCTACGTGGCTAGCAAAGGATAAATGTTTGGGATAGAGAAATGAATGCCTTTCTTCATTTTGAAACACACGACAAAGTGTCAAGGATCCTTACCAAGAAATTAAGGGTTTCGATGTTTTTTTATTTATTTATCCGCGGGCTTCGATGTTTAACCAAGTAATTTTCTAAGATTGAGGACGATCCTTTGAGACACATAGTAGATGCATGGAGACATGGCTACTTTGTTCGTGCTCTAACTTTTGCCTAGACCACCCTTTCGGGTTTTCAATCTAGGGAGCTCATCATCATAATTTTTTTCTTTTCTTCATTTTTCCTCTCTTCACCTTCAACAACATGTTTACAAGTGATCTCTGTGAGGGTGCAGAGATGTGTTAACTCCTTCTTAGCTCAACAGAAATGACGCGGGTCATAGCTGTGAAAAACTTGTTTTGCACTTTTGACAATTCAAGTGATTATGATGTGTTCCAAAATATGCCATAAGATTACTTTGAAATTCCTGCAGATCGTTTTCAACGTTTGATGTTATCATGAGCATTCTATGGTAGCAAACTAGCACAGGAGGGAATATTTTCAAAATTGTGGACGACCAAAAGGTGCCTACGTATCCCAATAGAGAATCAGGCCGTTCGTAGTTCATATCAAAGGAGACTAGAATCCACATTTCATGTTGAGTGCGACAATTGGCCCGAAACCATGACGAGCAAACTGATATCAATCTTTCAAGAGAAGCAAAACATGGGCCAAAATGGCGGCAAAAGTTAGCTAGGTACGAAAAGATTGTTTTAAAATCTAAGCTAGGACGTGATGGACATGGCTGCCATTACTCAAAACTTGGTTGAATTAAAACTTCAATTTTTTCGTCAGCCATTACCATCACATCTGAGATCAAACTCCAAATCTAAGAGAAGGAGAAACCTAATCATGCTCAAGTTGAGATGTCCAAAACTAATTTTCCATGTGGCGCAATTTCTAAAATGCAAACTGCCCTTAGTGGTGGTGCAACCAAATGACATGCAATGAGCAAAGAAAGGAAATGAGGGGGATGGACTCCTCTTTTGGTTTGGCCCATACGTAGTTAGAAAGAGGTAAGCAAAACAATATGTATACATATAGCACCACAGCTACTTACACAGATTATGGTACAATTGACTGTGGAGTTTACTAGAACCCCTAACAGAGCCTGTGACATGCCGGGATATCAGGTGACTCAACAAGGTTTGCCCGCTCGATGCATATGATAAATGAATTAAATAAAGCATGTATTAGTCTTATGTTGAACTTTCTGGTTATGGCTCTCAATTCCCCAGCGGAGTCGCCAAAAAACTATAGACACCTCCCTGGAGCGGGGCATCGCCATACCGATTAATCATCGTTTGCTCGTTTGGCTGCTTGCTTCATAGACCAAAATCGTGGATATTCCCATGGCTAGGAACATTGCCACACGATAGCGGCTATCATCAAAATAAAGTCGCCACCTAGTTTATTGAAACTAGGAAAATACGTAGAGATTCTAGGTATGGGAGCAAAAAGTATAGTAAGGGGAAGGTGTTAAGCACCCCTCTCTACCCAGCCGTGAGACTGGCCCATAGTTGTTCAACATAAGACATATACATGCTTTATTTAGTTCTAACACGTAGTCTGTTTTTAGCCTTTAAGCAGTCATGGGTGAGCCAATACTGTAATTGAAATCATGCATCAGAAAGCAGAATAAAACAACCATGTCCCAGGGAGATAGATCTCGTGGCCGGTGAATGGAAGTCACGGCCGATAGATCCTCCTGGTTTTATGTACCAGCTGAGGGATCGAAGCCCGGTCGATGTTCTTCCTCACACCAGACAGAAAAGTTAGCAGATAATCAAATGCTACGATTAAGCATAAAAACAATAAATAAATCAAACCAGAGGCCCTAGGGCCTCACCACCTTGATCCCTCAGTGGCTTGATTGCTTCGGATTGTGGGTGATTGACTGATTTCTTTTTGAAAACCCACTACTAGAAAATTTTTGATAGGTGACGAAAAAGGTGGTGACGAAATGTACTGTTTTACTATAGATGACGAAACAACAAAATTTTCGTCACCAAAAGTTACTATAGGTGACGAAAAATTTGCTTTTCGTCACCAAAAGTGACTTTTGGAGGCAACCTATAGGTGACAATTGAAATAGTAAATTTCGTCACCTATAGTTTTTCTCTGAAAGTCACTTTTGGTGACAAAAAATAAATTTTTCTTCACCTATAGTAACTTTTGGTGACGAAAATTTTGTTTTTTCGTCATCTATAGTAAAACAGTACATTTCGTCACCACTTGTTTCGTCACCTATCGAAAATTTTCTAGTAGTGACCCTAGGGTTAGGGTTTGAACTTCGGGGTTTGATCGTCGGATTGATGGTTGTTTTCGGGAGGTTGGGGCTTTTGCAGAGGGGGGTTGAGAGTGTATATTGACAGAGTTTTGTGGTTTGAGAGAGTGATTCTATAGGTGAATTTTTATCTATTTCGTCCTCCTTATTTCGGAACCCAAAGGCCCCTTATATAGGCAATTGGTGATTCACTCCGGCCAATCAAAACGCACGATTGCAATTGCAATTGCAATGCATTGCAAACTCTGGGCATAGCCCGAACTCATCGGGGAGGTATGGTAGTTGGATCAAACAATCGACAAAACGTTCCAGAGTATAGAAAATAGACAATCTGGCGGCCGTAGAAAGGATCTGGCTGTCGAGGAAATGAATTTGCGGCCGAAGGATAGATCTTGCGGCCGCAGGATTGATCTCTCAGGGAGATTTTTAAGCAACAGGTTGCTCGGGTGAAGAAATGATGTTAAGGCTGTGAGATCAATGTTACGGCCGATAGATGGATTCTCCTAGGATTCTGTATTTCTGTCTGAAAGGCTATGGCTCTGGATTGGTTTCTCTAAGTGGCTCAAACTTCTTATCGAAAGTCCTAAGGTTCACAAGAAATCAATCAACAATCACTGTATCCATTTCATCATTGGGATGGTCCCCAAGGTGGGACTTGAAATAATCGTTAGGCCAAATTGGGGTGTCTACACCACGATCTTGGTTTATGAAGCAATCAACCTAACAAGCATGATCAATTAGTATGGCGATGCCCCGTTTGGGAGGTGTCTACGATTCCGCGATAACATGTTAAGAACACATGTGCATTGAACAACTTCTAATTTAGAGATTAACAATAACACATGCACATTCCCTATTCAATTGGCGTTAGTGTCCGTGTAATCAGAAGTTCTCCTACACAATATTTTCGTAGACCATGTCTCCATTTTCAATATCAATTCCACTTTCCATTTTTTCAAATCAATATTTCCAAAATCATTTTACACAACCAACCTCGGTTTCGCCGTCCCAGGCTCCTGAGTATCCTCACAATTGTTCCGCTGTACCGGGCTCCCATTGGCACACAATTTGCATTGGCTCCTCTCCGTGGATAACCAAGCCACATACCCAACCTTGGTTCCGCCTTTCCGGGCTCTCGAGAATCCTCACAATGGTTTCGTCGTCCCGGGTTTCTATTGGCACACACACATACACCCACAATGGGCTACTAAGTCCAGCCACATTGTGGTTTCAAAAACATTTCCTTTTTAAAATCAACATTTCCAAAATCATTTACACACCCAACCTTGGTTCCGCCGTCCCGGGCTCTCGAGTATCGTCACAATGGTTCCGCTGTTCTAGGCTCCCATTGGCAAACAATTTGCATTGGCTTCTCTCCGCGGATAATCAAGCCACAAACCTAACATCAATTCCGTCGTTCTAGGCTCCCGAGTATCATCACAATGGTTTCGCCGTCCCGGATTCCCATTGGCGCACACACACACACACACAATGGGCTATTAAGTTTGGCCACATTGTGGTTTCAAAAATATTTCCTTTGTTGAAAAATACGCCATTTCATTACTAGTACACTACATTTCATGTTTCTAGACTTCCTCGATTTTTGTGCCTCATTTTCATGCAAAGACTCTGCAGTCGGACTTTCCACATAAGAACACTCAATATGGTGTTTCATAAACATGCATCATTGATCGTATTTTTGAGATTAAATTAGAATACTTAAAACAACAAGATCATCCAACTCTATGTTGTTTTTCATGCTTAATCTATTGACTAGTCTATAAGTTTAAGAACAAGTGAATTAAGAACAAGTGAATTAAGAACTAAAAACATCTATACATGCTCGTAACCTCTTTCAAATAAAATCTAAGTAACCATGTTACCAATCAAACTATTATTTCTTACATTTCAAAAATATGTTCTTTCTCCCTTTGAGGGAAGTTCAAAACCACATATTTTTCTTGGATTGATAAGTCGTTAATTTCCACCAAAAATCATTATTCTAAATTTTGGTAGATTATGTTTGACGTAGAAATAACAAGGAAAGTCCCAGGTCGGATGGTCAGACGAGTCCAGTTAGAATCACCATTCCTTCCTTAGTCGGTACGAAGCCAGACTTGGTGACGAACTTTCGAGGGTGTTAGCCTCGGGTTACTCCACAGTCGTAAAAACAATCGTAAAGCATTGCGGGCTACCACAGCCCCGGGTGGAATCGGGGCGGCCCGAAAAGAAACGCTTCGTTTTTGGATCGATTTGAAAATTTTGAAGAGTCGCCACCAGGATTTGTGGTTTGCCACCCGAGAAACCGTTTTATTTGGAAAATGGTTGATTTGAATTGAAAACCAGAGATTTTGAAAAGGGTCCGGAAGCCACGTTACGAGGGGGGAAGGGTTTTACGGCACCCCCCTCGCCCGATTTGAAATCGGTCTCTACTAAATATTTGTGGGATTTTTCAAAGGATTTTATTTCATTAAGTCAATTAGCAGGTATCTAGAGATATATCAAGTACAGAGGGGTGCATGCATGTGAATATGTGCAGAGTGTGACTGAAAAATGGTAATGAAGTGTAAAATGAGTGAAACTGGAAAACCCTTTCACTGATCCACTCTCGAGCGCTCGGAAGCACTCTCGAGCGCTCGGGAGTATTGCATGCTCAGCCTGCAAGTCTTGTTAGTACAACAGGATACAACGGCAAAAATGTAAACTGAAATAAACTTAAACACATCATGGGTTCAGCAGATGACTTAATAGACCCCATTCTTCTAAGCCACGCAACCTTGCCTTTCTGAAAAGTGATTTAGCAGCTTTAAAAGGCTAAAAGGGATGCATGCACGGACATGCAAAGGCAGTATGAGAATCAAACTGGAAGAAAAAAAAATGGACTGAGCTTGTATGCAAACACTCTCGAGCGCTCCAAAGTGATCTCGAGCGCTCGGGAGTAGCCCCAGGACTGACTTCAATCATCCAATACACTCAGCGTAGTATGCTGGTAGATCAGATCTTGTACTTTTGAATTATGAAAATTTGTCTCTTTAAATTCTGAGTAAAACCCTTCTGCATGTCTTTAAATAAAACGATTTTCTTCCTTTCTCTCTGAAAAATGAAGATCTTTGGTACCAACACTGCTCAAGAGAATTGATCTATATGAAAATACACTTTAATACCCTTGCATGTCCATTTAAATACCCCAAAGAAGGAAAACAGGACTGGAGTCACTCTCGAGCGCTTGGGAGTAGTCCCGAGCGCTCGAGAGTGCTTCCAGTGGGCTGAACACAGAAAACACATTTGTACCCCTTTGCTCTTGTTATTACACCAAGGTCTCTCAACCCATGCTCAGTATTAAAGACTGAGAGGGCTGAGGGACCTCCCTCAGAAAGGAAAACAGCCCTGTTTTGTTTGTGTTCGACACCAAAGTAGAGAACTTCTACCTTTAAGTTAGAACTTTGCTCCTTGAAAAAGCTTTGAAAAGGGAAAAAGAAATGAAAATTTCAGAAGATCAGAGGCTGGAGATGATCTGAACTTCCTCCATCTTCTTCATGTTTTGATTCTTGGTTGTTTTTGCTTTTGAAAATGAAGCTTTTCAAAGGGATGAAAACTGGTCTAGTCTGAACAATCAAAGGGTTTATAGAGAGAGAATTCGTGGCTGGTTCTGTGCTGAAATGGCCTTTATATAGGCAAAATACTATATGGTGCCATTTTAGAAAATGTAATGTGGAATCTTTGAAAAATCATCAGACCTGACTCCCCTCTGACTAAGGTGGAGTGTTGTCCGAGTTTTGCACCAGCTGAAAAAGGCTACAATGATGGTTTGCATGGGAAGTGGGGGAGCTCCATCATCCATTGGGTAGCACAGAAGTCTCGAGCGCTCGAGTGCAGTCTCGAGCGCTTGGGTGTTCATTCTCGAGCGCTCGAGAGTTTGTCAGATCCCAGATTTTGAAAATAGTTTGGAGCGCTTGGGACTGCACTTGGAAATTGAGACTGATTTAAACATTTTATTTTCCCTTTTAAAGTCTTCCAAGGAGCATTGTTCTGACTGGTCAAGGGCTTATTTCAATCCAAATTCATCATCGGGGAGCCTCCGAGCCACAAATTAAGGAAATTCGAAATGTCCAAATTGGGGTGTCTACAGTTGCCCCTCTTTGGATGGCGCTCGGCATCATGTCTGGATACGAGTGACATCCAAAGATCGAGACAGCCCAATTCGAGCCACGTCAAACCCTTAGTTTCAAACACGAATGCAAGAAAAAGTGCTTGGTGCATGTGGTCGTGTCCTTTCAGACTGCCTACGTACCCTTTTCTGCAAGGATCAGACCAGCGTAGTTCTTTGGGGCAAGTGCAAACACATGTAATGCATGCACAAGAAAGACTGACAAGACCTCGACAAGATAAATGTGTAAAGGGTCCACTTGTTACTCTGTTTGGCGAACAGAAAATTTAAGCACTTGTGATCCATGCATGAGAAAGGATCGACACGAGTTTGATAAGACAAGTGCATGAAGGGTCCACCTGTTGCTCTGTTTGGCGGAAGAAAAATGCAAGCACGTGTGATGCATGCATGAGAAAGGATCGACACAAGTTTGATAAGATAAGTGCATGAAGGGTCCACCTGTTGCTCTGTTTGGCGGGAGAAAAATGCAAGCACGTGTGATGCATGCATGAGAAAGGATCGACACGAGTTTGATAAGATAAGTGCATGAAGGGTCCACCTGTTGCTCTGTTTGGCAGAAGAAAAATGCAAGCACGTGTGATGCATGCATGAGAAAGGATAAAATACCACCCATAGGGTAAGAATACCTGCAAACATGTTGAAATTAGCATAAGTAGACAAATTTCGATCGACTACCCAGTAAAACACGAAATTTTGCACGGTGGGCGAAAAATCACGACATCGACTAAAGTCTGCCTCCCGCGGTCTCGTTCAACACGAGGGAAGTCAGGATTGAGATTGATTTTGTAAAAAGGAAGAGGAAGCTAAGAAATTCTCGAAAGTACGAAATACGCGGGACGACAGAGTGTTGGCACAGCGGCCGAGCATAGATCTCAGCGCTCAGAACCACTCCCAAGCGCTCGGGAGTGGTCTCGAGCGCTCGAGACCACGGCTGGGGTCCGCTGATCTGTTCATCTTCTTCGACTGACTTAGGGTTTAAACCCAAACCCCAATGCTCGAGAACCAGAGCGAACCGTACACCTCTCAAACTCGATCGTCCTCACTCTCTATTTCAGGCGGTCTCTCTCTCTCTCACTGAATCGACATCTCTCTCTTACTTTCAGACGCTCTCTCTCTCCCAAAACGGACTGAGCTCAAGATCTTGAGATCTCTCCGATCCTCCGCTAGGCGATCGTGTGTCAGGAGGTGCGAATAAAAAGGAAGAAGAAGGTTTGGGGGGAAGAAAAAGCGGGGATGGCTAGCGGTGGTGATGGTGAGCTGCCCAGCCGCGAGGAGGCGGCGGCGGCGATGACTACGGCGGCGATGGAGGTGGACAACAGCAGTGTTGTCACACCAACTCAGGAGAGGGTTGTCGGTGAGGGTTTAGCTACAGTAGTTGAGGCTGGTGGTGGTACAGAGGTAGCTATGCGTGCCAGCGGAGGTGTGGCAGCGGTAGGAGATCTCGGAGACAGTGAGGCTGCGCGAGGGGGTCATGGCGGTCTGGCCACGAGTAGTAGAGACACGTCGGGCAAGGGTGGAAATGGTACGAGTAGCGGGGGAGGTGCTACAGGCACTCCCCATACTCCTACGGTAGAGGATTTGCTCGCGGTCGCGGAGCGGGCCGGCGATGAGCGGAGGGAAGGTGGTGGGGATGAGGTAGTGACGGCTAGCTGGTCACGTCGTCGCGACCCCGGTACTGAGGGTGACGATTGTGGAGTCGAGGGGAGGAGACAGCGTGATTGGAGCTTCGCACTCGGTTCCATTCACGGAGGGAGACTTCTTGAATTCCGCGAGGCCGCGGGACATTCTAACCTTCTCTCTCTCCACCGGCACTAGCCTCGTTCAGAATGGAAGACTCACCGACGCCGAGGCCCACTACATCAGGCAACGCCAGCTCCTCTCCCTCACAGACGACGACGGCGGCGGACACAAGGTTGCTAGAGATGGATGATTTGGGGTTAGAGGAGCAAGAGGAGGAGGTGGTGATTGAGGAGCGGATTACAGCGGCGGCTGAGGCAAAGGCCTACTTGGCCCACGCGCGCCCTGGTTCGCGCCGGATACCTACGCTCCGCGATTACACTTCTTCGAGCCGACGGGGATGACTGGCTACGTCCCTGCTCAGACGGATTACCCCGAGGACATGCTTCTCCGAGATCGGGCTACACACATCTCCTCTGGATGGACGACGGTATGAGTTTAATAGTTTACTTTCCTGCATTAGACTTGCTTCCTTGAATCATTGCACTTGCTTATTAATGCCATTTCTTTGCTCTGTTGGAAACAGCGTACCAAGGACATCTACGGCCACGGAGGCTCAGCCAGCTCATTGAAGTACTTCAGAGAGTTGCCTTGGAGGGTGCAGGAGGCTGGTTTCGGGCCGTTTATCCAGCTGCTGATAGCGGTGAGGGTTGACCGTGCAGCGATGACAGCGCTGGCGGAGTAGTGGCGGGACACCACCAATACGTTCCACTTCCGCTTCGGGGAGATGACAGTGACTCCTCTCGACTTCGCAGTGATCACAGGGCTCCGAGTTGGAGGCGAGCCGATTCCTTTCGACCCGAGCATAAACTTGGACGACACAGCTTCGGAGTGGTTCCTCGGAAGGGTCCCGCGCCATAGCGGAGGGGTGGCGGAGTACGGCCAGTTCACAAAGTATTGGGATCACGAGCCGGCGGACGACGTCGAGGCTGCCCAGATGGCCAGGGCCTATCTGTTGTACCTGTTCGGGGCTTCTCTGTTCCCATTCAGGCGATCTCGGGTTCACTTGAGCTACTTGGCGGGCCAGGTTGATCTGAGGCCCGCAAGACAATATGATTGGGGAGGTGCTGCTTTGTGCACGCTCTACTGTTTCCTTGGGGCTGCCTCACGCGGAGTGGGAGACACCATTGGCGGATACTGGAGGGTGATCGAGGTATGACTCAATGCTATTGCTTTGAATTGCTTTGATTGACTGATTGATTTCAATATGCTTTGATTTGAATTGAATTGATCTTGACAACTTGCAGCTTTGGGCTTACGAGGTCTTGGGCATGTTTCCTCCCGAGAACACTTGTACGAATCCGCACTTGCTCCCACGTGGACTTGCAAGGGGCAAGGAGTACCGGAGAGCAAAGGAGCGATAGGGACAAGTGATGACTTTCCGGCGCTGGCTGGACAATATCACTGGAGTTACGATACAAACATCAACCTTCCTGTTCTTTCATGCTTTCTTGAAAATGAATTTCTTGATTGTTGATGCCAGACATTTAGATGCAGGTTCACTGGGACCGTTGGGCCAGAGTTGAGGCTGACTTCCTTCCGAGGAGTCGGGAGGTGACGCGGAGCAGGGCCCTGCTGGAGTGCCCACTGGGCTGGCAGTGGTACCTGGGGGATCGGGTGACACGACAGTCACTCGGTTCTCCAGAGTTCATCATGCCGGGGCCACTCCCTCCACGAGTGCAGAGGACTGAGACCTACACTCGGGCTGAGTTGGAGCAGTTCACGGTGCCAGATACTGATTTGGAGAGATATCTGCGGCTCACGCTGGACTACGCGACGTACAGGGATAGGTACTTGGCTACGAGCCTAGGCATGGAGAGGGAGCTGGAGAGGTGGATAGCAGAGTCCAAGGCCAGGAGGGGCAGGGGTGAGACTGGCGGTGAGGTTGGGAATGAGACTGGAGGTGAGACTGGAGGGCGAGGCCGCAGCGGTCGCTCTTCACGTGGTAGGGGGCGAGGTGTTAGACCTCCTGCTGGCGGGCGAGGTGTTAGCTCTTCAGGACGAGGCGAGAGCAGCACGGGGGCTCCGGAGGCAGCTAAGACGTCTACTCCACCCGGGTTACCGTCATTGGACTGGACGATAGGGGTGAGGGACCCTTCTGGAGCACGGGCGTTGCTAGATGTTCCACGCCTTCCGCAGCCGCAGATGCAGCTTCTTGCGCAGGTATAACACAACTTTGCTTCTTTCAATGCCTCAAATGTTTCTTGTTCATGCATCCATTGTTTTGACCTTTGAATCATCGTGTAGGTGCCACGAGAATGGGCAGAGAAGGCTTTTATGCTGATGGTGGGGATGCGTCAGTTGCTGAAGGACTGAGCAAAAGGGAGGTCCCTCCAGACTAGACCTACTCCTGGGCCTGCTTTACCTGTTGCTCCTCAGGTATGAAAATGCATGCATATTCATTTCATTAGATCTTAAGCATGTATAAAAATGAATGAATGCTCATGATATGCAGGTGCAGCCACGACGCTCGACTAGGACACAGTTGCAGGGCACTGTGAGCCTTCCAGCTTCCACCAGCATGAGAGGCCGGGGTATGCAGAGGGCATCACGGTCTGTGATAGAGGTGAGACAGTTTGAGATGGTTCCCAGGGCAGCGTCCCGACGGAGGCACGCTCCTAAAGAGTCAGAGGAGGAGACAGAGGGGTCGCTCGAGTCACGAGCCTTAGGGTCTACGGACTCGAGTACTGCCTCAGGCCCTTCTGACGATGACGATGATGATGACGAGGACGATGTTGAGAGTTCTGAGTCTGAGGGACGCCAGCAGAAGAGGACACGTCTGGGTTGAGCTTTAGGTTTTTGCTTTGCTAGCCTTTCTTTTGCATGGGCCTGCGTGCCAACATAGTTGTAGCTTCCAGGCCTGCGCGCCTTGGTTTTGTTTGGGCCTGTGTGCCCCGGTAGATAGGATTGGGCGTGTGTTTGCCCCAGCTTATGTACTACCTTCTTAACTCATTGTGAATGCCGTATTTGCTTATGAAAATTTGCACTTTTCTTCATTTTATTTTATTCGCACTTCCAACATAGCATTGTATTTTATGAAATATGTTCGTCTAGCTTTGGAGGGCAAAGAGCACGCGAATTTCAACCGATACTCTTAAAATAGAGTAAAGCTTGACACAACTGACTCAACTCACAAAATTTGACTTGAGATGACAAGAATGCCCTTAATGTGGAATTTGTGACCATTAAGGAGAGTAACAACTGGTCTTGACAGTGATTGGAGTGGGGACACGAGCACATTTGATCAAGGTATATGCCCTTAACGCGACCATGAACAATGAAATTGGGGCGTTTGAAGGTGAAAATCGATTTCGTAAGCTTTGGTGCGCGTTTGACCATTTCACGTAGTTACCAGCACACAGTAAGACTCCCGTACACCGTTAGACTTTGAACAAATGCTCTTGACACGAACTTTGACATATCCACGGGAAGGAAATTATCAATATTTTGAGGTGTTCCAAAGAATATGCATGAATACTCAGACAAATGGACAACAGAACGCATTGTATTCCCCCAGAAACAGGTTGGAACTTGCTGAACTTAAGGCCTTGAGGTCACAATGCTGTGTTGAGGTGAAAAACCAGGAACCAAAATCTGCTGCAAAACTTCAGCACTCTCGAGCGCTCGAGAGTTGTAACGCCCCGAATTTTGGGTACGTTAATTAAACATTTTTATTGAACAACAAAAGAGAGTCTGGCTCTTTATTACATCATAAACTCCCAAAGGGTTCTTATATTACACAAAAGGGATGGATATCTAAGGTTATCTACAGCTCCTTCTCTTCTTCCATCCTAGCAAGTTCCTCAGCTCCAAAGGTCTCCAAGGTGTACTGTTCATGCTGCTCATCTATAAAATCCGACACATTATACCAGCGTCGCCACCAGTATAATATGTCAGGGTCACATAAAGCAACACCATGAGCTTGAAAGCTCAATAGAATAATTCAAAACCCACTAACCCTTAACTTACAAATAGCAAGTCATGCATATATCATAAAGAATCATAACAGCACATGCATTAATATAACAATAACAACAACAATGACACATCCGCATTCGCTATCTATCGTTGGTGTCATGTTTCCGTGTGTTTCTCCTACGTGACTCATCGTTTTGTGTCTCATCTATCATTTCCAAAAATCACACGCACACACCAATGAGCTACCCGGTCCGGCTAATTGGCCACAATGGCTACCAAGTCTGGCACATTGTGAACGCACATAACCAATAAGCTACCAAGTCCGGCTTATTGGCAACAATGGCTACCAAGTCCGGCCACGTTATCACATCAACTCTTGCATTGGCTCCTCTCCGCGGATAACCAAGCCCACCTCACCAATGAAGCTACTAAGTCCGGCTCCATTGGCAACGCACACCAACGTAAGGCTACCAAGTCCGGCCATTACGTAGTTTCCAAAATCCTTTTTACCAAGTCCAATTATTTCCTTTATCCACACCCTAGGTGACATGTTTCTACTTCTCGGTTTTTGTGTCTCGTAATCATGCATAGACTCCGCAGCGGGACAAATCACTTTAAAGTAATCTTGAAACTAAGCTAGCAAGATCATCCAACTCTATTTAATCATGCTTGTTTACAACCACAAGTAAGGCAAGCAACATGCTATCATGCTCACAATCGTTTAAAAGGTCAAAATACGAATACTTCGTTTTAAAACGACACTTTATCTTTCAACGAAATTGTAACAACATATGTTTATTGACGAGTTCATACAATCACGTAGCAATTAGGCGATCAAGCAATCAAGTAGCCACAAGATCAAAGTAAACTACGTACTTTTAACAAGAAAGTTCTACAAGCTAAATCATTCAACTAACTTTATTTTCTTAAAGAAATAGTTTGAAAATAAGATCATGCTAACAACAATACAAGTACTTAGATACTACGTTCAAGTCACACATGCTTACAACTATACTTAGAGAAAGTAGGTTCGAAGAACTCTACAAGATCAAACATATACTTAGGAAGAGTGGTTAGGGATCACTACCGTTCTTCTTGGCGGTAGAAAAGATTACGGAAGTACGACGGAAAGAAAGTCGGCAAACGAACGGAGTAACGGCTTACGGTAAGCTTCCAAAAGCTTCGAAAGAGAATGATTTCTCTTGAAACTAGATCGTAACCTAAACTACTACTACTTGTGGATTGAGGTGGTGGTCGAGTGGTGGTTTAGTGGCGGCAATGGAAAGAAAACTCAAGAACAAGCCAAGAACATCAAGAACAAGTTATGCTTTCAAGAGAGAAGTTGGAGAATGGAGAGGTGTGTGTCCAAATGAAGGAATGGCTTGGTATTTATAGGCAAACTCTCCCTCTCTCTCTCCTTGGCCGAATTCTCTCTCTCTCTCTCCTATATCTCATTTTTTTATTTCAAGAAATCTTGCTTCCTTGCAAGAAACAACCTAGAACCCTAGGTTTGCATGGCTATGGAAGATTTTGCTTTCCTTGCACTCCAAGAACTAGGACAAAACTATGTTATTCTATTGGGGTTTTGGTCTTGTCTAGTCCTTTGAACAAATAAGAAATGCTAGGGTTAGTACTTTAGGAGATTTAGGCTAGATATGGAAGTATAAAACCCTAGATTTGGTGGTACAAGATGAGGTGTGAAGATTGGCCAAGGATTTGGACTAGATGCAAGAGTACACATGCACACATCACTCTCTTTCTCTCCCTCTCCATCCGATCTCTCTCTCTCTCTCTCCCTTTGGTACAAAGTACATATATACATATATATAACTTAGATTTGGTAGAAGAAAATCCTAGAAAGTACAACATATCTTTCTCTCCCTCTCTCCTATCTCTCCCATCTCCTTGGCTCTCTCTCTCTCGGAAATCTCTCTCTCTCTCTCTCTCTCTCTCTCTCTCTTGTACTATATATATATACACACACACACTAGGATGAATACATATATAATAATATAGATATGGGTACTTTGGGTACTACAAGATCTAGGGTTTTTCTAGTAAATTGATTTTCCAATTAAAATATACAATTACACACATGGTACTATTCCATTATAATATATACATATAGATACAAGTACATATGTATGTATATATAGTCATGTACTTCACAATCTAACCTAGATTGCCCAAAATCTAATATCTAATATACTAATCTTAGTCTTTCAAAGAACTAAGTACTAAAATATTAACCTATTGTACTAATCCTATTTTAATCAAATAACACACATGGCAAATCTAGTCTTTGTATATAATAATAAGAGAATCCCATGGGAAATTAAATAATAACCCTTGTACTTTTGGCAAGACTAAGCTATTGTCCATTGGTTAATAAATCTCCTAACATTTGTTGTCCAATGGGTAAAAGAAATAAAGTACTATGCAAGATTTTCAAATTAAATAATGCAATTAGGCACATGTTCCATATTAAAATACTAGATAACAGGTACTTAGAAAATTCAATATTTTAAGTCTTTGGTACAAGTACAACATGTAAATTAATCATAAAATCTTTATGAGCAAATCTAGAATTTCATAAAATAATGGATCTAGTACTTTGGAAAGATTGACCCTATTATCCAATGGATAATAAATTCCCTAACTTTCATGGACCAAAGGGTAATGCATTAAAGTAATATATAATTATAATCTTTCAAGTAAATAAGATTTTCTTAATATAATAATCTATATACACACATGCCATATACAATATTATTTATATATATATATATATATATATACAAGTACACATATTATATATACAAGCATGTACCACACAATCTAGGCTAGATATGGCCAAATCCAATATCTAATAAAGTATTCTACTACTTTCAAAGTACTATGTATAATAATACTAACCTAAAGTACTAATTCTCAGTAGGTATAGATGGATAGCCGAGAATTGCGTACCTTTACCTCTAGGCTTTACCTCCTATATATAGACCCATGTCTGCTGTTCAAGCCATCTTGCTGCCCTAAGTTCCCTTTCGTAAAGGGGAACGAGGAACATCGGGGATTCTCATTCCCTTAACAGCATATTTCCTTTTAGACCACTTAGGAACTCTTTCCAAAGCTATCCGTTCATCCCATTCTCGTTGGGTGTCCCCTCCAGGTTTCCTTATTGGGCACTTGCCATATCTGGAACCTTCTGAAGCGCCTCCTGGCACCACCTCCAGATTCTGCCCCTTTGTTACGGCCTTCTCGTTGCGAGCAGTCCTCTAGTCCAATGATTTCTCATATTATTGGACCCTCTATCATGACCCGCCCAACGACTACCCTTGCTCTTTGGACTACACCTGCTCAGGGTATTTGGACCTAGGACCTTCATTGCTGACCACTTCTGGATTCACCGTCTTGCCACGGCGGATATTCGACTATATTGATTCTGACCCCGCATTACCACGTGTTCGGCCCGCTCTTTATCTTGTTAGGATTACCTCCACAATGGCTCCCGAAGCTTTACTCGTTATTTTCTCTTCAATATGACGAGCAAAGCTCCAAAACCGAGCAAGGTTTTCGTCCTTTGCTCCTGCACCCATGTTTCGTACTTGGTGCAAACTCATCATTAGCCCAACCTAGTCGTTTGGCCTGGACAGGCTTTTCCAGCTAATACCTTTACGGCATGCTACGTGCCGCCCGGTATTAAATCACGATCAGACGTTTGAGAGACGGGCGCCCAACGGCGTCACGGGTGGCGTTTCTCATACGTCACCCCCCTTTGCTGGGGTATACTTGGATTTTCGTCCCCAATTTCAAGCCCACTTCTTCTCTGAAGTTCCCTCTGCGGCAACCGCATGGCGTTCCCTTCGATGAAGCACCGATTCACACCTCGAGGTCTCATTTTCTCGTTTTAAGGTTCTACTTGTTAAGTAGTTTTATTCCCCGCTTCTCTATTACGTCTTGCGTCAATTTAGGATTACTCTGATTTCTTTTAGGGTTTTATTACCTTACTCGTTCCTCGAGCTTCGTACCCTGATCTCGTTATGGAGTCGATTCGTGAAACCTTCGACACCCCGACGGATAGTGAGTTTAGATCTCGTTATGAGATTCCAGATAACGTGGCCACTTCGTGAAAATGCCATTCGTGAGTGTTTCGACAATGACACTCTGCACATTCCGGATGGTCGCCCGTCGTCGAGGCGGCGTTGGAAGTTTCCACGGCATTACTCGCCGGAGTTACGGCCCGTTATAGATTATCCCCATGCGGTGTCACGCTAATTTCTTTAGGGTTGTCATGGGCATCAATGCCCTGAATCAAATGCTAGGTACGTCCCTAGGCCTTCATGATATACACCACCTATACAGCATTTCCAGAACTAAGGACGCCTTAACCTACTACCTCAAGAGTAGGGATTCCAGAAAAAGGTTGGTGCTCGAACTGCCTGACTCTGCCAGAGGGAGGGCGGCAGCGACTTCCTCATCGTCACGAGGAACTTCGAGCCCAGAGGACGAGGACGGCAAAGTCATCGGCTTTCACGCACCGCACAGAGCACGCCACGTTAGTTTCTTTTCTCGTAGAACTCTTTTGCCGAGCAATTTCTCGTACTGCTCCTTTCATTCACTTGTTTTCCTGACTGCCAATTTTCCTCGTATTTGCGACCTGACGTCAACCAAGAGACGCGCCATCATCACCCCGAAGTCCACGTCACCGACATCAACGATTGCTGCCTTCAGCGGTCGAGAACGCGTGTTTGGTGGCCGAGCAAGGCGGCCTGATTCTTCTGACTCTAGGGCATCATCACGGTAGTTCATCGGCGGTGAATCGGCGGCGAGACAATCCCATTATCACTGATCCTCGGCCCAACCGGCGGCCCGAAGAAGCGTTCTCGGACCCCTCCTGCGCCCAACGAACCAATCCAACTCGCCGAAGAAGCCTCAACCTCTAGCGGTTACTCTCCGTCTCCCCCTCCTCACGAGATCACGGCAACCCGATCGACCTCGCGGCCTCCTTAATATCGGTGGTCATGGGCGAAGACGCGGCATCTCGTGGCTTGCGGACGCTCTGAGCCGGCGCTTCTCATGATCGCCGTGGCCCGGCTCAAGCGGCGCCCCTCAGGCTTCTCCCCAGAAGTGAGGCCAGCCACGAGGGACAAGCGTCCGCGGTTGAAAGCCTCCTGCATTGGGCGGCCCAACTCGACTGCGACACCTCCACACCTCTGCAGACTCCACAGCTCACTCATGGCGGTCGGCCGGTCACGGTCCGTGGCAGCGTGGAGTCACGAGTGCACCACTACATTGTCCCAGCGTTCATGCTTCTGAGGATATGCAAAGGAACCGACTCCCAGGACAACCTTCTCGGCTCTTTTATGAGCCTCCAAGCCAAGGTAAAGCCATCATACCCATTTCTTCATGCTAATGGCTTCAAATTGCTTATTCACGCCATTTGTCTAATCATGTATCTGTCGAGCGATACAAAAAATGAGTGGCCATGGCCCGAGCCCGGGACATTCGAGCCGGACGTGCCAAGCTTCGCCGGTGAAACGCAAAGGCTGCGAACACAATTGTCAGGCTAGAAAGGGAGAGAAATCGCTCGGGGGGTGGCGGACGAGCTGAGAGGTAGCTTCGAGTGCAGAAGGCTGACTTGAACCAGACTCTTCTGGTGAAGGCGAGCAAACGAGGCCAAAGCGACCTACCAGGCTACAGCAGGGAATCCGTGTGGCCCGAGAGGCCCCTACGGACGGATGCAGGATCGAGGACCAGGTATTTGAAGGCTGGTGGTGGCTTGCCTCAGAATCTGGTGCCCCAGTCTTCTACCCTATGGGTGAGATCGACCTCTCGAGCACCCAGCGGCCCAGAGGAAGGCTGGAAGGGTTGTGGAGGAGGAGGGCTGACACAGACCAGGGGCTCAACAACATCCCGGCGTGAGGTGCGAAGGCGAGCAAGCCCGGAGAAGCGACCAGCAACGGCGGAAGGAAGCTAGTGGCGGTCAGTCTGCACTTTGCACGGCTGTGGATGATGCAACAATCTCTGCCTCTACAACTGCAATGCTCCAGCCTCTACCCCTGTCATTGAGGATCTGACGATCGAAGAAGTAAGTGGGACTCTTCATAGTAAAAACATTTGAAATTTTCTTTGAATTAGTTTTTGACCGGCCCTGCGTAGCCATTGGTATTGCCCTGCGTGGCACGATACACTTTCAAATGCTTTACTTCCCGTGTTTTGCCCTTAGCGGCTTTTATGCCGGCCCTTAGTGGCCTAAACTCGATTTGCATGGCCGCCCGTGGCCTTTACCAGCAATTAGCCATCTCTTGGCCAAATTTCTATGTGCTAAGTGTCTTGCCTTACGTATGCTCCCCAAGCCTTATCGTGCCTGCTGATGATTAAACTGTATTCACTTCATTTATACTGCTGCAGGTTTCTCGTACCCTAATGTAGGTGTTAAGTGTATTCGCAAACTTGTCTATCAACACATTTACTCATATGTATCGAGGCGAGTCTCTAAAATTTTGAACTTAGGTATATTCGTACTGGGTTACCCAAAATGTGCTCGTATTTGTACTTAGTAACCTTGGGTATATTCATCCCCAATTGTGTGTAAATTCGTGAGGGCATGCAACCGTACAAGTAACAAGTCTATTCGTACTTGGAATTTACTCCAAACATATTCGTGTGGACATTGTGCATAATCTCGTATGCCTTCGGGAGTATTCGTACCCGAGCAAGTGTAACAAATATATTCGTACTTGGCAAGAGTGCGAATTAATATTGTACCCGAGCAAGCAGTCCAGTATATTCGTACTTGGCAAGATTTGAAACATTCGTGCCGAGCAAGCCCATCAAGTATATTCGTACTTGGCAAGATTTGAAACATTCGAAATTTCAATTAGTGATCGTACTTGGCAAAGTGCAGGTGTATTCGTGCAGAGCAAATAAACAAGTATATTCGTACTTGGCTCCATTCTGGAATATTCGAAATTCCATTAGTTACCCTATACCTCTGCTCCCAATACGAAGTGAGGACTAAGGTCATAGCTTGACTTCGTATTTCAAGCATAACAAAAGAAAAACTCGTAAAAAACACTGTTTGTTTACCAAAAATCTGGGAACTTTTATTCATAATTTCAAAAACTCAAGAGGGGAACTTTTATGCGTACCCCTTGCAACTAGTAAAAGAAAACACAAGAGAATTTTATTCGTAATTCCCACACAATCACGATGTGTACCTAAAACAGAATAAAAATAAAATCGAAGTTCTTTACACGTAGAACTTCCTCAAATTGTGAACATTCCAGGGCCTCGGTACCGGGTTCCCGTCCAGGTCTGCCAATCGATATGCCCTCGATACGGGCCCTCCCAATTGGCCCCCAACTTTCCCTCGTTGGCCACCTTGATGTTGCCGAGAACCTTTCTTAACACAAGGTCTCCAACACCAAATTCTCGTGAGTGGACATGCTTGTTGTAGCTTTTCATCAGCTGCTCCTAGTATGAGGCCAAGTGCACCAGAGCTCGCTCTCGCCTTTCCTCGGCGAGGTCCAGCTCGATCTCCAGGGCTCTGTCATTGCCCCCACTTTCTACCAACGTGGTCCTGTTTGGTCACAAACCAACCTCAATGGAATAACGACCTCTGTTCCATTCCGCTGTGCTTGAATAGAGTCTCTCCGTAGAACCTCACAGGAGTTGTTCGGTGTGCCACCAGGACGATGTGGCAATTCGTCGGGCCACTTGCCTTTTGCTTTGTCCAACCGTTTCTTGATCCCGTCAAGTATGGTTTTGTTGGGCGCCTCTACTCTGCTGCCCATTGCTCTGAGGGTGGTGGCGTGGAATAGTAGTTCCTTATTCCATATTGAGCACAAAAGCCTTGAACTTTTTCTGGAACTATTATCAGTGATCAAGGAATAAGGAACTCCAAATCAGTGATGATGTTCTTCCACACGAACTTCTCTATCATGGGTTCTGTGATTTTGCCATGGTTTCGCTTCAATCCACTTGGTAAAATAGTCGTTGCTACCAGGAACTTCTGTTACCGGCGACCTTGTGGAGTGGACCCCGATGTCCATTCCCAACTGCGCAAGCGGCCAGGACTTGTCAAGGGCACCGAGATCTTGGCGGTGTTAGGATCATTGGTGAGAACCCGACGCACTTCTCAGATTTTCACGTACACCCTTGCATCTTCTTGCATGTGTGGCCACCAATAACCCTGTGTGATTGCACGGTGGGCAATGGATCTCCCATGACTCCCACACGTTCCCTCATGTATCTCGTGGAGAAATTTACGCACCATCTGGGATGCACCTGGCGAGTGCGGTCGAGTGAAGGACTTCTGTACAACTTCCCCTCGTGATAGCCAAAATCTTATGAGATTTCGTCTTTATCTTGTGAGCCTCTTTTTGTCTGTAGGAGTATCCCATCTGTTAGGAACTCCTTTATTGGATCCATCAACTTGGTCATAGTTCGAGGCCAGGACCAATTCCACCACTTCTCCCAATACTCGGCTCGGCAAGATAGTCCATTGCCACCTTCCTCTTGAACTCTGTTGCCACAGCCGCTGCCAACCAAGCGAGTGAGCGTGGGCGTTCGCCCGAGCTTATCACGCTCGATGTGTACCTTCTCGAAGGTATCAAGCAAATCCTTGGCTGCCTTCACGTAGGCTGCCATCTTCTCATTCCGGGCCTCGTACTCCCGGACAGGTGATTCTACGAGTTGTGAATCACGAGAATACTCAATTCTTTTTACCTTGAGGCTTTTTTGGCTCCGTAACCGGCTAGGAGTGCCTCGTACTCCGCCACGTTGTTTGCGCGCTGAAACCTAGGCGTAACGACAACTCGATCATAACTCCTTCAGGAGGAAAACCACTCCAATTCCGGATCCGGTATTGCATGCGGACCCATCAACAAAAGCTTCCATTCCAAAGGGTCTTGTGTTCGGCGGATGCCTTTTTCTTCTCGGTGATTGCTCGACCAAGCTGCTCCTTTCGTAGGAAGCGGTGGAGCAAGCTAATGGGGAAAAACTCGCCACGAAATCGCCAAAACTTGCCCTTTAAGCGCGTGGCGATAGTCAATATCATCACGGCTTAATTCTCACGGCCAGGGTCGATGTGCGTCGAGAAATCGGCCTTCGAACAACGACTTCGCGGGAACTCTGTGTAAACCACCAGCTTTGTGACTTTGGAAGTAATGGGGCAACTTCCTAGCCACCGTTCTCGGCGCCGGACCAACTTCTCGAAGTGGCGGATACCTGCGTTTACTGGCGTCGATGCGTCTTGCTCCGCGTAGAGCGGGGTTTGCTCGGATCCCTTGTTCCTTAGTAAGACCGCGCTTCTGACGTATGTTGACCTTGCTAAGTACAAGGTCAAAGATCTCACCAGGCTTTCGAGAGTGGGCGAAGTGGGCGGTTTGCCAAGTACTTCTTGGTCTTGGAATGCTTGCTCACATTCTGCTCCCCATTCGTAACCTTCTCTTTTTCTTAACAACTGAAAGAAAGGCTGCGCATTTGTCACTCGAGCAGTGATGAACACTGTTAAGTGCCGCCATCCCGTTAACCTGGACCTCCTTCGTGGTTCTTGGACTCTGCGGCTCTGCGAAGGCGTGATTTGATCGGGTTACGCCTCTATCCCTCTAATAGTCACTAAGTGGCCCGAGAACTTCCCAGGAACTTACTCGAGGCACATTTGGCGTTGAGCTTGAACTTATACTCTCCGATTATCTCGAAAGCTTCTTCCGGATCGACTATGGTCCCGTTTCTTCTTGCTTTTAACCACCATATCGTCTATGTACACCTCCATGGTCTTGCCGAGCAACTTCTTTAGCATAGTCGTTGCTAGTCTCTGGTAAGTTGCTCCAGCATTCCTCAAACCAAAAGGCATAACACTGTAATAGTACAGCCCTCGTGGCGTGATAAAGGACGTATTCTCCTGAGTGGGGCCGTACATGGCTATCTGGTGATATCCTCAATAAGCGTCAAGAAAACTCATACGCCCATACCCAGCCGTCGCATCCACCAACTGATCTATCCTAGGCAGGGGGAAACCGTCTTTTGGACATGCCTTGTTTAGATCTGTGAAGTCGACGCAAACTCGCCACTTCCCATTCTTCTTTTTCACCACCACCGTGTTAGACAACCACTCCGGGTAATACACTTCTCGGATCGCCTTTGCCTCGAGCAAGCGGTCCACCTCTTCGATGACAGCGTCCACATGCTGTACAGCTGATCTCCTTTTCTTCTGCATCACCGGTTTGTGTTGTGGATCCACATTCAAGTGGTGGCAAATCACGTTTGCATCTACCCCAGGCATCTCTTCTGGCACCCAAGCAAACACATCAACGTATTCTTTAAGGAACTTCACCAATTCTTCCTCCTCTTTTGTGCACAGGTTCTCCCCAATCAGGAAATACCTTTCTGGATCATTCTCGTTGATCTAGATTTTCTTCAATCCTTCCACCACCTTCTCGGCCGGATTCCCTCCGACATCCTCGATGGTGTTTGGTTATTCTATTAACCGGCGGTTTGCACTAGCTGCGCCGGCGCATACTTGATTATGGAGCAAGCAGCTTTGTTGGGCCGATCTTACGGTTTCCCCCTTATTCTCTCGATCCCATTGGATCACGGAAAGCTTCACCATCGATGGTAAGAGGGAACCGCCCTCATCTTATGCAAGCAGGTCCTTCCTATAATCGCGTTATAGGAAGGCGGCACATCCACCACCAAAAATCGGTTACGAGCACCACTTGTTCACCTTGACAGGAAGGGTTACCTGCAATAGCCAATGGCGCTCTGCTAAACTTGAAACCAGCAGGGTTCTGGTATACCAAGTCACTTTGTGTCAATCGACTTTTGAATGCGTCGTAGTAAAGCACCTCGGTGCAACTTCTGAATCCACCCGGATCCTCTCCATGTCATATTCCCAAGTCGTAGGGTTATGACAAGAGCGTCGTTGTGCGGCACCTGGACTCCTTCCAGGTCCTCATCCGTGAAGACTATGCCTTACGTTGCACCCTTAAAGCTTCCACGTCCCGTTTCTTTCCCAACGCATCACATGTTTGGTGCGTGTTCACTGCCTCTGCAGGTAATCTCACCTCATTTCTCGTATAAGGTGCTTGGCCAACCCATGTATCATATGGATTCGCCCGTGGATTTTTGCTCATAGTCCAGTTCCGCCAGCTTTCTCGGCGCCACTTGTGCTCCTCTTGGATAAATTCTTTCAGGTACCCACGGGAGACCAGGTCATAGGTGCTATTTAAACATCTCGTAATCCTCTGTCATGTGACCCGATCTTTGTAGTAAGCTGCGATGCTTGACTCGTAGCCGCTGCATCTTTGTCACCCTCGTAGTAGGGGCCATTTTAAAGTATGGGCGGTTCTTTATTTGATAAAGAACCCGATAAATAAATTCTTTCAAACCGTTGTCACCGAAGAAGAGCGACTTGGATCAGGGACGTGTTTTTCTCGGTACGACTCTCTCTTAGTCTGGCCGTGCTCCTTTCTTTCTTTGTAAGTCTTGGGTTCGGGTTTATCTGCCTTCTTTGCGGGTCCCTTGACTTGCTCGGCACTTAGCTTGCCGTCTTCCCGTAGTATGTCATCCTCGTTCTTGGCGTGCTGCTCAATCCGCTCCATCAGCTTTGCCAGTGTGCTCATTGGACTCATGTTTAGGGACTTTTGCAGCTCTCCCCGAGGTAGCCCAGTTTTGAGCGTTGCTATTGCATACTCTTCACCTGACTTTCAATCTCGTTGAAAGTCTCCATACTTCTTGGCGTAATCCCTGATCGGCTCACTCTCTCCTTGCTTCATAGCTGAGAGACTCTCAAAAGTTTTGGGTGGTTTCCGGCTCGTAAGGAACCGAGCAGTGAACTCCTCGGCCAACTGTCTCCATCCTCGTATGGTGTTCCGCCCCAACTTATGGAACCATGATAGGGCCACTTTTCCCAAACTAGATGGGAACATCTTGCACATGATTGCGTCATCACCGCCGTGCATAAACATCGCCTGCTGGTAATGTTGTATGTGCGCCACCGGGTCTGCATTGGTTTCGTACAGGATAAACGTCCCGTGCTTAACCCTGCTCGCAACCTTGCCTCCTGCAATCTCTTTGCAAAAGGAGAAGTTGCTATGTTGCTAAGGGCTCTCCGTGCCGCTTCTCGTGCAGACATGGTCCCCTCCTCCGATACCTTCGTAGCCCTGGCATTATTTCTTTCCCAGTCGGAATCAGTCCCTGTCCCTGTGGTGCTTCCTCCCACCTCCTTCCTCGGGGGAGGTCTGCTCCTGCTTCTCCTTTTCGTGAAGAAGCCTTTGGTCGTTTCGGAGTGAGGCTCCGCTTCTTCTTCGTGAAGAAGCTCTCTTGTACTCCACTATGTCCAACCTTTCTTTTTTGGACTTCCTTCGTGAAAGCCCAGAATCCTCTGGATGTTCTCGTATCCTCTGCAACTGTTGAATCTCGTACTCTCGCCTTTTAATCAAGCGAGCGTACTCTTCTATCTCCTGTCTCTTTTTTCCAGGATATCCTCCCGGCTATGCACGCTTTTCGAACGTGCCACCGACTCCCTGTCACGGCGGGACTTACTCCTTCTCGTGGATCCCATTGCCGTCCGTCCGTCCTTTTTTCTGGAATCGCCATGGACTGCCAGGGGGCGGTCCTTACTCATGGTCCTCCCCGCTCGCCCGCCATCGGGCTTTCTTGGAGGATCCGGCGGGGACTTGTCACCTCCCCACCCAGCAGATTATTCGGGTCAACAGGGGTCTTTGGATCTTCCTCCACCATGGTCGCTTTTTCGAAGGGACCTCTTTCGTTTCCCACAGACGGCGCCAATTGTAAGTGCAGAAAACGAAAAAGGCCTTCGAACAGTACAGAACTGTAACGGCTACTTCTCACACCGCCGGAGTTAAACCTGTAAAACAAACAAAAGGTGAGCGCACCTCTGCCTTCTCGTGGCAAAGGCCCTCCGATGCCAAAGTTAGTATCTCGTCCTAGTCAAAACCCTAATTCTCAGTAGGTAGTAATCAGATAACCAGGAATTGCGTACCTTTACCTCTAGGCTTTACCTCCTATATATAGACCCATGTCTGCTTGCTGTCCAAGCCATCTTGCTGCCCTAAGTTCCCTTTCTCGTAAAGGGGAACCAGAACATCAGGGATTCTCATTCCCATAACTGCATATTTCCTTTTAGACCACTTAGGAACTCTTTCCAAAGCTGTCCGTTCATCCCATTCTCGTTGGGTGTCCCCTCCAGGTTTCCTTACTGGGCACTTGCCATATCTGGAACCTTCTGAAGCGCCTCCTGGCACCACCTCCAGATTGCTGCCCCTGTTCGGCCTTCTCGTTGCCGAACAGATCCTCTGGTCCAATGATTTCTCATATTATTGGACCCTCTATCATGCGACCCGCCCAACGACTACCCTTGCTCTTTGGACTACACCCCTGCTCGGGTATTTCAGACCAAGGACCTTTCGTGCCCCCAGCCCTTACTGCCGTTCACCGTACTGCACGGCGGATATTCTGACTATATTGATTCTCGGCCCCACGTACCACGTGTTCGGCCACTCTTTGTACTGTTCGGGATTACCTCGCTACAATATGTACAAGTACACATATTATATATACAAGCATGTACCACACAATCTAGGCTAGATATGGCCAAATCCAATATCTAATAAATTAATCTACTTCATCCAAAGTACCAAGTACTAACCTAATAATCTAATGAACTAATCTTAGTTTAATGGATTATCACACATAGCCAAATCTAATATTTTAATACCCTAGTACTTGATGAGCAAGTAAGGCTATTATCCAATGGATAATAATCTCCCTAGCGGTTAATAACCAATGGGTAAAGATGGCTAGGATTCTAATCTATCGTCCAATGGATAATAAAACTCCTAACGATTATTATCCAACGGATAATGCTAGGAAGGATAATACTTTGCAATTAAACACTAACTAATCTAATCTCGTACTTAAACGGATTAATCAAGGCTCTCCCATTATCCAATGGGTAAGGATAATCCTAACGCTATCGTCCAATGGTCGATGGATAAAAGGTTCAAACGGTTCAAAGGGTTAATCTAGGGTTACCGAACTCAAGGGTTTCAAAAGGTTCGTGAATCGAAGGCTCATAAGATTCACGGAGGTTTAGGAGCGATTGGTGGCTAGGTTAAACGATAGCTAAGTCGAATCGTCGGTTAAAAGCTAGCTAGGGTTGCTAGATAGGATTTCCAGCCGAGAAGATAATCTCGAGACTCAATACTAGGATGATGGGGAAAATTGGTAGTTAGAAGACGATTAAAACCAATTTAAAGATTTTCGAATACACAATGAGATTTTTATTAGCTAGTAATGACCGATTTTTGGTTTTGAAAATAAAAATCCAAGTAATTAAAATAAAATTCAAATTTTTAACAAAATTTTTACTGACCAAAAATCAGGGTCGTTACATCGCGAGTGTAGATTATGATCATTATTATATTGGCTCGAGACTTCTGTCACTAGCAGACCTGTGCTGCTTTCCAAAGTCATCCACTAGCTCTATCATGTTGTTTTCTTCTGCATGCACCCTTTCCAAACACCTTGTAACTCTCCTTGTACTGCTTTCCAGGGGTCAGTGGTTTCCCAAGGCAAGACTAGTGTTTTTCCAATACTTTTCCAAGTTTCCAAAGTTTGAAAGCTTGAAAATGCAAGAAAATGGTTTTGAAAAAGACAAGCTTGCTGAGTTTCAAGGCTGGTGAGTGAAGGATTACTGTCTCCCCTAGGCCTTTATAAATACCAGAAGTTGCTTTGGCAAGTCACTCACATCTCATTCCATCATTCTTCCCCCAAAAGCTCCCATTTCTCATGGCCTTGTTAAACCAAGTCTTGCTTCGCCCTTGGTTGGATAGCCTTGAAGGCATCGATTGGTTGAATTTTCGAGGGCATCGCCTTCATGCTTTAAAATACCTCCGCGAGATCGCCATCCGTCCTGTCTTGCTACACACGGCTGTACGCTTTTGGGATCCCGAAGTGCATGTCTTTCGCTTTGGTTCTCAAGAGCTATGCCCCACCATCGAGGAATTCCATGCCTACCTTGGGAGTCACGACTCCACCGAGCCAATTGTTCCAATGCTTAGGGAGAGCATGAAGAACATCCTAAAAACCAAACTAGGTGTCAGCGGGAACGTTGCTGAGTTTTTGACTCAAGGTAATGCCATCAATATCGTGCAGTTGTATGAGAGATTCAGTCCACTTGGAGACTTAACGGACTTCGAGTATCAAGGTCACCGGATGACAGCTTGCTGTATTTGCCTCTTGGCGGCCTTCCTGCTGTTTCCGTCTGTTGGCCAGCCCAGTTCTCTGTTGGTTGAGGTCGCTACTCAGATCGAGGCCCACAAAAACGTTGCACCCTTGGTCCTTGCTGAAACTTTGATGGGGTTGGACGCTGTCCATGCAGGTCGCACAAGAGTTTTTGGTGGTAGCCCGCTGTTGCTGCAGGTTAGGGACCTCACTCAGCTCTCCTTTTTCTATTTCTCACACTCTTTTTACCTCGACGCTCGGTTTAGGCTTTATCTGGCTTCTTACTTGTTTTCTCTCTTTTGGATAGATGTGGCTCTGCGACAAGTTGGGTTTGCTAACACCGCCGGCGAATGACTGGTGGTATCGAGCAAGAGGATGGAATCGCCCCTTTCAGGTGATGTACAGGAATGAGGATGACTGGGTCGACTTATTTGCTTCCCTGGATGATGATGACATTGCTTGGCGGTGTCATTGGCTGAGGCTTCCTGCGATGACTGTGAGCAACATGGGCTCACCGCAGGTGTTTGTGGCTGGCTTGAGAGGCTTCACTTCTTATTCACCTTTCCGCATTCTGCGCCAGTTTGGACTCAGCCAGGAGATACCACCCTCGGGTTCAGAAATGCTTTGTCTCCCTCCCTTCACCATTCCGGGCCTTCGGAGTTATGTTCGAACGTGGGAGACTCGTAGAACTGAGCCAAGTGATCCGCTTTATTCCATCGCATTGACTGGCAGGTACCGGAAGTGGCGAAGGAGAGATGTGGAAGGAAGGAGGGGTTAAAAGCTTACTTTGCTGGTTTTTGAAATAAAAGTTAGATATCGTTGTGTGTTTTTTTTCTTTTTCATGCTCGGCCTGTAATAAAAAAATCATTTGAATAAAATTGCTGATTAAGGGTTTCCCCCTTTTGGTTCATTAATCGCTTGCGCCTTCAAAGAAAGAATTTTGACTTGTCAATTTGGATTTGATTGTCATGATTTAGGACCAAACCTCAGAGCGAGATTGCCTACGTATCCCTTAAGAAAGGGAATCAGGCCCATACGTTGTTCGGGCTAGGGTTCGTTCGGGTATTAACACTCTCCTTTTCTAGATTTTGTCTAATGCCGTCCTTTCGGGTTTTGGCCTAGCGATCTTCTTTTCGACTTTTTGCTCTAACTTTTGCCTAAGCCGCCCTTTCGGGTTTTCGACCTAGCGGGCTTGCTCTAATTTTTGCCTGGGACCGCCCGCCCTTGCGGTTTTCGGCCCAGCGAGCTCTCTCAGGGGTAATATCGCTTGAGTTGATCCAAGTTGACAAGATTCGAGAATTCGTTGCCGTCAAGATCGATGATTGAGGCTGCTCCCCCGGAAAGAATTGACTTGATGATGTACGGCCCGGCCCACTTTGGTCGGAACTTCCCTCGTAGGTCAAAGATCGGTGCACGAATTTCCTTGACTACCATGTCCCCCTCTTGCCGATCCCTCGACTTCACTTTCTTGTTGAATGCCCGGGCGATCCTTCGCTGATAACCCTAGATGTGGTACAATGCTCGCAACCTCCTTTCATCAAACAGCATGAGCTCTTCGAACCTTCCACTGATCCAATCAACCTCATCTATTCCTTGTTCAGCCATGACTCTAAGTGATGGAACTTCTAGCTCGATGGGGAGAACGGCTTCCATACCGTACACCAACGAATAGGGTGTTGCCCTTGTTGGTGTGCAGACAGACGTCCGGTATCCCCACAAAGCTAGTGGTAGCTGCTCGTGCCAATTCCTAGCCGACTCAATTGTCCTTTCGAGAATGCTCTTGATGGTCTTGTTTGCTGCTTCGACTGCCCCGTTCGTTTGCGGCCGATAAGTGGCCGAGTGATACACTTGAATCTTGAATTCATCAAAAAGCTCTAGAACTTTTCCTTTGAAGTGAACACCATTATCAGATACGAAGGGTTGAGGGACTCCATACCGATAAATGATGTTTTGCCTGATGAAGTGAGCCACTTGAACTGCTGCTAGAGTCTTGTATGAGGCTGCTTCGACCCACTTAGTGAAATAATCGACAGCTACCAAGATAAACCTATGACCGTTAGAAGCCGCGGGTGAGATCCTCCCGATGACATCAATGCCCCAGGCGGAAAATGGCCATGGTGTTGCCATTGAGTGTAACTCCGAGGGTGGGACACGGATGAGATTAGCATGAGTCTGGCATTTATGACATCGGTACACATACTCGATGCAATCTGTCTCCATAGTCGACCAATAATACCCTAGTCTCAAAACTTTCTTAGCCAACATCATTCCATTCATGTGGGGTCCACAAACTCCTTCATGAACTTCTTCCATTACAGCTCTCGTATCGTCACCGTGAATACACACCTTGTGAACTCCGCACGAAGATCGCCAGTACAATTGTCCTCCGCAGATGATGTATTGTGATGCCAGTCGTTGTAAAGCGATCCAATCCTTCTTGGTTGAATCTGCAGGGAACTCTCCTTTTTCGACGAAATTCCAAATGTCATGGAACCATGGGAGTCCATCGTCTGGCTCGTCGATGTTCATGACGTAGTCGTACACATGCTTTCCTCTTTGTTCAATCATGACAGGCCTCAGCTTTACTCCGATTGGAAGTTCTAGCATGGACGCCAAAGTTGCTAGTGCGTCTGCGAACCGATTCTTCATCCTCAGGATGTGCGTGAAGGTCACTTTCTGAAAATTCGGGATGAGCTCATCGAGTTGCTGATGATACGACTTCATCTTTTCGTCTTTAACCCTCCATTCTCCGTTTGCTTGTGACACAACCAAGTTGAAATCACCCACGACTTCCACCACCTTGACTCGAATTTCCAGTGCGGCTTCCATTCCAACAATACACGCTTCATAATTTGCTTCGTTGTTCGTGACTTCGAAATTCAACTTGAAAGCAAGGGGAATATGCGACCCCTCAAGCGAGACCAGCAGTACGCCAATCCCAAAGCCCTTCTGGTTAGCAGCTCCATCGAAGTACAACGGCCATGTTTCATCGACAGCAGTCATTACGTCTTTGTCGGGAAATTGAAACTCTGTGTGTTCTGGCCCTTCGATCGGGCGATCTGCCAAAAACTCTGCCACTACTCTCCCTTTCACTAATTTGCGGGTGACGTACTTGATTTCAAACTCGGCCAACAAGAGCAACCAACGTGCTAACTTACCAGTAAGTGCTGGCTTCTCGAATAAATACTTGAGGGGGTTCATCCGAGAAATCAGCATCACCGAATAAGACAGCATGTAGTGTCTCAATTTCTTGGTGGCCCATACTAGCGCCCAGTATGTCTTCTCTAATGAAGTGTATCGCTCTTCGCTTCCCACCATCTTCTTGCTCAGGTAGTAGATTGCCCTTTCAACCCCATCTTCTCCCTCTTGTGCTAGCATGCACCCCATGGATGAGGGCGTGACAGACAAGTATAGGATCAAAGGTTTTCTCGGGATGGATGGCATCAAGATCGGCGGATTCTGGAGATAAGTTCGTACTGCTTCGAAAGCCTTTTGACACTTGTCATTCCACTCGAATTTCACATCTTTCTTAAGCAGACGAAACAACGGTTCACAGGTCAGAGTCAACTTGGCGATGAATCGACTGATGAATTGAATCTTTCCCAAGAAACACCGGACCTCCTTCACGGATTGAGGTGGCTCCATCTCAAGAATGGCTTTAATCTTAGAAGGATCCACTTCGATCCCCCTGGTTGTGATCATGAACCCGAGCATTTTGCCAGCGGTGACTCCAAAAGTGCACTTTTGTGGGTTGAGTCGCATCCTGTACCTCTGTATTCTCTCAAAGAACTTTCTTAACGCTGGGAGATGGTCTTTCCTTTCCTTTCCTTTCACTATCATGTCATCTACGTACACCTCGACCTCTTTGTGAATCATGTCATGCAACAGTGTGGTAGCACCCCTCTGATACGTAGGATTGGCGTTTTTCAACCCAAATGGCATAACCCGATAACAATATGTCTCCCACTCGGTGATGAATGTGGTCTTTTCCCTGTCTTCCGGAGCTAGGAGAATCTGACTGTACCCCGAGAAGCCATCCATGAAGGATAGTAGAGCGTGCCCTACAGTGTTATCAACAAGTATGTCTATATGCGGTAATGGGAAATCGTCCTTAGGGCTCGCTTTGTTCAGATCTCTGAAATTGACACACACCCTGATTTTTCAGTCCTTTTTGGGGACAGGAACGATGTTGGCTACCCAAGTGGGGTACTCTGTTACTATTAGGAAACCGGCATCAATTTGTTTCGTGAGTTCTTCTTTTATCTTTAATACCCAATTGGGCCGCATTTTCCTTAGTTTTTGCTTAACGGGTTTTGCGTCAGGGTAGAGAGGGATCCTGTGCTCGACTATTTCTGGGTCGATTCCGGGCATGTCTGCGTGGGACCAAGCGAAAACCTCTTTGAATTCTTTTAGTAAATCTGTGAGTTCTTGAAGCTCACAGGGGGATATCCCGGAACCGACCTGAACCAATCGAGGGTTCTCCTCATCACCCAAATTTATGGAGATTACTTCTTCTTTTTAAGGCTGAGCATGCCTTTCATTTTCGCGATCGATGAGGGAGGGGATCTCTTTGGAGATGTCCCCATCGAGATCTATTCCTTCATCATCGGGATCTAAATAGTTTATCTCAAAAATTGGCAAGTAAGCAAAAACATCATTCATTTCATTAACCAGTTCATCAAACGGGGGGAATACAGCGGTTGACTTGAATTCAAAGTAAAAACTACGATGTGGAGGGCCGATGGGCACAAACTCCGACTCTGTGCTAGACGACGAGTCAGTGTTAGACTCGAACTCAGACTCAGTGCAGGTGCTGTGAGTGCGAGTTACATGTGGTACAAAAGTGCAATTATCATAAATGCCTACAGCTTCCACAATGAGTTTGGTAGGGTCTTTGATCTCTTCTTCGTCTCCAAGCACAAGCACAGCAGCATCTTCCATCATACCCCCCGGTTCCTCGCCCTCAAACAGGAGTTGGAGACTGCCCAAACCAAAAGCTTCCAGCCAGTCAAGTGCCTCAGACAGTTCTTCTACCTTTGCGGCCTCTTCATCACTCTCCCAGGTATCATTTGCAAAGATCTCGAAGCCAGGATACTTCATTTTCGTTTCGAGATCCACAAAGGGCTCAGGCTCTCCTTGGTACAGCGCCTCTTTCTCCTTCAATTTTGTCTCCGTTGCACGGGCCCGAGCGCGATTGCGCCACTTCTTTGCTGGGTCGCTCTTCTTGGACTCATATCCAAGACCAAAGTGCTCGTTACTTCCTGGGAAGTCAGGGAATTTGGGGACTCCTTGAGCATAAAGTCCCAAGCCCATGCCCGGTAGATATTTCATCCGTTTCATAATTTCCAGTGCTGCGGAGCTCACCAAGAAACCATCCTCGGCCCGAATGGTGCACACTTTCGAGGTCATAACTGCAAAGCCTCCCATGGCAATATCTTCCTCTCCATGCATAATCTCTAGTAGTGGGGAATTGTCCTCGGAATGGGGACGGATACCCGAGTCTCCATGGATGATGAGGGTTCTAGAATCCAAACCCAAGATGAGTTTCTGGTGCAACATTGAGGGCACACCCATGACGTCCTAGCGGTGTAGCCAAGGCCTTCCCAACAGAAGATTGAACGATGCAGGTATTTCCAACACACAAAACTCGACGGTCGTTTTAAACTTGCCAATTGCAAGTTCCAAGTTGATTGTTCCCAAAACATCACGACGCGTATTATCATAAGCACGGACGCCCAAATTCGATGGCACAAAGTCCTTGTTCTTAAGGCCCAGGCAATAAGCAGTGCGAAGTGGACACACGTTAATGGCTGAACCATTGTCTATAAGAATCGCAGGGACCCATTTTCCGAGGCACTTCATCGTCATGTGTAGTGGCTTGTTATGGTCAGCTCCTTCTGGAGGGAGGTCCTTTTCTGGGAACGACAGGGTGTACTGGGTGAGGTTCAGGGTTATAAGGGCGATGAGAGCTTCTAGGGCAATATCAGAGGGAACCTCGAACCTGGAAAGAGTGTTTACGAGCCTGCGACGGTGCTCGTGGGAGGCAGCTAACACTCCCCACATAGACATGCGAGCGGGGGTTTCTTGGAGTTGTCGGATAATAGGGTCAGTGGAGGCTTCGGGGTCAGGTTCGGGGAGTGAGTTGAGGTCGATGGATAGTTTAGGCTGAGAAGGCGGGTCAGGCTTAGTGGAGCTTGGAGGGTTGCTTTGTGGAGCTTGCGAGACAGGGGTGTTTAGACTTGTAGGGTTGACGGGGGTATTCTGCTGTGGCGGAGGGGCTCAGGACGAGCAACCCTGCTGGAGGTTGGTAGGTTGGTAGACTCTTCCACTCCTGGTAAGATTGCTAACTATTTTGGGAATGGGCTCCCACCAAGTACCCTCCCAGAAATCGGAGAAGTCAAAGTCGCAAGCGTCAGCCTTACGTTTCCCTTTGTCAAGTGCCGTCTTCTCCAAAGTTTCATTGAGGGTTTCCATTTCTAAAGCGTGCCATATACTGTCCTCCTCCAGAGAACTCCAGAAGTTGTCCTTATTGTCATTGCTGCTGTTGCTAATTTGCAGAGATTTTTCATCCAACATGGCCTTATTGACAGTCAGTTGCTCACCGTCAATCCACACGTTCACCAATTCAGACTTTCCCCACAGATCTTCTGGATCCAATACACAGATGTTAGGCTCATCAAGAATTTCAACTACCGGTCGGGGGAGGAATTCGTCGATAATGTGCTCCTACGAACAGGAAGCATGATCCATTACGCAGTCCAGAACATCGGAGTCCCTGGTGAGATTAATGATAGTTCTGACGGAGAGTCCCGAGAACATGCGAGGGTTCATCAGATCCAGTTCCTGTTCTACCTCTTCTTGCTCGCAAAAGAGGTACGCCAAAGATGTTTCGTCCAGGGGGTCAGAATCATCTATCCAGTGCCACTCATTGGGTTCGGGCTCCCATTCCCATTCATCTTCTTCTTCGACAGGTTTAGGCTCCATGAACAGTGCAAATAGAGAATACCCATCCAACGGGTCAGCCATCATCTCTTCCCAGTCCTGCCTCTATTCTCCATGTTCCAATTGCTCTACTTGGTGAGGGTTAAGGGCCACAGGCCACACCCCAGTGATAAGAGCCCGGTATTCTACTGCGAGGAAGTCACTTGTCAGGTCATCCCACCTTCTTTGAAAATCCCATTCCACAGTTTCCAATGCACAGATGGCATCCTCAATTGGCAGCTCGACAGTCGGTTTGGGTTGGGTATCAGGAACGATGTAAAGGCTCGGGTTAAAGGGTTGGCTTATGGAGATGTGATTGGTGCTGGCATTGGGGTGCTTCGGGAGTGGGTTTGAGACGGTGTTGGGTTTTTGTGGAGGCATGGGGAGGGTTTTGTTATCTATTAGATCCTGGATTGCATGGCAAAGACGGAAGCAGTTGTTGGTTAGGTGGCCCACATTCTGGTGATAGGCACAGTATGCATTAGGGTTGTGGGATGCGGGTAGCTTTTGAGGCAAGGGGGTAGGGGTAAGTGGTTTGAGGGTGCCGCTTTCGACCAATTTCTCGAGCACGGCGGAGAGCGGTGCTGAGAACTGTGCGAACGTGCGGGGTTGGGTATGCGGTTGATTGGTTTAGGTGGCGATTTGGTTTACTGGTTCGGCTTAGGTTGTGTTTGTGGAGGTGTTGGGAAGGTTGGTGTAATTCGAGTTGCCAAACAGAGTGTTGCTATTTTCGGAGTAAACCTTCTTGGGCTTGGGAGCAGGCTCGAGTTTGTCAAGGATTCCCAATTGAACTGCTTCTTCGACGGCTAAGCCTGTGTCGAAGAAAGTTTTAAAGTCTGAGCATGCTTGAGCCATAACCATATGCCTCGCAAGAGTGGGTTGAAGGTTGCGGACAATCATCCAAATTTGGTCCCTGTCGCTCGGTCTGTCTTTCATCTGCTCTGCCTTTGCCCTCCACCTTTTCACAAAATCGGTGAAGGCCTCCTTTGATTCCATCTTCGTTGACTCCAGTTCACGGGTGGTCACTTCCAACTGAATGTTGTAATCGTATTGCGCTACAAAAGCCGTGCATATATCCTCCCAAGAACGCTTCTTTCTCTCATCCAGTGAAGTAAACCAGTACAGTGCGTGTCCCACCAAAGTCTGCGAAAACATCTGTGCCATAGCGTCCTTTTCGACTCCCCACATGGAAAGTGCTCCAATGTATCCCGTCAGGTGTGCCTTTGGATCTCCTGTTCCGTCAAACTTAGCCAAGTCGATTGGCCTGAACTTATCCAGAAGCTTTGCGTTAGGAAACAGGCAAAGCTTATTGATGTCAAAGCCAGTCGATGCTATCTTCTCATTTCTCGCAATGAATTCCTGTAGTTGGGTGAGCTTTGCCAATACTGCCGCCATCTCGGGGTTTTGTGGTGTTTCCAAATCAAGGACCAGCTGCTCCATGTTCGGATTCAGATTAGGGTTAGGGTTGAAGTTTAAGTTGGGAATTGGGTTTGGATTTGGAATCGGATTCGGGTTAGGAACCGGAATTGGAGTTGGGTTTGGGATAGGAATTGGGTTAGGGCCTGGATTCTGGTTTTGTGGTGGAAGGCGTCGTGCAACTCCAGTAATCATCATCATGAGTTGGGCAATTTGGTTATCAGTGCGTTCGCCCAGGCGTTGGACATCCTCTCTGATCTGTCCCATTTCTCCGTGCAGATTTCCCAGGTTCGGGTTAGGATTTGGATGGGGATTGGGAATGAGGTTAGGATTCAGATTTGGCTCGCCTCCGTTTGGGTTTGGGTTTGGGTTGTTTCCAATCGGGTTGACATTAGGGTTGAGGTTCGGATTGCCAGCATTCGGGTTCAGGTTGCCTCCGCTCGGGTTTGGATTGGGGTTTGGGTTTGGGTTTAGGTTTTCGATCATTATGTCCATCTCCACCCTCGAATCTGATGCACTGATGGAGTCTGCTTGTAGTTGAAGCCATTCCAATCTCTGTCCCAAGGGTCTAGTCCAGGAGGGTATGATGTTCTTCTTCTTTGGCCCAATTGCTTAGAACTGACAGCAAAGCAAAAACTTGTGCTCAAACGCGGTTCCTGTTCGCATTTTTATGAAATTTGTGCATTGTTTTTAGAAAAATGTGTGCATCATCGCCATCGTCATCGACTCTGATTTTTTTTTTTTGAAAATGATTGACTTACGGGAGGTTGCCTTGATCCTCGGATTTTTGGGGTGCATCCTCGTTTAGGAACCGTTGATTCCCAAAAGATGCTTGAACAAGCTAAGTATTCGGTTAATATTCCATCGACAACTCGACCATTGGTTCGGAATGACTCGGGGTGAACAATGTGATACGATAACCAAAGCGGCGTAAGCGGTACACTTGCTTTTAGCCTGTATGGTGTTGGTATTACAATGTTCTGCTCCCCTATCATTCCTTTCCATCGGTTTAATACCGATTAAATACTAGTCAAGGACTTAGCAAACCATTGTCTGAACCAAACCATTGTCATCCACCAAACCATTGTCCTTATGGATATATATATATATATAGTTATATATATATATATATTGTACTATTGTACCAAGGAGAGAAAGAGAGAGAGAGAGAGGAGAGAAGCCGAGAGAGAGATGGAAGAGAGAGAGAGAGAATTCGGATGAGAGAGAGAGAGGGAGAGAGTGATGTGTGCCTTCCTTGATTGACCATACTTTGGTCATCCTTGTCCTATTTTTGTATGCTTTCAAGTGGAAGCATAAGACTCCAAGTAAGATCTTGTCCTTCTTTGTACAAACCCTAATTCTTTACTTGAATCAAATCCCCATTCCTTGGCCAATCTTCCATAATCCAATCAATGGTACACTTCCATAGCCATGCATGCCTAGTTTTAGGTTTCTTCCAAGCAAGCAAGATTTGCGTGAATAAAAAAAAATGAGATATAGGAGAGAGAGAGAGAGAGAATTCGGCTAGGGAGAGAGAGAGGGAGGCTTTGCCTATAAACACCAAGCCTTTGGTGCTTTGAACTCACACCATTATCCCATTCTCTCACTTTTTTCTTGAAAGCATAAGAGTTCTTGTTGTTCTTGAGTATTTCTAGCTCTTGTTCTTGAGCTTTCTTTCTAGTTTTTCAAGAAGCTTTCTATCTCCGCCACTAAACCACCACTCGACCACCACCTCGATCCAAAAGTAGTAGTAGTAGTAGTTAGGATCTAGTTTCGAGAGAAACCTTTCTCTTTCGAAGCTATCGGAAGCTTATCGTAAGCCGTTACGTCGTTCGAGTGCCGACTTTCTTTCCGTCGTATTTCCGTAGTTTTTTCTACCGCCAAGAAGAACGTTAGTGTACCCTTACACTCTAATCCTAAGTATAGATAAGAATCATGTTGAGTTTTCGAACTATCTTCTCCAAAAATAAAGTTAGTTGTGGTATTTATCTTGTAGAACTTTCTTGTTAAATGTACGTAGTTTACTTTGATCTTATGGTTACTTGATTGCTTGATCTCGTGATTGCTACTTGTTTGTATGAACTCGTCAATAAACATAAGTTGTTTTATTGAACTTCTCAAAAGGAAATGTTTTTAAAGATAAAGCGTTGTTTTAAAATGAAGTTTTCGTATTTTGACCTTTTAACAAGCATGATAGAGTTGGATGATCTTGCCATTTGTTATCGCATGAGTTATGTGAAAAAGTCCCGCCGCGGAGTCTATGCATGATACGAGACACATGAAATTGGAAAGTAGAGACATGACACGTAAGATGTGGTTGATATGGATAAAAATATTTTTGAAACTACGTAATGGCCGGACTTGGTAGCCTTACGTTGGTGTGCGTTGCCAATGGAGCCGGACTTGATAGTTTCATTGGAGGTGTGTGACTTGGTTATCCGCGGAGAGGAGCCAAGATGTGACACAATATGTCGGACTTGGTAGCCATTGTGGCCATGAGTCAGACTTGGTAGCCTTTATGGCAATGAGCTGGACTTGGTAGCTCATTGTTGTGTGACACAAGGTGCCAGTCTTGGAATCTCAAGGTTGTGTGCGTTCACAATGTGCCGGACTTGGTAGCCATTGTGGCCAATGAGCCGGACTTGGTAGCTCATTGGTGTGTGTGTGTGTGTGTTTTTGGAAATGATGATAAAAGATGAGACACAAAACGATGAGTCGCGTAGGAGAAACACACGGAAATCATGACACCAACGCTTGATTAGTGAATGCGCATGTGTAATTGCTATGTGTTCTTGTTTAAGCATGTTAAGTTTGGAAAATCGCATACTATCTTGACTTGTATGTATTGGGTTAGAGGGTTTTGGGTTACTCTATTGAGCTTTCAAGCTCATGGTGTTGCTTTATGTGACCCTGACATATTATACTGGTGGCGACGCTGGTATAATGTGTCAGACTTTTTAGATGAACAAGGAGAGCTGTACACCTTGGAGGCCTTTGGAGCTGAGGAGCTTGCTAGGATGGAAGAAGAGAAGGAGCTTTAGTTAACCTTAGATAACCATCCCTTTTGTGTAATATAAGACTCTCTGAGGAGATTGGATGTAATAATGAACTAGACTCTGCCTTGTCTGTCTAATAAAATGAATTTTTAACGAACCCCAATTTTGGGGGCGTTACAGACTTGGTACAGTCAGTAACCCCGTTGGTCGGGTTCAGTGCAGGAGCAGTTTGGCCATTGGGTAAGGTGACCCTCCCTGTTCGGGCAGGAACTGTAGTGCTAAGAACCGACTTCTTAGTGGTGGACGTGCCATCTTCCTATAACGCGATTATAGGAAGGACTTGGTTGCATAAGATGAGGGCAGTTTCCTCCACCTACCATCAGATGGTAAAGTTTCCAGGGTCCAACGGTATCGAGAAAATAAGGGGGAACCAAAAGACGGCCCAACAATGCTTGGTTTCCATAATCAAGAAGGCACCCAAGGCACGGTTGGTGCAAACAGTCGAGGTTACCAACCAGCCGACCATCGAGGATGTCGGAAGGAATTCGGCCGAGAAAGTGGTGGAAGGATTGAAGAAGGCCCAGATTGACGAGAATGATCCTAAAAGTTATTTCCTAATTGGGGAAAACCTGTGCAAAAAAGAAGAGAAAGAGTGGGTGAAGTTCCTCAAAGAGCACGTCGATGTGTTCGCTTGGGTACCTAGGGTGGATGCAAACGTGATTTGCCAGCACCTGAATGTGGACCCACAACACAAACCTGTAATGCAGAAGAAAAGAAGATCTGTCATACAGCATGTGGATGCTGTTATCGAGGAAGTTGACCGTTTGCTCGAGGCAAAGGCAATACGAGAGGTGTACTACCCGAAGTGGTTGTCCAACACAGTGGTGGTGAAAAAGAAGAATGGGAAATGGCGAGTTTGCATCGACTTCACAGATCTAAACAAGGCATGTCCAAAAGACAGTTTTCCCCTGCCCAGGATAGATCAGTTGGTGGATGCAACACCTGGGTATGGGTGTATGAGTTTTCTCGACGCTTATCGAGGATATCACCAGATAGCCATGTACGGCCCCGATCAGGAGAAGACATCCTTTATCACACCATGAGGGCTGTATTGTTATAGTGTTATGCCCTTTGGTCTGAGGAATGCGGGAGCAACTTACCAGAGACTAGCAATGATTATTCTAAAGAAATTGCTCGACAAGACCATGGAGGTATACATAGACAATATGGTGGTGAAGAGCAATGAGAAACGGGACCACAACGCTGATCTGAAAAAAGCTTTTGAGATACTGAGGGAGTACAAGCTGAAACTTAACGCCTCAAAATCTGCATTTGGAGTAAGCTCTGGGAAGTTCCTAGGTCACCTCGTGACCATTAGAGGGATAGGGGCGAATCCCGATCAAATAATAGCTTTGCAGAAGCTACAGAGTCCAAGGACCACGAAGGAGGTCCAGCGATTGACGGGGATGGCGGCAGTCCTTAACAGGTTCATTAGTCGTTCAAGCGAATCCAATTATATAAAAGTATGGAATGAGAATTTACCATGGCATGCTCAACCAGCATATGCTCCCCTACAGCCTGGGGAGACATCTCCGCCATTGAATCCTCATCAGCTGCTAACAGCAGTCCAGAAGCACGCTCCAAAGCTTCCTAGAAATTGCCAAGTGTAGAAGGGCCAACGGAAACCTTCATCTTCTTGTTGGAAGGGGCACCATCCACGGCTGGACCCCTCCCTTTCTTTTTTAGTTTTTCGACACCTCCCTCCTCAGACGGCTCAACCACTAAGTCAAGAGTAGGGTCCTTTGAAAGATCAGCAGCTAGGAAGCTATCAACATTTAGCTCCTTCTGGAGACGAGAGCTCTTCCTTTTTGGAGCCACACCCCCAGGTGACTGTTTTGCCCGCTCGGCTTTTAGTTGAGCCAACAGATTCTTATCCATTTTTGGTGCCATTTCTTTATTTTCACCCTCTTCCTCTGAAAAGAGAAATGTGAAAACAATGAAAAAGTCAGCGGAAGGATCAAGAATCACATAAAAACAAGGAATACCTCTCAAAAGAGCTAAGGCCTCACGAGATGTTTCCGGACCCAGCAAATAGGTGGCCGAGGATTCTGGGGACACTAGCAAATCCCAGCTATGGATTTCGTAGCTCCAGGCCAATTTCAGTTCCGCTTCGGTGGCAAGGGTCAACGGAAATAAGGCACGAGCTGCACGACAAGAAAGCTAAGGCCCTTAAGAATAAAGAACTAGTGATAATATTCAAAAGGGAAAAGGAAGCTACAGCTTACAACTTGCAACGGGCTCCCCCCTTCTGTTGTGGACACGCTGGGTGTAGGACCCAATTTCCCAACTTGGGAGTTCCCAACCGTCTCCTCCAACAAAGAAAAACTTATCCTTCCAATTTTTATGAACATTCAGAAGATCAGTAATCAACTCTCCTCCTCCAGGTCTCTTAGTGAAATAATACCAACCTGTACCCCCAGGAGCTTCTTTTATCAAGAATTGGTTGAGGAAAGGACCTTTCGTTAAAGGAGTAATACCATCAGACATGGCTCCCCAAAGAGCAGCACAACCAATCAGCAAACGCCATGAGTTGGGAACGATTTGGCCCGGCGCTAAACCCAAGAAACTTAGCACCTCCCTAGCCACGGCGGGAAAGGGTAACCGAAGACCTCCTTCTAAGGCCCCGACATAAATGCATGTTTCGTTCTCAACATAAGAATAGGCTCGCTCAAGCTCAGAGGGTTTCCTAAGGGTTACGGAGGAGGGAATCGAAAACCTAACACTAAGAACTGCCAACTCCTAGTTTGTAATTGTAGAAGGAATGGTAGAAGTAGAAAAAGTGGGAACCCTACGAGGCCCCTTCGAAGAAGAAGGGGACGCAGGCTTGGCACCGATAGATTGGCCCATAGAAGACGGGGCCCTAGTCACATTACCACGGCGTAATGGGGTCTCCTCATCCACCACCGGCTCTTCTCAGAGGATCGAGGAAAAATCGAGAGGACCTTCCGACATTAAGGTTTCGGGAGGTGATTGTGGGTGTGAGGAGGCTAATAATTCAAAAAGATCCCGAAAAACCCTATCCTAAAGCACAATGGAGTAAGGTGCAAAACTTTCGATAAGGGGAGGGACAGGGTCGACAGAGACGAAACCGGCTACCCTAGCATAAATAAACTCCCCAGGAGTAGCCCATATGGGGTTTGGAATCCCTATACCAGGAAAGGAAAAATCTAACATGAAAGGAGAACAGCAAGAAGAACAGGAGCGTACCTAGGGGAGGTGGGCTCTAAGCACAACGGCGAATGAGAAATCACGGAAAAATTTCCCAGCAAAAGTCGCCTCTACGAACTCTAGAACTTCCCTAATGAGAAGATGATCTAAGTAAGCAGGGGAGTTTAAGCGATGAGCCTCAATCCCGAGAATAACTCCTTGATCGCCGTCGTCCACCTCCAAGAGTCAGGAAAGTCGGGATTAAGACACCTGGCCCACGACGTGACCCATGCATTTAAAACTGCCCACAAAAGTAAAAAGCGGTAACCGCCATGCAGCATTAGTATATGTTCCCAACCTCCAAACCAGAGCTGTAGCTTGGAAACAGGGGAGTACCTGATAAGCAGGAAAGACCTGAAGAGCCCAGCCTGGAGAAAGAAGCGGAGCAGGGGAGTAATACTGTCAGCTTCGCTTGCCACCATCAAGAAGTACATCAAGTAAGCCAGCTCGGTCCGCAAGGCGGAGCTGAGCTGAAATCAAAGGTCCAGCTCCGTCGTACAAGACTAGACCATGATCCAAGGATCAGCTCAGAAGCCCAGCCAAGTAACGCTCATGCAGTGTACTTATCCATATGGAAGATATCCCATGTGGGATAAAGGAGGAAATACAGATAAGATATATATGATGATCCCAAGGATAATCACGACCAACACAGGATAATGATTCCCGGCCAAAATTAGGTGAGTATGGAGTCCTAGCTGTAGGGAGGTAATCCCGAACAGGTACAATGAGTGGCCGAACACGTGGTACGTGGGGCCCAGAATAAATATAGCCGGAATATCCGCCGTGCAGTGAGATGAACGGCAGTGAAGACCGGAGACACGAGAGGTCCCAGGTCCCAAATACCCGAGCAGTGGTATGGTCCATAGAGCAAGGATAGTTGCTGGACCAGTCTCATGATAAGGGGTCCAATGATATGAGAAATCATTGGACCAGATGGTCTGTTCGGCAACGAGAAGGCCGAACAGGAGCAGCAATCTGGAGGAGGTGCCAGGAGGCACTCCAGAGGGGTCTAGGAATGGAAATATCCAGTAAGGAAACAAGATCTGGAGGGGATACCCAACGAGAATGGGATGAACGGCCAGCTTTGGAAAGAGTTCCTAAAAAAGTCTAAAAAGGAAATATGCAGTTATGGGAATGAGGATCCCTGATGTTCTGGGTTCCCTTTACGAGAAAGGAAACTTAGGGCAGCAAGATGGCTTGAACAGCAAGTAGACATGGGTCTATAAATATGAGGTAAACCTAGAGGTAAAGGTACGCAATTCCTGGTTGTTTGATTATTACCTACTGAGAATTAGGGTTTTACTAGTACGAAATACTAACTTTGGCATCGGAGGGCCTTTGCCACGAGACTGCAAAGGTGCGCTCACCTTTTGTTTGTTTTACAGGTTTAACTCCGGCGGTGTGAGAAGTAGCTGTTACAGTTCTGTACTGTTCGAAGGCCTTTTTCGTTTTCTGCACTTACAATTGGTGCCGTCTGTGGGAAACGAAAGAGGTCCCTTTGAGAAAGCGACCATGGTGGAGGAAGATCCAAAGACCCCAATTGACCCGAATAATCTGCTGGGTGGGGGAGGTGACAAGTCCCCGCCGGATCCTCCAAGAAAGCCCGATGGCGGGCGAGCGGGGAGGACCACGAGTAAGGACCGCCCCCTGGCAGTCCATGGCGACTCCAGAAACAAAGACGGACAGACGGCAATGGGATCCATGAGAAGGAGTAAGTCCCGCCGTGAGAGGGAGTCAGTGGCACGTTTGAAAAGCGTGCATAGCCGGGAAGATATCCTGGACAAAAAGAGACAGGAGATAGAAGAGTACGCTCGCCTGATTAAAAGGCGAGAGTATGAGATTCAATAGTTGCAGAGGATACGAGAACATCCAGAGGATTCTGGGCTTTCACAAAGGAAGTCCAGAAAAGAAAGGTTGGATATGGCGGAGTACAAGAGGGCTTCTTCACGAAAAAGAAGAAGCAGGAGTTTCACTCCAAAACGACAGAGAACTTCTTCACGAAAAAGGAAAAGCAGGAGCAGGAGCTCCACTCCCGAGGAAGGAGAGAGCAGGAAGCACCATAGGGATAGGTACGAGAGGCCTGATTCCGACAGGGAAAGAAATAATGCCAGGGCTGCAAAGGTGGCAGAGGAACGGACCATGTCTGCACGAGAAGCAGCGCGGAGAGCCCTAAGCAATATAGCAACCTCCCCTTTGGCAAAGAGATTGCAGGAGGCAAGGTTGCCGAGCAGGGTTAAACACGGGACGTTTATCCTGTACGAAACCAATGCAGACCCAGTGGCACACATACAGCACTACCAGCAGGCGATGTTCATGCACGATGGTGATGACGGGATCATGTGCAAGATGTTCCCATCTAGTTTGGGAAAGGTGGCCCTGTCTTGGTTCCACAAGTTGGGGCCGAACACCATACAAGGATGGAGACAATTGGCCGAGGAATTCACTGCTCGGTTCCTGACGAGCAGGAAGCCTCCCAAAACTTTTGAGAGTCTCTCAGTTATGAAGCAAGGAGAGAATGAGCCGATCAGAGACTACACCAAGAAGTATTGGGAGACTTTCAACGAGATTGAAAGTTGCAGTGAAGAGTATGCAATAGCAACGTTCAAAACTGGGCTACCTGTTCGGGGAGAGCTGCGAAAGTCCCTAAACATGAGTCCAGTGAGCACTCTGGCAAAGCTGATGGAACGGATTGAGCAGCACGCCAGGAACGAGGATGACATACTACGGGAAGACGGCAAGGTAAATGCCGAGCAAGTCAAGGGACCCGCAAAGAAGGCGGATAAACCCGAACCCAAAACTTGTGCAAAGAAGAGGAGGAGGAGTTGGTGAAGTTCCTCAAAGAGCACGTCGATGTGTTTGCTTGGGTGCCAGAGGAGATGCCTGGGGTGGATGCAAACGTGATTTGCCACCACCTGAACGTGGACCCATAACACAAACCAGTGATGCAAAAGAAGAGAAGATCTGCCATACAGCATGTGGACGCTGTCATCGAAGAGGTAGACTGCTTGCTCGAGGCAAAGGCGATCCGAGAAGTGTATTACCCGGAGTGGTTGTCTAACACAGTGGTGGTAAAGAAGAAGAATGGGAAATGGCGAGTTTGCGTCGACTTCACAGATCTAAACAAGGCATGTCCAAAAGACAGTTTTCCCCTTCCACGGATAGATCAATTGGTGGATGCAACAGCTGGATATGGACGTATGAGTTTCCTCGACGCTTATCGAGGATATCACCAAATAGCAATGTACGGCCCCGATCAGGAGAAGACTTCCTTTATCACACTACGGGGGTTATACTGTTACAGTGTTATGCCCTTTGGTCTGAGGAATGCTGGAGCAACTTATCAAAGACTAGCAACGATTATGCTAAAGAAGCTGCTCGGTAAGACCATGGAGGTGTACATAGACGACATGGTGGTGAAGAGCAAGGAGAAACGGGACCATATCGTTGATCTAAAAAAGGCTTTTGAGATACTAAGAGAGTATAAGCTGAAGCTCAACGCCTCGAAATGTGCGTTTGGAGTAAGTTCTGGGAAGTTCCTGGGCCACTTAGTGACCATTAGAGGGATAGAGGCGAATCCCGATCAAATTACAGCTTTACAGAAGCTACAGAGTCCAAGGACCACGAAGGAGGTCCAGCGGTTGACGGGGATGGCGGCAGCCCTCAACAGGTTCATCAGTCATTCGAGTGACAAGTGTAGACCTTTCTTTCAGTTATTGAAGAAAAGAGAAGGTTACGAATAGGGAGCAGAATGTGAGCAAGCGTTCCAAGACCTGAAGAAGTATTTGGCAGCTGCCCCGCTTCTGTCCACTCCTGAGCCTGGTGATATTCTAACCTTGTACTTAGCAGTATCAGAGCATGCTGTTAGCGTAGTCTTATTGAGGAGCAAGGGATCCGAGCAAATCCCTGTTTATTATGTAAGCAAGACGCTATTGGACGCAGAGACGAGATATCTGCCCCTTGAGAAGTTGGTCCTGGCATTGAGGGCGGCGGCTAGGAAGTTGCCCCATTACTTCCAAAGTCACAAAGTGGTGGTTTACACAGAGTTCCCATTGAAGTCATTACTCCGAAAGGCTGATTTCTCGGGACGAATATCAACCTGGTTAGTGGAGTTAAGCCAGTATGATATTGATTATCAACCGCGCACGGCAGTTAAAGGGCAAGTTTGGCAGATTTCGTGGCAGAGTTTTCTCCCACAGTTGCTCCACTGCCTCCTACGAGAAAGGAGCAGTGGGTCGAGCAATCAGCTGAGAAACGAAGGGCAACCGCCGAGCAGGATCCTTTGGAATGGAAAGTTTTTGTTGATGGATCCGCATGCAACACCGGATCAGGAATTGGAGTTGTGCTTTTCCCTCCTCAAGGAGTTATGATCGAGTTGTCCCTGCGCCTGGGTTTCAGTGCGTCAAACAATGTGGCGGAGTACGAGGCACTCCTGGCCGGGTTAAGGAGCGCAAGAACCTTGAAGGTAAAAAGAATTGAGTATACGTGATTCACGGCTCGTGGTGAATCAAATTGCCTGGGGAGTATGAGGCCGGAATGAGAAGATGGCAGCCTACGTGGAGGCGGCCAAGGATTTGCTTGATACCTCCGAGAAGGTACACGTCGAGCAAATAAGCTCGCGTAAGCATACGCCGACTCAAGGCTTGGTTGGCGGCGGTGTGCCAACGGAGTTTAAAAGGAAAGTGGCAGTGGACTATCTTGCTTGAGCCGAGCATTGGGAGAAGTGTGGAATTGGTCTTGGACGTGAACCAAGGACCGAGTTGGATGGATCCAATAGTGGAGTTCCTACGAGACGGGACACTCCCCACAGATAAAAAGGAGGCTCACAAGATAAAAATAAAATCTGCAAGGTTTTGGCTATCACCAGAGGGGAAGTTGTACAGAAAGTCCTTCACTGGACCGTATTTGCTTTGTGTGCATCCCGAGATGGTGCAGAAATTCCTCCATGAAATACATGAGGGAACCTGTGGGAGTCATGCAGGTGGGAGATCCATTGCTCACCGTGCAATCACACAGGGTTATTGGTGGCCGCACATGCAAGAAGATGCAAAGGTGTATGTGAAAATCTGCGAGAAGTGTCAGAAGTTCTCGCCTATGATCCGAACACCAGCCGAAGACCTGGTGCCCTTGACAAGTCCCTGGCCATTTGCACAGTGGGGAATGGACATCGTGGGTCCACTTCACAAGGCAACTGGGAACAGGAAGTTTCTGTTGGTGGCAACAGATTATTTTACCAAGTGGATTGAAGCAGAGCCACTGGCAAAAATCACAGAACCTATGATAGAAAGGTTCGTGTGGAAGAACATCATCACTCGATTTGGAGTGCCATATTCCTTGATCACTGATAACGGGTCACAGTTCCAGAAAAAGTTCAAGGCTTTTTGCGCCCAATATGGAATAAGGAACTGTAGGGAGGTAATCCCGAACAGTACAAAGAGTGGCCGAACACGTGGTACGTGGGGCCGAGAATCAATATAGTCAGAATATCCGCCGTGCAGTACGGTGAACGGCAGTAAGGGCTGGGGGCACGAAAGGTCCTAGGTCTGAAATACCCGAGTAGGGGTGTAGTCCAAAGAGCAAGGGTAGTCGTTGGGCTGGTCGCATGATAGAGGGTCCAATAATATGAGAAATCATTGGACCAGAGGATCTGTTCGGCAACGAGAAGGCCGAACAGGGGCAGCAATCTGGAGGTGGTGCCAGGAGGCGCTTCAGAAGGTTCCAGATATGGCAAGTGCCCAGTAAGGAAACCTGGAGGGGACACCCAACGAGAATGGGATGAACGGACAGCTTTGGAAAGAGTTCCTAAGTGGTCTAAAAGGAAATATGCAGTTATGGGAATGAGAATCCCTGATATTCTGGTTCCCCTTTACGAGAAAGGGAACTTAGGGCAGCAAGATGGCTTGGACAGCAAGCAGACATGGGCCTATATACAGGAGGTAAAGCCTAGAGGTAAAGGTACGCAATTCCTGGTTATCTGATTACTACCTACTGAGAATTAGGGTTTTGACTAGGACGAGATACTAACTTTGGCATCGGAGGGCCTTTGCCACGAGAAGGCAGAGGTGCGCTCACCTTTTGTTTGTTTTACAGGTTTAACTCCGGCGGTGTGAGAAGTAGCCGTTACAGTTCTGTACTGTCCGAAAGGCCTTTTTCGTTTTACGCACTTACAATTGGCGCCGTCTGTGGAAAACAAAAGAGATCCCAAAAAGCGACCATGGTGGAGGAAGATCCAAAGACCCCAGTTGACCCGAATAATCTGCTGGGTGGGGGAGGTGACAAGTCCCCGCCGGATCCTCCAAGAAAGCCCGATGGCGGGCGAGCGGGGAGGACCACGAGTAAGGACCGCCCCCTGGCAGCCCATGGCGACTCCAGAAACAAAGACGGACGGGCGGCAACGGGATCCACGAGAAGGAGTAAGTCCCGCCGTGACAGGGAGTCGGTGGCACGTTCGAAAAGCGTGCATAGCCGGGAGGATAACCTGGACAAAAAGAGAGGAGATAGAAGAGTACGCTCGCTTGATTAAAAGGCGAGAGTACGAGATTCAATAGTTGCAGAGGATACGAGAACATCCAGAGGATTCTAGGCTTTCACGAAGGAAGTCGAGAAAGAAAGGTTGGACATAGTGGAGTACAAGAGAGCTTCTTCACGAAGAAGAAGAAGCAAGAGCCTCACTCCGAAGCGACCGAGGGCTTCTTCACGAAAAGGAGAAGCAGGAGCATCCTCCCCCGAGGAAGGAGGTGGGAGGAAGCACCACAGGGGCAGTGCGAGAGACTGATTCCACTGGGAAAGAAATAATGCCAAGGCTGCGAAGGTATCGGAGGAGGGACCATGTCTGCACGAGAGGCACGGAGAGTCCTTAGCAACATAGCAACTTCCCCTTTTGCAAAGAGATTGCAGGAGGCAAGGTTGCCGAAAGGGTTAAGCACGGGACGTTTATCCTATATGAGACCAATGCAGACCCGGTGGCGCACATACAACATTACCAGCGATGTTTATGCACGACGGTGATGACGCAATCATGTGCAAGATGTTCCCATCTAGTTTGGGAAAAGTGGCCCTATCATGGTTCCATAAGTTGGGGCCGAACACCATACGAGGGTGAAGACAGTTGGCCGAGGAGTTCACTGCTCGGTTCCTGACGAGCAGGAAACCACCCAAAACTTTTGAGAGTCTCTCGGCTATGAAGCAAGGAGAGAATGAGCCAATCAGGGATTACGCCAAGAAGTATTGGGAGACTTTCAACGAGATTGAAAGTTGCAGTGAAGAGTATGCAATAGCAACGCTCAAAACTGGGCTACCTGTTCGGGGAGAGCTGCGAAAGTCCCTAAAGATGAATCCAGTGAGCACGCTGGCAAAGCTGATGGAGCGGATTGAGCAGCACGCCAGGAACGAGGATGACATACTACGGGAAGACGGCAAGCTAAGTGCCGAGCAAGTCAAGGGACCGCAAAGAAGGCGGATAAACCCGAACCCAAGACTTACAAAGAAAGAAAGGAGCACGGCCAGACTAAGAGAGAGTCGTATCGAGATAAGCACGCCCCTGATCCGAAGTCGTTCTTCTCGGTGACAACGGTTTGGAAAGAACCTATTTATCGGGTTCTTTATCGAATAAAGAACCGCCCATACTTTAAATGGCCCCCACGGCTGGAGGGTGACAAAGATGCAAGAAGGGCTACGAGTCAACACTGCAGTTACCACAAAGACTGGGGTCACATGACAGAGGATTGCGAGATGTTTAAACAGCATCTTGATGACCTGGTCTCCCGTGGGTACCTGAAAGAATTTATCCAAGAGGAGCACAAGGGCGCCGAGAAAGCGATGGAACTGGACTACGAGCAAAATCCAAGGGGCGTAATCCATATGATACATGGGTTGGCCACACCTTATACGAGAAATGAGGTGAGATTACTCCAGAGGCGGGTGAAACACGACCAGCACGTGATGCGGTTGGGAAAGAAGCGGGGACGTGAAGCGGAAGGGTGCAACGAAGGCATAGTCTTCACGGATGAGGACCTGGGAGGAGTGTCGCACAACGACGCTCTTGTCATAACCCTACGAATTGGGGAATATGACATGGAGAGGATCCTGGTGGATTCAGGAAGTTGCACCGAGGTGCTTTACTACGACGCATTCAAAAAGCTGGGATTGACACAGGCGGACTTGGTACAGTCAGTAACCCCGTTGGTCGGGTTTAGTGCAGGAGCAGTTTGGCCATTGGGTAAGGTAACCCTTCCTGTTCGGGCAGGAACAGTGGTGCTCAGAACCGATTTTTTGGTGGTGGATGTGCCGTCTTCCTATAACGCGATTATAGGAAGGACCTGGCTGCATAAGATGAGGGCAGTTTCGTCCACTTACCATCAGATGGTGAAGTTTCCAAGATCCAATGGGATCGAGAGAATAAGGGGGAACCAGAAGACGGCCCAACAGTGCTTGGTTTCCATAATCAAGAAGGCGCCCAAGGCGCAGCTAGTGCAAACCGTCGAAGTTAACAACCAGCCGACCATCGAGGATGTCGGAGGGAATTCGGCCGAGAAGGTGGTGGAAGGATTGAAGAAAATCCAGATCAACGAGAATGATCCAGAAAGGTATTTCCTGATTGGGGAGAACCTGTGCACAAAAGAGGAGGAAGAATTGGTGAAGTTCCTTAAAGAATACGTTGATGTGTTTGCTTGGGTGCCAGAAGAGATGCCTGGGGTAGATGCAAACGTGATTTGCCACCACTTGAATGTGGCTCCACGACACAAACCGGTGATGCAGAAGAAAAGGAGATCAGCCGTACAGCATGTGGACGCTGTCATCGAAGAGGTGGACCGCTTGCTCGAGGCAAAGGCGATCCGAGAAGTGTATTACCCGGAGTGGTTGTCTAACACGGTGGTGGTGAAAAAGAAGAATGGGAAGTGGCGAGTTTGCGTCGACTTCACAGATCTAAACAAGGCCTGGCCAAAAGACAGTTTTCCCCTGCCCAGATAGATCAACCGGTGGATGCAACAGCTGGGTATGGGCGTATGAGTTTTCTCGACGCTTATCGAGGATATCACCAGATAGCTATGTATGGCCCCGATCAGGAGAAGACGTCCTTTATCACACCACGGGGGCTGTACTATTACAGTGTCATGCCCTTTGGTCCGAGGAACGCTGGAGCAACTTATCAGAGATTAGCAACGATTATGCTAAAGAATCTGCTCGGCAAGACCATGGAGGTGTACATAGACGACATGGTGGTTAAAAGCAAGAAGAAACGGGACCACATAGCTGATCTGAAAGAAGCCTTGAGATACTGAGAGAGTATAAGCTGAAGCTCAACGCCTCGAAATGTGCCTTTGGAGTAAGTTCGAAGTTCCTGGGCCACTTAGTGACCATTAGAGGATAGAGGCGAATCTCGATCAAATCACAGCTCTGCAGAAGCTGCAGAGCCCAAGAACCACGAAGGAGGTCCAGCGGTTAACGGGGATGGCGGCAGCTCTTAACAGGTTCATCAGTCGTTCGAGTGACAAATGCAGGCCTTTCTTTCAGTTGTTAAGAAAAAGAGAAGGTTACGAATGGGGAGCAGAATGTGAGCAAGCATTCCAAGACCTGAAGAAGTACTTGGCAGCCGCCCCACTTCTGTCCACTCCCGAGCCTGGTGAGATCTTGACCTTGTACTTAGCAGTGTCAGAACATGCTGTAAGTGCGGTCTTACTAAGGAACAAGGGATCCGAGCAAATCCCTGTCTATTACGTGAGCAAGACGCTACTGGACGCAGAAACGAGGTATCTGCCACTTGAGAAGTTGGTCCTGGCGCTGAGAACGGCGGCTAGGAAGTTGCCCCATTACTTCCAAAGTCACAAAGTGGTGGTTTACACAGAGTTCCCGTTGAAGTCATTACTCCGAAAGGCCGATTTCTCGGGACGAATATCAACCTGGTCAGTGGAGTTGAGCCAATATGATATTGAATATCAACCGCGCACGGCGGTTAAAGGAGTTTTGGCAGATTTCGTGGCAGAGTTCTCTCCCACAGTTGCTCCACTGCCTCCTACGAGAAAGGAGCAGTTGGTTGAGCAATCAGCCGAGAAGAAAAAGGCATCCGCCGAGCATGACCCTTTGGAATGGAAGCTTTTTGTTGATGGGTCCGCATGCAATACCGGATCTGGAATTGGAGTGGTACTCTTCCCTCCTGAAGGAGTTATGATCGAGTTGTCGTTACGCCTAGGTTTCAGCGCGTCAAACAACGTGGCGGAGTATGAGGCACTCCTAGCCGGGTTACAGAGCGCAAAAGCCTTGAAGGTAAAAGAATTCGAGTGTTCCGTGATTCACAACTCGTGGTGAATCACTATCGGGGAGTACGAGGCCCGGAATGAGAAGATGGCGGCCTACGTGAAGGCAACCAAGGATTTGCTTGATACCTTCGAGAAGGTACACATCGGCAGATAAGCTCGGGCGGAACGCCCACGCCGACTCATCGGCTTGGTTGGCGCGGGCCGTGCCTAACAGAGTTCAAGAGGAAGGTGGCGGTGGACTATCTTGCTGAGCCGAGTATTGGGAGAAGTGTGGAATTGGTCCTGGGCCTGAACCAAGGACCAAGTTGGATGGATCCAATAGTGGAGTTCCTACGAGATGGGATACTCCCCACAGACAAAAAAGAGGCCCACAAGATAAAGACGAAATCTGCAAGATTTTGGCTATCACCAGAGGGGAAGTTGTACAGGAAGTCCTTCACTGGACCGTACCTGCTTTGTGTGCATCCCGAGATGGTGCAGAAATTTCTCCACGAGATACATGAGGGAACGTGTGGGAGTCATGCAGGTGGGAGATCCATCGCTCACCGTGCAATCACACAGGGTTATTGGTGGCCACACATGCAAGAAGAGATGCGAAGGTGTATGTGAAAATCTGTGAGAAGTGTCAGAAGTTCTCACCAATGATCCGAACACCTGCCGAAGATCTGGTGCCCTTGACAAGTCCTTGGCCGTTTGCGCAGTGGGGAATGGACATCGTGGGTCCACTCCACAAGGCTGCTGGTAACGAGAAGTTCCTGTTGGTAGCAACGGACTATTTTACCAAGTGGATTGAAGCAGAACCATTGGCAAAATCACAGAACCCATGATAGAGAAGTTCGTGTGGAAGAACATCATCACTCGATTTGGAGTTCCTTATTCCCTGATCACTGATAATGGGTCACAGTTCCAGAAAAAGTTCAAGGCTTTTTGTGCCCAATATGGAATAAGGAACTACTATTCCACGCCAGCCTACCCTCAGAGCAATGGGCAGGCAGAGGCGTCCAACAGAACCATACTTGACGGGATCAAGAAACGGTTGGACAAAGCAAAAGGCAAGTGGCCTGACGAATTGCCACTGGTACTGTGGGCACACCGAACAACTCCTAGGAGGTCTACGGGAGACCCCTATTCGCTAGCGTATGGAACAAAGGCCGTTATTCCATTGGAGGTTGGTTTGCCGACCAAAGGACCACATTGGTGGAAAGTGGGGCAATGACAGAGCCCTGGAAATCGAGTGGACCTGGCCGAGGAAAGGAGAGAACGAGCTCTGGTACACCTGGCTCGCACACAAGAGCGGTGATGAAAAGCTACAACAAGCATGTCCACCCACGAGAATTTGGTGTTGGAGACCTTGTGTTAAGAAAGGTGCTCGGCAACACCAAGGTGGCCAACGAGGGAAAGTTGGGGGCCAATTGGGAGGGCCCGTATCGAGTTACGGAGGTTGTGGGCATTGGGGCATATCGATTGGCAGACCTGGACGGGAACCCGGTACCGAGGCCCTGGAATGTTCACAATTTGAGGAAGTTCTACGTGTAAAGAACTTCGATTTTATTTTTATTCTGTTTTAGGTACACATCGTGATTGTGTGGGAATTACGAATAAAATTCCCTTGTGTTTTCTTTTACTAGTTGCAAGGGGTACGCATAACGCCCCCTTGAGTTTTTGAAATTATGAATAAAAGTTCCCAGATTTTTGGTAAACAAACAGTGTTTTTTACGAGTTTTTCTTTTGTTATGCTTGAAATACGAAGTCAAGCTATGACCTTAGTCCTCGCTTCGTATTGGGGAGCAGAGGTATAGGGTAACTAATGGAATTTGAATATTTCAAAATTGAGCCAAGTACGAATATACTTGTTTATTTGCTCGGCACGAATACACCTAATTTTGGCAAGTACGAATACACTTGATGCTTGCTCGGGTACGAATACACCTGAATTTTGCCAAGTACGAATATACTTGACAGCTTGCTCGGGTACGAATACACCTTAATTTTGCCAAGTACGAATATACTTGACAGTTGCTCGGGCACGAATACACCTAGAATTTTGCCAAGTACGAATATACTTGACAGTTTGCTCGGACGAATACGCCCGGAAGGCATACGAGATTATGCACACTGCTCTAAACACGAATATGTTTGGAGTAAATTCCAAGTACGAATAGACTTGTTAGCTTGTACGGTTGCATGCCCTCACGAATTTACACACAATCTGGGGATGAATATACCCAAGGTTACTAAGTACAAATACGAGCACATTTTGGGCTGCATACATGAACATGCAGCAATACCCAAGTTCGAAAAATTTTAGAGACTGCCTGGATACATATGAGTAAATGTGTTGATAGACAAGCTGCGAATACACTTAACACCTACATTAGGGTACGAGAAACCTGCAGCAGTATAAATGAGAGTGCAGCTAAAACATCAGCAGACCAGCTAAGGCTTGGGGAGCATACGTAAGGCTAAGACACTTAGCACATAGAAATTTGGCCAAGAGATGGCCACCTGCGTTGGTAAAGGCCACGAAGGGCCATGCAAAACTGGAGTTTAGGCCACGAAGGGCCGAAGCATAAAAAGCCACGAAGGGCAAAAACACGGGAAGTAAAGTATTTGAAAGTGTATCAGGTGCCACGCAGGGCAATACCAATGGCCACGCAGGGCCGGTCAAAAACTAATTCAAAGAAAATTTCAAATGTTTTTACTACGAAGAGTCCCACTTACTCTTCGATCGTCAGATCCTCAATGACAGGGGTAGAGGCTGGAGCATTTGCAGAGGTTGGAGCAGTAGAGATTGTTGCATCATCCACAGCGGTGCCAGGTGCAGACGGACCGCCACTAGCTTCCTTCTGGCCAGTGTTGGTCGCTTCTCCAGTTTGCTCAGCTTCGGCACCTTGCTGCTCGGGGATGTTGTTGAGCTCCCTGTCCAGGCTGTCCTCCTCCTCCACAACCTCTTCCAGCTCCTCGGTGGCCGCTTGGGTGCTCGGGAGGTCGATCTCAGTCCACAGGGTAGAAGACTCTGGGGCACCAGATTTTCTGAGGCAAGCCAGCCAGCCAGCTTCAAATACCTGGTCCTGGATCCCAGGCATCTGGTCCGTGTAGCTCTCAGTGGCCACACGGATTCCCTCGTTGTAGCCCAGTTGGTAGGCTGCCTTGGCCTCGTTCTTGCTCGCCTCCAGCTCTGTAAGAGTCTGGTTCAAGCTGTCTTCGGCACCCTCGAGCTTACCTCTCAGCTCGTCCGCCACCCCCCGAGCTTGATTTCTCTCCCTTTCTAGCCTGACAATTGTGTTCTGCAGCTTTGCGTTCTCACTGGCAAGCTTGGCACGCTGGGGCTCGGAATGTCCCAGTTTCTGGGCCATGGCCACCATTTTTTGTATCGCCTGGACAGACACATGATTAGACAAATGGCAGGAATAAGCAATTTGAAGCCATTAGCATGAAGAAATGGGTATGATGGCTTTACCTTGGCTTGGAGGCTCATAAAAGAGCCGAGAAGGTTGTCCGGGGAGCTGGCAATCTCCTTTTGCATATCCCCAGGAAGCATGAATGCTTGGGACAATGCAAGGGCTGTACCCTCAGACTCCACGCTGTCACGGACCGTGACTGGCCGGCCGCCATGAGTGAGCTGTGGAGTCCAGAGAGGTGTTGGAGGTGCTGCAGGCTGGGAGTTGGGCTGTCCAACAGAGGAGGCTTCCAACCGTGGACGCTTGTCCCTGTGGCTGGCCTCAATTTCCTCGGGAGAAAAGCCTGAAGGGTCCGGTTGAGCTGGGCCACGGCGACCATGAGAAGCGCGCCGGGCTCGAGAGCGTCCGCGCCACGGATGTGCCGCGCCTCGCCCACGACACCACAGGGATATTAAGGAGGTCGCCGAGGTCGATCGGGTTCTTTGCATCTCGTGAGGAGGGAGACGGAGAGTAACCGCCAGAGGAGGTTGAGGCTTCTTCGGCGAGTTGGATTGGTTCGTTGGGCAGAAGAAGGGTCCGAGAACGCCTCTCTTCTCATTTGCTCGGGCTGCTGGAGGATCAGGGATAATGGGATTGTCTGCTGCTCGGATTCGCCGGTCGATGAATCCGCCGTATGATGCCCGGTAGCTGAGAAGAATCTGTGCCGCCCTTGCTCGGCCAGCCAAACACGTGCCCTGACCGTTGAAGGCAAGTGCACTGTTGATGTCGGTGACGTGGACTTCGGGGTGATGATGGCGTGCCCTTGGTTGACGTTTGTGGCTGCAAATACGAGGAAAATTGGCAGTCAGGAAAACAAGTGAATGAAAGGAGCAGTACGAGAAATTGCTCGGCAAAAGAGTTCTACGAGAAAAGAAACTAACGTGGTGTGCCAAATCTGTGGGGTGCGTGAAAGCCGATGACTCTGCCGTCCTCGTCCCTGGGCTCGAAGTTCCTCGTGACGATGAGGAAGTCGTCGTCGTCCCCTCCGGCAGAGTCAGGCAATTCGAGCCAACCTTTTTCTGGAATCCCTACTCTTGAGGTAGTAGGTTAAGGCGCCCTTAGTTCGGGAACTGTATAGGTGGTGTATATCATGAAGGCCTAGGGACGTACCTAGCATTTGATTCAGGGCATTGATGCCCATGACAACCCTAAAGAAATTAGCAGACACCTGCATGGGGGATAATCTATAATGGGCCAGAACCTGGCGGAGTAGCGGTGCCAGGGGAAACCTAACGCCGCCCTCGACGACGGCGACTACTGGAATGTGCAGAGTGTCATTGTCGAAACACTCACGAATGGCGTTTTCCGCGGCCAACGAAGTGGCCACGTTATCTGGAATCTCATAACGAGATCTAAACTCAGTCATCCGTTGGGGGGTGTCGCAGTGCCTACGGAATCGACCCATAACAAGACTGTGGGTACGAGTTTTCTGAGGAACGAGTAAGGTACGAAAAAACCCTAAAAAGAAACTGTAGCAATCCTAAATCGACGACGAAGACAGAATAGAGAAGGGGGGGAATAAAAACTTACGAACAAGTAGAACCCTAGAAACGGAGAAAAATGAGACCCCGAGGTGTGAACGGTGCTTCAATGGCGGGAACGCTTGGGCGTGTTGTCTGCAGAGGGAACTTAGAGAAGAAGTGGGTTTGAAATTGGGGACGAAAATCCAAGTATACCCCAGCAAAAGGGGGTGACGTATGAGAAACGTCACCCAGACGCCGTTTGGGCGCTCCGTTCCCCGAAACGTCTGCTCGCATTTAATACGGGCGGCACAGAGCATGCCGCGTGTAAAGGTATTAGCTGGAAAAGCCTGTCCAGGCCAAACGACGAGACGTTTGGGTTGGGCTAATGATGAGTTTGCACCGAGTACGAGAAACATGGGTGCAGGAGCAAAGGACGAGAACCTTGCTCGGAGTTTTGGAGCTTTGCTTGTCATATTGAAGAGAAAATAACGAGTAAAGCTGGGAGCCATTGTAGGAGGTAATCCCGAAAATACAAAGAGTGGCCGAACACGTGGTACGTGGGGCCGAGAGTCAATATAGTCGTAATATCCGCCAGGCAAGACGGTGAACGGCAGTAAGTGGCTGGGGCACGAAGGTCCTAGGTCCGAAATACCCGGCAGGGTGTAGTCCAAAGAGCAAGGGTAGTCGTTGGGCTGGGCATGATAGAGGGTCCAATAATATGAGAAATCATTGGACCAGAGGACTGTTCGGCAACGAGAAGGCCGAGCAGGAAGCAATCTGGAGGTGGTGCCAGGAGGCGCTTCAGAAGGTTCCAGATATGGCAAGTGCCCAGTAAGGAAACCTGGAGGGGACACCCAACGAGAATGGGATGAACGGACAGCTTTGGAAAGAGTTCCTAAGTGGTCTAAAAGGAAATATGCAGTTATGGGAATGAGAATCCCTGATGTTCTGGTTCCCCTTTACGAGAAAGGGAACTTAGGGCAGCAAGATGGCTTGGACAGCAAGCAGACATGGGTCTATATATAGGAGGTAAAGCCTAGAGGTAAAGGTACGCAATTCCTGGTTATCTGATTACTACCTACTGAGAATTAGGGTTTTGACTAGGACGAGATACTAACTTTGGCATCGGAGGGCCTTTGCCACGAGAAGGCAGAGGTGCGCTCACCTTTTGTTTGTTTTACAGGTTTAACTCCGGCGGTGTGAGAAGTAGCCGTTACAGTTCTGTACTGTTCGAAGGCCTTTTGCGCCCAGTATGGAATAAAGAACTACTATTCCACACCGGCCTACCTTCAAAGCAATGGGGACAGAAGCGTCAAACAAGACTATACTTGACGGGATCAAGAAAAGGTTGGACAAAGCAAAGGGCAAGTGGCCTGACGAACTGCCACTGGTCCTGTGGGCACACCGAACAACTCCTAGGAGGTATACGGGAGAGACCCCCTATTCGCTAGAGTATGGAACAGAGGCTGTGATTCCATTGGAGGTTGGTTTGCCGACCAACAGGACCACATTGGTGGAAAGTGGGGGCAATGACAGAGCTCTGGAAATCGAGCTGGATCTCACCGAGGAGAGAAGAGAACGAGCTCTGGTGCACCTGGCTTCGTACCAGGAGCAGCTGATGAAAGGCTACAACAAGCATGTCCACCCACGAGAATTTGGTGTTGGAGATCTTGTGTTAAGAAAGGTGCTCGGCAACACCAAAGTGGCCAACGAGGGCAAGTTGGGGGCCAATTGGGAGGGCCCGTATCGAGTTACAGAGGTTGTTGGCATTGGGGCATATCGATTGGCAGACCTGGACGGGAACCCGGTACCAAGGCCCTGGAATGTTCACAACCTGAGGAAGTTCTACGTGTAAAGAACTTCGATTTCGTTTCTATTCTGTTTTAAGATGCACATCGTGATTGTGTGGGAGTACGAATAAAATTCCCTTGTGTTTTATTTTACTAGTTGCAAGGGGTACGCGTAACGCCCCTTTGAGTTCTTTGAATTATGAATAAAATTCTCGGATTTTGGTAAACAAACACCGTTTCTTACGAGTTCTTCTTTCGTTATGCTTTAAATACGAAGTCAAGCCAAATCCTTAGTCCTCACTCCGTATTGGGGAGCAGAGGTGGAGAGGTGTAGGGTAGCTGAATGAAATTTCGAATATTTCAAAATTGTACCAAGTACGAATATACTTGTCTATTTGTTCGGGTACGAATACACCCAGAATTGAGCCAAGTACGAATATACTTGTCTGCTTGCTCGGGTACGAATACACCCAAAGTTTTATTAAGTACGAATATACTTAAACACTAACTCGGGTACGAATATACCCAGAATTATGTCAAGTACGAATACACTTGACTGTTTGTTCGGGTACGAATACACCCAGAATTATGTCAAGTACGAATACACTTGACTGTTTGTTCGGGTACGAACATACCCAGAATCGAGCCAAGTATAAATATACTTAAGCGATTGCTCGGGCACGAAAACGCCCAGAAAGCATATGAGAGTATGCATACTGTCCTCAAACACGAATATGTTTGGAATAATCTCAAGTGCAAATAGGTTTGTTTACTTGTATGGGGGCATGCCCACAACAGAGTCTGGATATGAGCAAACCCAGGATCACTAGGTCCAAATACGAACACATTTGGGTAACCTAAGAATGGAAGCTTCCAAGCACGAAGCATTTGAGCTGCATACGTGAACATGCAATAATATCTAAAGTCCGAAAAACTTGAAGACTGCTAAAGCATCATTTAAAGGTACGAGAAACCTACAACAGTTAAAAAGTGAACACGATTGGACCATCAACAGGCACGATGAGGCTTGGGGAGCATACGTGAATGTGGGTAAAAGCTAAGTACGAAGACGCTTAGCATGACAAATGCTGGCCAAGAGATGGCCACCTGCATAGATAAAGGCCACGAAGGGCCAGGCAGAGCTAAAGTTTAGGCCGCGAAGGGCCAGCCAAACATAAAGGACCACGAAGGGCCAAAACCAGCAGAGTTAAAAATGTATGGAAATGTATCAAGTGCCACGCAGGGCAAAACCAATGGCCACGCAGGGCCAGTCAAGAACTGTTTAAAAAGAAGTTCCAATTGTTGTTAAATACGAGGAGTCCAACTTACTCTTCATTCGTCAGGTCTTGAATGATAGGTGGAGAAGCTGGAGCAGTTGTGGAGGCAGGATCAGTCGCAGAGGCCGGGGCAGCAGCAGAGGCCGAAGCGGTTGGGTTGTCTGCAGCAATGCTCGGCTCAGATGGACCCCCGTTGGCTTCCTTTTGGCCAAGGCTGGTCACTTCTCCAGTTTGTTCGACACTAGCACTCTGCTGCTCGGGGACGTCGGCATTGAGCTCCCTGTCCAGGCTGTCCTCCTCTACAACTTCTTCCTGTTCATCAGCAGCCACCTGGGTGCTAGGAAGGTCAATCTCTGTCCAAAGGGGAGAAGACTCTGCTGCACTAGATTTCCTGAGACAGGCCAGCCAACCAGCTTCGAAGACTTGGTCTTGGATCCCAGGCATTTGGTCCGTATAGCTTTCAGTAGCCACACGGATCCCTTCATTGTAGCCCTGCTGATAGGAGGTCTTGGCTTCATTCTTGCTCGCCTCCAGTTAGAGTTTGGTTCAGGCTGTCCTCGGTCCCCTCCAGCTTGCCCTTAAGCTCGTCCACGGTCCCGCGAGCCTGGTTCCTCTCCCTCTCCAGCCGGACGATTGTATTTTGCAGCTTGGCATTTTCACTTGCCAGTCTGGCACGTTGGGGCTCAGACTGGCCAAGTTTTTGCGCCATGGCAACCATCTTTTGCATTGCCTGGAGGTACAGAAAACAAAGCAATGTCAGACACAAGTAAGGATACGTAACGCACTAAAAAAGCACGACAGTCTACCTTAGCTGCGTGGCTCATGAACGAGCCAGGAGGTTGTCTGGGAGCAGAGAGACTTCCATTCGCATGTCCCCAGGCAGCGAAAAGCCTGTGATGCAAGGGCGATCCTTCAGATTCAGACTATCACGACGATGACCGGCCCGACCGCCATAGGTAAGGCGAGGGCCCAGAGCGGGGTCGGAGGAGCTGTAAGTTGGGACGGAGGACGTTCAACCGCAGAAGTTTCCAGCCTCTGACGTTTGTCGCGGTGACTGGCCTCAATCTCCTCAGGCGAGAAGCCTGGGGGAACGTCCAGTTGAGCTGGACCTCGGCGGCCATGAGACGGCGCCGGGCTTTGAAACCTTCCGCAGCCACGAGCAGAGCCGCGGCCTCTTCCACGGCCAACGGTGAGAAGGTTGCCGAGATTTATCGGTTGATCCATTTCTCGAGGTGGGGGAGATGCAGAATATCCGCTGGAGGATGTCGAGGTCTCTTCGGCGAGTTGGATTGGTTCGTTGGGCAGAGGAGGGGTTCGAGAACGCCTATCTTCTCGCTGCTCGGGCTGTTGAGCTGGAGGATCAGGGATAATGGGATTGTCTGCTGCTCGGATTCGTCGGTCGATGAATCCGCCGTATGATGCCCGGTAGCTGAGAAGAATCTGTGCCGCCCTTGCTCGGCCAGCCAAACACGTGCCTTGACCGTTGAAGGCGAGTGCACGGTTGATGTCGGTGACGTGGACCTGGGGGGTGATGATGGCGTGCCCCTGGTTGACGTTTGTGGCTGCAAATACGAGGAAAATTGGCAGTCAGGAAAACAAGTGAATGAAAGGTGCAATACGAGAAATTGCTCGGCAAAAGAGTTCTACGAGAAAAGAAACTAACGTGGTGTGCCAAATCTGTGGGGTGCGTGAAAGCCGATGACTCTACCGTCCTCGTCCCTGGGCTCGAAGTTCCCTGTGACGATGAGGAAGTCGTCGTCGTCCCCTCTGGCAGAGTCAGGCAGTTCGAGCACCAGCCTTTTTCTGGAATCCCTACTCTTGAGGTAGTAGGTTAAGGCGTCCTTAGTTCTGGAAATGCTGTATAGGTGGTGTATATCATGAAGGCCTAGGGACGTACCTAGCATTTGATTCAGGGCATTGATGCCCATGACAACCCTGAAAAAGTTGGCAGAGACTTGCATGGGGGATAGTCTGTAATAGGCCAAAACCTGGCGGAGTAACGGTGCCAGGGGAAACCTAACGCCGCCCTCAACGACGGCAATGACAGGGATGTGCAGAGTGTCGTTGTCAAAACACTCACGAATGGCGTTTTCTGCAGCCAAAGAAGTGGCCACGTTGTCTGGGATCTCATAGCGAGACCTAAACTCGGCCATTCTTTGGGGCGTGTCACAGTGCCTACGAAATCGACCCATAACGAAAGCTCTGGGTTTGGGTTTTAATAAGGGGATGGGTACGAAAAAACCCTAAAGAGATTGAGGAGATCCTACATCAACCGAGATAACCCTAGACTTAAGAGAAAAGTGGAGGAAAAGGGGAAATAAAACTTACGAATTAGCGGACGAGAACCCTAATATCGGAAGAGAAGAAGACTTCGAGCAGAGCTTCAATGGCGCGTATGGACGAACCGTCTGTCTACAGAGGGAACTTAGAGATGAAGTGGGTTTGAAATTGGGGACGAAAACCCAAGTATACCCAGCAAAGAGGGTGATGTATGAGAAACGTCACCCCAGACGCCGTTTGGGCGTTCCGTTCCCCGAAGCGTCTGCTCGCATTTAATACGGACAGTACAGAGCATGCCGCGTGTAAAGGCGTTAGCTGGAAAAGCCTGTCCAAAGCCAAATGACGAGACATTTGGGTTGGACTAGTGATAAGTTTGCACCAAGAAAGAGGAACATGGGTGCAGGAGCAAAGGACGAGAACCTTGCTCGGTGTTCTGAAGCTTTGCTTGTCATATTAAAGAGAAAATAACGAGTAAAGATGGGGAGCCATTGTAGGGAGGTAATCCCGAACAGGTACAATGAGTGGCCGAACACGTGGTACGTGGGGCCCAGAATAAATATAGTCGGAATATCCGCCGTGCAGTGAGATGAACGGCAGTGAAGACCGGAGACACGAGAGGTCCCAGGTCCCAAATACCCGAGCAGTGGTATGGTCCATAGAGCAAGGATAGTTGCTGGACCAGTCTCACTGTCACGCCCTCGATTTTAAACATAATTATATATATCATTTCGATATAAGATCCTCGCATAAAATAGATAATACCCAAAATGAGTTTTCCTTCTGCTTAATTACAAACAAAGTTCCAAAGTCTACATCAATTACATGTTTGGCACCACGGCCCAAATTAAGCTAAATACAAGTACAAAGGAGTTTTGAATATTACAAACTTTAGTCAAAAGATCAAACGAATTAAATTAGTTACAATACCATCTCCATCAAAAAGAAAATAGACTAATACAAAGATGGTTGAGTAACTAAGTCTTGTTAGCTTCCAAAAATCCCCGTTCCAAATACACCATGACACACAACCTATTGACCTGCGTTCGAACCTGAAAAGAAGGATTTTGTTGAGCTACTAGAGCCCAGTAGGAAATTCTCTACAAAATCTACATGCGATGAGACGATAAACATGGATACGGCGAATCAATTTAGGTAACAAATTCAAACGATGCACATCAACACCCTTGGCAAATATCATAGCAATACACACATATAGCCACACACACACGTACACACACTCACACTTCCTCCAACCAATTTCCACCCCTTGCGATTTAATGTTACCACCCCTTGCGTCACAATATACTCCACCCCTTGCGATTTTGTGTTACCACCCCTTGCGTCACAATAAACCCCATTTTTCACTTCATATCGACAATCACACAATCATCACAATCAACACCATAATCTCATGAAACACACATCAACACAATCTACTACATCTCAAATGGCCAAAGGACCATAGCATTCAAGACTACAAATTCTATATTCAAGAAATACACGATCCACAAGCCACAAAGCATTCCATTCGACCATTTACGACAAATAAACACTCGTATTCATGCATAACCACCACAAGACATGTAAAAGAAGAGAGAAATCCCTACCAAGATGGGTTTTGAGCAAAACCCTAAGTCTAACAAGTGGATTGAACTTGAATCCTCCAACAACAAGCCTCACCCGAGCTTGGATGCAAGATCTAGAGTAAATAAAGTCCAAAAACACGAATAACGAGCAAGGATCAACCAATAATCGAGAGGAGAGAGAGAAAAACATGGGTAGGCCTCAAAGTGTGAGAACAAGAACATAAAACTCACCCTTGGGTCACCAAATGCAAGAATCTTGTGAATTTGAGGAAGAAAACCTTCGGATCTTGGAGATTCGAGCTTGAAATCGAGAGTTTTGGGTGAGATTGGAGTGGGGTGGGTGAGAGAGGGTTTTGAGATCTGGTTTCGTGGCCTTTGGGTGTGAGAAATGACATAAAGGGGTATTTATAGTGTCCCAAAAAGCGTGCTGAAAAAGTGCAGAAAACACAACATGAACCGGTACGGGGAAAAGGCTGTACCGGTACATGAACCTTCAAAATGCCAAAACACAACTTCTGGACATCATGAACCGGTACGGGGAAAAAGCTTTACCGGTTCAAGTTGGGCAGAAAATAAATTTTTTTGCAACGGTCACTGAATCAAACCCCACTTGCTATCAACATTTCCAAACATCATTACAACCTCAAACTAACATTTTACCATCCTCCGAGAGTCCAATACACACCAGAATACGTATCTCCGTACACCCCACAACATACGAGCGACTTTACTAACAATACAACTACTTTACGAAATAAACGATTTCCGAAATTTAATAAATTCACAGGTCTTCACACTCATGATAAGGGGTCCAATGATATGAGAAATCATTGGACCAGATGGTCTGTTCGGCAACGAGAAGGCCGAACAGGAGCAGCAATCTGGAGGAGGTGCCAGGAAGCACTCCAGAGGGGTCTAGGAATGGTAATATCCAGTAAGGAAACAAGATCTGGAGGGGATACCCAACGAGAATGGGATGAACGGCCAGTTTTGGAAAGAGTTCCTGAAAAAGTCTAAAAAGGAAATATGCAGTTATGGGAATGAGGATCCCTGATGTTCTGGGTTCCCTTTACGAGAAAGGAAACTTAGGGCAGCAAGATGGCTTGAACAGCAAGTAGACATGGGTCTATAAATATGAGGTAAACCTAGAGGTAAAGGTACGCAATTCCTGGTTATTTGATTATTACCTACTGAGAATTAGGGTTTTACTAGTACGAGATACTAACTTTGGCATCGGAGGGCCTTTGCCATGAGACGGCAAAGGTGCGCTCACATTTTGTTTGTTTTACAGGTTTAACTCCAGGATAGTCACGGCCAACACAGGATAATGATTCCTGGCCAAAATTAGGTGAGTATGGAGTCCTAGCTAAGGCCGGACTCCACGATCACCATTCGGATAACCAATGGATCTCCGAAACACAGTCCAACTAGGACTCAACCTCCCACAAAATGCCTATAAAAGTGACGGTAGAGTTTCTGCTAAGGTACGTCCAATATACGCCTGTGAATCTCAATTCCTCCACCATCTGTCACTTTCTCTACTGACTTAGGCATCGGAGGGTGGTCGGCACGCCACCACACCGGTGACTTTATCTCTCACGTTGTATTTGCAGGAACAGGTCGGGGCCAAATACAAAACTGATTCATCAGTACCATTTGTTTTTTGTTTTTTCCAAAATTTGCCAACATTCTTTTAATCCACACCTGACCTGCGATTACACAAAAGGAAAGTGCGCATAAGGAAAAAAAACACACAAAAGAGTTGCCTCGTGATCCAACAGCTTCAATGCAATGAGTTTAGTTCGTCCTAGATGCAACCATTTTAACTCACTCTAGTCATATCAACCAAAAGTAGTGATTAAGCCACTGCATTAAGGTACCACCTAATTGCAGTAGAATATCCGACCCACAAACTGTACTATTTCCTTTTCAAATAAACTTTGTGCTTTTTAAAAGAGGTAAAACAGCAAGCTATGACCAGGGAATAGTGGGTTGATTAACCATTTCCAGTGGAATCTAGATTTTTGTTTCTGCAATCCCTCTTTATCATCTGCAACTAGATCAAATCACAAAGAATAAAAATTTGTTGATAAAGAAAGCAAGTGGAGTTATTTCTATTTACAGCCAAACAAGATTCTGTGTCTGCTTCAATAGAAATTGATTCCTTCCATTGACAAACTAATAAAAACAGGAAACAATGGAAACAAAATTATCTTGACAGTGAAGTGGGATCAATATCTCCATCTTTACAAAAAGCTCTTTGGCAGTTGGAGCGGAAAGGATGACGTGCCAAGCACTTGGCTTGATGAAACCTTCTTCGACACCATTGTCAAATAATGCATACAAGAGTTGTAGTACCCATCGACATTTAGCAGACCAACCTGCATGAGGATTACACATTTACAAAACTAGGGAAAAAAAGCCCTTGGATTAAATATTTTTTTGAATGTAGATTGATGGGTCACCAGTTTCTTATGAATTTCAAGTTGCGACCATGTTATCATCTCTAGAATGTCTTCCACAGTTCCATATACACCTAAATAATTAAAATTCACTAATATAAGTACACCAAATGCATGCAACTATACTTTCTCCACGAGAGAACAAAGATGTCTAGTTAATTACCCGGAAGATCAATAAAAGCATCAGCTTCTCTAGCCATTTCAGCTTTACGCTCATGCAACAAGGGCTGATGATGCACTTCCATCGGATAGAGAACTAGGACAACAATTAAAAGGTACCCCGGAAAGTATTGTTTTAAATCTTTCTTTCGAAGAGTTAGACCACCCAACAAGCAACTAATAGAAACAATCAAAGTCAAGAATATCACCAAGAATCAAATTAACCTCATATGAGAGTGGCTTCACGACCACCTTTTGATCAAAAAGATAATGTGGTCGTAAAATAACTCAAATTCTCTCTATGAGGAAATAACATCATTTTACTTGAGATGTACTAACACTGAAAACAAAGTTATAGAGATCATAACATTATTGATACCTCGAGAGGGACAAGAGCTTTAGGAATGACGCTGCACATGTTCAGCATTTAAGAGTTGAGTAATATGCTAAAGCATGAACAGTAGACCCTAGTTTAAATCGAAGAACAAGTTTGTCGATTTAAAATATGTAAAATACAAATTGGCTCTAGTTTATGAAAAATCCTAGATCGCCTAGGTTTAGTGCTTTGCTATTTTATCTCTTCAATTAATCAACCCACCAACTGATAACAAGATTAATCGCACAAACAAAAGCAACCAAATAGAAAAACGCAAGATATACGTGCAAAACCCTAAACGGGAAAAAAAAACCACGGGAAGGAATCAAACACTACTAAACACACTACAAGAAAAAAAGCATTGGGTGACGAATGAAAATTGTCGTAAATTGCATGTTTTTCGTCACAAATAATATAGGTGACGAAAAAAAATTTGTCGACTAAAGGTTGTCGAGGATTCCTACCTGTTGACGAAATCTATTTTTTGTCACCTATAGTGCCTTTTGATGACGAAATATTTCGTCACCAAAAAGTGAATAATTGGTGACGAAATTTTTTTCCTCACCTATTGTTCTTTTTGACGACAAAAGTTTTTGTCACAAATTATTCCTTTTGGTGACGAATAATATAAGAAATCGGTGACGAAAATTTTCGTTGCAAAAGAAGTTTTCATATGGAAAAAATATCCTTCTTTCTTGCTCCTGCTGGGTTTCAAACCCGAGTCGTTTGAGTTTTTAAAAAAAACCCCCACCAACAGCACCACACACACTTTCCAGTAAATATTTGAAATATCTAATATATTACATATGTGTTTAACATGAAAATATATTTCGAATGTTATTTTAAACCTTTAAACATTAAAATTAGCAATTTTGATAAACATGAAAATTGAAGGCAATTGAGTTATTGTTCAAACCCAATTTGAATTATCTCAATCGGAGTTTTTAGTAAGGAGTTATGTCCAAAATACATTTAGTGACAAAGCACAATTCATGAATTTCGTCATGAAAGGCACCCATTTGATGACGAAATGTACTTTTCGTCGCTGAAAGCGTTAAAATGGTGACGAAATTATTTTTCGTCACCAAAGTTAAGGATTTGGTAACGAAAAAAATATTTCGTTACTAAATTGGTCTCATTTGGCGACGAAATATATTTTTTGTCACCAAATGATTATCTTTGGTGACGAAAAATAATCTCGTCACCTTTTTAAAGCTTTCAGTGACGAAAAATGTGTTTCATCCCAAATGGGAATCTTTGGTGACGAAAATATTTTTTTCGTCGCCAAACAGGTATAATTGGTGACGAAATTATATCGTCATGGAAGTTGTCAAAATAGTGACGAATTTATTTTTTCGTCGCTAAATATACTCATTTAGTGGCGAAATTAAATTTCGTCGCCACCTTTTCGTCACCAATATTCATTTTTCTTGTAGTGACACGAGGTTACAAGAACTCTTACGATAAGTTTGAACTCCACAAACCTAAACCTAGACACTCTTGCCGAATCCACGTACACCTCTCTGAATGCTTGATTGCCGCTGCCACGAATCCTCAAACCTTCCAAAAACCATTCGAAAATCCACCGAAGAAACAGCTCTATGTTCGTTGAAAGAAAGATGAGAACATCACTTGGAGTTTGACTGTGATCTTCGAAAACTGAATAAGAAACTCCAAGAGTCAAAGGTAGAGATATCCAGTCATTCACTCAACCAAGACCCACGTTTTTCTTTTCTAATTGCTGCTGCCCCTCTTTTCTCTTTTATCTTTTTAAAGCATATGGCCGGTTTTTGCTGCCCCACATCCTCAGTAACCTAGCTGCCAACTATAGGAAGATATTTATAGTGGCCAACTAATCTCGTGCCCTAGCAGCCAATAATTTAGGCAGGAGATCTCGATTGATCTCCGATTAAAACCCCGATCAATCCAGTCCAAATTAGCTCGATTCACTAACTCTCAATTACACAATATTAATTTCCTTCCACTTCCTAAACAGACACTCTAGAAATAAAATAAAATAAAACACAACTCGATAAATAGAGATACAAATAAATGTGTGTTTTGTCTTGGAATTTGCCAACACAGAGAGACCGTGGCCCGTGGTCCTAACAATCTCCCCCTTTGGCACTTCCATGACAAAACTCACTCAACACGAAAAACCTATCCCCTAATATAGATTGTGATCACGACCTGTGAAGCTGCAAAAACACTAAAAATGCACAATCTGTTAGTTAACAAATTACTCCCTCTTTTTGTCGCGGAATGGCAAAGGTAGAGCACACATGAATATATCAAAGAAAAAGAAATAAATGACTCCCCCTCAACAAGTTACTCCCATCGTATGTGTCCATTAGAAAGGTTCTCAAAGAAAATACCATGAACTATTCAATCGTCAAAATATACCGTACACTCAACATCACATGGTAGAACAAGTAATGAATGCTTCCATCAAGGTAATCCTACGAAAGATGCAAGGAACATTCATGGGCACAGAATCATGCAAGTGTCAAGGTGAGTGTGTGCACAGATAGCCTCAACAATAGGTCATATTCACCACCATGAGATCATACCATACTTAAGATAGAAAAGCACCTCACATCATTCTACACAGGGGCGTCAGACCATACTCTAACCCTAATGAATTTGGTGACATTAGCGAGCATGAGTTCCATAACCTTATCACAAACTGGGGAATTATGAGAAGATAACATGATATTCTCCCCTTCAAAAGATGCCAACCTTATACCAACTAATCACACACGATTTTCAACCATCATAGGCGGCTTTCACACATCTAGGGCCGTAGCTTAAATCCATGACATTAAACGATAATTCAAGATGTACAAGCCAATGGTAGCTTACACGTGCACAAAGAGGTAGCCCTTTCCTCAGGTATTTCAGTTAAAAATAAACTTTTTGAAGTCATCTAATCTAGCTAATGGACCTCACATGGGGTATGCAAGTCAAAAGTCAATACCCAAGGCGAATGACATGGGGTGTCCATCAGAAGGGCAAATACTTACTCTATGGGACAAAAACTAATTTCTCAAGGCTATCAGATAACGTGCACAGACACAAGCAATAGACTCCATGAACAGAATGCTCGATGGAACTTTCATGAAGCTAAGCCCTTGAGAAGGCATGCATGACAAGTAAGAACCATGAAATGCAAATGCATGTGATATATCAAAGACATCAAAGAGTGCACACCATGCTCAATGACATCCCAAAACAAGTGGATCATTTTTTTTTTTGGAAAACAATATATGAATGTTTTTTTTTTTGATAACAAAAACATAAGCAACAAATCGAAAGTAATAAAAAAGAATGAAATGAGAAAAAAAGATAATTTTTAGGTCTCATAAGCAGAATGACCACCAATGCAGTCCAAATCACTTTTTCTAATCCAAATTTGTCTACTTTTCACTTGCACTATTTTATCCACATTCTTAGATAAGGAAATAGATTTCATGCTTTTGACCTCATCATAATTTAAAAAATCTGGTCTACTCCTCCAATTATCACCATGCCTCATAGTAAATTCCTTGTTATTGAAATTGTAGCGTGCACCATAACGATATCCATGCAACTTAAAACAGTTAGGCCTAATGTGACCTTTAACTTGACAGTAATGACATATGGGTATGAACTTAGCATTCATAATTCTAGGTGTCATACCATTATTTTTGCAAGAAAAACTCGAAGTATGTGGTTTAAGAAATACCTCTTTAGGCTTTGGTTCATGCATTTTACCTCCAAGCTGTTTAGATGATGAAGCTTCATGAAAGCCAAGGCCTGACCTGTCGCTTGCTTGTCTTTGAGCACCAAGAATTTCATCTAATTTCTTTGAACCTGCATTCATTCTTACAAAAGTAGCTTTGGTCTTGTCAAGCTCAACTTGCAAATTAGCTACCTTTAATTCAAGTATTTTGTTAGACTCTAAAGAGGCATTCAAATCAACAAGCAATTTATCATTCATGCTTTTAATCTCAACAAAGTCATTGTGCAAAACATCCCTATCACATTCTTTACTCACCCGGGCTTGAGCTTCCAAAAGCTCTTGCTTGAGTTTCACATTCTCCTCATCTCTCTTCTTTATCTCACTAAGTAACTTGATCTTAGTCTTTTTCAAATCTAAGCTTTCTTTGTAGAGAATGTTATAAGCTTTTTGTAAACTCTTTTCTTCATCACTCTCACTACTGATCGAGTTTGCACCATTTTCACTCTCATTTTCTGAATTAAACTCACTCTCATGAGGATGTAGAGAAGCTCCAAAAGCTATGAAATTACTATTCCCCCCACGGTTCGCTTCTTCATCGGAGTCACTATCATCCCAAGTCTTAACATTGTAAACTTTGTTTCTTTGCTTGTTAGCACACTCTTGGGCAATGTGACCATAACCCATACACTCATAACATTGGAGACCCGATAGTTTTCTCTCTTTACTCTTGGAAGACTCAACCTTAATGTTTTCACCACCATTCTTATCTTTAGGACCAAAGGTTTTATTCTTTTTGAAAAATTTTCCAAATTTTGTAACAAACAAAGCCATTTCCTCTTGGTCCAATTCACCATCATCACTATCCGAACCCTTAGAACAATCCTTACGACTAGAAAATGCCAATGATTTCTCCTCGTTTTTATTCTTCTCTTTCTGAGGACCATATTGAGATAATTTAGTGTCAAAGGTTAAGAAATGACCAACAATTTCCTCAACTTTCATGGAATCAAAGTTAGGCGAACACTCTAGAACTTCAACTTTAGTAATAAACCTCTCAGGTAAAGAACGCATGATTTTCTTAACAATTTTCTCCTGAGAAATAGGCTCACCTAGGTTAAGAGTAAAGTTCACCACTTCGCTCAACCTAGCATAAAACTCACCAAAAGTCTCATTATCTTTCATCCTAATTGTCTCAAACTCAGTTATGATACTTTGAAGCTTTTGTTGCTTAACCTGATTATTCCCCTCATGAGTAATAGATAAAATATCCCATGCATCCTTAGCAATTTCACAGGTGGAAATACGTTGAAATTCAGGCATAGACACACAACTAAAAATAGCATTAAGGGCACAAGAATTATGAGTTGCTTTCAGATGATCAGCATTATCCCATGACTCTTCAGGCTTTTTAACAGTCTTACCTTCCACTGTTGTGGTAGGCTCAGTATAGCCATTTACAACCGAAAGCCAAACACGATTATTTTGAGATTTTAAATAAGCTTTCATTCTAGCTTTCCAGAAAGCATAGTTAGAACCATCTAGGAGAGGGGGTTTAGCAATAACGTTATTAGAATTTTCCATAATTACTATAGCAAATAATAAAAAATTTGATCCGCTCAAGGAATAACCCTTAATCTATGAGCGACCCGCTCTGATACCAATTGAAAAATCCTAGATCGCCTAGGTTTAGTGATTTGCTATTTTATCTCTTCAATTAATCAACCCACCAACTGATAACAAGATTAATCGCACAAACAAAAGCAACCAAATAGAAAAACACAAGATATACGTGGAAAACCCTAAACGGGAAAAAAAACCACGGGAATAAATCAAACACTACTAAACACGAGGTTACAAGAACTCTTACGATAAGTTTGAACTCCACAAACCTAAACCTAGACGCTCTTGCCGAATCCACGTACACCTCTCTGAATGCTTGATTGCCGCTGCCTCGAATCCTCAAGCCTTCCAAAAACCCTTTGAAAATCCACTGAAGAAACAGCTCTATGTTCGTTGAAAGAAAGATGAGAACATCACTTGGAGTTTGACTGTGATCTTCGAAAACTGAATAAGAAACTTCAAGAGTCAAAGGTAGAGATATCCAGTCATTTACTCAACCAAGACCCACGTTTTTCTTTTCTAATTGCTGCTGCCCCTCTTTTCTCTTTTATCTTTTTAAAGCATATGGCCGGTTTTTGCTGCCCCACATCCTCAGTAACCTAGCTGCCAACTATAGGAAGATATTTATAGTAGCCAACTAATCTCGTGTCCTAGCAGCCAATAATTTAGGCAGGAGATCTCGATTGATCTCCGATTAAAACCCCGATCAATCCGGTCCAAATTAGCTCGATTCACTAGCTCTCAATTACACAATATTAATTTCCTTCCACTTCCTAAACAGACACTCTAGAAATAAAATAAAATAAAACACAACTCGATAAATAGAGATACAAATAAATGTGTGTTTTGTCTTGGAATTTGCCAACACAGAGAGACCGTGGCCCGTGGTCCTAACAGTTTACCCAAGAACATGGCAACCTGTGTCATAAACTCTCTGGGATATCAAACCCATTAGCCTAAAACTTCCTCCACCATACACCAAATCTATTTTCCTTTCGACCTCAAATTACAAGTCACAATTTTTTTCGGTATGACAAGATTGCAATTAGAACACTCAAATCCCAGAAAATCAGGAACCAAACATAAGTGATCATCATCTCATTAACTGAGGGAAGTAAACCAGCACAAAATATCAAACACCCAAAATAACAGAATCCTCCTATACTCCTGTTCCAAAACCGAACAGAGATAGAACAGTAACAATTGCCATTGTCAATGTCATGAAACCAGTTCAATACAACAAAACCCACTTCACAACTCCACATTTTGATACCAGAAGAAAAAAACCCAATAGTCTCACCATCAATAAGTTTCATTCCGGACAGGAAAATCCCAGTCCAATAAGCACCAATTTTGAAATTCATATTTAAATAATCAAAGCACTATCGTGAGTCAACAAAATAAGATTCAATCAGAGAGTATATGTAGCAAAACAAAGATGAATCAAAATAAGATTCAATCAGAGAGTGTATGTAGCAAAGCAAACAGTAGCCCTAACAGTAGGCCCAAAGAGAGAAAACTTACCACTACAATTTTAGGGCAGAATTGGTGTATGATTGAAGCTGAATCTGCAATGTTCAATATAGGATGATAAGGAATTTAGGATCTAATCAAAGCCCTAATCTGAGACACATACAAACACACAACGACTGAGCGACTGAGAGAGAGAGAGAGAGAGAGAGAGAGAGAGAGAGAGAGAGAGAGAGAGAGAGATAGGAATCTTGGTGGTACAATGCGGTGGTCAATGATCGTCGTTCACGATGATGGTCGGCGTTTGTGATGTTGATTGTCGTTGGGAGAACTGTGAAGTAGGTCGGTGGTGGTGGGTGTGGACGATTGAGAGAGTGAGGGAGGAGAGTGTGCGAGAGGATGGGGAGGAGAGGGGGCTAGATCTGGAGAGAGAGAGAGAGACAGAGGAGAAAAAAGAAGAGAGGAGGCGTGAGGGATAATGTTTAGGGCTAGGGCTTTTCAGAGGGAGAGGGGATCCCTACCGCGCGCTCGACATCGGCAGAGGTCGATGGGCTATTGTAGTAGGCTGAACATAGTTGTACGCACCAGTCGTGTGACATGTTACTCTTGTGCCGAACATGGTACTGGGCTCGGCGCTCAACCGGAGCCCGCTGCTCCCTGTTTCATGCTCGGCATTGACCGTTGATATGCCACGCTCGGCCACCCTCAGGGGACAGTCCTGACAATGGATCGGCCTCGTATGATAAAAGCTGAGCTCGGCTAAGAGCGGGGCTCGGCCACCCGCGGAGTCGCATACCCTTCCCACGTGCAGAAACGGTTACGCTGAGGGATAATGATGAGTGCACATGGGGGGTGCCAGATCACGCCCAAAACGGTTTTCAAATCTATTCAGTGATGTCACAGCAGCGTCACTCGACCCGTGCAAGGCACATGTTCGTACTTGGAGAACAAGCTAGTGAGGCTCTATAAATACAAGTGATCACAGCCCTAAGAGGTACACGCTTCTATACACACTTAACCCTAGTCCCTTACCTTCTTCTCTGCATACACTTATCCTCTCGCCGGAGGGCCTTGCCGGGGAAACCCCGGTTTGGTCTTTAGTCGTGCATTCATTTTGCAGAGTCGATGGAGAGGCTAGATAACCCACCATCCAACGAAGGAAGGGCTTGGATCAAGGTTCACGGGCCACACAATTGGTGAACCCAACGTGAATCGCTTCTGATTCAAACGGCTCACTCCTCTCTCAACATCAACCTTCCTCCTCCCATAAACAACCACAAATCCAACCATCATGGGCGGAGATCTCGTGGACGTTACCATTTTGGGGGCCAAAGACGCCAATGGAAACATCATCCTTCCACCCCCGGAATGGCGCATGTCCATTTCCATCCCTGCAAGCTCCGGGCTATCACCAGCCACGGAAGAAGTCACGGTGGCCTACCTCCGCCTATTGCAACGTCGAGATGACGAACGAGACAACGAACTGGCGGTGATAAGGGCGGAGGTGGCACAAATGAAACAACACATGCAACAAACCGCAGTCCCCGCCACCTCCAGATCTAGTGGAAGCGGGAGGCGACTAAGGCAGACGCCACCACCACCACCTTCCCCATCACCACCAGAAGCGTCCCTACGAAATTGGCCACCGCGGCACAGTGAAAGACCACCTTGGCTTCACACCGAAAGCAGGTAATGCGAAGGAGATAATCCTCTACAAGCAACCTACCACATCTGGAACACGTAGTTCTAGAAGCCATCATGAACGTACCAAAACAAGGGATACCAAGTCATCACGAGCACATACTCAATTGGTCGCATGGAATTCTCTCGCACGACGGTTTCGCACCGTAGCCGAGATTCCATACAGACCAAGCGCCATGTCTCTGAACGTCTTGGGGATATCCCACCTGAGAATTTCGACAACGAGCATCATGAATGGCAGAAGGGGAATGGCGTGAGGACCGATGGCGCAGTAGATGATAACAAAGCCCATCATGATAGGGAAAAATCCATCGACGGCCCACGACGACCAACAATCGACTTGACAGATAAGCTCAGGCGTAGAGACGGCGAAAAAGCCTCGGCGAAGGAGCCCAAGGAAAGGGACTCCGAACGGACAAAAACAGATGAGCACGGCAAGCCGCCATGCCCAGGATTCGGAAGACAGTTGAAGGACCTCGGCGTCTCACCCTTCACGTCTCACATCATCAACACGCCACCCGAGTCCACCTTCCACCTACCAAAGTTCACGAAGTTTGACCCCGCCACCTGTGAGGCCTATACTCACCTTATTCACTTCCGCCAAACCATCGAACTGTGCACCCAAAAGGATAAAGTCAAATGCAAGGCGTTTCCGTCTAGCCTTGGCTCCCTTGGACTCCAGTGGTTCAACAAGTTGCCTGCTGGATCCATTCGGAACCTTGCCGACCTTGAACGCGCATTCAATACCCACTTCATCACCAGCAACAAGACTGCCAAGGAGCCGGAGTCCCTATCTCAAATGAGGAAGCTCCCATCTGAGACCCTCAGACAATATGCAGAACATTACTGGCAGCTTTTCAACGAAATTCTTGACATCGACGAGTATTGTGCTGCGCGTACCTTTAAGAAAGGCTTGGAAACAGGCAGCAAGATTCTTGACGAACTCGCCATCTGCCCGCCGCACGGCATGGGCGAGTTGATGCATGTTGTCGAGTGCTTTTGCGCTCTCAAAGAATTCTACGCAGACAGGGCAGCACAGGGCATGCCCAAGCTCTATTGCAACCCTGCCCTCTGCCACCCACAACTGCCTGCACCAGTCATCGCCCAACAACCCCAGACGAAGAAATACCTCAACAACATCAAGGAAGGAAAGAAGCGTCAGCCGAAGGTGCACGACTACGTTGCCGAGACCACATATTTCAAGGAGCCCATCTGGTCTTTCTTGAAAGAAATCATGAGGCAACCATGGTTCGAATGGCCCACGGGCAAGCTTGGCACGGATACTGGTCAGCCAGATCAGAATCCGAGGAAAAAGTGCTCTTACCATAACGAGCTCGGCCATTACATGACAGCCTGCGCCCCATACAAGGCTCTCCTGGAGAGACTTGCCACTCAAGACCATCTCGATCAATACATCGATCAAACAAAGACACTCGCCCGACAACCAATAGGCAATCCCAACCCCAACGAATAGCGACCGTTAATACACGTCATCCACGGTCTAGTCACGAAAGAACTCGAAGGTACTCTCCGTACCGACATCGACCATGCTTCCACATCAAAGCAGGTACTCTCCGTCGGGTGCGGATCCAAGCGTCAACGTCCGCAGGATGTGCCAAAGTGGACAGTCACATTCACCGAGCGCGACCTTGAACATGTGCAGACTCCCCACTCCGATGCACTCGTTGTCACAGTTCAGATCGGCGTTCACGACGCCAAGCGTGTACTTGTTGACCAAGGAAGCTCGGCAGAGGTCATGTATTACGACCTTTTTAAGAACCTTGACCTCCCAGAATCAGCATTGCAGTCCACCGAAGTACCGCTCATCGGATTCAACGGAGCTCCTATCTGGCCACTTGGCAAAATCTTCCTTCCTGTCATCGTCGGTTCAAGGACCGTGTCCGTCGAGTTCATCGTTGTCAATGCACCAAGCCCGTACAACGCCATCCTCGGTCGAACCTGGCTGCACGGCATGTAGGCCATTGCCTCCACTTACCACCAGGTCATTCGTTTCATTGGCATAAGCGGCCGACAAGAGGATCTGCGAGGCGACCAAGTCGCTTCCAAAAAGTGCTACGTCTCAGCCGTGCACACTTCATCCAAAGCCAAGCAAGTCCAATGGGTTGAAGTTCCAGACATGGCCGTCATCGAGGACGTCGGCCATAAGGTTGAGGATAAAGCTGAAGAAGAATTGATTCAAATGCCCATCAACGAGGATGGTTCACGTTTCTTTTTGCTCGGCTCTTCCCTGAGCGACCCCAAGCGCAAAGAGATGTTTCAATTCCTCAAAGACAACATTGAAGTGTTTGCTTGGACACCTAATGAGATGCCGGGCGTCGACCCGAATTTTATCTGTCACTCTCTTACATCAAGACGGATTCCAACTAGAGGTGTCAAACGGGTGGGTCGTGTCGTGTCGTGTCAAAAATTTTCCGTGTCTGGCCGGGTCGGGTCGAATCGGACCGTGTCCACTTCCGTGTCCGTGTCATACCGTGCCGTGTCAAATGGCGCGTCTGCCTCGACTACACCAACCTCAACAATGCCTGTCCAAAGGATTGGTTCCCACTTGCAAAGATCGATCAGTTGGTTGACACCACTGTAGGCCACACTCGGTTCAATTTCCTCGACGCCTACCGCGGTTATCATCAGATAGCCATGGACCCAGACGACATGGAGAAAACGGCCTTCATCACTCCACATTGTATTTTCTACTACCGAGTCATGTCTTTTGGGCTCAAGAACTCAGGCGCCACCTTTAACCACGCAATCTACAAGATGCTCCACGAGCAGATAGGCCACATCTTGGAAGCCTACATCGACGACCTCGTCGTCAAAAGTCAAAAGGAGAGCAACCACCTTAACGAACTGAAGGAGGTATTTGACGTTCTCAAAATCCATAAACTCCGCCTCAACCCGAAAAAGTGTGCATTCGGTGTGAGTGCGGGCAAGTTCCTTGGCCATTTGGTTAACCGACGCAGCATTGAGGCCGACCCCAACCAGATCAAAGCTGTGGTAGACTTGCGCCCACCACGCACAATCAAAGAAGTTCAAAAGCTCACAGGCATGGCCGCTGCTCTCAATCGTTTCATCAGCAAGTCTTCCGACAAGTGACACGCCTTTTTTCACGCCTTGAAGGGGAAAAGCAGGCGCAACTTCGAGTGGACGGAGGACTGCGACAAAGCATTGGCCGAGCTCAAAACTTACTTGGGCTCGGCACCACTCTTGGTGAAGCCAGATGAATTTGAAACCCTTTACCTGTACTTGGTAGTCTCAGCCCATGCTGTCAGCTCTACTCTAGTCCGAAGACAAGGTGCCGACGACATGCCAATCTACTTCACCAGTAAAACACTCTTACCAGCACAAACACGCTATCTCCCCCTAGAAAAGTTAGCTCTTGCTCTCGTCTCGGCAGCAAGGAAGCTACTCCCCTACTTCCAATCCCACACCATCAGCATCTTAACAAAGTACCCTCTCAAGGCTCTCTTTCGAAAGGCAGACCTCTCCAATCGAGTTTCCAAGTGGGCCGTCGAACTTGCAAATTTCGACATCCGCTTCGAGCCTCGGACAGCAATCAAAGGCCAAGTTCTCGCCGACTTCATAGCTGAACTCACCCCTGACGATACAGCCGAGTTCAACAAACCACTTCCACCACAAGCTGTCACCGAACCCACGGAAGCCATGAAACCATGGGTACTCTTCCAAGGGGATTCCTGGCTACTTCACGTCGATGGTGCTTCCAACAGCAATGGAGCAGGTGCAGGTGTAGTCTTAGTTTCCCCTTGTGGGACGCTTCATGAAGGTTCTATCAGCATCGACTTCCCTGCCACTAACAACGAGACAGAGTACGAAGCCCTCCTCGCAGGTCTACAATCAGCTACCGTAATGGACGTCGACGACCTGGCTGTTTACTGTGACTCTCAACTGATCGTCAACCAGGTTTTGGGGGACTACGAGGCTCGGGACCCCAGGATGATGAAGTATCAGGCGACAGTAGCAGAACTTATCGCCAAGTTCAAGCACTTCAAGATTGAGCAAATCAGCCGAGAACACAACGCCCACGCCCACGCACTTGCCGGTCTAGCCTTGGCCTTGAAAGCCTCTGAGTTCCGCACTATCAACTTCGGCTGCATTGATCACCCGAGCTTTGAGGCCCCTCCCGAAGTGATGAACATTGAGCTCGGCCCGAGCTGGATGGACGAGATCGTGGACTTCCTCAGAAAGAACACTCTACCAGACGACAAGAAGGAAGCCTTCAGAATCCGGAATAAGGCCGCCTACTATTGGTTATCCGACAGCAGCCAACTTTACAGAAAATCCATCTCTGGGCCATACCTACTCATCGTCCACCCTACACAAGTACCTGTAGTTCTCAACGAGCTTCACTCTGGCAGCTGCGGCTGCCACTCTGGCGGCCGTTCCCTCTGCCAACGCGCGCTAAGTCAGGGCTATTTCTGGAAGAATATGAAGAAAGATTGCGAAGAAGTCGTCCGCAAATGCCGACCATGCCAATTGTTTTCCCCAATCCCGAAGCAGCCCGCACAGAACCTCTCACCCATCACCAGCCCATGGTCGTTTGCCCAATGGGGGCTTGACATCGTCGAGAAACTTCCAACGGCCCCCGGAGGTTTCAAGTTCTTAATCACGGCAACAGATTATTTCTCGAAATGGGTAGAAGCCGAACCCCTAGTAACAACAACCGGGGCCGACGTCCATCTGTTTGTTTGGAGGAACATAATTACCAGGTTCGGCGTCCCTTACGCCATAGTATCCGACAACGGCACTCAATTCATTGGTAACGGCCTCTCAAGCCTCCTCGAGGAGTTCGGCATCCGCTTCTTCAACTCTACCCCAGCATACCCTCAAGGGAATGGCCAGGCCGAAGCCTCGACCAAGACTATCTGCGCTAAGATAAAGCGTCGCTTAAAGACCAAGCGTGGCAAATGGGCAGAAGAGCTACCGAGGGTTTTATGGGCCTACCATTCAACACCATGCCATTCTACCGGCCAAACCCCTTTCTCAATGGCTTTCGGCATGGAGGCCGTCGTCCCATTGGAGTCCAAGTTCCCCACCCTCAGAATAGAGACCTTCGATCCAAAAACAAATGATGAGGCGGTTGCCTAAGAACTAATTCTTGCCGAAGAAAAGCGTGATGAGCTGGCCGACTACCAACAACAAGTTGCCAAAGGGTACAACCGCAGCGTGCAGATCAAGAAGTTCAAGCCAGATGATCTCGTTTGGCGGAAAGTGGTACAAGCAAGCAAGAAGAAGAAATTTATGCCCAACTAGGAAGGTCCTTTCCGCATTGTCAAAATCGCTGGTGAAAGTGCCTACATCCTTGAAGATATGAACGGGAAGGTGCTTACCAAACCTTGGAACGCACAGAACCTCAAGCGAGCGTATATGTTAATTTCTCACACCGTGCTCGGCTGCCTACCCTCACTGGCTATTTTCCACGTTACCATGATTTTAGGCTTTATGTCTTTACTTAGGCAAATTTCTCTGTTAACTTTTGCTTCAAAGAATGGCTTCGGCCCCTAGCTTGTTGTTTCTTTCCTTCTTAATAGAAAGACAACTGTTTTGTTCGGCAATCGATTTTTCAGTTTCAATAACATAATATTTTACCAATTTTTGCTTACATTTCTTAATTTATTTTCGGCAAGATTGCCACCCACAAATGCTGACTTCGGTCACACCCACATACGGCCCTTAAGGTCTGCTTCGGCCACACAAGCTGCCCAAAGAAGCAACAGCAGGAAATATGGTCCACCGAACCCATAACACACATTATGGCTGGGATATGGGCTTCGGTTTGGCTTGGCAAGACACTAAGGTCGGCCACAGCCAGGTTACGCTCACACTTTGGTGAGCAAACCACCCCCTACACAACAATACTCAATACCTTGGCTAAGGTCTGGCAATCTGGCCGAGCCCAATCCACAAGTAGTCCCAAACTCTACAACACATGTTCGGCTAACTCTCAACATTATATCACTACTTTTAATTAGCTCGGCTACCTATGCTACCAAGCCGAACCCATACCAAAGTGGGGGCTACGGATATCTACCAACTGAACATGCAAGACTCACATTTTCACAAGACAAGAAGACAGGTGCTCAAGCACGGCAAAAAAGATTCATTGCAAGAAAGGAAATCACACATTCATTCATGAAAAAAAGACACAAGTGTTGCAGAAAAACCTAACAAGAGGTACGGCGTCGTAAACCGTTTGGTGCCGACCCCCTACAACTTTTACATCTGCAACGGCAAACACCAAGTTCAGCGCCATCCAGTCCGAAAGAGAAAAAAAAGTTCAAACAACAAAAGACATTTCAAATAAAAGAAACCAACAACGGAATGCTCAGACTTGGGCAGTTGCATCTGCATTTTCATCAGCAACAGCATCGGCAACATTCCCACCTTCAGTCACCTTCTCTTGTTCCTTCCCCACGTCCTTCACGGCCTCAGCCATAATCTCATCACCGTCTCCACCCAACCTTTTGCTTCCACCATCCTCCGACACATCATCGGTGAGGTCCTCGAGCTCTTCCTCACTCTCAGGGAATTCCTCAGGTGGTAGCGGAGTGCACTCTTCTTCTATGTAAGGAAGTTCAAGCTCGGGAACTGTGGGCAGCATGCCCTGGAATTTCCGGATTCTAAAGCGAGGGCCCAGAATCAAGGGAGTGCGAGCGGAAAAGCAGGCGCTCGCAAAAATACAGAGTCGCCACCTAGGTTTGAAGGTCCGACACCCAAGGAACCATATTTCGAAGCACCTGCCGCGCTATTTGATTTTAAAAAGTGAAGGAACCAGTCCGTCATAACCATATCTGGGTTCGGGAGCCAGGTTACGAGAGGGGAAGGGTTTTAAGGCACCCATCTCGCCCAATCCGGAGATCGGTCTCTACTTAGGCATTTTGTGAAAATGGTTGCGATTCTTCTTTTATTAATCAATTTTTGGCCAATTAGGGCGGGGGAACAGTTAATCGGGGATTAAAAACTGTAGCAATTTGCAAGATGTGATAGATGGCATGGATGTGCAGTTAGTATAGGATGAAAACAGACTGTTGTGGGAGTTTTAAACATACTGGAAAGCCCCTATCTTGGAATGTCGTGCATAGGAAGAAACCAGTATGCACAAATCAAGTCAATGCATCTTTGACTAAACTCAGGCACGCTACTACAAGACTGCGCGCCGATGGCCTAAACCCACATCTCTTATCTTCAAACCCTCTGGGCTCTAGAAGGACCAGTGCACACCCAGGACAAACCAAGCAGTTTATAGCAGTTATAATATACAGTTTAAAGGCTAAAAAGCCCAACAAATAAGCAAAACAATCCATAAACAGTGTGGACAAAACAGAGACCAAAGGCCTAGTTACCCATAGTTATCCATGCAAGGCCAACCACTGGTCAGAAGCAAACCATCGCGCGAGACAGTCACTCTCTCGCGCGAGGGTGCGCCTCAGGCGCACGACGGTGCGCCCTGGCGCAGTATCGCGCAATGGTGTCAGTCTGTCGCGCGAGGGACTGGACCAGACCAGTGCTTGGTTTACATGTTTCTGGGTTCTGAGACATATTCAGAAAGGTCCCAGGGGTATTCCAACAGAACAGAACAAAGTATTGAAGTGTAAAACTAGCATTTCTAACAAAGTAAAGCAATAAACTGGTTATTTACATGCTAACAGTGATCTATATAAAAGAAAAACAAAAACCAGCAGACACCAATCCCCACGTGGACTGTCACGATCGAGCAACGGAGGACCGTCGCACGATACAGTGAGTCCATCGCGCGTTGGTTCTAGCCGTGACGGTTTTTGAAACCTTGCCAGCTTTTGGACCAGGACTGGTATTGATTACCAGCCTTGGCCGAGCCAGCCCCCCTCAGGGATCAAAACAGTAAGCATAATAAAGGTAAGCTATACCTTTGATCTTTGAGGTTTGAAAAGTGTTTGAACTTTGAGTTGAGGTAGAGATTGTTTGAGGTGTTTGAGTGGAAGAAGAAGAACAAGCTATGTTCTTGGGGTGTCTTTGTATCTATTTTATTAGCTTAAAAGAGTACAAAGCAAAGACCCTTTGAAATGAATATTTGTAACTTTTTTCTTCAACCCTTTTAATGAAAGACCAAGGGGGGGTATTTATAGGAGGCTTGGAAGGGTGCAAGGGGTGGCAAACAAGGCCCAAGGCCAAAACTTAGTGGTGAAGGCTTGCAAAAGGTAATAGGAAAGGTTGTTGTGAGGGTGTTGTGCCCAAAGCCTGCACTGCCACTATCCTGGGGAATAAAACAGGGTTCAAATAGCCCTGTAGACTCCCAGGCAAGCAACCAACTGGCTGGAAAAAGGTGAAAGTGACTGTTGGGAACCATCGCGCGATGGATCCAAACGCTCGCGCGAGGATGCTCACATGTCGCGCGTGGGTCAACAGTCAACACTTTGACTTTGACCCAGGCTGACTCTCGCGGGAGGGAGTTAGTCCATCGCGCGATAGTGCGCCCTGGCACGAGATGGAGTGGGTCTGGCGCGCGATGGTCAACCATCGCGCGAGGGAGTCAGACTGTTGCGCGATGTTGCGCCCTGGCGCGCGATGGTGCGCCCTGGCGCGCGACGGTTGCACCCTGGCGCAGGTCAGTAGGGTTTTTGGCTTTTGGAAGTCGCTTAGGTTAGGTTAGGTTCAAGAATTTCAAACACTCAAAGCTCAAACACTTGACATTCCCAGGGTGTTCTTGATCCGTTTCATCATCGGGGAATCAAATACCGTAAGTAAAGTAATCTAGAAGCCCAGATTGGGGTGTCTACAGTAGCCCCTCTTTGACGGCACTTGAAGCACCATTGACTTGGTACAAGTAACGTCAAAGAATTCTAGACACCCCTTAAGGTAATCCAGAGCAGAACATAGTAAAGTAGACAAACATACTTACAGAACCTGATTGGTGGAATGGACGTGTGATCCATTGCCAGGGATGGAAGTAGAAGTGGACGATTGTATCGCCGCTTGTTGATCGAATTTGGACAGGACAGGCTGTCGCTACAGATGTGGACGGGACAGGCCGTCATTGCTGGGGATCAAGCTATCCTCGGCACAAAGTATTCCAACAAACACGGGTCAGTCGTGTCAGGCAGGTTAAATTCCATCTGTTGGGAATCAGAGCCAATTTCCTTATCAAAGACCATCCAAGATAGAGCAATAAGCCTGCTGGAAGATGCACTTATGGCTAGACTGAGGGTGATTGTCGTTCGGGACAGGCCAAGACGGACTCTCCTGGGGAACAATCAGTTGCGGATGAATGGACCATTGGGACGATATCTGATCGTCGTTGTGGATTGGATGGACGATGTGCTAATCGCCATAGATGAATTTGACAAGACTGGCTGCCATGAAGGCGGATGGAGAGATCAATGTGCTAATTGATCAAACTGCTGGGGAACTTTGACAGGACCGGCTGTCGTTGAAACGGCTCCGCAGGATAGCATCCTTTGGTTTAGAAACCGAGAGTTGGACATGAGAGATTTCCATCGCATCCGCTGACCAATGATAACAAAACCGTAGGAGATTGCACCGCATCCTTCGGCAAACAAATCGAGAGTTAGGGAGATTTCCATCGCATCCGTTAACCAACGAGAACAAAGCCGCAGGAGATCGCATCGCATCCTTCGGCAAACAAATCGAGAGTTAGGGAGATTTCCATCGCATCCGCTAACCAACGAGAACAAAACCGCAGGAGATTGCATCGCATCCTTCGGCAAACCAAATTGAGAGTTAGGGAGATTTCCATCGCATCCGCTAACCAACGAGAACAAGACCGCAGGAGATTGCATCGCATCCTTCAGCAAGCAAACTTGTATGACGGCAACCATGCTAGCCATCTTCCTACTTCCAACATTTAATATACACAATATGCAATGATGTATACGAAATTGAAAATGCAGATACAAGCTAAGGGCGGCTCCTAGGAGGACAACGACGCCTAAGGACTACCACTGAGCCTCATTATTGTACTGTCTGTTACTTCTGAGATGCGCACCAGATAGAGAGACATTGAACGGGCTGACATGCCCCAGTTGACGGATTTGGGCCTGTGTGCCCTCTCTTCGATGCTTGGGCGGACGTGCCCCAGAGATGCTCTGCTTGGCCTTGGGCTGACGTGCCCTTGCTGTTCATGAGATTCCACAACTTGTGGATTACAGGAGCTAGGGTAGCAAATATAAAAAATTGCGCTTTCTAGCCACTAATATCTAACTTGCATTGACAAGTGACCTGAATTGACACACAAAACCGCGCACATATGTACAGACTTGCCTAGCTCGAATGAAAAGGGGGAAAGAGCCCCAGGGTACAATGCGAACCCTTAGGAACACGGAATACAATGAAATTTTGGGAATTAACGTGCCAAAACTCACAACATTCCTTAGGTGAAACTGACACTTACGAAAGGTCAAACAGATGTATAATGACTTGTATGAACAAACAAAACCGAGAAATGCACCTCGTCACGACAATTGATTAAAAAACTAAAAAAAAATGTCGCAAAAATGGACATAAGACACAAATGATGACTCATATAGGCCCAGACTGAAACCGACACCCCCGTGCAGTCACATTAAGTCCATATGACTTGCATGGTATGACAAGACTTGGCAAAAGCCCCTGGAACGACATTCGAGGGCAGTAGCAGGCTACCGCTGGAATTGAAAGAGCACGCACAGGACTGAAACCAACGCGAATCACTTTGAACAAACGTGCGTGACTATAAGCTAGCACGCGAGGCTGCAGCTGCTCATACCAGACCTCGCTGAACTTAGAATAAACTGTGAGCCATTAGGCTTCTAGCATTTCGTTCTGTTTTTTATGCTTCAAATATTTTTAAGGCTTTATGCTCAGCCTGTAAATAGAAATAGCAGTTTTGCAATAAAATTGAAAGACAAAAGTTTTCCCCCTTCCGGTTCCTCCAACGCAGCTTGATCTTTGATCCTCTCAGACCCTTAATGGGTACCAAAACGTCAACCATGGATCCCATTGATAGATATGTGACCGAGTCTCGAAGAGAGACTGCCTATGTATCCCAAGCTAGGGAATCAGGTCCAAACGTAGTTCGGGCTAAGGTTCACTCGTGTGTTTACCTCTCTGTGGGCAGCATGCCCTAGAATTTTCGGATTTCAAAATGCACAGGCCCAAAAATCGAGGGAGCGTGAGAGCGGAGAAGCAGGCGCTCGCAAAAACACAGAGTCGCCACTCGAGTTTGAAGGTCTGACACCCAAGGAACCGTATTTCGAAGCACCTGCCATGCTATTTGATTCGAAAAAGTGAAGGAACCAGTCCGTCATAACCATATCTGGGTTCGGGAGCCAAGTTACGAGAGAGGAAGGTTTTCAAGGCACCCCTTTCGCCCAATCCGGAGATCGGTCTCTACTTAGGCATTTTGTGAAAATATTGTGATTCGTTTTCTTCTTTAATCAATTTTAAGCCAATTAGGGCGGGGGAACTATTAATTGGGATTTAAAACTGCAACAGTTTGCAAGATGTGATAGATGGCATGGATGAGCAGTTAGTATAGGATGAAAACAGACTGCTGTGGGAGTTTAAGCAGACTGGAAAGCCCCAGTCTTGGAGTGTCGTGCGTAGGAAGAAACTAGTATGCATTGATCAAGTCACACCTGCGCGTGCTACTACAAGACCTGCGCGCGCCAGTAAGCCTAAGCCCACAACTCTTATTCTCAAACCCTCTGGGCTCTAGAAGAACCAGTGCACACCCAGGACAAACCAAGCAGTTGATAGGCGGTTTATAATTTACAGTTTAAAGGCTAAAAAGCCCAACAAATAAACAAAACAGTCCATAAACAGTGTGGACAAAGCAGAGACCAAAGGCCTAGTTACCCATAGTTATTCATGCAAGGCCAACCACTGGTCAGAAGCAAACCATCGCTACGAGACACTCTCTCTCGAAGGTACGCTCAAAGATCGACATCGGCGATGGTGTCGATCACGCCTGAGGGACTGGACCAGATCAGTGCTTGGTTTACATGTTTCTGGGTTCTGAGACATATTCAGAAAGGTCCCAGGGGTATTCCAACAGAACATAACAAAGTATTGAAGTGCAAGCTCGCAATTTTTAACAAAGGAAAGCAGTAAATTGGTTGTTTTCATGCTTTACAGTGATCTATATAAAAGAAAAACATAAAACAGCAAGACACCAATCCCCACGTGGACTGTCGCGAGCAACGGAGGACCGTCGCGCGATACAGTGAGTCCATCGCGCATTGGTTCAAGCCATGACGATTTTTGAAACCTTGCTAGCTTTTGGACCAGGACTGGTATTGATTACCAGCCTTGGCCCAGCCAGCCCCCTCAGAGATCAGAACAGAGAGCAAAACAAAGGTAAGCTATACCTTCGGCTTTTTTGGTTTGAAAAGTGTTTGAACTTTGAGTTGAATTGAGATTGATTGAGGAGTGAAAATGGGGAGAAAGAACAAGCTTTGGCCTTGAATGCTAATTTTTGTTAACTTTTTTTCTACCCTTTTAATGAAAGACCAAGGGGGGGTATTTATAGGAGGTTTGGAAGGTGTAGGAGGGTGGCAAAAAAGGCCCAAGGCCAAAAGTTAGTGGTGAAGGCTTGCCAAAAGGTGATGGGAGAGGTTAACCTGCACTGCCACTGTCCTGTGGAGAAAAACGGGGTTCAAATAGCCCTATAGACTCCCAGACAAGCAACCAACTGGCTGGCAAAAGGTGAAAGTGACTGGTTAGGACCATCGCGCGATGGAATGGGACCATCGCGCGAGTGTGACAGCTGTCGCGCGTGGGTCAACAGTCAAATCTTTGACTTTGACCCAGGCGGACTCTCGCGCGAGAGAGTCAGTGCATCGCGCGATGGTGCACCCTGGCGCGTGATGGAGTGGGTCTAGCGCGGGATGGTCAACCATCGCGCGATGGAGTCAGGCCGTCGCGCGACGGTGCGCCCTGGCGCGAGACGAATGCGCCCTGGCGCGGGTCAGTAAGGTTTTTGGCTTTTGGAAGTGGCTTAGGTTAGGTTAGGTTCAAGGGTTTCAAACACTCAAAGCTCAAACAGTCGACATTCCCGAGGTGTTCTTGATCCGTTTCATCATCGGGGAATCAAATACCGTAAGTAAAGTAATCTGGAAGCCCCTCGGCTTTGGATCCTTTGTCTTCCCTCCTTGCTCCTCGGCGGAGTTCTTCTTGTCTTTGGCCTTCGTGCTCGGACCTGCACCTTTTTCCCTTCTCTTCAACTTTCCTTTATAAGAAGGCTCATACCCACGCAGCGTCGGTGCGTCCTGGCAAACTTGGGCCAACAGCGTCTCAACGTTCTTCTCGACGGCCAATGATTGTTGTCGCTTTGTGATAGCTCGGTGGTCTGCATGAGGGCGTTAACTAGGTCAATATAGAAGATTCCAAAAAACAAACAGGTAAATGTCATGCTCGACAGAGTAAAGGAAGAAAGGACCAACCTCGGAAATCTGTTATCTTCGGCACACTATACAGTCGTGATGATTGGTTACCGAACTCGTAGTTACCACTCACTTCGACATAAAAGCTTGCCCACTTGTCGGTATCGGGCAAGCCGTCTATGAGTGGCTCCTTTCCACTTCTCGTCGAGAGGTATCTACGCTCGGTAACACCGTGCCTAGACATTATGTATGTGTGGAAAAGGTCGGCGATTGAAAACTCCAAATTGTGAAGTTCCTTCAATTTGATTACGGCCATCACTATCCTATAGCTGTTGATGGCAAAAAAGCGGGCACCAGACTAAACCTGGCAAGCAACTCCCTCAGAAATGGGTGAAGAGGGAAGCGAAGCCCGGCCTCGCAGATGGCCATGAGTGGAACAGTGATATGCTCGGGATGGTGTTCTGGCTTATCCCTTATACGGTTGCTGGCTACACGGCTAACGACGACGTCGTCGGGGATGTTGTACGTTTGGCAGAAGTTTTCGTACTCCTCGGGCTGCCCACTAAAAAAGTGGGCATGAGGACAAACTTGACCCTTCTCGTACAGGTCGGCAACTTCTCTATCCTCAGATGGCGCCCCACTGGGCAAGGATCGTGAAGAAGTCTGGGCTTCGGCGCCTGAACGAAACCTAGATTCAGCTTCGGGTCCTAACTCGTGCTCGGCATCAGAGTGGGTCGATGGGCTGAAGGATATTTCAGGCTCAATATTGAACCCTCCATCATATTCGTAATCGCACTCGGCGTTAGAATCGCTGGAACTCGACATGTTAGACACGATTGAAGAGATTTGACGTCGGCTTCTCCGCCTCTCCAAGTACTCTCGAATAAAGAGTTCTTCAGAGCCGTCCCCCGAGCTTTCAGAGTCGGATGATATCACTATCACCTGGTGAGCCAGACCTAACAAGACAAAAGGAAAAAGAATAAGGGACCTCATCCTCGGCAAGGAGTCAAAAGTCTATACGCTCGACAACCCATCTGGCCCACCATACCTATCCTAAGAAGACTCAAGCTCGGGAGACACCAGGACTCAAAGCAGGGGCTCGGCCCCACAGCATCTAGGAATGGGCTCGGCCAACTCCAACATCGGCCAAGCCCGAACACCATTACAAACTCGTGCTCGAAAGAACAGTTGATTCTGAAGATGAACAGGCGGTTCATCCCCAGAAACGCACTGTTCACCCAGGGCAAAAAGCCCTAAAATCCCAGGAAAAGTGCAAAAAACGAGCGCAAAAACTGCATAGACATTGAGAGGGGCAAAAATCAAGCACATTCCTGGGGATTTCAGTGAGATTTGAGGAAGAATCTACTGGGAATCAAGGCCAGAAGATGAACGGACGCGAGGGAGCTCTAGCTATGGAGTTCTAGAGAGAGAGAGAGTTGGTAACCGTTCTCTCTCCTCTCTGCACCCTTTATATAGAGCTAGGGTTGGAGATTTGAAACTCCCGCCCATCATTGCATCGCCGGACCGACGACCAATCAAAGCTTGACACGTGGCAATGAAGTGATAGGCCGCACAGCTTCTCCCACGCCAACCGTCCTTTCACCAGCAATACCCAACCATACAGTGACACCTAACGTTCTCCCATTGGGGTGCGCCTCCGACGGTTGTATTCTATGCGAGGGAAAGGATGGGTGAGGTTCGGCTGGATTTCATCCCTATCAACGATGATTCACATTCGGCATTCGTCAAGTTCAGCCAGGGGTCAATGTCGATCCCTACCGCGCGCTCGACATCGGCAGAGATCGATGGGCTATTGTAGTAGGCCGAACATAGTTGTTCGCACCAGTCATGTGACAGGTTACTCTTGGGCCGAACATGGTACTGGGCTCGGCGCTCAACCGGGGCCCACCGCTCCCTGTTTCATGCTCGGCATTGACCGTTGATATGCCATGCTCGGCCACCCTCAGGGGCCAATCCTGACAATGGATTGGCCTCGTATGATAAACGCTGGGCTCGGCTAAGAGCGGGGCTCGGCCACCCGCGGAGTCGCATACCCTTCCCACGTGCAAAAACGGTTACGCTGAGGGATAATGATGAGTGCACATGGGGGGTGCCAGATCATGCCCAAAACGGTTATCAAATCTATTCAGTGATGTCACAACAGCGTCACTCGACCCGTGCAAGGCACATGTTCGTACTTGGAGAGCAAGCTAGGAGGCTCTATAAATACAAGTGATCACAGCCCTAAGAGGTACATGCTTCTATACACACTTAACCCTAGTCCCTTACCTTCTTCTCTGCATACACTTATCCTCTCGCCGGAGGGCCTTGCCGGGGAAACCCCGGCCTGGTCTTTAGTCGTGCGTTCATTTTGCAAAGTCGACGGAGAGGCTAGATAACCCCCCATCCAATGGAGGAAGGGCTTGGATCAAGGTTCACGGGCCACACACCTTGTAGTGATGGCAGAAGAGTTCCATGTAAGCTCCTGTGGAAGGAGGACAAAAATTCCAAAAAATTTACCTACCTAACCTAGCTACCTACTCATAAGAAGAAGTTAACTGCACAAACAAGCATGGAATTTAACTGATAACAATGGAGTGTGTCGGTAGGAACTATAGTGGATACAAAACCAAAATGTAGCATCATTTAAACGAAGTCATTCTAGTAGTTGTATTTAATCAACCCATAGAGCATGTCAGAACTAGGGAACTTTGGTGGGGGTTGGTATTGTTTTCCCCGTAGTCGATTCAAAAGGTATTTTTTGGTTGAATGGATGGAAATTTAAAAGAAGAGGTAATGAGAACATTAAGCTGACTTTGCATGCTATGCTTGCTACAATGACATGGTCTTTTTTTTTCACATGATCAGTTTGGAAAGCAAGATATAGGCTGATTTTTTAGGGGGTGGATACCAATTGGGAGGAGCTAGCCACAAGCATCAAACTAAAGTTGGATACCAATTGCAAGTCCATAATGAGCATAGAGAAATTCACCAACAATCAAATGACAATAAACAACAAAAATGTACAACTCAAAGAAGGCCAAGTATCATACTCTATCTTTTAAGGGTAATGCTTTACCTGACTTCTACGTTCTCGTCTTCCACAAACAAATGTGAAAATTTCCTTTCGCAACAGCGTCCTTCGATTAATATGAGATGTCAATTCTGATCCACTCTGCATAATTAGAAAACGAATATCACATATAGTAGTTAGGTACTAATAAGTCGTTTCATAAACATAATACATTTGCGACATGGATTATGAAAAAGAAAAGAATGAAACTAATGATCCTGTTTAGAATCAAATATTTTACTCATGGCTCAAAATCAAAACCTGGGGTAGTGAGCTGCGATATACTTCTGTAACGCCCCGACTTTTCGGGTGCAAAATAAAATAATTTTCAAAGAAAATATTGCTAAATACATATAATTTTCCAAAATAAAGATTTTGCTAATACAATCTCAAGATAGATTTACGGAATCAAAATACACCAACTTCAGAGCTGACTCTAATCTTGATACGAATCCTAAGCATCCTCGATCTTCGTTACTGATATTCGTTCCGTGTCGAACTGCATCATCGTTGAATCTCCCCCATTGAATCCTGTGCCCTCTAGCAAATTGATCGCCGAAGCAATCGATTTGCCAGGATACAGACGTATCCGTGAGTGATAAATCACCCAATAGAATAATCCAACCCAACTACCCCTCTTACATTACAGCTAGCAAGCAAACAAGATAATCATGATGCGAATAAGTAAAACAGAGATTTTTCACGTCAACCAGTTCATTACTATCCATTAGCCTAACGTGTGATCCAAAATCTCCCTACGAGATCTTTCCTCCCCAACCGCTAGCCATGCTCGGTCCCATGAGATCACTTCCCTTTGCTGTCGTAGATAACCTAAGTTACAATACTACAACAAGGGGCTAGCTTATCATGCCTGAATCACAACTAGGGTTCGCCTATCTTATATACCACATCACAATCATCACTGGACACACGCCAGTCTATCAATTCACCACTGGACACACGCCAGGACATCAATTTATTCCACTGGACTCTCGCCAGGACATCATCACAAAACATCACTAGACCATCCGCCAGGTTTTAACATCACAAAATATCGCTGGACCACCGCCAGGTTTTATCAACAGAAAACATCTTTGGGCTCACTTTACCAAGTTTTATATCATCACTGGGCTTACTCTGCCAGTCTTAAATCATCTCCGGCTTACTCTGCCGGTTTTAAATCATCACAGACATCACTGGACTACCCGCCAGTTTCAAATCATATCACTGGACTACCCGCCAGTTTCAAATCACAATCCTAGGTCCATCAGGCTGCCCTTAAGGTCCTGCTCAGGCTACCCCCAATACTTGAGGTCCTGTCAGGCTGCCCCTAAGGCCCTGCTTGGCTATTCTCACAATTCTAGGTCCATCAGGCTGCCCTCAAGGTCCTGCCCAGGCTACCCCCGATCACACGAGGTCCTGTCAGGCCACCCCCGAGGTCCTGCTTGGCCACCCTAGCGACACTGGGTCTTTCAGGCTGCCCTCAAGGTCCTACTCAGGCTACCCCCGATCACACGAGGTCCTGTTAGGCCACCCTCGAGGTCCTGCTTAGCCCACGACTTTCATTTGTTTCTTTTTTTTTTCACTTAACAATAACAACGTCTGTATACTTTCTTACCACAAATCTCATCATATCTCATAATCACGCCTGCAAACAATCCTCTAAAAGAAAGAAACTTCACAACTTATCCATTACTTAGCATCGTCTAAGTGATTTCTATTTTGTATACCATCACATGTCTCTAGGGTCCAATCTAATATTCAGATTAAGCATCAACACAATATCAATCTCAATAATAATGAAAACGAATAATAGACGGATCGAAATAATTATTAGGCAATGCAATCACATAACTTTTTATGACTGGGCCGTTGCCCTTAATCTTGTATGGCCACAAAATTATTAAATAATGTGTGAATTATTTAATAAGGTTTTAAAAAATAATTTTCTAGGCTTTTATTAATTATTACCAATTAACTAGACGAATTAAATACCAATTAAATACATTAATTAGGTAGAAATATTAGAATAATTATCGTACCGTAATAAGAGTCCTAAAGGTCCTCTATAATAAGTTCGAGTGCTAAAAGTTGGGTTCGAATGTTCATGGAATTATTTTGAATAAAAAGATTAATTTAATAGACAAAACAAGAATAAATAGACAATAAATAATTAAATAATTGAAAATATATTTTTATTTACAGAATATCATTATAGGACTGTAAAAAGTCTAAATAAAATTATTCATAATTATTACTGTCTTTTGTAATATTTTAAAGTGTTTTTATTAAGAAACAATGCATAAATAATAATAAATAGTAAATCATATAAATAAAATTTTATTTTAATAACATCTCACCTTTGAACTGTCAGGAGTTTAGGAAAAATATTTTCGATGTTAAAAATATTTTTTATAAGGTCGTTATTAATTTTTGTTTATAACTTTAGTTAAATATTAAATAAATAGCTAATAATGTTAATTAACCACGAACTTAGCAAGTTATGACCTTTAACAAGTTGGGAATCTAGGAAAAATAGTTTGGGGATTTATAGATTAGTTTACAAGGTCGCATTGATTTTTAGTTCACAAACGATTACACAATTACAACTAAAAATTAAATAAATATAAGATTAAATAAAAAAATATGAAACTAACAAGGTATGAACTTTAGAGTATGGGCAACCTAGGATAAAAATTTTGGGATCAAATACGATGTTTAAAAGGTCGCACGATCAATTTAAAACGGAAACAAAAACACGCGCGCTGGGGGAAAACAGAGTTCGCGGCCGCGAACTCCGGGCGACTGGTTCTCGCGGTGAGGGAACCCGCACCTTGCGGCCGCGAGGTTGCTGACTGCTTTTTTTTTTTCGTTTTTCTCTCGGTTTTTCATGCATGGGGGCACGGGGGACGTTGGGTTATGTCTAATAAACATATTTATACTTAGAGGAGGGCTCGGATTGAATTATAATACCTTGGTTTGGATTAAATTCATTTTCGATCGAAAACTTGAATTTGGGGAAGACGACTTCAATTCCTTCGATCGGGGATCTTCGGGGCCGAATTGGTTGATCTACGGTGATCCTTGGGACTGAGGAAAATACTTCAAACGATCAATTTGGATCTCGGACGAACGTAACCTCGAAACCCACTTTTCTCTCTCTCTCTTTCTCTCTCTAAAATTCTATGGATTAAAGCTCGGTTCTCTCGGGTTTTTCTTCTCTCACTGGCTCCGTGGAACGTGGTGGGGTGATGTGCGTGCCCTAGGGTCGGAGTAGTGTATATATATAGGAGAATTGGATGAGTTTCGAATTAAAACGAGTCCTAACGGTATCGGGTTTTTACATGGACGAATTACGCACGAATTTTGGGTCATGGAGGAGGTAGAGATTGAGTAGGAGAGTGAGGGAGAATATAGGCGTGCATGCATGCATTTATATGTATGTATATAATGACAAAAAAAATTTTAAGAGGTAATTAGATAGAATACTTATTTTTTTTGTAATTATCTACTAATTAATAAATAAGGAAAGTATTATTTTCAGAATTAATTGATACCTTTTAATATTTTTATAAAAAAAAATTGGGTCGAAAATCCGAGTCGTTACAACTTCACTAACCTGGGATAGTGAACCTAAAAACATAAGCTATTGTCAATTGAGTTTATTCTCCTGACAAAATAAGGTTGAATAAACAATGTACCAAGGACAAACACTTAACCAGCAGTTTTCAAAGCTCTTTCAATAAACCATGTACTCAACTAGTAAATTAAATAAGAATATATTTTGCTCGGATTCCTCCTTAGATACAGGAATAGGATCCTTCAAGTTCAAGAAGTACTGAAGTACATTTAAGCCCCTTTTGAGGGGAAAAAGTTCAAACAAACCCTGCTAAAATTGTTTTGTTATTTGCCTAGTCAACAATATAAAAGAAGGGTACATGATACTGTAAAATGAAAATCTGGAAGAATGAAGCCATCCAGTTGCCTGTACCCATTCAAGTGACAAAAAGCTTGATCAAGGGGAACCCATTATTAATGTTTGACAGTTTATTGAATGGAACATTGGAACCAGAGCAAAACACTCTCAACGGCTCAAGGTATCAGTTCTTCTCCGTGAAATCATAAATTACTCATAAGCACATAATGAAATCCAAGCCATATATACAGATTTATACGAACCAGGAGTTTATCAAGGGGCAAATAAGAGAACTAGGATTTACACTTTGGGCTTAATTTTTGGAAATAATTGAAGGTTTTCGAATTTGGTTTCTTTTCTAGAACGAATGTAGGGTTTTCTGAAATTGGGGGTTATAGATTTTCCCATATGTGTATAGCAAGAGAGAGAGAGAGAGAGAGAGAGAGAGAGAGAGAGAAGCAACCTGGTTTATCTGTCGCGTGCTGTTGCTACTCGTGGGTTCTCTGAAATTGGGCTTAATTTCTAGAAACTTCTCTCGCTCGCAAATGGTGGAGACCGGTGATGCTTACATCCTCATTTTCCTATGTCACAACACACACAAACAAACAAGCAGAGGAGAAGGAGGAGAGTGGGAGGAAGGAGCAAGGGGGAAAGGGGGAGACAAAGTTCTTCATCGCGAGAGGGAGAAGGGGGAGACAAAGTTCTTCAGCGCCAGATCTGAGATTTTTTTTTCCCCTGTTCCGAACTGAAGATAGAGAGAGATGAATGTGTGTGGGCCAATGTGTGGCGCAGCCTCAACCCTTCGGTGACCAGAAAACTGGTCACCAAATGTGCTCAATGTATTTCACAAGTACTGAAATCACGCCTAATCTTTCCGCCAAAAAATTGGTGCATTTTTAAAAGGGGAAAAATAAAGTGCAAAATTAAGAGCAGGCACTTTGATTTTCGTATTTGCGACAGGGCACTTTCCCATGGCAATTACTTGAACGTTTGCAACGAGACAACATCCCATCGCTAAAACCAGCCTTTTGAAATGGGAATAGTCCCGTCGCAATTAGTGTACTATTGTTTCTTGTTGTGTTGGTTAATCCGGATCTTTCGCTATCATACACAAACTATAATTTCAGTCCATATTTTTTCCCTCAGAAAAAAGGTCAGGTGAAAGTCGATATATAGAGGATCAAAGCTGCTTCGAACAAATACTGCTGTCAACTTCATATCGAAGAACTCTACAATTAATGGTACTATGAACATATAAATTGCAGTCCAGAAGCAAACTGCAAGTTCAGGAAAGACGTTAACAGGAAATGACCAAACTCCAAGGAAAATTCATTCCGCATTAGGAAATTTGAACATAAAAAAGCCAAGGGAGAATGAAAAGCTTCCCCCCCCCATAAATATTTTATATGTTAGAACATCTACAACTCAAGTTCATGCAGCATCCTATCTCTCTTAAAAAGAAAAAACAGTTCCTTTCCAACAAATCCTTTTGATCACGCAGCATTGCAATGAACCATGAGTGTCTCAAGTACGAATACACATAATCCAAATTCTCATTCATGTTCCTCTTCACCCCACCCCAGGCAGCAAAATTCTTCCGAAAGGAACAAGTACATGAATACAAGGTGAAAGTAGCAACAGCCAACAAAAAAAATTAATTAGTAAATCCTACTGATCTGACATTCTAAAGAGAGGGAAAAAAAAAAAAAGCTGTACTCGGAAGATGCATCAATAAAAGACCTCATGCAGTACATCATCCTCATCACCATTTGCAATTGCGAACAGCTCCGCGTCTTTCTCTTCGTCAGTTGAAAAGTCCCGCCTGTCAAGCTTTGAATGAGCAGCAATAAATATCAACTTCTGTGCCCTATCCATACCTAACCTGGAATGCCCATGGGTACTCACCCATTTCAAGAAAGACCAATTGCACTTGAACGCACACGAAGTTGCATGAAGGAAGATCAACCGAACTGCAACTTTTCCTAATGACTTAAACTGAGTAAGGTGAGTTTCCCACACAAGCCTACTACTCTGGGGATTAGCAAATCTCATTTTTCCTGTAATGGCGTCCCTCTGCTTCAACTGCACAGCTTGTGCATATACCGGATCAAGCCCTTCGGTTCTCCACTTCATAAGCTCCATAAGAACAATATGAGTCTCTTCCCTTGATACAAGCCGCGTTATGAGCTTGTCCACATCTTTCTCTTGCTCAGGTGTCAAGCATTCAAATGGGGGTAAATACTTCCCACTGGTGTCCCTAACTAGATACAGTGGATCAAGTATGAACGCAGCAGCCCAAGCCGGGTGGTAGTTCTTTTTGAACCGTCTATCGATCACTTTCTCCACATGAGGTTCAGCAACGTGGAATCTAGAACACCAGTCCTTCACTTTAGCCCTCAGCTCATCCCAAAGAGGAATGCATCGCCCTATCAGAGGCCTTTCTTTCTCAATTTCCTGAGATGTTCCCTTGATCAGTTTAACCACCGAGTGGACTGCCTCTAATTCGTTCCAAAAATGAGGATCCCTCAGCATTTCCTCAATCTCTTCAGTGACTTGCTCCTCCACGGACACGATCTTGTACGACTCATCAAGCAAGACTAACTGAAGTGCCCTAGCCGAACTCAATATATCCTCCACCATAGTGTGGATGGGTCCAAAGTTGGATTTATCGTGGTCTTTGATAGGTACTCTTAACAACCCAGATTGCCCATACTCCTGCAACTGGTACTTATGGAAGGAGTTTCGGAGTAGAGACTTGCTATTGACGAAATTCGCTAGTTTTAGACATCTCTCCGCCACATTGCTAAACAATGGAAGTTCCATACTTAAGTCCTTGATCAAACTATTAACCCCTTGGAACTGACAGGAAAGATTTACCATCCAATGGTGTTGACTCTCTAAACTCCTCAATGCCTTGGCTTTGAACTTGTCTGACACTATACCTACACATTGTTGCACAGCATTTCCACAAATGCCCCTTACCGATTCCCATAAAAGCTCCTCTGCATATTTGGAAGGAACATCCCCACTAGTGAAAACAGCTCTTCGGAACACACTAGTCCCATTGGGAAGATTCGCAGCTAAATTCACCAAATTCTCTGACTTCCACCCATCAGATGAAATTTGAAAGAACATGGCATCTCGGATTCTTGATTCTGACTCTGATTTCGCTTCCTCGTATTTAGCATCTAATCTGGCACCGGCAAATTCTCGTCGCGAAACCGGCGGCAATCCGACGTGATTTAGGAAAGCTCTGAACTTTGGGTGCTCGAGGCTTGAAAATGAGATCGACCCACACGATTCGTAGATCCAATCGGAAAGATAATCAAGGGATGAATCGATTTTGGTTTTTGTCAGGATTGGCCCAGGTGATGATTTGGGACTCTTTAACTTCTTCACACTGTCTTCCAACATAGCTAATGCACCCAAGTCTTCTTTCCCACCTGATAACATCAAATGCTGCTGCTGTTGAGTATAATAAGAACACCCACTTCCGCCTCCGCCAGCAGAGGGAGTAACAACAGTAGCAACCGACACCGGCAGCGGGTAAGCAAGCCCAACTGAAAACCGCGACGGATCGACGATACCAAGCGGTGGAAGCTGGAAAGAAGAAGCAGCAGCAGCACCTCGGCCGCCGGAGGAAGAGCGCTTTCGGTTACTAGGAGGCGAGGTTAGAGTGGGCATGGAAGAAGAGGACAGGGAAACAGAGGATATGGGCGTTGGGGAAATTGAGGAATTGAAATTGGGGCAAGTCCCTCGCTTGAGATGCTCCGAAGCGGTTCGAGACGGGTTTGAAGCCGAGAAAACGGCGTTGCAGAGAGAGCACTTGAGTTTAACTGATTTAGGTGAGCCGGTATCAGAGTTTTGAACAAGGATAGGCTCCAGGTGCGCCCAATACCAAGCCCCTTTGCCCTTAATCGCTTTGGTCCGTACCATTGCTAACCCTTCGTACCTCTTGTGCACTGCTTTCGTAGCCTCCTCGTCGGCTGATGATAGCTCGACGGATTGGGTTGTGGAATCAATCGCCGCCATTGTGAGAAAGCCAGCCAGCCGCAGAGAAAATTAAGAGTGTGTCGTACGGCTAAATTGACGTTGAAGTTTTTCGGGGCTTTTCGTTCAGGTTTGTGTCGTTTACTTGAAGAGCTGATGGGGTGCTGATTTTCCGGCGGTTACGGATCTACGTTAAGGCGGGGAGGACTGTAGGCGGATGCCGGAGCTTGAATCCGTCAGGGGTCCATGCCAGGGTCCAAAGATCTGGGGATTTTGGAGTGGTGTTATTCTGGTCCAGGGTGGAGGGGTTGTTGTCCGACTTCGCCGAGAAACATCTTGAAGTTTGGAGAGAGGATGAGATACAGTCAAGGAGAGAGAGAGAATGTGTTTAGAGCATGTACACCGGTACATAGTCAAAAATGCTAATGAACAATATTTTTTTTTTATTTTACCTACTCACATTTCTTTCAACACTACACCAATATTATTTATTTACCAATCCTCTACTAACATATTATTATTCTATTCCCCTTTCCTTCAAACAAATCTATTCAAAAACAGAAATATACATATATACATATGTATGTGTATATATATATGCGTATGTATACATGGGCAAATGTATTCATCTTTCACAAAGAAATCACCGTCCGCGTCGTTCTGAAATCGCCGTCAGCGTTGTTCGGAGACGCAGATCGCCATCGGAACTCACCGTCGGAGATCGCCGTCGATCGGAATCGCAAATCATCGTCGTTTTGCAACTGGTGAAGTCGATCGAAATCACAAATCAACGTCAGGGGAGGTGCTGAACTGGTGAAGTCGTGAAGGGGAAGTAATAAAATAATGGGTACCGCGTGAATAGGGCTTCGGTAGAAGAAGCGAAGCACTGTAGTGGGAGGTAGTTTGCCGTGGTGTTTACAGAAGCTGCTGCATGTGAAGTTTTCTCAATTTCAATAGGTAAAATAGGGAAAAAGCTTCTTTACAGTCTCTGGTGTACATGCTCTTAGGGAGGCATCCGCTGTAGTGGTCCCAAGCGATTTTGATAGCATCAAAGCATGTACACGAATCAAAATGTATTTCACTTACTTAACAGTACATTTTTTCATTTTTCCTATTCAAATTTCTCTCAATCCCACACCAATACTCTCTACTTTACCTATTATTTATTAAAATACTATTTCTTTTTGGGAGAGAGGAGAAGGAGGAAAGAGAGAGAAACTAATTGTTTAAGAATGACACATGAACAGTGCATAGGAATTAATAGCTAACCATTTCTTCAAATTTATTTTACCTTCCCCTTTAGCTCATCTGTTGCAGGTGACTTTTTGTGTTTTTGTTAGGTAAAATAGCTAAAAAAGGCATTATGTCTCATCTAGTAAACTTGCTCTCATTCTCATTCTTTCTATTTTATTTATTTTGTCTATTTTATCATAACCGTTGGAAGAGATTGGTTTAATCCCAACCATTGCTAGAAAACCCCTCCTTTCTTTCTCTCTCTCTTAGTTACCTGCTATTACCGGTTGTTTCTCGAAAAAATTTTAGAAGCCCTAAATTATTTTGGCCCCTCTCGCCTCTTCTATGCCCACGGTCGCCCTCGCCTCTCTCCTTCCCTCCACCTCCTCGACCTCTCCACCTCAATGACTCCTTAACGCGGACGTTGAAATCAAAACCGGATAAATCTCATCTCTCTCTCTGCTTGCACAATCGATGAAAACCTCCACAACTCTCCCACCTCCACAGCCCCTGAGCAAACGACAAAAAGTCCTTTCTCGTCCCTAACAGTTAGTCACAACAAAATGCCATCTCCTCCAACTTTGCGAGGTATTTCTCTCTCACACTCTCTCGAACACGCAGCCACCACTACAAAACACAAACACCCCTGCACCGCCACGCGTATTGAGGCCGCTGTGAACTGAGTTTTTTTGGGTTCTCTTTGTCGGCTTAAATTTTGCGTGGGTTTGTTTTGTATGTTTTGCTGTGAACTGGATTTGTGTTACTTTAGTGATATTTTGTTGTTGAATAAACAAGTTTGTGGGTTTGATTTGTAGGCGGTGCTGTGAAAATATGTCTAGTATTGACGTGTTGGAATCACTGCTTGTTAGTATTTCAAATTTTTGCTTTTAGTCATTGTTTCTAGCTTATTTTGTGAGTTGGGCAAATGGATGGGAAAATACATACTGTGTACTTCATTATGTTTTCTAGTTTAGAATGTCTCGAATTGGTGTCAAAATGATTTAGCTTCTTGTGTTTTTGTGTTTGCACTTGGGTACAAAATTGATTATGTTAGTTGATCAAACATTGAAATGACTATTATCGACTTGACAACTATTCGAAGTCAGTGGTGTTTTATGGAATCTTAAGAGATTTACTTGTACGGCCCCAAATGCATCGTGGGGTGGGGTTATATAGTTATACCATTGAAAACAAGTTAAGTTATTTGCATTCTATACTTTCATGGACAAATTGATGCACATATGTGTACAAACTTATGGGTCGTGTCTAAAATCCCACCCCTACCCATAGATACAACGACCGATTAGGTGCGTCGGTATGAACTATGAAGAGACAGAGACGATCCTGACATCAATTCAGTTTCGATCATAAGATTCATAACAAGTGCACAGGTGTGGGTATGAACTGTGAAGAGACAAAGGAGCTGATTGAATATGAAAAAAGTAAGTAAAAATGAGAAGCTGAAAAATTCCATTAGTTATCGGTCTAGCAATATAGGTGGTAGACATACTAGCACAGAAGTTAAGGAAACATTGGTAATAGAGATTCAAGGTCTGGTATATTGTGGGAAGATCTAGAACTCTTGGTAACCTTACCTGCAAACGTCTTCACCAAAGCCTTAATCCAATCTTACAATGACTGAATATAATGTTATTATTCATTCATCATTGTGGATCATGTTATTAACACCTATCGATGTTATTAGTGACCTATCAATGTATCCAACAAATGTGAAATTCAGCCATATTATCATGTCTTTCGATTTGACAGTTAGATGAATCCAACACTTAAGTGCATGTCAGCAATTGACACCTTTATATGAGTTATGTATCATAGCTTTGAGTTCTTGAATTATTATTGTATTGGAAAAGAATAGCACTAGGAATATAAGTTTTCATCTTCATTGTGGCGTGCACAGGTGCAAGTACTTCGATTTGGAACAATTTAATGAGAAAGAATCTGCTAAGGTAACAAATAAGTCTTTGAATTTGATCTTGCGGTTACAAGTTCTTGGCGCACTCATTGTTTCTAATTTTGCTTATATTTGTTAAATGTAGCTAAAATTCAAGTCTGAAGAGGGTAGGAACAACTTGCTTTTGGAATTGATCCTTTCTAGGGAGAACAACTACATAAATGTTTTAATTTGAAAGGCTCAACAAAAATATTCCGGCACTAGAAGAAAGATTTTATGACAGTTGGGGAGACTAACAATGGTAGATGTCTCTTTTGCGGGATGACACTTGTAAAGTGCAAATGCTTTCTTTTTGTGATACGGCTCATGTTAACATTAAACTTGACATGTTATGTAAACAATAAATGGCTCCTCTAAACTTGGTATGGCTCATGTAAACACTAATTGGCCTATGTTGCCTTTTTTGTATGGTTCATGGAGATAGATGGCTCTTGTTTGATCAATGGTGACTCTCTTTAGTATATGCTTTGTGGCATTGTTATTGGGTATGTCATGAGTAGGTTGTTTTGTGGCATTGTTGGGTATGTTTGATCAATGCTTTGTGGCGTTGGTGGGTATGTCATGAATAGGTCGTACATACGATTTCAATTTATGTTCTTACCATATGAACATGGTATGCTAACTAAAATCTGGGTATACTTTCCACACAAAAAAGGGTTCTTTTGCTAAAATCGTGGGTAAAGCATGAACTAGGAGTACCTACCATTTTCATGGCCATACTTACCACAAATACAGGGTTCTCTTACTAAAATTTGGATATGTACGTTTACCTCGAAAAGATTGTACATCCATTTTAGTGGGAAATGCATGAACTGGGAGTACCTACCATTTGCATAACCATACTTACCACAAATACAGGGTTATTTTACTAAACTCTGGATATGCTTACCACAAATACTGAGAACTTCTTGTCTAGATATTTCCTACATTGAGGTTACGATAAACTGCTTCGTTCGTCGATATATCAAATAAGATCACCCTACGCGTAGCGTATAAGCGTCCAATTGAAGTATAGTAATCTGGAAGACCGGAATCGTACCCAAGGGAATAATTAATACGGCTTTGATGGATTTGTAGAAGTAAGCAAGGATTCCGGCTTTTAGACAGCCAACTTTGTTTTACGTATACGGTGTAAAGTAAAAAGGGCTAAATTAAAGCGAATAAAATAGAATAAAAAGCAGGTCAGGTATAGGAATAACTAACACCCACGACTAAAGTCAAATCACATTTCTCACACAAATACGCGGTTTAAGATACTCAACTAAGGTTCTTAACCCGGAAGATAGAATGGTTCGATTACCAAGCTAGCACTAGAATTTATTTAGCAAACGCCTCGAGCGACAGAGCTCCAAGCATCATGTGAAGTAAGTATATACACACTAAGACAACTTCTGATCCAAACGACTAATTTCTCAAACTATATACACACTAAGACTTTCCCAAGATTACTTTCATCGACGTAACATCTTAAAATATGCCAACGATATCACAAATGTATCCTAAACGGTCACATATTCCAACAATCAACAAATAAGCACTTAACGACGTTTAACTAAGTAAAATCCCATTAGATTCGTGCTAACGGAAGGCCAACGAACAAGGATAACGACGATAGGTCAAAGGAAGTCAAATAAACGAGCTTGAGATCGATTATGACGTGCTCAAGAGGGTTTAGAAGTGGTTGGGAGTCAAAACAAACAACGAAAGAACAACAAGAACAAAACCTAGAGCTAAGCTCCCCGTATCGATACGCCAAAAATCCGTATCCATACGCAATCAACTGTCCAAAAAGATAAGCTCCCCGTATCGATACGCCACAAAATCCGTATCGATATAGATTGGCTTCGGGTACTATTCATGCAGAATTTCAAAACACGAATCACAGCCAAAATCCAACAACCAATAGCTCGATTTTACACCCAAACAATAAGGAAACATATAAAAGAGGTCAAGAAATTCCTACCTCGAACAATGGACGAGATTCACGCGTTATTGGACGAGCCCTAACTCCAAAACTTTGAAATCGACCGAGATACTCCGCTCCAAGCCCAAACCAACGACACCCAAGCTCAACACAGTATCACAAGGTGGAAAGGAAGTAGATCCATAAGGTCATTGAGGTATTGGGTGGGGTTTTGTGTGAGAGAGGTAGAGAGAGAGAGCCGAAAGAGGGAGAAGAGAGGGAGACGTGAGAGATGAGAGAGATATGGGTGGGTGTTGTGATCTCCTACACACACTCACCCCTATATATACCAACACATATGCATAATCACACAAGCACTCCCTCTATTAGCCATTCCAACACTTTAAACCCCAAATCAAATAATCATACACTTTCCTTATTATCCCCAATTTTTGACATTTATAAAACTTTTAAATATTTTTCTGAAAATACGGGTCTCTGCAGGACAGGCCGTCGTTGCTGGGGATCAAGCTATCCTCGGCACAAAATATTCCAACAAACACGGGTAGGTCGTGTCAGGCAGGTTAAATTCCATCTGTTGGGAATCAGAGCCAATCTCCTTATCAAAGACCATCCGAGACAGAGCAATAAGCCTGCTGGAAGATGCACTTGCGGCTAGACTGAGGGTGATTGTCGTTTGGGATAGGCCAAGACGGACTCTCCCGGGGAACAATCAGTTGCGGATGAACGGACCATTGGACAATAATCTGATTGTCGTTGAGGGAGGGAATGGATGATGTGCTAATCATCGTTGATGGATGGAAATAGACGATACGGCTGATCGTCGTTGATGGATGGAAATAGACGATATGGCTGATCGTCGTCGATAGATGGAAATAGACGATATGGCTGATCATTGGCGATAGATGGAAATAGACGATATGGCTGATCATCGGCGATGACATGGCTGATCATCATTGAATGACTGATATGGCTGAGCATCATGGATGATATGGCTGACCATCGTTGAATGACTGATATGGGTGACCGTCATTGATGATATGGCTGATCATCGTTGAATGACTGATATGGCTGACCGTCATTGATGAGATGGCTGATCATCGTTGAATGACTGATATGGCTGACCGTCATTGATGATATGGCTGACCATCGTTGAATGACTGATATGGCTGACCGTCATGGATGATATGACTGACCATCGTTGAATGACTGATATGGCTGACCGTCATGGAATCGGAGATGGGCACATCAGTGTGCAGAATGATCAGACCGTTGAAGATTGGACAGGACCGGCTGTCGGGCAGATCAGTGTGCAGAATGATCAAGCCGTTGAAGATTGGACAGGACTGGCTGTCGTTGAAAGAGACAGGCAGATCAGTGTGCTGAAAGATCAAGCCGTTGAGAAACTGGACAGGACCAGCTGTCGTTGATTTGATCCAAGAAGCACAAGCAGTGGTTATCCTTGATAATAGCATGGATAGAGGCAAGGCAGACTGCAGCTGGGGAGAGATTGGTGATAACTGCTGATTGGGCCTCTGGCTCGAATTTACCTGCGCATGCTAGTACATGTCGCAGGCTTGACGGTTGCCATGGAAAACGAGATAAGGAAAGCGGCGTGTGACACCCCTCTTACAGCTGCATTATCCCAATGTAGCGGTTCCGGCCGCAGTTACAAAAGTGACTAGGCAACAGGCATGATCCCTAAAATCCTGTTTACTTGCTGCCTTTGATACTGGACAAGCGTGCTTTGACACTTGATAGAATTTTCCTGCTTTCAACATTTGATATACAATATTCAATAATCTGTAAACAAATACACAATTTGAAAATGCAGATGCAAGGTAAGGGCGGCTCCTAAGAGGACAACGATGCCTAAGGACTACCACTGAGCCTTGTTACTGTACTGTCAGTTACTTCTGAGATGCGCACCCAGATAGATAGACATTGAGCAGGCAAGCGTGCCCCAGTTGATGTTTAGCAATGAGATTGGGCCTGCATGCCCCCTTTCTTCGATGCTTGGGCAAATGAGCCCCAGAGATGCTCTGCTTGGCCTTGGGCTGACGAGCCCTTGCTGTTCATGAGATTTCCATAGCTTGTGGATGATAGGAGCTAGGGTAGCAAATGTAAAAATTGCACTTTCTAGCCGCTAATATCTAATTTGCATTGATAAGTAACCTGAATTGACACACAGACATGCACACATGTACAGACTAGCCTAGCTCAAACAAAAAGGGAGAAAGAGTCCCAGGGTACAAATGCGAACCCTTAGACACACAGAACATAACGAAATTTTGGGTATTAAGGGCCAAAACTCACGACATTCCTAAACAGGTGAAACTGACACATATGAAAGTGCAAAAGGTACAAAGACCTGTACAAACAACATCAAGAAAAGCATCTCGACATGACAATTGATAGAAAAACTGGAAAAATGTTGCAAATATGGACATAAGACACAGATGATGACTCATATAGGCCTGGACTGAAACCGACACCCCCATGCAGTCACATTAAGTCCACATGACTTGCATAGTATGACAAGACTTGGCAAAAGCCCCTGGAACAACATTCAAGGGCAGTAGCAGACTGCTATCGCTGGAATTGAAAGAGCGGGCGCAGGTTTGAGACCAACGCACATCACTTCGAACAAACGCACCGCGATTGCTTACACCAAACTTCGCTGAACTTAGAATAAATTGTGAGCCATTAGGATTCTAGCATTTCGTTCTGTTTTTTATGCTTAAAATCTTTTAAGACTTATGCTCAGCCCATAATAGAAACAGCAGTTTGCAATAAAATTGAAAGACAAAGGTTTTCCCCCTTCTGATTCCTTCATTGTAGCTTGACTTGATCTTCAATCCTTTTCGACCTTTGACGTGTACCAAAACGTCAACCACGGATCCAATTGATAGATTTGTGACCGAGTCTCAATGAGAAACTGCCTACGTATCCCACTCTGGGGAATCAGGTCAAGACGTAGTTCAGGCTAAGGTTCACTCGTGTGTTTACCTATCCTTTTGCGCTCTAACTTTTGCCTAGTACCGCCCATTCGGGTCTTCGGTCTAGCGAGCTTTCAAATATTGCCTATTCATTTTTGCCTAGACCCCCTTCATAGGTTTTCGGGCTAGCAGGCTGCTCTAACTTTTGCTTGGAACTGCCCACCCTTGGGGTTTTCAGCCCAACGAGCTTCTCTCAGGGAAAAGCAACTTTTGAATTGATCCAGGTTGACCCAACTATTGAACTTGTTGCTGTCAAGGTCGACGATCTTTGGCTGCAGCCCCAGATACAATGGCTTTGATGATGCAGGGTCAAGAGTGCTTCGGTTGGAAATACCTTGCTCCGGGCCGTTTTGTACACTTTCTCATTTGTACTTGGCGGAACACCACTGTTTCTGCTTTTTGAACATGATATGAGGCCCGGAGCCTTCTTGAGCTTCTGTTTTTTGGATTGTTACCCGGTAGCAGGGGGTTTGATGCTTTTGTATCTCAAGAGTAACGCAAGGCGTGACTAGATGAGACGACGCCAAGACGTCGATGAACTCTTCGTGCCTGTCTGACAGGGCGCAATGCTCCTCTGGGAACAACTTTGAACCAACTGAACCATTCAGGGGTTATCCTTGTCTTTCAAGTTTATTGAAACTACTTCTTATTTCAATAGGCTGAGCATGCCTTTCGTCTTCCCCATCGGCGAGGGAACACATTTCCTTGGAGATGATCCCATCGAAATCTATCCCGTCATCGTTAGGGTCGACACAGTTTATTCAAAAGCTAGCAAAGTACTTAGAAGCAGAAAAATGCATATCATAAAAACCCACGGGGTATGCCAAGAAGCAGACTCGAAACTTGAAACAAAAGCTACGACGTGGAGGGCCAAGAGGCACAACCTCTGACTCAGAGCTAGGCTAGACAAACGCAAAAGACTATGTCAAACTCAGACAAAATGCCAATGCAAACTAGACGTGGTTTTGAAAACGCAATTGTTAACAAGGCTACCCGTAGCCTTCACAAAAAGAGGTAGGATTCAGCAGGTGTTAGGCCCAAGCAACAGCACCTCGGCTTCTTCAACCAAACCTACTCAATGCTCTTTTGAGACAGCAAAAATTGCTAACTGGAACTAACAAACGGGCACGGAGGGAGTACGAATTAACTGCTGGAAGGTGAAAACCTCATTCACGAAATTGTTCATTTAGCTCGGACGGGATGGATGTAGCCGGCTTGGAGTTCGGGTTGATTTGAGTAGAGTTGATAGTTATCTGACCAACCAGAGGGTCAGAGCCGTGTTGGGGTAAGGGGTTGGAGGTGACGTTGGGCTTTGATGGAACTTGCAACGTGCCATTGTCAATTAGGTCTTGTATCTCGTGTTGAAGACGATAGCACTTATCAGTGAGATGGCCAGGCATTTGATGGAAGGCACAGAAATGGTTGGCATTGTAGTTGGCTGGTAAGACTTTAGGTGGGGAAGTCGGGGTCAAAGGCTTGAGATGCCCGGATTGGAAAAGCTTCTCCATTTCTGCAGATAGAGGTGCCTCGAAGACAGAGAAATTTCGAGGTTGGGTTCGGGCTCGGAAGCTTTGAGTGTTTTGAACCGGATTGACATCGGCTGTTGATGGAGGTGGGGTTGTGATGGTGCCGCAATCGATGAGATCTTGAATGGCATGTCGAAGCCGGAAGCAGGCATTGGTAGAATGGCCAGGCATTTGATGGTAGGTGCAATAGAAGTTATATTTGAAGTTGGCAGAGGGTTTCTTGGGTAATGAAGTTGGATTGAGGGGCTTAATGGAACCAGCATTAAGGAGCCTCTCATAGATCGAGGCCAAAGGTGCATCGAAATGTGAGAAAGTCCTCGGTTGATTCCGGCGACCGGATTGAGAATTCAAATTAAGACCCCTGTTTGCTTTGCAGTTGCAACACATTGCCTCATCAGGATGCATTCTTTTGCCTTCATGGCTAAAATCATCACTAAGCATGTCTTCCCCTTTGGCCATGGTTGTGAATACGGACCCAGCATCCTCCTTTAGGTAGGTCCTGGCCTCATGAAACTTAGCCAGGTCTTTGAACATGTCCTTCGGGCACAGCTTGATCCCAACCGCATAAGCCCGGCATGCTTGAGAGGGTTCCTTGACTTGTTCCATATCTAGTTGTAGGGTTGTAGAGTTAGAGAGGCCGACCAGTCCCTGGACCATAATCATTTGTTTGTCTATCTTGTGACCCAATTCCTCTATAGCTTTCCTGAGCTCAGCCAGCTCCATTTGTGCTGCCATTCTGGATTGATGAACGAGGAAGGTGATATGACCTTGGAAGCAAAGGTGTAACAGCCCCGGTAGACGTTCTCAAGTAGGTTTGGCTCTTCTTTTCAGTACTCTCTTACTCAGTGCGAAGGCTTTGAACTAGACAGTAAAGTAAATGAAAGCTCAGTGACGTTCCTGCAGCAAATAGAATGCAATGTACACGTCGTTGGTGTCCTCCTAGACTCTATAACTAGAGATGAGTCTGTCTCAAGACACTCAGACGCTGCCAGAAATCCTCAGATTTCTTTTCGAGGGTGTATCCTTTGAATAGATCAAACTGATCCTAAGAGATGCCAAAACAGACTAAGTCTTCGACTTTTTCCTTTTTAAAATTTCAACTTTGAACTTGAAACAACACAGTATTGATGGTGTGACACCTTAATCGGGGTGGCGTCAGCGACATCATGCTTTAGCCGGGGTGGTTGTAAGTGACGAGGCACTTGTAACCTGAATGATACCAGTGTCACGGCATCAATAATTTGTGGTTCTTCATTTTTAGTTGAAACCTCAATCAGGCACGAGCCAAGGACTTAATAAGGTTTGATTTCCCAAAGTCTCGCTGATCTAGGGACTTGAAAAATCAACAACATGCACCATCGAGATGCATGACTCTTCATCGGGTCTAACAGCGTCCTATTAAGCATAAGACAAACTCGAAAGCGAGAAACAACCTAGAAGCCGCCCTAAACATGCTCCTACGCAAAACAACATGCATGCATGTACAGTTCCAGAGACAAGTTTGCCTCACAAGTTTCAGACGTTGCCGGAATCCTCAGAATTCTTTTCAGCGACGTGTCCCCGTGTAGATTGACAGATCCTAAAAGACGTCAAAATAGACTAAATCTTCAACTAGTCCCATTTGAAGATTCGACTTTGTACTTGGAACAACTCGGTATTGATGGCGTGATACCTGTACCTGGGTGGCGTGGGGCAATTTAGTGCTTTAGCCGGGGCGGTGTACATGCTTAGCATGATAACCAAAATGATATCAATATCACGACATCAACACTTTGTGGTTCCTTATTATCGGTTGAATCCTCAATCGGGTATGAGCCGAGAATTTAGTAAATTTTGATTTCTCAAAGTCTCATTGAACTAAGGACTTTGAAATTGATAACGAACATTCGACATAATGAACGACTCCTCATCGGGTCCAACAACGTCTTAGACAGCACAAGACCAACTCGAAAGAAAGAACTGCCTTAAGCATGCTCCTATGCAAAACAGTGTATGTACAGTGCATGCGATAAGGAAAGCAGTAATACATAAACAGTTACAGGGGTTAGATGCAAATAGATCTTACCCTGTAGGTACCTGTCCTAGTTTGGAGAGTTCTAGTGCTTTGTATATGCAAAGGCTGGTTTTGGTTCGTAACAGGTTCCTCGGACTAGGGCCACAGATATACCTCCCGTTGCCCGCGATCTCACTATGCTACAGTCAAACGGTAGCATGACCCATCATCGTCGAAGGTTGTTGGTCATTCGAGGTCCTCGGGCTCCGGTAAACCGTGCCGAATTGCCAAAACGATCCAACGAGGCTTATCCCACATCAATGCAAATGATATGCTAGGAATTGATTAAGAAGAAGAAGAATCACAAAATCGCAAAATGCCCTTTCAAGCTCGGCTCACTTTATTTAGTCCATCTTTAGAGGAAACTACGCAAGTGAACAATTGAAAAAGTCTCCAGGTAGGATTGGCCGGACACGAGGTCCTGTTAAATCACCATTCCAACCTTCGGCAGCGCGAAGCTCACCGTTTTGACAGACCTTTTAGGAATTGTTCACAAGCGTATTAAACTCTAAGTATGGATTAATATTGGTTCGATTATCCCCAGCAGAGTCGCCACTGTGGGCAGCATGCCCTGGAATTTTCGGATTCCAAAATGCACGGGCCCGTAATCGAGGGAGCGCGAGTGGAGAAGCAGGCACTCGCAAAACACAGAGTCGCCACCTGGGTTTGAAGGTCCGTCACCCAAGGAACCGTATTTCGAAGCACCTGCCGCGCTATTTGATTTGAAAAAGTGAATGAACCAGTCCGTCATAACCATATTTGGGTTCGGGAGCCAGGTTACGAGAGGGGAAGGGTTTTAAGGCACCCCTCTTGCCCAATCCGGAGATCGGTCTCTACTTAGGCATTTTGAAAATATTGTGATTCTTCTTTTATTAACCAATTTTAGCCAGTTAGGGCGGGGGAACAGTTAATCGGGGATTAAAACTGTAACAGTTTGCAAGATGTGATAGATGGCGTGTTTACTTTATTGAAACAGTTAGTATAGGATGAAAACAGACTGCTGTGGGAGTTTAAACAGACTGGAAAGCCCCTGTCTTAGAGTGTCATGCACAGGAAGAAACCAGTATGCACTAATCAAGTCAATGCATGCTGACTAAACCTGCGCACGCTACTACAAGACCTTCGCGCGCCAGTAAGCCTAAGCCCACAGCTCTTATTCTCAAACCCTCTGGGCTCTGGAAGGACCAGTGCACACCCAGGACAAACCAAGCAGTTTATAGGCAGTTAATAAACAACTTAAAGGCAGTTTGAATGGGCTACAAAGCCACAAAATGACTAAAACACCCTATAAACAGTGTGGGGACAAAATAACAGTCTAAAACTAAGTTACCCGTGCAAGGCCACTCACTGGTCAGAGACAAACAGTCGCGCGAGGAAGTCACTCTGTGTAACGCCCCGAATTTTGGGTACGTTAAATAAACATTTTTATTGAATAAATCAAGGAGAGTCTAGCTCATTATTACACATAATTCTCACAAGAGTACTTTTATTCCACAAAAGAGGGGGTAATCTAAGGTTAACTACTGCTCCGCCTCTTCCTCCATCCTTGCAAGCTCCTCGGCTCCGAAGGCCTCCAAGGTGTACTGTTCATGCTGCTCATCTATAAAATCTGACACATTATACCAGCGTCACCCCCAGTATAATATGTCAGGGTCACCAAAAAGGTAACACCGTGAGCTACAAAAGCTCAATAGAATAATCCAAAACCCACTAACCCTTAACTTACAACGAAGAGTCATATAAATAATTACACCTGCTCATTCAACAACATAATTAACAATGACACATCCGCATTCATTATCTTGCTTACGTTGGTGTCATGCCTTTCTTTATTTCTCCTACGCGACTCATCGTAAACCGTGTCACCATTTCATTTCGAAAATCATTTCTCATTCTTTGTTACCAACGGGCTACCAAGTCCGGCCACGTTATCAAATCTTGCATTGGCTCCTCTCCGAGGATAACCAAGCCCAATTACCAATGAAGCTACCACGTCCGGCTCCGTTAGCAATCTACACAATGGGCTACCAAGTCCGGCCTCATTGCGGTTTTCGCAAGTCCACACAAAGGGCTACCAAGTTAGGCCACCTTGCGGGTTTTCACAACTCACCTTGCGGGTTTTCAAAAATCCTTTTTGTCCATATCAACCACTCCCTAAGTGTCATGTTTCTACCTTTCGGTTCTCATGTCTCGTAATCATGCATAGACTCCACGGCGGGACGAATCACTTTAAAGTAATCTAGCAAGATCATCCAACTCTATTTAATCATGCTTGTTTACAACCATAAGTAAGGTAAGCAATCATGCGATCAAGTTCACAATCCTTGAAAAGGTCAAAATACGAATACTTCGTTTTGAAACAACACTTTATCTTTAAACGAAATCGTAACCACATATGTTTATTGACGAGTTAATCAAGTTGGGAAGATTCTATAAACCATGCATTCAATTATTCTCAAGATCAAAGTAAACTACGTAAAATAAAAGCATACGATACAATATACTTAGAGGAAGTAGTTAGGGATTAACTACATTTAATTCAAACATGCATACAATTATACTTAGGGGTAGAGAGTAAGGACACTCTACCTTTCTTCTCGGCGGTAGAAAAAGACTACGAAAGATCGACGGAAAGAAAGTCGGCGGACGGACGGAGTAACGGCTTACGATAAGCTTCCGATAGCTTCGAAAGAGAAAGGTTTCTCTCGAAACTAGAACCTAACTACAACTACTACTTTTGGATCGAGGTGGTGGTCGGGTGGTAATGGAAAGTTTCTTGAAACTAGAAAGTAAGTAAGCAAGAATAAGCAAGAATGGGCAAGAACAAGCAAGAATGAGCTATACTTTCTAGAGAGAAGTTGGAGCAAGAAGAGGTGTGAGCAAAATGGATGAGATTGGCATGGTATTTATAGGCAAGAGCTCTCCCCTCTCCTCTCTTTGGCCGGCCCTCTCTCTCCCTCTTTCTCCCAATTTTTAATCCCATCAAATCTTGGTTTCTTGCAAGAATCAACCTAAACCTAGGCTTGCATGGCTATTGATATGTCCTTTGGATTGGATTTTGGAAGATTTGGCAAGGAAGGAGATTTGATTCAAGTATTCTAATGGGGTTTGTACAAGGAAGGACAAGATTGGATGGCATTGGTTATGCTTTTACTTGAAGCACACACAAACTAGGACAAGGAGGACCAAGCATGGTCAATCAAAGGAAAGCACACATCATTCTCTCTCTCCCTCTCCCATCTGAATCTCTCTCTCTCTCTCCCATCTCGGCTTCTCTCCTCTCTCTCTCTCTCTCTCTCCCTCTCTCTCTCTTTCTCTCCCACTTGTACCACTTGGAAAGTATATATATATACTAATATATACATATGTACTATGGGTCTTTCAAAATCTTGTAAATATAGATTTTCTTAATATAATATTGTAATACACACATGTTATATACAATATTATATATATACATACAAGTACACTCATATATATATATATATATATATATATATATATATATATATATATATATATATATATATATATATATATATATACCACACAATATCTATACTAGATATGACCTAGGACCAATATCTAATATAGTATTCTACTACTTTCAAAGTACAACCATTAAAATACTAACCTAATGTACTAATCCTATTTTAATCAAATATCACACATGGCAAATCTAGTCTTTGTATATAATAATAAGAGAATCCCATGGGAAATTAAATAATAACCCTTGTACTTTTGGCAAGACTAAGCTTTTGTCCATTGGTTAATAAATCTCCCAACATTTGTTGTCCAATGGGTAAAAGAAATAAAGTACTATGCAATATTTTCTAATTAAACAATGCAATTAGGCACATGTTCCATATTAAAATACTAGATAATAGGTACTTAAAAAAAATCCAATATTTTAAGTCTTTGGTACAAGTACAATGTATATGTATACTAATCTATATGAGAAAGGACAAGGGTTTGGAAGATTGGCCAAGGAGTTGGATTTGAATCAAGTAAACAATTAGGGTTTTGGTACAAAGGACAAGATTTGCTTGTCCTTGGATTGGATGAACAAGGAAAACCCTAGATATGGTGACCAAAGCATGGTCAGTCAAATGACACACACATCACTCTCTCTCCCTCTCTCATCCGAACTCCATCTCTCTCTCTCTCCCAATCTCTCTCTATCGGCCTCTCTCTCCCTCTTGTACTTCTATGGAAGTATATACATTTATTAGTATATATATAAGTACTTTGGGTACTTTAAAATCTTGTATTTTAAACCAAAATAGATTTTTCTTATTATAAAATTCTATATACACACATGTGTACTTTCATTATAATATATATATCTATATATATATATATATATACAAGTACATATATATAATATACAAGCAAGTACTTACACAATCTAGCCTAGGATTCCATAATCTAATAAACTAACCTAATGCTTTCAAGGTACTAAGTACTAAATTAATAACCTAATATACTAATTCTATTTTAATAGATTTTAACACATGCCAAATCCAATATTTTAATCAACCTAGTACATGATTGTCAAGACTAACTATTATCCATTGGATAATGGTTTCCCTAGCGGTCAATAACCAATGGGTAATGATGGCTAGGATTCTAGTCTATCGCCCAATGGGTAAAGAATCTCCTAACGGTTATTATCCAACGGTTAATACCAAAAAGTATAATACTTTGCAAGTAAGCACTAAACTAATCTAATCTCGTACTTAGGGAGATTTAACCAAGGTTCTCCTATTATCCAATGGGTAAAGATTACCCTAGCATCTATCGTCCAATGGATAAATATTACCCTAGCCTTTATCATCCAATGGATAAAGACAATAAAATGGTCCATCTAGGGTTAGGGAGAAGTGATTAGGCTAAATGGGCATTAGGCTATTCTAACTAATCGGTTAAAGACTAACGATACTTAATCTAGGCTTTCATTGCTCGAGTGGTATTTTGGTTTTATTTAGTAGGAAATTGCCTAATAACGGAATATTAAAGCCCGACGGTGCCAAACGCCAAGGCAAGGCGTGAGCGTGGCCAAGGCAGCCTGGTGGCAAAGCGGTGGCCAAAGCAGCCCGGTGGCCAAACAGTGGCCAAGGCAGCCCGGTGGCCAAGCGGTGGCCAAAGCAGCCCGGTGGCCAAACAGTGGCCAAGGCAGCCCGGTAGCCAAGCAGTGGCCAAGCGGTGGCCAAAGCAGCCCGGTGGCCAAACAGTGGCCAAGGCAGCCCGGTAGCCAAGCAGTGGCCAAGGCAGCCCGGTAGCCAAGCAGTGGCCAAGCGGTGGCCAAGGCGGTGGCCAAGGCGTAGCCAAGGCAAGGCGTGAGCGAAGCAGCCCAGCAACGCCAAGGCAAAAGCAAGGCGCGACCCGATGCCAAGGCAGAACCCGATGGCAGCCAAGGCAGAGCAAGGCAGGCGCGACAGCGAGCCGACGCCAAGGTGTAGACACCCCAATTTGGACCTATTAATTATCTTTAATTTGTGGCCTTGAGGCTCCCCGATGATGAAATTGAATCAAAACAGGCCTTAGAAAACTTGGACGACGCTTCTTGGACTTTTTTAAAACCAAAACCATCATTTTTTCCGACACCCTGAGGGTAAAATTGACACACATTTCAGCCTATAAAGTAACTTTGAATGAAACCAATTGGGTTAGAAAGAGGACTTAACGAGCTTTCCAACGCTTCGAAAAACACCCAAAACCGAGTTCGGGAGTGTCCGTGGCGCCCTTCTGAAGTTGGGCAGCCACTCCCAAGCGCTCGGGACCACTCTAGAGCGCTCGGGAGTGCCACTCCCAAGCGCTTGAGACCACTCTAGAGCGCTTGGGAGTGCTGACAAACCAGTGCATGTTGAGCTCGGCCTTTGACCCCTTTTATCAAATTTTTCAAACCTTCCATTCAAACCTGCACGAAACAGAAGCATGCCTGAGCCAGCAGGAATCTCATCATGTCATTTCCCTCTCCCCAAAACATTTTCTTTTCATTTTCATTTGATTTTCAAGTCAAAACCCCAATTTTTCACTCCCCTATATATACCCTCATGTTCTACCACACAAGACACACGAAATTTCAGTCCCTCTCTCCCCCCTTTTGCTGCCAAAATCTCAGTCTCCAATTCTCTCTCAAACTCCTTCAAAACAATCTCCATCTCTAAGAGAAATTACCAACTCTCAAGGGAAAGCTCTTAGAGAAATGGAGGCCTAAATTCTCCCTCTTCCTACTGTTTTATGACCATTCTCAAACACCAAAAGCAGTCCAAGAAGCACAGTCCAAGAAGCATAGTCCAAGCAACAAGAAAAAGGTATAAACTTGGTTTTTTCCAAGTTATTCAATGCTTTTCCACTTCTGAGGGGGATCAAAGAGCTCTAGTTCCTCATACTAGTTTTGAGTTCATTTTGTTGAATCTTAGTTGATTTGGCTTGCATGCAAGTCAAAAGGGATGCTAAGACATGTTGTAAGTTTAGGACAGATTTTCTGAGCTTCAGTTTTTGCCATCTTTGGCCTTTTTAAACCACGAATTATTTTTGGGTTCCTTCATGTACGTTGTAGATCTTTTTGTTGGGAAGATTTGGCCGCTGGAATCAGCTTAATCGGACTTAAAATGAATTAGTTATGATTTTTTTTTCTACAAGCTGTCTAGTGTAGGATGAATCTGGAAATACCCATTTTGTTTTGAGATTTATGCTTTTGTTTTGTAAAGAGAGTCTCTATATTTTCTTTTCTAGAGTTACATCTATGGATTAGTTAACTTTGGAGACTAATATTGCTTTGATTAGATTAAAAATGAGTGAGTTATACTCCTTTTATTAAAAGGTAGCGATTTTTCCTATCTTGAGTTGTTTGTGATCATTTTTCCGAGAGTTCTCCCGAGCGTTAGGGACTGTTTCCAGTCCCATGCATGACAGTTTAGCACACAACAGGCTGGGGGTGAGTTGCATTCTTCAGTAAAATGGTTTCATCTCGACATGCATGCACAGGAAATCAATTTTTCCCAAAACAGAAACATCTCACACAAATTTTCATGCAAGAATAGGTTTCTTTAAACTTAAAAGATGATTTTCTTTAAAACAAGGGTGTTCGCATGTCAAAACAGTGTCATTTCCTGTTTGAAACCAAGCTGGTGTGCAGCTCACTCCCAAGCGCTTCCTGAGCGCTCGGGAGTGCATGCATGCCATTGCATCCCATTTCCCCCAGTTTGTTATATTTTCTGACTTTCTGCATGCATGAATGTATCTATTTGCTCTTTCAAAGTTGTATATCTAATCTTGTCAGTGGCAAGGATGCATGGCTTGGAAGAATGGGGTCTGATCCCAGTCTGCTAAGCCCCCTGTTGAGGCTATAATGTGTTTAGAGCTTCTCTAGTTTACATCTCCAGTATTTGTATTCTGTGGTGCTAACAAGACTTGCAGGTTGGGCATGCAGTACTCCCAAGCGCTCGGGAGTGCTCCCGAGCGCTCGAGAGTGAGATCAGTGATAGGGTCCCAGTTTTCTATCATTTTGCATTTCGTGATCATTTCCATTATATCCTGTACATATGCACATGCATGCACCTTCTTACTTGCTATACTTGTGAATACTTGCTAGTTGTTCAATGAAACAAAATATTTTTGACAAAATCCCACAAATGTTTAGTAGAGACCGATTTCGAATCGGGCGAGGGGGGTGCCGTAAAACCCTTCCCCCCTCGTAACGTGGCTTCCGAACCCAAAGCAATCTCTGGTTTTCAATTCAAATCAATCATTTTCAATCAAAACGGTTTCTCGGGTGGCAAACCATAAATCTGGGTGGCGACTCTTCAAACTTTTCAAATCGATTCTAAAGCGTGTGTTTTTCGGGCCGCCCCAAAACCACCCGGGGCTGTGGTAGCCCACACAAGGCAAGGCAGGCTGTGGGCAGCATGCCCTGGAATTTCCGGATTCCAAATGCAAGGGCCCAGATCGAGGAGCGCGGAAAAGCAAGCGCTCACAAAATACTGAGTCGCCACTCGGGTTTGAAGGTCAGACACCCAAGGAACCGTATTTGAAGCACTACGTTTGTTTGATTTGAAAAAGTGAAGGCACCAAATCCGTCATAACCATATCCGGGTTCGGGAGCCAGGTTACGAGAGGAAGGGTTTTAAGGCACCCTCTCGCCCAATCCGAGATCGGTCTCTACTTAGGCATTTTGTGAAAATATTGTGATTTGTTTTCTTCTTTAATCAATTTTAAGCCAATTAGGGCGGGGAAACAGTTAATCGGAGATTAAAACTGTAACAGTTTGCACAATGTGATAGATGGCATGTTTGCTTTATTGAAATAGTTAGTATAGGATGAGAACAGACTGCAGTGGGAGTTTAAGCAGACTGGAAAACCCCAGTCTTGGAGTGTCATGCACAGGAAGAAACCAGTATGCACTGATCAAGTCAATGCATGCTGACTAAACTGCGCGCTACTACAAGACACCTGCCGATAAGCCTAAGCCCATAGCTCTTATTCTCAAACCCTCTGGGCTCTGGAAGGACCAGTGCACACCCAGGACAAACCAAGCAGTTGATAAGCAGTTATAATATACAGTTTAAAGGCTGAAAAGCCCAACAAATAGACAAAAACACCCCATAAACAGTGTGGGCACAAAATAATGGCTTAAAACCAGGCTAAACATGCAAGGCCAGCCACTGGTCGGGAACAAACAGTCGCGCGAGACAGTCACTCTGTCGCGCGAGGGTGCGAGGGAGTCAGTCTGTCGCGCAATGGAGTCAGTCTGTCGCGCGAGGGACTGGTCCAGACCAGTGCTTGGTTCACATGTTTCTGGGTCCTGAGACATATTCAGAAAGCTCCCAGGGGTACTCCACAGCAACAGAAATGAATATTGAAATGTAAAACTAGCATTTTTTAACATAGGAAAGCAGTAAACTGGTTTTTATCATGCTTAACAGTGAGTTAAACATAAACAAAAATAACATAGTAAGTACAAACAAGTAACTAGCATCCCAAACCCCACGTGGACTGTCGCGTGCAACCCAGGAGGGTCGCGCGAGATAGTGAGTCCATCACGCGAGGGAGTACCAGATCCCAAGTTTCTTGTAACACTGCTGGCTTTAAGACCAGAACTGGTATTGATTACCAGTCTTGGCCCTGCCAGCACCCCTCAGAGATCAGAACAGAGAGCAGAACAAAGGCAAGCTATACCTTTGGCTTTGAGGTTTGAAAAGTGTTTGAACTTTGAATGTTTGAAGTTGAAAGTAGGATTTGAGTGAGAACAAACTATGTTATTGAGTGCTAGGTAGGAAACCAAAATGTTTCACTTGCTAATGGAGAAGAGATAAACAAAGGGCTAGGGTTAGAACCTTTTTTGCTTGATTTTTCGGAACCTTTGACAAGATGAACAAAGGGGGGTATTTATAGGAGGCTTGGAAGGATCTGGAACAAAGAGACGTGCAGGTTGTGGGTTACTTCATGGCTAAGTTTTCCCAGTTTATTAAAGGTGGTATGATGATTTGGGACCGTCGCTGCGATGGTGTGGGACCGTCAGCGCGAGTGTAAAATTGTCGTAGCGTGGGTCAACGGTCAAAACTTTGACTTTGACCACACAGAAAAGCCCGACCATCGCGCGAGTGGAGTGGGACCATCGCGAGTGCGCCTCTGTCGAGGGTGCTCCTCTAGCGCTGGCGATAGTGCTCGGCGCGAGTCGAAGGGTTTTTGGCCTTTTGGAAGTGGCTTAGGGTTAGGTTAGGTTCAAGGGTTTTTCAAACACTCAAAGTTCAAACACTCGACATTCCCAAGGTGTTCTTGATCCGTTTCATCATCGGGGAATCAAATACCATAAGTAAAGCAATCTGGAAGCCCAGATTGGGGTGTCTACAGTAGCCCCTCTTTGACGGCACTTGAAGCACCATTGACTTGGTACAAGTAACGTCAAAGAATTCTAGACACCCCTCAAGGTAATCCAGAGCAGAACATAGTAAAGTAGATAAACATACTTACAGAACCTGATTGGTGGAATGGACGTGTGATCCATTGCCAGGGATGGAAGTAGAAGTGGACGATTGCATTGCCGCTTGTTGATCGAATTTGGGACAGGACAGGCTGTCGCTGCAGATTGGACGGGACAGGTCGTCGTTGCTGGGGATCAAGCTATCCTCGGCACAAAGTATTCCAACAAACACGGGTAGGTCGTGTCAGGCAGGTTAAATTCCATCTGTTGGGAATCAGAGCCAATCTCCTTATCAAAGACCATCCAAGACAGAGCAATAAGCCTGTTGGAAGATGCACTTGCGGCTAGACTGAGGGTGATTGTCGTTCGAGACAGGCCAAGACGGGCTCTCCTGGGGAACAATCAGTTGCGGATGAACGGACCATTGGACGATAATTTGATCGTCGTTGTGGATTGAATTTGACAGGACTGGCTGCTGTGAAGGCGGACGGAGAGATCAAAGTGCTGAATGATCAAACCACTGAGGGATTTTGAGCAGACCGGTATGCGTGAAGGCGGACGGGGGAGATCAATGTGCGGAATGATCAACCCGTTGCAATCTGGATGGGAGGATCATCGGTATAAATGATCGAGCCGTTGCAGACCAGGATGGAAGGATCATCGGTATAAATGATCGAACCGTTGAAGGCTGGATGGGTATAAATGATCATCGGTATAAATGATCAAACCGTTGCGGCAGGGTGGAAGGATCATCGGTATAAATGATCAAACCGTTGAAGACGGATGGGTATAAATGATCATCGATATAAATGATCAAACCGTTGCGGAGGGTGGAAGGATCATCAGTATAAATGATCAAACCGTTGAAGGCTGGATGGGTATAAATGATCATCAGTATAAATGATCAAACCGTTGCAGTCAGGGTGGAAGGATCATCAGTATAAATGATCGAACCGTTGAAGACTGGATGGGTATAAATGATCATCAGTATAAATGATCAAACCGTTGCAGTCAGGGTGGAAGGATCATCAGTATAAATGATCGAACCGTTGAAGACTGGATGGGTATAAATGATCATCAGTATAAATGATCAAACCGTTGCAGTCAGGGTGGAAGGATCATCAGTATAAATGATCAAACCGTTGCAGTCAGGGTGGAAGGATCATCAGTATAAATGATCGAACCGTTGAAAATTGGACAGGACCGGCTGTCGTTGATTGAGACGGGCAGATCGGTGTGCACAATGATCAGGCCGTTGAAAATTGGACAGGACCGGCTGTCGTTGATTGAGACGGGCAGATCGGTGTGCACAATGATCAGGCCGTTGAAAATTGGGACAGGACCGGCTGTCGTTGATTGAGACGGGCAGATCGGTGTGCACAATGATCAGGCCGTTGAAAATTGGGACGGAGACCGGTATCGTTGATTGAGAGCAGGCGGTCGGTGTGCACAATGATCGAGCCCGTTGAAAATTGGACGAGACCGGTATGCGTTGATTGAGGCAGGCGATATGCCTGATCATCGTTGATGGCATGGAACTGGCGGACCATTCTTCAGGATGAATGTGCCGTCGTGGATTGAACAGGACCGACTGTCGTTGATAGGAGACGGGTAGATCAGTGTGCTGAATGATCAAACCGTTGAGAAATTGGACAGGACCGGCTGTCGTTGATTTGAAATGGGCAGATCGCTATACAAAGTGATCAAGCCGTTGAAGATGGACAGGACCGGCTGTCGTTGTGTTGCTCCAAGTAGCACAAGCAGTGGTTATCCTTGATAATAACATGGATAGAGACAAGGCGGACTGCAGCTGGGGAGAAATTGGTGATAACTGCTGATTGGGCCTCAGGCCTGAATTTACCTGCGCGCACTAGTATAGGTTGCAGGCTTGACGGTTGCCATGGAAAACGAGAAAGGAAAGCGGCGTGTGACACCCCACTCACAGCTGCATTATCCCAAAGAAGCGGTTCCGGCCGTAGTTACAAAAGTGACCAGGCAACAGGCATGATCCCCAAAAATCCTGTTTACTTGCTGCCTTTGATACTGGACAGGCGTGCTTTGACACTTGATAGAATTTTCCTTCTTTCAACATTTGATACACAATATGCAATGATGTGTAAATAAATGCATAATTTTGAAAATGCGGATGCAAGCTAAGGGCGGCTCTTAAGAGGACAACGACGCCTAAGGTCTACCACTGAGCTTCATTACTGTACTATCTGACACTTCTGAGATGCGCACCCAGATAGATAGACATTGAGCGGGCAAGCGTGCCCCAGTTGATGTTTAGCAATGAGATTGGGCCTGCATGCCCCCTTTCTTCGATGCTTGGGCGGATGAGCCCCAGAGATGCTCTGCTTGGCCTTGAGCTGACGAGCCCTTGCTGTTCATGAGGTTCCATAGCTTGTGGATTACAAGAGCTGAGGTAGCAATGTAAAAATTGCATTTTTCAATTTATTGACTCTCTTTTGCAAGTGTTGAAGAGAATGTCAAAACTAACCACTAATATCTAATTTGCATTGACAAGTGACCTGAATTGACACACAGACATGAGCACATGTACAAACACGCCTAGCTTGAATGGAAAAGGGAGAAATAGCCACAGGATACAATGCGAACCCTTAGGCACACATAATATAATGAAATTTATGGAATTAACGTGAAAAAACTCACAACATTACTTAGGCAGGTAAACTGACACTTATGAAAGTGCAAAAGGTACAAAGACCTATACAAACAAAATCGAAAAGCATCTCGACATGAATTTGATTGAAAAACTAGAAAAATGCCGCAAAGACGAACATAAGACACATATGATGACTCGTATAGGCCCGGACTGAAACCGACACCCCCGTGCAATCACATCAAGTCCACATGACTTACATGGTATGACAAGACTTGGCAAAAGCCCCTGGAATGACATTCGGGGGTAGTAGCAGGCTACTGCTGGAATTGAAAGAGCACGCACAGGACTGAAACCAAATCGAATCACTTTGAACAAACGCGAGTGACTATAAGCTAGCACGCGAGGCTGCATCTGCTCATACCAGACCTCGCTGAACTTAGAATAAACTATGAGCCATTTAGGCTTCTAGCATTTCGTTCTGTTTTTGATGCTTTAAATATTTTAAGACTTATGCTCAGACTATAAATTGAAGAAACAGTTTGCAATAAAATTGAAAGACAAAGGTTTTTCCCCCTCTGGTTCCTCCAATGCAGCTTGATCTTTGATCCTCTCCGACTTTTGATGTGTACCAAAGCGTCAACCATGGATCCAATTTGATAGATTTGTGACTGAGTCTCAATGAGAAACTGCCTACGTATCCCACTTTGGGGAATCAGGTCAAAACGTAGTTCAGGCTAAGGTTCACTCGTGTGTTTACCTCTCCTTTTGTGCTCTAACTTTTGCCTAGTACCGCCCATTCGGGTTTTCGGTCTAGCGAGCTTTGAATATTACCTATTACTTTTGCCTAAACCGCCTTCATAGGTTTTCGGTCTAGCAGTGCTCTAACTTTTGCTTGGAACGCCCACCCTTGGGGTTTTCACCCGAGAAACTGTTTTGATTAAAAGTTGATTTTGAATTGATCCAGGTTGACCATGGTATTGAATTTGTTGCCGTTAAGGTCGATGATCTTTGGCTGCAGCCCCAGATACAATGGCTTTGATGACGCAGGGTGAAGAGTGCTTCAGTTGACGTGGCTTGCTCCAGGCCATTTTTATACACTTTCTCATTTGTGTTTGGCGGAACGCCACTGTTGTCGCTTTTGAACATGGTATGAGGCCCGGAGCCTTCTTGAGCTTTTGTTTTTTGGATTGGTACCCGATAGCAGGGGGTTTGATGCTTTTGTATCTCAGGATCAACGCAAGGCGTGACTTGATGAGACCATGCCAAGACGTCGATGAATTCTTCGAGCCTGTCTGACCAGGCACAATGCTCCTTTAGGGGCGGTGCTTGGACCAACTTTGAACCTTTCGGGAGATTATACTTGTCTTTCAAGTTTATAGAAACTACTTCTTCTTTTAATAGGCTGAGCATGCCTTTCGTCTTCCCTTTCGGCGAGGGAACACATTTCCTTGGGGATGATCCCATCGAAATCTATCCCTTCGTCGTCAGGGTCGACACAGTTTATATAAAAGCCAGTGAAGTAAGCAGAATAATGCATATCATAAAAACCCATGGGGTTTGCCAAGTGTAGCAGACTCGAAACTTGAAACAAAAGCTACGACGTGGAGGGCCAAGAGGCACGAACTCCGACTCAGAGCTAGACTTAGACAGACACACAAGGCTCTGTGTCAGACTCAGACAAAACGCCAATGCAAACTAGACGCAGTTTTGAAAATGCAATATTTAAAAAGCTACCCGTAGCTTCCACAAAAAGACATAGGATCCAGCGGATGTTAGGCCCAAGCAACAGCACTTCGGCTTTTTCAGCTTCTTCAACCAAACCTACTCGATGCTCCTTTGATCAATGGACCTCAGACAGTCAGTCTTTTTATTTGCAAGCCCCTCATCACTGTCAATCCAGATATCAGCAGTGAAAACCTCATTCACGCAAACAGCGGCCAGCAGCCTGTCCTCAGGCTCGGACAGGATGGATGTAGCCGGCTTGGAGTTCGGGTTGATTTGAGTGGAGTTGATAGTTATCTAACCAACCAGAGGGTCAGACCCGTATTGAGGCAAGGGGTTAGAAGTGAGGTTGGGCTTCGGTGGAACTTGAAATGTGCCATTGTCAATTAGGTCTTGAATCTCATGTCTAAGACGATAGCAGTTATCAGTGAGATGGCCAGGCATTTGGTGGAAGGCACAGAAATGGTTGGCGTTGTAGTTGGCCGGTAGGACTTTGGGTGGAGAAGTTGGGGTCAAAGACTTGAGATGCCCAGATTGGAAAAGCTGCTCCATTACTGCAGATAGAGGTGCCTCGAAGATAGAGAAACTCCGGGGTTGGGTTCGGGATCGGAGGCTTTGAGCGCTTCGAATTTGATTGACATCGGCTGTTGATGGAGGTGGGGTTGTGATGGTGCCACAATCGATGAGATCTTGAACGGCATGTCGAAGCCGGAAGCAGGCATTGGTGGAATGACCAGGCATTTGATGGTAGGTGCAATAGAGGTTATGCTTGAAATTGGGTGATGGATTTTTGGGTAGAGGAGTTGGATTGAGGGGTTTGATGGCACCAGTATCAAGGAGCTTCTCATAAACTGAGGCCAAAGGTGCCGAGAAGCATGAGAAAGTCCTTGGTGGGTTCCGGCGAACAGATTGAGAATTCAAAATGGAACCCCTGTTTGCTTTGCAATCGCACCACATTGCCTCATCAACAGGATGCATTCTTTCGCCTTCGGGGTTGAAATCATCACTAAGCATGTCTTCCCTTTCGACAATGGTTGTGAATAAGGACCCAGCATCCTCCTTTGGGTAGGTCCTGGCCTCATGGAACCTCAGCCAGGTCTTTGAACATGTCCTTTGGGCACAACTTGATCCCAACCGCAGAAGCGTGGCAGGCTTGAGAGAGTTCTTTGACTTGTCCGATATCTGGTTGTCGGGTTGTAGAGGTAGAGAGGCCAACGAGTCCCTGGACCATAATCATCTGTTTGTCCATCTTGTGACCCAATTCCTCTACAACTTTCTTGAGCTCAGCCAGCTCCATTTGTGTTGCCATTCTGAATTATTGAACAAGGTAGGCGATATAACCTTGGAAGCGAAGGTGTAACAGCCCCAGCAGACTCTCCTAAATAGGTTTGGCTCTTATTTTCGGTATCATCCGACGATGCAATGACCCAAAGCTTTGACAATAAAGTAATGAAAGCTCAGTGATGTCCTTTCAGCAGTTTATTGAAAGAATTGAAAGAATGAAAATGCACAGGTTATCGTTGTCAGTGTCAGCCCTAAACTCTAGAAATAGAGACAAATCTGTCTTACGATGCTCGGATGTTGCTAAAATCCTCAGATTTCTTGTCGAGGGTGTATCCTTATTTAAATCAACTAACACTAGGAGATTTCAAAATAGTCTAAGCCTTTGACTACTCCGTTCTCGAAGTTTCAACTTTTGGAGTCGAACAACTCGGTGTAGATGACGTGATACCTTAACCGGGGTGGCGTGAGCACTTAGTGCTTTAGCTTAAATGGTGTACATGCGTAGCATGATAACCAGGGCGGTACAAGTATCACGGCATTCTCTTCGTTGTTTTTGTCTTCTGTTTGAAACCCCAATCGGGCATTAGACAAGGACTTAGAAAATCTTGATTTCCCAAAGTCTCGTTGATCTAAGGATTTTGAAAATTAATCAACATGCACCATCGAGATGCACGATTCTTCATCGGGTCTAGCAGCGTCCTAATAAGCATAAGACAGACTCAAAAGTGAGTGACAACCTAGAAGCCGCCCTAAACATGCTCTCACGCAAAACAACATGCATATATGTATCTACAGTTCTAGAGACAAGTTTGCCTCACAAGTTTCAGACGTTGCCGGAATCCTCAGAATTCTTTTCAGCGATGTGTCCTCGTGTAGATCGACAGATCCTAAAAGATGTCAAAATAGACTAAATCTTCGACTAGTCCCATTTGAAGGTTCAACTTTGAACTTGGAACAACTCGGTATTGATGGCGTGACACCTTTACCGGGGTGGCGTGGGCAACTTAGTGCTTTAGCCGAGGCGGTGTACATGCTTAGCACGATGACCAAAATGATATCAATATCACGACATCAACACTTTGTGGTTCCTCATTATCTGTTGAATCCTCAAACAGGCATGAGACGAGGATTTAATAAATTTTGATTTCTCAAAGTCTCATTGAACTAAGGACTTTGAAATTGATAACGAACATTCAACGGAATGAATGACTCCTCATCGGGTCCAACAACATTTTAGACAGCGCAAGACAAACTCGAAAGAAAGAAGCGCCTTAAGCATGCTCCTATGCAAAACAATGTATGTACCATTGCATGCGATAGGGAAAGCGATAACACATAGACCATTACATGGGGGTTAGATGCAAATAGATCTTACCATATAGGTACCTGTCCTAGTTTGGAGAGTTCTAGTGCTTTGTATATGCAAAGGCGGGTTTTGGTTCATAACGGGTTCCTCGGACTAGGGCCCACAGATATACCTCCGTTGCCCACGATTCACCAACGGTCAAACAGTAGCATGACCCATCATCGTCGAAGGTTGTTGTTCATTCGGGGTCCCCGGGCTCCGGTAAACCGTGCCGGATTGCCAAAACGATCCAACGAGGCTTAATCCCACATCGATGTAAATGAATGCTAGAATTTGATTAAGAAGAAGAAAAATTACAAAATCGCAAAATGCCTTTTCAAGCTCGGCTCACTATATTTAGTCCATCTTTAGAGAAAACTACATTAGTGAACAATTGAAAAAGTCTCCAGGTAGGATTGGCCGGACACGAGGTCCTGTTAAATCACCATTCCAACCTTCGGCAGCGCTCACCGTTTTGACAGACTTTTAAGGGATTGTTCACAAATGTATTAAACTCTAAGTATGGATTAATATTGGTTCGATGATCCCAGAGTCGCCATTGTGGGCGACATGCCCTGGAATTTCCAGTTCAAAGCAGGGGCCCAGTTGAGGCGCGAGCGAAAAAGAGGCAAGCGCTCGAAATACAGAGACCCCACGCGGGTTTGAAGGTCCGACACCCAAGGAACCGTATTTGAAGCACGCGCTATTTGTTTGATTTGAAAAAGTGAAGGCACCAGTCCGTCATAACCATATCTGGGTTCGGGAGCCAGGTTACGAGAGGGGAAGGATTTTAAGGCACCCCTCTTGCCCAATCCGAAGATCGGTCTCTACTTAGGCATTTTGTGAAAATATTGTGATTTGTTTTCTTCTTTAATCAATTTTAAGCCAATTAGGGCGGGAAAACAGTTAATCGGGGATTAAAACTGTAACAGTTTGCACAATGTGATAGATGGCATGTTTGCTTTATTGAAACAGTTAGTATAGGATGAAACAATTTCTTTGTGGGAGTTTAAGCGGTAGGAAAGCCCGATCTTGGAGTGTCGTGCACAGGAAGAAACCAGTATGCACTGATCAAGTCAATGCATGCTAACTAAACCTGCGCACGCTACTACAAGACCTGCACGCGCCAGTAAGCCTAAGCCTAAGCCCACAGCTCTTATTCTCAAACCCTCTGGGCTCTGGAAGGACCAGTGCACACCCAGGACAAACCAAGCAGTTGATAAGCAGTTATAATATACAGTTTAAAGGCTAAAAAGCCCAACAAATAGACAAAAACACCCCATAAATAGTGTGGGGACAAAATAATGGCTTAAAACCAGGCTAAACATGCAAGGCCAGCCACTGGTCGGGAACAAACAGTCGCGCGAGACAGTCACTCTGTCGCGCGAGGGTGCGAGGGAGTCAGTCTGTCGCGCAATGGAGTCAGTCTGTCGCGCGAGGGACTGGTCCAGACTAAAGGTTGGTTCACATGCAGGTCCCGAGACATATTCAAAGCTCCTGTACTACACAAAGAATGGTAAATGAATATTGAAATATAAAACTAGTATTTTTTAACATAGGAAAGCAGTAAACTGGTTTTTATCATGCTTAACAGTGAGTTAAACATAAACAAAAATAACATAGTAAGTACAAATAAGTAACTAGCATCCCAAATCCCACGTGGACTGTCGCGTGCAACCCAGGAGGGTCGCGCGAGATAGTGAGTCCATCGCGCGAGGGAGTACCAGATCCCAAGTTTCTTGTAACACTGCTGGCTTTAGGACCAGAACTGGTATTGATTACCAGTCTTGGCCCTGCCAGCACCCCTCAGAGATCAGAACAGAGAGCAGAACAAAGGCAAGCTATACCTTTGGCTTTGAGGTTTGAAAAGTGTTTGAACTTTGAATGTTTGAAGTTGAAAGTAGGATTTGAGTGAGAACAAACTATGTTGTTGAGTGCTAGGTAGGAAACCAAAATGTTTCACTTGCTAATGGAGAAGAGATAAACAAAGGGTTAGGGTTAGAACATTTTTTGCTTGATTTTTTGGAACCTTTGAAAAGATGAACAAAGGGGGGTATTTATAGGAGGCTTGGAAGGATCTGGAACAAAGAGACGTGCAGGTTATGGGTTACTTCATGGCTAAGTTTTCCCAGCTGTTAAAGGTGACTGTGACAGATTTGGGACCGTCGCGCGATGGTGTGGGACCATCGCGAGAGTGTGACAGCTGTCGCGCGTGGGTCAATGGTCAAAACTTTGACTTTGACCACACCAAGACGACCATGAGGGAGTGGGACCATCGCGCGAGGGTGCGCCTCTGTCGCGCGAGGGTGCGCCTCTAGCGCGCGATGGTGCGCCCTGGCGCGTAATTGTTGCGCCCTGGCGCGGGTCAGAAGGGTTTTTTGGCCTTTTTGAAGTGGCTTAGGGTTAGGTTAGGTTCAAGGGTTTTTCAAACACTCAAAGTTCAAACACTCGACATTCCCAAGGTGTTCTTGATCCGTTTCATCATCGGGAAATCAAATACCATAAGTTAAGCAATCTGGAAGCCCAGATTAGGGTGTCTACAGTAGCCCCTCTTTGACGGCACTTGAAGCACCCGACGCTTAGGCGAGGCAGGCTTGACAGCGAGCCGAAGCTAAGGCAGCCTAGCCAAGCCAAAGCAAGGCAGTCAAGTCAACGGTTAAGGCGAAGACTAAAAATTAACCACTTTGGCATCGATGCAACGCTCTAGGTTAGGAAAATGTAACTATGCCAAACGGTAGTTAGGGTTGCTAGCTAATCGGTTGCCATGTATGATTTCTAGCCGAGAAAATAAATTCTAGAATTTTACTACAATTGCCAAGTAACTATACCACGGTCTTAATAGGCATACTCGTCTTTAGAAAATGACCTTAATGCCCGGGCGATGAATTCCAATCTCCTAAGTCATAAACCTAATTATGACGGATTATTAATCGCTAAAAGGGATTTAAAAAGAATTTTCAAATATAATAACAAAATTTTATAAGTCGATAATGACCGATTTTTGGATGTTAAAAATGAAATCCAAGTATTAAAATAAAATTCAAATTTCTAACGAAATTTTTATTGACCAAAAATCAGGGTCGTTACACTCTGTCGCGTGAGGGTGTGCCCTGGCGCACAAGGTTGCGCCTCAGGCGCGCGACAGTGCGCCCTGGCACATCTTCGCGCGAGGGCACGCCCTGGCACGCGAGGGTGCTCCTCAGGCGCGCGACGGTGCACCCGGGCGCATCATCGCACGATGGAGTCAGTCTGTCGCGTGAGGGACTGGTCCAAACCAGTGCTTGGTTTACATGTTTTTGGGTTCTGAGAAATATTCAGAAAGGTCCCGGGGTACTCCAAAGCAACAGAAATGAATATTGAAGTGCAAGCTAGCAATTTTTAACAAAGGAAAGCAGTAAATTGGTTATTTTCATGCTTAACAGTGATATATATAAAAGAAAAACATAAACCAGCAAGACACCAATCCCCACGTGGACTATCACGAGCAACGGAGGACCGTCGCGCGATACAGTGAGTCCATCGCGCGTTGGTTGTAGCCATGACCGTTTTTGAAACCTTGCCAGCTTTTGGACCAGGACTGGTATTGATTACCAACCTTGGCCCTGCCAGCCCCCCTCAGGGATCAGAACAGTAAGCTATACCTTTGGCTTTTGGTTTGAAAAGTGTTTGAACTTTGAGTTGAGTTGAGATTGATTGAGGTGTGAAAATGGTGTGTAAGATGTTGTGCCCTTTCTTTCCTAACCCAAAGTGAATGAAAAACTTGAACCCCCCTCAAGATGAACAAAGGGGGGGTATTTATAGAGTTAGCACCTTCCAAAAATGGATAGGGGGAGGTAGATCTGGTGCAAAGAGACGTGCAGGCCAAGGGTTACTTCGTGGCTAAGTTTTCCCAGCTGATAAAGGTAGATCAGAGGTTTGGGACCATCACGATGGAATGGGACCATCAGCGAGTGTGTGACAAATCGGCGCATGGGTCAACGGTCAAATCTTTGACTTTGACCCAGACTGACTCTCGCGCGAGGGTGCGCCCTGGCGCGCGATGGTTGACCATCGCGCGATGGAGTCAAACTGTCGCGCGACGGTGCGCCTTGGCGCGGGACAATTGCGCCCTGGCGCGGGTCAATAGGGTTTTTGGCTTTTGGAAGCGGCTTAGGCTAGGTTAGGTTCAAGGGTTTTGCAAACACTCAAAGCTCAAACACTGGACATTCCCAGGGTGTTCTTGATCCGTTTCATCATCGGGGAATCAAAAACCGTAAATAAACTAATTTGGAAGCCCAGATTGGGGTGTCTACAAAACACCGGCTCGTGTTATCCGGTTTCAAACCAAAACAAAATTAAAGGACAGAAAATAAAGACAATACTAAAAACATGAAAGAACAAATAACAACATGGAGAACGGTTAAAAACATGCAAAAACAGAATGAAATGCACCACCCGATCATCACGCGATCAAACGAGTCATACTTTTCTTCCCATTCCTTACTGGTGGGGTAAGCAATGGGTGGCTATACTAGACCATCGAGAATTTGTTATGGCAGCGCCCGTAATAAAATTTATCGCTCGACCTCACCAAACAACTAAGTTCAGCGTCCCCTACGATCAAAACAAAGCAAGATAGAATACAACCTAGCGTGCACTCCACGCAATATCACACCTTATCCACAGACCTAAGTTGCCACCGATAGGGGCCTATTTGGAGAGCATGGACCATTAACGATAAACTACTACCAAGAAGAACAATTGAAAGCCCTTTTTACACTAACACATTGGTGAAATCTTTCATGTGAAACATCTCCAAGACTTTATTGAAAGCAAGAAAACATAACAAACATGACATGCATAACTAAATAAAACATGACAAAGCAAGAAACAAAAACAAATATGCACAATATACACATATTTGATATCAGAACTCGGAGCGTCAAAGTCATAGCTAGACTCTGCCAGACAATGAAGTCCAGCGTCCCCTAAGATCGTAACCAGGTAAGCAATAAGATAGAGCCAAGTGCATTAGCATAGGAATACCAAGCCTAACCTAAGAACCTATATCGCCCCCGTTGGGGCTAATCTGGAAGACATGAGTGTTTTACTGTGAATTATTCCTATCAGAAAAGCTAATTAAAGTCCTATGTCACTGATATCAAACAATTTGCCCTTTGAACCGGAGTTGGGCAAACGATCCTTCTTTTAGTAGCGGCATGCGAAGCTACATATACCCAAGTCAATGGTGGGTACCCCCTACCTGGGGGTCGGGTCTGACAAACAGTTAAGTTCAGGGGTTATGCTTTCGCTCCTCGTGCAAACATAAAGTAATAGCTAATCAACCGTGTAAACTGGATCGATCAACTCCTCATCCGGCTCTCTAACCTCGAAACTGCTGAGAAATGGTTTAAGCCTCTATCCATTCACTTTAAACAATTTACCATTAACAGGATTCACAACATCAACAGCACCATGAGGATAAACATGCTCAACCACATAAGGGCCAGCCCAACGAGAACGTAATTTACCGGGAAACAAATGAAGCTTAGAATTGTATAGGAGTACCTTCTGTCCAATCTCAAAATCTTTTCGGTGAATTCGTTTGTCTTGGAAGGCCTTGACATTTGCCTTGTAGATGGCAGTGTTGTCATAAGCATCTCTTTGAATCTCTTCAAGCTCATTGAATTGGAGCTTTCGGTGTTTGCCGGCGGCCGGTAAATGATAATTCAATGATTTGATAGCCCAATATGCCTTATGCTCAAGCTCAAGCGGGAGATGACACGCTTTCCCATAAACCAAATGATACGGCGAAGCTCCCAAAATGGTCTTGTATGCTGTGCGATAAGCCCATAATGCGTCATTCAAACGGAGGCTCCAATCCTTCCGGTTAGGGTTCACTATCCTCTCCAAGATGTGCTTGATTTCCCTATTCGCCAATTCTGCTTGCCCATTCGTCTGCGAATGGTAAGTGGTGGAGACTTTATGAGTAATCCTGTATTTCTTCATCAAGGCCTCAAATGCTCGATTGCAAAAATGGGTGCCTTGGTCGCTTATGATCGCTCTCGGCATCCCAAACCGTGAAAGAATATTGTCCTTGAGAAATTCCACCACCACCTTGGCATCACTGGTACGCGTTGCAATGGCTTTTACCCACTTGGAAACATAGTCAACTGCCAACAGGATGTACAGATTGCCGAAGGAAACAGAAAACGGGCCCATGAAGTCGATGCCCCAAGAGTCGAAGATTTCAACTACAAGGATGTTAGTGAGAGGCATCTCATCTTCTAAGTCACGCTTCCAACCTTCTGACAACATTCACAAGTGACGCAAAAGTGATAAGCATCCTTATGCAACATTGGCCAATAAAATCCACACTGCAACACCTTGGCGGAGGTTTTTTTAGAAGAGTAGTGGCCTCCACAAGCTTCCGAATGGCGAAATTCGAGAATTCTCTGTTGATCTGAATCTGGAACGCAATGGCGCACTATCTGATCTTGGCAATACTTGAACAAGTAGGGGTCATTAGAGGAGAACATCTATACTTCATGAAGGAACCGATGACATTCTTGAGGAGACTAATGCGGTGGTAAGAGTCCCGTAGCCAAATAATTCACTATGTCAGCAAACCATGGGGTACTCAAAACGGCCAACAACTGTTCATTTGAGGACGTGTCCACGATAGGAAGACTCGAAGTAGGATCCTCAATCTGTAATCTTGATAAGTGGTCAGCTACCACGTTCTCGACACCCTTCTTGTCTTTAATGGTCAAATTGAACTCTTGGAGAAGTAGAATCCATCATATCAAATGAGCTTTGGCATCTTGCTTGGTGAGTAAATACTTGAGAGTAGAGTGGTCCGTGTAGATCGCTATAGGGGCACCACCTATCAAGTACGATCTAAACTTGTCGAGAGCAAACACCACCGCAAGTAACTCCTTTTCTGTGGTGGTATAATTCATCTGCGCATCATTTAGGGTCTTGCTTGCATAATGAATCACGTAAGGATGCTTGTCCTTCCTTTGCCACAGCACAGCACCTACGGCATAGTCGTTTGCATCACACATAAGCTCAAATGGAAGGCTCCAATCCGGCGGTTGCACAATCAGAGGAGAGGTGAGACTAGCTTTCAAGTTGACAAATGCTTGTTCACATGTGGGGGTCCACTCAAATGGAACATCTTTGGCAAAAAGATGGCATAGGGGCTAAGAGATAGCGCTAAAATCCTTGATGAATCGACAATAGAATTCGACATGCCCGAGAAATGAATGGATATCTTTCACACACTTTGGAGTCGGGAGATTGGAAATGAGATCGATCTTTGCCTTATCTACCGCGATGCCATCTACAGAAATGATGTGCCCCAAAACAATCCCTTGAGTGACCATGAAATGGCATTTTTCCCAGTTGAGCACTAAATTTTTCTCTTCACATCTCCTCAAAACCTTCTCGAGATTGGCCAAACATGACTCAAACGAGTCGCCAAAAATTAAGAAATCGTCCATGAAAACTTCTACTATTTTTTCTACCATGTCATTGAAAATCCCCATCATACACCTTGAAAACGTCCTAAGAGCATTGCACAAACCAAAAGGCATCCGACGATAGGCAAATGTTCTAAAGGGACAAGTGAACGTGGTCTTTTCTTGATCCTCTAAAGCAACCTCGATCGGATTATACCCAGAATAGCCATCCAAAAAGCAGTAGAACGCGTGCCCAGCTATCCTTTCCAGGATTTGATCGATAAACAGCAAAGGAAAGTGATCCTTTCTTGTGCTTGCATTAAGTTTCCGGTAATTGATACATACTCTCCATCCCGTCTGAACGCGAGTGGGTACAAGCTCATTCTCCTTGTTACGTACAACTGTCACCCCGGATTTCTTCGGTACAACCTGGATTGGACTCACCCACTTGCTATTAGCGATAGGGTAGATGATCCCAACATCCAACAGCTTCAAAACTTCAGCGCAGACAACATCTTTCATGATTGGATTTAAGCGGCGTTGGGGTTGTCGAGAAGGCTTGACGTTATCCTCCAAGGCAATATGGTGTGAGCAAAGAGTGGCATCAATTCCCTTGATATCTGCAATGGTCCATCCAATGGCTTTCATGTGCTTCTTCAACAAATTAATCAACTCTTCCTCTTGGAGATTCCCAAGAGAAAAGGATATCACCAAGGGATAAGTCTCGTTTTCTCCAAGAAAGACATACTTTAGTGTGTCGGGCAAGACTTTCAATTTCCAATTTCGGTGGCTCAACACTAGAGGGAAGAGCCTTCTTTTCGATAGGTGGTAGCTCCTCAAATTCATCAAACTGTGGGGTCCAAGCATTTACTGCGCAAGCTTCATCTTCCCCGTCAAGCAAAAAAGTGCAAATAGCTTACTTCAGAAGATTCAAGAAATTCAGCTTCTTCAGCAATAAGAGTGACTTCCAAAGGGTCACCATAAAGTAACTCGTCCACATGTTCTTCTACAAGGGTGTCAATGAAACTCACTTCGTTCACATTCTCATCATCCCCCATTTGACTGCCTATATTGAAAACATTGACTTCCATCTTCATATTACCAAAAGTCATATTGAGCAATCCATTCCGATAGTTGATAACTGCATCCACCGTGGCTAAGAAAGGTCTCCCAAGAATCACCAGAGTAGAAGCAGCACAAGAATCAATTGGATTTGTATCGAGAATCACAAAGTCCACTGGATAGATAAACTGACCAACTTGCACTAAAACATCTTCCACTACCCCTCTTGGAGTACGAATGCTTAGGTCAGCTAACTGAAGAGTGACTCGAGTAGGCTTCATCTCCCCCAACCCAAGTTCTTGATAAATAGAAAACGGAAGCAGATTGACACTTGCACCAAGATCAAGCAGAGCTTGTTCGATACGCTTTCCTCCAATGGTAATTACAATAGTAGGACTCCCTGGATCTTTGTACTTTGGTGCAATGTTCGTTTGAATGATGGAGCTCACCTGCTCGGTCAGAAAAATCTTCTTTCGGACATTCAATTTCTGCTTCTGAGTGCATAGGTCCTTAAAAAACTTCACATAGGAAGGAATTTGCTTGATTGCATCCATAAGGGGGATATTGATCTTTACTTGATTAAAACGCTCGTGCAACTAAGCATTGAGATTCAATTTTGCCAAAGCCTACAAGCGATGAGGATAAGGCGCCGACGTTGGAATAACTTTTGGATCCGGTACACTTTCCTTCTCTTTACCCTTTTCCTTTTCCTTGTCTTCTGAATCCTCCTTACTTGCATCCTTGGGAGATTCCCCAAGGATTGGTATTGGAACTGAACGATTGATAGAAGGAGTAGGCAACAAAGTAGGCTTCGGAGGCATCTTCACTTGATGATCCACGGTCTTCCTACTTCGGAAAGAAATAATGGCCTTTGCTTGCTCGGGGAAAGTCACCGAAGAGCTAGCAAAGTGAACAACTTGAGAAGTCAGAGTGGATGTTGTTTGCGGATTAGGATGAGGCTGTGTTGGGAATTTCCCCCTCTCTTGTTGCAGCATCCCTACAGTTGTTGTCAATTCACCCAACTGATTCCTGATGTCATTCATCATCTGAGTTTGTTGCGCGTTGATAGTAGTTTGGCCTTGTAAGAGAGCACTGAACTGATCTTCCCAAGAACTCTTAGGGGGTTGTAGAAATTGAAAGGGTTGTTGAAATTGTCCAAGTTGTTGCTAAAATTGGTTTGCACGAGGGAATGGAGCAGAAAGAGCAAACCCTGGCGAACCTTGAGCTTGAGGAAAACGGAAAGCATTTTGAGGTTGCTTCCAAGGTAATTGAGGCGCGGGAGGTGGAGCTTGAGAAGAACTCCCTTCATTAGATTGATTCCAATGGAAAGCTGGATGTTAACGTGTCCCCGGATTATAAGACTGAGAATAGGGATCAAAACATTGAACTGCATGAACCTCTTCCGGAATAATCCCATTGATTACGTTCTTAAGAGCTGAAATGTTTGGACAAGCATCGGTAATATGACCTACCATCTCGCAAATGACACAAACTTCCTCAACTTGGCGAACTACCTTCACTTCTTGAGATTGAGCACTCTTAAGCTCCAATTTATCAAGCTTCCAGGCAATCTCCTCCAAACGGGTTTCAAAAGCAATGTGTTCAACAATAGAGAATTTCTCAGAGCCAGTCGGACCTTGATTGAACCTAGCTCTTTCTCCAATGTCCACAAACTGCCAAGACTGAGTCTTCTCAGCTAGTGACTCATAGTAATCCCAAGCATCCTCCGGTGTCTTTCCCATACAGTCACCCCTTCCCATAGTATCTAGAAGCTGCTTGGTTTCTTGAGGGCACCCTGTGTAGAAATAGTTAACTCAAAGATACAACGGGAAGTTGTGATGAGGAACCGACATGAGCAGGTCCTTGTATCGATCCCAATACTTGTGATAAGTCTCCCCATCCCTTTGCTTGAAACTTTGAATTTGATCAATAAGGCTTGTTTCTATCATTGGTTCTGTTGCTCATGGACCCAGAACCTCATATTAGTATGCCGAGCAAAATCTGATGCTATTGTGGGAAATTGATATGCGGGCCAGCAGATGGATTCAACGGTCGAGTAATCGATGTCTCGGCTGAAGGATCGAAAATTCAGCCGTGAGAAAGCCAAAAGTCAGAAAATCGATTTTAAGTTAGGTTTAATCGATTCGACGGCTCATTTTTTCCTTTCTTCTTCACCTTCATCTCTCTCGTTCAAACATCTCCGGCCCCCATTCTTTCTCCCACCTCACTTCTCCCACCGCCGTTTTTCCCTCACTTCCACTGCCGTTTTTCCTTCTTCTTTGTTGCATCTCTCCTCCTTCTTTTCTGACCACAATGGCCTCGCCACCTTGCTCTGAAACCACCACCTTTCCGCCATCCTCTTCTACCATTGTACCACCATCCGTTGCGAGTTCTTCCTCGCTTCCTCCATGCGGCTGTGATCGCCCCTCCAATCCTTCTTCTGACGAGGAGGGGGTTGAAGAACTCAGTCCGTTTGATGCTGTTACCTATGTTCTTCCTTCTCATAGGTTAGGTTTTGGTGCGTTCCTATAGTACTGCCCTCCAGTTGGTGGCCCAAAGGCCAAGGTGGTTCGTCGGGAGCTCGAGCAACATCTGAGCGTCCTCAATATTTCGGTAAGCTTTCCGAATTCCCTAAAAAATGAAAAGTTTATTCCTTTTAGTTCACAGCTCAATTTGCACGATTAAAATGAATTTTTATCCATGGGGTGGAATCCTCTTTATTTGAGAATGATCCATGATGGGGTCAAAATTGTTTTTTTTTTTTTTGTGTGGAGGAAATCTAAATAAATATGCCTCCTTTTTAGGCAATGCATGTTGTCTTTAGATTCATTAATGCCCCTAGCTTTTCATTACATTCATTTATGCAATCATGAGATTAACTCCCTTTTGTCTTTGGTGGAACTTTGCAGAGAAACAGGAGAATAGAAGCTTGTGATGGAGGCAAAGAAGTGCACAAGTGGTTCTTGGCATTGCCAGAGCAAGCTTGGGAATTGGTGCGTGCTGCAGGTTTTGAGGCGTTTGCTCTGGGCCTCAATCTTCCAAAGATTGTTTGGTCCTTGATGACCTCATTGGTGGAGAGATGGTGGGATACAACCAACACTTTCCACTTTCATTCTGCAGGTGAGATGACGATCACCCCTGGCAACTTTTCTCTTCTAACTGGCTTGTGGGTGGGTGGAGCTCCCCTTCAGATTGACCCTCAGCTTTGGCAGTGAGAGGGAGCTTTGGAGTGGTTCTTAGGCAAGGTGCCTCCTCTTCATTTGCGGGGTCACCTCGATGTCTCCTGGCTGAGTATGAACTTCATGAATGTTGACATCCTTAACTAGGTGAGTGCTGAGTAGCTGGCACGAGCTTTCCTTATTTACCACCTTGGATAGACATGTACATTGTATGCCAATAATTACAATTCAATGGATACCCAGTTTTTGGCCCCTTTGCAGCATTTGGAGGCCATTGTGGAATTTGATTGGGGGGCATCTGCCTTGGCCACCCTGTACGGCCACTTGGGAGTTTGTTCACGGGACAAAAGTCCCATCCTTAGTGGCCACTGCATTCCTTGCTATGAGCGGTGGTTGGCGGGCCAATGGAAGCCACGGTCACCTATTTTGAGCCTTCTTGAGTGGCGACGCGTTTTGGACAGGCTGACAGTCGATCAGGTACCTTTCTTTTCTCCTGCATTCCTTATCTTTGGACTTTCATATCCTTGTGTTGCGATTGATTTAACCCTATTTACAGGTGCGGTTTGACCCTTTGAGTGACGTACCAGAGGACACCCCTCTTGTGCATTCCAGAGTCTTGAATCGTACTCGTAGTTTGCTTGAAGGCCCTTTTTGCCGAGCCTGGTACTTTGGTGATCAGGTGGTGAGTCAGTGGCATCCACGTGCTAAAGCTCTTCAATTTATACCCCCTCTGCCTCCAACGTTGATGAGGTCCACTTCCTCATTTCCAAGCAAGACTTGAAGGATGCTCGGATCAGAGATTGGGTAGGCTTACTCCTCCAGGTAGGAGACTATGTGGAGTACTGTTGCCTCTTCTTGACTTCGCCTATTGCTCCTACTGCTACCCTAGTTTGGCAACAGGCCCCTTCCTTCGTCTCTTTCCATTCTGCTGATGGGGAAGAGGAGCGTTTGGCGCTTACTCCTTGCTCGACCCAACTCTACACATTATCGGTTGGAGCTCTGAAGGTATTTTTAGATTTCCTCTACTCACTATAGTTTCCACTGCTTCATCATTGTATCCTATGTTCAGATGCTTGCAACGTTGATTATCCCCACAGGTACATGCCGACATAGTGCAGGAATGACTGCTTGCTTTTTAGAGTGCGGAGGCCTTAGTTCGAAGGCAGCGCAGTCGAATCCTCGAAGTATGCTTTTCCCATATATTCCTACATTTTGTGTACCCTCTTGAATCTAACTGCTTGTATCCTTTTTCTACAGCTTGAGGTTAAACAAGCACCTACTGCCAGTGGGAAGGATATGGGAACCAGTGAGCAATCCCCATCTTCATCTCAGAGACCATAGCAGAGATGCCGCCCTGATTTGACCTAGGATTCTTTTCTTTCCTCTTTCTTGTCCATACATAGTTAGCAAAAAGATAGGCAAAAATTGTATTAATGGAGTGAGTGCAACCACAGTATGACGATTTTTGTAATCAAACTTTTGTTTATGAAATGAGAAATGCTTTTCATGCCGAGATGCCTTGAGATTGCATGCAATAGTTAGAACATGGCCTTTCAAAATTGTTTTGAACACATATCAAACAACGAGAGCTGCTAATCTTAAAAATTGTTTAATATTAAATTGTTTTTCGACAGATGTAAAGCAAAATACCGGCCGCAGAATTGATAGCACGACCAAGGAATCGATAAGCATTCGACATCTCGGCCAATAAATCAATCCTTCGACCGTTACTTCCATTTCCTAGAGGAAGCTAGATTTTATTGTAGCCAAGTGACATCCCTTTTTCTCTTCCTTCTTATGCCCTTATCCAATTCATGCCCTTCATTTGCTTTTACCATGTTCCATAGCCGCATTGCCAAGTTCAGGAATTTTTGAGATATGCTATCCCTTATATCAAAGACCTTCAAGTTAGAGGGGACGAACGATAACTCTCACGACTTTTGCTATTGTCAATTCTTCGAAAAACAACATGCTCATCTTTTGCGAGCTCAATACATAGAGTTAACTATACCTATCAATTAGTACAAACCTCTTGACATTTTTCCTCTCTCCACATGTTTGGGCCGCATCTCATTCTGAGATTGCCTATGTATCCCAATTAGGGAACCAACCCTTTTACGTAGTTCCAAGATCACAACCTTTGGGGTTGGGCTTCCACTCATGGTTTTTCTCCTTACATGCTCTAAATTTTGCCTAGGTTACCTAATGTAGGTTGAGTCCCTAGCAAGCTTTTGAATGCCTTAACTTTTGCTTAGGATGCTCTTCGCAATTTCTTGTCCTAGCAGCTTTGCTCTTACTTTTGCTTGCGTTTTCTAGTTACCCAACGAGCATTTCTCACAAGAAGGCTTTTGAACCTCCTCAATGTTTGTTCTTTCCTAATGAGCAAGCTAACTCTAAGTGTTCTTGCGGAGATAGTGCCTTCTTTCTAAGTTTTGACAAAAACCTAGTTCTCAAGCAACGAAAGTTCATCCCTACTTCCCCTTTTGTCAGTGACGACACAAACAACTTGATTCTTAAAGCTTCCCTTCTTTGGCAAAGAGACCATAGTGTAAAGCAATTGCAATTTAGGAACCAAATTATTTGCTAAGCATGATTCGAAAGATAAAACAGGACTTCATTTAGCAAAAGTAAAAGGCCCAAACAGGGGCCCCAAACATGTCCTAGCTTGATTTAGAAAATCAAAGTAATGTTCATTGTTTTTGTCATGTCGCAACTTTTGCAACTACTGTAGCATCTCGGGATTTGCTCCTTTTTTCCTTGCCCTTCTGTCAGGCCCGGCATCTAAAAGTATACTTATGTGATTCTAATTAGGTTACAAGTATACTTGCGTGTTTCTTCAGTAAATATTTTTAGGATACGAGTATAGCACGATATAATTATAGGGTTCATTACTTTTCTTCAAAAAGCGAACGACACACCCTAAGAAGCAACACGTTTTAATTAGGCTACGTTGTAATCTTTTTGAGCTCGGAACCCGGACATGAATTTTTGAATCAGATAATTTTTTTTTCCCGTTAGACAGCATAATTGAGTTTAGTGGTCTATTTACCCTAGCACTACAGATATCCAAGCTAGAAGTCTAGCTGTTATAAGCGTCACATATCCCCTAAGGCAAGAAGAAAGAAAAATAAAAGAAGCAGCTAGAAGGAAAAAGAAACGGTGAAGGAAAAAGAGAGAGAGGAGGAACTCACGCACCCCTCTGGCTAGATCCGACTTCCGAGATCCTTCGATTACCACCGGAAAACTTCAATGGGTAATCCTCTTTCCTCTCTTTCTGTATTCCCTACGTGGACCACCGCACGCGGCGGCGGCCATGGCTGGACCTTCCCATACTTTTCTTTTTCCCTTCCTTTCCTCGGTTGGGAAAATAACACAAAATACATGAGGTTTAGCGGTGGCAACGCTGCAGCTGTTTAGGTCGTGTGTCGTGTGTGTATGATGTGCTCTGTTTTGTGTGAGTGTGATATATGTATTTAGATATTGGATGTTTAGGTACACATATAGTCCTTAATTAAGCCTTGATTTGTTTAGGCTAAAACAATCCAAATAGTCAGTTTGAGTTCTATTAAGTAATGATCATATATGTGTACACATTGGTAAATCGTCTAATCACTGAAATGGATTGCAGTCCCTTTGATTAAGCTAAATTAGGCTAAGTAGACTAAAAAAAATGAGAAATCCCCAATCAATTGCAATTCCAGTTCACTTACCAGTTAGCTTACTGATTGTATAAACATATGTGTACCCATGTGAAAATAGCTTCATTGCTAAACAAAGTCTAGCTCTTTGGGCAACTTGATTAAGAATAGCAGGGCTATGTATTACGCCCAACCTCATTTCTGAAACCAGTTGGCCAACTCACGATCGAGAAGTGTAGACACCCCAATCCGAATCTCTCGATTGTTTTACGGTTTCTTGTTTCCCCGATGATGAACTAGATCGAAAGGCAGTCTTCAGGTTGGAAAGGTTTGAGCTCGGTGTGTGCGGAACCCCTTTTTGAACCCTTTTGAACCCTTAAACCAAGAAAATAGAAATCAGTCAACCCTGGTTCTGGAGTTGACCATCGCGCGAGGAAGTCACTACCTCGCGCGAGGGTCTGCTTTGCCAGGTGTGGTCAAAGTCAAACATTTGACTGTTGACCCACGCGCGACAGGTGGAACACTCGCGCGAGAGTCTCACTGTCTCGCGCGATGGTCCTGAGCTGTCCCTTTCACCTTTTTTCAGCCAGTTGGTTGCTTGCCAGGGGAGCTACAGGGCTGCTGAACCCCGTTTTTCTCCACAAGACAGTGGCAGAGGCTTTGGGAACATACCCTCACACAACCCTTCCCATCACCTTTCCACCAAGCTTAGCCACCAAGTTTGGTCCTAAGGGGGTGTTTGCCACCACCCTTGGCCCTTGGCTCCTCCTAAAAATACCCCCTTGTTCTTCCATTACAAGGGACACCAAAAAATTCACCAACTTTGAAAGTTTAGGAGATTGAGAACTCTTGCAAGCACAAAGGCTCCCAACTCTAGCTCACTTTCCATACATTTCTTCACTCCATTTTCCATCACAAGCTTCTCAACTTGTTCAAACCTTTCCAAAACCTTTCAAGCAAAGGTATAATCACCTTTAATCGCATCGCTTTTGATCCCTGAGGGGCAAGGCTGGATTGGTAATCAATACCGATTCCTGGTCCTAAAGTCGACAAAGTTACAAGAAACTGGATGAAGCATACCGCTGTGTGATTGAGACTCACGCCATGACAGGTTCACTTGTCGTGTGACAGTTCAGCTGCCTCGCCTTGATCCTCGTGGGGTTTGGGGATGTTGGCTTTTCCATGTTTTATCATGTTATTATTGGTTTTACAGTATGTTAGGTATTTTAGCTCACTGTTGTGCATGTTAAAACATATAGCTTAACTTTCTGTGTTTATTTATTTGGTTGGAATGCTTCTGGGTAGCTTCTGAACATGTACCAGAGCCCAGAACATGCAAAGCAATTCCTGGAAGTCCAGTCAGGACTCTCGCGCGAGGGACTCCCTGTCTCGCGCGAGGGTCCTCCTGATTCCAGTAATTGCCCTTGCATGAGCAATTTGGCCCTCGGCCTTTGTTATAACACCCCCCACTGTTTAGGGGTTGCATTTCAATTAATTTAGCTCCTGTTTGTAATAATTAGTAATATTCATTTACTTTCAGTCCATTTAAACTGCTTGGTTTGCCTCCTGGGTGTGCACTGGTCCTTCCAGAGCCCAGAAGAGGATTAAATTCAACTTTGGTATGACATGAACCCTCGCGCGAGTGAGTGAGTGTGTCGCGCGATGGTCTTTTTTGCATGCACATTGATCCATGCATGCAAAGGTGGCCATGGTGTATGGCACATCCATTTTATGAGCAGTCTGGTTTATTTCTCATCATAGGGCTGGATTTCATCCTATTTCCATTATTTCATCCATCTGTGCCATGTTTATATCACATCTTGCAAATTGTGTTACAGTTTTAATCCCCGATTAACTGTTCCCCCGCCCTAACTGGCTTAAAAGTGGTTAAAGAAGAAAACGAATCACAAATACTCTCACAAAATGCCTAAGTAGAGACCGATCTCCGGATTGGGCGAGAGGGGTGCCTTAAAAACCTTCCCCTCTCGTAACCTGGCTCCCGAACCCAGATATGGTTATGACGGACTGGTTCCTTCACTTTTTTCAAATCAAATAGCGCGGCAGGTGGTTCGAAATACGGTTCCTTGGGTGACGGACCTTCAAACCCAGGTGGCGACTCTGTGTTTTGCGAGTGTTTGCTTCTCCGCTCGTGCTCCCTCGATCTATCGGGCCGCTCTTGGCGCAAAGAGGAACGAAGTCCTCTTTCCCAAGGGCATGCTGCCCACAGTGGCGACTCTGCTGGGGATAAATCGAACCAATATTAATCCATACTTAGAGTTTAATGCGTTTGTGAACAATTCCTTAAAAGTCTGTCAAAACGGTGAGCTTCGCGCTGCCGAAGGATAGAAGGGTGATTTAACAGGACCTCGTGTCCGGCCAATCTAATCTGGGACTTTTTCAAATGTTCACTTGTGTAGTTTCCTCCAAAAATGGACTAAATAAAGTGAGCCGAGCTTGAAAAGGCATTTTGTGATTTTGTGATTCTTCTTCTTCTTAATCAATTTCTAGCATTCTCATTTGCATCGATGTGGGATAAGCCTCGTTGGATCGTTTTGGCAATCCGGCACGGTTTACCGGAGCCCGGGGACCTCGAATGACCAACAACCTTCGACAATGATGGGTCATGCTACCGTTTGACTGTTGCTCAGCGATATCGCGGCAACGGGAGGTATATCTGTGGCCCTAGTCTGAGGAACCCGTTACGAACCAAAACCGGCCTTTGCATATACAAAGCATTAGAACTCTCCAAACTAGGACAGGTACCTACAGGTTAAGATTTATTTGCATCTAACCCCCACATACTGTCTACTTGTTACTGCTTTGCCTATTGCATGCACTGTACATCATACCGTCTTGCGTAGGAGCATGTTTTAGGGCGGCTTTTAGGATCTCATTCTTACAAGTATGTCTTGAGCTGTGTTGGGTGTTGTTATGGCCCGATGAGGAGTCATGCATCCAGATGATGCATGTTGTCAGTTTTTTTTCAAAAACCTTAGAACAGTAGGGACTTTAGGAAATCAAAAGTTTCCTACACCCTTGTCTATATACCTGATTAGGGTTTCAAACAGAAAACTAGGAACAACAAAAAACATGCCATGATGCTTACACCAGTCAGGTAACAAGTGCCTCGTCACTTACACTGCCCGGCTAGCAGCGCTGTGCCGCTCATGCCGTTTCTGGTTATAGTATCATGACATGTCCACCGAGTTGTTCCAATTTCAAAGTTGAAACCCCAATCAGTGAAATGGCTGAAGGTTTAGGGTTCTTCCGACATCCTTTAGACTCATATTGGCTCGAACAAGGATACGTCCCCAAAAAATTCTGAGGATTCTGGCAATGCCTGAACAGCTCGAGACAGACTTGTTTTCTAGTCTTAGGGTCTAGGGGCGACACTGACGACGCTGGCTGCATTACTTTAGTCTTTTATTTAGATTAAAGTTGCTGCAGGATCCCTACTGAGCCTTCTGTTTATTGTCAAGCAAAGTTCTGAGCCATTGCACCGCCAAGGAAAGTATCGAGGAAAGTTGGCAAACCCACTTGGGAACGTCTGCAACAGAATCCGGGTTAGAGGCTTGTCAGGTTACAATCCCAGTCAGTCACAACGGAAGACTTTCCGCTCTCTTCGTTAGCTGCCTTACGATCAAGCTCGTCACCAATTTTGGAAGAAGTTGTGCAGCCAACGTCCCCTGTTCTCTCTTCAGCATCTGAAACTTCCGTCATGGCCGGGAACCCCGAGGTTCAGCCGCTTACTGTGGAATAGATGCTCATGAACCTTCAGACTAGCATCCCTGCCATGTAGCAGAGGGCCGCCCAAACCGATGCTAATGTCACTCGTTTGAATGAACTCTTCGACACTCGCATTCCACCACCTCTTAAGGAGGAAAGCGAGGCCGAAGATGATCCGCATGTGCAGCGAATTATGGTAGAAGATCCCAACAATCCCGGGCGCGTCATTGTTCAACACAACCCCCGAATTGTTCATACACCTACTGGTAACCCTGCAGGTAACATCTTGGCTGAAAATCCAGACATTACTTCTCTTGTGGCCAAGATGGCCCAGCTTGAGGAATCCATTGCCAAGGCAGAAAAAGTCAAAGCTGGAGGTATTGACTTAGATCGTCTCTGCCTATATCCTAATGCCAAGCTTCTTGAGAAGTTTAAAATGCTAGATTTGGCAAAGTTTGATGGAAGTGGTGACCCTCGGACCCATCTTTACAGTTACCATGCTGCAATGAAGCTGCTTTCAGTTGAGCCTGAGGCCATGTCACAGCTCTTTCCTCAAACCCTCTCGGGCCCTGCCTTTCAATGGTTTCTGTCACTCGACATCGCCAAAAGGAGGACTTGGGAGGACATTGGGACTGCGTTTATTTCGCAGTACAGTTACAACTCTCAACTGAAGATGACCACACGAGAGCTGGAATCCACAAAGATGGAGGCAAAGGAGTCCTTTGCCGATTTTGTCAAGAGATGGAGAGCTAAGGCTGCTCTCATGATTGATCGCCGCAGCGAGAAAGACCAGCTCCGCATTTGGTTCTCCAGCCGGACTATGCCAAGCATTTGGTTCTCGCTCAGGCATCTGCAAACTTCGACACCTTCTATGATTCCGGTCTGGCCATTGAGGATGCACTCCAAAGCGGAATTCTGACAAAAGGGGAATCTTCTAATCCCCCGAAGGCAAAGCCCCGTGCTTACTCTGGGAACACCAATGCTCTGTTTGGGACGGGGACCTACTCCAATACAGCAACCAGTGGTACCAACGCCTCTGCTTCCAACACCACAAACCACATCGCCGATGTCAATCAGGTTCAGTCGCCACAGAACAACCGGCCCCGTGGACAGCAACGTAGCTTCTCTGCAATTGAGGCACCTCTGTCCTCAGTTTTGGAGAAGTTGGTAAAGTCAGGGCATCTCAAGCCCCTGGATCCAATGCCTTTACCCAAGAACCCTTCGCCTGGCTTCAAGGCCAATCTCTATTGTGCCTACCATCAGGGTGCCGGCCACCTCACAGACCCCTGCTTTCGTCTTCGGCATGCAATTCAGGATCTTATAGACGAAGGGACTCTCTCGGCACCACCTCTGCCAGCCCAAAAACCAAATATCCTTTCCAATTCCTTACCCCATCACAAGGCTGTTCCACATATCAGCCAAATCTCTCTCAGCTCCACACAAATCAACCCTACCTCCACTATATTTGACTCCACCGACCATATAATCCCTGTCGATCAACCAAAACCCATCATGCTCATACCTGCAGAATCTGATGCCGAACTCATGTTTATAGGGCAAACCTATAATCCGCCCACCCATTTGGTGCAAGCAGGCTTGAATTTCCTCAACGACAATATCGGTGATCTGCACGACGGTCCTTTTCCACAAATCCAACTTGATCCTACGTCAACTCGTAATCTTCCCATCTTTGGTGTAGATTCTCCTGGTTCTGTGCGGGACTTTGCAAGTCAATTCAGAGCTATGATGCCGGCCTTACCTGACCCGGAGCCAGAACTTGATATGCAGGCAGTAGGCTGGGCAATAGCTGATAGTGAGGATTATCATGCCCCTCTTATCCAAGAATGGTTCCAACTCGAGTTGGAGGGTTTTCCTCTACACCTCGAGCAGGCTCCACCCGACCCGGCATGGGAAGCAAAATGGATCGCTCAGCATGAACAAATAGCACTTGACCCTCTGGATGGCATCTCCTTGTACATGCTCTTTCAGGAACCTCAGCCTCAGATTCCTGAGGAAGAGTACTTTTGGGATCCTGAGCCCGCTTGGCAGTTTCCAGTCACTTTTCCTGGGCCTCTCCAAGGTTATACTACTCCTGAGTACATGATGCACCTTGTTGAAGACAATCTGGTTCAAGAGGAGACTCGTGTCTTGGGAGAGTGTTTCTTCCCTTCTACCCTCAACAGGCTTGTTGACTCGGTAGCTGGCCCTGCGTACGACCCTATGCTCAATATCATAGATAAAGATCAACCACGCCCTGTGGTTTCTCCTCCAGAAGACTTCAGCGTCATGGTTACAGGTCTGATTCCGCCAGCTAATCTTTGGGATGTGGATGAGATAGTCGATGTCCAGGTTGTTTGGGCCGTCAGCCGTTCTCTAGCTGATGGTGGCCTCTGGGATGTTCCTTTCACTGTAAATTCGGAGCCAGAACATGAGGTTGCAGCGGTCCAAGATCTGAATTTCTGGGACTCACTACTGATGAAGGATCTTGCTGAAGACCTGGGGTTGAAAATGGAAGCGCCAGTAGCTGCACTGGCCACCAACAAAGGAAAGCATAAACTGGGTGAAGTCCCTTATGATCTTTGGGATGTGAATCAAGACCCTCAAGCTGTGCCTTCCTTGGGAAACGTTCTTAACGTTACAAGGAGTGGACGAGTCTTTCAGCCTGCTAATCTGCAAGCTGGGACTTCGTCCAACCCTTCTAATCAAAGGAATGAACCCATTGCCTTCCCAGGGTCGGCACCACTTGAGTTGCCAAGCACGGATCTTATTCAGAGGCAGCTTGAGCGGGTTCCTGCTGCAATATCTCTCTGAGGCCTAATTTGTTCTTCCCGTGAGCATCGTCAGAAGCTATGCCACACTCTTGCCCGTTTGGAAGTTCAATCTGATGTCACTCCGGAGGCTATGGTTTCCCTTATCCTTCCTCCTACTGCTAAGCACACCGTGATCTTCACTGACAAGGATCTTCTTGTTGAAGGAACTGATCATAACCGCCCTCTGCACATTACAGTCAAGTGTCGCGGACTCTGGGTCCCGACTGTCCTCATTGACAACTGTTCAGCCATTAACGTTTGCCCGATGAGGGTGGCCTATCATCTGGGACTGGCCAAGAAAGACTTTGCACCTTCCAACCTTGCTGTCAAGGCGTATGACGGCACTCGTCGTGTGGTTGAGGGCACTTTGATGCTCAAACTCGATGCTGAGGGTTTCGAAATGGACGTTGAGTTCCATGTTGTCGACATACCTACAACCTTCAACCTGTTGCTGGGCAGGCCATGGCTCCACCGTTCAAATATCATGGTCGTGCCATCCACTCTTCACTAGAAAGTCATGCTGGGACTACTGTCTGGTACGTTCACCATTTGCGGGGATTCTGGAATTCGTCCGCTCAAAGAGGATGGAACACCGGTGCTGGGGATCATGCACGGTGAGGAGGTCGTCGACCTTGGAGGTTTTTCTTTTGATACGTCAGGTTCTGTTTTGGCTATCAACGTGGACGGGGACTTCCTCATTAGCTCTATCGCTATGGACATCATGCGCCGGATGTCTTACTTTCCTGGTTTGGGCTTGGGAGTCCACCATCAGGGAGTTCCGGAGTTCCCTATTTTTCCTTCTTCTGAGGGCCGTTTCGGTTTGGGATACTCTGCCTCGGTCGGAAATGCCAAAAGAAGGAAACATACGGGAAAACCTCGAACTCTCTACGGTGATCCTGACAGTTACTTTGTGCGTGAAGTGGGGAATGCTGCTTACACTGGACAGTATGAGCCCTTCATCAATCCAAAAACTGGGGAGCTGCTGCCTGGTTTTGAGGTCTTCGCCGACGACACACAGTCGTCTAGTGATGAGGAGCCTGCAATGGCAGAATTCAAGAGGAAGCTTAATCAGCCAAAGGCGAAGACTGACTGGCTGAGACTTTTTGATCAGGGGAGCCTGGAGCTGATGTTCCATGAATTCTCCCAAGTGGATGGCTGAGGAAGCTGAAGAGGCTGAAGTGCTCATGCTCGGGCCCGACGCCTCTAAAGATCCTACACCTCTTATTGTGGAGGCCAAGGGTAGCCTTAAAAATTGCATTTTCAAGCCACACTTAACTTGCATTGATGACACTTCTGAGTCTGAGTCTGCGTCTGAGTCAGAGTCAGAGTCCAGTAAGTCTTCTAAGTCTAGCTCTGAGTCGGAGTTTGTGCCTCTTGGCCCTCCACGTCATAGCTTTTATTTCGAGTTTGACTCTTTTGTACTTGGCAACCCATTGGGGTCTTGTGAAATGAATGAAGCGTCTTCTGAGTACTTGCATGATCTTTATATAAACTGTGTCGACCCCGACGATGAAGGGATAGATTTCGATGGGGATATTCCCAAGGAAATCCGTGCCCTCATCGAGAGGGAAGATGAAAGGCATGCTCAGCCATTAAAAGAGGAAATAGTTTCTATAAACTTGAAAGATGAGAATGATCCCCGAATGGTTCAAGTGGGCTCCACGCTTTCACCAGAGGAGCATCGTGATTTCAAGGAGTTGCTCACCGAATACAGTGATGTCTTTGCATGGTCTCATCAAGACATGCCGGGCATCGACCCTGAGATAGTGGAGCATCGAATCCCTTTGTTACCAGATGCTAAGCCTGTGAAACAGAAACTCAGACGGATGAGGCCAGATTGGGTTCAGAAGATCAAGGATGAGGTTACGAAACAGATCGACGCCGGATTCCTCATGGTTTCTCAGTATCCCACTTGGGTGGCCAACATCGTTCCCGTTCCCAAGAAGAATGGGTAGATATGTCTGCGTCGATTTTGGGGACTTGAACAAAGCAAGCCCCAAAGATGATTTTCCCTTGCCACACATCGATGTGCTTGTGGATAATACGGTGGGGCATGCTTTGCTTTCGTTCATGGATGGTTTTTCAGGCTATAACCAAATTCTTATGGCACCCGAGGACCGTGAGAAGACAACGTTCATCACTGAATGGGGAACTTACTACTATCTGGTCATGCCTTGCTAAAGAACGCTGGACCTACCTATCAGCGGGCTGCTACAACCATCCTGCATGATATGATCCACAAAGAGGTCGAGGTTTATGTGGATGACATGATTGCCAAATCAAAAACTCGAGAGGGACACATTCCTGTACTAAGGAAATTCTTCGAGAGACTCCGTAAGTTCCGTATGCGTCTCAATCCACAGAAATGCACCTTCGGAGTCATGGCTGGCAAGATGCTCGGTTTTATGATCACTTCTCGCGAGATAGAGGTTGACCCGTCAAAAATCAAGGCAGTGCTTGAGATGAAGCCTCCAGTATCTGAAAAGGGAGTGCGGAGCTTTTTAGGAAAGGTTCAATTCATCAACAGATTCATCGCCAAGTTGACCTTAACTTGCGAGCCGATGTTTCATCTACTCAAGAAGGATATCCCGTTTGTGTGGTCAGATAAGTGTCAAGCGGCTTTTACTTCCATTCAGAACTATCTTCAAAATCCTCCGGTTTTGATGCCACCAGTACCTGGGAAGCCCTTGATACTCTACTTATCTGTGAATCCGTCTTCTATGGGATGCTTGCTAGCTCAAGAAGGAGATAAGGGAGTCGAAAAGGCCATTTACTATTTAAGTAAGAAGATGGTTGGATGCGAAGAACGCTACACTGCGCTGGAGAAGACGTGTTGGGCTCTTGTTTGGGCTTCCAAAAAGTTGAGACACTACATGCTAGCTTACCCAGTGAAGTTGATTTCTCGGATGGATCCTCTCAAGTATCTATTCGAGAAGCCAGCACTTACTGGCAAGTTAGCACGTTGGTTGCTCATGTTAGCCGAGTTCGATCTCGAGTATGTCACAAGGAAGTCTGTTAAAGGCCGTGCTGTGGCAGAATTCTTGGCTGATCATCCTGTCGATGGGCCGGAGGACTCAGACTTTACGTTTCCAGACGAAGAGGTGCTAACAGTAGTTGACGACGTATGGACTCTCTACTTTGATGGGGCAGCCAACCAGAAAGGATATGGGATTGGGGTCTTGTTGATAACGCCCGACGGATCTCATATTCCTCTGGCGTTCAAACTCAATTTTGGCGTCACGAATAACCAAGCCGAATATGAGGCCTGTATTGTTGGCATAGAGGCCGCATTAACACTTGGCGTTGAAAAGCTCGAGGTCATTGGCGATTCTAATCTTGTTGTATCTTAGGCCAACGGGGACTGGAAAGTTCGGGAAGAAAGGTTGAAACCTTACCATCGAGACTTGGAAGACCTTATTCCTCGTTTCAACAAAGTGACCTTTACCCACATTCCCCGTTTGAAAAATCAATTCGCCGATGCCTTGGCAACTTTGGCCTCCATGGTTGAACTTCCGTTAGGTGTCAAGCTTCGTCCTATCCTAATTGAACAGCGGGACTGCCCTGCTTACCAGTATGTTAGCACCATTGATGATGTCAATGATGGTTTACCTTGGTATCATGACATATGGAACTTCATAGAAAGGGGTGAATATCTAGCTGAGGCCTCTAAGAAAGATCAACTCGCACTGCGGAGGATGGCTGCTCATTACATCATCTGTGGAGGGAAGCTTTACAGGAGATCCCATTGTGGGATGCACAAGCTCTGTGTTAACGGTGCTGAGGCCACCACGATAATGGAGGAGATTCATGAAGGAATCTGCGGTCCTCACATGAGCGGTATCATGCTTGCCAGGAAAATGCTTCGTCAAGGTTACTTTTGGTCCACTATGGAATCGCAGTGCGTGGATTATGTCCGTCGCTGTCACAGGTGTCAGATTCACGCCAATCTTATGCATGTTCCTCCTTCTAAGTTATTCGGTATGACCTCACCTTAGCCTTTCACTGTCTGGGGCATTGATGTTATCGGCATGATCAGGCCGTCTGCTTCCAATGGTCATCGATTCATTCTGGTGGCAATAGACTACTTTATCAAGTGGGTTGAGGTTGAATCCTACAAAACTCTGACTGCAGTTCAGGTTGCTCAGTTCATCAGGAAAAACATTATCTATCGATACGGTGTCCCACAAGCATTTGTGTCCGATAATGGGGTTCACTTCAAAGGCAGGGTTTTGGAACTCTTTGACGAGTTTAAAATCCAGATTCATCATTCAACGACGTATCGCCCTCAGACGAACGGGGCAGTCGAAGCAGCCAATAAGAACATTGAAACAATTATCAAGAAGTCTGCAGAGTCCGCCAGGGACTGGCACGAGCAGCTACCTCTGGCTCTGTGGGGGTATCGCACGTCAATTCGAACATCAACCGGGGCAACACCTTACTCCTTGGTCTACGGGATGGAGGCAGTGCTCCCTATTGAACTTGAAGTACCGTCATTGAGGATCATGACAGAGTGCGAACTCACGGAATCTGAGTGGCTCAGTGGGAGGTTCGTTGAACTTATGCTTTTTGACGAGAGGAGGCTTCGTGCCTTGTACCATGTTCAGGGGTATCAGCGAAGGATTGCTCGGGCCTTCAACAAAAAAGTTAAGTCTCGTGACTTGCTTGAAGGCGACATGGTTACAAAGGAAATCCGTGCTCCCATCTTTGATCTCCGTGGAAAGTTCCGGCCGAAGCGCGCGGGGCCTTACATCATCAAGACCATCCTCTCGGGTGGAGCAGCTCAGCTCATTGACCTGGAAGGCAACGAGTTGAACACTCTGGTTAACCTGGATCAACTCAAGCGTTACTATCCCTGAGAGAAGCTCGCTGGACCGAAAACCACAAGGGTGGGCGGTTCCAGGCAAAAATTAGAGCAAGCCTCCTAGGTCGAAAACCTGTGAAGGCGGTTTAGGCAAAAATAAATAGGCAAATATCAAAAGCTCGCTAGGTTGAAAACCCAAAAAAGGCAGTTCTAGGCAAGATTTAGAGCGCAAAGGAGAGGTAAACACACGAGTGAACCCTTAGCCCGAACTATGTTTTGACCTGATTCCTTGAAAAGGGATACGTAGGCAATCTTTCTATGAGATTCGGTCACAATCAATCAACTCGATCCGTGGTTTTTCATTCCAATATATGCGCTGACATTCAAGACCGGCTTGGTGTTCAACACTTGGACCACAAAGGAGAATTCTTGATCTTTCGATTTTATTCAAACTATTATCTCTATTACATAACTGAGCGAAGCCTTTAAAACAGAAGCATCAAAAACAAAACGAAATGCTAAAGGCCTTAACAGGCTCACAGTTTATTTTAGATCATGTGAGCTTTCCCAGGAGTCAGTCTGCATTTTGTCTTTCTGCAACTTCTTTCCGTAGCCATGCTTTGTAGCGATGTTGTAGGTTGGTGCTGAAATCTGGATCCGCTCCTCCAAGTTGCCTCAAGCCCCAGTTGTGCGCATAGCCAATCAGGTTCTGGGCAGTGAATACAGGAGTGTGGAAGGCTTCCACCCCAGCTCGGTGCAACCCCTGGCTCATGCCTACTTGCCGAAGGATACGGCCTGGAATATAGAAAGTGAAGCTGGATAGCCCAGCAATCACCATTCTTTCATAATCGACAGAGTGTAGGGCCATGTCAGGAATGTCTAGCGCCCGGTGTCTCCAAATAATTTCCTGTGGCGACAGGTTATTCATGAATATATACCATTCCTCTGTGGACATTTCTGGATACAGCATCCCACGTTGATGCATCCGCCCAGGCAGATGTGACCAATTCGCCTCCGGAGCTTCAATCAATCCCAGCTTGTCTGATAACCACAGCTACGAGAGTGAAAAAGACAAGTAAGAAGCTATATAAAACTTGAGTGGAAAAACAAGTCAGAAACTCTGATATTGGCCTTAGCTAAGTGTTGAGTTAAAAACAGAATGTGTGAGAGCCAGAAAATGGTGAGCTGAGTGAGTTTACCTGTAATAGGAGTGGACTGCCGCCAAATACTTCTGCCTGGCCGGTAGCTACCAAGTCCAACCCCATGAGTGTTTCTGCAAGAACCAGTGGCACGATGTTCTTTCGAACGCCCAGCTGCGTGGCAACATAAACCAATGAGGGATTGATGCGACCGTCTGGCGACACCAACAGATATGCAGCTAACACACAGATCGTTAGAGCAAACCGTCGCCTGGCCTGCACGGCTGTGTCTGTAAGGTCACCTTCGGGCCCATACCACTCCATCAGGCGCATGATGTTTATCCTCCCTCCGCTTAGCAAACCCTCTGCTGCACCTTTTGAGATTTTCAACGCGGATTTCAGGAGTTTAGACATGCTTTCTCTATAAGGAGGCACGATGATCACGTTAGATGCAAAACCTTGGAGGTATGCCTGGAACTCCTCAACTGTTGGACATAACTCATCATCTCCAAATCAGAACACATGGACGTCTGGATCCCAGAATCGCACTGCAGCCCATAGGATTTCAGGACGCAATCTCACGCTTCGGAGATAATGAAATGCGGCCAGCCCGTGGGTCCGGAATGACAGCCAATCACCCGCTACGAATGTTTCAAGCCATGGGCCAATTAGGGTGGGGAGATGATTTGCCATCTTTTAAATGTTATCTAGGTTTTCTTTCTGGAGATAAGTGCTTTGCGTTTACAGAGGTGTAGCATTTTATAGCCCAAGCATAGCAGGATTTTCATCTTTGTCAAAGAAAATATCTAAAGAGGTTGGTATGAGTCCTTTCAGGGGCACACTTTTGAATTATCCCAGACCTTTGTTGGACGCCCTCATGTGGAGACAAAGCCTGCAAGCACAGCAACTTTTTGAAAAGAGGTCAAACTTGGCATCTGTACTGGACAGGACTATTGCGCGATACACCGGTACAGTCGCGCGATTGAATTGTCTCGCGCGAGATTGTCATTTACTCGCGCGTGGGTTGTTTCTTTTCACGTTTTTTTGAGAACTGCCTACTGGATTATTTTGGGGAATCATGGATTTCCTTTTATCTTATCTGCTGAGCAAATACAACAGGATTGATGATCAAACAAAGGTAAAGAAAAACTGTTCGGATGCCTAACAGCTCTCGAACTTATTCTCAAATACAGACGGGATCCTTTTGAGTTCAGTAGTATCCTCCTTGTCTTGCTTGGATTTCTGCGCGAAGCCATGCCACGTAACGACTGTCTAGCCAGTCCACAAAATCTGAACTGGGGCTCTCAAGCACCCCCTGCCTCCAAAGTCTTCGATACTTGCGCAGTGAGGGCACATTGAAGTCAGGCAAGTGGAATTCCTCAATTCCGGCTTTGTGCAGCCCTTGGCTTATGCCTAGTTGGCGTAGGATGCGACCCGGGATATAGAAGGTGAAGCTTGTCAAGCCAGCAATTATCACCCTTTCAAGGCCTGTTGTATTGACAACCATCTCGGGCATGACCAGCCATGGACATCTCCAGACAAAATCATCAGACTGCATGTCATGCAGGATCATACTCCATCCTGTTACGTCCTGTTCAGGATACAGCAGGTGTCGTTCGAGCAACCGCCTCGGGAAATTTTCCCAGCCTGCTTGTGGAGCTTCGAGTAGGCTAGCCTTGTCAGAAAGCCATACCTATGAGCGAAAAGACAAGTGAGGAGCTAGATACAGCCCGAGCGAAAAGACAAGTAAGGTTCTAGAGTGATCCTTAGCTGAGTGTCGAGGTAAAATGCGAAAGTGCGGAAACCGGAAAAAGGTGAGTTGAGTGAGTATTTACCTGGAGCAACCGTGGACTGCCACTGAAGACATTGCTCTGTCCGCTTTTGAACAGATCCAAGCCCATCAATGTTTCGGCCAGGACTGTCGGGATGATATTTTTGCAAGCTCCCATTTGAGAAGCCATGCTCACCACACTGGGACTAACCCTTCCGTTAGCGGGAACCAGTGCGTAAGCCGCCAGTGCGCAAATCGAGAAGGCGAAACGTTTGTGTGCCGGCTCGACATGGTTTTCAAGAATGCCGCCTGGACCGTACAGTGCGATCAAGCGGCGGATGTCTAATTCGTCGTCATGAATAATACTGGCCGCCAGTTCTCCAGAAATGTTCAGTTTCATCATCAATAAATGGCTCATGTTCTCCTGCACCGAAGGAACGGCAAGGATGTTGGGATTTGCAAAGCCGGGTAGGTAGGCTTGGAACTCTTCCACCGTTGGGCACATTTCGTTGTCATAATTATGAAAGACGTGTATAACTGGATCCCAGTGAATCATAGCAGCTTCAAGGAGCTCAGGGCGTGGCCCCACGTATCGAAGATCTCTGATTGAGGCCAGCCCTCGAGTCCGAGGACTCACCCATTCAATGGTTTCGGTCCTCGCCAACCAAGGATCAAGCATTGCAGCTAGCGGGCTCTCCATTTCAAATGACTGATAATGTGTTACATCACTGCCAGTGGGTTCTCTTTATAGGAATTTGGTTGAGTGTGTCGGCCTTTCTTTGATTGTGCTAAAGGAAGAAGTTGAAAGGATTGCATACTTTACACTTGGCAAAAGAAGGGCTCCCCAATTATGATGTTACATTGTGTGCAGGTCGTGGAGTAGTCTCCTGAATCCCATAAAGCTTTAAAAGTTTGATTTGGTCAATTAAAGACAGCCTGGCAAAGGATGACCCTCGCGCGAGAGTCTCACTATCTCGCGCGACAGTACTCCCTCGCACGTGCATATCACTTTCTCGCGCGACAGAAATCACTCGCGCGAGTGTCCCATTTGCTCGTGCGATGGTCCAAACTGCATTTTTGACAATGTGCAGCAGCTACTGGTTTGGTTTGGTCATTTTGAGTTCCAGGGGTATTTTGGCACTTCTTTTGGTTTCTACAAGTCATGTTGGGCATATGTGACTGTACCCGAGCATCGGTTACGGAAATTCACGCTTAACGAAGATTTTGGACCCTCGGCGGCCCGTTTCAAGCTAAAATCGAGGTTTTGGAGGTTCGAAATCCGTTCTGAAGGGTTTTGCCAGGTTCTCTCATGCCGCACAGGTCATATGGAGCGTATGTGACTGTACAGAGGTGTCGGTTTCAGTCTGGGACGCAATTGAGTCTTGTTTCGCTGTTCCGTGTCCCTTTTGTGTCCTTTGGACACTTTTTATCATATTTCTCGTCTCGGGATGTTTTTCTCAATTCCGCCAACTCGTGCGAGTCACGTTATGTGTGCTTGATCTTACGGAAGTGTCAGTTTCAATCAAAGTCAAGTATTTCAAATTTTGGCCATTTAATGCCCAAATTTCATTAAAATTGCCGTATCCTCGTATCCTGGCCGTGTCCTAGGTTACTTTTTCTATTTTCTTTCAAGCTAGTCACCCCTATACATGCGTGTGTGTCTGTGGTCGGTCTCGGTGTATTATCAATGCAAGTTTGGTATTAGTGGTTGGCGTTTTACCTCTTTTATGCATAATAAGAGCGCATAAACCACGAAAATGCAAATTTTATAACTAAATTGTGCTGTATCAAACCAAAACAAAGGAAAGTACTGTATCCGTGGCGCTCCTGCCAATCGAAAGCTATCAAAGTAGCAGGGCACACTCGCCCACCATTAAAAAGGCACGCAGGCCTCCAAAACCAGTATAAGTGTATCAAAGGCACGTCGGCCTCTATATCTAAACTACTTGGGCACGCAGGCCCGAAATCAAAAGGAAATCATGGAAAGGAGAAAGACTCCTCAGTGGTCCTCACCTCATCCCAGCCAATCGGTGTCTCCTAGGTCCTCCGCAGCATCACCAACGTTGTCATCATCGTCGTCATCCTCGTCGTTGTCAGCGGCAAGCTCGTGCGGATTCTGCAGGTACCGGGGGTCGTCAGCAGTATCGTCGGAGTCGCGTCTGTGCTCCTCGTCCTCCTCGTCTCCTATTTCCTCTTCCTCCCGAGGCTGGGCTAGGACGAGCTGCCTCTTGCGGGCCGGCTCGCCTTGGCCCGACCTGTCCCGCCTCTCGATCCGGTACCGCTCCTCTACGCGCGCCACCACTTTCTTAGCTGCTTCTTGACCTACTGCAGCAGGCTGTGAGCTCCTGGTACGTCAGGCAACGGCTGGAGGCGTAGTAGTCCGTGCTCGTGGCGGGGACCGCGCTCTTTTCCTAGAAGCCGGTGCCTGCATATTTATATGTTGCATTAGTATACATCTTGCAATATACTTGTCTATCAAATGTTTAATTGGCAGGTATGTTCTTTCAATTGGAAGCTATCTATCAGCTACATTTGGTATTCGGGGATTTTCAAGGTAGTCATGTGTATATCGAAAGCATATATGTATGGCACGTATTGGAAAGCAAAAGGAGCGTATCGTTGTATACCTGAGTCCTCTGAGGAGCGGCCGCCTGAGCTGGCTGAGCTGCGGGTGCTGGATAACGTAACTGCAATGGCACGCCTTGAGCTGCTCGCCTCACTAGATTCTCCAATGCAAGCATGCGACGAACAGCTTCGTTCACCCATTCAACAGGCACCTGTGCATGTTATTCAATCAGCAAATATTTCAGACACAGTTCAAAGATATTGAAATTACAGAAATGGAAGTTGGTTTACCTGTACAGTCACTGCCGGGGGCTCTCTAAGTGCAGGCACAAGCTCCACCTCAGCTGTATTCCCCTGATGGTCCACCACGTCTACCTTCCAAACCAACTCCGGAGGCCCACCAACCACTGGCCTGCTCTCTCTACGTCTCACGCGGCGCTCTCCTCCCCTCGGTGCCTCAGGAGCGGCCCTCCTCTCTGCACCAGCCTCGCATGCCTGCTTCTGGATCTCTCTGCGAGCCCAGACGCCAAGTGGCCTCGCCAAGCAATCTCTCTGGTAGGCTGCATAGTCCATCGTCGGACGCAGGTGGCGTGTCAGCTCTGTGTCTGGCCTCTTGTACCTCTCCAACTCAGCAAGCGTGTAGTCTCCTGTGTGGGAAGCTCATGGTGGGAGTGGCCCTGGCACCTGAAACTCAGGGTAACCGAGTGACTGGCGGACCACTCGATCCCCTAAATACCACTGCCAACCAAAGGCTGATTCCAGCAACACCCTGCTGGCTGTGACCGCTCTGCTCTGTGCCAAGTACTCTGGCTCTGGTCCGCTCGTCCTCCAGGGATACCACTCAACCTGTATAAAAGTGGCAGACAAGCAATATATACAATTGATCAGCGACAGCATTAAAACCATGGAAAGCAGGCATGATTGTTTATTTGAGTTCTAATGTTATACCTGCGAAGCTCTCAGCTCATCCAGATATAGTCTGTAGGCATTGAGGCTACCTCTTCCTTCTTTGGTGCCTCTGTACTCCTTACTCCATTTCAACGCGCGAGGGAGAATGCTCAAATCAGGATGCTTGCACTCCGGCGGGTACATCCTCAATACCTCGTATGCCCAAAGCTGCAGTGTTATCAAACATAGAAGTGCGTCAGTCACGAGTTGTACAGTTATGCAGTTAAAGCTAGTAAGCAATCTATGCAATCAATTCGTACGAAAGGAAATCATGCTACAATAATGGAAGTCATACCTCCCAGACACGCCAATAGCCGGCCATGCTCTGCCCGTTCCTCGAGGCATCGCCAAAGAACTGGTAGGCGGTGCCGAGTACTGCTCCGCCCCATTCAAAACGGGAGGCTGTCCTCAGATCCCTCAGTGCATGCAGGTATGACAAGTGTACGGTGCTTCCCCTGCCTGGGAATAAAGAAGCTCCGAACATGTACAGCAGGTATGCCCGGGCCATTTGTGCCTCCTCATGCTCATTGGTCGGTTTCTTCTTCAAGTACCGTATGAACTGAGCGTATCTCGCTGCTCCTCTCTCCACCTGGGGCACCTCCCCCAAGAACCACTCCAGAGCTGCTGGATTGGCGTGTATCCCTGAGTCAAACGGGATGGGATCGCCCCCAACCCTCAAACCCGTGATCGCAGCAAAGTCTGATGGCATCACCGTCAGCTCTCCCGGGGGCAGGTGGAAGGTATTAGATGTATCCCTCCACCTCTCAGCTAGTGCAACGAGGACAGCGTGGTCATTCCTGACCGGTACTGTCAGGGTCAGGATGAACTCTCTAAAACTGCTGCATCCACCAGCTCCCTCACCCTCGCTGGCAGCCCTAGGTACAGTGCCAGAGAACTGCATGGCCCTCCAAAGCCGCGGATATCCCTCTGCTCCGCCTGTTTCAGACAACAAAGACAAGCAACAGGATAATGTTAGCATGCAGTGCTTTCATTTTCAAGTTCTAGGTAATCAATGTATCGGTGTGACCATAGATGGATGGTTTAGGGTATTGATTCAAGTTCTTGTTCAAGTGATAGCATGCATGGATTACAGCATTAGAGTTATCTTATCATTGCTTGGAACTCAGTGCCATTTTCAACAGTTGGTTGGTTCAAGACTTTTGCGTACGTGGTGTTAGTTTCAAGAGCTACGTCGTCATGTTTTGCTATCTACACTGGCTACCATGAGATGGTTGGTTCAAGTTCTGCTTTTGACACGGTTTGTTCATGGAGCAGCTTAGCAATGGATATTGATAGAAGTCATCATATGCATGGCATGTTTTACGAGCTTTCTCTTGTCCTAGCGTGTTAGCGTTCAGTCTACAACAGTTGGTTGGTTCGAGGTATTGCATGCATGGCTTTCAGGGTACAGTTTATGTCAGTATTGCACGGTTTAAATTGCAAAGTATTCTGTGAATTTCAAATCATACGAATGTCAAGTAAAAGCAAAGGGATATACCTCAGCCCAAGTGTTCGCAATGTGAACCCCAGGATCTCTCAGCACTAGCTCCGGGTCGTAGTCGGTCTACTGTGGCGGCCTGTAGCCCGCAAACCCTGACGGTACGAACAGGTGTGGTCGCAGAGGCATGTACGTCTCCTCTGAAAACTCCGGGCGCTCCATAGCACCCGCCTCAGCTACTGCACTCACTCTCGGCCCCAGAGCCTCCTCGGCCTCTCTCTCCTCGGCCTCTACATCAGCCGCCAGCCCCTCCCTAGCTCTCTCCCTCTCGGCCCGTGCTGCAGCCTCAGCCTCCTCAATGACTCGTGCCCGATCCTCCTTGTCTTTTGAAACGATCTCACCAATATCAGGTAATTCCGCCAAGAGTCTCGCTACTAGCTCGTCGGGCGCGTGCTCGGCAATGTCATCATAAGTAATTGGCACGTGCCGTGACGATGTAGCCGCACCCGCCGGTGGCCTGAACGCAATATCTTCCGCCCGAATCTCAACGGGGGCAGCCTCTGTCGTCTGTTCTCTCTCAATCTGAATCTCCTCCATGTTTTCCTCTTCGATAACAGCCCCCTTTCCCTTTGCCGAGTCCCTCGGCGGGGTTCGGCTCGGCTCGGTATCATCTCCGACGGCACTACTGCCCCCTGCCTCACCTGAACTACTGTCAACTACGGGTGGGCCCCTTGGTGTTGTCGTCAGACCCATGGGATCAATCTCAGGCTCCACGGCCCCAGCTTGGTCCATCGCGCGGGGATCTGACTCCCTCGTGCGATCCTCCTCGCCACCAGCATTCTCCTGGTCGCGGTCTTGTACGCCACCGCCGCCGCCTCTGGTTTCTGCACCCTCGCCTATAACCTCATTGCCACCGTCTGATCCTCTATCTCGGGCTCCATGCTTGCCCCCTCGTCTTGGGCCTGATCTACCACTTCTCCTCTGCCCTCATTGCCGCCGTGCTCTGCCATGGTTAGGGTTTTTGTGTGTGATTTTGCTTGGATTTGGGAAGGAATCAAGGGTTTAGGAAAGTTTTTGAGAGAGTTTGAGAGCAGAGAGAGTTGTTTTGATTTCGAAACTGCCTAGAGCAGTTCTTAATGTCCCGCGACGTTTTGAAGACGTGGAGCGGTGTGGGCCGGGTCTAGGCCGTTTCAAAATCCAGATCCAGAAAGAGCTCCGTCGCGCAAGGGAGTGAGTGCCTCGCGCGACACACCTCTTGGGCTCCAGGCCCATTTCCCCAGCAGGCAGGCCCAATTCGATTATTCTTGGTGTTAAATAAAATCCCAAGTTTTAATTTTGGTCCTAAATCACTTTTGGGATCATATTGAAATAATGTTGCAATCCGGAGCACTTTTACATCCCCATCCCCAGCAGTAATCAGCGACGATCTATCCGTCCACATTCAAATCAACGACGATCTAACCATCAATCAGCGACGATCTATCCGTCCAACTCCGAATCAGCGACGATCTATCCGTCCACATTCAAATCCACGACGATCTAACCGTCAATCAGCGACGATCTATCCGTCCAACTCTGAATCAGCGACGATCTATCCGTCCACATTCAAATCAATGATGATCTAACCGTCAATCAACGACGATCTAATCGTCAATTAGCGACGATTTATCCGTCCAACTCCGAATCAGCGACGATCTATCCGTCCACATTCAAACCACCGTCAATCAGCGACGATCTATCCGTCCACTTATCAATCAAACGACGATCTATCCGTCCACTCGTTCTTCGGTGCACAGTATTCTTGTATACTTGCACCTTTTTCCATTAAATCGGCTTTTGGGTGGATTTGGTGGGTGTCTAGAAACCTTTGACGTTACCCGTACCAGTCAATGGTGCTCCGCGTGCTGTCAAAGGGCGACTACTGTAGACACCCCAATCCGAATCTCTCGATTGTTTTACGGTTTCTTGTTTCCCCAATGATGAACTAGATCGAAAGGCAGTCTTCAGGTTGGAAAGGTTTGAGCTCGGTGTGTGCGGAACCCCTTTTTGAACCCTTTTGAACCCTTTTGAACCCTTAAACCAAGAAAATAGAAATCAGTCAACCCTGGTTCTGGAGTTGACCATCGCGCGAGGAAGTCACTACCTCGCGCGAGGGTCTGCTTTGCCAGGTGTGGTCAAAGTCAAACATTTGACTGTTGACCCACGCGCGACAGGTGGAACACTCGCGCGAGAGTCTCACTGTCTCGCGCGATGGTCCTGAGCTGTCCCTTTCACCTTTTTTCAGCCAGTTGGTTGCTTGCCAGGGGAGCTACAGGGCTGCTGAACCCCGTTTTTCTCCACAGAGTACTGTACAGTGCAGGCTTTGGGAACATACCCTCACACAACCCTTCCCATCACCTTTCCACCAAGCTTAGCCACCAAGTTTGGTCCTAAGGGGGTGTTTGCCACCACCCTTGGCCCTTGGCTCCTCCTATAAATACCCCCCTTGTTCTTCCATTACAAGGGACACAAAAAAATTCACCAACTTTGAAAGTTTAGGAGATTGAGAACTCTTGCAAGCACAAAGGCTCTCAACTCTAGCTCACTTTCCATACATTTCTTCACTCCATTTTCCATCACAAGCTTCTCAACTTGTTCAAACCTTTCCAAAAACCTTTCAAGCAAAGGTATAATCACATTTAACTGCTTACTGTTTTGATCCCTGAGGGGGGGCGAGATTGGTAATCAATACCGATTACGGTCCTAAAGTCAACAAAGTTACAAGAAGCTGGATGAAGCATACCCTCGCGAGTGATTCGGACTCACGCATCAGTCCACTGTCTCACGCGATAATCCTTGTGGGGTTTGGGGATGCTGGTTTTTCTTGTTTTGTCATGTTATTACTTGTTTTAAAATATGATAAGCTTTTAGCTCACTGTTTTGAATGTTAAAACACATAGCTTAGCTTTCTGTGTTTATATATTTGGTTGGAATGCTTCTGGGTTACTTCTGGATATGTACCAGAGCCCAGAACATGCAAAGCAATTCCTGGAAGTCGAGTCAGGACTCTCGTGCGAGGGAGTCTCGCGCGAGGGTCCTCCTGATTCCAGTAATTGCCCTTGCATGAGCAATTTGGCCCTCGGCCTTTGTTATAACACCCCCCACTGTTTAGGGGTTGCATTTCAATTAATTTAGCTCCTGTTTGTAATAATTAGTAATATTCATTTACTTTCAGTCCATTTAAACTGCTTGGTTTGCCTCCTGGGTGTGCACTGGTCCTTCTAGAGCCCAGAAGAGGATTAAATTCAACCTGTGGTGAAATAGGACCCTCGCGCGAGTGAGTGAGTGTGTCGCGCGATGGTCTTCTTTGCATGCACGTTGATCCATGCATGCAAAGGTGGCCATGGTGTATGGCACATCCATTTTATGAGCAGTCTGGTTTATTTCTCATCATAGGGCTGGATTTCATCCTATTTCCATTACTTCATCCATCCTGCCATGTTTATATCACATCTTGCAAATCGTGTTACAGTTTTAATCCCCGATGAACTATTCCCCCGCCCTAACTGGCTTAAAATTGGTTAAAGAAGAAAACGAATCACAAATACTCTCACAAAATGCCTAAGTGGAGACCGATCTCCGGATTGGGCGAGAGGGGTGCCTTAAAAACCTTCCCCTCTCGTAACCTGGCTCCCGAACCCAGATATGGTTATGACGGACTGGTTCCTTCACTTTTTTCAAATCAAATAGCGCGGTAGGTGCTTCGAAATACGGTTCCTTGGGTGACGGACCTTCAAACCCAGGTGGCGACTCTGTGTTTTGCGAGCGCCTGCTTCTCCGCTCGCGCTCCCTCGATCTATCGGGCTGCTTTTGGCACAAAGAGGAACAAAGTCCTCTTTCCCAAAGGCATGCTGCCCACAAGAAGGCCTCTAGTCTTTCGATTTCTTTATTGAACGTATCATGACATGAAGTAATTGATAATAGGTTGGTTCAAGGGATAAGAGCGAGAACGATCCAAGTCTTTAGCGCATCACTCGAGAAAACAAAGGTGAGATACTCTACCTTAGTTATACTGCTTTTTCGAGTAAACTATGTTATGTGTTTCTTATGATCAAAAGTTATGATATGTTATAAGGAAGCATGACTTGATGAAATGTTTTTATTTTATTTTATATCTTATACTTTATGCCATGGAAATATGCTACGAGTTGTGTATTGAAAGATGATGATTATGAGGATGATCATGTTTAAGAAAAGATGATTCCATGAACACCGGCCTTGCCATCTAAGGGTGACGGTGTAATGTCATTACGATTCTATGATCTCAAAGTTTGATGCATCCAGACAGCGGTGTCCCGGGTCAGGGGGACGGATTTTAAAGATACCATGACCAACGAAGGGGTTATAAGGGAGGAATGTTATGTGGCACCAGCTGCCGTGATTTGATCATTTCACACCATGTAGGGTCGCTCCCCTATGCATGTTTAGCTGTTGGATGTGCATCATAAGATTATGTGATGATGATGTTATGAATCTTTCTCTTATGAAGTTAAGAGTAAATTATATATGTCAAAGAAGCTTATGAAAGTTATTTCCACGGTAAAACGTATAACTCTGGTTTTGTATCTCACACAAGCTTTTGGCTTATGAAAATTTACTATTTTCCTATAGGTAATGGCGAGTAAGAATGAAGTAAGCTGCTGCCCGGTGGACATGTAAATATTGTATAGCTAAATTTTGAAAACCAAATCGGGAATTGTCTGTTCCCCTTTTTGTGTAAGATCACTTTCGTTTTGTAAAGGTTGTAAATTTGCTAAGGCTCTGACAGTGTTTTGTTAAATGTAACAATGCTTCCGCAGTTTTTTTTTTTTAACTGTTCAAAATTTCTGTATTTTGGATTGAGTAGTTATGAGGCCTTGGGTGGGGGTGAGACCCACTGGCCGGTCACGACATTCCTTTTATCCAATTATTGGGATGGGGTCGTGACACTTTCTCAGTTTTATACCCTTCTTTACCCTCTTTTTTGCCAAATAGGCTCTTTAGACCAAATCCATCTTCAAAGCTTGCATAGTGGCTATTTCTTCGAGACATAAGCAATCTCCAAATAGAAATATCAGCCTAGGTGTTCTTCACCCTATCTTCCTCAGATTCCACCCCTTGACTTTCCTCTTCCTCTTCTGTCATTCAAGTTGTGGTCGAACTTTTTCTGTTAAGCTTGGTAGGATTGTATGCTTTCCTACTTCTGGTAAGGTGGCCATCCTCCTCTTCCTGAGTGCCCCAAGGATCAGTAGGCTTAACTCTGTTAACCTCCCATTCACTTGGCCGGGCTTTGTACCTTTTGACCACCAATCTCCTTTGTCAATAGTGTGGACACAAGAGAGATCAGTCACTCCCATTTGGTTAAACAGCAATGCCAAAGAGATCCCATCAAGCAGATCATCGCATTTTCCTTCCATTTCATCAAAGTCGCTTTCTCCCGTTCTATATGGATCTATGCATATGAAATCTAGATATTCTTCTTCCTTTACCCATTGGCTATTGTCGCATTCTTCATAAGGATTGACCCGTGGTTGCATTTGGAACTCCTTCACCTATTCTATAAGGTTGATCATTTCCCAGACACTGAGAGGTGTTGGAATTTTAGGACGGTTGATAGGCACCACTATTTGAGCAAGCTCAAAGCGGGCATACCTTCTCATCATAATGACCCTTTCCTTTTCCTTCTTCCTATTGGTGAACCAGATACGCAGCCATTCATCATCCTCTACAAATGGAATATCCGGATCCTTCAAATTATGTTTCACCCAGGAATGCTCTTTCCACTCCCTTAACTTTTCCTCTTTTGCTTGCTCCTCTTTATCACTTTTGTCGGACATGTCGGGATCGATCACCTTTGATTGGTCGGACTCGCCGTTTTCCTCTTCCTCCATCATGAAACACCCATCCTCCTTTGGGAAGGTCAAAGTTGGCTTGGCTTGGGTAATTTGGAGAATGTATTGGCTAGGGTTGTGTATGGAGTTGTGAGAGGGTTTATTAGATTGATATTTCAGGGTGGTGGTTCAGTATTGTGAGTGGGGAGTTGGTTGGCTTGCACATAAGGTTTTGGAGGTTTTATAGCTCGACTATCAATAAGGTCTTGGATGTCATGGTGGAGACGGATGCAACGGTTTGTCTCATGCCTAGGGTGTTGATGGTAGGTGCACTGTTCGTTGGGGCCATGGTTTGGGCTATAAGGTGGCTGAGGAGGTGGTTTGTTCAAGGGTTTGAGATGCCTTTGACAGCTCAGAATGGTTCAAGGCTTAGGACAAAGTCATGTAGAGAGGGTCAAAATTATGGCGGGGGCAATTTGAGTTTAGGGAAGAGCTGGCTTGGAAAGGGTCTTGTCGCAAGGTTGGGTCAAGAGTGTTTATGGAGGCGTGAGATCTACAAGTTAGGAAGGTCTTCTTGGGTGGAGGAGCTTTTTCTTTCCCAATGAGTCCTAGCTTGATTCTTTCTTCAATCTGTAGCCCAGTAGCGTGCAAGTGTTTAAAATCAATGATTGCTTGAGTGTAGATATGCCTAACATACTTAGGCAACAGATTTTTGACAACTATTCTCACTGGATCTTCTTCAAATGGAAGGTTTTTCATTTTGGCGGCCTTTTCTCTCCATCTAGCCACAAAGGTAGAAAAGTCATTATTTGACTCTTACTTGGTCATCGCTAAATCTTGAGTGGTCAACTCAATCTGGACGTTGAATGCGTACTGCTTGACAAAAGCGTTGGCAATTTTTGTCCAAGTATGATAGTGCACAAATTCCAGAGTGAGGAACCAATCAAGAGCACTTCCAGTGAGAGTTCTTTGAAACAATTGAGCAATGAGCTCATCATTCAAGCCCATCGGCTTTAAGGTGTTAATAACATGGCGGACATGGCTGGTAAGGTTAACAGTCCCATTGAATTTCTCGATGTTTGGCATCTTGAATTTCTCAGGTAGTTGAGAGACTAGGAAGAGGCAACGTCCTACGTCCTAAATTTGATCCCCTTGTGAACGGGCCAGGGCATGCTTGATTTGTTTGACATGTTTGGCCAATTCAGGAGTTTCTTTCGTTACCACTTTAAGAGGATTCTCATCTTCTTCGTCGTCTTCCTTGTCCTCAGCATCTCTCGCTACTTTCTAAGCTAGCAAAATGGCAACTTGAGCTTGGAGTTCGACAATGATGGCGTCGTTGTCTGACATTTTTGAAATAGGAGTGGGATAGGAGCTTGGCGAAACTTGGAGAATGGCAGATGATTGGGTTTGCTGAGAGGACGACCGCGAAGACCCAGGAAGTGATTGAGACCGTTCCGATGGGGGTGTTCAGACAGGCAAGGATGATAGACGGGATGGTTGCAAAGACTTCTATTTGGTGTGGCTTCGGGTGTTGTAAGAGTATAAAATTGGTTATGGTTCCTTCCTCGATCTACCTATCGTGCCTGCTTTTAAAAATAGAATACCTACAAGTCAGCACTTGGCTGTATAGGGCTAGGATTTGGGTTGAAAATCCCAACCCTTCTGCATAGAAAGAAATGTCACATCAGTAATTTATACAGGGTGTGAGGAAGAACTTTAGAGCTAAATGCAGGAAAATTCCTCAACCTATGGATCCCTGTCTTATTTTGATAAGTTCTATGGCTTTTTAACACATGTGTGGTTTGGGTAGTCTCAAGGGTGCTTCTTTGTCAAAGGGCACTAGTCCTCTCACCAACCCATCATAGGCGGGAATCAGTTGATTCCCTCTTTCTAACACATGTTTGGTTTGGGTAGTCTAAAGGGTGCTTCGTTGTCAAAAGGCACCAGTCGTCTCACCAACCCATCAAAGGCGGCAATCAGGTGATTCCCTCTTTGATATACCACTAGGTACAAGTGACTGTGGAGTTTGTTGGAACCCCTAACATAGCCTGTGACATGCCGGGATATTAGGTGAACTCAACGAGGTTGCCCGCTCGTTGCATATGATACAAGAATTAAGTAAAGCAAGCATTAATCTTATGTCAAAATTTCTGGTTATGGCTCTCAAGGTCCTTAGTAGAGTCGCCAAAAACTATAGACACCTCCTAAACAAGGCGTCGCCATACAAATATCCTCTTTGCTTTCCACTTTATAAACCAAAATCGTGGACATTCCCATGGCTAGGAACATCTCCACATGATAACGGTTATCATCAAAATAGAGTCGTCACCTAGTTTATAAAAACTAGGAAAAACAAATAGAGATTCTGGGTACGGGAGTCAAGAGTACAGTAAAGGAAAGGAGTTAGGCACCCCTCTTTGCCCAGTCATGTAACTGGCCCATAATTATTCGACATACGATTAGTGCTTGCTTTATTTAATCCTAAACACGTAAATTGGTTTTAATCCTTTAAGTAGTTAATTTGGTGAGCCGGAGCAGTAAGTAATGCATGCATCAAAATAAGCAGGAAAGACAGGTTGTCCCAAAGAATGGATTCCATGGCCGGTGAATAGATGTCACTGTCGTGGGATCCCACTGGATTGATGTACCGGCCATTGGAACGTTGTCCCAGCCGATGTTCTTCCTCACAGCACAATATGAACAGTTTAACAAGAAATCGAAACACCACGATTAAAGTATGAAGAAAAAAAATGAATCAAACCATAGGCCACTGGGCCTCACCACCTTGACCCTTCAGTGCACAATTGCTTCGGATTGAGGGTGATTGACTTATTTCCTTCTCGAAACCCTAGGGTTAGGGTTTGTACTTCAGTGGTTTGATCGTTGGGCTGCAGCCGCCTTCGTGACTTTAGAGCTTTTGTAAAAGAGGTATAAGAGAGTATTTTTGCAGAGTATCGTGACTAGAGAGGACGAATTGTTATTTTTTATTTCAAACCCTTAGTGCCTCTTTATATAGGCATAGGATGACTCACACCAACCAATCAAATGATGTGAATCAATAAGGAATTATAGGGTAATAAGATCTCTGTCCCGAATCTCTGTCGTAGCCTTAAAGAATCGGAGAATGGGTGCTAGGGTTTTGAGCACAGATCAAACAATAACAGAACATTCCAGAATTTGAAAAAAGGAGGATCTGACAGTTGCCAGAATGATTTTGCAGGCAAGGAATCAATCTCTCTGGGAGAATTTCAAACACCATATTCCACGGGTGAAGGAAAGAAGTGGGGGTTGTGAGATCGATCTTACGGCTGACAGATGTATTTTCCTAGGATGTTGTATTTCTGTCTGATAGGCTATTTGACTCTGAATTGGGTCCTCTAAGTGGCTAAAAGTACTCACCAAAGTCCTAAGCTTTACGAGAAATCAATTAACAATCACTGTATCCATTCATCATCGGGATGGTTCCCAAGGTGGGACGTGAAAAAATCGGTAGGTCAAATTGGAGTGTCTACATTGACCATCCTCCAAAGTTGCTGCTGTGGAATTGAGCTTGAACACTCTCGGGATTTCTTGACCATTTAGCAGTCTAAAAAGTTAGAGTTTTAATATTAGTGAATGGACAAGTACATAATAGTCTATTAACTAACTACATAATAAGAGACTTACACCAAATTAGAGTCTTAAAACCATGGGAAGCTTGGTCAAGATTATTGTGAAAAACTTATTTGTCTTTTTCAAACTTATGTTCTTTGAATAAGTTGGTGAGAGTTAATCACAATTAAACTTAGTTTCTTATTGCAAAATTTTTTTCCTAGTATCAACTACTACAACTTATTGGCTTTACAAGTCAAAATCACAACTAAATACAATTTCAATCCATAATTAAAAAAAACCACATAATATGGTATAATCTGCCATAAACAATGGTAAGAGTAATAATAAAAAATGAGCTTGGTCAAGTTTATTGTAATATTTTTTTTTTGTTTTTCTTCAACTTGTGTTCTTTGAATAAGTTGGTTTGTGTGTCCTTGTGAGAGTTTTGTCTCTCCTTATGAGAGTAATAAAGTTCACCTTTGGGCGATTTGTTTAATGTTCGGGTTTGAGAAGATTAGTATGCATGTATTTGTGGTTTGCTAGAAACTCACTAGTGTGTTCATTTCTAGTTGAAGTTCATTTGATCGTTTGGGTTCTTGTTGTCTTTTTTTCTTGGCTTGCAATGTATCTCTTTTTGAGACTGCTATAGGATATATGAATCTTCCACTCAGCGGAATGAGCGTCAGGCACTGCTTGGGCTAGAGATGAAGGACATTAATCGTCTCGTTCTTTCTCATTATGTATCAGTTAGATGATTAGTTTGGCTTTATCCAAGTTATCTGTAATGAATTTCATTGTATAAGTGCCGTTGGGCTTTATCAATGTAGTACCCCTCACTTTTGTCAAAAAAAAAAAAACGTGCTTCTTCAACTTATTGGCTTCAAAAGTCAAGAATCACAAATAAATACAGTTTTCATCCATAATAAGAAATACCATAAAAAGTGACATAAATAGCCATAAGTAATGGTAAGTCTAAACAAGGCAATGATCAAAACTTCATCACTTTGCGTGTTAAGACTGGTTTCAACAGTAGTCATTTTCCCCTTATTTCATGCTAAGTATTGTCAACCACATAGTAAGTGTTATCTACGAATATTAGTCCAAGGTAAAAAAAATTCAGCTTTTGTGGTATCTGGAACGTTATTCTATGATAAGTATGACATTAATGATGGGTAGGTATACATTTATGTATCATCACTAATGTCAGAGTATCTACCACATTAAATTTTATTTGGATCTACTTGTATTACTTTTATGATAACTTAAATAAAAGTATTTATATTTAATGAAATTACTTTTAAAAAGAATTGTCGTCCAAAATGAGACATTTCAATTTATTGATTCATTAGTGGTTACTCTTACATTTGCCAAGTGATCAATGTTAACCACAAAAACTAGTACTCCTCCATTTGCCAAGTGATCAATGTTAACCACCAAATAATCATTTTTGAAATTTGCTAATTGTGTAATTTGAATGATTGAAATAGGTAAGTTAGTGCTTAAGCAATTCAACAAAGTAGTCAACCTACTTTAGCCAATTGTATTAATCTTCACTAATCACTATCAATCAATATCATTTTTAACTACCACATTTGCCAAATACGATCTTAATCAACTTAAATCACCTGATTAATTGGTTGAACTTATAACTAAATCAATCAATTGCAAATGAATCCATTCTCGTTGACTGATTTCTATCAAGTATATTATTATCAACACTATTAGTGGTTAGATTTTAAAATTATGTCTTATTGATCACTATAAACTATATTAATGAAATTTAATGGCTTAATTTCATTAAATACTACTATAAATTCAATTGAGAATCCTACAAAAATATTAAATAGCTACTAAGCAAAAATATATTCATTATTCAATTTTGTCGTAACAATCAACTTGTAGCTTTATTTTATAATTTACATTAACTAAATTTGTAAGTTATCAAAATATTAAATGAATATTTTATTTTTTCCATAATATTTAAAAGTAAGTTACTTAAATATATCTATAATAAATGATTATTTAAAAATAAATTTATTAAATACATTTATAATGTAATTTGGAAATTTTTTGTTTTTAGATATTTCTTCTAATTATATTTTCATAACATATTAAAATTTTAAACTAGATTTATAAACGAACACTATTTTTAAGGTTTTTCACTACCCAATTCTCAGCAAAAAGGCAAAATATATGGCGTATATAGCTTAAAGTGGTGTCAATATATAAATCTCCAAAATCTCCAAATTTTCCCGGCAAAAAATACGGTACTCTTTTTTTACTTAATGGTAACTTGTTACCTGATCAACCTTGTAGTAAGTGTTGCCTGTTTGTGTGGTAGGTTTACCTTATACAATGATAAGTATTGTCTTAGTTAATGGTAAGTGTTACCTGTTTATGTGGTATGTAATCCTTCATGTTTTTGTTCAAAGCCACCTCGTTTTTTACAAAGCCACCATACTTTTAGTTTTGGGTTTTGATCCAAGGGCTATGATTTATCTATTTTCAATCCAAAGACTGTAATTCATTAGGAGTATGGTGCTCCATGCCACTTGGGAGCACCACAGAAGTTTTGTTAGAGAGAGGGGTTTGTGTTAGTTCAGTTCTATTACAACATGTCGAGCAGGATGTGTGAAGTCCATATTTTGGCAAATCCCATGACAAAATCTCTTTTGATTTGTATCCCATTATTTATGATGTAACGTATTGTTTTAGAGCATTTGCTTTAGGAAAGGTTTCCAATTGGTTTTTGTAATTGATAGAGATAGAGGTTGTCAAAGGAAAGTAGCATGGTTGGAAATCTTTGTGCAAGAAGATTCGTGGAAATTTGATACCAGCAAAGGAAATAAATCAATCTCGGGTATTGCTAATATGGAAGTACTCGGCAGTCCGAGTGCTTGAGCAAGTCAGAGGCAACTATATCCGGTGCTCGAGCAACTCCTTGATTCTCTCGACAGGTTATTTATAATTAGTTTTTGCTGGCTTCTAAAAGTTGCCGAAAGAAATCAGAGCTCTTCACCATGTATCCAATATCAAGTAATGTCTAACGGTGACCGGCTCCTATCTCTTGAAGTTACACATGGATCGGCGATCATGAATCTTTCTGCATAAACTTCAAGTGCTCTTTTCAACCAAATTGTTCCAACTAGTTGAAACATTCTTCCGGTGGATTCTGGAAGTATATCGGAGGACTTGTGGATTCAAGGCGTGCGGCAGTCAACCACTTGGTGCGGTGTATGTGGATTCGACAAATTGATCTTTGGTCAGTCGGTGAGGATTCACGATTGTTTTAATTAAGATCATTTGTAACTGTACAATGATTACTTTTAGTGGTTCGATTTCTTCCCGTGATTTTTACCCTTTTTAAGGGGTTTTCCACGTATATTCTTATGTTCATCTGTTATTGCTTTTCATTCCTTTATTACGTTGCTTTTGAGTATTTGATAGCGAAAAAGGAATTTCAGGATGGATGTGTGCAGTGTGTATGGGGCCGACTTCCTTTGCGAGTGTGTGTAAGTGTTTTTGCGTGGTTGTAAAATTATTGTTTATAATTTATCCCTTCTTTTTTTTCACTTTCTGTACTTTTTTTTTGAGAATTATAGAGTGATCTATCGTCCTTTTTAGAGTTTGGAGAGATTTGGTCCTCCAAATTTCCTTTTGGCCTTCTAAAATACAGGAGCAAAGTTACTCTTGGAGGACCAAATCCTTAAAAAGAATGATAGATCCTCCAAGAATCTTCCAAAAGATACAGAAAGTGAAGAGAAGATTGAGTAAATTATTAAATTTTCCTTCAATGTGACACATTCATCCTCCATTTTGGATGAATACAGGTGGATTGGAAATTGTAGTGGCTTCCGAATGTGGGTTCGGTCACCTCACCAAGCCACGGTGAACCGAGGTCCCATAAGGGAACCAACCCTTGACCTAACATACGCTTAGGGAGGTTCCGGTGCTTTGCTCGGTTAAACAATTGGAATGAAGGCCTCGGTGGCGAATTATGGTCTAGGAGCACGGAGCATGTCCGAGCCAGAACTCCTGAAGCCGCTTGAAGGAAAACGGTTACACCAGAAGGGTCCTATTAGGTTGCGCCGTAGAGGTAAATCATTAGGGTCTGACTTGGCCATGTGCTCCGTAAGCGGCTTATCCTCTAGGTCATTTATGATGTCGCTCGAGGCGGTTACCCGAGCGTACCCTCCACACGCTGGCTTGGAGGCCAAGCAAACCAGGGTCTATAAATACAAAAGGATACTCTCCTAGAAAGGTATGCCATTCTATCCTAACCTTAGACCTACGCACTTCTCCCTAGACCTAACTTGTAAGGACCCATAATTTAAAATTTATTAAAAGGTTTATTCGATATTATAAATGAGGAAAATATGAAATTTGTTGAGTTTAATTGATTTGGAGTTATTGTGTTAGAGTGTTATAGTTGAGGGGATTAGTGTGTGTGGTGTGTATATAGATGTGTGTGTGAGGGAGTTGGGGAAGAAAATTTACCCTTTCCTCTCTCTCACTCTCCCGATCTCTCTTTCTCTCGGCTCCCATCTCTCAGTCTCACTCTCTCTCTTGCTCTCACCCAAAACCACCTCAAACCTCCACAAAACCACCATCAATCCTTCGTCCCATCACGCATTGCAGCGCATATGACTTCGGTTAGAGCTCGGTGGAGGAGCTTTTCGTTCGAACTCAAAGATTGGAGCTAGGGCTTGGAAATCCTTTCAAATTCGTTCTTGAATCTTGAGGTAGGGGGTTCTAACTCTCAATATATGTAAATGACTTGTTTCTTGTAGCTTGATTCTTACCTTTGATCGTGGTTATTGTTGTTGATGTTGTTGTGGCTGAAAAACCCATCTCGGTCTGTTAAAAATCTGCTCGAAACCCGTTGTTATCGATAACACTTTGTTCCTGAGCCCAGAAAACCAATCGTTATGGATAACATTTTCCATCGTTATCCATACCCTTGCGTCTGGATTGATCTTGGCCGAAGTGTTATCCATACCTTAGACCATGGTATGGATAACACTGTGCTTTTGGGCAACATTGCTGATCTTGATTCTTTCTCCATTGTTCTGGGTTCTGATCATTTCTAATACCTCTAAAGCACATTTAAACCTTCCTTAAGCTTGGTTGCTCGTCCCATGATGATCCATTGATTGTTCTCATTCCCTAGGCACCGGTTAAGCGTAATTTTAGTACCTTGCTAAATGAAGAACGTATCGTAGAGTGTTTATGAGTGCCGTAGGTTGTTCGAATATCGTGGTGGACATAAATGGTAGATGGGAGCAGCATAATGACTTTAAGGGTAAGGTAGTAACTTATATCCTCACAACTCGTTGAACCTCTCGATCGTCCTTGGTACACTTATTACGGGATTCAAGTATAGGAACTAGTAGGTCGGATACTTTGGAAACCGCTTGTAAGTAGCATGTTGCGTAGGTGCGGGGATATAATTGGAGGTATGGTGAGGATATGTGTATTAGTCTATAAGCGATACGGTTGACTGTTGGCCTTGTATCGCCACGTGATTGATTGAATGATTCTTGGATTCGATTGAGTGATTTAATGTTCGTTAAATGGAAGTGGAATGAATGTGGATAACAAATGGATAGAGTATTGTAGGATTGTATATAAATAGGCTTAGTACGTCATGTGCGGTGCGGATATGTTAATTAACGAATAGGCATGAACATATGTGTTTATAGATGTATATAATGCTGGTTGAAGAACTATGGTACAATCGATAGATTGATGATGAAGTTGATTATGAAATGGTGGAGGGTCGGTTAAGCGATGTGCGTTTCCGATAACCAATGTTTGTTATTATTAAGGGAATAGACTCGGGGTGACCCTGCCCTCGAGGGAATAGACTCGAGGTGACCTGAATGATTGTTATTGTTGAGGAAAAAGACTCGGGGTGATCCTACACTCGAGGAGATAGACCCGAGGTGACCCAAGCTATGATTATCAAGGGAATAGACTCGGGGTGACCCTGCGCTCGAGGGAAATAGACCCGAGGTGACCCTAGTGTTCATTGAAGGAATATATCTAATTAAAAGAAAAGAAAGATTCTGTAATGAAGGGATTGAATAATGATGATTGTAGACTCGAGGAAGACTATAGTATCGTATGAAGAATAATAAAATGACTCAGAATTGGTTATAGACTAAAGTGGATTAACATAAGCTTATCGATGTATCTAGTCTAAGGAGTGAACGGTTAGTGACTTTCCGGTGAAGTCTAGGATCCTTTGATCTAAGAGTATGTGGTGCTATGCTTCTCCGGTCGAACCTCTGGTGCTAGGGTGGCTTGACTGGTTGGGACCTGCACAGGAAACGCACTCGTCAGTGCCTAAGCCCGGGTCGTGGTGGTCCGGGATAGGCACTCCGACGATCTAGTCAGTGACAGGAAAGGAGAGAATATGAGAGTGAGTTTTTAGGGTTTGGGGCTTTCGTATCACGTACCTCCTTTCTCAGCATTATCACTCCTTTAATAGGCGGGAAAAGGCGGTGCCCATACCACGCGGTTACACCACGCGCACGGTGATTGGTTCGCCTACTATGGCATCCAAATCTAATCCCGCGAAGTTAGGCTCGTCATGATCCCTAACGGCCTGCTCCTACCATAGTGGGATTAAAGACACGTTTCTTATTCAACCGACCCCCCTCCTGACTTCCTCTACAAGTCAAGGAGGAGATACGGTTCGGTGATAGGCAGCACCGCCGAACCAATCAGTCCGACCACTCTCGACCTCACTGTAGCTGCTACTTAGTTCGGTGGTGAATCGCCGAACCGGATTCCATCACATACATACGGGGCAACGGCTTCCTGGAGTGGATTACTTCCCCTGGGTGAGTCGGGTTTGGCACACCGAACCTCACTCCGCCGACCCAAAAGTGCAACATGTCCATGGGTCGAACTCATAACGGTTAAGGGGCCACCATCAGGGTCCCTTCACCGAACCGTATCTACCTCACTACCGGACCACCTCACCGAGCCAAGGCAAACAGGGCCTTCCACCGAGCCGTGCCCACCACAGAGTATAACTCGGTGCTAATCATTCGTACTTTGGGCGTATCCATCAATATTCACTCACTCATTCATGGTGCATGACTCATTTCATTTTCATATAGTTTGAGCATAGAACTCTCTACTGGGCACGTGTTTTGCTCAACCATATCCTTCTTTTAGGTACACTCGAACAGGGGGACACGAAGTGCTTGGCGTGCATTTGACATCATTCTTTTGAAAGCTAATACGGGAAATCACTTGGGCATCTTTTTTGTAAAACTCTTTGGGAATGTAATATTAATTTCTATTATGAATATCATTTGATCATGGAGGATTGTAAACTCTAAACCTTCTTTTCTGTTATGTTATTTGGATCGTCAAGCTTGATTAGAAACATTGAACTTAATTTGCAATTGGGGGAAAGAATTGTCATTTGGCTTATTATCTCTACTATTGTGAGGGATTCTTTATCGAAAATCTTTATAATATATGTTGAAAATCGAGGGCGTGACATAACTTGATCATTGAAGGGTCACTGGGCAACCACAACCCTTCTGACTTGTTGAAGGTCCGATGGAGGGGGCACGAAGCTGCGGAGGAAGGAACCTAATCCAAACCGCGGTCAGATCTCGTCAAATTGAACCCTTATAATTGGCTACTCTGTTGGGGATCTAGCTGCCTTCTCAACGTTCATTTCATTCGTTCCCAAGAACTTTGTTCAAAGTTCCTAGACCGAGTATGTTGGAGATCGAAGATCCACATCCCAGTGATACCACCCTCGGGCTTGGCCCCCTCGGAGACCACAACCTGGGCTCTAGCAGAACCAACGCCCTGAGGAAAGCCCACATGTCCATGTCCATCAGAGTCGGAGCCGGAGCCTTGACGCAAGATGCGGGGCCATCCTCTGAACTCCACACCTACATCCGTCACCGGGAGCGGAAGATCGACGACCTTACGATGGTCATGGAACGAGACAAGCATGTCAGGGATGAGCTAGCTGAGATCAAGCATCTCCTTCAGATCTCCGCATCCCATTCCACTAAAAGTCGTGGCAGATAGAGAAGCCATCACAGCCCCGTACGAAGCCGTAGAGGGGGACCCCTGGGGAAAACCATCCTCGGTCCTTGGCCAAAGACCGTTTAGAGCAGTCGGAGGGAGGCCGTACGAAAAAGGAGGCGTGGCGCAGGGAACACTCTCGTTCCCTTTACCCCAATCCCAAGGGACATCAAGGGAAGCGATCCGCCTTCGAGAGGGTTGGAGCCGAAAGCGTCTCTGCTTCCTCCACCCATTCTGTTAGAATTGGGAAGGAGCATCCCGAGCCCCTAGTTTCACAAAGGCTGCCAAGGAGGACGATGGTCTCTTGGAATACCAAACCAAGGGGTATTGCGAGTGCCTAAAAAACAGACGAGCGGAAAGCCCAATCGTCATGCACCCTAAAAATGGTCATGACAGGAGCCTAGTAATCGAGCACCTTAAGCACCATCCTCGAGATAGCTACAGAAAAGACTGGCATGAGCACTCCCCTTAGAAGTCAGGAAGCCAAAGCGGAAAGAGTACGAAAGGTTGGACCAGCTTGTCCCATAGAAGAGGTCTGCGACCGAGCGTCCAGACGGTTTCGACTGTTCAATCTGACCTCATCGCGATGCCCAACTCGAAAGACTCACGACCTCTCCATTCATAAGAGAGATCGATTCAGTCACCCCTTATTTACACCCGTTTATGGAATCCAGTCCTGAGCAAGCATTGGAGAGCCATTTAATTATGATCTAATTAAATTGGGCTGCAAAATGAAGTTATATTGAGCTAAAATTGATGGGCCAAAGTAATGTTGATTGGGCCCAATTAATTCTAACCTATTTCAGCCTGGAGATTGGATTTACGGGGCATTGGGCCATGTTTTATAAGGTTCAGAACAAGGCCCAATCAGTTTATTATGGGATTAAGGCCCAATCAGTTTATTATAGGAATAAGGCCTTGTACATTTTAATTGGTGCGAAAGGTCCATGACCGTGGTGGTTAGATGGCATTCTAGATGGATCCCATGAAAGTAGGAGCATGAGTTAAGGAGAGCAATTGCCACATGGTCATTTGACCCAGTCAAGCAACCCATTACTTGTCAACTGCTCTCAGGAAAACCCATCCCAACTGCCCATGATCTGAAGTAACTTGTGGGTAATTAGTTTTTCACCTCTAGTGATTTCCCATGATGGAAAAGCACATGGGAAATATGCTAGAAACTCCTCCCAACCGCCCATGAACCCATGAGCTGGAAGTTACTTCAGACACTTGGCATCACGAAGAGCAAGGGCGGGAAAGCTTGGTTCATGCAAAAAAACCGAAGACCATTGCCTATACTAGAAGTCAAGAGGAAAATAGGGTTCCCACACCAATCAAGCTCAACGCTTAAAATCAAAGCCTTCCCAACTAAGCAACTATCTCACTTTTCTCACCTTTACACAATTACTTCTTCAAGTAATTCGAGTTTCCATCTCTCTTGTACCCCAACTTTATTATTACGACATAATAAAGTTATTCATGTCTCTCTTGCAACCCTAACTTTATTATTACGATATAATAAAGTTATTCTTACGTTGTTACTTCTTTTCCTACACGGTTAGGAAATTATTAAGTCCTTGCTCAAAGAGGCAAAACCACGGACCTTCACTGCAATCCAGCCCTTAGGTTTGCAACACTATCGCCCTCACAGATTCGAAGTTAGAAAAGGGACGCCCAGTCCTTCACGTTGGATGAGACAAGTCCTGGAACGCCCGCTCAGTCCTTTGAGCCGTTTCGGAGTCAAACAACTTTTTGGCACACCCGGGGGGACCCTAATCTTCTAAGGGTTTTATTATGGCAAGGAAGCAACAGCAGCAACAGTCGGATCCACCCATCCCGGATCAACCACAGAGTCCTGAGGGAGTGAAAGTCGACGTGCCATTACACGAGGAAGCTGGCCCTCCGGTTAGTGCTCAAGATCTTAATGACGCTACCGACAGCGTGAAAAATTATATGTTTTTGGCAGGACACAAGATCTCCCACGACATTACACAATCAATCTCTCAATCGTTCTCTCAGTTCTTGGAACCTCTGACCATAGCAGTCCACAAAATGATTGCTACGCTTACAGAGAGGCTACTACTCGCTCCTCGGCATCAAGGCTTTCCACAGTTTGGGGTCTTTGGCAACGGTCAAGACCAAGCTGCGCTACTAGGGGGACCTCCCCCTCTTCAAGCATTCTACCATGCTACCTCTTCCAACAGCCCTGCACCCGGGGGGCATAAGGAAAAGGGAATCGTGATTGGAGGAGCCTTGACGCCTCCAGCAAATAACGAACAAAGGTTTGTTTTGGTTGAAAATCAGTCCAAACCTGACAAGACGGACAATAGGCCTCGGCAAGGAGGCCAGAGCTTTGGAAAAGACAAAGGAGTTGCTCATACTCCTCAAAGTTCTGAGACTCGGGGGGCAAGTCCTATCCAGAATCAAGAGGCATAAGAGGCATGCCCACAGCCGCCTCTTATGCCAGACATGCTCATAGGACGGGACCAAGTCCTGAACTTACTCCAGGAGCAGTTAGGACCAGGTTTCAGACCTTTGGGAAGGCCAATGTATAGGAAGCCTCATACCGAAGAGGTGGACAACACACCTTTCCGAAAGGGCTATAGAGTTCCATAAATCCAGACCTTCGACGGAGAAAGCATGCAGTCAACAGTGGAGCACATCGCTAGGTTTCAAGTTCAATGTGGAGAGGCTGGGACCATTGATGCTCTGAAGTTGAGGCTTTTTCCGAATTCTCTCACGGGGACAGCCTTTACTTGTTACATCAATCTTCCACCAAACTCCGTGCAGACCTGGTCTCAGTTGGAGCAGATGTTTCACCAGCAAATCTACAGGGTAGAACCAAAAGTGACATTGGCAGACCTCTCATGCTATCATCAAACCCACCTTGAATCCGTGGAGTCCTATCTCCTACGTTTCAAGACGGCTTGATTCAAATGCAAGACTGTCCTTCCGGAGGCCGAATATGTGCGCATAGCACTAAATGGCTTGGGCTTTGAGATGAAGAAGAAGTTCTATGGGACTGAGTTCAGAGATTTGTTTGAGTTGTTTGCTAAGGCCTTTCATTACGAGAGGCTCTTGGCGGAGGAACAGGACAGAAAGACGGCTTCCAAGGGAACGTACTACCATGACCCTAACTTTGAGGTTGCTGCAGTAGAGGCAGAGGCAGACCCAGACATGGCGGTGGCGAAGATCATCAACAAGAAGCCATACGTCTGCAAGGCCTTTGTCAAGATGGAGCCAACGAAGCAGCCCATCCAGAACACTCCTAACATGCCAACCATGGCCTATACTTTCGACGTTGGCAGGGCTGAAGCTATCTTTGATCAACTTCTTGCTGACAAGCTGCTCAAAACTGCCCTTTGGTCACAAGATTCCAACCGTGGAAGAACTGAAGGGCAAGGAGTATTATAAGTATCACAACTCTTAGAGTCATTCAACAAATAATTGCATAGTGTTTAGAAATGATATCCAGGATAAAATTGAGCGGGGAAAGTTTGAGTATGGGACAAAAAAGAAATCCACTTGGTTTCAGACTGGGTACAGCCCAAGATCAGCATTCCCTTTGGTTTGCACAACCAAAAAACTATTCGGAAGGTCTAGAAGAAGATCAAAAAATACGAGATTCTATTAAAAATTATGTACAAAAAAATATACAAAAGAATGTACAAAAGAATAGGAGAATCTCCTCTGGCCTCGGGGAAAGTTCAAATTCCCTGAGAAAGACAAGCAGCCCATGGGGGTGGATGGCAATCCATTTCCCTCAGGACTGTGTACAAATATGGTCTCTGTCAACATGAGAGGCATACCTAGGACTGCTCCTAGGCAGAAGATAAGTTTGGGAGCCCCTTCCAAAGAAGTTCACAAGTACAGCCCAGGCAGGTACTGGGATCCTTATTATGGCGAGAGGGATTTCAGGACTGAGTGGGCCAGGAGGTTTAAAAGGCAGAATTCCTGGTGGTCCAGACCTACAGGGGTGAAGAAACCAGAAAGGCCAACTTGTTCCATGGTATGTACAGAGTGTGGACATCACGCCAGTCCTAGCAAGTCAACCCTGAAGAGCGTTATCGTGGGAAGGACGGAACCAAGGACTAAGGAGCCACCTAGGTCTAAAGGAAGAAGGGTTACCCGTGAATCAGTGTTCAATAAAATCCAGCTAGGGTTGGTTGAAGTTAAAGACGAGCTCGACAACTTGAGGATATCTGCTCCTTCTAAGGGTAAGCCTAGGGCCGTGAGACCCCCAGTCACTCCTCCAAATGAGTGGCACAGGATTGAGCATCCTAAGTTTCGCTCTCCACCTCCACCATTGTCCAGATCTCGGAAAAGGCGCCGCCAACGATTCAGGCGGGCGGCCAAAAAGCCTACGGAGGAGACAGACTTGCTGAACGACCTAATGATTGAAGATGACAATGATGTTAAGGGGAAGATAAAGGCAGAAGTCCTAACAGAAGAGCCGAGGGCTGAAAAACCTAAGGCTAAAAGAGTGCACAAGCCCTTGGAGAGGACTTTGGAAGAGGCTATCATTGAGCTTCCTCTAAGGACTTTACCTAAGAAGCAAGTCCCTGTCAGGAAGACCTACAAGGATGCTGCTACCAAGACGCCACCAGAGCAAGCTGTTGTGCCCAAGAAACAACCTCTTTTGGAAAGAACTATAGAGGAGGCTAGGATTAAGCCTCCTCCAAGGCAAGTGACTTTACTCAAGAAGACAGCCCTTGAACCAAGTACATCGGACTCGGGGGGCAAGTCGAAGTTAAATCCCCAGGCCAAGGAGTTCAGGCTTGGATAGGGTCCTAAGATGCAATGCAACATGGTGGTGATCCTACCAGCAGATCTGCAGGCCAAAGACCACACTCCAACAGCCTTGGAGAGAGATTTTGTAGAGATGGGGCAGACGGTAGAAATTCTAAACGAGTCCTTCTCTGTAGGACTGGACGGGCCATTAGTGATCGTGCTGAAGGACGAGACCGATGGGGAGGACTGAGGATCGGGCAGCAAGTGTGATCATTGAAAGACCAAGCCCTGCAATGAACAAACACATCACACTACTACAAAAATAGATAAAGATCTCGGTCATCTGGTGTGATCTTTAACTTTTAATCTCGGATTCAAAACCGTGGTCTATCAAAGAGTAACTAAAAGTCTTAATCTTTTAACCACGGGATTAAAACTCATTGAAACTATGACTAACAACATGAAAACTATGATTAAAATGACAAAAACCGTGACCTTAAATAGCTTAACATCTCAGTTTATTATAAAACCGTGGTTGTTTATAGAGAAATAATCTCAGTTTTTGAAAAAATCGAGATTGAAAGAGGTGTTTTCCCAAAGGGAAAAAATCCTACTCTATTTCTCCTGTTGGGTTTTGAACTCAAGTCTCTTGAGTTTTATATAAAAGCTTTAACCAACTCCACTACACACACTTTTCAATATATAATTGAAATATTTAACATATATAACATATGCGTTTAACTTATGACCTCAGTTTTTAGATGACTGAGATAAAAGGTTCTTTTTATCTCAGTTTTTCTGAAATGAGATATATTCTTTCATATACAATCTCAGTTTTTCAAAAACGAGATCTATTTTTAAAGTTACAATCTCACTTTTAGATTACGGAGATTAACAAATCTTTTCATCTCAGTTTTTTTCGAAACGAGACAAATTCTTTCATATATAATCTCAATTTTTTTTTGGGGTAAATTAGCTTGAAATTAAAAGAGGTTAACCGAATGTACAGCCTACAAGGGGCATACCCCAGGAGGGAAAAAAAGGAAAAAAAGAAAAGTGAAAAAAGTGGGATAAACCATGCACAACCCGAATGGAGAGTAAGGTAAATTAAAGTAAATAACAAAGAGCAATGTGATTTGTTATCATATTCCGTTGTACTATCCATCAGGAAGAAAGCTCAACGGGATATGATACAAAAGTGATACAAGAAGTAATGACTACATGAAAGCTAACTACTGCCTGACACAGCCCACCAGGCTAGGATATAAGTTAAAGTAGTCGCGGACGCATAACGACCAACTGATGAACCATCACTGAGGAAATGTAGCAACATAGCAACTCGACATTGAGGGGAGGCTGAACAGCTACTACAGAGAACTAGGTACAGATAAGAGGCTCGATCCGGGGATGATGGCATCCGACAGAGGGCCCAACCCTGCACGCCATGCCCAATCCAACCTATCTACTACTCCCTCGACCCAAATCCCAAGGCTCGCCAAAAAACAACCCACCCTCAGCCAAATACCAAACAGCACAACCCCCAGAGATGGGATATGAAGACCAAGATTCCAAAACTCCAATCTAACCTGGTGAGTCGAACGCAATACCCACCTCTAAGAGAACAGCTACTACAGAGGAACTAGGCTCCAAGAAAGGCTCGAACTGGAGATGTCTGCATCCGACAAGGCTACCCTCTCAAGTACCTTGCACACCACGCCCAATCCTTCCAGACTACTACTCCCTCAACCTAATCCCCTAGGCTCGCTATAACTAAAAGTGAGACAGTACAGAACCGCAGGAGAACCAAAACTGCCCGTATCAAACAAAGCTCAGGCCAATCTAATCAAAGACAGCCACGGAAGCTACCCCTTTCAATCGGCCCACACCACCAATTAGACAAAGACAGCTCTGGAGGCTACCCCTTTCAATCAGAGCCTAAGTACCGAACTAGTCAATGACAGTCATGAAGGCTGCCCCTTTCAACCAGTGCAAGCCCCCAATCTAATCAATGAAAGCCACAGTTACATCCATACTACGCACAACCACCGGGCTTTTGAAGCAAAGAACCTTGGAATGAAAAGACGCTCAACAAAGAGCTAAAATCCAAACGATGAACCCGATCTTAGTCAAACAGATGACTGCCCATCGAGGTTCTCAATCTGAATCTAAAATTCTACAGGATTGAAGCTCAACAAAGAATCATGAGCTAAGAAACCATCACTATCACTGATCATAAGAAACCATCGCAATCTAATTAAAGATCACAATGTAACCCAATTAGTCTGCTGAAAGATACCAGGCCATCACATAATTTCAACATGGAGTGGTCTAAATTGGAATTCGGCACTGCTATGGAACTCGGCACCAGTCACAATACACCACAATTAATCGTGTACAACTGTACTTAACAGAAATGTTTGAGACCGTGATTTACCTCTATAATCTGGAATCCGGTTGGGATTGACCCAAACTCTGAGCCAATGCGAGCACAGAGCAGGTATTCTAACTGTAAATACCACCAGATTTGACCTGCGCGCCACCATTTCCGACGAGCTACTGACCTCTGCCGTGCGCTCCTTCAAGACCAGAGCAGTGGCTGCTAAGTTGTTACATCAGAACTGGGTTGAACTCCGGAGACACCTTTCACCGTGAAAAGTACCCACGAGTAAATACTCTGGGTCATTGCCGAGAAAACCCAAAACTGGGATTCTTCATTGTCCGTTGCCAACCCTTACGGCTGGGCGTGGATGCTCGGCATACTCCGCTGTCTTGGGTAAGTGATGAGCCGATTCACCATGGAAAGTGAAAGATCGGCATGAGAGAAGTGGTGGAATCGGCAATCTGATTGACCCATCGCTGGTTGTGCAAATCCGTCCATGGGATGGACTGATGAAAAAAGAGATACAGATTCAGAGTGAATCTATTTGAACCAGCTGATAAAATCAGTGGTTTGAGGTTCAAAAAATCGGATTTCTGGAAGGAGGAGTGCATTCTCTCTCTATTTCTAGAGAGAGAAGATCTCAACTCCATCAACCTGAGTTTTCATATGGGTTTTTCTTCCTCTTCTTTAATTTAAGTTTTTTGAAAATGAGATCTATTCTACAAGTTACAATCTCAGTTTTTAGATTATTGAGATGAAAAAATCTTTCCATCGTAGTTTTTTCGTATAACCGAGATTAAAACTACAGTCCATAACATTTTATTATGCTTTTATAAAAAGTGAGATCTTTTTAGTTTTTGTACTGTGATCTTTATATCATTTTGTAGTAGTGTCAAGCCCTTATACATTGCTGGTTGTCTTGATGGAATGCCAGTCAACCGTATCCTGCTGGATAATGGGTTTGCAACCAATCTCATCCCCAGGTTTATGATGCAGAAGATTGGGAAGACTGATCAAGACCTTGTCTCATGCACTTCAACCTTTACTGATTTCACTGGAAAGGAGACAGCTTGTCAAGGTATTCTGATCATGAACTTAACGGTAGGATCCAAAACCTTAACAACTCCTTTCTTTGTTGTTAATTCACACTCTTCCTTCAACATTCTATTGGGGAGAGATTGGATTCACTCCTGTCTAGCGGTTCCCTCAACCCTTCACCATTGTCTTATTTTTTGGAATCAAGACGATGTGGAAGTAATTTGGGCTGACCGCAGGCCTTTCCAGGCCTCTACCAATCATGTTGAGGCCCATTTATACGACGAAGGGGTTGGTCCAATGAAAGTGGCAGGTCTTGACAAATATGGCCGCCACAAGGTTGCCCCTATACATGGTAACAAATCAGCTGAAGAGGTGAAGGCACTTTTTCAGGAGTTAATCGGTCCTATGATCACGAAGTCAAGCAGGCCGATTACAACCTCATTCAAAAGCCCTTCTCAATGTCAGTAAACCCTACAGAAAAAGAGAAGAGTGTGGTCCTTCAGGCCACGCTGTCAAAGTTTGAGGCCTACTTGCTTGAGAGGAGGCTAATGGGAAGTGAAGAGTAAGAAGATGATCATTCGGCCTGTGCAGTTGAAGTGATCAATGAGGATGAAAACCTGATTGAAGATCTGGACGAAATCCGGTTAGAAGACCTTGAGGCAGCCCCAACCAAGTTTTTTTTTTTGGGTAAATTAGCTTGAAATTAAAAGAGGTTAACCGAATGTACAGCCCTACAAGGGGCATACCCCAGGGGGAAAATAACAAGGAAAAAAGAAAAGTGAAAAAGTGCGATAAACCATGCACAACCCGCATGGAGAGTAAGGTAGATTAAAGTATATAACAAAGTGCAACAATAATAACTGCCTGGCACAGCCCGCCCGGTTAGGCTATAAGATAAAGTAGTCACGGTCGAATAATGACCATTTGATGAACCATCACTGAGGAATTGCAGCAACATAGCAACTTGGCATAGGGGAGGCTGAACAGCTACTACAGAGGAACTAGGTACAGATAGGAGGCTCGATCCGAGGATGATGGCATCCGACAAGGGGCCAAACCCTGCACACCACGCCCAATCCAACCAATCTATTACTCCCTCGACCCAATTCCCTAGGCTCGCCAGAAATCTACCCGCCCTCAGCCAAATACCAATCACCACAGTCGCCGAAGATGGGATATGAAGACCAAGATTCTAAAACTCCAATCTAACCCAGTGAGACAAACGCAATACCCACCTCTAAGAGAATAACTACTACAGAGGAACAAGGCTCCGAGAAGAGGCTCGAATTGGAGATGTCTACATCCAACAAGGCTACCCCCTCAAGTACCCTACACACCACGTCCAATCCTTCCAGACTACTACTCCCTCCACCTAATCCACTAGGCTCGCTATAATCTAAAAGAGGGATAGAAAGAGGAGCCACAAAATGTGGCGACTCAAACCGTAGGTGAACCAAGCTGCCCCTTTCGATCAGTGTACTACCACCATTCTAATCACTGACAGCTTGCGAAGCTACCCCTTTCAATCAGCGCATGACCACCAATCTAATCAATGACAGCCCCGGTAGCTACCTTTTTCGATCAGAACCCAACCACCGATCTAGTCAATAGTAGCCGCGAAGCTGCCCCTTTCAATCAACGCAGACTCCAATCTAATCAACGATAGCCACGGTCACAACCATACTACGCACTCCCACCGGGCTAAAGAAGCAAAGAAACTAGGGATATCAAGAAGCTGAACAAAGAGCTTGAAAGAACCCGATCTCAGTCCAACAGGTGACTGCCCATCGAGGTTCGCAATAATAAGCCCCAAATTGGGCAGACACTGGCCCAACAGTACAACAACAAATTTGACATTAACTAGATAATCTAACTCACTCTACGCACAGATACCCACCGTTGGAATGGTCCGGCGAGTAAAATACCAGGCTAGCATATAATCAAACCTGGAGTGGTCAGATAGCTACCTAATGAAGGCATACGAACTGAACTTTTACGGAAATGATTGATAATCGGTATTTACCTCTCTAAATCCAAAAACCATTTGGAATTGATCCTACCGCCGTGCCAACGTGAGCACTGAACAGGTTTGAATCTCTGATATGGTGGCCACCGAGGCACTGTCGTCGCTACTGAGCCACAACCGAGTACACGATGAGAAACCAACTCAAAGCTCATCACCTGTCGCTCCCAACCCATCCTGTTGGGCGTTGGGCTCGGATAGATCAGAATTACGAGATGGTTGTGGCCGATTCACCATGGAAGTGCTGAATCGGTGAAGATGGGACTGAAATTAGCCCTTGCAATCATACCTGTTGTGGAAAATGTCCACGGGGTGGACTGAAAAATATAACCAGATTCAAGGGTGAATCTGATTCAAGAGCTTCGTGTTGAACTGATTCTCCATGGAAGATCAGTAGTTGACCCATTTCAGGAAAAAAAGTGGGTTTAACGGGGAGATCCCCTTTCTTTGGTGAACCTCAATCCTATAAGAAATCAGTCCATGGTGGTGGGCTCAGTCGCTGGAATCCGAAGACCCCATAACCAGACACGAACCACCACTGCCCGCACCAGATCCGATGTAGACCAATTGGGTTCACTCGCTGCTGCTATGTGACTGAAGCTCCAAACGCCAGACCTTCAGAAATTGGCCGATCAGAGCTTCATAATCCCAATTCGTGAGGAATCAGAGCTGGGATTATCTCTAATTTTGAAGTGAAGGAAGTAGATTGGGAAGACCCATGTCATTGTCAGATGAAGCTCTAAACGCCAGACCTCTACACGGCTCGGTGTAGCAGTTTGAACTGATCGGAGCGTGATAGTTGAGAAGATGTTAGAATCAACAGCTTACTTCTTAATGACCAAACTGAGCACTGATTACCTCAGATTTGGTGTGAGCCGAAGAGATTGACAGGGGGAGTGCATTTTCTAGAGAAAGCTCTCAACCCCACTCTTTGCTATTTGACTATAAAGTTTGTCCCCAGCCAAGTTGGATGATCTAAGGGCTGATGTGCAAGATCCTTTGGAATAAGTTAATCTGGGAGACGCGGAGAATCCCAGACTTGTATATATTAGCCAACTTCTACCAAAAGACGTCAAAGAGAAGCTCATCCAGCTCTTAAAGGAGTTCAAGTCCTATTTTGCTTGGACCTACGAGGAGCTCCCACGTCTGTCTAGAGACCTGGTTGAGCACAAATTGCCCATTCAAACAGGGTTCAAACCTTTCAAACAACCATCAAGGAGGATGTCCAACGAGGTCTATTTGCAAGTCAAAGACAAGATCGAACGCCTCTTCAATGCTGGGTTCATACGCACAGCCAAGTATGTTACTTGGCTCTCTAATATTGTGCCAGCCCTCAAGAAGAACGGCAAGGTCAGAGTATGTGTGGACTTCAGAAATTTAAATTTGGCATCCTCAAAGGACGAGTATCCAATGCCAGTTGCAGATCAGTTAGTGGATGGAGCCTCTGGTCATAAGGTCTTGTCCTTTATGGATGGACATTCTGGCTACAATCAGATCTTCATTGATGAGGCCGATATGGCTAAGACAACTTTTAGGTGTCCTGGAGCCCTAGGAACCTTTGAGTGGGTCGTAATGCCCTTCGACCTAAAGAATGCAGGTGCTACATTCCAATGAGCAATGAACGCCATATTTCATGATTTCATTGGCCGTTTCATGGAGATTTCCATCGATGATATCGTGGTCAAGTCTCAGTCCTATGACGAACATTTGGAACACCTAAGGAGGTCATTTTTTAGAATGCAACAGTTTGACTTAAAAGTGAACCCCTTGAAGTGCGCATTGGAGTCTCAGCAGGCAAATTCCTTGGATTTTTGGTCCATAACATAGGGATTGAGATTGACAAGAACAAGGCCAAAGCAATTTTGGAAGCAAAACCTCCTACCACCAAGAAGGAGTTGCAGAAGTTCTTGGGTTCATTCAACTTTTTGAGAAGGTTCATTTCAAACCTAGCAGGAAAGGTCTAGGCCTTTTCTCAACTCTTGAGGCTGAAGGGCCAAGACACTTTTGTTTGGAAGGCAAACCATCAGAAGGCCTTTGATGAGATCAAGGGCTATTTGGTTCAGGCTTCAGTCCTTATGCCTCCCATAAAAAAATAGCCTTTGAAGCTATACATCTCAGCTGCTGAAGGCTCTATTGGAGGCCTTTTAGCTCAAGACAACGCTCAAGGAAAGGAACATGCAGTGTATTATTTAAGTAGGTTGCTGACTCCATGTGAACGGAGATACAGTCCTATTGAAAAGATTTGTCTTGCCTTGTACTTTTCAACAATAAGTTGAGGCACTATATGCTTCCTGTTTTGGTTTACATTATGAGTAAAATAGACCTAGTTAAGTACTTGCTTTCTCGGCCCATCATGAGAGGCCGTATTGGCAAATGGTCTTTAGCTTTAATGGAATTCAGCTTTCAATACATACCTCAGAAAGCTGTGAAGGGCCAAGCCTTAGTAGATTTTCTTGCTGATCATCCATGCTTGGACATCGACAATGAATCTGAGCTAGGACAAAGTGCCCTTGAAATATCACTTACTCCTTGGACACTACTCTTTGATGGATCAAGGACTCAGGAGGTCTCAGGCTGTGGAGTAATTATTATTTCTTCTTAAGGCCTGAGGACTGAATTGTCCTTTCAATTTGATTTTCCATGTACGTACAAATAACCAAGCTGAGTATGAAGCAGTGGTTATCGGCCTTGAACTCCTTGGGGATCTAGAGGCCAGGGAAGTGAGGGTTATTGGGGATTCAAACCTTGTAATCAATCACTTGGCAGAAACATTTAAATGCTATAGTGAGGACTTTGCACCTTATTATATGGGAGCCGTGCAATTAATGCAAGATTTTGACAATGTGACTGTTAAACATGTCTCAAGGAGTATGAACACTGAAGCCAATAGCTTCGCTCAGGCCTCGACAGGCTTGAAGTTAGCTTCAGAAACAATTCACAAGATTATCACAATCCAGAAGAGATTGTTACCTTCTATTAGGAGAAGGGGTCTAGGATTGGAGGTATTTACTTCAGACTTCACGGGGGAAAAGTCAGATGACGAGGCCGAAAATGATTGGCGCACACCTATCATTTCTTTCCTAAGGAGGCCTCACTATAGAGCCTCTAGGAAGGTAAGAAGGAGAGCCATCAATTACATCCTCATTGGAGATGAGTTATACAGGAAAAGCCTTGAAGATGACTTGCTTTTGAGGTGTTTAGGACGCCCTGAGGCCATGAGGGTCATGAGTGAAGTCCATGAAGGAGTCTATGGAGCTCACCAATTAGGGATAAAGATGAGATGGCTAATCAGAAGGTATGGTTACTATTGGCCAACCATCTTAGAGGATTGTGTTCGTTTTTCCAAAGGATGCCAGCCTTGTCAAGCCCATGGCCCGATTCAGCGTGTTCATGTAGCTAATTATCGTGCTGTAGTCAAACCTTGACCATTTAGGGGCTGGTCTCTTGACGTGATTGGCAAGATTTATCCTCCTTCTTCTGGAAATCATACTTACATCTTGGTACCCACAGATTACTTTACTAAATGGGCAGAGGCAGTGCCTTTGAAGTCTGTGGATCAACAAGAGATAATCAAGGTGATCAAGGAGAGAATCATCCATAGGTTTGGGCTGCCAAAACACTTGGTTGCAGACAGAGGTACGATCTTCATGGGAGAACATGTGGTCAATTTTGCTGTACACCAAAACATCATTGTTTCCAATTCCACTCCTTATTATGCACAAGGAAATGGCCAGGCCGAGTCCACTAATAGGACTTTGGTCAACATCATTGAGAAGATGGTGAAGGATAACCTAAGGGATTGGCATGAATTACTTTCTGAGGCCTTATGGGCCTACAGAACCTCAAAGAAAGTAGCCACCAATATAACTCCTTATATGTTGGTATGTGGACATGATCCAGGCTCACAGCCCTTAACCATATGTTGGTCCAGAAAAGAAGAGTTGGAAGGTCTTATGACGACCGGGTAAGGAGGAAAAGCTTTTCTGAGGGCGATTTGGTTTGGAAGGCTGTCTTTCCCTTAGGGGAAAAGAATTCAAGGTATGGCAAGTGGTCTCCAACATGGGAAGGACCGTACCAGATTGCCAAAGTCCTTAGAGGTAACGTCTATCTTCTTATGGATTTAGATGGTGGTTTGTTCAAACATTTAACAAATGAAAAGTACCTAAAGCATCATTATCCTACCATGTGGGAGATGAGGGATTTTGGGGAAAACCAATTGATAAGTAGGGAAAACCTGACGCGGCCAGTTTGGTAAAAGGAGCGGAGCTAAGGAGTGAAAAGCCAAGCTCTGGCTGAGGCTCCCAGGAGGGCGTCACCGGTAAGTACGACAGGACATGTAACGACCCTGATTTTTGGCCAATAAAAATTTCGCTAAAAATTTGAATTTTTATTTTAATACTTGGATTTCTTTTTTAACATCCAAAAATCGGTCGTTATTAACTGATAAAAATTTTATTGTTATATTTGAAAATTCTTTATTTTATAAATCCTTTTTTTGCGATTAATAATCCGTCATAATTAGGTTTATGAATTAGGAGGTTGGAATTCATCGCCCGGGCATTAAGGTCATTCTCTAAAAGACGAGTATGCCTATTAAGACCTTGGTATAGTTACTTAGTAATTGTAGTAAAATCCTAGAATTTATTTTCTCGGCTGGAAATCCTACTTAGCAAGCATAGTTAGCTTTTAACCGATTAGTTAGCCAACCCTAACTACCGTCTGGCTTAGTTACGTTTCCCTAACCTAGAGCGCTGCATCGATGCCAAAGTGGTTAATTTTCGGCCTTTGCCTTGACCGTTGACTTAACTGCCTTGCTTTGGCTGCCTTGGCGTCGGGCTTGCGCCTTGCTTTAGCCTTGGCATCGGGCTGCCTTGGCGTCGAGCCCCATCCTTTGCCTTGCCTTGCCTTTGGCTCATTAACGCCGCTGCCTTGCCTTGGCGCCGGCCCGCTGGCACTTTCGCCTGAGCGCCGGGTCATTGTCGGGTTGCTTTTGCCTCGCCGCCATCATCTTGCCAGCATCGGTCACGCCTTACGCTTTGGCCATGCTCACGCCGCTTGGCCACGCCTTGCTTGTAGGCTGCCTTGGCCATGCTCACGCTGCCTTGGCCATGATCACGCCTTGCCTTGGCGTTTCGGCCATGCTCACACTGCCTTGGTCATGCTCACGCCGCTTGGCCATGCTCACGCCTTGGCTAGCAGCCACTGCTTGTGTCGCTGGCGCCGCTGGCAGCCTTGTTTGGCCACCAGTGGCACGCTTTAGCCTTCTTGCCGCCAAAGTGCTGGCCGCCCGCATTTCTTAGCCATCGGTACCTGCCTTTGTTGTGCCGCTTGGCCACGCTGTCGCTTTGCCGCCCGCCAGCATTGTATCATCGCCAGCCTTTGCCATTTGTACCGCTGCCGTACCCCGTACCGCCTTGCCACCGCTTGTGCCAGCAACCGCGCCTGCCGGGGCTACCTTGGCCACGCCACGCTTGCCTTGGCGTTTGACCTAGAGTTTCCTTTACCCATTGGTCAATAGGTAAACCTTGATTCATCTCCTAAGTACGAGATTAGATTAGTTTAGTGCTTAATTACAAAGTATTACACTTTTAGTAATTAACCATTGGATAATAACCGTTAGGAATTTTATTAACCATTGGACGATAGACGAGAATCCTAGCCATTATTACCCATTGGTTATTAACCGCTAGGGAAAGTATTATCCTTTGGATAATAGTTAGTCTTGACAATCATGTGCTAGAATGATTTAATTAATAGATTTGGCATGTGTGAAATTCAATAAAATAAGATTTGTTCATTAGATTATTAGGTTAGTACATAGTACTTTGGATGAAGTAGAATACTTAATTGGATATGGGATTCTCCCATACCTAGCCTAGATTGAGAAGTACTAGACTTTACATATTATATGTATGTACTTATATATATATATATATATATATATATATATAGATATGCATATATGTTATATTGTATATGTGCATGTGTGTATTAGAAGATAATAATTAGAAAAACCCATATTACTTAAAAATGTGATTTTATGAATAACCCAAAGTACATATATATATATATTATTATTTGTATACTCTTTTATAGTACAAACAAGTGGGAGAGAGAGAGAGGGGAGAGAGGAGAGAGTGCGAGAGAGAGGAGAGAGAGACCGAGAGAGAGGAGAGAGAGAGAGAGAGAAAGAGAAGGAAAGAGAGGGAGGGAGATGGTACCTTGAATTGACCTAGCTCTTCCATTGTACCTTAGTGATCTTTTCCTACAAAATCTATGTACTAAATGTCCTAAATACATTTTCAATTCTTGTACAATCCTTCCAAGCCTAAATCCTCACTCTTTCCTTTGTCATCCCAATCTTGTCCTTTTATTATATATATATGTGGTTATATATATATAAATATACATAGTACAATGTACCAAAGAGAGAGAGAGGAGAGAGAGGCCGAGAGAGAGAGTGAGAGAGAGAGAGGTTCGGATGGAGAGGGAGAGAGAGTGTGTGATATGTGTGTGCAAGTGGATTGACCTAGCATAGGCCATCTTGTCCTTGTATATGTATATAGTTGTATATATATATATATATATAAATATACATAGTACAATGTACCAAAGAGAGAGAGAGAGAGGAGGAGAGAGAGGCCGAGAGAGAGATTGAGAGAAAGAGAGAGAATTCGGATGGAGAGGGAGAGAGAGTGTGTGATATGTGTGTGCAAGTGGATTGACCTAGCATAGGCCATCTTGTCCTTGTATATGTATATAGTTGTATATATATATAAATATACATAGTCCAATGTACCAAAGAGAGAGAGAGAGGAGGAGAGAGAGGCCGAGAGAGAGATTGAGAGAGAGAGAGAGAATTCGGATGGGAGAGGGAGAAAGAGAGTGATGTGTGCAATCCAAGTACAAACCGAATCTAGACTTTCTTGCATCACAATGTACCATGAAATCTAGGGTTTCTTGTGCTTTCACTCTAAAGGACAACCAAAACCATTTTCCTATAATTTCCAAGGACTTGATTGGACCAAAACCCCATTAGAATAGATTAAACCTAGTCCTTGTTTGGAAGGAAGAACAAGGAAGGTCTTTGGATGGTCTTTCAAGGCATGACATCACTTGGATCATGACAAAATCCATGGGATTTGGAGAGAGAGAGAAGGCCGGCCATTGAGGGGGAGGGAGAGCCCTTGCTTGCCTATAAATAGGACTCCATTCTTCTCATTTAACTCACACCATTCCAACCTCCAACTTCTCTCTCTAGGAAGCATAAGTATTCTTGTAGTTTAGCTTTGTTCTTGAGTGTTCTTGAGGTTCTTCCCTAGGCTTCAAGAAACACCTCTAGAGTGCCGCCACTAAACCGCCCTACGACCACCCTTGATCCAAAAGTAGTAGTCTAGTAGTCAAGATCTAGTTTGAGAGAAACCTTTCTCTTCAAGCTAACGAAGGCCACCTCCTAAGCCGTTACTCCGTCCGTAGGAAATTCCAACCTAGCTAATTCGGCCCCGACTAGTTTCGGATCAAGGTAGAATCTTCCGTACCCATTTCTCCAAAGTATATGTACTTATGTTAGTTAGTATGCATGATAATGATAGTTTATGTTTTAGAACGTTGGATGCATGATAGTTAGTAAACTTAATATCGGATGATTAAGCATGATTAGAATCGACTTAAGATATAACGTCGTGTAGAAGTAATCGCATGTTGATCTTTTAACTTAACTATAAGCTTATATTCCATTGCGTGTATTACTTGTGGTATTATAACAAAGCATATGGTGGATTACCACCCCAGGCGTCCGCACATGTGGCGTTATGCTTTAAGTAATGGTTATGGACATGCTATGTACTTGCTTGGATTATACTTACCTTAAGTATGTATAGTAAATTTCTAAACATGAGTTAAACGGTTAAGGTATCAAAGCTAGTTAGCAAAAACTTGTTTTACTACAGTACTAAAGAAGAATGAGCATGTCAAATAATGAATCTCTACGCCAATAACCACATGTTGTTTTAAATCCCACAAAGGAAGAAAGAATGGATTTTTTTCATAATATATTATTGTCTTGAGGATGATTATGAACATGTATGCACTACTTGTTACTGATAAAACATAAGTGGTTTTAAGAAATAATTTGAGTACAATTAGGTAATATAGAGTTGGATGATCTTGCTAGTTTAGTTTCAAGATTTCTTTAAAGTGATTTGTCCCGCCGCGGAGTCTATGCATGACTACGATACACGAGAACCAAAAAGTAGAAACATGACACTTAAGGAGTGGTTGATATGGATAAAAGGATTTTGAGACTACATAATGGCGGACTTGGTAGCCTTATGTGAGTTGTGAAAACCCGCAAGGTGGCCGGACTTGGTAGCCCTTTGTGCGGACTTGCGAAAACCACAATGAGGCCGGACTTGGTAGCCCCTTTGTGTAGATTGCTAATGGAGCCAGATGTGGTAGCTTCATTGGTAATTGGGCTTGGTTCTCCGCGGAGAGGAGCCCATGCAAGATTTGATAACGTGGCTGGACTTGGTAGCCCGTTGGTAACAAAGAATGATTTTTAAAATAAAATGGTGGCACAATACGATGAGTCGCGTAGGAGAACCAAGAAAGGCATGACACCAACGTAAGCAAGATAGTGATTGTGGATGTATCATGGTTAATTATGTTGTTTAATGAGCATGTGTAATCATTTATATGACTCTTTGTTGTAAGTTATGGGTTAGCGGGTTGGATTATTCTATTGAGCTTCAGAGCTCACGGTGTTACCTTTTGGTGACCGTGACATATTATATTGGTAGCGACGCTGGTATAATGTCGATTTATAGATGAGCACCAGGAACAGTACACCTTGGAAGCCTTTGGAGCCGAGGAGCTTGCAAGGATGGAGGAAGAGGCGGAGCAGTAGTTAACCTTAGATTATCCCCTCATTTGAATAAAAATACTCTTGTGAGACTTATGTTGTAATAATGAGCTAGACTCTCCTTAATTTATTCAATAAAATGTTTATTTAACGTACCCAAAATCCGGGGCGTTACAGGACATCCAGCTCGGCCCTTGAGACGGAGCTGGGTTAAGGTTTAAGGTCCAGCTCGGAGACCTAGCCAAAGCCGGATAAGTAATGCTCAAGTAGCATGTTTATCCCGGTTGAAGATATCACCCTAGGAACTATAATCCCGTGGGATAAAGGAGATGATGTGGATAACATAAACATGAAACCCCGAAGATAAACACGGCTAAAGAAGGATAAGGATTCCAGGCCAAGGCTAAATGAGTACGGAGTTCCAGCTAAGGCAGGACTCCACATTCATCGTTAAGATAATCTTCAATTACCGGAATGTAGTCCTACTAGGATTCAACCTCCTATCAAATGCCTATAAAAGTGACGGTGGAACTCCCGCTAAAGTACACTCAATTAATAGTTCTGAATCTCAATTCTCCCACCATATAACAAATACTCTACTGACTTAGGCATCGGAGGGTGGTTGGCATGCCACCACACCGGTGACACTATCTCTCACATTGACTTTGCAGGAATAGGTCGCGGCCAGATACAAAGCTGATTCATCAGCTGGCGCCGTCTGTGGGAAGTGACTTTCTCCTTCGCGGTGAATAGTTTTGCATGGTGGATACCCGATCTAGCAGAACAACGATGGCTTCAGACCCCCCCGCAAACGGGCGTCGACGATGCCCCCAAGACCGCCGCCACGGTAAAAGCCGCCGAAGCTGCCGAAACAGCCAAGGTTGCGAGAGCGGGCAAGGCCGCCGCCGTCGCTGAAAAAGCTGCCAAGGCAGCAGAAGCGGCCAAAGCAGTGGAAGCGGCTAAAGCAGCTGAGGCAAGTAAGACGGGAGGTGATCAGATGACCCCAGAGGCATTCGCTCAAATGCAGGAGCAAATAAAAACATTAACCCAAGGATTACAGACTGCGATACAGGAAAACGCAACTTTGCATATGCAAATCTCCGAGCCAAGCATCCTGAATCTACAACACAGTCAACACGAGGAAGAGAATCACATAGAGGAAAGCGAGTCCAATGAGGAGGAAAGCCAAAACCGAAAGAGGAATAGCAAGCCGCCCCTGGAAAAGCCGTCGCTATCATTGGCTGTCACCCACCACAGCCTCATACAGAAACGGTACAAATAATGTGATGAAGCGGTTTTTGGTCACCTCCAGAGGAGGGGTTCCTCAACCGCCCACCTAGTCCTCCAGCGGATGGAACGGCTTCCTGCGTGCTCGATTAATGACATGCAAAATAGACACGATAAACTATGGGCACCGGCGTGGCTGTCGCCATCACCCCTCCGATGCCTAAGTCAGTCGAGATATGGAGAAATTGGACTGACTATGAGTTTCGTATCATTTTTTGCGTACCTTTCTGATATGGACGTGTGATCTTTATATAGGCATCTTAGGACGAATCCCTTAGGATTTGGACTCTTAAGTCTCATCCGCTCGTGTCAAGTATAGATAGGTGTTGGAGTGTCCTCCTTACCTTAGGACTCCCCTGATTCTTATCAGGTTTGAGGAGTCCCTTCACCTTTGGACTCTTGTACCTGTGTAGACACCTCCCAAACGGGGCATCGCCATACAGTTGGCTCATCACGTTGTTTGCTCGATTGGTTGCTTGCTTCATAAACCAAGATCGTGGATACTTCCATGGCTAGAGGTATCACCACACGATAGCGGTTATCATCAACACAGAGTCGCCACCCAGTTTATTAAAACTAGGAAATAAGTAGAGATTCTGGGTACAGAAGCCAAAAGTACAGTAAGGGGAAGGTGTTAGGCACCCCTCTCTGCCTAGCCGCGAGGCTAGCCCATAATCATTCAACATAAGACATATAGATGCTTTATCTATCCATACACGTAGTCTGTTTTTATCCTTTAAACAGTTAATAAGGTGAGCCGAGACTGTAAATAAATCATGCGTCAGAAAGCAGTAAACAAATCTAAACTGTGCCAGCAGATCGATTACTCGGCCGGTGAATGGATGTCACGGCCGAGGAATTGGGCTGGTTTAATGTACCGGCCGAGGCATCGAAGCCCGGTGGTGTTCTTCCTCACACCAGCAGAAAGTTTAACAGACTATCGAAGGCTACGATTAGTAAATTAAGCATAAAATAAACCAAACCAGAGGCCGTTGGGCCTCACCACCTTGATCCCTCGGTTGCTTGATTGCTTTGGATCGATGGAGATTGACTGATTGATTGCTTCTTGGACGAAACCCTAGGGCTAGGGTTTGAACTCCTGGGTTGGATCGTCTGATTGATGGCCGCCTATGGAAGGTTGGGGCTTTTGCAGAGGGTTTTTGGGAGTGTATAGCCAGAATTTCGTGGCTTGAATGTGTATAGATCTGAGGATTTTCGTTGTATCTCGTGGTCTCTTTTCGGAGGCCAAAGGCCTCTTTATATAGGCAAAGGATGACACACTTCGTCCAATCAAATCACGGGGTTACAATTGCATTTGCATTGTAACTCGAACTCTTCAACGTAATCCTTGAACGTAGCCCGAACGCATCGGAGAGGCGGTGGATGATCAACCGACAGAAGGTTTGAGAGTCTGGAAAAAGGCCGATCTGGCGGCCGAGGAAAGGATGTCACGGCCTGGAAATGGATGTAGCGGCCGAGCCATTGATCTGGCGGCCGAGGCTTCGATCTCTCGGGGAGATTTTGGGTGCAACAGGTTGCTCGGGTGAGGAATGGATGTTAAGGCCGTGAAATCGATGTTGCGGCCGGTCGATGGATTTTCCTAACACACTATCTTTCTGTCCGAAAGGCTATTTGGCTCTGGATTGGGTCCTCTAAGTGGCTCAAAGTTCGTACCATAAGTCCATGGGTTTCATCAAAAGCAATCAGCAATCATCGAATCCATATCATCATCGGGATGGTCCCAAGGTGGGAGTTGAAATAATCGTTGGGCCAAATTGGGGTGTCTACAGATGCCTCTTTGACTGAGCTCAGACGGATCGCGAGACATGTTTGAGTAAAAGTCAAAGCTGTAAAAGCACTCAATTTGGTCCAACCACTATTCCATGGGTTTTTGAAAAAGTTTTGTTATGGTCGGGCCGAGAGGTCCTACGTATCCCTCAAGGGAAATTCGGACCAATCGTAGTTCGGGGCAATAAAAGAAAAAGTTTGGAGGGTTAGAGGAGAAGACGTACCTTCGGGCTTTAAAAGCCGTAGTGCGACATACTGGATAGTGCCAGGATTTTGGCGAGTAGTTGAAGGAGCGCGGGGCTACCGGGAAATTGTTGCGGAGAGTGCCCTTAGTATTTGGGGGTAGATCAGTACACAGTGAGTGCGTTGGCTCTTCTTGATCATCCTTACTTTGACTGAGGGAGCTTGGTAGAGTAGTTCATCCTTTCGAATTAACTTGATGGAACTGATGTAATTGGGTGGAGTCCAAACCATCTGCTGGGGATGAATTGGATGCCGGCGGAGAGCTTCTTTTAGTATTTTGGGGTAGATCAACACACGGCAGGTGCGTTTGCTTTTCTTGATCATCCTTACTTTGACTAAGGGGAGCTCGGTAGAATAGCCTATCCTTATGAATGAGCTTGATGGAACTGAAGGGCGGAGCTGGTATGGTGAGAGGCTGAGGAGTCGGCACTTAGAGCTTGACGTGATTTGAACCGAGGTGTAGAACCGGTTGCATTCTGATGGTCTGGAGCTTTCTCGTCATAAATTTTGGCTTCGAGCCAAAGGATCGAGGCACCGGGCCGATCAATAAAACCGAGGCTTAGAGCCGGTTGATTTGTAGGATTGACCTGTTTCATGAATAAAAGATATGCAGAATATGTATATGATGATAGTGGTTAGATATGAGCAGATATGATGATGCAGACTCGATGATAACAATGGTGATGCAATATGTGCACGGGCCCGTGCGTGTGTGTTTGATTTATGCATAGAGCTTCTTTCAAGTTCCGGACTTGAGCACTCGGAGCTTAGAGCTCGAGCATTCGGACGGCAGAATCCAAGCTTTCAAAGTACAGGTTTTGAGCGTCCAGTACGCAGTGGTTGGGCATCCAAACGTAGAGCTTGTGCATTCAAGGTATAAACCTTAAGCATTCGAACGTCGAGTTCGAGCGTCGGATACACAGTGGTTGGGCATCCAAACGTAGAGCTTGTGCGTTCAAGTACAGGCTTGAGCATTCAAAGTACAGGCTTTGAGATCAGGTGATATGGCGTTGTTGAGTAGTGAGTTTGTAGAACTGTTGAGTTGTTGAATATTCCATATTCCATCTTCCACGGGGTTTGATTTGTTCTTCTTGCTTGGAATGCTTCCAAGGCCAGTTCTGAGTATGCTCGGGACTCCCCTCAAGGCTAGATCTGAGTATGCTCGGGACTCCTCCCAAGGCTAGTTCTTAGTATGCTCGGGACTCCCCCCCAAGGCTAGTTCTGAGTATGCTCGGGACTCCTCCCAAGGCTAGATCTGAGTGTGCTCGGGACACCTCCCAAATCTGAGTCTGCTCGGGACTCCTCCCAAGGCTAGTTCTTAGTATGCTCGGGACTCCCCCCAAGGCTAGATCTGAGTGTGCTCGGGACTCCCCCCAAGGCTAGTTCTTAGTATGCTCGGGACTCCCCCCAAGGCTAGATCTTGACCCTATTCCACTTCGATTCTGTCGACTTGTTGACCCAAAATGCCATAAGGCTTGTGAAATGCTTCGGCTATTATGGCATTCACAGATTTTCATCACCTTGACAGACGGGGTGATTCACACATACGCTCTAGGAGATTTCCATCGCCTCCTTTGGCAAATTCGACTTGTTTTGAGAGATTTCCATCGCCTCCATTAATGGGGTACCTTCCGGAGGTTGAATGCTTTCTGGAAGCTGGTTACACAAATGCCTTCTGAAGAGCTGAAGTGTGTACTAGGTTGAGCTTCATGCAGGTGTTTTTTCTTATTGGCTGTTGGCTTAGAACTGCTGAGCGCGAGGGCTGTCTGAGTGTAGAGTTGCTGATATGGAGATGAAAGCATGAAGCAAGGAGCTTTGGAGATGCAAAGTGCAAAGCCACTTTAATGTTGCTGATATGGTGCCAATTGTAGAGTTGGCTCAGGACTAGTTATGAAGCTATCTTCCAGCTTCTTTGACTTGGCTTTGTCAGTCATAGACACACAGCTTGATGTGGTTGATCCTGATCGCTTCAAGGACGGAAATCCAAGAGAATCCTGCAATCCACATTTGAATAGTTTAGAAAACAGCAATGGATAGGAAAATATCATGCAACAGGCTTGGAGTCGACCACGGGCCGAAGTCCTTTTATGCTGACTGCTAGGGGCAGGACCACTACACTTGGAGAACCCTAGTTCAAAAGCTTGAACGATTTTGGGTGACATAGATTGCAATGCAACACATAGGTAAGTTAATTTGGAGTATTTAAAAAGAAACGCAAGCCCCCTGTTTAGGCCATGAATGCTTGACCCTAGCTCAGTCGTGCATGATGACAATGATCTTATTGCCCCTAGCATGCAGTGTAAATAACAATGAATGTGAGTGAAATGTTTCTGTTTGGCGGAGATCTTGGCATGCCCTTGACAGTGCTGTGTGACAGCATTCCACAAAAGAGTTGAGGTGTTCCCCCAGGATATGACGCTTCTCAAGCTGAGCTTTCTTTAAGTGTGTTGGCAGGGAGGTAGACGTTACAGTGCATCCCTTGGTTGCCCTTTATTTCTTGTATAGAGATGATGGCCATGATGCCTTGATGAACCTGCCTTGCTTGAGCATAAGAACAACTCACACTTGGGGTTAGCTCGTGCAACCAAGACAACTACTTCCATTAAGCAGCCATAATGACATGCGCATGAAATACTAGGATGCAAAGGACAGGGTGATAATGATATGCAAACAATTCCACAATGTATTTTGGACATCTCAACTTTCGAGCATTTAAGCTATTGCTTCTCTTTGATTTAAGGAGACCAAGAATGACTTTAAACTAGTTAAGTAACTACAACAAGATAGACTACAATACTCTGGTGACACTGCTGAAAATATTGTTTGACCAAGGGCCCATATAGCTACACTCATCATGAAATGAGAAACTCATTTTATCTCCTCGAAAATTTGTAAAAGCAATTGTGCTTGTATTGCTGTGTCAAGAATGTTTAGGATAAAATTAACTTTGAAAGCTTTTCCTCGAGGACTTCAAGGTCATATCATTCCAACCATGCTCCACACTTACGTCATTCAATCATCAAAAGATATAGAACTATTTTGCAAACCTATGCCCCTAGTCAATTAGGTGAGTTTGTTGCTTTGAACTTTGACTTGGTTGACTTGAGTTGGATTGATAAGCGCCCACTGAGACCCATATAAGAGGTTGGATACTTTTGAGAGAGGTGCTTAAAGGGAAACATAGGCATACCCCCTTGTCTCACGTAACTCTCCATGTTGTTTGATTTGCCAAGATGATGCAAATTTCAGGGTTCTTGCCCTTCATGTTAAGTTCCACATTGGTGATGCCCCCTAGTGTCTAGGACCTTGCTACTAAGTCATATTTCTCAATCTGAAAGGACTTTGTTATGGACCATAATGTAGGCTTGGGTTTTGGCTTGAGAAAGCGGATGTAAAGGCTCAAACCTAATTTCTACTTATGCTTGGGTTTTAAAAGCTAGCAGCCATCTTCAACATTTTTATCAACTCTTGCTGTCTCTTGCCATCACTTTGTGTGAAAGAGTTAATTTCTTCAACAATGGCCTTTGCATGGATTGGAAGAGATGTTTCCTTAAAAATGCCCCTTGTATGACGGGGTGCTCATTCTTTCATTTGATTTTTCTTTCATCTCTCCTTGTATATTTTTTTTTTTTGTATTTGCCCCAGTGTAGGGGATGGCTGCCTAGCAGGCTTTTCAAAGAGATTATCCAGAGGCTCGACGTGGTTAGCAAGGGATAAGTGTTTGGGATAGAGAAATGAATGCCTTTCTTCATCTTGAAACATACGACAAAGTGACTGGAATCCTAGCCAAGAGATTTAAGAGCTTCGATGTTTAACCAAGCGAATCCTTTGAGACACATAGCAGATGTATGGAAACACGGCGAATTTCTCACTTTGTTTGTGCTCTAACTTTTGCCTAGACCGCCCTTGCGGGTTTTCAATCTAGCGAGCTCACTCCCTTTTTTTTTCTTTGTTTTTCATTCTTCCTCTTCTTCCTCCTTTTTACTACTCTTCATACAGCATGATTTTCTTGCAAATGAATTCTGCGAGGGTGCAGAAACGTTTTGACTCCTTCTTAGCCCAACAAAAATGACATGGATCATAGATTTCAAAACTCGTTCTTAGCATTTGACAACTTGAGTGATTTATAATATGTTTCAAAAAGATATCATGAGATCACTTTGAAATCCCTAAGGATCGTTTTTCAACTTCTGACGTTATCATGAACATTCTATAGCAGCAACTCAGCACATGGGAAAATAGTTTGAAAATTGTGGCCGACCATAAGGTGCCTACGTATCCCAAAAAGAGAATTAGGCCATTCGTAGTTCAAGTGTAAGGAGATTTCTCATTTTGGAAGAGATTCACATTTCATATCGAGTGCAAAAAGCTAGTCAAAAACCATGATGAACAAAATGACTTTAATTTTAAGAGAAAATAAACTCAAGACTCAAACTCCTAAAAGAAAATAAACCCAAGACTCAGATTGTGCTAAAACATTGACTCAACATTCAGACTAAGACGTGACAGACTTGGCTGTTGCCGCTCAAACATTCAATTTGGTTGGAACACCCATTGATCAATGAGTTCTTGGATATCATGTTGCAATTGGATGCAATGATCAGTTTCATGCCCAGAAATCTGATGGTAGGCACAGTGCTTGGTAGGATCATAGTTTGGGCCAAATGGTGGGTGAGGTGATTGAGTTTTTAAAGGTTCAAGGAGTCCTTGTTCGACCAGAGTAGCCAGGGCTTGAGATGGGGATGAGTTAAGATTTTGGCGGTGGCGGAGTGCACGACGTTTAGGATTTCTGGAAGTGGGGTTCTGGTGAGTAGGGGTGCTTTGGGATGAATTTAGTGGAAACATAGCACTGTTGGTATTGGTGACAATGGTATGGTTGGGACGGCTTCTCTTGGATTTGGTGATTTCTCCCTCGACTTGTTCCATATGTTGAGCCTGCAGGTTCATCATTGTTCTTCCTTGTCTTTTCTTGGCAAAATGAATTTCCTTTTGAACTGTTTTCTCGGTCCATCTAGCAGGGGGAGATGGAGGTGGAGCTTGTGGAGAGCTTCTTCGCAAACTGTGAACAATGGTGGTCAGAGCAGCCATTGATTCAACCAATACATTAACCTTAGCAGCCAAAGCTTCAATCTTCTCGTCAGCCATTGTTGTCACGTCTTAGACAAAACCCAAAATTTAAGAAAAGCAAGAACTTAGTTACGTTCAGGTTGAGATGTCTAAAATCAAGTGTCTATGCAGTGCACACATTAAACACACTTATTGCCCTTAAAATGTAAATCTAGCATGATGGGGTGGTTTAACCAAATGATACTCGATGTTAGCACAGGGTCATGCAATGTGCTATGAGAAGAAATAAGGGTGATGAACTCCTCTTTTGGTTTCGTCCCCTGCATGGTTAGAGAAAGACAAACAAAATGATATATATAGCACCATAGCTACTTTCACAGATTATGGATGAGTCATGTACAACATTTTGTTTCTATGCATGAGTTTATTGGATACCATAGATAGCCAGCAATTTTTGATATGGATGATTCTTAAGACTCGTTGTTTACAAATACTGCATGTCACTTAAGAAGATCCTACTATAAGACAGACCGAAAAAGTTGAGCAGATGCCCACAACAGAAAGTAGACTTAGAGTTTTATCGCAGTGCTGACGGCTATTTGAATGTTCCACAATTCTTGTCATTTGAGGATTAGATCAGGTTTTGCAAAAAAATTTTGAAAGTTCTTTCAATTCTTGATTAGGGAAGATTCCTTCATTCCACATAATGCTAACACGACCTTTTACCAGCTTTGGATTATTTATTTTTTATTATTAGTAAGTGCTTATCAGAACTTATTTTCACCAAAACACATTGAGGTTGGTCTTTCAGAAACTCATTCAACAAGTTTTTTCTTCTTTCTCAAAACATGATCGAGGTAATTGGGATTCCTATGATTACCTGTCAGCACATTGACAAACTCCTAAATCTTACCAACTCGTTGCAGTAAGGATGCTCAAAATTTTGAATTTTAAAAGATGGGTTGCTAGGTTGATTTGAAAGTAGGACTTAAAGTCCTACACTTGTCATGCTTGAATCATTCATGGAGAAATAAGTATTGCAAGTTCTATCCATAATATCCTCGACTTTGCATATAATCATCCATAATCTGCTCTACTACTTTGCACCCCCTCTTTCCTTTAGCCTCACAAGGCAAAGATTGCTAGAGCAACCCCTAGTTCAATTGTCGGCGGGACAGCCAGTGTTTGATTTCGTTCTAGAAATCCATGCTTCGCGGTGCTTTAAGTAAAGCGGGAATGTTAAGTAAGCAATGATGCTTTCAAGATGCCAAAAACATACTTTGCAGGCAATGGCATGCCTCAGTGCTTAGTTATAAAGACTTAAGAGTTAGGGCTCTTAGTTCATGCCCCAACCCTTCTGCACAGAAAGAGCTATTAAAACAACATATACAAGGTGTGAGGAAGAACTTGGAAGCAAAATGCAGGTAGGTTCCTATCCTGTAGGTTCCTGTCTTAGTTTGATAAGTTCTATGGCTTTCTATCACATGAAAGGTTTGAGGTAGTCTCAGGGTGCTCCGTTGTCAAAGGGCACCAATCCTTTCACTAGCCCATCATAGGCGGTAATTGGGTGATTCCCTTTTTGATATACCAAAAGGTACAAGTGACTGTGGAGTTTGCTGGAACCCCTAACATAGCCCGTGTCATGCCGCGATATTAGATGAACTCAACGAGGCTTGCCTGCTCGATGCATATGATAAATGAATTAAATAAGGCATATATTAGTCTTATGTTGAACTTTCTAGTTATGGCTCTCATATCCCCAGCAGAGTCGCCAGAAAACTGTAGACACCTCCCAAACGGGGCATCGCCATACAGTTGGCTCATCACGTTGTTTGCTCGATTGGTTGCTTGCTTCATAAACCAAGATCGTGGATACTTCCATGGCTAGAGGTATCACCACACGATAGCGGTTATCATCAAAACAGAGTCGCCACCTAGTTTATTAAAACTAGGAAATAAGTAGAGATTCTGGGTACGGAAGCCAAAAGTACAGTAAGGGGAAGGTGTTAGGCACCCCTCTCTGCCTAGCCGCGAGGCTAGCCCATAATCATTCAACATAAGACATATAGATGCTTTATCTATCCATACACGTAGTCTGTTTTTATCCTTTAAACAGTTAATAAGGTGAGCCGAGACTGTAAATAAATCATGCGTCAGAAAGCAGTAAACAAATCAAAACTGTGCTAGCAGGCGGTGAATGGATGTCACGGCCGAGGAATTGGGCTAGTGTACGGCCGAGGCATCGAAGCCCGGGCGGTGTTCTTCCTCACACCGCATGAAAGTTTAACAGACTATCAGAAGGCTACGATTAGTAAATTAAGCATAAAATAAACCAAACCAGAGGCCGTTGGGCCTCACCACCTTGATCCCTCAGTTGCTTGATTGCTTTGGATCGATGGAGATTGACTGATTGATTGCTTCTTGGATGAAACCCTAGGGCTAGGGTTTGAACTCCGGGGTTGGATCGTCTGATTGATGGCCGCCTATGGAAGGTTGGGGCTTTTGCAGAGAGGGTTTTTGGGAGTGTATAGCCAGAATTTCGTGGCTTGAATGTGTATAAATTTGAGGATTTTCGTTGTATCTCGTGGTCTCTTTTCGGAGGCCAAAGGCCTCTTTATATAGGCAAAGGGATGACACACTTCGTCCAATCAAATCACGGGGTTACAATTGCATTTGCATTATAACTCGAACTCTTCAACGTAATCCCTGAACGTAGCCCGAACGCATCGGAGAGGCGGTGGATCGATCAACCGACAGAAGGTTCGAGAGTCTGGAAAAAGGCCGATCTGGCGGCCGAGCAAAGGATGTCACGGCCTGGAAATGGATGTAGTGGCCGAGCCATTGATTTGGCGGCCGAGGCTTCGATCTCTCAGGGAGATTTTGGGTGCAACAGGTTGCTCGGGTGAGGAATGGATGTTAAGGCCGTGAAATCGATGTTGCGGCCGGTCGATGGATTTTCCTAACACACTATATTTCTGTCTGAAAGGCTATTTGGCTCTGGATTGGGTCCTCTAAGTGGCTCAAAGTTCATACCATAAGTCTATGGGTTTCATCAAAAAGCAATCAGCGATCATCGAATCCGTATCATCATCGGGATGGTCCCAAGGTGAGAGTTGAAATAATTGTTAGGCCAAATTGGGGTGTCTACAACCTGCTTACCAGGTTAAGAGTCCTTACGGTGCTGGAACCTCTTGGGCTTATCCGCTCGTGGCGGGTATAGATTGGAGTGTGCCCCTTACCTTAGGACTCCCCAGATTCTTATCAGGTTTGAGGAGTCCCTTCACCTTTGGACTGTTGTACCTGCTTATCAGGTTAAGAGTCCTTACGGTGCTGGGACATCTTGGGCTTATCCGCACATGACGGAAATAGGTTGGAGTGCCCTCCTTACCTTAGGACTTCTCTGGCCCTTATCAGGTTTGAGGAGTCCCTTCACCTTTGGACTCTTGTACCTGCTTATCAGGTTAGGAGTCTTTACGGTGCTGGGACCTCTTGGGTTTATTCGCACATGACGGAAAGGATGAAGTGTCCTCCTTGCCTTAGGACTTCTCTGGTCCTTATCAGGTTTGAGGAGTCCTTTCGCCTTTGGACTCTTGTACTTGCTTATCAGGTTAAGAGTCCTTACGGTGCTAGGACCTCTTGCGCTTATCCGCACATGATGGAAATAGGATGGAGTGTTCTCCTTACCTTAGGACTCCCTTGATTCTTATCAGGTTTGAGGAGTTCTCCTCTCTTTTGGACTCTTCGATTGTTATCTAGATCAAGAGTCCTTGTGACATATAGAGGTTTATCCCTTGGGATCTCTGGTCCTTATCCTTTATTGGTGGATTAGACCTTGGTCGTTTCAGGAGTCTTTTAGACTGTATGAATTCCCTCCATAGAGTATTTTATAAGTCTCTGGATGCAGGTTTGCCATCTGTGCCAAGCTCACTTCGTGAGCTGAGCTTGGTATTCTTCAATGAGCTGTGCTCGTAAGTTGGCCTCCGTCCTTGGACTGGTTTAATAGAGACTAGCTCTTATAGGCTAGATTCCATGTTCTTGGGACTCTAGCTAGAGCCCTTAGGGCTGTGCTCCTGAGCTCTTTGGTTTGGGCTAAGCTTGGGATGACCTTTGCCCTTGGGCTGGTCCACTGAGCTCAGCTCTTCAAGCTAAGCTCCATGTCATTAGGTCCCCTACATGGCCCTTCGTGTTGAGCTAGGCTTCCTGGTCTGGGCTGACCTTGGGAGGTTATTTCCTACTTATCACACAGGCTCCTGCAACGGTAGAAGAGCTGGTGCAGAATACGGATTCACCTTTCACCTCTGAAGTCATGGGGTGTCCTCTTCCAAGGAAGTTTAAGATGCCCCAGTTGGAAACATTCAATGGCTCCACGGACCCATTGGATCAATTGGAAACGTACAAGTCCCTAATGCACCTACAAGCAGTTCCTGATGAAGTCATGTGTCGGGCTTTTGCAGTCACACTCAAGGGAAGTGCTCGAGCATGTTTAACAAACTCCCTCCTGGGAGTATAGGTAGTTTCAAATAGCTTAGCATAAACTTTGTAAGCTACTTCATTGCTGGCCAACGCTACGGCAAGCCAACAACACACCTTCTGACAGTGAAACAGGGACGATGGGAGTCGTTGAGAGACTACACCACCAGGTTCAACATGGAGGTGGTCCAGATAGATGAAGCTGACAACAGCGTGAGTATAACTGCGTATATAGCTGGATTGTACTTAGGACAGTTCCTATACCTCTTATCTCAAGAACCACCCAAGACCCTGGCGGAGCTCATGCTCAGAGCGCAGAAGCATATGAATGCCAAGAAAGCTGTTTACGCAAGGCATTCCCGTGATGGCTTTGATCCCCAGGCGGGGCCATCACAAGTTGGTGAATTTCCACCATCTGACAGGAAGAGAAGAGACTCCACCCATATAGAGGTGTCAAACGGGTGGGTCGTGTCGTGTCGTGTCAAAAAATTTCCGTGTCGGGTCGGGTCGGGTCGAATCTGACCGTGTCCACTTCCGTGTCCGTGTCATACCGTGCCGTGTCAACCGTGTCGTTTTCTTTATCGGGTCGTGCCGTGTCGTGTCCATTTACTAAATCGGGTCGTGTTCGTGTCGTGCCGATTGCAATCGGGTCGTGCCGTGCCGGCCCATTTTCTTAATTTGATCGTGTCGGATCATGGTCGTGCCTTATTGAAATCGGGTCGTTCCGAGCTTTCGTGACTTGCTGATAGAATTCGTGTCGGATTGGGTCATGCCTTATTTAAAACGGATCGTGTCGTGCTATCGTGCCGTGCCTTTATAATTCGTGTCGGGAGTCGGGTCGGGTCGTGCCTTAATTAAAGCGGGTGTAGAGGTATCAAACGGGCGGGTCGTGCCGTGCCTTTTTTCGGTTCGTGTCGTGCCATGCCGGCCCTTAATCTTGTGTCGTGTCGTGCCAGCCCCTTAATCGTGTGTCGTGTCGTGCCGTGCCATGTTGTGCCATCGATTTTCGTATACACATCACCAATGCAACCGATTTTCGTCTAAAAAAAAATCTTCCCAAAAAACACACATTCGGTTGCCTCCCAGTCCAAGGACATGTTTCTTATAGTGCAAAAAATTAACGCTCATGCAATGCAGTCAAATAAACAGCTAACAGACTAACAAACTAACAGACTAGAGGGGCTAGGCCGCCACCTCAACTCAGCAAACAGAATATGCGAGGGGTTATGCCACCACCTCGGCTAAGCAATGCAATCAAATAAAACTAACTATACTACTCCCTCCGTCCCTTTTTAAATGTCCTGCTTCGTAACTCCAACTTATTAAAAAGACATCATCATTATACCTTTCACATCAACTTTTTCCTTCACTTTCCCTACTTACCCATCATCATTACACTTTTACTCACTAACTTTTCAAAAAAGAATCTACTTTTAGGGACAAAATAGACAATGCACCAACTTTTACCCATTAACTTTACAAAATGGACACTTATTAAGGGACAGCCCAAAATGGAATACTGGACTTCTAATAAGGGACGGAGGGAGTAACTAAAAACAAAATCAATATTTAGCCTGGCTTCGTTACACCTCAGGTTTGGCATAAGACCTGGTTAGAGGTATCCACCAAGCTAAATACGAGCTACTAACACGTAAACCGTTAATCATAATTAATAAAACAAAATACAGGCATTCAAATGGCAATATCAGCAAAACCATTCGAGAAAAGAAGACAGAATCCACATCAGTAATACCTACCTTAACTGATCCAATCAAGTCCTAGACGAATGCCCTGCATCTGATCCATTTGCAGATGAACTATCGCTATCAGAATCTGCAAGTACAATATCAGCTTCAATCAATAAACGACTGTACAATCAACCAATAAACCCTTCAATGGCAAATTTAAATGAACACTGAAGCAAAATAGTCTTTACTACAACATACAACAAAATAAGCTTATTCCAACAACAACAAAAAAAATCCTTTACCACTTGAAGAAGAATCGGAGTCGCTACTAGAACTGCTTGAACTACTTGACCCACTACCAACATCCCCTAGCCTTTCTCCCTGAGCAGGAGAAGTAGCAGCATTCTTTTCATCTGCTAAAATTCCAGAGGAATAAAAAAGACATTAGCACAAAACAAATAGAATTTAATTTAAGACCAGCATGAAGTAATCCTCCTGTTTCCCGCCCTCACCTATTTTAGATTCTTTCTGTGCATCCACGCTGCCTGGAGCTGGATTCTGCAATCAATCAAGATGAATCTCTAATTAGTCAACTGCACTTTAACTAATATGGAGTAAAAAGTTACTCCACAAAATTACAATGAAAGACATTACCGTTGGTGGGACAGCAGGTGTAGCTTCTGCTCTTCGTTGAAGAGCAAGTTCAGCCTTCCTTTTGTTCTTGCTCAAACACTTCTTGTAATTGGTCACAAACCTATCAAGTTCCCAAAGTGGCTCCCATTATAGTTATACAGCAACAATAATAAGGTTAAAACAATTAACAAAAGCCCTAATTTCTTGTTACTAATTTCAGAAATTAGCAACAAAAGCCCCAATTTCGTAACCCTAATTTCAGAAATTAGTAACAATTAACACTTTTGACAGAATTAAGGTTCAGATCCTCCAACCCCGTCCTTATAATGGGCACATGAGCCACCAATATATCATCACTCAAATGGGCCTAAATCGCGAGCCTTGCGTGCAAAAGACTGTCTAGTATGATCTATCAGTGATGCAATAAAAATTCGAGCGTGCTCAAATGAAACACAAGACCACACCAGCACCGCCGCAACCACCATCTTCGAAATTCCGTCTCACATCACGTGCGACATTGTATCTCAACTCCCTCTCAAGTCAATCTTCAGGTGCAAGCGAGAGAGAGAGTGTGTGAGAGTCTGAGAGACCCCTTATGTACTGCAAACTCTTGTGGAGCCAGTCCCAGGAATTGATCGAGGTGCGTGTAAGCTAGCTCGGGCAGTGCGAGTTATCAAAAGAAAAGTATCAATCTCTGCCTTCGTATAAATAACCGAGGTACTTAGTTTCTGCTCACTACGACCCCTAGTTCCGGGTTTCGCTAAAGCTGTATCATGTATTCTGTTCAAATAATACTTATCTCGCAAATTAAACATGCTAAATCAACCCAAATTTTCAAACTATCAGTAATTAGACATGTATTTCTCCAGGAAGCACCAAACTCGGTTCTAAATTAGTCTCCTTTTTTTTTTTTTTTCCCCAAATCCATCAACCAATTCAAGCACAAATAACACCTAAAACGTACGTATACACAAACCCTAGATCATGTAGAACGAGATATATTAAAGCCCGGATCAAACAAGATAGATACCACAAATCAAAAATTCCAAATTGAGAGAGATTTTTGAAGTCTCATTGAGCATACCATGCGAACGGACGGCGGAGTCGCCGGAGTGTGATCAGCTACCTCGGCTTCGTAGTGTATCGGGCTCGAGAGTTGAACACGAGCAAAGTAGTTGAGCGATCGATCTGTCTATTCGGTGAGAGGACAAGGAGACGTTGAGAGAGACAGGGTCGAGAGAGACAGAGAGACGTTGAGAGGAGTCTGAGACTGAGAGAGTAACTGAGAGTTCGAGAGAGATTGGAGGAGAATGAGATGTCTGCTAGGGCACTAAGGGCAGCATCTCATTCCTTTTATATGATCTGTGTGATCATGTTCATACGAGACACCGTATGGATGTTCGCCTTATCGAAATTACAGTGCACGAAAATGGTTTTCGGAGAAAATACCTAATAAAATCAAAAGAATTTGAATAATTTTTTCATTTGAACGATTCAGATCATTCATACATGTTAATCATGTGTTCATTAAAGAGTTGATCGGATGAGAAATAGCATTTTCGTAATAAAGTAGCAGTGCGATGGAAGGGTTTCTTATACCCGATCGAGCCCAAATTTTGAAAGTATTGTTTATTATACAAGCACAACAACATCAATGATATGGATCGTTGTTATTGTGTATCGGCAGTATGGTTACTTTATATTGAATAAATGCAATACGTTTGGTTTATCAAATTTGCATCCCGATGAGGGCGCTACATAAACTCAATCAATACAATTTTTTACACGAATGATGTAATCAACATGCGTGATCAAATCAACGGTCTCGATCGTCGTAATTTTGTCGCGGTCTGATGGCTACTGTATATTCAACTATAGCACAAGATATAGTTTCATTTAGAATAAGTTAAACATATAGATTCTAATACTTATTATTGATTTTAATTTTTAACAACGATCAATCTGAACCGTTGATTTGATTATGGATATTGATTACATCATTCACGTAAAAAATTGGGCCGATCGATTTTACTTAGTGCCTTCATCGAGATGTAATTAATATTAAACCGAATCTCGTGCATTTATTCAATGTATAGTGACTAAACTACCAATAAAAGATCACGACGATCCATATCGTTGATGTTGTTGTGCTTGTTTATAAATGATTTGTACAAATTTTTGGCTCGATCAGCTATAAGAAACCCCTTTATCGCAATTGCAAAAAAGTTAGAAAAGTATAGTTTTTTTATTGAAAATTGCTTGAATCAAGCCCTTTGCAGTAATTTTTTCCCCAATTTCTTATGTAGCCCTTGGAAAGCACCTTTTAAAAACTTTCAACGGTCCCGATCATCAAAATTCAATCAGGAACCATGAGAATTAGAGAATCAATATCATGCACGGAGCGAGATCTCTTTGAAATTTCAATATGTTTGACTTTAAATACATTTTAAACACATTAAAATCTCATTTAATAAAATTATTTCAAAATTTTAAATTTATTTTAATAAATTTAATGGTTTAATTTTTAATAAAATTAATTATTATTTTTTAATATGTCACTATTTATTTTTAAATACTAAAATTCATTTTTAATTCCTTCTACAATTAATTAGTCAAAATTTTCTTCAACAAAAATTAAAATTATATTTTTATCATTTTTTTTGAAATTTCATTTAATCAAATTATTTTTTCCGTTGTCAAATTATTTTGAAAATAATAAGAGGGGAACTGTATTTAAAAAATACAATTTTTTGTTGTAATCGTTCAATTCATTCTTACAAGTTACAAGTGCTTGATCCAGTTTAATGTGTGCATTGATAAGTGTGTGTTTGGTGGCGAATGTTTTCTTCTATTTTTTGGAAATTTGGTTTAATCAAATTATTTTCAAAAATTTATTAATAAAATGAACCCATTTTTTTTTTAAAATCATCTATGGTAAAATTTGATGAGAAATTCAATAGGATTTAGGAATAAATAGCTACTCCTTCATTTATTAAATACATAATCGAGTGATCGACGTCGTCAAACCATTTTTTACATGACTTGCATGTTGCAAATGACGGCTTTGATAATTTGATTTTTTATATCTTATTAAAATTAATTGTTTAGTAACATTATTTTTGAAATTATTTTTATAACATTATTTTTTATTTTCTATATCTTGCTATTTATTTTTAAAATATTACTAAATTTCATCATCATTTTTCTTGAAATTTCATTTAATAAAGGCTCGTAAATCGCGTCGTGCGTGCCGTGTCCGTCTTTCGTGTCGGGTCGGGCTAGAGGTGTCAAACGTGTCGTGCCCGTGCCCGTGTCGTGCCCCGTGTCGTGTCGTGCCCGTGCCGTGTCGTGCAACACAATCGTGCCGTGCCCGTGTCGTGTCTGCTCATTACCGTGCCTGTGTCGTGTCTGCTCATTACCGTGCCCGTGTCGTGCCCGTGCCCTCAACTGTATCGTGTCCGTGTCGTGCCGGCTCAGGCTCGTGCCGTGTCGTGCCATGTCGAGATCATACTCGAACCGTGTCGAGTCCGTGTCGTGTATCCTTACTTTCGTGTCCGTGCCGTGTCACGTGTCAGCAAATACCGTGTCGTGTCCGTGTCGTGTCCGCTCGCTTTCATGTTCGTGCCGTGTCCGTGCCCAACTATACCGTGTCCGTATCGTGTCGTGTCCGGCCATACCGTGTCTTTTTCGTGTCCCGTGTCACACCGTGTCCGTGTCAAACTGGTCGTGTCGTGGGTCGACACAACCCGTTTGACACCTCTACACCCATAAAGCGGGAGGAGAACCGAAGAACAAGAAGGTAGACTCAAGAACTTCCCCTAAAAGGGGAGGAGGACCGCCTCAAGGCCGGTACAACCAGTTCACTCTGCTCATAGCTAAGGTAGAGCAAATCCTCAGTAACTTACAAGATGATCTAGACCTCAAGTGGCCCGGAAAGTTGAGATCCGATCCAAACAAAAGAGCTAAGGATAAGTACTGCAGATTCCATAAGGACCACGGTCACAACACAGATGACTGTATAGACCTAAAGCAACAGATCGAGGAGTTGATCCAAAGAGGGAGACTTCGGTGCTTTGTATCAAAGAAGTATCAGAAACAATCCAGGAGAGATGATACCAACAAAGACGGAAGAGATGGTGTTGCACCCCGGTCGGGTCTCGTTGGAGAGATTAAGGTCATCCATGGGGGATTTGCTAGCAGAGGAGAGTCTAGCAATGCTACAAAAGCTCACCTGAGGAAATTAAGAACGGAGGAACACCTTGAAGTCAACACAGTTGGCCGTCCGAATAAATTCCAAAGGAAGGAGGAAATACCCATAATTTTCTCAGAAGAAGATATCAAGGGGGTTCAGGTTCCCCACGATGACCCTCTCATTATCATCGTTGTCGTGGCCAACTACCTCACGCACAGGGCTGGTACTGATAGACAGCGGAAGCTCTGCCAACATCTTATACCTCCATGCTTATGATCAACTCAAAGTTGGAAGAGAGAGGCTAAAGCCAATGACTTCACCGCTGGTTGGGTTCGCAGGTACACCTGTTTACCCAACTGGCCAAATAGCCTTACCTGTCACCATGGGAGAAGAGGGAAGTCAGATTACACAAATGATAGACTTCATCGTGGTTAGCTGTCCTTCTGCATACAATGCCATACTGGGGAGAACAACCCTGAATAAGATCGGGGCGATAATCTCCACATATCATTTGATGATAAAGTTCCCAACCCTAGCAGGGATAGCATGTGTAAGAGGAGATCAGAAAGCAGCACGGGAATGTTATGTCACGTCACTCAGAGGTGCTAACGTTACCTTGACCATAGAAAGCCTCGACACTCGGGATGAAGAGAAGCTCCAACAGGGAGAGCTTGTTGAAGAACTGTAACGACCCTGATTTTTGGTAAATAAAAATTTCGTTAAAAATTTGAATTTTATTTTAATACTTGGATTTCATTTTTAACACCCAAAAATCGGTCGTTATTGACTTATGAAAATTTTGATAAATATTTAAATTTTATTTTAATTGCTTGGATTGCTTTAAAATTTCCTTTTAAATTCTAATAATCCGTCATAATTAGATTTGAAACTTGTAAAATTGAATCAATTTACTCCGGACAATTTAGTCCTTCTCCCATGACTAGTATACTTGTAAACGTACTCGTATATTTTTCCTAATAAGTAAATAATATCTTTAAATTATATTTCTCGGCTGGAAATCCTACTTAGCAAGCATAGTTAGCTTTTAACCAATTAGTTAGCAAACCCCAGCTACCGTTTGGCTTAGTGACGCATCGATGCCGGAGTGGTTAGTAGGAAAATTTTGGTTTTTGCCTTGACCGTCGGCTTGACCGCTCTACTTTGGCTTGGCTAGGGTGCCTAGGCATCGGGCCTCTGTCAGGCCTGCCTCGCCTCGGCGTCGGCTCACTGTCGCGCCTGCCTCGCCTCGGCGTCGGCTCGCTGTCGCGCCTGCCCTGCCTCGGCGTCGGCTCGCTGTCGCGCCTGCCCTGCCTCGGCGTCGGCTCGCTGTCGCGCCTGCCTCGCCTCGGTGTCGGCTCGCTGTCGCGCCTGCCTTGCCTTGGCGTCGGGTCGCTGTCGCGCCTGCCTCGCCCAGGCGTCGGGTCGCTGTCGGGTCTGCCTCGCCCAGGCGTCGGGTCGCTGTCGGGTCTGCCTCGCCCAGGCGTCGGGTCGCTGTCGCGCCTGCCTCGCCCAGGCGTCGGGTCGCTGTCAGGTTGCTCTGCCTAGGCGTCGGGTCATTGTCGGGTTGCTCTGCCCTGCGTCGGGTCACTATCAGGTTGCTCTGCCTTGGCCGCCATTGGGTTCCTGCCTTGGCATCGGATCGCGCCTCGCTTTTGCCTTGGCATTCTTTGGTGCCTTGCTCTGCCTTGGCGCCATTGGGCTCTGCTTGGCATCGGGTCGCGCCTCGCTTTTGCCTTGGCGTTCTTTGGGCTACCTTGCTCGCCTTGGCGCCATTGGGTTACGCCTTGGCATCGGGTCACGCCTCGCTTTTGCCTTGGCATTCTTTGGTGCCTTGCCGCTAGCAAACTCTTGGTGCCTTTGCCATCTTGGGTGCCTTAGCCCTTTGTTTGGCCATTGTTTTGTACCGCAGCCTGGCAGCTCTGTGCCTTGCCAGCCTTTGTTTGGCCAATTTGCCACCGCCAGCCTTTGCAGCTATCGAGTGCCTTGGCCAGCTGTTTGGCCAGGGTCGCTTTGCCGCTACTGGTCGCCTTGGCCAGCCTGGGTTGCTCTGGCCACGCAGCTATTAGCTTGGCTGTCATTTGCCTTGGCCTTTGTTTGGCCAGCATTTTGTACGCCGCACCGCTTTGCCACCAAGCTACCTTGGCCATGCTCACGCCTTGCCTTGGCGTTTGGCACCGTTGGGCTTTAATGTTCCGTTATTTGGCGATTTTCTACTAGATGAAAATCTCGCTGTTTATTCGTAAATATTTTGAATTCTCTTTTAATCGCTTATAATCCGTTATAATTAGATTCATTAAGGTCAAAACCTATTCTTCTTCTCAACGGTCAGCAAGACCATTTTCGTTAGACAAGAACATTGGCATATTGTTTTCCCTAATCACTAAGGTTAATCCCCTAATTACTCGACTTGTTTAATTATCCTACTTAGCAAGTTCCAGTTGATCCTAATTAGGTCATTTGGAAACCCTAACTAAAACCTTGACCAAAGTCAACCTTGAATCTTTATCCATTGGACGATAAAGGCTAGGGTAATCTTTATCCATGGGACAATAGATACTAGGGTAATCTTTATCCATTGGACAATAGATACTAGGGTAGTCTTTATCCATTGGTTATTACATGCTAGGAAGACTTTTGACCATTGGACAATAGTTGTTAGGAGAAGACCAAGTTTGACTAGTAGTTGGAATAGTCTAGTCAAAAGCAAATAGTATACTCCATGATGACTTTTCTTGGACCATTGGTTAATAACCGCTAGGGAAAACTTTACCCATTGGATAATAGATATTAGGATTTGCCAAATAAGATGACAAGACAAGTCATGTGCTTCCTCATCATTACTTCTTTCGCCCATTGGTTAATAACCGCTAGGAAAATGTTAGACCCTTGGACAATAACCATTAAGGAAATTATTATCCCTTGGATAATAGCATTGTCCAATATTCCCATGGGATTCTTGGTGAAAGATATGATAGTGCCTTCTCCTACAAAAAGAATAATCATTAACCATGTGTGCATTTAAGTAGCCTTGTCCTTATCCTCCTTGTTCTTCCACAAATATACACACACACACATATATATATATATATATATACATATAAGTACTTTGACCAAGATAGAGAATCGGCTAGGGAGAGAGAAGAGGGGGGCCGAATGTGAGGAGAGAGAGAGTGAGGTGGGTGTATGTACCTTTGGCCACTTGTCCAAGCCACCTAATAGCCTTAAGCCTATTTGTTACATGCCAACCCATGCCTAGTCAAACCTAGCCAATGATTCTAGTCTTTCTTCCAAGTAGACCCATTCTAGGACAAGACTACACCATGACCACCTCATCATTGTTTGGACCCTCATCATTACCTAGATACACTTGGTTGGAGTACTATAGCATGACAAGACTAGTCATGTGTACTTTGCCATACAAAGAGAATAATCATAAGCCATGTGTACATTTAAGTAGTTTGTCCTTACCTTCCTTGTTCTTTCCATAAATATACATATAGTTATACACATATATATATATATATACATACATGATCATACTTTGACCAAGAGAGAGAGAGAGAGGGCCGAATGGAGAGGGAGAGGGAGAGTGAGTGCATGTGTGTTGTACTTGGACATGTGCATTGTACTTGACACTATTTGACCTAGATACACTTGAATGATGTACTTTGGCTTGACAAGACAAGACCATGGAACAAATCTATGGAGAAGAGAGAGAGAGACATGGCCGAATGAAGGGAGAGGGAAAGGTGAAGTGTATGTGTGTTGTACCATGGCAAGTTGTAGTACTTTGATACTATTTGACCAAGTTGCACTTGTGTTGTACTTTGGCTTGACAAGACTAGACTATGAGACAAATCCATGGGAGAGGAGAGAGAGAGGCCGAATAGGGAGAGAGGGAGAGTGAGGTGTATGTTGGTTGAATTTAGACACATGGTTGTACTTTGACACTATTTCACCAAGTGGCACTAAGTTGGCATACTATTGCTTGATAAGACTAGTCCATGGAGCAAATTTATGGGGAGGAGAGAGCTAGTGGCCGGCCAAGTGGAGTGAGGGGAGCTCCATTTTGCCTATAAATAGCATCCATTCCATGCCTTTCAACTCACACCTTCACCATTCAACTTCTCTCTCTAGAAAGCTTAGTGTTCTTGCTTGTTCTTGCTTTGTTCTTGAGTGTTCCTGAAGTTCTTCCCTTGTTCTTCAAGAAACTCATCCTAAGCCGCCACTAAACCACCACTCCACCACCCTTCGATCCATAAGAGTTTAGTAGTATAGTCAAGATTTAGTTTCGAGAGAAACCTTTCTCTTTCGAAGCTACCGGAAGTCCACCGTAAGCCGTTACTCCGACAAAATTCCCGTAGCCACCCTACCGCCAAGAAGAACGGTAGAGTTCTTCGAACCTACTTATCCTAACTATAATTGTATGCATGTCGAATTGAATATAGTGTAATCTACCCATAATCCTAAGTATATGTTAGACACTACTCCTTGTCTTAGTTTTAATCTAGCTAAGTCGTTATAATGAAAGCATGATAATGATAGTTTATTTTCCTAAAACGTTGGATGCATGTGAGCTTAATATTGCTATTGGATGATCAAGCATGATTAGAACCAACTTAAGATATAAATTCGTGAAGAAGTAATAGCGTATTGATCTTTTAACTTAACTATAAGCTTATATTCCATTGCTTGTGGTATTGTAACAAAGCATATGGTGGATTACCACCCCAAGGGCGTCCGCACATGTGGCGTTATGCTTTAAGTAATGGTTATGGATCTACTATGTACTTGCTTGTATTACTTGTGGTAAAGTAACAAAGCATATGGTGGATTACCACCCCAAGGGCGTCCGCACATGTGGCGTTATGCTTTAAGTAATGATTATGGACATGCTATGTACTTGCTTGGATTATACTTACCTTAAGTATACAACCATGAGTTAAACGGTTAAGGTATCAAAGCTAGTTAGTAGAACTTGTTTACTAAAGTACTAAAGAAGAATGAGCATGCCAAATAATGAATTTCTAGGTCAATAAACATATGTTGTTTTCCCACAAAGGAAGAGAGAACGGATTTTTATACATTATTGTCTGAGGGTGATTATGAACATGTATGTATATTTGTTGCATTACTTGTTGCTGTTGATAAAACATAAGTGGCTTTAAGTAATAATTTGAGTACGATTAGGTAATATAGAGTTGGATGATCTTGCTAGTTTAGTTTCAAGATTACTTTAAAGTGATTCGTCCCGCCGCGGAGTCTATGCATGATTACGAGACACGAAAACCGAATAGAAACATGACACTTAAGGAATGGTTGATATGGATAAAAAGGATTTTTGAGACTACATAATGGCCGGACTTGGTAGCCTTATGTGAGTTGTGAAAACCCGCAAGGTGGCGGACTTGGTAGCCCCTTTGTGTGGACTTGCGAAAACCGCAATGAGGCCGGACTTGGTAGCCCATTGTGTAGATTGCCATTGGAGCCGGACGTGGTAGCTTCATTGACAATTGGGCTTGGTTATCCGCGGAGAGGAGCCAATGCGAGATTTTGTAACGTGGCCGGACTTGGTAGCCCGTTGAATGACAAATGATTTTCTTAAAATGAAATGGTGACACAATACGATGAGTCGCGTAGGAGAAACCAAGAAAGACATGACACCAACGCATGCAGGATAGTGAATGCGGATGTATCATTGTTAATTATGTTGTTAAATGAGTAGATGTGATTATTTATATGACTATTTGTTGTAAGTTATGGGTTAGCGGGTTGGATTATTCTATTGAGCTTTTGTAGCTCACGGTGTTACCTTTGTGGTGACCCTGACATATTATACTGGGGGCGACGCTGGTATAATGTGTCAGACTTTATAGATGAGCAGCATGAGCAGTACACTTTGGAGGCCTGGAGCCGAGGAGCTTGCAAGGATGGAAGAAGAGGCGGAGCAATAGTTAACCTTAGTTTATCCCCTCCTTTGTTGAATAAAAGTACTCCTGAGAGAATTATGTTGTAATAATGAGCTAGACTCTCTTTAAGTTTATTCAATAAAAATGTTTATTTAACGTACCCAAAATTCGGGCGTTACAAATCAGCCAAGTCTAGGCTCAACACTCGGCCATGGGTAGAATGGGTAGCCTTTAAGATAAGTCTTGAGATAAGTTTAAGATAAGTTGACCGTTGCACAAACGTGAATTGAGTTTAAGTTTACCGTCCCAAATTGGGTGGAATTCTGACAAAACAATCTTTGGATTGAAGCAAGGTGTGGAAATTGGCAGTACCACCGAGCTGGGAATTCCCGAACAATTGGATGATGACTTAAATCAAGGATCGAATGTAGAATATAGAAATTTCAACGATACCTTAGCAATAGCAAACTTGCCTTAAAAGTTACTCATTGAGGTTAACACTTCTCCTTTGTAGATGGATCACCTAACCAACCTGATAGTTGAAACTCACCAACTCGAGGTCACCGAGAAACTATGACCCTCCAACTATAGAAATTTCAATTCTTTAACCATTAGCAAACTTGCCTTCGTAGTTGAACTCCATGCTTCGGACTATATCTCTCTTTTATCTATAAAAAGCTTGTTTCCTTCAAAAGAGTACTGTTGCGTAGTATTCTTTAGTAAATGAAACCCTTATTACAAAGGACAATTATTTTAGTTGGCGCAAGTTGCTAAAGGATAGTGATTTTCTTTGATTACGGGTATTGTAACCCTCTGCCGTTAGACATTTTATTTTAGTTTAAATGAGAGCGCCAAGTGTCGGCCATAACCCAAAAGGGGGGACCCGGTAAACCGCCACCCTCAACCTCCCCCCAAAATTCAAATTCAAAATTTTCCCTCCTCCACACCCTTCACCCGATCTTATATATACTCCACTTCTATTCCCATTTTCTTCACCCCTCTTCTTATCTTCATCTCTCTTACCATCTTAACCCCTCCAAACCACTATCCAACCAAACCGAGCCATGGCGATCTACCGACGAGGATTCCCGGAGGACGCCCAGTTCCGAGAGATGGAGCGAATCGAGCTCACCTCGACGATCCGAGCAATACAGTTGCTACCCTTCACCTTCGTCCTCTTTTGTGCCGTGATTACCATAGCCATGCCTCGGTGGTTCGACAGGAATAACCGCCTCACCACCTTCTGGTACTGGGTTCCCGTCGTGGCCGTCGCACTTGTGGCGTTCGGAAAGGAATACGAACGTCGGGCACTCCAAGCCTTCAACGATCGATGGCGGCTCGAGGCGTAGCAATGGCACCCTAGCCATTATTTTGCTTTTACTTTCATTTTCTTGTATCCGATGATGCCGTTAGGCGTGTAATATAATGATCTTTTCTAACTCAAATTTTATTTGCTTATCTACCATAATCTGTCTTGTTCATTGCGTGCTAACTTCATAACAAAACCCCTAAGTTCGAGTAACACCACCATTTCGGAAGAGTGCAGTTGTTAGTCTAAAGTAAGTAGCGAGTGCGAACTAGAAATAGCCAACCTACGCCTAACCTGCGACTTAAGAGTGACTTGCTTATTTTAAGGGGGATAGACGATGATTCCGAGACCGGTATAGTAATTAAGCCTAACCCGTAGTCACGTGCAAATTTCGAGGACGAAATTATTTTTAAGGGGGATAGGTTCCTGATTTTTGGTAAATAAAAATTTCGTTAAAAATTTGAATTTTATTTTAATACTTGGATTTCATTTTTAACACCCAAAAATCGGTCGTTATTGACTTATGAAAATTTTGATAAATATTTAAATTTTATTTTAATTGCTTGGATTGCTTTAAAATTTCCTTTTAAATTCTAATAATCCGTCATAATTAGATTTGAAACTTGTAAAATTGAATCATTTTACTCCGGACAATTTAGTCCTTCTCCCATGACTAGTATACTTGTAAACGTACTCGTATATTTTTCCTAATAAGTAAATAATATCTTTAAATTATATTTCTCGGCTGGAAATCCTACTTAGCAAGCATAGTTAGCTTTTAACCGATTAGTTAGCAAACCCTAACTACCGTTTGGCTTAGTGACGCATCGATGCCGGAGTGGTTAGTAGGAAAATTTTGGTTTTTGCCTTGACCGTCGGCTTGACCGCTCTACTTTGGCTTGGCTAGGGTGCCTAGGCATCGGGCCTCTGTCGGGCTGCCTCGCCTCGGCGTCGGCTCATCGTCGCGCTGCCTACGCCTCGGCGTCGGCTCATTGTCGCGCTGCCGCTCGGCGTCGGCTCATTGTCGCGCTGCCACTGCCTCGGCGTCGGCTCATTGTCGCGCTGCGCCTCGGTGTCGGCTGTTGTCGCCTTTGCCTTGGCGTCGGTCATTGTCGCGCTGCCTCGCCAGTCGGGTCATTGTCGGTTCGCCTCGCCAGCGTCGGGTCATTGTCGGTGCCTCGCCAGCGTCGGGTCATTGTCGCGCTGCCTCGCCAGCGTCGGGTCATTGTCAGTGCCTCGCCTGGCGTCGAATTATTGTCGGGTGCCTCGCCTGGCGTCGGGTCATGTCGAGGTTGCTCTGCCTTGGCGCCATTGGGTTCTGCCTTGGCATCGGATCGCGCCTCGCTTTTGCCTTGGCATTGCTGGGCTGCCTGCTCTGCCTTGGCTGCCATTGGGCTCTGCCTTGGCATCGGGTCGCCTCGCTTTTGCCTTGGCGTTCTTTGGGCTACCGCTCTGCCTTGGCCGCCATTGGGTTCTGCCTTGGCATCGGGTCACGCCTTTTGCCTTGGCATTCTTTGGGCGCCTTGGCCTAGCAGCTCTTGGTGCCTTGGCCAGCCTTTGGCAAATCTTGTGCCTTGGCCGCTTTGTTTGGCCATTTGTTTGGCCACCGCTACACGCTACTGGTGCCTTGGCTTTGTTTGGCCATCGTCGCTTTGCCACCGCTTAGCTGCTATCGGTGCCTTGGCCTTTGTTTGGCCATGCCAGCCGCTAGCCATCGCTTGGTCGCTTTGCCGCAGCCCAGGTTGCTCGCCAAGCAGCCTTAGCAGCTGCTATCGGGCTGCCTTGGCCACGCTTACGCCTCGCCTTGGCCACCGCTTCGCCACCGCTTTGCCATCAGGCTACCTTGGCCATGCTCACGCCTTGCCTTGGCGTTTGGCACCGTTGGGCTTTAATGTTCCGTTATTTGGCGATTTTCTACTAGATGAAAATCTCGCTGTTTATTCGTAAATATTTTGAATTCTCTTTTAATCGCTTATAATCCGTTATAATTAGATTCATTAAGGTCAAAACCTATTCTTCTTCTCAACGGTCAGCAAGATTCGTTAAACAAGAACATTGGCATATTGTTTTCCCTAATCACTAAGGTTAATCCCCTAATTACTCGACTTGTTTAATTATCCTACTTAGCAAGTTCCAGTTGATCCTAATTAGGTCATTTGGAAACCCTAACTAAAACCTTGACCAAAGTCAACCTTGAATCTTTATCCATTGGACGATAAAGGCTAGGGTAATCTTTATCCATGGGACAATAGATACTAGGGTAATCTTTATCCATTGGACAATAGATACTAGGGTAGTCTTTATCCATTGGTTATTACATGCTAGGAAGACTTTTGACCATTGGACAATAGTTGTTAGGAGAAGACCAAGTTTGACTAGTAGTTGGAATAGTCTAGTCAAAAGCAAATAGTATACTCCATGATGACTTTTCTTGGACCATTGGTTAATAACCGCTAGGGAAAACTTTACCCATTGGATAATAGATATTAGGATTTGCCAAATAAGATGACAAGACAAGTCATGTGCTTCCTCATCATTACTTCTTTCGCCCATTGGTTAATAACCGCTAGGGAAATGTTAGACCCTTGGACAATAACCATTAGGGAAATTATTATCCCTTGGATAATAGCATTGTCCAATATTCCCATGGGATTCTTGGTGAAAGATATGATAGTGCCTTCTCCTACAAAAAGAATAATCATTAACCATGTGTGCATTTAAGTAGCCTTGTCCTTATCCTCCTTGTTCTTCCACAAATATACACACACACACACACATATATATATATATATATATATATATATATACATATAAGTACTTTGACCAAGATAGAGAATCGGCTAGGGAGAGAGAAGAGGGGGGCCGAATGTGAGGAGAGAGAGAGTGAGGTGGGTGTATGTACCTTTGGCCACTTGTCCAAGCCACCTAATAGCCTTAAGCCTATTTGTTACATGCCAACCCATGCCTAGTCAAACCTAGCCAATGATTCTAGTCTTTCTTCCAAGTAGACCCATTCTAGGACAAGACTACACCATGACCACCTCATCATTGTTTGGACCCTCATCATTACCTAGATACACTTGGTTGGAGTACTATAGCATGACAAGACTAGTCATGTGTACTTTGCCATACAAAGAGAATAATCATAAGCCATGTGTACATTTAAGTAGTTTGTCCTTACCTTCCTTGTTCTTTCCATAAATATACATATAGTTATACACATATATATATATATATATACATACATGATCATACTTTGACCAAGAGAGAGAGAGAGGGCCGAATGGAGAGGGAGAGGGAGAGTGAGTGCATGTGTGTTGTACTTGGACATGTGCATTGTACTTGACACTATTTGACCTAGATACACTTGAATGATGTACTTTGGCTTGACAAGACAAGACCATGGAACAAATCTATGGAGAAGAGAGAGAGAGACATGGCCGAATGAAGGGAGAGGGAAAGGTGAAGTGTATGTGTGTTGTACCATGGCAAGTTGTAGTACTTTGATACTATTTGACCAAGTTGCACTTGTGTTGTACTTTGGCTTGACAAGACTAGACTATGAGACAAATCCATGGGAGAGGAGAGTGAGAGAGAGGCCGAATAGGGAGAGAGGGAGAGTGAGGTGTATGTTGGTTGAATTTAGACACATGGTTGTACTTTGACACTATTTCACCAAGTGGCACTAAGTTGGCATACTATTGCTTGATAAGACTAGTCCATGGAGCAAATTTATGGGGAAGAGAGAGAGGAGTGGCCGGCCAAGTGGAGTTAGTTGGGTAGCTCAATTTTTCCTATTAATAGAATCCATTCCATGCCTTTCAAATCACACCTTCTCCATTCAACTTCTCGCTATAGAAAGATTAGTGTTATTGCTTGTTCTTGCTTTTTTCTTGAGTGTTCCTGAAGTTCTTCCCTTGTTCTTCAAGAAACTCATCCTAAGCCGCCACTAAACCACCACTCCACCACCCTTCGATCCATAAGAGTTTAGTAGTATAGTCAAGATTTAGTTTCGAGAGAAACCTTTCTCTTTCGAAGCTACCGGAAGTCCACCGTAAGCCGTTACTCCGACAAAATTCCCGTAGCCACCCTACCGCCAAGAAGAACGGTAGAGTTCTTGAACCTACTTATCCTAACTATAATTGTATGCATGTCGAATTGAATATAGTGTAATCTACCCATAATCCTAAGTATATGTTAGACACTACTCCTTGTCTTAGTTTTAATCTAGCTAAGTCGTTATAATGAAAGCATGATAATGATAGTTTATTTTCCTAAAACGTTGGATGCATGTGAGCTTAATATTGCTATTGGATGATCAAGCATGATTAGAACCAACTTAAGATATAAATTCGTGAAGAAGTAATAGCGTATTGATCTTTTAACTTAACTATAAGCTTATATTCCATTGCTTGTGGTATTGTAACAAAGCATATGGTGGATTACCACCCCAAGGTCGTCAGCACATGTGGCGTTATGCTTTAAGTAATGGTTATGGAACTACTATGTACTTGCTTGTATTACTAGTGGTAAAGTAAAAAAACATATGGTTGATTACCACCCCAGCGTCCGCACATGTGGCGTTATGCTTTAATTTATGATTATGGACATGCTATGTACTTTCTTGGATTATACTTACCTTAATTATACAACCATGAGTTAAACGGTTAAGGTATCAAAGCTAGTTAGTAGAACTTGTTTACTAAAGTACTAAAGAAGAATGAGCATGCCAAATAATGAATTTCTAGGTCAATAAACATATGTTGTTTTCCCACAAAGGAAGAGAGAACGGATTTTTGTAATACATTATTGTCTGAGGGTGATTATGAACATGTATGTATATTTGTTGCATTACTTGCTGATAAAACATAAGTGGCTTTAAGTAATAATTTGAGTACGATTAGGTAATATAGAGTTGGATGATCTTGCTAGTTTAGTTTCAAGATTACTTTAAAGTGATTCGTCCCGCCGCGGAGTCTATGCATGATTACGAGACACGAAAACCAGAAAATAGAAACATGACACTTAAGGAATGGTTGATATGGATAAAAAGGATTTTTGAGACTACATAATGGCCGGACTTGGTAGCCTTATGTGAGTTGTGAAAACCCGCAAGGTGGCGGACTTGGTAGCCCCTTTGTGTGGACTTGCGAAAACCGCAATGAGGCGGACTTGGTAGCCCATTGTGTAGATTGCTAATGGAGCCGGACGTGGTAGCTTCATTGGCAATTGGGCTTGGTTATCCGCGGAGAGGAGCCAATGCGAGATTTTGTAACGTGGCCGGACTTGGTAGCCCGTTGAATGACAAATGATTTTCTTAAAATGAAATGGTGACACAATACGATGAGTCGCGTAGGAGAAACCAAGAAAGACATGACACCAACGCATGCAGGATAGTGAATGCGGATGTATCATGGTTAATTATGTTGTTAAATGAGTATATGTGATTATTTATATGACTATTTGTTGTAAGTTATGGGTTAGCGGGTTGGATTATTCTATTGAGCTTTTGTAGCTCACGGTGTTACCTTTGTGGTGACCCTGACATATTATACTGGGGGCGACGCTGGTATAATGTGTCAGACTTTATAGATGAGCAGCATGAACAGTACACTTTGGAGGCCTTCGGAGCCGAGGAGCTTGCAAGGATGGAAGAAGAGGCGGAGCAGTAGTTAACCTTAGTTTATCCCCTCCTTTGTTGAATAAAAGTACTCCTGTGAGAATTATGTTGTAATAATGAGCTAGACTCTCTTTAAGTTTATTCAATAAAAATGTTTATTTAACGTACCCAAAATTCGGGGCGTTACAAGAACTCATAGAGGAGCTCCTGGAAACGGGCCAGCCGAGCAAGATAGTGAGAATCGGGGCAGGACTGAGCTCGGTAACAAAGTCAGAGCTGCTACAATTTCTAAGAAAGAACAAGGACGTGTTTGCATGGTCCCACGAGGACATCCCAGGAATCGACCCAAGGGTCATCACCCATAAATTGAATGTGGATCCCACGGTTCGCCCAGTTTAGCAGAAGAAAAGAGACTTTGCCCCGGAACGGAATGAAGCTGCAGCAAAGGAGGTAGACAAGCTCGTCCAAGCAGGATCCGTTCGAGAAATTCTCTACCTCGATTGGCTAGCAAACGTGGTTATGGTGAAGAAAGTCAATGGCAAATGGAGAATGTGCGTGGACTTTACTGATCTCAATAAAGCATGTCCAAAGGATAGCTTTCCGCTACCAAGGATTGACTCCTTGGTGGATTCTACAGCAGGGCACGAGCTCCTAAGCTTCATGGACGCATTCTCAGGGTATAATCAGATCCAAATGCACAAGCAAGATCAAGAGAAGATATCGTTCATTACCGACAGGGGGCTATACTGTTATAAAGTAATGCCCTTCGGTCTCAAGAACGCAGGGGGAACCTATTAGAGGCTGGTCAACAAGATGTTTAAGCAACAAATTGGACGCAACGCAGAGGTTTATGTAGATGATATGCTGATAAAAAGTGCCAAGGCACTAGACCATGTGGTAGATCTGGAAGAAACCTTTCAAGTCCTCAGGAAATACCAAATGAAGCTTAACTCAACAAAGTGTGCGTTCGAAATCTCTTCGGGAAAATTCTTGGACTTCATGGTGTCTCAAAGAGGTATCGAAGCCAATCCCGAGAAAATCCAGGCCATCCTCACCATGCGCTCCCCCCAGAATATTAAGGAGGTCCAGAAGCTAACGGAACGTGTTGCAGCCCTGAGTAGGTTCATCTCACGAGCTACTGATAAGTGCCAAGCGTTCTTTAAGGTTTTGAAGAAAGCCTTTGAGTGGACCACCACCAAAGAAGCAGCTTTCAATCAACTGAAGGAATATCTCACATCCCCCCCGCTGCTGAGTAGGACTCAGGATGGAGAGGACCTATTTCTATATCTTGCTGTCTCCCCCCACGCCGTCAGTACGATTTTGATACAGGAGGAACAAGGGACACAGCTCCCAGTATATTACACCAGTAGGGCGTTACGAGGAGCTGAGCTGAGGTATCCCAGAGCTGAAAAGATAGCTTTTGCAATGGTGGTAGCGGCCAGAAGGCTACGGCCATACTTCCAAGCTCACCCCATCAAAGTACTTACGGACCAGCCACTTCGAAGAATTCTCCACTGCCCGGAGACATTAGGCTGGCTAATTCAGTGGTCAATAGAGCTTGGCGAGTTTGATGTAGAGTACAAGCCTCGGATTGCCATTAAAGCACAAATGCTAGCAGACTTCCTAGCAGAATACACATATCCGGAACCAGAGGAGCACCCCAAGGAAGATCCCAAACCTTGGATTCTTCAGGTTGACGGATCAACAACCAGGGAAGCAAGCGGAGCTGGTCTGATTTTAACATCCCCAAAAGGGCAACGCCCGAGCTACGCCCTTAGGTTTGAGTTTAAAGTAACAAACAACGAGGCGGAATACGAAGCTCTCGTCGTGGGACTGGAGTTGGCTAAGGCCGTGGGTGCTAGCCAAAAGTGATTCGCAGCTGGTCGTAGGACAAGTCCTGGGAGAATACACTGTGAAGGAAGAGGTAATGCAGAAGTATTTGGATAAAGTAAAGTCCCTGGTTGCAAAGTTTCAAAGCTTTAATATCATCAAAATCCCAAGGGAAGATAATGTTGAAGCAGATTACTTGTCAAAACTGGCCACGGCCAGGGAAGAGGCCATCCCAGGGAATGCCCCAATACGATATTTAGAGCTCCCTAGTATCTTCGCCCTAAGTGCACAAGTGCAAGCCATCGACTACATCAACTCATGGACTGCTCCCATAGTTGATTACATAACGAATGGGGCACTACCAGATGACAAAGTCAAAGCTAGGCAGCTTAGAATCAGGGCTGCAAAATACTTGATGATGGGAGATGTGCTATACAGTAGGAGCTTCTCACTACCATACCTGAGATGTCTAACTACGGCAGAATCCACGCGAGCAATGGAGGAAGTCCACCAAGGTGTGTGTGGGGATCACCAAGGTGGCCGCATGCTAGCCTATAAACTTCTCAGGTTGGGATACTATTGGCCAAGCATGCAAAAGGATTGCAACTCGATGGTCCAGAAATGTGAAAAGTGCCAACTCTTTGCAAACATCATTCATGGGCCTCCAACGGTCTTGACCCCAATGAGAGGACCTTGGCCATTCTCCCAGTGGGGAGTAGACCTTATTGGCCCACTTCCCATGGCAGCAGGACAGGTCCAGCATGCCATCATAGCTGTGGATTACTTTACAAAGTGGATCGAAGCCAAGGCATTGGCCACAATCACAGCAGAGGTAACAATTGATTTTTTATGGAAATTCATCATTAGTCATTTTGGTTTACCACGAGTGATAGTCACAGATCGGGGAAAGCAATTTGACAATGCTCAATTCAAAGACTACTGTATTTCCAAGGGAATACATGTACACTACGCATCCAAGGCTCACCCAAAAGCTAATGGACAAGTGGAAGTGACAAACCAAACTATCAAGAAGGGAATCAAGAAGAGGCTGCGAGAAGCCAAAGGAGCTTGGCCAGACGAGCTGTACAACGTGCTATGGGCGTATCGCACAACACCCCGAACTACAACTAGAGAAACTCCATACTCTCTTGCATTTGGGGCTGAAACAGTAGTCCCAATCGAGGTTGAACTGCTCAACTACAGAACAGCAAGCACGGACCACTAAGACAACCAGGAAGATCTCAGGGCCAAGCTGGATCTTCAGGAAGAAAAAAGGGAAACAGCAATGGCCAGAGTAGCTGTGTACTAGCAAAGAATGGTCAAGTACCATGAGGCACCGGTTAGGCCAAGGGATTTTCAGGCTGGTGATTTAGTCCTAAGGAAAGTTGATCCTACGGGAAAGAAGGTGGGCATGCTTGGCCCCATTTGGGAAGGACCCTATCAGGTCCTGCATCATATCAAGGCTGGAGCATATAAGCATGCAACCCTAAGGGGACAGGAGTTACCAAATTCATGGAATGCGGAACATCTCAAGAAATATTACAAGTAGGTGCTTGTCAATATTGGTTTAATTTTGTTTTTAGGAAATCAACGTTATTTTTAGGTAGTTCTTTGTTTGAATAAAACTTTATCAGTAAAGTTGTTTCTAGTAGGACAAGGTGTTCTTTTATCTAGCCCTTGTGGCCAAAAACTCCCCAAGAGGGATGACTGTTCAAATTTCTTGTAAAGCCATGTATGGTTTATAGTTTCCTGTATGCATGATAAGGAATAATAGAGCAATAGTAGTAAAATTCTTAAATTTTATTTATAAAATCCACACCCCTAAGAAGGTGCGAATAGTCATTACATAAAAACTTTGTGGACAAAACCCACAAAGTTGCAACCTAATCACTACCACCCTCCCTTGGAGGGGAAGGAACTGGCGGCGGTGGTTGCCCTTGGAAAGCCGCCAACTGATCCCAGTTGGCAATCAGCACCATGTGGACCGTCTTCTCCATGACGGAAACTGAATCCGCCATGGCCTCCATTTTGGCCGTAAGGCCATCAACGGCGACCTTCAGACTCTGCAGCTCCTGACATAACTTGGAGATTTGCTCGCTGTTCGCCATTATGTTTTGTAAGATGAATATGGAATGGGGAGTGATTTCTTAGAACTGTTGGTATTTATAGCACAAATTGAGCGGTTCATTAACCGCTTGCTAAACCAATCAGCATTATCACCATTATAACCGCACTTAAAATGGCCACCTCAACCGCTTAGAGTAATGGGAAGTTGCAAATCCAGTCATCACGAGCAGTTGAAACGATTGCCTTCTAAATGTACAGGGCTCTCATTCCAAGGCAAACCTCATGCGTCTTGCTCAGCTATGTTACTTTACAGTAATGATTATTAGACCTGAGGAATACCCTACGGGAAATTCAAGTAAGTATATTAAATTATTTGGATATCAAACCAATTAAATACTTAGGGGAGTGGAAATAGCACCTCCTCAGTAGATGTAGCAAGGCTATACACTTTAAAGAGCTTAGGAAAAATTTCCAAGCTCTGTAGACGTAGCTAAGGCTATGCAATTATGGCTTAGGAAAACTTTCCAAGCTTGCCGACGTAGCTAAGGCTATGCAATTTCAATTCAGCTCAGGAAACATTCCCAACCTCACAAAACATAGCAAAACTATGCCAACTAAAGAGCTTAGGAAAAATTTCTAGGTTCATTTATGCCATTTACGGAAAAACAACTTACACACTAGATATCCCACGGGGAACATCAATAAGTGTTTCAATTGCTTGGACGCAAGCAGTTAACACACTTAGGGGAGTAACAGGCATAGTATAATAAGCTTGGGAAACATATTCCAGGCTTAAAGACGGAGTATAACTATGCAAAAGAAGTGGCTTAGGAAAATTTCCAAGCAAATTTTCAAACAGACATAGCACAGCTATGCAATAAAACAAAGCCCAGAATAGACCAAGTACATGTATTTGGCAAAACTGTGATCAGCATGTAGTTAAAACATGCACAAAGATTAACGGAAGTTGCCCTAAAATTTGGCTTAAACTGGAAGCACGCTTTTAGTTACATTCAGCACCTGTCATATCATTAAACCAACATCCCTTACAAGGCTCCCAAAAATATGATCTCAAAAAAGATCACCCATCAATCAAGGAAATAGAGTTTCCTAACCAGCCAACCAGGAATCAAGGCCAAAACTAAGGCCACTCCTGAACAAGCACGAATGTACAAAAGTATTCAGAAAGTATTAGTTACAAACCCAACAAACCAAAAGTTTTTTAGGCCAATCAAAGGCCCGGGGTGGAGTTATCAATTGTCTGCCCATCACCAGATGACGGGCCAGGAGGTGTTGTAATGAGACGGGGAGTGTCAAGGGAAACCTTTTTTGGAGTTTTGAGAAGGGATGCAAGGGAAGAGCTCGGGACACACGTATCTTTTGAAGCTGCGTCATCAGCTTCATCCTCCCCTTTCTGCCCCCCATCAAGACACGAAGGCCCCTCTTCGTCATCAATTTCAAACTTGGAAAAATCCAAGTCTGAAAAAGCTAAGGCAGCCCGGCTCCTCATGGCTTCAAACCCATCGAAGTATTGCGGGGTGACATCTTGACGATACTTAGGGGACTGAAGGAAGAGCTGCATGGCCTCCCTACGAGCGTTCTTCACCTTCTCAAGCATCCCCATGTTCATAATCTTGTATTCCTCCCTCTCCTTACCCCATTCAGAAATTTTTTGCTCCAAACTGCGAGCACACTACGCCAAATTAAGCTTTTTGCGGCATTTTATAAATGCCGGTAAAGATCCAATTAATGCCGTTAACAGTATTCCCGGCATTTGTTGACGAAAATAAAAAATGCTGTCTAGGTAAGTGTCGGTAATACATAAACGGCATTTATACAAATGCCGGAATTAAAACCGGCATTTGTTACTAGTTTTCCCGGCATTTGTCAAATGTCGGAAAAAAGATTGCCGAATATACTCTTATTAACGGCATTTGATGCAAATGCCAGGAAAAAATTATTACCGGCATTTCATTAGTGCCGTCTTTTTTTTTATTACTTTTTACCGGCATTTAAAATGCCATATTTATTAACGGCATTTGATACAAATGCCGAAAAAGGTAATATTACTGGCATTTTATTAGTGCCGTTTTTTTATAACTTTTCCTGGCATTTCTTAAAATGCCATTTTTATATCTTGGTATTTTCTTTCCATTGGTTTTACTGACATTTATAAAACGGCGCTAAATGTTTTTTTTTTTTGCCAATTTTCATTTTTAATATATGATTTTTTTCATTAACAAATTATCCTAAACTAATACCATTTTCGATAACACATTTCTTGCATACGAAATTGTAACTATCCAAAACAATTTGAAATTCCACTACGAAAAGCAAAATGCAAATTCCATATATAAGCATATTGGACATCACAAAAGACAATCTCAAAGCAACAAAAAATAACAATGCTAGGCATAGAATGCCAATGTGAAAATCAAACCCTAAGCGTCAAAATATAAGTTCCAATTGCATGTATGTCTCCAAAAACAAAAGATCATACTAACCAAAGAAACACAAAGACCCATAATATGCTTTTGGTTGCGAGCTCCAAAACAAAAATAGTTTTCATTATCTAGAAGATTTCCTGTCATTCCTATTGCATGTCTTCCATGTCCGTCTACGTCCTATCAACCTGCAAATACAAGAAACAATTACACATTTATACATAGGTGTGTGGGTATTTATATAGTCCATGACATCCTACACAATCAGTAAGTTTAAAGATACAGGACACAAGAATCAAACATATCCCATCGGAGAGCAGTTGGGATTCAACAATCATGCATGCACGATACATCCACGTATGAAAAGCGAAAGTTAAATTACCAATTTCAGAGAACTTCAAAGCAATCTGGATATCGAAAATACTTCTTTAAGAAACTAATGTTCTCCATCTATAGGTGAAGAACTTCTCAGGGAACAACTAAGCAAAGGTAGCGTGGTTTGAAGGTCTGCTATGATTACTTAGTGCCGAACTGCCAGTCTACCAGATTGAGAAGAATGTGCTATGTATATTTTACCAGACAAGCATGTTTACCCTAGTTGTACGAACATTCTATAGCCTGGCCATGAGTGGACAAGGCATCATATTCTACAGAGCCAACTGATGTGCATTCTAGGTAACCTAGGGACGTTCTATAGCCTAGCCATGAGTGGACAAGGCATCATATTCTACAGAGCCAACTGACATGCATTCTAGGTAACCTACAATTCAATGATCAAGCATCAAAGCGCTCCAGGGAGAGTGGCAAAAGCAAGCTCCCACATGTGCCAATACAATCATAAGCAACAGCAATCAAATAATAGAATGTCCTGGTAGGAAAGTTCCAGTAATCACATCCTTGTTTGATCAAAGGTGCACTTTTCCTTTTGCAAAGCTTCTCCACTGACATGGAATTACGGGGATTAAGAGACTTTTTGCACCCAAGCAGGATGCCTCGTGCACCTGAACTGAAGCAGGTAGCAGCCTATAAACATCAATGTAGACATTTTTAATTCACTAGAATCGACACAATTTTCCCTCTAAAACAACCTAGGTGATATTCTCATAACACAAATAGACTTTTCCGCTCGATGGTTATAATTCCCATAAAAACAAGAAGATACTACTCCCATATCCAAATTAGGCAAAAACTGGGAAAAACTAAGGCTAACCCCAAAATTAAACTTGCCATTCAAATTAGGCGAATGTGTGGTTTTTTTAATGAATCTACTTCAGTCTTTGATAGACAAAGTTTCTAACTCACCAAAAGCAGTGTTAGTGCCACAATTTTATTGATCTACTTTAGTCTTTCATATAAAAAGTTTCTCACTCTCTAACCTATGCAATCTGAACCTATGCTACTTGGAACTTTAATCAGTATGCCTTGTTGAATGGGAACAAGAATATCATATGGCACATGCTCTAAAATATGGTACCATTGGAGTATACACAACACTGCGAGAATGTTCAGTACTAAAGCAATTTCCTTCCACCAGTTATGTAATCTAATAACAAATAATATTCTTTATCATCTTCCAATTAATCCGTCCTTGTATGATTCACAAGTACCTGGCCAGGCATCAAGTCTGTGAATGTGTATTATACTTCTTTACCGTACTTGAGTTTGTGGGTAAAATACAAGCAATTAATGAATAGAAGATTGTGTACGTTATGTGTCCAGTACATTGGAGTGTCCAAAACGTGTCCCACTCATAACAAATAACTAAAAATAGTTGTAAACATATTTTCACGTGTCGGGAACGTGTCAGAGTGTGTCCTTGCCTACGATATATCTCTAGCTTCCCCGTATTGGCATATTCCACAAAAACTTGATCAGCTTATTGGACATAATGCCTAAGTTAATACAATATTCACAAGAATCACAACCAAGACCAATTCAAACTTCCACAATGAGTAGGTCTTTCCTAAGCACAAGTAGTTGAAAACTGTTCCCTACAGGTGACGACTTAAAATACACTACAGCCAAGCTTCTTAGTGCAGAATTCAGATTTTTAAAACCTGAACATGGGCAAGTATAAGAAAAAGACCTTGTCATCTTGTTCTCACGGACCTTTTCTAAGACAATACAATTATAAACCAACCAACCAAACCAAAGCAGGTCTTATGTCGCTATCAGTTGGGAGTCAGCTACACAAACTCTTTTTTTGCCAATTCCCTTTTAGAAAATACAGTGGAGAGAAATTGGAAAAATGTTGAATTGCAATTGCAATCTAAACTAAACATGTTCCTATCCATGTGCCAAGCTTTTTCAAGGAATTTTTCATTTCCATCCAGCAACTGAGTTACAGGAAACACAGGCTAGGCCATACAACCCCAGCAAGTTTCTCCAAAACAAGACTCCATTTTTATCATAAAAATCAGCAAAACAGAAACACTATCCCACAACAAAAGCAAGGCAAATTTACTTACAGCCCAGTAATGTTTGTTGGCTTGATTCCCAGTAATGCAAATTTACTTACAACATAAGCAAGACAATTTTACTTACAGCCCAGTCAAGAGCAGGTCTGCGAATATACTAATCTTTCAAGGGGATTTGCCTTTTAATAGGACCATATATTTGGCTTGATTCCCAAAAAAGTAATTATTGTTATCATGTCATTCAACAACACCCAGTACCATTAACACTTCATTCACCATGATTGACAAGTAGCTGGCCAGACATATTCTATCCCAGCTGATTTACCCCCCAAAAAAAAAAAAAAAACATAAACTTGCTTCTAAAGTAGACCGCAAAAGATCATTTTACTACCAAACCATCTTCACCCACTTAAACATGCATTTTACCAAACAATTTTTAGGCTTCATTCAGAGACCACAAGGTACTTAATTGGGCTCTAAGCTATATATTTTTGCAACACCACAAATCAATCAATATGAGAGGCAGGAGTATTTTCAATCAATAAAATGGCCAACTCTATTCTCATTGCCTGAAAAAGTACCATGAAACCACAATTTACCGGTCCATTGTGCTCCATTAGTGATGGTGTGTGATCTCCATCTCCATTTCTAGCTCCATTTGGTGATGGAGGCAAAGGGTGTCCTGCACTTTTCATATAAGCAGCCATGGTTGCATATGGGTTCTTCAATTGAGTGATTTCATCATTTACATCTCTTAACAGCTCTTGTCGCAACTCTGCACCCAAATCAGCACGCAACTCTGCATGCAACTGATCCTTGACACGCTGCTCCTGAGATCGGGTATAGCTGGTCCCAAACACTTGACTCGGACAAGGACCCAGGCCATAGGTACGCACACGTCCATTCCTATTTGGTTTGAGTACGCTAGTGAATAACTCCTCCCGTAAAGCAAGTGACTCTAAGGACTCAGGAATCTGAGAGGCTCCCTCATTAAGACGACGCTGAAATAAATGAAACCTATCTATAGTAAGTAAAAGAACAAAAGCAAAGATGTTATTACGTAAATAGACAGTCACTGAAGCATACCATTAAAATGAATCTAAATAGATACAAAAATGAACAAAGTAAATATACATCCTATGGCCAAAGCTGATGCTTCATCAACTGGTTGTCCATCTTTCTTCGTATGAGTCTTAATGAATACCTGTATACGATCGGGCTCTACTACTAGTCCATCCTTAATCTGTGTCAACTTTATTAGCGTACAAAAAACTAAAGTGTTCAGTAACAAAAATTATATATATAAATGCATTGAATTAAATGTAGTTCTGCACGTTAGTTAGTTAATTACCTCATCCCTTACACGACAATGGCCCTTCCTCGCACTCGTGTGTCCCATTTTCTGTTCGTGTCTGCTTTTACGGTTGGTTTTACTGCGTTCCTATAACAAATAAATCCAGTATTACTTATCCATGTATATGTGTTCATATTCACTAGAAAGAGGAAGAAGAACTGATATGCATCACCTTGGCTGTTTCAGTGCCCCAAAATTTTACAAGAACTCTCCATTGATCAGGATTGACCCTATTCGGACAATTCGCCAAACGGTCTTCATCATTATCATATAAGTTATAAGTAGTTCTTTTCAGCTCATCTTTCCAATCCTTCCATTTCTTTCCAACAGACATCAGACAATTATGCTTATAAGCATCTAGTGCGGTTGTATTTTCCTGCATATAAGTATATTAACAACTAAACACCGACAATATAGCAGCAACAACATTAGCTCAACTGATCAAAATTCAGTCTAAGAAGATAGATTAAAAAATAATAGCAGCAGCAACATTAGCCCATAATCTGAATTTTTCCCTATAATAAATACCTTAGCCTCTACCCATATGCGTTCCTTGTATGGATTTAGCTCCGGAGCCCTCCAATAAGTAAAAGTTAAGGGTGCTAAAGTTGCGTTTCTTGCTAAGATGCCAAGTTGACTTTGTAAGGGGCCTGCCGTGTTACCTATTGGTTGGTTGTCTTTATTCAATTTAACTTTTAACTTCGCTCCTGTACCCCACCCAACATATGGACGAGCAAAGCCTCTCCCCTTGGCTATCTGTTGTTGCGAGTTGGGATCTAGCAAAGAATAGTATGGAATAATGAACGTATACAAGTAGATGCAAATAACTGCATAATTAAATTTCCTTGGCAAATAAAAGGTTGAACAACCATATATATTTTTTCTTTTGTACATTAAATTGAATGTACCTGCTCCAACAAAAGTTCTTGACCCTTCATTGCATTGTTGATGTGATTCGAGCTCCACGGCTCTCTCATTTACATGACCTGCCACTTCAATGATTTACCAATTGAAGGAATTATATGAATACTATGGAATAATGAACGTACACAAGTAAAGCATCCCGAATGCATAATTAAATTTCCTTGGCAAATAAAAGGTTGAACAACCATATATATTTTTTCTTTTGTACATTAAATTGAATGTACCTGCTCCAACAAAAGTTCTTGACCCTTCATTGCATTGTTGATGTGATTCGAGCTCCACGGCTCTCTCATTTACATGACCTGCCACTTCAATGATTTACCAATTGAAGGAATTATATGAATACTATGGAATAATGAACGTACACAAGTAAAGCATCCCGAATGCATAATTAAATTTCCTTGGCAAATAAAAGGTTGAACAACCATATATATTTTTTCTTTTGTACATTAGATTGAATGTACCTGCTCCAACATAAGTTCTTGACCCTTCATTGCATTGTTGATGTGATTCGAGCTCCACGGCTCTCTCATTTACGTGACCTGCCACTATAATGATTTACCAATTGAAGGAATTATATGAATAATATGGAATAATGAACGTACACAAGTAAATTCCGCTCACTGTTGGGGACTCATCATTGATCTCTAGAAGTGCCAATGTTCTAGTGGATGACATGTTAGGGGCAGATTTAGTGGAAAATAATGGCAAGTGTTGTGAAGTTCCCATTAATGGTAAATTGGCTGAAATTTGGAAGATAAGTTCCAGTGGTATTGACTCTGCTTCTATTACCATTGCTCCTCTTATTGATGATATTTCAAGTGATTCCTAAGTGGAGAGCTTGGATATTGATACAGAACTTGTTCATGGTTCTATAACTCTTGCTAGCACTGTAATTGTTGAATCTCAGCCACTATAGGGATGGTTATGGCTTCACACTAATGAAATTTCAATCTAAGGGATCGGAAGCTTCAACTCTTATACTAGGAAATATTACCAATTTTGCGGAGACAACCAACTCAATGAATCATGCAAAAATTTGGCTTAGCACAACTTTTAGTTTGCACAGAACATGTATATGCTGTTCAGAAAAGAGAGATGTGGTAAGATTTTTTGCTGATGGGGTTCAAAGAAGTCCTCCTAAAAAGAATACGACACTTCAAAACCTAAAAAGAATACATATGTTGGCAGAATAATAACAAAAGTTAGTAGACAGTCTAGGGGGCGGGCCACCCTTAATGGCATGCATGTCACATGATTGTATAATACAGGAGCTACTTCACAATCCAATGAAAAATCTGCTGGCATGCCCATGACAATAAAGAGAGAGCCAACGCATTCAAAACTTACTCACAGTAAATAACGACATTCTTAGGAGTCATGCAGATCATATTCAGATTTGCAAGCAAATAGTCCATCACACAGTCTGATAAACGTGCAAAACTAAAGCATGCAAGGGCTAACTCTATGGTTCCAGAAACTTCCTGTAAACAGACATGCTGACCACTCAAAAGGTCTCATGTTTAGGGCAAGATCTGCTTTCCCTCACCCAAAAAAAGTGCGCAACACAGAACCAAAATCTTAATACATAGGTTGTTTTTTATTAAGTTGTATGGTTATATCAAAAGCATTGTTGCACTTGTGTAGGTTGTGGTGGTACTTATAATTTGTAACCTCAACTCATTGCGTGGGATCTTGTTAATCACAGTTCTCTATCTAAATTTTCAACCCATTTGATGTTTATGTTTTGCCAACAATTTATTAGAGTCAATTTTTGCTACATTTTAATGCTCGGATGCATCCCTTGAGAAGCATTTTTTTTGTTGGTAATTAACCATTTAATTAGAAACCAGGAGGAAAGATCCTCAAGAGGTACAAAGAATCAAAGGCATGAGCCTATACAAGGATATACCACAACTGAAAACTAGAGCCTATACAAAAGAAAACAACTAGAGAGAAATGTGTTAATTCTGACTGAGCTGGGAGGATAGTGCTGTAGGCTTCACATTCCTGCTTTGGGAAGCTTTCAACCTGACATCGAATTTGACTTGTCCTATAACAGCTGAAGGAGGCTTTTGAATGCCTCGAAAAATTCTATGATTCCTCTATTGCCATACAACAGTAAGCTGCAGCAACAAAAGCAAGTCTCCTTAGAAGATTAGGAAAACCCTTCCCTTTGCAATTAGAACAGAACCAGGCAATCTTTTGAGGACAAAGGGCAGGACCAAGGGGGATGCGGCAGAGATCAGCAATGGCAGACCACACTTGACTGGAGAAGGGACAGTCAAAGAGAATGTGATTCAGATTCTCAGAGAGCTGATGACATAGAGAACAAGTAGAACTGGCAATAACTCCCCAACTGTGGAGCTTATGTTTGGTTCGTAAGCTGCCTCTAACAGCCATCCATAGTATGAGGCCTTGGAATATTTTTTGAGAAACAAACTTACAACCTTGTGCGAGGGACCTATAGGATGGTGAATCCTAGAAGCATTCCAAGCATGAGAGGCTTGATTCCAAGCATGAGAGGCTTGATAAAAAAATAAAAAAAACCTCCGTTCCAAATTTGGGGCGGTACTTACCCCCAACCCTACTCCATGTGGCCCCACCATTGCTTACACTCCTATTAATAAAAAATCTTCCTAGCATTTAATTTCCCGTAGTTCACTTTACTAAATTCTAATCAAGTAAGACAAAGAGCTTACATTCCTTTGTAGCACCAGACTTAGAGTGTTGGAATATACACTTCTTTCGTAAAGTAAACTGATATGATTAGACTTCCCTAACTAAGGTCCAGTGACTTAATGGGATCAAAGAGCTCCAAAATGAGTACGCAAAACTGTGTAAGACAAACTTCCAACAAGCGCGGTTGACAATACATCTGTGTATGGCATTTGGTAATGTCATTCTTCTTTAGTACCCGACAACCTAGAATTGGTGAGTGCAGGGCAAAGGAACAAATCCTTGAAACATTATTGAAATTTTATTTTCAGAATATTAGTTGCATGCCCGTAGGACAAAACATAAAAAAAATACAGGATAAAAAACTTAAAATCCGAAAGTTCATCTAACAGCCTGGAAATTGAAATAGGATTGGTTCAGTCATACTCAAAATGTCAACCTAAATCCACAAATGGGCCCACCCTTGGATGAAGGTGAACCAACCCAAATGATAGAGTCAGGAACATTGGGGTGAGGCATGAAATAAGGACTAGGAAGACAGAGAGAAGGCAAAGTCCATATATCATTTTCATGCAAGAAACTTTAGGTGCCATAGGAATACCAGTATCCAACTGAAAGTGATGGCCATAGTAATCAAGAAGAGGCCCAGCAGGGTGCCAATTGTCACGCCAAAAATAAGTAGAAGATCCATCACCAATGATGTATCTGATAAAGGGTCTCACTTTAGGTCTGAGCTGAAGTAACTTTCTCCATGTCCATGAGCAAGAAGAGGGAATGGTCACTGACCAAAGGCATTGATTCTTGATGATATACAGATAACTCCATTTGACCCATAAGGAATTTTGATGAGAGCAGATGGCCCATAGATGTTTAGCCATTGCAGCGTAATTCCAATTCCTAATCCTCCTAATACCAAGACCTCCCTTATTTTTAGGACAACAAAGAGCTCCCAAGCAACCTTATGGGAGTGATTATACATGGTAGATCCTTACCAAAGGAAGTTCCTCAAAAGGAGCTCAATATGCTTCCCAGCCTTGGGGAGAATAAAATGCATAGACCAAAAAACTTGCAAGCTGAAAAGGACAAAGGCAATAAGCTGAAGCTTCCCAGCATAAGATAGAGTTCTAGTGGCCCAATGATCAATCTTAGCAGAAATCGTAGTAATAAGAGGAGCACAATCAGATGCATAGAGTTTGGTAGAGAGATGAGGGACCCCAAGGTACCTCACAGGAAGAGAACCAAGCTAAAAACCCATAAGGTTACAAAGTCTGAGCTTTTCATGTTCTGAAACACCAGCAATAAAAGGCATTTATCATATTGAGTCAGCTGTATGAGCTGTTATGATCTATCGGAGCAGACAAAAGGGAAGCTCGATAGCAGGCTTTCAAAAAAAAAATTCACATAGGACAACACTAAAAGGAAAAAAGATAAATGTTTAAAAAAAATTCTGTCTTTATTGAACTTTCAACGTCTTTGGTCGCAAATTTTCCTTTTCGGACTACCCTCACTCGAGACGTATAACCAACCCAAGCTAACGAAATGACGAAGGAAAATACCAAAACCATTTTTGTGTTGACTATTCTGAGATTCTAAAGCATAAGAACATAGGCAAGCATCTAAACTCAATGTAGCATGAAGTCTACATATGAAATCCATTTTATTCTCCCCAAGATTCACCAGCCAATTCCTGGAATTCTAGTCAGAACAATGACGGCAGTGGTGGCAAGGATTGGGGGACTAACAATGAACAATGGGGGGCTGGAAAAATAGTGTCAAAGCCAAGTGGCAATTCCTGGAAGTCCAATCAGAACAATGACAGCAGTGGTGGCAAGGATTGGCGGATTGACAATAAACAATGGGGGGTTGGAAAAACAGTGTCAGAGCCAAGTGGTTTGTCCAGCTGGGTGGCTGATGAAGTTCAGAGAGACGATCTGCCCTCTACAGCAGCATAGGAAACCGAACAGGTGGCTCAAATAAATGACTCCAGTGATGGCACTAACTGGCTTGCTGCAAAGAAACTAAATTCTGGGGCCTGCGTAGTTTCAAAGCAGAGTGGATGGTCCTCTTGGGGTGCGGATGCATCCAGGCAGAGGAGAATGTCTCTGCTGTAAAGCCGAAAGCATGGTCCAGTTGGGGGGCCGATGTAGCCCATGCAGAAAGGAATGAAGAGTCAAATCAGTCAGCAAGCAAAGATGGCTGGGATTCAACAAATATTGGTAGGAATGAAGGGGCACAGGTTCAGTGGGGGCATGGGAAATGATCCTTTGGGAAGAGAGAGTTCCCTAACTCACATGGCCGGATACCTCTAATGTTGGAGAACGGAGAAACAAGCCGAGTGTTAATTTAACTACAACTAGACAGCGGTTAGATATGTTCACGTCGGAGGAACAGGATATTCTTCTGGAAATTGAGCAGACTATGAAGTCTATCAGAAGAATAATGCAACAGACAGGGTAACTTACGTGGATCTCTGCTAGTTTTCTAACTTATTTTTTAAGTGACTTGTTCTTCAACATCAAATAAGGGGATTTTATGGAAGATAAATTGAAAAAACTCATCTTTCTAGTATTCCTTTAGTGGTTTTGACACAAACAGATCACCGTAAGTGGAAGAGCTCCCTGTTATTCTCCCTGCCGATATGTCCCTTTGTCTTGGTGGCATGTTTTATTTTAACCCATAAGAATTGGTTGAGAAGAATTTTCATTCTAAGCAGCAAAAAAATGGGACTTAGAATCTGAGCAAAGAAACAGGCAACCTGCCATAGTCCATAGTCAATATGCTTCCCACCGTTCAACTGATGTGTTCTTATGCTTTAGAATCTAAACCAGAAAAAGTGACTCAAGGGGTGGACAATGGTCCATAGAATAACTGGCAGCTGGCACACAGAATTGAATCAGTTCAACAATGCAATTTCATTTCCAAAAAGAAATCAATCCCACAGCAAATACCTCTACACAATACATCAATTTCGGAACTCTAAACCCTAAACAGTTGAAGAAATTTTGAGCATGCAATTCTGAAACTCAAAACAGAGAAACGGGATTGAAGGTTCAAAGGTGAACAAATGAAGAAATTTTGTAAACTCAAAACTCAAAATAGAGAGAGGGGATGCAAAGTTCAAACCCAGACGCAGATCTGCAAACCCAAAACGCAAATTTGTTGAATCAAGAAGAAATAGTGTACCTGCGATGGTGAGAACTGTGAGATATCATGCAAAGAGATCGATCGATCACCAGGTTGTTGTTTGTAGAGAGATTGCTAACCAGGTTTCGGGAGCTGTTCGGGGGTTTCCGATTTGGGGGATTTGATTTCGGAGATTTTTGTTTGCAGTGGTTTCAGGAGTGAGAACCGAGAGATAGAAAGGGAAAAAATAAGAGGAGAGAAAAATAGGAGGGAAAAAGAGGGAGGATATACCCTTTTTAGTTTTCTCTTCCATTCTTGGTGAGAGAATGGTGGCGCACGTTCGTGGTAATTGTGCCGCGCATAAGGAACCTAAAAACGACATTTTCCATCATAATGCTGTTTTTTAGAAATTTTTACCGGCATTTTCTATAATAATGCCATTTTTGAGTAATTTTTACCGGCATTTTATAATTAATGCCGCTTAAAGATAATTTTTTTCGGCATTAGTATTAATGCCAGGAATAACTAGTATTAATGGCATTTTTAACACATGTCGGTGAGAAAAATGCCGTTAATGCCACATTTTCTTGAGTGTTGTAGCTACGGCCACATCTCTCTCCTCCACCAAACCTCTCTTTGATTTGAGAGCAGCATCCCTCTCACCAATCGCCTTCTGAAGCTCGGCGGACATAGAGGCACCCTGCTTTGTAAGATTCAGGTTGGCCTCCGTCAACGTGACCACCTGCTTCCCTAAGCTATGGCTCTTGGAGGCCAGATATCAGCCACGTACCGCAACCTACACGAAAGAAGGAAGAACTTAACCAAAGAAACAACAAATTGACAAAATGGTTTCGGAAATGGAGAGGACATACCATAGCCATCTCAGTCAGCATCTACTCCCCAACTGCCTGAAGGGACAACTCCGCCATAGCATCCTTGTCAGCTACACAGAGCAACCCTAAGATACGCTCCAGGGCTTCTCGAGGATTCCCCAGCACAGAAGGCCCAGTAGGAGCTTTCATCTTCTTGGCAGGAGGGGAACCCTCCATGGCAGCCCCTTTTGCATTTCTCTTCAACTAGTCTGCCTCACCAGGCGACTCAACCAATAAGTCAACGGTTGGGCCACTAGAAAGGTCAGCACCTAGAAAGCTGTCTACACACAGCTCCTCCTGTAGACGGGAGCTCTTCCTTTTGGTAGCTGTAGCCCCAGATGTTTGCTTTGCCCTCTCAGCCTTCAATTGGGCCAGTAAGGCTTTGTCCATTTTTGGTGCCATGACTTTGTCTTCACCTTCTTCTTCTGGAAAAGAAAAAGAGAAGCAATAAAAAGTCAGGTAAAAATACGACACCAGGCAAGAAACAGAAACTACCTTTAAAAAGTGCTAAGGCCTCACGAGTAGTCTCTGGGCCCAGGAGATAAGCCGCCAATGACTCTGGAATCACAAGCAAATCCCAAGTGTGAACTGAGTAGCTCCTGGCTTGCTGCAGCTCCGGTTCCAGGGCAGGATTCAACGGAAATGGAGCTCTAGCTACAGAAATAAGGAAAAGTTCATTAAAATATGGATAAATTCATAAAGCTACCGGATTAAAGAAAAGCAAAACAGCTTACAATTGGTGATGGGGACCCCCCACCTACTTAGGATCCGAGGAACATATGATCCAATCTCCTAATCTGGGAGTTCCCAACCGTCACCTCCAACGAAAAAGAATTTGTCTTTCCAATTTTTATTTACAGTAGGGAGCTCTGTAACAAGCTCCCCCTCACTAGCTCTCTTCGCAAAATAGTACCACCCAACACCTCCAGGAGCCTTCTTAACAGAAAATTGGTTGAGGAAAGGCCCTGTTGAATCAGCTTTGTATCTGGCCCCGACCTGTTCCTGCAAAGACAATGTGAGTACTAAAGTCACTGGTGTGGTGGCGTGCCAACCACCCTCCGATGCCTAAGTCAGTAGAGAATTTGCTATATGGTGAGAGAATTGAGATTCACAAGCGTTAATTTGGACGTACCTTAGTTGAAGTTCTACCGTCACTTTTATAGGCATTTTGTAGGAGGTTGAGTCCTGATGGGACTGTGTTCCGGGGATTTATCAGTTATCCTTACGGTGAACGTGGAGTCCTGCCTTAGCTAGGACTCCATACTCACCTAATCTTGGTTGGGAATCGTTATCCTTTATTGGCCGTGATCACCCTTGGGATCTTCATGTATATCTTATCCTCATCTTCTCCTTTATCCCATGAGGGATATCCTCAACAGGGATAACCATGCTATGTGAGCGTTACTCGTCCAACCTTGGCTGGGCTTCTGGGCTGATCCTTAGATCGTGGCCCAGCTCCGTATGACGGAGCTGGACCGTATGACGGAGCTGGACCTTAGACTTCAGCTCAGCTCCGTCCTGTGGACCGAGCTGGTTGACTTGATGTATTTCCTGGTGATATATTCTGGAGGGTGCCAAGCGAAGCTGACAGTTTTACTCCCTAGCTCCACTTCTTTCCCCAGGCTGGGCTCGTCAGGTCTTCCCTACTTATCAGGCACTCCCCTGTTTCCAAGCTACAGCTCTGGTTTGGAGGTTGGGAACATACGCTAATGCTGCATGGCGTTTACCTCTTTTTACTTTTGTGGACAGTTTTAAATGCATGGGTCACTTCGTGGGCCAGGTGTCAAGATCTTGATTCCCTTGACGTTAGGAGGTGAACGACGACGATCGAGGAGCCGTTCTCGGGATTAATGCTCATCTTTTAGGCTTCTTGTTGCCTCCATCCACTTCTCTTTTAAGAATCACCAGAGTTCATTCAGACGATCTTCGCTGTGAGACTTTCCCTGTGATTTCTTCTCCATCGTCGTGCTTAGAGCCCGTCCCCTTTAGGTACGTTCCTCCTCCTTGGGTGTTCTCCATCTGCTTTCCACACTGGATTCTTCTTCTGACACAAAATTCTCAGACCCAGCGTGGGTTGTTCCAGGCGAGTTCATTTTGTCTCGACTGATAGGATTTTCTTGCATTAATCTTTGCTCTCCCATTATAGAGGTCTTTGCCCCCTACTCTCTTACCCTCCAAAATAGGGTTTTTTGGGACTTGTTTTACCTGTCGGTACTTCTTTACCCTAAATCTTTAGTAGGAACCCTAATGTCTGAGGGCTTTGTTAATTTTGCTTCGATTCTTCAAGCCGAAGAGTCAATGGCGGAGGAGAAGAGTTCCCTACGTCGGAGTAGTATTAGTAGGGCTTCGCCTGACAAAGGTTAGTCGAGCAACGTTAAACCCTCATCGCCTCCTACTCCTTCGTCGAGGGGTCCCCACAGGGTCCCAGCTTTCTCGGCCTCTAATATCCCTTCCACAATCACAAACGAAGAGCTAGCCGTTCTCAGGGTTAGATACTCTATCCCATCATCCGTTTCTCTTCGGAAACCTTCTGGGACTGAACGAGCATGCTCCTTCTCTGAGAATGAGACTTGCCTCTATGTTGGGGCTTTGGAAGGAGGTTTGAGGCTTCCTTTTCCAACCGTGGTGAGGGACGTTCTAAGCTTTCTTGGTTTGGCCCCTGGCCAAATTGTTCCCAATTCTTGGCGTCTCCTAATCGGTTGTGCAGCATTATGGGGGCCGATGTCAGATGGTCGGGTTTCTTTGATGAAGGGGCCCTTTCTCAACCAATTTTCCGTTAAGGAGGCTCCTAGTGGTGTTGGGTGGTACTATTTCGCGAAGAGAGCTGGTGAGGGGGAGCTAGTTACAGAGCTCCCTACTGTTAGTAAAAATTGGAAAGATAAATTCTTTTTCGTTGGAGGTGACGGTTGGGAACTTCCAAATTGGGAGATTGGATCATATGTTCCTCGGATCCCAAGTGGGTGGGGGGTCCCCATCTCCAATTGTAAGCTGCTTGCTTTTCTTTGATCCTGTTGCTTTTATGAACTTTATCCATACCTTAGTGAACTCTTCCTTATCTCTGTAGCTAGAGCATCGTTCCCGTTGAGCCCTGCCCTGGAAGCGGAGCTTCAGCAAGCCAGGAGCTATTCAGTTCATACTTAGGATTTGCTTGTGACTCCAGAGTCATTGGCTGCTTACCTCCTGGGCCCAGAGACTACTCGTGAGTCCTTAGCACTTTTGAGAGGTAGTTTCTGTTTCTTGCTTGGTGTTGTATTGTTTTTGGCTGACCTTTTATTGCCTCTCTTTTTCTTTTTCAGAAGAAGAAGAAGGTGACGACAAAGTCATGGCACCTAAAATGGACAAAGCCTTGTTGGCTCAATTGAAGGCTGAGAGGGCCAAGCAAACACCTGGGGCTGCAGCTACAAAAAGGAAGAGCTCCCGTCTGCAGAAGGAGCTATGTGTGGATAGCTTTCTAGAAGCTGATCTTTCTGTCATCCCTTCTATTGACTTAGTGGTTGAGCCGCCTATTGAGGGGGAACAAGAGAAGTCAAAGAGAAAAGCGAAAAGTGGCGCTGTGGAGGGCACCCCACCAGCCAAAAAGGCAAAAGTTCATGTTGGCCCTTCTACGCTGGGCAACTTCTAGGAAGCTTTGGAGCGTGCTTCTGGATTGCTGCGTGCAGCTGATGAGAATTCGATGGCGAAGATGTCTCTTCAATCAGTGGGGGAGCATATGCTGGTTGAGCAGGCCATGGTATACTCCTTCTTTCTTCTTTTAATTATTTATTATTTCTTCATTAATCCTTTCTTCCTCTCTGCAGGCTATGGCTCGTAGCCGTTATCTCGCTTCCCAAAGCCATAGCCTGGGAAAGCAGATGGTCACCCTTACAGAGGCCAACATCCAGCTTACAAAGCAAGGTGCTTCTATGGCGGCAGAGCTGCGGAAGGTGACAAATGAGAAAGACGCGACTCTTAAATCAAAAAGGGGCTTAGAGGAGGAGAGAGACACAGCCGTGGCTACTGCTCAAAGTTTGGAGCAGAAAATTTCTAAAATGAGCAAGGAGCTGGAGAAGTAGAAGGCCATGGGCATGGGGATGCTAGAAAAGGTGAAGAATGCTCGCAGGGAAGCCATTGACCTTTTCCTTCAGTCTCCTGAATACCGTCAAGACGTCACCCAGCAATATTTTGATGGGTTCAAAGCCATGAGGAGTCGGGCGGCCGCAGCTTTCCTAAATTTGGATTTTTCCAAATTTGAGGTTGATGATGAAGAGGGGCCCTCATGCTTTGACGGGGGACAGAAGGGAGAGGATGAAGCTGATGATGCTCTATCCAAGGACACATCCGTCCTGAGCTCTTCCCTTGCATACCTCCTCCAGACTCCAGAAAAGGTTTCCCTTGACACTCCAATCTTTGTTGCAACACCTCCTGGCCCTTCATCTGGTGACGGGCAGGCAATTGATAACACCCTCCTGGGCCTTTGATTGTCCTGAAAAACATTTGATTCGTTGGGTTTGTAACTAATACTTTCTAAATATTTTTCGTACTTTTGTACTTTCGTGTTGGTTTGGGAGTGGCCTGTCAGTTCGGCCTTGATTCCTGTTTGAATGGTTTTGAGGCTTTGTTTCATTGATGGACGAGGATGATCTCTTTGAGATCATGTTTTTGGGAGCCCTGTAGGGGCTGTTGGTTTAATGATGTGGCAGGTGTTGAATTTTACCTGAAAGCGTGCTTTCAGTTTAAGCCAAATTTTATGGCAACTTTTATGCATATTTTAACTGCATGCTAATTCCTGCTTTCATCACAGTTTAACCAAATACTTATACTTGGTCTATTCTGAACTTTCTATTGCATAGCCGTGCTACGTCTATTTGAAAATTTGCTTGCTTGGAAATTTTCCTTAGCCTCTTCTTTTGCATAGTTATACTACATCTTTAAGCCTGGAATATGTTTCTCAAGCTTATTATACTATGCCTGTTACTCCCCTAAGTGTGCTAATTGCTTGCGTCCAAGCAATTGAGACACTTATTGATGTTTCCCATGGGGTATTTAATGGGTGAGTTGTTATGCCGTAGATAGTATAGCTGTGCTACACCTGCTGAGCTTGAAGTTTTGTTCTAAGCTTTTTAAATTGCATAGCCTTGCTACGTCTTCTGAGCGTTGGAATTTTGTCAGAGCTCTTTAGTTTGCATAGTCTTGCTACGTCTGCTGAGCTTGGAAATTTTGCCTGAGCTCTGTATATAAAGTGCATAGCTTTGCTACGGTCAGTTGAGGAGGTGACATTTCCACTCCCCTAAGTATATAATTGGTTTGATATCTAAATAATTAATATACTTATTTAAATTCCCATAGGGTATTCCTCAGGTCTATTGTAAAGTAACACAGCTTAGCAAGACGCGTGAGGTTTGCCTTGGGCTAAGAACCGTGTATGTTTAAAAGACGTTCATTTCAACTGCTCGAGGTGACTGGGTTTATAACTATCCATTACTCTAAGCGGTTGAGGTGGCTGTTTTAAGTGCGGTTTTTAATGGTGATCATGCTGATTGGCGTAGCAAACGGTTAATGAACCGTCCATTATGCTGTAAATACCAATAGTTCTTAATAAATCACTCCCCATTCCACACTCAACTTCACAATGGCAAACAATGAACAAATCTCCAAGTTATGTCAAGAATTGCAGAGTTTGAAGGTTGCTGTTACTGGCCTTACGGCCAAAATGGAGGCCATGACAGAGTCAGCTTCCGTCATGGAGAAGACGGTCCGCCTGGTGCTGATTGCCAACTAGGATCAGTTGGCGGCTTTCCAAGAGCAGCCACCGCAGCCAGTTCCTTCCCCTCCAACGGAGGGTGGTAGTGATTAGGTTGCGACTTTGTGGGTTTTGTCCACAAAGTCTTTTATGTACAGGTTATCCGCATCTCATTAGAGATGCAGATTTTATAAATAAAATTTAAGAATCTTATTAATGTTGCTTTGTTCTCTCCTTATCATGCATACAGGAAGTTTAAACCATATCATGCTTAATCAAGAAATAAATTAGAATAATCTTCCCTCGTGGGGAGTTTTATTGGCCACGGGGGCTAGATAAAAGAACACATAGTCCTAATAAAACAACTCTACTGCTAGAACTTTATTCGAACGAAGAGTTTTCTAAAAACAACTTCAGTTTCCTAAAAACAGAAATAAGCCAATACGAGTAAACACCTACTTGTAATACTTCTTGAGATTATCCGCTGATGAATCAGCTTCGTATCTGGCCCCGACCTGTTCCTGCAAAGACAACGTGAGAGCCTAAGTCACCGGTGTGGTGGCGTGCCGACCACCCTCCGATGCCTAAGTCAGTAGAGAATACGATCTTATTGAGAGAATAGAGATTCACCGGGGTTAATTGGTCATACCTTATTTGAAGCTCTACCGTTACTATTATAGGCATTTCGTAGGAGGTTGAGTCCTAGTAGGACTGTGTCCGGAGATCTGTTGGTTATCCGAATGGTGATCGTGGAGTCCTGCCTTAGCTAGGACTCCATACTCACCTAATATAGGCCGAGATTCATCATCCCTTTCTGGCCGTGATTTCCCTTGGGATTATCATGTACATCTTATCTATATTTTCACATTTATCTGATGTGGGATATCTTCTGTAGGGATAAGTATGCTACGTGAGCGTTACAAGTCCAGTCCTAGCTGGACTTTTGAGCTGGTCCGTAGACCGTGGTCGAGCTCCGATTGCCGGAGCTGGACTCTGGAGTTTAGTCCAGCTCCGTCTTGGGGACCAAGCTGGCTTGCTTGCTGTTCCTCCTGAAGGTGGTGGGCGAAGCTGATGGCTTTACTCCCCAGCTTCGCTTCTTTCTCCTAGCTGGGCTCTTTAGGTTTTCCTTACTTATCATCCGCATTCCACGAATTTGGTAACTCCTTTCCCCTTAAGGTCGCAAGCTTGTACGCTTCAGCTTTGATATGATGTAGGACCTGGTAGGGTCCTTCCCAATTGGGGTCGAGTTTGCCCACCCTCTTCCCCGTAGGGTCGACTTTCCTTAGAACTAGATCACTAGCCTGAAAATCCCTTGGCCTAACCTACGCCTCATGATACTTGACCATTCTTTGCTGGTAGACTGCTACCCTAGCCATTGCTGTTTCCCTTTTTTCTTCCAAGAGATCCAGCTCGGCCCTGAGATCTTCTAGGTTTTCCTGCTGGTCCATGCTTGCCGTTCTGTAGTTGAGGAGTTCAACCTCAATTGGAACTACTACTTTAGCCCCAAATGCAAGAGAATATGGGGTTTCTCCAGTTGCAATTCGGGGTGTTGTACGGTATGCCCATAGCACGTTGTACAGCTCATCTGGCCAGGCTCCCTTGGCCTCTCGCAGCCTCTTCTTAATTCCTTTCTTGATGGTTCGGTTCGTCACTTCTTCTTGGCCATTGGCCTTTGGGTGAGCCTTGGATGCAAAGTGTACGTGTATTCTCTTGGAAACACAGTATTCTTTGAATTGAGCATTATCGAACTATTTTCCCCTATCTGTGACTATCACTCGTGGCAAACCAAAACGGCTAATGATGAATTTCCATAAGAAATCAATTGTTACCTCTGCTGTGATTATGGCCAATGCCTTGGCTTTGACCCATTTCGTAAAGTAATCTACAGCTATGATGGCATGCTGGACCTGCCCTGCTGCCACGGGAACTGGGCCAATTAGATCTACTCCCCATTGGGCGAATGGCCATGGCCCTTTCATTGGGGTTAAAACCGTAGGTGGCCCATGAATGATGTTTGCGTAGAGTTTGCACTTTTCACATTTCTGAACCATCAAGTTGCAATCCTTCTGCATGCTTGGCCAATAATACCCAAACCTAAGAAGCTTATAGGCTAGCATGCGGCCTCCTTGGTAATCCCCACATACGCCTTGGTGGACTTCCTCCATAGCTCGTGTGGATTCTGCCACTGTCAGGCATCGCAGGTATGGCAACGAAAAGCTCCTCCTGTATAGCACATCTCCCATCATCAGGTATTTTGCAGCCCTGATCCTGAGCTGCCTAGCTTTGACTTTGACAACTGGTAGCGTCCCATTTGTTATGTAATCAACTATGGGAACAGTCCATGAGTCGCTGTAGTCAATGGCTTGCACTTGTGTACTTAGGGCGAAGATACTAGGGAGCCCTAAGTACCGAATTGGGGCACTTCGTGGGATAACCTCTTCCCTGGTCGTGGCCAGCTTTGACAAGTAATCTGCTTCAACATTATCTTCCCTTGGGATTCTGATGATGTTAAAGCTTTGAAACGTTGCAACCAGGGACTTGACTTTATTCAAATACTTTTGCATTACTTCTTCTTTCACAGTGTATTCCCCCAGGACTTGTCCTACAACCAACTGTGAAATCACTTTTGGCTAGCACATGGCTAGCACCCACGGCCTTGGCCAACTCCAGTCCCACGATGAGAGCTTCGTATTCTACCTCGTTGTCGGTTGCTTTAAATTCAAACCAAAGGGCGTAGCTCAGGCGTTGCCCTTTTGGGGATGTTAAGATCAGCCCAGCTCCGCTTGCTTCCCTGGTCGTTGATCCGTCAACCTGAAGAATCCAAGGCTTGGGATCTTCCTTGGGGCGCTCCTCTGGTTCCGGATAGGTGTACTCTACTAGGAAGTCTGCTAGCACTTGTGCTTTAATGGAAGTCCGAGGCTTGTACTCTATATCAAACTCGCCAAGCTCTATTGACCACTGAATTAACCGGCCCGATGTCTCTGGACAATGGAGGACTCTTTGAAGTGGTTGGTTTGTGAGTACCTTGATGGGGTGAGCTTGGAAGCATGGCCGTAGCCTTCTGGCTGCTACCACCATTGCAAAGACTATCTTTTCAGCTCTGGGATACCTCAGCTCAGCTCCTCGTAATGCCCTGCTGGTATAATATACTGGGAGCTACGTCCCCTATTCCTCCCGTATCAGGACCGCGCTGACGGCGTGGGGAGAGACAGCAAGGTATAGAAATAGGTCCTCTCCGTCTTGAGTCCTGCTTAGCAACGGAGGGGAGGTGAGGTACTCCTTCAATTGATTGAAAGCTGCTTCTTCAGTGGTAGTCCATTCAAAGGCTTTTTTCAAAACCTTGAAGAACGTTTGGCACTTATCAGTAGTTCGTGAGATGAAGCTGCTCAGGGCTGCAACACGTCCTGTTAGCTTCTGGACCTCCTTAATATTCTGGGGCGAGCGCATGGTGAGGATGGCTTGGATCTTCTCGGGATTGGCTTTAATACCTCTTTGTGACACCATGAAACCTAAGAATTTTCCCGAGGATATTTCAAATGCACATTTTGTTGAGTCGAGCTTCATTTCATACTTCCTGAGGACCTGAAAGGTTTCCTTCAGATCCGTCACCTGATTTAGTGCCTTGGCACTTTTGACCAACATGTCATCCACATACACCTCTACATTGCGCCCAATTTGCTGTTTAAACATCTTGTTGACCAGCCTCTGATATGTCGCCCTTGTGTTCTTAAGACCAAAAGGCATCACTTTATAACAGTAGAGCCCCCTGTCGATGATGAACGATGTCTTTTCTTAATCTTGTTTGAGCATTTGGATTTGGTTGTAGCCTGAAAATGCGTCCATGAAGCTTAGGAGCTCGTGCCCTGCTGTAGAATCCACCAGGGAATCAATCCTTGGTAGCGGGAAGCTATCCTTTGGACATGCTTTATTGAGATCGATGAAGTCTACGCACATTCTCCATTTACCATTGGCTTTCTTTACCATGACCACGTTTGCCAGCCAGTCTGGGTAGAGAACCTCTCGGATGGATCCTGCCTGGATGCACTTGTCTACCTCCTTAGCTGCAGCTTCATTCCTTTCTGGGGCAAAAACTCTTTTCCTCTGCTTAACTGGGCGAACCGTGGGATCCACATTCAATTTGTGGGTTATGACCCTTGGGTCAATTCCAAGGATGTCCTCATGGGACCATGCAAAAACATCCTTGTTCTTCCGTAGAAATTGTAACAACTCTGACTTTGCCAGCGAGCTCAACCCTGCTCCGATTTTCACCGTCTTTCCTGGTTGGCCTGGCTCCACGAGCTCTTCTATGAGCTCCTCCACAGGCTCTCCTTGTTGAAGCTTCTCTTCATCCCGGGTGTCGAGGCTTTCAATGGTCATGGTAACGTTAGCACCTCTGAGTGAGGTGACATAACATTCCCGCGCTGCTTTCTGATCTCCTCGTACGCATGCTATCCCTGCTGGCGTTGGGAACTTTATCATCAAACGGTATGTGGAGATTATTGCCCCAATTTTGTTCAGGGTCGTTCTCCCCAGTATTGCATTATATGCTGAAGGACAGCTCACCACTATGAAATCTATCATTCGTGTAATCTGGCTTCCTTCCTCTCCCACGGTGACCGGTAAGGCTATTTGGCCAACAGGATAGACGGGCGTACCTGCGAATCCAACCAGGGGTGTAACAACTCTGAGTTTTACTAAATAAAAATTTCGTTGTTAATATTTCAAAAACTCTTAATTAAGTTTTTAATCGTCGTTAACTGTCGATCTTTCCGTCATTTCTAGGATTGAGTCTTAAGATCCCACATCTCGGCTGGAAATCCTATCTAGCAACCCTAGCTAGCTTTTAACCGACAATTCGACCTAGCAATCGTTTGACCTAATTACCAATCGTTCCCTAACCTCCGTGAACCCTATGAACCCTTGACTCGTGAACCTTTTGAAACCCTTGAGTTTGGTAACCCTAGATTAACCCTTAGAACCGTTTGAACCTTTAAGCTATCGACCATTGGACAATAACGTTAGGATTCCCTTTATCCATTGGTTAATAGGAGAACTTAGTTAACCTTACTAAGTACGAGATTAGATTAGTTTAGTGCTTAATTGCCAAGTATTATACTTTCTAGTATTAACCGTTAGATAATAACCACTAGGAGAATTATTACCCATTGGACGATAGATTAGAATCCTAGCCACCTTTACCCATTGGTTATTAACCGCTAGGGAAACTACTATCCATTGGATAATAGCTTTACTTGCCAATCAAGTACTAGAATGATTTAAATAATAGTTTTGCCATGTGTGGTAATTGAATTAATTATAATTAGTACATTAAGGTTATTATTTAATCACTTAGTACTTTGAAAGTATAGGATTAGTTTATTAGATATTGAAATGTGACATATTTAGTCTAGATATTGTAAGTACATGCTTGTATATATAATATGTGTACTTGTATATATATATATAAGTATATATATATAATATTGTATATAACATGTGTGTATTAGAGTATTATATTTATAAAATCTATTTTACTTGAAAACTTAGATTTTATGAAAGACCCATAATACTTATATATATATTAGGTTATATATATACTTTCAAGAGAGTACAAGTGGGAGAGAGAGAGAAAGAGAGAGGGAGAGAGAGAGAGAGAGAGAGAAGGAAAGAAGGAGAGAGATTGTACCTTTGATCTTCCTTGTGCTTCCATTGACCTTTGCTTGATCTCCTAATGATTCTATGTACCTTTGAAAGCCTAAATCTTGTCAAATCCCTTGCAAACCAATTCCATACTCTTTCCTTTGTCATCCAACAACCTTGTCCTTATATATATATATATATATATATATATTGGCCGAGAGAGAGAGAGAGGGAGAGAGAGAGTGATGTGTGTGCAAGTGTGATCTCACTCTTGTCCTATTTTTGATATGCTTTCAAGTGAAAGCACAACCATTGCAAGCAAGGTCTTGTACTCTTGTACAAAATCCTAATTCTTTACTTGAATCAAATCCCCTTCCTTGATCAATCTTCCAAAATCCAATCCAAAGTACCACATCATAGCCTTGCATGCCTAAGTTTAGGTTGTTTCTTCCAAGCAAATGAGATTTGCTAGATTAAAAAAAATGAGACATTGGGAGAGAGAGAGAGGGCCGGCCAAGAGAGGAGAGAGGAGAGCTTGCCTATAAATACCAAGCCATTTGGTGCTTTGAACTCACACCTCAATCCATTCTCCAACTTCTCTCTAGAAAGTATAGCTTGTTCTTGTTGTTCTTGCTTGGTTCTTTCTTCGTTCTTGAGGTTTCTCAAGAGACTTTCTTTTGCCGCCACTAAACCACCACTCGACCACCACCTCGATCCAAAAATAGTAGTAGTATAGTTTACAATCTAGTTTCGAGAGAAATCATTCTCTTTCGAAGCTATCGAAAGCTTACCGTAAGCCGTTACTCCGTTCGTTTGCCAACTTTCTTTCCGTCGTATTTCCGTAGCCTACTACCGCCAAGAAGAATGGTAGACTAGCCTTAACTTACTTCTCTACGTATAGTTTGTATGCATGTTTGAAGTAAACATAGTGTAATCTACCCCGCTATCTCTAAGTATATGTAGTACTTGAATAGTTGAAAGCATGTTAATGTAGAGTTCTTCGAACCTACTTCTCTAAGTATAGAGTTAATGATGTGTAGTTAATCCTTACCTACTTTCTCTAAGTATAATTGAATGCATGTTAGAGTAAAGTATTAAACTTGTAGATCTATTTTCGCTAAAAGATACGTAGTTTACTTTGATCTTATGGCTACTTGATTGCTTGATCTCGTGATAGTTGCTTGCTTATGTATGAACGCGTCAATAAACATATGTTGTTTTGACTTTCCAAAAAGAAGGATGTATGCTTTTGAATTAAAGATAAAGTGTTGTTTTCAAAACGAAGTATTCGTATTTGGACCTTTTCGAGGAAAGTAACTTGATCGCATGATTGCTTGCCTTACTTGTGGCTATGAACAAGCAAGATTAAATAGAGTTGGATGATCTTGCTAGTTTAGTTTCAAGTTTATTATGATAGTGCTGTACTTGTGTATGAAGTCTCGCCGAGGAGTCTATGCATGATACGAGACACATGAAATTGGAAAGTAGAGACATGACACATAAGATGTGGTTGATATGGATAAAAATACTTTTGAAACTACGTAATGGCCGGACTTGGTAGCCTTACGTTGGTGTGCGTTGCCAATGGAGCCGGACTTGGTAGCTTCATTGGAGGTGTGTGACTTGGTTATCCGCGGAGAGGAGCCAAGATGTGACACAATGTGCCGGACTTGGTAGCCATTGTGGCCAATAAGTCAGCCTTGGTAGCCTTCGTGGCAATGAGCCAGACTTGGTAGCTCATTGTTGTGCGACACAAGGTGCCGGGCTTGGAAGCTTATTGGTTGTGAGTGTTCACAGTGTGCCGAATTTGGTAGCCATTGTGGCCAATGAGCCGGACTTGGTAGCTCATTGGTGTGTGTGTGTGTGTTTTTGGAAATGATGATAAAAGATAAGACATAAAACGATGAGTCGCGTAGGAGAAACGCATGGAAAACATAACACCAACGCTCGTTAGTGAATACGCATATGTAATTGCTATGTGTTCTTGTTTAAGCATGTTAAGTTTGGAAAATCGTGTCTATACTATCTTTGACTTGTATGTTAAGCGTTAGTGGGTTTTGGGTTACTCTATTGAGCTTTTAAGCTCACGGTGTTGCTTTATGTGACCCTGACATATTATGCTGGTGGCGACGCTGGTATAATGTGTCAGACTTCTTAGATGAGCAAGGAGAGCTGTACATCTTGGAGGCCTTCGGAGCTGAGGAACTTGCTAGGATGGAAGAAGAGGAGCTATAGATAACCTTAGATGTCCATCCCTTTTGTGTAATATAAGTACTCTATGAGGAGTTTGATGTAATAATGAGTTAGACTCTTCCTTGTTTATCTAATAAAATGATTATTTAACGAACCCAATTTTGGGGGCGTTACAAGGGGTGAGGTCATAGGCCTTAGCCTTTCTCTTCCAACCTTGAGTTGATCATAAGCATGGAGATATAGGATGTCGGCGGAGCTTCCGCTGTCTATCAGCACCCTTCGTGTGAGGTAGTTGGCCACGACAACGGTGATAACCAGAGGGTCGTCGTGAGGAACCTGAACTCCCGTTGAGTCTTCTTCTGAGAAAATTATGGGGATTTCTTCCTTCTTTTGGAATTTATTTGGATGGCCAACTGTGTTGACTTCCAAGTGCTCCTCCGTTCTTAATTTCCTCAAGTGAATTTTTCTAGCATTGCTAGACTCTCCTCCTCCAGCGAATCCCCCATGAATGACCTTGATTTCTCCAATGGGACCCGATCGAGGCGCAGCACCATCTCTCCCGTCTTTGTTCATATCATCCCGCCTGGGTTGTTTCTGGTACTTCTTTGATACAAAACGCTGAAGTCTCCCTCTCTGGATCAACTCCTCGATTTGCTGCTTTAGACTATGCAATCATCCGTGTTGAGACCGTGGTCCTTATGGAACCTACAGTATTTATCCTTAGCTCTTTTGCTTGGATCTGCCCTCAACTTTCCGGGCCACTTGAGGTCTAGATTGTCTTGGAGGTTGCTAGGATTTGCTCTGCCGTAGCTATGAGCGGCGTGAACTGCTTGTACCGGCCTTGAGGCGGTCCTCCTCCTCTTTTAGGGGAAGTTCTTGAATCTACCTTTTTGTTTTTTGGTTCCCCTCCCGTTTTACGGGTGGAGTTTTTTCTCTTTCTGTCAGGTGGTGGGAATTCTCCAACCTGTGACGGCCCTGCTTGGGGATCAAAGCCATCATGGGTACGTCTTGCATAAACAGCTTCCTCGGCGTTCATGTGCTTCTGTGCTTTGAGCATGAGCTCGGCCAGGGTCTTGGGTGCTTCTTGAGATAAGAGGTATAGGAGCTGTCCTGGGTACAGTCCAACTATATACGAACTTATACTCACGCTGTCGTCAGCTTCGTCTATCTGGACCACCTCCTTGTTGAACCTGGTGGTGAAGTCTCTCAAGGATTCCCATCGTCCCTGTTTCACCATCAGAAGATGTGTTGCTAGTTTGCCGTAGCGTTGGCCAGAATTAAAGTAGCTTGCAAAGCTCGTGCTAAGCTCTTTGAAACTACGTATACACCCGGGGGGGAGTTTATTAAACCATGCTCGGGGCGCTTCCCTTAAGAGTAACAGGAAAAGCTCAACACATGACTTCGTCAGGAACTGCTTGCAGGTGCATCAGGGACTTGTATGTTTCCAAGTGATCCAATGGGTCCGTGGAGCCATTGAACGTTTCCAATTGGGGCATCTTGAACTTCCTTGGAAGAGGGCGTCCCATGACTTTCGAAGTGAAGGGTGAATCCGTATTTTGCACCAGCGCTTCCACCGTAGCAGGAGTCTGCGCCTTGACTTGCTTCATTAGCCCTTCAATCTGATTCTGCATCTTGAGAATCACCCCCATTTCATGGGATGACTTTTCCAGGGGGGCTTGCTATTCCTCTTTCGGTTTTGGCTTTCCTCCTCACTGGACCCGCTTTCTTCTCTGTGATTCTCTTCCTCGTGTTGACTGTGTTGTAGGTTCAAGATGCTTGGCTCGGAGATTTGCAGACGCAAAGCGCATTTTCCTGCATCGCAGTTTGTAACCCTTGGGTTAGTGTTTTTATTTGCTCCTGCATTTGAGCGAATGCCTCCGGAGTCATCTGATCGCCTCCCGTCTTACTTGCCCCAGCGACATTAGCCGCTTCTGCTGCTTTGGCTGCTTCCACTGCCTTGGTAGCCTTTTCAGCAACGGCAGCGGCCTTGGCCGCTCTTGCAGCCTTGGCTGTTTCGGCGGCGTTGGCGGCTTTAACCGCGGCGGCGGTCTTGGTGGCTTCGTCGATGCCCGTTTGCAGGGGGTTTAAAGCCATCGTTGTTCTGTTAGATCGGGTATCCACCATGCAACACTATTCACCGTGAAGGAGAAAGTCGTTTCCCACAGACGGCGCCAGCTGATGAATCAGCTTTGTATCTGGCCCCGACCTATTCCTGCAAAGACAACGTGAGTGCTAAAGTCACCGATGTGGTGGCATGCTAACCACCCTCCGATGCCTAAGTCAGTAGAGAATATGCTATATGGTGAGAGAATTGAGATTCACAAGCGTTAATTGGACGTACCTTAGTTGAAGTTCTACCGTCACTTTAATAGGCATTTTGTAGGAGGTTGAGTCCTGATAGGACTGTGTTCCGGGGATTTATCAGTTATCCTTACGGTGAACGTGGAGTTCTGCCTTAGCTAGGACTCCATACTCACCTAATCTTGGCCGGGAATCGTTATCCTCTATTGGCCGTGATCACCCTTGGGATCTTCATGTATATCTTATCCACATCTTCTCCTTTATCCCATGAGGGATATCCTCAACAGGGATAACCATGCTACGTGAGCGTTACTCGTCCAGCCTTGGCTGGGCTTCTGGGCTGATCCTTAGATCGTGGCCCAGCTCCGTCATCCGTATGACGGAGCTAGACCTTAGACTTCAGCTCAGCTCCGTCCTGTGGACCGAGCTAGTTGACTTGATGTATTTCCTGGTGATATATTGTGGAGGGTTCCAAGCGAAGCTTACAGTTTTACTCCCCAGCTCCGCTTCTTTCTCCAGGCTGGGCTCTTCAGGTCTTCCCTACTTATCAGGCCCCTTTGTCAAAGAAATCCGACCATCCGACATTGCCCCCCACAATGCTGCACAACCTATCAGGAGACGCCAAGAATTGGGAACAATTTGGCCAGGGGCCAAACCAAGAAAACTCAAGACATCCCTCACAACGGTTGGAAAAGGGAGCCGCAAACCTCCCTCCAGAGCACCAACATAGAGGCAAGCCTCATTCTCAGAGAAGGTGCATGCCCGTTCGGTCCCAGAAGGTTTCCTAAGAGAAATAGACGATGGAATAGTGTATCTAACCCTGAGGATGGCTAGCTCTTCGTTTGTAATTGTGGAGAGGATGTTAGAGGCGGAGAAAGCTTGGACCCTACGGGGACCCCTTGATGAAGGAGCAGGAGGCGACGAGGGTTTTACACTCTCGACTGACCTTTGTTAGCCGAAGCCTTGATAACGCTGCTCCGGCGCATGGAACTCACCTCCTCCACCGTCGACTCTTCGGCTTGAAGAATCGAAGAGAAGTTAACAAAGCCCTCAGACATTAGGGTTCCTACCAAAAATTTGGGGTAAAGACATACCGACGGGTAAAACAAGTCACGAAAAACCCTATTCTTGAGAGTAAGAGAGTAGGGGGCAAAGTCCTCTATAATGGGAGAGCAAAGATTGATACAAGAAGACCCTATTAACTGAGACAAAATAAACTCGCCTGGAACGTTTTGGGTCTGAAAATTCTATGTCCGCAAGAGAATCCAGCATGGAAAACAGAGGAAGAATAGCCAAAGAGGAGGAACGTACCTAAAGGGGATGGGCTCTAAGCACAATGACGAAGAGAAATCGCGGGGAAGGTTTCACGGCAAGAATTGTCTGGATAAACTCTGGTGCTTCTCTGAGGAGAAGTTGATCAAGGCAATAAGAAGCCTAAAAGATGAGCATTGATCCCGAGAACGGCTCCTCGATCGTTGTCGTCCACCTCCTAATGCCAGGGGAGTCAAGATTTTGACACCTGGCCCACGAAGTGACCCATGCATTTAAAACTACCTAAAAAAAGAAAAAGCGGTAACCGCCATGCAGCACTAGCATGTGTTCCCAACCTCCAACTAAGAGCTGAACCCCGAGAACAGGGGAGTACCAGATAAGTAGTGAAAACTTAACGCGGCCAGCTCGGTAAAAGGAGCGGAGCTGGGGAGTGAAAAGCCAAGCTCCGCCTGAGGCTCCCTGGAGGGCGTCACCGGTAAGTACGATAGGACATCCAGCTCGGCCCTCGAGACGAAGCTGGGTTAAGGTTTAAGGTCCAGCTCGGAGACCTAGCCAAAGCCGGATAATTAATGCTCAAGTAGCATGTTTATCCCGGTTGAAGATATCACCCTAGGAACTATAATCCTGTGGGATAAAGGAGAAGATGTGGATAAGATAAACATGAAACCCCGAAGATAAACACGGCTAAAGAACGATAAGGATTCCAGGCCAAGGCTAAATGAGTACGGAGTTCTAGCTAAGGCAGGACTCCACATTCATCGTTAAGATAATCTTCAACCACCGGAATGTAGTCCTACTAGGACTCAACCTCCTATCAAATGCCAATAAAAGTGACGGTGGAACTCCAGCTAAAGTACGCTCAATTAACAGTTCTAAATCTCAATTCTCCCACCATATAACAAATACTCTACGGACTTAGGAATCAGAGGGTGGTTGGCACACCACCACACCGGTGGCACTAGCTCTCACATTGTCTTTGTAGGAACAGGTCGGGGCCAGATACAAAGCTGATTCATCACCAATCTAACAAGCCATAAAAAAGTTTGCCAGCAAGGCCTGAATGGAGGCCATAATTCCTATCATGCAAAAGTTCAAAAAGGCCTCAAGTTTAGGCCATAAAAACCAAACTAGCCCAGTGCCTATGGCCATTTAAAGGAAAGTTCTAGGCTAGGCACAAACGGAACAAAGTTGAAATTTATTACGAACCAAAGTTCAAAGAGTTAGAGTTTTGGAGGTCAAGACCTAAAGAAGCCCTTCGAGACTGCTTTTAAGATTCTCCCAGAGGGTGTCAAGGCTGGCAAGCTGGGTTTCAAGTGTTTCTCGCTGACCACGGAGCCTTGGAACTTCTTCAACCAAGAGGTTCAGCTTCATCTTTTGGCTCTTGGATGTAGCTTTCAGATCTTTGTGATGCTTAGCCAAGATTTTGGATTCCTTCCGAAGATCTTCTAGACGACCTTCAGCTTGTGCCAATTTGCCCTTGAGGTCTTGGATTTCATTGGAGATAGCAGTAATGCTAGCTTCGTTGATTTTAATGTCCTCCTTCAACTGGTTCCATTCGATGTTGAATCTGGTAATCTCCATGTCAACCACCTCTAATTCTGACAACTTGGCATGTATCTTGTTGAGCTCGTAGGTAGAGGAGTCATGAGACTTGACCAAGCTGGGAAATTCCTTTTGAAAGTATTGGAGGGAGGTCTCCTCTGTTCCCAAGGCTTGGGACTTCACCAATACGTCCATGGCTTTCTTGACGTTGGAAGCTCTAGCTGGGTGAACAATAGCTTTGAAGTTCTGGAGAAGGGCCATCCTGAGGGCTGTTTTTGGCTTCAGTGACCTCAGGATGGCCAAGACCACTGCTCGAGGTGCCATAGGTAACTGCCTTCATCAAGTCTTGGGCAGACTTGAACAAGGTGTCCAGATCTTCGTCTTCGTCTTCTTCCTCTGGCACATTCACAAATTCAGGTGCAACGGAGGGTCGGTTGGTGGAGTGGACCGGATGGCCAGAGATCTAGGCTTCTCTGGAGTCCTGGAGGATGCTTCATGTTCAGGTTTGGGTTCAGGCGGGTCCAGCTCTTTGTCTTCCACCTCCACTTCTTCTTCAAAGTAGTCGTCGAGTTCTTGAGGATTGAAAACAAAGGGGAGTTAATGATAATATGGAGCCATAAATGCTAGGAAATTCGTGTCACAATACATCCTTACAATAGGATTGTGTTCGGTGGCAGGCACAGTGTTTTCAGAATCAGCCGGGGGGGAAGTTTTCTTTCTTAGTCTCTTCTTTTTGGATGGGGTAGATTCAGCTTGCTCTTCCTGGATCTTAGAAGTGGCATGTGAAAAGGGAAGTTAGTAGAACATTTGGATGAAGCCTGAGAAGCACACGAAGCAGGGATAAGACGAATACAGACCTTCTCTGAAGGGTCAGTTTCAGGAGAACTGGTCTTGGCACTACTCCTTGTCGTACTAGCAACCACTGTCTCAGATGCCTGCAAAGGGAAAAAGGCATTGTTACCTCATTTCGAAGGACTGAGCAAAGGGCTAAAGAGTTTATACCTTTAGCCATTGGTTGTTAGCAGTTGTCTTTAACCTCTTTGATCTTTGAGGGGCTGAGGGGGCTGGAGGAACGTCTTTGAGCACATCGCCCAGACCTGCCAGCATGGAGGAAATTCAGCTCAAACTTCAGAGACTTAAAAGGGGAACAAAAGTAACAGAAAGCCTCTAAGTTACCTTTTCTTTTCGTACTCAGAGATGGGGAAAGACTGACTTGCTGCAGAGGCATATGAATGCCAGGTTCAGGAGCTCCAGCAGGGTTGGGCAGGAGTGTGGTCAAGACCTCCAGATATAGCTTCGAGAAATGCATTTTTGTGTAACCTCCCCACCAGCTATCAAATTTGGCTCCCTTCTCAGTTCGTTAAACAAAGGTATGGAGGGCAAAGTTCTTCCTAAGTTCAGGAAGAATGTTTCTGACTCTCTCTAGATCCCTTAGTTGAATTACTGGTCTGTCAGCAAAGTCCTCGTTCAGGGACTGATAAAGAGGAACAGGAGTGAGTTGACACAGGCCAAACTGTTTGGCAAATTGGGTTGCGTTGTAGTATTCAACCCCACATTTCTATTTCGTCGGGGCAAAGGCCATGCCGTACATAAGGTCCCTTGAAATCAGGAAGCTGATCCAGATCTCCATATGGTCATCATAATCATCCCCAGGGTCTCATGCACTTGGCTTCAACCACCGTGGTACAGTGACTCTGGTAAAAGGCATCCAATTCTTTCCCATACTAGTAAGCTCGTGATAGAAAAACTTGAAATAGACACCAAATGCATATCTAGGGCCACGGGTGTTGACATAGTGTAGACCATAGCAAGTATTTTCTGAACTTTTATTCATTGGTGGGGCCAATTTGGGGGCTGATCCAGATCTCCATAGCTAGCTTCGAGCCGATTAGGTTGACCTAGCGATCGTTTAACCTAGTTACCGTCTGCTAAGTAAATCTTATGACCCTCGCAACTTATGAACCTTTTGAAACTCTTGAGCTTGTAACCCTAGATTAACTTTGTGAACCTTTTTAACCCTTGCGCTATTGACTGTTGGATGAGAACGTTAGGGTTATCTTTACCCATTGGACAATAGAAAGACCTTGGTTAATCTTCCAAAGTACGGGATTAGGTTGGTTTAGCCTTAATTATGGTATTAGTGCAAGGATTATACTTTCGAGTATTACCCGTTGGATAATAACCGCTAGGAGAATCATTACCCATTGGACGATAGGTTAAAACCCTTACCTTCGTTACCCATTGGTTAATAACCGCTAGGGAAATCATTATCCATTGGATAATAGCTAGACTTTCAACCAAGTACTAGTATTGATTAAATTAGTAGATTTTCCCATGTGTCAATTGCTTAAATTAGAATTTGTACATAGATTAAAATAGATATAAGGACTTGTACTTTGAAAGTATAACTTAGTTTATTAGGATATTAGATTTGATATATCTAGTATAGAATAAAATATTAGATTTGCCATGCGTGCTAATCCATTAAAATAGAATTAAGTGCTTTAGGTTAATATTATAGGACTTAGTACTTTGGATGATTGAATTAGTTTATTAGATATTAGATTTTGACATATCTAGTCTAGATTATGTAGTACAAGCTTGTGTGTGTGTATATATATATATATATATATATATACTGTAAGTACACATGTGTGTATTGCAATATTATAATAAGAAAATCAAGTTTACTTGCAAAACCCTAGATTTTAAAGTACCCATAGTACTTATATATATATTCTTTCCTAGTACATAAGAGAGAGAGAGAGAGAGAGAGGGAGAGAAAGAGAGAGATTTTCGAGAGAGAGAGAGAGAGACCCGAGAGAGAGAGAGAGAGAGAGGAAGAAGGAAAGAGAGATAGAGGTGTACCTTGCTAGATTACTTCTTGTGCTTTCAATCTTCCATTGTACTTTGAAGCATACAAATCTATGGATTCTTCCTTGACCAAGCAAAATCTAGTTTTTCTTGCACTTGATCATCCAAGGACAACCATATCTAGATTTCTTATTCTTTCAAGTACTAAGACTAGACTAAAAACCCAATTGAATAAACTTGAGAGAGAGATTTCCGAGAGAGAGAGAGAGACCCGAGAGAGAGAGATAGAGAGGAAGAAGGAAAGAGAGAGAGAGGTGTACCTTGCTAGATTACTTCTTGTGCTTTCAATCTTTCATTGTACTCTGAAAGCATACAAATCTATGGATTCTTCCTTGACCAAGCAAAATCTAGTTTTTCTTGCACTTGATCATCCAAGGACAACCATATCTAGATTTCTTATTCTTTCAAGTACTAAGACTAGACTAGAAACCCAATTGAATAAACTAGATTTGTCCTAGTTCTTGGAGTACAGGCAAAGCAATATCTTCATAGCCATGCATACCTAGTTCTAGGCCTTAAGCTTCCAAGAAAGCATAACCAAAAAGTGTTAAAAAAATAGATATGGAGAGAGAGATAGAATTCGGGTGAGAGGGAGAGAGAGGGGAGCCTTGGCCTATAAATACCCACCTCATTGTGCTTTGAACTCACACCTTCATCCCATTCTCTCACTTCTCTCTTGAAAGCATAAGTGTTCTTGCTTGTTCTTGTTGATTTCTTCTTGTTCTTGAAGTCTTCTTTCTAGTTCTTCAAGAAACTCTTCTAGTGCTGCCACTAAACCACCATTCGACCACCACCTTGATCCAAAAGTAGTAGTAGTGTTAGTCACGATCTAGTTTCGAGAGAAATCTTTCTCTTTCGAAGCTATCAGAGGCTTACCGTAAGCCGTTACTCCGTCCGACCGCCGACTTTCTTTCCGTCGTACTTTCCATAGCCTTACTACCGCCAAGAAGAACGGTAGAATACTCCGACCCCGTTATCTCTAAGTATATGTAGTGCTTGAATGGTTGATTTCATGATTTTGTGGATTTCTTCGAACTTATTTTCTCTAAATATAAAGTTAGTTGTGGTATTAAGCTAGTAGATCTATTTTGCTAAAGAATACGTAGTTTACTTTGATCTTATGGCTACTTGATTGCTTGATCTTGTGATAGTTGCTCGCTTTAGTGAACTCGTCAATAAACATGTGTTGTTTTGAACTTCTCAAAGGAGATACGTTTTTACCCAAAGATAAAATGTTGTTTTAAAAATGAAGTATTCGTATTTTGACCTTTTAAAAGATCGTAAGCTTGTTTGTGCGTTGCTTGCCTTACTCGTGCTTATTAACGAGCATGATAGTATAGAGTTGGATGATCTTGCTAGTTGTTATTGCATGATTCATGAGGAAAGTCCCACCGTAGAGTCGATGCATGATACGAGACACATGAAATTGGAAAGTAGAGACATGACACTTAGGGTGTGGGTAACATGGATAAAATATTTTTGAAAATACATAATGATCAAGTGTGATAAACATTATGTGATGGGTGTGTGTGTTCCAATGGGAATCCATGGTGGCGGAACCATTGTGAGGCTATGCGTGTTCCAATGGGAATCCGTGGTGGCGGAACCATTGTGAGGTTGTGCGTGTTCCAATGGGAATCCGTGGTGGCGGAACCATTGTGAGGCTGCGTGTGTTCCAATGGGAATCCGTGGTGGCGGAACCATTGTGAGGCTGGGTGTGTTCCAATGGGAATCCGTGGTGGCGGAACCATTGTGAGGCTGCGTGTGTTCCAATGGGAATCCGTGGTGGCGGAACCATTGTGAGGCTGTGTGTGTTAAAACTGATTTATGAAATGTTTGGTAAAATGAAAACAAGACACGTTCTACGAAATGCTGCGTAGGAGAAACTCTGATGACATGGACACTAACGATAGATAGTGAATGCAGATGTGTCATTGTTGATATTTATATCCTGTATTGTGTGTGCTGTTTATGACCCTTTATGATATATGCATGACTTGCTATGTGTAAGTTAAGGGTTAGTGGGTTTTGGGTTACTCTATTGAGTTTTCAAGCTCACGATGTTGCTTTATGTGACCCTGACATATTATACTGGTGGCAACGCTGGTATAATGTGTCAGACCTTTTAGATGAACAAGGAGAGCTGTATACCCTGGAAGGCATTTGGAGCTGAGGAGCTTGCTAGGATGGAAGAGGAGACAGAGCCGTAGATAACCTTAGCTGTCCTTCCCTTTTATGTAATATAAGTACCCCTCTGAAGAGTTATGATGTAATAATGAGCCAGACTCTACCTTGTTTATCTAATAAAATGTTTATTTAACGAACCCGAATTTGGGGGTGTTACATTTGCAGCACTATCACCCTCACAGATTTGAAGTCAGAAAAGGGACGCCCAATCCTTCATGTTGGACGCGACAAGTCCTGGCACGCCTGCTCAGTCCTTTGAGCCATTTCGGAGCCAAACACCCCCTTAAAAGGATTCACCCAACCCAAGTTTACAAAGTACGATGGAAAAACTGAGGCATACACTCATTTGTGCAGTACAAACTCGTAATGTCTTTGTTTCTCCGAAATGAGCTCTCGGACGACGTCTTTCTATGCAAAGTCTTTCCCGCAAGCCTCGAGAACCTAGGCCTTACATGGTTCAACCAGCTCCCCGCTCGGTCAATCTCCTCATTTGATTCACTCTGCGATGCCTTCATGGCTCGATTCGTTACCAGCAACAAACACAAAAAGGAGATCGACTCCCTCCTCACATTGCGTAAACGAAATGACAAGACGCTCCACCAATATGTCGATCGTTACTGGGAGCTTTTCAATGAAATCGAGGGCTGCAACGGAGTTATCTCGGCCCGAGGATTTAAGCTCAGTCTCACTTCACAGGATGAGCAAGTCTATGACGACCTAGCTAGGCACAAGCCCAGCCCCATGAAAGAGCTCATGACCTGTATCAGAGGATGGTGCCAGCTAATCAAATCCAAGGCCGAAAGGGGCATAAGGAAGCCGACGAACCTAAAGGTAACAGCCGTCTCGGCGGTTGCTCTAGCTACCGCACCTGCCCCAAATCCTAAAAAGCAGGTTAACAACATAAAGATATACGAAGAAAAGAACGAAGTCGAGCGATTGCAATGCCGAAAAAATCATCTGCAACATCCCCATCTATCGGATCATTGATCAGGTCAAGGATCAGCCCTTCTTCTCCTTCCCAAACAAGAAGCTTGGCACCGAGAACGAGAAGATTAAGAATCCAATTGTCCGATGCAATTACCACAATGAGCAAGGTCACTTCACCACTATATGCAAGCCCTTCAAGGATTACATGGAACAGCTTGTTGCAGGAGGCCACCTTGGTAACCTCATCGATCACGAAAAAGCCAGGGCTCTGGCATAGTGTGCTGAGACCCATCCCGAAGAGGAAGTCCAAATGATCCATGTTATCCACGGCCCCTTGAACGCTGAAGCCGTGTCATCCGTGCCGAGCTCAATGATGCCTTTTCTTCCAAGTAGGTCATGTTAGTAGAGCCTAAGCCAAAGCACGCTCGAACCAACGACGGCTCCAAATGGACTATCTCATTTACCAATAAAGACCTCGACCGTGTCCAGCTCCCACATAATGACGCCCTCGTGGTCATGCTCGCCATCGAAACCTTTAACGTTTGATGCGTCTTCGTTGACCAGGGCAGCTCGGCAGAAGTTATGTATTACTCTCTGTTCAAAGATTTAAAGCTCTCCGAGACCAACCTCCGTCCCTCCGAAGTCTCCCTCATAGGTTTCAATGGGGCTCCGGTGTGGCCCCTTGGCATGATTTCTCTTCCCGTTTGTGCCAGGTCAATAACTCTCAATATGGAATTCGTTGTGGTGGACATACCTAGCCTTTACAACGCTATAGTCGGGTGCACTTGGCTCCATAAGATGAAGACTATTGCCTCCACTTACCACCAGGCGGTCCGCTTCATAGGCGCCTATGGACGTCAGGAAGACCTCAATGGAGACCAAACCGCTGCCAAAAGGTGTTATGTCAATGCGGTCCGAAGTAGTAAACAAATGCCCAGGTCAACCTCACTATGGTCCCCGATGCCCCAGTTCTTGAAGACGTCGATAGAAGAGCTGACGAGAAAGCAGTTGAAGACCATGTCACCATCCCCATCACTGAGGACGGCTCCCATTTTTCCCTTGTCGGTTCCTCACTCTGTGATACTGAGCTGAACCAGATGGTTGACTTCCTCAAAAGAAACAACAAAGTATTCGCTTAGACCCCCTACGAGATGCTTATAGTCGACCCTTCGTTCATCCGCCACGAGCTCAATATTGACAGAACCAAGCATCTAGTGGTGCAAAGAACCAGGTGATCTTCTCCGGTCCATTCCGAAGCTGTCATTGAAGAGGTTAACCGGCTCTTAAACGCTCGGGCCATACAAGAAGTTCAGTACCCCAAGTGGTTAGCCAACACTGTGGTGGTCAAGAAAAAGAATGGCAAGCGGCGAGTATATGACACGCCCTCGATTTTTAACATAAATATAAAAGATTTTCCATAAATAAATTCTCACAATATTCCATACGATACCCAAAAGATTACTGTATTCTCATTCCCATAACAATACTTCCAAGTCCATAAGATTTTCAAATATTACATCACCACTTAACGGCCCCTAATCAACATAAGTATTAGGTGTCAATAGAGAGTTAAGGGTTACAAATATTCCTTAGTCAAAGAATTACAACTTAAGTTACAAATACATCTTTCAAAAGGAAATTTACAAAGATGAGTAAGTAACTTCTTTGGTTAGCTTTTAAAAAGGTATGTCCACACTCCAAGCACTCCAGGCATGCAAGCTATGGTTCCGGGTTAGCACCTGAAAATAATATGTAAGGCTTGAGCTACACTAGTCCAGTAGAAAAGTCTACGCAAACTCTATATGCCAATGAGCTAAATGAAAGAACAGATGATGGAAAATCAAATGACAACGGAGGAAGCACAACTATCATGATCGAATGTCCCAATATCTCCAATACTTCTTTTATTTCAACCATAAATCATATTCATCCAATTTGTGTCTCAACATATCGCATTCTTGGTGTGTCTGAGCCGAAGCTCCTGCCGGGCCAATTATGGGATCCCGATATCCCCTGCCAAGCGCCCACCTTGTAGGGTATGCCTTGAGTGTTCAATACGAGTATTAGCTCCTATCGAGCCAGTTATGGGATCTCGATACCCCATGCCAGGCACCCTCCCGTCGATGGGCCCCGAGTGTGCGCATGTCATTCACATGCTCAAGTGTACCATTCGTACAAACATCATGAAAGAAGCGCATATTTATCATGTCATAGTTCCACAAATTTGAACAATTCCATTATGAATTTCTCATTGATTAACAAGACATGCATAATTATTCATACTCTTATTATATATAATAAAATAATCATAAAACTTATTGAAAAGGCATAAGACTTTGGAAAAGTAAATGTGCAACGGCCCAGGAAGATTTGGTCTTTTACTGGTGGTCGACCGGTACCAACCGGAAACAGTGGGTACAAAGTTTTGGCTTCCAAGAGTTCTACCGATAGTAAGAAAATGGTACTGGTAGAGTCTGAGAAAAATTTATAATCCTACCGGTATGGAACAAATCCTACCGGTACAAACTAGTGGCTACAAATTATCAAGACGACAAAGTTCTATCGGTAGAGAAAACGTCCTACCAGTAGGAATCCAGAATTCCGGCGATTTTTCACTACTTGACAGATTTTGATCCAATCCTAAGAACAACAAATACAAGTTCAAATGTGGCATGGGAACACTCAAATAACATATAAGGAGTGGTAGAATTTCCACCTCGAGTCGGAAGGCAAAACCCAAGCGTTTTGAACGAGCCCTAGCTTCCGAAATCCCAAACGAAGCGAAAATACACTCAACCGAGCTCTATCCAATGCGATACGAGCCCGAATACGCAAGTAAATGATGGAGTTGAGGTTGATTGTGTTGGGTCTTGAATGGTTGGGTGAGTTTTTGAGAGATGGGAGGAGAAATGGAGAGAGAATCGAGAGCGAGGAGGAAGAACGGGAGAAAGAATGAAATGAGAAATGGGAAATAATTTTCCCTGGTACACACACACATATATGCACATGCACTAATCACACCAAAACCCAATATTTTCCAAACCTTTACACATTTAACCCACAACTATAATTTTCTCATTAATCCATCATTTATCCATTTATAAAACATTAAAATTATATAACAGAAATTTACGGGTCTCTACAGTAAATGTTGACTATTCCAATCTCAATGATGCTTGCCTGAAGAATTTCTTCCCCCTTTCGCGAATCGATCAGCTTGTCGATGCCACGGTCGGGCACGATCGACTCAGTTTCATGGATGCCTACAGAGGCTACCATCAAATTGCCATGAGCGAAGGCGATGTGGAGAACACGGCCTTCATCACACCCCACAGTATCTTCGATTACCTCGTTATGCCCTTTGGTCATAAAAACGCCTGGGCTACTATTTAGCGTATGATAACCAAGATGTTCGAGCGTTTACTGGGAGACACCATGATGGCTTACATTGACGACATGGTTGTGAATAGCATGCTGGCCGATGATCACCTGGCCCATCTTGCTGAAGCCTTTGAAATTCTCAAAACTCACAAGCTTCTTCTCAACGCGGAAAAGTATGCCTTTGGCATCAGTTCCGAAAAGTTTCTTGGTCACCTCGTCTCCCGACGTGGTATTGAAGCCGACCCTGCTCAACTCCTTGCAATTGAGAAGCTCTTGGCTCCCCACAACAAGAGGGATGTCCAACGTCTCATCGGCATGGCCGCTGCCCTTAACTGTTTCATCAGTCGCTCCTCCGACAAGTGCCAGCCATTCTTCGCTCTTTTGAAAGGCAGCTGACGCAGTTTTAACTGGACCGAGGATTGTGACCGAGCTCTCCAACAGCTAAAGACTTACCTCTCTGAGGCCACACTCCTCGTCACGCCTCGAGACCAGGAGGATTGTTCCTGTACCTAGCCGTCTCTCTGCACGCTAAAAGTTTGGTGCTCGTTCGCCAAGAAGGATGAGACCACCAACCCATCTACTATTCAAGTAATATGATGACTCCCGCCGAGACGTGTTATCTAACTTTTGAAAAGCTTGTTCTTGCCCTCGTCTCGGCCTCTCGGAAGCTTGCTCCCTACTTCCAGTCTCACCGAATCATCGTTCTCACTGAATACCCTCTTAAGTCCCTCATCTAGAAAGCAGATCTCTCCAACCGAATCTCCTAGTGGGCTGTGGAACTTGCAAACTATGAAATCCACTACCAGCCCCGAACGGCGATAAATGCCCAGGCCTTTGCTGATTTCACTACTGAGCTTACACCAACCGACTCCCCTGGCCTGGATCCAAATCCCAACCCTGAAGCAACGCTCCAAACCAACCCCAGCACCACCTGGAAGCTGTTCCACGGTGATGTTTGGAAAATGTATGTCAATGAAGCCTCTAACAACTGAGGCGCTAGGGCTGGAATCGTATTCCTCTCTCCTACTGGCATGTTGCATGAAAGCTCCCTCTCCATCAACTTCCTAGCCTCAAATAACGAAGCCGAATATGAAGCCTTAATCTCAGGACTTAAGATCGCTGAAGCATTGGGCATCAAAAAGCTTGTCGTTTCCAGCGACTCCCAGTTGGTTGTTAACCAGCTCACCGAGGAGTATGAGGCTCAGGACAATCGAATGCGTACATACCTTAGCTCGCCCTCCGGATTACCCAAAATTTCAAAGCCCTTTGGGTCTTACACATCTCAAGGGAACAAAATGCATATGCCGACACCTTCGCGGGACTTGCTTCGACTTGTTCCGCCTCGGGACATCGCTCTATTTCCTTTGGCTCCATTGACAAGCCCAGTTTCGAGCTTGACGTCCTAGATCACGAAGTGCTCAACATCGAGCTCGGTCCGAGTTGGATGGATGAGATTGTCGGTTACCTACAAGATGACATCCTCCCCTCCAACAAAAAGGAAGCTCACCGACTCCGCAATAAGGATGCTCTCTTCTGGCTCAATCCCAATGGTAAGCTTTACCGAAGGTCTTTTACCAGACCATATGTGCTGGTAGCACACCCACACCAAGTACCAGGAATCATCAAAGAGCTCAATGCTGGCGATAGTGGTTGTCACTCAGGAGGACATTCCCTCACACATTAAGCCATTACTCAAGGTTATTGGTGGCCAACAAGAAGCATGACTCCGAGGAGTATGTTAAGCATTGCTGAAAGTTCCAGATGTTCGCTCCAATCATCCTCCAACCAACCCGAGACCTCAGCCCCTTCACCAGCCCATGGCTTTTCTCGTAATAAGGCATGGATATCGTGGGCAAGCTCCCAGTTGCTCCCGGTGGATTCAAGTTTCTCCTAACTACCACCGATTATTTCTCTAAATGGGTCGAGGCCAAACCCATGGTTACCATTGAGGAAATCGACGTCATTCGCTTCGTTTGGCATAGTATCATATCTCGCTTCAGTGTGCCCTTTGCAATCATTACAGACAACGGGAAGCAGTTCATCAGGTAGAAATACCAATCCCTCCTAAACAAATATGAAATCAAATGGGACACATCCACTCCAGCATACCCCCAGAGAAATGGCCAAGCTAAGGCCGCCAACAAGGCTATCTCCTCCGGACTCAAGTGCCGACTCTAATCACGCCCGGGCAAATGGGTTGAAGAGTTAACTAGGGTACACTGGGGCTATTGGACCACCCTCGGCACTCCACGGATGCACCCCTTTCTCCTTGGCATTCAGAATGGAGGTTGTCATTCCCCTCCAGGTCGGGCTTCCAACGATCCGCACCGAAAACTTTGACGAGTCGGTCAATAATGACACCATCGCCTCAGACCTCAGCCTAGTCGAAGAGGAACGCAAGAACGCAAGGATAAGGCTTGCCTCATATCAGCAAGAGGTTGCCAAGGACTACAACCATAACGTCCACCTCAGATCGTTCAACCCTAACGATCTTATGTGGAAGAAGGTGATAGAGAAGTCCAAGAAGAGAAAACTAATGCCCAATTGGGAGGGTCCTTATCGAGTCCTTAAGCACCTCGACTCAGGCAATTACAAGTTGGAGAAGCTGGATGACTCTCCTATTGCAAAATCATGGAATGCCAACAATTTGAAGAAGTTCTACTGTTAAGCAGTGCCTCGGCTCTGAAGCCCTATCAACATCTTTTTATTCTATTTTCTAGGTTTCTTCGTTTTAAATAAGCAAATTGCCTATGTAATGATAGTACCTGAACAAGTATAAATGAGAATCTGCCTTTTTGCAATCACCTGTTCTTACTTTTACTGTTTATTTTTTTTATCACTTTGTTTATTATTGCTCAAACCGTTTTATCTCGACTTCTGGGATTGCATCCTTTCTAGGGTAACACCCTCCTAGCTCAATTCCCACTAAGTCATCCTAGCCTTCAGGCTTTTGATTGATCGTCTTAAGGATACTCAGTTTTTTCCCGAACCCTTTATTCTGATCCATCCTACAACCACTCACTGCTCAAATTCGCTGCGTCCTGAACTCCTGGCCAATGCTAGCCCAGTACGGGACCACAGCCTATATCCCCTAGTAGACTTATATTAGCATGTGACATCACTTGTCCATCCCTCGAGTGATTCCCTGCTGCGTAGTCGAGGCAACCTAACCCAAAGCAGGGGCACAGGAAATTCAATAATCAATCTCCTTCTACTTGCTTCGGTTTAGCTCTCTCGGCTCTATAGAGACCTCCCAGAGGCACGGGCATCGAAAAATCAAATTTTCTAATAAATCATTTTCTCCCAACTCTGCTTTGGTTCCATCCTTGCCTGTTTAAACATCAAGCCCGTCCAAAGCAGGGTGCACCATTAATTCAATTTTTTCAACCACCTTAATTCTTTGACTATGCTTTGGTTCATGCTCAGGTTATAACCTGTTGCCAACCCACAAGTATAACCAAAGCAGGGGCACAAGCATATCGTAGCACTAACCATAAATACATACAAGCATTTCAAGGATAAAAGCACAAGTGTTTGAAAAATAACATGCTTGTACCAAAAGGCTATAAAGTAAAATGTATGGTGCATGGTAAAATCCTATCGTGGATCTGGCTCGAGCCAACTGTTCAGCGCCAGTCCTACTTAACTATTATCAGTGATCTAGCTTAGGCCAAATATTCGACACCAGTCACAGTAAAATTAGTTACAAAAGCCGCGGAACGACAAACTACAAATGTCCTGAGCCAACCTGTCAAAAGTGAATCAGAAATTCAAGTGTTTTTCCAAAAAAAGAGAAGGGTGGAATCATCCTAAGCGTTAGCGGGAGCAGTGGTGTTGGGGTTGGCCTAGTCCTCGGGGGTTGGCTCGGCCTATGGGTTTGGCACTCCTTCATCTTCCTCCTTGGGCAAGACAAGCTCCTCGAGAGGTGACTGGGGGATGGCTCAGAGCTCTGAATCCTTCGGGAGATCAAGTTTGCTTAACAGAGTCTCATGGCTGTAACGTAGCCCATCCACGAAGCGCTCCTTATGCAGCTCGCCTTGATCCCGGACCTGTTTTTTGTACTCTACTCCGGCCGCGTCGAAGCCCTCGTCATAGCCTGCATTCCTCGCAACCTCGACCTCCCGAGCTCGGGTGACCCTCAGCGTGTTCGAGTCTTCATTGGCCTTATTGGCTTGATTTTCAACAGCCACCTACTCCCTGTCACATCTTTGGAAATCTGCCAGACAGAGGTTGCAGGTCTCTTGAGCCACCCTTAGATCATCCTCCCATGTTGCAAGGCCTGCCTCAGCTCTTCAATCTCCTACTCTTGCCCTTTGCACCTGTCATTGATTACTAGAGTTCGAGCGCTAGCCTGCAAGTAGGAAATGGAAGAAAGTATTACAAAGAGCAAACATTCAACCGAAGGGAAGAAATAAAGAACAAGAGACCTTACATTCAGAAGTGGCTGTGCAATCTCCCCCACAAGATCCTTGGTGCACCCCATGACGGCTCTGGCATCCCTCGGAAGAATGCAGGACTAAAGCACCTCAAATGCCATCCCGATGTTATTAGAAGCACTGTCAGTGTGGTGGATTAGGCATCTGGCGTAGTGGTAGAACTCGGGAGCCCACGGGACCTTGCTCACCCGAGTCCTAGGTTTGACTTCATCCTCCCCTTTTTTTTTTGTGGTAAATTAGCTTGAAATTAAAAAAGGTTAACCGAATGTACAGCCTACAAGGGGCATACCCCAGGAGGAAAAGAAAAGGAAAAGAAAACTAGAATGAAAAAAGTATGATAACCCATGCACAACCCTCATGGAGAGTGTGGTAGAGTAAAGATGACAGAATTGCCATATGTGTTGAGATCATACCCCCGTTGCACTATCCATCTAAGGGAAGGATAGAACAACGGGGTATGATATGTAGTGATACGAGCAGTAATAACGTGAAAGCGAACTACTGCCTGACACAACCCGCCAGGCTAGGAAATAAAATAAATAGTCACGATCAGAAATGGCCAAATGATAACCTTCATTGAATAAAGGCAGCTACATAGCACCTCAGCATTGGGGGGGCGGGGCGGGGGGGGGTTGAACTGCAACAACAGCGGAACAAGGCACCGAGAAGAGGCTCGATCTGGAGATGACGGTATCTGACAGAGGGCCCAACCCTGCACACCATGCCCATTCCATCCAGGCTAATACACTCTCATCCAAAATCCAAAGATCGCCAGAAACAACCCGCCCTCAGCCAAAGCCCAAAGCCACTAGTCTCCAAAGATGGATTAAACAGACCAATATTCCAATACTCCAACCTAGCACAGTAATGACAAGCATAGCACCCACTTCTAAGGAACATATATTGCAGAGGACTGGGCTCCGAGAAGAGGCTCGATCCGGAGATGCGACATCCGACAAGGCTACCTCCCTAAGTACCTTGCACACCACGCCCATTCCAACCGGTCTAATACTCTCTCGCCCAAGTACACAAGGCTCACTATAACCTAAAAGTGGAACAGTACAAGGTCCTCGAATTAGACCACCATTAACAGAGTGTTACCTCCGAATCATCTGGCATCACAATTGAGACACACAAAACTGCAGAAAGAACCATAACAATCCTTTTCAACCAGTGCATTACCACTAATCTAGTAAGAACTATTACAGTCCCAGTCATACTATGCTATAACAAACGGCCCACAGGAGCAAAGAAACTTGGATTATAAACAGCCCAGCATAGATGCTACAGCCAAAGCCCCGAAATTGGGCAAACCAAAAATGCCGATGTACAATGGCGATCCGAAGCTCTAAGAGCAAGAGCTATGAAACCATCACTGATCATAAGAAACCATCCAATTAAAGTTTACAAAGTAACCCAATTAGTCTCCTGTAAATCCAGGCCACCATGCAAGTTCAACCTGGTGTGGTCCAAATTGGAATACGGCACTGCTATGGAACTCGGCACCGGTTGCAATACACCACAATTAATCACGTACGGACTGAAATTTCAGAAATGTTTGAGAATTGTGATTTACCTCTGATAATCCAGAATTCGTCTGGCATTGACCCTAACTCCAAGCCAAGGCGAGCACAGAGCATGTAATCATCTTGGAAGGTTGCCCCTACCACTGATCTGAGGTAAAACCCTTTGCCAACAGCAATTGAAACCCTCCGGCATCTTGAAATGGTCCAAAATGAACGGCAGGTTATCCATAATGAACGGCGACTGCCCCATTCAGATAGTGACAATCACTGATGAAGCTAACCACTGATGTATTTTGTGTAATTTTGGGCCAGCCCAAAACCACCACGGCCGGCAAACCCAAATTCACTGTCAGTGATGCCCAGCTCCGATGCCGCCGTAGCCGAAAAGAAAGCTGACCTGAACCGGACACCACCATCTCCAACGAGCAGCTGCCCTCTGCCGTGCGCTGCGAGCGGTAAAATGGCTGCTAACTACGTCGGAGCTGAGATCGGTAATTCCTTGTTGTAAAAAGGACCCACGAGCTAGCAGCTCTGGGTCTTCTCCGTGAACCTGAGATGTATCCCAGCGGTCTGGGGTCATCCCCGTTGCTTGATTTTGGGTTTCTGAAGCCATCCTAGAAAACCCAGCCAAGAAACCCAACAGAGAAAACCTAGCCGAGAAACCCAGTCAAACCCTTGAAAACCACTCTAATTTGTTCTAGAGAATGGGTAAAGACATCCATGTGCCGATTATCAAGAAGGATAGGCCGATGGAAGCGGAAAAGTTGATTCCGGATTTGAAAGGTTGATCCCAGATGGGACACCACTTCATCAGTCCATGGTGTGGACCAGATCGACCGACTAGAATTTGTTCCGAAATCTGGTATTTGTTCTGAAATCCCAGCTTGAATTAACTGAACTGAGCTTGAATTACCTCTGGATCAGTCTGGTTTTGAGAAATCCGGATGGGGAGTGCATTCTCTCTCTACAATGTAGAGAGAGAAGCTCTCAACCTTCCAATGGATGTTTTTACTTCATCCTCCCCTTGCCAGTCCCACCTCCCTGCTCCTGCTCCTCCTCCTCTGGTATGACAATTGATTCCTTCTCCTTTCCTCGGCTGCCATCCCCCTGCTCATGCCCAGCCCGCTTTCCCGGGGGCCCCTTAGGAGAGATAGAGGCAGCCCTCAAGCTTCCAGCAACTGTGCCCCGGGAGAAGAACTGATGCCACGGCCTCGGGGTCTCGTGCGCCTAGATTCCATACCACCCTCATGCCTTGGCCTAACATTTCACTGCTGAGCCCGGTCCGCTCAGGAGTCTCCCGGTCTGCTCAGGAGTCCCACCACCCTGCTCCTCCTCCTCTAGCATCCCTCAGTGAACCCCGTTCTTCCTCGTGTCTTGGTTTCCTAAAACCAAACTCACGAATTAACGAAGCCCTTTTGTGCCTCCTTCATGCCTCGGTTTCTCGAAGCAGAACCCACGAACCAGCGAAACCCTTTCGTGCCTCATTCGTGCCTCGATTTCCCAAAGTCAAACCCACGAACCAATGGAACTCATTCGTGCCTCGATTTCCCAAAATTAAGCCCATGAATCAATGGAGCCTTTCTGTGCCTCATTCGTGCCTTGATTTCCTAAAACCTAACTCACGAATCGATGGAACCCTTCCATGCCTCCTTTGTTCCTTGGTTTCCTAAAACCATACTAATAAATTAACGGAGCCCTTCCATGCCTCCTTCGGGCCTTGATTTTTTGAAGCTGAACCCAGGAAGCGATGGAACCCCCGTGCCTCATTCGTGCCTTGATTTCCCAAAGTGGAACCCATGAATCGATGGAACCCTTTTGTGCCTCCTTCGTGCCTCGATTTCCCGAAGCCGAACCCACGAACTGATGGAACCCTTCCATGCCTCAGTTTCCCGAAGCCGAACCCATGAACTGAGGGAACCCTTTTCGTGCTTCATTTGTGCCTTGGTTTCCTTAAACCAAACCCATGAATCAATGGTCACTTTTTGTGCCTCCTTCGTGCCATGGTTTTCTGAAGCCGAACCCACAAATCAACGAACTACGAGTATGAGGCTTGACACTTCTCTCTGGGGCTTGGTACACATCAGAACATTCGGTTGTACGACTTGTCAACTCCTTGCAAACCAATAATAGGTCGGAAGAAGTTGAGGGGCTATTGTAGTGCCCCAGACAAATGGGGCTCCATACCGACCACGGAGACATACCACCGAGGGCTCCGTACCGACCCAGGACACATACCGCCGAGGGCTCCGTACCAACCCAGGAGACATACCACCGAGGGCTCTGTACCGACCCTCAAAATGCAGCACCGAGGACTCCCGAGCAAACCCCCTGTATTTGATGAGAAACAGTATTAAGAAGAATCCCCGCAAAGGGCTGACCTGGCAAACCTCCTCAGATTGAATGAGATTGACTGATTGCTTCTTGAAAACCCTAGGGTTAGGGTTTGAACTTTGGTGTTTGATCGATGGGTTAGCGGTTGCCTTCAGAAGGTTATGGCTTTTATAGAGGGGATATGAGAGTGTATATTGGCAGAGTTTTTTGGCTGTAGAGAGTGAATTGTGTGTTTAATTTCAGAGCCGAAGGCCCCTTTATATAGGCATAGGGATGATTCACTCATCCATTCAAAATGCACGGTGGGAATTAGAGTAGTAATGTAATACTAACTCTTCAAAGCAATCCCTGAACATAGCCCGAACGCATCGGGAGGTATCGTGTTTGGATCAAATGATCGACAGAACATTCTAGAATTTGGAAAATAGGCGATCCGACGGCCGATCAAAGGATGTAACGGCCGAAGAATTGATGTTGTGGCCGAGGAATGGACTTGGCGGCCAGCTAATCGATCTCTCAGGGATATTTTCAAGCAATTGGCTTCACGGGTGAAGGATTGATGTTGAGGCCGTGTGATCTGTGTCACGTCCGACAGATGAATTCTCCTTAGATGGCGTGTTTCTATTTGAAAGGCTATTTGGCTTTGGATTGGGTCCTCTAAGTGGCTAAAAGTTCTTACCGAAAGTCCTAAGGTTCACAAGAAGACAATCAGCAATCACTGTATCCATTTCATCATCGGGATGGTCCTTAAGGTGGGACTTGAAATAATTGTTAGGCAAAATTGGGGTGTCTATAGTGTCGGGGGTCAGTACGGAGCCCATGGTGGTATGTCTCAGGGGTCGGTACAGAGCCCTATTTATCTGGGCTACTACAATAGCCCTTCAACTTCTCCTGCCCTCTTATTGGTTTGGGAGGAGTTGATAAGAAGTATGGCCGAATGTTTTGATGTGTACCAAGCCCCAGAGAGATGTGTTAAGCCTCATAACCGTTGCTCATCGATTCGTGGGTTCGGCTTCGAGAAACCGAGGCACAAAGGAGGCATGGAAAGGCTCCGTTGATTCGTGGGTTTGGTTTAAGGAAACCAAGGCTTAAATGAGGCGCAGTAAGGGTTTCCTCGGTTAGTGGGTTCGGCTTTGGGAAATTGAGGCACGAAAGGGTTCCATCGGTTTGTGGGTTCTGCTTTGGGAAACTAAGGCAAGGAAGGGTTTCGTCAATTCGTGGGTTCGGCTTTGGGAAACTAAGGCATGAATGAGGCACAGAAGGGTTCCATCGGTTTGTTGGTTTGGCTTCGGGAAACTAAGGCACGAAAGAGCTCCATTAATTCATCAGTTTGGATTTAGGAAACCAAGGCATGAAGGAGGCACAGAAGGGTTTCGTCAATTCATGAGTTTGGTTTTAGGACACCAAGGCATGAAAAGGCACCATTGATTCATGCGCTTAATTTTTAGGAAATCGAGGCACGAATGAGTTCAATCGATTCGTGGGTTTGGCTTTGGGAAACTGAGGCAGGGAAGGGTTCTGTTGGTTCATGAGTTCGGCTTTAGGAAATCGAGGCACGAAGGAGGCACAGAAGGGCTCCGTTAATTCGTGAGTTTGGTTTTAGGAAACCAAAGCACGAAGAAGGCACAGAAGGGTTCCGTCGATTCGTGAGTTTGATTTTAGGAAACCAACACATGAATGAGGCACGAAAAGGCTCTGTTCATATTCGTGGGCTTGATTTTAGGAAACCGATGCACGAATGAGTTCCATCGATTTGTGGGTTCATGGGTTCAGCTTTAGGAAACCAAGTCACGAAGGAGGCACGAAAGGGTTTTGTGGGTTCGGCTTTAGGAAACCGAGGCACGAAGGAGGCACAAAAGGGTTTCGTCGTGGGTTCGGCTTCGGGAAACTGAGGAATGAATGAGGCACAGAAGGGTTCCGTCCGTTTGTGGGTTTGATTTTAAGGAAAGCACGGCACGAATGAGGCATGGAGGAGTATGGACACTTCCGAGCCTATCGAAAGCTAGCTTCTGCCTTGAATCCTCATTTGATTGGTGTTCGGGGCACGGTGAACGCCTTCCGCGCTAGCCTGTTGTCTCCCAAAGAACCATTTCGATGGAAAGAGCAAGGCGGTCTTTTATGGATTGCCTTGGCCATGGATTCTTTTGGCGGATGCATATGTCATTGTGCAATGGACGGCCCTTGCCCCGCGCAAAAGCGAGAGCTGGAGGACAGGTGGAAGAGCTACTTGATCTTCGCCAATCTCTCTCGTCGCGTCGCCATCTTTCGATTCTTGGATCTTGACCATTTTCGTCGTGAAGAACGCCTATGAGCGAGGTGACAGCTGTTGAAGGGGAGGAGCGAATGTCAGGGCTAACGATTAATCCCCAATAGAGTCACCAATTGTCAGGGTTTGGATTTGGATCAATCCGTTCGTGCTCCGCTCCTGACTCCTTCCTTACAGCTCTGTGTGTCCTCCGCTCATCCTACAATAAGTCATGAGGGCTGTGGAAGCCCAGTGACCCTCTAACGATCAAGGGAGAAGAAGATAGGACTCAAGTTAGGGAGAAATAGTGTCCTCCCTAATGACTGTTTGGCTGTGACGGGAAGGGCGTTGAAGGCCTCGGAAAGGAGATAGGCTTCTGGAAGAATATAGACCTCAGGGAGATCATGAACAGTGCAATGAACAGTGTTATTTCATGCTTTAGATGACCAAACCGCCATTTTCCACCAATTGTCGAGATCCTGATCATTAGAGGATTCCAGTTCTTTCCTCCATTGGCTCTGCGCCTCCGCCGCCGAACATGTAACAAGTCACTAAGGCTCTTTAGGTTAGAGTCCCTTTGTATTTATAGACCTTGGTTTCCTTGGCCTCCATGCAAGCACGTGGAGGTCACGCTCTGGTAACTGCCTCGGGTGACGTCATAGATGATGCATCGAATAAGGCGGTTACAGAGTACATGACCAGGTCTGCCCTTCGCAAGAATTCTTTTCAATGCTGTGTCTCATCAGATGCATGAGGCTTGCTCGGAAGCCCTCGGTGCTGCATTTCAGGGGTCAGTACGGAGCCCTCAGTGGTATGTCTCCAGGGTTGATATGGAGCCCTCAGTGGTATGTCTCTGGCGTCGGTACGGAGCCTCATTTATCCACGCCACTACACTAAACAAAAGAAAGAAAGCTGAGATATTCGAGAGAGAGAGAGAGAGAAAGAGATATGGAGAGAGAGGGAGAGAGAGAGAGAGAGCGTTATAGATCGAGGATAGCGCCATCATCTTCTTCCTCCATGGTTACAACCTTTTTGAGCTTGATAATCGGTGCTAACTAAGCTCTGATACCATCATCCTTGCCCAGTGGTAGTTTCTTTTGAGCCTCTGTGCTCTGAATCGGTGCTCGCCGGTTGAAGAGAGAAGTGGGGTTTGAGCTATGAAGGAATTATGTCGGCACGTCTTAGGGTTTTCTTGTTTGTAACGATGGAGAGAGAAAGCGAGAGAGAGTAGTGGAAGCGTGTAAAAGAAAAGAAATTAATGTGGTTAAATCAAGCACACAGATTTAATCATGCTTGCAAAAAATTGTTGTAATATAAAATAAGAAAGATTTTATCACGGTTGAGTGAAGCGTGTTTAAAATACCATTTTATCACACTTGTAAGAAAGTATGGTTAAAATAGCTACATTTCTATCACGGTTGTAATGAAGCGTGACTAAAATAGACACATTTTATCACGCTTGTAGGAAAATGTGGTTAAATTAAGCAATTATAATCACGGTTCTATTAAAACTGTGATAATAAATGTTAATTATCACGATTTTATAAGCAAAGTGACATTAAAAATTCACCTCACATTTCTTTATCACGTTTTAATCAAAACTGTGATCCTTTTAACTTTCTTAGTGTTATCTTTATCTATTATTCTAGTAGTGAATCATTTGTGGTATGCCTTGTGATCTTTTGCCTAAACCTAATATCCTGAAAAATAGTTCTATCTTTTCATCATCCATAGAGCAAGAGCACTCAAGTAGAAATTTTTTCCGGCCAATAGGGCTTGGACAACGGCTGCTTTGTCGAGACTAAACCCAGTGAGGAAGGATTCCTTGGCTTCAGCCCCCACCTCTTCTACTGGAGTGTCAGAATGAGGTTGGATAGAAGAATCCCCCAAAATTGTCACAATCTTCCCATCTACTATGAACATGACTTTTTGGTGTAGGGTGGATGGAATTGCCCTAGTGTCATGCAGCCAAGGCTTTCCTAGTAACAGGTAAAAGGTGGTCGATATGTCCATCACATGAAATTCCACATCTCTTTTGATCTTTTCCACCTTCAATGGCAGGGTAGCACACTCAACCACACTTCATTTGGAATTGTCATACCCTCTCACCTTTAGGTTTGACGAGTGTATCTCAGCGGCATCAATTCCCAATTTATTAAGGGTTCTTCAAGGGCACACATTTAGGGTGGATCCATTGTCCACCAACACTAGTGGGATCCATTTGGTGAGGCACTTCAATGAGATGTACAGAGGCTTGTTATGTGCGGGGCCTTCGGGAGGCAGATCGTTGTCAGTGAATGCTATAGTTGGCTTCGGGGCTTTGGATGTGACTATAAGATTAACCTAGGCCTCAAGAGTGATATGAATGGGGACTTTGTTCTTCCCCAAAGTTTTGAACAAAGAGTGGCGGTGCTCATAGGAAGACGTGAGCAACCCCCATATGGATATATCGACCTGGATCTTCTTTTGCTGCTTTAACACCCTATTTTCATCAGGCTCCTCCTTTTCCTCCTCCATTATTTGGGCTGCAGCTGGACCCTCCCCACTAAGTTTCTGGGTTTGTATACTCTCCCACTTCGAGTAAGGTTGCCTAGCTCTTCTTCCTGAATGCTCCATGGGTCTATAGGTTCTATATTATTAGCTTCCCATTCATTAGATAGGGCCTTATGAATTTCTAGCCACCATTCTCCATCGTCAATTGCGTAAATGCAAGGGACGCTGACTTCCTCCAACTGATCGATAAGGGATGCCAAGGAAATCCTATCCAGCGGGTCATCGTACTCCCCTTCCATCTCATCAAAGTCGCTCTCACCAATTCTATGTAGATCTACCCATGAGAACCCCAAGTACTCTTCCTCCTCGTCCACCCATTTGCTAAGCTCACATTCCTCGTACAAATTGACCCATGGGCATTTTTGGTACTCCTCTTCTTCTATGAGATTGATCATTTCCCAAACAATGGGAGGTGTCGGGATTTTAGGGCAGTTGATCGGTACCACAATTTAAGCTCGCTCGAAACGTGTGTGCCTCCTCATCGTAATGACTCTTTCCTTTTCTTTCCTTCTACTTTCAAACCAAATACGGAGCCACTCGTCATCTTCAACAAACGGGCTGTGGGGCTCCTCCAAATTGTGCTTTGCCCACAAATGTTCTTCCCATTTCTTCAGCTTTTCGTCCTATACCCTTTTTTCCTCCTCCTCATTAAACTACAAGAAAATCGAAATCTCCCAACGGTTTTGTTAGCAACGGTTAAAAAACTGTTGGCAAAAATTGGGTGTAGCAACACTTCTTAGAGCGTTACTATAACAGAGTATGCAGCAACCGTTTTCAATGAACCGTTAGTATAGCCTCTCTCTATTGTTACGATTTTTTATGGGCTGTTACTATAGCCCAGCCCATTCCTTTTTCCCCCAAAATTTTTTATTTGGGCCCAAAATATTCTGCTCTAAAATTTTCCTCAAAATTAAATAAGCCCTAAATGATATCGTTCTCTCTCTAAACATTGTAAACATCGTTCCAGACCCTTCTCAGTTCTCTCGTTCTCTCACCAAACAAACCACGCACCTGGAGAAAACGAAGACAACAGGTGGGTTACGAGCTCGCTCCTTCCTCTCGATGTAATCTCTCTCTCTCTTTCTTTCTTTTTGTTTCAGATTTTTCATTGTTTGATTCAATCGGCTCTATCACTTCGTATCTCTCTTTGAAATTTGAACCCTAAATCGATTTATTAGAGAAGCTATTGGATGGCCTTAATTTGATTACATGCATCTCTTTCTCCAAAAGGAAAGAATCGAATCCACAATTGATGATTCTACGCTCACCACACCACACATCCAACGACCTGAAATTCATAGGCTCGCCGGAAAAAAAGATCACTTCCCGGCTCCCATTATTCCTTGCTTGCTTCTTCACTTTCCCCTTCCCATTTTTGGATTTCTCTTTCTTTCTTTTTTTTGTTCTTTATTCCCTTACAACCGCGCTGCAGGGGAAGAAGAACCAGGCTAAGCTAAAAAAAAAAACAAGCTTCCTTTGTTGCACCTGCACCTCTTCTGGTGATTATCTCTTCTACATGTTTATTGTTTAGGTTTTGGTAAGTTATTAGTTTTGGTACTCCATAATATTGTGGTAGAATTGAACTCTAAGAATTGGTTTCCCTTTTTTTTTTTTTCTGATTCAAATTCTCACATCAACACACGATTGCTGTAATTGATTTTTTGTGGTCATAATCGTGTACCTCATTTACGCTGTTTGTATCATTGTGGTTTTGATGAATGCTCAAACTTTCCTTTTATGTTTTGAATTTCATTTGGTATGGACGGCTGCATTTTTTTTAATTTAGGGTCAAAGCAAATAGTGATCTTTGGTGCTTCAATGCAGTAGGTAGCAAGTTGATGCATGTATATTGCTAACAAGAGACGTAGGAAGGAGAAAAACAATCCTCAAAGCAAACTGTTAATCAGGAGCAATATGCAGATCTTGTTTGTTATTGGTATTCAACTGATGGACATGTATGTAAAATACATTAATTGTGACTCAATGGTCTTCATTAATTTTTCTCTATCTGATGAAGCTTTTCGTTTACAATGTCTAGAAAAAGCTCCTTAGTATTGCTAACAAGAGACGTAGGAAGGAGAAAAACAATCCTCATATAGCTAGATCGAAAACTTATGCACAACATGCCCATGAACTGGTACTTCATATTAATTGCTTATACAATTTTTTTGTACTTCTTTAATTGTTTGGATGATATAGTCAATGAAATGGTTGTAATATAGGAGAAAAAAATGAAGTTGGAGTTAGTAGAACAATGTTGTATGAGCCAACTCACACGAAGAAAGACGTAAAGACCTTGTGAGTGATAAGGCAGCTGAAAATATGATATGGTAACTTAATTTTTGCATTCAAACTGCATTATAATGTAGGGAAGTATATATTTACAGCCAAATGGAACTTTTAAAAGTATGAGTGTTGTTATATTTATATGAATTGCAGAGAAAAATGAAGGATTTGATGGCGTCGCAACAAAGTACCCCTGAAGAGAACACGAAGGGGAAAATAAACTGGTCAAAGAATGACATCTACTTTCAAGTGAAAGACAAGAAAGAGCATAGTGGCCATTTTTGTGGTTTGGAATTTGGGCACACTTCTAAAAGTTGTGGCTCAACTTCCAATAGTGATGCAAGTTTGAGAGTGGCTTTAAATGTAGAAAGAATGAGAGAGAAAGACAATTATATAGTGGTGTTAGAAGATAAGTTGAATTTCGCAATCAATGAACTGAACTTTGTAAAATCAGTTGTTGACTTCTTGGCTAGGCAGTTTGGTTTTTCAGGTTATGACTATAACATTATGTCTACTTGTGATGTAAAGATAAGTTTGATTTATATGTGCATGCATTGTTTATGTTCTCATATCAATTCTTTCTTCAATGACTTAGGTTCAAGATATTGCTAGTGGCATCTTAAATCAAGCTTCTCCCCGAGGAAAAGGGTCATCTTTTGCGAGTCATGAAATAGAAGCTTCTTTAGGTAACAACCACCCCCCCCCCCCCCTCTCTCTCTCTTTCTCAGTGTATATATGGATTGCGTAGAGATTTCAGCTGTTATGGGAATTGCATAAAGATTTCATGTACTTGAAGGTTTAATTATTGACGATTGAAAATGATATGTTTTGAGATGATGTTAGGATATTTGCTCATACGACAATTTAGATGAACTGAAATATATATCGATAGCTTCATCTCATAGCTCTCCAAGATGTAGGAGTTGGCAAAGATACAGTACTAAGCAAAGAGAGTAGTAGAAACAGTCCCCAAACGAAAAACATAACTTTGCCGAGAAGACAGAACTCCACACACAACAGTGAACAGTCACAACAGTCTCAGGCCTTTGGTTAAACCATATGTCCTTCGTATACTAGGTAATGGGATTTCAACTTCCTTGTGGCATGACAATTGGCATCCTCTCGGTCCTTTAATGGATATTTGGTCCTAGAATTGTGTATGACTCTGGCATCCCACATGATGCCTTTGTCTCTCACATTATAGATGGTTCCAATTGGGTGTTCCCCATTACTCAAACATTTGAACTAAATGAAGTGAGAAACACTCTGCCATCTCTGGGTCAATCCAGGCTTACTGAGGCTGATCAAACAAGGTGGTCTCTTTCTTCCAATGGGCAGTTCACAATTGCCTCCCTATGGGACAAATTGAGAATTCCCTTTCCCAAGGTCTTGTGGCATAAGGTTGTGTGGTTCTCTGTGCATGTCCCAAACTGTAGCTTTGTCACATGGCTTGCCATTCAGAATAGGCTAGCCACTGCTGATAGACTTATGTCATTTGGTCTGAATGCTCCTCCACATTGTGGTTTGTGTCAGGGGAGTGAAAGTCATGACCATCTCTTATTTAATTGCCCATTCTCCAACCAAGTGTAGGTTACTTGGCCTGCTAGATCTTGGGCAGACTGGGTAACTTTCTTATCAACATTTAAGGGGAAAACTCTCAAAAGCGTACTCACTAGATTGGGGTTTACAGTAACTATTTATCGTATTTGGATTGAGAGAAATTTGAGAAAATTCCAAAATCAATCGTGTTCTTGGGAGATAGTTGTTCAAAAAAATTTCAACATGGTGAGAGCAAGACTTTTATCACTTTCCAATTTTCCTCATTCACAAGTAGAGTCGATTGCCAATGAATGGAACAATGTTGTAAACTAATGTACTCTGCTAGTTGCTAGTTCTGATTGGCTGTATGATTCAATTGGGCAGGTTGATCTCTTGACTGATAGTTGCTAGTTCTAGTTGCTAATGTACTCTGCTACTTGACTGCTATTCCTCCTGCTTAGGTTGGGAGCTTCTTCAAGGTTAAAGGCTGCAACAATAGGGTTCATTTTCTGATTGTTCTGAAACTACTTTGGTTGTCGTGTTGCTGCTGCTATTACTTCTATATAACAGGTATATATCTTACTCTCATGTGTGGAGTGGTTTGGCTTCTACCCAAGTGTTGAGTGCCTTCGTATATTGTGTGCTTCCCGGTTAGTTGTGTGTTTGAGCCCCATCCTTTTTATTGGAGAGGAGGTAATAAATAGCGGGAGAATCATGTGAGAACAAGTGGAGGGAGTTGGTGGATCCTTGCCCTTTTGCATTCGAGTGAAAAGTAGAGCGGGAGGTGTGAGTTTTTCAAGGGTGTTGGGTGTGAGCACCAAAATGCAAAAGGGAAATGATATTGTCTTTGCTGTTGGGTATAGACTATAATCTACAAATTCTGAACGTCTTGTTGAGTAATGGCTATTTACATTGCAGTGGCAGCAATGTATTGCATGACAGTCCAGGTTTAAGATGGCTTTTGTGCTGACTACATTGCTCAATGGTAGTTGCTTAGTATAGTTCAATTGTTTAGGTCAAATTGTGTTGGTTTTCAAGTGTTGTCAGGATCCCTCTTCTGTAATCTTCAAGTGGTGAATGTGTTGATGGCAGTATATGTTTCGTAGTTGAGGAAATCAAGCTGTTTACGTTTTGTAGTTGTGAGCTCGGGGGTTGTCCCGTTGTCTACTAATCTATTAGGTAGTGGTCTGCTACTGTGGTGGCTGCTGTCCAGTAGAGGCAGTCGTGCGTCCACTGCTGTTTTGGGCTGCTGCTATCAAGTTTTTGCTTTCATTATTGTTTTGCTGCTGCTGTCCAGTTAGCATGTTGTTGCTACTGTCCAGTTAGCATTTTGTTGCTGCTGTCTAGTTAGCATTTTGCTGCATTTGAAGTGTATTGAAGTGTTTTGATGTAAGTTTATGAACTCAACAAGGATGGTTTGTTGCTGTTGGGCGAACTGTTTTGTCCTATCCTTGGGGGGATGTCCCTTGGATCATTTATGCTTTTCTAGGGGGCATGTCCCTAGCTTCCTTATGGTATGTGGCTGTGTGTGCATGACTGTCATAAGTGCTACGCTGCGGTTTTGCTCCTCCAAAGTGCATATTGCCATGGTTTCTTCAGTTACGCTGGCTGTTGTCCAGCATCTGGTTTGGTGGTTCTTGCAGCTACAATTAGGCGTTAAGAAGCCCAGATTGAAGCATCCATAATGTCTACCTCTAGTTAGCTGTATTTTTGTGGTTGCACTAAGTGTAATCATTTTGCCATCTGTTTCATATCCCTCTTTTAGATGGATACGAAACAGATGTTCTATTTACTTCTAGTCCCATGTAGCCGATTGGCGTAGGCTTTCTCTAATGTTTTCTTTTTCCTTTCTTTTCTTTTCCTCCTGGGGTATGCCCCTTGTAGGCTGTATATTCGGTTAACCTCTTTTTTATTTCAAGCTGATTTACCCAAAAAAAAACAAAAAATGAAGCTCTTACCCAGCTTGAAGTTCAACCCATGTAAGAGAGACTGACCAACACAACAAAGCACAAAACACTGCTAATGATATATGAACTCATATGTCATTCCAACGAAAAAATCGAATATATTATTTATCTCTTGTAAATAACTTAGGACGTGCTTTTCTTTAATTGTTTTTTTCTGGTAGTGAGACCATCAAGAAGTTAATTCCAGCGGTATGTAGTTGTGGTGTATGAGAAAAGTGATGGCTAGGTTGGTTGACAATCTCCAGATATAATGTGGACATGTAGATGTGTGCTCTGTTTATGCTTGTCTTCTCAAGGCATAGGTGGTGTTATGTGACACTGATGGCTAGAAGGAAATAAATGCATTCTTTTTTGCTGAAAAATGTATTCATTTTTCATTTTTCAAATGGACCACATTGACTGCAAGTGAGATAGCATCCCAAATCAACTTTCTTTAACAGTTATCACTAACTAACATAATAGGAGGTCTGCCTTCTAATGTTGCTGCCAGCAATTGCAGTACCTAATCTTCATTTCCATCAACATCCTAGACCCATTAACTTGTTTACAATCCGGACTTTTTGTTTAATCTTGTCTAAAATTGACTGCTCTGATCGATCTGTTTCTCTTTGGTTGCACGTACCATTTCTTCTGTTTTATGCTCGTAGTTGGATCTAACTTCTATGATATTTCAACTTTCCTTGTTTGGCATGTTCGTTTACTTATGATTCTTATGAGAGACTTTAGTGTACATTCACTTGAAGTCTGCAATTTATTGAAGGTTAAATATTATATTTAATCTGTTCCATTGCCATTTTTATTATTGGTAATCGGACTATCTAGAAGCTTTTCATGCTGGATATATATTTTCATGGAGGTTTTGTAAGGATGACAACCTATGATATTTTTGTGATTTTTGTTGGACAAGTTTAGGCAATGATTTTTGTGGATTGTTTTGTTATGTGTTATGGGAGATTTGCTAAAGTACAAACAATGCTGATGGATTTTTGTTTGAACAAGTTTATGTAATGGAGTTTGGATTATGATATATATGATAGTTCGGTTTTTTAATGGAAAGAATTTTGCCTTCAAAATTAGTGTTATGTTAGCTTGGAGCAGCGTCTCATAGATGTGTATATAGATGTTTGGTATGAAGTTTTCACGCGGAAGACCCTTGTGACGAAAAACGTGATTTCGGCGACGGTTTTTTTTTTTTTAAATATATTTTAGCGACCATGGCAGTGTTACTAAAAAAATGGGCTATGGCGACGGTTGTGCCAACATATAGCAACGTTTCATTAGGCAATCAGAAACTACCCTCTCCCAATAGTTATAGGCATCGCTAAACCAACTGTCACTAAAAAAATATATATGTACCAACGCTCGACAAAACCGTTGCCATACCTGTACAGCGACGGATATATTGCAACAGTTTGGCCAACGATTCTCCAACCGTTCGTATGCCTAAACGGGTCTGTACCAACGGTTTTTGGGTTCGTTGGCAACACTTTCAACCATGGCTATAGAACGATTTTCTTAGAGTGTTACTTTTGTCAGGTGTGTCAGGATCGATTACCTCCGACCGATCAAACTCACTACCTTCCTCTTCTCCTCCCATCATAAAACATCCATCTTCTTCGAGGAAGGTTAGTGTTGGTTTGGGTTGGGTAGTTTGGACAATATATAGGCTAGGGTCATATGTGGAGCTATGGTATAGGCTTATGAAGTTGATATTTTGAGGTGGTGGCTCGGTGTGGGTGGGGAATGGATTGGCCTGGACATTGGGTTTCGGGGGTTTTATGGTACGACGGTCAATGAGGTCTTGAATATCATGGCGGAGACGTAAACAACAGTTCGTCTCATGCCTAGGGTGCTGGTGATAGGTGCAATGTTTGTTGGGGTCATGACTTGTACCATAGGTGGGTTAGGGAAGTGGGTTATTCAAAGGCTTGAGATGCCCTTAGCAGTGTAGACACCCCAATTTGGCCTAACGATTATTTCAAGTCTCACCTTCGGGACCATCCCAATGATGAATGGATAAAGTGATTGCTGATTGACTTCTCGCGAACCTTAGGACTTTTGGTAAGTACTTTTAGGCACTTTGAGGACCCAATCCAGAGCCAAAAACCCTTTCAGAAAGAAATACAGTATAATAGGAAAATCTATCTTTCGATCGTAACATTGATCTCACAGCCTTCACATCATTCTTTCACCCGTGAAACATGTTGCTTGAAAATCTCCCTGAGAGATTGATTCCTCGACAGCCAAATCGATTCTTCTGCCGCCCAATCTATTCCTCGGCCTCTAGATCCATTGCCCGGCCACCAGATCGTCTATTTTCCAAATTCTGGAATGTTCTGTCATATGCTTGATCCGTTCACCAAAACTTTAGCAGCCTTTATCCAATGTGTTCGGGCTACGAAGCAGATTTCCACTAGAGATCTTAATACCCAAGAATTCCTTTTTGATTCATTCCATTTGATTGGCCAGAGTGAGTCATCAATTGCCTATATAAAGGGCCCTTAGGGTTCCGAAATTAATATGCTCAATCACCCTATCTAGCGACAAAACTCTACACATATAGTCTCTCATACCCCCCCCCTACAAAGGCCCTCATCTCTCGAAGGCAGCCTTGATTCAACGATCGAACCCCACAAAGTACAAACCCTAGCCCTAGGGTTTTCAAGAAGCAAAATCAGTCAATTATCCCTAATCCGAAGCAATCAAGCAACTGAGGGATCAAGGTGGTAAGGCCCTGGGGCCTACGGTTTGATTTACTTACGTGTAGACACCTCCCGAACGGGGCATCGCCATACAGTTGTATCATCACTGTGTTTGCTCGATTGGTTGCTCGCTTCATAAACCAAGATCGTGGATACCTCCATGGCTAGAGGTATCGCCACACGATAGCGGTTATCATCAAAACAGAGTCGCCACCTAGTTTGTTAAAGCTAGGAAAACAGATAGAGATTCTGGATACGGAAGCCAAAAGTACAGTAAGGGGAAGGTGTTAGGCACCCCTCTCTGCCTAGCCGTGAGGCTAGCCCATAATCATTCAACAATAAGACGTATAGATGCTTTATTTAATCCATACATGTAGTGCTTTTATGCCTTAAACGCTTAATAAGTGAGCCAGATCAAAAGAAATCACGATCGTAACGCGAGAATAAAACAAAACATGTGCCAGCAGATCGATCACTCGGCGGATGTCGCGGCCGAGGGATCACGCTGGGTCAATGTACCGGCCGAGGCAGTCCCACCTGATGTTCTTCCTCACACCGGATAGAAAACTAACAGACGATCAAAAAGCTACGATTAACGACGTAAACATTAAATAAACCAAATCAGAGGCCGTTGGGCCTCACCATCTTGATCCCTCAGTTGCTTGATTGCTTCGGATTGATGGGGATTGACTGATTGATTGCCTCTTGAATGAAACCCTAGGGTTAGGGTTTGAACTCCGGGGCTGGATCGTCGGATTGATGGCTGCCTATGGAAGGTTGGGGCTTTTGTAGAGAGGGTTTTTGTGAGTATAGGAGCAGAGTATCGTGACTGATTTGAGAGTGTAGGTCTACCAATTTCTGTGTGTATTTTCGGATCCGAGGGTCTCTTTATATAGGCAAAGGGGTGACTCACTCAATCCATTCTAATCACGGGGATGCAATTGCAATTGCATTGCAACACAAACTCTTCGTTGCAATCCCTGAATGTGGCCCGAACGCATCGGAGAGGCGGTGGGATTGGATCAGACGACCGACAGAAGGTTCGAGAGTCTGGAAAAAGGCCGATCTAGCGGCCGAGCAAAGGATGTCGCGGCCTGGAAATGGATATGGCGGCCGAGCCATTGATCTGGCGGCCGAGGTTTCGATCACTCAGGGTGATTTTGCTAGCAACAGGTTGCTCGGGTGAGGAATGGATGTTAAGGCCGTTGTGGGCTCCCGCGCCCAAAATGAGCGCTTCGCTCGAAGAGTCGCCACCCGGATTTTTGAGATGGATGATCCGAGAAACCGAGGAGTCGTTTGAAAAAGGCTTTTGGTCTAGCGAAAACTTTGAGATGTTGGGTTCAGGAGCCACGTTACGAATGGGGAAGGTTTTTCTTTAAAAAGCACCCCACTCGCCCGGTAGAACCGGTCTTTACTTGATGTTTTCCAAAAGGGGATTTTCAATATCGTTCGGAATATCAAACTCTTTCAATAAATCACGTAGTGGGGAAGGGACATGGGAAATAGATCACATTGTGGTGCATGTGGTGCTATATGTACAGTGGTGATAAAATTGATGTAAGCAAGAAGAACAAACAACACTTAGCAGACTGCTAGGACCCCAGCGACTGTTCACGGCACCTTGAGCTGCCGTGCGAGGCACCTCAACGTGACGTGCGTGGTACCTGCTTTCCTGTCAGGCTATTGCAGACTCTCGAAATATTGTTTAACCCACTGCTTTCTTTATATGCCTTTTTGAAAACTCATCAGAAGGCCTACGGCAGTCAGATCACCCCAAAAGGAACGATCCCTTTCTCAAAAAACATGTTTTTAAAGTTGTTTTGACATATTTGGTCATGCGGGTTGATCTTGCAAAAGCTTTTAAAAGTGCCAAAGCATGGCTTGTAGATATGGTCTTATTTTAAGAGATATGAAAACAGCAAACAAAAGGTGCAGATAACCACACAAGATAAAAACTCAGATCCGAGCAGCCTGCTCACAGTAGCACCAATGTGTAAGATGCCGTGCGCCGAGAGTCAAGGTGCCGTGCGTCTGCTAAGCAGGCCGCGCGGCTCCCCAACCTCAGCACAGTGTTGGTTTTGTTTTCTGGAAAATGAGTTTTTTTTTTTGTCAGGATCTAACCAAAAAGGGGGTTAGATCTTCTGACAGAAAAGCCCCCTCAGGACCAAGATGGAGTCTAGTCCGAGGAAACTAGTTTATACCTTTGGTCTTGAGCTTGATCAAGGATCTTTGAGGCAAGGGTGTGGATGGATCGTCACGGGTGTAAATAGAAGAGGTTGAATGAAACAAAGGGAGTGTGGGTGTGAGTGAGGGTTAGGTATTTTGGGTGGTGAGACTTTGAAGTTAATGAAAGATCAACTTCAATGATGAGAAGAGGGTGAGTGGAAGCACTTAAAGAAGGTCCTTTGGGAAAGACATCCTTTAAAGCTTGGAAATGGAGGTGAGAGTAAAGAAGTGGGTGTAGAAACTTAGAGAGAGAAAGTAGAGTGAGAAGGCCAAAATGAAGGTAAAAGAAAGACAAGAGAAAAGCCAAGAGAGGACTCAAAAGAAGGGCTAAGAGGGACCCCTTTCCCTTGAGTGGAGGGGTTAATTTATAGGCAAATGGCCAAGGATTTTGAATTCAAATGGTGGAGGTATTTTTAGGCCGGGCGAAGTGCATTTTAAGTGAGCTTGATCATCAGTGTGGCTCAATGGCGTGGCCGGCAAACTTTACGAGCGATCGACTTTTTGCTCGAGTGCGGAAATCTTGATTTAAGTGTGCCACGCGACTACCCTTAATTTCAAGGTGCAGCGCACTCCGGTCTTGCTCATACGGCTCCTCTTCCTTCGGATCCGAGGGCTCTTTTGGGCTTCATTTGGGCTTTAGTGGGGCTTTATCAGGCTTTTTTATCTGGGCTTCTCAGGTTTTGGTTCTCTTTGGGTTTAGGTAAATCCTTTTCGAGCTCGCAAAGGTATCGTTTTCCTCTATTTCATCATCGGGGTGAACAAAGACCCTCAAGTCGGATTGGGGTGTCTCTGATGAGTCCTCTTTAGCGTAACTTTCGGATACCATTAGTTTTGAGTCACGGTGGCGGCTTAAAGAATAGGCATCCCAATCCGTTGCTCTGGCCTTTGAACAGAGACAAAGCGAAAAATGCAAGTAAATAACAATGGTGGTCGCGCTCGGGGAGCTGCCTACGTACCCCGTTATAGGGATCAGACCAGCGTAGTTCGATTGGGACAATGCAATGCGAGAAAACAAATCTCGGAGAACAAACTCATGCAAAAGCGTGCTTGCGGTGCCGTGTGCCATGCAAAGTGTTTGAAAGACCCGAGGTGAGCCCTTGGGAGGCGGAATCGAGGCAAAGAGGCGTTAGGTCCAGTTAGGCCGTGGCTCGAGAGGCGAAGGCGTTAGGCCGGTAGGTCGTGGCTCGGGAGGCGAAGAGGCGAAGAGGCGTTAGGAACCCTCGGAGGGCAAGTTGACTTTTGAATTCTTGAGAATTTTGAGACAAGCCCTCGGAGGCGAAAAATTGACTTTTGAATTTTGAATTTTTGAGGAGGAAAATTGACTTTGAATTTTGAGTTTTTGAGACGAAGCCCTCGGAGGCGAAAATTGATTTTGAATTTTAGAATTTTTGAGACGACGACCCCTCGGAGGGCGAAAATTGACTTTGAATTTTTGAGAATTTTTGAGACAAGCCATCGGAAGGCGAAAATTGGATTTTGAATTTTGAGAATTTTGGAGGCGAGGCCCTCGGAGGCGAAAATTGGCTTTGAATTTTAGAATTTTGAGGCGAGCCTCGGAGGCGAAAATTGTCTTTGAATTTTGAGAATTTTGAGATGAGCCTCGGAGGAAAAATTGACTTTTGAATTTTAGAATTTTGGAGACGAGCCCTCGGAGGCGAAAATTGACTTTGAATTTTTGAGGCAGGCCTCGGAGGCGAAAATTGACTTTGAATTTTTTTGAGGCAGGCCCTCGGAGGCGAAAATTGAATTTTGAATTTTGAGACGAGCCCTCGGAGGCGAAAATTGATTTTGAATTTTAGAATTTTTGAGACCGAGCCCTCGGAGGCGAAAATTGACTTTTGAATTTTAGAATTTTTGAGGCGAGCCTCGGAGGCGAAAATTGACTTTGAATTTTTGAGATGTCGGACTAAAAATCGAGAGATCAGTCCGGCGAATCCGAGTGTCGAGAAAAAGCGAATCTGGCGAATTCCCGAGGATCAAATGGTGTTGTAACAATGCGATATTCTAGAGACCTTTTACACCATAGCAGTGAGGATTGAGATTCCAGGATTTAGGTGGTGATGGATCAATTCTCGAGGCCTGGCAATTAATCTTACGAGCCAGGTGCCGTGCGGGCAAAATCGAGGCGCCGCGGCACCTGATCTTCTAAGCCCGCTTTGATTTTCGAGAACGATTTGGACAAACTTTGAGGTGCCCGTGTAATGCAGCGTGCCGCTTTAAACCGTCGATCGGAGCGTCTTTATAAGTATGGGGGTGCCACATTCCATGCACCACCAACAAAACATCTCCAAATTCCTCGCATCCCTCAACACATATTCTCATCATGGCAAACGACGACTTGGCAGCCCGGGTGATCTCCTTGGAGGCCGAGATGGCCTTTTTTCAGGGGGAAATCGAACAACTCAATGAGCAGATTGCGCGATTGATTTCCACCATCCGCACCCTCCGCCGCGCCGTGTCCAACCTGCAGGACGTCGCCTTTGACCAACTAGACAACAAAGACGACCCGGATTCCGTTCTCGGGCGCGAGTCAGAGGAGTCCACAGAAGATTCCGAGGGCAACCCCAACGGGTCCGATGACGGGGTGAGCGACTGAGGCCGGGGTTGAGAGAAGGAAGAAGGGGAAAAGAGGGCAGTAGGCCCGTAGTTGTTTTTGTCGTTTTTGTTCTCCTTTCTCTCCTTTTTTTTTTTCTTTGAATGTAATGGCAAGATCCCGGGGGAAACCCCGGATTTTATTTAATGAAAGGCCCCTTTTCCTCCTCCATTCTGTTGCATCTATCTCTTGATTCTGGATTAAATAGAACATGAAAATGCCACGAACTGTTCTCAAGAATCAAACTGTTGAAACGAATCATCATGCCGTGCGCAGCCAATTAAGGACGCACGGTAACGTAAACTGAGGGCACTGTATTTTCGTCCAGGGTGCCGTGAGACCAGTCCATTGTGCCGTGCGGCCAGGCTTGCTGCAAACCCGGTCCAGAATTGATTTCCAAGCGAACCGGTTTGAGGGGTATTTATATATACGCGAGGTGTACACAGTACACCTCGCACGTTCGAATTTCCCTCTCTCTCTCGGTCTCTGCTGTCTCTCTCTCTCCCACGGCTATAATCTCTCTCTCTCTCGGTCATCTCTCTCTCGATCATCTCTCTCTCTCGCTACTCTCTCTCGATCATCTCTCTCTCTCTCGCTACTCTCTCTCGATCATCTCTCTCTCTCTCGCTACTCTCTCTCGATCATCTCTCTCTCTCTCGCTACTCTCTCTCGATCATCTCTCTCTCTCGCTACTCCCCTCTCTCGTACACTGCGATCAGGGAGTCGAGAGATGCGCCCGGTGATGGTACGGCATCTCGGGTCGAGGCTGCCTCGTCTCTTGCCCTTCCTGGGGCTGACGTGATAGTTAGGGGTGAGCCAGAGACTCCAGGGGCCTCGGTACATCCGGCATTGGCCGAAGGGGCCGCTGCCCAGGTGGACGGCAGTAGTGGTGGCGACGGTGGCCGTGCGGTGTTGGCTGGGTACGGCCAGGAGACAGAGACTCCGGGTGCAACGGGGTCAAGGAGTGACGTTGGGGTTTCGGGCCGGTCGAAGGTGGCGGCCAGCGTTGTGGAGAGGACCACGGAGGGTTATGGTGGTGGTGGTTTAGACTCGGTGGTAGAGGAGACGGAGGCTTCTCCTGTGAGAGAGCCTCCGGCTGACTTGGGGAAAGCCCCCATCGTTGAGGACGAGCCGGGGGTGGAGCCAGGGGCGGAGCCGTTAGTGGAGGATACGCCGCCCTTGTTCGTGGGCAGTGGTGCAGGCACAGGGTCATCACGCCCCGTAGGTATGGGTGACTACTTGGTGACGGCGTCCATGGAGGACGTGTTAGAGTTGGTGCAGGGGTACCCTGGGTTGGCGGACGCTTTACTGGTGGCCCGTGAGGCGGATCTTCAGGCCGGGTTTAGGACCGGGGGTGTTAGAGAGCCGGAGGCTGAGGGGAGGCGAGCTGAGGAGGCCGGGGTGATGGCTCATGCCACTGCGCTGCAGGGGCGAGGGCCCTACGACGAGGCGGCTTACGTGCCCTTTCAGCACGTGGTGGTGCCTTCACTTTTCGACCCTTACACTCCGAGGAGGCCGACTTATGACGAGGCTCTGGTTTTGAGGGACCCTCAGCGGCACCTTTCTTTGCGACGAGACGAGGTATACTTTAAATATCTTGTATTTCAAGTTCCAATGCACCGTATTTCCATTTCATTGCATCTAAGTACACCACTATGGTATGCCATGCCTGTTCATTGAATATTGTTGATTTGTTGCAACAGCGATCTCGCTCTCGTGCTATGGAGGCTTGGCAAGAGCGATTGCCCGAGGCCTCGCGAGAGATAGTGAGGCAGACAGGCTTCGGGGTACTTGCGAGTGGCGTGTGCAACGACCGCCCGGTAGTGAGGGCTTTGGCCGAGAGGTGGTGGGACACACGACGAATTCCTTCCACTTCTTTTGGTGAGCTGACCGTGACACCGTTGGACTTTGCGGCGATCACCGGTCTCATGGTCGGAGGTGACCCTATCCTTTGACGCGTTGCCCACGAGGAGGCAAAGCGGCATTCCTGAGCGATGCTGGGACACGAGCTGAGGGCAGAGGGGGACGATGCGAAGTACGCCCAGCTCCTGAGGTTTTGGACAGAGAGGCTCCCGACCGACAGGGTGGAGGAGGAGCAGATGGCGAGGTGCTTCTTGTTGTACTTACTCGGTGCGTCTCTGTTTCCCAACAGGCGCAATCGGGTACACCTTTCGCTTCTCCCGGCCTTGAGGGACGTCGGGGAGATCGCCCGCTTCGACTGGGGAGGTGCAGCACTGGGGACGTGCTACGCCTTCATGGGCTCTTTGTCTCGCGGAGCAGGAGTGAGCCTCGGAGGCTACTGGAGGGTCTAGGAGGTATATTTCATTTCCTTTCTTATGAACAGTTAGCTTTCCATTTGTATCCATTCAACGTATATCCTGTGCTAACTTTCCATGTCTTGAATTACAGCTTTGGACGTACGAGGTGATAGGGATGTACCCTCCTGAGACCACGTGTCCCGACGACACGATACTTCCCCGAGCCCTACGCTGGTCAAGGCGTGAAGAGGGGAAGAGGCAAGCTGGATGCCTTCCGCCTGTACCTGGACGAGCTGCATCCCGATCAGGTATCAAAGTACTTTCATTTCTATTGCTTGTTTCCATTCAAACAGCGCTTTGATATTGCTTATTCTTGATGACAGGTCCACTGGCGGGTGTGGGACCGCTTCGAGATCCCCTACGTCGCGCAGAGTAGGGTGGTCGCTAGGGGCAGGGTGCTTCTCGAGTCCCCTTACGGCTGGCAGTGGTACTTGGGTGACCGAGTGTCACGCCAGTCGCTGAGGCTGGACGCTTTTCGAGTCCCTGGACCACTTCCTGCCTTGGTGCAGAGGACGGGCCAGTACACGCGGAGGGATATTGAGCAGTTCACACGGCCGGACCTCGAGTTGGAGCCGTTCTTCCAGGCTGGCGCTAGCTTGGGTATTTAAAATAAAATTCAAATTTTTAGCGAAATTTTTATTGACCAAAAATCAGGGTCGTTACAAGGAAGGCGAAGGAAGAGGGATAGAGGTGATGGAGCCAGTGGAGGAGGCGGAGGTCGCGGTGGCAGAGGTCGCGGCGAGGGCGCAGGCCCGAGCGGCGCTAGCCTCCCTGTCCTTTCTTGGACAGTGGACGTGACGACCCCTCAGGGAGTCCCTGGTTTGGTCGCGGTGCCACGTCCTCCTGTTGAGGCTCCGGGGTTTCTTGCTCAGGTATAACATGTTTTCAATCTTTTGTACATTTGCTCTGCTTGCATATTTTGATCAATTCCCTTCATTGCAGGCTCCTCCAGGGTACGTGAAGGAGATGGCGGAGGCCATGATGGGCCTGGAGTAGCTGGTGAGGCAGTACGCCATGTGCCACCCTCCAGAGGTGTTGCCTCGCGTTGGCAGAGCGATGGTATGTTCTGGAACTTCAGTCATTTGCTTTACTTCTACCGCTTATATTATGATTATGATGCAAATGTCATATGAATGCTTATACCATTGCAGGCCAGAGGAGGGGCTACACGAGGGTTGCGGCGGAAGTCCGTCCGCCCGATAGTACGACAGGTCTCCTCTGCCGGCTCACGAGAGGAGCCGGCGTCGAAGAGGACACGACGCTCTGTAGGGACCGAGGACGAGCCTATCGACGTCTCCGAGGACGATACACCCGAGCCCACAGACGTCGACCTGGAGGCTACCTCTGGAGGCACTGTGCCCAGGGCGACTGGCACTCCCGAGGCGAGTAGTTCTCCAACGATGGAGGAGGTCTCTGAGGAGGACGAGGAGGAGAGCGAGGACGAGAGTTGAGCTCCTCCTTTGTTTTGTGCTTTTGCCGGAGCCTGTGTGCTTCTCTTTGTAGGGCGCCTGTTTGCCCTTGGTAGATAGGACATTGATCATTGGGCCATTGTGCCCCTTTTTGTACTTCGATTCATGGACGCCTTTGGATTTATACAGAGATTTTGTTCTTTCATTGTTTATGTCATTCAATTTCCTTTTGTTTGCACGAAGAAAACTGAATAACCAAAACATTAACCGAACTGTGCAACTAGTCGCTGAGTTGAATGTGAGGTTTGTGAGGAGGGACATATTAACAGTCGAAGTATATTGACAGTGGAATAGAAATCAAAGAAGGCAAGCAAACCATTGTAAAGTAGACTCCGCATTCAAGACTTTATATAGACACCTTTACAACAGACCCCAGACATGAATATGAGACAATAATGACCTTTGAATCTTGCTATGATGCTTGGAAATTCTATTTTGCCTCTGGAACATGCTCGAAAAGTAGGAAAATGTTGACTCTAACATGTGACATTTTCGAGTTTTGATTTTGGACACGGACCGAAACTTGGACTAAGTCACTTTAGACCGTTATGATCTGTAGGACTTGAAAGAACGGCTTAGAATGACCCAAAACGGATTTTGATACCTTGACATGGCTTAAGGAACGGACTTTATTGAGTTTTCGTGCCACGACGGCGAATCTCGGGAATTATCTTGAAACAAAACATCCCTGAAGTCCCAGATACCCGTTAGAGTGTGTTTAGATGCTGGTTGGTGCTTTGCGGGGCCTTGATTCCATCATGATGTGTTGCTGTCAAAAACTGCAGAAATGCAGACTCAACCTGCCGTGCGTATGCCCCAACTTGCCGTGCGGGCAAGAATCCTGAACACGGTACCCTGATCGACCTGCCGTGGTATTTTTCTGGTTCCAACATGCCGTGCGACCAATCAAGGTGCCGCGCGAGGCACTTTTCCTGACAGATTCCAGTTTTGCTGTTTTCCAAGGCAGATTGCTCGGGGGTTGAGTTTTGACCCATGCAATGGCATTTCTGAGCCAGTGCATGTCTGTTTTGAATCTTTTAGGACTTGACCAAGCTTTTCCCTATGTTGGACTCATGGAAAACTTGCACTTTTGAAACCCGAGGCTCTTTGAAAGTTGAAGTTGTCCTTCTACCTCTCCTATAAATTCAGGCTCTTTCATTCTATATTCTCCACACCTCATCCAACTCTTGTCCTCTTTCTTTGCTTCTTGAAATGGCTCTTTCTCTTACCGGTTCACTTCGTCCATGGTTGGCTTCGATGGAAGGTGTCGATTGGCTCAACTTCCGAGCTCACGGTCTCTACTCCATGAGGTACCTCCGCAACATCCGCCTTCGTCCCGAGCTTTTGAGGGCAGCCGTGAGTTTCTGGGATCCGGAGGTTCACGTGTTCCGGTTTGGCGATCAGGAGCTCTGTCCCACTGTCGAGGAGTTCCGTGCGTACCTCGAGGGCTTTGGTTCAGGGGAGGTCATCATTCCTCCTGTGCGCGAGAGCGCTTACAGGGTCTTGGCTGCGGCCCTTGGGTTGGGTGATGGTGCTGCTCGCTACTTGGTTAGGAATGGCCATCTTAATGTCATGCGCCTTATCGAGCTATTTTCTCCTCCTGGCGATCTTGGAGACATGACTTATCAGACTCGACGCATGACTGCTCTCTGCATGTGCCTGCTTGCGGCCTATCTCTTAGTTCCTTCTGCCGGTCATGTTAGTTCGGCGCTGAAGCTGTTCAGGTAGAGGCTCGAAAGGACGTGATTCCGATGGTTTTGGCCGAGACATTGATTGGTTTGGACAAGGTTCGTTTCGGAGGGACCGAGACTTTCGGTGGTAGCCCCTTCTCCTACAAAGTTGGCTTCTCACTCAACTCTCCTTTTGGGTTTTTCTCACGTTCTCATTTTACCTCAACACTCAGCCTTGGCTTTCTACGGTTTCTTACTTGTTTTCTCTTCCCACAGATTTGGCTTTGTGACAAGGTGAATGTGCTGACCATTCCTTCCGTGCAATTGGTCATATGAGGCATTCTTGCGATGCTTCGAGTTTGAGGACAGGAGCAAGGTCGAGTGGGTCGACTTCCTCAGGCGCGAGCGGAGACTATTACTTGGAGGTGCCGATGGTGGATCTTCCTCCCATGATAGTGCACTACATGGGCCCTCGGTCGTCCTTGCTGGTTTGGGAGCTTTTACCTTCTACATCCCTTATCGCATCCAAAGTCAACTCTTTGAGGCAGGAGGCCCCTGCCGAGGTTCTCGTGGATGTGGTTCTGCCTCTCTTCAGCCATTCGGTTCTTTGCCACTACCAGCGCTTTTGGATGACACGCGAGGTGACCGACGCACATCCTTATCCTTCTGCGATACGCGGAAGCTATTGAAAGTGGCTAAGGAGAGACATCGCTGCAAGGGCTAGAGCTCAAGGAAACCGACTCGATCCTACGACCCTGACCGTTGAATAGATTGTGGACCCTCTTCTCATTATGTTGTATTTCTTTTGGTTTTGAAAGCTTTGCTCAACCTTATGTAGCAGAAGTAATCGTGTTAATAAAAGCGAGTCTTGGAGGGTTTCCCCCTTCTCGACTTTTGTTTTTCAAACCTTCTCAACCTGGATCTTTATTTTGATGGATTGTGACCGGGTCTCAATGTGAGACTGCCTACGTATCCTCCTGGCGAAGGAATCAGGTCATGACGTAGTTCAGGGTAGGGTTCGCTCTGGTTTTAACACTCTCCTTTTGTGCTCTAACTTTTGCCTAGAACCGCCCTTTCGGGTTTTCGGTCTAGCGAGCTCATTTATTGTATGCCTTAACTTTTGCCTAGGATGCCCTGACGGGTTTTCATCCTAGCAGGCTTTGCTCTAATTTTTGCCTAGGACTGCCCACTCAGTCTAGCGAGCTTCTCTCAGGGGTAATAGCGTTTGAGTTGATCCAGGTTGACCAAGGTTGAGAATTCATTTCCGCCCAAGTCGATGAGTTGCGTAGCCCCTCCGGAAAGGATGGTCTTGATAATGTATGGCCCGAACCATTTGGGTGAAACTTTCCTCGTGGGTCGTAAACCGAGCCCGGATTTCCTTCAAAACCATGTCACCTTCTACCAAGTTCCTGGTTTCACTTTCTTGTTGAATGCCTGTGCAATCCTTCGTTGGTACCCTTGGTCTGGTAAAGAGCCCTTAACCGCGTTCATCGAATAGCATAAGTTCTTCGAATCGATTGCTCAACCATTCCGCCTCTTGGATTTCACATTCAATCATAGTTCGAAGAGATGGGACTTCCAATTCGATGGGGAGCACCGCTTCCATTCCGTAAACCAAAGAGTAGGGGGTTGCTCCGTTGGTGTTCGCACAGACGTGCGATACCCCACAGAGCCAGGGGTAGTTGTTCATGCCAGTCCCTTGCGGTTTGAATGGTCTTCTCCAGAATGGCTTTGATTGTCTTATTGGCGGCCTCCACGGCGCCATTAGTCTGCGGCCGATAAGTCGTCGATTTGTGCACTTGAATTTGGAACTCATCCAAAACTTCCCGGCTCGTCCTTTGAAATGAACCCCATTATCGGATACGAAAGCTTGGGGGACCCCGTAACGGTAAACGACATTTTGCTTGATGAAATGTGCAACTTGAACCGCAGTCAAAGTGGCATAGGAAGCTTCTACCCATTTTGTGAAATAATCGACGGCTACTAAAATGAACTTGTGACCATTGGATGTTGCCGGCACTATCCTTCCGATGACGTCAATTCCCCATGTCGAGAAAGGCCATAGTTAGGTCATTTGTTGCAGCTCATGTGGCGGGACATGCGTGAGATTAGCATGAATTTGGCACCTTCTACACCTTCGCACATATTCCACACATTCAGTTTCCAAATATCCTTGCCTGAGGATTTTCTTAGCGAGCATTATACCATTCATGTGAGGGCCACATACACCTTCGTGGACTTCCTCCATTACCCTCTTCGCATCTTCCCCATGGACGCATAACTTGTGCGTACCGCAGTGTGATCTTCGGTATAGATTCCCTCCACAGATAATGTATTGAGCCGCCATCCTCTGGAGAGCGATTCGGTCCTTCTTGCTTGCTCCCATGGGGTACTCTCCTCTTTCTACATATCTCCAAATATCGAAGTACCATGGCTGACCATCATCGGGTTCTTCGATTGTCATGACATGCTGGTAGACTGGAGTATCCCTCTGTTCTATCACAATCGGTCTTAACTTTATGCCAATAGGGATCTCGACCATCGATGCCAACGTTGCCAAAGCGTCTGCGAATTGATTTTTGAATCTCGGGACATGAGTGAAAGTTACCCTGGTGAAGTGGGGGATGAGATCTTCGAGATCGTGGTGATATGGCTTTAGTTTTTCTTCCTTGACTTTCCAATCACCATTTGCCTGGGACACGACCAAGTTCGAATCTCCCACGACTTCCAGTTTTTCTATGCCGATCTCAATGGCTGCCTCCATACCCACGATGCAAGCCTCGTACTCTGCCTGATTATTGGTGACTTCGAAGTTAAGTTTGAATGCCAACGGGATGTGCGATCCATCGGGCGAGATGAGCAATACACCGATTCCAAATCCTTTCTGGTTGGTTGCTCCATCAAAGTACAACTGCCAAATGTCCTCGGCTACCGTCATTATGTCTTCGTCGGGAAATTGAATTCGGCATCCTCCTCCCTTAATCGGGCAATCGCCAAAATCTCTGCTACCGCTCTTCCTTTCACCGACTTTCGGGTGACATACTTTAATTCAAATTCAGCGAGCATCAGACAACCATCGCGCCATTCTTCCCGTGAGGGCTGGTTTTTCGAATAGATATTTTAGGATCCATCCGAGATATCATCACCGGATAGGCGAGCATGTAATGTCTCAACTTCCGAAGCCCATACAAGTGCCCAACATGTCTTTTCCAGGGGAGTGTACCGTTCTTCGGGTCCAACCATCTTTTTACTAATGTAGTAAACAGCCCTTTCCACCCCATCATCTCCTTCCTGCGCCAACATGCATCCCATTGAGGATGGAGTGACTGACAGGTATAGGATCAAAGGTTTTCCTGTTACGGGCGGCGTTAATACCGGTGGCTTGTTTAGGTAGGCCTTGATGGCTTCGAATGCTTTCTGGCACCTATCATCCCAAGCGAATGGCACTCCTTTCTTGAGCAAACGGAATAGGGGTTCGCAAGTCGAGGTCAGCTTTGCAATGAATCGACTGATGAATTGCACCTTGCCGAGGAAACTCCTGACATCTTTCTCAGATCTTGGCGGTTCCATTTCTAGGATGGCTTTAATTTTCGATGGATCGACTTCGATGCCTCAGGTGGTGATCATGAACCCAAGCATCTTCCCTGCAGTGACTCCGAACGTGCATTTAGCGGGGTTGAGCCGCATCTTGTACTTCCTGATTCTTTCGAAAAACTTCCTGAGCGCGGGCAGATGTCATTCCCGTTCCTTGGCCTTGACTATCATGTCGTCGACATAAACCTCTACTTCCTTGTGGATCATGTCGTGCAGCAATGCCGTGGCGGCCCGTTGGTAAGTGGATCCTGCATTCTTTAATCCGAAGGGCATAACTCGATAACAATACGTCCCCCATTCAGTGATAAACGTAGTCTTTTCTCGATCCTCTGGGGCCATGAGGATTTGGTTGTATCCCGAAAAACCATCCATGAAAGAGAGTAAGGCGTGACCGGCAGTATTATCAACTAACACATCAATGTGCGGTAGCGGGAAGTCATCTTTTGGGCTGGCTTTGTTGAGATCCCTGAAATCGACGCAGACACTTATTTTACCATCCTATCGAATTTCTTTGGGGATGTCCCCATCGAAACCAATCTCTTCATCACCAGGGTCGACGCAATTTATTTCAAAGTCAGGGAAGTAAGCAGAATCAGATTCATTTATTTCATTATTTACGGAGGCCTCGGGGGCACCATACACACGGGTGGATTCGAACTCGAAGTACAGACTCTGAGAGTTTAGGCCAAGAGGCACCAACTCGGACTCAGCGGACTCAGAAGACTCAGAAGACTTAACAGATTCAAGTTCAGACTCAGACTCATGGTGAGTTGCACTTGGTATGAAGGTCCAGTTCTCGCATTCTCCAGCAGCATCCATGATGAGCGAAGTCGGATCCTCAGGGGTATCTTGTTCCATCATCAGCACTTCCGCTTCCGCAGCTATACCCATTGATTCGTCTTCCCTAAACAGAGTTGCGAGACTGCCTATGGCCAAAACCTCAATCCAGTCAGCTGGTTCCGCTTTTCCATAATCTCGGCTTCTTCATCACTATCTGGCCAGACATCGTTGGCGAATATCTCAAACCCTGGCAGGAAGGTATTGGTTTCCTCGTCCCAAAACGGTTCCAGTTGTCCTTGATAAATCTGCTTTGCTTCTTCTTTGACAAAGTAGTCCTCCAGCCTGTTCCCCCTTTTCACTTCGTTTTTACTTGAGGGTGAGTAACCAAGGCCAGTTGTGCGCATCAGAGTGCCCTGAGCTTCAAACTTTGCAGGGCCTTGGAGGTTCTTTCCCAGTCCCAATCCTGGCATGTAGGACATTTTCTTCATAATCTTGATGGCAACATTGCTAATAATGAAGTCATCATCGATCCTAACTGAATAGATAGACTGAGAGGTATCTAGAGAGAAGCCTCCCAAAGCGATATCTTCTTCTCCGTGTTGAATTTCCAAGAGTGGGGCATTGTCCTCAACAGGGGCATGAATCCCCGAGTCTCCGTGGATAGTAAGCATTCCTGTTTCCAGTCCCAGCCGAATTTTCTGGTGGAGTGTGGAGGGCACAGCCATGATGTCTGGCCGATGCAGCCAGGGCCTTCCCAAGAGCAGATTGAAAGAGGCAGGGATATTCACCACGTGGAATTCTACGTCCGTCTGATATGGCCCGAAGGTCATAGGAATCATGAGAGTCCCAACCACGTCTCTCCGAGTGTTGTCATACGCTCGGACCTTGACCTCTGACGGGGAAAAGTCCTTATTCTTGTATCCCAAACAGTAAGCAACACGGAGTGGACAGACATTAATCGCTGATCCATTATCGACCAAGATTGCTGGAACCGACTTGCCATGGCACTTCAAGGTGATGTGCAGCGGACGATTGTGATCAGTTCCTTCGGCGGGTAAGTCTCGATCAGTAAAGGTGATGGCATGTTTGATAGGTATGGTTTTGATCAGAGCCACAAGCTCATCGGGAGTTATAGCGGAAGGAACCTTTAGCTGAGAGAGTGCTTGGATGAGGCCTTCACGATGGCGTGTGGAATGGACCAGCACATCCCAGACAGACATCTTGGCATGGGTTTGCTTCAGTTGGTGCTTAATCATCCCTTCGGGGTTCTTTTCAGGTCGGGAAGGCTCCTTAGCCGGTGGGTCAAAGGGTCGAAAGGTGCTCTAGACCGGAGTGGTAAAGGGATTAGAGGGTTCTACGGTCGCAGGGTTGGAAGGTTCCCCAACTTGGAGGTTCGGAGGTTGATAAACACGGCCGCTTCTGGTTAGATGATCAATCTAACGGTACTTCGATTCCTCACTCCATAGTTAGGCCAGGGCTTTACGCTTGTTTCCAATAGTTGTATCTTGTAGATTAGAGGCCAGATCGGCGATAACTAGATCATCCCACAGATCTTCAGGTGTCCACTTTTCAGCCTCCATCATGGCTTTGTTAACAGTCCATTCTTCGTTTCCCACTTTTACGTTAATCACTTCAGTGTTGGCCCACAAGTTTGCTGGTTCATCCTCCCATAAGTTTATCATGGCAATTTCGGCGTCTTTCGGGAAAGTGACTGATGGCTCAGATTCAGCTCCGTCCACGAGGTAGTCCATTGGGTCAAACCTGTTGCTAGCAACTTCCTCCTCGAACCCAGGAAGGTTTGGGTACGGGGTGAGGTTCACATTGTCATACAGATTGTTGACGACAAAGTCATTAAAATGAGAGAAATCTGGGCGGAGCGAGGCGAGTTCCGGCCAGTTGTACATCACCCTCTCAGGTGGGTATCTAAGCTGGTATACTTCTCCGAATAGTGTCGGCAGGGAGAAGGTATCCAAGGGGTCATTCCATGCCAAAAGCTGATACTCATCCGAGGTCGGGTCCCATTCCCATTCAGGCACATCTTGGAAGACCGGGTATTCTTCCCCTTGATTTTCGAATAGTGCACCCAAAGAGAATCCATCAAGAGGATCTGCCTGGATGTTTTGCCAATCAACCTCCCATCCAGCCTCAAACAAAGGTTCGTCGTTTCTTTGGAAATTGGCAGCTTCAAATTTTTCCCAGTCGGCAATCAGTTCTCCCCACGTGTTTTCCCATTCCCAGGTAGAATGGAAGGCAATATCTCCGGGAATTCCACCAACAGGCATTGGTTCAGCATCAGGGAATAGGGTAGAATCAGTTTCTGGGAGACTTGGGTCTTCGGCTAGGGTGATTTGGTTAATACGGAAGGGGGGGTTATGCTGCGGCAGGGGGTTTGAGATGGTGTTTGGTTTATCGGTGGGTGGAGTGTCAATGACCTTGTTATCGATGAGATTTTGGATTTCGTAGCGGAGGCGGATGCAGTTGTCGGTGGTATGGCCGGGCATTTGGTGGAAGTCACAGTAGACATTTTGGTTTAGGTTTGGTGGAATGGTTTGTGGTGGGGAAAGAGGTTTCAATACTCCGATTTCTGTGAGTTTCTTGAGGATAGTGGATCGGGGAGTGCTGAATTGGGTGAAGGTTCGGTTCTGGGATTTTGGCTTTTCGGAAATCTGGTTAACTTCTACAGGTTTTGTGGATGAGGTTCCTGCCTGATTGGCATTCCCGAAGAGAACATTGCTGTTTCCTGAATACGCCCGTTTGGATTTGGACCCAGACCCTGATTCTTTCTTCTCCAAAGTTCCGTCCCGCAGAGCCTCCTCTGGACCAACTTGAAAAATAAAAGTTTCAAAATTTGGGGCAGCCTGAGAAAGAACCATGTATGGTGCGAAAGAGCTTGGCAAGTTCTTGGTTATTATCCGTATTTGTTCTTTTCGGTCAGGCTTATTCTGCATCTGGGCTGCCTTTGCCCTCCAACGCTTCACAAAATCAGCAAAGCTTTTCTTCTCACCCATCTTAGTACTTTCCAATTCTCTCGTGGTCATCTTCAGGTCAACATTGAAGTCATATTGAGCCACAAAAGCTGTCCCGATGTCTTCCCAAGTCCTCTTCTTGGATGGTTCGAGAGAGAGGAACCATTACAGAGCTGGACCAGACAAGGACTCGTGGAAGAGTTGGGCCATGGCTTCTCCTTCGATGCCGCGCATAGTGAGGGACCCGACATATCCCTGAAGATGTGCTCTTGGGTCGCCGGTTCCATCGAATTTTATAAAGTCCACTCCTTTAAACTTTTCTGGCAGCTTGGCATTTGGAAAGAGGCATAGTTTCCTCATATCGATTTCTCCTTTTCCAAGCCGTTTGGTTTCTTGGACAGATTCCTCCAATTTGCCGATCTTATCCATGATAGCGGCCAGGTTGGGGTCAACTGCTGGTATCTCCACTTTAGGTGGTTGCTCGGATTGCAGGGAAGCTATGATCAGGATCTTGTCGGTGATTTCCTGCATGCTTTCCATTATCATATTCATGTCATTTTTCATGGAGGCTACGGCGGCTTTGAGTTGCGCGTCAACACCGGTGAGGGATTGTTTAAACTGGATATCAATGTTAGCCATGCTCTGCCTAAGTTCCTCCATTCCGTCTCCTTGGTCAGACATGGATGAAAGATTTTCAGACGGGACAGAGGCTACGGATTCTTCTTCCTCCCTCTCAGACAGTGGGGGTCCTTCCAGGGTGTCTACGCGAACTAGTCTTCGGGACAGACGAAACCAATTGGGTACAGCCTCTTTTCTTCTCAGGCGATCAATGTTGGCAGCACTGGCAACAAGTCAAAAGGGAGCAACTCATGACCAATCCAAATACTCGCCCTACTTCTACCCATCACCCAGAAATAAGGCCTAAGACCTACCATGGTTCAAATCTCACTTAAGACGTTTGTACAGAAGATTTCCGATAGTCCGGGTAGGTGCTGTCAGGCAGGTTAAATTCCGAACGGGTCGGAATCAGAGCCAATCTCCTTACCATGACCATCCGAGACAGAGCAATATGACTACCGGAATCCACATACGCACGCATTTAAGGTTAGACCTAAACCAAGGGAGCCGTTCGGGCATGGCGAACACCGGAGGTATCGCAAACTCCATGGATTTACGGTCTCCTGGACCGACCGGAGGGTCCTAAAGAATTCTAAGAGAGCCTATTCCTCTAGCCCACAAGATGCAATGGTGTGTGAATGATACGTGTGTACAGGAATAAAAAGCACATAAGAAAGATATAACACACAAGTCCTAACCGTAGGTTCCTGTCCTAGTTGGGAAGGTTCTATGGCTTTGTACAAGTGCAAAGGCTGGTTTTGGTCTCAAAAGGGTTCCCCGGACTAGAGCCAAGATGTACTACCCCGTGTCGAGTGTATTGCAAGACAACAGTCGAACAGCACGATGGCTCATCATAGTCGAGGGTTGCTAGGCATCCCGGGAGAGCTTGTCACCGATAAACCGGGCAAGATAGCCGAGACACGCGTAGCGAGGCTTGTGCGGTGCAGAGTGTACAGGATAAAAGAGCTTAACATTCCGAAAACATTGAAAATCTCCCTTTAGAAAACACCTTTCAAGTTTGGCCTCTTGATCATCCAATACTTTTGTTCATTTTTTTTTATTTTTAAAAAAAAGTATTGAATAAGTCTTGTCCCACAGAGTCGCCATTGTGGGCTCTCGCGCCCAAAAGCGCGCTTGAAGAGTCGCCACCCGGATTTTTGAGATGGATGATCCGAGAAACCGAGGAGTCGTTTGAAAAAGGCTTTTGGTCTAGCAAAAACTTTGAGATGTTGGGTTCGGGAGCCACGTTACGAATGGGGAAGGTTTTTCTTTAAAAAGCACCCCACTCGCCCGGTAGAACCGGTCTTTACTTGATGTTTTCCAAAAGGGGATTTTCAATATCGTTCGGAATATCAAACTCTTTCAATAAATCACGTAGTGGGGAAGGGACATGGAAAATAGATCACATTGAGGTGCATGTGGTGCTATATGTACAGTGGTGATAAAAATGATGTAAGCAAGAAGAACAAACAACACTTAGCAGACTGCACGGACCACATCGACAGATCACGGCACCTAGAGCTGCCGTGCGACTCAACATGCCGTGCGTGGTACCTGCTTTCCTGTCAGGCTATTGCAGACTCTCGAAATATTGTTTAACCCACTGCTTTCTTTATATGCCTTTTTGAAAACTCATCAGAAGGCCTACGGCAGTCAGATCACCCCAAAAGGAACGATCCCTTTCTCAAAAACATGTTTTTAAAGTTGTTTTGACATATTTGGTCGTGCGGGTTGATCTTGTAAAAGCTTTTAAAAGTGCCAAAGCATGGCTTGTAGATATGGTCTTATTTTAAGAGATATGAAAGCAGCAAACAAAAGATGCAGATAACCACAAAAGATAAAAACTCAGATCCGAGCAGCCTGCTCACAGTAGCACCAATGTGTAAGATGCCGTGCGCCGAGAGTCAAGGTGCCGTGCGTCTGCTAAGCAGGCCGCGCGGCTCCCCAACCTCAGCACAGTGTTGGTTTTGTTTTCTGGAAAATGAGTTTTTTTGGTCAGGATCTAACCAAAAAGGGGGTTAGATCTTCTGACAGAAAAGCCCCCTCAGGACCAAGATGGAGTCTAGTCCGAGGAAACTAGTTTATACCTTTGGTCTTGAGCTTGATCAAGGATCTTTGAGGCAAGGGTGTGGATGGATCGTCACGGGTGTAAATAGAAGAGGTTGAATGAAACAAAGGGAGTGTGGGTTTGAGTGAGGGTTAGGTATTTTGGGTGGTGAGACTTTGAAGTTAATGAAAGATCAACTTCAATGATGAGAAGAGGGTGAGTGGAAGCACTTAAAGAAGGTCCTTTGGGAAAGACATCCTTTAAAGCTTGGAAATGGAGGTGAGAGTAAAGAAGTGGGCGTAGAAACTTAGAGAGAGAAAGTAGAGTGAGAAGGCCAAAATGAAGGTAGTGAGAGAGCCAAGAGAATAGGCAAGAAAAGGACTCAAAAGAAGGGCTAAGAGGACCCCTTTCTCCTTGAGTGGAGGGGTCAATTTATAGGCAAATGGCCAAGGATTTTGAATTCAAATGGTGGAGGTATTTCTGGGCGGGCCAGAAGTGCATTTTCGGCTGAGCCAGTCATCAACTGTGGCTCACTCTGGCGTGGCCGACAGCTTTCTGAGCCAGTCAGCTTTTAGCTCAAGGTGCCGTGCGGGGGAGTTTGGCTGCGCACGGTCACTTGATTTCAAGGTGCCGTGTGCTCCAGTCTTGCTCCGCACGGCTCCTCTTCCTTTGGTCCAGGGCTCTTTTGGGCTTCATTTGGGCTTTATCTGGGCTTTATCTGGGCTTTTCAAGTTTTTGGTTCTCTTTGGGTTTAGGTAAATCCTTTTTCAAGCTCGCAAAGGAATTGTTTCCTCTATTTCATCATCGGGGTGAACAAAGACCCTCCGAGGTCCGAATTGGGGTGCCTACAGCCGTGAAATCAATGTTGCGGCCGATCGATGGATTTTCCTGACACACTATGTTTCTGTCTGAAAGGCTATTTGGCTCTGGATTGGGTCCTCAAAATGGCTCAGTGTTCGTACCATAAGTCCATGGGTTTCACAAGAAAGCAATCAGCAATCATCAAATCTGTATCATCATCGGGATGGTCCCAAGGTGGGAGTTGAAATAATCGTTAGGCCAAATTGGGGTGTCTACAGATGCCCCTCTTTGACTGAGCTCAGACGGATCGCGAGACATGTTTGAGTAAAAGTCAAAGCTGTAAAAGCAGCTCAATTTGGTCCAACCACTATTCCAAGGGTTTTTTTCGGAAAAGGTTTTGTTATGGTCGGGCCGGGAGGCTGCCTACGTATTCCACAGGGAAATTCAGACCAATCGTAGTTCGGAGGGGCAATAAAAAAGAAAAAGTTTGGAGGATTAGAGACAGAAGACGTACCTTCGGGCTTAAAAAGCCGTAGTGCAATGTACTTGGGTAGAGCCAGGGTTTTGGCGGAAAGTAGTTGAAGGAGCGCGGGGCTGCCGGGGAAGTTTTTTGCGGAGAGTTACCTTTAGTATTTTGGGGTAGATCAGTACACGGCAGGTGTGTTTGCTTTTCTTGATCATCCTTACTTTGACTGAGGGGAGCTCGATAGAGTAGCCTATCCTTGCGAATGAGCTGGAAGGAATTGATGTAGTTGGGGCGGAATCCAAGCCATCTGCGGGGATGAATTGGATGCCAGTTTTGAGATAGGGGGTGGAACCCAAATCATCTTCCGGAGATGAGTTGGATGCCGTTGTTCGAGATGCGGGAGGCGCGGGGCCAGTGACTGAAGCAAGGAGTGTTGTAATGAACGAACCGAGGCGCGGAGCCGGTTGTGATCATGAGGTGAGAGCTTAGGAGATGGAACCGAAGCGCGGAGCTGGTGTTGATAGTTCAAAAATCTTTGCCTTCCGGAGGTAAGAACTTCAGAGGTTCGAGCTTTGGTGTGATTGAAGCGAGGCGTAGAGCCAGTTGTATTCTGATGGTCCGTGCGCGGAGCTTTCTCATCATAAAGATTTGGCTTTGAGCCCAAGGATCGAGGTTCTGAACCGATCAATAAAACCGAGGCGTAGAGCCGGTTGATTGCAAGATAGACCTGCAAGTGAGTGACAGATGCAAAGCATAGCATGTATGTATGATAGTGTTTGTTAGATGTGAACAGCTAAGGTGATAGTGATGATTATGCAGACTCGATGTGTTTGATGCAATATGTGCACGGGCCCGTGCGTGTGTGTTTGATAAGCTTAGAGCTTCTTTCAAGTTCCGGACTTGAGCAATCAGAGCGTAGAGCTCGAGCATTTGGACAGCAGAATCCCAGCGTTCAAAGTACAGGCTTTGAGCATCCAGTACGCAGTGGTTGGGCATTCAAGCGTAGAGCTTGCGTATTCAAGTGTAGAACTTGAGCATCCAGTACACAGTGGTTGGGCTTGATAATTGTTGCTGGCGGCGTACCTGTTTGTTACGGCTTTGAGCCAGTTGAATTGGTTACGGCTTGGAGCCAGCTGAGATAATGGGCTTTGAGCCGCTGAGTGGTAGGCTTCGAGCCGCTGAGTCGATAACAGGCGTGGAGCCGTTGAGTCGATAACAGGCGTGGAGCCGTTGAGTAATGGGCTTCGAGCCGCCGAATTGATGATCGTTGATTAGTGTGGTGTAGAGCCTACTGAGATAGCTTGTTACGGCATAGAGCCAGTTGAAGTGGTTACGGCTTTGAGCCAGTTGGGATAGCTGAGTCGGCGTGGAGCCAGCTGAGCGAACGTAGAGCTGCTATGATAATGGGCTTTGAGCCGCTGAATTGATAGTAGGCATGGAGCCTCTTGAGCGAGCATAGAGCCGTTGGTAGTGAATGGAGCCATCATGATAATAGGCTTCGAGCCTCTGAGTAGGCGTGTATAGGCTTGGAGCTATGGAGATGATGGTCATGAGCTTGGAGCCGTTAAGAAGCGAGGTGCTGAGATGATAGCTCGACGGTGGGCTTAGAGCCGCTGGATGATAGCGAGCTTGGAGCTGCTGATTTTGCAGGCGTGGAGCCGTTGAATGAGCATGGAGCTTTTGCCAAATGATAGCGAGCTTGGAGCTGCTGAATTTGCAGGCTGGGAGCTGTTGAAGTAATGGGCTGAATGGCTTAGAGCCTGTTGAATGAGTGTTGAGTTGTCAAGGTGATTAATACAGGCTTAGAGCCGCTGAATGAAGCTGTTGGATGATTACTGAGACGGTAATGATCATAGAGGATGGTGCCGTGGGCAATGGGCATTTAAGCATAGACGTAAAGCCGCTGAATTTACTGGCGTGGAGCCTGTTGGATAGCTTGATGATGACGAGCTTCGGTCAGTAATTTGTGGAGAAAGAGCCTCCTTGTGCTTGGGCATGCCCCTAAGGTTGGTTTTAATCACGTAGGTCATGACTCAGGGATGTCCCCTAAGGTTATTCTGTTGGTCGAGGACCCAGAAATCCATAATAACTTGAATTAGTGCACTGAGCAAGGTCTGAAGCTGCTGAGAAGAATGGATTAGGGGGCCAGCGGGTCGATTTCTCGGCCGAATAATGGATGTCTCAGCCGAGCTATAGATTCGTCGGCCGTTTAATTGCTTCGATTCCAGACTGTTATAAAAGCCGAGCCTTCGGCGTTTTGTTTTCATTTTCCTCCCTCTTTCCTTCTTCGTTCTCTTTCCTGTGAGGACCGTACCGAAGTCTCATCGTCTTCCTTGCTTTGCTTTGCTCTCATTGAGTTCGAGAGATGGATGACGCGTGGCCAGCGATCGCGGAGGGAGCCTGCGCCGCCTTTGGTGCTGTCTTGCTGCTTGATTAGAGACCCTTGCATGGGTGGCCTGCTTCCGTGACGTGGAGCCTCTGAGGTGGCGCTTGTACGCGATATGGTGATTTTTCTGGGCTGCGTGATGTCTCTTCTTCACCGCAGTGCTTCTTTGGTACACGTTGCCCCGGGGGTATCCTTTCCCCTTTTTGCAGCTGGTCTCTGGCATTCGGACCGCCAGAGGGTTCGGCATCCTCTTCTCCTTCTTCTTCTTCTTCTTTTTTTTTTCTGCATAGGTTAGCTTGACAGGAAACTGATGTATAGATTTGTTTAGGAAATGCGAGATGATTCACCTTGTGGTGTAAAAAGCTTTCATTATATGAAACAAAATCTTTTGCTCTGTTATATGATTGTGTATGCTGTTGTTCCCTGTTTGTGCTGGCACAAAATTGGTTTGACAGAAATCTTAACTGAACCGTGGAACCTTTTGTGAAAAGGTCATTTTGTCGGCCGAGCTTTCGATCCAGCGGCTGAGGGATCGCTTCATCTGCCAGATTTTGACTTCGAGTCACGCTTGATTTTCAGGGGCCATGGAATCGATCCTGCGACCGTTTATTCGAAGTGGCGGCCGAGATACCGACCAAGTTACTGATGAATTTAGAATCCGATTTCGATTCGAACTAGGACTCATCCTAGCCTATAAGTATACATTCTACGAACTCGATGGTACTTGTCAGCAACGATTTCATGGCACAACCAGTCCTTGATCCGTGGTTGGATTCTTTTAACGGCCTCGACCGTTTGCACTTTAGGTCCTTTGGTATGGACTTCATCTTCTCCCTTCGCAAAATTCCCGTGAACTTTGCTTTCCTTCGGGCAGCCACTAGCTTGTGGGACCCTGTTTTCCATGTCTTTCGATTTAGAAGAGAGGAGTTGTGTCCTACTATCGAGGAACTTGCAGCTATCATGGGTCATTCGGATAGAGAAGGTCTCATTATTCCTAACCCTTTGTTCAATCGGGGCAATCTCTTGAAGGATTTGTTCCAAATTCAGAAACATGAAGTTAGGTTTTTCATGGTAAATGGAAGGTTAGAAACCCTACAATTTGTTCAGCGCTTTGGTACCACTGAAGCTCATCGTCAAATTCCTCAACAGAAAGCATGCTTCCATGCGTTGTGCATTTGTCTCCTTCATTACTACTTGCTTGGACCTTCCTCTGGCCATGCTGATTCTATGCTGCTTGACTTTGCCCATCAGGTGGGAAACCGTGTAGGTTTTGCTGGTTTAGTGTTGGCAGAGACCTTGATGGGCCTTGACATGGTAAAGGGTGATCCTACGGCCCAGTTTTCAGGCAGCCCTTTGTTGCTACAGGTGCGCTCTTTACCTGTTTTCTTTTGCTAAATTTATCTTTTCACTCATCTCTCTTTTGTTTTGGCTCACATGTTCTCACAGCTCGCAATTTTCCCTTGTTTTCCATAGGTATGGCTTTATGAGAAGCTGAGGGTGTGGGATGTACCGGAGCGGCTGCCCTATGGTTTAGATCACTGCGTGGAGCGTCATGTGACCAAACAATTTCCTACTGAAGCTGCTTGGAAAGCATGGATGGAGACTAGAAAGGGGGATAGGATCCAATGGGTTTGCCCCTGTATGGTGTGAAGAGCATGACTGCAAGTACCATGAACCATTTTGGTGTAGCAGTGATTGGTGTCACTCGAGTTACCTTCTATTTTCCTGCACGTTTCCAGAGGCAGTTTGGAGCCGCACAGGTCCAAATTTTGGGTGACCCAGAGTACGCTGTTTCTAAGGTTCATGATGCCAGTCTTCGTCGCAATGTGCTTCGTTTTTGGCCAAATCGAGTAGTGCAAGAGATTGCTGAAAACTTTGCTGACAAGCTATCGAGCTCGTATAAGCGTTGGTTAGAGAAAAACCTTTTGAAGAACAAGAGTGCAAAGAGAAGGAAGACCTAGAGATTGACATTTTGCTTATGCTTTTTGAAAGACTTGTTTTATCCTAGTTTTCATAGATTGAGAATTGTTTGAGCTTGCTTTCCTTTTTTCTTGGGAATAATAAAGCATTTTGGTTGTTTCATTTCGAAAATGTTGTTGCCATGGTTTGACATTTAACATGCTTTAGGATAGACCTAGAAATTTGGAAGTGATAACAATAGCAGTGGCCGAGTCTCGATTCAGAGATTGCCTACGTATCCCGTAGAGGGAATCAGGCCATAAACGTAGTTCCAAGATGGTTTGTTTTGTTTTTGGTTGGGGTTCACTCGAGTATTTTCCTCTCCTTTTATGCTCTTGATTTTGCCTAAACCGCCCTTGCGGGTTTTCAGTCTAGCGAGCGCTTTTATTTATGCCTTAGTTTTTTGCCTAAGCCGCCCTTGCAGGTTTTCGACCTAGCAGGCTGCTCTTATTTTTGCTTGGGTTCACCCACCCTTGTGGTTTTCGACCCAACGAGCATCTCTCGTGGGTAATACTTCCTCAGCTTGTCAATGTTGACTGGCGTTGCGAATTCCATTCCATCCAGGTCTGCAATGTATGCTGCTCCTCCAGAAAGTATGCGTTTGATAAGGTAGGGGCCTCCCCAGTTGGGTCTAAACTTGCCCCTTGGGTCGGAAACATGGCGGCGGATGGCCTTGAGTACCATTTCCCCTACTTTGATGTCTCTTGGTTTCACCTTTTTGTTGAATGCTCGTGCAATGCGACGTTGATACCCTTGCACATGGTATAGTGCCCTCAGCCTCCTTTCATCCAGTAGTGCTAACTCATCGTAGCGGTTTTGAACCCAGTTTTCTTCGATCATTCCAGTTTCAGCTAGCACTCTTAGTGAGGGCAATTCCAATTCGATAGGTAATACAGCCTCCATTCCATAGACCAGAGAGTAAGGGGTAGCCCCAGTTGAAGACCTTTCGGTTGTGCGGTAGCCCTACAATGCTAGCGGTAACATTTCTGGCTAGTCTGTATAGGTGTCGGTAGTCTTACGTAAGATCTGCTTGATATTCTTGTTTGCAGCCTCAACTGCTCCATTGGTTTGAGGTCGATAAGTAGATGACCGATGTTTTTGTATCCCAAATTCGGCGAAGAGCTTCCTCGTTGCCCCTTTGAAGTGTGATCCGTTGTCGCAGATGATCTCGTGAGGTACACCATATCGATAGATGATATTGGTGCGGATAAACTTGGCCACGTGAGTAGCTTTGAGAGTAGCATAGGAAACTGCTTCTACCCATTTAGTGAAGTAGTCGATGGCCACTAGAATGAACTGGTGCTTGTACTTTCCCTTTGGATTTATGCTCCCAATGACGTCTATCCCCCAGGTGGAGAATGGCCAAGGGGATGTCAGGCTATATAGTTCTGTAGGGGGTATACGCATGCGATCAGCGTGTGTTTGGTTGAAACATCAACGAACATAGTCAGCACAATCAGCTTCCATAGTAGTCCAATAATATCCTTGACGTAGGATCTTCTTTGCCATCGTTGCTCCATTCATGTGTGGCCCACAGATTCCTTCATGTATTTCCTCCATGATCTTGTGGCTTTCTTCCGTGGTGACGCAAAGTTGGTTGGGGCCCAAATGCGCCCTTCGATATAGCATTCCTCCGCAGACTATAAATCGAGCCGCAAACTTCCGCAAAGCCATTTTGTCTTTTGTGGTGGCTTCAGAAGGATACTCCCCCTTTTCTAAGAATTTCTTCACATCTTCATACCAGGGCTTACCATCATTCTCGCCTTCTTCCATGAAAGTGCACTCGCACGCTGGTTTGATCTTCTGCTCGATCATAAGAGGTCGCATTGTGAATCCCAAGGGTATTTCGACCATGGAGGCTAGTGTTGCCAATGCGTCTGCGAATCTATTGCTTTCTCTGGGAGTGTGCGTGAAGATGACTGAGTCGAATTGCGGAATCAAGTTCTCTAGTACAGAGTGATATAGTTTCAGCATATCTTCTTTGACTTTCCAATCTCCCCTTGCTTGGGATACCACTAGGTTTGAATCTCCAGTGACTTCTATCCTTCTTGCCCCTAGCTCCAGGGCTGCCTCCATTCCAGCGATGCAGGCTTCATACTCAGCTTGGTTGTTGGTGACTTCAAACCTTAGTTTATATGACAAAGGAATATGAGAGTCGTTTGGGGAGACTAGCAGTACCCCTATGCCATATCCACATTGGTTTGATGCTCCATCGAAATAGAGCTGCCAGGTGTCGTTTAGGAGACACAAGATGTCTTCATCAGGGAACATGAAGTCCTCTACCTCGGCCTCTGTCACGGGATGATCTGCCAGGAATTCTGCTACAGCCCTTCCTTTCACTGATTTCCTTGTCATGTACTTGAGATCGAATTCTGCAAGCAGCAGTAACCATCTAGCCAGCCTTCCAATAAGTGCTGGCTTCTCGAAAAGATATTTGATTGGGTCTAAGCGAGAAACCAGCACTACCGGGTGTGCCAATAGGTAATGCCTTAGTTTCTTTGTGGCCCATACTAGCCCCCAGCAGGTTTTCTCGAGGGGAGTGTACCTTGCTTCATAATCCATCATCTTTTTACTGAGGTAGTATATGGCACACTCTACTTTGGCATCGTTTTCTTGTGCTAGCATGCATCCCATGGACGTATCTGTCACTGAGAGGTACAGAATCAATGGCTTCCCAGGAATAGGTGGTGATAACACAGGTGGATTTTGAAGATACTCTTTGATTGCCTCGAAAGCTTGTTGACAGTCTTGACTCCACTCGAAATCAGTACCCTTCTTTAGAAGCTTAAAAAGAGGCTCACAAGTGGCTGTGAGTTTAGAAATAAACCTACTGATGAACTGTACTTTTCCCAGGAAACTCCTTACTTCCTTCTCTTTCTTTGGTGGTGACATCTCCACGATAGCCTGTATCTTGGAAGGATCTACTTCGATTCCTCTTTGAGTGATGAGAAACCCCAACATCTTGCCAGCTGTCACCCCAAAAGTGCATTTTTGAGGATTAAGATGTAGCTTGTATTGCCTAATCCTCTCAAAGAACTTTTGAAGTGCTTCATAGTGTCCTTCTCTTTCCCTTGACTTGACTATCTTATCGTCGACATATACCTCGACCTCTTTGTGCATCATGTCGTGCACCAGGGGTAGGTAGCTCCAGTATTCTTCAGTCCGAATGGCATCACTCGGTAGCAATAGGTTCCCCATGGCGTGGTGAAGGTGGTCTTCTCTCTATCCTCGGGAGACATCAGAATCTGATTATACCCAGAAAACCCATCCATAAAAGACAGCAGTGCGTGCCCTGCAGTGTTGTCCACAAGCTCGTCTATGTGGGGTAGTGGAAAATCATCTTTTGGACTGGCCTTGTTAAGATCTCGGAAATCTACACAGTCCCTGATACCCCCAGTTTTCTTTGGTACTGGAACGATATTAGCTACCCATTGTGGATGCTCGGTGACTATGAGGAAACCGGCGTTGATCTGTTTGGTAACCTCTTCTTTTATCTTTAAAACCCAATCAGGGCGCATGCGTCTTAGTTTTTGTTTAACAGGTTTTGCATCAGGATGGAGAGGAATTTTATGCTGAAAGATTTTGGGGTCTATACCAGGCATGTCCTTGTAAGACCAGGCAAAAACATCTTTGTATTCTTTTAGCAAAAAGATTAGTTTTTCACTTCCTTGAGAAGATAGTGTTGTGCCAATTTTTACTATTTTAGGCTCGCCTTCAGAGCCTATGTTTGCTGTGATTATTTCCTTGGAAAAAGGTTTAGCGTGCCTTTCTTCTTCTCTCTGGATGAATTCCAGAATTTCTTTGGAATTTCTTCCTCGAAAATTGGATTGTCAGAATCCATGCAGTTAATCGTAGACAACGTGAAATATTCTAAATCTTCCTTCCCATTGCTAAAATTGTCGAAAGACATTTCAGAATCAAACTCAAAACAAATGTTATGCTTTGGTATTTTAACCAGGTTTTCCTCACTAGACTCAGTAGTATGAGAAAATGAAACACTAGACTCGGATTGAGTTGACTTGGAGTCGGAATCGGAATCGGGACTAAGATCAGAATCAGCATTTTTTATTTTGTATTTTAAAGTGTGTTCCGCGGTCCAGTTAGGGTAAGCCCCTTTTTTAGCATCTACAATCAGCTCAGAGCAGTCTTTTTCATCACCAAGGTTGAGCATCAATACTTCACAGTCACTTTGATTCGCACTTTCATCACTATCACCCTGCAAATCTTGGAGGGCCATTTGATTTGCTATTGCTGTTATTTCTTCCAATTGAGCTTCAATTGCTGCTTCGTCGCTATTATCAACTCTTCGTGTGCCAACAAATCCCCACCAGTTGCCAAATCTATCTGTGATGGGGTGAATCACCCTTATTTCGTTGTTGGTGACCCTCTCATCAAAGAGTAGGTTTAGTGAGATTTCGTCTAGTGGGTCATTGTCAGCAGACTCTTCTTCCTTTGTTTCCTCAGCTTCAGAATGGTTGACTTCTTCGATTGGCCAATAGTCATCAGTGGGTGTATAAAGGTCGTAGAAATAAATTGGGACCCTGCCAAACCCTTCTTCCTCAATGATATCCTCTACTTCTTCCTCATAAACTGTTCTTGCGAACATAACATGGTTGTCTGTAATGATAGTCACCATAGGTTTTGGTTCATCTACTGGGGTGATGTACTTGGATGGATCGAAGCTCTCAGCAGCAGGGCGGAACGGGCCAGATAGCTTGGTGATAACTCGAAAGTGCGAATCAAACGTGAACAGTGACGCAGTCATTTTTCCTGAAAAGTTTTTGCTTAAGTTAGATTAGTTTAACTTACCTTCTTTTGATAAAAGACCCCTAGGGTATCCCTGCAAAAGAAAACTTTACAACATACATATATACAATTGGTGTGAGGAAGAACTTGAAAGCAAAATGCAAGTAGGTTCCTAATCCTGCAGGTTCCTGTCTTAGTTTGATAAGTTCTATGGTTTTCTAACACATGTAAGGTTTTGGGTAGTCTCAGGGTGCTCCGTCGTCAAAGGGCACCAATCCTTTCACCAGCCCATCATAGGCGGCAATTGGGTGATTCCCTTTTTGATATACCATAAGGTACAAGTGACTATGGAGTTTGTTGGAACCCCTAACATAGCCCATGTCATGCCGGGATATTAGGTGAACTCAACGAGGCTTGCATGCTCGATGCATATGATAAATGAATTAAATAAGGCATGTATTAGTCTTATGTTGAACTTTCTGGTTATGGTTCTCATATCCCCAGCAGAGTCGCAGAAACTGTAGACACCTCCCGAATGGGGCATCGCCATACTGATTGATCATCATCATGTTTGCTCGATTGGTTGCTCGCTTCATAAACCAAGATCGTGGATACCTCCATGGCAAGAGGTATCGCCACACGATAGCGGTTATCATCAAAACAGAGTCGCCACCTAGTTTGTTAAAGCTAGGAAAACAGATAGAGATTCTGGATACGGAAGCCAAAAGTACAGTAAGGGGAAGGTGTTAGGCACCCCTCTCTGCCTAGCCGTGAGGCTAGCCCATAATCATTCAACAATAAGACGTATAGATGCTTTATTTAATCCATACACGTAGTCTGTTTTTATGCCTTAAACAGTTAATAAGTGAGCCAGGACTGAAAAGAAATCACGCATCAGAAAGCAGAACAAAACAAAACATGTGCCAGCAGATCGATCACTCGGCCGGCGAATGGATATCGCGGCCGAGGGATCACGCTGGGGTCAATGTACCGGCCGAGGCATCGAAGCCCCGGCTGATGTTCTTCCTCACACCAGATAGAAAACTAACAGACGATCAAAAAGCTACGATTAACGACGTAAACATTAAATAAACCAAATCATAGGCCGTTGGGCCTCACCACCTTGAGCCCCAGTTGCTTGATTGCTTCGGATTGATGGGGATTGACTGATTGATTGCCTCTTGAATGAAACCCTAGGGTTAGGGTTTGAACTCCGGGGCTGGATCGTCGGATTGATGGCCGCCTATGGAAGGTTGGGGCTTTTGTAGAGAGGGTTTTTGTGAGTATAGGAGCAGAGTATCGTGATTGATTTGAGAGTGTAGGTCTATCAATTTCTAATTTCTGTGTGTATTTTCGGATCCGAGGGTCTCTTTATATAGGCAAAGGGGTGACTCACTCGGTCCAATCAAATCACGGGGATGCAATTGCAATTGCATTGCAACACAAACTCTTCGTTGCAATCCCTGAATGTGGCCCGAACGCATCGGGAGCGGTGGGATTGAATCAGGCGGCCAAGCCGAAGGTTCGAGAGTCTGGAAAAAGGCCGAGCAAAGGATGTCGCGGCCTGGAAATGGATATGGCGGTCGAGGTTTCGATCTCTCAGGGAGATTTTGCTAGCAACAGGTTGCTCGGGTGAGGAATGGATGTTAAGGCCGTGAAATCAATGTTGCGGCCGATCGATGGATTTTCCTAACACACTATGTTTCTGTCTGAAAGGCTATTTGGCTCTGGATTGGGTCCTCAAAATGGCTCAGTGTTCGTACCATAAGTCCATGGGTTTCACAAGAAAGCAATCAGCAATCATCAAATTCGTATCATCATCGGGATGGTCCCAAGGTGGGAGTTGAAATAATCGTTAGGCCAAATTGGGGTGTCTACATTACGGCTTTCACATATTAATTGTAGTGTTTAATTTTCTGTTAATCATTTAGTCTGGTGTGAGGAAGAATTTCGGCTGGGACTTCGATCCTTCGGCAGATACATAAACCCAGTGGGATTCCTTGGCCGTGACATCTATTCACCAGCTAAAGGATCTATTTTCCTGGAACAGTTTATTTTCTGTTTATTTCAATGCATGCTTTCAATTACCGTACTGGCTCACCATTAATTGTTTAAAGGCTAAAAACAGACTATGTGTTTAAAATTAAATAAAGCATGTAATAATCGTAAGTCAAACAACTATGGGCCAATCTCATGACTGAGTAAAGAGGGATGCCTAACACCTTCCCCTCATTGTACTTTTGGCTCCCGTACCAGGAATCTCTATCTGTTTTTCCTAGTTTTTTATAAACTAGGTGGAGACTTTGTTTTGATGATTACCATTATCATGTGGCGATGTTCCTAGCCATGGAAATATCCACGATCTTGGTTTATGGAGCAAACAACCAAACAAACAGCAACAATCAATCTATATGGAGATGCCCTGCTTCAGAAGGTGTTCATAGTTTTTGGCGACTTTCCTGGGGAACTGAGAGCCATAACCAGAAAGTTCGACGTAGGACTAACACATGCTTTATTTAATTCATTTATCATATGCATCGAGCGGGCAACCTTGTTGAGTTCACCTAATATCCCAACATGTCACGGGCTATGTTAGGGGTTCCAGCAAATTCCACAGTCACTTGTACTTAGTGGTATATCAAAAAGGGAATCATCCGATTGCCGTCTGTGATGGGCTGGTGGAAGGATTGATGGCCCTTTGACAACGGAGCACCCTTGAGACCACCCAAACCATACCTCTGATTAGAAGAGCCATAGAACTTTCCAAAATAAGACAGGAACCTGTTGGCTAGGAATCTACTTGCATTTGTTTATAAAAGTTCTTCCTCACACCCTGTATCGTTTGTTGTTATACCATCTCTTTTTATGCAGAAGGGTTGGGATTTTCAGCCCAAATCCTAACCCTATACAACCAAATACTAACTTGTAGGTATTTTACTTTTCAAGCAGGCACAATAGGGAAGCCAAGAAAGCAACCATAATCAATTTTACACTCTTATAACACCCGAAGTCATGCCGAACAGAGGTCTTTGCAACCGCCCCCCATCTGTCACCTTCACCTGCAAAAATACCTTCACCGCAACGGCTCTAATCACTTCCAGGGACTTCGCGGTCATCTTCTCAGCAAATTCGATCATCTACCTGTTAGTAATTTAATTTAATCAACGGGTAGCTGTAATCTTAACGTGGGGAGATTAATAAGTATTTAATATCATGGAGCTCGTAATATAATTGAGATAAGGACGGGAGTGCAATTATAATTCTGTAGTGGGGTGAATTATAATTAGTGAAATAAGAAATAGAATCCTGGTGGGATTAGGTTTTCTTATTTACACTGGGAGCCCAGACTTATTACTCCTTAGGTCCCTATCGTAGCCCTATATATACACGTTATGCTCTCTAGGTCAGATGTACGTTTTCACGTTTTCTATTATTCACGAAATAGAGGCAGGCTTAGAGAGAGCAAACAGATCGCGAGAGAGTCCACACTCGGTTCGTGTTCTAGACGTGCAGGGAATACGATAGAAGATCATAAGGTACGGCCGAGCAGTATTCGTGGTTTATAGCAAGACGTGCTATAACAAGTTCAACCAGCGTTCGTGTCGCAGGGAGTTGAGGTGAAACCCTAATTCCGCCTTGTAGGATTTTACTTATTTTTATTGTTTAATCTGTACGCATAATTACTGGGTTCTGGGATTCGTTTCCCAACACTACCAAATCCTAAGCTTCATCAAGCTATCCTCCCACTCCCATCACTACTACAATAAACCATAAAGATCACAGCTATGGCTGTGATTGTAAAATTTTCATCATGCTCTTGCTACTGTGATGGATTTGGGTGTGATTGTAAGTCACTCTCTTTTATCACGGTTATAAACCGTGATTGAAAGAGAGAAACAATCACGGCCAAAAGGCATAATCGTTCTCTTTTATCACAATTATAAGCTGTGATTTTTTCTCTTGGGCGTGATCGTTTCTCTTTTTTTGGGTGTGATTGTATGTCACTTTAGATCACAATTGAAAGTTCTAAATAATCACACCATAAACTGAGATGAAAAATCATTGCACGTGATCTTTTTTTTATATCTATTAGACATTCTTTTCTTTTCATTGCCAAGTTTAGAATCCATGCACCCTTGGTTGATTTCCCAAACCCTTACCACTAAGCTAGTCAAGAATTTCTGTTACAATAGGTAAACAAAAATATTTATACTTACTTCTTAAGCTGAGAAAACTTTTTTTTTCCTTAAAATTTGCCGAATTTTTTGAAATGCAATTAATATGATATAGACAAATTTTATGAAAACTATCTCAACCTGCAGATTGTAACATTATGGACACATTTTAGATTTTTTTTATTATAAACTAACAATTTCACATGAATTTTGTGTTTATATTGAATTTCAATTTCAATGGTGGTTTTCCAATTGCATTTTAATCCTCTTCAGACAAGGCTGAACCATAATAATATAATTGTTTTTTTACCTAACGTGTCAAACACTTGGAAGACATCTGAAATAACTAAATTTTACTACTACAATAAAGCATAAAGATCATAGCTTGCCCATGTGAAAATTGGGCACTAGTGGAACAGCTAGCCCGTCGTCGAATAAACAAGTGGGCAGTGGTGGAACCCAGTTGTGGGATTTGCCTTCTCTCTCTGTGTCTCTCTCTCTCTCTCTGGGTGTGAACATAAAGATGAAATGTAAAGATTTTTAAGGATGAATGTAATTATGATTTATCTTCTTATCTTTTGTAAAAAAAAAAAAAAAAAAAAGGAAGAAGAACTTTTCAAAATCCTTAAACGACATCGTTTTCCTTATATAACTTTTTAAAGCCCGCCTAAATGGGTACCAGCCCACCCACGTGAAAATTCAGACCACGCGCCTAAATGGGTAGGCTTTTTATCTCGCCACTAGAGTGAGATCATTTATCTCGCTTTTTTCCGGGCTAAAGTTTTTTTAATCACGCTACAAGGGTGAGATCTTTACTCTTTTATCTCGGTACAAGAGCGAGATCTTTTATCTTATTCTTTTCCGCCCTAAAATCTTTTATCACGCCACAAGGGTAAGGTCTTTTCTCTTTTTATCATGCCACAAGGGTGAGGTCTTTTCTCTTTTATCTCCCCACAAGAGCGAGATCTTTTATCTCATTTTTTTTGCCCTAAAATCTTTTATCACACCACAAGGGTGAGATCTTTTCTCTTTTATCTCGCCACAAGAGCGAGATCTTTTATCTCATTTTTTTTGTCCTAAAATCTTTTATCACACCATAAGGGTGAGGTCTTTTCTCTTTTATCTCGCCACAGAAGCAAGATCTTTTATCTCATTTTTTTCGTCCTAAAATCTTTAGCACGCCGCAAGTGTGAGGTTATTTTTCTTTCATCTCGCCGCAAGAGCGAGGTCTTTTATTCCGCGCTAAAACCCATTTTTTATCTCAGTCTTGGACTTAAACTGCGATAAAAAATTTTAACCACCACTTTTTATCACGCTTTCAATGAAAACCGTGATTTTTGTGAATCGCCTTAACGTGATGCATATCTATTATTGTAGTAGTGCATCTCGAAAATGGCGGACAACGATGCAACTATTGCAGATCTCCAAGCCCAAATCACTGCTATACTAGCTGAGAAACCAGCTAGAGACGCTGAGGACGAAGAAAACACAAAGGAAGAGGATGAAAATCCCCATAAAGTGGTATTAGCGGAAAATCCCGAATTGGCCAAGCAAGTCAAGGAGATCAAACATGCTTTGGCTCGTTCACAGGGGGACCAAATTCTGAACTTTGAGGAACTTTGTCTCTTCCCAAATTCTCAATTACCTAAAAGGTTCAAGATGCCAAACATTGAGAAGTTCAATGGAACTGGTAACCCTACCAGCCATGTTCGCCATGCCATCAACACCCTGAAGCCAATGGGCTTGAATGATGAACTCATTGCTTAATTGTTTCAAAGAACTCTCACTGGAAGTGCTATCGATTGGTTCCTCACTCTGGAATTTGTGCATTATCATACTTGTCCAGAAATTACCAATGCTTTTGTCAAGCAATATGCGTACAATGTCTAAATTGAGGTAACCACTCGAGACTTGGAGTGACCAAGCAGGAGTCAAGCGAAGACTTTGTTACCTTTGCGGCTCGATGGAGAGTAAAGGCTGCCAAGATGAAGAACTGCCCTTCCGAGGAAGATCAAGTAAGGATAGTCATCAAGAATCTGTAGCCTAAGTATCTCAAGTATATTTACACACAGGTTATCAACGATTTCAAACGCCTGCATGCTACTGGGCTAAAAATTGAAGAAGGGATCAAACTGGGACTCATTAGGAAAGAAGAAACTCCTTCATCTAAGAAAAGCTTCCCAACTTGCACATCTCATGCTTCCGTAAACACCCTTGACCCAGCCTTACCACAAGACCCTTTTCAAGCCAGCCCTTCCCAAAACTCAAATCGGCTTCGCCGTAACTTTAACCCCCTCTACATGACTTTATCTCAAGCCTTAACCATTCTAAGTCATCAAGGGCATCTCAAACCATTGAACAAACCACTTCCTCAGCCGCCTTATGGCCCGAACCAGGACCCAAACAAGCAGTGTACCTACCATCAACACTCTAGGCATGAGACAGGTAGCTACATGCGTCTTTGCCATGACATCCAAGACCTCATTGATAGTCGAACCATAAAACCTCCGTAACCTGATGCGCAAGCCAAACCACCCTACAATGCTGAACCACCCCGAAATATCAATCTTAAAAACTTGTCCCACAACCCCATATACAATCCTAGCCAATACATTGTCCAATGCAACCAAGCCAACCCAACCTTGACTTTCCTAGAGGAGGATGGATGTCTCATGATGGAAGAAGAGGAAAATAATGAGTCCGATCAATCGGAAGTGATAGATCCCAACATGTCTAATAAGAGCAACGAAGAGAATCATGCAAAGGAGGAAAAGCTAAGGAAGTGGGAAGAACATTCCTGGGCAAAACACAATTTGGAGGATGCAGACATTCCGTTTGTAGAGGATAATGAATGGTTGCACATCTGGTTTGAAAATAGGAAAAAGGAAAAGGAAAGGGTCATCATGATGAGAAGACATGCCCGCTTTGAGCCTGCTCAAATAGTGGTACCCATCAATTGTCCAAAAATCTCAACGCCTCCCATTGTTTGGGAAATTATCAACCTTACAGAAGAAATGGATGAATTCTAGATGCAGCAATGGGCCAATCCTTACGAAGAGTGTGACTATAGCCAATTGGTGGCTCTCAAAACTGCTCGGGCAGTTTTCTGGTCCTGTCTAGTTTGATGCAAGCTGCTGAATCTGTTCGAACAGTTGAAGTGTTCACCTGTGCTTCCATTTGATGTGTAGCTCAGACATGCTCTCCACTAGTCTAGTCATGGCCTACATTCTGTTGTTTGGGGCTGTAATGGCAGCTTATGATATGTTTTGAGGCTGCTGCTATTCTGACATTTTGTTCCAAAATGGGGCAGTAACTATTGGTGGTTCCTTTCATCAGGCTGCTGCTATTCTGATGTTTTGTTCCAAAATGGGGCAGCAGCTGTTTGTGGTTCCTTTCGTCATGTACCTAAGTCAATTGGAATGATGCTATATATCCCTTAGTAGATGGCAAGGAAACAAATGTATCTCTTGATGTTTTTTTTGTTTTCTATCCATCTCATTAGCTCGTAGGTTATAGTCTTAGCCTTCATGTAGCCACTTGGCTTGTTAAATTTCATCAATCTTTGTTTTCTTTTGTTTATCCTCCTGGGGTATGCCCCTTGTAAGCTATATATTCGGTTAGCCTCTTTTTTTAATTTCAAGCTAATTTAACCAAAAAAAAAAAAGAAGAAGATCTAGATTTCATATACACGGACCCATATCGAATAGGAGAAAGGGACTTTGACAAAATGGAAGGAGAATATGACAATCCGCTTGATGGGATCCCTTTGGCACCACTATTTGATCAAATGGAAGTAGTTGATCTGCCTCATGACTATGCAATCAACAAGGAGGTGACCCAGGCGGACAACTCCATCTGGGGACTGCTCATGTCTCAAAGAAACAAACACCGTATTGAAGATGGATCAAGTTCAAAGACTCTGTTTGGAAAAGAAAAGGGTAGAAAATAGTATAAAATTATGAAAGGAAAAGGAAAAGAAGATGACCCCGAAATGCTATAGTAGCTGAGAAGGCATAACATGGCAAAGAACATTAAACATTGCTTTTATTTTCTAAATCAAACTAAGACATGTTTTGGGCCCTTGTTTTGGCATTCCATTCCTACTAAATGAATTCCTATTTTATCTTCTAAAACTATGGTTGACAATTTGATTCCCAAATTGCGATTGCCATATACCAGAGTCTCTTTGCCGAGCAAGAGAAAATTTAAGAAATCAAGTTCCTTGTGTCACTGACAGGAGAGAAAGTAGGGATGAACTTTAGTTGCTTAAGAAACTAGGTTTTCTAGATACCTCCCGAATGGGGCATCGCCATACAGATTGATCGTTGTCTGCTCGTTTGGTTGCTTACTTCATAAACCAAGAACATGTATATTCCCATGGCTAGGAGCATCGCCACATGATAGCGGTTATTATCAAAACAGAGTCGCCACCCAGTTTATTAAAACTAGGAAAATAGATTGAGATTCTGGGTACGGAAGCCAAAGGTACAGTAAGGGGAAGGTGTTAGGCACCCCTCTCTGCCCGACCACGAGGCTGGCCCATAGTTGTTCAACATAAGACATACACATGCTTTGTTTAATTCTAACACGTAGTCTGTTTTTAGCCTTTAATCAGTTAAAGGTGAGCCAGGACTGTAATTGAAACATGCATCAGAAAGCGGAACACAAAACAAAGCTGTCCTAGGGGAATCCCGCGGCCGGTGAATAGATGTCACAGCTGAGGGATCCTCCTGGTTTAATGTATCGGCCGAGGGATCGAACCCCCGGTCGGTGTTTTCCTCACACCAGATAGAAAAATTAGCAGATGATCAGACGCTATGATTAAGCATAAAAACAGTAAATAAACTGAACCAGAGGCCCTTGGGCCTCACCACCTTGATCCCTCAGTAGCTTGATTGCTTTGGATTTGATCAGGATTGACTGATTGCTTCTTGAAAAACCCTAGGGTTAGGGTTCGAGACTTCGGGGTTTGATCGTCGGATTGATAATGCTCCGACGCTCCTTCCAATGCTCGGCTTAGCAAGATAATCTACCGCCACATTTCTTTTGAGCTCTGTTGGCATAGCTACTGCCAACCAAGCCAATGAGTCGGCGTGGGCATTTTGCCCAAAGCTTATCTGCTCAATGTGCACCTTCTCAAAAGTATCAAGCAAATTCTTGGCTGCCTCCACGTAGGCTGCCATCTTCTCATTTCGGGCCTCGTACTCCCCGGACAGCTGATTCACCACAAGTTGTGAATCGGAGAACACTCGAATTCTCTTAACTTTCAAGGTTTTTGCACTTCGTAATCCTGCCAAAAGTGCCTCGTACTCCGCCACGTTGTTTGACGCACTGAAACCCAGGCGCAGGGACAACTCGATTATTACTCCTTCAGGGGGAAAAGCACTACTCCAATCCCAGAGCCTGTGTTGCACGCGGAACCATCGACGAACAACTTTCATTCCAAAGGATCCTGTTTGGCAGGGGCTCTTTGTTTCTTGGCCAGTGGTTCAACCAACTGCTCCTTTCTCGTAGGAGGCAGTGGAGCCACTGTGGGAGAAAACTTTGCCACAAAGTCTACCAAAACCTGCCCTTTCACCGCCGTGCGCGGCTGATAATCAATATCGTATTGGCTCAACTCTACCGACCAAGTTGATATTCGTCCCGAGAAATCGGCATTTCGTAGCAATGACTTCAATGGGAACTCTGTGTAAACCACAACTTTGTGACTTTAGAAGTAAAGGGGCAACTTCCTAACTGCTGTCCTCAGTTCCAGGACCAACTTTTCAAGGGGCAGATATCTCGTCTCTGCATCCAGTAGCGTCTTGCTAACGTAATAGACAGGGATTTGTTCGGATCCCTTATTACTCAGTAAGACTGCACTAACAGCATGTTCAGAGACTGCCAAGTATAAGTGTGGGCAGCATGCCCTGGAATTTTCGGATTCCAAAGCGAGCCTCCGGGAATTTCGTTTCCCGGAGCAATGGCCCGATAGATCGAGGGAGCGCGAGCGGAGAAGCAGGCGCTCGCAAAACACAGAGTCGCCACTGGTTTCAAGGTCCGCTACCCAAGGAATCAGATTTCAAGCACCGCCGCGCTATTTGATTTGAAAAGTGAAGGAACCATCCGTCATAACCATATCTCGGGTTCGGGAGCCAGGTTACGAGAGGAAGGTTTTTAAGGCACCCTCTCGCCCAATCCGAGATCGGTCTCTACTTAGGCATTTTGTGAAAGTATTCGTGATTCGTTTTTCTTTAACCAATTTTAAGCCAATTAGGCGGGGGAACAGTTAATCGATTTTAAAACTGTAACAAGTTTGCAAGATGTGAAAAATGGCGGATGGATGGAATAATAATAAAGAGTAGGATGAATTCCAACCCCTTGATGAAAAATAAACCCAACAGCAACTGGAATAGGTGTACCACACATGACACCACCTTTGCATGCATGAATCTACATACATGCAAAGCGGACCGTCACGCGAGACACCCATTCACTCACGCGAGGGTTCTCCCTCACCACAGGTTGAATTCCACCCCCTTCTGGGCTCTGGAAAGTGCACACCCTGGAGACAAACCAAGCAGCTTTATATTGACAAGAAGTAAATGATTACTATAAATTATTACAAAACAGAGCCAAATTAATTGAAATGCAACCCCTAAACAAAGGGGGTGTCAAACAGGGCAAAGGTCAGTTCGCTCATGCAAGGGCAATCATCGGAATCAAGAGGTCCTCGCGAGACATGCTGAATCTCTCGCGAGTGTCCCGACTGTACTTCCAGAATTGCTTTGCATACTGGCTCTAGTACATGTCCGTAAACAACCCAGGAGCATTCCAACAAAGTAAATAAGCAATAAGAGTCTAGTCTATTTGTTTTAACATGCAAAACAGTGATCTAAAAGGCTTACAAAGCTGTAAAATAAATAACAACATGAAAAGCGAGAAAACCCAGCATCCCCAAACCCCACGAGGACTGTCGCGCGAGACAGTGGACTGTCGCGCGCGTATGTGAGTCACTCGCGCGAGGGTATGCTTGAACCAATTTCTTGTATCTCTGCTGACTTTAGGACCAGAACTGGTATTGATTACCAATCTTGGCCCCCTTCAGGGATCAAAACAGTCAGCAGTAACAGGTGTCTATACCTTTGCTTGGAAGGTTTTGGAAAGGTTTGAACAATTCGAGAAGCTTGTGATGGAAAATGGAGTGAAGAAAGGTATAGGATATGAGCTAGAGTTGAGAGCCTTTGTGCTTGCAAGGATTCTCAATCTCCCAAACTTTCCAAGTTGGTGAATTTTTGTGACTTAGTGCCCTTGTAAAGAAAGAACAAGGGGGATATTTATAGGAGGAGCCAAGGGACCAAAGGTGGTGGCAAAAACCCCTTAGGACCAAACTTGGTGGCTAAGCTTGGTGGAAAGGTGATGGAAGGGTTGTGTGAGGGTGCATTCCCAAGGCCTGAACTGTACAGTGCTCTATGGAGAAAAACGGGGCTCAATGAGCCACTTAGCCCCCCTGGCAAGCAAACCAAGTGGGTGGCAAAGGTGAAAGGGACAGCCCAGGACCATCGCTACGAGACAAGAAGACTCTCTCGCGAGTGTACCACTGTCGCCTGGGTCAACAAATAAATGTTTGACTTTGACCACACCTGCACAAGGCATACCATTGCGCGAGGGAATCACTCCTCGCGCGACGGTCCACTCCAGACCCAGTGTTGACTATCTTTAATTTTCTTGGTTTAAGGGTTCAAAAGGATTCAACAGGGGTTCCACACGCACCGAGCTCAAACCTTTCCCACCTTGAGACTGTTTTTTGATCTAGTTCATCATCGGGGAAACAAGAAACCGTAAAACGATCGGGAGATCCGGATTGGGGTGTCTACAGTAGTCCCCCTTTGACGGCACGCGGAGCACCATTGACAGGTACGGGTAACGTCAAAGGTTTCTAGACACCCACCAAATCCACCCAAAAGCCGATTTAATGGAAAAAACGCACCAACATGTAAAAATACCGTGCACCGAAGAGAGATTTGACGGATAGATCGTCGTTGACTTGAAATTGGACGGATAGATCGTCGCTGAGTTGAATGTGGACGGATAGATCGTCGCTGATTCGAAATTGGACGGATAGATCGTCGCTGATTTGAATGTGGACGGATAGATCGTCGCTGATTTGAAATTGGACGGATAGATCGTCGCTGATTGACGGTTAGATCGTCGTTGATTTGAAATTGGACGGATAGATCGTCGTTGATTCAGAGTTGGACGGATAGATCGTCGCTGATTTGAATGTGGACGGATAGATCGTCGCGGATTCAGAGTTGGACGGATAGATCGTTGCTGATTGACGGTTAGATCGTCGTTGATTTGAAATTGGACGGATAGATCGTCGTTGATTCAGAGTTGGACGGATAGATCGTCGTTGATTTGAATGTGGACGGATAGATCGTCGCTGATTTGAAATTGGACGGATAGATCGTCGCTGATTGACGGTTAGATCGTCGTTGATTTGAAATTGGACGGATAGATCGTCGGAGCATGTAAACGGACTATAACTGGGGATATAAAATTACTCTGGATCGCAACATTATCTCCATAGGATCCCAAAAGTGATTTTAGGACCATAAATGAAAACCTTGGAGTAATCGAATTGGGCCTGCCTGCTGGGAAATGGGCCTGGAAGCCCAAATGGAGTCTCGCGCGAGGCACTGACGCCCTCGCGCGATGGAGTGTTTTCTGGGCTTGGTTTCTGAACCAGCCCAGACCCGGCCCAAAGCTCGGTTGCTTCCCATTTACATCCCAGACGTTCTGAACCGCCACGGCAGTTTCAAAACTCTTCCAAAACTCTCTCAAGAACTCGAAACCCTCTCAAACTTCTTCCAAAAACTCTTGATCAACCACAAAATTAAGAAACGAACACACCCATACTCATCCATGGCAGACCACGGTACCGGCGGTGGAGAGGGTGAAGTGATTGATCGGTCGGAGGACCACGGAGGGCCAATGGCAGTCGAAGAAGTAGGACGGACGGCGGCGGAGCCCGCCGGGGTTGAAGGTGCAGTGCTTACAAGCGGCGGCGACGGCGAACAGGGCCACGGGCAGGAGGCTGCTGGTGGCGAAAACCCTCGCGGGGTAGAATCAGAGACTCGCGCGAGGGACCAGGCTGGGGTCGTGGAGCCCAATCGTGAACCAGAGGGTTCGGGTATGATGGCTGAGGGACCGCCCGTGGTTGAGGGGGTTTCTGGCGGTGCAGGAGGCAGTGGAGCCGTTGGGGACAAGACCGGGTTGAGCGGATCCCCGCCGAGGGACTCGGCGAAGGGAAAAGGGGCTGTTATTGCAGAGGAGCAGGTTGAGGAGGTGCATATTGAGGTGGTGCATATTGAGGAGGTGCGGACCACAGAGGCTGACCCTGTTGAGGTTCGGGAGGAAGATATCGCGTTTAGACCACCGGCGGGTGCGGCTACATCATCCCGTCACGTGCCCATTACCTACGATGATATCGCCGAGCTCACACCTGACGAGATATTGGCGAGAGTCCTGGAACAGCACCCCGAGATCGGGGAATACATTTTGAAGGCCAAAGAAGATAGGGCAAGAGTGATCGAGGCTGCCGAGGCCGCAGCGAGGGCTGAGAGAGAGGCCGAGAGGGAGAGAGCCGGGCCAGAGGGGCTGGCGGCTGATGTTGAGGCCGAGGAGAGAGAGGCTGAGGAGGCCCTGGGGCCGAGAGTGAGTGCAGTGGCTGAGGCGGGTGCCCTGGAGCGCCCGGAGTTTTCAGAGGAGACACGCCTCCGCGGCCTCACCTGTTCGTACCGTTAGGGGCGGGCTACAGGCCGCCACAGCAGACCGATTATGACCCGGAGTTAGTGCTGAGAGACCCCGGGGTACACATTGCGAACACCTGGGCCGAGGTAAAACTCTTGACAACCCCCTTTTGTGCTTCATCCTGATACTTGCATGCTTTGAAACTTACGAACTATATTTGTAATGGAACAATGTAATAACGATATGAAATGTACTCTGTCTATCATGCATGTAATAACTTGAACCAACCACCTGTAGTAGACTGAACACCAACATACTAGGAGGAAAGAAAGCTCGCAAAACATGCCATGCAAACAAAAACGTCCGCCAATGATCCATTGTTAAGCTGCATCATGAATACACCATGCCAAAGCATAACTTGAACCAACCATCAAAAGGCAACCTTTGAAATTGGCACTGAATTCCAAGTAATGAGAAGATAAACTCTTAATACTGCAATCCCCATGCACGCTGTCACTTGAACAAAGGCTTGAACAAATAGTATAAACTATCCATCTGTCGTAGGCCGACACATTGATTACCTGGAACTTGAAAATGAAACCATTGCATGCTAACATCATATTCCGTTGCTTGTTTACCATGCATGGCTAAGCTGCTACATTGACTACCTAGAACTTAAAAATGAAAGCACTGCATGCTAACATTACATCCTGCTGCTTGTCTTTGTTGTCTGAAACAGGCGGAGCAGAGGGATATCCGGGGCTTTGGAGGACCATGCAGTTCTCTGGCACTGTACCTAGGGTTGCCAGCGAGGGTGAGAGAGCTGGTAGATGCAGCGGGTTTTAGAGAGTTCATCTTGACCCTGACAGTACCAGTCAGGAATGACCATGCTGTTCTCGTCGCACTGGCCGAGAGATGGAGGGATACCTCCAATACCTTCCACCTGCCTTCGGGAGAGATGACGGTGACGCCGAGCGACTTTGCGGCGATCACGGGCTTGAGGGTTGGAGGAGAGCCCATCCCGTTTGACTCAGGGATACACGCCGACCCAACGGCTCTGGAGTGGTTCTTGGGGGAGGTGCCCCAGGTAGAGAGAGGAGCGGCGAGGTATGCTCAATTCGTACGGTACTTGAAGAAGAAGCCAGCCAATGAGCGTGAGGAAGCGCAGATGGCCCGGGCATACCTGCTGTACATGTTTAGAGCTTCGCTATATCCAGGCAGGAGGAGTACGGTGCATCTATCGTACCTGCCGGCGCTGAGGGATTTGAGGACAGCCTCCCGATTTGATTGGGGCGGAGCAGCACTCGGCACCGCCTACCAGTTCTTTGGCGATGCCTCGAGGAACGGGCAGAGCATGGCCGGTTATTGGCGCGTCTGGGAGGTATGAATTCAATTAATGTAGCATAATTTCCATCGTATCTCTTGATTGCATACAATTATGTATCAGCTTTAAACTGCGTACTTATACCACTTATGATTGATATATTTCCATTCTTCGACAATACTGCAGCTCTGGGCATACGAGGTCCTAAGGATGTACCCTCCGGAGTGCAAGCATCCAGATTTGAGTATCCTCCCTCGTGCGTTGAAATGGAGTAAGGAGTACAGGGGGACGAAAGAAGGGAGAGGCAGCCTCAACGCCTACAGGCTATATCTGGACGAGCTGAGAGCGTCACAGGTATAACAAGAGAACCCAAATGAACTATCATGCATGCTTTCCTTAATGTTGTCGCTGATCAATTGTGCATATTGCTTGTTTATCTCTTTATGCAGGTCGAGTGGAATCCCTGGAGGACGAGCGGGCCAGAGCCAGAGTACTTGGCACAGAGCAGGGCAGTCACAGCCAGCAGGGTGCTACTGGAGTCGGTCTTTGGCTGGCAATGGTACTTAGGGGATCGAGTGGTCTGCCAGTCACTCGGTCTTCCGGAGTTTCAAGTACCAGGGCCACTCCCACCACGAGCTTCCCATACAGGAGACTACACACTGGCTGAGTTGGAGAGGTTCACGAGACCGGATACTGAGCTGGTACGCCATCTGCGTCCGACGATGGACTATGCCGCTTACCAGAGAGATCGCTTGGCGAGACCACTTGGTGTCAGGGCCCGCAGAGAGATCCAGGAGCAGGCACGCGAGGCTGGTGCCGAGAGAAGGGCCGCTGCTGAGGCACTGAGGGGAGGAGAGCGCCGCGTGAGACGTAGAGAGAGCAGGCCAGTGGTCGGTGGGCCTCCGGAGTTGGTTTGGAAGGTAGACGTGGTGGACCATCCAGGGGAATACAGCTGAGGTAGAGCTTGTGCCTGCCCTTAGAGAGCCTGCGGCCGTGACTGTACAGGTAAGCTAACTTCCATTTGCATAACTTCAAAACCCTTGAATTGTACCTAGAATATCTGATGATTGCAAAACATTCACAGGTGCCTGCTGAGTGGGTGAACGAAGCCCTACGTCGCATGCTTGCATTGGAGAACTTGGTGAGGAGAGCAGCTCAAGGCATGCCATTGCAGTTGCGTTATCCAGCACCCGCAGCTCAGCCAGCTCAGGCGGCGGCGTCCCGAAGGACTCAGGTATACAAAACGATACACTTCCTTCTTGCTTTCAATACGTACGATACATGCCTGCTTTTGATACATGCATGCTTACTTTGATACCAATACATTGCTGATAGCTTCCAATTGATAGAATGTACCTGTCAATTAAACATTTGATAGACAAACATATTGCAAAACGTATACTAATGCAACATATAAACATGCAGGCACAGGGACGGGTGGCTTCTAGGAAGAGAGCGCGGTCGCCTCCGCAGCAGGCAGTGACCGGGACTACCACACGGCCGGTCGTCACACGACGACAGACTAGGAGTTCGCAGCCTACTGCTGCAAGCAAGGAGGCGGCCAAGAAGGCCGTGGCGCGCGCTGAGGAGCGGTATCGCATTGAGATGCGAGAGGTGCAGGGCCGAGAGGAGCCAGTTCGGAAGCGGTTGGTTGTGCCTGATCCTGTTGAGGATGAGGAGGAAGGAGACGAGGAGAGCAAGAGCGACTCTGACGACACCGTCGACGATCCCCGCTACTTGCAGAATCCGCACGAGCTTGCTGCTGCCGATGAAGATGACAGTGATGATGACAATGGTGGTGATGATGTCGAGGAGGACTTGAGAGATACCGACTGGCTCGGACGGGATGAGGATGACTGAGGAGCCTCTTTACTTTCTATGACTTGCATTTGATTTCGGGCCTGCGCGCCCAAGTAGTTTAGATAAAAGGCCAATGCGCCTTAGATACACTGATACTTGTTCTTAGGAGGCTTGCGCGCCTGTGATAGTGGGCGAGTGTGCCCGAGCATACTTTTGATGGTTTTGTTTTGGGCCGGAGCGCCACAGATATAGTACTTTCCTTTGGTTTGGTTTGATATAGCACAGTTTAGTTATAAATTTGCATTTTCATGGTTTATTTCATTCTTATATGCATAAAAGAGGTAAAACGCCAACCACTAATACCAAACTTGCATTGATAACATACTAAGACCAACTGCAGACGCACACGCATGTATAAATAGAGACTAGCTCAAAAGAAAATGGAAAATGTAACCCAGGATACGACCAGGATACGAGGATACGGCCAATTAATGAATCTTTGGGTATTAAACGACCAAAATTTGCAATACTTGACTTTGATTGAAACCAACGCTTCCGTAAGGTCAAGCACGATAACGTGACTTGCACGAGTTAACGGAATCAAGAAATACATCCCGAGGCGAGAAATATGTCAAAAAGTGTCCTAAGACACAAAAGGGACACGAGACAGCGAAACAAGACTCAATTATGTCCCAGACTGAAACCGACACCTCCGTACAGTCACATACGCTCCATATGACCTGTGCGGCATGAGAGAACTTGGCAAAATCCTTTGGAACAAATTTCAAACCTCCAAAACCTCGATTTTAGCTTGAAACGGGCCGCCGAGGGTCAAAAATCTTCGTTAAGCGCGAATTTCCGTAACCGATGCCCGGGTACAGTCACATATGCCCATTAAGACTTGTAGGAACCATAAAAAGTGCTCAAAATACCCCTGGAACCCAAAATGACCAAGCCAAACCAGTAGCTGCTGCAAGCTGTCAAAATGCAGAAAGGACCCTCGCGCGAGTAAGTGGAACACTCGCGCGAGTAATATCTGTCGCGCGAGAGAGTGCCATGCACGCGCGAGGAATATGTGTCGCGCGGGAGAGTGAGACTCTCGCGCGAGAGTCAACCCCTGTCAGGCTGGCTTTGTTTGACTGGAATAAACTTCTGAAGACATCAGGAGATGCTAGGGGGGCCCTCCAACGATCTGCACACAGTAATTAACATAATTGGGGAGCCCTTCATTTGCCAAGTGTAAAGTATTCAAAACTTTTTAACTTCTTCCTTCAACACAAATGAATAAGGAACCGACACTTCCAACCAAAAACCCCATAAATGGAACCCATTGATAGTTGTGTAGAACATCATCGGTTATCTGAAATGGAGAGTCCACTTGCTGCAATGCTTGATCCTTGGTTGGCAAGAACCGAAACCTATGAATGGGTGAGTCCTCGGACTCGAGGGCTGGCTTCGATCAGAGATCTTCGATACGTGGGGCCACGCCCCGAGCTCCTCGAAGCTGCTATGAACCACTGGGATCCAGTCATGCACGTCTTCCGTAATTATGACGACGAAATGTGCCCAACAGTGGAAGAGTTCCAAGCCTACCTACCCAGCTTTGCAAATCCCAATGTCCTCGCCGTTCCACCGGTGCAGGAGAACATGAGTGATGAAACTGAACATTTCTGGAGAGTTGACGGCCAGCATTATCCATGATGATGAATTGGACATTGCGCGCTTGATTGAGTTGTACGGGCCTGGCGGCATTCTGACGGATCACGCTGAAGAGGCTCACAAACGTTTTGCCTTCTCAATTTGCGTGTTGGCGGCTTACGCACTGGTCCTGCTGACGGAAGGGTAAGTCCCAGCGTGGTGAGCATGGCCTCACAAATGGGAGCCCGAAAAAACATTATTCCGACGGTCCTGGCCGAGACACTGATGGGCTTGGATCTGCTCAAAGCGGAAGAGCAATGTCTTCGCTGGCAGCCCACGGTTGCTCCGTAAATACTCACTCAACTCACCTTTTCCTGGTTTTCGCACTTTCGCATTTTACCTCGACACTCGGTTAAGGATCACTCTAGACCTTACTTGTCTTTTCGCTCTGGCTTTATCTAGCTCCTTACTCGCCTTTTCGCTCACAGGTGTGGTTATCAGACAAGCTGGGATTGGTTGAAGCTCCAGAGGCGAATTGGCCGCACTTGCCCGGTCGAATGCACCAACGAGGGATGCTATACCCAGAAATGTCCACAGAGGACTGGTATGCATTCATGAACAACCTGTCACCACAGGAAATAGTTTGGAGGCACAGGGCGCTAAACATTCCAGACATGGCTCTACACTCCGCAGGTTATGAAAGAATGGTGATTGCCGGGCTGTCCAACTTCACTTTCTATATTCCAGGCCGTATCCTTCGGCAGCTGGGGATGAGCCAGTTACACCGAGCCGGGGTGGAAGCCTTCCATACTCCTGCATTCACTGCCCAAAACCTGAACGGATATGCACACAATTGGGGCCTGAGACAACTTGGAGGAGCGGATCCTGATTTCAGCACCATCCTGCAACGTCGCTACAAAGCATGGCTACAGAAAGAAGTTGCAAGAAGACAAAATGCAGATTGACTCCTGACCGATACCTACATGATCTAAAATAAACGGTGAGCCTGTCAAGGCCTCCAGCATGTATTCTGTTTTTATGCTTAAATGTTTTTAAGGTTTGCTCGGCCATGTAATAGAGATAATAGTTTGAATAAAAGTGAAAAGTCAAGAATTTTCCCCTTTTGGTCCAAGTATTGAACACCAAGCCGGTCTTGTATGTCAGCATGTATACTGGAACAAGAAACCGTGGGTCGAGTTGATTGATTGTAACCGAATCTCACAGAGAGATTGCCTACGTATCCCTTTTCGTGAATCAGGTCAAAACGTAGTTCAAGCCAAGGTTCACTCGTTTTATCTCTCCTTTTACGCTCTAAATTTTGCCTAGAATCGCCCTTTCGGGTTTTTAGCTTAGCGAGCTTTTGATATTTGCCTATTTATTTTTGCCTAGACTGCTTTCAGGTTTTCGATCTAGCAGGCTTGCTCTAATTTTTGCCTGGACCGCCCACCTTTGTGGTTTTCGGCCCAAGAGCCTCTCTCAGGGATAGTAACGCTTGAGTTGATCCAGGTTGACCAGTGTAGTGAATTGTTGTCGTCCAGATCAATGAGTTGAGCTGCTCCACCCAAAGGATGGTTTTGATGATGTAAGGTCCCGCGCGCTTTGGTCGAACTTCCAGTGAGATCAAAGATGGGAGCACGGATTTCCTTGGTAACCATGTCACCTCAAGCAAGTCACGAGACTTGACTTTCTTGTTGAACGCCCGAGCAATTCTTCGCTGATACCCCTGAACATGATACAAGGCACGGAACCTCCTCTCGTCAAAGAGCATGAGTTCAACAAACCTCCCGCTGAGCCACTCAGACTCCGTGAGTTCACATTCTGTCATGATCCTCAAAGATGGCACCCAGTTCGATAGGGAGTACTGCTTCCATCCCATAGACCAGGGAGTAAGGGGTCGCCCCGGTTGATGTTCGAATTGACGTGCGATACCCCCACAAGGCTAAAGGCAGCTGCTCGTGCCAGTCCCTGGCAGACTCTGCAGACTTCTTGATGATTGTTTCAATGTTCTTATTGGCTGCTTCAACTGCCCCATTCGTCTGAGGGCGATAGGTCGTTGAATGGTGGATCTGGATTTTGAATTCATCAAAAAGCTCCAAAACCCTGCCTTTGAAGTGAACTCCATTATCCGATACAAAGGCCTGAGGAACACCATATCGATAGATAATGTTTTTCCTGATGAATTGAGCAACCTGAATTGCAGTCAGAGTTTTGTAGGATTCAGCCTCAACCCACTTGGTAAAGTAATCGATTGCCACCAAAATGAATCGATGACCATTGGAAGCAGACGGCCTGATCATGCCGATAACATCAATGCCCCAGACAGAAAAGGGCCAAGGCGAGGTCATACCAAACAGTTTAGAGGGAGGGACATGCATAAGATTGGCGTGAATCTGACACCTATGACAGCGGCGGACATAATCCACACACTGTGATTCCATAGTCGACCAGTAATAACCTTGACGAAGGATTTTCCTGGCAAGCATGACTCCGCTCATGTGAGGACCGCAGATTCCTTCATGAATTTCTTCCATTATTGTAGTGGCCTCAGCACTGTTGACACAGAGTTTGTGCATTCCGCAATGAGATCTCCTGTAAAGCTTTCCTCCACAAATGATGTAATGAGCAGCCATCCTCCGTAGTGCGAGTTGATCTTTTTTAGAGGCTTCAGCCGGATATTCACCCCTTTCTACAAAATTCCATATGTCGTGATACCAAGGCAGACCATTATTGAGATCATCAATGGTGCTAATATGTTGATAAGCAGGGCAGTCCCGCTGTTCAATTAGAATAGGACGAAGCTTGACACCCAATGGAAGTTCAACCATGGAGGCCAACGTTGCCAAGGCATCGGCAAATTGATTTTTCAGACGAGGAATATGTGTGAAGGTAACCTTGTTGAAACGAGGAATAAGATCTTCCAAGTCTTGATGGTAAGGCTTCAACCTTTCCTCCCGAACTTTCCAGTCCCCGTTGGCTTGAGATACAACCAGATTGGAATCGCCAATGACCTCGAGTTTTTCAACACCGAGTGTTAAAGCAGCCTCCATGCCGACAATGCAGGCCTCATATTCGGCTTGGTTATTCGTGACATCAAAATTGAGTTTGAACGCTAGAGGAATATGAGAACCGTCGGGCGTTATCAACAAAACCCCGATTCCGAATCCTTTCTGATTGGCTGCCCCATCAAAGTAGAGAGTCCATACATCGTCAACTACTGTTAGCACCTCTTCGTCTGGAAACGTAAAGTCTGAGTCCTCCGGCCCATCGACAGGATGATCAGCTAAGAATTCTGCCACCGCACGGCCTTTGACAGACTTCCTGGTGACGTACTCAAGATCAAACTCAGCTAGCATGAGTAACCAACGTGCTAACTTACCAGTAAGTGCTGGCTTCTCGAATAGATACTTGAGAGGATCCATCCGAGAAATCAACTTCACTGGGTAAGCCAGCATGTAGTGTCTCAACTTTTTGGAAGCCCAAACAAGAGCCCAACACGTCTTCTCCAGCGCAGTGTAGCGTTCTTCGCATCCAACCATCTTCTTACTTAAGTAGTAAATGGCCTTCTCGACTCCCTTATCTCCTTCTTGAGCTAGCAAGCACCCCATAGAAGACGGGTTGACAGACAAGTAAAGTATCAAGGGCTTCCCAGGCACTGGCGGCATCAAAACCGGAGGATTTTGAAGATAGTTCTGAATGGAAGTAAAAGCCGCTTGACACCTGTCTGACCATACAAACGGGGTATCCTTCTTGAGTAGACGAAACATCGGCTCGCAAGTTAAAGTCAATTTGGCGATGAATCTGCTGATGAACTGAACCTTTCCCAAAAAGCTCCGCACTCCCTTTTCAGACACTGGTGGCTTCATCTCAAGCACCGCCTTGATCTTTGATGGGTCGACCTCTATTCCACGGGAAGTGATCATAAAACCGAGCATCTTGCCAGCTGTGACTCCGAAGGTGCATTTCTGTGGATTGAGACGCATACGAAACTTGCGGAGTCTCTCGAAGAACTTCCTTAGCACAGGAATGTGTCCCTCTCGAGTCTTTGATTTGGCAATCATATCATCCACATAGACCTCGACTTCCTTGTGAATCATGTCATGCAAAATGGTTGTGGCAGCCCGTTGATAGGTAGGTCCAGCGTTCTTCAGCCCAAAAGGCATGACCAGGTAGCAGTAAGTTCCCCATTCAGTGATGAACGTTGTCTTCTCACGGTCCTCGGGTGCCATAAGAATTTGGTTATAGCCTGAAAAACCATCCATGAACGAAAGCAAAGCGTGCCCCGCCGTATTATCCACAAGCACATCGATGTGTGGCAAGGGAAAATCATCTTTGGGGCTTGCTTTGTTCAAGTCCCTGAAATCGACACAGACTCGTATTTGTCCATTTTCCTTAGGAACGGGAACGATGTTGGCCACCCAAGTGGGATACTGAGAAACCATGAGAAACCCGGCGTCGATCTGTTTCGTAACCTTCTCCTTGATCTTCTAGACCCAATCTGGCCTCATCCGTCTGAGCTTCTGTTTCACAGGTTTAGCATCCGGTAACAAAGGGATCCGATGCTCCACTATCTCGGGATCGATGCCTGGCATGTCTTGATGAGACCATGCAAAGACATCACTGTACTCGGTGAGCAGCTCTTTGAAATCACGATGCTCCTCTGGTGATAGCGTGGAGCCCACTTGAACCATTCGGGGATCATTCCCATCTTTCAAGTTTATAGAAACTATTTCCTCTTTTAATGGCTGAGCATGCCTTTCATCTTCCCTCTCGATGAGGGCACGGATTTCCTTGGGAATATCCCCATCGAAATCTATCCCTTCATCGTCGGGGTCGACACAGTTTATATAAAGATCATGCAAGTACTCAGAAGATGCCTCATTCATTTCAAAAGACCCCAATGGGTCGCCAAGTACAAGAGAGTCAAACTCAAAATAAAAGCTATGACGTGGAGGGCCAAGAGGCACAAACCCCGACTCAGAGCTAGACTTAGAAGACTCACTAGACTCTGACTCTGACTCAGACGCAGACTCAGACTCAGAAGTGTCATCCATGCAAGTTAGGCGTGGTTTGAAAATGCAATTTTTAACACTACCCTTGGCTTCAGTGATAAGAGCAGTGGGATCCTCGAAAGCGTCCGCCCCGAGCATGAGCACTTCGGCTTCTTCAGCTTCTTCAGCTTCCTTGGCCAAACCTACTTGAGAGAACTCTTTGAAGAATAGCTCTAAGCTCCCCAAATCAAAAGTCCCCAGCCAGTCAGTCTCTACTTTTGGTTGATTAAGCTTCCTCTTGAATTCCAGTCTGGCTGGCTCGTCATCACTCTCAGGCCAGGTGTCATCGGCGAAGACCTCAAAACCAGGCAGCAGCTCCCCAGTTTCTGGATTGATGAAAGGCTCATACTGTCCAGTGTAAGCAGCATTCCCCGCTTCACACACAAAGTAGCTGTCAGGATCACCATAGAGAGTTCGAGGTTTTCCCGAGTATTTCCTCCTTTTGGCATCTCCAGCAGAGGCAGAGTACCCCAAACCGAAACGGCCCTCGGAAGAAGGAAAGACAGGGAACTCCGGAACTCCTTGATGGTCTCCTAAGCCCAGACTAGGAAAGTAAGACATCCGGCGCATGATGTCCATAGCGACAGAGCTGATGAGAAAGTCCCCGTCCACATTGATTGCCAAAACAGAGCCAGATGTATCGAAAGAGAAACCTCCAAGATCAACGTCCTCTTCACCGTGCATGATTCCCAGCACTGGTGTTCCATCTTCTTTGAGCAGGCGAATTCCAGAGTCCCCGCAAATGGTGAGCGTACCAGACGGCAGTCCCAGCATGACTTTCTAGTGAAGGGTGGGTGGCACAGCCATGATATCTGAACGGTGGAGCCAGGGCCTACCCAACAACAGGTTGAAGGTTCAGGTATGTCGACGACATGGAACTCAACGTCCATTTCGAAACCCTCAGTATCGATTTTGAGCATCAAAGTGCCCTCAACCACACGACGAGTGCCATCGTATGCCTTGACAGCCAAATTAGAAGGTGCAAAGTCTTTTTTGGCCAGTCCCAGACGATAGGCCACCCTCATCGGGCAAACGTTAATGGCTGAACCGTTGTCAATGAGGACAGTCGGGACCCAGAGTCCGCGACATTTAACTGTAATGTGCAGAGGGCGGTTATGATCAGTTCCTTCCACAGGAAGATCCTTGTCGGTGAAGGCCACAGCATGCTTAGCAGTAGGAGGGAGGATAAGGGAAACCATAACCTCTGGAGTGACATCCGATTGAACTTCCAAACGGGCAAGAGTCTGGCAAAGCTGCTGACGGTGCTCACGGGAAGAACAAATTAGACCCCAGAGAGATATTGCAGCGGGAACCCGCTCAAGTTGCCTCCGAATGAGATCCGTGCTTGGCAACTCAAGTGGTGCAGACCCTGGGAAAGCAACAGGTTCATTCCTTTGATTAGAAGGGTTGGACGAAGTCCCAGCTTGCAGATTAGCAGGCTGAAAGACTCGTCCACTCCTCGTAACGTTAAGAACGTTTCCCAAGGAAGGCACGGCTTGAGGGTCTTGATTCACATCCCAAAGATCAGAAGGGACCTCACCCAGTTTACGTTTTCCCTTGTCAGTGGCTAGTGCAGCTACCGGCGCTTCTATGCTCAACCCCAGGTCTTCAGCGAGATCCTTCATCAGTAGTGAGTCCCAGAAATTTAGATCTTGGATCGCTGCAACTTCGTGCTCTGGTTCTAGGTTTGTGGTGAAAGGAACATCCCAAAGACCACCATCAGCTAGAGAACGGCTGACAGCCCAAACTTCGGCCCCAACCTGGACATCGACTATCTCATCTACATCCCAAAGATTTGCTGGCAGAACCAGACCTGTAACCATGACACTGAAGTCTTCTGGAGGAGAGACAAAAGGGCGTGGTTGATCTTCATCTACGATATTGAGCACAAGGTCATACACAGGGTCAGTTATCGAGTCAACAAGCCTGTTGAGGGTAGAAGGGGAGAAACACTCTCCCAATACACGGGTCTCCTCTTGAAACAGATTGTCTTCATCAAGGTGTATCATGTACTCAGGAGTAGTAAATCCTTGGAGAGGCCCAGGAAAAATGACTGGAACCTGCCAAGCGGGCTCAGGATCCCAAAAGTATTCTTCCTCGGGAATCTGAGGCTGAAGTTCCTGGAAGAGCATGAACAAGGAGATGCCATCCAGAGGGTCAAGTGCTATTTGTTCGTGCTGAGCGATCCATTCTGCTTCCCATGCCGGGTCGGGTGGAATCTGCTCAAAGTGCAGCGGAAAACCCTCCAACTCGAGTTGGAACCATTCTTGAATGAGAGGGGCATCATAATCCTCACTATCAGCTATTGCCAGCCTACCTGCATATCAAGTTCTGGTTCTGGCTCAGGTAAGGTTGGCATCATAGCTCTGAATCGACTTGCAAAGTCCCGCGCAGAACCAGGAGAATCTACACCAAAGATGGGAAGATTACGAGTTGATGTAGGATCAAGTCGGATCCGCGGAAAAGGACCGTCGTGCAAATCACTGATATTGTCGTTGAGGAAATTCAAGCCTGCTTGCACCAAACGGGTAGGCGGATTATAGGTTTGCCCTATAAACATGAGTTTGGCATCGGATTCTGCAGGTATGAGCACAATGGGTTTTGGTTGATTGATTGGGATTATATGGTTGGTGGGGTCAAATATAGTGGAGGTAGGGTTGATTTGAGTGGAGCTGAGGGAGATTTGGCTGATGTGGGGAACAGCCGTGTGTTTGGGTAAGGAATTGGAAAGGATGTTAGGCTTTTGGGCTGGTGGAGGCGGTGCCGAGAGAGTTCCTTCGTCTATAAGGTCCTGAATTGCATGCCGAAGATGAAAGCAGGAGTCTGTAAGGTGGCCGGCACCCTGATGGTAGGCACAATAGAGATTGGCCTTGAAGCCAGGCGAAGGGTTCTTGGGCAAAGGCATTGGATCCAGGGGCTTGAGATGCCCTGACTTTACCAACTTTTCCAAAACTGAGGACAGAGGTGCCTCAATAGCAGAGAAGCTCCGTTGCTGTCCGCGGGGCCGGCTGTTCTGTGGCGACTGAACCTGATTGACATCGGCGATGTGGTTTGTGGTGTTGGAAGCAGAGGCGTTGGTACCACTGGTTGCTGCATTGGAGTAGGTTCCCGTCCCAAACAGAGCATTGGTGTTTCCAGAGTAAGCATGGGGCTTTGCCTTTGGGGGATTAGAAGATTCCCCTTTTGTCAGAATTCCGCTTTGGAGTGCATCCTCAATGGCCAGGCCGGAATCATAGAAGGTGTCGAAGTTTGCAGATGCCTGAGCGAGAACCAAATGCTTGGCATAGTCCGGCCGGAGATTTCGAGAGATGATGCGGAGCTGGTCTTTCTCGCTGGGGCGATCAATCATGAGAGCAGCCTTAGCTCGCCATCGCTTGACAAAATCGGCAAGGACTCCTTTGCCTCCATCTTTGTGGATTCCAGCTCTCGTGTGGTCATCTTCAGTTGAGAGTTGTAACTGTACTGCGAAATAAACGCAGTCCCAATGTCCTCCCAAGTCCTCCTTTTGGCGATGTCGAGTGACAGAAACCATTGGAAGGCGGGGCCTGAGAGGGTCGAGGGAAAAGCTGTGACATGGCCTCAGGCTCAACTGACAGCAGCTTCATTGCAGCATGGTAACTATAGAGATGGGTCTGAGGGTCACCACTTCCATCAAACTTTGCCAAGTCTGGCATTTTAAACTTCTCAGGAAGTTTGGCATTAGGATACAGACAGAGACGATCTAAGTCAATGCCTCCAGTTTTGACTTTTTCCGCTTTGGCAATGGATTCCTCAAGCTGGGCCATCTTGGCCATGAGAGCAGTGATGTCTGGATTTCCAACCAGGATGTTGCCTGCAGGGTTACCAGCAAGTGCCTGAACAATTTGGGGGTTGTGCTGAACAATGACGCGCCCGGGATTATTGGGATCTTCCACCATAACTCGGTGCACGTGCGGATCATCTTCGGCCTCGCTTTCCTCCTCAAGAGGTGGTGGAATGCGAGTGTCGAAGAGTTCATTCAAACGGGTGACATTAGCATCAGTTTGGGCGGCCCTCTGCTGCATGGCGGTGATGCTAGTCTGAAGGTTCATAAGCATCTGTTCCACAGTAAGCGGCTGAACCTCGGGGTTTCCGGCCATGTTGGAAGTTTCAGACGCTGAAGAGAGACCAGGTGATGTTGGCTGAATAACTTCTTCCAAGATCGGCGATGAGCTTAACCGTAAGGCAGCCAACGAAGAGAGCGGAGAGTCTTCCGTTGCAAGTGATTGGGAATGTAACCTGACAAGCCTTTGACCCGGATTCCGTTGCAGACGTTCCCAAGTGGGTTTGCCAACTTTCCTCGATACTTTCCTTGGCGGTGCAATGGCTTAAGACTTTGCTTGACAACAAAACAGAAGGCTCAGTAGGGATCCTGCAGCAACTTTAATCTAAATAAAAGACTAAAGGTATGCAGCCAGCGTCGTTGGTGTCGCCCCTAGACTCTAAGACTAGAAAACAAGTCTGTCTCGAGCTGTTTCAGGGACTGCCAAAAACCCTCAGAATTCTTTTCAGAGGTGTGTCCTTGTTTGGGCCAATATAAGACTAAAGGATATCAAAAGAACCCTAGACCTTCAGCCATTCCACTAACTGGGGTTTCAACTTTGTAGTTGGAACAACTCGGTGTGCATGTCACGATACCATAACCAGGAACGGCATGAGCGGCACTGCGCTGCTAGCCGGGCGGTGTAAGTGACGAGGCACTTGTTACCTGACTGGTGTAAGCATCATGGCATGTTCCTTTGTTGTTCCTAGTTTTCTGTTTGAAACCCTCATTAGGTGTATAGACAAAGGTGCAGGAAACTTTTGATTTCCTAAAGTCCTTAGTGCTCTAAGGATTTGAAAAAGCTGACAACATGCATCATCTGGATGCATGACTCCTCATCGGGCCTAACAATGCCCAATGCAGCTCAAGACATACTTGTAAGAACGGGACCCTAGAAGCCGCCCTAAACATGCTCCTACGCAAGACGGTATGATGCACAGTGCATGCGATAGGGAAAGCAGTAACACGTAGACAATATATGAGGGTTAGATGCAAATAAATCTTACTCTGTAGGTACCTGTCTTAGTTTGGAAAGTGCTAGAGCTTTGTATATGCAAAGGCTGGTTTTGGTTCGTAACAGGTTCCTCGGACTAGGGCCACAGATATACCTCCCGTCGCCCGCGATATCGCTGAGCAACAGTCAAACGGTAGCATGACCCATCATCATCGAAGGTTGTTGGTCATTCGGGGTCCCTGGGCTCCGGTAAACCGTGCCAGATTGCCAAAAACGATCCAACGAGGCTCATCCCACATCGAATGCAAATGAGATGCTAGAAATTGATTAAGAAGAAGAAGAATCACAAATCACAAAAATGCCCTTTTCAAGCTCGGCTCACTTTATTTAGTCCATCTTTAGAGGAAACTACGCAAGTGAATAATCGAAAAAGTCCCAGATCAGATTGGCCGGACACGAGGTCCTGTTAAATCACCAATCTAACCTTCGGCAGCGCGAAGCTCACCGTTTTGACAGACTTTTAAGGGATTTGTTCGTAAGCGTATTAAACTCTAAGTATGAATTAATATTGGTTCGATTTATCCCCAGCAGAGTCGCCATCGTAGGCGACATGCCACTGGAATTTCCGATTCCAAGCGAGCCTCCGAATTTCGTTTCGAGCAAGGGCCCGATAGATCGAGGAGCGCGAGCGGAGAAGCGGCGCATAAACACAGTAGTCGCCACTGGTTTGAAGGTCCGCTACCCAAGGAACCGTATTTGAAGCGCCTCGCTATTTGATTTGAAAAAGTGGAGAACCATCCGTCATAACCATATCTGGTTCGGGAGCCAGGTTACGAGAGGAAGGTTTTAAGGCACCCCTCTCACCCAATCCAGAGATCGGTCTCTACTTAGGCATTTTGTGAAAGTATTCGTGATTCGTTTTCTTCTTTAACCAATTTTAAGCCAATTAGGGCGGGGGAACAATTAATCGGGGATTAAAACTGTAACAAGTTTGCAAGATGTGAAAAATGGCGGATGGATGGAATAATAATAAAGAGTAGGATGAATTCCAACCCCTTGATGAAAAATAAACCCAACAGCAACTGGAATAGGTGTACCACCCATGACAGCCACCTTTGCATGCATGGATCTACATACATGCAAAGCGGACCGTCACGCGAGACACCCATTCACTCGCGCGAGGGTTTATCCCCTCACCACAGTTGAATTCCACCCCTTCTCGGGCTGGAAGGACGAGTGCACACCCAGGAGACAAACCAAGCAGTTTATACTGTAAGTAAATGATTACTATAAATTATTACAAAGCGAGAGCCAAATTAATTGAAAAGCAACCCCCTAGCAATTGGGGTGTCAAAGCGAGGGCAAAGGTCAAAATTTGCTCATGCAAGGGCAATCACTTTGGAATCAAGAGGTCCCTCGCGAGGCAGTGAATCTCTCGCGAGTGTCCCTGTTGGACTTCCGATAATTGCTTTGCATACTGGCTGGTACATGTCCAGAAACAACCCAGGAGCATTCCAACAAAGTAAATAAGCAATAAGAGTCTAGTCTATTTGTTTTAACATGCAAAACAGTGATCTAAAAGGCTTACAAAGCTGTAAAATAAATAACAACATGAAAAACAAGAAAACCCAGCATCCCCAAACCCCACGAGGACTGTCGCGCGCGTATGTGAGTCACTCGCGCGAGGGTATGCTTGAACCAATTTCTTGTATCTCTGCTGACTTTAGGACCAGAACTGGTATTGATTACCAATCTTGGCCCTGACAGCCCCCCTCAGGGATCAAAACAGTAAGCAGTAAAAGGTGTTTATACCTTTGCTTGGAAGGTTTTGGAAAGGTTTGAACAATTCGAGAAGCTTGTGATGGAAAATGGAGTGAAGAAAGGTATAGGATATGAGCTAGAGTTGAGAGCCTTTGTGCTTGCAAGGATTCTCAATCTCCCAAACTTTCCAAGTTGGTGAATTTTTGTGACTTAGTGCCCTTGTAAAGAAAGAACAAGGGGGATATTTATAGGAGGAGCCAAGGGCCAAAGGTGGTGGCAAACACCCCCTTAGGACCAAACTTGGTGGCTAAGCTTGGTGGAAAGGTGATGGGAAGGGTTGTGTGAGGGTGCATTCCCAAGGCCTGAATCAGACAAAGTGCTCTATGGAGAAAAGCGGGGCTCGGCTGACCTGTGGCCCCACGGCAAGCAACCAAGTGGGTGGCAAAGGTGAAAGTGGACAGCCGAGGACCATCAGCAGCGAGACAAGAAGACTCTCGCCGAGTGTACCACTGTCGTGGCGTGGGTCAACAGTCAAATGTTTGACTTTGACCACACCTGGCAAAACAGACGCTCGCGCGAGGCAATGATTCCCTCGCGCGACGGTCCACTCCAGACCCAGTGTTGACTATCTTTAATTTTCTTGGTTTAAGGGTTCAAAAGGATTCAACAGGGGTTCCACACGCACCGAGCTCAAACCTTTCCCACCTTGAGACTGTTTTTTGATCTAGTTCATCATCGGGGAAACAAGAAACCGTAAAACGATCGGGAGATCCGGATTGGAGTGTCTACAATAAGGTTAGGATTTCACCAGGTTCAGGGGTTGATAAGAGTGGGGCTGCTGCCAAGTACTTCTTCAGGTCTTGGAACGCCTGCTCACATTCTGCTCCCCATACGTAACCTTCTCTTTTCTTCAGCAATTGAAAAAAGGGTCTACACTTATCGCTGGACCGACTAATGAACCTGTTAAGGGCCGCAGCCATCCCTGTCAATCGCTGGACCTCCTTCGTGGTCCTTGGACTCTGGAGCTTCTGCAAATTAGTTATTTGATCGGGATTCGCCTCTATCCCTCTTATGGTCAAGAGGTGACCTAGGAACTTCCCAGAACTTACTCCAAATGCACATTTCGAGGCATTGAGCTTCAGCTTGTACTCCCTTAGTATCTCAAAAGCTCCCTTCAGATCAGCGACGTGGTCCCGTTTCTTCTTGCTCTTGACCACCATGTCGTCTATGTATACTTCCATGGTCTTGCCAAGCAACTTCTTTAGCATAATCGTTGCTAGTCTCTGGTAAGTTGCTCTAGCATTCCTCAGACCAAAAGGCATAACACTGTAACAATACAGTCCTCGTGGTGTGATAAAAGACGTCTTTTCCTGGTCGGGCCCGTACATGGCAATCTGGTGATATCCTCGATAAGCATCGAGAAAACTCATGTGTCCATAGCCAGCTGTTGCGTCCACCAACTGATCTATCCTGGGCAGGGGGAAACTGTCTTTTGGGCACGCCTTGTTTAGATCTGTGAAGTCGACGCAAACTCGCCATTTCCCATTCTTCTTTTTTACCACCACTGTGTTGGACAACCACTCTGGGTAGTACACCTCTCTTATTGCCTTTGCCTCGAGCAGACGGTCAATTTCCTCAATAACAGCGTCCACATGTTGTACAGCAGATCGTCTCGTTTTCTGCATTACGGGTTTGTGTTGTGGATCCACGTTCAAGTGGTGGCAAATCACGTTTGCATTCACCCCGGGCATCTCTTCGAGTACCCAAGCAAACACATCAACATGCTCTTTGAGAAACTTTACTAACTCTTCCTCTTCTTCTTTGCACAGGTTTTCTCGAATCAGAAAATACCTTTCAGGATCACTCTCGTTCATCTATATTTTTTTCAATCCTTCGACCACTTTCTCAGTTGGATTCCCTCCGACATCCTCGAGGGTCGGCTGGTTGGTGACCTCAATTGTTTGTACCAATTGTGCCTTGGGCGCCTTCTTGATTATGGAAACCAAGCACTGGTGGGCTATCTTCTGATTTCCTCTTATTCTCTCAATACTATTGGACCCTGTGAACTTCACCATTTGATGGTAGGTGGAGGAAACCGCCCTCATCTTGTGCAACCAAGTTCTTCCTATAATCGCGTTATAGGAAGATGGTACGTCCACCACTAAAAAGTTGGTTCTTAACACCACTGTTCCTGCCCGAATAGGGAGGGTCACCTTTCCTAGTGGCCAAACTACCCCTGCACTGAACCCGACCAACGGAGTTACTGACTGCACCAAGTCTGCTTGTGCCAACCCTAACTTCTTAAATGCGTCGTAATAGAGCACCTCCGTGCAGCTTCCTGAATCCACCAGGATTCTCTCCATGTCATACTCCCCTATTCGTAGGGTTATGACCAAATCATCATTGTGTGGCACCTGGACTCCTCCCAGGTCCTCATCCGTGAAGACTATGCCCTCGTCGCATCCTTCTGTTTCACGTCCTCGCTTCTTTCCCAACCGCATCACATGCTGGTCGTGTTTTACCTGCCTCTGGAGCAATCTCACCTCATTTCTCGTATAAGGAGTGGCCAATCCATGTATCATATGGATCACGCCCCTCGGATTCTGCTCGTAATCCAGCTCCATTGCCTTCTCGGCACCCTTGTGTTCTTCTTGGATGAACTCCTTCAAGTACCCACGTGAGACCAGGTCGTCTAGGTGTTGCTTGAACATCTCACAATCCTCCGTCATGTGACCCCAGTCCTTGTGGTAACTGTAGTGCTGACTCGTAGCTCTTCTTGCATCTTTATCACCCTCCAACCTTGGAGGCCAATTAAAATACGGGCGGTTCTTTATTCGATAAAGAATCCAATAGATTGGATCTTTCCAAACCGTTGTTATCGAGAAGAAAGACTTTGGGTATGGGGCGTGCTTCTCCTTGTATGACTCTTTTTTAGCCTGCCCATGTTCCCTCCTTTCTTTGTAAGTCTTGGGCTCTGGCTTATCCGCCTTCTTTACAGGGCCCTTGACTTGCTCGGCACTCAACTTGCCATCTTCCCGTAATATGTCATCCTCGTTCCTGGCGTGCTGCTCAATTCGTTCCGTCAGCTTTGCCAGTGTGCTCACCGGACTCATATTCAAGGACTTTCGTAGCTCCCCCGGAATAGGCAGGCCAGTTTTGAACGTTGCTATGGCATACTCCTCACTGCAACTTTCAATCTCGTTGAAAGTCTCCCAATACTTCTTAGCGTAGTCCCTGATCAGCTCATTCTCTCCTTGTTTCATAACTGAGAGACTTTCAAAGGTTTTGGGTGGTTTCCTAGTCGTCAAGAACCGAGCAGTGAATTCCTCGGCCAACTGCCTCCATCCTCGTATGGTGTTCGGTCCCAGCTTATGGAACCAAGACAGGGCCACCTTTCCCAAACTGGACGGGAACATTTTGCACTTGATCGCATCATCGCCGTCGTGCATAAACATCGCCTGCTGGTAATGCTGTATGTGTGCCACTGGGTCTGCATTGGTCTCGTACAGGATAAACGTCCCGTGCTTCACCCTGCTCGGCAACCTTGCCTCCTGCAATCTCTTTGCAAAAGGAGAAGTTGCTATGTTGCTAAGGGCCTTCCGTGCTGCTTCTCGTGCAGACATGGTGTAGACACCCTATTCTGGACTGTCCAGACTAGTGTATATACGGTCTTTGATTCCCCAATGATGATTAAAGGTCGAGAACATCCAGAGTCGATGGTGTGTTTGAGCTTTGAGCGTCCTGAACATCAGTCAAACCCCTTTCAAAGCCCTTTTCAAACCCTCCGAGCCAGAACCAAACGGCCTCAGCAAAACCCTGCTTCAACACGCTGGTGATCAACTGACGCACGCTGGTGCAGTGCCACGTGTCAGTCATCAAGCCTGGGACCAGTTTGCACTGGCGCACGCCAACTCCCCAGTGGCGCACGCCATTTGTCCCCAGTCCAGTCACCTTTTTGGCAACCACTTGCCCGAGACTTTTGTGCCACCCTGACGTGTGCAACAGTTCCCCTGATGATTATATCGTCCAGAACGGTCTCCCCCTCTCTCCTACACCCTCCATCAACTAGTCCCATGCATTTAATGCATGGGAGGCTCCCCTCTTTCTTGGAGCCCAAACAAGCCTTAAGGCTCAACTGATCTCAGTCTGCCCTTGGCCTATATATACTCCCCTTGCATTTATTTGCAAGGGGTCAAGCACATTGAAAGCTCAAGGCTCTCCCTCTCTCTCTCTCTCTCCTTTTCCTTGTCTTCCTCTCTCATCCATAGGGTGTAAAGGCAAGGGAATACCAGTTCACTGATCATATTACCCACACCATCATCAAAACCTTCAAGCTCAAGCTCAATCATCCATCAACCTCAATCCAAAGGTATATCACCTTTTATTCTGGGAACTGTTTCGACCCCTGAGGGGAGCTAGCAGAGCCCAGGCTGGTAATCAATACCACGCCTGATCTCAAAGCTAGCAAATAAGCAATGTCGTAGGAGGAGAAGTGGTGCACGCCAGTCCTCCATAGCCGTGCGCATCAAGGCTGCATGGCGGGGCGGGTGTGGGGACCACCGATCACCCTCATTTTACTTTCTTTTCATTCCTGATCACCTTTTAGCATGCTAAAACCGGTTTCTGACTTTCCATACTTTAGAAGACATGGTTGGTTGTCTGTTAGTCTTTGTTCAGTAAGGCCCCTGGGATCTTTCTGGTCGTGTTCCAGAGCCCAGAGGAAGCAAAGACAGGCACTGGATTGAAAGAGCAACTGGCGCACGGCGTACTATGACATGCGTGCGCCAGTGTTTATATCTTCCAGTGGCTGGCCTTTGCTTCTCAGCTTAGTTCTGGCCTCTGCTTAATCCCTCACTCTGTTTATGGGGTTATTAGTCCATTTATTTCTGTTTGCTTTATTGCTGCCTCCTGTAACTGTAAATAAACTGTGATACCAACTGCGTGGTTTGTCCTAGGTGTGCACTGGTCCATTCCAGAGCCCAGAGGGTTGAGTTCAGAGGCTGTGAGTTTAGACTTACCGGCGCACGCCAGTTCTAGGATGGCGCACGCAGGTGATCGTTGTATGCAGTGGCATGGCCAGTGCATACAGGTTCACTCTTGAGTGCATCATTCCGGGACAGTGTGTTCTAGTTTGTTCAAAACGCTCACAGAAGCGCTTGTTCTCAATCTATTATTATTGCTCATAGCTCATACATCACGTCTTGCCATGTAAATATAACTTGCTATTTGTTAATCCCCATTAACTGTTCCCCCGCCCTAACTGGCTAATAAATGATTAAAAGAGAGAAAAATGCAAATGTTTTACAAAATGCCTGAGTAGAGACCGATCTTCGGATTGGGCGAGAGGGGTGCCATAAAACCCTTCCCCTCTCGTAACCTGGCTCCCGAACCTCATATATCTAAGGTGACGACGGTCCAGTCTACAAGCCTTTTTCCAAGTCAAACAAACGTGAACAAAAGCATTTTCGAATCGGTTTCTTGGGTGTTTTCCGCAAAACCCGGGTGGCGATTCTCTCAAAACAGCACTTCGTCATGCTTTCAAACAAAAGGGCGCAAACCGAACTTTTCGCAAACTAAAAATGCGGGATTTTTAGGGGCGTGTGCCCACAGTGGCGACTCTGCTGGGGATCATTGCATTGATCGAAATTTGGAAATTAATACATACTTGAACGATTTTCAAAAGTCTGTCAAAACAGTACGCTCCGCGCTGCTGAAGAACAGAATGGTAACGTAACAGGATTCTACATTCGACCGATCCGAACTGGGGCTTTTACTATTGTTCACTTGTGTAGTTTTTCTCCAAGTTTTGATTAATAAAAGTGAGCCAAGCTTGAAAAAGGGCATTTTTCTCAAACATTGCGTTTCTCTCTCTCAAAATCATTCGTTGGCGTTCTCCATTGGCATCAATGTTACTTAGCCCCGTTGACGTGTTTTGGGTAACCGGCACAGTTTACTGGAGCCCGGGGTCCTTGAATGCCCAACAACCTTGGACGATGATGAGACGCAATACCGTTCGACCATTGCTCTGCTGCATGCATTGCTTTGGGAGGTATACCGCGGCTCTAGTTAGAGGAACCCCCTTAAACCAAAACCGGCCTCTCCATGCGTACAAAGCACTAGAACCTTTCAATCTAAGACAGGAACCTGCAGGGTAGGATTATTTGCATCTAACCCCTATAAACTGTCTATGTGTTACTGCTTTCCCTATCGCATGTCTGTACATACATTCATAATGTTCTGCGTAGGAGCATGATAGGGCGGCTTTTAGGTCTGTCTGTCTGGCAAGTCCATCTTGTCCCTATTAGGACGCCGTTTGGACCGATGACGAGTCGTACATCTTGATGATGCGCGTTATCAATCTTTTAAATTCCTTGAGTCAATGGGCCTTCGAGATATCGAGACTTTCTAAGTCCTTGTCTAAACCTGATCAAAGTTTCAGACAGAAAACCCAGGAACAACAAGAGACATGACGTGATGCTTACATCGCTCCGGTTACAAATGCTAAGCACTTACACCATTCAAGGCTTCGGCACAGTGCTGCTTACGCCATTTTGGTCATGGTATCACGACGTTCGCATCAAGTTGTTCCATTCCAAATTTTGAAACTTTGAGAAAGAGGTAGTCGAAGGCTTAGGCTGTTTCAACATCTTTTAGTCTTAGTCGATTCAAACAAGGATACACTGTCGAAAAGAAATCCGAGGATCACAGCGACGTCCTAAAACGTCGCGAGATGGACTTGCTTGCTAGGTGTAGAGTCTAGGAGGACACTGACGACGAGCGTTTCCTTTTCTTTCATCTCTTTTAAAATAAACTGCTGCAGGCTGTCACTGAGCTCTTCTACTTTACTGTCTAGCCCGTGCACTGTCGAATCAAGGATTTGAGATCAAGAGCCAAACCTACTTGGGTCCGTCTGCCGGGTCTGTCTGGAAGAAGATTTGGGTGGGTCAGTTGCTCAGTCAGTCATAACGGAAGCTCCGGGTTGTACACTGTCAAGGGAGGATTCACCGCCGACTACTGCACACGAAGCCTCTCCACCTCCATCTCCACCTCCACCTTCATCTCCGAAAATTGTCAAAACCGAGGTTGTAGTCATGGCCGAAACCCCGAATCTTGCTACTGTCTTGGCTGACATCCAACGAAACATGGTTGCCATGCAGCGGAGAGCTGACCAGGCCGATGCCTCCATGACTGATCTTCGTACTCTAATCGAGGAGCGTCTTCCTTTAGTGGCTGCGGCTGGCGGCAGCGGAGAATGACCAAATCCCGAAGCTGAGGCTGAGGACATTCCCTGAGTTGAAAATCCTGTTCAAAACCCTGAGATAGCTGCTCTGATCGCCAAGATGGCGAAACTCGAAGAATCTGTCACTAAATCCGAGAGACTGGGCGCTGGTGGCCTAGACATGGACCGTCTCTGTCCTTTCCCGAACGCTCGCCTGCCTGAGCGGTTCAAGATGCCTGATTTCGCGAAGTTTGATGGAACTGGGGATCCCAAGACTCACCTGCTGGCCTATCACAGTGCCATGAAACTCCATGGGGTGGAGGAAGATGCCATGGCTCAGCTGTTCCCTCAGACTCTGGTGGGCCCAGCCTTTCAGTGGTTCTTGTCCCTTGACATATCCAAAAGAAGGACCTGGGAAGACATTGGTACCGCTTTTAACTCCCAGTATAGTTATAACGCTTAGCTCAAGATGACCACTCGAGAGCTTGAGTCAACCAAGATGACTGCAAAGGAGTCCTTTGCGGATTTCATCAAGCGGTGGAGGACCAAGGCAGCCCTCATGACCGATCGTATCAGTGAGAAGGATCAGATCCGTATCATCTCCCGTAACCTGCTGCCCGATTTTGCCAAGAACCTTGTGTTGGTGCAAGGTGCAAATTGGGAAACTTTCTTTGATTCTTGTCTAGCTGTTGAAGAGGCTCTTCAAATTGGGGTTCTGACAAGAACGGAAGCATCTTCCTCTGCTGCAGCTCTGAAAGCCAAGCCTCATGCTTACACTGGGAATAGCACTGCCCTTTTCGGTGCCAACAACTATGCTAGTGCAGCAACTGCCAGCAACAACACTGCCACACAGGGTTCCTCTAACCACATTGCCGACATCAACCAAGTCCAAACCCCTCAAAGGACCCGAAACCGTAGCCAGCCTCGTGTTTTTGCCAATTTCGAGGCTCCACTTTCCTCGGTCTTGGAGAAACTGGTCAAGTCCGGTCATCTCCGACCCTTGACGCCAACCCCACTTCCTCCAAATCTACCCCCTAGCCACAACCCTAACATCTTCTGTGCTTACCACCAACAGCCTGGCCATCACACTGACTCCTGTTATCGTCTCCGCCATGCGATACAGGATCTGGTCGAAAACGGCACTCTTCCAACCCCACCTGCTAAACCCAATGTCATCTCCAACTCCCTACCACAACACAACCAACAGATAAACCACATATCCCTCAGCTCCACTATATCTCCCAACTCCACCATATTCAACCCCACTGACCATATAACCGCAGAGCACAACCCTAAACCCGTTGTCTTGGCCCCTGTGGAACCCAAAGTCAATATGCTGGCTGTAGGCTGGGAAATGGAAGACAAAATGGCGGAATGGATGGAACTTAGCAACGATTGGACTGAGCGCTATCATTTGGGATTCCCCGCAATCCTGCAAATTGAGCAAGCCTGGATCAACCAGTTGGAAGCAGAATGGGAGGCAGCGCGAGCAGACCCTCTGGATGGTCTCTCTTTATTCATGCTCTTTTATCAACCCGAGCCTGCTGTCCTCGAGGAAGAGGAGTCCGTTTGGGATCCACAACCTACCGCCGCATGGGATCAGAACTTTCACTTGGAGCCAGCCGAAGCCAAAGATGATGTAGATGAGGCATACTTGGCATTCTATGTGGACGGGGAGGTCATCCCCAATGAACGCCGCCAACTTGGGTCCTTCAGCCCTCTAGTAGACAAGCTTTCAGAAGTGGTTCGCAAGTTCCATCATGAAAGCGATCCCACCGACAACATTGTGCCTGTTAAGGATCCACGTCCTTGTGTTACACTTGAAGATGACTGCCTCGTCATGGCTATAGATGAAGTAACTGCTGACTTGTGGGATGTCAATCACATTGTGGACCTTAACTCAAATCCGCTGCCTGAGGATCTGTAGGATGCATGTAGACAAGATTGTGGACATACAGATGGGAAATGAGGTATGGACCGTGAATTCTGCCCTGGTAGATGCTGGTTTTTGGGACTCGCCGTTCGTCACAAATCCGGGGGTACCTTTCGAAGAAGCTGCTGCTCAAGACCCCGCTTTCTGGGAAGGACTGGTATTGCAAGACTTGGAGACCGCACTTAGACAAGATTCTCCTGCAACGGTGGCATCCGTCGATAAAGGAAAACGCAAGATGGCGGAGATCCCAATTGACTTCTGGGATTTTGATGATAAGACGACCTCCTGGTGGGATATAGCGAACGTCACGAGGAGCGGCCGAGTTTTTCAGCCACCTAACCTGCAGGCTGGAAGCTCGTCTAATCCTCCGATTCAGAAGCCTGCTGTTCCTGCAGCTCAAAGGAGTGCCCTGCCTGTGCATGATAAGGTTCCCGTGGAAAATGTCATTCAGCGACAACTCGAGAGGATTCCGGCTGCTGTGTCCGTCTAGGGTTTGATTGCGTCATCAAAGGAGCATCGTGAAGGGTTGTCTTTGGCTTTGTCCCGTGTCACGGTACCTACCGACATTACCCCTGAGGCAATGGTCGCCCTCGTTCTGCCCCTGCTGTCTAAACACTCTGTTACCTTTACCGAGAAGGATTGCCGATCGAGGGGACTGCTTACAACCGTCCGCTACACATTACTGTCAAGTGCAAGGGACTCTGGATCCCGACTGTGCTCATCGACAATGGCTCCGCCATCACCTCCTGCCCATTGAGGGTAGCATACCGCCTAGGACTTGCAAAGAAGGATTTTGAGCCGTCTAACTTGGCAGTCAAAGCCTATGATAGCACACGTCGTGTGGTGGAAGGAACCATAACTCTCTTGCTCGACGCTGAGGGATTTGAGATGAGTGTTGAGTTTCTTGTGGTGGACATCCCTGCTACCTTCAACCTGCTGCTGGGCAGACCTTGGATGCATAGGCCAGACATCATGGCGGTACCTTCGACGCTGCATCAGAAAGTAATGCTGGGGCTTCCAACTGGAACTCTAACAATCTGTGGGGACTCTGGGTTTCGCCCCTCAAGGAAAATGAGCTTGTGTTGGGGATCATGCATGGAGAGAAAGACTCAGACTTTGGAGGCTTCTCGTTCGACACTTTGGGGTCGGTTCTCGCCATTGTTGTAGCGGACGATTTCATTATTAGTTCTGCCGCCTTCGAGATCATGAGGAGGATGGCGTTCATGCCTGGCTTTGGACTTAGGATCAACCAGCAAGGGATCACTGAATTCCCTGTCTTTCCCTTCACCGAAGGTCATTTTGGCTTGGGATACATTCCCCCTGCCAAAAAGGCCAAGAATGGGAAAGGCGCGGGAAAACTTCGAACCCTCTATGGTAATCCTGACAGCTACTTCGTCCGTAAGGGAGGAGGTCATGCTTACATGGGGCAGATTGAGCCGTTTTGGGATCCAGAGACTCGTGCTTGGCTTCCGGGGTTTGAGATCTTTGCTGCTGACACTTGGGCTGACACCAAAGAAGAAATCGCAAGGGATGAGCAGGCTGAGGCAAAATTCAAGAAGCAACTGGCTAAGATCAAGGAAAAGATGGACTGGTTGAAGACCTTCGATTAGGGGAGCTTGCAAATGCTGTTCTCCCAAGTAGGTTTGGTTGGCAAGGAAGAAGAGGCTGAAGTGCTGATGCTTGGGCCCGACTCCTCTGATGCTCTCCAGGATCCAACCACCCTCATTGTCGAAGGCAAGGGCAGTATTAATAACTGCATTTTCACTCCACGCTTAACATGCATTGACAATGAGTCTGAGTCTGACACGGGGTCTATTGAGTCTAAGTCTAGCTCAGAGTCGGAGCTTGTGCCTCTTGGCCCTCCATGTCATAGCTTCTATTTCGAGTTTGAGTCTACTGTACTTGGCAACCCGTCTGGGTTTTATGAAATACATGATCCTGCTTCTGATTATTTTGCTGACTTCTATATAAACTATGTCGATCTTGACGATGAAGGAACAGACTTTGACGGGAATATTCCGGCTGAGTTGCGTTCCCTCATCGAAAGGGAAGACGAAAGGCATGCTCAGCCTCTAAAAGAAGAAGTAAATTCTGTAAACCTGAAAGACGAGAATAACCCCCGTATGATGCAAATTGGTTCAACTTTGTCCCCCGAGGACCGTGCTGCATTGGTCGATCTACTCAAGGAATACTTCGAGGTATTCGCATGGTCGCATCACGACATGCCTGGTATTGATCCCGAAATCGTGCAACATCGAATTCTGTTAGCGCCTGGGGCTGTACCGGTCAAGCAGAAACTCCGCAGGATGAGGCCGGATTGGGTTGAGAAGATCAAGGAAGAGGTCACCAAGCAGATTGACGCAGGCTTTCTGAGGGTCGCTGAGTATCCGAAATGGGTTGCCAACATTGTGCCAGTTCCCAAGAAGGACGGGAGGATCCGAGTCTGTGTCGATTTTAGGGACTTGAACAAAGCTAGCCCCAAAGACAATTTTCCCTTTCCTCACATCGATGTGCTTGTGGACAACACAGCGGGGCATGCCTTGCTCTCTTTTGTCGACGGATTCTCGGGATACAATCAAATCTTCGTAGCGGCGGAGGATCAGGAGAAGACAACGTTCGTCACTGAATGGGGAACATACTGTTATGTGATGATGCCTTTCGGGCTCAAGAATGCTGGATGCACTTTTCAGCGGGCACAGACAACCCTGCTGCATGACTTCATCCACAAGACAGTCGAGGTCTACGTGGACGATATGATTGTCAAGGCTAAGAATAAGGAGGATTTTATCCCGGCACTCCGGTAGTTTCTGGAAAGGCTTCGGAAGTACAATGTGCGTCTCAACCCGCAGAAGTGCACCTTTGGGGTCACAGCAGGCAAGATGTTGGGATTCCTAATCACAGCAAGAGGGATTAAAGTGGACCCGTCTAAAATCAAGGCTATTCTCGAGATGGAGCCACCGCGGTCAGAAAAAGGAGTGCGAAGCTTTCTGGGGAAGGTTCAGTTTATCAGCCGGTTCATTGCTAAGTTGACTTTGACTTGTGAGCCGCTGTTTCGATTACTCAAAAAGGACGTTCGTTTCGAATGGACAGACAAATGTCAAGCTACTTTCGAGTCAATAAAGGAGTACCTGCGAAACCCACTTGTGTTAATGCCGCCTACGCCAGGTCGACCGCTGATTCTGTATTTGTCAGTCACCCCAACAGCTATGGGATGTTTGCTGGCGCAAGAAGGGGACAACGGGGTCGAGAAGGCTATTTACTATCTGAGCAAAAAGATGGTGGGTAGTGAGGAACGCTATACCTCTTTGGAAAAGACGTGTTGGGCGCTAGTTTGGGCTACCAAAAAGCTTAGACACTACATGCTAGCCTATTCGGTGAAGCTGATTTCTTGGATGGATCCTCTCAAGTATCTGTTCGAGAAGCCGGCACTCACCCATAAGCTAGCACGTTGGTTGCTTCTGCTGGCTGAGTTCGATCTCCAATATGTTACCAGGAAATCTGTAAAGGGCCGTGCAGTGGCTGAGTTTCTGGCAGATCATCCAATCGACGGGCCGGAGGATGTAAACTTTGCTTTCCCTAATGAGGATGTGCTAACGGTAGTCGAGGAAGTGTGGACGCTCTATTTTGATGGAGCTGCGAATCAGAAAGGTTTTGGGATCGGAGTGTTGCTGATCACGCCCTCCGGTGCTCATATTCCGCTCGCTTTCAAGCTAAACTTCGATGTCACTAACAACCAAGCCGAGTATGAGGCTTGTATCGTCGGAATGGATGCTGCTATCGCTCTTAGGGTCGAGAAGTTAGAGGTGATTGGGGATTCAAACCTGGTGGTGTCTCAGGCCAATGGAGACTGGAAGGTCTGCGAGGAAAAGCTGAAGCCTTATCACCAAGAGTTGGAGGAACTGATTCCTCGCTTCAATAGGGTGACTTTCACCCATATTCCACGCTTGAGGAATCAGTTCGCCGACGCCTTGGCGACTTTGGCTTCAATGATCGAACTTTCGATAGGGGTCAGGCTGCGGCCGATTGTGATTGAACAGAGGGACCTGCCCGCCTATGAGTATGTCAACGCCATCGATGATGGCCTGCCCTGGTACCATGATATTTGGAATTTTGTCGAGCGCGGGGAGTTTCCTACTGGGGCTACAAGAAAGGATCGAGTTGCTTTGCAATGGTTGGCTGCTCAGTACATCATCTGTGGAGGGAAACTGTATCGGAGGTCTCACTACGGAATGCATAAGCTGTGTGTCAATGGGACTGAAGCAACAAGGATCATGGAAGAGATTCACGACGGAGTCTGCGGTCCTCACATGAGTGGTGTTATGCTTGCCAGGAAGATCCTCAGGCAGGGTTATTATTGGTCGACTATGGAGTCTCAATGCATTGACTATGTGCGGCGCTGTTACAAGTGTCAGATTCATGCCAATCTGCAGCACGTTCCTGCATCCAAGTTGTATGGCATGACTTCGCCTTGGCCTTTCTCTGTGTGGGGCATTGATGTTATTGGCATGATCACACCGTCTGCTTCAAATGGTCACAAGTTCATACTAGTGGCGATAGATTACTTCACTAAGTGGGTCGAGGCTAAGTCCTACAAGACCTTGACAACGGTTCAGGTCGCTCAGTTCATCAGAAAGAACATCATTTACCGGTATGGTGTCCCTCAAGCTTTCATGTCAGATAACGGGAGTCATTTTAAAGGAAGGGTCCTGGAGCTTTTTGAGGACTTCGGCATCGAGATCCATCATTCTACAACCTACCGTCCGCAAACAAATGGAGCGGTCGAGGCCGCAAACAAGAATGTCGAGACAATTATCAAGAAAACTGCTGAATTTGCAAGGGATTGGCATGAACAGTTACCGCTGGCAGTCTGGGCATATCGAACGTCGATCCGTACTTCAACTGGTGCAACTCCATTTTCCTTGGTCTATGGGATGGAGGCAGTGCTTCCTATCGAGCTTGAGGTTCCATCTTTGAGGGTCATGGTTGAAAGTGGTCTTGAGGAATCTGAATGGCTGAGCAGAAGGTTTGTAGAGTTGCTGCTGTTTGATGAAAGAAGGCTCCGTGCCCTGTATCATGTTCAAGGGTATCAGCGTCGAATCGCTCGCGCGTTCGACAAGAAGGTGAAATCCAGGGGCTTAGTCGAAGGAGACATGGTTACAAAGGAAATCCGGGCCCCAGTATTTGATGTCCGTGGGAAGTTCCGACCGAAGCGTTCAGGGCCTTACATTATCAAGACCATCCTATCTAGAGGTGCTGCCAAGCTCATCGACCTTGATGCCAATGAATTCAGTACCCTAGTCAACCTGGATCAACTCAAGTGCTTTTACCCCGAGAGATGCTCGTTGGACCGAAAACCACAAGGGTGGGCGGTGCCAAGCAAAAGTTAGAGCAGGCCTGCTAGATCGAAAACCTAAGGAGGCAGTCTAGGCAAAAATAAATAGGCAAAAGTCAAAAGCTCGCTAGACCGTAAAACCTGAGAAGGACGATTCTAGGCAAAAGTTAGAGCGTAAAAAGGAGAGGTAAAATACCCGAGCGAACCTTAGCCTGAACTACGTTCTGACCTGATTCCCCGAAAAGGGATACGTAGGCAGTCTCACCTTGAGACCCGGTCACACCCTATCAATTTGATCCATGGTTGCATCTTTTGGCATCAACGTCAAGGTCGAACGGAAGACGGGGACAAGTCAACATGTTATCAGAAAATCAGAAGGGGGAAACCCTCCGTCTTTCGCTTTTATTACAAACAGCTATTTCTATTACATAGGCTGAGCATGAAACCTGAAAACAGTGAAGCATGAAAAATAGAACAAAGTGCTTGAGAAGCCTAGCGGCTCACAGCTTATTCTAAGTACAGCAAAGTAGTCCAGAGTCAGTCAATGTTCTCCCTTGCATGCACATCTGCTCTTAGCCATTGCCTGTAGCTGTTCCTCAGCCTTGTAGTGACATCCGGCATTTCCCCCTGGAACGTTCTGAAGCCCCAGCGCCTCCGGTAGCCACTGAGAGTCTGTGCGTTGAAATTAGGAGCACGGAAGCCATCAGTACTGATACGGGTGTTGCCCTGTGAGACGCCCAGCTGTCGAAGAACGCGACCAGGAATATAAAACGTAAAGCTGGTCAGCCCTGCGATCACCACCCTGTCAAAACCATCAGAGTGCAAAGTCATGGTGGGAAGTTCCAACCAGGGACACCTCCAGACTATCTCGTCAGGCTGAACCTGTCGCAGGAATTCATACCATTCCTCCAGATCTATGTATGGATATCTCATTCCCCGCTGATGGATCCGCTTTGGAAACTGGTGCCAGCCATCGACAGGAGGGTGCAGCAGCCCGAGTTTATCACATAACCACAACAGCATGAGTGAAAAAGACAAGTAAGAAGCCACGCAAAAAAACCTAAGTGGTAAAACAAGTGAGAAGCCCAGAAATAGCCTGAAGCCGAGAGTCGAGGTAAAAAGAGAAAGTGTGTAAACCGGAAAAAGGTGAGTTGTGTGAGTTTTACCTGTAGCAGGAGCGGGCTTCCTCCAAAAGTGTTCGCCTGGCCTGTATACACCAAGTCCAATCCTGTGAGCGTCTCCGCCAAAACCAAAGGGATCACGTTCTTCCTGTCCGCCATCTGAAGGGCCACACTCACCAGCAAGGGACTGACCCGGCCATCGGGGGGAACAAGCAGGTATGCAGTAAGCAAACAGATCACCAGTGCGAAACGACGCCGGGCCTGCACGGCCATGTTCTCCAGGTCACCGTCAGGACTATACCGCTCGATCAGCCGCATGACGTTGAGTTGACGCCCTCGACAAGCGTACGCGCCAGGCCCCTGAAAATTTCGAATACGGTCTCCAGAAGGTTAGGCATACTCACCTGATACGGTGGGACAACAAGTGTGGTGGACGCGAAGGTCCGAAGATACGCCTGGAACTCTTCGATAGTCGGGCATATCTCGTCATCGCCGAAACGAAAGACATGGACGTCAGGATCCCAAAACCGGAGTGCAGCCCGAAGGAGGGCAGGGCGGAGCGGCACATGTCGCAAATATCGAAACGAGGCGAGCCCGTGGTATTGGAAGTTTAGCCAGTCGATGCCCAAAAATTGTGTGAGCCATGGCCTGAGCAGGGTTGGCATGGGATTTTCCATTTGAAAGCCTACTAGGATTTTTGGAGTAATACAGAAGGAGCAATCAGTTGTAGGAACAACAGAGTGTTTACGCCTCTCTTTATAGGCCATAACATGCATCGTTTTCCCATGTTTTATTCAAAACCACGGGCTATCTTCCAAAGGCCACTTGAAGAAGTACTCTGCCTCCTGAATGTTGCAGAAACCGTGTATCAAACGCGTGGGGTCGAAAAACAGGAGATGACAAGAAAAGGACAGTTGGCCAGATAAGTGGGTCTGGAGCACGCCTGGCTGGCGCACGCCACCACACTGATGGCGCACGCCAGTAGAGTGAACCACTGGCGCACGCCAGTGAGACCTACACCAGAACAAGTTTGCAGCAGCTACTGCCATCCGATGCACGTTTTCATTTCCGAGTCTTGTTTTGCTGCATGCAGGGTCGGTACAAGTCTTAAATGGTATCTGGGACTATGTCGAAGCATTGAACTCCAAACGTCGCGCTCAACGAAGGTTTTGGGCCTCCAACGGCCCGTATCCTCCTCAAAAAGGGGATACGGAAGATCAAACTCCAATTCGGAAGCTTGTGCCAAGTTTTGTCATGCCATACAGCTTACATGAGCCTAATGTGACTGTGTGGGGGTGTCGGTTTCAGTCCAGGCCTATAATCGAGTCATCTTTTGCATTTTATACCCATTTTTGCGGTATTTTTCTCTAGTTTTGGGTATTTGGGCCGTATCCGGGCATTTTTCTCACATCCGTCAATTTGTACAAATCATTATGTGTTACGACTGTACAGAAGTGTCAGTTTCCTTCGTCTCAGAGGATTTGGAGTTTTGGCACGTTAACGCCCAAAAGTCTTAATCTTTTCCCATATCCTCGTGTCCTGGGGGACACGGAGCGTATCCTGGGACTTTTTCTATCCATTTCTTTCGAGCTAAGTCAGTTTGTGCATACTTTAGCACTCATGTGTCGATTCAGGCTGTATGTCAATGCATGTTAGTTTGATGGATGGTTTATTCCTTTCCTTTGCCAACTTTTTCTTATCAAAAGGGATTTAATAAACAGAAAATGCAGTCATATTATACCATCCTATAGCATAGCACCTCAAGTATCAAAAGCAACCATGTACGTAATGGCACAACGGCCCAAGCAAGCAAATCAAAGTATGTGGGGCACATCCGCCCAGAAACCCAAGGCACGCAGGCCTCATCTCAAAATCAATGTACCAAAGCGCTGGGGTACTAATGTATCAAGTATCAAAGTAAGCTAGACGGTAAAGTAACTGAAGCTCAGTGATAGCCCTCAGTCAGAAAAGTCCTCGGGATCAACGCCATCGCTCTCGCTGTCCTCCTCGCTCAGCACAGCCGCGGCTAGGTCCCCTAGAGTGAATCGAAATCTTGGATCGCTGGCAGAGTCAGACCCGCTGCTGAGGGACACTGGCTCCTCTTCTTCTTCTTCTTCCTCTTGTCTCCTTTTCTTCGAGGGTCCCTCAGGCAGCTTCTTGTCTCCCGTCCTCTTCCTCAGGACTCTGCGGAACTGCTCCGGCTCGCTAGCTGAGGCAGTCACCACTCTTCTGGTCTCAGGCTGCGTAGCGCTCGTCTAGCGCTGAGCTGTAGCTGGTGCCTTGCCCTTGCCCTTCTGTGGGGCAGCCCTCACTGTCTTCCGCCTAGGAGCCGCCCTAGCGCGTCCCTGCATTGTCAATTCAATTCAAGCATTTCAGTATACATATTGTGCATATGTTATAACAGGTGTCAAGAGTAGGTATATTCAGTAGGCATTGTATCAAACATGCATCTATTTGCTTAAAATATTCTGGATGTATACCTGAGGCTGTGCAGTCGGTGTCGGATCTACCGGTGGGAAGTGCAGCTGCAAAGGGGTACCTCTCGCTATCTTATGAAACTCTTTCTCCATCGCCAGCATCAAGCGTGCGGCCTCCCTTGCCCATTCTATCGACACTTGCAATACGGATGGGATCAAAGTCAGATTACAGCAAGAGTATAATTCAAATGTGATGCAAAGCAAATGACAAAGCTGAAAGGAAATTATACCGATCCCTCGATCTGCGCTGGCTCTGTCCTGGCTGGCTCGAAGCGAACCACAGCAGCCTCTCCCTGTGCGTCCCGCACCTCCAGTGTCCACGAAAGCCGAGGGAGCCCTGTAGCCTCTGCGTACACGCTCCGCTCCCTGGAACGGGCTGCTCTGCCTCCCTGGCCACGTCTCTCCTGCCCAGCCTCCAAGGCCTCAGAACGCACGGCCATATGCTCTACCACCCGAAGTGGGCCTGCTAGGTGATCCCTCCGGTATATGGCATAGTCACGCCCTACCCTCAGAAAGCGGGAAAGCTCTGCAGGAACCGTAAAGCACCGCAACTCTCCGAGAGTGTACAAGCCTGTATGGGACGCTCGAGGTGGAAGTAACCCGGGAACTATGAACTCGTCTACCTCCAAAGACTGCCTCGTCACACGGTCACCCAAGTACCACTGCCATCCGAAAGCAGATTCTAGCAGTACCCAGCTCGCCGTCACCACTCTACTCCTGGCAATGTACTCTGGCTCCGGCTCGGCAATTCTCCACGGGTCCCACTCCACCTGTTCAAAAGTCAAAAGCTAAGGAAAAGGATATCAGCGACAACATTAAAGCAATTCAAGGACATGTGCTATAGACAGAACTGATTTCTTACCTGAGAGCCCGACAACTCGTCAAGGAAAACTCGGTAGGCTGCCAGATTGCTCGCCGGATCGCTTGTCGTCTTCTTCTTGCCCACATGAAGCGGCCCCCAAACCATGGCGCGTGGCAAGGTCCTCAAATCCTGGCACCTGTTCTTCGGCCTGAACAACCTCAGCACCTCATAGGCCCACAGCTGCAGGTTTTCAAACAGTCAAGGCATCAGAATCAACATGTGCATGATCAAAAAGAAGCGTGCGAAAAATGAACAAAAGACAAGTTTGAAATCATACCTCCCATATCCTCCAATAGCCAGCAGCAGCTCTCTTTCTCCGTGAGAACTCACCCATGAACCCGTAGCACGTGCCTAAAGCCGCTCCGCCCCAATTGTACCGCGAGGCAGTGTGCAAGTCAAAAAGGGCTGGCAGGTAGGACAAGTAGACTGTGGACCGCTTATTCGCGTAAAGCGTGGCCCCAAACAAGTACAGCAGGTAAGCTCTCGCCATCTGCTCGGCCTCCTGCTCCGAGATGGACTCTCCACTCTCCTCAATCTCCCGCACTCTCCTCTTCAAGTGGCTCCTAAACTGGTTGTAAGTCACCATCTCCGCACTACCCTTGGGTACCATCCCCAAAAACCACTCCAATGCCTCGGTATCCCTGTGGATCCCCAAGTCAAACGGGATGGGCTCGCCTCCTACCCTCAGGCCTGTGATCGCTGCAAAGTCCACAGGAGTCACTGTCATCTCCCCAATCGGGAAGTGGAAGGTATTGGAGGTGTCCCACCACCTCTCAGCAAGCGCGGTCAGCAAGGCATGGTCATTATGCACCGCCATTAGAGTAGGGATAAACAAGCCAAATCCCGCGGCGTCTACCGGCACCCTAACTTGCTCGGGCAACTCCCTGTACAACTCGAGCGAGTACACTGAGCCGCCGTGTCCCCGCGAACTAGCAACTCCTCTCTGCACACCACAACAGCCGGAGCAAAAGAAAGAGTTAGTAACAAGAACATCTCAAGTCTAAAAGATAGTCAAATCAAGCAAGCGAGCACAGGCTCAGCAGTGAAGCATACGGTATATACAGGCGTTCTACCGGTCGAATCAAGCTACGTGGCACATTACCAGGGCATTCTATCAGTCGATCTCAATTAACAGGCATTCTACCGGTCGAATCAAGCTACTTGGCACATTACCAGGGCATTCTATCGGTCGATCTCAATTAACAGGCATTCCGGTCGAATCAAGCTACGTGGCACATTATCAGGCAATCTAATAGTCGATCTCAGTTACCAGGGCATTCTATCAGTCGATCTCAGTTGGCAGACATCCTATTAGTCGAATTCAAACATTATCAGGCATTCTATTGGTCGATCACGTGTTGACAGGCATCCTATCAAGTCGATCAAGTTATCAGGCGTTCTCGATCGGTAGTCGAATATCGTTTCAAGGGATACTATCGGTCGAATCAAACAATCAGGGCACATTCTTAAAGTCGATATCAATCAAGTCAAGGCAATTTAAATTCAGGCAAGCTATTCTGGAGGCAATTCACAGGCATGCATTGAAGGATATTAAAGCTATAAGCGACAGCAAAGAAAAGAAAATTAAAGCGAAGTTGTGGGTATACCTGAGCCCAGCCTCTGGAAAGGTGATAGTCGCGGTCTCGTAACACCTCCTCCTTGCCATACTCCCTCCGACGAGGATGGTAACCCTCAGCCCCTGATGGGATGAACACATGTGGCTCCGGCAGTGTGTATGTCTCCGCCACGAATGCTTGACGAGGCTCGCCCTTGATGGTATTGGCCAGAGTCACCGCCACCTCGTTCATCCAAGGCCCCTCCTCCTGAGCCACCTCCGCCTGCTCTGGCTCCGCCTCCTGTGCCCGGGCCTCAGCCTCCCGTATCAACCTTTGCTCCTCATTCCAGCGGGCTATCTCCGCCAGCCTCTCCTCCCGGGCTTTCACTACTACCTCAACCACTTGGGGTGCCTCCCTCATCAACTGAGCAAGCCTATTGGGACCGACGTACTCTGCCAAAGCACTACTCATGATCGGCTCGTGACTCGACGACGCCGCGGGTGGCATGAACTCGACCCGCTCAACGTGATCAGGCTTCACTACTGGTATACTCTCGTCCACAACCATGGGAGCCTTCCCGCTCGCCGGATCTCTCGGAGGCTGCTCGGGCTGATCATCATCACCGCTGCCACTGCCGCTGGTGCCGGCACCAGCCGAGCCAACCCCCATCACCACTGAACCCATCACACCACTCCGGGGATCCAAAACTCGCACCCGTGGGTCCATTGAACCCAGATCAATTGGCGTGCGCCCCATCTCCACTGGCGCACGCCGATCGCGACCACCACCCGCCTCCTCTGCATGGGCATCGCCATCGCCGTCGCGGTCTGTTACCTCTGCACTGACGCTCGACGAAGCCCCCACTATGGGTTGATCGTCGATTGATGGCGCCGTAGCCTCGGCCTCGACGCCCCTTGGCCGATTGCCGCTGTTATCAAAAACGCCACTCCCGCCATTACCACCGCCGCTACCTGTTTCTGCCATGGAAGGGTGTGTTTGCGTGGATGAGGGAGAGGAGATGGCGAGTTGAGGGTTTGACAGAGTTTGGGAGAGTTTAGGAGTTTTGAAACCGAAGGTATGGCGGTTTTCCAAACTCTGCCAGAAATATATACGTTGTATGGAACAGCTGGGCCGGATCTGGGCTGGGACTGGGCTCAGATCCCACAGGCGACTGGCGCACGGAGCTAAATGGGTGGCGCACGCTTGTTGTATGTGGGCCTGAGGCCCACATTGCATTATAAGGTCAACACTTTTTCAACTCAAGGCCCGTACGTTACCCAACCCATAGTGTTTCCTCTGGAAAGGTGCTTCCCAAACAGTATCCGCTCATCCAATTTCAAATCAACGACGATCCGCTTGTCCAATTTCAAATCAACGACGATCCGCTCGTCCAATTTCAAATCAATCAAATTCAAGATCAAGTTATCCCCAGACGAAGTCCGCCTCTTGGCCGCTTTCTAATCAACGATGGTCTGCCCATCCAGTTTCAAAATAAGCGACTGCGAGTCGCTTCCAAAGGTTTTTCCCCATGAGAGTCCAAATCCAAATCAACGGCGGTCCGCCCGTCAGTTGCTTATCTCCCCAGCGGGTAGCCATTCTTTGCTCCCCAGGAGAGCCCGCCATTTCCACAATCATGCAGCGGCCCACGTTGCCCTCAAATTCAACAAGCGACGATCTATCCGTCCACCCAATCAACCAGGTTCTTTAAGATTACGCATCTTTCTTTGACTCGTATGATTCTGTTCTGGGTGGCCTGAAAAGGGTGTCTGGAAAACCTTTGACATTACTTGTACCAAAGCGATGGTATTCCAAGTGCTGTCAAAGGGGGGCTACTGTAGACACCCTATTCTGGACTGTCCAGACTAGTGTATATACGGTCTTTGATTCCCCAATGATGATTAAAGGTCGAGAACATCAAGAGTCGATGGTGTGTTTGAGCTTTGAGCGTCCTGAACATCAGTCAAACCCCTTTCAAAGCCCTTTTCAAACCCTCCGAGCCAGAACCAAACGGCCTCAGCAAAACCCTGCTTCAACACGCTGGTGATCAATCGACGCGCGCCGTGCGGCGCCCGCGTGTCGATCATCAAGCACTGGGACCAGATTTCAGCGCGCGCCAACTCCCTGGCGCACGCCATTTGTCCCCAGTCAAATCACCTTTTGGCAACCACTTGCCCGAGACTTTGTGCCACCTTGACGTGTGCAACAGTTCTCCTGATGATCGTCCAGAACGGTCTCTCCCTCTCTCCTACACCCTCCATCAACTAGTCCCATGCATTTTAATGCATGGGAGGCTCCTCTTTCTTGGAGCCCAAACAAGCCTTGAGGCTCAACTGATCTCGATGCGCCTCAGTCTATAAATACTCCCTTGCATTTATTTGCAAGGGGTCAAGCATATTGAAAGCTCAAGGCTCTCCCTCTCTCTCTCTCTCTCCTTTTCCTTGTCTTCCTCTCTCATCCATAGGGTGTAAAGGCAAGGGAATACCAGTTCACTAATCATATTACCCACACCATCATCAAAACCTTCAAGCTCAAGCTCAATCATCCATCAACCTCAATCCAAAGGTATATCACCTTTTATTCTGGGAACTGTTTCGACCCCTGAGGGGAGCTAGCAGAGCCCAGGCTGGTAATCAATACCACGCCTGATCTCAAAGCTAGCAAATAAGCAATGTCGTAGGAGGAGAAGTGGCGCACGCCAGTCCTCCATAGCCGTGCGCCAGTCAAGGCTGCATGGCAGGACTGGTGTGGGGACCACCGATCACCCTCATTTTACTTTCTTTTCATTCTGATCACCTTTTAGCATGCTAAAAACCGGTTTACAGCTTTCCATACTTTAGAACTGTACAGTTGGTTGTCTGTTAGTGCTGTTCAGTAAGGCCCCTGAGATCCTTCTGGTCGTGTTCCAGAGCCCAGAGGAAGCAAAGCCAGGCACTGGACTGAAAGAGCAACTGGCGCACGGTGTACTATGACCTGCGTGCGCCAGTGTGTATATCTTCCAGTGGCTGGCCCTTGCTTCTCAGCCTAGTTCTGGCCTCTGTTTAATTCCCCCCACTCTGTTTATGGGGTTATCAGTCCGTTTATTTCTGTTTGCTTTGTTGCTGCCTCCTGTAACTGTAAATAAACTGTGATATCAACTGCGTGGTTTGTCCTGGGTGTGCACTGGTCCATTCCAGAGCCCAGAGGGTTGAGTTCAGAGGCTGTGAGTTGGAGTTACCGGCGCACGCCAGTTCTAGGATGGCGCACGCAGGTGATCGTTGTATGCAGTGGCATGGCCAGTGCATACAGGTTCACTCCTGAGTGCATCATTCTGGGACAGTGTGTTCTAGTTTGCTCAAAACGCTCACAGAAGCGCTTGTTCTCAATCTATTATTATTGCTCATAGCTCATACATCACGTCTTGCCATGTAAATATAACTTGCTATTTGTTAATCCCCATTAACTGTTCCCCCGCCCTAACTGGCTAATAAATGATTAAAAGAGAGAAAAATGCAAATGTTCTACAAAATGCCTGAGTAGAGATCGATCTTCGGATTGGGCGAGAGGGGTGCCATAAAACCCTTCCTCTCTCGTAACCTGGCTCCCGAACCTCAGATATCGAAGGTGACGACGGTCCAGTCTACAATCCTTTTTTCAAATCAAACAAACATGAACGAAAGCATTTTCGAATCGATTTCTTGGGTGTTTTCTGCAAAACCCGGGTGGCGACTCTCTCAAAACAGCACTTCGTCATGCTTTCAAACAAAAGGGTGCAAATCGAACTTTTCGCAAACTAAAAATGCGGGATTTTTAGGGGCGTGTACCCACACATGGTTCCCTCTTCTTGCCCCTTTGCAGCCCTGGTATCATTCCTTTCCCAATCAGAATCAGGTCTCTCGTACCTGTCCCTGTGGTGCTTCCTACTCCCTCCTTCCTCGGGGGTGGAACTTTTGCTCCTGCTTCTCCTTTTTCGTGAAGAAGCCCTCTGTCATTTTGGGGTGAGACTCCTGCTCTTTCTTTTTCGTGAAGAAGCCCTCTTATACTCCACCACAGCCAGCTTCCCTCCTCTGGACTTTCTTCGTGAAAGTCTAGAATCCTTCGGATGCTCTCGTATCTGTTGCAGTTGCTGAATCTCGTACTCTCGTCTCTTAATCCGACGAGCGTACTCCTCTATTTCCTGTCTCTTCTTGTCCAGGATATCTTCCTTGCTGTGCACACTTTTCGAATGTGCAACAGACTCTCTCCCGTGGCGAGACTTACTCCTCCTCGTGGACTCCGTGGCCGTCCTTTCGTCCTTGTTTCTGGAATCGCCATGGACAGTCAAGGGGCGGTCCTTGCTCGTTGTCCTCCTTACATGCCCACCGTCGGGCTTTTTTGGAGGACTTGGTGGGGACTTGTTGCCTCCCCCACCCAGCTGGTTGTTTGGGTCAAGTGGAGTTTATGGATTTTCTTCCACCATGGTCGCTTTTTCAAAGGGATCTCTTTCGTTTCCCACATACGGCGCCAATTGTTGGTGCAGGAAAACGAACAAGCCTTTAAACAGCGCAATATAGTAACAGCACAAAGGGTGAGCGCACCTTTGCCTCTTGTGGCAAAGGCCCTCCGATGCCAAAGTCAGTATCTCGTAGCAATGGAAACCCTAATTCTCAGTAGGTATAGAATGAATAGCCAAGAATTGCATACCTTTACCTCTAGGTTTACCTCATATTTATAGGTTCACGCCTGATTGCTGTTCAAGCTACCTTGTTGCCCTAAGTTTCCTTTCTCATATTGGAAACCCAAATTATCATGGATTCTCGTTCCCTTTACTGTACATTACCTTACAGACCATTTAGGAATTCCTCCCTTAATTGGCCGTTCATCCCATTCCCGTTGGGTATCTTCTCCAGATCTCATTTCCTTACTGGGTATTACCATTTCTGGATCCCTCTGGAGCGTCTTCTGTTGCCTCGTCCAGAATGCTGCTCCTGTTCGGCCTTCTCGTTGCCGAACAGCCTACCTGGACCAATGACTTCTCATGTCACTGGACCCTTTACCAGGCATCTGGTCCAATAGCTCCTCTTGCTCTTCGGACCATACTCCTGCTTGGGTATCTTGGACTTGGGACCTCTCATGTGTCTGGTCCTTATAGCCGTTCACCGTATTGCACAGCGGCTGCTCTGACTACATTTATTCCGGGCCCCACGTAACACGTGTTCGGGCCTCTTTTCTACCTGTTCGGGATTACCTCCCTACATGCTCGAGCAGAACAGAAGCAGAAAACAGAACAGTAAGCAGAACACAATATCACCAGCTTGCAGCATTAACAGAGTTCAAGACAGTTCAAAAGTAGACTAGACAGAGCACTTAACTGCTTGGGCTAACTTAACAGTAAGAGTCAGTAGTATAGCTAGCAGATAACCAACCAATGTGGTCTTTTCTGTGTACTTGAAATAGGAGAGAGCAGGACAGAGGGGTATCCATGGCTTTGGGGGCGCGTGCAAATCCCTAGCGCTGTATGAGGCTTTACTCTCGAGGGTGAGAGAGTTGGTGGATGTAGCGGGTTTTGGGGAGTTCATCCGAACTCTCACCCCGAGCAGGAAGGACCATGCCATGTTGGTGGCGCTTGCACAGAGATGGAGGGATACTACTAACACCTTCCATCTGCCAGTTGGGGAGATGACAGTGGCACCCACAGACTTTGCGGCGATCACAGGACTGAGGGTCGGAGGAGAGCCCATCTCTTTTGACTCGGGCATTCAAAATGATTGAGCTACACTGGAGTGGTTTCTGGGTGAGGAGCCCAAAATTGAGGAGGGGATGGCGAGGTACAAGCAATTCATAGAGTACCTGAAGAATAAGGTGACTACGGAGCGGGAAGAGGAGCAGATGGCCAGAGCATACCTCATGTACCTCTTTGGCGCTACCCTGTACCCACGCAGGCGTAGCAAGGTGCATTTATCCAACTTGCCTGCACTAAGAGACCTGAGGACGGCCTCACGCTTCGACTGGGGTGGAGCAGCACTCGGCACAGCTTACGCCTTTCTGGGCAACTCCTCAGGACAGAGCAGAGCACTGCTGGCTATTGGAGAGTCTGGGAGGTATGATAACACAATACAACTTCTGTTATACTTGCATTATTTGTTTAAAATAGCCTGTTTGAATAAATATCTGCATAATTGTATATCCTATGACTGATGCATATATACACTTGAATTTTGAACAGCTTTTGGCTTATGAAGTCCTGTGGATGTACTCGTCGAAATGCAAGCATCCCGATTTGAGCACTCTCCCCTATGCACTGATATGGAGCAAGAAGAAGATGGGGAAAAAGGAAGGTAGAAGTGATCTCAACGCCTTTAGACTATACTTGGACGATCTCAGAGCCTCACAGGTATATCGTAAAACCTTCATAGTCAAACATGCATTCCTTTAATTGCTTTAATGCTGTCGCTGATCAATTGTATGCACTCCCTGTTTGACCTGCGTGCAGATCAATTGGGACCCTTGGAGAGTTGCAGGGTCCGAGCCCGAGTACTTGGCCAGAAGTAGAGTTGTCACAGCCAGTAGGGTGCTAGTTGAGTCGGCCTTCGGCTGGCAGTGGTACCTCGGAGACCGGGTGACACGCCAGTCACTTGGCTATGCAGAGTTCCAGGTGCCAGGGGCACTTCCAACCCAAGCTTCACATACGAGCACATACACCCGAGCTGAGCTGGAGAGGTTCACGCAACCTGATACTGAGCTGACACGCTACCTTCGTCCTGAGATGGACTATGCTGCTTACCAGAGGGATCATTTGGCAGGACCACTTGGTATTCAGGCCTTCATAGATGTGCGGAGTCAGGCTCCTGGAGCCGCTGAGGAGAGGAGAGCTGCAAGAGAGAGAGAGAGAGGTGGTGAGGGCTGTGTCAGGCGGAGCTTGAGCAGACCTGTGATAGGTGGCCCACCAGAGCTGTTATGGAAGATCCCAGTGGTGGACACACAGGGCAATCCAACTGAGGTGCACTTAGTTCCTGCCAGGGTTGAGCGTCCGGGACTGTTCCGGTATGAATCTTACTTCCATTGTATTTTGATAAACATACACTATTGCTACAATGAATAGCTCAATGATACCAAATTGCCTTTGCAGGTGTCCAATGAGTGGGTAAACGAGGTCATCCGTCACATGCATGCTGGCGATGGAGAACGTGATAAGATGAGCAACAAGTGGGCTGCCATTAGAGCTGCATTACCCAGCACCATCTCCACCACAAGCTCAGTGAGCTGCTGCCACGGGGCCTCAGGTATACAATGATACATTCCTGCTTTCGATACTTTATGATATGCTTCTACTTTCAAAATATATATGCCACGCATGCCCTGATAGCCTTTGGTAGAATGTACCTGTTTTTCAAACATTTGACATATGCAACATGCAACATAGATATTAATGCTTTATTTAATATGACAATGCAGGCACAGGGACGGACGACTTCTAGGAGTAAGAGGACACGGTCGCCTCCACAAAAGAAGATAGCAGCAAGGACGCCCACACCACCGGTCACTACACGGCGACAGACCAGGAGTTCGTAGCCAGCTGCGGCAAGTGAGGAGGCAGCGAGAAAAGCCGTGGCACGTGCTGAGCTTCAATACCAAATGAAGATGCGCGAGAGACCAGCACAGGAGAAGGGGCGAGCTCAAAAGAAACCAAGACTGATCCTGCCCGAGAGCTCCGAGGAGGAAGAAGATGAGTGAGAAGAGGAGGAGGGAGAAGAAGAGGAGGAGCGTTCTTCCGCCCGCAACGACTCTGACGATTCTGCTGATGACCTCCATATAAGAAAGATCCCACAGAGAGAGTCGACGACGACGATGATGATGATGGTGATGACAGCGGCGAAAGAGACTGGCTTGCAGAGGAAGAGTGAGGTCCATAGCGGAGCCTCTTTACTTTTCTGCTTTTGGATTTTGCTTTTGGGGCCTGCACGCCCAAGTAGATAGATAGTGGGCAGATGTGCCCTAGTTGACATTGACACAGGTTTTGAGGGCCTGCGTGCCTTTTGATTGATGAGCAGATGTGCCCAAACTGGCTTTGATGGTTTTTGCTTGGCCAATGTGCCACAAATACAGTAGTTTCCTTTTGACTTGATCAGACATGGTTTTAGCTATCAAAATTTGCATTTTCATGGTTCATTGTTTCTCATAAGAGAAAAGTAAAATCAACCACTAAAACCAGACTTGGATTGACAACATACTGAGACCATTTACAGACACATATATATGTACAGGTGTGACTTGCTTGAAAGAATACGGAAAATACCCAGGATACGGCCAGGATACGAGGATACAAGAAATATAATGAATTTTTGGGCATTAATAGGCCAAAATTCAAAGTACTTCAACTCTAACAAAACCGACACTTCTATAAGCTTTGGCATGCATAAGATGACTTGCACGAATTGACAGAATTGAGAAAAACGCCCTTGTACAACATTCATACCGGAAAAATGCCCGAAATACCACAAAAACGGACACAAGACAGAAAACATGACTCGATTATGTCCCAGACTGAAACCGACATGTCCACACAATCAAATTAGGTCCATATGACCTGTACGACATGGTAGAACTTGGCCAAAACTCTTGGAACTAATTTCGACCTCCCGAAACCTTGATTTTAACTTGAAATGGGCCACCGAGGGTCCAAAATCTTTGTTGAGCGCGACATTTCAAATCCAATGCTTGGACATGGTCACATATACCCATTATGACTTGCTGGAACCAACAAAAGTGCCAAAAACCCTCTGGAACGAATTTTGGCAAAACTTGGCCAGTAGCTGCTGGAAACTGTCAAAATTGCAGCCAAACCATCGCGCGATGGTTTGGAACTGTCGCGCGACTAACCCTCTCTCGCGCGATGGTTTGGAATGCTTGCGCGACTGTATGATTCTGCTAAGTTGCCCCTTTTTGACCAGAGCATTCTTCGAAAGCACTAGAGGCCTTGTCACCCCCCCAAACGTCTTGCAGGCCATTCTGAAGTTTGCAGAGGAGAGTGTCCTTGCACAGCAAGGTGCCCTAACACCTTGCTTGATCTTTAACACTTGACACGAAATCCGAGGATGATATTTCCAAAATCTTGCCTATAAGAAGAATTCCTTTGAAGCAATGTAGGAAACATCCCCCTTGTATAAACACAGGAACTCTCACACTACTCAAGATGGAAAGTCTGCTAGTTGTCGTACTCTATCCATGGCTAACACGGCCCGAAACCATTGATTGGAAAAGTCCTCGTTCCCAATGCCTAGCTTCCATTCGCGATCTTCGATTCATGGAGCCACGCTCTGAGCTACTTCAAGATGTGATGGTGTATTGGGATCCTGTCATGCATGTTTTCCGTTTTCGTAACAATGAGATGTGCCCAACAGTGGAGGAGTTTCAAGCCTACCTCCGAGGATTCACCGATTGTGAAATTCTTTCCATTCCTCCATTCCAAGAGGATATGAGTCAACTCTTATGGACGAAACTCAACATACCTGAAGAACTATCAACAAGCATAATCCAAAACGGCGAACTCAACATTGTCCGTCTCATTGAACTGTACGGTCCAAAAGGAGCCCTGGGAGATTATGTCAGGCAGGCCCACAGACGCTTTGTGCTGTCAATCTGCACCTTGGCTGCTTACATGCTGATTCCCGCTGAAGAAGGAGTTTGCCCTAGCATAGTGACCATTGCCTTGCAAATGGATGCCCGAAAGAATATCATGCCTGTCGTTTTGGCGGAAACCCTCATGGGCTTGGACTTGGTCAAAAATGGCCAAGCAAGTTGGTTTAGCGGATGCCCTCTCCTGCTCCAGGTAGGTTCTCACTCAGCTCACCCTTCCCTTCTTTCTCGTTTTACCTCGACACTCAGGCTAGGATCACTCGACAAACCTCACTTGTCTTTTCACTCTGGCTATATCTGACTTCTTACTTGTTTTTACCCTCAGCTTCGGCTTTCAGACAAAGTGGGTGTACTCAAAGCACCAGAAGCTGGCTTCGAACACTTCCCGAGGTAATTGGTCGAGAGACCGATGGTGTACCCCGAGCTGCTGATAGAGGAATGGTATGCCTTCCTGAACGACATGCAGTCAGAAGACATTGTCTGGAGATGCCCATGGTTGAATTTGCCGATGATGACTGTGCGCTCTGCAGGGTTCGAACGAGTGGTGCTCGCCGGATTGACAAATTTCACATTCAACGTTCCAGGGCGGACACTTCGTCAATTGAGCATAAGCCAAGAGAATAGATGCTTCGGGAGAGAACCCTTTGAATTTCCCACATTCGATGACCATAACCTGCAGGCCTATGAGTACAGCTGGAGCAACAGGGAACTGGAGGAGGCTGTTCTTGATTCCATCACATGGTTAGAGAGCCGCTACGTGAAGTGGCTACACAGAGGGGTCAAAGCCAGATCAGGGGGATACTTCTGAAGTCTGTAGAAACCAAGTTCGTATCCAAAATAAGCTCAAAAATCGTTAGATTGTCCAAGCTACTTGCTTTGCTTTTAAACGCTCGCTATGTAAGCTGCATGGCCTTTATGCCTGGCTCGTTTAATAAGATAACGACTTGTACAAAGACAATGTTGGGACACCGTCCCCCCGAGAGCTCAAAACCATCATCAAAAAATGTGATTTGAGCAAACAACGCTTCGACATGGTGACCAAACGTCCATAATGACCTACTGGCCGTGCTGAAAATTCAAAAACTGGCTCAGGGTGAAATATGAAAATCCACCCTTAAAAGATAGTAGGTTGTTTTTCTGGCCCAAAAAAAAATTATCCATCACGCGATGAAGAGAGACCATCGCACGAGCATCCCTTAAATCGCGCGATAAACCCAGACCGTCACATGATGGAGGGGTCCTATTACAGCTGCCAGTCTTGACTCATCCGAAAGTTAAAGTGTTGCAGGTCTTAACTTCATACCTGGCCGTGCAGGGCATCTCTGAATCATTACAGGGGGTGTGCCCTTGTATTAAACGGATGAAGTACACCTTGCATGGATATTTCCCTAAAAGAAAGGGATATTTTCCATCCTTTGGCTATAAAGGGCAAAATTCCTGTAAATGAGAGACACTCATTCAACAGGAAGATCCATATACACTCCCCAATGGCAAATCACCTACCAACCTTAATTGGTCCATGGCTAGAAGCCTTCGTTGCGAGCGATTGGCTATCCTTCTAAACTCATGGCCTAGCCGCTTTCCGTTTCCTCCGAAGCATAAGGCTTCGCCCTGAAATCCTGTGGTCGGCCGTACGGTTTTGGGACCCAGATGTTCATGTGTCCGACAGTGGAGGCATTTCAAGCATACCTCCAAGGCTTTCCCTCCAGTGTGATCGTTCCGTACCGGAAAAGCATGTCCAAACTTCTGAAAACCAACCTGAACATTAGCACTGGAGCAGCAAAAAGTCTGCTGAGCGGTGGATAGATAAACATTCTGCGCCTGATGGAATGGTACGGGCCCGAAGGCGACACCAGAGATATGGCTCTACAAGCTCGCCATCGGTTTGCCTTGGTGATTAGCGTGCTTGCTACATATTTGTTGGTATCCCTGAATGGACAGGGTTGATCCTTCTTTGGTGAGCATTGCCACGCAGTTGGGTGCTCGAAGGAACATGGTGCCATTGGTTCTTGCCGAGACACTCATAGGACTAGATTTGGCATCAACCAACCAAACAATGATATTCGGCAGCAGTCCACTCTTATTGCAGGTAAACTCTCACTCAACTCACCTTTTTTCGGCTTTCACATATTCTGCTTTTACCTCAAAACTCGGCTAAGGCTATATCAGATCTCCTTACTTGTTTTTCTGCTTAAGTTTTATATGACTCCTTACTTGTCTTTGCGCTCATGCAGTTGTGGCTATCAGACAAACTCGGACTGATTGGAGCTCCAGAAGCAAACTAGCCCCACTTACCCGGGCGAATGCACCAAAGAGAGATGTTGTATCCGGAGATGTCCACAAAGGAATGGATTAGGTTCATGAATGAGCTGTCGCCACAAGAAATCATCTAGAGGCACGAAGCACTTTCCAGATATGGCTTTAAACTCTACAGGTTTCGAAAGAATGGTGATTGTTGGGCTGTCTAGCTTCACGTTCTATATTCCAGATCGCATCCTTTGGCAGTTAGGGATAAGTCTGGGATCACACCGAGCCGGAGTAGAGACCTTTCATATTCCTGCATTTACTACCCAAAACTTGATGGGGTATGAGCACAACTGGGGATTGAGGGAGCTCGGCAGAGCAAATCATGATTTCAGCACAGAGCTAACAAACCGTTATAAAGCATGGCTAAGAAGAGAGGTTATTAGAAGACAAAATGCTGACTGACTCCTGACACAACTCTGATGATCTAGAATAAACTATGAACCTGTGAAGGCCTCTAGCATTTTATTCTATTTTTATGCTTTAACTGTTTTTAAAGACTACTCAGCTTGTGTAATAGAAGTAGTAGTTTGAAATAAAATTGAAAGATTTAAGAACTTTCCCCTTTTGCTCAAGTGTTGAACACCGCGCTGCACACTGAGAACGCACCTCGGAGTAAGCAACCTTGGATCGAGTTGATTGATTATGACCGAATCTCACTGAGAGATTGCCTACGTATCCTTTTAAGGGAATCAGGTCAAAACATAGTTCAGGCTAAGGTTCACCCGTGTGTTTTGGCTTTCGTTTTGTGCTCTAATTTTTGCCTAGCGCCGCTCTTTCAGGTTTTCGGCCTAGCGAGCATTTGATTCTTGCCTATTTATTTTTGCCTAGGTCGCCTCCTTAGGTTTTCGGTCTAGCAGGCTTGCTCTAATTTTGCGTGGAACCACCCACCCTTGTGATTTTCGGCCCAGCGAGCCTCTCTCAAGGATAGTAACGTTTGAGTTGATCTAGGTTAACCAGAATGTTGAACTCGTTGCCGTCCAAATCAATGAGTTGAGCTGCCCCACCCGAGAGAATGGTCTTGATGATGTATGGTCCCGAGCTCTTCGGACGGAACTTTTCGCGAGGATCAAAGATGGGAGCTCGGATTTCCTTCGTAACCATATCCCTTTCGACCAATTCGCGAGACTTCACCTTCTTGTTAAAGGCCCAAGCAATCCTTCGCTGATACCCTTAAACATGATACAAGGCACGAAGCCTCCTCTCATCAAAGAGCATAAGTTCAACGAACCTCCCACTGAGCCACTCAGATTCCGTGAGTTCACATTCTGCCATGACCCTGAATGACGGTACCTCAAGCTCGATAGGGAGTACTGCTTCCATCCCGTAAACCAGATAATAGGGAGTTGCCCCCGTTGATGTTCGAATTAACGTTTGATACCCCCAAAGGGCTAGAGGTAGTTGCTCGTGCTAGTCCCTGGTGGACTCTACAGTCTTTTTGATAATTGTCTCAATGTTCTTGTTGGCCGCTTCAACTGCCCCATTTGTCTGAGGGCGATAGACCATTGAATGGTGTATTTGGATTTTGAATTCTTCGAAAAGCTCGAGAACCCTGCCTTTGAAATGAGATCCATTATCCGATACAAATGCCTGTGGAACTCCGTACCGATAGATAATGTTCTCCCTGATGAACTGGGCCACCTGAACTGTAGTCAGAGTTTTATAAGACTCACCTCCACCCACTTAGTGAAATAGTCTATTGCCACAAGAATAAAGCGATGACCGTTCGAGGCAGATGGTCTGATCATGCCGATGACATCAGTGCCCCACAAAGCAAAGGGCCAAGGTGAAGTCATACCAAACAGATTGGAGGGAGGAACATGCATGAGATTGGCATGAATCTGGCACTTATGACAACGGCGAACATAATCCACACACAGTGATTCCATAGTGGACCAAAAGTAACCTTGCCGTAAAATCTTCTTTCGGCTACCACAGCCCCGGGTCGAATCGGGGCGACCCGAAAAGAAACGCCACGTTTCTTTTTTTTTTTAGGATCGATTTGAAAAATTTTGAAGAGTCGCCACCCGGATTTGTGGTTTGCCACCCGAGAAACCGTTTTATTTGGAAAATGATTGATTTGAATTGAAAACCAGAGATTTTGAAAAGGGTTCGGAAGCCACGTTACGAGGGGGGAAGGGTTTTACGGCACCCCCCTCGCCCGATTTGAAATCGGTCTCTACTAAACATTTGTGGGATTTTATAAAAGATTTTATTTCATTAGGTCATTTAGCAAGTGTCCACAGATATATATCAAGTACAGGGGATGCATGCATGTGCATGTGTACAGTAAATAATTGAAAAATCGTAATGAAATGCAAAATGCTAGTAGCTGGAGGATGCTGTCATTGATTTCACTCTCGAGCGCTCGGAAGCACTCCCGAGCGCTTGGGAGTATCACATGCCCAACCTGCACATCTTGTTAGTACAACAGGATATAACAGAATACAATACTGAAAATGCAAACTAAGGTAATCTCAAACATGATACAAGGTCAACAAGGGATTTATTAGACTGGAATCAGACCCCATTCCGTCTAGCCATGCATCGTTGCCCTTCTAAAAAGAGGTTTAACAGTTTTAAGAGGCCGAAAGGGATGCATGCATGGACATGCAAAGGCAGTATGAGTATCAAACTGGGAGAAAAAAACAGACTGCAGTTGCATGCAAACACTCACGAGCGCTCGGGAGTGGTTTACACCCCAACACTGATTTTAACCAAGTAATGCCGTCATTGTAGCACGCTGGTACACTGGACCCTCTGTCTTTGAAGTATGAAAAAGGTTTCTCTTTTTAGATCCAGACCACAACTCTTTTGCATGTCCTTAAATGAAAATCATTTTTTTTATTTCCCTCTAAAAAGGTGGATCGTTAGTACCCACACACTTCAAAAGAGTTAAAACAGCTTTAAGACACATCCTACTCCCCATGCATGTCCACTTAAACGTTCAAAAGAAGGAAAGCGGGGCCGGAGCCACTCTCGAGCGCTCCAGAGCATTCCCAAGCGCTCGGGAGTGCTTCCAGTAGACTAAACACAGAAACACATTCGTACCCCTTTTGCTCTTGTTATTACACCAAGGTCTCTCAACCCACACTTAGTATTAAAGACTGAGAGGGCCAAGAGACCTCCCTCAGAGAGGAAAACAGCCCTATTTTGCTTGTGTATGGCACTAAGGTAGAGAACTTCTACCTTTAGTTAGGACTTAGCTCCTTGGGAAAGCTGTGAGAGGTGAATGAGAAAGAAAGATCAGGAAGATCAGAGCTTGTGGATGATCCGAACTCCTTGCCTGTTTTGATGCCTTGAGTTTTGGTTGCCTTCCCCTTTTGAAAAATGAAATTTTTTAAAGAGATGGAGACTGGTCTTGTTTGAACAGTCAAGGGGATTCTAGAGAGAGAGAGTTCATGCCTGTTTTGAGTTGGAATGAGGCCTTATATAGGCAAAATAACCTATGGTCTCATTTTAGAAAATATAATTTAGAATCAAATAAAATCCTCAGGCCTGACTCTTCCTCTGACTGAGGTTGAGTGTAGACTGAGCTTCAGCCGGCTCAAAGAAGTTGCAATGATGAGTTGCATGGGTAGTGGGAAGGCCTGCCATCCATTGGGCAGCACAGAAGTCTCGAGCGCTTGGGAGTTTATTCTCGAGCGCTCGAGAGTTTGTCAGGTCCCAGATTTTGAAAATGGTTTGGAGCACTTGGGAGTGCTCCTGAGCGCTTGAGACTGATTTTTACATTTTATTTCCTCTTAACATTTTCCAAGGAGCCTCATTTTGACTGATCAAGGGCTTGTTTCAATCCAAATTCATCATTGGGAAGCCTCCGGGCCACAAATTAAGTAAATTCGAAACGTCCAAATTGGGGTGTCTACAGTTGCCCCTCTTTGGATGGCGCTCGGCATCATGTTCGGATACGAGTGACATCCAAAGATTGAGACAACCCAATTCGAGCCACATCAAACCCTTAATTTCAAAGACAAATACAAGTAAAAACGTTTGATGCATGTGGTCGCGTCTTTTCAGACTGCCTACGTACCCTTTTCTGCAGGGATCAGACCAGTGTAGTTATTTGGGGCAAATGCAAGCACATGTGATGCACGCACGAGAAAGATTGACAAGACCTTGACAAGATAAACGTGCAAAGGGTCCACCTGTTACTCTGTTTGGTGAATGGAAAATGCAAGCACATGGGATGCATGCACGAGAAAGGATCAACACGACTTTGATAAGATAAATGCGTGAAAGGTCCACCTATTGCTCTGTTTGGCGGACAAAAATGCAAGCACGTGTGATGCATGCATGAGAAATGATCGACACGAGTTTGATAAATGCGTGAAAGGCCCACCTGTTGCTCTATTTGGTGGACAGAAAGAGGATAAAATAGCACCTGTAGGGTAGAAATACCTGCAAACCTGTTGAAATTAGTATAAATAGATAAAATTTCGATCGACTACCAAGTAAAACACCAAATCACGGGATGAGAGCCTGAAATCACATTATTGACGAAGGTTCGCTTCTCGCAGTCTCGTTCGGCACGGCTGGAGCTAGGACTGAGATTGATTTTGTAAAAAGAAACGAAAGAAGCTAAGCAAGCCTCGGAAGCAAGAAATGCACAAGACGACGGAGGGCTGGCACAGAGGCTGAGGACAGATCTTAGCGCTCAGAACCACTCCCAAGCGCTCGGGAGTGGTCTCGAGTGCTCGAGACCACGGCTGGGATCCATTGTTCTGTTCACCTTCTTCGACAGATTTGGGGTTTAAACTCATATCTGAGCGCTCGAGAACCAGAGCGAATCGTACACCTCTGAAACTCGATCGACCTCACCCTCTCTCTCAGGCGATCTCACTCTCTCTCACTCGACTGATCTCCGTCTCCCTCTCTCTCAAACGATTTCTCTCTCTCAACACGGATCGAGCCCGAGACCTCGAGATCATTACGATTTTTAGGTGGGTGGTTGTAACGCCCCGAATTTTGGGTACGTTAAATAGACATTTTTATTGAATAAACTAAAGGGAGTCTAGCTCATTATTACAACATAATTCTCACAAGAGTACTTTTATTCAACAAAGGAGGGGATAAACTAAGGTTAACTACTGCTCCGCCTCTTCTTCCATCCTTGCAAGCTCCTCGGCTCCGAAGGCCTCCAAAGTGTACTGTTCATGCTGCTCATCTATAAAATCTGACACATTATACCAGCGTCGCCCCCAGTATAATATGTCAGGGTCACCACAAAGGTAACACCGTGAGCTACAAAAGCTCAATAGAATAGTCCAACCCGCTAACCCATAACTTACAACAAAGAGTCATATAAATAATTACACATACTCATTTAACAACATAATTAACAATGATACATCCGCATTCACTATCTTGCTTACGTTGGTGTCATGCCTTTCTTGGTTTCTCCTACGCGACTCATCGTATTGTGTCACCATTTCATTTTAAGAAAATCATTCGTCATTCAACGGGCTACCAAGTCCGGCCACGTTACAAAATCTTGCATTGGCTCCTCTCCGCGGATAACCAAGCCCAATTACCAATGAAGCTACCACGTCCGGCTCCAATGGCAATCTACATAATGGGCTACCAAGTCCGGCCTCATTGCGGTTTTCGCAAGTCCACACAAAGGGCTACCAAGCCCGGCCACCTTGCGGGTTTTCACAACTCACATAAGGCTACCAAGTCCGGCCATTATGTAGTCTCAAAAATCCTTTTTATCCATATCAACCACTCCTTAAGTGTCATGTTTCTACTTTTCGATTCTCGTGTCTCGTAATCATGCATAGACTCTGCGGCGGGACGAATCACTTTAAAGTAATCTTGAAACTAAACTAGCAAGATCATCCAACTCTATATTACCTAATCGTACTCAAATTATTACTTAAAGCCACTTATGTTTTATCAGCAACAAGTAATGCAACAAATATACATACATGTTCATAATCATCCTCAAGACAATAATATATTACGAAAATCCGTTCTTTCTTCCTTTGTGGGAATTTCAAAACAACATATGATTATTGACGTAGAAATTCATTATTTGGCATGCTCATTCTTCTTTAGTACTTTAGTAAACAAGTTTTGCTAACTAGCTTTGATACCTTGACCGTTTAACTCATGTTTAGAAATTTACTACGCATACTTAAGGTAAGCATAATCCAAGCAAGTACATAGCATGTCCATAACCATTACTTAAAGCATAACGCCACATGTGCGGACGCCCTTGGGTTGGTAATCCACCATATGCTTTGTTATAATACCACAAGCAATGGAATATAAGCTTATAGTTAAGTTAAAAGATCAACATGCGATTACTTCTACCCGAAGTTATGTCTTAAGTTGATTCTAATCATGCTTAATCATCCAATAGCAATATTAAGTTCACATGCATCCAACGTTTTAAGAAAATAAACTAACATTATCATGCTTTCATTATAATGACTTAGCTAGGTTAAAACTAAGACAAGGAGTAGTGTCTAACATATATTTAGGATTAAGGGTTGATTACACTACCTTTCTTCTTGGCGGTAGAAAAGGACTACGAAAAGATCGACGGAAAGAAAGTTGGCGGACGGACGGAGTAACGGTTTACGATGGACTTCCGGTAGCTTCGAAAGAGAAAGGTTTCTCTCGAAACTAAATCTTGACTATACTACTAAACTCTTATGGATCGAAGGGTGGTGGAGTGGTGGTTTAGTGGCGGCTTAGGATAAGTTTCTTGAAGAACAAGGGAAGAACTTCAAGAATACTCAAGAACAAAGCAAGAACAAGCAAGAACACTAAGCTTTCTAGAGAGAGAAGTTGAATGGTGAAGGTGTGAGTTGAAAGGCATGGAATGGATGCTATTTATAGGCAAAATGAAGCTTCCCCCCTCACTCCACTTGGCCGGCCATTACTCTCTCTCTCCCCCCCCATAAATTTGCTCCATGGACTAGTCTTATCAAGCAATAGTACTCCATCCAAGTGTATCTAGGTCAAATAGTGTCAAGTACAACCCACATGTCTAAATTCAACCAACATACACCTCACTCTCCCTCTCTCCCTATTCGGCCTCTCTCTCTCTCTCCTCTCCCATGGATTTGTTTCATAGTCTAGTCTTGTCAAGCAATAGCACTCCAATAAATGCAACTTGGTTAAATAGTGTCAAAGTACTACAACTTGCCAAGGTACAACACACATACACTTCACCTTCCCTCTCCCTCTCATTCGGCCATGTCTTTCTCTCTCTTCCCCATGGATTTGTTCCATGGTCTTGTCTTGTCAAGCCAAAGTACAACACAAGTGCAACTTGGTCAAATAGTATCAAAGTACAATGCACATGTCCAAGTACAACACACATGCACTCAATTTCCCTCTCCCCTCATTCGGCCCTCTCTCTCTCTCTTGGTCAAAGTACTATCATGTATATATATATATATATATATATATGTGTGTGTGTATATCTATATGTACATTTATGGAAAGAACAAGGAAGGTAAGGACAAAACTACTTAAATGTACACATGGCTTATGATTATTCTCTTTGTATGATAAAGTACACATGACTAGTCTTGTCATGCTATAGTACTCCAACCAAGTGTATCTAGGTCAAATAGCATCAAAGTACAACACACATGTCAAAATACAACTCACATACACTCACTCTTCCTCTCTCCCAACCGGCCTCTCTCTCCTTTCCCATGGATTTATTCCATGGACTTGTCAAATCAATTCCATAATCATGGCAAGCAACCTAAGTCTAGTCACATCAAGTCCTTTCTCTTTCAAATCAAATCTGGGTAATGATATGGGTCCAAACAATGATGGAGGTGGTCATGGTGTAGTCTTATCCTAGAATGGGTCTACTTGGAAGAAAGACTAGAATCATTGGCTAGGTTTTGACTAGAAATGGGTTGGCATGTAACAAATAGGCTTAAGGCTATTAGGTGGCTTGGACAAGTGGCCAAAGATACATACACACACCTCACTCTCTCTCCTCATATTCGGCCTCCCTCTCCTCTCTCCCTAGCCGATTCTCTCTCTTGGTCAAAGTACATATATGTATATATATATATATATATATGTGTGTACATTTGTGGAAAGAATAAGGAGGATAAGGACAAGGCTACTTAAATGCACACATGGCTAATGATTATTCTTTTTGTAGGAGAAAGTACTATCATATCTTTCACCAAGAATCCCATGGGAATATTGGACAATGCTATTATCCAAGGGATAATGATTCCCCTAATGGTTATTGTCCAAGGGTCTAACAATTACCCTAGCATGTAATAACCAATGGTCCAAAGAAGTAATGATGAAGGAACACATGACTTGTCTTGTCATCCTATCCTAACATCTATTGTCCAATGGGTAAAGCTTTTCCTAGCATGTAATAACCAATGGTCCAAGGAAAGTCATCATGAAGTACAATATTCACTTTTGACTAGACTATTCCAACTACTAGTCAAACTTGGTCTTCTTTCAAACAACTATTGTCCAATGGTCAAAGATCTTCCTAGCATGTATTATCCAATGGATAAAGATTTTCCTAGAACTTATCATCCAATGGATAAAGATCACCCTAGCATCTATCGTCCAATGGATAAAGATTACCCTAGCATGTAATAACCAATGGTCCAAAGAAAGTCATCATGAAGTACAATGTTTGCTTTTGACTAGACTATTCCAACTACTAGTCAAACTTGGTCTTCTTCCTAACAACTATTGTCCAATGGTCAAAGATCTTCCTAGCATGTATTAACCAATGGATAAACATTAAAAAGGGGAAAATGGTCCATCTAGGGTTTGGGCAACCTAATTAGGTTTGGAATCCAAGTGATTAGGTTAAATGGGCATTAGGCTATTCTAACTAATTGGTTAAAGACTAACGATACTTAATCTAGGCTTTCATTGCTCAAGTGGTAAATTGGGTTTTATTTAGGAACTCGCCTAATAACGGAATATTAAAGTCCGACGGTGCCAAACGCCAAGGTAAAGCATGAGTGTGGCCAAGGCAGTCTGGTGGCAAGGCGGCGTCGAAGCGGTGGCCAAATAAACGACCGGTGGCCAAAGCAAGGCAGCCAAAGCGATCCGGTAATAGCTGCCGGTGGCGAAGCGACCGATGGCCAGCGGTACTGGTGGCCAAACACTCGGTGGCCAAAGCGCTGGCAGCGGCTGCTAGCGATGCCAGCGGTGGCAGAGCGGCCGATGTGCTGGCAAAGCGGTGGCAAGCGTAGCCAAGGCAAGGCGTGAGCAAGCCCAGGAACGCCAAGGCAAAAGCAAGCGCGACCCGATGCCAAGCGTAACCCGATGGCGCCAGGGCAGAGCAAGGCACCAAAGAACGCCAAGGCGAAAGCAAGGCGCGACCCGATGCCAAGGCGGAACCCGATGGCAACCAGGGCAGGAACCCGACAGGTCCCGACGCCAGGCGAGGCGCACTGACAATTACCCGACGCCTGGGCGAGGCACTCCGACAACACCCGACGCTCGAGCGAGGCAGCGCGACAATGACCCGACGCCCGGCGAGGCACCCGACAATGACCGACGCCGAGGCGAGGCAGGCCTGACAGAGGCCCGATGCCTAGGCAGCCTAGCCAAGCCAAAGCAAGGCGGTCAAGCCGACGGTCAAGGCAAAGACCAAAATTTTCCTACTAACCACTCCGGCATCGATGCATCACTAAGCCAAATGGTAGTTAGGGTTTGCTAACTAATCGGTTAAAAGCTAACTATGCTTGCTAAGTAGGATTTCGAGTCAAGAAATATAATTTAAAGATTTTCGAATAAAAATGAGATTTTTACGTACGTTTACAAGTATACTAGTCATGGGAGAAGGACTAAATTGTCCGGAGTAAAATGATTCAATTTTACAAGTTTCAAATCTAATTATGACGGATTATTAGAATTTAAAAGAAAATTTTAAAGCAATCCAAGCAATTAAAATAAAATTTAAATATTTATCAAAATTTTCATAAGTCAATAACGACCGATTTTTGGATGTTAAAAATGAAATCCAAGTATTAAAATAAAATTCAAATTTTTAACGAAATTTTTATTTACCAAAAATCAGGGTCGTTACAGTGGTGGTGTGCCAGGAGGTGCGGATCAAGCGAAGGAAGAAGGCTTGGGGAGTGGAAGAACAAGGGATGGCTAGTGGAGGTGATGAGGGGCTGCCCAGCCACGAGGAGGCAGCGGCTGTGGTGGCTGCGGCGGCGACCGAGGAGACCAGCAGCAGTACTGCTACGCCAGCCAACGAAAGGGCTGTCGATGAGGGTCCAGTTGCTGTGGTTGAGGCTGGTGGAGGAGTAATGGCAGTAGAGGGCGTGAGTGCCAGTGGAGGTGTGGCGGCAGTGGGAGATCTTGGTGAGAGCGAGGCTGTGCGAGGAGAGGGCAAGGAGCTGGCCACTAACAGCAGAGACACGTTGGGTGGCAGAGGAGATGGTACAAGTAGCGAAGGAGGTGCCACAGGCATTCCCCATACTCCTAGGGTGGAGGATTTGCTCGCGGCCGTGGAGCAGGCCAGCAATGAGCGGAGGGAAGGGGCTGGTGACGAGGTAGTGACAGTCGGACGCGTCGTCGCGACGCCGGTGTTGAGGGCGACGGCCGTTGAGCCGAGGGTCGGAGACAGCGGGATTGGTGCTTCGCACCCGGTCCCATTTACAGAGGGAGATTTCTTAGATACCGCGAGACCGCGGGACATACTGGACACACTTGGCCTCGACGCCGGGGTTAGAGAGGTGCTGAGGGGTGCGAGGACCACGGAGGATTAGACCTCGGCGTTGTTGTTAGGAGCACTGTTGAGCGGTGCGGGGACGGCGGCGGATATGGGATCGCCGGAGATAGATGATTTGGGGCTAGGGGAGCCAGAGGAGGAGGTGGTGATTGAGGAGCGGGTTACGGCGGCGGCTGAGGCGAAGGCCTACTTGGCCAGGGCGCGCCCCAGGTTTGTACCGGATACTTATGCTCCGCGGCTTTACCTCTTTGAGCCGACGGGGATGACCGGCTACGTTCCCGCTCGGACAGATTATCCAGAGGACTTGCTTCTCCGAGACCAGGTTACACACATCTCCTCTAGATGGATGACGGTATGGTCTCAATAGTTTACATTCCCGCATTAGACTTGCTTCCTTGAATTATTGCGTTGCTTACTTTTGCTATTTCTTTGCTTTGTTGAAACAGCGTACCAAAGATATCTATGGCCACGGAGGCTCAACGAGCTCATTGAAGTACTTCAAGGAGTTGCCCCGGAGAGTACGAGAGCTGGTAGAGGAGGCTGGTTTCGAGCCATTCATCCAGTTGCTGACGGTGGTGAGGGTCGATCGTGCAGTGATGACAGTGCTGGCGGAGCGGTGGTGGGACACCACCAACACGTTCCACTTCCGTTTCGGGGAGATGACGATGACTCCTCTCGACTTCGCACCAATCACAGGGCTCCGGGTTGGAGGCGAGCCAATCCCATATGAACCGAGCATAGACTTGGACGATGCATCCTTGAGGTGGTTCCTCGGACGGGTGCCGCACCATAGCGGAGGGGTGGCGGAGTACGGCTAGTTCATGACATATTGGGATCACAAGCCAGCAAACGATGTTGAGATGGCCCAGATGGCCAGGGCTTACTTGCTGTACCTGTTCGGGGCTTCTCTGTTCCCGCTCAGGCGATCTCGGGTTCACTTGAGCTACTTGGCGGGCCTGGTCGATCTGAGGCAGGCAGGACGGTTTGACTGGGGCAGTGCTGCTTTGTGCACGCTCTACTGCTTCCTGGGAGCCGCCTCACGCGGAGTGGGGGATACCATAGGCGGCTACTTGAGGGTGATTGAGGTATGACTCAATGCTACTGTCTTGAATTGCTTTGATTGATTGATTGAATTGAATTGAACATGTGTCTGACTTGAGTTGAATCGACTTCCAAAATATGCAGCTTTGGGCTTACGAGGTCTTGGGCATGTTCCCGCCCGAGAATACTTGCACAAATCAGGACTTACTTCCACGGGGACTTGCGTGGGGTAAGGAGTACCGGAGAGCGAAGGAGCGGCGGGGACAAGTGATGACTTTCCGAAGCTGGCTGGACAATATCACCGGAGTTACGGTACAAACATCGACCTTCTTTTCTTTTCATGCCTTGTCGAAAAAATGAAATCCTTGATTATTGATGCCAGAAATTTGAATGTAGGTTCACTGGGATCGATGGACCAGGGTGGAGGCTGACTTCCTTCCGAGGAGTCGGGAGGTGACACGGAGCTGGGTCCTGCTGGAGTGCCCGCTGGGCTGGCAGTGGTATCTGGGGGATCGGGTGACACGACAGTCGCTCGGTTCTCCAGAGTTCATCGTGCCGGGGCCACTTCCTCCACGAGTGTAGTGGACTAAGACCTACACTCGGGCTGAGCTAGAGCAGTTCACGGTGCCAGATATAGACTTAGAGAGATATCTGCGGCGCACGCTGGACTATGTGACATGCAAGATAAGTACTTGGCCACGAGTCTGGGGGTGGAGAGGGAGTTGGAGAGGCGGTTAGCAGAGGCTGAGGCCAAGAGGGCCAGGGGTGAGGCCGGAGATGAGAATGGAGGTGAGCCCGGAGCACGGGGCCAAGGTGGTCGCTTTTCACGCGGTAGGGGGCGAGTTGCTAGACCTCCTGCTGCTGGGAGAGGTGCTAGTTCTTCGGGCCGAGGTGAGGGCAGCGCGGGAGCTCCTGGGATGGCTGAGACTTCTACTCCAGCTGGGTTACCGACGTTGGAGTGGACGATAGGGGTGAGGGACCCTTCTGGAGCAAGGGCGTTGTTGGACATTCCACGCCTTCCACAGCTGTCGATGCGGCTTCCTGCTCAGGTATAACACAATTTCACTTCTTTCATGCTTCAAATGCTTTTTCTGTTCATGCACATATTGTTTTGACTTTTCGAATCATCATGCAGGTGCCGCAAGAGTGGGCGGAGTAGGCTATCATGCTGATGGTAGGGATGCGGCAGTTGCTGAAGGACTGTGCCAAGGGGAGGACTCTCCAGACTAGACCTGTTCCTGAGCCTGCTTTACCTGTTGTTTCTCAGGTATGCAAAGTGCATGCATATTCATCTTATTGGATTTAAAACATGTACCAAATGAATGAATGCTCATGATATGCAGGTGCAGCCACGACGCTCAGCTAGGACATAGCCGCAGGACACCACTAGCCTTCCAGCTTCCACCAGCGCGAGAGGCCGGGGTACACAGAGAGCATCGCGGTCCGCTATAGGGGAGAGGCAGTTCAAGGTTGTTCCTAGGGCAGCATCCCAGCGGAGGTCCGCTCGCAAGGAGTCAGAGGAGGATACAGAGGAGTCGCTCGAGTCATGAGCCTTAGGGTCTACGGACTCGAGTACTGCCTCAGGGCCTTCCGACGATGATGATGACGAGGAGGACGATGTTGAGAGTTCTAAAGGACGCCAGCAGAAGAGGACTCATTTGGGCTGAGCCTTAGGTTTTTGCTTTGCTAGCTTTTCTTTTGCATGGGCCTGCATGCCAAAGTAGTTGTAGCTCCTGGGCCTGCGTGCCTTTGATTTTGTTTGGGCCTGCGTGCCCCGGTAGATAGGATTGGGCATGTGCTTGCCCCAGCTTATGTACTTCCTTCTTTACTCATTGTAGATGCTGCATTTGTTTATGAAAGATTGCACTTTTCTTCCCTTTGCATTCGTTTGCACTCCCTTCAAGAATTGTATTTTATGAAATATGTTCGTCTAGCTTTGAAAAAAAAAGGGCAAAGAGCACGCGAATTTCGACCGATACTCTTAAAATGGAATAAAACTTGACACAATTAACTCGACTCATGGAATTTGACTTGAAATGACAAAAATGCCCTTAACATAGAATTTACAGTCACTAAGGAAAGTAACGATTAAACTTGACCGGGATTGGACACGAGAATGGGACACGCGGGTATTTGATCCAAGTGCATGTATCTAACGCCATCATGAACGATGAAATTGAGGCGTTTGAAGGTGAAAATTGATTTTGTAAGCTTTAATGCGTATTTGACCGCTTTACGTAGTTATCGGCACACATTAAGACTCGCGTACACCATTGGATTTGAACAAATGCTCTCGATGCAAATTTTGACACGTCGACGAGAAGGAAATCATCGAGGTTTTTAGGTTTTCCGAGGAATATACTTGAATACTCAGACAAACGTACAACTGAACACGCTGTATTCCCCTGAAAACATGTTGGAACCTGTTGAACCTGAAGACTCGAGATTACAATGCTGTGTTGGGGCCAAAAACCTGGAAACCAGAATCTGCTGAAAACTATAGAACTCTCGAGCACTCGAGAGTGTTGTGGAGCGCTTGGGAATTCACTCCCCGAGCGCTCGGGACTGCTGTGACCAGCAGACCAGTGTTCATGTAAGTGCAGAAAACGAAAAAGGCCTCCAAACAGCACCTTGATCGTAACGGCTACTTCTCGTTCTTACACCGGAACCCTACCACACCGCCGGAGTTGAGCCTGTAAAACAAATAATGGGTGAGCGCACCTTTGCCTTCTCGTGGCAAAGGCCCTCCGATGCCAAAGTTAGTATCTCGTACTAGTGAAAACCCTAATTCTCAGTAGGAAGTAATCAAATAACCAGGAATTGCGTACCTTTACCTCTAGGTTTACCTCATATTTATAGACCCATGTCTACTTGCTATCCAAGCCATCTTGCTGCCCTATGTTTCCTTTCTCGTAAAGGGAACCTAGAATATCAGGGATTCTCATTCCCATAACTGCGCATTTCCTTTTAGACCATTTAGGCACTCTTCCCAAAGCTGGCCGTTCATCCCATTCTCGTTGGGAATCACCTCAGATCTCGTTTCCTTACTGGATATTTCCATTTCTGGACCACTCTGGAGCGCCTCCTGGCACCTTCTCCAGATTGTAGCTACTGTTCGGCCTTCTCGTTGCCGAACAGACCCTCTGGACCAATGATTTCTCACATCACTGGACCCCTTATCACGAGACGGGTCCAACAAATACCCTTGCTCTTTGAACCATACCCCTGCTCGGGTATCTTGGACCTGGGACCTTTCGTGCCCCCAGCCCTTACTGCCGTTCACCGTACTGCACGGCGGATCCTCTAACTATATTGATTCTCGGCCCCACGTACCACGTGTTCGGCCACTCTTTGTACCTGTTCGGGATTACCTCCCTACAATGGCTCCCCAGCTTTACTCGTTATTTTCTCTTAATATGACGAGCAAAGCTCCAGAACACCGAGCAAGGTTCTCGTCCTTTGCTCCTGCACCCATGTTTCTCGTACTTGGTGCAAACTCATCATTAGCCCAACCCAAACGTCTCGTCGTTTGGCCTGCACAGGCTTTTCCAGCTAATACCTTTACACGCGGCTTGTCCTATACCGCCCACATTCAAAGTGAGCAGGCGTTTCGGGGAACGGAACGCCCAAACGGCGTCTGGGGTGACGTTTCTCATACGTCACCCCCTTTTGCTGGGGTATACTTGGGTTTTCATCCCCATTTTCAAACCCACTTCCTCTCTAAATTCCCTCTGCAGACGGACGGTTCGCCCATACATGCCATTGAAGCTCTGCTCAAAGTCTCCTTCTCTTCCGATATTAGGGTTCTCGTCCGCTAATTCGTAAGTTTCATTTCCCCTTTCCCTCCACTTTTCTCTTAAGTCTAGGGTTTTCTCGTTTGATCTAGGATCTCCCTAATCTCTTTAGGGCTTTCTTGTACCCATTCCCCTATCAAAACCCAAACCCAGAGCTTTCGTTATGGGTCGATTTCGTAGGCACTGTGACACGCCCCAAAGAATGGCCGAGTTTAGAACTCGCTACGAGATCCCAGATAATGTGGCCACTTCTTTGGCTGCAGAAAATGCCATTCGTGAGTGTTTTGACAACGACACTCTGCACATCCCTGTCATTGCCGTCGTCGAGGGCGGCGTTAGGTTTCCCCTGGCACCGTTACCAGGTTTTGGCCTATTACAGACTGTCCCCCATGCAGGTTTCTGCCAATTTTTTCAGGGTGGTCATGGGCATCAATGCCCTGAATCAAATGCTAGGCACGTCCTTAGGTCTACACGATATTCATCATTTGTACAGCATCTCTCGAACCAAAGATGCTCTGACCTATTATCTCAAGAGTAGGGACTCCAGGAGGAGACTTGTGCTTGAACTGCCAGACTCTACCCGTGGGGACGATGATGACTTCCTCATCGTCACAGGGAACTTCGAGCCCAGGGACGAGGACGGCAGAGTCATCGGTTTTCACGCACCCCACAGATTTGGCACACCACGTTAGTTCCTTTTCTCGTAGAATTCTTTGCCGAGCAATATCTCGTATTGCATTTCCTGTTCTTACTTTACTGACTGCAAATTTTTTCGTATTTGCAGCCTCAAACGTCAATCAGGGGCACGCCATCATCACTCCCCAGGTTCACGTCACTGACATCAACCGTGCTCTCGCATTCAACGGGCAAGGCACGTGCTTGGCTGGCCGAGCAAGAGCAGCGCAGATTCTTCTGAGCTACCGTGCATCGTACGGCGGATTCATCGACCGACGAATCCGAGCAGCTGATAATCCCATCATCCCTGATCCTCCAGCTCAACAGCCCGAGCAACGAGAAGAGAGGCGTTCTCGGACCCCTCCTCTGCCCAACGAGCCAATCCAACTCGCCGAAGAAACCTCCACATCCTCAAGTGGTTACTCTCCGTCTCCCCCTCCTCACGAGATGCAGCAACCGATCGACCTCAGCAGCCTCCTCAATATCCCAGGGGCTGGCCGTGGACGGGGCCGCGGCACATCTCGTGGCCGCGGACGCTCTCAGAGCCCGGCGCCTTCTCATGGTCGCCGTGGCCCAGCTCAACCTGACGCCCCTCCAGGCTTCTCTCCCGAGGAAATTGAGGCCAGCCACAGGGACAAGCGTCCACGGTTGGAAGCCTCCTCTGCTGGGCAGCCCAGCTCCCAGCAGCACCTCCAACACCCCTCTGGGCTCCACAATTCACCCATGGCGGCCGGCCGATCCACGATCCGTGGATGTGGACTCTGAGGGTATAGCCCTTGCATTGTCCCAGGCATTCATGCTTCCTGGGACATGCAAAAAGTGATCGCCAGCTCCTGACAATCTCCTTGGCTCATTCATGAGCCACGCTAAGGTAATCCTGTCACGTTCATCCTTGTCTTCTGATGTTTTTAGATCGTTATTCCTGTTTTCTGACTGATGTTGCTTCTTGTTCAAAAAATATCCAGGCAATGCGAAGATGGTGGCCGTAGCACGTAAACTTGGCGATCCTGAGCCTCAACGTGCGGTGGCAAGTGAAAACGCCGCCGAACACCATCGTTAGGAGAGAGAGAAATCAGGCCCGCGGGCTTGCAGATGAACTAAGGAACAAGCTGGAGGGTGCTGAGGACAGCCTGAATCAGACTTTGACAGAGCTGGAGGCGAGTAAAAACGAAGCCAAGGCCTCCTACCAGCAGGGCTATAACGAAGGGATTCGTGTGGCTACTGAGAGCTACACGGATCAGATGCCTGGGATTCAGGACCAAGTGTTTGAGGCTGGCTGGTTGGCCTGCCTCAAAAAGTCTGGTGCAGCTGATTCTTCTCGCCTCTCGACGGAGATTGATCTTCCGAGCACCCAAGCTGTTGAAGAGCAGGAGGAGGTTGTAGAAGAAGACAACCTGGAGCCTAATGCCAATGTACCCGAGCAGCAAAATGCTGATGCTGACCAATCTGAAGAGGCGACCAACCCTGGCCGAAGGAAGGCGGTGGAGGTCCGTCTGAACCTAACCTTCTTGTGGGACGATGCAACTACCCTTGCTTCCACAATCTGCTCCGACCTCTGCACCCCAGCCTCTCCCTCAGTCATTGAGGACTTGACAATCGAAGAGTAAGTTGGACTCTTCGTAGTGACAACAACTGGAACTTCTTTTGAACAGTTTTTTGACCGGCCCTGCGCGGCCTTTGGTATTGCCCTGCGTGGCATTTGATACATTTCCATATACTTTTAACTTTGCTGGTTTTGGCCCTTCATGGCCCTTATGTTTGGCTGGCCCCTCGTGGCCTAACTTTAGTTTTGCCTGGCCCTTCGTGGCCTTTTTCTATGCAGGTGGCCATCTTTTGGCCAGCATTTGGCATGCTAAGTGTATTCGTACTTAGCTCTTACGCATATTTTCGTATGCTCCCCCATATGCCTCGTGCTTGGGAACTTTCCCCAGCATTATTTAGTGAATTTTGAGTTCATTCGTACCCAGATACATGGGTATGGGCCCGTACAAGTAAACAAACCTATTTGTACTTGAAATTACTCCAAACATATTCGTGTTTGAGTACCGTGTGCATAATTTCAAATGCCTCCTGGGCGTATTCGTGCCCAAGCAACTGTCAAGTATATTCGTACTTGGCAAAATTCTGGGTGTATTCGTACCCGAGCAACTGTCAAGTGTATTCGTGCTTGGCAAAATTCTGGGTGTATTCGTACCCGAGCAAATAAACAAGTATATTCGTACTTGGCTCAATTCAGGGTGTATTCGTACCCGAGCAAATAAACAAGTATATTCGTACTTGGCTCAATTCAGGGTGTGTTCGTACCCGAGCAAATAAACAAGTATATTCGTACTTGGCTCAATTTTGATTTTGAAATATTCGAAATTCCATTTAGTTACCCTATCCCTCTGCTCCCCAATACGAAGTGAGGACTAAGGACATAGCTTGACTTCGTATTTAAAGCATAACGAAGAAAAACTCGTAAGAAACGGTGTTTGTTTTACCAAAATCCGGAAATTTTATTCATAATTCAAAGAACTCAAAGGGGCGTATGCGTACCCCTTGCAACTAGTAAAACAAAACACAAGGGAATTTTATTCGTAATTCCCACACAATCACGATGTGCATTTTAAAACAGAATAGAAACGAAATCGAAGTTCTTTACACGTAGAACTTCCTCAGGTTGTGAACATTCCAGGGCCTTGGTACCGGGTTCCCGTCCAGGTCTGCCAATCGATATGCCCCAATGCCAACAACCTCTGTAATTCGATACGGGCCCTCCCAATTGGCCCCAACTTTCCCTCGTCGGCCACCTTGGTGTTGCCGAGCACCTTTCTTAACACAAGGTCTCCAACACCAAATTCTCGTGGGTGGACATGCTTGTTGTAGCTTTTCATCAGCTGCTCTTGGTACGAAGCCAGGTGTACCAGAGCTCGTTCTCTCCTTTCCTCGGCCAGGTCCAGCTCGATTTCCAGGGCTCTGTCATTGCCCCCACTTTCCACCAATGCGGTCCTGTTGGTCGGCAAACCAACCTCCAATGGAATAACAGCCTCTGTTCCATACGCTAGCGAATAGGGGGTCTCTCCCGTAGACCTCTAGGAGTTGTTCGCTGCGCCCACAGGACCAGTGGCAATTCGTCAGGCCACTTGCCTTTTGCTTTGTCCAACCGTTTCTTGATCCCGTCAAGTATGGTTCTGTTGGACGCCTCTGCCTGCCCATTGCTCTGAGGGTAGGCTGGCGTGGAATAGTAGTTCCTTATTCCATATTGGGCACAAAAAGCCTTGAACTTTTTCTGGAACTGTGACCCATTATCAGTGATCATGGAATAAGGAACTCCAAATCAGTGATGATGTTCTTCCACACGAACTTCTCTATCATGGGTTCCTGTGATTTTTGCCAATGGTTCTCGCTTCAATCCACTTGGTAAAATAGTCCGCTGCTACCAACAGGAACTTCCTGTTACCAGGTCACCTTGTGGAGTGGACCCACGATGTCCATTCCCATTACGCAAACGGCCAAGGACTTGTCAAGGGCACCAGATCTTCGGCAGGTGTTCGGATCATTGGTGAGAACTTCTGACACTTCTCACAGATTTTCACATACACCTTCGCATCTTCTTGCATGTGTGGCCACCAATAACCCTGTGTGATTGCACGGTGAGTGATGGATCTCCCACCTGCATGACTCCCACATGTTCCCTCATGTATCTCGTGGAGAAATTTCTGCACCATCTCGGGATGCACACAAAGCAGGTACGGTCCAGTGAAGGACTTCCTGTACAACTTCCCCTCTGGTGATAGCCAAAATCTTGCAGATTTCGTCTTTATCTTGTGGGCCTCTTTTTTGTCTGTGGGGAGTATCCCATCTCGTAGGAACTCCACTATTGGATCCATCCAACTTGGTCCTTGGTTCATGCCTAGGACCAATTCCACACTCCTCCCAATACTCGGCTCAGCAAGATAGTCCACTGCCACCTTCCTCTTGAACTCTGTTGGCACAGCCGCTGCCAACCAAGCCAGTGAGTCAGCGTGGGCGTTCCGCCTGGAGCTTATCTGCTCGATGTGTACCTTCTCGAAGGTATCAAGCAAATCCTTGGCTGCCTTCACGTAGGCTGCCATCTTCTCATTCCGGGCCTCGTACTCCCCGGACAGCTGATTCACCACGAGTTGTGAATCACAGAATACTCGAATTCTTTCTACCTTCAAGGCTTTTGCGCTCCGTAACCCGGCTAGGAGTGCCTCGTACTCCGCCACGTTGTTTGACGCGCTGAAACCTAGGCGTAACGACAACTCGATCATAATTCCTTCAGGAGGGAAGAGTACCACTCCAATTCCAGATCCGGTATTGCATGCGGACCCATCAACAAAAAGCTTCCATTCCAAAGGGTCCTGCTCGGCGGATACCTTTTTCTTCTCGGCTGATTGCTCAACCAACTGCTCCTTTCTCGTAGGAGGCAGTGGAGCAACTGTGGGACTCTGCCACGAAATCTGCCAAAACTTGCCCCTTAACTGCCGTGCGCGGCTGATAGTCAATATCATACTGGCTTAATTCTACTGACCAGGTCGATATTCGTCCCGAGAAATCGGCCTTTCGGAGCAACGACTTCAACGGGAACTCTGTGTAAACCACCACTTTGTGACTTTGGAAGTAATGGGGCAACTTCCTAGCCGCCGTTCTCAGCGCCAGGACCAACTTCTCAAGTGGCAGATACCTCTTTGCATCCAATAGCGTCTTGCTCACGTAATAAACAGGGATTTGCTCGGATCCCTTGTTCCTTAGTAAGACCGCACTTACAGCATGTTCTGACACTGCTAAATACAAGGTCAAGATCTCACCAGGCTCGGGAGTGGACAGAAGTGGGGCGGTTGCCAAGTACTTCTTCAGGTCTTGGAATGCCTGCTCACATTCTGCTCCCCATTCGTAACCTTCTCTTTTTCTTAACAACTGAAAGAAAGGCCTGCATTTGTCACTCGAACGACTGATGAACCTGTTAAGAGCTGCCGCCATCCCCGTTAACCGCTGGACCTCCTTCGTGGTTCTTGGACTCTGCAGCTTCTGCAGAGCTGTGATTTGGTCAGGATTCGCCTCTATCCCTCTAATGGTCACTAAGTGGCCCAGGAACTTCCCAGAACTTACCCCAAAGGCACATTTCGAGGCGTTGAGCTTCAGCTTATACTCTCTCAGTATCTCAAAGGCTTCTTTCAGATCAGCTATGTGGTCCCGTTTCTTCTTGGTTTTAACCACCATGTCGTCTATGTATACCTCCATGGTCTTGCCGAACAGATTCTTTAGCATAATCGTTGCTAATCTCTGATAAGTTGCTCCAGCGTTCCTCAGACCAAAGGGCATGACACTGTAACAGTACAGCCCCCGTGGTGTGATAAAGGATGTCTTCTCCTGATCGGGGCCATACATAGCTATCTGGTGATATCCTCGATAAGCGTCGAGAAAACTCATACGCCCATACCCATATTTGCATCCACCGGTTGATCTATCCTGGCGTGGAAAAGCGTCTTTGGGCGAGGCCTTGTTTAGATCTGTGAAGTCGACGCAAACTCGCCACTTCCCATTCTTCTTTTTCACCACCACCGTGTTAGACAACCACTCCGGGTAATACACTTCTCGGATCGCCTTTGCCTCGAGCAAGCGGTCCACCTCTTCGATGACAGCGTCCACATGCTGTACGGCCGATCTCCTTTTCTTCTGCATCACCGGTTTGTGTTGTGGATTCACATTCAAGTGGTGGCAAATCACGTTTGCATCTACCTCAGGCATCTCTTCTGGCACCCAAGCAAACACATCAACGTATTCTTTAAGGAACTTCACCAATTCTTCCTCCTCTTTTGTGCACAGGTTCTCTACCTTTCAGGATCATTCTCATTGATCTGGATTTTCTTCAATCCTTCCACCACCTTCTCGGCCGGATTCCTTCCGACATCCTCGATGGTCGGCTGGTTGTTAACTTCGACGGTTTGCACTAGCTGCGCCTTGGGCGCCTTCTTGATTATGGAAACCAAGCACTGTTGGGCCGTCTTCTGGTTCCCCCTTATTCTCTCGATCCCATTGGATCCTGGAAACTTCACCATCTGATGGTAAGTGGACGAAACTGCCCTCATCTTATGCAGCCAGGTCCTTCCTATAATCGCGTTATAGGAAGACGGCACATCCACCACCAAAAAATCGGTTCTAAGCACCACTGTTCATGCCCGAACAGGAAGGGTTACCTTACCCAATGGCCAAACTGCTCCTGCGCTAAACCCGACCAACGGGGTTACTGACTGTACCAAGTCCGCCTGTGTCAATCCTAGCTTTTTGAATGCGTCGTAGTAAAGCACCTCGGTGCAACTTCCTGAATCCACCAGGATCCTCTCCATGTCATATTCCCCAATTCGTAGGGTTATGACAAGAGCGTCGTTGTGCGGCACCTGGACTCCTCCCAGGTCCTCATCCGTGAAGACTATGCCTTCGTTGCACCCTTCCGCTTCACGTCCCCGTTTCTTTCCCAACCGCATCACATGCTGGTCGTGTTTCACCTGCCTCTGGAGTAATCTCACCTCATTTCTCGTATAAGGTGTGGCCAACCCATGTATCATATGGATTACGCCCCTTGGATTTTGCTCGTAATCCAGTTCCATCGCTTTCTCGGCGCCCCTGTGCTCCTCTTGGACAAACTCCTTCAAGTACCCACGGGAGACCAGGTCATCAAGATGTTGTTTAAACATCTCGCAATCCTCTGTCATGTGACCCCAGTCTTTGTGGTAACTGCAATGCTGACTCGTAGCCCTTCTTGCATCTTTGTCACCCTCCAGCCGTGGGGGCCATTTAAAGTATGGGCGGTTCTTTATTCGATAAAGAATCCGATAAATCGGTTCTTTCCAAACCGTTGTCACCGAGAAGAACGACTTCGGATCAGGGACGTGTTTTTCTCGGTACGACTCTCTCTTAGTCTGCCTGTGCTCCTTTCTTTCTTTGTAAGTCTTGGGTTCAGGTTTATCCGCCTTCTTTGCGGGTCCCTTGACTTGCTCGGCACTTAGCTTGCCGTCTTCCCGTAGTATGTCATCCTCGTTCCTGGCGTGCTGCTCAATCCGCTCCATCAGCTTTGCCAACGTGCTCACTGGACTCATGTTTAGGGACTTTCGCAGCTCTCCCCGAACAGGTAGCCCAGTTTTGAAAGTTGCTATTGCGTACTCTTCACTGCAACTTTCAATCTCGTTGAAAGTCTCCCAATACTTCTTGGCGTAATCCCTGATCGGCTCACTCTCTCCTTGCTTCATAGCTGAGAGACTCTCAAAAGTTTTGGGTGGTTTTCGGCTCGTAAGGAACCGAGCAGTGAACTCCTCGGCCAACTGTCTCCATCCTCGTATGGTGTTCCGCCCCAACTTATGGAACCATGATAGGGCCACTTTTCCCAAACTAGATGGGAACATCTTACACATGATTGCGTCATCACCGTCGTGCATAAACATTGCCTGCTGGTAATGCTGTATGTGCGCCACCGGGTCTGCATTGGTTTCGTACAGGATAAACGTCCCGTGTTTAACCCTGCTCGGCAACCTTGCCTCCTGCAATCTCTTTGCAAAAGGAGAAGTTGCTATGTTGCTAAGGGCTCTACGTGCTGCTTCTCGTGCAGACATGGTCCCTTCCTCCGATACCTTAGCAGCCCTGGCATTATTCCTTTCCCAGTCGGAATCAGGTCTCTCGTACCTGTCCCTGTGGTGCTTCCTGCCCCCTCCTTCCTCGGGGGAGGAGCTCCTGCTCCTGCTTCTCCTTTTTCGTGAAGAAGCCCTCGGTCGTTTCGGAGTGAGGCTCCTGCTTCTTCTTTTTCGTGAAGAAGCTCTCCTGTACTCCACCATATCCAACCTTTCTTTTCTGGACTTCCTTCGTGAAAGCCCAGAATCCTCTGGATGTTCTCGTATCCTCTGCAACTGTTGAATCTCATACTCTCGCCTTTTAATCAGGCGAGCGTACTCTTCTATCTCCTGTCTCTTTTTGTCCAGGATATCTTCCCGGCTATGTACGCTTTTCGAACGTGCCACCGACTCCCTCTCACGGCGGGACTTACTCCTTCTCGTGGATCCCGTTGCCGTCCGTCCGTCTTTGTTTCTGGAGTCGCCATGGGCTGCCAGGGGGCGGTCCTTACTCGTGGTCCTCCCCGTTCGCCCGCCATCGGGCTTTCTTGGAGGATCCGGCGGGGACTTGTCACCTCCCCCACCCAGCAGATTATTCGGGTCAACAGGGTCTTTGGATCTTCCTCCACCATGGTCGCTTTTGAAGGGACCTCTTTCGCTTCCACAGACGGCGCCAATTGTAAGTGTAGAAAACGAAAAAGGCCTCCAAACAACACCTTGATCGTAACGGCTACTTCTTGTTACACCGGAACCCTACCACACCGCCGGAGTTGAGCCCTGTAAAACAAATAATGGGTGAGCGCACCTTTGCCTTCTCGTGGCAAAGGCCCTCCGATGCCAAAGTTAGTATCTCGTACTAGTGAAAACCCTAATTCTCAGTAGGAAGTAATCAAATAACCAGGAATTGCGTACCTTTACCTCTAGGTTTACCTCATATTTATAGACCCATGTCTACTTGCTATCCAAGCCATCTTGCTGCCCTATGTTTCCTTTCTCGTAAAGGGAACCTAGAATATCAGGGATTCTCATTCCCATAACTGTGCATTTCCTTTTAGACCATTTAGGCACTCTTCCCAAAGCTGGCCGTTCATCCCATTCTCGTTGGGAATCACCTCAGATCTCGTTTCCTTACTGGATATTTCCATTTCTGGACCACTCTGGAGCGCCTCCTGGCACCTTCTCCAGATTGCAGCTACTGTTCGGCCTCCTCGTTGCCGAACAGACCCTCTGGACCAATGATATCTCATATCACTGGACCCCTTATCACGAGACTGGTCCAACAAATACCCTTGCTCTTTGAACCATACCCCTGCTCGGGTATCTTGGACCTGGGACCTTTCGTGCCCCCAGCCCTTACTGCCGTTCACCGTACTGCACGGCGGATACTCGAGAGTGTTGTGGAGCGCTTGGGAATTCACTCCCCGAGCGCTCGGGACTGCTGTGACCAGCAGACCAGTGTTCATTTCCAAGGTCATTCCTCAGCTCCCTTGTGTTCTTTTGCTCTACATGCATACTTCCAAGACGTCTTGTAACTCTCCTTAAGCTGATTTCCAAGGGTCAGTGGCTTCCCAAAGCAAGACTAGTGTTTTTCCAAGGTTTTTGAATTTCCAAAGTTCGAAACTTTGAAAATGCAAAGAATTGGTTTTGGAAAAGATAAGCTTGCTGAGTTTCAAGGCTGGTGGGTGAGGGATTGCCCCATCCAGCCCTCTATAAATACCAAGCCTAGCTTTGGTAAGTCACTCACACTTCAATCCATCATTCTTCCCGCAAAAACCCCCATTCGCCTTTGGTTGGACAGCCTTGAAGGCATCGATTGGCTGAATTTCCGAGGGCACTGACTCTATGCCTTGAGATACCTCCGGGAAGTTGCAATTTGCCCTGCTTTGCTTCAAAGGCCGTACGCTTTTGGGATCCTGAAGTGCATGTCTTTCGCTTCGATTCTCAAGAGTTGTGCCCCACTGTTGAAGAGTTCCATGCCTACTTGGGGAGCCATGATTCCGCTGAGCCCATTATCCCTATGATCCGGGAAAGTATGAAGAATATCCTCAAAGCCAAGTGTAGACACCCCAATTTGGACAATTTAAAGTGTAACGACCCTGATTTTTGGTCAATAAAAATTTCGCTAAAAATTTGAATTTTATTTTAATACTTGGATTTCTTTTTAACATCCAAAAATCGGTCGTTATCGACTTATAAAATTTTGTTATTTTATTTGAAAATTCTTTATTTATTTTATAAATCCTTTTTGCGATTAATAATCCGTCATAATTAGGTTTTGACTTAGGAGATTGGAATTCATCGCCGGGCATTAAGGTCATTTTTCTAAAGGCGAGTATGCCTATTAAGACCTTGGTATAGTTACTTGGTAATTGTAATAAAAATCCTAGAATTTATTTTCTCGGTTGGAAATCCTACTTGGTGGACTCGCCTTGCCTTGGCGTCGGCTTCCTGTCAGGCCTGCCTTGCCTTAGCGTCGGCTCGCTATCACGCTGCCTTGCCTTGGCGTCGGGTCGCCGTCGAGTTTGCCTTGGCATCGAGTCACGCCTTGCTTTTGCCTTGGCGTGCTCACGCCACCTTGGCCGCCGCCTTGCTTGTGGGCGCCTTGGCCATGCTCACGCCGCCTCGGCCGTCGCTTGCTGCGGGCCGCTTTGGCCACCGGCTACACTTGGCCAGCCTGCCACTGGCCGCCGCCAGCCGTTGTACCAGTGCTTTGGCGCGCATAGCTACCGGTGCCTTTGGTCATCGCTTTGGCCAGTCGCTGGCCGCCAGCGCTGGCACCGGTCGCTTTTGGCCACTATTTGGCCATGCTGTCGCCGCTGTCGCTGCCACACCGGGCCGCTTGGCCACTATTTGGCCACCGGTGCTTTGGCGCCACACCGCAGCTTTGCTAGTCGCCTTTGGCCACGCTCACGCATTGCCTTGGCGTTTGGCACCTTCGGACTTTAATACTTCGTTATTTGGCGATTTCCTACTAATTACAACCGAAATACCACTCGAGCAATGAAAGCCTAGATTAAGTATCGTTAGTCTTTAACCGAATAGCCTAATGCCCATTTAGCCTAATCACTTCTCCCTAACCCTAGATGGACCATTTTACCCTTTTTGTCTTTATCCATTGGACGATAAAGGCTGGGGTAATATTTATCCATTGGACAATAGCGTCAGGGTTTCCTTTACCCATTGGTCAATAGGTAAATCTTAATTAACCTTCCTAAGTATGAGATTAGGATCGTTTAGTGCTTAATTGCAAGTATTATCCTTCCTAGTATTATCCGTTGGATAATAACTGTTAGGAGTTTTATTGACCATTGGACGATAGACTAGAATCCTAGCTAATATTACCCATTGGTTATTAACCATTAGAGAAACTATTATCCATTGGATAATAGTTAGTCTTGACAATCATGTGCTAGAATGATTTAATTAATAGATTTGGCATGTGTGAAATCCAATAAAATAAGATTTGTTCATTAGATTATTAGGTTAGTACATAGTACTTTGGATGATGTAGATTAGTTAATTGGATATTGGATTTTGACATATCTAGTAGGATTTCAAAGTACATACTATATATATATTTATGTGTACTTGTATATATATATATGAATATAGATATATATATAATAATTATAAAGTACCATGTGCATGTTTCCTTATTAGAAAATCTTGTAAAGTACTTTATTTCTTTTACCCATTGGACAACAAATGTTAGGAGATTTATTAACCAATGGACAATAGCTTAGTCTTGCCAAAAGTACAAGGTTTATTATTTAAATTCCCATGGGATTCTCTTATTATTATATAAAAAGACTAGATTTTCCATGTGTGATACTTGGGTTATTATTATACATAGTACTTTGAAAGAAGTAGAATACTTTATTAGATATTGGCATGTGGTATATCTAGGCTACATTGTGTGTACTAGCTTGTATATATATATTATATATGTACTTGTATGTATATATATATGTATATATATATGTATATATATATAATAGGGTATTGTGCATGTGTGTAATTGAATTCTTAAATGGAAAATATTAATTACTAGATTTCTATTGTACATATATACATTATAATATATGTAGTCTTCCATAAGTACTATTATATAAGTATATATATGTACCAAGTGGGAGAGAGAGAGAGAGAGAGAGAGAGGAGAGATTGGCCGAGAGAGAGATTGAGAGAGAGAGAGTTCGGATGGAGAGAGAGAGGGAGAGTGTGATGTGTGTCATCTTGAATTGACCTAGCTTAGATCATCCTTGTCCTAGTTAGATATGCTAGCAAGTGGAAGCATGACCAAGGACAATCAAATCTAGTCCTTCTTGTACAAACCCCATTTCTTTACTTGAATCAAATCCCATTTGCTTGCCTAGTCTTCCATAGTCCAATCCAAAGGACACATCCTAGCCTTGCATGCCTAGTTCTAGGGTTAAACTTGCAAGCAAACAAGATTTGCTTGAATAAAAAAATGAGATATAGGAGAGAGAGAGAGAGGCCGGCTAGGGAGAGAGAGAGAGGGTGCCTTGCCTATAAATACCAAGCTCTTGGTGCTTTGAACTCACACCTTCACCTCATTCTCCAACTTCTCTCTAAGAAACCAGTTTCTGGACAGCCTACTGTCCTCTGAAAAACTCCATTTTTCTCCGGGCAAAAGTCATTTCTAGGAACAACGTCCTCCACGAAAGTCGTAGAACACCTCGAGAGCTTCAGTTTAGACCCAAGAACCACCCCAAACGGTCAAGAGATGACCAAGATATCGACCTCCAAAGTTCAGTGAAAAATCTGGAAATTTCATTCCAGACAGCTCACTGTCCACTTGCTTATCCCCATTTTTCTCCGGGCAAAAGTCATTTCTAGGAACAACGTCCTCCACAAAAGTCGTAGAACACCTCAAGAGCTTCAGTTTAGACCCAAGAACCACCCCAAACGGTCAAGAGATGACCAAGATATTGACCTCCAAAGTTCAGTGAAAAATCTGGAAATCCCATTCCAGACAGCTCACTGTCCACTTGCTTATCCCCATTTTTCTCCGGGCGAAAGTCGTTTCTAGGAATAACGTCCTTCACGGAAGTTGTAGAAAATTTCGAGATCTTCGTTTTAGACTCAAGAACGATCCTATTCGGCCCAGTTTTGACCAAGTTACTGCCCTCCAAAGTTTGGTCCAGATTGTGAGCATTCGACGCCCGTAGCACTTTCCAACTAGCTTATTCGGCCCCGACTAGTTTCGGATCAAGGTAGATTAGTCCTTACCCTCTTCCTAAGTATATTGTATTGTATGAGCATGAAGCCAAATGTATCGTATGCTAGTTTTACGTAGTTTACTTTGATCTGTTAACTTAAGCTTATATACCATTGCTTGTATTACTTGTGGTATTATAACAAAGCATATGGTGGATTACCACCCCAAGGGCGTCCGCACATGTGGCGTTATGCTTTAAGTAATGGTTATGGACATACTATGTACTTGCTTGGATTATACTTACCTTGAGTATGCAAACATGCGTTAAACGTGGTAGATACTTGTTTATGTATGAACTCGTCAATAAACACGTGTTGTTATGAACGTCCAAAAAGATGGCTATACGTTGTCGTTTTAAAGATAAAGTGTTGTTGGAAACAAAGTATTCGTATTTTGACCTTTTAAACGATTGTAAGCATGATAGCAAGTTGCTTGCCTTACTTGTGGTTGTAAACAAGCATGTTTAAATAGAATTGGGTGATCTTGCTAGATTACTTTAAAGTGATTCGTCCCACCGCGGAGTCGATGCATGTTACGAGACACATGGAATTGGAAAAGTAAAGATATGACACCTAAGATGTGGTTGATATGGATAAAAAGTGTTTTGGAAAGAACATAATGACCGGACGTGGTAGTCATTATGGCCTTGAGTCAGACTTGGTAGCCTTTGTGGCAATGAGCCGGACTTGGTAGCTCATTGTTGTGCGACACAAGGTGCCGGTCTTGGATGCTCATGGTTATGTGTGTGTGTGACACAATGTGCCGGACTTGGTAGCCATTGTGGCCATGCGTTGGTAACCTTGTGGCAATGAGCCGGACTTGGTAGCTCATTGTTGTGCGACACAAGGTACTTGTAACCAATGGTTGCGTGCGTGCGTGTTTTCGGAATTGATGATAAAAGATGAGACACATTCTACGATACGTTGCGTAGGAGAAACTATGATGATACGGACACCAACGATAGATAGCGAATGCGGATGTGTCATTGTATGAGTTTATTTGAAAGCATGTTAAGTTGGAAAATCGTATACTATCTTTGACGTGTATGTTAAGGGTTAGTGGCTTTGGATTACTCTATTGAGCTTTCAAGCTCACGGTGTTGCTTTATGTGACCACGACATATTATCTTGGTGGCGTATTTGGTATAATGTGTCGGACTTTCTAGATGAACAAGGAGAGCTGTATACCTTGGAGGCTTTCGTGAGGAACTCGCTAGGATGAAAGAAGAGAAGGAGCCGTAGATAACCTTAGATATCCATCCCTTTTGTGTAATGTAAGAACCCTTTGGGAGTTTATGATGTAATAAAGAGCCAGACTCTCTTGATTTATTCAATAAAAATGTTTATTTAACGTACCCGATTTTGGGGGCGTTACACGGGGCAACGCCATCAACATCATGCAGCTGTACGAGAGGTTCAGTCCACCTGGAAAACTGACGGACTTTGAGTATCAAGGTCGCCGGATGATGGCTTTCTTTGCATTGTCTCTTGGCCCCTTCTGCTTTGGTTCATACATTGGTCGGCCCGGTTCTCTTTTGGTTGGAGTCGCTACTCGGATCGAGGCTCGCAGGGCGTTGCTCCCTTGGTTCTTGCGAAAACCCGATAGGGTTGGATCTTTGTTGTCTTGCGTCGCGTGGGTTTTGGTGGTAGCCATTGTTCTTTGCGAGGTTAGGGACCTCAGTCAGCTCTCCTTTTTCTATTTCTCACATTCATTTTACCTTGACACTCGGTTTAGGCTTTATCTGGCTCCTTACTTGTTTTCTCTCTTTTTGGATAGGTGTGGCTTTGTGACAAGTTGAACCTGCTGACTCCCCCGGCAAACGACTGGTGGTACCGTGCAAGCGGATGGAATCGCCCCTTTCAGGTGATATACAGGAATGAGGATGACTGGGTCGACTTCTTTGCTTCCCTAGATGATGATGATATTGCTTGGCGATGCCATTGGCTGAGGCTCCCTGCGATGACTGTGAGTAACATGGGCTCGTCACAGGTGTTCGTGGCAAGCTTGGCTGGGTTCACTTTTTATCCATCATTCCGTATTCTGCGCCAGCTTGGACTCAGCCGGAGGTGCCGCCCCCGAGTTCAGAAGTGCTTCGTCTCCCTCCCTTCACCATTCCGGGCCTTCGGAGCTACGTTCGAACGTGTGAGGCTCGTAGGACTGAGCCAAGCGATCCGCTTTACTCCATTGCTTTGACTGGCAGGTACCGGAAGTGGCTGAGGAGAGATGTGGAAGCGAGGAGGGGTTAAAAGCTTACTTTGCCGTTTTTAGAAATAAAAGTTAGGTCTCGTTGTGTGTTTTCCTTTTTCATGCTCAGCTTGTAATAAAGAAATCATCGGAATAAAATTGACTGATTAAGGGTTTCCCCCTTTCGGTTCGTTAATCGCGTGCGCCTTGAAAGAAAGTGTCTCGACTTGTCAATTTGGATTTGATTTTTGAAATTTAGGACCAAACCTCTGAGTGAGATTGCCTACGTATCCCTTAAGAAAGGGAATCAGGCCCATACGTAGTTCGAGTTAGGGTTCGCTCGGGTATTAACACTCTCCTTTTTGCGCTCTAAATTTTGCCTAGTACCGCCCTTTCGGGTTTTCGGCCTAGCGAGCTCTCTTCGACTTTTTGCCTTAACTTTTGCCTAGGCCGCCCTCGCGGGTTTTTGACCTAGTCTTGATGATGTACGGTCCCGCCCACTTTGGTCGGAACTTCCCTCGCAAATCGAAAATCGGAGCACGGATTTCCATGACTACCATATCCCCTTCTTGCAGGTCCCTCGACTTCACCTTCTTGTTGAATGCTTGGGCGATTCTCCGCTGGTAACCCTGAATGTGATACAGCACTCACAACCTTCTTTCGTCAAACAGCATGAGCTCTTCGAACCTTCCACTGATCCATTCGGCCTCATCTATTCCTTGTTCAGCCATGACTCTGAGCGATGGAACTTCTAGCTCGATGGGGAGAACGGCTTCCATACCGTACACCAAGGAATAGGGTGTTGCCCCTGGCGGTGTGCGGATAGACGTCCGGTATCCCCACAAAGCTAGTGGTAGCTGCTCCTGCCAATTCCTAGCCGATTCGACAGTCCTCTATAGAATTGACTTGATAGTCTTATTGGCTGCTTCGACTGCCCCATTCGTCTGTGGCCGGTAAGTGGTTGAGTGATGCACTTGAATTTTAAATTCGTCAAAGAGTTCTAGAACCTTTCCCTTAAAGTGAACACCATTATCAGACACGAAGGTTTGAGGAACCCCATACCGATAAATGATGTTCTGCCTAATAAAGTGAGCCACCTGAACTGCCGTCAAAGTCTTGTACGAAGCTGCTTCGACCCATTTGGTGAAATAATCGACTGCTACCAAGATGAACCTGTGACCGTTAGAAGCCGCTGCCGTGATTCTTCCGATGACATCAATGCCCCAGGCGGAGAATGGCCACGGTGTCGCCATTGAGTGCAACTCCGAGGGCGGGACGTGGATAAGATTAGCATGAGTCTGACACTTATGACACCGGCGCACATACTCGATGCAATCTGTCTCCATAGTCGACCAATAGTAGCCCAACCTCAAAACTTTCTTAGCCAGCATCATCCCATTCATGTGCGGCCCACAAACTCCTTCATGAACCTCTTCCATTACAGCTCTCGTGTCGTCACCGTGAATACACAACTTGTGAACCCCGCAAGGTGATTGCCGGTACAATTTTCCACCACAGATGATGTATTGGGACGCGAGCCGCTGCTGAGCAATCCGATCCTTCCTAGTTGAATCTGGAGAGAATTCCCCCTTCTCGACAAAATTCCAAATATTGTGAAACCAAGGAAGCCCATCATCAAGCTCGCAGTCGTACACGTGCTTGCCTCTTTGCTCAATCATGACAGGCCTTAGCTTTACCCCGATCGGAAGTTCCAGCATGGATGCCAAGGTTGCTAGTGCGTCTGCGAAGCGATTCTTCATTCTCGGGACATGTGTGAAGGTCACTTTTTGAAAATTCGGGATAAGCTCATCGAGCTGCTGATGATACGGTTTCATCTTCTCATCTTTGACCTTCCATTCCCCGTTTGCTTGTGATACAACCAAGTTGGAATCCCCTACGACTTCCAGCACCTTGACTCTGATTTCTAGTGCGGCTTCCATTCCCACAATACACGCTTCGTACTCTGCCTCATTATTTGTGACTTCAAAGTTCAGCTTAAAAGTAAGGGGAATATGTGACCCCTCAGGCGAGACTAGTAGTATGCCAATCCCAAAGCCTTTCTGGTTAGCAGCTCCGTCGAAGTACAACGTCCATGTTTCGTCGACAGCAGTCATTACGTCTTCGTCGGGAAATTGAAACTCCATGTGTTCTGGCCCCTCGATCGGGCGATCTACCAAAAACTCTGCTACTGCTCTTCCTTTCACTGACTTGCGGGTGACGTACTTGATTTCGATCTCGGCCAATAAGAGCAACCAACGTGCTAACTTACCGGTAAGTGCTGGCTTCTCGAATAGATATTTGAGGGGGTCCATCCGAGAATCAGTATCACTGAGTAAGACAGCATGTAATGTCTCAATTTTTTGGTGGCCCATACTAGCGCCCAACATGTCTTCTCCAATGAAGTGTACCGCTCTTCGCTTCCAACCATCTTCTTGCTCAGGTAGCAGATTGCCCTTTCAACCCCATCATCTCTTTCTTGCGCGAGCATGCACCCCATTGACGAGGGCGTGACGGACAAGTACAGGATCAAAGGTTTTCCCGGGATGGGCGGCATCAAGATTGGCAGAATTCTGGAGATAAGTTCGCACTGCTGCGAAAGCCTTTTGACACTTATCATTCCACTCGAATTTCACGTCCTTCTTGAGGAGAAGAAACAATGGTTCACAGGTCAGAGTCAACTTGGCGATGAATCGACTGATGAACTGAATCTTCCCCAAGAAACACCGGACTTCCTTCTCGGATTGAGGTGGCTCCATCTCAAGAATGGCTTTAATCTTAGAAGAATCCACCTCGATCCCCCTGGTTGTGATCATGAATCCGAGCATCTTTCCAGCCGTGACCCCGAACGTGCACTTCTGCGGATTAAGATGCATATTGTACTTCTGAATTTTCTCAAAGAACTTTCTCAGTGCTGGGAGATGGTCCTTCCTTTTCTTTCCCTTCACTATCATGTCATCGACGTAAACCTCGACCTCCTTGTGAATCATGTCATGCAACAAAGTCGTAGTTGCCCCTCTGATACGTGGGATCGGCATTTTTCAACCCGAAAGGCATAACCCGATAGCAATATGTCCCCCACTCGGTGATGAATGTGGTCTTTTCCCTATCTTCCGGAGCTAGGAGAATCTGATTGTACCCCGATAAGCCATCCATGAAGGAGAGTAGAGCGTGCCCCGCAGTGTTATCAACAAGTATGTCTATGTGCGGCAATGGGAAATCGTCCTTAGGGCTCGCTTTGTTCAGATCTCTGAAATCGACACACTCTAATTTTTCCGTCCTTTTTGGGGACGGGTACGATGTTGGCTACCCAAGTGGGGTACTCTGTTATGATTAGGAAACCGACGTCGATTTGCTTTGTGAGTTCTTCCTTTATCTTTAGTACCCAATCGGGCCGCATTTTTCTTAGTTTTTGCTTAACGGGCTTCGCGTCGGGGTAGAGAGGGATCCTGTGCTCGACTATCTCCGGGTCGATTCCGGGCTTGTCCGCATGGGACCAAGCGAAAAATTCTTTGAATTCTTTTAGCAAATCCGTGAGCTCCTGAAGCTCACTGGGAGACAGCCCGGAACCGACGTGAACCAATCGAGGGTTCTCCTCATCACCCAAGTTTATTGAGATTATTTCTTCTTTTAAAGGCTGAGCATGGCTTTCATTTTCGTGATCGATGAGGGAACGGATCTCCTTGGGGATGTCCCCATCGAGATCTATTCCTTCATCGTCGGGATCTAAACAGTTTATTTTAAAAATCGGCAAGTAAGCGAAAACATCGTCCATTTCATTAACCAGTTCATCAGACGGGGGAAATACAGTGGTTGACTCGAATTCGAAGTAAAAAGTACGATGTGGAGAGCCAATGGTCACAAGCTCCGACTCTATGCTAGACGATGAGTCAGTGTCGAACTCGGACTCAGACTCAGTGCAGGTACTGTGAGTGCGAGCTACATGTGGTACAAAAGTACAATTATCATAAATGCCTTCGGCGTCCACAATGAGCATGGAAGGGTTTTCGATCTCTTTTTCTTCTCCTAGCATCAGCACAACAGGATCTTCCATCATACCCCCCAATTCCTCGCCCCCGAACAGCGATTGAAAGTGGCCTTCTTCAATAGCTTCGAGCCAATCCAGTGCTTCAGACAGTTCCTCTACCTTTGCAAATTCTTCATCACTCTCCCAAGTGTCATTGGCAAAGATTTCAAACCCTGGATACTTCATCTTCGTTTCCAGATCGATGAACAGCTCCTGCTCTCCTTGGTACAGCTTCTCCCTTTCGTTGATCATGGGACCAGCTCTAAACTTTATCTCAGCAGTTTGGGCTCGGGCGCGATTGCGCCATTTCCTCGCAGGGTCATTCTTTTTGGGCTCATAACCCAAACTGGATGGATCAACACTCCCAGAAAAATGAGGAAACTCAGATACACCTTGCTGATTGCGACCCAGGCCCAGGCCAGGCAGGTAGTTCATCCTCCTCATGATCTCTAAGGCCGTAGAGCTAACCAAGAAGCCTTCATCACTCCGCATAGTGCACACCTTTGAAGTTATGAGAGCAAAACCTCCCATTGGTACATCCTCCTCTCCATGCATAATTTCCAGCAACGGGGAGTTGTCTTCAGAATGAGGACGAATGCCAGAGTCTCCATGAATTATGAGAGTCCTGGAATCCAATCCCAAAATAAGCTTTTGGTGCAGCGTGGACGGTACCCCCATTACATCTGAGCGGTGTAGCCACGGCCTCCCCAGCAAAAGGTTGAATGAGGCAGGGATCTCCAGAATGCAGAACTCCACAGTGGTCTTGAATTTCCCGGTTGCTAGCTCCAAGTTGATCGTTCCCAAAACATCCCGACGGGTATTGTCGTTGGCACGAACTCCCAGGGTTGACGGCGCAAAATCCTTATTTTTGAGGCCGAGATAATAGGCGGTGCGGAGAGGGCACACGTTAATGGCGGAGCCGTTATCAACAAGGATTGCCGGGACCCACTTTCCCAGACACTTCATGGTGATGTGAAGGGGCTTATTGTGGTCAGCTCCTTCAGGTGGTAGGTCTTTCTCAGTGAAGGATAAGGTGTGCTGGGCAAGGTTGGGGTTATGAGGGCTATCATAGCTTCAAGTGCGATATTTGCGGGAACCTCGAGTTTGGAGAGAGTACTGACAAGTCTTCGGCGATGTACGCGGGAAGACGCCAATACACCCCACATGGACATGTTGACCGGGGTTTCACAAAGTTGTTGGATGATAGGGTCGGCAGAAGCTTCAGGGTCAGAGTCGGGGAGAGAGTTGAGGTCAATGATTGGTTTGGGCTGAGAAGGCGGGTTAGATTTAGTGGAGTTAGGAGGGTTGCTTTGTAGAGCTTCTTTGGGCGAGGGTGTTCAGGTTGGTGGGGTTGACAGGGGTATTTTGCTGCGGCGGAGGGGTTCGGGACGAGCTACCCTGCTGGAGGTTGGTAGGTTGGTAGACTCTTCCACTCCTGGTAAGGTTGCTAACTGTTTTGGGAATGGGCTCCCACCAAGTACCTTCCCAGAAATTGGAGAAGTCAAAGTCGCAGTCGTCCGCCTTACGTTTCCCTTTGTCTAGTGTTGTCTTCTCCAAAGTTTCATTGAGAGTTTCCATTTCCAAGGCGTGCCAGATGTTCTCCTCCTCCAGAGAATTCCAGAAGTTGCTGTTGTTGTTGCTGTTATCATTGCCAATCTGCAGAGATCCTTCATCCAACATGGCCTTATTGACAGTCAGTTCCTCACCATCAATCCACACGTTCACCAGTTCAGATTTTCCCCACAGATCTTCAGGATCCAATACATAGATGGTGGGCTCATCAGGGATTTCAACTACGGGTTAGGAGAAGAACTCCTCAATAATATATTCCTGCAGGAAGAAAAGATAGTCCATGGCGCGGTCCAGAGCGTCGGAATTTCGAGTGAGGTTGACAATGGTCCCGACAGTGAGCCCTGAGAACATACGAGGGTTCATCAAATCCATTTCTTCCACCACTTCCTCTTCTTGAAAAAGGTACGCCAATGATGTTTCATCTAGAGGATCAGAATCGTCCGTCTAGTGCCATCCGTTGGGTTTGGGCTCCCATTTCCATTCATCTTCCTCCTTGACAGGTTCAGGTTCCGTGAATAGTGCAAATAGGGAATACCCATTGTAGACACCCCAATTTGGACAATTCAAATTTCCTTGATTCGTGGCCCGGAGGCTCCCCGATGATGAGTATGGGATCGAACAAGTCTTAGACCAATGGAACGATGCTCCTTGAAGGACTTTAAAAGGGAAATAAAATGTCAAAAATCATTTTTAAGCGCTCAAGATCAATCCCAAGCGCTCCAGACCTTTTCCAAAACCATTGACCAGTCAACTCTCGAGCGCTCGAGAATGAAGTCCCAAGCGCTTGAGATCACTCTCAAGCGCTTGAGACTTTTGTACTGCCCAATGGATGAGGGAGCTTCCCCCCTATCCATGCAGTCATCATTTCAGCCGTTTGAACGGGTCTTAGCCTTAGACCTCACTCAACCTCAGTCAGAGGATGAGTCAGAACTGAGATTTCTTTTGATTCTAAATGATATTTTCCAAAATAAAACCATATGCTACATTTTGCCTATATAAGGCCCCTTTCTTCAGCTAAAAAAGAGGACGAACTCTCTCTCTCTAGAGGCTCCCTCTGGCTGTTAAAAGCAAAGAACAACTCTCACTCTCTTTCAAGCATAAACCCCCCCTTTTTTTCAAAAGAAATAACCAAGAAATCTCAAGAAGATGAAGAAAGTTCAAACCATTACTAGCCTCTGATCCTCTGAAATCTTCACTTCCCTTCCATCTTTCAAAGCTTTCTTCAAGGTGCAAAGTTCCAAAGAAAAGGTAAAAGTTTCATACCTTGGTTTTAATCAAAAGCAGGGCAGTCTTTCCCTTCTGAGGGAGCCCAGCTCATTCCAGTCCTCAATACTGAGAGTGTGATGGGAAGACCTTAGCATCAAGGCAAGAGCAAAGCGCCATGAATGTTTTCCATGCATGCAACACTGGAAACACTCCCGAGCGCTCGGGACAACTCTAGAGCGCTCGAGAGTGATGCCAATCCCATTTTTCTACTTTTCTAGCATTTGAACTATCATGCAGGGGAGATAGAGACAAGTCTCAAGCAAAGGGAGCCTTCTTAAGTGTTTTGATGTATTTGATCTGCGTTTCAAAGGAAAATAAGAATCGTTTTCATATGAAAGAAATGCAAAAGCATCTTTTTCAGTAGATCTAAAGGAGAAACCTTCTGCATGCAAGATAAAAGGGTAGATTTGTTACATCAAAACACTGGAGCAAGGGCTTTAGTTGGTCGAAATCAGTCTGAGAGTGTGGATCACTCCCGAGCGCTCGAGTCTACTCCAGAGCGCTCGGGAGTTTTCTGCATGTCATCCTATCTAAGTCTCCCTCTGTTTCAGTTTTTGTGTTGCTCTTGCATGTCCTGCATGTGATCCTTTAGTCTCTTAAATTGTAAAACCACTTTTCAGAAGGGCAAGGACGTGTGGCTTGGAAGAATGGGGCCTCATCCCAGTCTTTTAAGTCTTCTGTTTAGTCTGTGATTTATTTTATGTTACTCAAGTTTATATTTTTCAGCTTGGTACTCTGTTACATTCTATTGAACTAACAAAGCTTACAGGTTGGGCACGCAATGCTCTCGAGCACTCGGGAGTACTCCCGAGCGCTAGAGGGAAGTCTTTGACAGGGTTTCCAATTCTGGCCATCTTGCAGTCCTTTATCACACACTGCCATGTTGCACTCTCTTACCATTATCAGCCATACACTGCTCACTGGCACATGCATGCACTGTTTTAACTGTTAACTTTATAAATACTTGCTAATTGTCCATTGAAATAAAATCCTTTGAAAAATCCCACGAATGTCTAGTAGAGACCGATTTCGAATCGGGCGAGGGAATGCCAGTAAAACCCTTCCCCCCTCGTAACGCGGCTCCCGAACCCTTTTCAAATGAATCTCTGGTTTTCAAATTCAAATCGATCATTTTCAAATAAAACGGTTTCTCGGGTGGCGAACCACAAATCCGGGTGGCGACTCTTCAAAAATTTTTCAAATCGATTCCAAACCGAGACGTTTCTTTTTCGGGCCGCCCCGATAACCACCCGGGGCTGTGGTAGCCCACAGTGGCGACTCTGCTGGGGAGATGATTTAATTGATACTTGAGAAAAGTTGGTATGTTGATAAAATGCCCCAATTTCCTTAAGTATTAATTAAATTAGTGAGCCAAGCTTGGAAAACGTTTGTGGGATTTTTAGAGGATTTTATTTCTTGGATATATATGTTGTGCAGCCCTGCTGTTGTGTTTCGGCAATCTTGCCCGGCTTGCCGGTGACAAGGAATCCCGGAATGCTCAGCAACCCTCGACCGTGATGAGTCATCCCTACCGTTTGTACCATTATTGGGTGTACGCTCAATAACGGGAGGTATACTTTGACTCTAGTCCGGGGGACCCATTTCAAGCCAAAACCCGGCCTTTGTACATGTGTAGCAAACCATAGAACCTTTCAAACTAGGACAGGAGCCTGCAGGGTACGGCTATGTGCTATAATCTGTTAAATGCTGCATTGCATCTTGCATCATCATCATGCTGTCAGCCACGATTCTCGAGGCTCGCTCGCGCAGTCTTCGGAAGGTTGTCAAGACCCGATGAAGAGTCACGCACCCTAATGCGTGTTGATAAATCTCATTAGTCTTCGAACCCGAACCTAGAAGAAACTAAGATTCTGCTAAGTCCTTGGCTAAGCATTTGATCGGGATTTAACCAAAAGAAAGGAATGATAGGGGAGCAGAACATTGTGATGCCAACACCATTCAGGCTAAAAGCAAGTGTACTGCTTACGCCACTTCGGTTATCACATCACATTGTTCACCTCGAGTCATTCCGAACCAATGGTCAAATTGTCGATGGAATATCAGCCCAATGTTTAGCTTATTTTTAGCATCTTTTGGGTATCGACTGTTCCTAAATGAAGATACACCCCAAAAATCCGAGGATTGAGGCAACCTCCCGCAAGTCAATCGTTTTTGAAAAAAAATCAGAGTCGATGATGTGACGATGAGACACTCATTTTCTAAAAATCATGCACAAATTTCATAAAAATGCAAGCCGGAACCATGTCTGAGCTTAAGTTTTTGGCTTTCTTTGTCCCCATTCCAATTGGGCCGAGAAAGAAGAACATCATACCCTCCTGGACCAGACCCTTGGGGACAGAGATTGAAACGGCTCCAACTACAAGCAGACTCGTCAGTGCAAGATTTGGGGGCGGAAATGGATCTATTGATCGGAGGCTTGAACCAGCGCGAGCAAAACCCAAACGGAGGCAATCCAAACCCGAATGCTGGTAACCCGAATCCCAACCCGAATCCAAATCCAAACGGAGGCGAGCCCAATCCAAATCCAAATCCCATTTCCAATCCCCATGCTAACCCTAACCCGAACCCGGGAAATCTGAGCGGAGAAATGGCTCAGATCAGAGAAGATATTCAACGCCTGGGCGAACGTACTGATAACCAAATTGCCCAACTCATGATGATGATCACTGGAGTTGCACGACGCCTTCCACCACAGACCCAGAATCCGGTACCAAACCCAATTCCTATCCTAAACCCGAATCCAAATCCCAACCTAAACTTCAACCCTAACCCTAACCCGAATCCAAACCAAGAGTAGCTGGTCTTTGATTTGGAAACCCCGCAGAATCCCGAGATGGCAGCAGTATTAGCAAAGCTCACCCAACTGGAGGAATCTGTTGCAAGAAATGAGAAGATAGCGTCGACTGGTTTTGACATCAATAAGCTTTGCTTGTTTCCTAATGCAAAGCTTCCAGAAAAGTTCAGGCCAATTGATTTTGCTAAGTTTGACGGAACAGGAGACCCAAAGGCACACTTGACGGGATACATTGGAGCACTTTCCATGTGGGGAGTCGAAAAGGATGCTATGGCACAAATGTTCTCACAGACTTTGGTGGGTCATGCTCTGCATTGGTTTACTTCACTGGATGAAAGAAAGAAGCGTTCTTGGGAGGATATATGCTCAGCTTTTGTGGCGCAGTACGATTACAACATTCAGTTGGAGGTGACCACCCGTGAATTGGAGTCAACGAAGATGGAAGCAAAAGAGGCCTTTGCCGATTTCGTGAAAAGATGGAGGGCTATGGCAGCACAGATGAAGGATAGACCGAGTGACAGGGACCAAATCCGGATGATTGTCCGTAACCTTCAACCCACTCTGGCAAGACACATGGTTATGGCCCAAGCATGCTCAGACTTTAAAACATTCTTCGACACAGGCTTAGCCGTCGAAGAAGCAGTTCAATTGGGGATCCTTGACAAGCCCGAGCCTGCTCCCAAGCCCAAGAAGGTTTACTCCGGAAACAGCAACAACCTGTTTGACAACGCCAACTACACCAACCTTCCCAACACCTCCACAAATACAACCCAAGCCAAGCCGGTGAACCAGATAGCCACACAAACCAATCAACCGCGTACCCAGCCCCGCACTTTTGCTCAATTCTCAGCACCACTCTCCGCCGTGCTCGAGAAATTGGTCGAAAGCGGCACCCTCAAGCCACTTACCCCTACTCCCTTACCTCAAAAACTACCCGCATCCCACAATCCTAACGCATACTGTGCCTATCACCAGAATGTGGGCCACCTAACCGACAACTGCTTCCGTCTCCGCCATGCAATCCAAGACCTGATAGACAACAAAACTCTCCCTATGCCACCACAGAAACCAAACACCGTCTCAAATCCACTCCCAAAGCATTCCAATGCCCGCACCAACTTCATCTCCATAAGCCAACCTTTTAACCCTAGCCTTTACATCATTCCTGATACCCAACCCAAGCCAGCCATCGAGTTGCCAGTTGAGGATACGGTCTGCGCGCTTGAGACCGTGGAATGGGACTTTCAGCTAAGGTGGGAAGATCTGGTGCAAGATTTCTTGGCGGTGGAAGAAAGGGCTTTTATTACTGGAACATGGCCTGTGGCACTTAACCCTAGCCAAGTTGAGGAATTGGAACATGGAGAATGGAGGCAGGACTGGGATGAGATCATGGCTGATCCGTTGGATGGATATTCTCTGTTTGCGCTATTCATGGAGCCCGAACCTGTCAAGGAGGAAGATGAATGGGAATGGGAGCCCGAACCCAACAGATGGCACTGGATGGATGATTCTGACCCCCTAGACGAAACATCATTGGCATACCTTTTTCAAGAAGAAGAGATAGTGGAAGAAATGGATCTGATGAATCCCCGTATGTTATTAGGGCTCAACGCTAGGACCATTGTCAACCTTACTCGAGACTCCGATGCTCTGGAACGTTCCACGGATTATCTTTTCTTCCCAATGGAATTCATCGTCGAAGAATTCTATTCCAAACCAGTAGTTCAAATCCCTGATGAGCCCAGCATCTGCATGTTGGATCCAGAAGATCTGTGGGGAAAGTCTGAATTGGTAAATGTGTGGATGAATGGTGAGGAGCTGACCGTCAACAAGGCCATGTTGGATGAAGGATCTCTGCAGATTAGCAATGACAACGGCAGCCACAATGCCAATTTCTGGAATTCTCTGGAGGAGGATAGCATCTGGCATGCTTTGGAAATGGAAACTCTCAACGAGACTTTGGAGAAGACAACAATTGACAAGGGGAAGCGTAAGGCGGATGATTACGACTTGGACTTCTCTGATTTCTGGGAAGGTACCTGGTGGGAGCCAATCCCCAAAACAGTTAGTAAGCTTACCAGAAGTGGAAGGGTCTACCAGCCTACCAACTTCCAACAGGGTAGCTCATCCCGAGCCCCTCCACCGTAACAGAATGCCCCTGTCAACCCCACAAGCCTGAACATCCCCACCCCTCAAGCTCCACAAAACAACCCTACTATCTCCACTAAAACTAACCCACCTACCCAGCCCAAATTGTCCATTGACCTCAACTCACTCCCTGAACCTAATCCGGAAGCCTCCACTGATCCTATTATCCGTCAACTCCAGGAAACTCCCGCCCGCATGTCTATGTGGGGAGTGTTAGCTGCCTCCCGCGAGCACCGCCGCAGGCTGGTCAACACCCTTTCCAGACTCGAGGTTCCCTCTGACATCGCTCCAGAAGCTCTTATTGCCCTTATAACCCCGAACCTCGCCCAGCATACATTGTCCTTCACCGAGAAAGATTTGCCGCCTGAAGGAGCTGACCATAACAAACCCCTTCACATCACCATGAAGTGCCTGGGAAAGTGGATTCCAGCAATCCTGGTTGATAATGGCTCCGCCATTAACGTGTGTCCACTCCGCACTGCCTATTGTCTCGGTCTCAAAAATAAGGATTTTACACCATCGAATTTGGGCGTTCGTGCTTATGACAATACTCGTCGAGATGTTTTGGGGACAATCAACTTGGAGTTGACAACTGGCAAGTTCAAAACCACCGTCAAATTCTGTGTGCTGGAAATACCCGCATCTTTCAATCTCCTGTTGGGAAGGCCTTGGCTACATCGACCGGATGTTATGGGTGTGCCCTCAACACTGCATCAAAAACTCATCCTGGGTTTGGAATCCGGAACTCTTATCATCTATGGAGACTCAGGTATCCGTCTGCACGTCGAGGACAATTCCCCGCTGCTTGAGATTATGCATGGAGAGGAAGATGTTGCTATGGGAGGTTTTGCGGTCATGACCTCGAAAGTGTGTACCATCCGGGCTGAGGACAGTTTCTTGGTGAGTTCTGCAGCATTGGAAATTATGAAACGGATGAAATATCTGCCGGGCATGGGCTTGGGACTTTACGCTCAAGGTGTCCCCGAATTCCCCGACTTTCCTGGAAATAACGAGCGTTTTGGTCTGGGGTATGAGGCCAAGAAGGGTGATTCAGCAAAGAAATGGCGCAATCGTGCCCGGGCCCGTACAACGGAAATCAAATCAAAGGAGAAGGAGCCGATATACCAAGGAGAACCTGAGCCCTTTGTGGACCTTGAAACGAAAATGAAGTATCCTGGCTTCGAAATCTTTGCCAATGATACCTGGGAGAGTGATGAAGAAGTTGCAAAGGTGGAAGAGTTGTCTGAGCACTCGATTGGTTGGAAGCTTTTGGTTTGGACAGTCTCAACTCCTGTTTGAGGGCGAGGATCCAGAGGGTATGATGCCAGCTGTGCTGATGCTTGGAGATGAAGAAGAAATTGAAGACCCTTCCAAACTCATTGTGGATGCCATAGGCGTTTATGATAATTGCACTTTCATTCCACATGTAACTCGCACTCACAGCACTTGCACTGAGTCCGAGTCCGACACTGACTCGTCGTCTAGCACAGAGTCGGAGTTTGTGCCCATCGGCCCTCCACTTCGTAGCTTTTACTTGAATTCGAGTCAACCGCTGTATTCCCCCCGTCTGATGAACTGATTAATGAAATTTACTCGCCGATTTTTGAAATAAATTGTTTGGATCCCGACGATGAAGGAATAGATCTCGATGGGGACATTCCCAAGGAGATTCGTTCCCTCATCGATCGCGAAGATGAAAGGCATGCTCAGCCTTCAAAAGAAGAAATAATCTCAATAAACTTGGGTAATGAGGACAACCCTCGATTGGTTCAGGTAGGTTCCGGGCTGTCTCCCGCTGAGCTTCAAGAGCTCACTGATTTACTAAAAGAATTCAAAGAAGTTTTCGCTTGGTCCCACCCAGACATGCCCGGAATCGACCCGGAGATAGTCGAGCACATAATCCCTCTCTACCCTGACGCAAAACCCGTTAGGCAAAAATTAAGGAAAATGCGGCCTGATTGGGTATTAAAAATTAAAGAAGAGCTCACAAAACAAATCAACGCTGGTTTTCTAATCGTAACAGAGTACCCCACTTGGGTAGCCAACATTGTTCCTGTCCCCAAAAAGGATGGAAAAATCAGAGTGTGTGTCGATTTCAGGGATTTGAACAAAGCAAGCCCTAAGGACGATTTTCCATTGCCACATATAGATGTACTCGTGGATAATACTGCAGGGCACGCTCTACTTTCTTTCATGGATGGCTTTTCGGGGTACAATCAGATTCTCCTAGCTCCGGAAGACAGGGAAAAGACCACATTCATCACCGAGTGAGGGACACATTGTTATCGGGTTATGCCATTTGGATTGAAAAACGCCGGTCCAACGTATCAAAGGGGTGCCACCACATTGTTGCACGACATGATTCACAAGGAGGTCGAGGTTTACGTTGATGACATGATAGTGAAGGGAAAGGAAAGGAAAGACCATCTCCCGGCGTTGAGAAAGTTCTTTGAGAGGATTCGAAAGTACAGAATGCGACTCAATCCGCAGAAGTGCACGTTTGGGGCCACAGCAGGAAAGATGCTTGGATTCATGATCACGACCAGGGGGATTGAGGTGGATCCTTCTAAGATTAAAGCTATTCTCGAGATGAAGCCGCCTCAGTCCGAGAAGGAAGTCCGGTGTTTCTTGGGAAAAATTCAGTTTATCAGCCGGTTCATCGCCAAGTTGACTTTGACCTGTGAGCCGTTGTTTCGTTTGCTCAAAAAGGACGTGAAATTCGAATGGAACGACAAGTGTCAAAGGGCTTTCAAAGCAGTGCGAACTTACCTCCAGAATCCGCCCATCTTGATGCCACCCATCCCGGGAAAACCTTTGATCCTGTACTTGTCCGTCACGCCCTCATCAATGGGGTGCATGCTCGCACAAGAGGGAGATGATGGGGTTGAAAGAGCAACCTACTACCTGAGCAAGAAGATGGTGGGGAGCGAAGAGCGATATACTTCATTGGAGAAGACATGTTGGGCGCTCGTTTGGGCCACAAAGAAGTTGAAACACTACATGCTGTCTTATTCGGTGATACTGATTTCTCGGATGGACCCCCTCAATTATCTATTCGAGAAACCAGCACTTACTGGTAAGCTAGCACGTTGGTTGCTCTTATTGGCCGAGTTCGAGATCAAGTATGTCACCCGCAAGTCAGTGAAAGGAAGAGCAGTAGCAGAGTTTTTGGTAGATCGCCCGATCGAGGGGCCAGAACACACTGAGTTCCAATTTCCCGATGAAGATGTAATGACTGCTATCAACGAAACATGGACATTGTACTTTGACGGAGCTGCTAATCAGAAAGGTTTCGGGATCGGCATACTATTGGTCTCACCCGAATAATGAGGCAGAATACGAAGCGTGTATTGTAGGAATGGAAGCTGCATTGGAAATTGGAGTCAAGGTCCTGGAAGTTGTGGGGGATTCCAACTTGGTTGTGTCACAAGCGAACGGGGAATGGAAGGTCAAAGACGAGAAGATGAAGCCGTATCATCAGCAGCTCGACGAGCTTATTCCGAATTTTCAAAAAGTGACCTTTACACACGTCCCGAGGATGAAGAATCGCTTCGCCGACGCGCTCGCTACCTTGGCGTCTATGCTGGAACTTCCGATCGGGGTAAAGCTAAGGCCTGTCATGATTGAGCAAAGAGGCAAGCATGTGTACGACTATGTCATGAACATCGACGAGCCTGATGATGGACTCCCTTGGTTTCACGACATTTGGAATTTTGTCGAAAAGGGAGAGTTCCCTGCGGATTCTACCAGGAAGGATCGGATCGCATTACAACGATTGGCATCTCAATACATTATCTGTGGTGGAAAATTATATCGGCGATCTCCGTGCGGGGTCCACAAGTTGTGTATTCACGGTGATGACACGAGAGCAGTGATGGAAGAAGTCCATGAGGGAGTTTGTGGACCCCACATGAATGGAATGATGCTAGCAAAGAAAGTTCTGAGGTTGGGTTACTATTGGTCGACTATGGAGACAGATTGCATCGAGTATGTGCGCCGATGTCACAAGTGCCAAACTCATGCTAATCTTATCCATGTGTCTCCCTCAGAGTTACACCCAATGGCGACACCATGGCCATTCTCCGCCTGGGGCATTGACGTCATTGGAAGGATCACGCCTGCGGCTTCTAACGGGCACAGGTTCATTTTGGTAGCGGTCGATTATTTCACTAAGTGGGTTGAGGCAGCCTCGTATAAGACTCTGACGGCAGTTCAAGTGGCTCACTTTATCAGGCAAAACATCATTTATCGGTATGGAGTCCCTCAAGCCTTCGTATTTGATAATGGTGTTCACTTCAAGGGGAAAGTTCTAGAGCTTTTTGACGAATTCAAGATTCAAGTGCATCACTCAACCACTTATTGGCCACAAACAAATGGGGCAGTCGAAGCAGCTAATAAGACCATCAAGTCAATCCTCGAAAGGACTGTCGAATCAGCTAGGGATTGGCATGAACAGCTACCGCTAGCTTTGTGGGGATACCGAACGTCTATCTGCACACCGACGGGGGCAACACCATATTCTTTGGTGTACGGTATGGAAGCCGTTCTCCCCATCGAGCTAGAAGTTCCATCGCTCAGAGTCATGGCTGAACAAGGAATAGATGAGGCCGAATGGATCAGCGGAAGGTTCGAGGAACTCATGTTGTTTGACGAAAGGAGACTGCAAGCATTGTACCACATCCAGGGTTATTAGCAGAGGATCGCCCGAGCATTCAACAAGAAGGTGAAATCGAGGGACCTGCGAGAGGGGGACATGGTAGTCAAGGAAATCCGTGCACCGATCTTTGATCTTCGAGGAAAGTTCCGACCAAAGTGGGCTGGTCCGTACATCATCAAGTCGATCTTTTTCGGAGGAGCAGGCTGGACCGAAAACAACAAGGGCGGGCGGTACCAGGCAAAAATTAGAGCAAGCCTGCTAGGTCGAAAACCCGAAAGGGCGACCTAGGCAAAAGTTAAGGCAAAAAGTCGAAAAAGAGCTCGCTAGGCCGAAAACCCGAAAGGGTGGTTCTAGGCAAAATTTAGAGCATAAAAAGGAGAGTGTTAATACCCGAGTGAACCCTAGCTCGAACTACGTATGGGCCTGATTCCCTTTCTTGAGGGATACGTAGGCAATCTCACTCTGAGGTTCGGTCCTAAATTTCAAAAATCCAAATCCAAATTGACAAGTCAAGATGTTTTTCTTTCAAGGCGCATGCGATTAATGAACCGAAAGGGGGAAACCCTTAATCAGTCAATTTTATTCAGATTACTTCTTTATTACAAGCTGAGCATGAAAACAGAAAACGCACAACGAGACCTGACTTTTGTTTCAAAAAACGGCAAAGTAAGCAATCAACCCATTCTCGCTTCCACATCCCTCCTTAGCCACTTGCGATACCTTCCGGTCGAAGCAATTGAGAAGAGTGGGTCATTCGACTCAGTCCTACGAGCCTCCCATGTTCGGACATAACTTCGAAGGCCCGAAATGGTGAAGGGAGGGAGACGAAGCACTTCAGCTCCTTGCAACGGCACCTCCTGGCTGAGCCCAAGCTGACGAAGGATGCGGAAGGGTGAATAGAAAGTGAAGCCTGTCAAGCCAGCCACAAACACGTGCGTTGAGCCCATATTGCTCACAGTCATAGCAGGAAGTCTCAACCAATGGCACCGCCAAGCAATATCATCTTCCCTGCAGATGCAAAGAAATCAGCCCAATCATTTTCGTTGCTGTACATCACCTGGAAGGGACGGTTCCATCCGCTCGCTCGATACCACCAATCATTCGTCGGCGGTGTCAGCAAATTCAACTTGTCACAAAGCCATATCTGTCAGAAAAAAGAGAGAAAATAAGTAAGGAGCCAGATAAAGCCTAAATCGAGCGTCGAGGTAAAATGAATGTGAGAAATAGAAAAAGGAGAGCTGAGTGAGGTCCCTAACCTGCAGCAACAGTGGGCTACCACCAAAAACCCTCGTGCGTCCAGCACGAACAGCATCCAACCCCATCAAGGTTTCTGCAAGGACCAAGGGAGCAACGTCCTTGCGAGCCTCAATCTGAGCAGCAACTCCAACCAACAGAGAATTGGGCTGGCCAACAGGAGGAACCAGCAGGAAGGACGCCAGGAGGCAAATACAGCAAGCTGTCATTCGGCGACCTTGGTACTCGAAGTCCAATAAGTCTCCAGGGGGACTGAATCTCTCATACAGCTGCACGATGTTGATGGCGTTACCCCGAGTTAAGAACTCAGCAACATTTCCACTAACACCCAGCTTGGCTTTTAGGGTGTTCTTCATGCTCTCCCTAAGCATCGGAACAATTGGCTCGGCGGAGTCATGGCTGCCCAGATAGGCATGGAACTCCTCGACGGTGGGGCATAGCTCTTGAGAACCAAAGCGAAAGACATGCACTTCGGAATCCCAAAAGCGTGCCGCCGCATGCAGCAAGACAGGGCGGATAGCAATCTCGCGGAGATATTTCAAGGCGTGAAGGCGATGCCCTCGGAAGTTCAGCCAATCGATGCCGTCAAGGCTGTCCAACCAAGGGCGGAGCAAGGCTTGGTTCAACAAAGCCATGAGAAATGGGATTTTTGAGAGATGGATGATAGAATGGAGTGTGAGGACTTGCCAAAGTGAGTCTGGTATTTATAGAAGCTTAGGGGAGACAACACCACTTCCCCACCAGCCTTGAAACTCATCATGTGCCACATTTCCAAAACCCTTTTGAAATTCAAACTTTGGAAAGCTTGAAAAAGCTTTGGAAAAGCACTAGACTTGCTTTGGGAAGCCACTGATTCCTGGGAAACAGCCCATGCACATTTACAAGGCGTCTGGGAAGTGTGCATACAGAAGAAAGCAGCATGGTAGAGCTAGAAACTGACCTTGGGAAGCTGCAGGAGTTTGCAGATCACAGAAGTCCCGAGCGCTCGAGAGTTAATTCCCAAGCGCTCGACAATACTCTCGAGCGCTCGAGAGTTCTGCAATTTTCAGCAGGTCTAATTTCCTGGTTCTTGGCTCCAACGCAGCACCGTAACCTCAATATGCCCGGTTCAGCAGCTTGCAATCTCTCTTAGAGGGAATACAGCACTTCCAGTTGTCAGTTTGTTCAAATGTGCATACATATTCCTTGAAAAGCCTCAAAATTTCAATGGTTGCCTTCCCATCGATGCGTCAAAACTCGTGTCGAGAGCATTTGTTCAATTCCGATGGCATACGCAATTTTTAATATGTGCTAGTGACTATGTGAAACGGTCAAACGCACGTCAAAGCTTATGTAATCAATTGTCGCTCTCAAACGCCCCTATTTCATTGCTCATGGTGGCATTAGAAGCACGCACTCGGAATAAATGCTCTCGTATCCCATTCTCGTGCCTAAGCCCGGTCGAGTGTAGTCATTGTCTTCCTTAATAGTCACAAATTCCATGTTAGGGGCATTCTTGTCATTTCAAATCAAAATTCCATGGGTCGAATTGATTGTGTCAAGTTTTGTCATGTTTTAAGAGTATCGGTTGAAATTCGCGTGCTCTTTGCGTTCTTTCGAAGCTAGACGGATATATTTCATAAAATACAATTCTTGAAGGGAAGTGCGAATGAATGCAAATGAAGAAAAGGGCAAATTTTCATAAATCAATACAGTGATTGCAATGAGTAAGGAAGGAGGTACAAAAGCCGGGGCAAACACACGCCCAATCCTATCTACTAGGGGACGCAGACCCTAAACAAAATCAAGGCACGCAGGCCCAGGCACTACAACTATGTTGGCACGCAGGCGCATGCAAAAGAAAAGGCTAATAAAGCAAAAACTGAAAGCTCAGCCCAGACGAGTCCTCTTCTGCTGAAGTCCCTCGGACTCAGAACTCTCGACCTCGACCTCGTCATCATCATCGTCATCGTCAGAAGGGCTTGAGGCAGTACTCGAGTCAGTAGACCCTAAGGCTCGTGACTCGAGCGACTCCTCCGTGTCCCAGCGGGTCTCTGCCGAGACACTGCCCTAGGAACCACCTCGAACTGTCCAGCTTCTGCTCTCTGTCTACCCTGGCCTCTCGCGCTAATGGAAGCTGGAAAGCTCGTAGTAACCTGCGGCTGTGTCCTGGCTGAGCGTCGTGGCTGCACCTGCATATCATAAGCATTCATTCATTTGATACATGTTTTAAAATCCAATAAAATATATATGCATGCATTTGCATTTTTCATACCTGTGCAGCAACAGGTAAGGCAGGCTCAGGAACAGGTCTGGTCTGAAGGGTCCTCCCCTTGGCGCAATTCTTCAACAGCTGCCGTGTAAAGACCCGTGGCCCCGCCCTCTGGTCTCAGCTCCAGCCTCGTCTCCATTCTCACCTCCAGCCTCACCCCTAGCCCTCCTGGCCTCAGCCTCCGCTACCCGTCTCTCCAGCTCTCGCTCTACACCCAAGCTGGTGGCCAAGTACCTGTCTCTGTATACGGCATAGTCCAGCGTCCTCCGCAGATACCGCTCCAGATCGGTATCGGGCACCGTGAACTGCTCCAGCTCAGCCCGAGTGTAGGTCTCCGTCCACTGCAGTCGTGGGGGGAGTGGCCCCGGCACAATGAACTCAGGAGTACCAAGTGACTGCCGTGTCACCCGATCCCCCAAGTACCACTGCACCCCCAGCGGGCACTCCAGCAAGACCCTGCTCCTTGTCACCTCCCGGCTCCTCGGAAGGAAGTCAGCCTCCACCCTGGCCCATCGGTCCCAGTGAACCTGCATTTGGTATTCTGGCATCAGCAAGCAAAGAATTTCATTTTGGACAATACATGAAAGGAAAGAAAAGGTCGATGTTTGTACCGTAATCCCAGTGATGTTATCCAGCCAACGCCGGAAAGTCATCACCTGTCCCCGTCGCTCCTTCGCCCTCCGGTACTCCGTACTCCATGCGAGTGCACGCGGAAGCAGGTTCGGATTTGTGCAAGTGTTCTCGGGCGGGAACATGCCCAAGACCTCGTAAGCCCAAAGCTGCAAGTCATGAAGATCAATTCAATTCAAATCAATGCGAGTTCAATTCAACAAACCAGTCGATCAATCAACCAAAGCAATTCAAACCAATAATGTCGAGTCATACCTCTATCACCCTCCAGTATCCGCCAATGGTGTCCCCCACCTCGCGTGTGGCGGCTCGAGCGATAGAGCATGCAGAGCGACCGCCCTGGATCAAACCGTCCGGCACGCCTCGATCAACTAGACCGCCAAGTAACTCAGGTGAACCCGGGATCGCTGAGCGGGAACAGAGAAGCCCCAAACAGTACAAAGAATAAGCCTCGCCATCTGGGCGCCTAACGCCGTCTCACGGCTCGTGATCCCGATACCGTGAAGCGCCTGCACTCGATACACCTCCGCTGTGGCGCGGGACCCATCCAAGGAACCACCTCAGGGCTGCATCATCTAGCGCTATACTCGGGTCGAATGGAATCGGCTCACCTCCGACCCGAAGCCCTGTAATCGCTGCGAAATCAAGGGGCGTCACCGTCATCTCCCTGAAACGGAGGTGGAACATTGTGGTGGTGTCCCACCACCGCTCCACTAGTGCTGTCATCACCGCACGGTCAACCCTCGCCGATGTCAGCAGCTGGATGAACGGCCCAAAGCCAGTCTCCTCCACCAGCTCCCGCACTCTCCGGGGCAACGCCAAGAAGTGCTGCAATGAATGACCTGAGCCTCCGTGACAATAAATGTCTTTGGTGCGCTGTTTCAACAAAGCAAGGAAATAGCATCAGCGAACAAAGTAATGATTCAACGAAGCAAGTTAAATGCAGGAAAGTAAAAGCATTAAAATCGTACCGTGGCCCAGCCGGAAGAGATGTGCGAGGCTCGATCTCGCAAGAGCATGTCCTCGGGGTAATCCGTCCGTGCAGGGACGTAGCCAGTCATCCCCGTCGGCTCAAAGAAGTGCAACCGTGGTGCGTAAGTATCTGCCGTAAACCCTGGGCGAGCACGGCCCAGGTAGGCCTTCGCCTCAGCGACTGCAGTGACTCGCTCGTCGATCACCACCTCCATCTCCGGCTCCTCCCCCAACTCCCTATCCGACCCCACTCCAAGTCCTCCAACATCTGGTACCTTATCCCCATTGAGTAACGCTTCCAGCAGCAGCGCTGAGGCCTGATCCTCCGGAGTCCTCGCTCCCCTCAGCACCTCTCTAACCCCAGCATCAAGACCAAGGACGTCCAGTATGTCCTGTGGCCTCGCTGTATCTAAAAAGTCTCCCTCCACGAATGGGACCGGCTCCGAAGCTCCAATCCCGCTATCACCGACCCTCGGCTCGACCGCTGTCGCCCTCAGCACCGATGTAGCAACGACGCGCCCGCCTATCACTACCTCCTCACTAACATCCTCCCCCCGCTCGCCACCCGTCCCCTCAGCAGCTGCAAACAGATCCTACGAGGAGCGCCCGTAGCATCTCCCCCGCTGCCTGTGGCCGGCTCATCGCCGTCTCCGCGCGCCATCTCACCATCACCCATGCCACCTACCGCCGCCAAACTCCCGCTAACACTCTCTACCGCTATCAAACCCTCACTGACATCCTCCTGGACTGGCGTAGCATCTCCGCCACTGGTCCTCTCGGCCGCCGCCACAGCCGCTGCCTCCTCGCGGCTGGGTAATCCCTCATCTCCCCCACCAACATCACCCCTCGCTACTGGAACTTCACCGGTCTCCCCCACCCTCGTCCCACTCTCACTCCTAACTCTGCTAGCCTCTTCCATCGCCGCCGCAACCTCCTTCGCCGCCGCCTCTCGGCTGGGCGTCTCCCCGTTCTCACTGTTGCTGACCATTCTTTGTTCTTCCTTCCCCCAAGCCTTTTCCTTTCTTTTGATCCGCACCTCCTGGCACACGATTGCCCAGCGGAAGATCGAAGAGAACTCGAGATCGAAGGCTCGATCCATGGCTGTTTTTGATGAAGAGAGAGACCGACTGTGAGAGCGAGAGAGAGAGAGAGAGAGAGAGATCGACTGCGAGAGTGAGAGAGAGATAAAGCAAGAGAGAGGAGAGATTGTACGAGAATCGTCGTCTGTACCGTACACTGGTTCTCGAGCGCTCAAGTATGGGTTTAAACCCCAGATCAGTTGAGGAAGATGAAAAGGACAGTGGCCCCCAGCAATGGTCTCGAGCGCTCGGGACCACTCTTGAGCGCTTGGGAGTAGTTCTTAGCGCTCAGCTCTGTCCTCGGCCCTCGTGCCAATCCGTCGTCCCGTGCCTCTTCCCGTTGTCGAGGCTTGCTTAGTTTCTCCTCCCTTTTTAACAAAATCAATCTCAGTCCTGGCTTTGGCCGCGTCAAACGGGACTGCAAGAAGCAAACACTAGTCGACGTTATGATTTTGAGCTCACGCTTCTCAACTTAGCATATTACTTGGTAGTCGATTGAAATTTTGTCTATTTATGCTAATCTCAACATGTTGACAGGTATTTCTACCCTACAGATACTACTTTATCATCGTTCTGTCTGCCGAACAGAGCAACAGGTGGATCATTTACATGTTTATCTTATTAAACACGTGTCGATTCTTTCTCGTGCATGCACCGCACGTGCTTCTTTCCGCCAAACAGAGCAACAGGTGGATCATTTACATGTTTATCTTATTAAATTCGTGTCGATCTTTTCTCTTGCATACATCACACGTGCTTGCATTTTCTGTCCGCCAAACAGAGCAACAGGTGGACTTTTCATACAATTATCTTATCAACCTCGTGTCAATCACTTTTCATGCATGCATCACATGTGCTTGCACTTTCTATCCACCAAACAGAGCAACAGGTGGACTTCCATATGTATTGTCGAGATCTTGTTAATTTTACTTGTGCATGCATTACACGTGCTCACATTTGCCCCAAAGAACTACGCTGGTCTGATCCCTACAGAAAAGGGTACGTAGGCAGTCCGAAAGGACGCGACCTCACGCATTGAATGTGCTGTTTTGCATTTGTTTGTGGAATTGAGGATTTTGACTTGGCTCGAATTGGGCTGTCTCAATCTTTGGACGTCACTCATATCCAAACATGATATCGAGCAACGCCCAAAGAGGGGCAACTGTAGACACCCCAATTTGGACAATTCAAATTTCCTTGATTCGTGGCCCGGAGGCTCCCCGATGATGAATATGGGATCGAACAAGCCTTAGACCAATGGAACGATGCTCCTTGAAGGACTTTAAAAGGGAAATAAAATGTCAAAAATCATTTTTAAGCGCTCTGGATCAATCCCAAGCGCTCCAGACCTTTTCCAAAACCATTGACCAGTCAACTCTCGAGCGCTAGAGAATGAAGTCCCAAGCACTCGAGATCACTCTCAAGCGCTCGAGACTTTTGTACTGCCCAATGGATGAGGGAGCTTCCCCACTATCCATGCAGTCATCATTTCAGCCGTTTGAACGGGTCTTAGCCTTAGACCTCACTCAACCTCAGTCAGAGGATGAGTCAGAACTGAGATTTCTTTTGATTCTAAATGATATTTTCCAAAATAAAACCATATGCTACATTTTGCCTATATAAGGCCCCTTTCTTCAGCTAAAAGAGAGGACGAACTCTCTCTCTCTAGAGGCTCCCTCTGGCTGTTAAAAGCAAAGAACAACTCTCACTCTCTTTCAAGCATAACCCCCCCCCCCTTTTTTCAAAAGAAAAAAAATAACCAAGAAATCTCAAGAAGATGAAGGGAGTTCAAACCATTACTAGCCTCTGATCCTCTGAAATCTTCACTTCCCTTCCATCTTTCAAAGCTTTCTTCAAGGTGCAAAGTTCCAAAGAAAAGGTAAAAGTTTCATACCTTGGTTTTAATCAAAAGCAGGGCTGTCTTTCCCTTCTGAGGGAGGCTTCCCAGCTCACTCCAGTCCTCAATACTGAGAGTGTGATGGGAAGACCTTAGCATCAAGGCAAGAGCAAAGTGCCATGAATGTTTTCCATGCATGCAACACTGGAAACACTCCCGAGCGCTCGGGACAACTCTAGAGCGCTCGAGAGTGATGCCAATCCCATTTTTCTACTTTTCTAGCATTTGAACTATCATGCAGGGGAGATAGAGATAGGTCTCAAGCAAAGGGAGCCTTCTTAAGTGTTTTGATGTATTTGATCTGCGTTTCAAAGGAAAATAAGAATCGTTTTCATATGAAAGAAATGCAAAAGCATCTTTTTCAGTAGATCTAAAGGAGAAACCTTCTGCATGCAAGATAAAAGGGTAGATTTGTTACATCAAAACATCGGAGCAAGGGCTTTAGTTGGTCGAAATCAGTCTGAGAGTGTGGATCACTCCCGAGCGCTCGAGTCTACTCCAGAGCGCTCGGGAGTTTTCTGCATGTCATCCTATCTAAGTCTCCCTCTGTTTCAGTTTTTGTGTTGCTCTTGCATGTCCTGCATGTGATCCTTTAGTCTCTTAAATTGTAAAACCACTTTTCAGAAGGGCAAGGACGTGTGGCTTGGAAGAATGGGGCCTCATCCCAGTCTTTTAAGTCTTCTGTTTAGTCTGTGATTTATTTTATGTTACTCAAGTTTATATTTTTCAGTATGGTACTCTGTTACATTCTGTTGAACTAACAAAGCTTGCAGGTTGGGCACACAATGCTCCCAAGCGCTCGGGAGTACTCTCAAGCGCTCGAGAGTGAAGTCTTTGACAGGGTTTCCAATTCTGGCCATCTTGCATTCCTTTATCACACGCTGCCATGTTGCACTCTCTTACCATTATCAGCCATACACTGCTCACTGGCACATGCATGCACTGTTTTAACTGTTAACTTTATAAATACTTGCTAATTGCCCATTGAAATAAAATCCTTTGAAAAATCCCACGAATGTCCAGTAGAGACCGATTTCGAATCGGGCGAGGGGGGTGCCGTAAAACCCTTCCCCCCTCGTAACGCGGCTCCCGAACCCTTTTCAAACGAATCTCTGGTTTTCAAATTCAAATCGATCATTTTCAAATAAAACGGTTTGTCGGGTGGCAAACCACAAATCCGGGTGGCAACTCTTTAAAAATTTTTCAAATCGGTTCCAAACCGAGACGTTTCTTTTTCGGGCCGCCCTGATAACTACCCGGGGCTGTGGTAGCCCACACCCATCCAAGGGATCGGCCATCATCTCTTCCCAGTCCTGCCTCCATTCTCCATGTTCTAATTCCTCAACTTGGTGGGGATTAAGCACTACGGGCCAAACTCCAGTGATAAGAGCCCTGTCTTCTACCGCCAAGAAGTCTTGCGCCAGGTCTTCCCACCTTCTCTGAAAGTCCCATTCCACGGTTTCCAATGCACAGACGGCATCCTCAACTGGCAGCTCGACGGTTTGCTTAGGTTGGGTATCAGGAACAATATAGAGGCTGCGGTTAAAGGGTTGGCTTATAGAGATATGATTGGTGTGGGCATTGGAGTGCTTTGGGAGCGGGTTTGAGACGGTGTTGGGTTTTTGTGGTGGAATAGGGAGGGTTTTGTTATCTATTAGGTCCTGTATTGCATGGCGAAGGCGGAAGCAATTGTCTGTTAGGTGGCCCACATTCTGGTGATAGGCACAGTATGCATTAGGGTTGTGTGATGCGGGTAGCTTTTGAGGCAAGGGAGTAGGGGTAACTGGCTTGAGGGTGCCGCTTTCAACCAATTTCTCGAGCACGGCGGAGAGCGGTGCTGAGAATTGAGCAAAAGTGCGGGGTTGGGTACGCGGTTGGCTGGTTTGGGTGGCAATTTGGTTCACTGGCTCGGCTTGGGCTGTGTTTGTGGAGGTGTTGGGAAGGTTGGTGTAGTTCGAGTTGCCAAAGAAAGCGTTGCTGTTTCCAGAGTAAACCTTCTTGGGCTTGGGAGCAGGCTCGGGTTTGTCAAGGATCCCCAATTGAACTGCTTCTTCGACGGCTAAGCCTGTGTCGAAGAAAGTTTTAAAGTCTGAGCATGCTTGAGCCATAACCATATGCCTCGCAAGAGTGGGTTGAAGGTTACGGACAATCATCCGGATTTGGTCCCTGTCGCTCGGTCTGTCTTTCATCTGTGCCGCCTTTGCCCTCCACCTTTTCACGAAATCGGCAAAGGCCTCTTTTGCTTCCATCTTTGTTAACTCTAATTCGCGGGTGGTCACCTCCAACTGAATGTTATAATCGTATTGCGCCACAAAAGATGCGCATATATCCTCCCACGAACGCTTCTTTCTCTCATCCAGTGAGGTAAACCAGTGTAGAGCATGTCCCACCAAAGTCTGTGAAAACATCTGTGCCATAGCATCCTTCTCGACTCCCCACATGGAAAGTGCTCCAATGTATCCCGTCAGGTGTGCCTTTGGATCTCCTGTTCCGTCAAACTTAGCGAAGTCGATTGGTCTGAACTTATCCGGGAGCTTTGCATTAGGAAACAGGCAAAGCTTATTGATGTCAAAGCCAATCGACGCTATCTTCTCGTTTCTTGCAAAAGACTCCTCTAGTTTCCGAATCAAAGACCAGCTGCTCCGGGTTCGGATTTGGGTTAGGGTTGAAGTTTAAATTGGGAATTGGGTTTGGATTTGGAATCGTATTCGGGTTAGAAATAGGAATTGGATTTGGGCCTAGATTCGGGTTTTGTGGTGGAAGGCGTCGTGCAACTCCAGTAATCATCATCATGAGTTGGGCGATTTGGTTGTCAGTGCGCTCGCCCAGGCGTTGGATATCTTCTCTAATCTGAGCCATTTCTCCGTTCAGATTTCCCGGGTTTGGGTTTGGGTTTGGATGGGGATTGGGAACAAGATTAGGATTCGGATTTGGCTCGCCTCCATTTGGGTTCGGATTGGGGTTCGGATTACCAGCATTCGGGTTCAGGTTGGCTCCGCTTGGGTTTGGAATTAGGTTTGAGTTTGGATTTAGGCCCCTGATCAATAAATCCATTTCCTCCTGAAAGTCTGAAACACTGCTAGGATCTGACCCAAGTCGAAGTCGCTCCAATTTCTGCCCCAGGGGTCTGGTCCAGGAAGGTATGATGTTCTTCTTCTTCGGCCCAATTGTTCGGAACTGACAGCAAAGCAAAAACCCGTGCTCAGATGCGGTCCCTGTCCCTATTTTTATGAAATTTGCACATGATTTTAGAAAAGGAGTGCACCATCGTCACTGTCATCGACTCTATTTTAAAACAATCGACTTACGGGAGGTTGCCTTGATCCTCAGATTTTTGGGGTGTGTCTTCATTTAAGAACCGCTGATTCCAAGAGATGCTAAAATGAGCTAAGTATTCGGACAATATCCTGTCGACAATTCGACCATCGGTTCGGAATGACTCGGGGTGAACAATGTGATACGATAACCAAAGCGGCGTAAGCGGTACACTTGCTTTTAGCCTGTATGGTGTTGGTATTACAATGTTCTGCTCCCCTATCATTCCTTTCCTTTGGTTAAATCCCGATTAAATACTAGTCGAAGACTCAACAAAATTTTAGTTTCCCCTAGGTTCGGGCTCGAGGGCTTGTATGATTTAAACAACACGCATTAGGGTGCGTGCCTCTTCATCGGGCCTTGGCAACCTTCCGAAGACCGCGCGAGCGAGTCTCGAGAATCGTGAGTGACAGCATGACAATGCAAAATGCAGCATGTAAACAGAATATAGCACGTAATCCAACCCTGTAGGCTCCTGCCCTAGTTTGGAAGGTTCTATGGCTTGCTAAATATGTACAAAGGCCGGGTTTTGGCTTGAAGAGGGTTCCCCGGACTAGAGTCAAAGTATACCTCCCGTTATTGAGCGTACACCCAATAACGCACATTCCCTAGCCTTCCTCTCCGCAAAGACTCTTTGTACTTGACTGTTCTTGTCAACGTACTTGAAACACTGGTGCAAAGTTGAAGGTGCAATGCCGTTTGCATGGATCCACGGCCTTCCCAGCAAAAGGCTGTTGTAAGTCTCGTTCTCGATCACATAGCAAGTGACTTCTGTCTTCAGATTTGCAATTTGGCACTTGAGGCGAATCTTGCCCATAGCTTTCTGAGACTCAGCGTTGTACCCTGGGTCTTAGTGCTGCTCAGCTTCCTTGTGAGTATCCCGACCTTCCTTACCGTTTTTAGGGGTATAACATTTAGGGATTCCCCCGGATCTACTTGCACTTGGCGGAGTTTGACTTCACCAATCTATCCTGAAAGGTACAGTGGACGATTATGGTGAAGGTCCCCTAACAACAAGTCTTCTCGAGAAAATGTGAGGTCTGGCTCCTCCGCCTTCATCTTCTATTGTATGCCTCAGTTCTCTTCTTGAGGTACATCATTCACTTGTATCTGGTGTACATGGGGTGCATACTTATCGGCTTCTGATAGAGCCTTGACCTTGTCGGATGTCAGGTGACAACCTCAACAAGTCATACATGGTAATTCTAGCTGGGACATTAGCGAGTTGTTCTAAAAAATCATAATCGAAAGGCTCATCTAAGCCGGGCAATGCTTTATTCTTCACCGTGGGGTTTACATTCGACCGTCTCGGGACATTTTTTGTGGTAATCAAGCCCAGAGCGGGTTCCGTCTACATCATTTACACTGACTAGGGTCGGTGTCTCTTCAGAATCAGACTTTGAAGCGTCCTCAACCCCAAGACGGATATGGCACAGTGACCATGTTATAGGACTGTACAAGTGACATAGGCAAGAAATCTCCAAGTGTCATAGGGGTTCTAGCAGTGCCCCCGTTTGACGGAAGGGGAGAGAGAGACCTACTCGCCAATGTAGGGGTTACCTACCGGTAGTCTAGGAAACTCGTTCATAATAGAGAGGCGGACTTGTAGGGAACTGCGAGAATAGATCGCTGAACGAGTTCACGTAGTGATGGAGTGAAGCCTCACGGGCGCATGCGCGAGAGAGTCCCCTCCCCGAGTCCGAGTCCGAGTCCGAGTCCCCGAGCCTAGAGCCTCCCTCGCAATGCCCGAGATAGGCGTCCAGAAGAAGGAGACCGGATAAATAACAAGTCCAGAAAACCGTAACTAACCGAAGGAACGAGACGGAGAAGTCCCCCCAAGAGCCAGGGGGGATTTAGGGGGGGTTTCCTTTATGATTTCCTGTAGCTAAAACACCCCGCCTTTTGCGACTTCAGGAGTGAAAGGGGTAAGGGGTGACCTTGCTGATAGTTGATAATATCTAACAGGATGTTGATTCAAAATCGATGAAATCGAGATTTGAAATCCAACAAATTCGGATTCATAGCAACCTCAAGAAAATCTTGATTCTGAAAGAACTAAAAAGGGAGTGGGGTATTCGAATTCGACCGAAGCAAAGGTTCTTTTCCACGAGTACTAAACCGGTGCATAAAGCCCTTTTCTTTCATCACAAGAAAGTAGGGTAGGGAACTGGTCTTTTGGATATGCCTTACCGGAAAGAAGCTCGACTGAAAGCAGGTGCTAACTCGATCCCGATTCTCTTTCAAAGGAGGTGCCATATACCGCGAAGGGTGAGAAAGACGTGGATAACTCGACAGAGGAAGGAGCTATCGGAAGGGTAGGAGAGCGAGGGCTCAGCCAAAGACAGAGGATCTATATAGGACGCAGGGAGAGAAGATGAAAGATTCTCAACTAATACAGAGGACGGGGCATACCCTGGGACTTGTTAACTCAACCTTAAAAGCTGTTCTCTTATTAGGGGAGGAAAAGAAAGGAGAATACCTCGTCTAAAGTAAGGCTGCTTTCTCGTTCTCCGGTCTGACTTGATCTCCGGCTAGCTCTAAAAGGATGCTACCCGAGGAATGCAATGGACCCCACCTTTTTGGCATATTCGGGGAGTAGCCCTCTCTGTTCCTGATAGAGACACTTCCCATTTTCCTCTTTCTCGCCATTCTTCTGTTTAACCCCTATTTGACTAAGGCTGGAAAAAAAGAGGTGCTTGCTTTATGAAACTTCCATCTTCGATCGGAATACGGATGAGATTAGAAAAGCCATCATTAGCGCTCGAAGTCAGACAAAATCTCGAGTACCTCACGGGCGAATTCTTTCTTTTCCGCCTCTTTTATCACAGCCTCGGTTTTGTGAGTCAAGGCTCTCTCTATTAATTCATTGACAAGAAAAAGAAGGTGCAAATCAAGAGTGAGTGCTTCCTTCTCCATGAACTCATAGGGTTTGAGCCTATCGAGCTTTTCCAACTTACCTAGAATTAACGGATCCACCTTAGATCTCATTTCCATAAGTTGGTGGATCTCTAACTCATGTAGTGGAATATATTTTCTCATCTTTCTTGTTTTTTTTGTCTTGGGGGAATACCGCTGCTAATATGTTCCGATCTTGTACCCAGGTACACGGAACACCACTCGACGAAAAAGAAAATATTCGCTTCTTTTCCTCGAATCCGTTTTTTCCATATTTCTTGCATCATAAGTAAGGCAAAGCACTTTCTCTTAAGAATGCATCGAGTTCCATTTTTCTTTCGTTAGTTAACCCACCTTTTTCTAAAAGAGATTGGAGTAATTCTGCTTTTGCACTACTTAGATTGGTTCTTTCATATTGCGAAATTTTGTTTAATGGCATTCGATCACAGAATCCATTGACAGCGGCATAAATGACGAGAATTTGTTTTTCTATGGGAAGTGGTGCATATTGTGGTTGTTTCAAGACTTCTGTCAGCCTTGCGCCTCTATTGAGTAATGCCTAAGTCGCAGCATCAAGGTCTGAGCCAAATTGAGCAAAGGTGGCCACTTCGCGATATTGTGCCAATTCCAGTTTTAAACTACCTCAGACTTGTTTCATCGTTTTCAACTGAGCGGCAGACCCGACGCGACTGACAGATAAGCCGACGTTTTACAAGATCTCCTTCTTTAATAGCAGTATCACTACCAAAGACAACAATCCCTATGTGGGCAGCATGCCCTGGAATTTCAAGATTCCAAAGCGAGGGCCCGTAATCGAGGGAGCGCGAGCGGAGAAGCAGAGCGCTTGTAAAAATACAGAGTCGCCACTCGGGTTTGAAGGTCCGACACCCAAAGAACCGTATTTCGAAGCACCTGCTGCGCTATTTGATTTGAAAAAGTGAAGGAACCCAGTCCGTCATAACCATATCTGGGTTCGGGAGCCAGGTTACGAGAAGGGAAAGGTTTTAAGGCACCCCTCTCGCCCAATCCGGAGATCGGTCTCTACTTAGGCATTTTGAAAACATTGTGATTCTTCTTATTCTTTAACCAATTTTAAGCCAATTAGGGCGGGGGAACAGCTAATCGGGGATTAAAATTGTAACATGTTTGCATGATGTGATAGATAGCATAGATGTGCAGTTAGTATAGGATGAGAACAGACTGCTGTGGGTTTTACAGGCTGAGCCCACAACCCACAGCTCTTATTCTCAAACCTTCTGGGCTCTGGAAGGACCAGTGCACACCCAGGACAAACCAAGCAGTTTATAGCAGTTTAAATGTACAGTTTAAAACAATTCTAAAAGGCTATAGAGCCACAAAATTACTAAAACACCCCTTAAACAGTGAGGGGACAAAACAGAAGCCTAAAACCTAGTTAACCATGCATGGCTAGCTACTGATCTGATCGGGGACAAATCGTCGCGCGATGGTTTCAAACTATTGCGCGAGGGTTTAGAACTGTTGCGCGAGGGTTTAGAACCATCACGCGAGGGTTCTGGTCAACCTTCCAGTGTTTGGTTTTGCTCATCCTGGGTTCTGGGACAGGTCCAGAATGATCCCAGGGATGTTCCAACAGAACAGAAATGCATTTTGACATTTTGAATTTGCAATTTAAGCTAAGAAAAAGCAGTAAACAAGTTTTAACATGCATCAACAGTGATCTAAAACCTAAAACATGCTCCAAAACAGTAAGAACTATTTATGAAACACAAAGAACAGGATACCCTTCCCCACGAAGTTCATCATCACACTGACACAAAGTGTCGCGCGAGTGTTAGGAACCGTCGCGCGAGGGTTCTTGCTCCACTGCTTCTTGTAACTTTGCTGGTTTTAGGGCCAGGACTGGTATTGATTACCAGCCTTGGCCCTGCCAGCCCCCTCAGAGATCAGAACAGAGAGCAGAACAAAGGTAAGCTATACCTTTGGTTCTTGGGGTTTGAAATGCGTTTGAGCTTTGAGTTGAATTGAGGTTGAACAAGGTGATAGAGCTTGGAAAATAAGTGTATGAAGGTGGCTAGAGTGGTGAAATACCAAGTGTATTAAAGGTTGTGTAGCCTTTTGAACTTGAACCTTGGTACTTTCTTCTTTTTTTCTCTTGAACCCAAGATTGTTAACCCTTTTTTTGGAACCCTTTGATAATGAAGCACCATGGGGGTATATATAGGAGGAGTGGTGGAAATGGTGTATGGAGGAGAAAGAACCAACCAATTTGGCTTGGTGGCCAAATTGCCACTTATGGAAAGCTTGCAGGAAAGCCCGGCCAGTCCACGAGGTGCAGTGAAGATTACTGGTGATTAAGCCTGCCCAACTGAAAAGGTGAAAAGGATAGGAGAGAGCCGTCACGATGGTTTGGAATTGTTGCGAGGGTTCTCCCTGGCACGCATAATGGTCAACGGTCAACGGTTTGGTATTGACCACACTGGCGACTTGACCCTCGTAGCGATGGTTCTAAACCCTCGCGCGACAATTGGTTTTTGGCTTTTTGATGTGGTTTTTGGCTAGGTTAGGTTCAAGGGTTCTTCAAACACTCAAAGCTCAAACACTCGACATTCCCGGAGTGTTCTTGATCCGTTTCATCATCGGAGAATCAAAAACCGTAAATTAGCTAATCTGAAAGCCAGATTGGGGTGTCTACAGTAGCCCCTCTTTGACGGCACTTGGAGCACCATTGACTTGGTACAAGTAACGTCAAAGAATTCTAGACACCCCTCAAGGCAATCCAGGCGGAACATGGTAAAGTAGACAAGCATACTTACAGAACCTGATTGGTTGAATGGGACGGGTGCATTGTCGCTTGTTGATCGAATTTGGGACAGGACAGGCTGTCGCTGCAGATTGGACGGGACAGGTCGTCGCTGTTGGGGATCAAGCTATCCTCGGCACAAAGTATTCCAACAAACACGGGTAGGTCGTGTCAGGCAGGTTGAATTCCATCAGTTGGGAATCAGAGCCAATCTCCTTATCAAAGACCGTCCGAGACAGAGCAATAAGCCTGCTGGAAGATGCACTTGCGGCTAGACTGAAAGTGGTTGTCGTTCAGGATAGGCCAAGACGGACTCTCCTGGGGAACAATCAGTTGCGAATAAACGAACCAACAGACAATAATCTGATCGTCGTTGTGGATTGAATGGAATAGGGACGATATGGCTGATCGTCGTTGATAGATGGAAATAGACGACATGGCTGATCGTCAGTGATGACATGGCTGATCATCGTGGAATGATTAAAATAGACGACATGGCTGATCATCGGCGATGACATGGCTGATCATCGTGGACTGATTGAAAGAGACGACATGGCTGATCGTCGACGATGACATGGCTGATCATCGTTGATTCTTTGAAAGAGACGACATGGCTGATCGTCGGCGATGACATGGCTGATCATCGTTGATTCTTTGAAAGAGACGACATGGCTGATCGTCGGCGATGACATGGCTGATCATCGCTGATTCTTTTAAAGAGACGACATGGCTGATCGTCGGCGATGACATGGGTGATCATCGTGGATTCTTTGAAAGAGACGACATGGCTGATCGTCAGCGATGACATGGCTGATCATCGTTGATTCTTTGAAAGAGACGACATGGCTGATCGTCGGCGATGACATGGGCGATCATCGTTGATTCTTTGAAAGAGACGACATGGTCGATCGTCGGCGATGACATGGTGATCATCGTTGATTCTTTGAAAGAGACGACATGGTCGATCGTCGGCGATGACATGGTGATCATCGTGGATTCTTTGAAAGAGACGACATGGTCGATCGTCGGCGATGACATGGTGATCATCGTTGATTCTTTGAAAGAGACGACATGGTGATCGTCGGCGATGACATGGTGATCATCGTGGATTCTTTGAAAGAGACGACATGGCCGATCGTCGGCGATGACATGGTGATCATCGTGGATTCTTTGAAAGAGACGCTACATGGTCGATCGTCGGCGATGACATGGCGATCATCGTGGATTCTTTGAAAGAGGACGACATGGTCGATCGTCGGCGATGACATGGCGATCATCGTTGATTCTTTGAAAGAGACGACATGGTGATCGTCGGCGATGACATGGCTGATCGTCGGCGATGACATGGTGATCATCGTTGATTCTTTGAAAGAGACGCCATGGCGATCGTCGGCGATGACATGGTGATCATCGTTGATTGTCTGCGATGACATGGCTGATCATCATTGATGGATTGAAAGAGACGATTCTTCAGGATGAATATGCCGTCGTGGATTGAACAGGACCGGCTGTCGTTGATAGGAGATGGGTAGATCAATGTGCAGAATGATCAAGCCGTTGAGAAATTGGACAGGACCGGCTGTCGTTGATTGGAACGGGCGGATCATACTTCAGGATGAACGAGCCATTGAGAATTTGGACAGGACCGGCTGTCGTTGATTGAGATGGGCAGATCAGTGTGCAGAATGATCAAGCCGTTGAAAATTGGACAGGACCAGCTGTCGTTGTGTTGAGATGGGCAGATCAGTGTGCAGAATGATCAAGCCGTTGAAAATTGGACAGGACCAACTGTCGTTGTGTTGATCCAAGTAGCACAAGGAGTGGTTATCCTTGATAATAGCATGGATAGAGGCAAGGCGGACTGCAGCTGGTGAGAAATTGGTGATAACCGCTGATTGGGCCTTAGGCCCGAATTTACCTGCGCATGCTAGTACAGGTCGCAGGCTTGACAGTTGCCATGGAAAACGAGATACGGAAAGCAGGGTGTGACACTTCTCTCATAGCTATGCTATCCCAAAGAAACGGTTCCGGTTGCAGTTCCAAAAGTGACAAGGCAACAGGCATGATCCTCAACATCCTGATTACTTGCTGCCTTCGATACTGGACAAGCGTGCCTTGACGCTTGATAGAATTTCCTGTTTTCAACATTTGATATACAATATGCAATGATGTGTAAACAAATGCACAATTTGAAAGTGCAGATGCAAGTTAAGGGCAGCTCCTACGAGGATGACACCTAAGGACTACCACTGAGCCTCATTATTGTACTGTCTGTTACTTCTGAGATGCGCACCCAAATAGATAGACGCTGAACAGGCTAGCATGCCCCAGTTGACATAGTAACGGCATTGGGTCCGTGTGCTCATTCTTTGATGCTTGGGCGGATGTGCCAGACAGATATGCTTTGCTTGGCCTTGGGCTGACGAGCCCTTGCTGTTCATGAGATTCCATAGCTTGTGGATTAAAGGAGCTAGGGGTAGCAATGTAAAAGTTGTATTTTCTAGCCACTAATATCTAATTTGCATTGACAAGTGACCTGAATTGACACATAGACATGCGCACATGTACAGACTCGCCTAGCTCAAATGAAAAGGGAGAAAGAGTCCCAGGGTACAATGCGAACCCTTAGACACACAGAACACAATGAAATTTTGGGCATTAAGCGGCCAAAACTCACAACATTCCTTAGACAGGTGAAACTGACACTTACGAAAGTGCAAAAGGTACAAAGACCTGTACAAACAAAATTGAGAAAAGCATCTCAACATGACAATTGATTGAAAAACTGGAAAAATATCGCAAAGATGGACATAAGACACATATGATGACTCATATAGGCCCGGACTGAAACCGACACCCCCGTGCAGTCACATTAATTCCATATGACTTGCATGGTATGACAAGACTAGGCAAAAGCCCTTGGAACGTCATTCGAGGGCACTAACATGCTATCGTTGGAATTGAAAAAGCACGCACAGGACTGAAACCAATGCGAATCACTTTGAACAAATGCGCGTGACTATAAGCTAGCACGCGAGACTACAGCTGCTCATACCAGACCTCGCTGAACTTAGAATAAACTGTGAGCCATTAGGCTTCTAGCATTTCGTTCTGTTTTTTATGCTTCAAATATTTTAAGACTTATGCTCAACCCGTAATAGAAATAGCAGTTTGCAATAAAATTGAAAGACAAAGGTTTTCCCCCTTTTGGTTCCTCCAATGCAGCTAGATCTGACCTTTGATCCTCTTCGACCTTTGATGTGTACCAAAATGTCAACCATGGATCCATTTTGATAGAGTGTGACCGAGTCTCGAAGAGAGACTGCCTACGTATCCCAAGCTAGGGAATCAGGTCGAAACGTAGTTTAGGCTAAGGTTCACTCGTGTGTTTACCTCTCCTTTTGCGCTCTAACTTTTGCCTAGTACCGCCCATTCGGGTCTTCGGTCTAGCGAGCTTTCAAATATTGCCTATTTACTTTTGCCTAGACCCCCTTCATAGTTTTTTGGGCTAGCAGGCTGCTCTAACTTTTGCTTGGAACTGCCCACCCTCGGGGTTTTCAGCCCAACGAGCTTCTCTCAGGGAAAAGTTGCTTTTGAGTTGATCCATGTTGACCAAGGTATTGAATTTGTTGCCGTCGAGGTCGATGACCTGTGGTTGCAGCCCCAGATACTATGGCTTTGATGATGCAGAGTCAAAAGTGCTTCGGTTGGAAATGCCCTGCTCCAGGCCGTTTCGTGCATTTTCTCATTTATACTTGGCGGAACGCCACTATTGCTGCTTTTGAACATAATGAGAGGCCCAGAGCCTTTAGAGCTTCTGCTTTCTAGCTTAGCACCCGGTAGCAAGGGATTTGACTCTTCTTTATCTCAGGATCAACACGAGACATGACTTGATGAGACCACGCCAAGACGTCATTTGAATTCTTCGAGCCTGTCTGACCGGGCGCAGTGCTCCTCTGGGAATAGCTTTGAACCAATTAAACCATTGGGAGGTTATCCTTGTCTTTCAAGTTTATTAAAATTACTTCTTCTTTTATCAGGCTGAGCATGCCTTTTGTCTTCCCTTTCGGCGAGGGAACATATTTCCTTCGGGATAATCCCATCAAAATCTATCCCTTCATCGTTAGGGTCGACACAGTTTATTCAAAAGCTAGCGAAGTACTTTAGAAGCAGAATAAAGCATATCATAAAAACCCACGGGGTTTGCCAAGTACAACAGACTCAAGACTTGAAATGAAAGCTATGACGTGGAGGGCCAAGAAGCACGAACTCTGACTCAAAGCTAGACTTTAGACAAACGCAAAAGACTATGTCAGACTCAGACAAGACGCCAATGCAAACTAGACGCAGTTTTGAAAATGCAACTGTTAAGAAGCTACCCATAGCTTCCACAAAAAGAGGTAGGATCCAGCAGGTGTCAGGCCCAAGCAACAGCACTTCGGCTTCCTCAGCTCCTTCGACCAAACCTACTCAATGCTCCTTTGATCAATGGACCTCAACCAGTCGGTCTTCTCATTTGTAAGCACCTCATCACTGTCAACCCAGATGTCAGCAGTGAAAACCTCATTCGCACAAATAGCTGCCAGCAGGCTGTCCTCAGGCTCGGACGGGATGGATGTAGCCGGCTTGGAGTTCGGGTAGATTTGAGTAGAGTTGATAATTATCTGATCAACCAGAGGGTCAGACCCGTGTTGAGGCAAGGGGTTGGAAATAATGTTGGGCTTTGGTGGAACTTGAACCTTGCCATCATCAATAAGATCTTGAATCTCATGTCGGAGACGATAGCACTTGTCAGTGTGATGGCCAGGCATTTGGTGGAAGGCACAGAAGAAGTTAGGATTGTAACCAGCAGGTAAGACTTTGGGTGGGGAAGTTGGGGTCAAAGGTTTGAGATGCCCAAACTTGACAAGTTTCTCCATCACCGTGGATAAAGATGCCTCAAAGGCAGAGAAACTCCGGGGTTGGGTTCGAGCTCGGAAGCTTTGAGTGTTTTGAACCTGATTCACATCGGTTGTTGATGGAGGTGGGGTTATGATGATGCCATAATCGATGAGATCTTGAACGGCATGTCGAAGCCGAAAACAGGCATTGGTAGAATGGCCAGGCATTTGATGGTAGGAGCAATAGAGGTTATATTTGAAGTTGGCAGAGGGATTCTTGGGTAATGAAGTTGGATTGAGGGGTTTGATGGAACCAGCATCAAGGAGCTTCTCATAAACCGAAGCCAAAGGTGCAGCGAAGCATGTGAAAGTCCTCGGTTGGTTCCGGCGACCGGATTGAGAATTCAAAGCAGGACCCCTATTTGCCTTGCAGTTGCAACACATGTCCTCATCAATAGGATGCATTCTTTTGCCTTCAGGGTAGAAATCACCACAAAGCGTGTCTTCCCCTTCGACAATGGTTGTGAATAAGGACCCAACATCCTCCTTTGGGTAGGTCCTGGCCTCATGGAACTCTGCCAGGTCTTTGAACATGTCTCTTGAGCACAGCTTGATTCCGACCGTTGGAGGGTGGTAAGCTTGAGAAGGTTCTTTGATTAGCCCCATATCTGACTGCTGGGCTATGGAGGTAAAGAGGCCAACGAGTCCCTGGACTATAATTATTTGTTTGTCCATCTTGTGACCCAATTCCTCTACAGCTTTCTTGAGCTCAGCCAGCTCCGTTTGTGCTGCCATTCTGGATTGATATATGAGGAAGGTGATATGATCTTGGAAGCGAAGGTGTAACAGCCCCAACAGACTCTCCCAAGTAGGTTTGGCTCTTCTTTTCAGTACTCTCTTGCTCGGTGCAAAGGCTTTGAACTAGACAGTAAAGTAAGTGAAAGCTCAGTGGCGTTCCTGTAGCAATTAGAATGCAATGCACACATCGCTATCGGTGTCAACCCTAGACTCTAGAACTAGAGATGAGTCTGTCTCATGATGTTCAGATGCTGCCAAAATCCTCAGATTTCTTTTCGAGGGTGTATCCTTTAAATAGATCAAGCTGATCCTAAGAGATGTCAAAACAGACTAAGTCTTCGACTAGTCCCTTTTGAAGATTCGACTTTGAACTTGGAACAACTCGGTATTGATGGCGTGACACCTTTACCGGGGTGGCTTCAACGACAACGCGCGTTAGCCGGGGCGGTGTACGTGCTGCGCACGATAACCAAAATGACATCAATATCACGACATCAATACTTTGTGGTTCTTCATTTTCGGTTGAATCCTCAATCGGGCATGAGCCAAGGATTTAATAAGGTTTGATTTCCCAAAGTCTCGCTGATCTAGGGACTTGAAAAATTAACAACATGCACCATCGAGATGCACGACTCTTCATCGGGTCTAGCAGCGCCCTAATAAGCATAAGACAGACTCGAAAATGAGAGACAACCTAGAAGCCGCCCTAAACATGCTCCTACGCAAAACAACATGTATGTATGTACAGTTCCAGAGACGAGTTTGCCTCACGAATTTCAGACGTTGCCGAAATCCTCAGAATTCTTTTCGGCGATGTGTCCCCATGTAGATCGACTGATCCTAAAAGATGTCAAAATAGACTAAATCTTCGTCTAGTCCCTTTTGAAGATTTAACTTTGAATTAGAAACAACTTGGCATTGATGACATGGCACCTTAACCTTGAACAACGTGGTGTATAGTGACAACGCACTTCAACCCGGGTGGCGCCAGTGACACAGCATCAATACTTTGTTGTTCCTTATTGTCGGTTGAATCCTCAATCAGGCATGAGCCGAGGATTTAGCAAATTTTGATTTCTCAAAGTCTCATTGAACTAAGGACTTTGCAATTGATAACGAACATTCAACAGAATGAACGACTCCTCATCAAGTCCAACAACGTCTTAGTCAGCACAAGACAAACTCGAAAGAAAGAACCGCCTTAAGCATGCTCCTATGCAAAACAACATGTATGTACAGTGCATGCGTAGGGAAAGCAGTAACACGTAGGCAGTATATGGGGTTAGATGCGAGTAGATCTTACCTGGTACCTGTCTTAGTTTGGAAAGTTCTAATGCTTTGTATATGCAAAGGCCGGTTTTGGTTCGTAACGGGTTCCTCGGACTAGGGCCACAGATATACCTCCTGTTGCCCGCGATTCGCAGAGCAACAGTCAAACGGTAGCATGACCTATCATCATCGAAGGTTGTTAGTCATTCGGGGTCCCCGGGCTCCGGTAAACCGTGCCGGATTGCCAAAACGATCCAACGAGGCTTATCCTACATCGATGCAAATGAAATGCTAGAAATCGATTAAGAAGAAAAAGAATCACAAAATCACAAAATGCCTTTTCAAATTTGGCCCACTTTATTTAGTCCATCTTTAGAGGAAACTACGCAAGTGAACAATCGAAAAAGTCCCAGATTAGATTGGCCGGACACGAGGTCCTGTTAAATCACCATTCCAACCTTCGGCAGCGCGAAACTCACCGTTTTGACAGACTTTTTAGGGATTGTTCACAAACGTATTAAACTCTAAGTATGGATTAATATTGGTCCGATTATCCCCAGCAGAGTCACCACTGTGGGCAGCATGCCCTGGAATTTCCGGATTCCAAAGCGAGGGCCCGTAATCGAGGGAGCGCGAGCGGAGAAGCAGGCGCTCGCGAAAATATAGAGTCGCCACTCGGGTTTGAAGGTCCGACACCCAAGGAACCGTATTTCGAAGCACCTGCCGCGCTGTTTGATTTGAAAATGTGAAGGAACCAGTCCGTCATAACCATATCTGGGTTCGGGAGCCAGGTTACGAGAGGGGAAGGGTTTTAAGGCACCCCTCTCGCCCAATCTCTACTTAGGCATTTTGAAAACATTGTGATTCTTCTTCTTCTTTAACCAATTTTAAGCCAATTAGGACGGGGGAACAGCTAATCGGGGATTAAAACTGTAACATGTTTGCAAGATGTGATAGATAGCATGGATGAGCAGTTAGTATAGGATGAGAACAGGCTGGGATTTTACAGCTTGAGGCCACAGCCCACGGCTCTTATTCTCAAATCTTCTGGCTCTGGAAGGACTAGTGCACACCAGGACAAACCAAGCAATTTATAGCAGTTTAAATATACAGTTTAAAACAATTCTAAAAGGCTATAGAGCCACAAAATTACTAAAACACCCCTTAAACAGTGAGGGGACAAAACAGAAGCCTAAAACCTAGTTAACCATGCATGGCTAGCTACTGATCTGATCGGGGACAAATCGTCGCGCGATGGTTTCAAACTATTGCGCGAGGGTTTAGAACTGTTGCGCGAGGGTTTAGAACCATCACGCGAGGGTTCTGGTCAACCTTCCAGTGTTTGGTTTTGCTCATCCTGGGTTCTGGGACAGGTCCAGAATGATCCCAGGGATGTTCCAACAGAACAGAAATGCATTTTGACATTTTGAATTTGCAATTTAAGCTAAGAAAAGTAGTAAATTGGTTTTAACATGCATCAACAGTGATCTAAAACCTAAAACATGCTCCAAAATAGTAAGAACTATTTATGAAACACAAAGAACAGGATACCCTTCCCCACGAAGTTCATCATCACACTGACACAAAGTGTCGCGCGAGTGTTAGGAACCGTCGCGCGAGGGTTCTTGCTCCACTGCTTCTTGTAACTTTGCTGACTTTAGGGCCAGGACTGGTATTGATTACCAGCCTTGGCCCTGCCAGCCCCCCTCAGAGATCAGAACAGAGAGCAGAACAAAGGTAAGCTATACCTTTGGTTCTTGGGGTTTGAAATGCGTTTGAGCTTTGAGTTGAGTTGAGGTTGAACAAGGTGATAGAGCTTGGAAAATAAGTGTATGAAGGTGGCTAGAGTGGTGAAATACCAAGTGTATTAAAGGTTGTGTAGCCTTTTGAACTTGAACCTTGGTACTTTCTTCTTTTTTTCTCTTGAACCCAAGATTGTTAACCCTTTTTTTGGAACCCTTTGATAATGAAGCACCATGGGGGTATATATAGGAGGAGTGGTGGAAATGGTGTATGGAGGAGAAAGAACCAACCAATTTGGCTTGGTGGCCAAATTGCCACTTATGGAAAGCTTGCAAGGAGAGAAGCCCAGCCAGTCCACGAGGTCTGGCTGAAGATTACTTGGTGATTAAGCTGCCCAACTGAAAAAGGTGAAAAGGACAGGAGAGAACCGTCGCGCGATGGTTTGGAATTGTTGCGCGAGGGTTCTCCCTGGCACGCGATGGTCAACGGTCAACAGTTTGATTGTTGACCACACCTGGCAGCTTGACCCTCGCGCGATGGTTCTAAACCCTCGCGCGACAATTGGTTTTTGGCTTTTTGATGTGGTTTTTGGCTAGGTTAGGTTCAAGGGTTCTTCAAACACTCAAAGCTCAAACACTCGACATTCCCGAAGTGTTCTTGATCCGTTTCATCATCGGGGAATCAAAAATTGTAAATAAGCTAATCTGAAAGCCAGATTGGGGTGTCTACACCCTACATTCTCATTCTCCAGGTTCAAGGCTATTCCTTTCACACCGCTGGCAAATTCCACCATTTCCCCGGCTTGAATCTCGTTCAATCCGTAAACACGTGCAATCCCATCTCCAACGGAGACCACTCGACCGATCTCATCCACTTGAAAATGGGTGTAAAAGTTGGTAATTCGACTTTCTAATAAAGTCGTTAGTTCCGCCGCTCTTGTTGATTTTTCCATCTTTCTTGTTTTTTTCGTCTTGGGAGAATACCGCTGCTAATATCTTCCAATTCTGCCACTGAGTGTTTATGAGGGCCCCTTGGAAAGAAAGAGCTCATAATCTATCATTGCTCTTGAAATCCGTTTCAAAGGTTGACTTTGCATCCCTTTGTATTTCCCAGTGTCACCATTGGCGTCCAGGGCTTACTCCGAGCCCTTATGTGATGTGATGTGAACCCGGCCTTTCTTTCTCTACGATAATCTACATTCGTCGATTGAAAACACAGCGAGTAGCGCAGGTAAACGGCACTAGTCAGAGACATGACTAGGCAGCTGTTGGTACAAGTCGGAGGCAGTCTCGAGTCGGAAGCAAGCACACGAGATAGATATAAGTAATGGAAAAAGTCACAAAAACGATGGATTGTACGAGTGAGCATTTGGATATGATAACAGGAAGCTAAAGTCCTTAATAGCTTTTGAGTTCTGTAAGGAAGTCCTGCTTTTCACAGTTGTAGTTCTGCATCCCGCCATTCCTAACCTGAGGAAGGATAAGGGATGACCTTCAGTAGTAAGAGAGTGAGGAAAATTCTATGCGAGTAAAGCAGTCGCAAGGAACTCTAACTTCCTTGCTTTGTAAATTGACAGCGGCTAATGCGGTATATGTATCTTTCTTTCGCGATAACCGCATTCCCCAACTAGGGCTTTGACCACCCTACTTTCTGAATCAAATGGGGCACAGCACAGTCGGACGAGTCGTCTTTGGAAGATATGTATGTCTGGAAAGCTGGTGTAGTGGTTTAGATAGCGGAACCAAAGGTGTAGGGGCCCGGAAGGGAGAGAGATCGACTCGCAGAACCGTTTACGATTCCTAGCTCGACGACGACTTGGACTCGGAAGAATAGAGGACGAGACGGCTTACGTCTCGGCGGGACCCCCGCTTTGGAGAAAGCCAATTCTATAGAAAAGAAAAGGGGCCGGGTTTGCTAGCGCCATGGATAAAGAGAGAGGGCACTTGGACCGAGTAAGCCAGCAGCTTTCCCTTCGGTCAGCTGAACCAACACCTGGTATGGTAGCTTCCCTTTTACCTTTGCATCTCCGTCTTCGCATGCCATGGAAACTTATTTATTCTAAACAACTCTGAAGGGTTCATACTTATTTAAGAGGGGCTACGCCCCGAATATGCCCTAAGCTAGGGCCAAACTCCTCGGCGGATTTCCAATCTTGATATACGATTAAAGCGGGCCCCCGCATAAACAAGAGCTGTGCAGCAGGTACAAGGTGTGAGTCGGAATACTGAATAAGGATATACAAACAAAAACCAATCCGGGCAGAAGAAATTGGATTGGTAAGTAATACCACCCCTAGGCCCCCTCTTTCAAGTAAAGTCCTAAAAACTATTGGTAGGAGCTCAGCCCGTGTAGTGGAATAATCATGGCTTTAGTTCCTATTAATAAGAGAGGACTAAGTAAGTAAGAATAAAAGAAAGAATCCTCAAGACCTCAAGGGAAACACACTAGGCGTATATCTATGCGTGGCTCCTTAATTCATTTCGCCTGCTCTTGAAGAAATGGAAATAGACTTATTAAAATAAAAAACACAAAACAAATAAGGCGAGTGACCTTGCCTTGCCAAGGACGAGCTAACAAGGAGGGCCCACTAAGCACTAAATGGAAGGAGACCCCCTCTCAACCAGCACATGGGGGTTCAGAATTCAATAATGAACCAAGTAGAAAGGGGATTACACCAATGGGGGTTCTAGTCTATCGCGCATGGTATAAGATTTATAATGATTATGACCAGGATCAGATAAAGAATCTCATACTGTAACCGCCAAAGAGAGAGGGGTGGGCAATAGACTGTCCCAGCGGCAGTGCCGGATCCCAGATATATACAGTTCCTTCTTTTCCTGTGCTTCCGGGGCTTCCGTTTGAGCCGGAGTCTGATATTCTGCGTCTCCACAAGTCCTCAATTCTGGGGTTCCACGTCCAAGACAGGTCTGATCATCCGAAACCAAGTGAGCAGCTGGGGAGACTTGACATAATCTCCCAACCAATACTACAGGGTTGACTCCTGTCGCCCTTAGAAAAAGTGTAAGTCCGTCTCCCGCTCTTATTCTGTCAAGTGATCTCTATATTGGTGTCGTTGGGCATCGAACGATGCTTCGGACTGCTCCCTCTTGTGAGGCCTACCTAGTCTCGGTGGGGCTACTAAAAAGAACTAAGCCTATGGTTACAGTTACCCGCTTTCCCCCGCTTTTGATGCCGGGATCTGTCGCTACCTCCGGAGTCACCGTTTGCCGCTATGTAGCTGCTAGAATTGAGTTTGACTCTTGAGGGGGATACCCTCAATTTACCTAGAGAAGGGCTTATTTCCCAGCATCCCGAGGTGGGAATAGAGGGCCTACTTCAGTCTATCTAGTTTTGCTAACCAGAAACCATCCCTTTCTTTATCTTAGGGGACCCCCTGATTGAGGGATTTCACACCACCAGTAAGTAAAAAGCGGCTAGGATGAAGCCAAGTAATGTAGTGCTTGGGAAAGTTGGTATCACACCATATACGCACTTTTTTGACTTAGTTTTTTCGTTTTTGAATCTCTTTTTTTATTCATATATTAGTGTTCTCCGTGTTGAGAAAGCACTTGCTCTTCGTAGCGCTCTGATAGCTCTAAACTACGAACGGAGAGCTCTCCTTCCCTTTCTCTTTATCTATGTCTTGCAGACCATCGACCTATAAGCAGCCTGTTATCTGCTGATCAAATCTTCTTTACACATTCAAAGTCAAGTTCCGCTTCGCTTGGTTCATCTGACTAGCAAAATACGCCAACATTGTAGGCCTTGCGCCAAAGGGAGAAAAAAAGAGTCAAGTTGCGAGACTTTCGACAGACCCAATTGTTAACTTTCACAAGCAGCTCAATGCTAGGAAAAATAGAGCGAGATGCTTTGTTTCAGTAATGGAAGCAATCGCCCCTACCGTCGTAAAATAAGAGCACCTGGCTCTGCCCATTTACAAGGACTCGATTCTATGACCAAACATCACATGCCAGCAGATGTGGTCACCATCATAGGTACTCAAGATATTGTGTCTGGAGAGGTAGATAGATAGGACTACGTCTTGCTCGATCAGGACCCTAGCTTTATTGCGAGCCAAAAAACGAGATAGATTCCCCTTTCCCCTTCCTACAGGGGAATTCCTTTCACTGCTCCATTCATTAGTAGATTATTTCGAAATTAGGAAGATAGATGGTCACTATATTGCTGTGGAAGTTCTTATAGTAGGAGTGAAAAAGGGCTCCCCCCCGAACACGTCTTAGGAAACTAAAAGGTGGGGTTAAAAGCCCAGAATTGGGGCACTCGCCCCGGAGCATTCAACTGTAAGGCGGGAGAAGAAATAGGCCTGACTTATCATCGGGATCAGGAGCTTAGGAGCTTCGAATGACTGAACTATCATCACTGTAAGAAGAAAGGACTAGTAGGATCGCAGAGGACAAGCTAGGTCGGAATTCCATCTCCAAGCGGAAAAGAAAGTTCTACATTCATTTTCCAGCCACCCCCGCGGCTAACTTGTTATGGTACGCCGGGGATAACAGGCTGATGCCGCCCAGCATGATGGCGCGCAGTGTACTAGTGAAGCCAGTTAGCGGGAAACCGCCTTGTCGCATAAGTAGCGACCTGCACGAATGGTGTAGTTAGGAAGCTCGATATCCAGATAGCCCATCTAGTCTTTATTTAGTATGCTCTTGGACTTTTGTCCCAAATTGACTTAGTAGCTGAAGGTAGGGTTCTTCGCCGCTTTGGGTTCCTGTTCGCGGGGCCTAGGCCACCCGGATTTGTGGTTTGCCACCCGAGAAACCGTTTTATTTGGAAAATGATTGATTTGAATTGAAAACCAGAGATTTTGAAAAGGGTTCGGAAGCCACGTTACGAGGGGGGAAGGGTTTTACGGCAACCCCCTCGCCCGATTTGAAATCGGTCTCTACTAAACATTTGTGGGATTTTATAAAAGATTTTATTTCATTAGGTCATTTAGCAAGTGTCCACAGATATATATCAAGTACAGGGGATGCATGCATGTGCATGTGTACAGTAAATAATTGAAAAATGGTAATGAAATGCAAAATCCTAGCAACTAGAGGATGCTGTCATTGATTTCACTCTCGAGCGCTCGGAAGCACTCCCGAGCACTTGGGAGTATCACATGCCCAACCTGCACATCTTGTTAGTACAACATGATATAACAGAATACAATACTGAAAATGCAAACTACGGTAATCTCAAACATGGTACAAGCTCAACAAGGGATTTATTAGACTGGAATCAGACCCCATTCCTTCTAGCCATGCATCGTTGCCCTTCTAAAAAGAGGTTTAACAGTTTTAAGAGGCCGAAAGGGATGCATGCATGGACATGCAAAGGCAGTATGAGTATCAAATTGGAAGAAAAAAACAGACTGCAGTTGCATGCAAACACTCTCGAGCGCTCGGGAGTGGTTTACACCCCAACACTGATTTTAACCAAGTAATGCCGTCATTGTAGCACGCTGGTACACTGGACCCTCTATTTTTGAAGTATGAAAAAGGTTTCTCTTTTTAGATCCAGACCACAACTCTTTTGCATGTCCTTAAATGAAAATCATTTTTTTTATTTCCCTCTAAAAAGGCGGATCGTTAGTACCAACACACTTCAAAAGAGTTAAAACAGCTTTAAGACACATCCTACTCCCCATGCATGTCCACTTAAATGTTCAAAAGAAGGAAAGCGGGGCCGGAGCCACTCTCGAGTGCTCCAGAGCATTCCTGAGCGCTCGGGAGTGCTTCCAGTAGACTAAACACAGAAACACATTCGTACCCCTTTTGCTCTTGTTATTACACTAAGGTCTCTCAACCCACACTCAGTATTAAAGACTGAGAGGGCCATGAGACCTCCCTCAGAAAGGAAAACAGCCCTGTTTTGCTTGTGTATGACACTAAGGTAGAGAACTTCTACCTTTAGCTAGGACTTAGCTCCTTGGGAAAGCTGTGAGAGGTGAATGAGAAAGAAAGATCAGGAAGATCAGAGCTAGTGGATGATCCGAACTCCTTGCCTGTTTTGATGCCTTGAGTTTTGGTTGCCTTCCCCTTTTGAAAAATGAAATTTTTGAAAGAGATGGAGACTAGTCTTGTTTGAACAGTCAAGGGGATTCTAAAGAGAGAGAGTTCGTGCCTGTTTTGAGCTGGAATGAGGCCTTATATAGGCAAAATAACCTATGGTCTCTGTAGACACCCCAATCTGGGCTTCCAGATTACTTTACTTACGGTATTTGATTCTCCGATGATGAAATGGATCAAGAACACCCCGGGAATGTAAAGTGTTTGAGCTTTGAGTGTTTGAAAAACCCTTAAACCCAACCTAACCTAAGCCACTTCCAAAAGCCAAAAACCCTACTGACCCGTGCCAAGGCGCAATCGTCTCGTGCCAGGGCGCAACCATTGCTCGCCAGGGCGCACCATCGCGCGATGCACTGACTCTCTCGCGCGAGAGTCCGCCTGGGTCAAAGTCAAAGATTTGACTGTTGACCCACGCGCGACAGCTGTCACACTCGCGCGATGGTCCCACTCCCTCGCGCGATGGTCCACTCCAGTCCCTTTCACCTTTTCCAGCCAGTTGGTTGCTTGCCAGGGGGGTCTGCAGGGCTACTGAACCCCGTTTTTCTCCACAGGCCAGTGGCAGTGCAGGCTTTGGGCACTACACCCTCACAACCTCTCACTTTCACCTTTTGGCAAGCCTTCTCCACTAAGTTTTGGCCTTAGGCCTTGTTTGCCACTCTCCTACACCTTCCAAGCCTCCTATAAATACCCCCCTTTGTTCATCTTTCATGGGGTTCAAGATTTTCATTCACTTTGGGTTAGGAAAGAAAGGGCACAATATTTTACTCACCATTTTCACCACTCAAACAACCTCAACTCAATTCAAAGTTCAAACACTTTTCAAACCTCAAAGCCAAAGGTATAGCTTACCTTTGTTCTGCTCTCTGTTCTGATCTCTGAGGGGGGCTGGCAGGGCCAACGCTGGTAATCAATACCAGTCCTGGTCCTAAAGCTAGAAAGGTTTCAAAAACCGTCATGGCAAGAACCAACGCGCGACGGACCCATACACTCGCGCGACACTCTGCTGTTGCGCGCGATGGCCCGCGTGGGGATTGGTGTCTTGCTGTTTTATGCCTTCATTATGTATAGATCACTTGCAAGCATGAAAATAACTAGTTTACTGCTTTCATATAGTTAAAATTGCTAACTTGCACTTCAATACTTTGTTCTGTTCTGTTGGAATACCCCTGGGACCTTTCTGAATATGTCTCAGAACCCAGAAACATGTAAACCAAGCACTGGTCTGGTCTATTCCCTCGCGCGACAGACTGACACCATCGCGCGATGCTGCGCCAGGGCGCACCGTCGCGCGCCTGAGGCGCATCCTCGCGCGCCAGGGCGCACCCTCGCGCGAGAAAGTGACTGTCTCGCGCGATGGTTTGGTTCTGACCAGTGGTTGGCCTTGCAGGGATAATTATGGGTAACTTGCCTTTGGTCTATATTTTGTCCACACTGTTTATGGACTGTTTGTTTTATTTGTAGGGCTTTTCAGCCTTTAAACTGTATATTATAAACTGCTTATCAACTGATTGGTTTGTCCTGGGTGTGCACTGGTCCTTCTAGAGCCCAGAGGGTTTGAGAATAAGAGCTGTGGGCTTAGGCTTACTGGCGCGCGCAGGTATTGTAGTAGCGCACCCAGGTGTGATCAGCATGCATTGACTTGATCAGTGCATACTGGTTTCTTCCTGCGCCCGATACTCCAAGACAGAGGCTTTCCAGTCTGTCTAAATTCCCACAGCAGTCTGTTTTCATCCTATACTAACTGTTTCAAATAGAGCAAACATGCCATCTATCACATCTTGCAAACATGTTACAGCTGTAGATACCTCCCAGACGGGGCATCACCATACAGTTGTATCACCACTGTGTTTGCTCGATTGGTTGCTCGCTTCATAAACCAAGATCGTGGATACTTCCATGGCTAGAGGTATCACCACACGATAGCGGTTATCATCAAAACAGAGTCGCCACCTAGTTTGTTAAAGCTAGGAAAACAGATAGAGATTCTGGATACGGAAGCCAAAAGTACAGCAAGGGGAAGGTGTTAGGCACCCCTCTCTGCCTAGCCGCAAGGCTAGCCCATAATCATTCAACATAAGACATGTAGATGCTTTATCTAATCTATACACGTAATCTGTTTTTATGCCTTAAACAGTCAATAAGTGAGCCAGGATCGTAAATAAATCATGCGTCGAGCGAAAACAAATCAAAACTATGCCAGCAGACGATCACTCGGCCGGCAAATGGATGTCGCGGCCGAGGAATCATGCTGATATCGATGTACCGGCCGAGGCATCGAAGCCCGGTGGTGTTCTTCCTCACACCAGACAGAAAGTTTAACAGACTATCAGAAGGCTAGGATTAGTAAATTAAACATAAAATAAACCAAACCAGAGGCCGTTGGGCCTCACCACCTTGATCCCTCAGTTGCTTGATTGCTTTGGATCGATGGAGATTGACTGATTGATTGCTTCTTGGACGAAACCCTAGGGCTAGGGTTTGAACTCCGGGGTTGGATCGTCTGATTGACGGCCGCCTATGGAAGGTTGAGGCTTTTGCAGAGAGGGTTTTTGGGAGTGTATAGCCAGAATTTCGTGGCTTGAATGTGTATAGATCTGAGGATTTTCGTTGTATTGTCGTCTCTATTTTCGGAGGCCAAAGGCCTCTTTATATAGGCAAAGGGATGACACACTTCGTCCAATCAAATCACGGGGTTACAATTGCATTTGCATTGTAACTCGAACTCTTCAACGTAATCCCTGAACGTAGCCCGAACGCATCGGAGAGGCGGTGGATCGATCAACCGACAGAAGGTTCGAGAGTCTGGAAAAAGGCCGATCTGGCGGCCGAGCAAAGGATGTCACGGCCTGGAAATGGATGTAGTGGCCGAGCCATTGATCTGGCGGCCGAGGCTTCGATCTCTCAGGGAGATTTTGGGTGCAACAGGTTGCTCGGGTGAGGAATGGATGTTAAGGCCGTGAAATCGATGTTGCGGCCGGTCGATGGATTTTCCTAACACACTACACTTCTGTCTGAAAGGCTATTTGGCTCTAGATTGGGTCCTCTAAGTGGCTCAGAGTTCGTACCATAAGTCCATGGGTTTTATCAAAAAGCAATCAGCAATCATCGAATCCGTATCATCATCGGGATGGTCCCAAGGTGGGAGTTGAAATAATCGTTAGGCCAAATTGGGGTGTCTACAGATGCCCCTCTTTGACTGAGCTCAGACGGATCGCGAGACATGTTTGAGTAAAAGTCAAAGCTGTAAAAGCAGCTCAATTTGGTCCAACCACTATTCCAAGGGTTTTTGAAAAAAGTTTTGTTATGGTCGGGCCGGGAGGCTGCCTACGTATTCCTCAAGGGAAATTCAGACCAATCGTAGTTCAGGGCAATAAAAAGAAAAAGTTTGGAGGGTTAGAGACAGAAGACGTACCTTCGGGCTTTAAAAGCCGTAGTGCAACGTACCTAGGTGGAGCCAGGGTTTTGGCGGAAAGTAGTTGAAGGAGCGTGCACTACAACAAAAAACACATTCGGTGACATGTAAAAATGTCACCAAAAGTCCAAATTTTGTCACCTATTGTCTTTGGTGACACAAGAAGAGGTGTCACTGTATCCATGACACTGAAAGTCAAGGGTGACAAAATTGTGTAGTTGTCACGGAAAGTTGTCAACAGTGACAAAAATTTGGTGTCACCGAAGACTAATTTTCCGTGACACAATTGTCACCGAAAGTAACAGTGACAACAATATGGTGTCACGGAAGAGAGATTTTATGCGACAAATGTGATTATGTCACAGAAAGTAACGATGACAGCACCATATTGTCACAGAAGAGAGATCTTTCTATGACAAAGATTGTCACTAAAAGTACCTACCATGACAGCCAATTGTGTGTCACCAATACCCTATCAAAGTAGTAGACACACAATAGTGACAATCCCTTTTGTCACCAAAAATAAGACTTTAGCAGCAATACACACTTTATTCCATATATTGTTGTCACCTGCTAACGAAGTTTCAGATTTTTTTGTATCTTATGATTCAACTTAGCAAAACTTAAATAGCGAAGAAGGAAAATGTCATTCAAATCAAATATCCAATAAGTCAACATTCATCATCCAACTTTAAAACATTTATCCTCCAACAATAACCACTTCAAACTTAACAACATCACCGAAACTACAAAATATCCATATCCATGTCCAATGACAAAAAGAACTCAAAACAAGTATTCCATTTAACTATCAAAAAGTCTTCAACTCCATCTTGGTTAACTGCAAAAAAGCAACTCCATCTCCTTACTTACCTGTACAAAATTGCCAAAAAAAAAGAAGCAATTATGTAACATGTCAAGCCTACGAAAAGTTTGAAAAAGAAAGAGATTTGCTCCAAGTTGTTAAACGACGAATTATGGCATGACTCATGAGTGACTAAGAGAGGTTACCTAACCCAGATTTTGATGTCATTCTAAATAATATTGATGATATGCAACCTACGTGGTAGCAAAACTTTGCCAGAATCAAAGTGTCGGTGTCAGAAACGTGTAAGACATGGACACGCTCCGGACACACTTCAGACACGTGTCCGACATGCTTCTGGTTCATAGCTTTCTAAATGAAGTTCCACTCCCAGGATGACCATACTGTCTCCACGCCAAAGGCAAGTTAACAAAGGAGATCCGAATGAAGCACTGCTGATTGAAAATGGATTAACAGATTTCACTTTCTAAAAGAAGTTCCACTCCCAGGATGACCATATTGTCTCCATGCCAAAGGCAAGTTAAAAAAGGAGATCTGCATGAAGCACTGCTGATTGAAAATGAATTAACAGCTTTCACTAAGAAAGCATGTCCAGATAGCTACCATTAAGCACAAATTACACAATATGACAATCGTCTACAGATTTCACTAAGAAAGCATGTCCAGTAAAGGAAAATAAGAATGAAGATAATCGATTACAAGAAATAATGAGTAACAAGTATACCTTTGATTTGGTGGCTTGATTCCTCTTTGACTGCCTCTTTGAGGTAGGAACTTCATCAGGCACAACTTGGGTCCTTCAGTAATACAAAGACTTTTAGAAGTCTTTTGGTCAGTTGATTTAGCTCTTAGAGTCCTCTTCTTGGGAGTCGACTGTGGGCTTTCGACCACTTTTGCTTTCCTTTTCTTGGAGCTCTCAATTGACACCGAGGATATGGGAGAGACTGCTTCAGCCTGAGGAACAATGGCTTTGGAAGCCTCTTCAGGCAATCGAGCAGCTTCCTCTGATTTGAAAAACATGTCAGTAATGTGATGATTGGGACAAAATCTATTTAATAGTAAAATTAACTTACCAGCTTTGTCCTGAAGAGATTTATACTCTGGGTCAAGCCTGTAAAGGCAATCTTTGAGTGGTGCTCCAAAATAAATGGCTTTCATGGTCAACCACCATTCATCGAAAGCAGCAGTAGTCCCATCACTGACTTTAAAATCTGAAAGCTTGAAAGCTTTCACACGATGGTGAAAGTTATTAACCATCATTGAAATCAGTTGAGCATCCTTCGTCTTTATCGATAGCCTGCTTGCAGACATCTCAGTGATATCTGGATGAACGAAAGGCATAGGCACACCCTGTACCAAACCGAATTGACGAGCAAATTGACAAGGGGAATAGTTCTCATAACTACAATTCCCATAGGGGGTACTATTCAGGGCAAAACCAACTGGGATGAATCGAGGTAAAAGGATGCTTGCCCAAAATAACCGTTTAGCATGTACCATTCTCTCTGTCAGTTGAGGAGATGCCATCGGAATATCCCCAAAACTTGGCCTTAGCCTTTCAGAGGCATATTCAAACTTGTCAAAAGGATAGAAGTTGGGCCAATTGTCTTTCTTGTCCTCATAGAAGAAGGTAAAATACCTCTGAAAGGAAGATTCTTCTCTGTGAACGCTCAAGCCTAGAAAATATTCAGCGTAACTACGACACGTTTGCATTTGTGGATCTTCATCGGCCCTAAGGCGATTGTTCATTTTGGGCCTAAGTTGAGGAAAATATGCATATAGCCAGGCCTGGAAAATCCAAAAAGGACCACCACAAGAGGTTGCAATTTTCTTTTCAACAAATGTAAACATCCCTTTATATAGGGATCCAAGCACAAATGGCGCTAAGGCCAATCTTTTCGCCTGTGCCATACAGATGGCCAAGTTAACATATTCCTTAGTCACCTTAAGTCCAGGGACTGCCAAAAGGAATCTACAAATCCAAAAAAGGTAAAATGCTATTTTCTCATGAAAGGCAGGTGCAGACGCTTTTGCCTTAAAATAGGTCTGTAACCATTTAGAGTAACTCACCCCTGTAGATGGAACCGTAAATGGTGGATCATACGCATCAGGGGTAAGAAGAGCATTTACCTCACAGCCCAAAGAAGAGAGGCCAGTCAAGTGAGATATATCCAAAATAGTTGGAGACAGCAGACCACAACGAAGGACTAGAGTATTTGACGATTTGGGCCAAAAGCAAGCGGCAGCAGCCAAAAGCTCAGAGTTCATCTCCAAGGGGAACTGAGAAAGTTCAATGGTTTCACGAATCCCCATTTTCTTCCAATCCGCGAAAAGAAATTTCGTCATGCGTCTTACCCAGTCTACCCATCCCGATTCAACAGTATAGGGCCAGGAACGAAGGCAAGCATTCTTACCCCAACCAGCCCACTCAAGGGATGAATGTTGCAATAAAAGAGGATCACGCTCTATTATGGGATAAACCTCTGGGAAACCGTCTGGCATGGCCGACGAAAAGACCGGACCCAGCATACAAAGAGAACTATTATTCTCATTGTGAATTAAGACCTGTGGGTTTTGACTAACGTCACCTCGGTACGACTCTGGGAAGCGTGGAACATCATCTATGGACGATTCTGAAGGAGAGTTTTCGACGAGGGCGTTGAAAGCTTTCAACTTGTTCTTCGGAGCCATGGGAGATCGAACAGGTTTCTAGAAGTTTGTGATGAAAATTCCGTGCCCTAAAAATTCAAAGTGCTCCGCTTTATATAGGCGGTGATACTCAGGGATTATTTACCAAAGTTAATTCTTAACTCAGGTAAATAGGGGGGCATTGTTTACACCGTAATTTGGCCCAATCTGATCGACCGCCATATGGTAACCACGATTGTCAATATGATCGATTGGGTCATAAAGCGACACGTGGCAACGCGGTAAATGGACTGATCATTAATAAAACATTATGCAATGGTTATTGGCGGATGTGTTGACGGTTAAAGAAATAATGTCTAAATGCAAGACACGTGTCCATCAAGGAAATTTACAAGCAAATCATGGACCAGCGATTGACAAAGCGGTTGAAAAGGGCGACTAGCGAAGGTCGGGAAAGTATGATTCAAATTCTGGAGGAATGCCGCCATTTGAATCCTACGTAGTAAACCTATAAATACAAGATGTAAAAACAAATTTCGGACCCCACTCAAATGCGCCCAAAGGCTTCACTTTTCTGTACTTTACTTTTCTTGTACTAAGAGTAGCTTTGAACCGTCTACTCGACTATTTTTGTAGTCGGACTTCTACTTTGAAAAATAATAAAGTCCATTTTGTTACTTTTCTTCCATCTCCATTCACTTCACTAAGTTTGCTTCCAGAGAAGTCCTGAAACACGGCAGGGAACCAAACTCCGTCACCACAAACACTCATATTCCAGCACACAAGCATAAAAAATAAAAAATAAAATATTAGGGGCACAAAACGACGTAGTTTTACTTGTGTTCACTTTCCTTTTAAAAATTCAGGTCATTCCACGACAAGCTAAAGTGCTGCCGCTAAAAAATTTAGGTATTCCGTGACAAACTAAAGAGCTGTCAACGAAAATATTATTCAGTGACATGAAAAATGTCACCGAAAATAGCTTCACATTGGCACGGACAAACCCAGTTACCTCCAAAACTTTTGGTGACAAATTTTAAGTTTGATGTCACTGTTGACTACCATTCAGTGACAAGTGTGTTATTTTGTCACTAACAGGTGTCACCAAAGGTGTTTTTTCTTGTAGTGGCGGGGCTACCGGGGAAGTTTTTTTGCGGAGAGTCATCTTAGCATTTTGGGGTAGACCAGTACACGGCAGGTGTGTTTGCTTTTCTTGATCATCCTTACTTTAACTGAGAGAAGCTCGGTAGAGTAGCCTATCCTTGTGAAAGAGCTGGAAGGAATTGATGTAGTTGGGGCGGAATCCAAGCCATCTGCAGGGATGAATCGGATGCCAGTTTTTGAGATAAGGGGTGGAACCCAAGTCATCTTCCGGAGACGAGTTGGATGCCGTTGTTTGAGATGCAGGAGGCGCGGGGCCAGTGACTGAAGCACTTTGGTTGTGATTCTGAGCCTGAGGTGTTTGAAGCTTTGATTGGACTGAACGCGGAGGTGGTTTTGATCATAAGGCGAGAGCCTATGAGACGGAACCGAGCGGAGCTGGTGTTGATAGTTCAAAAATCTTTGCCTTCCGGAGGTAAGAACTTGAGATGTTCGAGCTTTGGCGTGATTGAAGCGAGGCGTGGAGCCAGTTGATTCTGATGGTCTATGCGTGGAGCTTTCTCATCATAAAGATTTGGCTTTGAGCCAAAGGATCGAGGTTCTGGACCGATCAATAAAACCGAGGCATAGAGCCGGTTGATTGCAAGATGGACCTGCGAGTGAGAGATGCAAAACATAGCATGTATGTATGATAATGTTTGTTAGATGTGATGTGAATAGATGATTATGCAGACTCGATGTGTTTGATGCAATGTGTGCACGGGCCCGTGCGTGTGTGTTTGATATAAGCTTAGAGCTTCTTTCAAGTTCCGGACTTGAGCAATCAGAGCGTAGAGCTCGAGCATTCGGACGGCAGAATCCAAGCGTTCAAAGTACAGGCTTTGAGCGTCCAGTACGCAGTGGTTGGGCATTCAAGCGTAGAGCTTGCGCATTCAAGTGTAGAACTTGAGCATCCAGTACACAGTGGTTGGGCTTGTTGATTGGGACGGCATAGAGCCTGTTGAGAGTTATTACGGCTTTGAGCCAGTTGAATTGGTTACGGCTTTGAGCCAGCTGAGATAATGGGCGTAGGGCCGCTGAGATAATGGGCTTTGAGCCGCTGAGATAATTACGGCGTGGAGCCAGATAGTTACGGCTTTGAGCCAATTGAGATGGTTACGGCTTCGAGCCAGCTGAGATAATGGGCTTTGAGCCGCTGAGATAATGGGCTTTGAGCCGCTGAGATAATTACGGCGTGGAGCCAGATAGTTACGGCTTTGAGCCAATTGAGCGAGCGTAGGGCTGCTTGAGAGCGAATATAGGCATGGAGCCGCTGAGTTTGATAATTGTGGTGGCGTAGAGCCTACTGAGATAGCTGTTACGGCGTAGAGCCAGTTGAAGTGGTTACGGCTTCGAGCCAATTGAGCGAGCGTAGGGCTTCTGAAAATGAATATAGGCATGGAGCCGCTGGAATAGGCGTGTACAGGTTTGGAGCCGTGGAGATGATAGATATGGGCTTGGAGCCACTAAAATAACGGGCTTCGAGCCACTGAATAGCTTGAACATGGGCTTTGGGCTGTTTGATTGGCAATCATGGGCGTTGAACTGCAGGGATAATAGGCAAGGAGCCTGCTGATATGGGGTATAGGCCTGGAGCCGCTGTAGTAAGGGGCTTTGAGCCGCTGTTTGAACCATTAAGCTTGGAGCTGTTGATGGAGCCACTGAGGTCTAGGGCCGTTGACGAGCTTAGAGCTGCTGATAATGGATACAGGCCTGGAGCCATTGAGATAATATGCAAGGAGCCTGCTAAGGAAATGATGAGAGGCGAGGTGCTGAGATGATAACTTGGACACGGGCTCTGAGCCACTTGATCGATGAATATGGGCGTTGAGCCATGATGATAAGAAACCTATCTTGGAAATGGGCTTAGAGCCGCTGAGGTGATAGGCTTAGGGCGGTGAAACCGCCGAGGATGGTGCTGCAGGCAGTTACTGGGCACTGAGCACTTAAGCATAGGTGCAGAGCCGCTAGGCGGGGCCTGTCGAAGGGCTTTTGTTAGCACTTTGTGGAGAGATAGCTTTTGTGCTTGGGCGTGCCCCCAAGGCTAGTTTTGATCATATTGTATTTTGCTCGGAGATGCTCCAAAGGCTGATTTTGTCGTCGACTCAGTCGGTCATGGACCCAGAATAATAGCTTGAGTTAGTGTACTGAGCAAAACCTGATGCTGCTGAAGGAAATGGATTAGGGGGCCAGCGGATCGATCCTTCGGCCATTTAATAGATGTCTCGGCCGAGGAATCGATTGCTCGGCCGAGGGAACGTCAAGAGTTAGAAAATCGATTTAAGTTCTGTTTAATCAATTTCGCGGTTCATTCTTCTTTTTTTCTTCCTCCTCCCCGGCCCTTTGTTCTTCCTCTCGCCCCGCCGACCACCCTTCGGCCACCGTCATTCCTCCTCCCCCGTTACTGTTCACGGTCAGCCACCATTCTTCGCCGTCGTTCGCGGCTGTTATTGGTTATTGCTGGCGTTCTTTTTCTTGCCTTGAGTTACAATGGCTACGCCATCTTCCACAGACGCGGCGGGTTCTTCCTCGCACCCTCCATGTAGGTGTGAGTATCCATCGTCTGATGAGGAGACGATCGAGGAGCCGGGCCCGTTTGATGCTGCTACTTACGTCTTTCCTTCGCGTAGGTTGGGCTATGGTGGTTTCTTGCAGTACCGTCCTCCTGTTGGCGGCTCAGGAGCCGAGGTGGTTCGCCGAGAGCCTGAGCAGCACTTGAGTGTCCTCAATGTTTTGGTAAGTTTTACCTGAAAAGTAAAAAGTTTACTTTAGTTTGTAGTTTGATTCATCAAATATTGATTTCTGTTCTTGGGATAAAATCCCTTTTAGCCAGGGGCGAGAATGATAAGGACCCGTAGTTTGGGTTGGATTTGTTTTGTTTAAGGAAATCAAGATAAGTATGCCCCCTGTTTAGGCAATGCATGCATTAAGATTGTTTTAGTTTGATGCCCCTAGCTTTCGTTCGTTTTGTGCAATGAGATTAACTCCCTTTTGTCTTTGGCAGAGAAATAGGAGGCTGGAGGCTCGTGGTGGAGGCAAAGAGGCACACAAGTGGTTTCTAATACTGCCCGAGCAGGCTCGGGAGTTGGTTCGTGCTGTTGGTTTCGAGGCATTCATTCTGGGTCTTGACCTTCCGAAGGTCGATTGGTCATTGATGACCTCGCTGGTGGAGAGATGGTGGGATACCACCAATACGTTCCACTTCCCTACTATTGGCGAGATGACTATCACTCCGGGTGACTTTTCCTTGCTGACTGGCCTGCGAGTTGGTGGTATTCCTCTTCGAGTTGATCCTCGAATTTGGGAGCGAGCAGGAGCTCTGGAGTGGTTTTTGGGCAAGGTGCCCCCTCTTCATTCTCGAGGCCATATTGATCTTTCTTGGCTGATCAAGACATACATGAGGGATGACATTCTGACCCAGGTGAGCGTGGAGCAGCTGGCACGGGCTTTTCTCCTTTATGTCCTTGGGCAAACGTTGTTTGCCAACAAGGATAGTTCGGTGCATACATAGTTTTTAGCCCTCTTACAGCACTTGGGGGATGTTCGGGGGTTTGATTGGGGAGCAGCTGCCCTGGCTACTTTGTATGGCAACCTCGGAGCCTGTTCTTGGGACAAGAGTCCCATCATTGGAGGTCACTACCGGGTGCTTGAGGTACATTCATTTTTCCTTTGCTTCCTTTTCTTGCTTTCCTGCTAGTATTGAACTTGTTTGCTAATTCGTCTTTCAGCTCTGGGCTTTTGAGTATCTCCTTCCGTTTCCCACTGGTACCAGGCATGGGAATGTGAACACTATTCCTCGTTATGGGCGATGGTTGACCGGACAGCGGAAGCCACGGTCACCTGTTTTGAGCCTTCCTAAGTGGCGGCGAGTTTTGGACCGATTGACAGTCGATCAGGTACTTTCCCCCTCCTTTTGCATTCCTCGCCTTTAGATTTCCATATATTTATGCCATAGCTGATTTGTCCTTATTCTGCAGGTACAGTTTGACCCTTGGGGGTGTGTTCCTGAGGATGCTCCTCTTGCGCGTTCTAGAGTCTTGGACCGTACTCGCAGCCTGCTCGAGGGTCCATTTTGTCGAGCCTGGTACTTAGGTGATCGGGTGGCCAGCCAGTGGCGCCCACGTGCTAAGGCACTCCAATTCTTTCCTCCTCCCCCTCCAGCATCGATGAGGTCTACTTCTTTGATGTCTAGAGCTGATTTGAAGAATGCTCGGCTTAGAGATTGGGCGGGTTTGCTTCTCCTGGCGGGTGACTATATGGAGTACTGCCGCCTTTTCTTGACTCCTGCTGCTGCAGTTCCTTTGATTGCTGCAGTTCCTCCTGCTGCTGCTGTCTGGCCACGGGCTCCTTCTTTCATCTCCTTCCATTCTGATGATGGAGAGGAGGAGCGTCTGGCGCTTACTCCTTGCACGACCCAGCTTTACACGCTGCCAGCTGGGGCTTCTCAGGTATATCTTTTGAACTTGTTTCCTTGTTAGTGCCTGCTATTTCAATGTTTTGAAATGTTCGATTTGCCTTTGCAGGTGCCTGCGGAGGTGGTGCAGGAGTGGCTGCATGCTTATCAGAGTGCGGAGGCTTTGGTCCGGAGACAGCGCCGCAGGATCCTTGAGGTATGATTTTCCCATGTTTTTCATTTGTTTTGCATATCTTCTTGATTCTGAGCACTTGTATCCTCCTTTGGGTGCAGCTTGAGGCTGGGCGAGCACCAGTTGCTGATGGAGGGGATGTGGAGGCTAGCGGACAGTCCTTGTCTTCTTCCCAGAGATCGCCTAGTTTTTAGGGCTTCTTTTTCCTTTTCCTGTTCATAGTTAGCGGAAGATAGATAGAAACTATATTTGTATAGTGAAAGCAACCACAGCAATGGTTTTGATTTAATGGTTTTATTGAAATGCTTTTTGCGTCCCTAAAATGCATAGCATGGCTCTGAACAAGTGTTTACTGATAGACAGTAGTTTGTGAAAAGGAAATGCTGGCCGAATAATCGATTACTCGGCTGAAAAATTATTGTTGCGGCCGAGGTATTGATTATTCGGCCGCTACTTTTGTTTTCCCAAGGAAGCTAGGTTTTGCTTTAGCCAAGTGGCATTCTTATTCCTTTGTATGCTTAGTCTTTAATTTCCTGTCTTTTGCTTTTGCCATGTTCTATAGTCCGTTTGCCAAGCTCGAAAGTTTTCGAAGTTTCTTGCTCATTATATCGATGACCTTTAAGTTAGAAGGGATGAATAGCAATTCTCGTGTCCTCTAGTCGTTGCCAATTCCTTGAAAGCAACATACTTATCTTTCGCGAGTTCAATACGCAGGGTTAGCTATACCTATCACTGAGTACAAACACATCGATCTTTTCCTTCTTTCCAAACGTTTAGGCCGCATCTCGATGTGAGATTGCCTACATATCCCATTCAGGGAATCAGGCCATGAACGTAGTTCCAACACCTTTGAGGTTGAGTTTCCACTCATGGTTTTTCCTCTCATATGCTCTTGATTTTGCCTAGGTTACCTAATGGAGGTTGAGTCCCTAGCGAGCTTTTACATGCCTTATCTTTTGCCTAGGCTGCATTTTTGCGTTTTCTTGCCCTGGCAGGCTTTGCTCTTACTTTTGCTTGGGCTATTTGGTCACCCAACGAGCATTTCTCTCGCAAGAGGCTCTTGCATTTGAAACTTGTTTAGGAAAGGTATTTGGTTTGGAGATGTTTTTCTGAATCTCCCCTATGTTTGTACTTTTGCAATGGGCAAGCTAACCCTAAGTGTTCCCACAGAGATAGCATCTTCCTTCTAAGGCTTGACAAAAATCTAGTTTCTTAAGTAACTAAAGTTCATCCCTTCTTCCTTTTTGACATTGATACAAGGAACTTGATTCCGTGAAATTTCCCTTGCTTGGCAAAGAGATTATAGCATTCCAGCAATTGCAAAATTTCAAACCATTGAATAAGCATAGTTTTAGAACAGAAATTCACTTAGCAGAAACGAAATGCCCAAACAGGGGCCCAAAAAAAACATATCCTAGCTTGATTTAATAAAAGCAATGATTTAATGTTCTTTGCCATGTTGTGACTTGCAGCATTCAGGGGCCATCTTCCTTTACCTTGACTTCCTCAATTTTATACTCTTTTCCACCCTCTTCTTTGCCAAACAGAGCCTTTGAACCGGATCCCTCTATGAAGCTTGCGCTATGGCTACTCCTTTGGGACACGAGCAATCCCCAAAGGGAAATGTCAGCTTGAACTTCCTCCTCTTCATCTTCTTTGTTGATTGTGTAGTTATGGAGGAAACCAGTTTCCTCCCCTTGGCTGTATAGCGATGCTAAAGAGATTCCATCGAGTGGATCTTCACATTCTCCTTCGAATTCATTAAAGTTACCCTCCCCTATTTGATACGGGTCTATGCATGTGAAATCTAGGTCCTCTTCTTCCTCTGTCCACTGGCTGTAGTTGCATTCATCATAAGGATTGACCCATGGCTGTATTTGAAATTCTTCCACCTTTTCTACGAGATTGATTGTTTCCCACACAATGGGAGGCGTTGGAATTCTAGGGCGGTTAATAGGTACCACTATTTGGGCAGGCTCAAAGCGGGCATGCCTTCTCATCATAATGATCCTTTCTTTCTCCTTCTTTCTATTCTCAACCCAGATACGTAGCCATTCATCATTTTCTATAAACGGGATATCAGGATCCTCTAAATTGTGTTTTGCCCAGGAGTGCTCCCTCCACTTCCTTAGTTCTTCCTCCTCTGCTCGTTCTTCCTCGTCACTCTCATCGGGATCGATTACTTCTGATTGATCGGACTCAATGTCTTCTTCCTCTTCCATCACGAAACACTCATCCTCCTCTGGGAAGGTTAGGGTTGGTTTGGCTTGGTTGTTTTGGACAATGTACTGGTTAGGATTATACGCAGGGTTGTGAGATAGGTTAATGAGATTTATAGCTCGGGGTGGCTCAGTGTCGGGTGTTTTGGTTTGTGCATCAGGTTGTGGGGGTTTTATGGTACGGCTATCAATAAGATCTTGGATATCATGGCGAAGACGTATGCAATTGTCTGTTTCATGCCCAGCATGTTGATGGTAGGCACATTGCTTGTTTGGATCATGGTTTGGGCCATAGGGTGGTGGAGGAAGTGGTTTGTTCAAGGGTTTGAGATGCCCCTGACGGCTTAGAATGGTCAAGGCTTGGGTAGGAGTCATGTAGAGGGGACTAAAATTACGGCGGGGCCGGTTTGGGTTTTGGGATGAGCTAGCTTGGAAGGGGTCTTGTGGTGAGGCTGAGTTAAGGGTGTTGACAGAGGCGTGAGATGTATGGGTTGAAAAGGTTTTCTTGGGTGGAGGAGTTTCTTCTTTCCCAATGAGTCCCAGTTTGAGTCCTTCTTCAATCTGCAGCCCAATAGCATGTAAGCGCTTGAAATCATTGATAGCCTGTGTGTAGATATGCTTGAGATACTTGGGTTGCAGATTCTTGACAACTATCCTTACTTGATCTTCCTCGGAGGGGCGGCTCTTCATTTTGGCAGCCTTTTCCTCCACCTAGCCACGAAAGTGACAAAGTCCTCGTTGGACTCTTGCTTGGTCATTTCCAAATCTCGAGTGGTTAGCTCAACTTGGACATTGTATGCATACTATTGCTTAATGAAAGCATTGGCGATCTCGGGCCAAGTGTGGTAGTGTTCGAACTCCAAGGTGAGGAACCAGTCGAGAGCACTCCCAATGAGAGTTCTTTGAAACAGTTGAGCGATGAGCTCATCATTCAGGCCCATTGGCTTCAGGGTGTTGATAACATGACGGACATGGCTGGTAGGGTTACCAGTTCCATTGAACTTTTCGATGTTCGGCATTTTGAACTTTTCAGGAAGTTGAGAATCAGGGAAGAGACAGAGTCCTTCAAAGTCCAAAATTTGGTCTCCTTGGGAACGGGCCAAGGCGTGCTTGATTTCTTTGACTTGTTTGGCTAACTCAGGGTTTTCGGGCCTATTCTCGTTTGCCATTGATCTCTCTTCATCTTCAGCATTTCTTGCTGCCTTTTCTGCTAGCAAAGTAGCGATTTGAGCCTGAAGTTCAGCGATAGTGGCGTCATTGTCTGCCATGGGAATAGGAGGATTGCTCGACGAAGTTTGGGATTTGGTAGATGGTCGGTGTTGCTGAGAAGATGACCGCGAAGTCCCAGGAAGTGATTGGGACTGTTGCGGTGAAGGTGTCTTGACAGGTGAAGACGATAAGCAAGATGGCTGCAGCAGCCTCTGTTTGGCGTGGCTTCGGGTGTTGTAAGAGTATAAAATTGGCTGTGGTTGCTTTCTTGGCTTACCTATCGTGCCTGTTTTAAAAGTAAAATACCTGCAAGTTAGTACTTGGTTGTTTGTTTTAGGGTTAGGACTTGGGTTAAAATCCCAACCCTTCTGCACAAAAAGAGTTAGTACAATATGATACAAGGTGTGAGGAAGAACTTGGAAGCAAGATGCAAGTAGGTTCCTAGCCTGTAGGTTCCTGCCTTAGTTTGATAAGTTCTATTGCTTTCTAACACATGTAAGGTCGTGGTAGTCTCAGGGTGCTTCATTGTCAAAGGGCACCGGTCCTCTCACTAGCCCATCATAGGAAGTGATTGGGTGATTCCCCTTTTGATATACCAAAAGGTACAAGTGACTGTGGAGTTTGCTGGAGCCCCTAACATAGCCCATGTCATGTCGGGATATTAGGTGAACTCAACGAGGCTTGTCTGCTCGATGCATATGATAAATGAATTAAATAAGGCATGTATTAGTCTTATGTTGAACTTTTTGGTTATGGCTCTCATCTCCCCAGCAGAGTCGCCAGAAAACTGTAGATACCTCCCAGACGGGGCATCACCATACAGTTGTATCACCACTGTGTTTGCTCGATTGGTTGCTCGCTTCATAAACCAAGATCGTGGATACTTCCATGGCTAAAGGTATCACCACACGATAGCGGTTATCATCAAAACAGAGTCGCCACCTAGTTTGTTAAAGCTAGGAAAACAGATAGAGATTCTGGATACGGAAGCCAAAAGTACAGCAAGGGGAAGGTGTTAGGCACCCCTCTCTGCCTAGCCGCAAGGCTAGCCCATAATCATTCAACATAAGACATGTAGATGCTTTATCTAATCTATACACGTAGTCTGTTTTTATGCCTTAAACAGTCAATAAGTGAGCCAGGACTGTAAATAAATCATGCGTCAGAAAGCAGAAAACAAATCAAAACTATGCCAGCAGATCGATCACGCGGCCGGCAAATGGATGTCGCGGCCGAGGGATCATGCTGATATCGATGTACCGGCCGAGGCATCGAAGCCCCGGCTGGTGTTCTTCCTCACACCAGACAGAAAGTTTAACAGACTATCAGAAGGCTACGATTAGTAAATTAAACATAAAATAAACCAAACCAGAGGCCGTTGGGCCTCACCACCTTGATCCCTTAGTTGCTTGATTGCTTTGGATCGATGGAGATTGACTGATTGATTGCTTCTTGGACGAAACCCTAGGGCTAGGGTTTGAACTCCGGGGTTGGATCGTCTGATTGACGGCCGCCTATGGAAGGTTGAGGCTTTTGCAGAGAGGGTTTTTGGGAGTGTATAGCCAGAATTTCGTGGCTTGAATGTGTATAGATCTGAGGATTTTCGTTGTATTGTGTTTTTTATTTTCGAAGGCCAAAGGCCTCTTTATATAGGCAAAGGGATGACACACTTCGTCCAATTAAATCACGGGGTTACAATTGCATTTGCATTGTAACTCGAACTCTTCAACGTAATCCCTGAACGTAGCCCGAACGCATCGGAGAGGCGGTGGATCGATCAACCGACAGAAGGTTCGAGAGTCTGGAAAAAGGCCGATCTGGCGGCCGAGCAAAGGATGTCACGGCCTGGAAATGGATGTAGCGGCCGAGCCATTGATCTGGCGGCCGAGGCTTCGATCTCTCAGGGAGATTTTGGGTGCAACAGGTTGCTCGGGTGAGGAATGGATGTTAAGGCCGTGAAATCGATGTTGCGGCCGGTCGATGGATTTTCCTAACACACTACACTTCTGTCTGAAAGGCTATTTGGCTCTGGATTGGGTCCTCTAAGTGGCTCAGAGTTCGTACCATAAGTCCATGGGTTTCATCAAAAAGCAATCAGCATTCATCGAATCCGTATCATCATCGGGATGGTCCCAAGGTGGGAGTTGAAATAATCGTTAGGCCAAATTGGGGTGTCTACAACAGCTTAATCCCCGATTAACTGTTCCCCCGCCCTAATTGGCTAAAATTGGTTAATAAAAGAAGAATCACATTTTCGCAAAATGCCTAAGTAGAGACCGATCTCCGGATTGGGCGAGAGGGGTGCCTTAAAACCCTTCCCCTCTCGTAACCTGGCTCCCGAACCCAGATATGGTTATGACGGACTGGTTCCTTCACTTTTTCAAATCAAATAGCGCGGCAGGTGCTTCAAAATACGGTTCCTTGGGTGACGGACCTTCAAACCCAGGTGGCGACTCTGTGTTTTGCGAGCGCTCTGCTTCTCCGCTCGCGCTCCCTCGATTATGGGCCCTTGCTTCGGGGAACGAAATTCCCGAAGGCTTGCGCTTTGGAATCCGAAAATTCCAGGGCATGCTGCCCACAGTGGCGACTCTGCTGGGGATAATCGAACCAATATTAATTCATACTTAGAGTTTAATACGTTCGTGAACGATTCCTTAAAAGTCTGTCAAAACGGTGAGTTTCGCGCTGCCGAAGGTTGGAATGGTGATTTAACAGGACCTCGTGTCCGGCCAATCCGATCTGGGACTTTTTCGATTGTTCATTTGCGTAGTTTCCTCTAAAGATGGACTAAATAAAGTGAGCCGAGCTTGAAAAGGCATTTTGCGATTTTGTGATTCTTCTTAATCAATTTCTAGCATATCATTTGCATCGATGTGGGATAAGCCTCGTTGGATCGTTTTGGCAATTCGGCACGGTTTACCGGAGCCCGGGGACCTCGAATGACCAACAACCTTCGACGATGATGGGTCATGCTACCGTTTGACTGTAGCTCAGCGATATCGTGGGCAACGGGAGGTATATCTGTGGCCCTAGTCCGAGGAACCTGTTACGAACCAAAACAGGCCTTTGCATATACAACGCATTAGAACTCTCCAAACTAGGACAGGTACCTGCAGGGTAGGATCTACTTGCATCTAACCCCATATACTGTCTACGTGTTACTGTTTTCCCTATCGCATGCACTATACATACACTGTTTTGCATAGGAGCATGCTTAGGATAGTTCTTTCTTTCGAGTTTGTCTTACGCTGTCTAAGACGTTGTTGGACCCGATGAGGAGTCGTTCATTCTGTCGAATGTACGTTATCAATCGCAAAGTCCCTCGATCTGCGAGACTTTGAGAAATCAAAATTTGCTAAATCCTCGGCTCATGCCTGATTGAGGATTCAACCGATAATAAGGAACAACAAAGTATTGATGCCGTGTCACTGGCGCCACCCAGGTTGAAGTGCGTTGTCACTATACACCACGTTGTTCAAGGTTAAGGTGCCATGTCATCAATACCAAGTTGTTCCAAATTCAAAGTTGAATCTTCAAATGGGACTAGTCGAAGATTTAGTCTATTTTGACATCTTTTCGGATCTGTCGATCTACACGGGAACACATCGTCGAAAAGAATTCTGAGGATTCTGACAACGTCTGAAACTTGTGGGGCAAACTCGTCTCTGGAACTGTAAATACATACATGTCATTTTGCATAGGAGCATGTTTAGGGCGGCTTCTAGGTTGTCTCTCGCTTTCGAGTCTGTCTTATGCTAATTTGGACGCTGCTAGACCCGATGAAGAGTCATGCATCTCGATGGTGTATGTTGTTATTTTTCAAGTTCCTAGATCAACGAGACTTTGGGAGATCAGACCTTATTAAGTCCTTGGCTCATGCCCGATTAAGGATTCAACCAAAAATACTGAACCACAAAGTGTTGATGTCGTGATATTGATGTCATTTTGGTTATCGTGCTAAGCACGTACACCGCTCGGCTAACGCGCGTCGTCGCTGAAGCCACCCCGGTAAAGGTGTCACGCCATCAATATCGAGTTGTTCTAAGTTTAAAGTCGAATCTTCAAAAGGGACTAGCCAAAGATTTAGTATGTTTTGACATCTCTTAGGATCAGTCTGATCTATTCAAAGGATACACCCTCGAAAAGAAATTTGAGGATTTTGGCAGCGTCCGAACATCATGAGACAGATTTGTCTCTAGTTCTAGAGTCTAGGGTTGATACCGACAACGACATGTACATTGCATTCTATTTGCTGCAGGAACACCACTGAGCTTTCACTTATTTTACTGTCTAGTTCTGAGCCATTGCACCGAGCAAGAGAGTACCGAAAGGAAGAGCCAAATCTGCTTGAGAACGTCTGCCGGGGTTGTTACACCTTTGCTTCCAAAGTCATATCTCCTTCCTCGTTCATCAATCCAGAATGGCAGCACAAATGGAGCTGGTTGAGCTCAGGAAAGCTGTAGAGGAATTGGGTCACAAGATGGACAAGCAGAAGATTATGGTCCAGGGACTCGTTGGCCTCGTTACCTCCACAGCCCCGCAGCCAGATATGGGGCTAGTCAAGGAACCTTCTCCAGCCTGTCACACTCCTGCATTTGGGATCAAGCTGTGCTCGAAGGACATGTTCAAAGACCTGGCTGAGTTCCATGAGGTCAGGACCTACCCAAAGGAGGATGCTGGTTCCTTATTCACAACCATTGCTGAACGGGAGGACATGTTTGGTGATGATTTCAAACCCAAAGGCAAAAGAATGCATCCTGTTGATGAGGCAATGTGGTGCAATTGCGAAGCAAACAAGGGTCCTGCTTTGAATTCTCAATTCACTCGCCGGAACTCACCAAGGACTTTCTCATGCTTCACTGCACCTTTGGCCTCAGTTTATGAGAAGCTCCTCGATGCTGGTTCCATCAAGCCCCTCAATCCAACTCCTCTACCCAAAAATCCCCCTGTCAATTTCAAATATAACCTCTATTGCACCTACCATCAAACGCCTGGTCATTCTACCAATGCCTGCTTCCGGCTTTGACATGCCATTCAAGATCTCATCGATTGTGGCACCATCACAACCCCACCTCCATCAACAGCCGATATCAACCAACGTCAAAACACTCAAAGCTTCCAAGCCCGAACCCAACCCCGGAGTTTCTCTGTCTTCGAGGCATCTCTATCCACAGTAATGGAGCAGCTTTTCCAATCTGGGCATCTCAAGTCTTTGACCCCAACTTCTCCACCCAAGGTCCTACCGGCCAACTACAACGCCAACCATTTCTGTGCCTTCCACCAAATGCCTGGCCATCTCATTGATAACTGCTATCGTCTTAGACATGAGATTCAAGACCTAATTGACAATGGCACATTTCAAGTTCCACCGAAGCCCAACCTCACTTCCAACCCCTTGCCTCAACACGGGTCTGACCCTCTGGTTGGTCAGATAACTATCAACTCCACTCAAATCAACCCGAACTCCAAGCCGGCTACATCCATCCTGTCCGAGCCTGAGGACAGGCTGCTGGCCGCTGTTTGTGTGAATGAGGTTTTCACTGCTGACATCTGGATTGACAGTGATGAGGGGCTTGCAAATGAGAGGACCGACTGGCTGAGGTCCATTGATCAAAGGAGCATCAAGTAGGTTTGGTTGAAGATGATGAAAAAGCCGAAGTGCTGTTGCTTGGGCCTGACACCTGCTGAATCCTACCTCTTTTTGTGGAAGCTACGGGTAGCTTTTTAAATATTGCATTTTCAAAACTGCGTCTAGTTTGCATTGGCGTTTTGTCTGAGTCTGACACAGAGTCTTGTGTGTCTGTCTAAGTCTAGCTCTGAGTCGGAGTTCGTGCCTCTTGGCCCTCCACGTCGTAGATTTTGTTTCAAGTTTTGAGTCTGCTGTACTTGGCAAACCCCGTGGGTTTTTATGATATGCATTTTTCTGCTTCTAAGTACTTCGCTAGCTTTTGAATAAACTGTGTCGACCCTGACAATGACGGGATAGATTTCGATGGGATCATCTCCAAGGAAATGTGTTCTCTCGCCGATAGGGAAGACGAAAGGCATGCTCAGCCTATTAAAAGAAGAAGTAGTTTCAATAAACTTAAAAGACAAGTATAACCTCCCGAAAGGTTCAAAGTTGGTCCAAGCGCCGCCCCCAGAAGAGTATTGCACCTGGTCAGACAGGATCGAAGAATTCATCGACGTCTTGGCATGGTCTCATCAAGTCGCGCCTCGCGTTGATCCTGAAATAAAGAAGAGTCAAATCCCTTGCTACCAAGTGCCAATATAGAAAACAGAAGCAGAAGGCTTCGGGCCTTGTACCTCGTTCAAAAACAACAGCGGTGGCGTTCCGCCAAGTACAAATGAGAAAGTGTACAAAATGGCTCGGAGCGAGGCATTTTCAACCGAAGTGCGCTAGATCTTGCATTATCAAAGCCATTCTATCTGGGGCTGTGGTCAAAGATCGTCGACCTCGACAACAACAAATTCAATACCCTTGGTCAACCTGGATCAATTCAAAAGTTACTTTTCCTAGAGAGAAGCTCGTTGGGCTGAAAATCCCAAGGGTGGGCAGTTCCAAGCAAAAGTTAGAGCAGCCTGCTAGACCGAAAACCTATGAAGGCAGTCTAGGCAAAAGTAATAGGCAATATTCAAAAGCTCGCTAGACCGAAGACCCGAATGGGCGGTACTAGGCACAAGTTAGAGCACAAAAGGGTGAGGTAAATACTCGAGAGTTAACCCTTAGCCCGAACTACGTTTGGACCTGATTCCCTAGCTTGGGATACGTAGGCAGTCTCTCTTCGAGACTCGGTCATATATCTATCAATTGGATCCATGGTTGACGTTTTGGTACACATCAAAGGTCGAAGAGGATCGAAGATCGAGATCAAGCTGCATTGGAGGAACCAGAAGGGGGAAAACCTTTGTCTTTCAATTTCATTGCAAAACTGCTATTTCTATTTACAGGCTGAGCATAAAGCCTTAAAAATATTTGAAGCATCAAAAACAGAACGAAATGCTAGAAGCCTAATGGCTCACAGTTTATTCTAAGTTCAGCGAGGTCTGGTATGGGCAACTGCAGCCTTGCGTGCTAGCTTATAGTCACGCGCGTTTGTTCAAAGTGATTCGCGTTGGTCTCAACCCTGCGCGCACTTTTTCCAATTCTTGCAGCAGACAGTAGCAATCTACTACTGCCCTCGAATGTCGTTCCAGGGGCTTTTGCCAAGTCTTGTCATACCATGCAAGTCATATGGACTTAATGTGACCAGGGATGGCATTCGGGGCAATCGGGGCGGAAAACAGGTATTCCGTACCCGATCCCCGAACGGGGAATTGTCATGTCGAGATGCTTTTCTCGATTCTGTTTGTACAGGTCTTTGTACCTTTTGCACTTTTGTAAGTGTCAGTTTCACCTGTCTAAGCAATGTTGTGAGTTTTGGCACGTTAATGCCCAAAATTTCATTGTATTCTGTGTACCTAAGGGTTCGCATTGTATCCTGGGGCTCTTTCTCCCTTTTCATTTGAGCTAGGCGAGTCTGTACATGTGCACATGTCTATGGGTCAATTCAGGTCACTTGTCAATGCAAATTAGATATTAGTGGCTAGAAAGTGCAATTTTTACATTTGCTACCCTAGCTCCTATCATCCACATGCTATGGAAATCTCATGAACAGCAAGGGCTCGTCAGCCCAAGGCCAAGCAGAGCATCTCTGGGGCTCATCTGCCCAAGCATCGAAGAAAAGGGGCATGCAGGCCCAATCTCATTGCTAAACATCAACTGGGGCACGCTTGCCCGCTCAATGTCTATCTATCTGGGTGCACATCTCAAAAGTGTCAAACAGTACAGTAATGAGGCTCAGTGGTAGTCCTTAGGTGTCGTTCTCCTTCTAGGAGCCGCCCTACGCTTGCACCTGCGTTTTCAATTATATTATACATGTCATTGCATATTGTGTGTATATTAAATGTTGAAAGCAGGAAAATTCTATCAAATGTCAAAGCACGCCTATCCAGTAGCAAAGGCAGCAAGTAAACAGGATTTTTGGGATCATGCCTGTTGCCTGGTCACTTTTGTAACTGCGGCCGGAACTGCTTCTTTGGGATAATGCAGCTGTGAGAGGGGTGTCACATGCCGCTATCCTTATCTCGTTTTCCATGGCAACCGTCAAGCCTGCGACCTATACTAGCGCGCGCAGGTAAATTCAGGCCTGAGGCCCAATCAGCAGTTATCACCAATTTCTCCCCAACTGCAGTCCGCCTTGTCTCTATCCATGTTATTATCAAGGATAACCACTACTTGTGCTACTTGGATCAACACAACGACAGCCGGTCCTGTCCAACCTCAACGGCCTGATCACTTTGTATAGCGATCTGCCTGTTTTAACTCAATGACAGCCGGTCCTGTCCATCTTCAACGGCTTGATCGCATTGTAGAGCGATTTGCCCGTTTCAAATCAACGACAGCCGGTCCTGTCCATCTTCAACGGCCTGATCACTTTGTATAGCGATCTGCCTGTTTTAACTCAACGATAGCCGGTCCTGTCCCTCTTCAACGGCTTGATCGCATTGTAGAGCGATTTGCCCATTTCAAATCAACGACAGCCGGTCCTGTCCATCTTTAACGGCCTGATCACTTTGTATAACGATCTGCCTGTTTCAACTCAACGACAGCCAGTCCTGTCCATCTACAACGGCCTGATCACTTTGTATAGCGATCTGCCTGTTTCAACTCAACGACAGCCGGTCCTGTCCATTTTCAACGGCTTGATCGCATTGTAGAGCGATCTGCCCGTTTCAAATCAACGACAGCCAGTCCTGTCCAACCTCAACGGCCTGATCACTTTGTATAGCGATCTGCCTGTTTCAACTCAACGACAGCCGGTCCTGTCCATCTTCAACGGTTTGATCACTTTGTACAGCGATTTGCCCGTTTCAAATCAACGACAGCCGGTCCTGTCAAATGACTCCAACGGTTTGATCATTTATACCGATGATCATTTATACCCATCCAGTCTTCAACGATTTGATCATTTATACTGATGATCCTTCCACACTGACTGCAACGGTTTGATCATTTATACTGATGATCATTTATACCCATCCAGTCTTCAACGGTTTGATCATTTATACTGATGATCCTTCCACCCTGACTGCAACGGTTTGATCATTTATACTGATGATCATTTATACCCATCCAGTCTTCAACGGTTTGTTCATTTATACTGATGATCCTTCCACCACAACGGTTTGATCATTTATACCGATGATCATTTATACCCATCCGGTCTTCAACGGTTTGATCATTTATATTGATGATCTCCACCCTGACCGCAACGGTTTGATCATTTATCGATGATCATTTATACCCATCCAGTCTTCAACGGTTTGATCATTTATACTGATGAACCTTCCACCCTGACTGCAACGGTTTGATCATTTATACTGATGATCATTTATACCCATCCAGTCTTCAACGATTCAATCATTTTTACTGATGATCTTCCCGCCCCGCCTTCAACGGTTCGATCATTTTTACTGATGATCCTTCCATCAAGATTGCAAAGTTCCCCAACGGTTTGATCATGCAGCACATTGATCTCCCCGTCCGCTTTCACGGCAGCCAGCCCTGTTAAATTCATCAAACGGCAATCAGCACGTTGTCCATCCAGTCCACGATGACGATCAAATATCGTCCAATGGTCTTTTCATCCGCAACTGATTGTTCCCTAGGAGAGTCCGTCTTGGCCTGTCCCGAACGACAATCATCCTCAGTCTAGCCGCAAGTGCATCTTCCAGCAGGCTTATTGCTCTGTCTCGGATGGTCTTTGATAAGGAGATTGGCTCTGATTCCCAACAGATGGAATTTAACCTGCCTGACACGACCTACCCGTGTTTGTTGGAATACTTTGTGCCGAGGATAGCTTCATCCCCAGCAACGACGGCCTGTCCCGTCAAAATCTGCAGCGACAGCCTGTTCTTTCCAAATTCGATCAACAAGCGGCGGTGCAATCGTCCACTTCTACTTCCATCCTCAGCGACGGTCCTCACGTCCATTCCACCAATCAGGTTCTGTAAGTATGTTTGTCTACTTTACTATGTTCTGCTCTGGATTACCTTGAGGGGTGTCTAGAATTCTTTGACGTTACTTGTACCAAGTCATTGGTGCTTCAAGTGCCGTCAAAGAGGGGCTACTGTAGACACCCCAATCTGGGCTTCCAGATTACTTTACTTACGGTATTTGATTCCCCGATGATGAAATGGATCAAGAACACCCCGGGAATGTAAAGTGTTTGAGCTTTGAGTGTTTGAAAAACCCTTAAACCCAACCTAACCTAAGCCACTTTCAAAAGCCAAAAACCCTACTGACCCACGCCAAGGCGCAATCGTCTCGCGCCAGGCCGCAACCATTGCGCGCTAGGGCGCACCATCGCGCGATGCACTGACTCTCTCGCGCGAGAGTCCGCCTGGGTCAAAGTCAAAGATTTGACTGTTGACCCACGCACGACAGCTGTCACACTCGCGCGATGGTCCCACTCCCTCGCGCGATGGTCCACTCCAGTCCCTTTCACCTTTTCCAGCCAGTTGGTTGCTTGCCAGGGGGGTCTGCAGGGCTACTGAACCCCGTTTTTCTCCACAGGCCAGTGGCAGTGCAGGTTTTGGGCACTACACCCTCACAACCTCTCACTTTCACCTTTTGGCAAGCGTTCTCCACTAGGTTTTGGCCTTAGGCCTTGTTTGCCACTCTCCTACACCTTCCAAGCCTCCTATAAATACCCCCCTTTGTTCATCTTTCATGGGGTTCAAGATTTTCATTCACTTTGGGTTAGGAAAGAAAGGGCACAATATTTTACTCACCATTTTCACCACTCAAACAACCTCAACTCAATTCAAAGTTCAAACACTTTTCAAACCTCAAAGCCAAAGGTATAGCTTACCTTTGTTCTGCTCTCTGTTCTGATCTCTGAGGGGGGCTGGCAGGGTCAAGGCTGGTAATCAATACCAATCCTGGTCCTAAAGCTAGCAAGGTTTCAAAAACAGTCATGGCAAGAACCAACGCGCGACGGACCCATACACTCGCGCGACACTCTGCTGTTGCGCGCGATGGTCCGCGTGGGGATTGGTGTCTTGCTGTTTTATGCCTTCATTATGTATAGATCACTTGCTAGCATGAAAATAACCAGTTTACTGCTTTCATATAGTTAAAATTGCTAACTTGCACTTCAATACTTTGTTCTGTTCTTCCGAATACCCACAGGACCTTTCAATATGTCTCGTAACCCGAAACATGGAAACCAAGCATGCAGTCTATCCCTCGCGTGACATCGACACCATCGCTACGATCTTTGCGCCAGGGCGCACCGTCGCGCTGGCGCATCCTCGCTGCCAGCGCACCCTCGCGAGAGTGACCGCCTCGCCGCGATGGTTTGGTTACGACGGTGGTTGGCCTTGCGAGGATAATTATGGGTAACTTGCCTTTGGTCTATATTTTGTCCACACTCTGTTTATGGACTGCTTTGTTTATTTGTAGGGCTTTTCAGCCTTTAAAGCGTATATTATAAAGCGCTTATCAACCGCTTGGTTTGTCACAGGTGTGCACTGGTCCTTCCATAGCCCGAGGGTTTGAGAATAAGAGCTGCGGGCTTAGGCTTACTGGGCACAAGTCTTGTAGTAGCGCACGCAGTGTGATCGGCATGCATTGACTTGATCGGTGCATACTGGTTTTTTCTGCGCCCGATACTCCAAGACAGAGGCTTTCCGGTGTGTCTAAATTCCCACAACAATCTATTTTCATCCTAAACTAAATGTTTCAAATAGAGCAAACATGCCATCGATCACATCTTGCAAACATGTTAAAGTTAATTGTTCCCCGCCCTAATTGGCTAAAATTGGTTAATAAAAGAAGAATCACATTTTATAAAATGCCTAAGTAGAGACCGATCTCGGATTGGGCGAGAGGGTGCCTTAAACCTTTCCTCTCGTAACCTGGCTCCCGAACCCAGATATGGTTATGACAGACTGGTTCCTTCACTTTTTCAAATCAAATAGCGCGGCAGGTGCTTCAAAATACGGTTCCTTGGGTGACGGACCTTCAAACCCAGGTGGCGACTCTGTGTTTTGCGAGCGCTCTGCTTCTCCGCTCGCGCTCCCTCGATTATGGGCCCTTGCTTCGGGGAACGAAATTCCCGAAGCTTGCGCTTTGGAATCCGGAAATTCCAGGGCATGCTGCCCACAGTCTCATTTTAGAAAATATAATTTAGAATCAAATAAAATCCTCAGGCCTGACTCTTCCTCTGACTGAGGTTGAGTGTAGACTGAGCTTCAGCCGGCTCAAAGAAGTTGCAATGATGAGTTGCATGGGTAGTGGGAAGGCCTGCCATCCATTGGGCAGCACAGAAGTCTCGAGCGCTCGGGAATGGTTTCGAGCGCTTGGGAGTTTATTCTCGAGCGCTCGAGAGTTTGTTAGGTCCCAGATTTTGAAAATGGTTTGGAGCACTTAGGAGTGCTCCTGAGCGCTTGAGACTGATTTTTGCATTTTATTTCCTCTTAACGTTTTCCAAGGAGCATTGTTCTGACTGATCAAGGGCTTGTTTCAATCCAAATTCATCATTGGGAAGCCTCCGGGCCACAAATTAAGGAAATTCGAAACGTCCAAATTGGGGTATCTACATCTTCCTAGCGAGCATGACACCACTCATGTGAGGACCACAAACTCCCCCATGGATTTCCTCCATTATTCTAGTGGCTTCAGCACCGTAAACACAGAGCTTATGTATCCCACAATGGGATCTCCTGTAAAGCTTCCCTCCACAGATGATGTATTGGGTAGCCAATCTTCACAACGCGAGTTGATCATTTTTAGAGGCCTTAACCGGATATTTGCTCCTTTCTACAAAATTCCATATATCAAGGTACCAAGGCAGGCCATCATTGATGTCATCAATGGTACTAACGTACAGATAAGCAGGGCAGTCTCGCTGTTCAATCAGGATAGGACGAAGCTTAACACCCAATGGAAGTTCAACCATGGAAGCCAAAGTTGCCAAGGCATCAGCGAATTGATTTTTCAAGCGGGGAATGTGAGTAAAAGTCACCTTGTTAAAACGAGGAATAAGATCTTCCAAGTCCTGGTGATAAAGCTTTAATTTTTCCTCACGAACCTTCCGGTCCCCGTTCGCTTGAGATACGACAAGATTAGAATCACCAATAACCTCGAGCTTTTCAATGCCAAGTGTCAAAGTGGCTTCCATGCCAACAATGTAGGCCTCGTATTCGGCTTGGTTATTAGTGACATCAAAATTAAGCTTGAATGCCAGCGGAATATGAGAGCCATCGGGTGTTATTAACAAAACCCCGATTCCATACCCATTCTGATTGGCTGCCCCATCAAAATAGAGGGCCCAGACATCTTCTACAACTGTTAGCACTGCCTCATCTGGGAAGACAAAGTCTGAGTCTTCTGGCCCATCCACAGGGTGATGAGCCAAAAATTCTGCCAATGCACACCCCTTGACTGACTTCCTCGTGACATATTCAAGATCGAATTCTGCCAGCAAGAGCAACCAACGTGCTAACTTACCAGTAAGTGCTAGTTTCTCAAATAGATACTTAAGAGGATCCATTCGTGAAATTAGCTTCACTGGGTAAGCCAGCATGTAGTGTCTCAATTTCTTAGAAGCCCAAACAAGAGCCCAACATGTCTTCTGAAGAGCGGTGTAGCGCTCTTCACAACCCACCATCTTCTTACTCAAGTAATAAATGGCCTTCTCGACTCCCCTATCTCCTTCCTGAGCTAGTAAGCATCCCATAGAGGAGGGATTTACAGACAAGTAAAGTATCAAGGGCTTGCCTGGCACCGGCGGCATTAAAATCGGTGGGTTCTGCAGGTAATTCTGGATTGATGTGAAAGCCGCTTGACACTTGTCCGACCATACAAACGGGGTATCCTTCTTGAGTAGACAAAACATCGGCTAGTAGACAAAACATCGGCTCGCAAGTTAAAGTCAACTTGGCGATGAATCTGCTGATGAACTGAACCTTCCCTAAAAAGCTGCGCACTCCCTTTTCAGACTCTGGTGGCTTCATCTCAAGAACTGCCTTGATTTTTGATGGGTCAACCTCTATCCCATGAGAAGTGATCATGAAACTGAGAATCTTGCCAGCTGTGACTCCGAAAGTGCATTTCCGTGGATTGAGACGCATACGAAACTTACAGAGCCGTTCGAAGAACTTCCTAAGCACAAGAATGTGTCCCTCCTGAGTTTTCGATTTAGCAATCATATCGTCCACATAGACCTCAACCTCTTTGTGCCTCATGTCATGCAAAATGGTCATAGCAGCCCGTTGATAGGTAGGTCCAGTGTCCTTCAACCCAAACGGCATGAGCAAGTAGCAGTAAGTTCTCCACTCAGTGATGAATGTGGTTTTCTCACGATCTTCTGGTGCCATAAGAATCTGATTATATCCTGAAAAGCCGTCCATGAACAAAAGCAAAGCATGCCCCCACAGTGTTATCCACAAGCACATCGATGTGTGGCAAGGGAAAATCATCTTTAGGGCTTGCCTTGTTTAAGTCCCTGAAATCAACACAGACTCAGATCTGTCCATTTTTTTTAGGAACAGGAACAATGTTGGCCACCCAAGTAGGATACTGAGAAACCATGAGAAAACCAGCATCAATCTGCTTGGTGACCTCGTCCTTGATCTTCTGTACCGAATCCGGCCTCATCCGTCTGAGCTTCTGTTTGATAGGTTTAGCATCTGGTAGCAGGGGAATTCGATGCTCCACTATCTCGGGATCGATGTCTGGCATGTCTTGATGAGACCATGCGAAGACATCACTGTACTCAGTGAGCAACTCCATGAAGTCACGATGCTCCTCTGGTGAAAGCGTGGAGCCCACTTGAACCATTCGGGGATCGTTCTCATCTTTCAAGTTTATAGAAACTATTTCTTCTTTTAATGACTGAGCATGCCTTTCGTCTTCCCATTCGACAAGGGCATAGATTACCTTGGGAATGTCCCCATCGAAAGCTATCCCTTCATCGTCAGGGTCAACACAGTTTATATAAAGATCATGTAAGTAGTCAAAAGATGAGTCATTCATTTCACAAAACCCCTCAGGGTTGCCAAGTACAAGAGAATCAAACTCAAAGTAAAAGCTATGACATGGAGGGCCCAGAGGCACAAACTCCGACTTAGAGCAAGATTTAGATGACTCACTGGACTCTGACTCTGACTCTGACTCTGACGTAGACTCAGACTCAGATGTGTCATCAATGCAAGTTAAGCATGGCTTGAAAATGCAATTTTTAAGGCTGCCCTTGGCCTCCACGATGAGAGACGTGGGATCCTCCAGGGCATCGGACTTGAGCATGAATACTTCAGCCTCTTTAGCTTTCTCAGCCAAACCCACTTGGGAGAATTCATGGAACATCAACTCCAGGCTCCCCTGATGAAAACTTCCCAGCCAGTCAATCTTCAACTTTGGCTGGTTAAGCTTTCTCTTGAATTCTGCCTTTGCTGGCTCCTAATCACTAGATGACTAGGTGTCATCAACAAAAACATCAAAACCAGGCAACAGCTCCCTAGTCTCAGCAACGATAAATGGCTCAGCCTGTCCGGTGTAAATAGCGTTCCCAACTTCTCACACGAAATAGATGTCAGGATCACCATAGAGGGTACGAGGTTTTCCAGTACATTTCCTTCTTTTGGCGTCTTTGGCAGAGGCAACATACACCAAACCAAAGTGGCCCTCACAGGAAGGAAGGTAGGGAACTCCAGGACCTCTTGCTGGCGAATCCCTAAGCCCAGGCCAGGAAAGAAAGACATCCTCCTCATAATGTCCATCGCGACAGAGCTTATGATGAATTCCCCATCCATATTGATAGCCAAAACGGAACCAAAAGTGTTAAACGAGAAACCCCCAAGGTCAACGTCTTCCTCACCATGTAAAATCCCCAAAACAGGAGTCCCATCTTCTTTGAGCGGGCAATTGCCTGAATCTCCACAGATGGTAAGGGTGCCAGTGAGAAGTCCCAGAATCACTTTTTGGTGGAGGGTCGTTGGCACAGCCATGATGTCTGACCGATGGAGCCACGGCCTGCCCAGCAGCAGGTTGAAGGTGGCGGGAACGTCGACAACATGGAACTCACATTAATTTCAAAGCCCTCTGTGTCGAGCTTAAGCATTAGAGTGCCCTCGACCATGCGACGTGTCCCGTCATATGCCTTGACAGCCAAGTTGGAAGGCGCAAAATCCTTTTTAGCCAATCCCAGATGATAAGCCACCCACATAGGGCAAACATTGATAGCTGAGCCGTTATCAATGAGGACAGTAGGAACCCAGAGTTCTCGGCATTTGACAGTAATATGCAAGGGGCAGTTGTGATCAACCCCCTCAACTAGCAGGTCCTTGTCAGTAAAGACCACAGTGTGCTTGGAAGTAAGTGGGAGAATAACGGACACCATTGCCTCAAGAGTGGTGTCAGTTTGAATTTCGAGACGGGAGAGAGCAAGGCACAACTTCTGACGGTGCTCACGGGAGGAACAGATTAGCCCCCAAATAGATATAGCAGCGGGAATCCGCTCAAGCTGTCGTTGAACCAGATCAGCAGCCGGTGTGCCAGTTGATCCCTCAAGAGGTATAGACTTCGGGAAAGTGATGGGTTTGTTACTTTGGTTAGAAGGGTTGGACGAACTTCCAGCTTGCAGATTAGCAGGTTGAAAAAGCCGTCCACTCCTCGTAACATTATGCACGTTCCCAGAAGAAGGCACGACCTGAGGATCTTCGTTCACGTCCCAGAGATCAGCCGGGACTTCCCCCAGTTTACGTTTCCCTTTGTCAGCGGTTGCTGTAGATTCAGGTACATCCATGTCCAATCCCAAGTCTTCAGCCAAGTCCTTCATCAGGAGTGAGTCCTAGAAACTCAGATTTGTGACCGCCGCAACTTCGGTAACGGGCTCCAGATTAGAGATAAATGGAACACCCCACAGTCCACCTTCTGCCAAGGAGCGGTTAACTGCCCAGACTTCGGTCCCCACCTGAATATCAACTACCTCATCAACATCCCACAGATTGGCTGGTGGAACGAGATCTGTGACCATAATGCTGCAGTCCCTGCTATTGGGATAAGGGACCTCAGGGCGTGAGCACTCCTCGTTAAAAATGTAAGAGCAGGGATCATGATCAGCATCACAGACTGAATCGAAGATCGAGGTGAAAGTGGAAACACGGTCTCCCAGAACCCGAGGGTCTTCCTAAACCAAATCATCTTCCACGTAATGTTGCATAGAATCCGGTACGGCATAGCCTTGAAGAGGGTCAGGATCCAAATCCATGGGATCATACCAGATCAGCTCGGGGTCCCAGTTGTACTCTTCTTCGGGGATGATCGGTTTAGCCTACCGAAAAAGCATGTACAAGGAGAAGCCATCCAAAGGGTTGATCATGGCCACTTCATGGCCGGCCATCTAGCCATCATACCAGGCTTGATTGAATGGGAGATACTCAGGTTGCTGTGGGAACCCGTCCAGTTCGAGACCTGACCACTCGTTGATCAATGGGGTGGCATAGTCCATGTTCTCAGCCATGGCCCAGCCTGCAGCTTGCATGTCAATTTCTAGAGGAGGTACATTGGATTGAAATCGGTTCGTCAGACTGGAAGATAGGTTAGGATCCGTCACATTGAAGTAAGGGCTGTCAAGAGAAGAGGCAGAATTCAGCTGCACAGCGGGGATTGACTAATGGAAAAGGTCACTGATAGATGCATTGAGGATGAACGCCCCATTCTGCAACCGTCCCAGAGGCACATCAGTGTCATTAAGCTGGCCTTCCTCTACACGTATGTAAGAAACTTCGGCACAAGGTTCGGGTGGAGAAGACATAATCGGCCTGGGTTGATCTGTTGGTATTATTTGGCTAGTGGGGTCAAATGTGGTAGAGTTGGGGTTGATTTCAGTATAGCTGAGGAATATCTGATTGATATGCGGGACAGCTTTGTGGTTAGGCATGGAATTTGAGAGGATGTCTGGCTTTTGGGACAGTGGAGGTGGTGCCTGGAGAGTTCCTTCATCTATGAGATCTTGAATCGCATGCCGAATGTGAAAACAAGAATCTATAAGATGATCGGCTCCCTGATGGTAAGCACAGTATAGGTTGGCTTTGAAGTTCGCCGGAGGATTTTTGGGTAAAGGAGTTGGATCCAGGGGCTTCAGATGCCCTGACTTGACTAGCTTCTCCATAACTGAGGACAGAGGTGCCTCGAATGCAGAGAAGCTGCGGGACTGACCGCGAGGTTGGTTGTTCTGAGGCGTTTGTACTTGGTTGACATCAGAGGTGTGGTTAGTGGTGTTGGAGGAGGTGGCGTTTGTGCCGTTGGTTGCTGTATTGGAGTAAGTTCTGCCTCCAAACAGTGCATTGGTATTCCCAGAATAAGCACGAGGCTTTGCTTTTGGAGGGTTAGAAGGTTCCTCTTTTAAAGTATCCCGCTCTGTAGTTCATTCTCGATGGCCAGGCCAGAGTCGAAGAAGGTTTCAAAGTTAGCAGACGCTTGAGCCAGAACCAACTGCCTAGCATAATCCGGCTGGAGATTACGAGAGATGATGCGGAGCTGATCCTTCTCGCTAGGGCACTCAGTCATTTGAGCGGCCTTGGCTCTTCACCTTTTGACAAAATCTACAAAGGACTCCTTTGCCTCCATTTTAGTGGATTCCAGCTCCCGTGTGGTCATCTTTAGTTGAGAGTTTTAACTATACTACGAAATAAATATAGTCCCAATGTCCTCCTTTTGGCAATGTCGAGTGACAAAAACCAATGAAAAGTAGGGCTCGAGAGGGTCTGAGCGAAGAGCTGTGACATGGCCTCAGGCTCGACGGATAAGAGTTTCGTAGCGGCATGGTAACTGTAAAGGTGAGTCCGAGGGTCACCACTTCCATCGAATTTTGCCAAATTTGGCATTTTGAACTTCTCAGGAAGCTTGGCATTGGGGTACAGGCAGAGACGATCCAAGTCGATCCCACCAGCTTTGACTTTTTTTGCTTTGGCAATGGATTCCTCAAGTTTGGCCATCTTGGCCGTAAGAGCGGTAATATCCGGATTTGCAACTGGCATATCGCCTACTGGATTTAGATTTGCTACAGGTGCACGAAACACCCTTGGGTTAGGTTGGACAATGAGACGCCCCGGATTGTTCGGATCCTCGACCATGAAGGGTTGTTCCTGATCAGATTCAGCATACTCATCTTCCCCTTAAGCAGCTGGAGGTAAACGAGCATCAAAGAGATCGTTCAGGTGAGCAATGTTAGCATCTGTATGTGCCGACCTCTGCTGCATTGCAGTGATGCTGTTTTGAAGATTCATGAGCATGTCTTCGACAGTAAGCGGCTGAATAGGTGGCTGTCTTGACATGACAGGAGGTTCGGAAGTACTTGATGTAGAAGATGAAGAAGCTGAATGTCCCTCCCGTTGGATTGATGGTAAGCCTGACTGCTGAGTGACCAATGGAGAATGTGGAGAGTCTTCCGTGGTAACTGACTATGATTCAAGCTTGTCGTTGAATCGGATTCAATTGTAGATGCTCCCAAACGGGTTTCCCCTTTTGCTTCGATACTTTCCTTGGCAGTGCAATGGCTCAGAACTTTGCTTTCAAAGTAAAAGAAGGCCATATAAGGGCCCTGCAGCCACTTTAATCTAAATAAAAGACTAAAGTATAAATGCAGCCAGCGTCGTCCGTGTCCCCTAGACTCTAGAACTAAAAGACGAGTCTGTCTCAAATCATCCGGATACTGCCAAAATCCAGTACAAGAAAAATGAAGATTGGTGACGAAAAAGTGGCGACGAAATTTAATTTCGTCACTAATTGAGTATATTTGGCGACGAAAAAATAAATTCGTCACTATTTTGACAACTTCTGTGACGAAATAATTTTGTCACCAATTATACCTATTTAGCGACGAAAAAAATATTTTCGTCACCAAAGGTGCCCACTTGGCGACAAAATACATTTTTCGTCACCGAAAGCTTAAAAAAGGTGGCAAAATTATTTTTCGTCACAAAAGATAATTATTTGGTGACGAAAAATATATTTCGTCGCCAAATGAGACCAATTTAGTCACAAAATATTTTTTTCGTCACCAAATGATTAACTTTGATGACAAAAAATAATTTCACATCACCATTTTAATGCTTTCAAAGGATTTAAAAATATATTTCAATTCAAATGTACCTTTCGTGACGAAATTTATGAATTTCGTGACAAAATTTATGAATTGCGCTTTGTCACTAAATATATTTCGGACATAACTCTTTACTAAAAACTCCGTATGAGATAATTCAAATTGGGTTTGAATAATAACTCAATTGCCTACAACTTTCATGTTTATCAAAATTGCTAATTTTAATGTTTAAAGGTTCAAAATTACATTCGAAATATATTTTCATGTTAAACATATATGTTATATATTAGATATTTCAAATATTTATTGAAAAGTGTGTGTAGTGCAGTTGGTTGGAGTTTACGCGAAAAACTCAAGAGACTCGGGTTCGAAACCCAGCAGGAGCAAGATAGAAGGATTTTTTTCCCATATGAAAACGTCTTTTGCAACGAAAAATTTCGTCACCAAAAGGAGTAATTGATGACAAAAAATTACGTCACCAAAAGGAGTAATTGATGACAAAAAATTTCGTCGCCAAAAAGCACAATAGATGAGGAAAACAATTTCATCACCAATTATTCACTTTTTAGTGACGAAATATTTTGTCATCAAAAGGCACTATAGGTGACCAAAAATAGATTTCGTCACCAAGTAGGAATCCTCGACAACCTTTAGTCGACAATTCTTTTTTCATCACCTATATTATTTGTGACGAAAAACATGCAATTTGTGACGATTTTCATTCGTCACCCAATGTAATTTTTCTTGTAGTGATCCTCAGAATTCTTTTTCGATTGCGTATCCTCGCTAGAGGCAAATGAGGCTAAAGGATGCCAAAAGAATCCTAAACCTTTGAATATTCCGCTGATCAGGGTTTCAACTTTGGAAGTCAGAACAACTCGGTATGAATGTCATGATACTATAACCATAGTGGCGTGAGCGGCACAGCGCTGTTAGCCGGGCAGTGTAAGTGACAGGGCACTTGTTACCTTTTGGTGTACGCATCATGTCATCCTCTCTATTGTTCTTCGTTTTCTGTTTGAAACCTTAAGCAGGTATATAGCGAAGGGTGTAGAAAGTTCTGATTTCCTAGAGTCCCTTTTCTCTAAGGATTTTTGAAAATTGACAACGTGCACCATTCGAAATGCACGACCCCTCATCGGGTGACAGCAATGTCCCGATAAGTTTAAGACAGACTCGTTTTTAAACGAGAACCTAGAAGCCGCCCTAAAACGCAATCTACGTAAAATGGTATGTATGAACAGTGCATGCGATAGGGAAAGCAGTAACACATAGATAGTATATGGTGGTTAGGTGCAAATAGATCTTACCCTGTAGGTACCTATCCTAATTTGGAGAGTTCTAATGCTTTGTATATGCAAAGGCCGGTTTTGGTTTGTAATAGGTTCCTTGGACTAGGGCCACAGATATACCTCCTGTTACCCGCGATATCGCTGAGCAACAGTCAAACGATAGCATGACCCATCATCATCGAAGGTTGTTGGTCATTCAGGGTCCCCGGGCTCCGGTAAACCATGCCGGATTGCCAAAATGATCCAACGAGGCTTATCCCACATCGATTCAAATGAGATGCTAGAATTTGATTAAGAAGAAGAAGAATCACAAAATCGCAAAATGCCTTTTCAAATTTGGCTCACTTTACTTAGTTCATCTTTAGAGGAAACTACGCAAGTGAACAACTGAAAAAGTCCCAGATCAGATTGGCTGGACACGGGGTCCTGTTAAATCACCATTCCAACCTTCGACAGCGCAAAGCTCACCGTTTTGACAGACTTTTAAGGAATTGTTCATAAATGTTTTAAACTCTAAGTATGAATTAATATTGGTTCGATTATCCCCAGCAGAGTCGCCACTGTGGGCAGCATGCCCTTGGAAAAAGGATTCCGTTCCTTTGTTCCTGAAAATTGAGGGAGCGTGAGCGGAGAGGCAAGTGCTCAGAATACAGAGTCGCCACTCGGGTTTAAAGGTCCGACACCCAAGGAGCCGTATTTTGAAGCACCTACCGCGCTATTTGATTTGAAAAAGTGAAGGAACCAGTCCGTCATAACCATCTCTGGGTTCGGGAGCCAGGTTAAGAGAGAGGAAGGGTTTTAAGGCACCCCTCTCGCCCAATCCGGAAATCAGTCTCTACTTAGGCATTTTGTGAAAATGTCATTCTTCTTTTATTAACCAATATTTAGCCAGTTAGGGCGGGGAAACAGTTAATCAGGGATCAAAACTATAACACGATTTGCAAGATGTGATCATGTTTAGCATGGATGGATGGAATACTATAAAAATGGGATAAAACTCAACCCTCTGTTTAGAAACAAACAAAGTAGCTCATAAAATGAGTGTGCCATGCACCATAGCCAACTTTGCATGCGTGGATCTACGTACATGTAAAGGAACCATCGCGCGACACTCTCACTCCCTTGCGCGAGTGTTCATGTCCCACCACAGGTTGAATTTTATCCCCTTCTGGGCTCTAGAAGGACCAATGCTCACCCAGTGGGCAAACCAAGCAGTTATATATATATATTAATTGGAATGTAAACAGTGGGGGTGAATAAACAAGGGCTTAAGCCCTTGTAGCCATGCAAGGGCAGTCACTGGAAATCAGAGAACCATCGCGCGACAGAGTGAAACACTCGCGCGAGGGTTCTGACTGGACTTCCAAGAACTGCTTTGAATGCTTGGGGCTCTAATGCATATTCAGAAGCAACCCAAGGGCATTCCCAACCAAACAGAACAGCAAACCAAGCTAAACTATATATTTTTACATGCAACACAGTGATTTTATACTTAAACATGCTTCACATAAAGTGAAAGCAATATATGAAACTTAAAGACCAACATCCGCTTCCCCACGTGGTCCATTCTCACACAGGTAGAAGTGTCGCGCGAGCGTTCGGAACCATCGCGCGAGGGTTTGCTTGGTCACAGTTTCTTGTAACCCTGCTGACTTTAGGGCCAGGACTGGTATTGATTACCAGCCTTGGCCCTGCCAGCCCCCCTCAGGGATCAAAACAGAGGACAGGTAACAAACTTATACCTTTGCTTGAGTTGTCTTTGAAATGGTTTGAACAAGGTGGTGTAGCTTGGAGAATGAGTGTATGTAGAACACAAGAGTAAGTGAATAACAAGTGTGGTTGAGGGTTTGTGAGCTTTTGCTTGATTTTTTGTAACCCATTAGCTTTGGAAGCATGAGGGGTATTTATAGGACAATAGGAGGCCAAGGGATGATGGCACACTAGGCCTAAAAGCCACCCAACAAAGCTGGCCAGCAAGCTTGGTGGAGAAGGTGGCCAACAAGGTGGGGGAGTGGTTACATTGGGAGGTGCCAACCATGCAGTCTAAAACAGCTGTTCTGGTGAAAACAAGGTTCCACAGGCTTACAGGCCCCCTGATGATCACAAAATCTAGCTAGAAAAAGGTGATGGGGACAGTCTCAAACCATCGCACGATGGAGTGGGACTGTCGCGCGAGGGTTTGAACCATCAAGCGAGGGTCAACAGTCAACACTTTGACTTTGACCCACACCTGGCAATATGTCCATCGCGCGAGGGTTCCAGATTCACGCGCGCTGGTCAAACCTTGGCTAGGGTTTTGACCTAGGGTTTCTGAGGTTCAAAAAGTTTTAAAAAGGGTTCCAAAACATTCCAAGCTCATTCCATTCCATTCTCAAGTCTGTTTCAATCTAATTCATCATCGGGGAAACAAGAAACCGTAAAACAATTAGGAGATTCAGATTGGGGTGTCTACACATTGTAATCACATACCACTCCTCCAAAACCAGAGCTCTCCTAGCTTTCAAGATGGACAACCCTCTGCCAAACTTGCTCGAACCCTAGTTGATGCAGTTTGGGGCCATCGATTGGGCGAAATCTCGTTCACATGGTCTGGCTTCAATCCGAGACCTTCGACTTGTGGTCTTTGCCTTGAATTCCTCAGAGCTGCCCTCCCATTCTGGGATCCTGTCATGCATGTTTTTTGGTTTGGCGATGATGAGCTATGTCGAACCGTCGAGGAATTTCAAGCTTATATTCGAGGCTTTCCCCCCTCCCGTGTACTCGTCATCCCTCCGTTTCAAGAGAGCATGCCGAATCTTTTGCGGATGATGCTTGACATTTCTGGAGAACTGATAACAACTTTAGTCCACGGTGGCCTATATGCTAGTCTTTGCCGATGGGAAGGTTAGCTATAGCTTGGTGAGCATCGCTTCTCAAATGGAGGATCGCAAGAACATAATACCCCTTGTCCTTGCGGTGACTATAATGGGCTTGGATTTGGTCTATGCCGGCCAAACAAACACGTTTAGCGGTAGCCCACTCTTGCTTTGGTAGGTTCTCACTCAACTCACTTTTTCCTGGCTTTCGCACTTTCTTATTTTACCTCAACACTCGGATAAGGCTCCCTCTAGATCCTTACTTGTTTTTTCACTTAGGTTTTGTCTGGCTTCTTACTTGTCTTTTCGCTCATACAGCTTTGACTTTCAGACAAGATTGGATTGCTCGAGGCACCTTAAGCGAGTTGGGACTACTTCCCCGGATGGATTCTTCAAAGGCCAATGCTGTCTCCTGAAATGGAGCTGGAGGGTTGGTTTGCATTTCTAAATGACCCACAGCCTGAGGTTGTTTGGAGATGCCCTTGGCTAGACTTGCCTGACATGGCCGTTCATTCTGCAGGCTTTGAAAGAATGGTGATTGCCAGACTGACAAGTTTCACCTTTTATATTCCCGGTCGCATGCTCCGCCAACTAGGCCTTAGTCAAGGGCAAAACCGTGCTGGAACTGAGGATTTCTGCATTCCCAACTTTAGTGCTCAAACGCTACATGAATATCGAAGCGGTTGGAGTAATAGAGAGCTTGAGAAAGAAACAACCAATGAACAGAGAGGCAATATGTGAGGCGATTCTAGGTTTACAGTCGTTCACCATGGGAGATGGTTCGATTTCCATGTGTCAAGGTCTAGGGATCAAGGCTGTTGACTCAAATGATGTTCGTAGGAAGCAAAGGGTTTCAATCCCCAAATTTCCTCCCCTAACCCGTTCTTCCTGGACTCATGTACACCATCTATATCTATCCCCAATCGGTCCTCTCCTACCAATTCCATCCACAAACCTTTTGACCTTTGCCCTGGAGCACTGCCACTACTGGGTTCATCTACTAATCCAACTCCATCTTTGATTTCTCCTGATGACTCAATCCATCTCCACAACTCTTCATCTACAATCGGTGCTCATAGCCCCAAAAAATCTAGTCCAGCTAGGAAATTACATGAGGTATTTCAGGTAGCAGGTGATCGGTTGGAATCAGAGGAACGACTGTCCAGCCTAGTTAGGTCCTTGGAGGCCGAAATGAAGAGCTCAGATGTGCTCGTCGACTGCACAGAGTTGAAATCTCAATTGAATCGTCTCATGGAACATCACGACTTAATCGGGTGTCAATCCTCAGTTTTTGATGCATGTGGTAAGATCCAAACCCTAAATGTCAATTTCAAAATTCCTTCGGGGTCAAGAATAGATCAGGATGAATTCATCAATTTAGAATCTGATATAAAAGATGGGATTTTACCAAACCCCATCAAACCCCTTACCAATCGACCTTAAAACCCTATTCGTCCCCAAGGTAACTCAAAGAACTAGGCTTCCCTCTTCGCAGCTCAAGGCCCTTCTAAAATGATGAAGTTGGAGTACTATCCTCAGCTTCAAAAAGGTAAGTGTGTTGTGGTGGAGTTAGATGAAACGGACATAGATGAAGGCAACTGGAATCACTGCCTAATAGGGCATTTCCTTAATGGCAAGATGGAATTCCCATTACTAAAGGCTACAGCCCGGACGGTCTGGAAGGATGATCTTCTATCTGTTAAAGAACTTGGCTTGAGATTCTTATTTGAATTCAAGGATGAGGCTGCTAAGTTGAAAGCGTTAGAGGATGGCCCCCATTGTAGGGGGAAAATTCCAAACAGCGTTCAGAACAACACTGAATGATAACAGCTGCACGTGCTACCTCGCCGGAACCCTAATTTGCTGCCGGAACCCTAGCCTGCAAAACAGACAGGGGTGAGCGCACCTTTGCCCCTCGTGGCAAAGGCCCTCCGATGCTAAAGTCAGTATCACGTACTTATGATCAAAAACTCGATTAACAGCAGAATACTGCAATATGAATATGGAATATTGCGTACCTTTACCTCTAGGTTTACCTCGTATTTATAGACCCATGTCTACTTGCTGTCCAAGCCATCTTGCTGCCATAAGTTTCCCTTCTCGTAAAGGGAACCCAGAATATCAGGGATTCTCATTCCCTTAACTGCATATTTCCTTTTAGACCATTTAGGAACTTCTTCCTTAATTGGCTGTTCACCCCATTCCCGTTGGGTATCTCGTCCAGATTCCGTTTCCTTACTGAGTACTGCCATTCTTGGACCCCTCCGGAGCGTCCTCCAGAATGCTGCTTCTGTTCGGCTTCCTTGTTGCCGAACAGCTTACCTGGACCAGTGACTTCTCATGTCACTTTACCCGGTCCAGCAATTCCTCGTGCTTATCGAAACATGCCCCTGTTCGGCCAAAGACATCTCATGGCTCTGTCCTTTATTGCTGGACAGATCGTATGTTCCTAATGACCCCTTCTGTCACCGGCCTTTAACCACTGCCCGGCGACACTTCTCATTCAACGGCTCACGTGATTTCCCGAACATCACATGTTCAGTTACTACTCTCGTCTGTTCGGGATTACCTCCCTACAATTGCTCCCCAGTTTTGCTCTTATACCACTGTTCGGGGGTATAGGGTGAAACTTAAAACCGATGTGTAAGTATCTTGGTCCTGATGGGGTATAATCATTCGTGTCTTTTGAAGTCTTATTTTTGGTGGCTTCAATCATCATTATTTCGGAATAAGGGATCCACGTGGCATATTTCGTACGCTCCTCATTTAATTCGAACTGATGCCTTAGATAACGGCGTCAAGTCGTTCTTCCTTCCCCGTTACTTTTCATATCACGGAGTTAGAGGAGACGTTTCGTCTCCGTCTCACCCCCTTATTCCCCCAAAAGGGATCTTTTTGGGCTTTTCACAAAAATTTCGAAACCCAACTTTCTCTTTCTAAAAACCAGGCGACTACTCCCTTCTCACGACCGCCATTGCCGCCGCTTGTAAAACCAGCTGTTCTCCTGGAATTCTTTGCCAAATCTTTGTAAGACTCTCGTTCTTATCTCTTCTTTAAGCTCTAATCTGAGAATCTCGTTCTCAGATCTTCATTTCGTTTTCAAAGATTGATTCGAACCCATTTTCTGATTCTACTCCGTTTGTAACCTTTTTTGAACACATCCATGGCAGATGAAGGTAACAATGAACTTAAACCTGGTAAGTTTAGAAAACTCTGCGAAACCCCCGCAGCCATTGCCGCCCTTAGGTCCGAATATCATGTTCCTGACAATGTAGGGCTTGAACTCGCTCCTCTAGGTGCGAACAGAGAGGATAGTTCATGGGATAGAATATATATCCCAATCGTAGCCATAGTTGAGGGCGGAGTCCGATTCCCCCTTCACCCCTTACTTCGTCGAGTCTTGAATTGGTATAAACTTACTCCCATGCAAGTTTCATCCAACGTTTTTAGGCTCGTAATGGGAATGGTAGCTCTAAATGAAATTCTAGGAACAGAACTGGGAATTTGGGAGTTACAATGGTGGTATAGCATTGTACTCAACCGTGAGTACAACACCTACTATTTTAAAGTTAGGAAGGTAGACAAGCGTTTCGTGCTGAATCTTCCAGACTCTGCTCGGGATCATGAGATTGACTTTCTATACGTCACTGGAGCCTATGAGCCACAAGGGCAAGACGGCCAGGTGGTGGGCTTTCATTGCCCCCACATATGGGGCCACCCACGTATGCTCCCAAATTTTCCCTTTTACTTTCGGTACTTCCAAACTTTAGTCATTGTTGTATTTTTGTGTAACCCTTTCCTTCGTTCTGTTTTGCAGCAACAAACGCGAACAAAAGGCCAAGCAGGGAGCCAAGTTATGTCCGTACAGAGGACATCAACAAGGTTTTAAAATACAAGGGGGTGCCGGGCACGCGAACCGCTGGGCGAGGTCGTGACGCCTGCGTATTACTAGGATACGACCCAGCTTACAAGGGATTTATTGACAGAAGATTATCCACCCCAAGTACAGACGGTGCTTCTACTTCTGCGGCTCCCCAGACAAGGAGTAATAGACGCAGCTCGGGGGTCACCATAGCCGGGCAGCCAGGAGAGGTGCCCATCTCAGAAGGGATCCCCTTGCCTCGCTTGGTGCTCCGAAGATCACAACTTCGTACCGAGCAATCAATTCCTGATAGAGACACCAGCCAATCTTCATCACAGGGATATTCTCCTTCCCCCCCATACTCCGAAATGACTACTCGTCAAATGGTAAATCTCAGCACTCTCCTCACTGTTTCCTCACGTGGCCATGGTGCCCCTGGCTGGGCAGCATCCGCTGGCCAAGCTCCACCCCCTCCAAGGCACACCAGAGGGGGTTCAGTCCGTGCATCCTCTTCCACACGGGAAAGAGATGCTGCTTTGGAAGCCGGGGATGCTCATAGGGACAAACGCTCCCGAGATCAATCTGCCGAAGACGCGACAGGTCAAGCCGATGTGTCGCTTAACCAACCTCAGCTTGTCAACACCCAGCCCCCTCCTCAAATCTGGGCTCCTACTCTCACCCGAGGTGATAGGGCCGTGCATGTCGGGGACAGTGCCAGCTCTTCGGAGACGGCAATGGCCCTCGCACAAGCTCTGCTTTTACCTGTCGACATGCAAAAGGAGTCTACATCTCCGTCAGACAGGGTGCTTTCCACTGGGCTCGTCAGTGGTATAAAGGTACGTCTAGTCATCTCGTGACTTGCATTCTCTCTTTAAATGAGTACCTAATCCTAGATATTCACTCTGCACTCCTTTTTGCTGTAGTTTATTCAAAAAATGGTCACCCTTGGCCAAAAACTGCAAGAAGTAGAGGCTGAACGGAACAACCTCCTGAATGACAACACTAGGTTGCTCCGTACAGTGACTAGACTGGAAAGGGAGAGGGATAATGCCAAGACTGACTATCTTGATGCAAAGGAGAGGATGGAGACTGCTGAAGGCAATCTCAAGCAGGCTCTGGCTGAGATTGATACCACAAAGAAAGAAGCCTTCGATGCTGGGTACGAGAAAGGTTTTGATGCTGCCACAGCAGATTACGTGGGTCAGATGCCAGCCATTCAAGACCAAATCTGGGCAGCCGGCTGGGAGGGCTGTTTGATCAAAATGGGAGCTGCAGATGACTGCCCTTTATGGGTAAACAATGACCTACCCAGTCGCCGTGCAGCTGCATCCCAAGCCCCAGATGAAGCTCTGGCAGATGACGTGGATCAACAGATCGATGACTTTGCTGATGCGGATGAGAATGTTGAGATGGAGACCTTGGAGGTTCAGACGGAGCTGCAAGTTGCCAATCTTGGGGAGATCGATGTGCAGGCAACAACACAAGAGCCAGGTAACTTGGAGGGGCAAGCTACTGAAGGCAATACTGAGACTGGAACACGCACAGAGGTTCCAGACAATACCCAACCAGAAGCCCAGAATCTGGACTAGACTCGGTAAGTTTGTTTTTGATTTAATCTCCTTAAACACTTTGGCATCATGTTTGACAGGTCCTGCGTGACCGTGGTATTTTGGCCCTGCGTGGCATCAGTTTACTTTAAACTTTGATGATACAGGTATTCGGCCCTGTGTGGCAAAAACACTTTGCTCTTTGGTGGCCATTTCGAGGCCTTTATTTATTTTGCTCGGCCCTTCGTGGCTGGATGGTTGTTGGTGGTATCTCGTACCTTGTTTATGTACGTCATACGTAGTCGTGATCAGATTCGTATGTCTATCTGTGTTTTTTGGAATCTAATAAGTATTTCATACTTGGAATTGCCTAAGTCTCTCGTGCTTAGTTTGTCTAAATGTCTCGTTTTTTCAAATATAATTTCATTATGTTTTTTTTGTTCAAGTATTTCGTACTTGGCATGTCTAAGTATCCTCGTACTTAAGTATTTGTTAAGTGTCACGTACGTAAACAATCACGTACTTAAACAATTGCTAAGTATCTCGTACTTACATAATATTTAAGTTTCTCATACTCAAATAAGGTTTTATATACTAAGTATATTCGTACTTGTATATTTTTGAGTATCACGTACCTTTATACCCAAGTGTTTCAGACTTGGTAATTCTACGATTTGCATTTTTTCGTATGCAAACCCGAGTGTTTCATACTTGGGAATTTCATAATCGTAATTTTTGAGTATCTCGTACTTTCGTAGTACTTAAGTATTTGTTAAGTATCACGTACTTAAACAATTGCTAAGTATCCTCGTACTTAGAAAGGGATTGGAAGGCCGTTATTCATATTTATAGATCAAAACAATCCATAAGTAAAACGGAATTTCTTAAAAAAAGAGTCAATATATTGCAAAAAGACATGATTTTATTCTTAATCCTCAAAACTCAAGGGGTCGTTATGCGTACCCCATGCAACTAAAAAGGAAAACACAAGGGAACTGTATTCATAATTCCCATACAATCACAATTCTAAAACAGAATAAAAAGTAAGCCGAAGTCTTTCAAACAAAGAACTTCCTCAAGTTGTGGACATTCCAGGGCCGTGGCACTAGGTTCCCGTCCAAGTCTGCCAAACGATAGGCCCCAATGCCCACAACCTCAGTAACTCGATATGGGCCTTCCCAATTAGCTCCTAACTTGCCCTCATTGGCAACCTTGGTGTTGCCGAGCACCTTGCGGAGCACAAGGTCTCCAACACCAAACTCTCATGGGTGGACATGCTTGTTGTAGTTCCTCATCAACTGTTCCTGATAGGAGGCCAAATGCACCAGGGCTCTCTCTCTCCTTTCCTCGGCAAGGTCGACCTCAATTTCAAGAGCCCTGTCATTTCCCCCACTTTCGACCAAAGTAGTTCTGTTGGTAGGAAGGCCAACTTCCAATGGAATGACTGCCTCTGTTCCATAAGCCAAAGAATAGGGGGTCTCTCCTGTAGACCTCCTAGGCGTTGTTCGGTGCGCCCACAATACCAGTGGCAACTCGTCAGGCCACTTGCCCTTTGTTTTATCCAGCCTCTTCTTGATCCCATCCAAAATGGTTTTATTGGATGCCTTTGCTTGCCCATTACTCTGAGGGTAAGCAGGGGTTGAATAATAATTTCTTATTCCATATTGGGCACAGAAAGCCTTGAACTTCTTTTGAAACTGCGACCCATTGTCAGTGACCAAAGAATAAGGGACCCCGAAACGGGTAATGATACTCTTCCAGACAAACCTCTCTATCATAGGTTCAGTAATTTTAGCCAAAGGCTCAGCTTCAATCCATTTCGTGAAGTAGTCTGTTGCTACCTTGTGAAGTGGACCAACGATGTCCATCCCCCATTGAGCAAATGGCCATGGACTAGTCAAGGGCACCAGATCTTCGGCTGGTGTTCTAATCATCGGTGAGAACTTCTGGCATTTCTCACAAATCTTTACATAAACCTTTGCATCTTCCTGCATATGTGGCCACCAGTACCCCTGCGTGATTGCTCGGTGGGCAATGGACCTGCCCCCAGCATGGCTCCCACATGTTCCCTCATGAATCTCGCGGAGGAACTTCTGCACCATCTCGGGGTGCACGCAGAGCAGGTATGGTCCAGTAAAGGACTTTCTATATAGCTTTCCTTCTGGGGATAGCCAGAACCTAGCGGACTTGGTTCTGATTTTGTGGGCCTCCTTTTTGTCAGTAGGAAGTGTCCCGTCTCGTAGGAATCCCACAATTGGATCCATCCAACTTGGCCCCTGGTTTACGTCCAGGACCATTTCAACACTCTGGCCAATGCTCGGCTGGGTCAGGTAATCCACTACTACCTTCCTCCTGAATTCTGTGGGTACGGCTGCAGCCAACCAAGCCAAGGAATCCGCATGGGAATTTTGCCCGGAGCTTATCTGTTCAATGTAAACCTTTTCGAAGGAGCCGAGCAGGTCTTTAGTTGCTTCCACGTAGGCCGCCATTTTCTCACTCCGGGTCTCGTATTCCCCGGACAGTTGACGTACCACCAATTGTGAGTCGCAGTAGACCCTGACCTTTTTCGCCCCAAAAGTTTTTGCATTTTTAAGGCCGATCAAGAGTGCTTCATATTCTGCCACGTTGTTCGAAGCGCTGAATCCCAGCCGGACAGAGAGCTCTATCATGACTCCCTGGGGAGGGAACAGGACGATGCCAGCACCGGAACCGGAGTTACACGCCGAGTCGTCGACAAATAACTTCCATTCCTCGGCGTTCTGTTCGGCTAATACCTCACTTCTTTTGTTCGAAGTCCCCGTTCGGCACTCCTTCCTCGTAGGAGGCTGGGGTGCTACAGAAGGAGAAAACTCTGCTACGAAATCAGCCAATACCTGGCCTTTAATCGCGGTGCGCGGTTGATAATCGATGTCGTACTTGCTCAACTCAACGGACCAGGTGGAGATCCTTTCCGAGAAGTCTGCTTTCCGTAGCAGAGACTTCAGTGGATATTCAGTGTAGACTACCACCTTGTGGCTCTGGAAGTAGTGGGGTAATTTCCTTGTGGCTGTCCTTAAAGCAAGGACGAGTTTTTCAAGGGGCAGATACCTCGTTTCTGCGTCCAGGAGCATCTTACTCACATAGTAAACTGGAATTTGCTCAGCCTCCTTATCCCTTAACAGAACCGAACTCAATGCATGCTCAGAAACCGCCAAGTACAACACCAAGGTCTCTCCTGGGTCTGGGGTTGATAGGAGCAGGGCAGAAGCCAGGTATTTCTTCAAGTCCTGGAAAGCCTGCTCACATTCTGCTCCCCACTCGAATCCTTCTCTTTTCTTCAACAATTGAAAGAACGGTCTGCACTTGTCGCTCGAACGGCTAATGAATCGGTTAAGAGCTACAGCCATTCCAGTTAGTCTCTGGACTTCTCTCGTTGTCCTAGGGCTCTGTAGCCCCTGCAAGGCTGCTATCTGGTCAAGATTTGCCTCGATCCCTCTTATGGTCACCAAGTGGCCTAGAAACTTTCCAGAGCCCACTCCGAACGCGCACTTCGAGGCGTTGAGCTTTAACTTGTACTTCCTCAGGATTTTGAAGGCCTCTTTGAGGTCTACTATGTGACCATGTTTGGCTTCGCTTTTCACAACCATATCGTCTATGTAGACCTCCATAGTCCTGCCAAGCAACTTCTTGAACATAATGGTTGCCAGTCTTTGATGTGTTGCCCTTGCATTCCTCAATCCAAAAGGCATTACAGTATAACAGTACAACCCCCGTGGCGTGATAAAAGATGTTTTCTCTTGATCCGGCCCATACATGGCGATCTGATGATATCCTCGATATGCGTCGAGGAAACTCATCCGCTCGTATCCAGCAGTTGCATCAACCAACTGATCTATCCTTGGGAGAGGGAAGCTGTCTTTGGGACATGCTTTATTCAAGTCTGTGAAGTCTACACAGACACGCCATTTCCCATTCTTCTTCTTCACTACTACAGTGTTGGACAGCCATTCTGGATAATAAACTTCTCGTATTGCTTGGGCCTCTAGCAGACGATCCACCTCTTCGATAACAGCATCGACGTGTTGGGCCGCTGCCCTTCTCTTTTTTTGGATCACAGGCTTGTGCTGGGGATCTACGTTTAAATGGTGGCAGATCACATCTGCATCCACCCCGGGCATCTCTTCTGGTACCCATGCAAAAACATTGACATGTTCTTTTAAGAAACCCACCAATTCGGTTTCTTCTGATTCTGTCAGTGACTCCCCAATCAGAAAATACCTCTCCGGATCAGTCTCGTTGATCTGTATTTTCTTCAGGCCTTCCACCACTTTCTCCGCTGGATTCCTCCCGACGTCCTCGATAGTCGGTTGATCAGGTACTTCTACTGTGTGGACGTTATGGGCTTTCGGTGTTTTCTTGATGATAGAGATCAGACACTGCTGCGCTGACTTTTGGTTACCCCTGATCTTTTCAATTCCATTAGACCCTGGGAATTTCACCATCTGGTGGTAAGTAGAAGAAACAGCCCTCATCTTGTGTAACCAAGTTCTCCCTATAATCGCGTTATAGGAAGACGGGACGTCTACAACCAGAAAGTCAGTTCGCAGGACTACTGAACCTGCACGGACAGGGAGGGTTATCTTCCCTAGAGGCCAGACTGCCCCTGCTCCAAAGCCCACTAAGGGTGTCTTTGACTGCTCCAAATCTGCTTGAGTCAAACCCATCCTTTTGAATGCTTCGTAGTACAATATCTGTAGGGAGGTAATCCCGAACAGGTACAAGGGGTGGCCGAACACGTGGTGCGTGGGGCCCAGAACAAATACAGTCGGAATAGTCGCCGTGCAGTGAGGTGAACGGCACAAGGACAGGGGATACGAGAGGTCCCAGGTCCAAGATACCCGAGCAGGGGCATGGTCCAAAGAGCAAGGGTAATTGTTGGACCAGTCTCGTGATAAGGGGTCCAGTGATATGAGAAATCATTGGTCCAGAAGGTCTGTTCGGCAACGAGAAGGCCGAACAGTAGCAGCAAGGTACCAGGAGGTGCTCCAGAATGGTCCAGAAATAGACATATCCAGTAAGGAAACAGGATCTGGAGGAGATACCCAACGAGAATGGGGTGAACGGCCAGCTTTGGAAAGAGTTCCTAAAAGGTCTAAAAGGAAATATGCGGTTATGGGAATGAGAATCCCTGATATTCTAAGTTCCCTTTACGAGAAAGGAAACTTAGGGCAGCAAGATGGCTTGGACAGTAAGTAGGCATGGATCTATAAATATGAGGTAAACCTAGACGTAAAGGTACGCAATTCCTGGATATTTGATTATTACCTACTGAGAATTAGGGTTTACACTAGTACGAGATACTAACTTTGGCATCGGAGGGCCTTTGCCACGAGACGGCAAAGGTGCGCTCACCTTTGGTTTGTTTTATAGGTTTGACTCTGGCGGTGTGAGAAGTAGCCGTTACAGTTCTGAACTGTTCAAAGGCCTTTTTCGTTTTCTGCACTTACAATTGGCGCGCCGTCGTAGGAAGCGAAAGAGGTCCCTTCAAAAGCGACCATGGTGGAGGAAGATCCAAAGACCCAGTTGACCTGAATAATCTGCTGGGGAGGTGACAAGTCCCCGGCGGATCCTCCAAGAAAACCCGATGGCGGGCGAGCGGGGAGGACCACGAGTAAGGACCGCCCCTGGCAGTCCATGGACTCCAGAAACAAAGACGGACGGACGGCAGCAGGATCCACGAGAAGAGTAAGTCCCGCCAGTGAGGGAGTCGATGGCACGTTCGAAAAGCGTGCAAAGCCGGGAAGATATCCCGGACAAAAAGAGACAGGAGATAGAAGAGTACGCTCGCCTGATTAAAAGGCGCGAGAGTACGAGATTCAACAGTTGGAGAGGATACGAGAACATCCAGAGGATTACGGGCTTTCACGAAGGAAGTCCAAAAGAAAGGTTGGATATGGTGGAGTGCAGGAGAGCTTCTTCACGAAAAGAAGAAGCGGAGCCTCACTCCGAAGCGACCGAGGGCTTCTTCACGAAAAGGAGAAGCAGGAGCGAGCTCCTCCCGAGGAAGGAGGGGGCGTGAAGCACCACAGGACAGTGCGAGAGACCGATTCCGACCGGGAAAGGAATAATGCCAGGGCTGCTAAGGTATCGGAGGAGGGGACCATGTGTGCACGAGAAGCACGGAGAGCCCTTAGGAACATAGCAACTTCTCCTTTTGCAAAGAGATTGCAGGAGGCAAGGTTGCCGAGCAGGGTTAAACACGGGACGTTTATCCTGTATGAAACCAATGCAGACCCGGTGGCGCACATACAACATTACCAGCAAGCGATGTTTATGCACGACGGTGATGACGCAATCATGTGCAAGATGTTCCCATCTAGTTTGGGAAAAGTGGCCCTATCATGGTTCCATAAGTTGGGGCCGAACACCATACGAGGGTGGAGACAGTTGGCCGAGGAGTTCATTGCTCGGTTCCTTACGAGCCGGAAACCACCCAAAACTTTTGAGAGTCTCAGCTATGAAGCAAGGAGAGAGTGAGCCGATCGGGGATTACGCCAAGAAGTATTGGGAGACTTTCAACGAGATTGAAAGTTGCAGTGAAGAGTACGCAATAGCAACGTTCAAGACTGGGCTACCTGTTCGGGGAGAGCTGCGAAAGTCCCTAAACATGAGTCCAATGAGCACGCTGGCAAAGCTGATGGAGCGGATTGAGCAGCACGCCAGGAACGAGGATGACATACTACGGGAAGACGGCAAACTAAGTGCCGAGCAAGTCAAAGGACCCGCAAAGAAGGCGGATAAACCCGAACCCAAGACTTACAAAGAAAGAAAGGAGCACGGGCAGACTAAGAGAGAGTCGTACCGAGAAAAATCCCTGATCCGAAGTCGTTCTTCTCGGTGACAACGGTTTGGAAAGAACCGATTTATCGGATTCTTTATCGAATAAAGAACCGCCCATACTTTAAATGGCCCCCACGGCTGGAGGGTGACAAAGATGCAAGAAGGGCTATGAGTCAGCACTGCAGTTACCACAAAGACTGGGGTCACATGACAAAGGATTGCGAGATGTTTAAACAGCATCTTGATGACCTGGTCTCCCGTGGGTACTTGAAAGAGTTTATCCAAGAGGAGCACAAGGGCGCCGAGAAAGCGATGGAACTGGATTACGAGCAAAATCCAAGGGGCGTAATCCATATGATACATGGGTTGGCCACACCTTATACGAGAAATGAGGTGAGATTACTCCAGAGGCGGGTGAAACACGACCAGCACGTGATGCGTTGGGAAAGAAACGGGGGCGTGAAGCGGAAGGGTGCAACGAGGGCATAGTCTTCACGGATGAGGACCTGGGAGGAGTCCAGGTGCCGCACAACGACGCTCTTGTCATAACCCTACGAATTGGGGAGTATGACATAGAGAGGATCCTGGTGGATTCAGGAAGTTGCACCGAGGTGCTTTACTATGACGCATTCAAGAAGCTGGGATTGACACAGGCGGACTTGGTATACAGTCGATAACTCCGTTGGTCGGGTTTAGTGCAGAGGAATTTGGCCATTGGGTAAGGTAACCCTTCCTGTTCGGGCAGGAACAGTGGTGCTCAGAACCGATTTTTTGGTGGTGGATGTGCCGTCTTCCTATAACGCGATTATAGGAAGGACCTGGCTGCAAAAGATGAGGGCAGTTTCGTCCACTTACCATCAGATGGTGAAGTTTCCAGGATCCAATGGGATCGAGAGAATAAAGGGGAACCAGAAGACAGCCCAACAGTGCTTGGTTTCTATAATCAAGAAGGCGCCCAAGGCACAGCTAGTACAAACCGTCGAGGTTAACAAAAAGCCGACCATCGAGGATGTCGGAGGGAATCCAGCCGAGAAGGTGGTGGAAGGATTGAAGAAAATCCAGGTCAACGGGAATGACCCAGAAAGGTATTTCCTGATTGGGGAGAACCTGTGTACAGAAGAGGAGGAAGAATTGGTGAAGTTCCTCAAAGAATACGTTGATGTGTTTGCTTGGATGCCGGAAGAGATGCCTGGGGTGGACGCAAACGTGATTTGCCACCACTTGAATGTGGATCCACAACACAAACCGGTGATGCAGAAGAAAAGGAGATCAGCCGTACAGCATGTGGACGCTGTCATCGAAGAGGTGGACCGCTTGCTCGAGGCAAAGGCGATCCGGGAAGTGTATTACCTGGAGTGGTTGTCTAACACGGTAGTGGTGAAAAAGAAGAATGGGAAGTGGCGAGTTTGCGCCGACTTCACAGATCTAAACAAGGCCTGTCCAAAAGACAGTTTTCCCCTGCCCAGGATAGATCAGCTGGTGGATGCAACAGCTGGGTATGGGCGTATGAGTTTTCTCGACGCTTATCGAGGATATCACCAGATAGCTATGTACGGTCCCGATCAGGAGAAGACGTCCTTTATCACACCACGGGGGCTGTATTGTTCAATGTCATGCCTTTTGGTTTGAGGAATGCCGGAGCAACATACTAGAGGCTAGCAGCGATTATGCTAAAGAAGTTGCTCGGCAAGACTATGGAGGTATACATAGACGACATGGTGGTTAAAAGCAAGGAGAGACGGGACCACATAGCTGATCTGAAAGAAGCTTTTGAGATACTGAGAGAGTATAAGCTGAAGCTCAACGCCTCGAAATGTGCCTTCGGAGTAAGTTATGGGAAGTTCCTGGGCCACTTGGTGACCATTAGAGGGATAGAGGCGAATCCTGATCAAATCACAGCTTTGCAGAAGTTGCAGAGTCCAAGGACCACAAAGGAGGTCCAGCGGTTAACGAGGATGGCGGCAGCCCTTAGCAGTTCATCAGTCGTTCGAGTGACAAATGCAGGCCTTTCTTTCAGTAAAAAAAAAAGAAGGTTACGAATGGGGAGCGAGAATGTGAGCAAGCATTCCAAGACCTGAAGAAGTACTTGGCGCGGCCACTTCTATCCACTCCCGAGCCTGGTGATATCCTAACCTTGTACTTAGCAGTATCTGAGCATGCTGTAAGTGCAGTTTTACTGAGGAATAAGGGATCCGAACAAATCCCTGTCTATTATGTAAGCAAAACGCTACTGGATGCAGAGACGAGATATCTGCCCCTTGAAAAGTTGGTCCTGGCGCTGAGGACGGCGGCCAGGAAGTTGCCCCATTACTTCCAAAGTCACAAAGTGGTGGTTTACACAGAGTTCCCGTTGAAGTCGTTGCTCCGAAAAGCTGATTTCTCGGGATGGATATCAACGTGGTCGGTGGAACTGAGCCAGTATGATATTGATTATCAGCCGCGCACGGCAGTCAAAGGGCAAGTCTTGGCAGACTTCATGGCAGAGTTCTCTCCCACAGTGGCTCCATTGCCTCCTACGAGAAAAGAGCAGTTGGTTGAGCAATCAGCCGAGAAGAAAAAGGCATCCGCCGAACAGGACCCTTTGGAATGGAAGCTTTTTGTTGATGGGTCCGCATGCAATACCGGATCTGGAATTGAGTGGTACTCTTCCCTCCTGAAGGAGTTATGATCGAGTTGTCGTTACGCCTAGGTTTCAGCGCGCCAAACAACGGTGGCGGAGTACGAGGCACTCCTAGCCGGGTTACGGAGCACAAAAGCCTTGAAGGTAAAAGAATTCGAGTGTACCGTGATTCACAACTCGTGGTGAATCACTACCCGATGTACGAGGCCCGGAATGAGAAGATGGCAGCCTCGTGAAGGCAGCCAAGGATTTGCTTGATACCTTCGAGAAGGTACACATCGAGCATAAGCTCCCGCGAACGCCCACGCCGACTCATCGGGCTTGGTTGCGCCGGCCGTGCTAACAGAGTTCAAGAGGAAGGTGGCGGTGGACTATCTTCTGAGCCGAGTGTTGGGAGAAGTGTGGAATTGGTCTTGGACGTGAACCAAGGACCAAGTTGGATGGATCCAATAGTGGAGTTCCTACGAGATGGGATACTCCCCACAGACAAAAAAGAGGCTCACAAAATAAAGACGAAATCTGCAAGATTTTGGCTATCACCAGAGGGGAAGTTGTACAGGAAGTCCTTCACTGGACCGTACCTGCGTTGTGTGCATCCCGAGATGGTGCAGAAATTTCTCCACGAGATACATGAGGGAACGTGTGGGAGTCATGCAGGTGGGAGATCCATCGCTCACCGAGCAATCACACAGGGTTATTGGTGGCCACACATGCAAGAAGATGCGAAGGTGTATGTGAAAATCTGTGAGAAGTGTCAGAAGTTCTCACCAATGATCCGAACACCAGCCGAAGCCTGGTGCCCTTGACAAGTCCTTGGCCGTTTGCGCAGTGGGGAATGGACATCGTGGGTCCACTCCACAAGGCTACTGGGAATAGGAAGTTTCTGTTGGTAGCAACGGACTACTTTACCAAGTGGATTGAAGCGAAACCACTGGCAAAAATCACAGAACCAATGATAGAAAGGTTCGTGTGGAAGAGCATCATCACTCGATTTGGAGTTCCTTATTCCCTGATCACGGATAATGGGTCACAGTTCCAGAAAAAGTTCAAGGCTTTTTGTGCCCAATATGGAATAAGGAACTACTATTCCACGCCAGCCTACCCTCAAAGCAATGGGCAGGCAGAGGCGTCCAACAAAACTATACTTGACGGGATCAAGAAAAGGTTGGACAAAGCAAAAGGCAAGTGGCCTGACGAATTGCCACCGGTCCTGTGGGCACACCGAACAACTCCTAGGAGGTCTCCTGGGAGAGACCCCTATTCGCTAGCGTATGGAACAGAGGTCGTTATTCCATTGGAGGTTGGTTTGCCGACCAACAGGACCACATTGGTGGAAAGTGGGGGCAATGACAGAGCCCTGGAAATCGAGCTGGACCTCGCCGAGGAGAGGAGAGAACGAGCTCTGGTACACTTGGCTTCGTACCAAGAGCAGCTGATGAAAAGCTACAACAAGCGTGTCCACCCACGAGAACTTGGTGTTGGAGACCTTGTGTTAAGAAAGGTGCTCGGCAACACCAAAGTGGCCAACGAGGGCAAGTTGGGAGCCAATTGGGAGGGCCCGTATCGAATTACAGAGGTTGTTGGCATTGGGGCATATCGATTGGCAAACCTGGACGGGAACCCGGTACCAAGGCCTTGGAATGTTCAAAACCTGAGGAAGTTCTACGTGTAAAGAACTTCGATTTTGTTTCTATTCTGTTTTAAAATGCACATCGTGATTGTGTGGGAATTACGAATAAAATTCCCTTGTGTTTTGTTTTACTAGTTGCAAGGGGTACGCGTAACGCCCCCTTGAGTTCTTTGAATTATGAATAAAATTTCCGGATTTTGGTAAACAAACACCGTTTCTTACGAGTTTTTCTTTCGTTATGCTTTAAATACGAAGTCAAGCTATGTCCTTAGTCCTCACTTCGTATTGGGGAGCAGAGGGATAGGGTAACTAAATGGAATTTCGAATATTTCAAAATCAAAATTGAGCCAAGTACGAATATACTTGTTTATTTGCTTGGGTACGAATACACCCTGAATTGAGCCAAGTACGAATATACTTGTTTATTTGCTCGGGTACGAATACACTTGTTTATTTGCTCGGGTACAAATACACCCTGAATTGAGCCAAGTACGAATATACTTGTTTATTTGCTCGGGTACGAATACACCCAGAATTTTGCCAAGTACGAATACACTTGACAGTTGCTCAGTGCGAATACACGGACGAATTTTGCCAAGTACTGAATATACTTGTGATTGCTCAGTCTGAATACACCCGGAAGGCATACGAGATTATGCACACTGTTTTCAGAACACGAATATGTTTGGAGTAAATTCCAAGTACGAATGGACTTGTTAGCTTGTACGGTTGCATGCCCTCACGAATTTACACACAATCTGGGGATGAATATACCCAAGGTTACTAAGTACAAATACGAGCACATTTTGGGCTGCATACATGAACATGCAGCAATACCCAAGTTCGAAAAATTTTAAAGACTGCCTGGATACATATGAGTAAATGTGTTGATAGACAAGCTGCGAATATACTTAACACTTACATTAGGGTACGAGAAACCTGCAGCAGTATAAATGAGAGTGCAGCTAAAACATCAGCAGACCAGCTAAGGCTTGGGGAGCATACGTAAGGCTAAGACACTTAGCACATAGAAATTTGGCCAAGAGATGGCCACCTGCGTTGGTAAAGGCCACGAAGGGCCATGCAAAACTGGAGTTTAGGCCACGAAGGGCCGAAGCATAAAAAGCCACGAAGGGCAAAAACACGGGAAGTAAAGTATTTGAAAGTGTATCAGGTGCCACGCAGGGCAATACCAATGGCCACGCAGGGCCGGTCAAAAACTGATTCAAAGAAAATTTCAAATGTTTTTACTACGAAGAGTCCCACTTACTCTTCGATCGTCAGATCCTCAATGACAGGGGTAGAGGCTGGAGCATTTGCAGAGGCTGGAGCATTTGCAGAGGTTGGAACAGTAGAGATTGTTGCATCATCCACAGCGGTGCCAGGTGCAGACGGACCGCAGCTTCCTTCTGGCCAGTGTTGGTCGCTTCTCCGGCTTGGTCAGTTCGGCACCCTGCTGCTCGGGGATGTTGTTGAGCTCCCTGTCCGCTGTCCTCCTCCTCCACAACCTCTTCCGGCTCCTCGGTGGCGCTTGGGTGCTCGGAAGGTCAATCTCGGTCCACAGGATAGAAGACTCTGGGGCACCAGATTACGAGGCAAGCCGGCCGGCCCGACTTCAAATACGGTCCTGGATCCCGGGCATCTGGTCCATGTAGCTCTCAGTGGCCACGTGGATTCCCTCATTGTAGCCCTGTTGGTAGGCTGCCTTGTCCTCGTTGTTGCTCGCCTCCATCTCTTTAAGAGTATGTTTCTAGCTGTCTTAGGCACCCTAGAGCTTACCACTCATATCTTGCGCAACCCCCCTAGCTTGTTTTCTCTCCCTTTCTAGCCTGACAATTGTGTTCTGCTTTGCGTTCTCACTAGCAAGCTTGGCACGCTGGGGCTCGGAATGTCCCAGTTTCTGGGCCATGGCCACCATTTTTTGTATCGCTTGGACAGACACATGATTAGACAAATGGCAGGAATAAGCAATTTGAAGCCATTAGCATGAAGAAATGGGTATGATGGCTTTACCTTGGCTTGGAGGCTCATAAAAGAGCCGAGAAGGTTGTCCGGGGAGCTAGCAATCTCCTTTTGCATATCCCAGGAAGCATGAACGCTTGGGACAATGCAAGAAGGCTGTACCCTCGAGACTCCCGCTATCACGGACCGTGGCCGACGCCATGAGTGAGTGTGGAGTCGAGGCGGTGTTGGAAGTGCTGCGGTGGGAGTTAAGGCATCCAACGCAGGAGGCTTCCAACCGTGGGCGCTTGTCCTGTGGTGGCCTCAATTTCCTCGGGAGAAAAGCCTGGAGGGACGTCCAGTTGAGCTGGGCCACGGCGACCATGAGAAGAGCGCCGGCTCACGAGCGTCCGCGCCACGAGATGTGCAGCGGCCCGTCCACGACCAACCCTGGGATATTGAGGAGGCTGCTGAGGTCGATCGGTTGTTGCATGAGGAGGGGGAGACGGAGAGTAACCGCTAGAGGAGGTTGAGGCTTCTTCGGCGAGTTGGATTGGTTCGTTGGGCGGAGGTCCGAGAACGCCTCTCTTCTCATTGCTCGGTGTTGGGTGGAGGATCGGGGATAATGGGATTGTCTGCCGCCGGATTCGCGGTCGATGAATCCGCCCGTATGATGCCGGTAGGCGAGAAGAATGCGTGCCGCCCTTGCTCGCCAACCAAACACGTGCCACTGACCGTTGAAGGCAAGTGCCCTCTGTTGATGTCGGTGACGTGGACCTGGGGTGATGATGGCGTGCCCCTGGTTGGCGTTTGTGGCTGCAAATCTGAGGAAAATTGGCGGTCGGAAAACAAGTGAATGAAAGGTGCAATGCGAGAAATTGCTCGGCAAAGAGTTCTACGAGAAAAGAAACTAACGTGGCGTGCCAAATCTGTGGGGTGCGTGAAAGCCGATGACTCTGCCGTCCTCGTCCCTGGGCTCGAAGTTCCCTGTGACGATGAGGAAGTCGTCGTCGTCCTCTGGCAGTCGTGCGATTCGAGCACCAACTTTTCCTGGAATCCCTACTCTTGAGGTAGTAGGTTAAGGCGCCCTTAGTTACGGAAATGTTGTATAGGTGGTGTATATCATGAAGGCCTAGGGACGTGCCTAGCATTTGATTCAGGGCATTGATGCCCATGAAAACCCTGAAAAAGTTGGCAGAGACTTGCATGGGGGATAGTCTGTAATAAGCCAAAACCTGGCGGAGTAACGGTGCCAGGGGAAACCTAACGCCGCCCTCAACGACGGCAATGACAGGGATGTGCAGGGTGTCGTTGTCAAAACACTCACGAATGGCGTCTTCTGCAGCCAAGGAAGTGGCCACATTGTCTGGGATCTCATAGCGAGACCTAAACTCGGCCATTCTTTGGGGCGTGTCACAGTGCCTACGAAATCGACCCATAACGAAAGCTCTGGGTTTGAGTTTTAATAGGGGGACGGGTACGGAAGAACCCTAAAGAGATTGAGGAGATCCTAGATCAACCGAGATAACCCTAGACTTAAGAGAAAAGTGGAGGGAAAGGGGAAATAAAACTTACGAATTAGCGGACGAGAACCCTAATATCGGAAGAGAAGAGGACTTCGAGCAGAGCTTCAATGGCGCGAAAGGACGAGCCGTCTGTCTGCAGAGGGAACTTGGAGGTGAAGTGGGTTTGAAATTGGGGACGAAAATCCAAGTATACCCCAGCAAAAGGTGGTGACGTATGAGAAACGTCACCCCAGACGCCGTTTGGGCGCTCCGTTCCCCGAAACGTCTGCTCGCATTTAATACGGGCGGCACAGAGCATGCCGCGTGTAAAGGTGTTAGCTGGAAAAGCCTGTGCAGACCAAACGACGAGGCGTTTAGGTTGGGCTAAAGATGAGTTTGCACCAAGTACGAGAAATAGGTGCGGGAGCAAAACCTTGCTCGGTGTTTAGAAGCTTTGCTCGTCATATTAAGAAAAATAACGATAAAGCTCGGGAGCCATTGTAGGGAGGTAATCCCTAACAGTACAAGGGGTGGCCGAACACGTGGTGCGTGGGGCCCGAACAAATCTGATCGGAATAGTCGCCGTGCGGTGAGGTGAGCGGCACAAGGGCGAGGTGGATACGAGAGGTCCAGTGTCCAAGATACCCGAGGCAGGGGCATGGTCCAAAGAGCAAGGGTAGTTGTTGGACCGAGTCTCGTGATAAGGGGTCTAGTGATATGAGAAATCATTGGTCAAGAGGGTCTGTTCGACAACGAGAAGGCCGAACAATAGCAGCAAGGTACCAGGAGGTGCTCCGGAGTGGATGACAAATAGACATATCGATGAAGGAATAAAGCATCCTGGAGGAGATACCCAACGAGAATGGGGTGAACGGCCAGCTTTGGAAAGAGTTCCTAAAAGGTCTAAAAGGAAATATGCGGTTATGGGAATGAGAATCCCTGATATTCTAAGTTCCCTTTACGAAAAGGGAACTTAGGGCAGCAAGATGGCTTGGACAGTAAGTAGGCATGGGTCTATAAATATGAGGTAAACCTAGAGGTAAAGGTACGCAATTCCTGGTTATTTGATTATTACCTACTGAGAATTAGGGTTTACACTAGTACGAGATACTAACTTTGGCATCGGAGGGCCTTTGCCACGAGACGGCAAAGGTGCGCTCACCTTTTGTTTGTTTTATAGGTTTAACTCTGGCAGTGTGAGAAGTAGCCGTTACAGACTTGAGCCAAACCCATCCTTTGAATGCTTCGTAGTACAATATCTCTGTACAGCTTCCTGAGTCTACTAGGATCCTCTCGATATCATACTCCCCAATTCGTAGGGTTATGACCAAGGCATCGTTATGGGGCACCTGGACTTCTTTCAAATCTTCGTCTGAGAAGACTAGGCCTTCATTGCCTACGTCATTCTCTTGTCCTCTCTTCTTTCCCAACCTCATGACATGTTGGTCGTGTTTGATTTGTCTCTGGAGCAACCTTACCTCATTTCTCGTATAAGGCGCGGCCAACCCATGTATCATATGGATTACTCCTTTAGGATTCTGTTTGTAATCCAACTCCATGGCCTTCCCCTTATCCTTGGGATCCTCCTGGATGAACTTTTTAAGGTAGCCTCGAGAGACCAAATCGTCAAGGTGCCTCTTGAACATTTCGCAGTCTTCAGTCATGTGACCCCAGTCCTTATGGTAGCTGCAATGCTGATTCGTAGCACGTTTCGCATCCTTATCCCCCCCAGGGGTTGGGGCCATTTGAAATAAGGCTGATTCTTAATTCGGTAAAGAACCCTGTAGATGGGCTCCTTCCAAACTGTAGTAATCGAAAAGAATGACTTTGGATCAGGGGGTGGCCTTTCTCTGTTCGGCTCTCTCTTGGCTTGCCCGAATTCCTTCCTTTCCTTGTATGTTCTAGGCTCTGGCTTATCTGCCTTTTTTGCATAGACCCTGGACTGCTCGGCACCCAGCTTGCCATCCTCCCGCAGTATGTCATCCTCGTTCCTGGCATGCTGTTCAATTCGTTCCATCAGCTGTGCCAGCGTGCTCACCGGATTCATATTCAGGGACTTTCGTAGTTCCCCCCGAACAGGCAACCCAGTTTTGAACGTGGCTATAGCGTATTCCTCGCTGCAACTTTCAATCTCGTTGAAAGTTTCCCAATACTTTTTGGCGTAGTCTCTGATCGGCTCGTTCTCTCCCTGTTTCATAATTGAAAGGCTTTCGAAAGTCTTAGGCGGTTTTCTGCTGGTTAGGAACCGGGCAGTGAATTCTTCGGCCAACTGCCTCCATCCTCGTATGGTGTTCGGCTCCAATTTATGGAACCAAGATAAGGCCACTTTTCCCAGACTCGACGGGAACATCTTGCACATGATCGCGTCGTCGCCATCATGCATGAACATTGCCTGTTGGTAATGCCGTATGTGTGCCACGGGGTCAGCATTAGTTTCATATGGGACGAAGGTCCCGTGCTTCACCCTGCTTGGCAACCTTGCCTCCTTCAATCTCCTCACAAAAGGAGAAGAGGCTATGTTGCTAAGAGCCTTCCGTGCTGCTTCTCGTGCAGACACGGTTGCCTCTTCTTGTCCCTTTGCAGTCTTAGCAGCATGCCTCTCCCAATCGGAATCAGGTCTCTCGTACCTGTCCCTGTGGTGCTTCCTGGTCCCACCTTCTTCTGGGGTGGAACTTCTGCTCTTACTTCTCCTTTTTCGTGAAGAAGTCCTTGGCCGTTTCGGGGTGAGGCTCCTTTTTCTTCGTGGAGAGGCTTTCTTATACTCCGCCACAGCCAGCCTCCCTCCTCTGGACTTTCTTCGTGAAAGTCCGGAATCTTCCGAATGTTCTCGTATTCGTTCGAGTTGTTGGATTTCGTATTCTCGCCTCTTAATCAGACGAGCGTATTCCTCTATCTCCTGTCTCTTCTGGTCCAGGATATCCTTATTGCTGTGCGCACTTTTCGAATGTGCCACCGATTCTATCCCGTGGTGGGACCTTCTCCTTCTCGTGGATTCCGTGGCTGTCCCACCTTCTTTGTTTTTCGGATCATCATGAAGAGCCATGGGACGATCTTTGCTCGTTATCCTCTTGCTATGGCCACCAGCATGCTTTTTCGGAGCACCTGGAGGGGATTCGCCTCCTTCCCCACCAGCCTGGTTCTTCGCTGCAAGCGGTGATTGGGTCTACTTCTACCAAGGTCGTTTTTCAAAGGGATATCCTTCGCTTCCCACAGACGGCGCCAATTGTAGGGGGAAAATTCCAGACAGCGTTCAGAACGACAGTAAATGATAACAGCTGCACGTGCTACCTCGCCGGAACCCTAATTTGCTGCCAGAACCCTAGCACCAAAGCAGGCGGTGAGCGCACCTTTGCCCCTCGTGGCAAAGGCCCTCCGATGCTAAAGTCAGTATCACATACTTATGATCAAAAACTCGATTAACAGCAGAATACTGCAATATGAATACGGAATATTGCGTACCTTTACCTCTAGGTTTACCTCGTATTTATAGACCCATGTCTACTTGCTGTCCAAGCCATCTTGCTGCCATAAGTTTCCCTTCTCGTAAAGGGAAACCAGAATATCAGGGATTCTCATTCCCTTAACTGCATATTTCCTTTTAGACCATTTAGGAACTTCTTCCTTAATTGGCTGTTCACCCCATTCCCGTTGGGTATCTCGTCCAGATTCCGTTTCCTTACTGCCATTCTTGGACCCCTCCGGAGCGTCCTCCAGAATGCTGCTCTTGTTCGGCTTCCTTGTTGCCGAACAGCTTACCTGGACCAGTGACTTCTCATGTCACTTTACCCGGTCCAGCAATTCCTTGTGCTTATCGAAACATGCCCCTGTTCGGCCAAAGACATCTCATGGCTCTGTCCTTTATTGCCGGACAGATCGTATGTTCCTAATGACCCCTTCTGTCACCGGCCTTTAACCAATGCCCGGCGGCACTTCTCATTCAACGGCTCACGTGATTTCCCGAACATCACATGTTCAGTTACTACTCTTGTCTGTTCGGGATTACCTCCCTACACCCATTTCTTTTCTAGAAGATTTCTTGTCTTGCAAAATTGGAAACGTACGATGCTCCCAACTAAGGACCAACCTTCTAAAATTCCAGCTTGGATCAAGATTTTGAAACTTCCACTCGAGTTTTGGACAACAGAGTGCTTTAGCAAGATAGCTCGTACCATTGGCAAACCTCTTCACGTGGATCAAGCTACAGCAAAAAAACTTCGGCTGGATTATGCTCGTGTATGTGTGGAAATTGATGTTGGAACTGACTTGCCGGATGACGTTCAAATTACCATCAATGGGGAGGCGGTTATAGTAGCTTTACAATACCAATGGCTCCCTCCAATATGTACAAATTGCAAGGTATTTGGCCACCCTAAAGGAACGTGTTTTAAACAACCGGGTACTAAAGTCTCAAGCCAGAGGGATATATGGCAAGTGGTTGGTAAAGGTAAGGGTAAAAGGGATGCCAACTCTGCTACTATGGTAACAGGCAAATCCTCTACCTCACAATCTGCGATTGAGGACTCTAATGGCATTCCAAGTGTGTTAGCTGATCTTTCTAATTCAATCGAGTTGCAGCCAATTACAACCTTTGACTTTGTGCATAATCTTTCGTCTGAAATTGTTGTTAAGGATTCTGTGGATAAGGGTATGGTGGCTAAGGGTCCAGTGGTTCATGTTGTTTCCAACAATGACAACGGGAGACAAATGGCAGCATCTGACCAATCAGTTCTAGGTCAGGGAGATGCTACATCAGGTCCTCGTTCTTCTAGTAATTCAATTGAAACAATTGTAACTCAAGCTCTCAGTGATGAGTTAAGTGATTCTGAAGATGAATTGTTGGAGGTTTTGGAAAGGGTGGTTAGTAGCAATCAGATGTCACAGACTTTGGTCCATCTTAACCCACCAGCCTCTCTAGACGTGGGTTCTAGTGACTCTCATACTCCCCAAGGAAAGCTAGGTCTTTAACCATTGGCATTGGAAGGAGTCAAAGTCCAAGCTGGGTTTAAGCCACCTGAACCTCCTGATCTTTTAGGTCTAGGGGCCAAAGGGAGAGCTGCTGAGAAAGTTCCCACTGGTGGCTCTGTTATTAACAAATCTCTCTCCAAGTTCGCCCAGAAAAGATTGAGGAAGCTAGCTAAGGAGCAGTCACTATGTTCCCTAAGCCGTGGAGGGACTTAAAGCATCTGTATCCTTTTTTTTTACTAGGCAGTTCGCTTATTCTTCCATTTTCTGCCATTACATATCTAATTCTGCTTGAGACTTTGTTTTATGTCTATGCAACCTATTAAACTTGGTTTTTGGAACGTTCGGGGTCTCAATGATCCTATTAAGCAAAATGAGGCTAAAGGTTTTGTTAATAGCAATAAGCTCTCTCTTTTGGGTTTGCTAGAGCATAAAATTAAGGAGAACGTGGCTGCTAGAGTTGTAAATTATATTTGTCCACAGTGGAATTTTGTGAACAACTACTCTCATGCTCCCGTTGGTAGAATTTTAGTTTGTTGGGATCCTACTCTGATGTGTGTCCAAGTTTTGGATCATTCGGATCAATTCATTCATTCATTGTGAGGTGCTGCCTAGGTGTGGTGGAGCCCCCTTCTATGCAACCTTTGTGTATGGGGCTAATAGCTATTTGTCTAGGCAAGCTCTTTGGTCTAGTCTCCACCAGTCTAGTACTCCACATCCTTGGGTTGTGCTTGGTGATTTTAATGCCATTAGGTTCCCAAATGAAAAATCTGGGGGGTCTTCCTCCTGGCCCCCTTATATGGATGAGTTTAATGATTGCCTTTTTGCTCTTGAGCTTGATGATCTTAAGTTTTCGGGCTGTTTTTTCACTTGGGCCAATAAACAGGACCCCGCTCATCATGTCACCACCAGATTGGATATGGTTCTGGTTAATGAACAGTGGATGAAAGACTATTCCTGTTCTTCAGCCCATTTTCCCAAACCAGGGATTTCTGATCACTCTCCAGGTATTGTGTGCATCACTCCTAGCCCTAGGAAATCCACTAAACCCTTCAAGTTTTTTGATTTTATAGCTGACCATCCTCAGTTTTTTACTGTGGTTCAACAAGTATGGAGGAAAGTGATCATTGGCAATCCAATGTTCTGTGTTAGTGAAAAACTCAAGCTGTTGCAAAGGGAGCTTAAGTTTATCAATAATAGAGACTTTAGTGATGTCTCTAAGAGAGTTGTGGACACTAGGCAGCTTCTTGAATCTTTGCAGAAAGATTTGGGTAGTCAACCCTCTAATTCCTTTGTTATTAGCAAGGAGAAGGAGGTCCACAGGCAGCTTCTCACCTTGTTGAGGGCCAAGGAAAGCCTGGCTACACAAAAATCAAGAATTCAATGGTTGAAACTTGGGGATCAGTGCACTTCTTATTTCTTTAAAGCACAGCTCCAGAAACAGGAGTAAGATTACCAGTTTGGTGTTGGACGGCGGGTCCCTCATTCATGACATTAGGGATATCAAATCTAGTTTTGTTAATTTTTACTCCAATTTGCTTGGCACGGCTCATTCTACGTCTTATCAAGGGCTATCCAGGCTCCGATATTCATGTAGCGTTTGAGCGCTAAAGTTGGGAATGCAGAAATCCTCAGTTCCAGCACGGTTTTGCCCTTGACTAAGGCCTAGTTGGCGGAGCATGCGACCGGGAATATAAAAGGTGAAACTTGTCAGTCCGGCAATCACCATTCTTTCAAAGCCTGCAAAATGAATGGCCATGTCAGGCAAGTCTTGCCAAGGGCATCTCCAATCAACCTCCTCAACAAAACTGGTCTTTACAGTAGCTGTTTACCACATCTGGATTGAGAGAAATGTTAGGAAATTTCAAAATCTCTCTTGTACACGGGAGACAGTTGTTCACAAAATCTGCTCAATGGTTAGGGCTAGACTTTTATCACTTCATCAAACGCCTCAATCTCAAGCAGATTGGATTGTGAATGAGTGGAATTTGGCTTGAACTTGCATTGTTTTCCACTTCCTCTTATGCATTGTTTTGCTTGGTAGATTGTGATTGGCAGCTCCTCAAGCTTGGTCTTGAGAGTGATTCTATTTACCAGCAATTAACTCTCAAGTTTGAAGGTTGCACTGCTTGTTCTGAATCTGTATTGGCTGCTGTGTTGTTACTGCTATTACTTCTATTTTACAGGTATATATCTTACTCTCATGGGTGGAGTGGTTTGGCTTCTATCCCTGTGTTGAGTGCCTACGTATATTGAGTGTTTCCCGATTAGCTGTGTGTTTGAGCTCCATCATTTTTTTGGAGAGGAGGTAATAAATAGCGGGGGAATCATGTGAGAACAAGTGGAGGGAGTTGGTAGAACCTAGCCCTTTTGCATTCAAGTGAAAAGTAGAGTGGGAGATGTGAGTCTTTCAAGGGTGTTGAGGTGTGAGCACCAATTTGCAAAAGGGGATTGATATTGTTATGTGTTTCATATGGCTAATGGCTATTATATCTCTCTGCCTATTGTAGTCACAGTTTTTCTATGGCTCTTGTTATCTAACTGTAATTGTGCGGCTTCTGAGCTGTATTGGTGTGTGGTATCTATCTGATATGGCTGCTGCCTGCTACTGTCCAGTATCATAGCCCAGTTTCCAATTTTGTAATTGCATGCTATGGCTGATTGTGTTCTTTGTCAGCTGCTAATTCTGTTTTGGAGAAGCTATATTTGTTGTTCAGCTTCTGTTCTAGATCATCTCTGGAAGTTGTTTAGAATTTTGAAAGGGTCAATTTGTAGTATATGCCTAACCAACAGGGGATGTTATGTTGCTGCATTGTAGTATATGCCTAACCAACAGGAGATGTCGTTGGGATCTCCCTTCGCAGAGGGGGATGTCCTCTGCATGATGATGTATAGTTGTTGGTATTCTGCTATAGATTGTAGGAAATGGTTCAGTTGGTTCTCTGCTTCGGAAACTTCACCAATCACAGGAGAGCAAGTTCCAGCAGAGCACATATATGATGTCGTGTAGAGTTCAGTTATGAGGGTGGAAAGATACTTGACTACTATAAAAGGGTTTTCACTGGATTGCCAAGGTGGTCTCATTTGTGCTATACTGCTAGTACTTCTCAGCAAGGTGTGTGCAGTCCGGCAAGCTGCTCGCAACATTTTTTCTGAAGGTTGATGCATTAACATCTGCTAGGTCATATTCTACTATAAGTTATTGTCCATGGTGGTTCAGTAATAGGCTGCCTGGTTACATTAACAACTTGGGTGTTATGTTCAGTTGGAAGCATTCGTAATGTCTAGCTCTTGTTGGTTATATTTCAGTAACATGTAAATTGGTTACTCCTATTGTAAGGTTGCACTATGTGTAATCTTTTTGCCATTTGATTTGTCTCCCTCTTATAGATGGATAGGAATCAGATGTTCTATTCACTCCTAGTCCTATGTAGCCATTTGGCGTAGGCATTTTCTTTTGTTTTCTTTTTCTTTTCTTTTCCTCCTGGGGTATGCCCCTTGTAGGCTGTATATTCGGTTAGCCCCTTTTTTATTTCAAGCTGATTTACCCAAAAAAAAAAAATAGAGAGCTTGAAGGACCCAATCCGAACTTCAGTACATGGCTAGAGAGCTGCAACAGAAAGTGGCTACATGGAGAAATCAGAGTAAGACAAAGCAACTACTGACTTCTCACAAACCTCGCTGTACTTAGAATAAGCTGTGAGCCATTAGGCCTTGCAAGCATTTAGTTCAGCTTTTCATGCTTAAACTATTTCAAGGCTTTTATGCTCAACTTGTGTAATAGAAGTAGTAGTTTGCAATAAAGTTGAAAGACGGAGGGTTTCCCCCTTCTAATTCCCCAGTGAAACTTGTCCCGTTCACGACCCTTCTTGGCCCTTGGTGTGTACCTAAAATGTCAGCCGTGGATCCAATTGATAGATTATAACCGAATCTCACAGAGAGATTGCCTACATATTCCTTTTGAAGGAATTAGGTTGCCCGTAGTTCAGGCCAAGGTTCACTCGTGTGTTTCACCTCACTTTTTACGCTCTAACTTTTGCCTAGAACCGCCTTTTCAGGTTTTTGGTCTAGCAAGCTTTCGAATATTGCCTATTTAATTTTGCCTAGACCGTCTTCATAGGTTTTCGGTCTAGCAGGCTGCTCTAACTTTTGCTTGGAACTGCCCACTCTTGGGGTTTTCAGCCCAACGAGCTTCTCTTAGCTTTGATAACACAGGGTCTAGAGTGCTGCGATTGGAAATGCCTCGCTCCGAACCATTTTTTACTCTTCCTAATTTGTGCTTGGTAGAATGCTGCTGCTGCTGCTTTGAACATGGTACGAGGCTTGGAGCAAGGGGTTGCTTCATTGTACAAGGATGAATGTGAAGCATGGAGTTGATGTGACCATCAATGAATTATTTGAGCAAGCCTGGCCGGCAGCGATGCTCCTCTCAGGACAGCGTTGAATGAATTTTGAACCTGTAGGGAGGTATTCCCGAACAGGTGCACAAGAGGCCCAAACATGTGGTACGTGGAACCACTGTATAATGGTGATTAGGCTAGTCGCCGAGCAAGACGGTGAACGGCGATATAGACCGATAGCATGAGAGGTCATTGGTCCAAGCTATCCGAACAAGGGCATGATCCAATAAACACGAGGGGTTATTGGACCAAGAGTTTGGTAAAAAGACAGTGACATGTGAAGTCATTGGTCCAGATAATCTGTTCGGCAACGAGAAGGGCCGAACAGGAGCAGCATTCTGGGAAGCAGCCTCAGCTGTAGGGAACGCTTTGGAAGGTTCCAAAACGGAGACATCTCGTAAGGAAATAGGATCTTGATAAAATAAGATCTAGAGAAAATACCCAACGGGAATGGGAAGTTCGGCTAGCTATGGGAAAGAGCCCTAAATGGTCTGAGGTGATGAATGAATAAGGGAACGAGAATCCAAGATATTCTGGGTTTCCTATACGAGATAGGAAACCTAGGGCAATAAGGATACTTGGACAGCAAGCATCAGTGAAGTGATAAATATGAGGTAAACCTAGCGGTAAAGGTACGCATTACGCAATGCACAACATTCGAGTTATTTACCTATTGATAAGTAGGGTTTTCTACTAGTATGTGACACTAACTTAGGCATCGGAGAGCCTTTGCCACGAGAGGCAAAGGTGAGCTCACCCCTTGTCTGTTTTGTAGATAAGGATTCCGACGACGTACTAGGGGTTCAGGCAAGAGGCATAAAGTAGCCGTTACGTTTTTGTGCTATTCAAAGCCCCTTGCGTATTTTTGCAGCTGCAATTGGCGCCGTCTGTGGGAAACGAAAGAGATCCCATTGAAAAATCGACCATGGTGGAAGTGGATCCAAAAATACCGCTTGATCCAAACAATCAGGTGGGTGGGGGAGGTGATAAGTCCCCACCGGGTCCTCCGAGAAAGCCCGATGGCGGGCATGCAAAATGGACCACGACCGCCCCTAGGCTGTCCATGGCGACTCCAAGAATAGGGACGGAAGGACGGCCACAGAATCCACGAGAAGGAGAAAGTCCCACCGTGGAAGAGAGTCAGTTTCACATTCGGAAAGTGTGCACAACAATGAGGATATCCTGGATAAGAAGAGACAGGAAATTGAGGAATATGCTCGTCTGATTAAGAGACGAGAGTACGAGATTCAACAATTGCAATGGATACGAGAACATTCGGAAGATTCTGGACTTTCACGTAGAAAATCCAGAAGAGACAGGTTGGCAGTGGTGGAGTATAAGAAGGCTTCTTCACGATGAAGGAAGAGCAAGAGCAGGAGTCCTACTCCAAGACGAAGGAGGGTTTCTTCACGAAAAAGAAGGAGCAGGAGCAGGAGTCCTGTAAGTGTAGGAAAACGAAAAGGCCTTCGAACAGCACCAAACTGCAACGGCTACTTCCTTCTCCACGCCGGAACCCTAGCACACCGCCGGAGTTGAACCTGTAAAACAGACAAAGGGTGAGCGCACCTTTGCCGTCTCGTGGCAAATGCCCTCCGATGCCAAAGTTAGTATCTCGTACTAGTCAAAACCCTAATTCTCCGTAGGTATTAAGCAAATAGCCCAGTATTGCGTACCTTTACCTCTAGGTTTACCTCATATTTATAGACCCATGTCTACTTGCTGTCCAAGCCATCTTGCTGCCCTAAGTTTCCTTTCTCGTAAAGGAAACCCAGAATATCAGGGATTCTCATTCCCTTAACTGCATATTTCCTTTTAGACCATTTAGGAACTCTTTCCAAAGCTGGCCGTTCATCCCATTCTCATTGGGTATCTCCTCCAAATCTCGTTTCCCTACTAGGTATTTCCATTTCAGGACCCCTCTGGAGTGCCTCCTGGCACTTCCTCCAGATTGCCCTGTTCGCCCTCTCGTTGCCGAACAGCCCTCTGAACCAATGATTTCTCATATCACCGACCACATACCATGCGACTGGTCCAACAACTACCCTTGCTCTTTGGGTGTACCCCTGCTCGGGTATCTTGGACTGGGACCTCTTGTGTCCCTGGTCCTTGTGCCGTTCACCTCACCGCACGGCGGATATTCCGACTATATTTGTTCTGGGCCCCACGCATCATGTGTTCGGGCCATTCTTTGTACCTGTTCGGGATCACCTCCCTACAATGGCTCCCCAGCTTTACTCGTTATTTTCTCTTAATATGACGAGCAAAGCTCCTGAACACCGAGCAAGGTTCTCGTCCTTTGCTCCTGCACCCATGTTTCTCGTACTTGGTGCAAACTCATCATTAGTCCAAGCCAAAGCGCCTCGCCGTTTGGTGCAGACAAAGCTTTTCCAGCTAGCACATTTACACGCGACATGCTCTGTACTGCCCGTATTAAATGTGAGCAGACATTTCGGGGAATGGATCGCCCAAACGGCGTCTGGGATGACGTTTCCCATACGTCACCCCCTTTGCTGGGGTATACTTGGGTTTTCGTCCCAATTTCAAAATCACTTTCTCTTTCTGAAACTCCCCTGCAAAAGAACGCTCGAGCTTTCTGCCATTGAAGCACTGTTCACCGTCTCGTGGTTCATCTTTTCTGCATCTAGAATCTCCGATCCTTGTAAGTCATCATCCCCCTTTCTACTCTGTCGCCAATCTAGGACTACTACAGTCTGCTTAGGGTTTCCTCGTACCCATTTCTCTTTTCGAAAACCCACACCCACAATTCCTGTTATGGGTCGATTTTGTAGGCACTGCGACACGCCCCAAAGAATGACCGAGTTCAGATCTCGTTACGAGATCCCAGACAACGTGGCCACTTCGTTGGCCGCAGAAAATGCCATCCGCGAGAGTTTTGACAACGATACTCTACACATCCCTGTCGTAGCCGTCGTTGAGGGCGGCGTCAGGTTTCCCCTGGCAACGTTACTCCGCCAGGTTTTAGCCCATTATAGACTGTCCCCGATACAAGTTTCAGCCAACTTCTTCAGGGTTGTTATGGGCATCAATGCCCTGAACCAGATGTTAGGCACATCCTTAGGTTTGCACGACATACACCACCTGTATAGTATTTCCAGAACCAAGGATGCCCTAACCTACTACCTCAAGAGTAGTGACTCCAGAAAAAGGCTCGTGCTAGAACTGCCTGACTCTGCCCGAGGAGACGATGATGACTTCCTCATCGTCACAGGGAATTTCGAGCCCAGGGATGAAGATGGTAGGGTCATCGGCTTTCACGCGCCGCATAGATTTGGCACTCCACGTTAGTCCTTTTCTCGTTGAACTTTATTGCCGAGCAAAATTTTGTTTTGCACCGTCTTCTTTTAGCTTTTACTAACTGCCAATCTTTCTCGTATTTGCAGCCACGAACGTCAACCAGGGGCACGCCATCATCACCCCCCAGGTCCACGTTACCGACATCAACCGTGCTCTTGCCTTTAACGGACAAGGTACGTGCTTGGTTGGCCGAGCAAGGGCGGCACAGATCCTTCTGAGCTACCGGGCTTCATACGGCGGATTCATCGATAGACGAATCCGAGCAGCAGACAACCCCATCGTCCCAGATCCTCCTGCTCAACAACCCGAGCAAGAAGAGGAAAGGCGTTCTCGGACCCCCCCTCTTCCCAACGAACCAATCCATCTTGCCGAAGAAGCTTCCACATCTTCAAGTGGATACTCCCTATCTCCCCCATCTCGAGAAATGGATCAGCTGATCAATCTCAGCAATCTGCTCACCATTGGCCGTGGAAGGGGCCGCGGCACAGCTCGTGGCCCGGTCGTACTCAGAATCCGGCACCTTCTTAAGGGTGCCAAGGATCAACTCAACTGGATGTTCCTCCAGGCTTCTCTCCCGAGGAGATCGAAGCCGTTCATAGGGACAAACGCCAATGACTCGATACCTCCTCCGTCAAGCAGCCTCCTCAACTCACAGCTCCTCCAACTCTCATCTGGGCCCCTCAGCTTACACACGGCGGCCAGCCAGTCACCGTTCGTGACAGCGTCGATTCTGAAGTGACAGCCCTTGCACTATCCCAGGCTTTCCTGCTGCCTGGGGATATGCAAAAAGAAGTGGCTTGCTCCCCAGACAATCTCCTCGGCTCGTTCATGAGCCATAGCGCCAAGGTAAGCCCCTAACACTCGTGTTTACGGACTAATGATACTCAATAGTTCTTCCCGTCATCTGTCTAACTTAGAGATAACCCCAGGCAGTGCAAAAAATGGTGGCCATGGCCCAGAAACTGGGACACTCCGAGCCCCAGCGTGCCAAGCTTGCCAGTGAGAACGCCAAGCTTCAAAACACCATTGTCAGGCTGGAGAGAGAGAGAAATCAGGCCCGCGGGCTTGCGGACGAGCTTAGGGGTAAGCTGGAGGGTGCAGAGGACAGCCTGAACCAGACCTTGACGGAGCTGGAGGCGAGCAAAAACGAGGCCAAGGCAGCCTATCAGCAGGGCTACAATGAGGGAATCCGTGTGGCCACTGAGAGCTACACGGACCAGATGCCCGGGATCCAGGACCAGGTCTTCGAGGCTGGCTGGTTGGCCTGCCTTAGAAAGATTGGTACAGCAGAATCTTCTCCTCTCTGGACCAAGATTGACCTTCCTAGCACCCAGGTGGTTGCTGGTGAACATGAAGAAGTTGTAGAGGAAGAAGACAATCTGGATAGGGAGCTCAACGCCAACATCCCCGAACAGTAGAGCGCTAGCGTCGAACAGACTGGAGAAGTGACCAGCCTCGGCCAAAAGGAAGCCGATGGTGGTCCATCTGAGCCAAGCGCTGTTGTGGAAAACTCTACTGCTTCGGCCTCTGCTGCTGCTCCAGCCTCCACCACTGCTCCAGCCTCCCCGCCTGTCATCCAAGACCTGACGAACGAAGAGTAAGTGGGACTCTTTGTAGTGGTAACAACTGGAACTCTTGCACAGTTTTGACTGGTCCTGCGTGGCCATTGGTTTTGCCCTTCGTGGCACTGATACATTTCTATACATTTTTAACTCTGCTGGTTTTGGCCCTTCGTGGCCTTTCTGAATGTTTCTGGTGGCCTTGTGTGGTCTGAACAATTTTTACTTGGCCCTTCGTGGCCTTTCTTGAATGCAGGTGGCCGTCCCATGGCCAGTATCTTTTTGTGCTAAGTGTTTTCGTACTTAGCTTGATGCATATTCCTCGTATGCTCCCCAGGCCTTATCGTGCCTGCTGATGATTACGCTGTATTCACTTACTCTGTTGCAGGTTTCTCGTACCTTAGAGTAACGCTCAGTTGCTTTAGCAGCTTGCAACACGTATAGTTGTTTGTATTCAGGGTCTGTTTGAACTCAAGCAACCCTCAAGCTTTTTCGAACTCTAGATATTACTGCATGTTTACGTATGCAGCCCATACGTTTCATTCTTGGAAACTTCCCCTAGTATATTCGTACTTGGGTTACCCAAATGTGCTCGTATTTGGATTTAGTAATTTTGGGTTTATTCATACCCAGTTTAAGTTACAAGCTCATGTGGGGATGCACCCGTACAAGTAATCAAATCTTATTTGTACCTGAAATAATCCCAGACATATTCGAATCTGAGAGCAGTGTGCATATCCTCGTATGCATTCTGGGTGTATTCGTACCCGAGCAGACAGACAAGTATATTCGTACTTGGCTCAATTCTGGGTGTATTCGTACCCGAGCAGACAGACAAGTATATTCGTACTTGGCTCAATATTGGGTGTATTCGTACCCGAGCAGACAGACAAGTATATTCGTACTTGGCTCAATATTGGGTGTATTCGTACCCGAGCAAACAGACAAGTATATTCGTACTTGGTAAAATTTTGAAAGATTCGAAATTCCATTTAGTTACCCTACACCTCTGCTCCCCAATACGAAGTAAGGACTAAGGACATAGCTTGACTTCGTATTTAAAGCATGATAAATGAAAAACTCGTAAAAAACAGCAATTTTATTCATAATTCGAAAAACTCAAGGGGGCGTTATGCGTACCCTTTGCAACTAGTAAAAGAAAACACAAGGGAATTTTATTCATAATTCCCACACAATCACGATGTGCATCTAAAACAGAATAGAAACGAAATCGAAGTTCTTTACACGTAGAAGTTTCTCAAGTTGTGAACATTCCAGGGCCTTGGTACCGGGTTCCCGTACAAGTCTGCCAATCGATATGCTCCAATGCCCACAACCTCTGTTACTCGATACGGGCCCTCCCAATTGGCCCCCAACTTGCCCTCGTTGGCCACCTTGGTGTTGCCGAGCACCTTCTGTAGCACAAGGTCTCCAACACCAAACTCTCGTGGGTGGACATGCTTGTTGTAACTCTTCATCAACTGCTCCTGGTACGAGGCCAGGTGCACCAGTGCTCGTTCTCTCCTCTCCTCGGCGAGGTCCAGCTCGATTTCCAGGGCTTTGTCGTTGCCCCCACTTTCTACCAACGTGGTCCTGTTGGTCGGCAATCCAACCTCCAGTGGAATCACAGCCTCTGTTCCATATGCCAGCGAGTAGGGGGTCTCTCCGTAGACCTCCTAGGAGTTGTTCGGTGCGCCCACAGGACCAGTGGTAATTCGTCGGGCCACTTGCCTTTTGCTTTGTCCAACCTTTTCTTGATGCCGTCAAGTATAGTCTTGTTGGACGCCTCCGCCTGCCCATTGCTCTGAGGGTAGGCTGGTGTGGAATAATAGTTCCTTATTCCATACTGCGCACAAAAAGCTTTGAACTTTTTCTGGAACTGCGACCCATTATCAGTGATCAAGGAATAAGGAACTCCAAATCGAGTGATGATGCTCTTCCACACGAACCTTTCTATCATAGGTTCTGTGATTTTTGCCAGTGGTTCTGCTTCAATCCACTTGGTAAAATAGTCCGTTGCTAGCAACAAAAATTTCCTGTTCCCAGTAGCCTTGTGGAGTGGACCCACGATGTCCATTCCCCATTGCGCAAACGGCCAAGGACTTGTCAAGGGCACCAGATCTTCGGCTGGTGTTCGGATCATAGGTGAGAACTTCTGACACTTCTCACAGATTTTCACATACACCTTTGCATCTTCTTGCATGTGCGGCCACCAGTAGCCCTGGGTGATGGCACGGTGAGCAATGGATCTCCCACCTGCATGACTTCCACATGTTCCCTCGTGTATATCGTGGAGGAATTTCTGCACCATCTCGGGATGCACACAAAGCAGGTACGGTCCAGTGAAGGACTTCCTGTACAATTTCCCCTCTGGTGATAGCCAAAATCTTGCAGATTTCGTCTTTATCTTGTGAGCCTCCTTTTTATCTGTGGGGAGTGTCCCATCTCGTAGGAACTCCACTATTGGATCCATCCAGCTTGGTCCCTGGTTCACGTCCAAGACCAATTCCACACTTTTACCAATGCTCGGCTCAGCAAGATAATCCACTGCTACCTTCCTCTTGAACTCTGTTGGCACAGCCGCTGCCAACCAAGCCAGTGAGTCAGCGTGGGCGTTCTGCCCATAGCTTATCTGCTCGATGTGTACCTTCTCGAAGGTGTCAAGCAAATCCTTGGCTTCCTCCTCGTAGGCTGCCATTTTTTCACTCCGGGCCACTTTGGTTTTCGCGGTTTGCACCCAAGGAACCGAACTTGAAAAACGTCTTGTCACGTTTGTTTGATTTGAAAAAGGCTTGTAGACTAGACCGTCGTCACCTTTGATAGCTGAGGTTCGGGAACCAGGTTACAAGAGGGGAAGGGTTTTATGGCACCCCTCTCGCCCAATCCGGAGATCGGTCTCTACTCAGGCATTTTGTAAAACGTTTGCATTTTTCTTTCATTGATCATTTATTAGCCAGTTGGGGCAGGGGAACAGTTAAAGGGGGGTATAAACTGTAACAAGCTTGCAATGTGATAGAATGTGACAGATGTTTGATCTAAACAAAGATAATAGATTGAGAACAACCTCCTGTGAGCGTTTTGAGCAAACTGGAATGTGTAAATCGGGGGTAACACACACAGGAACAAGCCTGCATGCACTCGCCATGCCAATGTATGCAGAGATGACCTGCGTGCACCACACCTGTACTGGCGCGCACCGGTAGACCTAAAACTCACAGCTCTTGTACTCAACCCTCTAGGCTCTGGAATCGACCAATGCACACCCAGGACAAACCATGCAGTTATATCAAATGTAATATAAAAATACAAACAGCAGCAACAAAACAAACAGAAATGAAATGAGCAGAAAACCCCATAAACAGTGTGGGGAAGTAGATAGAGGCTAAGGCCTAGCTGCCATGCAAGGGCCAGCCACTGGGTTTGATCTCACCGCCGTACGCCAGTCAAAGGAGACCGTACGCCAGTCACACCTTTTATCCAGTGCTTGGCTTTGCATTTTCTGGGCTCTGGAATATGACCAGAAGGCTCCCAAAGGCATTCCATAGCAGAAATAATAACTACACAGGTCTAAATACAGAAAGCTATAAACTGGTTATTAGGTGTGCTCACAATGATGAATAAGCAAGATATAAAGCATAAAATAAAGATCTGACCCTAATTCACAACTGGAGTACGCTAGTTACCAACTGGAGTACGCGTATCCTTGGAGATGGACTCCCAGATCGCCAGTACCATCAAACTTCGCGAAGTCTACTCCTTTGAACTTTTCTAGTAATTTGGCATTTGGGAAGAGGCATAGTTTATTCATGTCAATCTCTCCTTTTCCGAGTCGCTTGGTTTCCTGAACAGATTCTTCCAACATGCCGATCTTGGCGATGAGAGCAGCAAGGTTTGGATCAGCTGCTGGTGTTTCTTCTTTGGGTTGGTCAGACTTTGTTAGGAGCTTGTCGCAAATTTCTTGCATGGTTTCCATCATCATGTTCATGTCATTTTTCATGGAGGTGACAGAGGCCTTAAGTTGTGCATCGATGCCAGCAAGGGACTATCTAAATTGAGCATCCATACTAGCCATGTTTTGCCTGAGCCCTTCCACTCCATTTCCTTGGTCAGCCATGGGCAAGGGATTCTTGGGTGGTATCAAGATTATGGGTTCTCCTTCTACAAGTCCCTCTATTATCGGCTCTTCTAACACCGGTTGCTCTTCCTGCTTGATTTGGACTTCAAACAGTTGGGTTCTCTCCAGGGTGTCTGTGCGAACTAGTCTTCGGAATGGATGAAACCAATTGGGTACAGCCACTTTTCTTTGCGGGCGATCAATGTTTTTGGCACTAGCAACAAGTCAAAAGGGAGCAACTCATAACTGATCCAAATGCACGCCCTACCTTCTACGTACCTCCTAGAAACCAGGCCTAGGACCTACCGTGATTTGAATCTCACTTAAGGCATTTGTACAGAAGATTTTCGATAGTCTGGGTAGGTGCTATCAGGGAGGTTAAATTCCGAACGATTCGGAACCAGAGCCAATCTCCTTACCTCTACCATCCGAGGCAGAGCAATGTGACTATCGAAATCTGGATACGCACGCACTCAAGGCTAGACTCAAACCAAGGGAGCCGTTCGGGCACGGTAAACACCAGAGGTATCGTAAATTTCATGGATTTAAGTCTCCTAGACCGACCAGTGAGTCCTAAAAGATCTTAAGGGAGCTCTATCCTCTAGCCTACAAGATGCAATGATGCATGAATGATATGTACAGAAAGGAAGTGCACGTAAACAGAATATAACACATAAGTCCTAGCCATGGGTTCCTGTCTTAGTTGGGATGGTCCTATGGCTATATACAAGTGCAGAAGGCCGGTTTTGGTCTCAAAAGGGTTCCCCGGACTAGAGCCAAGATGTACTACCCCATGTCAAGTATATTGCAAGACAATGGTCGAACAACACGATAGCCCATCATAGTCGAGGGTTGCTAGGCATCCCGGGAGAGCTTGTCACTGGTAAACTGGGCAAGATAGCCGAAACACACTAGCGAGGCTTGTGCGGTGCAAAGTGTACACGATAAAAGAGCATAATCTTCCAAAAGATAATGAAAATCCCCCTTTTGAAAACATCTTTCAAGCTTGGCCGTCTTAATTATTCAATACTTTTTATTCTATTTTTTTTAAATAGTATTGAATGACAAATCCCCAGCGGAGTAGCCCTGTGGGCTCCCGCACCCGAAGCACTACTCGAAGAGTCGCCACCTGGATTTTTGAGATGGATGATCCGAGAAATCGAGGACACGTTTGTAAAGGCTTTTGGTCTAGCGAAAACGTCGAAATCTTGGGTTCGGGAGCCACGTTACGAATGGGGAAGGTTTTTCTTTAGAAAGCACCCTATTTGCCCAGTGAAACCAGTCTCTAATTGACGTTTTCAAAGAAAAAAAAAGGGGAGAATCTTGAATATCGCTAGGAAGATGAAGTTCTTTGAAAAAAGCAAATAACGGGGAAGGGACATGGGAAATATATCACATTAGCGTGCGTGTGGTGCTATCTGTACAAGAGTGATAAGGGTGATGCAAGTGAATGAAATGAAGATTATTTAACAAGTTGTTTGGACCGTGGCCATCTCATACACGACACACTGTATTGCCGCGCACGACCTTTCAGTGTGCCGCGCATGATACCTGTCAAGCTGTCAGACTGTTAATAACATTCAGGACAGCGCCCGACACATTGTTTTCGTCGTGTGTCATTTTAAAGATTTATCAGAAGTTATGTGACAGCCAGATCATCCCAAAAATACTTCCATTTCTTCAAACCATGACCACAAAACAGTTTTAATGTATCTGATCATTTGAGATGATCAAGAAAACCTTGTTTAATAGATAGGGCATGGCTTGTAGATATGGTCTAACTCTAAAAATGATGAAAATGATAAGCAACTGACACAAGCAGTACCAACAAGTAATAACCCAGATCCAGACAGCCTGACCAAGAAAATAACAGTGAATAAAAGGCCGCGCGATAAAGATTACTATACCGCGCAACTTAATGAATAGCCGCGCGGCATGGTAACCTTAGCTCAGCAGTTGTTTTGTTGTCAGAAAATTATTTTTAAGCCAAGATCTAACCAAAAGGGGTTAGATCTGACAACAAAAAAGTTCCCCTTAGGGCCTGGACCAAGCCTAGCCCAAGGAAACGAGGTTTTACCTTTGGTCGTGAGCTTGATTGAGGATGATGGATGCAAAATGGGGACGGATGGTGAAGGATGTGAAGGGGAAAGCTTGGGCGAGGAAAGAAAGGTGTGAATGTGAGGGGGGTTAAGTATTTTTGGGGGATGAGATCTCAAAGTTAGTAAGAGACTAACTTTAATGATGATGGAGAGGTGGGCTAAAGTGCTCAAAGAATATCTTTTGTGAATGACTTCTTCAAGACTTGGAAATGGAAATGAATGTGGAGATAAGAGAGAGAAAGCTTATGGAGTAAGAGTGCCAAAAGTCAAAGAGGGAGCCCCTTTCTCTTGAGTGGAGGGGTGTATTTATAGGCAAAAAGCTAAGGATTTTGAATTCAAATAGTGGAGGTATTTTTTGGGCGGGCCAAAAGTGTGTTTTCAGTTGAGCCATTCAGCAGTTGTGGCTCAAATTGGCATGGCCGACAGCTTTCTGAGCCAGCCAGAACTTTACCCGAAATGCTGTGCGGTTTACCTCATGATCACGCGCGGTGTATTGAATTTTGATATGTCGTGCGATGTAGAAGTGTTCCGCATGGCATTTGAAGGTCCAGTCCAGGGGCTTTTTGGGCTTGTTTGGTTTATCTGAGCTTTCTGGGTTGAGGGGAATCCCTTAGTCAAGCTCACAAAGGTGCCATTTCCTTTATTTCATCATCGGGGTGGACAAAGACTCTCCGAGGTCCAGATTGGGGTGTCTACAATGCTCCCTCTAAATAAGATCTTTTAAGGAATATGAGAGGCATATGCAACAATATGATCGCAGAGTGATCCCTACAAGGTTAGTTTCATATAGACAAAGTATATATGAGAAATTCAAGCCCTAAGCCATAGAAATCACACAAACTAAGAACATAAATACATAAAACCAAGACTTTTCTCCCCCTTTGAGACATCATCAACATGGGTGTGAGGAGGGAAGGTAGGAATGCCACTGAGGTGGCGAAGGATAATATCTTCTTTCATCTTTCTCCCCATTCTCATCTTTGTCAAGCTTTGTTGATGTGCTCATTGGCTTTGATCCTTCCATGTACTTTTCAAGCACACCTACAATCAAGTCATGACTTTTGGTACCCGCATCATTTTGGGTCCTTGAAAGTTAGCATTGACATGGTTCTTAGAAACCCAAGTCTTTCTACTGTTTGGAAAGATTTTCATATGGCAATTTGGAGAAATATGACCAACTTTCTACAAAAATGACAAGTGAGCTTAGGATAACTAGTTGGAGGAAGATCCTTGTCAAAAATTTTTTTGTGTTGAGTGGGATTATACCCAATTCTAGCTTTGTGAAAAGAAACCATTTGTTTTTCGAGAAGAATATCTAAGCTGCCTTTACCTTTGGTAAGTTTAGCAAGAGAGTTTGTCAAATTATCAACTTGCTTGACTAGAGATTCATCTTGAGGAATATTTTTCAAGACTTCCTTTTCCTTTTCCAACGAAATTTTCAAAGACTCATTTTCTTCTTCCAAATCTTTCTTCAACTAAATCACTTACTTCTTTTGAAAGTTCCTTGGCCATTTTCTTAAGAGCTTTGTTTTTTGAAACAACCTTTTCAAAATCAACTTTCAATTCTTTATAAGCAACAAGCAATTCATCAAAAGAATAAGATGAGTCGAGATCTATCTCCGTTTCTTCGGTGGTCATGAAACATAAGTTAGCGACCTCTTGTTGCTCGTCCTCCTCATCGGAGCTACTATCGTCACTATTGTCCCATGTGGCCATCATAGCTTTCCTTTTGTCCTTTTTTGAATACTTCTTGGCGTATGGACATTCGCTTTTAATGTGGCCAGGCTTCTTGCACTCATAGCAAATGATTGGATCCTTGTTGCTACTTTCTATTTTGCCTCCATCCTTTCTTGCAAACCCTTTACCTTTGCGAGATGCTCTATTTTTTAGGAGTTTCTTGAGCAACTTTGTGATGAGATCAATTTTGTCATCCTCGCTTTCATCACTTGAGTCATCTTGGATTTTGGACTTGCGTGAGGTGCTTTTGAGAGCAAGATTTTTTACCTTCTCTTCTTTCTCATCTTTGAGGTTAATATGGATTTCTTCGGTCATGAGTTGATCCATAGTATATTTTGAGAAGTCTTTGGTGTAACGCCCCCAAAATCGGGATCATTAAATAAAGGTTTTATTAGACAAACAAGGCAGAGTCTAGCTCATTATTACATCCAATCTCCTTAGAGAGGTTTATATTACACAAAAGGGAGGGTTACTAAGGCTAACTAAAGCTCCTTCTCTTCCTCCATCCTAGCGAGTTCCTCAGCTCCGAAAGCCTCCAAGGTATACAGCTCTCCTTGTTCATCTAAAAAGTCTGACACATTATACCAGCGTCGCCACTAGTATAATATGTCAGGGTCACATAAAGTAACACCGTGAGCTTGAAAGCTCAATAGAGTAATCCAAACCCACTAACCCTTAACATACACATCAAAGATAGTATACGATTTTCCAAACTTAACATGCTTTCGAATAACACATACAATTACACATGCGCATTCATTAACGAGCATTGGTGTCATGTTTTCCGTGTGTCTCTACTACGCGACTCATCGTTTTGTGTCTCATCTTTTATCATCAATTCCGAAAACACGCACGCACACAACCATGGGTTACAACTACCTTGTGTCGCACAATAATGAGCTACCAAGTCCGGCTCATTGCCACAAGGTTACCAATGCATGGCCACAATGGCTACCAAGTCCGGCACATTGTGTCACACACACACACAACCATGAGCATCCAAGGCCGGCACCTTGTGTCGCACAACAATGAGCTACCAAGTCCGGCTCATTGCCACAAAGGCTACCAAGTCTGACTCAAGGCCATAATGGCTACCAAGTCCGGCCATTATGCATTTCCAAAACACTTTTTATCCATATCAACCACATCTTAGGTGTCATATCTCTACTTTTCCGATTCCATGTGTCTCGTAACATGCATCGACTCCGCGGTGGGACTAATCACATAACTCATGCGATATCGAATAGCAAGATCATCCAACTCTATACTATCATGCTCGTTTAAGAGGTCAAAATACGAATACTTCGTTTCAAAACAACACTTTATCTTTAAAAATGCATTTCCTTTCGAGAAGTTCAATAAAACAACACATGTTTATTGACGAGTTCATACAATCACGTAGCAATTAGGCGATCAAGCAATCAAATAGTCACAAGATCAAAGTAAACTATGTACTTTTATCAAGAAAGTTCTACAAGCTAAGCATCACTACTAACTTTACTTTTTAAAGAAAGTAGTTCGAAAAAACTCTTCATGCATTCAACTATACAAGTACTACATATACTTAGAGCTAGCGGGGTCGGAGTAATCTACCTTTCTTCTTGGCGGTAGAAAAAGACTACGAAAGTAAGACGGAAAGGAAGTCGATACTCGAACGGCGTAACGGCTTATGATAAGCTTCAATAGCTTCAAAAGAGAAAGGTTTCTCTCGAAACTAGATCGTGACTTATACTACTACTACTTTAGGATCGAGGTGGTGGTCGTATGGTGGTTTAGTGGCGGAGATGGAAAGAAAGTTCAAGAATAAGCTAGAACTACGTCAAGAACACTAAACTTTTTCTAGAGAGAAGTTGGAGAATGAAGAGGTGTGAGTTCAAAGCACCAAATGGCTTGGTATTTATAGGCAAAGCCTCTCCTCTCTCCTTTCTTGGCCGGCCCTCTCTCTCTCTCCCAATGTCTATTTTTTTTTTATTCAAGCAAATCTTGCTTTCTTGCAAGAAACAACCTAGAACCCTAGGTTTGCATGGCTAAAGGTGTCCTTTGGATTGGATTTTGAAAGATTGGCCAAGGAAATGGATTTGTTTCAAGTAAAGAAATGGGGTTTGTATAATGAAGGACAAGATCTTGCTTGAAGTCTTATGCTTTCAAAGATTGAAAGCATAGAAATAGGTCAAGGATGACAAGGCATGGTCATTCAAGGAAGCAACACACATCACACTCTCCCTCTCTCCCTCCATCCGATCTCTCTCTCTCAATCTCTCTCTCGGCCTCTCTCTCCTCCTCTCTCTCTCTCTCTCCTCCTCCTCCTTGGTCCATTGTACAATATATATATATATATATATATAACTATATATATATATATATATACAAGGACAAGATTTGGTGGATGACAAAGGAAGGAGTATGGACTTGGTTTTGGTAAGAGATTTGGTCAAGACTTAAGCTTACCAAGTTAAGCTTTCAAAGGTACAATAGAATCCCAATGAATCAAGCAAGGTCATGTGGAAGCATAAAGAGATCAAGATACATTTCTCTCCCTCTCTTTCCTTCTCTCTCTCTCCCTCTCTCTCGGATTCTCTCTCTCCCTCTCTCTCGGCAATCTCTCTCCTCTCTCCCTCTCTCTCTCTCTCTCCCACTTGTACTCTCTTGGAAAGTAAATATATATATATGTACTTTGGGTCTTTCATAAAATCCATATTTTCAAGTAATATAGATTTTCTAATTATAATATTCTAATACACACATGTCATATACAATATAATATATATATACAAACAAGTACATATATATATATATATATACATGTACCACACAATATCTTTTCTAGATATGACCTAGGACTAATATCTAATATAGTATTCTACTACTTTCAAGGTACAACCATTAAAATACTAACCTAATGTACAAATCCTATTTTAATCAAATAACACACATGGCCAAGTCTAATATTTTAATCACCTATTCTTGGTTGGCAAGTAAAGCTATTATCCAATGGATAATAGTCTCCCTAGTGGTTAATAACCAATTCTAACCAAGGTTTATCTATTGACCAATGGGTAAAGGAAACCCTAACGCTATTGTCCAATGGTCGATAGCTTAAAGGTTCAAACGGTTTAAAGGGTTAATCTAGGGTTACCGTACTCAAGGGTTTCAAAAGGTTCGTGAATCGAGGCTCATAAGGTTGACAGATGTTTAGGAACGATCGGTATCTAGGTTAAACGATGGCTAAGTCGAAACGTCGGTTAAAAGCTAGCTAGGGTTGCTAGATAGGACTTCCAGCCGAGAAGTGAAATCTTAGGGCTTTATCCTAGAAACGATAGAAAGATCGTTGGTTAAACGATGATTAAAACCTAATTTAAGATTTTTCAAACAGTAACACCGAAATTTTTATTTAGTAAAAATTAAGGTTGTTACATTTGGATTGAAGGATGATTGCAGTGGCAGTATCCCACTTTGATGGCATGGAGCGGAGCACCTTCCTTGTCATCTCGGCTTGACTATATGTCTTGCCAAGAGCTTTCAAACCGTTAGTAATACTAGCAAATCTAGCAAACATTTGAGAAATAGATAGACTCTTCCAGTTTCATTTTAAAAAGCTCATAACTATGCACAAGGATATCAATTTTAATTACTTGGCAGGATGTGTCAGGTAGTAGTTCAATTTCTTGTTATTTCTACTTGTATCTCTACACACATGGCACTTATGTAATTTTAATTACTCTACCCTACTCTCCATGCAGGTTGTGCATGGGTTATCGCACTTTTTTCAATCTTCTTTTTTTCCTTTTCTTTTCCTCCTGGGGTATGCCCCTTGTAGGCTGTACATTCGGTTAACCTTTTTTTTTAATTTCAAGCTATATTACCCAATGGGCATTTTCAATTTTAGACTCCTTAACTTGACTATCTCCTTCATGAGCCATTTTCAATTTATCCCATATTTCCTTAGCGGTTTCACATGCGGACACACAATCATATTCATTTGGAGTAATAGCGCAAAAAAGAAGATTCATAGCTCTAAAGTTCTTTTCTACATTACTCATATCTACTTTGGTCCATTCACTCTCTAGCTTAGGAATAGTTTCTTCTCCGGATTTCTTAGTAGGAATGATTGGACCATTTGCAACAATTTTCCATAAATCATAATTGGTGGATTCGATAAAGATTTGCATGCGATTTTTCCAATAACCAAAGTTTGACTTTGTGAACAAGGGAGGCCTATTTGAGGATTGACCCTCTATGCAAGATACACTACTAGTGGTTGCCATGGATCTTAACTCTTAGACGGTCAAGTCTATAAACAAGAGCTGAGGCTCTGATACCAATTGTTACCCAAAAATGGCAACCTAGAATGGAGATGAATAGGGATGCTAAGTAAAAATACCAATTTAATAATATTCTCTAACAAATATATCCAAGATAATATGAGCAAATAAAAGAGAGATAGAACCCGATTATAGTGGTTCGGCCCGGATTTGTCCACGGTCCGACCTAGTCCACTTCTCCTCAAGCAACTACTTGAAGGTTCCTTTAATCTTCAAAAAGATTACAAGCAGTAAGTCTTGCGGGTGCTTACAATGACCTTATCCCCTAACTTTCCCGAGGAGCTAGTGCAACCGCAAGAGTTTTCTCCAAAAGCTCTAAAAAACAATAACACCCAAATTCAACAAGAATTTGGTCTTTTAAGTTTTCAAGTGTTTGACTCAAACACTCACTTAGGAATTACAAGTATGTGGAGAAAGTACAAATATTATTACTCATGACTTGTACAAATTTTCTCTCAAGAAAAATATGAAAGTGGAAGAACAAGGAGAATTTTGGACTTGATCTTTGGAGAATTTGCTCTTGGAATGATATGGAATGTTGTAGCTTGGATTGGTACTCATCAATGAGTTCTTGAAGCCTTATATAGCCATCCAATCTCCTATTAGCCATTTGTAAAGTGATGGAGCTATTGGAGAGTTAATTTAGGAAAAATATAGCCGTTGAAATTTTACTGATCTATGAAAAACTACAAAAATGTGCTACTGGTCGTCCGGCCAGTCGATCGGGAGGTTGTCCGCTCTCTCAACTGGTCAGCCATCCAGCGAACTCCAATTGACAACCTCTTCTATTCAGACAGTCGGCCTGTCAGCCGGTTCGTCAACCTATAGCTCAAAAATTCATCTGAATAATTCCGTTCAAGCATGTATTGAGCTTACTAAGTATTTGTAGCTATTAAACTTTGAATTCTAGAGACTTTAAGCAATGTTTCAAGGCCAAGAAAGTTTAGTGCGAAAAAGACTTTTTGATAGATTAGCATTTGCCAAAACATCATCAAAATAGATAATATCATTTTTCAACATTCATCAAAATAAATATATAATTGTATTACATATAATTTTCCAAGAAATTAATATGCATACATTTTTCCGACATGTACGAATTTGGTATTTTTCTGAGATCTAATCCCGGACAGTTTTTGTATTATGCACCTAATTTTATTTTTTTTCTTTTCTCTACATGAACTGGTGGCATGATGGAGTATACAAATGTCCAAATCGGGGAAACTTGTCTCAACCCACCAGCATGTCACTTGCCTATAAAAGGCTTTTTTTTTTGTGTAAAATAGCTTGAAATAGAAAAGAGGCTAAGCGAATGTACAGCCTACAAGGGGCATACCCCAGGAGGAAAAGAGGAAAAAAAACAAAGATTGAGAAAAATGAACTACGCCAAGTGGCTACATTGATCTAGGCCAAAGGCTAAAATGAAAATGGTACAATGAAAAGAGATCCACATGTTTCCATTCCTTCTTAGAGATGAAAGAGAAACACATGCCAAAACATGAGTAACATTTGAACAAAACATGCTTGTCAGAAGTATATTCAGCATGCTAAATCATCCCCTTCAACTGGCAGGACAGCAGGTACACTAAGATGAAGATAGAGCAGTAGCATGACTTGTTGCCAAACAACAGCCCTCTTGCCAAGGTCCAGCAGATGTGTAGCTATGTGGCTATGTAGATAGTAGCAGCAGCCCTTTTGCTTGCAAAACACTGCATCTGATCGAGCAGAACAGAAACAGAAAATAGAACAGAAAGTAGAACACAGTAGCAGCAGCTTGCAGCACTAACAGAGTTCAAGACAGTTCAAAAGTAGACTGGACAAAGCACTTAACTGCTCGGGCCAACTTAACAGTAAGAGTCAGTAGTATAGCTAGCAGATAACCAACCAATGTGGTGTTGGAATGTATCCATCAAAACAAACCATCCTGTGACAAAATAGCAGACACTAGCAACTATACACCATGCAGAGGACGTCCCCCTCTGCGAAGGGAGATCCCAACGACAACCCCTATTGGTTAGGCCTATACTACATATTGAAACTTTCAAAATTCTATACGAATTGCCTGTACAGTAGCAGCAGCAGACGGTACATGCCAAAATAGCTTGCCATATTATGCATTTACAAAAAGGAATCTGGATAATTAAACTGTACAACTAGTAGCAGCACTAAACAATGCAGCCTACTCATTACAAAGGAGATGGCAGTGAGTGGTAGTAACTGAAACTGGAACGATGCACAACTGCTGTAACTTATTCAATTATTGAACTGAGCAGAGCATAACAGTAACAATTCCATAATCAGCAGCAATATGAGGTATATAGCACAGATACAAGAGCAGAATCTAGACAGCAACAAACTAGGCAGCAGCCTGGACAAACTAAATTGCACTTTCAAGAGAATGGCAGTTAAAGTAAGTGACAAAATACAGAACATGGAAGTGGTCCAACAAATATAGTACAGCAGTTCCTCTTGAACAATTGCATCAATGTAAGTGCAGCCAACAAGGTGAACAAACTAAAGCAACAGAATAGGGTTTCCCAAACTAAATATGAGGTCTCACTGACTACTAACACCCTGGAAAACTGACCTCCCACTCATCTTTTTTCTCACAAGCAAAGGGAATAAAGGTTTCCATCAACTCCCTCCGCTAATTCTCACAAGAATCCCCCACTATTTATTACCTCCACTCGAAAACAGAAGGATGAGGCCCAAACACACAACTCACTGGGATAACACAAAATATAGTAGGTACTCACTTTAAAATTGTAACAAAAGATTAAAGTATCTACCTGCTAAGTTAGAAGTAATAGCAGTATAAACCCCTTGAATAGTGATCTCTGGATGTGTAACTACCATGGGATGAATGCTGCATATGCATATCAATTGGCTGATTTGTTATAACCACCATGTTTGCACTTGCTTTCTTGCTTGCTAAAGGATGCAGCCAGCAACGGCTCCTGGCAAATGAAATGAGGTGAGTAGAAATCCAGACTAACAAGTGTATGTAGAATAATCATGAGTGAATGTTCCACATATTAAGTAACTGAGAAGGTCCCTTGTACTCTAAGGACAACAATCTGCTCCTAATCTCATTAGAAATTTTGGTAGCAACCACTCCAGGAGGGCAGCTAATGTTCTGAAACTTTCTATAATTCCTCTCAATCCATACTTGGTGCACATAGACAGTAAAAAACAAGTTTAGTAACTGTGAATGCCAATGATTTACCTCTTAAAGTGGACAAATAACTAACCCACTGTTGCTAAGAGGTCAGTCCAACCATGTGAGGGGTCTTAGGGGATAGCATTCCCCTAATTTGTGTAGCGATGGGGCACTCAAAGAATAGATGATTATGTGATTCTACACCCATACACAAACTACAAATGGATGAAGATTTCATACCAAACAGAACAAGTCTGTCCTTAGTAGATAACCTATTCTGAATGGCCAACCAAGAGATCACACTACACCGCGGAATGTGCCTTGAAAACCATACCACTTGAGACCAAGTGATAGCAGGAAAGTGTGATCGCAAGTGTTCCCAAAGGGAGGAAATGGTAAATTTCCTAGATGCAGTAAGAGTCCAAGTGCATATGTCCCCAATGGTATCATTGATGGGGACTAATTGTAAGTCGGATCTGACATCATTAAGATCAGCAGATTGGGTTATTGGGAAGGCCCACTGATTGTTCCTAATGATTGTTTGTACTGTGGCATCCTTGGGAAGTCCTGAATCATAAATAATTCGAGGTCCGAACCTAGGCAAGAGGGGGTCAAGGGGATGCCAGTTATCAAACCATAGAAAGGTTGAATGGCCATCCCCAATTCTGTACACAATGTGAGGCTGAACAATTGATCTAAGGTTCAGAATTTTCCTCCAAACCCAGGAGGAATCACATGGCATTTTAACACTCCAAAAGCTCTTACCCTTAAATAAGTACGACTTAACCCATTGACCCCACATAGATTGTTCCCCTCCAGAAATAAGGAACCATATGTGCTTGGCCACAGCCGCCTTATTCCATACCTCCATAGATTTAAAGCCTAAACCTCCCTCCTTGACAGGAGAGCAAAGATGCTCCCACGAAATTTTTGCACCTGTCTTATTACGGTCAGGACCTAACCAGAAGAAAGATCGTAGAATGGATTCAATCTCCTTAATTACCTTCTTAGGGATAATGAATAGAGATGACCAATAGGTTTGCATTGAAAATAGGATTGATTTTATCAATTGTATTCGACCAGCATAGGACAAGTACCTATGTGTCCAGGATTTAGTCTTGGCTACAATCCTATCAACCATGACTTTACAATCCGTGTGCTTGAGTTTTGTGGATAGAAGAGGTACCCCCAAGTACCTAACTGGTAATAATCCTTCTTGGAATCCTAAGATACCCAAAATGGAAGCTTTTGTGGAAGGATTAACACTAGAGAAGAACACGTTACTCTTGTTAGGGCTTGGAGAGAGACCAGAGAGGGCCTCAAACTCAGTCAATGATCGTTTTATGTGAGTAATGGAGCTCACCTCTCCTTTGCAAAAAATCATAAGATCATCTACAAAGCAAAGGTTGACAAGTTTAGTCGAGGCACATTTCCAGTGGAACTTAAAATCAGGGAGTTGAGACTTCTCCTTGAGAATGCATGTTAAAACTTCCATGACTATCACAAATACGTAAGAAGACAAAAGGTCTCCCTGTCTTAGACCCTTCTGCCCAGGGATGTAGCCAATTGCTTCTCCATTGAAGCACAGTGAGTAATTGGCTGTGGAGACACAAGCTTTCAACCATTGGATCATTTTAGGATGGAAATTCATGGAGGCAAGAACATCCCAGAGGAAATCCCATCTGACATTATCATAAGCCTTCATGATATCCACCTTCATGGCACATCTAGGACAAGTAGAGTGCTTGTGGTAACTCCTCATTAATTCCTGAGTAAGGAATATATTATCAGTTATTCTCCTACCTTGTACAAATCCAGACTGGGCAAGATCAACAAGGGATGGAAGGGCAGGTTTGATTTTGTTGGCTAGGATTTTAGCAATACACTTATATATCACATTGGAGCATGAGATGGGTCTGAAGTCCCCAACTTTGGAAGGGTTAGGGACTTTAGGTACCAAAGTTACTAAAGTAGCATTTGCCTTCTGTAGACACCCCAATTTGGACATTTCGAATTTCCTTAATTTGTGGCCCGGAGGCTCCCCGATGATGAATTTGGATTAAAACGAGCCCTAGACTAGTCAGGACCATGCTTCTTGGAAGATTTTGAAAGTGAAAATAAAATGTCAAAAATCAGTCCCAAGTGCACTGGATCACTCCCAAGCGCTCCAAACCATTTTCAAAACCTGGGATTTGACAGACTCTCGAGCGCTCGAGAGTAAAGTCCCAAGCGCTCCACAGTGCTCCCGAGCGCTCGAGACTTCTGTACTGCCCAATGGATGCTGGGGCTTCCCCACTTCCCATGCAGGCCATCATTGCAGCCGTTCTGGCCGGTTCAAACCTCAGGCAACACTCCACCTCAGTCAGAGGTGAGTTAGGCCTGATGGATTTTCAAAGATTCCATATTATATTTTCTAAAATGAGACTATATGCTATATTGCATATATAAGGCCTCATCCCAGCTCAAACCAGCACGAACTCCCTCTCTCTAGAATCCCCTTTGACTGTTCAAAACCAGACTATTCTCTATCTCTTTCGAAAGTTTGATTTCCAAAGGCAAAGCCACCAAAAACTCAAGGCATCGAAGACATGCAAGGAGTTCAGAGTACCTTAAAGCTCTGATCTTCCTGGTCTCTCTTCCTCTTTCATCTCTCAAAGTCTTCCAAGAGGCAAACTCCTCAACCAAAGGTAGAAGTTCTCTACCTTAGTGTCAAAAGGTAACAAAAACAGGGCTGTCATTTCCTTTCTGAGGGAGACCTCTCAGCCCTCTCAGTCTTTAATACTGAGTATGGGTTGAGAGACCTTGGCGTGAAAGCAAGAGCAAAGGGGTGCAGACGTGTTTTCTGTGTTCAGCCTACTGGAAACACTCCCAAGCGCTCGGGACTACTCCCAAGCGCTCGAGAGTGACTCCAGTTCTGCTTCTTTTCTTTTGAGTGTTTAAATGGACATGCATGTGCAGGGTGTGTTTTAAAACTGTTTTTGACTCTTTTTAAGGTGTGTTGGTACAAATGATCTGTTGTTTTCAGAGAAAAATAAAATAAATCATTTGCATTTAAGGCATGCAAAAGAGTTTTGGTCTCGATCCAAAAAGGAAAATCCTTTTTCACACTTTGAAATGTAAAATCCAGTGTACCAGCATACTGCATTTAATGGATTAGTTGGTTGACATCAGTCTTAGGGTGTGGAACACTCCTGAGCGCTCGAGTTTACTCCCAAGCGCTCGAGAGTGTTTGCATGCAAGCTTGGTCTATTTTTCTTCCAGTTTGACCCCCCCCCCTTTACTGCCCTTGCATGGCCATGCATGTGTCCCTCTTTGTTTCTCGTAACTGTTAAACCACTTTCCAGAAAAGCAGGGTTACATGGCTTAGGAGAATGGGGCTTGACCTCAGTCTACTGAGTCATTTGCCAAGCTTATAATGCGTTTGATGTTACTCCTGTTTATATTTCCAGTATTGTACTCTGCTATATTCTGTTGTGCTAACATGATCTGCAGGCAAGGATGTACAACACTCCCAAGCGCTCGGGAGTGCTTCCGAGCGCTCGAGAGTGAATCAGTGACAGGGTCTCCCAGCTTCTAACATCTTTGCATTTCATTACCATTCCTCATTTACCCACTGTACACATGCACATGCATGCACTCCTCTGTACCTGATGTGTCTGTAAATAAATGCTAGCTGTCTAATGAAATAAAATCTTTTGAAAGATCCCACAAATGTTTAGTAGAGTCCGATTTCAAATCGGGGTGAGGGGGGTGCCGTAAAACCCTTCCCCCCTCGTAACGTGGCTCCCGAACCCTTTTCCTAAATCTCTGGTTTTCAAATTCAATCAATCAATTTTAAATCAAAACGATTTCTCGGGTGGCGAACCATAAATCCGGGTGGCGACTCTTCAAAATTTTTCAAATCGATTCCAAAACGAGGTGTTTCTTTTCGGGCCGCCCCGATTCCACCCGGGGCTGTGGTAGCCCACAGTGGCGACTCTGCTGGGGATAATGATTTAATTAATACTTGAGAAAAATCAGTACGTTGACAAAATAGCCTGATTTCCTTAAGCATTGATTAAATTAGTGAGCCAAGCTTGAAGAATATTTGTGGGATTTTCAAAAGATTTTATTTCACTTTTTATTTCTTGTATATATGTCTTGTGCAGCCCCGCTGTTGTGTTTCGGCAATCTTACCCGGCTTACCGGTGATAGGGAATCCCGAAATGCTCAGCAACCCTCGACCGTGATGAGTCATCCCTACCGTCTGTACCGTTATTGGGTGTACGCTCAATAATGGGAGGTATACTTTGATTCTAGTCCAGGGAACCCTCTTCAAGCCAAAACCCAGCCTTTGAACATGATTAGCAAGCTGTAGAACCTTCCAAACTAGGACAGGAGCCTACAGGGTAGGATTACGTGCTATGTTCTGTTTACATGCTGCATTGCATTTTGAATCATCATGCTATCAGCCACGATTCTCAAGACTTGCTCACGCGGTCTTCGGAAGGTTGCCAAGACCCGATGAAGAGTCACGCACCCTAATGTGTGTTGCTAAATCACATGAGTCCTAGAGGAAACTAAAATTTTGCTAAGTCCTTGACTAGTGTTTAACCGAGATTTAACCAAAGGAAAGGAATGATAAGGGAGCAGAACATTGTGATGCCAACACCATCCAGGCTAAAAGCAAGTGTACCGCTTACGCCACTTCGGTTATCGTATCACATCGTTCACCCCGAGCCATTCCGAACCAACGGTCAAATTGTCGATGGAATATTAGCCAAATACTTAGCTTATTTTTGCATCTTTTGGGAATCGACCGTTCCTAAATGAGGATACACCACAAAAGTCTAAGGATCAAGGCAACCTCCCGTAAGTCGATTGTTCAGAAAAATTAGAGTCGATGACGGTGACGATGAGGCACTCATTTTCCGAAAATCGTGCACAAATTTCATAAAAATGCAAGCAGGAACCGCGTCTGAGCACAAGTTTTTGCTTTTCTTGTCAGTTCTGAGCAATTGGGCTGAAAAAGAAGAACATCATACCCTCCTGGACCAGACCCCTGGGACAGGGTGAAACGGCTCCAGCTAGCGGGACTCAGTCGATGCATCAGATTTGGGGGTGGAAATGGATCTATTGATCGGAGGCTTAAACCTAAGCCCGAACCCCACGCTAAACCCAAACGGAGGTAACCTAAACCCGAATGCTGGCAATCCGAGCCTTAATCCTAACCCATGTGTCAACCCAAACGGAGGTAACCCAAACCCAAACGGAGGCGAGCCAAATCCGAATCCAAATCTCGTTCCCCACCCTCATCCAAATCCTAACCCGAACCCGGGAAATCTGTACGAAGAAATGGGACAGATCAGAGAGGGTATCCAACGCCTGGGCGAACGCACCGATAACCAAATTGCCCAACTCATGATGATGATTATTGGAGTTGCAAGACGCCTTCCACCTCAAAACCCGAATCCAATTCCAAATCCAAATCCAATTCCCAACTTAAACTTCAATCCTAACCCTAACCCGAATCCGAAATAAGAGCAGCTGGTATTTGATTTGGAAACTCCGCAAAACCCCGAGATGACAGCGGTGTTGGCAAAGCTCACCCAACTAGAGGAATCCGTCGCAAGAAATGAGAAGATAGCGTCGACTGGTTTTGACATCAATAAGCTTTGCCTGTTTCCTAACGCAAAGCTTCCGGATAAGTTTAGGCCAATCGACTTCGCTAAGTTTGACGAAACAGGAGATCCAAAAGCACACCTGACGGGATACATTGGGGGACTTTCCATGTGGGGAGTCGAGAAGGATGCTATGGCACAGATGTTCTCGCAGACTTTGGTGGGACATGCTCTGCACTGGTTCACTTCACTGGATGAGAGAAAGAAGCGTTCTTGGGAGGATATATGTGCGGCTTTTGTGGCGCACTACGACTACAACATTCAGTTGGAGGTAACCACTCGTGAATTGGAATCAACGAAGATGGAAGCAAAGGAGGCCTTCGCCGATTTCGTGAAGAGATGGAGGGCAAAGGCGGCACAGATGAAAGATAGACCGAGCGACAGGGACCAAATCCGGATGATTGTCCGTAACCTTCAACCCACTCTTGCGAGGCACATGGTCATGGCCCAAGCATGCTCGGACTTTAAAACGTTCTTCGACACAGGCTTAGCCGTCAAAGAAGCAGTTCAATTGGGGATCCTCGACAAGCCCAAGCCTACTCCCAAGCCCAAGAAGGTCTACTCCGGAAACAGCAACGCTCAGTTTGGCAACTCAAACTACACCAACCTTCCCAACGCCTCCACAAACCCAACCCAGGCCAAGCCGGTGAACCAAATAGCCACCCAAACCAGTCAACCGCGTACCCAGCCCTTCACTTTTGCCCAGTTCTCAGCACCGCTCTCTGCCGTGCTCGAGAAATTGGTCGAAAGCGGCACCCTCAAGCCACTTACCCCTACTCCCTTACCTCAAAAGCTACCCGCATCCCACAACCCTAATGCCTATTGTGCCTATCATCAGAATGTGGGCCACCTAACCGACAACTGCTTCCGTCTCCGCCATGCAATCCAAGACTTGATAGACAACAAAACCCTCCCTATACCGCCACAAAAACCAAACACTGTCTCAAACCCACTCCCAAAGCACTCCAATGCCCGCACCAATCACATCTCCATATGCCAACCCTTAACCCCAGCCATTACATCATTCCTGATACCCAACCCAAGCCAACCGTCGAGCTGCCAGTTGAGGATGCCGTCTGTGCATTGGAAACCGTGGAATGGGACTTTCAAAGAAGGTGGGAAGACTTAGTGCAAGATTTCTTGGCGGTAAAAGACAGGCTCTTATCACTGGAATTTGGCCCGCGGCACTTAATCCCGACCAAGTTGAGGAATTGGAACATGGAGAATGGAGGCAGGACTGGGAAGAGATGATGGCCGATCCCTTGGATGGGTATTCTCTATTTGCTCTATTCATGGAACCTAAACCGGTCGAGAAGGAAGACGAATGGGAATGGGAGCCCGAACCCGACGGATGGCACTGGATGGACGATTCTGATCCTCTGGATGAAACATCTTTGGCGTACCTTTTTCAAGAAGAGGAAGTGGTAGAAGAAATGGATCTGATGAATCCCCGTATCTTCTCAGGACTCAACGTTAGAACCATTGTTAACCTCACTCGAGATTCCGATGCTCTGGAACGTGCCAGGGACTATCTTTTCCTCCCGCAAGAATACATCATTGAGGAGTTCTTCCTCCAACCCGTAGTTCAAATCCCTGATGAGCCCAGCATCTATGTATAGGATCCAGAAGATCTGTGGGGAAAGTCTGAATTGGTGAATGTGTGGATGAACGGTGAGGAACTGACTGTCAATAAGGCCATGTTGGATGAAGGATCTCTGCAGATTAGCAATAGCAACAGTAGCGACAATGCCAACTTCTGGAATTCTTTGGAAGAGGACAGCATCTGGCACGCCCTGGAAATGGAAACTCTCAATGAAACTTTGGAGATGACAGCACTGGACAAAGGGAAACGTAAGGCGGACGACTGCGACTTTGATTTCTCTGATTTTTGGGAAGGTACTTGGTGGGAACCCATTCCCAAAATAGTTAGCAATCTTACCAGGAATGGAAGAGTCTACCAGCCTACCAACCTCCAGCAGGGTAGCTCGTCCCGAGCCCCTCCGCCGCAGCAGAATGCCCCTGTCAACCCCACAAACCTGAACACCCCCGTCCCGCAAGCTTCACAAAACGACCCTCCTAGCTCCATTAAACCTAACCCGCCTTCTCAGCCCAAACTGTCCATCGACCTTAACTCCCTCCCTGAATCTGACCCTGAAGCCTCCACTGACCCCATTATCTGACAACTCCAGGAAACCCCCGCTCGCATGTCTATGTGGGGATTGTTAGCTGCCTCCCGCGAGCACCGTCGCAGGCTTGTGAACACCCTTTCCAGATTCAAAGTCCCCTATGATATTACTTCAGAAGCCCTCATTGCCCTTATAACCCCAAACTTCACCCAGCACACCTTATCCTTCACTGAGAAAGACCTACCACCTGAAGGAGCTGACCACAACAAGCCCCTTCACATCACCATGAAGTGCCTGGGAAAGTGGGTCCCAGCAATCCTTGTTGATAATGGCTCTGCCATTAACGTGTGTCCACTTCGCACTGCTTATTGCTTGGGCCTTAAGAACAAGGACTTTGTGCCATCGAATTTAGGCGTCCGTGCTTATGATAATACGTGCCGTGATGTTTTGGGGACAATCAACTTGGAACTCGCAACTTGCAAGTTTAAGACCACCATCGAATTCTGTGTGTTGGAAATACCTGCATCATTCAATCTCCTGTTGGGAAGGCCTTGGCTACATTGCCAGGACGTCATGGGTGTGCCTTCAACGTTGCGTGGCGCCTCTTTTTCGGGCCGCCCCGATTCCACCCGGGGCTGTGGTAGCCCACAGTATTCGTCCGCACTCCGAGGACAATTCCCCGCTGCTAGGGATTATGCGTGGAGAGGAAGATATTGCCATGGGAGGCTTTGCAGTTATGACCTCGAAAGTGTGCACCATTCAGGCCGAAGATGGTTTCTTGGTGAGCTCCGCAGCGTGGGAAATTATGAAACGAATGAAGTATCTGCCAGGCATGGGCTTGGGACTTTATGCTCAAGGAGTCCCTGAGTTCCCTGGAAGTAACGAGCGTTTTGGTCTAGGATATGAGGCCAAGAAAAGCGACTCAGCAAAGAAATGGCGCAATCGCGCCCGGGGCCATGCAACGGAGATGAAATTGAAGGAGGAGGAGGTGCTGTACCAAGGAGAACCTGAGCCCTTTGTGGACCTCGAGACAAAAATGAAGTATCCTGGCTTCGAGATCTTTCCCAATGATACATGGGAGAGTGATGAAGAGGCTGCAAAGGTAGAAGAGATATCTGAGGCATTTGACTAGCTGGAGGCTTTTAGTTTGGGCAGTCTCCAATTCCTGTTCGAGGGCGAGGAATCAGGGGGTATGATGCAAGATCCTGCTATGCTCATGCTCGGAGATGAAGAAGAAGTTGAAGACCCTTCCAAACTCATTGTGGAGGCTGTAGGTGTTTATAATAATTGCACTTTTGTACCACATGTAACTCGCACTCACAACACCTGCACTGAGTCTGAGTCCGAGTCCGACACTGACTCATCGTCTAGCACAGAGTCGGAGTTTGTGCCCATCGGCCCTCCACATCGTAGCTTTTACTTTGAATTCGAGTCAACCGCTGTATTCCCCCCGTCTGATGAACTGGTTAATGGAATGGATGATGTTTTCGCTTACTTGCCGATTTTTGAAATAAATTGTTTGGATCCCGACGATGAAGGAATAGATCTCGATGGGGACATTCCTAAGGAGATCCGTTCCCTCATCGATCGCGAAAATGAAAGACATGCTCAGCCTTTAAAAGAAGAAATAATCTCAATAAACTTGGGTGATGAAGGGAACCCTCGATTGGTTCAGGTCGGTTCCGGGCTATTTCCCAGTGAGCTTCAAGAGCTCACAGATTTACTAAAAGAATTCAAAGAAGTTTTCGCTTGGTCCCACGCAGACATGCCCGGAATCTACCCGGAGATAGTCGAGCATAGAATCCCTCTCTATCCCGACGCCAAACCTGTTAAGCAAAAACTAAGAAAAATGCGGCCTGATTGGGTACTAAAAATAAAAGAAGAACTCACGAAGCAAATCGATGCTGGTTTTCTAATCGTAACGGAGTACCCCACTTGGGTAGCCAACATCGTTCCTGTCCCCAAAAAGGACGGAAAAATCAGAGTGTGTGTTGATTTCAGAGATCTGAACAAAGCGAGCCCTAAGGACGACTTCCCATTACCGCATATAGACATGCTCGTTGATAACACTGCAGGGCACGCTCTACTTTCCTTCATGGATGGCTTCTCGGGGTACAATCAGATTCTCCTAGCTCCGGAAGACAGGGAAAAGACCACATTCATCACTGAGTGGGGGACATATTGCTATCGGGTTATGCCTTTCGGGTTGAAAAATGCCGGTCACACGTATCGGAAAGTCGCTAAAACTTTGTTGCATGACATGGTTCACAAAGAGGTCGAGGTTTATGTCGATGACATGATAGTGAAAGGAAAGGAAAGGAAGGACCATCTCCCTGCATTGAGAAAGTTCTTTGAGAGAATTCGGAAGTACAAGATGCGTCTTAATCCGCAGAAGTGCACTTTCGGGGTCACTGCTGGCAAAATGCTCGGGTTCATGATCACAACCAGGGGGATCGAGGTGGATCCTACTAAGATTAAAGCCATTCTCGAGATGGAGCCACCTCAATCCGAGAGGAAGTCCGGTGTTTCTTAGGAAAGGTTCAGTTTATCAGCCGATTCATCGCCAAGCTGACTCTGACCTGTGAACCGTTGTTTCGTCTGCTCAAGAAGGATGTGAAATTCGAGTGGAATGACAAGTGTCAAAAGGCTTTTGAAGCAGTACGGACTTACCTACAGAATCCGCCGATCCTGATGCCACCCATTCCGGGAAAACCTTTGATCCTATACTTGTCTGTCACTCCCTCGTCAATGGGGTGCATGCTGGCACAAGAGGGAGATGATGGGGTTGAAAGGGCAATCTACTACCTGAGCAAGAAGATGGTGGGAAGCGAAGAGCGGTACACTGCACTGGAAAAGACATGCTGGGCGCTCGTTTGGGCTACAAAGAAATTGAGACACTACATGTTGCCTTATTCGGTGATACTGATTTCTCGGATGGACCCCCTCAAATATCTTTTCGAGAAGCCAGCACTTACCGGTAAGTTAGCACGTTGGTTGCTTTTGTTGGCCGAGTTTGAAATCAAGTACGTTACCCGCAAGTCAGTGAAAGGAAGAGCAGTAGCAGAGTTTTTGGCAGATCGCCCGATCGAGGGGCCAGAACACACTGAGTTTCAATTCCCCAACGAAGATGCAATGGCTGCTGTCGACGAAACATGGACATTGTACTTCGATGGAGCTGCAAACCAAAAAGGTTTTGGGATTGGTATACTGCTGGTCTCGCCTGAAGGGTCGCATATTCCCCTTGCTTTCAAGTTGAACTTGAAGTCACGAACAACGAGGCGGAGTACGAAGCATGCATTGTGGGAATGGAAGCCGCACTGGAAATTGGAGTCAAAGTACTAGAAGTTGTGGGGGACTCCAACTTGGTTGTATCACAAGCCAACGGGGAATTGAGGGTTAAAGACGAGAAGATGAAGCCGTATCATCAGCAGCTCGACGAGCTTATCCCGAATTTTCAAAAGGTGACTTTCACGCACATCCCGAGGATGAAGAATCGCTTCACCGACGCACTCGCTACCTTGGTATCCATGCTGGAACTTCCGATTGGGGTGAAATTGAGGCCTGTTATGATTGAGCAAAGAGGCAAGCACGTGTACGACTACGTCATGAACATCGACGAGCCTGATGATGGACTCCCTTGGTTTCACGATATTTGGAATCTCGTCGAAAAGGGAGAGTTCCCTGCAGATTCAACCAAGAAGGATCGGATCGCTTTACAATGACTGGCATCTCAGTACATCATCTGTGGTGGACAATTGTACCGACGATCTCCGTGCGGAGTCCATAAGTTATGTATTCACGGTGACGACACGAGAGCTATAATGGAAGAAGTTCTGTAACGACCCTGATTTTTGGCCAATAAAAATTTCGCTAAAAATTTGAATTTTTATTTTAATACTTGGATTTCTTTTTAACATCCAAAAATCGGTCGTTATTGACTGATAAAAATTTTATTGTTATTTTTGAAAATTCTTTATTTTATAAATCCCTTTTAGCGATTAATAATCCGTCATAATTAGGTTTATGAATTTGGAGGTTGGAATTCATCGCCCGGGCATTAAGGTCATTTTCTAAAAAGACGAGTATGCCTATTAAGACCTTGGTATAGTTACTTAGTAATTGTAGTAAAATCCTAGAATTTATTTTCTCGGCTGGAAATCCTACTTAGCTAGCATAGTTAGCTTTTAACCAATTAGTTAGCCAACCCTAACTACCGTCTGGCTTAGTTACGTCTCCCTAACCTAGAGCGTTGCATCGATGCCAAAGTGGTTAAATTTCGGCCTTTGCCTTGACTGCTGATCGATACCGCTAGCTAGGCCGCTTGGCGTCGCCGTCATTGCCGCGCTTGCGCTTTGCATCGCACGGGCTCGCTTCCTTGGCGCCGGCTCGCCACGCCGCTTTACTGCAGTGTCGGGTCGCTGTCGGGTTGCTCGGCCTTGGCCATCAGGTGCTGTCGTGGCATCGAGTCACGCCTTGATCGCTTTGGCCATGCTCACGCCGCTTGGCCATCGCTTGGCCGCTTTGGCATCGAGTCACGCCTTGGCCATGCTCACGCCGCCTTGGCCATGCTCACGCCGCTTTGGCCGTCGCCTCGCTTGGCCATGCTCACACTACCTTGGCCATGCTCACGCCGTGCCACCATTTGCTTTGGCCGCCCGCGCACGCTTCTGTTAGCCATCGGGCTGCCTTAGTCCTGTTTGTGCCATTGCTTTGGCGCGCCGGCAGCGTAGCCATCGGGCTGCCTTAGTCCTTGTTTACCGAACATTTGCTGGCGCCAGCAGCGGCTAGCATGCCAAGCCAAACTTTGGCGCCGACAGCGTTGCTTAGCCATCGCGCCTTAGTCAACTGTTTGTACCGGCGCTTTGGCCACCGGCAACCACCGCCTTGCCACCGGGCTGCCTTGGCCACCGCTTGGCCACCGCCTTGCCGCCAGGCTGCCTGGGCCACGCTCACGCCTTGCCTTGGCGTTTGACCTAGAGTTTCCATTACCCATTGGTTATTAACCGCTAGGGAAAGTATTATCCTTTGGATAATAGTTAGTCTTGACAATCATGTGCTAGAATAATTTAATTAATAGATTTGGCATGTGTGAAATCTAATAAAATAAGATTTGTTCATTAGATTATTAGGTTAGTACATAGTACTTTGGATGAAGTAGAATACTTAATTGGATATGGGATTCTCCCATACCTAGCCTAGATTGAGAAGTACTAGACTTTACATATTATATGTATGTACTTATATATATATATATATAGATATGCATATATGTTATATTATATGTATGCATGTGTGTATTAGAATATAATAATTAGAAAAACCCATATTACTTAAAAATGTGATTTTATGAATAACCCAAAGTACATATATATATATATTATTAATTGTATACTCTTTTATAGTACAAACAAGTGGGAGAGAGAGAGAGAGAGAGAGGGAGAGAGGAGAGATAGTGCCGAGAGAGGAGAGAGAGACCCGAGAGAGAGGGAGAGGGAGAGAGAGAGAAAGAGAAGGAAAGAGAGGGAGGGAGATGGTACCTTGAATTGACCTAGCTCTTCCATTGTACCTTAGTGATCTTTTCCTACAAAATCTATGTACTAAATGTCCTAAATACATTTTCAATCCTTGTACAATCCTTCCAAGCCTAAATCCTCACTCTTTCCTTTGTCATCCTAATCTTGTCCTTTTATTATATATCTATGTGGTTATATATATATAAATATACATAGTACAATGTACCAAAGAAGGGAGAGAGGAGAGATAGTGCCGAGAGAGGAGAGAGAGAGACCCGAGAGAGAGGGAGAGGGAGAGAGAGAGAAAGAGAAGGAAAGAGAGGGAGGGAGATGGTACCTTGAATTGACCTAGCTCTTCCATTGTACCTTAGTGATCTTTTCCTACAAAATCTATGTACTAAATGTCCTAAATACATTTTCAATCCTTGTACAATCCTTCCAAGCCTAAATCCTCACTCTTTCCTTTGTCATCCTAATCTTGTCCTTTTATTATATATCTATGTGGTTATATATATATAAATATACATAGTACAATGTACCAAAGAAGGGAGAGAGGAGAGATAGTGCCGAGAGAGGAGAGAGAGAGACCCGAGAGAGAGAGAGAGGGAGAGGGAGAGAGAGAGAAAGAGAAGGAAAGAGAGGGAGGGAGATGGTACCTTGAATTGACCTAGCTCTTCCATTGTACCTTAGTGATCTTTTCCTACAAAATCTATGTACTAAATGTCCTAAATACATTTTCAATCCTTGTACAATCCTTCCAAGCCTAAATCCTCACTCTTTCCTTTGTCATCCTAATCTTGTCCTTTTATTATATATCTATGTGGTTATATATATATATAAATATACATAGTACAATGTACCAAAGAAGAGAGAAGGAGAGAGAGGCCGAGAGAGAGATTGAGAGAGAGAGAGAGAATTCGGATGGAGAGGGAGAGAGAGAGTGTGATATGTGTGTGCAAGTGGATTGACATAGCATAGGCCATCTTGTCCTTGTATATATATATATATAGTTGTATATGTATATAAATATACATAGTACAATGTACCAAAGAGAGAGAGAGAGAGGGAGGCCGAGAGAGAGATTGAGAGGGAGAGAGAGATTTCGGATGGGAGAGGAAGAAAGAAGAGTGATGTGTGCATATGTACTCTTGCATCTAATCCATCCTTGTTGGCCAATCCAAGTACAAACCCAATCTAGACCTTCTTGCATCAATGTACCATAAAATCTAGGGTTTCTTGTGCTTTCACTCCAAAGGACAACCAAAACCATTTTCCTATAATTTCCAAGGACTTGATTGGACCAAAACCCCATTAGAATAGATTAAACCTAGTCCTTGTTTGGAAGGAAGAACAAGGAAGGTCTTTGGATGGTCTTTCAAGGCATGACTTCACTTGGATAAAAGCCTTACCCATTGGATAATGGGAGAGGGGCAGCCGGCCATATGGGAGGGAGAGAGCCCTTCATTTGCCTATAAATAGGCTTCTCATGCTTCATTCAAGGCACACCATTCCAACCTCCAACTTCTCTCTCTAGGAAGCATAAGTAGTCTTGTAGTTTTTTGAGTGTTCTTGCTTGTTTCCTTGAGTGTTCTTGAGGTTCTTCCCTAAGCTTCAAGAAACACCTCTAGTGCCGCCACTAAACCGCCCTACGACCACCCTTTCGATCCAAAAGTAGTAGTCTAGTAGTCAAGATCAAGTTTCGAGAGAAACCTTTCTCTTTCGAAGCTAACAAAGGCCACCTCCTAAGCCGTTACTCCGTCCGTAGGAATTTCCAACCTAGCTAATTCGGCCCCGACTAGTTTCGGATCAAGGTAGAATCTTCCGTACCCATTTCTCCAAAGTATAGGTACTTATGTTAGTTAGTATGCATGATAATGATAGTTTATGTTTTAGAACGTTGGATGCATGATAGTTAGCAAACTTGATATCGGATGATTAAGCATGATTAGAATCCACTTAAGATATAACGTCGTGTAGAAGTAATCGCATGTTGATCTTTTAACTTAACTATAAGCTTATATTCCATTGCTTGTATTACTTGTGGTATTATAACAAGCATATGGTGGATTACCACCCCAAGGGCGTCCGCACATGTGGCGTTATGCTTCAAGTAATGGTTATGGACATGCTATGTACTTGCTTGGATTATACTTACCTTAAGTATGCATAGTAAATTTCTAAACATGAGTTAAACGGTTAAGGTATCAAAGCTAGTTAGCAAAAACTTGTTTTACTACCGTACTAAAGAAGAATGAGCATGTCAAATAGTGAATTTCTACGCCAATAACCATATGTTGTTTTAAAAAATCCCACAAGGGAAGAAAAGAATGGATATTTCAAAATATATTATTGTCTTGAGGATGATTATGAACATGTATGCACTACTTGTTGCTGATAAAACATAAGTGGCTTTAAGAAATAATTTGAGTACGATTAGGTAATATAGAGTTGGATGATCTTGCTAGTTAAATTTCAAGATTACTTTAAAGTGATTCGTCCCGCCGCGGAGTCTATGCATGATTACGAGACACGAGAACCAAAAAGTAGAAACATGACATTTAAGGAGTGGTTGATATGGATAAAAAGGATTTTGAGACTACATAATGGCCGGACTTGGTAGCCTTATGTGAGTTGTGAAAACCCGCAAGGTGGCCGGACTTGGTAGCCCTTTGTGCGGACTTGCGAAAACCACAATGAGGCCGGACTTGGTAGCCCCTTTGTGTAGATTGCTAATGGAGCCGGACGTGGTAGCTTCATTGGTAATTGGGCTTGGTTATCCGCGGAGAGAAGCCAATGTGAGATTTTGTAACGTGGCCGGACTTGGTAGCCCGTTGAATGAGAAATGATTTTTTTTTGGAAATAAAATGGTGACACAATACGATGAATCGCGTAGGAGAAACCAAGGAAGGCATGACACCAACGTAAGCAAGATAGTGATTGTGGATGTATCATGGTTAATTATGTTGTTTAATGAGCATGTGTAATCGTTTATATGACTCTTTGTTGTAAGTTATGGGTTAGCGGGTTGGATTATTCTATTGGGCTTCTGTAGCTCACGGTGTTACCTTTTGGTGACCCTGACATATTATACTGGGGGCGACGCTGGTATAATGTGTCAGATTTCATAGATGAGCAGCAGGAACAGTACACATTGGAGGCCTTTGGAGCCGAGGAGCTTGCAAGGATGGAGGAAGAGGTGGAGCAGTAGTTAACCTTAGATTATCCCCTCATTTGAATAAAAGTACTCTTGTGAGACTTATGTTGTAATAATGAGCTAGACTCTCCTTAATTTATTCAATAAAATGTTTATTTAACGTACCCAAAATTCGGGGCGTTACAAGTTCATGAAGGTGTTTGTGGACCCCACATGAATGGAATGATGCTAGCAAAGAAAGTTATGAGGTTAGGCTACTATTGGTCGACTATGGAGACAGATTGCATTGAGTATGTGCGCCGATGTCATAAGTGCCAGACTCATGCTAATCTCATCCACGTCCCGCCTTCGGATTACACTCAATGGCGACACCATGGCCATTCTCCGCCTGGGGCATCGACGTCATCGGAAGGATCACGCCTGCGGCTTCTAACGGTCACAGGTTCATCTTGGTAGCGATCGATTATTTCACCAAATGGGTCGAAGCGGCTTCGTACAAGACTTTGACGGCAGTTCAAGTGGCTCACTTTATCAGGCAAAACATCATTTATCGGTATGGAGTCCCCCAAGCCTTCGTATCTGATAATGGTGTTCACTTCAAAGGAAAAGTTCTAGAGCTCTTTGACGAATTCAAGATTCAAGTGCATCACTCGACCACTTATCGTCCGCAAACTAATGGGGCAGTCGAAGCAGCCAATAAGACCATTAAGTCGATCCTCGAAAGGACTGTCAGATCAGCCAGGAATTGACACGAGCAGCTACCACTAGCTTTGTGGGGATACCAGACGTCTATCCGCACACCGACAGGGGCAACACCCTATTCCTTGGTGTACGGTATGGAAGCCGTTCTCCCCATCGAGCTGGAAGTTCCATCGCTCAGAGTCATGGCTGAACAAGGAATAGATGAAGCCAAATGGATCAGTGGGAGGTTCGAAGAGCTCATGTTGTTTGACGAAAGGAGGCTGCGAGCATTGTACCACATTCAGGGTTATCAGCGGAGAATTGCCCGAGCATTCAACACGAAGGTGAAGTCGAGGGACCTGCAAGAGAGGGATATGGTAGTCAAGGAAATCCGTGCTCCGGTTTTCGATTTGCGAGGGAAGTTCCGACCAAAGTGGGCAGCACCGTTCATCATCAAGACTATCCTTTCCGGAGGAGCAGCATCAATCATCGATCTCGACGGCAACGTTTTCTCAAACCTTGTCAATTTGGATCAACTCAAACGGTATTACCCTTGAGAGAGCTCGCTGGGCCGAAAACCGCAAGGGCGGGCGGTCCCAGGCAAAATTTAGAGCAAGCCTGCTAGGTCAAAAACCCGCAAGGGCGGCCTAAGCAACAGTTAAGGCAAAAAGTCGAAAAAGAGCTTGCTAGGCCGAAAACCCAAAAGGGCGGTACTAGGCAAAATTTAGAGCGCAAAAGGAGAGTGTTAACACCCGAGCGAACCCTGGCCCGAACTACGTATGGCCCTGATTCCCTTTCTTAAGGGATACGTAGGCAATCTCACTCTGAGGTTCGGTCCTAAATCTCAAAAATCAAATCCAAATTGACAAATCAAGGTGCTTTCTTTCAAGGCGCATGAGATTAGCGAACCGAAAGGGGGAAACCCTTAATCAGTCGATTTTATTCAGGTGATTTCTTTATTACAAGCTGAGCATGGAAAAGAAAAAAACGCACAACGAGACCTAACTTTTATTTCAAAAACTGGCAAAGTAAGCTTTTAACCCCTTCTTGCTTCCACATCTCTCCTTAGCCATTTGCGGTACCTTCCGGTTGAAGTAATTGAGAAAAGAGGATCGCTGGGCTCAGTCCTACGACCCTCCCACGTTTGAACATAGCTCCGAAGACCCGGAATGGTGAAAGGAGGGAGACGAAGCACTTCTGAACCCGGGGGCGGCACCTCCTGGCTGAGTTCGAGCTGACGAAGGATGCGGAAGGGTGAATAGAAAGTGAAGCCGGTCAAGCTAGCCACAAACACGTGCGTTGAACCCATGTTACTCACAGTCATCGCAGGAAGCCTTAACCAATGACATCGCCAAGCAATGTCATCATCATCCATGGAAGCGAAGAAATTAGCCCAGTCATCTTCACTGCCGTACGTCACTTGGAAAGGACGATTCCATCCGCTAGCACGGTACCACCAATCATTGGCCGGAGGAGTCAGCAAGTTCAGCTCGTCACAAAGCCACACCTGTCAGAAAAAGAGAGAAAACAAGTAAGGACCCAGATAAAGCCTAAACCGAGTGCCGAGGTAAAATGAATGTGAGAAATAGAAAAAGGAGAGCTGAGTGAGGTCCCTAACCAGCAGCAATAGCGGGCTACCACTGAAAACCCTCGTGCGACCAGCATCCAACCCTGTCAAGGTTTCTGCAAGGACCAAGGGAGCAACGTCCTTGTGAGCCTCAATCTGAGCAGCGACTCCTACCAGCAAAGGGCTAGGCTGACCGATAGAGGGAACCAGCAGGAAGGCCGCCAAGAGGCAAATACAGCAGGCTGTCATCCGGCGGCCTTGATACTCGAAATCCGTTAACTCTCCAGGTGGGCTGAATCTCTCATACAACTGCACGATATTGATGGCATTGCCCCGGGTCAAGAACTCAGCAACGTTCCTGCTGACGCCCAGCTTGGTTTTTAGGATATTCTTCATGCTCTCCCTAAGCATTGGAACAATTGGCTCGGTGGAGTCATGGCTCCCCAGGTAGGCATGAAACTCGTCGACGGTGGGACATAGCTCTTGAGAACTAAAGCGAAAGACACGCTTCAGGATCCCCAAAAGCGTACAGCCGCGTGCAGCAAGACAGGGCGAATTGCAACCTCGCGGAGATACTTCAAAGCATGAAGGCGATGCCCTCGGAAGTTAAGCCAATCGGTGCCCACGTGGCTGTCCAACCAAGGGCAAAGTAAGGCTTGGTTCAACAAAGCCATGAGAAATGCGACTTTTGAGAGAAGAATGATGGAATGGAGTGTGAGTGACTTACCAAAGCAAGTCTGGTATTTATAGAGGCCTAGAGGAGACAACACCACTTCCCCACCATCCTTGAAACTCACCATGTTCCATATTTTCATAACATTTTCAAGATTCAAACTTTGGAAAGCTTGAAAAAGCATTGAAAAAGCACTAGACTTGCTTTGGGAAGCCACTGACCCTTGGAAGCAGCACAAGGTGAGTTACAAGGTAATTGAGAAGTGTGCATGCAGAAGAAAACAACTTGGTAGAACTGGGAAATGATCTTGGAAAAGAACACAGGTCTGCAGATCACAGCAGTCCCGAGCGCTCGGGAGTTAATTCCCAAGCGCTCGATAACACTCTCGACCGCTCGAGAGTTCTGCAATTTCCAGCAGGTCTGGTTTCCTAGTTCTTGGCCTCAAAACAACACCATAACCTCAAAATACCCAGTTCAGCAACTTTCAACCTGTTCTTGAGGGAATACAGCGGATCCAGTTGTCTGTTTCTCCAAATATTTGAGCATATCCCTTGAAAAATCTTGAAATATCGATCATTCCCTTCCCATTGACGTGTCAAAATTCGTGTCAAGAGCATTTGTTAGAGTCCGAGGGTGTATGCAAGTCTTAACGTGTGCTGATGACTATATGAAGTGGTCAAACGCATGCCAAAGCTTACGGAATCAATTGTCACCCTCAAACGCCTCTATTTCATCGTTCATGGTGGCGTCAAAGGCACATACCGTGGTCAAATATGCTCATGTACCATTCTTGTATCAAAATCGGACGCTGTTTTCCATACTGACCACAAATTCTACATTAAGGGCGTTTCGGTCATCGCATGTCAAACTTTCTAAACCGAGTCGATTGTGTCAAATTTTATTCTGTTTTGAGAGTATCGGTTGAAATTCGCGTGCTCTTTACTTTCTTTCAAAGCTAGACGGACATATTTCATAAAATACAATTCTATAAAGGAATTGCAAACAAATCGAGAAAAGTGCAAATTTTCATAAATAAATGCGGCATTTACAATGAGTAAAGGAGGAAGTGCATAAGCTGGGGCAAACACACGCCCAATCCTATCTACCGGGGCACGCAGGCCCCAAACAAAACCAAAGCACGCAGGCCCAGAAGCTACAACTGTGTTGGCACATAGGCCCATGCAAAAGAAAGGCTAGTAAAGCAAAAACCTAAAGCTCAGCCCAGGCGGATCCTCTTCTGCTGGCGTCCCTCGGACTTGGAACTCTCAACCTCGTCCTCGTCACCATCATCGTCATCGTCGGAAGGGCCTGAGGCAGTACTCGAGTCCGTAGACTCTAAAGCTCGTGACTCAAGCGACTCCTCCGTCTCCTCCTCCGACTCCTTAGGTGCGGGCCTCCGCCGGGGCGCTGCCCTAGGAACCACCTCGAACTGCCTAGCCCCTGTAGCAGACCGTGACACCTTCTGTGTACCCCGGCCTCTTGTGCTGGTAGAAGCTGGCAGGCTCGTGGTGTCCTGCGGCTGTGTCCTGGCCGAGCGTCGTCGCTGCACCTGCATATCATGAGTATTCATTCATTTGATACATGTTTTAAAATCCAATGAAATGCATATGCATGCATGTTCATACCTGAGAAGCAACAGGTAAAGCGGGCTCAGGGACAGGTTTAGTCTGGAGCATCCTCCCCTTAGCGCAGTCCTTCAGCAATTGCCGCATCCCCACCATCAGCATAATGGCTTGCTCGGCCCATACTCGCGGCACCTGCATGATAATTCAAAGATCAGAACAATGGATACGTGAACAAAAAGCATTTGAAGCATGGAAAGAAGCAAAGTCCTGTTATACCTGCGCAGGAAGCTGCATCCGTGGCTATGGAAGGCGTGGAACGTCTAGCAACGCGCGTGCTCCCGAAGGGTCCCTCACCCCTATTGTCCAATCCAACGTCGGCAGCCCAGCGGAAGTAGAAGTCTCAGCCGTCTCTGGAACCTGCGTGCTGCCCTCACCGCGGCCCGAAGAGCTGGCACCTCGCCCACCAGCGGGAGGTCTGGCACCCCGACCTCTACCGCGTGAAGAGCAACCGCCGCGGCCCCGCCCTCTGGTCTCAACTCCAACCTCATCCCCAACATCGCCTCAGCCGCCTGGCCCTCTGGCCTCGGCCTCACCGCTACTGCCTCTCCGGCTCCTCTCCACTCCCAAGTGGTGGCCAAGTACTGTCTCTGTAAGTCGCGTCGCCCAACGTGCGCGCAAGTATCTCTCGGTCGATATCATTGTGGAATGAATCGCTCCAGCTCGGCTCGTGTATAGGTCTCGGTCCTCTGCACTCTCGGAGGGAGTGGCCCCGGCGCGATGAACTCTGGAGAACCAAGTGACTGCCGTGTCACCCGATCCCCCAGGTACCACTGCCAGCCCAGCGGGCACTCCAACAGGACTCTACTCCGTGTCACCTCCCAGCTCCTCAGAAGGAAGTCAGCCTCCACCCTGGCCCAGCGGTCCCAGTGAACCTGTATTCAATTTTCTGGCATCAGTAATTAAGGATTTCTTTCAACAAGGCATGAAAAGAAAGAAAGGTCGATGTTTGTACCGTAACCCTAGTGATGTTATCCAGCCAACGCCGGAAGGTCATCACTTGCCCCCGTTGCTCCTTGGCTCTCCTGTACTCCTTGCCCCATGCAAGTCCTCGTGGAAGCAAGTGTGGATTCGTACAAGTGTTCTCGGGCGGGAACATGCCCAAGACCTCGTAAGCCCAAAGCTGCATATTTTGGAAGTCGATTCAATTCAAGTCAGATACAAGTTCAATTCAATTCAATTCAATCAATCAAAGCAATTCAAAGCGATGGTTTGAGTCATACCTCAATCACCCTCCAGTATCCGCCTATGGTGTCTCCCACTCCGCGTGAGGCGGCTCCTAGGAAGCAGTAGAGCGTGCACAGAGCAGCACCGCCCCAGTCGAACCGTCCAGCCTGCCTCAGATCAACCAGGCCCGCCAGGTAGCTGAGGTGAACCCAGGATCGTCTAAGCGGGAACAGAGAAGCCTCGAACAGGTACAGCAAATAAGCCCTGGCCATCTGGGCCGCCTCAGCATCGTCTGCTGGCTCGTGATCCCAGTATGTCGTAAACTGCCCATACTCTGCTACCCCTCCGCTATGGTGCGGGACCCGTCCGAGGAACCACCTCAAAGCTGTATCGTCCAAATCTATGCTCGGGTCATATGGAATCGGCTCGCCTCCAACTCGGAGCCCTGTAATTGCAGCAAAGTTGAGAGGAGTCACTGTCATCTCCCCGAAGCGGAAGTGGAACGTGTTGGTGGTGTCCCACCACCGCTCTGCCAGAGCTGTCATAACGGCACGATCCACCCTCATCGCCGTCAGCAGCTAGATAAATGGCTTGAATCCAGCCTCCTGCACCAACTCGCGCACCCTCTGAGGCAGTTCTCTGAAATACTTCAATGAGTGGCCTGAGCCTCCGTGGCCGTAGATGTCTTTGGTACGCTATTTCAACAGAGCAAAGAAATAGCGTCAGTAAGCAACGCAATAATTCAAGGAAGCAAGTCTAACGCAGGAAGTAAAACTTTGAAGTCATACCGTGGTCCATCCAGAAGAGATGTGTGTGGCCCGATCTTGAAGAAGCAAGTCCTCAGGATAGTCACCCCGGGCTGGAGCGTAGCCAGTCATCCCTGTCAGCTCAAAGAGGTGAAGCCGTGGAGCGTAAGTCCCCGACTCAAACCCAGGATGTGCACTGGCCAGGAAGGCCTTCGCCTCGTTGGCCGCTATAACGTGCTCCTCGATCACCACCTCCTCCTCCTGCCCCAAATCAGCCATCTCTGGCGACCCCGTATCCGCCTCCGTCCCCGCACCACTGAGCAACGCTCCAAGCAATAGCGCCGAGGCCTGATCCTCCGTCGTCCTCACATCCCGTAGCACCTCCCTCACCCCAGCATCGAGGCCAAGTGCATCTAGAATATCCTGCGGCCTCGCGGTGTCTAAGAAGTCCCCCTCCGTGAATGGGACCGGATGTGGAGCACCGATCCCGCTGTCCCCGACCCTCGACTCAGCAGCCGTCGCCCTCAGCACTGGCGTCGCAATGATGCGCCCGGCTATCACCACCTCGTCCCCGGCCCGCTCCGCGGCCACAAGCAGATCCTCTACTGTAGGAGTATGAGGAGTGCCCGTAGCACCTCCCCCACTACTCGTACCGCCTCCCCCGCTACTCGTCCCATCTCCTCCACCACCCAACGCACCTCTGCTGCTCGTGGCCAGCTCACCGCCCTCTCCTCGTACGGTCCCACTATCACTGATGTCCTCTACCGCTGCCAAACCCCCACTAGTACTCTCTACTACAGCAAGACCCTCCCCAGCACACCTCACCGCCGTCAAATCCTCACTGACCACCCCCTCCTGCGCGGGAGTAGCAGCTCTGCTACTGGTCTCCTCGGTCGCCACCGCAGCCGCTGCCTCTTCGCGGTTGGGCAGCCCCTCATCGCCTCCACCAGTGTCATCCCTCGCCTCTCGAACCTTACCAGCATCAACCACCGCCGCCGCGTCCTCGCCCTGGCCCTACTTACCTCCTCGATCGCCGCCGCCTCACGGCTGGGTGTCTCCCTGTCACCACCGCTCGCCATCTCTGTTTCTTCCAATCCCCAACCCTTTTTTCTTCTCTTTATCCGCACCTCCTGGCACACAACAGCCCAGTGGAAGATCGTAGAGATCTCAAGGTCTCGAGCCCGATCCGTTTTGGGGGAATGAGAGAGTCTGAGATGGAGAGAAGAGAGAGATCAGTCGAGTGAGTGAGAGAGAGTTTGCTTGAGAAAGAGAGTGAGTGCGATCGAGTTTCAGAGGTATACGGTTTGCTCTGGTTCTCAAGCACTTGAGAATGGGTTTAAACCCCAAAGTCAGCTGGAGAAGATGAAAAGGATAGTGGACCCTGCCGCAGTCTCGAGCGCTCGAGACCACTCCCGAGCGCTTGGGAGCAGTTCTGAGTGCTGAGGTCTATCCTCAGCCCCCGAGCCAATCCTCCGTCGTCCCGTGCATTTCCCGCTTCCGAGACTTCCTTGGCTTTCCCCTTTGCTTTTTACAAAATCAATCTCAGCCCTGGCTTCGTCCGCACCGAACGAGACTGTGGGAGGCAATCTTTAGTCGATAAATGTGTTTTTGGGTTCACGCTCCGCGATTTTGTATCTTACTTGGTTAATAGTCGATTGAAAATTTGTCTATTTATACTAATTTCAACAGGTTTGCAGGTATTTCTGCCCTACAGGTGCTATTTTATTCTCGTTTGTCCGCCAAACAGAGCACCAGGTGGACCCCCGCATGTATTTTATCAAACTCGTGTCGATCATTTCTCTTGCATGTACTGCACGTACTTGCATTTTTTTCCGTCTGCCAAACAGAGCAACAGGTGGACCCTTCGTGCGTTTATCTTATCAAAGTCGTGTCGATCACGTTTTCGTGCATGCATCACACGTGCTTGAATTTGCTGTCTGCCAAACAGAGCAACAGGTGGGCCGTTTTATGCATTTTATCAAAATTGTGTCGATCGTTTCTCGTGCATGCATCACACGTGCCTGCACTTTCCGTTCGCCAAACAGAGTAACAGGTGGACCCCTTTTACATATTTACCTTGTCAAGGTCCTGTCAATCTTTTTCGTGCATGCATTACATGTGTTTGCACCTGTCCGAAGAACTACACTGGTCTGATCCCTGCAGAAAAGGGTACGTAGGCAGTCTGAAAGGATGTGACCGCATCCATCAAACGCTCTCACTTGCATTTGTGTTTGAAATTAAGGGTTTGACGTGGCTCGAATTGGGCTGTCTCAAAATTTGAATGTCACTCGCATCCAGACATGATGCCGAGTGCCATCCAAAGAGGGGCAACTCTAGACACAACAATTTGGACATTTCGAATTTCCTTAATTTGTGGCCCGGAGGCTCCCCGATGATGAATTTGGATTAAAACGAGCCCTAGACTAGTCAGGACCATGCTTCTTGGAAGATTTTGAAAGTGAAAATAAAATGTCAAAAATCAGTCCCAAGTGCTCTGGATCACTCCCAAGCGCTCCAAACCATTTTCAAAACATGGGATTTGACAGACTCTCGAGCGCTCGAGAGTAAAGTCCCAAGCGCTCGAGAGTGCTCCCGAGCGCTTGAGACTTCTGTACTGCCCAATGGATGCTGGGGCTTCCCCACTTCCCATGCGGGCCATCATTGTAGCCGTTCTGGCCGGTTCAAACCTCAGGCAACACTCCACCTCAGTCAGAGGTGAGTCAGGCCTGATGGATTTTCAAAGATTCCATAATATATTTTCTAAAATGAGACTATATGCTATATTGCCTATATAAGGCCTCATCCCAGCTCAAACCAGCACGAACTCCCTCTCTCTAGAATCCCCTTTGACTGTTCAAAACCAGACTATTCTCTATCTCTTTCAAAAGTTTGATTTCCAAAGGCAAAGCCACCAAAAACTCAAGGCATCGAAGTCATGCAAGGAGTTCAGAGTACCCTAAAGCTCTGATCTTCCTGGTCTCTCTTCCTCTTTCATCTCTCAAAGTCTTCTAAGAGGCAAACTCCTCAACCAAAGGTAGAAGTTCTCTACCTTAGTGTCAAAAGGTAACAAAAACAGGGCTGTCATTTCCTTTCTGAGGGAGACCTCTCAGCCCTCTCAGTCTTTAATACTGAGTATGGGTTGAGAGACCTTGGCGTAAAAGCAAGAGCAAAGGGGTGCAGACGTGCTTTCTATGTTCAGCCTACTGGAAACACTCCCAAGCGCTCGGGACTACTCCCAAGCCCTCGAGAGTGACTCCAGTTCTGCTTCTTTTCTTTTGAGTGTTTAAATGGACATGCATGGGTAGGGTGTGTTTAAAAACTATTTTTGACTCTTTTTAAGGAGTGTTGGTACAAATGATCTGCTGTTTTCATAGAAAAATAAAATAAATCATTTGCATTTAAGGCAAGCAAAAGAGTTTTGGTCAGGATCCAAAAAGGAAAATCCTTTTTCACACTTTGAAATGTAAAATCCAGTGTACTAGCATACTGCATTTAATGGATTAGTTGGTTGACATCAGTCCTGGGGTGTGGAACACTCCCGAGCGCTCGAGAGTGTTTGCATGTAAGCTTGGTCTATTTTTCTTCCAGTTTGACCCCCCCCTTACTGCCCTTGCATGGCCATGCATGTGTCCCTCTTTGCCTCTCGTAACTGTTAAGCCACTTTCCAGAAATGCAGGGTTACATGGCTTAGGAGAATGGGGCTCGACCTCAGTCTATTGAGTCATTTGCCAAGCTTATAATGCGTTTGATGTTACTCCTGTTTATATTTCCAGTATTGTACTTTGCTATATTCTGTTGTGCTAACATGATGTGTAGGCAGGAACATACAACACTCCCAAGCGCTCGAGAGTGCTTCCGAGCGCTCGAGAGTGAATCAGTGACAGGGTCTCCCAGCTTCTAACATCTTTGCATTTCATTACCATTCCTCATTTACCCACTGTACACATGCACATGCATGCACTCCTCTGTACCTGATGTGTCTGTAAATAAATGCTAGCTGTCTAATAAAATAAAATCTTTTGAAAGATCCCACAAATGTTTAGTAGAGACCGATTTCAAATCGGGCGAGGGGGGGTGCCGTAAAACCCTTCCCCCCTCGTAACGTGGCTCCCGAACCCTTTTCCTAAATCTCTGGTTTTCCAATTCAATCAATCAATTTTCAATCAAAACGGTTTCTCGGGTGGCGAACCATAAATCCGGGTGGCGACTCTTCAAAATTTTTCAAATCGATTCCAAAACGAGGCGTTTCTTTTCGGGCCGCCCCGATTCCACCCGGGGCTGTGGTTGCCCACACCTTCTTCAAAAGCTGGCCTGACCTAAAAAAGAGTTTGACAGCTGAGGTCACCTCATGACCTATCACAAGCCATGCTTTTTGGAAGAAGGTAGCATTGTAACCATCAGGACTAGGTGGTTTTTGAGGATTGAGAGACCAGAAAGTATCCTGGATCTCTTTATTAGTTACCTCCATCACCATGTCCAAGCTTTGAGAAGGGGAAAGTTTCCTAGTGATGAGTTGATCCACTCTGGAGGATCCAGTATAGTCATTCAGATGTTTTGTGCCTAACAATTTAGTGTAGTAGTTGATGAAGGTTTGCTTCACCATCTCAATGTCCTGAATGACTGATCCATCCTCCAAAACCAAGCTAGAAATTTTATTCCTATTCCTAGAATTAGTTATGGATTTGAAGAAGAATGATGAACATTGATCTCCCAACTTTAGCCACTGAATTCTTGACTTTTGCTTGGCTAAACTTTCTTCAGCCCTAGCAAGCACAAGGTACTACTTGCACAGTTCTCTTTCTGTGGCCTACTTGGAGGTATCACTAGGGGTAGAACCAAGATCTCTTTGGATGGCGTCCAATTGTTGTTTAAGGGAGGCCACTCTTGAAGACAGATCACTGAACTCATTGGTATTCAATTTTTTAAAATCCTCCCACTAAAAGAAAAATTGCATTGGGTGACAAATGAAAATCGTCACAAATTGTATGTTTTTCGTCACAAATAATATAGGTGATGAAAAAAAATTTGTCGACTAAAGGTTGTCGAGGATTCCTACCTGGTGACGAAATCTATTTTTCGTCACCTATAGTACCTTTTGGCGATGAAAAATTTCGTCACGGAAAAATGACTTGGTGACGAAATTTTCTTCGTCACCTATTGTGCTTTTTTTATGACAAAATTTCGTCACAAATTATTCCCTTTGGCTCGTCAAAGGTGACCCATCGATGACGAAATTTTTCGTCACAAAAGACATTCTTATATGTGAAAAAAATCTCACTTTCTTGCTCCTGCTGGGTTTCGATCCCGAGTCTCTTAGGTTTTGCACGCAAGCTTTAACCAACTACACCACACAAACTTTTCTACATATGTTTGAAATATCTAATATATAACACATACATTTAACATTAAAATATATTTTGAATGGCATTTTGAACCATTAAACATTAAAATTAGCAATTTTGATAAACATTAAAGTCGTAGCTCTTTATGTTATTGTTCAAACCCAATTTAAATTATCTCAATCGGAGTTCTGAGCAAAGAGTTATGCCTGAAATATATTTGGTGACAAAGCGTAATTCATAAATTTTGTCATCAAAGGATAAATTTTTCGTCACTGAAAACGTAAAAAGAAGACGAAAATATTTTTCGTCGCCAAATTGGTTCATTTGGCGACAAAATATTCTTTTCGTCACCGAATAGTTATCTTTGGCGACAAAAAATAATTTCGTCTCCTTTTTTACTCTTTTAGAGACGAAAATTTTATTTCGTCGCCAAATAGGTGCCTTTGGTGACAAAAATATCTTTTTTCGTTACTAAATTGTTATAATTGGAGACGAAATAATTTCATCGCGGAAGTTGTCAAAACAGTGACGAATTTATTTTTTTTGTCACAAAATATACCCATTTAGCGACAAAATTAAATTTGGTCGCCTTTTTTTCATCACTAAACATACTTTTTCTTGTAGTGTCCTATAGTTGCTTAAGTTTCTCACAGACACAAAACATAGGGTTACCAATGATGACCTTCCTCCAGACCTGCTGAACAATTTCAAGGAATTTAGGGTGCTCAGCCAAAAAATTGAAGAACTTGAAAGGTCTTATCCTTGAAGGAGAGGTAGTTGTCAAGCATACAACAGCAGGGGAATGATCAGACACACTAGGGCTTAGAAAATGATCATTGGACCAATAGAAATCTTTGATCCAACTCTCATTGACTAGGACCCTATCAATCTTGGTGCTAATGTGTGAATCTCCAACTTGTTTATTAGACCAAGTGAGATGGCAACCAGAGTACCTGAGGTCAACTAATTCTAATGATTGGAGGCAGTTATTAAAGTCCTCCATTCAAGGCATCCAAGTCCTATCCCCACCAACTTTTTCAGAGAGAGACCTTATGGCATTGAAATCACCTAACACCACCCAAGGGGTTACAACACTATGCAGCTGAAGATCAGCCCAAAGATGTTGCCTGTCAAGGTAGTAGTTAGCCCCATAGACAAATGAGGCATCAAATGAGTACTGGCCATCGCAAGAGTGCACTTTACAATGTATGTACTGACTAGATTGATATACAACTGGAACATGCACAATCAATGGATTCCAACAAATCAAAAGTCTCCCCAAAGTGGAGCAGGGTTGATCGCTAACAAAATTCCAACGTGGGAGCATTGAATTGACAATTTTTAAAACATTGGGGTCTTTGATTTTATGTTCAATGAATCCAACTAAGGATAATTTATTTTTAAAGACCCAATTTTTTGCCTCCCTCTGTTTGAGAGGATCATTAAGACCTCTCAAATTCCAAAATCCAAAAAGTATAGGAGAGCAATCCATAAAGTAATACTATAGATAACCACAATGTCACAAATCAGTATAAATAAGAGTGGATAGCCACGCACTGATTTAACTATATGTGGACAAAAGGTACAAATATAGAGAGTTACTTCCCTGATCTATTGGAAGAGCTTTTTGTATAGCTCTTCTGTCTCCATATCTGACCAACTTTGGTGGAGCCTCCCTTCATCAATTTTATATCTGATCCAGGTCAGGGGGTTCTTTATCCCTAAGCTTAGCAGCTATTTTGGCAGCCTTCTTTGCAGCTGATCTGGACAGTGGAGCTTCAGAATTCATCTGCTGAGTGAAGGAGTTCAGTTCCTTATCACTGCCCTGCCCCTCTTTGAAGCTACCAGATGGAGGCTTTTGTTGAGAAAGCTGATCTGGACAATGCATTTCGTTGTAATTGTGCTCAAAAGTAGTACCAGAGCTTGGAATGTTGGTAGAGGGAATGTTGGAGGAGCTGATAATTACTGGGAACTGATCGGCAGGAACGTCAGTCTGAGTTTGGATTAAGGGTTCTTGAGAACTGCTCACAATTCCTACAAGAGCTTTTCTCAACTCATCCTCTGAATCAGTAGTCACATCTATTTGGGGGTCAGTGATATCATCTCTGACAGTGGAAGGAAGGGTTACTAAGGTAGCATTAGGACTTAACTGAGCAGGATCAGTCCTCTGTTTCCACCACCCACTAGAGTCCAATCCTGATTTGGTTGATTGGAGGATGATGGAGGTTTCTTAGAGCACTGGATGGTAGAATGACCAAAGGCTTGGCAGTGTTTGCACATAAGAGGTAAGACTTGATATTCAATAGGCACTACCACTGAATTTCCCCCCACTGTAGTTCTCACATCTTCCGGAAGGTCATGTTCAGCACTAATTTCAATACAGACTTTAGCACTGGTTGATTTTGTTTGAAGGAGGCCTGGTTGCTTGGAAGTTTTTGTTGTAGCTTGGTCCACATGTAGTGGTTTACCAATAGTACTAGCCACTCTGCTCAAACATTCTTGGTTCCATAGCTCTAGTGGTAAATTGTGCAATCTTACCCATGCTGGAATATGGGAGGGTTGCTCTTTGACTGGTTTAATCATTCTATGCCAGTCCTTAAGAATTAGGTATTTCTGAGAAAAGAAGTAAGGTCCGCCATCCAATACTTGTTGTTTGGCCTCTTTGCTTCTGAATTCAAAAAGATAACATCTTGCAACATCCGGCTTAACCCCTACAAACAACTCTTTCCACTGGTACCTAGCCGTGGGGACAACCAAAGCGTATGGCATTTTTCCATCAAGGAAATGGCCTACTAAGTATCTGTCCCACCTACCAACATCTGTTAATTCTATGTCTATCTCAACCTGTGCTTCCCTACCTCGAAAAAGCTCAGGATAGAAATCAAGTTTGAGCTCCATTGATGGACTTTGTGATTGTAACAGTGATGCCCAGTTTTTTGGTTTGGGTTTATGTACATTTGTAATCAGCCTGGGATTGTTAGAACCTTGATGGGGTATGGCCTGTGGAGAAATCGAGGGTACAGAATATCTCTCAGAAGCCAATGGCCGCATCGGTTTAGTATCCTCTTCACTATATCCCAAATTGGGATCCCCTTCCAAGTGTGGAATACCTCTAGCGTTGTAAAGAGTTTTGGGATTAGGGTTTGAGAATGGTACCTCTTGATGTTGGGATGTAGTGACGTGTGTGCCTTGAGCTTGTGCCGCTGCTTCCAGAACCAGGCCCTCCTCTACCACTGCTTGTTGGATTTGCCGAGAGAGACTGGGATTTTCCTATTGTTGTTGTTGTTGTTGTTGTTGTTCATGTCGAGCTCTTACCTCTGCTTCCATTAACAGACTTTCCTCAAATAGGGCTTGCTATAATTTCCGTGTTGTACCGGATTTAGGGCCCTGACTACCAGCCCCTGAAGAACAGGGATAGAGATTCCCCGATAATGGAGATTTTGATGGAGATCGCGTTGAAAAATCAGACATCGGCCTCTTAGAATTAGGGTTTTCTGGTTCGGAGCCCAGACTTGGTAGTAACACTGTTGAATCTGAGATTAATGAAGCACCCGTTTCTCTGTGCTTCCTCCGTATTTCATTAGAATCAAGAGCTTTGATGCCCAAACTCTCCCTTAAGGAGATAGTGCCGTCGCCCATGGTGAATGATCACTGAATAGTAAAGATAGCATCAGGCTTGTCAGAAATCACCATTAGGCGCTTTCCTGTCTTCGTAGCTTATGATCGCTTTTCCCTATAAAAGGCTTGACCAACTTGACTTGGAATACTTTTCAAAACAATCAAAACAAAACTTATATATTGAGAGAGAGAGAGAGAAAGAAAAGTCCGTGAGTGAAAGAGAGAGCTTAGGTACAGTTTACCTCTTCTATTTTCCATCTTATTTTGTTGAGTCTTAGTTGATTTGGCTTGCATGCAAGCCAAAAGGGATGCTAAGACATGTTGTAATTCTAGGACAGCTTTTCTGATTGAGCTTCGGTTTTTGCCATTTTTTACGGCGGCCGCTATTCGCAGCATAGTTTATGCTACTCGCAGCAGATTGCTACCTACAACGCACCACCTTATAAGAATTTGCTACCTACAACGAAGAAATTATCCCTGAACTTCCATTTTTGCCCTTCTATACAAAAAACATACAACCCAACAATTAAATCCCAACAATCCCGTGAACTCTTCTTCAGTACATTCCTAACCTAGGTTTTCTCCACAGCTCCCCCTTCTCTGGTCCGCCACCGTCCCCCTTACCGCCATCCACCAAAACCACCAGGTCCGCCACCTCCCCCTCCCCCTCCCATCTCTCTCTCTCTCTTTCTTCCCCGTTTCTTCTTCTCCTCTTCTGTCGATTCGTCTTCTCCTCTCTCAGTCGTTACCACAACACCACTCCCACCACACCACAACAACTACACAACTTTGAAGCGAATGAGGTGTCAGAAGAAAGCACAACACGCCGGCATCACCGGTGATTTCGAAGTTGAACATCGGTAAAATTTTGAATCTTGTTATTACACGGGTTTTTTTTTATTTTCGTTTGATTTTTGTTTGAATTTGTTCTTGAGAAACCCATGAGCGTACTACTATTTGGTGTATCTATTTCAAAAATGTTTGAATATAATCGAACATCGGAGTCCAATTGTTTGACACAATTTTGGATATTAAAGTCTGATTATTTGCCCCCTATACGGATTTTAAGATCTGAAATTCATTACCTCATTCGGATTTTAGTATCCGATTGACCGATTGGCCCCTATGAATTATAGCAGCAGCTGAATTTGTTAGCATGGCTCATTCGGAATGTAATATCTGAAATTTTTTGCCTCATTCAGATTTCAATATCCGAAATATTTGACCCCATTTGAACATTAAATTTTACCCCAGTCATGTATGTATTTTACCCCAATTCTCTGATGGGTCTCTGTAAGCTTCCCACTTTAGACGTTTTCATCATATAATGTGAACCGATTAGACAATGACACAAACCATTGACATTGTCCAGGAATGATTGACAAAGTTTTCAGATATTAAAGTCTGATTATATCCTCATATTCGAATGTTAATATCTTAAACCTCTACCCTCGTCCTAGCTAGAATGTTTTTATTATTAATCCTACATTACTCGTCCTAGCAACGGTATTGAAATTTTGTTGTTTCTTTCAAGCAGCATTACAAGAAATTTCTTTATGCAACTCGGGTCATACAGTGACCGGTTCTAAATTCTCTCATTATATAGGCCAATTGACTAGAAGATTAATGATTACCTATTTGATATTGACGCCGTATTTTGGCGGTATGATCTACTTGTATAATCCAACGCTAAAATTGAACTCTAGAACTTTCTGTCTCTAGATTTTTTCATACGAGTACTCCGCAAACCAAGCCGTCATACTAAGCAATTTTTCGAAGTGGCTTCTGTGACATTCTCTTGCTCAACAAGCTTGGGCTTGGTTTATTTATGTTCGCTGTGATTGCTTGTTTCCTTTTGACTTTGTATTTGTAGTTTGTACTTACTGCTCTGTAAACTAATGTGGAATTCTAGTGGAATGAATATAATTCCTCTACGTAGTCCTGAAGAATACTGTCATCGTCTAAAAATTTTGAGAATCACTTTCAACATTCTAAAGAAAACTAGGAAGTTTTAACAGAGTTGCTAATCATTTAAAACTTAAGGATGCTGGCCTAAATTGGTATGGAGATTATTGAAATTTTTTGGCTGTAGAGTCTCTAATCTTGGAGTGATACTCTGTTGTTTTCCCCACAGTTATGTTCTCTTTGGGTTGCATGTCTTGCTTTGGTTTCCAAATTCAAAGGAGGCATTTTAATGAATATCACCTATTTATTTCTCCTTGAAATGTTCCATTTTACTCTTCTAATGCAGATGAATTTGTAAGCTCGTTTGGAATTTAATATCTGAAATGTGTTGCCTCATTCGAATTTTAATATCCAAAGTATGTTACCCCATTCGGACATTAGAGTCCGATTTATCCCCTCTATTTCAGTCATTAGAATCCGATTTATGTATCTTTATTTATAAATTAGTATCTGATTCTCCTACCTTTAATTGAAGCGTTAGACTAACGTATTGTTTGAAATGTACAGGAAATGACAATGACACGAGTTCCTCCTACCGTGTCTGAAAGGAAGAGGAAGGCTGAGCAAGATCTAACTTTGGAAAGTAAACGAGGCAAAACACGAGGACGAGGGAAGAGGCAAGAGGTTGGGGGTGAGGAGGATGTGGTGGTTGAGCACCTTCGTGAGGTAGACTATAGTACCTAGTATAATGGATATGTGCATGTAGATGTTAATGATTTGTTATAAAAATGAAAGCTTAGAGGATACAAGAATGTAAAATAAATTCCAATACTAACAAGTTTTGCATGCGAAGAAAAAAAATCCGAATAAAGTTTTGCATGTGGTTTCATAGTAGACAAATGCAATAATGTGATAAACCTTGATTCATGTATAGATTCATATCATTTTTGTGTGAATCGTATGATTTTGACAACAATGGTTCTAACATATTCTTTGCAATGTATAGGAAATGAAACGAGTTCCTCCTACCGTTTCTGCAAGGAAGAGGAAGGCTGAACAAGCTTTAACTTTGGAAAGGAAACGAGGCAAAAGATGAGGACAAGGGCAGAGGCAAGAGGTTGAGGTACATTCGGAGGTCGAGGAGGATGTGGAGGTTGAGCAACATGCTCAGGTAGAGAAGGATATGGAGGTTGAGCAACATGCTCAGGTAGAGAAGGATATGGAGGTTGAGGTACATTTGGAGGTAGAGGAGGATGAGCCACATGCTGATCTACGGGAGGATGAGCCACATTCTAATGTACGGGAGGATGAGCCACGTGCTAATATTTGTGAGAATGAGCCACATGTTGATGTACGGGAGATTGAGCGTGAGTCCGATCAACAGGAGGACGAGGTACATGAAAGTTAGAATACGAATATGTGTTTGTAGCTTTATATATTTCACTCAACAACAACTACTACTACTACTATTACTCTAGAATAGTTCGTTTATGTTTCATTTACTAGACTAAACTATTGTTTGCAATAAATGCAGGAAACGACACAAGCCAGAGGACAAGGGATAGGACGAGGGCGGGGGAGAGGACAACGACGGGGCAGAAGACGAGGGAGAGGGCGTCAGGAGAGGCAAGATGAGATAGACGATGAGGCAGTTGGTCCACAAGACCGGAGTTTGTTAGTGGATTTTAGGAAGCATATTGCTGTTGATATTTGGAACGGTACGGAGCGACCATTGTTGAAACTGCACTCGCACGGACGTAATTTGATGAAGTGGTCAATAGCGGAGGCAAATGAGAGGTTACTTATAAGGGTCAGAAGTTCAGGGTTGTTTCCACTTTCTTAGATTATTTCTTCATACTGCAACAAAGTATTACTATCGGCCTTTGTGGAGAGGTGGCATTCGGAGACAAATAGCTTTCACTTTTGATTTGGGGAGATGACTATTACACTGGATGACGTGCCACAACTTGTTGGTCTTCAAGTGGAGGGGTTAGCGGTGCATGCAGTGGAAAAGACGAGGGAGGAGTGTTTGGCAATGGTACAGAGGTGTCTTGGTGTGACGGCGGACATTGCAGAGAATAAAGTTACAACAAACAATCGCGTGGAGTTTGAATGGTTGAAGAAAACTTTTAGTGAGGTGGCAGATGGGGAGTCGGAGGAAAGGGTTGATTGTTGCACACGGGCTTACTTGCTCTATCTCCTTGGCAACACTCTATTTGCTGACAAGACTGGGATGATGGTTTCTGTTTAGTTCCTCACTCTTCTCGAGGACTTAGGACGGGTTCGCGACTATGCTTGGGGTGTGGGAGGGTTGGGCCATTTGTACAGACAACTTGGACAAGCAAGTAGACGTAATTGCAAGCAGCTTAGTGGCTACACGTCTTTGTTGGAGGTACATAGTTATATTCAATTATATTTTGTACATTCATTTGGACACGGACACGGGACATTGACAACTATGAGTGAGACTTGGATACGGATACGAACACGGACACGACACTGCGTCCGACACGAACACGACACTGCGTCCGACACGAACACGGGACATTGAAAACTATGAGTGAGACTTGGATACGGATACGGATAAGGACACGGACACGACACCGTGTCCGACACAGACACGTGACATTGACAAGTATGAGTGAGACTTGGATACGGACTCGGACACCTTCATAAGTGTGATGTATTCTTATTCCATTTAATCATTAGTAAGTATATGTATTATGTGTATGCAGGCATGGATTCGGGAGCATTTTCCTATGTTTCGACATGCTAGGGACCCAGCCTACACGGAGGACCTACCACTAGCAGCACGTTGGTTGTCGCGTCGGGAGACTACCATGGAGACCACTTACCACTACCGTGGGATGTTAGATAATCTACGTCCTAGTCAGGTCAGTGGAAAGCTGAAGTATGTTTTGAGTCAGATACTTATCTTCAAATACGAAATTATGCTTTGTAACGTTTTGTTTATTTCTTGGCAGGTTGTTTTTGACCCGTACACAAATCGCAGGCAAGTTGCAGATGTTGTTTTTTACATGGGCTGCATCCGTGCCATGGCCGTCCTTGAGCCGTACCTACCTGATAGAGTATTGAGGCAGTTCGGTATGGTGCAGCTGGTCCCTGGGCCTTCGTCATTCCCGTTGCAAGGTAGTAGAGGCGCTAATAGGCATTCTTACAGTGTGGTCTACGCGTACACAGATGGTCAATGGGAGAATTGGCGCGATCATGTCATGAATGTGGACAAACGAGTTCCAATTCAGCCAGGAGTCCTGTGGGAGTCGCACCCCGACTACCTTCCTTGGTTTTTGACGGTCTCCCACTTCAGGGTCTCACCCCGTCCCGTAGAGGTGCCGTACACCAAGAGTGCGGAAGAGTGCAATGCAGCGGCTTTGGCCATTCCAGACACTGTGTTGGGGGGACGGGAGCCTGCTAGGACTTCAACTTGCCCGTATGAACTACGATAAGCATTTGTTGAAGTGTAGAGGACTTTGAGGGGACCGGAGGCTACTGAAGCAAGCATAGCAAGCCCTAGTTCGAATCGTTTCTCGAGTCGTTACAGTAGGTGCCGGCGCCGTGGCCGTACTTAGTGTTCTATGACTTGTTTTTGATGGACTTTTTGTCCTTTTATTTATTTGGGCCACTTAATGGCCAGGGTTTATGGACTACTTTCCATGGTGGAATGACTTGTTTTATTTGTGGATAACTATTAGGATATTTGTGATAATTGGATACCGTGAAAATATGATTGCTAATTAGGGCACCGAAATGTAAATTTTATGGTTTTAATCATTCTTGATACTTTCTCAGGCACAAATAATTCGCTAGACAATACCCGTATGTGTAAATTTGGATTTAAATGAGGAGTGACGTACGAACCGACAATGCTCTAGACAAACATAGAACACTACCAAAAACTCGATTATGTCCGTCGTTGCCACATCGTTTCCCACTATGTTTTTAAACTCTTCGATCTTGTTTGAATATTGTGTATCTCATCCATCTGCGAATGAGTAGTGATGTTTATACCAATTCCTTGCAATAGGCGGGATGGGGAAATTTGGTCGCAAATGTACCGTTACAAAGTGATCGCCGTTAATGTGTCCGAGCTCAATCAAACGTCGACTCTGAGGGGGAAGGGGCGGATATCGTAGTGGGAGGAACGTAAGACATTGATCATTCGATAAGAAGACAACCATCGCCTGAAAAACAGATGCTATGACGTAACCCGCTGCATTATTTAAATACTCTTGTCAGCACGTTTGGCGAGAAAGAATTTAGCTCCAAAAACCCAATTTGTACTCCAGATAACCCATTGCCATTTTTTAGGGAATCTGAAATTTCATCGAATAGTCATGTCAGAAAATTTTCTACACAAAAGCCGTTGTCTTATTTGAAAAAATCTCGGGTGTCATTTAAAAAAATAGATAGAATAACACCAATCGGATACTAATGTACTGTAGACACCCCAATTTGGACCTATTAATTATCCTTAATTTGTGGCCTTGAGGCTCCCCGATGATGAAACCGAATCAAAACAGGCCTTGGACGAACTTGGACGATGCTTCATGGACTTTTTCAAAACCAAAATCCTCTTTTTTGCGACACCCTGAGGGTAAAATTGGCACACATTTCAGCATATAAAATAACTTTGAATGAAACCAATTGGGTTAGAAAGAGGACTTAATGAGCTTTCCAACGCTTCGAAAAACACCTAAAACCGAGTTCGGGAGTGTCCGTGGCACCCTTCTGAAGTTGGGCAGACACTCCCAAGCGCTCGAGACCACTCTAGAGCGCTTGGGAGTGCTGACAGACCAATGCATGTTGAGCTTGGCTTTGACCATGGCTTTTTAGGCTTTTCAGATCTTTCAACGTTCAAACCTGCATGTCCCAAGCATGCCTGAGCCAGCAGAGCATCTCATCATGCCTTTCTCCTGCCAAAACATTTTCTTTTAATTTTTGGTTTGATTTTCAAGTCAAAACCCCAATTTTTCACTCCCCTATATATACCCTCATGTTTTACCACACAAGGACCACGAAATTTCTCCCTCTCACTCCCTGTTTTCAGAAACCCTTGTTCTTTACCACCCTCAAACATCTTTCAACTTCCACCTTCAAATAATTTTCAAAGAAAAATCCAAGAAAATCACAAAAACATTCTCACTCTTAGATACATTCTAAGACTCTATTTCTCACTGTTTTTCAGCCCTCATTCAAGCACTCAAGTCAATCCAAGAGGTCTTGTTCAAGCACAAAAGGTATAAAATTCCTTTTTATACTTGAAAAGTCCACTGTTTTTCTCCTTCTGAGGGAGATCAGGGACTCACACCAGCTCCTCATACTGGTTGTGAGCCACCTGATCTTGGTTTAAAAATAAGAGCAAAGGGGCATAAAGGTGTTTTCTGTGTTAAGCTTACTGGAAGCACTCCCGAGCGCTCGAGACTACTCTAGAGCGCTCGAAAGTGGCTCCAGTCCATTTTTCCCTCTTTTAAGCGTTTAAATGGACACGCATGGGGAGTGGAGTGTGTTTTAAGCAGTTTAACTCTTTTGAGGTGTGTTGGTACAGACGATCTTTCTTTTTCGAGAAAAATAAGGAAAATCATTTTTATTTAAAGACATGCAAAAGAGATTCATCCAGAACATAAAAGGAGAAATTTTCATACTTCAAAAACACAAGATCCAGTGTACCAGCACACTACAATGAGTGTATTAGTCGGTTGAAATCACTTCTGGGGTGCAGATCATTCCCAAGCGCTCGGGATCACTCCCAAGTGCTCGAGAGTGTCTGCATGCTATCTCACTCCACCCTTCCTCCAGTCTAGCCCTTCTACTGTCTTTGCATGTCCATGCATGTGCCTGTTTGTCCCTTTGAACTGTAGATCAGCCCTTGTAGAGGCAAGGATGCATGGCTTGGAAGATTGGGGTCTTATCCCAGTTCACCAAGTCCTCCGCTGAGCCTATAATACATTTAAGATCATCTCAGTTTATATTTGTGGCATTGTATTTTGTCTGTGCTAACAAAGCTTGCAGGTCGAACATGCAACACTTCCAAGCGCTCGGGAGTGCTCCCGAGCGCTCGAGAGTGAAACCAGTGACAGGGTTCTAGCTTTCTGTTATTTTGTATTTCTTTGTCATTTTTATCATCTCCTGTACACATGCACATGCATGCACCCCTTTATTTGGTATACTTCTACATACTTGCTAACTGTTTTCATGAAACAAAATATTTTCAAAAAAAAAATCCCACAAACGTTTAGTAGAGACCGATTTCAAATCGGGCGAGGGGGGTGCCGTAAAACCCTTCCCCCCTCGTAACGTGGCTTCTGAACCCAAAACAATCTTTGGTTTTCAATTCAAATCAGTCATTTTCAATCAAAACGGTTTCTCGGGTGGCAAACCTCAAATCCGGGTGGCGACTCTTCAAATTTTTCAACTCGATTCTAAAACATGGCGTTTCTTTTCAGGCCGCCCCGAAACCACCCGGGGCTGTGGTAGCCCACATGTACGAACTGGATTAATAATTTCGGAAACAAATATCCGAAAGTTATACCCATGTTTGGACTTTAATATCTGATTTATATACCTTCAATTGGATTCTAATCTCCGAAGAGGATGAAAACTATGAGATAACATGACATCGTTTGGATTCTAATGTTTGAATTGGATCAATAATTTCGGAAACAAATATCCGAAAGTTATACCCATGTTCGGACTTTAATATCTGATTTGTATACCTGTAATTGGATTCTAATTTCCGAACAGAATGAAAACTATGAGATAGCATGACGCCATTGTAGTTTCTGAACTGAATGTCACAGACTTGACGATCTGAAAACTTAAAGCACACGTAATCATCCAATTTTGATAACATTAGAACACATTATATAATATAACACATTAAATCGTTTCTCAATCCAAAAATGGCTAATTGACATGGATGACCTCCTTTGTTGCTACGTCAACGCCAATGATCTCGTTGAACTTCTGAATGGCCGCAACATGTGCTGCATCCCAATTTTTAGCGATAGAAAGCCGATGTCTTTTCCAATTGCAAGCTATTGGCGGCATAGGGGAACCTGACTTTAGGAATACCTATCATATTGCATTAAGTACTTGTATAAGAGAAATTCAGTTCGACTTAAGGAGCTCATTCTTTATATAGATGACAACAAAGCATTCACCAAAATAGTATCTGTACAAAGTGTCCACCGTCAACAAACCCGATAGCAATAACCTTTCGTTTCATGGAAGGTAAGGGCTTCGATCGGAGGGGGAGGAATGTAAGACATTGAATATTTGATAAATGGACAACAACACAATTATAAGCAGATGCTATGATGTGACCCATGTCTGGCATTGTCATCCAATATTCCTGGGGCGCCGGACTTTCATACCATGACAAGATGTGAAGTAATTCCCTAGCCCTCTGGGTCCCCCCTACCACTTGTTCGTAAAGGGATAAATGTGTTTCCAACTCTTTCAGCAAATCACTTCTTACCATTAACCACTCATGAACATCACCTTTCATGAAGCCTGACACTGCCCGAAACCCACAATTCCCATCATCTTGAACATCCTTGATAGATTCTATGTAAGGTCTTATTGCTTTCGGGAACTGATTGATGAAGGGACATATCAAAAGTTGTGGTGGAACTTTTGCGTTCAGATTGCGCCGCGGTTTCTCTTTGACGGCCTTAGGGGTTTGAAGGGAGGCCACAACATGCTCAAACTCCGAGGGATCCCTATGCGTCGAATTTTGTTATTTGACTGCATTTTTTTCTTTCGTTGACTTCTGACCGTGTGGTTGTGCATTCACTTTGGGTTCAAGGAGAGTACTGCTTTTCGGATGAGCAAGCTCTTGCATCTTCTTAACGTAATTGACCTTTACATCATTGTTATCTTCATTCAAGAACTTGTAAAAACAATCAAAGTGAACCAAAAGCGTCTCCTCCATCGAACCCTTTTTCTGGGGTGCAAGCAAAGAAAGCCTCTTCCAATGGTCGTGGATTAACTAAATCGGTAGGGGGATATTTGTCATCTTGTAAAGAGCAATCTCATGAGCGCAAGGTAAACTATGAGTGTGCCTCAAAGAACACTCGCACTGACGCTTCGATTCCACAAACCATTCGACTTGATGGGATGCCACTAAAACAAGTGTCATGGCATTTTTTGAAACAACTCCCCTTAGCCTATCAAATAGAGTTGTCCTAAAATCATGTTGCACAGAATTCAGGCTCTTCTCAAAAGAAGCTTTCACTTCAGTAACTTGTAATAGCATCAATCTATGAATCTTCTCCCATATAGTATCAAAATTGCATTGCAAGTTTTCAAGATGATTTTTCAGCTTCGAATGTGAACTCTCCGCCCTATGAATAAATATGGCAAGATATTAGCCATAGCAAATAACATGAATATATGAAAATTTTCCAAAAACGCATGAATAACATGAATATTAAGGAAAATGTTAGGGTTTTGAACGAAGCGTTTACCTGTTACTTGTTAGGTTTCCGAAATGCATGACTTTGTCTGTCCAAGCTCCTACAAACCTCTCTTTGTAGGGTGCCAACCAATTTTTCTCAAAGTACTCAAGTGCTGCAGGAACCATTTCAAAATCACGCTTCAAAACACAAAGGCGGTCCTCGTACTGTGCAACACTCGCTGAAAGGACAACTAGGCCCCAACTGCAACTAAACTCCTCCCACATTTTGTCATCAAACATCTTTCTACACTTGGCTAATACGTTCTTGCCAATATGCCACATACATAGGAGGTTGGTAGCATGAGGGAAAACATTTGTGATGGCATTCATAAGCGCCAACTCCCTATCTGTGACAATAACAGACGGAAGCGCGTTGGGATCCATCATGCCTTTTAGCTTCTCTAAGACCCAAGTGTAGTTTTTCGTTTTTTCACTCTCCATGAAAGCGAACGCTGCACAAAAAGTCATCTCCGTCGATGTTACACCAACAATTTGAAGCAAAGGAAACTTGTACTTATTTGTCTTGTACGTGCAATCCATCATTAACACTCGGGGAAAAGCACGTACCATCTCCCCGGCAGATGGGGAAGACCAAAACAACTCTGTGACATTCTCAGTCTCATTCCCACGGGTCCAATGAACGTACTGGTACTTTTCTAGCCGATCCAACAAATGTTGCATTTGCGATTTCCTCGCTTTCTCTATCACTCAGTACTTGTGTCGTACATTGTACATGGTTTTGATAGACGTTACGTTCTCAGGATCTTGAACCTTCAAATGGGTTAGGATTTCTCTGGGTTTCACCAGGGCGACTGACAAATCAAGCACCGTGCTAGTCTGCTCTGCCGACAACCTCTCGGCATACGAATGGCCCTCCAAGTACATTGCTGGAGGATGGTTGTGAGTGCCATTATGGACAGAGACAGTCCAACCTCAGTCTCGTTCCCACGGGTCCAATGAGCCATCCATTTTTTGGTGCCCGTGGACCGCACTCTCTTCTTTACAGCTACCTCCTTCCCATCAACCTTCTTCACAAATGGCCTATACTTACAGCTCCTTTCACATGCAAACCTCATATTAGGTGTGTGATTCTTAATACATTTCTCAGAACCCTTAATCACAATGATAAACCCGTGTTGTTTACCAGTGCATCTTATCCAATCTACCAACGCTTCATCGGATGGAAAAACCTACACACACATAAAAACAAATTTTAGCCCGTAATATAAGATTGCACATGATAAATGCTCTATAAAAAAAACACTCACCGTCTTCGTTGCAAAATGCTCCGTATAATCGCATGGAGGACGAGTGGAAGTAGGTATAGTCGATGGCCCTACATAACTACCAGGTGTTAAAGTGTCACCCTGTAACACCCACAGACAAACCAGGTAAGTGGAGGATTCTCTATAGTTTCATTCAGATATTAATATCTGAAACTGGCACTAAATTGGGATATAAAGGTCTAACAATGTTGGCAATATTTGGATATTAATATCCGAATAGTTGTACATAATTCAGACATTAGAGACCGAAAAGTTAGTAAATTTTTGGCACTGTGTGTCCAACTGTAAGTGCATGATTCCCTGCAGTTTCATTTATATATTAATATCTGAAAACTGGCACTAAATTCGGATATAAGAGTCCAACAATGTTGACAATATTCAGATATTAATATCCGAATAGTCGTACATAATTCAAACATTAGAATCCGAAATGTTAGTAAAGTTTTTACACTGTGTGTCGAACTGTGTCGGGCCAGAACTGAAATTCAAAATGGAGGGCTTCTGAAATTGAAAATGGAGGGCGGGCTTACCTCTTGCTACGGTTTTTGCTCTGTCCCTACAACATCTGTGACTTATTTCTCAACTTCCATTGTGTGATCTTCCACCTCCAAATCATTGTGTATTGATGGGTCAAGTATTTTTTGTTTGTCAATGGAAGGAGACGAAGCAATCGAGGTTTTTATTGACAATGTATGAGGAAGAGGAGGGGAGGAAGATTGGCAGACTTGGCTGCTCGTGGGAGGGCCTGGTGGTGGGTGATGACAGCTGGTAGGGATGAAAATGGAGGAGTTTGAATGGGGGAAGGACTGGCGTTCTGGGAGGGAGGGAGGGAGGGAAATCAGGGATGATTTTTTTTGGTGGTTGTATGTAATGGGTTAAAGGGTAAAATGGTCAAATACCATGACGTCTTAGGGGTATAATGGTCAAACTGCATGAGGGCATTTTTGTCCGTAATTAAAAAAAATTTTAATCCGCTGCGAGTAGCATAAACTACGCTGCGAATAGCAGCCGCCTTTTTGACTCTTTTAAGCTTTGAATTGTTACTGGGTTCCGTCAAGTAAGTTGTAAATCTTTTTGTTGGGAAGATTGAGCCGCTAGAATCAACCGAAACGGATTTAAAATGAATTAGTTATGATTTTGTTTCTGCAAGCTGTCCAGAGTAGGACGAATCTGGAAATACCCCTTTTGTTTTGAGTTTTATCCTTTTGTTTTGTAAAGAGTCACTTTATTATTTTTCTAGAGTTACATCTATGGATTAGTTAACTTTGGGGACTAGTATTACTTTGATTGGATTACAAATGAGTGAGTTATGCTCTTTTTGTTAAAAGGTAGTAATTTCTCCTAGTTTGAGTAGTTTGTAGTCTTTTTTTTTGAAATTTTGTATTATGAACTAATTTTCTCCGAATTTTTATGAATTAATTGAATATTTTACTTTTAAGATCAGAACCTAAATTTTAATTTGTAGTCTCAAATAAAGTATGATATTGCATTTTGTTAAACCGTTATGCTGTCAATTTTAAAACTAGTCTAAAATTTTGTTATATGCATACAAAATTTCTTGTGACTTTGCATGTCTTATTCTTTCATTCTTTTCTTCATATTAAGTTGTATTATGAATTTTTAAGTTGATTACTTAAGTCGGGTACGTCGTTTGGCGATAAATGGACATTTGGTATCAAGAACGAACCCTGACACTTCCTATTGACTAAATAAGTTTTCTATTATCCTAAAATGATGCATGCACAAGATTTGTCATAGTGTGACATGAAATTTATTTTATATATCAAAGTATTTACAAAAAAAAAAAAAAGGGGCGGGGGGGGTTTAAGTTACCATTTTGCCTTGGAGCTATTTTGAGCCAAAACTACCATTTCCATGTATTAATCGGTGAAATTAATCTTTTATGTCAATTTTCTTTGAATTCTTACTTTTGGATCAGATTTTTCATTAGTTTAATTTAGTTGATTAAAGTAGTTTGAGTCTACTATATTAAGCGTAATAAACTATTTTACTTTTTGAGAAGTAGTTATACTTTTATACTTCCTTTTCGGCTAATTTTTTTCCTTTAGACCTTAAACGTCTTAGTTGGTTGGTGTTTGACTTCGGTTTTACTTTATGTTTAGGTTCAGGTGTGCGAGGGTGAACCGTAGGACGCGTCTAGCCTTAGCTGCGTCGACAGGACAAGAGGTGAAACATGCATTATCTTTACTATACTTTGTTTTGATGCATAAAACACTTTTCCATATTATAATGAAAAAGGAATTTCTTATGAAGTAATCCTGAAAAGGAATATATAATTTTCTTGTCGATGCATCTGAACATGTGTCTTTACTTGAGGACAGTAAAAAGACAAAGTGGAATTGGAGTAAGAAGGTTGGAGGATATTGATCAGATATCCTGATGGTTTGACATCATTCCCTTTTATGTAGAGGTAGCTCATCTAGAATTCTGATTGAAACATGTTCGAGAAAGATGCATAAAATCGACGAACATAAAGAATAACATGATATCTTGCATATTTGGAAGTTTTCTACTTAAACCTATGAATGTTGACATTTCATTTTACGGTTTTACTTTGGGTTGATGAATCCATGATGTAACAAGTATGCTTGATTTTGATGATGGAAGAAAGAATCTATTGCTTCCCTCAAAAGGTTTTTCAAATTAAGTTTTGAATTCGATATGTCATGTTTCACACGAGCTTTGCTTATGAATTTTCAAATCAAACCCTTTTCAGGTCAGCAGCCATAGATGGACTAAACTTCTCTTAAAGTCGAAGTTCTTTTGCTATATATATTCTCAGTTGTGCTATTGTGGTTAAGAACTGTTATATAGGATAGTTTTTGTTAGCCGGTTTGTTTCGGTCTATGATGACTTATGCTGTGTAATCTATGTACTCGTACGACTTTACGCATCCGCACGTTAGAACTTGGGATATTTTGTGATATGAAAACTAGTAACTTTAAAATAAAATAAAAATGTGACATTTAGATTTCAAGTTTTAATTCTTTGGCAACTAATAAAACATGGTTATAAATAAATCTCTCTTTAACTGTTACAATTTTAGACCTAGGGTGAGTCGGTCACTGACCCATATCTCGTTGGTTTAGGTCATGACATCTATGCCCATGAAATCATATCTCAACGGCTTCATGCTAACCATCCCAACAACTTTACGTCAAGTCGCTCAGTGACTTTACTCGCTATCACTCAGCTATTCAATGGCTCTACGCCTATAACCATCGCAAGCAACTCTACGCTCATGATCTTAGCAGCTCTATGCTCACCATCTCCATTAAGTCACCCAGTGACTCCATGTTCATGCCCACAACCGTCAAGCTACTCAACGGCTCCACTATCTTAGCAGCACCACATGCTCATTATCTCGCTACTTCACCAATCTCAACGGCTCTATGCCCGTACTCACCAATCTCAGCGGCTCTATGCCCATGCTCACCATCTTAATGGGTCAATACTTTATGCTCACTATCATAATCACCCAGCGGCTCTATGCCAGTGGCTTTACACCCATAAATTCTACGGCTCTATGCCCATAAGCTTAGTGGCTCTACGCCCACTATCTCAAATTGGCTCTATGCCATCACCAAGATATTATCTATTCTCAAGCTCTATGCTTGAATGCTCAAAGTCTAACACTTTGAATGCTCAAAGCTCTTCGAATGCTTAACCACTGTGTACTGGATGCTCAAGTTCTACACTTGAATGCTCAAGCCCTGTGTTTGAATGCCCAACCACTGCGTATTGGATGCTCAAAGCCTGCACTTTGAATGCTCAGATTCTACCCTCCAAATGCTCTAGCTCTACACTCTAAATGCTCAAGTCCAAAACTTGAAAGAAGCTCTACGCTTAAAACAAACACACATGCACGGCCCGTGCACATAAGCATCAATTGCATCACCATTGTCATCATTGAGCCTGCATCATCACATCTGTTCACATCTAACCATCATCATACATACAATGTTTTGCATCTCTCTCACTCATGAAATAGGTCAATCCTACAATCAACAGGCTCTACGCCTCGATTTTATTGATTGGTCCAGTGCCTCGATCCTTTGGCTCTACACCAAAATTTATGATGGAAAAGCTCCGTGCACAGACCTTCAGATTACAACTGGCTCTATGCCTCAGTTCCATCACTTCAAGCTTTAAGCTCCGACTCCTTAGGCTCTTGCCTCATGACTTTAACCGGCTTCGCACCTCAATTTCCTCATCTCAAAGCTCCGTGCTCTATTTACTGGCCTTGTGCCCCCAATATCTCAAAACTGGCGTCTGATTGTCTCCAGCAGATGGTTAGGATTCCACCCCAATTACATCTATTCTATCAAGCTCATTCGCAAGGATAGGCTACTCTACCGAGCTCCCCTCAGTCAAAATAAGGATGATCATGAAAAGCAATCGACTCACCCGCTGTGTATTGATCTACCCCACAATTCTGAAGATGCTCTCTGCAAAAATTTCCCCGGCAGCCCCGCGCTCCTTCAACTACTCTTCGCAAAAATTCTCGCTTAACCCAGGTACATTGTACTACGGCTTTTTAAGCTTGAAGGTACGTCTTCTGTCTCTAACTGTCCAAACTTTTTTCTTTTTACTGCCCCTAAACTACGATTGGTCTGAATATCCCTGGTGGAATTCATAGGCAGCATCCCGGCCTGACCATAACTAAAACCTTTTTCAAAAAACCCTTGGAATAGTTGTTTGACCAAATTGAAGTTGTTTTACGGCTTTGACTCTTACTTAAACATGTCTTGCGATCTGTCTAAGTTCAATCAAAGAGGGACATCTATAGACACCCCAATTTGGCCTAATGATTATTTCAAGTCCCACCTTGGGGACCATCTCGATGATGAATGGATGAGTGATTGCTGATTGACTTCTCGTAATCCCATGGACTTTTGGTAAGTAGTTTAAGCCACTTAGAGGACCCAATTCAGAGCAAAATAGCCTTTCAAACAAAAATATAGTTTCCTAGGAGAATCCATCTATTGGCCGTAAGATTGATCTCACGGCCCCAACTTTATTCTTTCACCCATGAAACATGTTGCTTGAAAATCTCCCTGAGAGATTGATTCCTCTACAGCCAGATCAATTCTTCGGCTGCCAAATCCTTTCCCCAGCTGCCAGATCCATTGCTCGGCCGCCAGATCGTCCTTTTTCCGGATTTTGGAATGTTCTATCAAACGTTTGATCCGTTCACCAAAATCCTAGCAGCCTTTTTCCGATGCGTTCGACGTGTGAAGCAGATTTCATCTAGAGATTCTATTACCCTATACTACCTTATTGATTCACGTCATTTGATTGGCCGGAGTGAGTCACCAATTGCCCACATAAAGAGGCCCTTAGGGTTTAAAAACAACAATCACCCTCTCTAGCCATGAAACTCTGCACAAATATTCTATCATATTCCCTCTACAAAAGCCCTAACACCCCGAAGGTAGCCGCGATCCGACGATCAAACCCCGAAGTACAAACCCTAACCCTAGGGTTTTTGAGAAGCAAATCAGTCAATCCCCTCTAATCCGAAGCAATCAAGGAACTGAGGGATCAAGGTGGTGAGGCCCAGGGCATTATGGTTTGATTTATTTTCTGTTCATATATTTCATCGTAGAGTTTTAATCGTAGTTTAGATTGTTCGTTTTTTGGTGTGAGGAAGAACATCGGCTGGGACTTTGTTCCCATGGCTGATATATTAATCTAGGCGGATCCCTCAGCCGTGACATCTATTCACCGGTCGCAGGATCCATCTCCCTGGGATAGCCTGTTTTGTTCTAATTATTTCTGATGCATGCTTCAATTACCGTACTAGCTCACCTTATCTACTGCTAAAGGCTAATAATCAGATTACGTGTTAGAATTAAATTAAGCAAATATACATCGTATGTCAAATGATTATGGGCCAATCTCACGACTGGGCAAAGAGGGGTGCTTAACACCTTCCCCTTATTGTACTTTTGGCTCTCGTACCTGGAATCTCTATTTGTTTTTCCTAGTTTTTATAAACTAGGTGGCGACTCTGTTTTGATGATAACCATTATCGTGTCCCAATGTTCCTAGCCATGGGAATATCCACAATCTTGGTTTATGAAGTGGAAAGCAAACAAACAAACGATGATCAATCTGCATAGCGATGCCCCGCTTGGGAGGTGTCTACAACATCATATGCTCGATTTCCTCCTCTCTCTCTCTCTCACATCTAACTTCAGCGGCGCCCTCTCTCTCGCTCTCTCACTCTCTCTCTCCCACCCTCCTCCCTTTCCATTTTGTTTCTAGTTTCCACCTCTCCCCCTCCTTCTCCATCACACTCTCGCCCTCTCTCTCCTTCTCGAGCTGGGCAAAGTGGAAACGTGGCCTCCCTTTAGCATTCTTTTTTGTCCTAGGTAAGTTCATTCTCATTTTGTCTTTGTTATTCTCTAAACTACTATTTTTTCAATGCTTTAATTGAGACTTTAGGAATTGTATATGTTCCTTATTTTATTGCATCCAAGGTGTTTGTAAGAATGCCAAAAATTGGCTCTCTGATCTTTTACTTCCTTTGGGCGATACCATTGGCGTTGTCTAATAGATTGTAGATCAATTGTTTTTGTCACTTAAAATTTCTTGAGATTGCAAGCACCATTTTACCCCAAATATTTCTAATCTGAACAAAATGCATATGCTATGTGGAACCATATTTCAGAAACTAAAATTTGGGTGATAAAACAAATACTGAGGACGACCTCGCAAAGGTTATTTCACGATCATTCACTGAATGTCTTGATCAAGCCAGGATTGGGTGTTAGTAGGGGCTTACAAAAAATCAATCTGACAATGAGGTCACACTGGATCCAAGGCCATTCAGGTTATGTATTTGTAACTCCCCTAATTTTGTGTACGTTAAATAGACATTTTTATTTAAATCTGAATAGAGTCTGGCTCATTATTACAGCAAAATTCCCACAAGGGTACATTTCTTAAACAAAGGGAGGGGAAAAACTAGGGTTCCAATCTACAGCTCCGCTTGCTCCTCTATCCTAGCCAGCTCCTTGGCTCCGAAAGCCTCCAAGGTGTAGAGTTCTCCCTGCTCATCTACAAGGTCTGACACATTATACCAGCATCGCCCCCAGTATAATATGTCAGGATCACCAAAGGTAACACCATGAGCTATGAAAGCTCAGAAGAATAATCTCATACTCGCTAACCCATAACTTACAACAATGGTATGTAAATCCAATAGTTTCCAATTAACACACGCATGTTCAACAAGGCAATTAAAAAGACACATCCACATTCACTATTCCAACGTTGGTGTCGGTGATATCTGAGTTCCTCCAACGCAACACATCATATAGACCATGTCTCATATTCACTTTTCATTTACCAAATCAACATTTCGAAAAGTATTTTAACACACCCAACCTTGGTTCTACCGTTCCGATCTCCTAAGTATCCTCACAATGGTTCCGCTGTCCTGGGTTCCCATTGGGACACAAAACTTTGCATTGGCTCCTCTCCGCAGATAACCAAGCTACACACCCAACCTTGGTTCTGCCGTTCCGGTCTCCCAAGTATCCTCACAATGGTTCCACCGTCCGGGGTTCCCATTGGCACACATACACACACCTCACAATGGGCTACTATGTTCGTCCACATTGTGGACTTAAAACATTTTCTTTTTCAAAACACGTCTTTTCATTATCAACACCCTAGGTGTCATGTTTCTAACTTTCTCGATTCTTGTGTCTCGTTTTCATGCAAAGACTTCACGGCATGACTTTTCACATAGGTAAACATAAATCATTTATTGTAATCTTGAAACTAAACTAGCAAGATCATCCAACTCTATATTACTCATCATGCTCGTATTATCCTTAATTTCACTTAATCATATTCAAACATTTAGCACCTAAATCATAGTGCCACATGGACGAACACCTTTGGAGTGGATACCACTTATGCTTCAACACACATTAAAGCAACTAAACACATACACATGCTTATAACCATCCTAAGATCAAAATACAAATACTTTTCTTTTTAAAACCGTTCTTCCTTCCTTTTAGGGAAGTTCAAAACAACATATGTTTTCTGGAAATTAGGTCGAATTATTCATATGCATATCACACAAAACAATCAATATACAATTTTACTTTATATATACTTAGGGATAGGAAAACAAGAATATTCTACCGTTCTTCTTGGCGGTAGGGTGGCTACGGAAAAAGTAAGTTGGTTATTGGACGGACGGTCTCCTACGGTAAGCTTGCGGTAGCTTCGAAAGAGAAAGGTTACTCTCGAAACTAGTTCTTGACTAAACTACTAAACTTTTTGGATCGAAAGGGTGGTTGAGTGGTGGTTTAGTGGCGGCCTTGGACGAGTTTATTGAAGAACTCAAGAATAATGAAGAACAAAGCAAGAACACAAGGATTTCTAGAGAAAGAAGTTGAAGGGTTGAAGGTGTAAGTTGAATGGCAAGTGAGGGGCCCTATTTATAGCAAATGTTGGGCTCTCTCCCTCCCTCTATTGGCCGGCCACCCCTCTCTCTCTCTTCCTCTCATTGTATTGTCAAATCATGCTTGGAAGCATGCTAAGTCTATTTCTCATCTGTCATTCCAATCTTTAGGCATAAGGCTAGTAAACTAAGTAGGATTTTAAGGCTTTTTAGGGTAAATCCTAGGTAATTATACCCTAGCTAAGCAAGTCTTACAAGTCTAATGTTAGGTTTGATTAGGCTAAAGAATAGGCTTCCATGTTTAGTCATTCCTAGGCTAGGTTATAAGTCAATTTCTAGGTTGATTAAAGGCTAGTTTGGAAGCAAATCTAGGATGATTAAGGCTAGGATTTCATGGTTAAAGTAGACTAGAAATGGGTTGGCAATTGGTGATTAGGCTTAAGGCTAAATGGTAGCTTGTGTAAGTGTACAAACACAAGCACACACCTCACTCTCTCTCTCTCTCTCTCTCTCTCTTATTCCCGTCTGCTTATATATATGCATATATATATATATGTATGTGTAAGACTATGTGTGTTTAGGTCTAAGTAGCCTTATAAGCCTAGGAGGGAGTAACGATTAAAGGTTAAGGCTCTTAATGACAAGTTATTACCCAATGGTCACAATATTCCCTAGAAAGTATATATATTTATATACATACATTCTTATATATAGCTAAACATACTTTGGCCTATGTAGTCCTATTAGGTCTAGGAGGAAAGAGTAACGATTAAAGGTAGCTTCCAATGACAAGAACATTGTCTGTTGGGTAATAGTTTTCCTAGAAAGTGTACCTATGGACATTTAGGCATGCTTATAATAGGCTATGGGTACTACATTAGGAAGCATTTTGATTACTATCTTTGTCCAATGCTTCTTAAATGTTAGGGAAAAGTAACTAAGCTAAATGGTACTTAGGAAATCTAGGAAAGTAAATCTTGTAGGGTAACTAGGTTCAAGGCTATTCTTTCTAGGCTTGCATGCATGAACACCTACAAAAAAAATCTAGGAAGTTATCCTTGAAAAGTAATTAGGTTCAAGTCTAATATTTCTAGGCTTGCATGCATGACAAGTCTAGGTCATGATGAAGGGTTCTAATTTATGTACTCATTGGATTATGGCAAGTCGTATTTCTATTAGTCAAAGGATAAAAATTACCCTACAAACTATTGTTCAATGGGTAAAGTGGTAATGATATACTTGGAAGGAGTGATGATGAGGAATAAAGTCTTGAAAGGACTAGTCATGAGAGTGTAATGATTTTCTAGTCTAGGGTTGGATTGTTTTAACTAGGGTCTAGAAAGGTTCATATGGTGAAAAGGTTTACATAGGAATTAGGAGGGTTCATAAAGGTCATAAGTCTCAAAAATGGTCAAGGAGGTTTATCTAGGCTTTAGAATCCAATTGGTTTGGCTAACTAATTGGTTGGAATCAAATTATCCTAGGAAAGGTAGGATTCCTAGGCCAAAATTCAAATACTTAATGAAATTTTACTTACCAGAAATCAGGGTCGTTACAGTATTACTTGGTGTGACATGAGATTTCCAGAAAATGCGGTTGATGTCAAAGGAAACAATACTGACTCAGTGCTACATCTTTTCTTACATTGATCATTTGTTCTTCTCTTATGAGATACTTAAAATTGTTGCCATGCTCCATGAGGATGCAATGCCTTCCGTTTGTGATATTTTTTTGTCCTTTTGTTTGTCCTTTCCCTTGCATTAGGCAATGATTAGCAAAAGGGAAGCCAACACATGTGGGCAAGGAGAAAAAAGATTCACGGGTATCATGCTTTGACGTATCTTCTATCTTTATTTTGAAATGAATAATTGGTAGTAAACTAGCTAGACGAAAGTTTTTTTGAGGAGTATTGTGATTACAAATAGAATTTCTAAAAGATGATGCTACACATACTTTAGGCACAATCCGGTAAAGAAATATCAAAAGGAACACTTGCGCAACGTGCACGATGAGAACAAGAACAAATTTTAAAGCAAAGCACTGCTTGGCAATCGGAACAACACTTGCCAATAAATACAATTGTAAGACTCTTATTAATTAAAATCATGTTTGACTAGCTACATCTTCTAACCATTTTTTTTTTTTTTGTAATTATGGAGATTCAACCTCTCCGAGACGGAAATATTAGAGCTGAAATCCGTCATGGGCGAGACCACCATGCTATTCATGTTGACGAGGTAAGCCTCCATATAAATATGAATTTTCTTGCAAACAACCTGATTAGTACCCGCAATACAATTTACGTATCTCTTAACAGGAGATACAAATAATAGGGGCAATGGTTACGAAAAGGAAGGCAACGTATGCAGGCAGTGGAAAGGAAAACTCTGAGATATCACACATTGACACATATCTTCTATCTTTTTAATATTGCTACTTTTTTAAGGAGTATTGGAATAATAATTATGACACAAAAATTGCTTATACACATTATTTAGCCACAAGTTGGTAAAGAAATATCAAAATTAGAAATGGCACAACATGCGCGATGGGAATGAGAGCGAATCCTGATCCTGAAGCAAGGCACTGCTCTGCAATCAGAACAACACTTGCTAGGGTATACAAGGGTAAGATGCAACAATTATGATAGTCGATACAACCTTCATTTCAGATTTACACAACTAAATAATTTGCTGTCTATTTATAGACACAACCTCTATAGGAAATAAATATCATGGTTGCCTGTGATGAGCACCGTGCCAACATTGTCAACAACGTCCATAATTGTGAGGTATTTCTTATGCACGCCCTTTAAGTTATAATTATTTTAATCAACTTTAGTAATTCTGGAAATACAATATTCAGGATACACGAATGGCAGACACAATTGTTCAGTCAAGGCAGAAGTCAAAAAAAGCGGATAAGGAGAAAGGGCTTCTCACCTATACTAAGGATAATGAGACTTCTTTGGTATTATTCCTACACAATCCTTCGCGTCTCTTTCAAAGAATTATGGGTGTGGAGTATTTGGAGTTTAAACAAATTTGACATTATGTGCAATAATTATTGTATCCCTACCTTCTCTTTAATATTTACTATAAAATTCCTATAGGTAGAGCCACTTCGAGACAGGAATGTTGTTGTAATCCATGAAGAGCGGAATGTGAACGTCATGCGTATTCGTGAGGTACTTTCTACACTATTTTATATAGAGATCGTGAAAATAACAACCAAACATCAATAGAAATTTTTGAAAATATATGTAATGTTGAAATTATGGGTGGTCAAGATAAAATGTATTGAAAAAAATATAGCCCGACATGTATTGTCGCTATTTAGGTACCCAACGATAGTATTATGTCAAAAAAAAGCAATGGCCTAATGTGCACAACGAGAACGAGAGAAAAATCTAAAGCAAGGCTATTATTATCAATTGGGACAATGGTATCAAGTAGAGCAAACTAATGAATGTTTTCAACCGATACCAGAAGCAAACTCTCCTTGTTTGACACCCACGTCTCCGCTCTTCATGCCAAGCACATCTTCCACCACACACATGAATCAGTAACGCCTTTTTTTGGATGAATTGCATCTCCCAGGTTTTAAAATACCCATACTTTGCCCAAATTGAGTATTTATTAATTTTTTAAGGCCTATTTTTACCCACCAAGTGGAACTATGTTGTGAAGATGAATTAGAAGTGCCTATGAATTTTGAGGGACCTAGTACGGCTCTCATAATTCCAGGGAGGCATAATCTTGGCAATATGGATATTCAATGTCCTCATTGTAACGCCCTATATTGGATGGATGAGAGATTGGCAAAATCTTCTAGAAGTCACCCATTATTCGGCACTTGTTGTTTCAAAGGAAAGATAAGGCTACCGACACTTATTACACCTCCTCGACCAATTTGAGCATTGTATGATGGGGATGATGATTGATCAATATCACTTTGAAAGCACGCTCTGGAGTATAATAAGGAATTTTATTTGCTAGGTTAAGTTTTACAAATATATATTCAGTTTTATTACGCGTGTTGGGTGATGTATGGATTTGGAAAATTTTTGACCTGCTCGAATATTTTTTGCACCTCGATTTGATCTACACATATACTGTATTTTACTTTTTTCCTACCCAATTTTTTTCAACATGTCCTCCTTTTGCTCATTGTTCGACTAGTGTATTTATATGTCGAGACCCATATTTTTAGAAATTATTTAAAGGTTTTATTAATGTTAGAATATTGAATAAATGTGGAATCTTTTTGGGTTTATATGATTTGGGCCTTGAATGATAGAATTGTAAGTTGAGGGACTGTAAGAGTAATTAGGGTATGTGATAGTATATCTATGTGGGTGTGAGTGTAGGAGAACAAAATCCCCAATTCACTCTCTCTCATCTCCCACGTCTCTCTCTCTTTCTCTTCAGTTCTCTCTCTCTCTTGCTCCTTCGAGCTCAAGACCTCACTTAATCACTCAAAACCCTCATACTCCGACCTTTAATCCATCTCATATGCATGATTCTGGCCTTGGATCGTATGGGTTGAGCTTAGCTTTGTTCTTGGTGGATTTCAAAACTTGGAAGGCTAGGGCTTGTTCATTAATCTTGAGTTTGAAGCTCCTAACCTTGAGGCAGAGATTTATTGCTCACTCTATGTGCTTATGAGTTGATTTTGTGCCTTGATCGTGCTTTAGACCGTTGGGTTTCGTTGATGAGTTTACCTTAAATTCTATGAAAATCGCTGCTCGTAACTCTTGGGTATCGATACCATTTGCTTATCAGAATTCCAGAGGCATCAAAATTTTTAGACGTCTTTATATTGATACAATCCTTAGGGATGGTTTTGCTCTTGCTGATCCCACTTCGATTGTTTTGACCACCGATCACTTTTAACACCTCTTGAATGTTGTTAAATCATCCCTAAACTTTATTGCTCGTCCTTTAATGACTTATCGATCATTCCCGTTCCCTAGACACGTGTGTAGACACCCCAAATGAAGACTCCCTGGACTACCTTAGATCTCCTACGATGATACAAGAGAGAGCCAAGAATTTGAGGACTTAATCAACGACTTTTGGGATTTCTGTAACCTAAACCCATCAACTATCTAGCACAAGGCACCATGTGCCCAGCGCAAAGAACTAGTTGTCCAGCGCCAAAGAGTGCAGCACACTCTTTAGCGCTAAAGACTCACTCCCTTGCGTTGGTAATTAAATTCTGTTACAGATAGCTCTGACTCCTTCAGGAGTTTCATCATGACTCTATAAAGCATCTAGCCGACTCTAAGCCTACACATATGCTCCTCCTTCGTTTTTCCCTATAAATAGAGGTGCTTAGAGCCATTTCGAAACACTTTTTAACATTCCATCATACATACATTCTAACTCTCTAATACACCCATATACCCTCTCTCTATTCCAGAACTCTTTCTCTATCTAAGAATATAAACATTTTCAGGTCTTTCTCCAAGAAGAAAATTAGAAATATCTTCTATTTAAAAAAGAAAAGTCTCACTTCTCTTCCCAAAAGCCTACATTTCTCTAACACTTCTTCCCAATAATCTCTCCAACCCAAAAATATCCTTCAAACCACCTGAGAACAAGCCTCTAAGTCTCGATCAAGCACTCAAAGGTATTATACTGCCTGCATTTCTGGTTTCTGCTCATTTGAGGAAATTAGGAACCCAAAACCAAGCCATTAGCTAGCTAACGCAATAGTGGGTTTCTGTTAAAAAAAAGTGATATCGTGTGAGTCTTGCGGTGGGCAATCACTTCCCAGCGTAAAGCACTTTCTCTTGGACTTACTGATTACGTCAATATCAGCGGAGTCCAGGGTTTTTTTTTTTGTCTACTTCTAACGTTTATTAGTTATTTTCAATACTCTCCAGTACTGTCGCTTTATTGTTTCGCTTAGAAATGCATCATAGAAATCCCAAAAAACCATTATTCATGCATTGCACCAATTAATCCACTGTTTGGATGCGGTTAAAAAAAAATCCACTGTTTGGATAAAAAAATAAAACATTTTCAGAAACTGATCAAAACGACTACTTTGAGCTGGACACTAAGTCCTCAGCGCAAAGGAGACGTCCCAGAGAGTGCTTTGCACCATGAAGTAACTCTCTAGCGCAAAGGAGTAACCCTCACTTTCTGAAGCTTCTTTGATAGTCTACATTCATTTCATCCATAATATGCCATTTTCTGTTTCATTCCTGTACATAATGTACACTCCAACACATGCCTACACCGTATGTTCAATTAGCTATGTGTTTTAAAGGTTAAGATATAAGCATTTTTTCAAAATCCCACAAATATTTAGTAGAGACCGGTCTTTGCATCAGGCGAGAAGGGAGCTGTACAAAAGCCTTCGCTTCTCGTAACTTGGCTTCCGAGTCCAAAGTCTCTAGTTTATTTTCAAACTCAAATATCATTTTCAAGTTCCAGGTTTCTCGAGTGACAAACCATTTCACAAAAACCCAAGTGGCAACTCTTCAAAACTTCTAAACAAAAACGGGCTGCGAGTTGGGAGCCCTTCTGAAAAGGGGTCTCTCAGGCTCTGGTAGCCCACAGTGGCGACTCTGCAGGGGAGTTGAGAGCTAGACTAGAAAAATATTTGTGGGATTTCAAGATAAAGGTTTATGTTTTTTTCTAACTTTTGCTTTACACTTGCATTGCTCACTAGTCGCGCTAGTGTATTTCGACAATCCTGTTAAATGTCAGGGAATCCCGAAATGCACAGTAACCTCCGACGAAGAAGGGTCACGCTGCCACTGACCACTGCTCGGTGCACGTTCAGCAGTGAGAGGCATACCTGTGGCTCTGAGCCCGAGGAACCCTTCTCAAACCAAAACTAGGCTTTTCGCACTCGTAAATAGCCATAGAACCTTCCTCACTAAGACAGGGGCCTATCAGTTTAGGGCTACGTGATATACTCTGCTTACGTGCTGCATCTTTCATCTCTTGCATGTACATGATCATGTATAGTCCAAACATTAGGTTATCTCTAGGGTATCCTTTTGGTGGCCCAGGAAAGGTTGTCAAGACCCAATGAAGAGTCGTACACGTCGTCGAATGCACGTTACACCTTTTTAAGCAACGAGCCTTAAGGGGAATCAAAGCTTCTTACATCCGAAGCCCGTTCTCGACCAAAAGTTCCAATGGAAAATGAAGAATTAAAAAGTGACAACGTCATGGTACCTACACCCTTCAAACAACAGCGCCCAATCACCGTTCGGCTAAAAGCGTCATGCCGCTCATGCCACCCTGGCTAAAGTCTCATGACATTGTTGGTAAATCACTCCCAAAGTCAAACTTGGAACTTTGAATGAGGAATGAGATAGGATGTAAGTCGCTTTAGTATCTCTCTAGTCTTTTTGCAACGAAGGATATGTATCGAGGATCGAGGCAACCTTCAAGGGCCATTTCCAAAAAGTCTAGGAGACTAAAAATCCATGGAGCATACCTCTAGTGTTAGCCGTGCTCAAACGGCTCCCCGTGCTCTTGTTTAGCCTTAAGATCCATTTGTATCTAGGCTATGCCAACCTCATTGCTTTGTCTCAGATGGTCAAGATAAGGAGAACGGCTTTGGTTCCGACGATTAGAATTTAACCTGCCTAACATGATCTACCCGTGGTTGTTGTGATCCTTGGTACAAAAAGCTCTCAAGTGAAATGAAAGGACTGCGAATAGGTCTCGGAGAACTTAGGTGACAATGTATAGACATGACATCCTCCTAAACATTAAGAAAATTGCTTTTAAATCAGTCTCTTGCTTTATTGTCAGTTCTGAATCATTAGAAAGAAGGCAGAAAAGGACACCGACCCCCACTGGACTCGACCTACTAAACAGAGGCTCATTCAACTCAATTCTGAAACACCCTCGCCAATTCAAATGGCAGGCTCGGGCGCTCAAGAAGACGTTAAGAAAATGGTGACACGACAGTTCGATTAGATAGAGCAACTGATGGACATGATGGAGAAACTAAACGCTCGTCTCCGTCTTGCATCTGACGAAGACGCTGGAAGTTTCAACACTGACATGGCTGATGTCGTGGCCAAAATCACCAAGCTTGAGGAAGCAATCCTTGAGAATGAGAACATCGCTGCAACTGGGGTAGATATGGATAAACACTGCTTTTTTCCAAATGCCTTGCTCCCAGAAAAATTCAAAATGCTGAACTTTGCCAAGTTCGACGACACTACCGATCCCAAGGCTCACCTAATGGGGTATGTGGGTTCCCTGTCAATGTGGAAGATTGAAAAGGATGCAATGGCCCAGATGTTTCATCAGAGGCTGTCCAGACCTGCCCTCTGATGGTTGTTGGCCTTAAGCCCGTCCAAGAAGAAGAGTTGGGAGGATATAGGCGCAGCCTTTGTCGCCCAATACAGTTACAACATATAGCTGGAAATGATCACCTGAGAGCTGGAATCAACCAAAATGGACTCCAAAGAGACCTTCGCTGATTTTGTTAAGCGATGGAGGGCCAAAGCAGCACAAATGGTGGAGAGCCCATTGAGAAAGGCTAGATCGGCATGATCACTTGTAATCTGCAGCCATCCTTCGCTAAGAACTTGGTCCTTGCCCAAGCCTTAGCCAACTTTAAGACTTTCTTTGAAGCTAGTCTAGCTGTCAAGGAAGCAATGCAGACTGACATTCTGGAGAAAGGGGATTCAAACACTTGCAACCAAAAGACCTATTCCAACAACAATTCCTATCTCTATGCTTCGATCGAGCCAACTCCACTTCCAACCAAAACCAATCCGAGTCAGTCAACCAGATATCTACCCAATCCAATTCCCAACCATCAAAGCAGCCACGTACCCTTGCCAAATTCCCCATTCCCATACATATCATCCTGGAAAGACTCATTCAAAAGGGAGTCGTCAAACCACTTCAACCAACCCCTTTCCCGTAAAAGCTTCTAGCCTCACAACCCTAACTCCCACTGTGCCTACCACCAAATGCTTGGTCACACCACCAATGACTGTTGGAGACTCAAACATAAGCTCCAAGATCTCATCGATGATGGAACCATTGAAAACCCACCTTCCAAGCCAAACACCGTCACCAATCCACTTCCAAAACATGCCCAGAATCCCCAAGCCAACCACGTCAGTTTGAATTCCACCAAATTCAACCCAAGCCGATACATAATGCCTTTAACCGAACCAAGACCTGTAGCCGAAATTCCTGAAGAGGAAGGAGTCCATTATGTCGAGGATATGGAATATGAATGGACCATCAAGTGGAGCGCTCTCATGGATGAATGGCTGGAAAGGGAGGCTGCTGAACACTATGCTGAAAGCCAACCTGAGCCCATGGGAGAAGGCTCGGGAATTTTCCAAGCTAATAACGAGAGGCTGAATGTTGATTTCACAAACATCAACGAGGATGAACCAGAATGGGACCCAACGCCCAATGAATGGCAAATGATAAAGGAGGATGACCCGTTGGACTATGTCACGCTGCCCCTCCTTTTCATGGAATATAAGCAAGATGTTACCCATGACCGAGCTAGTCCACGACCATTTGGGCAGCCACCGGAAAACCTAGAAAACCTTGCAGGAATGACGAGTTTTGTCCTCAAAACTACATTATCAATGACATGCTGCTGAAACCTATTATTTGTATCCCCGACGAGCCTTGCATTTTAGTCATCCAAGGCATGTGGGAAGATGACAATGCTGTCAACCTCTGGGTAAGAGAAGAAGAATGGACCGTTGGAAAAGCTGCATTAGAGGAAGGAATCATAGGAGATGGCTTATGGCCTGTGAAACAGTGGAGGAACTAGGAGAAGCTTTGAATGCTGAATGGTTAGACAAGGGGAAGCATAAAATCGAAACTAACCTCACTGACTTGTATGACGACTATGTTGAAATTTGGGACGAAGCATACCCAAACTTGTGAACCATGTAATGAGAAGCGAACGCATCTACCAACCTTTGAATCTTCAGGCTGGAGGACCATCCCGCCCAGTTTAAAATGGCCTCTTTAACCCTGTGAGTCAAAGCAATGTCCTGGAGGAGGATGTCATCCAGAGACAATTGACCAAAAGTCCTATTGATGTATCCATCGAGATCTTCTATCTCAATCTCGTGCCCATCGCCCAAAGCTGATCCAAATGCTTTCGCCAATGGAAAGTATGCCCGAAACTACTCCCGAGGACATGGTGGCCTTATTTACTCCTTGTCCCTCAAAGCACATTGTTACATTCGCTGAGGCAGATTTGCTAATAGAAGGAACTGGACACAACAAGCCTTTGCACATCACCCTTAAATGTATGGGGAAATGGTTCCAATCGTCATCATAGATAACGACTCAGCCCTCAATGTCTGCCCTCTCCACACTGCTTATTGTTTGGGATTGAAGAACAAAGACTTTGCACCATCAAACCAAGGAGTCCGTGTGTGGGCTACCACAGCCCCGGGTGGTTTCGGGGCGGCCCGAAAAGAAATGCCTCGCCTTTTAAAATCGATTTGAAAAATTTGAAGAGTCGCCACCCGGATTTGTGGTTCGCCACCCGAGAAACTGTTTTGTCTGAAAAATGGTTGATTTGAATTTGAAAACCAGAGATTTGAAAAGGGTTCGTGTGGGCTCCCGCGCCCGAAGGAGCGCTGGCGCTCGAAGAGTCGCCACCCGGGTTTTTGAGATGGGTCACCCGAGAAACCGAGAGTTTGATTTGAAAAAGAAAGGCTTTTGGTCTAGCGAAAACGTTGAGATGATGGGTTCGGGAGCCACATTACGAATGAGGAAGGTTTTTCTTTAAAAAGCACCCCATTCGCCCAGTAAGACCGGTCTCCACTTGATGTTTTCAAAAGGGGGGGAATCTTCAATATTATTCAGAATGTCAAACTCTTTAATAACGCACGTGGGGGAGATGGGAAATATATCACATTGACGTGCGGGTGGTGCTATCTGTGTCGTGATAAAGTGATATGAATAAATGGAAGTAAATAACATTCAGCAGACTTTGGGCCTCGAATACCGCTCACGGCACCCTGAGATGCCGCGAGGCATCTCAACATGCCGTCCGTGGCACCTGCTGTCAGACTGTTGCAGTCTTTCAAAACATCATTTAGCTCACTGGTTTCTCTGTAGATCTTTTGAAAACTCATGAGTAGCCTCACGGCGGTCAGATCATCCCAAGAACGTCATTATCCTTCTCAAAACATAGTTTTAAAGTAGCTTTCAACGTTTTTGATCATTTGGGATGATCTTGAAAAGATTTTAGAAGAGCCGGAACATGGCTTGTAGATATGGTCTTATTTTAAGAGCTACAGAAATAGTAAACAACAAAAACAGGTAACCACAGCGGAGGAAAACTCAGATCCAAGCAGCCTGTTCACAATAGCATTAGTGTGTACTATGCCGTGCGCTGGGGGTCGGGATGCCGCGTGTCTGAGCGACAGACCGCGCGGTTTCTCAACCTCAGCACAGTGTCTGTTTTATTTTATGAAAATGGGTTTTGAGTCAGGATCTAACCAAAAGGGATCAGATCTGCTGACACGGATGTGGATGGAGGAGGTTAAAGGAGACAAAGGGAGTATGGGTGTGAGTGAAGGTTAGGTATGTTGGGTGATGGGGTCTTGAAGTTAATGAGTGATCAACTTCAATGATGGGAAGGGAGTGAGTGAAAGCTCTTAAAGAATGTCTTTTGGGAATGACATCCTTTAAGATTTGGAAATGGAAGTGGTAATGGAAAGTGGGTTTGAGAACTTAGAGAGAGAAAGTAGAGTGAGAGAGCCAAGAGAAAGGCAAGAGAAGGACTCAAAAGAAGGGCTAAGAGGGACCCCTTTCCCTTGAGTGGAGGGGTTAATTTATAGGCAAAGGCCAAGGATTTTGAATTTCAAGTGGTGGAGGTATTTTCTGGGCGGGCCAGAAGTGCATTTTCGGCTGAGCCAGTCATCAGCTGTGGCTCACACTGGCGTGGCCGACAGCTTTCTGAGCCAGCCAGCTTTTTGCTCAAGGTGCCGTGCGGAGGAGTTTGGCTGCGCACGGTCCCTTGAATTTCTCAAGGTGCCGTGCGCTCCAATTTGGCTCCGCACGGTACCTCCTCCTGTGGTCCAGAGTCTTTTGGGCTTTTTATTGGGCTTGGCTGGGCTCGGCTGGGTTTGGCTGGGTTTGCTGGGTTTGTTGGATTTGTTGGGTTTTTGGTTTTAAAGGAGATCCTTTTTCAAGCTCGCAAAGGTACCGTTTCCTCTATTTTCATCATCGGGGTGGACAAAGACTCTCCGAGGTCCGGATTGGGGTGTCTACAGTAGTCCCTCTTTAACGTAACTCGGATACCATTAGTTGGTACGAGTGACGCTTAAAGAATAGGCATCCCAATCCGTTGCTCTAGTGCCTTTGGCCAGAGACAAAACGAAAACTGTAAGTAAATATGATGGTGGTCGCGCTCGGAGAGCTGCCTACGTACCCCGTTGTAGGGATCAGACCAGCATAGTTCAATTGGGACAATGCAATGCGAGAAACGAGTCCCAGAGGACAAACTTAAGCAAAGAAGTGCTTGCGGTGCGGTGTGTCATTCAAAGTATTGTGAAAGACTTGAGACGAGCCCTCGGGAGGCAAAAATCAAGACGAGGAGAGACGTTAGGTCCGTTAGACTTTGAGACAAGCCCTCGGGAGGCGAAAATTCAATTCAGAATTTTTGAGACGAGCCCTCGGAAGGCGAAAATTCAATTTAGAATTTTTGAGACAAGCCCTCGGGAGGCGAAAATTCAATTTAGAATTTTTGAGAATTCAATTTAGAATTTTTGAGACAAGCCCTCGGGAGGCGAAAATTCAATTTAGAATTTTTGAGACAAGCCCTCGGAAGGCGAAAATTCAATTTAGAATTTTTGAGACAAGCCCTTGGAAGGCGAAAATTGAGATGAGCCTTCGGGGGCAGAAATCGAGGCGAAAAGAGACGTTAGGCCCTTTGGGCCGTGGCTCGGGAGACGAAGAGGCGTTAGGCCCATTGGACCGTGGCTCGGGAGACGAAGAGGCTTTAGGCCCGTTGGACCGTGGCTCGGGAGACGAAGAGGCGTTAGGCCCGTTGGGCCGTGGCTCGGGAGACGAAGAGGCGTTAGGCCCGTTGGGCCGTGGCTCGAGAGACGAAGAGGCGTTAGGCCCGTTGGGCCGTGGCTCGGGAGACGAAGAGGCGTTAGGAGCCCTTGGAGGGCGGAAATCGGATTTTGAATTTTTGAGACGAGCCCTCGGAGGGCGAAAATTGAATTTTGAGACAGGCCGCCCTCGGAGGCGAAAATTGAATTTTGAATTTTGGACTTGCTGGGAAAATATATCGAATCCTTGAATCGATCGCGGTGAGTCCGGAGGGCGAATGCCGAGAAAAAAGCGAATCTGGCAAATTCAGAGGGATTAAATGGCGCCAGAACCGATGCCGCGACATTCTAAGGGATCTTTCCTGCAAAACAGCTGAGAATTGAGTTTCAAGAAGATTTTGGTGGCTGATTGGATCAATTTTCGAGAAGAGGCATTTAAGCTTCTAAGCCAGGGTGTCGTGCGGGTTAAGTCAGAGGCGCGCGGCACCTCGATCTTCTAAGCACCTTTTCGATTTCCGAGGACAGTTGAAAGGTTTAAGGGTGCCATTAATTCAGGTGTGCCCTTCCGTTGGCTGGAACATCTTTATGAGGGTACCTGTGGTCGTTTTTTATATTTTTGTCCTTTTTCTTTCCCTTTTTTTTTTTTTGAAATGTAGTGACAAAATCCCGGGGGTTACCCCGGGTGTTATTTAATGAAAAAGTCCCTTCTCCATTCATCTCTTGCATCTATCTCCTGATTCTTGATTAGATCGAACACGGAAATGCCACAAACTTTTCTCAGAATCAAGCGTGAAAGCAGATCACCATCTTGTCTTGATTAAATTAAGGACATACGGTGAGTCAAAGCCCAGGAACAACGCATATCCGCCAGGGTACCGTCTGTGATGCGGCTAAGGGTGCCGTGCGGCCAAGCTAGCTCGAACCACATCCAAAGTTGGCTTCCGAGTGAATCGGTTCGAGGTATATATATATATACGGCGTACACAGTGTACCCATATGTTTCGAAGGTTCCCTCTCTCTCCCTCCCTCTCTCTCGATCATCTCTCTCTCTCGCCGCTCCTCTCTCCCGATCATCTCTCTCTCTCGATCATCTCTTTATCTCTCTCTCGCTGCTCCCTTTCTCTCTCTTGTATATGGATAGCGGCGAGATACTTTGAGATGATCATTCGTCACGGGTTGTGACTACACCACCTCCGACTGCTCCGGAGGGTATTCTGGCAACCGAGGGCGCCTCGGGGAGTCTCGGACCGGCGGCATTGGCGAGGTGGTCACGGTCAGAGCTGCCCACGGTGGTCGGCGGCAGTGGAGCGGCGAGCGATGTAGTGTTGGCCGGGTATGGTTAGGGCGGAGACTCGGGTGCGATGGAGTCGAGGGCGATGTTGGGGCTTCGGGCGGTCGGAGGCGGCGGGCGTTGAGAGAGGACTACGGAGGTCACAGTGGTGGTGGTTTAGACTTGGTGGTGGAGGAGGCGAGGCCTCTCCCGTGAGAGAACCTCGGGCTGACTTGGGAAGGCCCCCATTGTTGAGGACGAGCCGGTGGTGGAGCCAGGGGTGGAGCCGGTAGTGGAGGACACGCCGCCCTTGTTTGTGGGCGCGTAGGTGCAGGGTCGTCACGCCCCATAGGCATGGGCGACTACCTAGCGACGGCGTCCATGGAGGACGTATTAGAGTAAGTACGGGGGTATCCCGGGTTGGGGGACGCTTTGCTTGCGGCCCGTGAGGCGGATCTTCAGGCCGGGCTTGGGATTGGGGGTGTTGGAGAGCCAGAGGCCGAGGAGAGGCGAGCTGAGGAGGCCGGAGGTGGTGGCTCCTCGCGTCCTTTGTGGTGGGTGAGGCAACACTTGGCGTTGCGAGGCGAGGGCCCTATGGCGAGGCGGCGTCGTGCCCTTCAAGGCCGCGTGGTGGTGCCTTCACTTTTAAACCCTTACACTCCGAGGAGGCCAACTTACGACGAGGCTCTGGTCTTGAGGAACTCAGCGGCACCTTTCCTTGTGGCGAGACGAGGTATACTTTAAATTTTTGTATTTCAAATTCCAATGCATCGTATTTCCATTGTATCCAAGTACACCACTGTATTGTATGCCATGCCTGTTTATTGAATATTGCTAGTTTGTTGTAACAGGCGATCTCACTCTCGTGCTATGGAGGCTCGGCGGCTGTGCCGACGTTTTGGGAGAGGTTGCCCGAGGCTTCGCGGGAGATAGTGAGGCAGGCGGGCTTTGGAGAGTTCGTGGGGGTGCTGGCGAGGGGCGTGTGCAACGACCGCCTGGGTGAGGCTTTGGTGAGAGGTGGTGGGATCAGGCGAACACCCTCCACTTCTCTTTTGGTGAGTTGGACCGTGACGCCGTTGGACTTTGCGGCGATCACCGGTCTCGAGTCGGAGGTGACCCTATCCACTTTTGCCACAGGGGGCGGCGGCGTTCAATGAGCGATCTTTGGGACCTGCCGAGGCGGAGGGTGATGACGCAAAGTACGCCCAGCTCTTGAGGTTTTGGGCGGAGAGACTCCGACCGATAGGGTGGAGGAGGAGCAGATGGTGAGGTGCTTTCTGCTGTACTTACTCGGTGCGTCTCTGTTTCCCAATAAGGCGTAACCGGGTACACCTTTGCTTCTCCGGCCTTGAGGGCGTCGAGGACTCGGTTTGACTGGGGCGGAGCAGCCTTGGGGGCGTGCTATGCCTTCATGGGCTCTTTGTCTCGCAGAGCGGGGAGTGAGCCTCGGAGGCTACTGGATGGTCTGGGAGGTATATTTCGTTTCCTTTCTTATGAACAGTTAGCTTTTCCATTTGTATCTATTCAATGTATATCTTGTGCTAACTTTCCATGTCTTGAATTGCAGCTTTGGACATACGAGGTGATAGGGATGTACCCTCCTGAGACCACGTGTCCTGACGACACGATACTTCCTCGAGCCCTACGCTGGTCGACAGAGTATAAGGGCGTGAAGAGGGGAAGAGGCAAGCTGGATGCCTTCCGCCTGTACTTGGACGAGCTGCGTCCTGATCAAGTATCAAAGCACTTTCGTTTCTATTTTCTACTCATCTTTATATAAACAGTACTTTGACATTGCTTATCCTTAATGACAGGTCCACTGGCGGGTGTGGGACCGCTTCAAGATCCCCTACATTGCACAGAGTAGGGTGGTTGCCAGGGGGAGAGTGCTTCTCGAGTCCCCTTACGGTGCAATGGTACTTGGCGGCCGAGTGTCACGCCCGATCGTTGAGGCTGGGCGCTTTCCGAGTCCACCTGCTGCTGCCACCCTAGTCTGAAGGACGGACCAGTACACCGGAGGAGGTCGAGAGTAGTTTCTGGCGGCGGACCTCGAGATTAGAGCCGTTCTTGAGGCGAGTCTTGGCCTTGCGGCGGACTCACGCAATCTTGTTCTCGATGCGATGGCGAGTCTGGGATACGTCTTTGCTTGGGAGGCGACACAGTGCACGGCAGCAGTCTTTGGAGGAGGAAGGAAAGAAGAGGAAGGAAGAAGGAAAAAGGGCAGTAGGCCCTGCGATGTGAGAGGTCACGGGCGAGGCGCAGTTCGGCGGTGCTAGCCTCCCTGCCCTTTCTTGGACAGTGGACGTGGCGACCCCTCAGGGAGTCCCCTGGTGTGGTCGCGGTGCCACGTCCTCTTGTTGAGCTCCAGAGTTCCTTGCTCGGGTATAACATGTTTTCAATCTTCTGTACATTTGCTCTGCTTGCATATTCCTGATCAATTTCCTTCATTGCAGGCTCCTCCGGGTGCGTGAAGGAGATGGCGGAGAGCCATGATGGGCCTGGAAGCGGTTGGTGGCGATGCGCTATGGGCCACCCTCCGCAGGTGTTGCCTCGCGTTGGCGGAGTCGATGGTATACTCTCAAACTTTAGTCATTTGCTTTACTTCTACCGCTTTATATTATGATTATGATGCCAATGTCATATGAATGCTCATACCATTGCGAGCCAGAGGAGGGGCTACACGAGGGTTGCGGCGGAAGTCCGTCCGCCGATAGTGCAACAGTCTCCTCTGCCTCACGGGAGGAGCCGGCGTCGAAGAGGACACGACGCTCTGTAGGGACCGAGGACGAGCCTATCGACGTTTCCGAGGACGATACACCCGAGCCTACAGACGTTGACCTGGAGGTCACCTCAGGAGACACTGTGCCTAGGGCGACCGGCACTCAGGCGGCGAGCAGCTCTCCTGCGGACGAGGAGATTTCCGTAGAGGACGAGGAGGAGAGCGAGGGCGAGGACGAGGATGAGAGTTGAGCTCCTCTTTTGTTTTGTGTTTTTGACGGAGCCTGCGTGCTTCTTTTGTAGGGCGCCTGTTTGCCCCTGGTAGATAGGACTTCGATCATTGGGTCATTGTGCCCCTTTTTGTACTTCGACTCATGGATGCCTTTGGATTTATACAGAGATTTCGTTCTTTTACTGTTTATGCCATTCAATCTCCTTTTGTTCGTATGAAGAAAATTGAATAACTAAAAACATTAACCGGGGTGTGCAACCAACCGCTGAACCGAATGTGAGGTTTGTGATGAGGGATGCATTAACGATTGAAGCATATTGACAGTGAAATAGAAATCAAAGAAAGCAACTAGGTAAACCTTGGTAAAATCGACTCTGTATACAAGACTTTATATAGACATCTTTGCAACTGACTCCAGACACGAGCATAAGGCAATAACGACCTTTTGATCTCGCTATGAGGCTCGGAAACTTGACTTTGCCGTTGGAATATACTCGAAAAAGTAGGAAAATGTTGATTTTAGCATGTGACATTCTCGAGTTTTGACTCTGGACACGAACCGGGACTTGGACCAAGTCACTTTTGAACATTACGACCTGTAGGACTTGAAAGAACGACTTGGAATGACCCGAAACGGACTTTGATACCTTGACATGGCTTAAGGAACGGATTTTATCGAGTTTTCGTGCCACGACGGCGAATCCCAGGAGTTATCTTGAAACGAAACATCCATGAAGTCCCAAATACCCGTTAGAGTGTGTTTAGGTGCTGGTTGGTGCTTTGCGGGGCCTCGATTCCACCTTGATGTGTTGCTGTCAAAAACTACAGAAATGCAGACTCAACCTGCCGTGCGGATAGACCAAGGTGCCGCGCGGATGAAGATCTGCCCCACGGTACCTCAATCACTCTGCCATGGAATTTCCTTGGTTTCAACATGCCATGCGACCCATCAAGGTGCCGCGCGAGGTAATTTTCTTGATAGATTCTGCTTTCCAAGGAGATTGCTCGGGGGTTGAGGTTTGACCCATGCAATGGCATTTCTGAACCAATGCATGTCTGTTTTGAACCTTTTAGGACTTGACCAAGCTTTTCCCTATGTTGGACTCATGGAAAACTTGCGCTTTTGAAACCCGAGGCTCTTTGAAAGTTGAAGTTGTCCTTCTACCTCTCCTATAAATTCAGGCTCTCTCATTCTATATTCTCCACACCTCATCCAACTCTTGTCTTCTTTCTTTGCTCCTTGAAATGGCTCTTTCTCTCACCGGCTCGCTCCATCCATGGTTGGCTTCTACGGAAGGTGTCGATTGGCTCAACTTTCGAGCTCACGGTCTCTACTCCATGAGGTACCTCCGCAACATTCGCCTTCGTCCCGAGCTTTTGAGGGCAGCCATGAGTTTCTGGGATCCGGAGGTTCACGTGTTCCGATTTGCCGATCAGGAGCTCTGTCCCACTGTCGAGGAGTTCCGTGCATACCTTGGGGGTTTTGGCTCGGGGGAGGTCATCATTTCCCTTGTACGCGAGAGTGCTTATAGAGTCTTGGTCGCGGCCCTTGGACTGAGCGATAATGCCGCTCGCTACTTGGTCAGGAATGGCCACCTTAATGCCATGCGCCTTATCGAGCTATTCTCTCCTCCTGGCGATCTTAGAGACATGACTTATCAGACTCGACGCATGACTGCTCTCTGCATGTGCTTGCTCGCAGCCTATCTCTTGGTCCCTTCTGCCGGTCATGCTAGCTCGGCATTAGCCAGTGTCGCTGTTCAGGTCGAGGCTCGAAAGGACGTGATTCCGATGGTTCTGGCTGAGACATTGATTGGTTTGGACAAGGTTTGTTCTGGAGAGACTGAGACTTTCGGGGGCAGTCCACTTCTCCTACAGGTTGGCTTCTCACTCAGCTCTCCTTTTTCGGGTTTCTCCCACGTTCTCATTTTACCTCAACGCTCGGCTTGGTTATCTAAGGCTTCTCACTTGTTTTCTCTCTTTCCACAGATTTGGCTTTGCGATAAGGTGAACGTACTGACCATTCCTCCTGGCAACTGGGCATACGAGGCGAGGTTACTCTCTCAGCGATGCTTTGAGTTTGAGGATAGGAGCAGGGCCGAGTGGGTCGATTTTCTCAGGCGCCGGCGAGCGGAGACCATTGCTTAGAGGTGTCGATGGCTGGATCTTCCTCCCATGACAGTGCACTACATGGGCCCTCAGTGGGTCGTCCTTGCTGGTTTGGGAGCTTTTACTTTCTACATCCCCTACCGCATTCAGCGTCAGCTCGGTTTGAGGCAGGAGGCCCCTGCGGAGGTTCTCGTGGATGTGGTTTTGCCCTTCTTTGGACATTCAGTTCTTTGCCATTACCAGCGTTTCTGGAGGACTCGAGAGGTGACCGACGTGCATCCCTACCCTTCTGTGGCGATGCGCGGGAGCTATCGGAAATGGCTTAGGAGGGACATTGCTGCAAGAGCCGGAGTTCAAGGAAACTGACTCAATCCTACCACCCTGACCGTTGAATAAATTGTGGACCCCTTTTTATTACGTCGTACTTCTTTTGTTATGAAAACTTTGCTCAACCTTATGTAGTAGAAGTAATCGTGTTAATAAAAACGAGTCTTGGAGGGTTTTCCCCTTTTCGACTCTTGTTCTTCAAGTCTTCTCAACCTGAATTTTTATTTTGATGGATCGTGACCGGGCCTCAGTGTGAGACTGCCTACGTATCCTTCTGGCGAAGGAATCAGGTCATGACGTAGTTCAGGGTAGGGTTCGCTCTGGTTTTAACACTCTCCTTTTGCGCTCTAACTTTTGCCTAGAACCGCCCTTTCGGGTTTTCGGTCTAGCGAGCTCATTTATTGTATGCCTTAACTTTTGCCTAGAATGCCCTGATGGGTTTTCATTCTAGCAGGCTTTGCTCTAACTTTTGCCTAGGACTGCCCGCCCTTGCGGTTTTCAGCCTAGCGAGCTTCTCTCAGGGGTAATAGCGCTTGAGTTGATCCAAGTCGACCATGGCTAAGAATTCGTTTTCGTCCAAGTCGATGAGTTGCGTAGCTCCTCCGGAAAGGATGGTCTTGATAATGTACGGCCCAGACCACTTTGGTCGAAACTTTTCTCGTGGGTCGTAAACCGGAGCCCGGATTTCCTTCAAAACCATGTGACCTTCTACCAAGTTCCTAGGTTTCACTTTCTTGTTGAATGCCCGTGCAATCCTTCGTTGATACCCTTGAATGTGGTAAAGAGCCCTTAACCGACGTTCATCGAATAGCATAAGTTCTTCGAACCGATTGCTCAACCATTCTGCCTCTTGAACTTCACATTCAATCATGGTTCGAAGAGATGGGACTTCCAGTTCAATGGGAAGTACTGCTTCCATCCCGTAAACCAGGGAGTAAGGAGTTGCTCCCGTCGGTGTTCTTACAGATGTGCGGTACCCCCACAAGGCTAGGGGTAGTTGTTCATGCCAGTCCCTTGCAGATTGAATAGTCTTCTCTAGAATGGCCTTGATTGTCTTGTTAGCCGCTTCCACGGCGCCATTAGTTTGCGGCCGGTAAGTTGTTGACTTGTGCACTTGGATTTGGAACTCATCCAACACTTCTCGAGCTCTCCCTTTGAAATGAACCCCATTATCGGATACGAAAGCTTGGGGGACCCCATACCGGTAAATGACGTTTTGCTTGATGAAATGTGCAACTTGAACCGCAGTCAAAGTGGTGTAGGAAGCAGCTTCTACCCATTTCGTGAAATAATCGACGGCTACCAAAATGAACTTGTGACCATTGGATGCTGCCGGCACTATCCTCCCGATGACATCAATTCCCCACGTCGAGAAGGGCCATGGCGAGGTCATTTGTTGCAGCTCGTGCGGCGGGACATGCGTGAGATTGGCGTGAATTTGGCACTTTTTACACCTTCACATATACTCTACACATTCTGTTTCCATGGTGGACCAGAAGTATCCCTGCCTGAGAATCTTCTTTGCAAGCATTATGCCGCTCATGTGAGTACCGCATACACCCTCGTGAACTTCTTCCATTACCCTTTTCGCATCTTCTCCATGGATGCAGAGCTTATGTGTGCCACAGGGCGATCTTCGATATAAGTTTCCCCCGCATAGAATGTACTGAGTTGCCATCCTCTGGAGAGCGATTCGGTCTCCCTTGTTCGCTCCCACGGGGTATTCTCCTCTTTCTATGTACCTCTAAATGTCATAATACCATGGATGGCCATCATCGGGCTCGTCGACCACCATGACGTGCTGGTGTACTGGAATATCCCTTTGTTCTATCACAATTGGTCTTAACTTTATGCCAACAGGGATCTCGATCATTGATGCCAATGTTGCCAAAACGTCTGCAAACTGATTTTTGAACCTCGGGACATGAGTGAATGTCACCTTCCTGAAGTGAGGGATAAGGTCTTCGAGATCCTGATGGTATGGTTTCAACTTCTCTTCCTTTAACCTTCCAGTCACCATTCGCTTGAGACACAACTAAGTTCGAATCCCCTACAACTTCCAGTTTTTCTATGCCGATTTCGATGGCTGCCTCCATGCCTACAATGCAAGCCTCGTACTCGGCCTGGTTATTGGTGATTTCAAAGTTAAGCTTGAACGCCAACGGGATGTGCGATCCATCGGGCGAAATGAGCAATACACCGATTCCAAATCCTTTCTGGTTGGCTGCTCCATCAAAGTACAACTGCCAAATGTCCTCGGCTACCGTCATTATGTCTTCGTCGGGGAAATTGAATTCGGCATCCTCCCCTCCCTCGACTGGACAATCGGCTAGGAACTCTGCGACGGCTCTTCCTTTTACCGACTTTCGGGTGACATACTTTAGTTCAAACTCGGCCAACATCAACAACCACCGTGCCATCCTACCCGTGAGGGCCGGTTTTTCGAATAGATACTTTAGGGGATCCATCCGAGATATTAGCTTGACCGGGTAGGCTAACATATAATGTCTCAACTTCTTGGAAGCCCATACAAGTGCCCAGCATGTCTTTTCTAAGGGAGTGTAACGCTCCTCGAGTCCGCCCATCTTTTTCCTGAGGTAGTAAACGGCCCTTTCCACCCCATCATCTCCTTCCTGCGCCAACATGCATCCCATTGAGGATGGAGTGACTGACAGGTATAGGATAAAAGGTTTTCCCGTTACAGGCGGCGTCAACACCGGTGGCTTGTGCAGGTAGGCCTTGATGGCTTCGAAAGCTTTATGACACCTATCATCCCAAACGAATGGCACTCCTTTCTTGAGCAAGCGGAACAATGGTTCACAAGTTGAGGTCAGTCTCGCAATGAACCTACTGATGAATTGCACCTTGCCGAGGAAGCTCCTTACATCCTTCTCAGATCTCGGCGGTTCCATTTCTAGGATGGCTTTGATTTTCGATGGGTCGACTTCGATGCCTTGGGTGGTGATCATGAATCCAAGCATCTTTCCTGCAGTGACCCCGAACATGCATTTGGCGGGATTGAGCCGCATCTTGTACTTCCTGATTCTTTCGAAAAACTTCCTGAGCGCGGGCAGATGTCCTTCTCACTCTTTGGCTTTAACAATCATATCGTCAACGTAGACCTCTACCTCTTTATGAATCATGTCGTGTAGCAATGCCGTGGCGGCCCGCTGGTAAGTAGATCCGGCGTTCTTTAGTCCGAAGGGCATGACTCGATAACAATATGTCCCCCACTCAGTGATGAACGTAGTTTTTTCCCGATCCTCTGGAGCCATAAGGATTTGATTGTACCCCGAAAAACCATCCATGAAAGAGAGTAGGGCATGACCGGCAGTATTATCAACTAACACATCAATGTGTGGTAGCGGGAAGTCATCTTTTGGGCTGGCTTTGTTGAGATCCCTGAAATCGACGCAGACCCTTATTTTACCATCCTTCTTTGGTACTGGGACGATGTTTGCAACCCACTGAGGGTATTCAGTTACCATTAAAAACCCAGCGTTAATCTGTTTAGGGACTTCTTCCTTTATCTTAAGCACCCAGTCAGGTCTCATGCGCCTTAGTTTCTGTTTTACCGGTTTCGCGTCAGGGTAGAGGGGAATCCGGTGTTCCACGATTTCAGGATCGATTCCGGGCATATCTGCGTGTGACCATGCAAACACATCGTCGAACTCTTTGAGCAAATCTATGAGGGCCTTGCTTTCTTCGACGGATAGCGCGGAACCGATCTGGGTCATCCGGGGACTCCCTTCATCTCTCAAATTTATTAAAACGATTTCTTCTTTTACAGGCTGAGCATGCCTTTCATCTTCCCTGTCGATTAGGGATCGAATTTCTTTGGGGATGTCCCCATCGAAATCAATCTCTTCATCACCAGGGTCGACGCAATTTATTTCAAAGTCAGGGAAGTAAGCAGAATCAAATTCATTTATTTCATGATCAACGGAGGCCTCGGGGCACCATACACGGGTAGATTCGAATTCGAAATAGAGACTCACGAGTTTGGGCGAGAGGCACCAACTCGGGAGACAGAACTCGGAAGACTCGAGAAGACGAAGACTCGATAGACTTAATGGACTCAAATTGAGACTCGGACTCCGATCCATGGTAAGTTGCACTCGGCGTGAAGATCCAGTTCTTATACTCTTAATAGCATCCATGATAAACAAAGTCGGATCCTCAGGTATCTTGTTCCATCATCAACACTTCCCTTCCATAACTGTACCCATTGATTCGTCTTCCCTAAACAGAATTGCGAGACTACCCATGGCAAAAACCTCGATCCAGTCAGGGAGCTCTTTCTGCTTTTCCACAACCTCAGCTTCTTCATCACTATCTGGCCAGACATCGTTGGCGAATATCTCAAACCCTGGTAGGAAGGTATTGGTTTCCTCGTCCCAAAACGGTTCCGGCTGTCCCTGATAAATCTGCTTTGCTTCTTCTTTGACAAAGTAATCCTCTAGCCTGTTCCCTCTTTTCACTTTGCTGCTATTTGAGGGTGAGTAACCAAGGCCTGTTGTGTGCATCAGAGTGCCCTGGGCTTCAAACTTCGCAGGGCCTTGGAGGTTCTTTCCCAGTCCCAATCCTGGCATGTAGGACATCTTCTTCATAATCTTGATGGCAACACTGCTAATAACAAAGTCATCATCGATCCTAATTGAATAGACAGACTTGGAGGTATCCAGAGAGAAGCCTCCCAAGGCGATATCTTCCTCTCCGTGTTGAATTTCCAATAGTGAGGCATTGTCTTCAATAGGGGCATGGATCCCCAAGTCTCCATGGATGGTAAGCATCCCCGTTTCGAGTCCCAAACGAATTTTCTGGTGGAGTGTGGAAGGTACGGCCATGATGTCGGGCCGGTGCAGCCAGGGCCTACCCAGAAGCAGCTTGAAGGAGGCGGGGATATTCATCACGTGGAATTCTACGTTCGTCTGATATGGTCCGAAGGTCATAGGAATCATGAGAGTCCCAACCACATCCCTCCGAGTGTTGTCATATGCTCGGACCTTGGCTTCTGATGGGGAGAAGTCCTTATTCTTGTATCCCAAACACTAAGCAACACGGAGTGGACAGACATTAATTGCTGATCCATTGTCGACCAAGATTGCTGGAACCGACTTGCCATGACACTTCAATGTGATGTGCAGCGGACGATTGTTTCGGCAGGTAAGTCTCGATCAGTAAAGGTGATAGCATGCTTGACAGGTATGGTTTTGATCAGCGCCACAAGCTCATCGGGGGTTATGGCGGAAGGAACCTTTAGCTGAGAGAGTGCTTGGATGAGACCTTCACGATGGCGTGTGGAATGAACCAGCACATCCCAGACAGACATCTTGGCATGGGTTTGTTCGAGTTGACGCTTGATCATTCCCTCGGGGTTCTTTTCTGGTCGAGAGGGCTCCTTAGCTGGTGGGTCAAAGGGTCGGAAAGTGCTCTTAACCGGGGTGGTGAAGGGATCAGAGGGCTTTGCGGCCGCAGGGTTGGAAGATTCTCCAACCTGCAGATTTTGGAGGTTGGTAAACACGATCGCTTCTGGTTAGATGGTCAATCTGTCGGTACTTTGATTCTTCGTTCCATAAGTCGGCCAGGGCTTTACGCTTGTTTCCAATAGTCGTATCCTACAGATTGGTAGCTAAATCGGTGATGACTAGGTCATCCCACAGATCTTCGGGTGTCCATTTTTCGGCCTCCATTACTGTCTTGTTGACAGTCCATTCTTCGTTTCCCACTTTTATGCTAACCACTTCAGTGTTAGCCCACAAATTCGTTTCAACCCCGGGCTCATTCTCCCATAGGTTTATCATGGCGACATCGGCACCTTTCGGAAAAGTAACCAATGATTCGGATTCAGCCCCATCTACAAGGTAGTCCATTGGGTCGAACCCATTGCTAGCAACTTCTTCTTCAGACCCAGGAAAGTTCGGGTACGGGGTGAGGTTCACATTGCTATAGAGGTTGTTGATGACAAAATCATTGAAATGAGAGAAGTCCGGGCGGATCGGAGCGAGCTCTAGCCAATTATACGTCATCATCTCGGGTGGATACCCAGACTGGTATTCTTCACCGAATATTGCTGGCAAGGTGAAGGTATCCAAAGGGTCATTCCAGGCCAAGAGCTGGTATTCGTCTGGGGTTGGGTCCCATTCAGGCATATCCTGAAAAACCTGGTATTCTTCCCCTTGATTTTCAAACAGTGCGCACAAAGAGAATCCATCAAGAGGATCCGCCTGGATGTTTTGCCAATCAACCTCCCATCCAGCCTCGAATAAGGGTTCGTCATTTCCTTGGAAATTGGCAGCTTCAAATTCTTCCCAATCGGCAATTAGTTCTCCCCATGTATCTTCCCATTCCCATATGGAGTGGAAGGCAGTTCCTCCGGGAATTTCACCAGTAGGCATTGGTTCGGTATCGGGGATAATGAGCAGGGTAGGGTCAAACTCTGGGATGTTTTGAACCTCGGCTAGGGTGATTTGGTTGATACGGAAAGGGACACTATGCTGTGGTAGGGGGTTTGAAATGGTGTTCGGTTTATCGATAGGTGGAGTGTCGATAACCTTGTTATCGATGAGATTTTGGATTTCATGACGGAGGCGGATGCAGTTGTCGGTGGTATGGCCGGGCATTTGGTGGAAGTCACAATAGACGTTTTGGTTGAGGTTTGGTGGAATGGTTTGTGGTGGCGGAAGAGGTTTCAGCACCCCAATGTCTGTGAGTTTCTTAAGGAGAGTGGATCTTGGAGTGCTGAATTGGGTGAAGGTTCGGTTCTGGGTTTTTGGCTTTTCGGAAATCTGGTTGACTTCTACAGGTTTAGTAGATGATGTTCCTGCTTGGTTGGTATTTCCGAAGAGAACGTTGCTGTTTCCCGAGTATGTCCTCTTGGGTTTCGACCAAGATCCTGACTCCTTTTTCTCCAAAGTCCCATCTCGCAGAGCCTCCTCTACAGCCAATCATAAAAAGTTTCAAAATTTGGGGCAGCCTGAGAAAGAACCATGTATGGTGCAAAAGAGCTTGGCAAGTTCTTGGTTATTATCCGTATTTGTTCTTTTAGGTCAGGCTTATTCTGCATCTGGGCTGCCTTTACCCTCCAACGCTTCACAAAATCAGCAAAGCTTTCCTTCTCATTCATCTTTGTGCTTTCCAGCTCCCTCGTGGTCATTTTCAGGTCAACATTGAAGTCATACTGAGCCACGAAAGCTGTCCCGATGTCTTCCCAAGTCCTTTTCTTGGACGGTTTGAGAGAGAGGAACCATTGCAGGGCTGGACCGGACAAGGATTCATGGAAGAGTTGGGCCATAGCTTCTTCTTCGATGCCGCGCATAGTGAGGAATCCGACATATCCTTGAAGGTGGGCTCTCGGGTCGCCAGTTCCATCGAATTTTGCAAAGTCCACTCCTTTGAACTTTTCTGGCAGCTTGGCATTCGGAAAGAGGCATAGTTTCCTCATGTTGATTTCTCCTTTTCCAAGCCGTTTGGTTTCCTGGACAGATTCCTCCAATTTACCAATCTTATCCATGATAGCGGCCAGGTTGGGGTCAACTGCTGGTATCTCCACTTTAGGTGGTTGCTCGGATTGCAGGGAAGCTTTGATCAGGATCTTGTCAGTGATTTCCTGCATGCTTTCCATTATCATATTCATGTCATTTTTCATGGAGGCTACGGCGGCTTTGAGTTGTGCGTCAACACCGGCGAGGGATTGTTTAAACTGGATATCCATGTTAGCCATGTTATCCTAAGTTCCTCCATTCCGTCTCCTTGGTCAGACATGGATGAAAGATTTTGGACGGGACTGAGACTACGGGTTCTTCTTCCTCCTTCTCAAGCAGTGGGGTCCTTCCGAGTGTCTACTGCGAACTAGTCTTGAGACAGGCGAGACCAATTGGAGTCTGACCTCTTTTCTTCGCGAGCGATCAATGTTGGCGACAGCGACAAGTCAAAGGAGCAACTCATGACCAATCCAAATACTCGCCCTACTTCTACCCATCTCCTGGAAAACGAGCCCTAAGACCTACCGTGGCTCGAATCTCACTCAAGACGTCCGTATAGAAGATTTCCGATAGCCCGGTAGGTGCCGTCAGGCAGGTTAAATTCCGAACGGGTCAGAACCAGAGCCAATCTCCTTATCGTGACCATCCGAGGCAGAGCAATGCGACTACCGAATCCAGATACGCACGCACTTTAGGCTAGACCCAAACCAAGGAGCCGTTCGGCACGGCAAACACCGGAGGTATCACAAACTCCATGGATAAAAGGTCTCCTAGACCGTCCTAGTGAACCTACCGTGGTTCAAATCTCACTTAAGGCGTTCGTACAGAAGATTTCCTAATAGTCTGGGTAGGTGCCGTCAGGCAGGTTAAATTCCGAACGGGTCAGAACCAGAGCCAATCTCCTTATCGTGACCATCCGAGACAGAGCAATGTGGCTACCGAAATCCAGATACAGACATGCTTAAGGCTAGACCCAAACCAAGGGAGCTGTTCGGGCACGGCAAACACGGAGGTATCACAAACTCCATGGACTTAAGGTCTCCTAGACCGACCAGGAAGGCCCTAAAGAATTCTAAGGAACCTATTCCTCTAGCCCACAAGATGCAATGATGAGTGAATGATGCGTGTGTGCAGGAATAAAAGCACGTAAGCAGAATATAACACATAAGTCCTAGCCATGGGTTCCTGTCCTAGTTAGGAAGGTTCTATGGCTATGTACAAGTGCAGAAGGCTGGTTTTGGTCTCAAAAGGGTTCCCCGGACTAGAGCCAAGATGTACTACCCCGTGTCAAGTGTATTGCAAGACAGCGGTCGAACAGCACGATGGCTCATCATAGTCGAGGTTGCTAGGCATCCGGGAGAGCTTGTCACCGATGAGCGGGCAAGATAGCCGAAACACGCGTAGCGAGTCTTGTGCGGTGCAAAGTGTACAGGATAAAAGAGCTTGATCTTCCGGAAAATATTTGAAAGTCCCCCCTTTAAGAAAACACCTTTCAAGTTTGGCCCTCTTGCTTATCCAATACTTTTGTACATTTTTTTTTTTTTTAAATTATTGAATAAAAGTCATTTTCCCCAGCAGAGTCGCCACTGTGGGCTCCCGCGCCCGAAGGAGCGCTTACGCTCGAAGAGTCGCCACCCGGGTTTTTGAGATGGGTCACCCGAGAAACTGAGAGTTTGATTTGAAAAAGAAAAGCTTTTGGTCTAGCGAAAACGTTGAGATGATGGGTTCGGGAGCCACATTACGAATGAGAAAGGTTTTTCTTTAAAAAGCACCCCATTCGCCCGGTAAGACCGGTCTCTACTTGATGTTTTCAAAAGGGGGGGAATCTTCAATATTATTCGGAATGTCAAACTCTTTAATAAAGCACCTAACGGGGAAGGGACATGGGAAATATATCACATTGACGTGCAAGTGGTGCTATCTGTACAGTCGTGATAAAATGATATGAATAAATGGAAGTAAATAACATTCAACAGACTGTTTGGACCTCAGAATACCGCTCACGGCACCCTGAGATGCCGCGCGAGGCATCTCAACATGCCGTGCGTGGCACCTGCTCTACTGTCAGACTGTTGCAGTCTTTCAAAACATCATTTAGCTCACTGGTTTCTCTGTAGATCTTTTGAAAACTCATGAGTAGCCTCACGGTGGTCAGATCATCCCAAAAACGTCATTATCCTTCTCAAAACATAGTTTTAAAGTAGCTTTCAACGTTTTTGATCATTTGGGATGATCTTGAAAAGATTTTAGAAGACCCGGAACATGGCTTGTAGATATGGTCTTATTTTAAGAGCTACAGAAATAGTAAACAGCAAAAATAGGTAACCACAGCGGAGGAAAACTCAGATCCAGGCAACCTGTTCACAATAGCATTAGTGTGTACTATGTCGTGCGCTGGGGGTCGGGATGCCGCGCGTCTGAGCGACAGACCGCGCGGTTTCTCAACCTCAGCACAGTGTCTGTTTTATTTTATGAAAATGGGTTTTGAGTCAGGATCTAACCAAAAGGGATCAGATCTGCTGACAGAAAGGTCCCCTCAGGACCAGAACGGAGTCTAGTCCGAGGAAACTAGTTTATACCTTTGGTTTCGAGCTTGATCAAGGATCGTGGATGCAAGGATGTGGATGGATCGACACGGATGTGGATGGAGGAGGTTAAAGGAGACAAAGGGAGTATGGGTGTGAGTGAAGGTTAGGTATTTTGGGTGATGGGATCTTGAAGTTAATGAGTGATCAACTTCAATGATGAGAAGGGAGTGAGTGAAAGCTCTTAAAGAATGTCTTTTGGGAATGACATCCTTTAAGACTTGGAAATGGAAGTGGTAATGGAAAGTGGGTTTGAGAACTTAGAGAGAGAAAGTAGAGTGAGAGAGCCAAGGGGAAGGCAAGAGAAGGACTCAAAAGAAGGGCTAAGAGGGACCCCTTTCCCTTGAGTGGAGGGGTTAATTTATAGGCAAAGGCCAAGGATTTTGAATTTCAAGTGGTGGAGGTATTTTCTGCGTGGGCAGAAGTGCATTTCGGCTGAGCCAGTCATCAGCTGTGGCTCAAATTGGCGTGGGCGCCAGCTCTCTGAGCCAGTCAGCCTTTTGCTCAAGGTGCCGTGCGGAGGGGTTTGGCTGCGCACGGTCCCTTGAATTTCTCAAGGTGCCGTGCGCTCAAATTTGGCTCCGCACGGTACCTCCTCCTGTGGTCCAGAGTCTTTTGGGCTTTTTATTGGGCTTGGCTGGGTTTGGGTGGGTTTGCTGGGTTTGTTGGATTTGTTGGGTTTTTGGTTTTAAAGGAGATCCTTTTTCAAGCTCGCAAAAGTACCGTTTCCTCTATTTTTATCATCGGGGTGGACAAAGACTCTCCGAGGTCCGGATTGGGGTGTCTACAGTTCGGAAGCCATGTTACGAGGGGGGAAGGGTTTTACGGCACCCCCCTCGCCCGATTTGAAATCGGTCTCTACTAAACATTTGTGGGATTTTTCAAAAGATTTTATTTTATTAAGCAGCTAGCATGTATTCAGATATACATCAAGTACAGGAGGTGCATGCATGTGCATGTGTTCAATGAGTAAATGAAGAATGGTGATGAAATACAAAAATGCTAGAAGCTGGAAATCCCTGTTACTGATCCATTCTCGAGCACTCGGAAGTACTCCCGAGCACTTGGGAGTGTTACATGTTCAACCTGCAAGCTTTTGTTAGCACAATAAAATACAATGCTGCAACATAAACTGGATTGAACTAGAACATCTTGTAGGTCTCACAGAGGGTTTATAAGACCGGGATCAGTCTAGTAAACAGGAATCAAATCCCATTCTTTCAAACCATACCTCTTTACTTTTCCGAAAATCAATTTTACGGTTATAAGAATTAAAAGGGGGCACATGCATGGACATGCAAAGGTAGTAGAAGGGCCAAACTGTGAGAAAATTGGACTGAGCTTGCATGCAAAAACTCTCGAGCGCTTGGGAACGATCTCGAGCGCTCGGGAGTCTTCTATGCCTCAGGAATAGTTTCAACCAATTAAAACACTCAATGAAGTATGCTGATACACCAGATCTTACATCTTAAAGCATGAAAAAGGGGTTTTTCTTCTTAGATCCAGATCAAAACTCCTTTACACGCCTTAAATGCAAGTCATTTATTTTATTTTTCTCTGAAAACAGCAAGTTTTTGGTACCCACTTACTTCAAAAGAGTTGAAAACAGTTTTGAAACACATTCCGCCCATGCATGTCCATTTAAACACTCTAAGGAAGGAAAGCAATACTGGATTCACTCTCGAGCACTTGGGAGTAGTCCCGAGTGATTAGCACAAAATATTGACACTTAGAGGCCCCAATATCACATGTTGTTAGCCCTTAATTGCGCATAATTGACTATATTATTGTCTTATTTGTCTTTAACAATGAATTATTGATTTTTGCAGGAAAAGGTGATAACATTATTTATTTTACCTGTTGGAATAATAAAGCCGAAGTCAGATTTGGAATTTTGGGAATCTGCCAATTGTGGGTTTGGAAAGAAGTCTATAGTCACCCATATTTGAGAATTTTCTGCCTGTGAAGATTAAGGAAATTAGGTGTAATTAGCTTAGGAAATATTTTAGGAAAAGGAAACTTCAATGGGTGTGGACCAAGTAACAAGGTTTTTTTTTGGGTGAAATAAGAATTTCCTTACTAAGGAAATAAATGACGGATGCTTATTTAAAAAAAAGGGGCAGTGGGGTTTTGGAGGAGTACACCAGAGGACATCACTTTTCCATGCACAAAGAGAGCACCCTCTCATATGACCACGCAGCAGTAGCACCATCACCATCACGGCATATCTCGGACAAGAGCTGCGGCAGAGGAAAGGATAGGGAAGGAAAAAATACTACTTTAATTTTGTATACTTTCATGGAGTTCTTTTATTATACGATTATGTGTTTTGATTCCATGAGTAGCTAAACTTTTCAACTAGGGTTGAGGATGAAACCCCATTAACGTTTATTATTTATATATTTATGAGATTTGATTTTACCCGAATATTTGGGTTGAATATGATTAAATTGTTCTTACTCCAAATCAATTGTTAGGGATAGATTCTGGATATGAGTTCAATCATGTTTTTCTCATGATTTGGAACTGTCTTTTGCATTGAACGCTGGTTTTTCATCGTTAACTATAAAACTGGATATTTATTGTGATTTGTTAAAAGTGGATACAATTAATGATTTGGTTTTATACTTGCGAGCGGAGAGGAACAAACATTAGATTTTTTTTGATGAACTTTCACGATGATATTTTCCATGGTAACAGAATTAGCTTTCAGATTATCATGAAGAAATTTTGGGTAAGGTCAATGATCATGAATATATAATGATATGAGTTAATGGGTGTGGATTCCGAAACCTTAGTATTTTCTCCTTTGGTTAAAAAGAAAACTTTAATTTTCTCGTCTTTAATAATTTAGTTCATTGTTTTTACTTTTTACTTTTAGTTTAAAAATCAATCACAATTTTATCAACTAGGTTAGGGTTTAATCGATTTAAGTTTATCTACTTTTCCTATAAAAAAATCACAAGTCCCTGTGGGTTCGACCTCGCTCTTGCATTACTATATTTCGGTACGATTCGTGCGCTTGCGAGTACATTAAAATTTCACAACAAGTTTTTGGCGCCGTTGCCGGGGACTTATTATTTTTGTAGGAAATCTTAAGATTAATTTGAATTGATTTTTCCCTTCTACTAGTTTAGTTAGGATTTTACTGTAGTAAAAAAAAAAAAAAAAACTATTCTCTTCATTACGTGCATGTGATTAGTTAGTAGTAGTTGCTTTTATTACTAATTGTTTAAGTGTTTGCTGTCTCGTTAGTCACAGTTGCCTTCCATCCGTTTTTCCGAGTGGCCGAGCTTCCTTCAAGTTAGTAAGTTTTTTGCTGTTTTGTCATTAATTAAAAAAAAAAACATGAGTGTTCCGTTTCGCATGTTTTCTTTACTGATAATATTAATTTAGAAGTTGTTTAGAAGAATCTGTTTTGTTTCAAAAAAAAAACTGAAATTAGTGTTAGTATTTTCGTTTTGTTCCCTAGTTCTACTTTTAACTTTTGCCAAAACGTCAGTGGTGTTTTGGCGGCGGGATAAGGTACTCCAGGTAACTCCGGTTTCGGCCAAATTCCTTGATCCTTTTCCTTTTAGAATTTTATTATTTGTTCCTATTATCTTAAATTTCTTTTCTTTTCCTCTTTGACTAGTTATTTGCATTAATTTTACTAGTTTAGTTTTCTAGTTTATAATGTTTTCATTAGTTAAAGCATGAATTTTTTCAATCAAGTTCATAATCGTGCATGCTCTATATGTTATAGCACTTGGCATACAATAGAAACTTGTCCTACGTATTATTATGAGCAAGCTAATGCACGAAATAATTTTGAAGGTCCATTTGGTCATTCTTTTCATGAGATGTACAATCCAAACATGGGAAATCATTTTAATTATTGTTACACACAAAATCAATTTCCTACACATATAGGTGGGCAACCTTTGCATTCACATGATGATCAATTTTTCCCGAATTTTAGCCATTCTACTGAGTCATACCCTACACAGTCATATCCTCTTCAGTCTCAGCCTTTATATGCTCAAGCTTCTGTGTCTCATGAACCGAATTTTCAATCTGTTGCACCACAACAACAGTCATCCTTAGAGGTCACTATTAAAGCATTGATGGCTGAAATTAAAAATAGCACCCTCATGACTACTCAATCCATAGCAGAGTTTAATCATTTTCAGACTCAAGCCTTTTCGAAATTAGAAAATCAATTGGAGCAATTGGCTAATCGAATGAGGGAGATTGAGGAAGAGGACATTTATAATGGATCTATAGTTAATCCAAACTGGCAGGTTGTCGCAAGTAACACCGCTTACTCTTTTGATGAGCAGGAACATATTGAATCTACTCTCACACTTGAGTCTAAGGTAATTGATGAGCCAGTGAGTATGTCAGTGGAGAAAATTTTAGCAGAGTCAGAAAAAGATAATGTATGTTTGGGTCAAGAGACTTTCACCGAGTCAAATCATGAGGACTTAGATCACTTTACGAGTAATTGCAATATTGATGAGATTGAACAAATTCGCACATTGGTAGACTTTGCTCCATGGTCGAGTATTGATCAGTGGATATCTAAAGGGGTTAGTCCTCCACATTATTTGTCACCACTGCACCCGTTTGTTATGGAGTCACCGGACTGTGAGCTGAAATCTTTATCACATAAGCCTATAGATCGATTTTTGGAGCCAATGGAGGATAATCAAATCGGCATTCATAGTCATTGTGACCAAGCTGGTGCATGGAGTAAAGTTGACCACCGTAGAGATAATAGTAGTGTGGAATGGGATTTTGTTTTTGGAACTGAAACTCCCAAACATACTCATAAAATTTTGATACAAACATTGTTATTCAAACAAATATTTCCATGGTATGCTGATCTTGTCTCTATTTTTGCTCTGTTCTTGACACACATGATTAAACAATTTGCTAAATTAATTTTGGTTGTATCGTATGATTTTTGTTGGGATGATCCATACATAGTTAATTACAAGAAGAGAATAAAAGGAAATGGTTTCATTGTTCTGCTTCCTCGCTTCTAATACTGTTTAATTGTTCTCGGTCATTTTTTTTCTTTCTTTCTTTCTTTCTTTCTCGTTTTTTTTTCCTTTTTTTTGCAGGCCATATATACTAGTAACAATTGTTCTTCAAGTGAGGTAACTCCCTAAACTTTTTATGATTGTATCTCTCTTTGCTACATTGAGGACAATGCATCATTTAGGTTTGGGGGAGGGACTATTATTTTTGAAAAAATTATTTGCTGCAATTATGATTTTATTATTATTATTTTTATTATTATTATTTTCGTACTGCATTTTTTTTTGTGTCAAATTTAAAAAAAATTATTTTGGATACTTGATTATGATTTCCGACATGGCTATTGGTTTTCAATTAGTGCTAGTTTGATTGTTGCCGAAGTTGGAGTCTTGATATGAATTCATTTGGTTTAGTTAAACTTGTGAACACCTGTATTGAAGAGAGGCACTTAGTTGATTTGTATCACCTATATTTGGATAGCGATTAATCACTCGTATACATGCTTTTGCACGAGCACTGTCACACTTAGACTTGGATTTGATCTCGAGGGTCGTACATATATTTTTGATGCCTCAGTATGAGTCAGATGTCTTATTCAAATGCGTAATGTCCTTTCCCCAAAAAGAAAAAAAAAGTAATGAATAAAAATGCATACTTTTTCGGGCTTTTCACTTAGTAACCGGGCCTCTTGCCTCAGCAAGCAGTGAGTGTTCGCGTCAAACGGTGGAGAGTTCCGCGATTGTCATGTGTGGTTAGCTCGGGTTCGTAGCCTTTTTGACTCGAGTGATTAAGTCCGTTGGGGTGTTCTCTACATCTAGTGCCCTAAAGCTGTCTGGTTTGGGTGTCCCTGGCCTAAAACTCGCTACAAGGGTCAATTAGAAAGCTTAAGGGACCAAGGCATTGCATGACCACAAGAAAAAAAAAATATAGCAAAAGAAAAAAAAAAGTGAAAATTGGAATAAGGGGAGGGGCTATAATTTCATGTGAGCATTTTGATGAGTATTGAGGTATTGAAGGTGCGTGTATTGTTTTCGAGATAAATGAAAATCTTTGTGCGATTTTTCACTTTACACGCATGTCTTGTGATTTCTTTCTATCCAGATATATGTGAAAGGAACCATTTTTGTGCTAATTCGGATTAGAATGTTCACTTGTTTAACTTTATTAATGAATGAAATATCTTACCTCTAATTTGCGTTATACTCACACTAGTACTTTGAGAGGCCAATACTACGTTTGAGATTTTGATCAAGTGCCATATCTTTCTTGGGAATTTTGTGGGTATATTCACGGCAAACCCTCACGAGACTATAACTCGTCCACTAGGGCAACCTAGGGGTTTAAAGGCTTGTTGCATATGCTAAATGCAATCTGACTCCTCCGAAAAAGGATTAGTTATTATTGTTCTTTTTCTTTGTCTTAATTTTATTTCTTTTGCTCGAGGACTAGCAAAATGTAGGTTTGGGGGTATTTGATTAGCACAAAATATTGACACTTAGAGGCCCCAATATCACATGTTGTTAGCCCTTAATTGCGCATAATTGACTATATTATTGTCTTATTTGTCTTTAACAATGAATTATTGATTTTTGCAGGAAAAGGTGATAACATTATTTATTTTACCTGTTGGAATAATAAAGCCGAAGTCAGATTTGGAATTTTGGGAATCTGCCAATTGTGGGTTTGGAAAGAAGTCTATAGTCACCCATATTTGAGAATTTTCTGCCTGTGAAGATTAAGGAAATTAGGTGTAATTAGCTTAGGAAATATTTTAGGAAAAGGAAACTTCAATGGGTGTGGACCAAGTAACAAGGTTTTTTTTTTGGGTGAAATAAGAATTTCCTTACTAAGGAAATAAATGACGGATGCTTATTTAAAAAAAAGGGGCAGTGGGGTTTTGGAGGAGTACACCAAAGGAGATCACTTTTCCATGCACAAAGAGAGCACCCTCTCATATGACCACGCAGCAGTAGCACCATCACCATCACGGCATATCTCGGACAAGAGCTGCGGCAGAGGAAAGGATAGGGAAGGAAAAAATACTACTTTAATTTTGTATACTTTCATGGAGTTCTTTTATTATACGATTATGTGTTTTGACTCCATGAGTAGCTAAACTTTTCAACTAGGGTTGAGGATGAAACCCCATTAACGTTTATTATTTATATATTTATGAGATTTGATTTTACCCGAATATTTGGGTTGAATATGATTAAATTGTTCTTACTCCAAATCAATTGTTAGGGATAGATTCTGGATATGAGTTCAATCATGTTTTTCTCATGATTTGGAACTGTCTTTTGCATTGAACGCTGGTTTTTCATCGTTAACTATAAAACTGGATATTTATTGTGATTTGTTAAAAGTGGATACAATTAATGATTTGGTTTTATACTTGCGAGCGGAGAGGAACAAACATTAGATTTTTTTTGATGAACTTTCACGATGATATTTTCCATGGTAACAGAATTAGCTTTCAGATTATCATGAAGAAATTTTGGGTAAGGTCAATGATCATGAATATATAATGATATGAGTTAATGGGTGTGGATTCCGAAACCCTAGTATTTTCTCCTTTGGTCAAAAAGAAAGCTTTAATTTTCTCGTCTTAAAGAATTTAGTTCATTGTTTTTACTTTTTACTTTTAGTTTAAAAATCAATCACAATTTTATCAACTAGGTTAGGGTTTAATCGATTTAAGTTTATCTACTTTTCCTATAAAAAAATCACAAGTCCCTGTGGGTTCGACCTCGCTCTTGCATTACTATATTTCGGTACGATTCGTGCGCTTGCGAGTACATTAAAATTTCTCAACACCGAGCGCTCGGGAGTACTTCCAGTGGGCAGAAAACAGAAAATGTATTTGTACCCCTTTGCTCTTGTTATTACACTAAAGTCTCTCAACCCAAGCTCAGCATTGAAGGCTGAGAGAGCTGAGGGACTTCCCTCAGAAAGGAAAACAGCCCTGACTTTGTTTATGTTTGACACTAGAGTAAAGAACTTCTACCTTTGGTTGAGGAGTTTGCTTCTTGAAAGGCTCTAGAAGGTGAAAGAAAGAAAGGTCAGGAAGATCAGAACATGCAGGCCATCTGAACTTCTTGCATGTGTATGGTGCCTTGGATTTTTTTTTTGATTGCTTTTCTTTTGAAAATCAAGCTTTGAGAGAGATGGGAGATGGCTTTGTTTGAATGTGTCAAAGAGGTCTTTTTAGGGAGAGAATTCGTCCTCTTTTTGTGCTGAAGTCCAGCCACTATTTATAGGCAAAATTTCCATCACATGCATTTGAAACAAGTATTTTTTTAAGGGGAAAACTGCTGGTCTGAGGGTTTTTTGACTGAGGTTGAGTGTGGACCGAGCTTCAGCTGGCTCAAAGAGTTTGTAATGATGAATTGCATGGGTAGTGGGAAGGCTTGCCACCCATTGGCCAGCATAGAAGACTCGAGTGCTCGGGAGCACTCTCGAGCGCTTGGGAGTTTACTCTCGAGCGCTCGAGAGTTTATCCAATCCCAGGTTTTGAAAATGGTTTGGAGCGCTTGGGATTGATCCAGAGCGCTTGGGACTGATTTTGATAATTTATTTTCCTTTTCAAAGTCTTCAAGAAGCAAAGTCCTGACTGGTCTAGGGCTTGTTTCGATCCAAATTCCTCATCGGGGAGCCTCCGGGCCACAAATTAAGGAAATTCGAAGTGTTCAAATTGGGGTGTCTATAGTTGCCCCTCTTTGGATGGCACTCGACATCATGTCTGGATGCGAGTGACATTCAAAGATTGAGACAGCCCAATTCGAACCACATCAAATCCTTAATTTCAAACACAAATGCAAGTAAAAGAGTTTGATGCACGTGGTCGCGTCTTTTCAGACTGCCTACATACCCTTTTCTACAGGAATCAGACCAGCGTAGTTCTTCGGGGCAAATGCAAGCACGTGTGATGCATGCACAAGAAAAGTTGACAAGACCTTGATAAGGTAAATATGTAAAAGGGGTCCACCTGTTACTCTGTTTGGCGAACGGAAAATGCAAGCACATGTGATGCATGCATGGCAAGTGATCGACACGGCTTTGATAAGATAAATGCATGAAGAGTCCACTTGTTGCACTGTTTAGCGGACAGCAAATGCAAGCACGTGCAGTACATGCACGAGAGACAATCGACATGAGTTTGATAAGATAAACATGCAACGGGTCCACCTGTTGCTCTGTTCAGCGGAAAGAACGATAATAAAGCAGTATCTGCAGGGTAGAAATACCTGCAAACCTGTTGAAATTAGTATAAATGGACAAATTTTCGATCGACTACCAACTAAAATGCCACATTGAGGAGCGTGAGCTCAAAATCATAACATCGACTAGAGTCTGCTTCTTGCTGTTTCGTTTGATGTGGTTAAAGTCAGGACTGAGATTGATTTTGTAAAAGGAAGGGGGAAGCTAAGGAAGCCTCGAAAGCGGGAAAATGCACCAGACGATTGAGGGTTGGCATGGGGGCCGAGGACAGAGCTGAGTGCTCAGAACCACTCCCAAGCGCTCGGGAGTGGTCTCGAGTGCTCGAGACCGTTGCTGGGGCCACTGTCCTTTTCATCTTCTTCTCTCGTTCAATGGTTCAAAACCCATTCTCAAGCGCTCAAGAACCAGAGCAGCCGTACGCACTCGAACCTCGATCGTCCTCACACTCTCTCTCGGGCGATCTCTCTCTCTCATTTGACTGATCTCTCTCCACTCTCTCCATCTCAGACTCTCCCATTCTCTCAACACGGATCGAGCTCGAGATCTCGAGATCTCCACGATCCTACGGTGGGCTGTGGTGTGCCAGGAGGTGCGGATCAAGCGCAGGAAGAAAGCTTGGGGAGGTGAAGGGCAAGCTATGGCTAGAGATGGCGAGGAGACGACGCCCAGCCGCAAGGCGGCGACGGCGGAGGAGGTTGTGGCAGCGACGGAGGAGGCCAGCAGGGCCAGGGGCGAGGACACGGCGACGATGGTTGATGACGGTGAGGTTCCAGAAGCGAGGGATGACGTTGGCGGAGGTGCGGTGGCAGTAGAGGGTGAGGTCAGTGGGGTCGGGGGCGATGACGCGGCGGCGATGGAGGTGGACAGTAGCAGTGCTATCACACCAGCTTAGGAGGGGGTGGTTGCTGATGATCTGATGGCAGTGAGGGGTGCTGGCGAGGGTCTAGCGGTAGCAGAGAGTACTAGCGGAGGTCTAGCGATGGTAGGGGATGCGGGTGACGGTGAGGTTGTGCGAGAAGTCAGCGGACTGGCCGCGGTCAGCAGAGACACGCCGGATAGTGAGATGGGGGTCTCGGGTAGCGGGGGAGATGCCATGAGCAGCAGGGGAGATGTCGCGGGCACTCCCGATACTCCGACAGTAGAGGATTTGCTGGCGGCGGTCGAGTGGGTTAGTGGTGAGCAGAGGATTGAGGATGAGGTAGTGGTAGGTGGTCACGTTGCTGCGACTCCGATACTGAGGACGGCGATAGTGGAGTCGAGGGGGGGTGATAGTGGGATTAGCGCCTCACGGCCGGTCCCGCCCACAGAGGGAGACTTTCTAGATACTGCGAGGCCACAGGATATACTGGATGTCCTTGGTCTTGACGCCGGGATGAGAGAGTCCACGGAGGGTCAGGCCTCGGCTTTCCTGCTAGGAGCTATGCTGAGCGGTACTGGGGTATCAGGTGTTGGAGGACCCGGAGCAGAGTCGGAGATGGAGTTGGGGGAGGAGCCGGAGGCAGAGGTGGTGATCGAGGAGTGAGTTACTGTAGCCGCTGAGGCGAAGGCCTACCTGGCCCATGCACGACCTAGGTTTACGTCGGATACTTATGCACCACGGTTGCACTTTTTTGAGCCGACGGGGATGACTGGTTACGTTCCTGCTCGAACGGATTACCCAGAGGACTTGCTTCTTCGAGATCGAGCCTCACATATCTCTTCCGGCTGGACACTGGTATGATTTTAATGCTTTACTTTCCTGCGTTAGACTTGCTTTCCTGAATCAATTGTTGCTTACTGATGCTATCTCTTTGCTCTGTTGAAACAGCGTACCAAGGATATTTACGGCCACGGGGGTTCAGGTCACTCATTGGAGTATTTCAGGGGCCCCGGAGGGTGCGGGAGTTGGTGGAGGAGGCGAGGTTTTGGGCCGTTCATGCAGTTCTTGGCGGCGGTGAGGAGTAGGCAGTGCAGGTGATAGCGTTGGCGGAACGGTGGTGGGACACCACCAATACATTCCATTTCCGCTTTGGGGAGATGACGGTGACACCTCTCGACTTTGCTGCGATCACGAGACTTCGGGTTGGAGGCGGGCCGATTCCATTCAACCCTAGCATAGACCTGGATGATGCTGCTCTGAGATGGTCCCTTGGACAGGTTCCACGCCACAGCGGAGGGGTAGCTGAGTATGGCCAGTTCAGGCGGTACTGGGACCATGAGCCGACGGACGACGCTGAGGTGGCCCAGATGGCCAGGGCCTATTTGCTGTACTTGTTCGGGGCTTACTTGGCAGGTCTGGTTGATTTGAGGCAGGCAGGCCGATACGACTGGGGAGGTGCTGCTCTGTGCACTTTTTACTGTTTCCTGGGAGCTGCCTCACGCGGGGTGGGGGACACCATAGGCGGTTACTGGCAAGTGATTGAGGTATGCTTCGACATTACTGCTTTGAATTGCTTTAATAGGTTGAACTGAATCGCATTTGAACATGTATCTGACTTGAATTGACTTTCAAAATATGCAGCTTTGGGCTTACGAGGTCTTGGGCATGTTCCCGCCCGAGAATACTTGCACAAATCCAAGCTTGCTTCGACGCGCACTAGCATGGAGTACGGACTACCGGAGGGCTAAGGAGCGACGAGGAGAGGTGATGACTTTCCGGTGCTGGCTGGATAACATCACTGGGATTACGGTACAAACATCATCCTTTTCTTTTCATGCCATATGCTTTCCCTTATGAAACGTGATCATTAATGCACAACAATTGACTGCAGGTTCACTGGGACCGATGGACCAGGGTGGAGGCTGACTTCCTTCCGAGGAGCCGGGAGGTGACGAGGAGTCGAGTCCTGCTGGAGTGCCCACTGGGCTGGCAATGGTACCTGGGGGATCGGGTGACGCGACAGTCACTCGGCCTTCCAGAGTTTGTTGTGCCGGGGCCACTCCCTCCACGAGTGCAGCGGACTGAGACATACACTCGGGCTGAGCTGGAGCAGTTCACGGTGCCGGATACTGACCTGGAGAGACACCTGCGGCGCACGCTGGACTATGCAGCTTACAGAGACAGATACCTAGCCACCAACTTGGGTGTGGAGAGGGAGCTGGAGAGGCGGTTGGGCAGAGGCCGAGGCTAGGAGAGCCAGGGGTGAGGCTGGTGGTGAGGTTGGAGACGACCTGAAGAGAGGACTCGGGGCATGGGGCCGCGGCGGTCGCTCTTCACGTGGTAGAGGACGAGGTGGTAGACCTCCCGTTGGCGGGCGAGGTGCTAGCTCCTTGGGTCGAGGTGAGGGCGGCTCCCAGGTTCCAGAGGCAGCTGTGACTTCTGCACCAGCCGGGTTACCGACGCTGGACTGGTCAATAGGGGTGAGGGACCCTTCTGGAGCACGGGCGATGCTAGACATTCCACGCCTTCCACAGCCACGGATGCAACTTCCTGCCCAGGTATAACACAACTTTGTCTCTTTCAATGCTTTAAATGTTTCCTGTTCCTGTATTTGTTGTTCTTGATCCTTGAATCATTGTACAGGTGCCGCGAGAATGGGCCGAATAGGCCATTATGTTGATGGTGGGGATGCGACAGTTGCTGAAGGACTGTGCAAAGGGGAGGACCCTGCAGACCAGACCTGCTCCTGAGCCTGTTCCACCTGTTGCTGCACAGGTATGAAAATGCAAATGCATGTATGTACATTTTATCAAATTTAAAACATGTATGAAATGAATGAATATTTATGACATGCAGGTGCAGCCACGACGCTCGACCAGGACACAGCCACGGGATACCACGAGTCTGCCAGCTTCTGCTAGCACGAGAGGCCGGGGTAGACAGAGAGCAGGGGCTGGGCAGTTCGAGGTCGTTCCTAGAGCAGCGTTACGGCGGAGACCTGCTCGCGAGGAGTCTGAGGAGGACACAGAGGAGTCGCTCGAGTCACGAGCTTTAGGGTCTACGGACTCGAGTACTGCCTCGGGTCCTTCTGACGACGACGATGACGACGGGGACGACGTTGAGAGCTCTGAGTCCGAGGGACACCAGCAGAAGAGGATTCGCCTAGGTTGAGCTTTAGTTTTTTTGCTTTACTAGTCTTTCTTTTGCATGGGACCGTGTGCCAGCACAGTTGTAGCTTTCAGGCCTGTGTGCCTTGGTTTTGTTTGGGCCTGCGTGCCCCAGTAGATAGGATTGGGTATATGTTTGCCTCAGCTTATGTACTTCCTACCTTATCCATTGTAGATGCCGCATCTTATTTATGAAAATTTGCACTTTTCTCTGTTTGTGTTTGTTTGCACTTCCTTTAAGAATTGTATTTTATGAAATATATCCGTCTAGCTTTGAAAGAAAGCAAAGAGCACGCGAATTTCAACCGATACTCTTAGAACAGAATAAAACTCGACACAATCGATGGAATTTGATTTGAAATGACAGAAACGCCCTTAATGCGGAATTTGCGAGCACAAAGGAAAGTATCGGCTAAATTCGACCGGGATTAGACACGAGAATAGGATACGAGAGTATTTAATCCAAAGCTCACACTCCCAACGCCATCATGAATAATGAAGTAGAGGCGTTTGAAGGTGAAAATTGGTTTCGTGAGCTTTGGCGTGCGTTTGATCACTTCACACAGTCACCAGCACGTATTAAGACTTGCGCATGCCATCGAAAATGAACAAATGCTCTCGACACGAGTTTTGACACATCGATGGGAAGGAAACTATTGAAATTTTGAGGTTTTTCAAGGGACACATATGAACATTTGGATGAACTGACAACTGGAAGCGCTGTATTCCCTTGGAAAGAGATTGTAAGTTGCTAAACTGGGTATATTGAGGTTACGGAGCTGCGTCGAGGCCAAGAACCAGGAAACCAGATCTGCTGAAAATTGCAGAACTCTCGAGCGCTCGAGAGTGCTGTCGAGTGCTTGGGAATTAACTCCCGAGCGCTCGAGACTGCTGCGGTCTGCAGGTCTGTGTTCTCTTCCAAGGTGGTTTTTCAGCCTTAGCAAGTTGTTTTCTTCTATGTGCACCTTCCCCATACACCCTGTAATTCACCTTGTGCTGCTTTCCAAGGGTCAGTGGCTTCCCAAAGCAAGCCTAGTGCCTTTCCAATGCTTTTTCAAGCTTTCCAAAGTTTAAATTTGAAAAGAACTTTGGAAATATGGCCCATGATGGGTTCCAAGGCTGGTGGGGAAGTGGTGTTGTCTCCCCTAGGCTTCTATAAATACCAGGCTTGTCTTGGCAAAGCACTCACACTCCATGTAATGCCCCGAATTTTGGGTACGTTAAATAAACATTTTTATTGAATACATTAAGGAGAGTCTAGCTCATTATTACAACATAAGTCTCACAAGAGTTCTTTTATTCAACAAAAGAGGGGATAATCTATGGTTAACTACTGCTCCGCCTCTTCCTCCATCCTTGCAAGCTCCTCGGCTCCGAAGGCCTCCATAGTGTACTGTTCCTGCTGCTCATCTATAAAGTCTGACATATTATACCAGCGTCGCCCCCGGTATAATATGTCAGGGTCACCAAAAAGGTAACACCGTGAGCTACAGAAGCTCAATAGAATAATCCAAAACCCACTAACCCTTAACTTACAACAAAGAGTCATATAAATAATTACACATGCTCATTCAACAACATAATTAACAATGACGCATCCGCATTCATTATCTGGCTTACGTTGGTGTCATGTTTCCGTGTGTTTCTCCTACGCGACTCATCGTAAACTGTGTCACCATTTCATTTCGAAAATCATTTCTCATTCTTTGTTACCAACGGGCTACCAAGTCCGGCCACGTTATCAAATCTTGCATTGGCTCCTCTCCGCGGATAACCAAGCCCAATTACCAATGAAGCTACCACGTCCGGCTCCGTTAGTAATCTACACAATGGGCTACCAAGTCCGGCCTCATTGCGGTTTTCGCAAGTCCACACAAAGGGCTACCAAGTCCGGCCACCTTGCGGGTTTTCACAACTCACATAAGGCTACCAAGTCCGGCCATTATGCAGTTTCAAAAATCCTTTTTATCCATATCAACCACTCCCTAAGTGTCATGTTTCTACTTTTCGGTTCTCGTTCTCGTAAGCATGCATAGACTCTGCGGCGGGACGAATCACTTTAAAGTAATCTAGCAAGATCATCCAACTCTATTTAATCATGCTTGTTTACAACCACAAGTAAGGTAAGCAATCATGCGATCAAGTTCACAATCCTTGAAAAGGTCAAAATACAAATACTTCGTTTTGAAACAACATTTTATCGTAACAACGTATGTTTATTGACGAGTTAATCAAGTTGGGAAGATTCTTTAAACCATGCATTCAATTATTCTCAAGATCAAAGTAAACTACGTACTTTTAGTAAGAAAGTTCTACCAGCTAATTCATACAACTAACTTTATTTCCTTTAGCGAAAATAGTTCGAAACGCTCAACACACATCTTATCTATATTTTAGGAGGAGTAGATCGGAAAATCTACGTATACTTAAGGTTAGGAAGTATAGGAAAAATCTACGTAGAGTTAGAGGTATAAGAAGATTCTACCTTAATCCGAAACTAGTCGGAGCCGAATAAGCTAGTTGAAAAATTCTACGGGCGGTGAAACTCTCAAATCTGGACCGAACTTTGGATGGCAGTAACTCGGTCAAAACTGGGCCGAATAGGATCGTTCTTGAGTCTAAAACGAAGATCTCGAAATTTTCTACAACTTCCGTGAAGGACGTTATTCCTAGAAACGACTTTCGCCCGGAGAAAAATGGGGATAAGAAAGTGGACAGTGAGCTGTCTGGAAGGGAATTTCCAGATTTTTCACTGAACTTTGGAGGTCGATATCTTGGTCATCTCTTGACCGTTTGGGGTGGTTCTTGGGTCTAAACTGAAGCTCTCGAAGTGTTCTACGACTTTCGTGGAGGTCGTTGTTCCTAGAAACGACTTTCGCCCGGAGAAAAAATGGAGTTTTTCAGAGGACAGTAGGCTGCCTGGGCAAAATAGAATGGGTTTTAGAGAGAAGTTGGAGAATGAGGTGAAGGTGTGAGTTCAAAGCACCAAGAGCTTGGTATTTATAGGCAAGGCACCCTCTCTCTCTCTCCCTAGCCGGCCTCTCTCTCTCTCTCCTATATCTCATTTTTTTTTTATTCAAGCAAATCTTGTTTGCTTGCAAGTTTAACCCTAGAACTAGGCATGCAAGGCTATGGATGTGTCCTTTGGATTGGATTTTGGAAGATTGGCCAAGCAAGTGGATTTGTTTCAAGTATAAAATTAGGGTTTGTACAAAGAAGGACAAGATTGGATGGCATTGGTTATGCTTTCACTTGAAAGTATACACAAACTAGGACAAGGATGACCAAAGCATGTCAATCACTTGCACACACATCACTCTCTCCCTCTCTCTCTCCATCTGAATCTCTCTCTCTCTCTCTCTCTCAATCTCTCTTTCTCGGCCTCTCTCTCCTCCTCTCTCTCTCTCTCTCCTCTTGGTACATTGTACTATGTACATATATATATATAACCATATATATATGTATATATATATATAAAGACAAGATTGGTGGATGACAAAGGAAGAGTAAGGGTTTGACTTTGTAAGAGATTTGTACCTCAAATCTCTCTCCTATCTTCTCCTTTCTACTTCTTTCACCAAGTACAAGTACAAACATATACATATATCTAGGATTTGGTAGACAAAAATCAAGCAATACATCACATCTCTCCCTCTCTTTTCCTTCTCTTTCTCTCTCTCTCTCTCTCTCTCTCGGCTTTTCTCTCTCTCTCTCCCTCTCTCTCTCTCTCTCCCACTTGTACTCTCTTGGAAAGTATACTAGTATACTAATATATATATATATATATATATGTACTATGGGTCTTTCATAAAATCTAAGTTTTCAAGTAAATTAGATTTTCTAAATAAAATATTTAATAACACACATGCTATATATAATAAAATATATATATACAACAAGTACATACATATATATATATATATACATGTACTACACTATATCTATACTAGATATGACCTAGGACTAATATCTAATATAGTATTCTACTACTTTCAAAGTACCATGTATAAAAATACTAACCTAATGTACTAATTGTATTTTAATGGATTATCACACATGGCCCAAATCTAATATTTAAATCAAACAAGTACATGATTGCCAAGACTAACTATTATCCAACGGATAATAGTTTCTCTAATGGTTAATAACCAATGGGTAATAATGGATAGGATTCTAGTCTATCGTCCAATGGTTAATAAAACTCTTAACGGTTATTATCCAACGGTTAATCCTAGAAAGTCTAATATTTGTAATTAAGCACTAAGCTAATCTAATCTTGTACTTAGGAAGATTAACCAAGGTTTACCTATTGACCAATGGGTAAAGGCAATCCTAACGCTATCGTCCAACGGATAAATATTACCTAGCTTTTATCGTCCAATGGATAAAGACAAAAAGGGTAAAATGGTCCATCTAGGGTTAGGGAGAAGTGATTAGGTTAATTGGGCGTTAGGCTATTCTAACTAATTGGTTAAAGACTAACGATACTTAATCTAGGCTTTCATTGCTCGAGTGGTATTTTGGGTTTTATTTAGTAGGAAATCGCCCAATAACGGAATATTAAAGTCCGACGGTGCCAAACTCCAAGGCAAGGCGTGAGCGCGGCCAAGGCGGCCTGGTAGCAAAGCGGTGGCCAGCACTCGGTAGCCAGCGGTGGCGAAGCGACTGATGGCCTGATGTAGCGGTGGCCAAGGCATCCTGGTGGCCAAACAAGGCGGTGGCCAGCGACTGGTACAAACGGCTGCAGCGGTGGCCAAAGCGACTCGGTAGCCAAAGCGGCTGGCGGCCAAAAGCCGATGGTCAAACGATGGCCAAAGCGACCTGGTAATAGCGATGTAGCGATAGCCAAGCGACCCGTGGCCAAAGCTGTGGCGGCGACCAAAGCGACTGGTATTACATGGCCAAAAGCGATCCGATATGGCGAGCCAAGCGACCAGCAACGCCAACGGCAAAAGCGAGGCGCGACCCGATGCCAAGGCAGAACCATGAGCCGACGCCAAGGCAGAGCAAGGCAGCAAACAACGCCAAAAGCAAGCGCGACCCGATGCCAAGCGAGAACAATGGCGACCAAGGCAGAGTAAGGCACCCAGCAACGCTAAGGGAAAAGAAAGGCGCGACCGATGCCAAGGCGAACCCGATGGCGGCGGCGAAAGCAACCCGACAGATGACCGACGCCTAGGCGAAGACCGACAATGACCCGACACCTAGCGAGGCCGCGCGGCAACAGCCGACGCCAAGGCAAAGCGGCGCGACATGAGCCGACGCCAAGGCAAAGCGGACAATGAGCCGATGCCAAAGCAAAGCAGGCCGTCAGCGACGCCAAGCGGCGAGGTTGGCCGACAGAGACCCGATGCCTGGCGGCAGGCTAATGACCGATGCCTAAGCGGCCAGCCAAGCCAGCAAGGCGGTCAAGCCGACGGTTAAGGCAATGACCAAAAATTTCTACTAACCACTTCGGCATCGATGCAACACTCTAGGTTAGGGAAATGTAACTAAGCCAAACGGTAATTAGGGTTGCTAGCTAATCGGTTGTCATGTAGGATTTCCAGCCGAGAAAATAAATTCTAGGATTTTACTACAATTACCAAGTAACTATACCAAGGTCTTAATAGGCATACTCGTCTTTAGAAAATGACCTTAATGCCCGGGCGATGAATTCTAATCTCCTAAGTCATAAACCTAATTATGATGGATTATTAATCGCAAAAAAGGGATTTATAAAATAAATAAAGAATTTTCAAATATAATACAAAATTTTATAAGTCGATAACGACCGATTTTTGGATGTTAAAAATGAAATCCAAGTATTAAAATAAAATTCAAATTTTTAGCGAAATTTTTATTGACCAAAAATCAGGGTCGTTACAACCTATCCCCCTTAAAATAATTTCGTCCTCGAAATTGGTGCGTGTCTACGGATTTGACAAAGTCGCTATACTGGCCCTTGAATCGTCGTCTATCCCCCTTAAAAGGAGCAAGTCACACTTAAGTCGCAGGTTAGGCGTAGGTTGGCTATTTCTAGTCCGCATTCGCTACTCACTTTAGACTAATAGCTGCACTCTCCCGAAATGGTGGTGTTACTCGAACTTAGAGGTTTTGCTTCGGGTGCAAGTGTCTAATGGACACGACAGATTATTGCAGGCAAGCAATTAAATTTCTTAAGATAACATAAGATCAACATACTACATGCCTAAAGGCATCATTAGGTACAAGAAAAAGTAAGGAAAAGCAGATAATAATGGCTATGGTGCCATTGACGTGTCTCGTCCTACCACCTATCATTGAAGGCTTGGATCAAGCGACGTTCGTATTCCCTTACGAATACCTCGAGTGCGACGGTCGCAGCGAGAACACAGCACCAGAAGGTGCGGAGACGGTTGTTCCTACCGAACCACCGTGACATGCCCATTGTCAGCACGACACAGAACAGGAGGAAGATGAAGGGTTGCAGCCGTAGCTCTTGGGTCGTTAGGGTGAGCTCGGTTCGCTCGATTTCTCGGAACTCGGCGTCTTCCGGAAATTCTCGTCGTCGGGTGGCCGTGGTTCGGGTTGGGGAATGAGATGGTAAGAGAGATGAAGAGAAAAGGTGAAGAGAGGGGATAAAGAAATGGGAAGTGGTGGTGGGGTACATATAGGCCCGATGAGGGGTGAGTGGAGGAGGGAAATAATTGAGTTTTGAAATTTTGAAGTTGGAGGTTGGCATTTAATAATTGGGAGTTTGAAATTTTGATAATTGGAGGATGGAGGGTGCGGTTTTGGCCGCGCCGAATGGGGTAGGCCCGGCTCTAGGTGCTAGGTTCTGCTCTCGTTTCTTAGGAGGCATGGGAAAATATTTATCCACAAATAGCTTCTCATCGAACCAAAATAACAAAAAAAAAAAATTTATCTAACGATAGTGTGCTACAGTACCCGTAACAAGGAAAATTTTATAGATAAGCAAAAAGATTACTATCATTTAGCAACTTGCGTCAACTAAAATAATTGTCCTTGGTAATAAGGGTTTCATTTACTAAAGGATAGTACGCAATAGTACTCTTTTGAAGGAAACAAGCTTTTTATAGATAAAAGAGAGATACGATCCGAAGCATGGAGTTCAACTACGAAGGCAAGTTTGCTAATGCTTAAGGAATTGAAATTTCTATAGTTGGATGGTCATAGTTTTTAGGGTGACCTCGAGTTGGTGAGCTTCAATTATCAGGTTGGTTAGGTGATCCATCTACAAAGGAGAAGTGTTAACCTCAATGAGTAACTTTTAAGGCAAGGTTTTTCTAGCGCTAAGGAAACATTTTTGAATTTCTAGGTTCCACATTTGATTCTTGATTTAAGTCATCATCCAATTGTTCGGGAATTCCCAGCTCGGTGGTACTGCCAATTTCCACACCTTGCTTCAATCCGAAGATTGTTTTGTCAGAATTCAACCCAATTTGGGACGGTAAACTTTATAATCAAGTCACGTTTATGCAACGGTCAACTTATCTTAAAACTAATCTTAAAACTTATCTTAAAGGCTACCCATTCTACCCATGGCCGAGTGTTGAGCCTAAAGCTCTGATACCAAGTTGTAACGCCCCGAATTTTGGGTACGTAAAATAAACATTTTTATTGAATACATTAAGGAGAGTCTAGCTCATTATTACAACATAAGTCTCACAAGAGTTCTTTTATTCAACAAAAGAGGGGATAATCGATGGTTAACCACTGCTCCGCCTCTTCCTCCATCCTTGCAAGCTCCTCGGCTCCGAATGCCTCCATAGTGTACTGTTCCTGCTGCTCATCTATAAAGTCTGACATATTATACCGGCACGCCTTCGTATAATATGTCGTGGTCACTAAAAGGTAACACCGTGAGCTACGTAAGCTCAATAGAATAATCCAAAACCCACTAACCCTTAACTTACAACAAAGAGTCATATAAATAATTACACATGCTCATTCAACAACATAATTAACAATGACGCATCCGCATTCATTATCTGGCTTACGTTGGTGTCATGTTTCCGTGTGTTTCTCCTACGCGACTCATCGTAAACTGTGTCACCATTTCATTTCGAAAATCATTTCTCATTCTTTGTTACCAACGGGCTACCAAGTCCAGCCACGTTATCAAATCTTGCATTGGCTCCTCTCCGCGGATAACCAAGCCCAATTACCAATGAAGCTACCACGTCCGGCTCCGTTAGTAATCTACACAATGGGCTACCAAGTCCGGCCTCATTGCGGTTTTCGCAAGTCCACACAAAGGGCTACCAAGTCCGGCCACCTTGCGGGTTTTCACAACTCACATAAGGCTACCAAGTCCGGCCATTATGTAGTTTCAAAAATCCTTTTTATCCATATCAACCACTCCCTAAGTATCATGTTTCTACTTTTCGGTTCTCGTGTCTCGTAAGCATGCATAGACTCTGCGGCGGGACGAATCACTTTAAAGTAATCTAGCAAGATCATCCAACTCTATTTAATCATGCTTGTTTACAACCACAAGTAAGGTAAGCAATCATGCGATCAAGTTCACAATCCTTGAAAAGGTCAAAATACGAATACTTCGTTTTGAAACAACATTTTATCGTAACAACATATGTTTCTTGACGAGTTAATCAAGTTGGGAAGATTCTTTAAGCCATGCATTCAATTATTCTCAAGATCAAAGTAAACTACGTACTTTTAGTAAGAAAGTTCTACCAGCTAATTCATACAACTAACTTTATTTCCTTTAGCGAAAATAGTTCGAAAAGCTCAACACACATCTTATCTATATTTTAGGAGGAGTAGATCGGAAAATCTACGTATACTTAAGGTTAGGAAGTATAGGAAAAATCTACGTAGAGTTAGAGGCATAAGAAGATTCTACCTTAATCCGAAACAAGTCGGGGCCGAATAAGCTAGTTGAAAAATTCTACGGGCGGTGAAACTCTAAAATCTGGACAGAACTTTGGATGGCAGTAACTCGGTCAAAACTGGGCCGAATAGGATCGTTCTTGAGTCTAAAACGAAGATCTCGAAATTTTCTACAACTTCCGTGAAGGACGTTATTCCTAGAAACGATTTTCGCCCGGAGAAAAATGGGGATAAGAAAGTGGACAGTGAGCTGTCTGGAATGGAATTTCCAGAATTTTCACTGAACTTTGGAGGTCGATATCTTGGTCATCTCTTGACCGTTTGGGGTGGTTCTTGGGTCTAAACTGAAGCTCTCGAAGTGTTCTACGACTTTCGTGGAGGTCGTTGTTCCTAGAAACGACTTTCGCCCGGAGAAAAAATGGAGTTTTTCAGAGGACAGTAGGCTGCCTGGGCAAAATAGAATGGGTTTTAGAGAGAAGTTGGAGAATGAGGTGAAGGTGTCAGTTCAAAGCACCAAGAGCTTGGTATTTATAGGCAAGGCACCCTCTCTCTCTCTCCCTAGCCGGCCTCTCTCTCTCTCACCTATATCTCTTTTTTTTTTTTATTCAAGCAAATCTTGTTTGGTTGCAAGTTTAACCCTAGAACTAGGCATGCAAGGCTATGGATGTGTCCTTTGGATTGGATTTTGGAAGATTGGCCAAGCAAGTGGATTTGTTTCAAGTATAAAATTAGGGTTTGTACAAAGAAGGACAAGATTGGATGACATTGGTTATGCTTTCACTTGAAAGTATACACAAACTAGGACAAGGATGACCAAAGCATGTCAATCACTTGCACACATATCACTCTCTCCCTCTCTCTCTCCATCCGAATCTCTCTCTCTCTCAATCTCTCTCTCTCGGCCTCTCTCTCCTCCTCTCTATCTCTCTCTCTCTCTCTCTCTCCTCTTGGTACATTGTACTATGTACATATATATATTTATATAACCATATATATATATATACATAAAGACATGATTGGTGGATGACAAAGGAAGAGTAAGGGTTTGACTTTGTAAGAGATTTGTACCTCAAATCTCTCTCCTATCTTCTCCTTTCTACTTCTTTCACCTAGTACAAGTACTAACATATACATATATCTAGGATTTGGTAGACAAAAATCAAGCAATACATCACATCTCTCCCTCTCTTTTCCTTCTCTTTCTCTCTCTCTCTCTCTCGGGTTCTCTCTCTCTCTCTCTCGGCTTTTCTCTCTCTCTCTCCCTCCCTCTCTCTCTCTCTCTCCCACTTGTACTCTCTTGGAAAGTAAACTAGTATACTAATATATATATATGTACTATGGGTCTTTCATAAAATCTAAGTTTTCAAGTAAATTAGATTTTCTAAATAAAATATTTAATAACACACATGCTATATACAATAAAATATATATATACAACAAGTACATACATATATATATATATATACATGTACTACACTATATCTATTCTAGATATGACCTAGGACTAATATCTAATATAGTATTCTACTACTTTCAAAGTACCATGTATAATAATACTAACCTAATGTACTAATTGTATTTTAATGGATTATCACACATGGCCCAAATCTAATATTTAAATCAAAGAAGTACATGATTGCCAAGACTAACTATTATCCAATGGATAATAGTTTCTCTAATGGTTAATAACCAATGGGTAATAATGGCTAGGATTCTAGTCTATCGTCCAATGGTTAATAAAACTCCTAACGGTTATTATCCAACGGTTAATGCTAGAAAGTCTAATATTTGTAATTACGCACTAAGCTAATCTAATCTCGTACTTAGGAAGATTAACCAAGGTTTACCTATTAACCAACGTGTAAAGGAAATCCTAACACTATCGTCCAACGAATAAATATTACCCTAGCTTTTATCGTCCAATGGATAAAGACAAAAAGGGTAAAATGGTCCATCTAGGGTTAGGGAGAAGTGATTAGGTTAATTGGGCATTATGCTATTCTAACTAATCGGTTAAAGACTAACGATACTTAATCTAGGCTTTCATTGCTCGAGTGGTATTTTGGGTTTTATTTAGTAGGAAATCGCCCAATAACGGAATATTAAAGTCCGACGGTGCCAAACTCCAAGGCAAGGCGTGAGCGTGGCCAAGGCGGCCTGGTAGCAAAGCGGTGGCCAAAGCATCTGGTGGCAAAGCGGTGGCTAAGGCAGCCTCAGCCAAACAAAGGCTGGTAGCTAAGGCGCCAGGTGGCCAAACAGCTGTGGCCAGCAACTGGCAAACAAAGCGGCTGTCAGGTGGCTTTATACAAACAAGGCTACAGAAGAATGGAAGTAGCCCGGTGGACAACAAAGGCCATGTACTGTGGCTAATGCAGCGATGGCCAACAGCAAGGCGGCGGCTAAAGCACTGGTACAACAAAGGCTAAGCGCAACTGAGCCTGCAGAGGCCAAGCGCACCCAGAACGCCAAGGCAAAAGCGAGGCACGACCCGATGCCAAGGCAGAACCCAATGGCACCAAGGTAGAGCAAGGCAGCCCAGGCAACGCTAAGGCAAAAGCAAGGCGCGACCCGATGCCAAAGCAGAACCCAATGGCAGCCAAGCGAGCAAGGCAGCCCAGCAACGTCAAGGCAAAAGCAAGGCGCGACCCGATGCCAAGGCGTAACCCGATGGCACCAGTGGCAGAGCAACCTCGACAAAGGACCCGACGCCAGGCGAGGCAGACCGACAACAGCCGACGCTTAGGCGAGGTCGGGCGCGACAATGAGCCGACGCCAAGGCAAGGCAAAGCGCGACAATGATCCGACGCTACAGGCAAGGCAGTTCGTCAATGAAATCGACGCCGGCGCAGGCAGCCCGACAGAGACCGACATGTTGCACGAGGCAGCCTAACACACCGATGCCTAGGCAAACTTTAGCTAAGCTAAAGCAAGGCGGTCAAGCCGACGGTTAAGGCAAAGACCAAAAATTTCTACTAACCACTTCGGCATCGATGCAACACTCTAGGTTAGGGAAATGTAACTAAGCCAAACGGTAATTAGGGTTGCTAGCTAATCGGTTGCCATGTAGGATTTCCAGCCAAGAAAATAAATTCTATTATTTTACTACAATTACCAAGTAACTATACCAAGGTCTTAATAGGCATACTCGTCTTTAGAAAATGACCTTAATGCCCGGGCGATGAATTCTAATCTCCTAAGTCATAAACCTAATTATGACGGATTATTAATCGCAAAAAAGGGATTTATAAAATAAATAAAGAATTTTCAAATATAATAACAAAATTTTATAAGTCGATAACGACCGATTTTTGGATGTTAAAAATGAAATCCAAGTATTAAAATAAAATTCAAATTTTTAGCGAAATTTTTATTGACCAAAAATCAGGGTCGTTACACTCCATTTCATCATCCATCTCTCAAAAGTCCCATTTCTCATGGCTTTGTTGAACCAAGCCTTGCTTCGCCCTTGGTTGGACAGCCTTGATGGCATTGATTGGTTGAATTTCCGAGGGCATCGCCTTCATGCCTTGAAATATCTCCGCGAGGTCACAATCCGCCTTGTCCTGCTGCATGCGGTTGTGCGCTTTTGGGATCCTGAAGTGCATGTCTTCCGCTTCGGTTCTCAAGAGCTATGCCCCACCGTCGAAGAATTCCACACCTACCTTGGGAGCCACGACTCCGCCAAGCCAATCGTTCGAATGCTTAGAGAGAGCATGAAGAATATCCTAAAAGCCAAGCTGGGTGTCAGCGGGAATGTTGCTGAGTTCTTGACCCGGGGCAATGCCATTAACATCGTGCAGCTGTATGAGAGATTCAGTCCATCTGGAGACTTAACGGATTTCAAGTATCAAGGTCGCCGGATGGCAGCTTGTTGCATCTGCCTCTTGGCGGCCTTCCTGCTGGTTCCCTCTATCGGTCAGCCCAGTTCTCTATTGGTTGGAGTCGCTGCTCAGATTGAGGCTCGCAAGGACGTTGAGCCTTTGGTCCTTGCAGAAACCTTGATGGGGTTGGATGCTGTTCGTGCTAGACATACGAGGGTTTTTGGTGGTAGCCCGCTGTTGCTGCAGGTTAGGGACCTCACTCAGCTCTCCTTTTTCTATTTCTCACATTCATTTTACCTTGACACTCGGTTTAGGTTTCATCTGGCTCCTTACTTGTTTTCTCTCTCTTTGGATAGGCTTTGCGACAAGTTGGGTTTGCTGCTACCGCCGGCAAGTGATTGGTGGTATCGAGCAAGCGGATGTAACCGTCCCTTCCAGGTGATGTATAGCAGTGAAGATGACTGGGCTGATTTCTTTGCATCTACTGAGGAAGACGACATCATTTGGCGGTGCCATTGGCTGAGGCTTCCTGCAATGACTATGAGCAATATGGGCTCGATGCATGTATTTGTGGTTGGCTTGACAGGCTTTACCTTCTACTCACCCTTCCGCATCCTTCGTCAGCTTGGGCTTAGTCAAGAAGCCCCGGGTTCAGAAGTGCTTCGTCTCCCTCCCTTCACCATTCCGGGCCTTCGGAGTTATGTTCGAACATGGGAGGCTCGTAGGACTGAGCCGAATGACCCACTCTTCTCAATTGCTTCGACCGGAAGGTATCGCAAGTGGCTAAGGAGGGATGTGGAAGCGAGAATGGGTTGATTGCTTACTTTGCCGTTTTCTTGAAATAAAAGTTAGGTCTCGTTGTGTAACGCCCCGAATTTTGTGTACGTTAAATAAACATTTTATTGAATAAATTAAGTAGAGTCTAGCTCATTATTACAACATAAGTCTCACAAGAGTACTTTTATTCAAATGAGGGGATAATCTAAGGTTAACTACTGCTCCACCTCTTCCTCCATCCTTGCAAGCTCCTCGGCTCCAAAGGCCTCCAAGGTGTACTGTTCCTGCTGCTCATCTATGAAATCTGACACATTATACCAGCGTCGCCCCCAGTATAATATGTCAGGGTCACCAAAAGGTAACACCGTGAGCTACAGAAGCCCAATAGAATAATCCAACCCGCTAACCCATAACTTACAACAAAGAGTCATATAAATGATTACACATGCTCATTAAACAACATAATTAACCATGATACATCCACAATCACTATCTTGCTTACGTTGGTGTCATGCCTTCCTTGGTTTCTCCTACGCGACTCATCGTATTGTGTCACCATTTTATTTCCAAAAAAAATCATTTCTCATTCAACGGGCTACCAAGTCCGGCCACGTTACAAAATCTCGCATTGGCTCCTCTCCGCGGATAACCAAGCCCAATTACCAATGAAGCTACCACGTCCGGCTCCATTAGCAATCTACACAAAGGGGCTACCAAGTCCGGCCTCATTGTGGTTTTCGCAAGTCCGCACAAAGGGCTACCAAGTCCGGCCACCTTGCGGGTTTTCACAACTCACATAAGGCTACCAAGTCCGGCCATTATGTAGTCTCAAAATCCTTTTTATCCATATCAACCACTCCTTAAATGTCATGTTTCTACTTTTTGGTTCTCGTGTCTCGTAATCATGCATAGACTCCGCGGCGGGACGAATCACTTTAAAGTAATCTTGAAATTTAACTAGCAAGATCATCCAACTCTATATTACCTAATCGTACTCAAATTATTTCTTAAAGCCACTTATGTTTTATCAGCAACAAGTAGTGCATACATGTTCATAATCATCCTCAAGACAATAATATATTTTGAAATATCCATTCTTTTCTTCCTTTGTGAGATTTTTAAAACAACATATGGTTATTGGCGTAGAAATTCACTATTTGACATGCTCATTCTTCTTTAGTACGGTAGTAAAACAAGTTTTTGCTAGCTAGCTTTGATACCTTAACCGTTTAACTCATGTTTAGAAATTTACTATGCATACTTAAGGTAAGTATAATCCAAGCAAGTACATAGCATGTCCATAACCATTACTTAAAGCATAACGCCACATGTGCGGACGCCCTTGGGGTGGTAATCCACCATATGCTTGTTATAATACCACAAGTAATACAAGCAATGGAATATAAGCTTATAGTTAAGTTAAAAGATCAACATGCGATTACTTCTACACGACGTTATATCTTAAGTGGATTCTAATCATGCTTAATCATCCGATATCAAGTTTGCTAACTATCATGCATCCAACGTTCTAAAACATAAACTATCATTATCATGCATACTAACTAACATAAGTACCTATACTTTGGAGAAATGGGTACGGAAGATTCTACCTTGATCCGAAACTAGTCGGGGCCGAATTAGCTAGGTTGGAAATTCCTACGGACGGAGTAACGGCTTAGGAGGTGGCCTTCGTTAGCTGAAAGAGAAAGGTTTCTCTCGAAACTTGATCATGACTACTAGACTACTACTTTTGGATCGAAAGGGTGGTCGTAGGGCGGTTTAGTGGCGGCACTAGAGGTGTTTCTTGAAGCTTAGGGAAGAACCTCAAGAACACTCAAGGAAACAAGCAAGAACACTCAAAAAACTACAAGACTACTTATGCTTCCTAGAGAGAGAAGTTGGAGGTTGGAATGGTGTGCCTTGAATGAAGCATGAGAAGCCTATTTATAGGCAAATGAAGGGCTCTCTCCCTCCCATATGGCCGGCGGCCCCTCTCCCATTATCCAATGGGTAAGGCTTTTATCCAAGTGAAGTCATGCCTTGAAAGACCATCCAAAGACCTTCCTTGTTCTTCCTTCCAAACAAGGACTAGGTTTAATCTATTCTAATGGGGTTTTGGTCCAATCAAGTCCTTGAAAATTATAGGAAAATGGTTTTGGTTGTCCTTTGGAGTGAAAGCACAAGAAACCCTAGATTTTATGGTACATTGATGCAAGAAGGTCTAGATTGGGTTTGTACTTGGATTGGCCAACAAGGATGGATTAGATGCAAGAGTACATATGCACACATCACTCTTCTTTCTTCCTCTCCCATCCGAAATCTCTCTCTCCCTCTCAATCTCTCTCTCCGCCTCCCTCTCTCTCTCTCTCTTTGGTACATTGTACTATGTATATTTATATACATATACAACTATATATATATATACAAGGACAAGATGGCCTATGCTATGTCAATCCACTTGCACACACATATCACACTCTCTCTCTCCCTCTCCATCCGAATTCTCTCTCTCTCTCAATCTCTCTCTCGGCCTCTCTCTCCTTCTCTCTTCTTTGGTACATTGTACTATGTATATTTATATATATATAACCACATAGATATATAATAAAAGGACAAGATTAGGATGACAAAGGAAAGAGTGAGGATTTAGGCTTGGAAGGATTGTACAAGGATTGAAAATGTATTTAGGACATTTAGTACATAGATTTTGTAGGAAAAGATCACTAAGGTACAATGGAAGAGCTAGGTCAATTCAAGGTACCATCTCCCTCCCTCTCTTTCCTTCTCTTTCTCTCTCTCTCCCTCTCCCTCTCTCTCGGGTTTCTCTCTCTCCTCTCTCGGCACTATCTCTCCTCTCTCCCTCTCTCTCTCTCTCTCCCACTTGTTTGTACTATAAAAGAGTATACAATTAATAATATATATATATATATGTACTTTGGGTTATTCATAAAATCACATTTTTAAGTAATATGGGTTTTTCTAATTATTATATTCTAATACACACATGCATACATATAATATAACATATATGCATATCTATATATATATATATATAAGTACATACATATAATATGTAAAGTCTAGTACTTCTCAATCTAGGCTAGGTATGGGAGAATCCCATATCCAATTAAGTATTCTACTTCATCCAAAGTACTATGTACTAACCTAATAATCTAATGAACAAATCTTATTTTATTAGATTTCACACATGCCAAATCTATTAATTAAATTATTCTAGCACATGATTGTCAGGACAAACTATTATCCAAACGATAATACTTTCCCTAGCGGTTAATAACCAATGGGTAATGGAAACTCTAGGTCAAACGCCAAGGCAAGGCGTGAGCGTGGCCAAGGCGCAGATTCACGGTGGCCAAGCGGTGGCCAAGGCAGCCCGGTGGCAAGGCGGTGGCCAAGGCAGCCCGGTGGCCAAACAGTGGCCAAGGCAGCCCGATGGCTAAGCAGCGGCCAAGCGGCGGCCAAAGCAGCCCGGTGGCCAAACAGTGGCCAAGGCAGCCCGATGGCTAAGCAGCGGCCAAGCGGCGGCGACCTGGTAGCCAACAGCGGTAATAGCGGTGGCCAAGCGGCCCTCTTGGCAAGTGGCCAGCGACCGGTGCGATGGCCAAGCGGCGTGAGCATGGCCAAGGCCAAGCGATGGCCAAGCGGCGTGAGCATGGCCAAGGCAGCCCAGGCGATGAAATCCAATCTCCTAAGTCCAAACTTAATTAGGACGAGTTATTTAAAGTTAACAGAGAATTGTTAAGACAACAAGATTAATTAAAGGATTTCCAATATAACAACGAAATTTTTATTTAGTAAAAATCCGAGTTGTTACAACCTATCCCCCTTAAACAATTTCGTCCTCGAAATTAGGCGAATGCTCAGATTCGAACATGTGAGGGTAGTTGGCCTTCATGGTTTCTTCTCTCTCCCAGGTGGTCTCTCCAGTTCCACGGTTTTTCCACAAGACTCGAACTAGTTTGATGGTCTTGTTCCGGATTGTCTTCTCACTTCGGTCTTGTATCTCTATCGGTTCTTCTTCATACGTCGCGTCTTCCTCAATGTTGATGTCTTCCCAGTTGAGAATATGTGTGGGTAATGCAAGATACTTGCGGAGCATTGAAACGTGAAATACGTTATGCACTCTGTCTAACTGCGGTGGCAGTGCTAGGCGATACGCAACCTTCCCGATCCTTTCCATAATGTCGAATGGTCCAATGTAGCATGGGGATAACTTTCCCTTCTTCCCAAATCTGATAACTCCTTTCTTTGGTCTGATCTTTAGGAACACGTGGTCTCCTACTGCAAAGGTTAACGGTCGGCTCCTCCTATCTGCATAACTCTTCTGTCGGCTTTGTGCGGTTTGAATTCTTTGCCTGATGAGCTTGACCTTTTCTGTGGTATCCCGTACTATGTCAGGTCCAATCAACCGTTTCCCCAGCATCTGTCCAACAGACGGGAGATCGACAGGGTCGACCGTACAGAGCTTCATAGGGTGCCATCCCAATACTTGCTTGATAGCTATTGTTGTAGGCAAACTCTACCAATGGTAAGTGCTGCTCCCAATTTCCAGAAAAATCCAAGGCACAGGCCCTTAGCATGTCTTCCAGTGTCTGTATTGTCCGCTCAGTTTGTCCATCCGTTTGCGGGTGAAAGGCCGTACTAAGCCTTACGTCAGTCCCCATTGCCTTCTGCAATCCTTTCCAAAAGTGTGACACGAAACGGGGGTCTCTGTCAGAGACTATCGAGACAGGTACTCCATGCAGGCGTACAATCTCTCGAATATACAGCAAACTTAGCTGTTCTACATTCTCGGTCATCTTGACAGGTAAGAAATGTGCAGATTTGGTGAGTCGGTCCACGATCACCCAGATAGCGGTGTTAGACTTAGCAGATTTTGGGAGTCCGGTCACATAATCCATAGAGACGTGCTCCCACTTCCATGTCGGAATCGGCAAGGGTTGAAGATTTCCTCCAGGTTTCTGATGTTCAGCCTTGACTTGTTGACATACTAGGCACGTAGATATAAACCGAGCCACGTCTTTCTTCATTCCTTCCCACCAGTACGTCCTTCGCAGGTCATGATACATCTTTGTACCACCAGGGTGTACCGCGAAGTTCGAGTGGTGAGCTTCTCGGAGCACTGCTTCTCGCAGGGTTCCAATGTTAGGCACAAACACCTTCCCCTTGAATCTTAGGCTGTTGTCCTTCTCGATCATCCATCCCGGTAATGCCTTTCCTTCTCGGATTCGATACCGGATGAATTCGCAGTTTTGCTCGGAGGTTTGGGCGAGCAAAATTTCTCTGTGGAGTGCTGGTTCTGCAACGAGAGCGTACAAACGTGTGTTCCCATCCCTTGAGGATGGTCGCAGATTGAACTCATTGAGAGTGTCCACCATCTCCCATTCCTTGATGGCGGTCTTGACCTTCTGTGCTCTGTCCTTCCGACTAAGGGCGTCAGCCACCACATTGGCCTTACCGGGGTGGTACTGAAGTGTAAAATTGTAATCCTCTAGATATTCCATCCAGCGGCGCTGTCTCAGATTCAACTCTTTCTGAGTGAAAAGATACTTGAGGCTTTTATGGTCGGTAAAGACTTCGAATTGTTCTCCCCACAGATAGTAGCGCCAGGTTTTAAGGGCAAATACTACAGCAGCCAATTCTAAGTCATGGGTAGGGTAGTTGTTCTCATGCGGTCGGAGTTGTCGGGATCCGTAAGCTACAACTTTCCCATTCTGCATCAGCACGCATCCTAGACCGTCTCTTGACGCATCGTAGTAAACTGTATAATCTACACCCCGCTCAGGGATGATGAGTATTGGTGCACTGGTCAGCCTTTTCTTTAATTCCTGAAAGGATTTCTCGCAAACCTCATTCCAATCCAGCTTTACTCCTTTCTGAGTCAGTCTTGTCATTGGTTTAGCCAGTGTGGAGAAGTCGGGTATGAATCTTCGGTAATACCCAGCCAATCCTAGAAAACTCCGGATTTCGAATACGGAGGTTGGCTGTTTCCAGTTCAACACGGCCTCCACCTTGCCTTCATCCACCGCGATTCCGTCTTTAGATACCACATGTCCCAAAAACTTAACCACCTCCAGCCAAAATTCGCATTTACTTGCCTTGGCGTAGAGTTGGTTATCTCGGAGTACTTGTAGTACTATTCGGAGATGTTCTTCGTGCTCCTCCTTATTAGCAGAGTATATCAAGATGTCATCAATGAACACCACTACAAATCTGTCCAAGTAGGGTTGGAAAACTTTGTTCATGAGACACATGAATACTGCCGGAGCGTTGGTTAGTCCGAACGGCATTACCACAAACTCGTAGTGTCCGTATCTGGTGCGGAAGGCTGTCTTGTCAATATCCTCACTTTGGATTCTCAGTTGATGGTAACCTGATCTGAGATCGATCTTAGAGAAGCACGTTGCCCCTCTTAATTGGTCAAACAGGTCATCGATCCTGGGCAAGGGGTATCGATTCTTAATTGTGACCTGGTTCAGCCTCCTATAGTCGATACATAGACGAAGCGTTCCTTCTTTCTTCTTCACAAATAATGCAGGTGCTCCCCATGGTGACGTACTAGGCCTGATATACCCTTTGTCCAATAGTTCTTGCAATTGGGTCTTCAGTTCCTTTAGCTCTATTGAGGCCATACGGTATGGTGCCATCGAGATTGGTGCTGTTCCTGGTTGGAGCTCTATAGAAAAGTCTATCTCTCTCTGAGGAGGTAAGCCAGGAAGTTCCTCCGGAAACACATCGGCGTATTCGCAAACGATGTGGGGTAATCCTAGTTCCTCCCTATCGGTTTCTTCCATTTGGAGACTAGCTAGCCATACAAGTAGTTGATCCTGCCACCTGGATCTTTTCGTCATCGAGCTTGTTGTTTGTCTATCCCCCTTAAAACGGAAACGAGTTCCCTCCTGGGTGTAAGCTGTTACTGTCTTCTGATGACAGTCTATGACTGCTCTGTGTGCAGATAACCAATCCATTCCTAGGATTATATCGAAATCCGCCATTTCGATTACCCGGAGATCGCAGGTTAGTCGCAAGTTGGCTACTTCTAGTTCGCACCCTCTACACACTAGACTAACGGTTATACTTCCCCCCAATGGTGATGCTACCTTTGTATTCATGCTTAGGGGTTCTGTTTCTAGTGCTAAAGCAGTTACGCAGGCAGTAGATATGAATGAATGTGATGCACCAGAGTCAAACAAGGCTTGGACGCAGGTACTATATAATAGTAGCGTACCTTGGATCACAGAGGGATCCGGCTCCTGTTCCTCAGTTTGTAGTGCAAAGACCCGCCCTCGAGTCTCCTGCTGAGTGTTCATGGCCTGCTTCCCTTTGTTTAGCCCATTTGATTGCGAGGATGGTCCTCCCTGGTTCTGCTTCCCCAATCCAGCTTGTCCATTCTGTAGCACCCTCCCATTCCTCTCCTTCTGTGGTTGTGGGCATTGACGACTGTAGTGGCCCATCTGCTGACAGTTGTAGCACCTTATTGTTGACAGATCTCGAGTGCCTCCCTGTGGTTGGCTGAGTCCTGGGGTAGCAGTTTTCCACGCTTGGTTGTTTTGGGTCGGGGTAAAGGTCTTAGCGGGGTAGGGTCCTCGATTGTTATTGGATGTTTGGGTACGGATTGGTCCCCCGGTATTGCCTGTTGCCTTCCTCCAACGGGTTTTGAAGTCCGCTTCTTCACTCTCCAATCGAAGAGCACACTGGACGATGCTGGAGTAGGTAGGAAAGGCCTGTGCCACCACGGCCCTTCGAGCCGTTGTCAGTCCCCATTCGAATCTTCTTGCTTTCTTATCCTCAGTTGCTACAGCGTCTGGGGCGTAGCGAGACAGCTCCTCGAACTTTGCTGCATACTGAGTGACAGTCATGCTTCCTTGCTTCAAGTTCATGAACTCTTGCTCCTTGGCCAGGCGAATGGGTGTGGGAAAATATTTATCAAGGAACAGGGTTTCAAACTCGTTGAATGTCATGGTGGCTACGGTATGAGTTGTTTCCATCATCTCCTACCAATAACGGGCTTCTCCCTTCAGTTGGTACGTGGCCAGGGCCACGCGATCCCCATTCCGGGTGATCTCCAAGGTGTCCAGGATCACCTTGGTTTCCTTCAGCCATGATTCGGCCATAGTGGGGTTAGGGTCTCCTCCGAAGGTTGGGGGTCGGCGTTTGCAGAATTCGTTCATCGCTCGGGTTCGGGTCATAGGTTCATCATCGCGGTTTTGGTTTCGGTGGTTGGCATTCAAAGCGGTCACGAAAGCTTGCATGATTTGGGCTATGCATGGGTTAGTGTTAGAGGTTTCTCCATTCTCAAATCCCAGTCCACTACGTCGGTTCACCATCTATGAATAAAAATTTTTAACGGAGGTTAAGTTACTAGAATTTAGCACGCAATGAACAAGACAACTAGATTTGTGATTAGAATTTCTTTAGATTACATGCCTAACGGCATCGTCAGATATAATAAAAAGAAAGTAAAAACAGATAAGAACAGCTATGGTGCCGTTGCTACGCCTCGAATCGCCATCGATCGTTGAAGGCTTGGAGTGCGCGACGTTCGTATTCTTTTCCGAACGCCGCGAGTGCGACGGCCACTGCGGGAACCCAGTACCAGAAGGTAGCAAGGCGGTCGTTCCTGTCGAACCACCGTGGCGTGGCTATGGTGACCACGGCACAGAAGAGAACGAAGGTGAAAGGTAGTAACTGTATAGCTCGGATCATAGAGGTGAGCTCGATTCGCTCCATCTCTCGGAACTGGGCGTCCTCCGGGAATCCTCGTCGGTAGATTGCCATGGCTCGGGTTGATTGTAGTTTGGAGGGGTTAGGATGGTGAAAGAGAGATGAAGGGATGAAGAGATGGGGTGAATAAAATGGGAAGAGGAGGGGGGTATTTATAGGGCCGGGTGAGGGGTGTGGAGGAGGGAAGTGTTTAAATTTGAATTTTGGGGGGAGGTTGAGGGTGGTTTACCGGGGCCCCCCTTTTTGGGTATGGCCGATGCGCGATTACCGGCCCTCCCCTTTTTGGGTTATGGCCGCCACTCGGCGCTCTCGTCAAAGTAAAATGTCTAATGGTAGTGTGCTACAGTACCCATAACAGTGAAGATTTTATGGATAAGCAAAAATATTACTATCATTTAGCAACTTACGTCAACTAAAATAATTGTCCTTTGTAATAAGGGTTTCATTTACTAATGTGAAATATGAAATAAGTTCTCCATAGCTAAGCAAGGGCTACAAGTAGAAGTATTGAGTTCTATTACAAAACAAAAGATGAGTCTTAATGGTGAGAGGGGTAATAAACAGTGATTTCACGCGGGAAAGAAATACATATTTTTATTACTTAATCGGATCAAGTACAACATAAATGGCTAATATTAGCCTAGGCTTTCTACTACCTTACAAGTTCAACTACTACCAACCTTCTTATTACATTTGCATCACAAGCTTCTTAATGAGCCTAAAAGGTGTCCGGGAATTGGGCCTTATATGGACCTATGTCAGTCTCAACGGGTGGTGGAGGCACATCGCCGGTGTCAAAGGCTATGTCCATGATGTCGGGCATAACCATTAGCCATCCAGGCTCTTCTTCGTCATCAGATTCACTCTCTTCGTCAGATCCCTCATTTTCCCAAATCCCCATTGGTTCTTCCTCTTCGGGATCCTCATTCTCGGGAGGTGCTACTGGAACTGGGGCAGGAATGGCTTCAGCTTCGTTCCCCACCACTACAAGTTCTTTAAGGAAAAGGGGCGCTATTTGGACGAGGACAGGTACTGCTTCTTCGTCTCCCACCTCTTCCTCATCAGGGAGTGGCAAGGCACCATGCTCTTGATAGAAGTCATAAATGTAGGGAAAAGCGTAAGGGAAATAGGGGTCTCTTGCTAGTAGGTCGGTCATCGTCCTCAGGGTACCTCTAAGTTGACGGGCTTCGGCTAGTAGGTTGTTTCGATAGTTACTCATCTACAAGGAAAAGTTTTAACTTCATTTAGTAATGGTTTAAAAACAAGGGTTCAATTAACACTAAAGAAAAAAAAACTTGGATTTAACCACGTTCCACATTCGATTCTTGATTTAAGTCATCATCCAATTGTTCGGGAATTCCCAGTTCGGCGGTACTGCCAGTTTCCACCTTACTTCAATCCGAAGATTGTTTTGTCAGAATTCCACCCAATTTGGGACGGTAAACTTAAACTCAATTCACGTTTGTGCAACGGTCAAACTTATCTTATAGGCTAATCTTAAAGGCTACCCAATTTATCCGTGGCCGAGGTTTTGAACCTAAAGCTCTGATACCATGTTGTAACGCCCCGAATTTTGGGTACGTTAAATAAACATTTTATTGAATAAATTAAGTAGAGTCTAGCTCATTATTACAACATAAGTCTCACAAGAGTACTTTTATTCAAATGAGGGGATAATCTAAGGTTAACTACTGCTCCACCTCTTCCTCCATCCTTGCAAGCTCCTCGGCTCCAAAGGCCTCCAAGGTGTACTGTTCCTGCTGCTCATCTATGAAATCTGACACATTATACCAGCGTCGCCCCCAGTATAATATGTCAGGGTCACCAAAAGGTAACACCGTGAGCTACAGAAGCCCAATAGAATAATCCAACCCGCTAACCCATAACTTACAACAAAGAGTCATATAAATGATTACACATGCTCATTAAACAACATAATTAACCATGATACATCCACAATCACTATCTTGCTTACGTTGGTGTCATGCCTTCCTTGGTTTCTCCTACGCGACTCATCATATTGTGTCACCATTTTATTTCCAAAAAAATCATTTCTCATTCAACGGGCTACCAAGTCCGGCCTTGTTACAAAATCTCGCATTGGCTCCTCTCCGTGGATAACCAAGCCCAATTACCAATGAAGCTACCACGTCCGGCTCCATTAGCAATCTACACAAAGGGGCTACCAAGTCCGGCCTCATTGTGGTTTTCGCAAGTCTGCACAAAGGGCTACCAAGTCCGGCCACCTTGCGGGTTTTCACAACTCACATAAGGCTACCAAGTCCGGCCATTATGTAGTCTCAAAATCCTTTTTATCCATATCAACCACTCCTTAAATGTCATGTTTCTACTTTTTGGTTCTCGTGTCTCGTAATCATGCATAGACTCCGCGGCGGGACGAATCACTTTAAAGTAATCTTGAAATTTAACTAGCAAGATCATCCAACTCTATATTACCTAATCGTACTCAAATTATTTCTTAAAGCCACTTATGTTTTATCATCAACAAGTAGTGCATACATGTTCATAATCATCCTCAAGACAATAATATATTTTGAAATATCCATTCTTTTCTTCCCTTGTGGGATTTTTAAAACAACATATGGTTATTGGCGTAGAAATTCACTATTTGACATGCTCATTCTTCTTTAGTACGGTAGTAAAACAAGTTTTTGCTAGCTAGCTTTGATACCTTAACCGTTTAACTCATGTTTAGAAATTTACTATGCATACTTAAGGTAAGTATAATCCAAGCAAGTACATAGCATGTCCATAACCATTACTTAAAGCATAACGCCACATGTGCGGACGCCCTTGGGGTGGTAATCCACCATATGCTTGTTATAATACCACAAGTAATACAAGCAATGGAATATAAGCTTATAGTTAAGTTAAAAGATCAACATGCGATTACTTCTACACGACGTTATATCTTAAGTGGATTCTAATCATGCTTAATCATCCGATATCAAGTTTGCTAACTATCATGCATCCAACGTTCTAAAACATAAACTATCATTATCATGCATACTAACTAACATAAGTACCTATACTTTGGAGAAATGGGTACGGAAGATTCTACCTTGATCCGAAACTAGTCGGGGCCGAATTAGCTAGGTTGGAAATTCCTACGGACGGAGTAACGGCTTAGGAGGTGGCCTTCGTTAGCTTCGAAAGAGAAAGGTTTCTCTCGAAACTTGATCATGACTACTAGACTACTACTTTTGGATCGAAAGGGTGGTCGTAGGGCGGTTTAGTGGCGGCACTAGAGGTGTTTCTTGAAGCTTAGGGAAGAACCTCAAGAACACTCAAGGAAACAAGCAAGAACACTCAAAAAACTACAAGACTACTTATGCTTCCTAGAGAGAGAAGTTGGAGGTTGGAATGGTGTGCCTTGAATGAAGCATGAGAAGCCTATTTATAGGCAAATGAAGGGCTCTCTCCCTCCCATATGGCCGGCGGCCCCTCTCCCATTATCCAATGGGTAAGGCTTTTATCCAAGTGAAGTCATGCCTTGAAAGACCATCCAAAGACCTTCCTTGTTCTTCCTTCCAAACAAGGACTAGGTTTAATCTATTCTAATGGGGTTTTGGTCCAATCAAGTCCTTGGAAATTATAGGAAAATGGTTTTGGTTGTCCTTTGGAGTGAAAGCACAAGAAACCCTAGATTTTATGGTACATTGATGCAAGAAGGTCTAGATTGGGTTTGTACTTGGATTGGCCAACAAGGATGGATTAGATGCAAGAGTACATATGCACACATCACTCTTCTTTCTTCCTCTCCCATCCGAATTCTCTCTCTCTCTCTCTCTCTCTCGCCCTCTCTCTCTCTCTCTCTCTCTCTCTCTCTCTCTTTGGTACATTGTACTATGTATATTTATATACATATACAACTATATATATATATATACAAGGACAAGATGGCCTATGCTATGTCAATCCACTTGCACACACATATCACACTCTCTCTCTCCCTCTCCATCCGAATTCTCTCTCTCTCTCAATCTCTCTCTCGGCCTCTCTCTCCTTCTCTCTTCTTTGGTACATTGTACTATGTATATTTATATATATATAACCACATAGATATATAATAAAAGGACAAGATTAGGATGACAAAGGAAAGAGTGAGGATTTAGGCTTGGAAGGATTGTACAAGGATTGAAAATGTATTTAGGACATTTAGTACATAGATTTTGTAGGAAAAGATCACTAAGGTACAATGGAAGAGCTAGGTCAATTCAAGGTACCATCTCCCTCCCTCTCTTTCCTTCTCTTTCTCTCTCTCTCCCTCTCCCTCTCTCTCGGGTTTCTCTCTCTCCTCTCTCGGCACTATCTCTCCTCTCTCCCTCTCTCTCTCTCTCTCTCCCACTTGTTTGTACTATAAAAGAGTATACAATTAATAATATATATATATATGTACTTTGGGTTATTCATAAAATCACATTTTTAAGTAATATGGGTTTTTCTAATTATTATATTCTAATACACACATGCATACATATAATATAACATATATGCATATCTATATATATATATATATAAGTACATACATATAATATGTAAAGTCTAGTACTTCTCAATCTAGGCTAGGTATGGGAGAATCCCATATCCAATTAAGTATTCTACTTCATCCAAAGTACTATGTACTAACCTAATAATCTAATGAACAAATCTTATTTTATTAGATTTCACACATGCCAAATCTATTAATTAAATTATTCTAGCACATGATTGTCAAGACTAACTATTATCCAAAGGATAATACTTTCCCTAGCGGTTAATAACCAATGGGTAATGGAAACTCTAGGTCAAACGCCAAGGCAAGGCGTGAGCGTGGCCCAGGCAGCCTGGCGGCAAGGCGGTGGCCAAGCGGTGGCCAAGGCAGCCCGGTGGCAAGGCGGTGGCCAAGCGGTGGCCAAGGCAGCCCGGTGGCCAAACAGTGGCCAAGGCAGCCCGATGGCTAAGCAGCGGCCAAGCGGCGGCCAAAGCAGCCCGGTGGCCAAACAGTGGCCAAGGCAGCCCGATGGCTAAGCAGCGGCCAAGCGGCGGCCAAAGCAGCCCGGTGGCCAAACAGTGGCCAAGCGGTGGCCAAGGCGGCCTAGTGGCCAAGCAGTGGCCAAAGCAGCCCGGTGGCCAACAGTGGCCAAGGCAGCGTGAGCATGGCCAAGGCAGCGTGAGCATGGCCCAGGCAGCCCAGACGATGAAATCCAATCTCCTAAGTCCAAACTTAATTAGGACGAGTTATTTAAAGTTAACAGAGAATTGTTAAGACAACAAGATTAATTAAAGGATTTCCAATATAACAACGAAATTTTTATTTAGTAAAAATCCGAGTTGTTACAATTTCCACAATCTCTTTGCCATGTTGTAATAAAGAAATTATTGGAATAAAACTTGACTGATTAAGGGTTTCCCCCTTTTTCGGTTCAATGATCGCGTGCACCTCAAAAGAAAGCATTTTGACTCATCATTTTGGATTTGGATTTTTGTGATTTAGGACTGAATCTCAGAGTGAGATTGCCTACGTATCCCTTAGGGAAGGGGAATCAGGCCCATCCGTAGTTCAGGCTAGGGTTCGCTCGGGTATTAACGCTCTCCTTTTTATGCTCTAAATTTTGCCTAGAACCGCCCTTTCTGGTTTTCGGCCTAGCAAGCTCTTTTTCGACTTTTTGCCTTAACTTTTGCGTAGGCCGCCCTTTCGGGTTTTCGACCTAGCAGGCTTGCTCTAATTTTTGCCTGGAACCGCCCGCCTTTGCGGTTTTCAGCCCAACGAGCTATCTCAGGGGTAATAGCGCTTGAGCTATCTCAGCCCAACGAGCTATCTCAGGGGTAATAGCCATGACTCTGAGCGATAGAACTTCTAGCTCGATGGGGAGAACGGCTTCCATACCGTACACCAAAGAATAGGGTGTTGCCCTGGTCAGTGTGCGGATAGACGTTCGGTATCCCCACAAAGCTAGCGGTAGCTGTTCGTGCCAATCCCTAGCCGATTCGGCAGTCCTTTCAAGGATTGACTTGATGATCTTATTAGCTGCTTCGACTGCCCCATTCGTTTGTGGCCGATAAGTGGTTGAGTGATGCACTTGAATCTTGAATTCGTCAAAAAGTTCTAGAACTTTCCCCTTGAAGTGAACACCATTATCAGATACGAAGGCTTGAGGGACTCCATACCGATAGATGATGTTTTGCCTGATAAAGTGAGCCACTTGAACTGCCGTCAGGGTCTTGTACGAGGCAGCCTCAACCCACTTAGTGAAATAGTCGATCGCTACCAAAATGAACCTGTGCCCGTTAGAAGCTGCAGGCGTGATCCCCCCAATGACGTCGATGCCCCAGGCGGAGAATGGCCATGGTGTCGCCATTGGGTGTAACTCCGAGGGAGGTACATGGATAAGATTAGCATGAGTTTGGCACTTGTGACATCAGCGCACATACTCGACGCAATCTGTCTCCATAGTCGACCAATAGTAACCCAACCTTAGAACTTTCTTCGCTAGCATCATTCCATTCATGTGGGGTCCACAAACTCCCTCATGGACTTCTTCCATCACTGCTCTCGTATCATCACCGTGAATACACAACTTGTGGACTCCGCATGGAGATCGCCGGTACAACTTTCCACCACAGATAATGTATTGAGATGCCAATCGTTGTAATGCGATCTGATCCTTCCTAGTAGAATCTGCAGGGAACTCTCCCTTTTCGATGAAATTCCAAATGTCGTGAAACCAAGGGAGTCCATCATCAGGCTCGTCGATGTTCATGACATAGTCGTACACGTGCTTGCCTCTCTGCTCAATCATAACAGGCCTCAACTTCACCCCAATCGGAAGTTCCAACATGGACGCCAAGGTAGCGAGTGCGTCGGCGAAGCGATTCTTCATCCTCGGGACATGCGTGAAAGTCACCTTTTGAAAATTCGGAATGAGCTCGTCGAGCTGCTGATGATACGGCTTCATCTTCTCGTCTTTGACCCTCCATTCCCCGTTGGCTTGTGATACAACCAAGTTGGAATCCCCCACAACTTCCAGGACCTTGACTCCAATTTCCAATGCAGCTTCCATTCCTACAATACACGCTTCGTATTCTACCTCATTATTCGTGACTTCGAAGTTCAACTTGAAAGCCAAGGGAATATGTGACCCTTCGGGTGAGACCAGTAGTATGCCGATCCCGAAACCTTTCTGATTGGCAGCTCCGTCGAAGTACAGTGTCCATGTCTCATCAACTGCAGTCATTACGTCTTCATCGGGGAATTGGAACTCAGTGTGTTCTGGCTCCTCGATCGGGTGATCTGCTAAAAACTCTGCTACTGCTCTTCCTTTCACTGACTTGCGGGTGACATACTTGATCTCGAACTCGGCCAATAAGAGCAACCAACGTGCTAGCTTACCGGTAAGTGCTGGCTTCTTGAATAGATATTTGAGGGGGTCCATCCGAGAGCGCAGTATCACCGAATAAGACAGCAAGTAGTGTCTCAATTTCTTTGTGGCCCAAACGAGCGCCCAACATGTCTTCTCCAATGAAGTGTATCGCTCTTCGCTCCCCACCATCTTCTTGCTCATGTAGTAGATCGCTCTTTTAACCCCATCATCTCCTTCTTGTGCTAGCATGCACCCCATTGATGAGGGCGTGACGGACAAGTACAGGATCAAAGGTTTTCCCGGAATGGGTGGCATCAAGATGGGCGGATTCTGTAGGTAAGTTCTCACTGCTTCGAAAGCCTTTTGGCATTTGTCATTCCATTTGAACTTTACGTCCTTCTTGAGCAGACGAAACAACGGCTCACAGGTCAAAGTCAACTTGGCGATGAACCGGCTGATAAACTGAATTTTTCCCAAGAAACACCGAACTTCCTTCTCGGACTGAGGAGGCTCCATCTCAAGAATGGCTTTAATCTTAGAAGGATCCACCTCAATCCCCCTGGTCGTGATCATGAATCCAAGCATCTTTCCTGCCGTGACTCCGAACGTGCACTTCTGCGGATTGAGTCGCATTCTGTACTTTCGAATCCTTTCAAAGAACTTTCTCAACGCCGGGAGGTGATCCTTTCGTTCTTTTCCCTTCACTATCATGTCATCAATGTAAACCTCGACCTCCTTGTGAATCATGTCATGCAACAGTGTGGTGGAACCCCTCTGATACGTTGGACCGGCGTTCTTCAATCCAAATGGCACAACCCGATAACAATACGTCCCCCATTCGGTGATGAATGTGGTCTTTTCCCTGTCTTCCGGAGCTAGAAGAATCTGATTGTATCCCGAGAAGCCATCCATGAAAGAAAGTAGGGCGTGCCTTGCAGTGTTATCCACAAGTACATCTATATGTGGCAATGGAAAATCATCCTTAGGGCTTGCTTTGTTCAAATCCCTGAAATCGACACACACCCTGATTTTTCCGTCCTTTTTGGGGACAGGAACGATGTTGGCTACCCAAGTGGGGTACTCCGTTACGATTAGAAAACCGGCGTCGATTTGTTTTGTGAGCTCTTCTTTTATTTTTAATACCCAATCGGGCCGCATTTTTCTTAGTTTTTGCTTCATGGGTTTAGCCTCAGGGTTGAGAGGGATTCTGTGCTCGACTATCTCCGAGTCGATTCGGGCATGTCTGCGTGGGACCAAGCAAAACCTCTTTGAATTCCTTTAGTAAATCGGTGAGCTCTTGAAGCTCAATGGGAGACAAGAACCTACCTGAACCAATCGAGGGTTGCCCTCATCGCCCAAGTTTATTGAGATTATTTCTTCTTTTAAAGGCTGAGCATGCCTTTCATTTTCGCGATCAATGAGGGAACGGATCTCCTTGGGAATGTCCCCATCAAGATCTATTCCTTCATCATCGGGATCCAAACAATTTATTTCAAAAATCGGCAAGTAAGCGAAAACGTCGTTCATTTCATTAACCAATTCATCAGACGGGGGGAATACAGCGGTTGACTCGAATTCAAAGTAAAAGCTACGAAGTGGAGGGCCGATGGGCACAAACTCCGACTCTGTGCTAGACGACGAGTCAGTGTTGGACTCAAACTCAAACTCGGTGCAAGTGCTCTGAGTGCGAGTTACATGTGGAATGAAAGTGCAATTATCATAAACGCCTACAGCTTCCACAATGAGTTCGGAAGGGTCTTCAATTTCTTCTTCATTTCCAAGCATCAGCACAGCAGGGTCTTGCATCATACCCTCTAGATCCTCGCCCTCAAACAGGAGTTGGAGACTACCCAAACCAAAAGCTTCCAACCAGTTGAGTGCCACAGACAGCTCTTCTAGCTTTGCGACCTCTTCGTCACTCTCCCAGGTATCATTGGCAAAGATTTCGAAGCTAGGATACTTCATTTTCGTCTCGAGGTCCACAAAGGGTTCAGGTTCTCCTTGGTACAGCGGCTCCTTCTCCTCCGATTTCATCTCCGTTGTATGGGCCCGGGCACGATTGCGCCATTTCTTTGCTGAATCACCCTTCTTGGCCTCATATCCCAGACCGAAACGCTCGTTATTTCCAGGAAAGTCAGGGAATTCGGGGACACCTTGAGCGTAAAGTCCCAAGCCCATGCCCGGCAGATACTTCATCCGTTTCATAATTTCCAATGCTGCAGAACTCACCAAGAAACCGTCCTCAGCCCGGATGGTACACACCTTTGAGGTCATAATCGCAAAACCTCCCATGGCAACATCTTCCTCTCCATGCATAATTTCCAGTAGCGGGGAATTGTCCTCGGCGTGCGGACGGATACCTGAGTCTCCATAGATGATAAGGGTTCCAGATTCCAAACCCAGGATGAGTTTTTGATGTAGTGTTGAGGGCACACCCATAACATCCGGGCGATGTAGCCAAGGCCTTCCCAACAGGAGATTGAAAGATGCAGGTATTTCCAGCACACAGAATTCGACGATGGTTTTGAACTTGCCAGTTGCCAACTCCAAGTTGATTGTCCCCAAAACATCACGATGCGTATTATCATAAGCACGGATGCCCAAGTTCGATGGCGTGAAGTCCTCGTTCTTAAGGCCCAAGCAATAAGCAGTGCGGAGTGGACACACGTTAATGGCGGCGCCATTATCAACAAGGATCGCTGGGACCCACTTTCCCAGGCACTTCATGGTGATGTGAAGGGGTTTGTTATGGTCAGCTCCTTCAGGCGGCAAATCTTTCTCGGTGAAGGACAATGTATGCTGGGCGAGGTTCGAGGTTATAAGGGCAATAAGAGCTTCTGGAGCGATGTCAGAGGGAACCTCGAGCCTGGAAAGGGTGTTGACCAGCCTGCGGCGGTGCTCGCGAGAGGCAGCTAACACTCCCCACATAGACATGCGGGCGGGGGTTTCTTGGAGTTGACGGATAATAGGATCAGTGGAGGCTTCCGGATCAGGTTCAGGGAGTGAGTTGAGGTCAATGGACAATTTGGGCTGGGTAGGTGGGTTAGTTTTAATGGAGCTAGGAGGGTTGTTTTGTGGAGCTTGAGGGGTGGGGATGTTCAGGCTTGTGGGGTTGACAGGGGTATTCTGCTGCAGTGGAGGGGCTCGGGATGAGCTACCCTGCTGGAGGTTGGTAGGCTGGTAGACCCTTCCACTTCTGGTAAGGTTACTAACTGTTTTTGGGATTGGCTCCCACCAAGTACCTTCCCAGAAATCAGAGAAGTCCAAGTTGCAATCATCTGCCTTACGCTTCCCCTTGTCAATTGCTGTTTTCTCCAAAGTCTCGTTGAGAGTTTCCATTTCCAAAGCATGCCAGATGCTGTCCTCCTCCAGAGAATTCCAGAAGTTGGCATTGTTGCTGCTGTTGTCATTGCTAATCTGCAGAGACCCTTCATCCAACATGGCCTTATTGACGGTCAGCTCCTCACTATTCATCCACACATTTACCAATTCAGACTTTCCCCACAGATCTTCTGGATCCAACACGCAGATGCTGGGCTCATCAGGGATTTGAACTACAGGTTTGGAAAAGAACTCCTCGACGATGAATTCCTATGGGAAGAAAAGATAGTCCATGGAACGTTCCAGAGTGTCGGAGTCTCGAGTAAGGTTGACAATGGTCCTGGCGTTGAGCCCTGATAACATACGGGGATTCATCAGATCCATTTCCTCCACTACCTCTTCTTCTTGAAAAAGGTATGCCAATGACGTCTCATCTAGGGGGTCGGAATCATCCATCCAGTGCCATCCGTCGGGTTCGGGCTCCCATTCCCATTCATCTTCCTCCTTGACGGATTCGGGCTCCATGAACAGCGTAAAGAGAGAATATCCATCCAGCGGATCAGCCATGATCTCATCCCAGTCCTGCCTCCATTCTCCATGTTCCAATTCCTCAACTTGGTTAGGGTTAAGTGCCATAGGCCATGCTCCAGTAATAAAAGCCCTGTCTTCCACTGCCAAGAAATCTTGTACCAGATCTTCCCACCTTACCTGAAAGTCCCATTCCACGGTTTCAAGCCCGCAGACCGTATCCTCAACCGGCAACTCGACGGTTGGCTTAGGTTGGGTATCAGGAATGATGTAAAGGCTGGGGTTAAAAGGCTGGCTTATGGAGATGAGGTTGGTGCGGGCATTGGAATGCTTTGGGAGTGGATTTGAGACGGTGTTTGGTTTTTCTGGTGGCATAGGGAGGGTTTTGTTGTCTATCAGGTCTTGGATTGCATGGCGGAGACGGAAGCAGTTGTCGGTTAGGTGGCCCACATTCTGGTGATAGGCACAGTACGCGTTAGGATTGTGGGATGCGGGTAGTTTTTGAGGTAAGGGAGTAGGGGTAAGTGGCTTGAGGGTGCCGCTTTCGATCAATTTCTCGAGCACGGCGGAGAATGGTGCTGAGAACTGAGCAAAAGTGCTGGGATGGGTACGCGGTTGACTGGTTTGGGTGGCTATCTGGTTCACCGGCTCGGCTTGGGTTGTATTTGTGGAGGTGTTGGGAAGGTTGGTGTAGTTCGAGTTGCCAAACAGAGCATTGCTGTTTCCGGAGTAAACTTTCTTGGGCTTAGGAGCGGGCTCGGGCTTGTCGAGGATCCCCAATTGAACTGCTTCTTCGACGGCTAAGCCTGTATCGAAGAATGTTTTAAAGTCTGAGCATGCTTAGGCCATCACCATGTGTCTTGCCAAAGTGGGTTGAAGGTTACGGACAATCATCCGGATTTGGTCCCTGTCACTTGGTCTATCTTTCATCTGTGCTGCCTTAGCCCTCCATCTTTTCACGAAATCGGCAAAAGCCTCTTTTGCTTCCATCTTCGTTGACTCCAATTCACAGGTGGTCACCTCCAACTGGATGTTGTAATCGTACTGCGCCACAAAAGCTGCGCATGTATCCTCCCAAGAACGCTTCTTTCTCTCATCAAGTGAAGTGAACCAGTGCAGAGCATGACCCACCAGAGTCTGCGAAAACATCTGTGCCATAGCATCCTTTTCGACTCCCCACATGGAAAGTGCTCCGATGTATCCCGTCAGGTGTGCCTTTGGGTCTCCTGTTCTGTCAAACTTAGCAAAATCAACGACTCCCCACATGGAAAGTGCTCCGATGTATCCCGTCAGGTGTGCCTTTGGGTCTCCTGTTCCGTCAAACTTAGCAAAATCAATTGGCCTGAACTTTTCTGGAAGCTTTGCATTAGGAAATAGGCAAAGCTTATTGATGTCAAAGCCAGTCGACGCTATCTTCTCATTTCTTGGAACAGATTCCTCCAGTTGGGTGAGCTTCGCCAATACTGCTACCATCTCAAGATTCTGCGGGGTTTCCAAATCAAAGACCAGCTGCTCTTGGTTTGGATTCGGGTTAGGGTTAGGGTTGAAGTTTAAGTTGGGATTTGGATTTGGGTTTGGTATAGGAATTGGGTTTGGGATAGGAATTGGGTTAGGCACCAGATTCTTGGTCTGCGGTGGAAGGCGTTGTGCAACCCCGGTGATCATCATCATGAGTTAGGCAATTTGGTTATCAGTACGTTCGCCCAGGCGTTGAATATCTTCTCTGATCTGAGCCATTTCTCCGTTCAGATTTCTCGGGTTTGGGTTAGGGTTTGGATGGGGATTAGGAACGGGATTTGGATTCGGATTTGGCTCGCCTCCGCTTGGATTCAGGTTAGGGTTGCCTCTGTTTGGGTTAATGTTTGGGTTGGGATTCGGATTTGGGTTGCCTCCGCTTGGGTTCGGGTTCAATCCTCCGATCAATAGATCCATTTCCGCCCCCAAATCTGATGCACTGACGGAGTCTGCTTGTAGTTGGAGCCGTTCCAATCTCTGTCCCAAGGGTCTGGTCCAGGAGGGTATGATGTTCTTCTTTTTCGGCCCAATTGCTCAGAACTGACAGCAAAGCCAAAAACTTAAGCTCAGACGCGGTTCCTGCTTGCATTTTTATGAAATTTGTGCATGATTTTAGAAAATGAGTGCCTCATCGTCACCGTCATCGACTCCGATTTTTCAAAAACGATTGACTTACGGGAGGTTGCCTCAATCCTCGGATTTTTGGGGTGTATTCTCATTTAGGAACAGCCGATTCTCAAAAGATGCTAAATATTTGTCTAATATTCTATCGGCAATTCGACCATTGATTCGGAATGACTCGAGGTGAACAATGTGATGTGATAACCGAGGTGGCGTAAGCGGTACACTTGCTTTTAGCCTGGATGGTGTTGGCATCACAATGTTCTGCCCCCCCTATCATTCCTTTTCTTTGGTCAAATGCTGATTGAATACTTAGTCAAGGACTAAGCAGAATCTTAGTTTCCTCTAGGTTCGGGTTCGAGGACTAACGAGATTCATCAACACGCATTAGGGCGCGTGACTCTTCATCGGGTCTTGGCAACCTTCCGAGGATCGTGCGAGCGAGTCTCGAGAACCGTGGCTGACAGCATGTCAATGATAATGCAAGATGCGATGCAGCACGTAAACAAATTACAGCACATAGCCCTACCTTGCAGGCTCCTGTCCTAGTTTGGAAGGTTCTATGGTTTGCTACACATGTACAAAGGCCGGGTTTTGGCTTAAAGAGGGTCCCCAGACTAGAGTCAAAGTATACCTCCCGTTATTGAGCGTACACCCAATAATGGTACAAACGGCAGGGATGACTCATCACGGTCGAGGGTTGCTGAGCATTCCGGGATTCCTTGTCACCGGCAAGCTGGGCAAGATTACCGAAACACAACAGCGGGGCTGCACAAGATATATATACAAGAAATAAAAGTTAAAATAAAATCCTTTAAAAATCCCACAAATGTTTTTCACGGTTGGCTCACTAATTTAATTAATACTTAAGGAAATTGGGGCATTTTATCAACATACCAACTTTTCTCAAGTATCAATTAAATCTTAATCCCCAGCAGAGTCGCCACTGTGGGCTACCACAGCCCCGGGTGGTTTCGGGGCGGCCCGAAAAGAAACGCCTCGCCTTTTACAATCGATTTGAAAAATTTGAAGAGTCCCCACCCGGATTTGTGGTTCGCCACCCGAGAAACCGTTTTGTCTGAAAAATGGTTGATTTGAATTTGAAAACCAGAGATTTGAAAAGGGTTCGGAAGCCATGTTACGAGGGGGGAAGGGTTTTACGGCACCCCCCTCGCCCGATTTGAAATCGGTCTCTACTAAACATTTGTGGGATTTTTCAAAAGATTTTATTTTATTAAGCAGCTAGCATGTATTTAGATATACATCAAGTACAGGAGGTGCATGCGTGTGCATGTGTTCAATGAGTAAATGAAGAATGGTGATGAAATACAAAAATGCTAGATGCTGGAAATCACTGTCACTGATCCATTCTCGAGCGCTCGGAAGTACTCCCGAGTGCTTGGGAGTGTTACATGTTCAACCTGCAAGCTTTTGTTAGCACAACAAAATACAATGCTGCAACATAAACTGGAATGAACTAGAACATCTTGTAGGTCTCACAGAGGGTTTATAAGACCGGCATCAGTCTAGTAAATAGGAATCAAATCCCATTCTTTCAAACCATACCTCTTTACTTTTCCGAAAATCAATTTTACGGTTATAAGAATTAAAAGGGGGCACATGCATGGACATGCAAAGGTAGTAGAAGGGCCAAACTGTGAGAAAATTGGACTGAGCTTGCATGCAAAAACTCTCGAGCGCTTGGGAACGATCTCGAGCGCTCGGGAGTCTTCTATGCCTCAGGAATAGTTTCAACCAATTAAAACACTCAATGAAGGATGCTGATACACCAGATCTTACATCTTAAAGCATGAAAAATGGGTTTTTCTTCTTAGATCCAGATCAAAACTCCTTTACACGCCTTAAATGCAAGTCATTTATTTTATTTTTCTTTGAAAACAGCAAGTTTTTGGTACCCACTTACTTCAAAAGAGTTGAAAACAGTTTTGAAACACATTCCGCCCATGCATGTCCATTTAAACACTCAAAGGAAGGAAAGCAATACTGGATTCACTCTCGAGCGCTTGGGAGTAGTCACGAGCGCTCGGGAGTACTTCCAGTGGGCTGAAAACTGAAAACATATTTGTACCCCTTTGCTCTTGTTATTACACTAAAGTCTCTCAACCCAAGCTCAGCATTGAAGGCTGAGAGAGCTGAGGGACTTCCCTCAGAAAGGAAAACAGCCCTGACTTTGTTTATGTTTAACACTAGAGTAAAGAACTTCTACCTTTGGTTGAGGAGTTTGCTTCTTGAAAGGCTCTAGAAGGTGAAAGAAAGAAAGGTCAGGAAGATCAGAACATGCAGGCCATCTGAACTTCTTGCATGTGTTTGGTGCCTTGGATTTTTTTTTTGATTGCTTTTCTTTTGAAAATCAAGCTTTGAGAGAGATGGGAGATGGCTTTGTTTGAATGTGTCAAAGAGGTCTTTTTAGAGAGAGAATTCGTCCTCTTTTTGTGCTGAAGTCCAGCCACTATTTATAGGCAAAATTTCCATCACATGCATTTGAAACAAGTATTTTTTTAAGGGGAAAACTGCTGGTCTGAGGATTTTTTGACTGAGGTTGAGTGTGGACCGAGCTTCAACTGGCTCAAAGAGTTTGTAATGATGAATTGCATGGGTAGTGGGAAGGCTTGCCACCCATTGGCCAGCATAGAAGACTCGAGCGCTCGGGAGCACTCTCGAGCGCTTGGGAGTTTACTCTCGAGCGCTCGAGAGTTTATCCAATCCCAGGTTTTGAAAATGGTTTGGAGCGCTTGGGATTGATCCAGAGCGCTTGGGACTGATTTTGATATTTTATTTTCCTTTTCAAAGTCTTCAAGAAGCAAAGTCCTGACTGGTCTAGGGCTTGTTTCGATCCAAATTCCTCATCGGGGAGCCTCCAGGCCACAAATTAAGGAAATTCGAAATGTTCAAATTGGGGTGTCTACACCGTGCCTACGACAACACTCTCTAAAGGGAAAATGACAGCCCAAGACGTGTTTTGATAATGAATATCTACCAAGGACAAGCTAAGAATATTTGCTAAAGCTAAAAATGTCCTTGGCGGGTATTAATTATCAAAATACGTCCTTGACCGACATTTTCCCCTCTCTAAAGGGTAGAAGGCACTGTCATGATCAAGGTGATGGTGGAGAACTATAAGATGGGATTGGAATTCCATGTTTTGGACATTCCTTCCTCATTCAACTTACTCTTGGGTAGGTCGTGGCTTCACCATCCCAATATCATGGCGGTACCGTCTACTCTTCATCAGAAAGTCCAACTGGGGCTTATCTCAGGCACTTTGACCATCCATGAGGACTCTGATAATCGCCCACACTGCGAAGACAATGCCCCTCTATCAAAAATTGAACACGGAGAAGAGGACATCATGTTGGGAGGCTTCCTCTTTTGACACTGCTGGCACTGTTTTGACCATCAAAATGGACGAGGATTTCTACATTAGCTCCGCTGCTATCAAAATGATGAGGAAGATGTCTTACCTTCCAGGAATGGGTTTGGGAGCACAATCTACAGGGCCCATCTAAATTCCCCACCTTTCCATCGAATCCTGGGCAGTACAGTTTGGGGTTTAATCATGCAGAAGAGGAGGCCAAGAAAGAAACAAGGGGGAACAATGTGCAAAGGGCATTATTCCAAGATCTTGCCCCATTCGCGGTGCTAGGAAAGGAAACCATCTACCAAGGACATCCAGAGCCATTTTGGGATCCCGAGATGAAAGAGCAGCATCCTTGGTTAGACATCTTTGCCGCCGACACCTGGGAGGATGTGGAAACTGAGATGCTGGAGTAACTGGTGAAAGCTTTTGGTGCTAGATTGGGAGGATGTTTTAAATTCAGGCAGTCTTGAGTCTCTGTTTGGAGAAGCTAGTCCTGGGGGTCCAGCCAAGGATGTAGAGGTGATGATGCTGGGAGATGAAGCTGTCAGAGACCCAACCTCACTCATTGTGGAAGCCATTGGAGATTATAAAAATTGCACTTTCACACATGTTGTAAAATGCACTGACACTAATTTTGAGTCTTCTGAGACTGACACTGAGTCCTCTGAGTGTAGCTTTGAGTCGGAGCTTGTGCCTCTAGGCCATCCCTATCGTAGTTTTTATTTTGAGTTCGAGTCCACTGCCATGTATCCCTCTGTGGAAACTTTTGATGAAATCAATGACGTGACTGATTTCATTTACCCCTTTGTGTTTGAAATAAATTGTATTGACCCTAATGATGAAGGGATAGAGCTCAAAGGGGTACATCCTCAAAGAGCTGAGATCTCTAATCGAAAGGCATGCCTAGCCTATAAAAGAAGAAGTAATTTCAATAAACTTGAAAGATAAGCAAAATCCATGAATGGTTCAAATTGGTTCCACGCTGTCTGAAGAGGAACACCAAGAATACATTAGCTTGCTCAAAGAGTTCGACGATGTCTTTGCATGGTCCCATGCAAACATGCCTGGAATGGATCCTGAAATTGCAGAACACCGAATTCCCCTCTATCCTGATGCGAAACCGGCCAAACAAAAATTGAGGAAAATGAGGCCCGATTGGGTGCTAAAGATAAAAGAGGAAGTCACAAAACAGATTAATGCTGGATTTCTAATGGTGACTGAATACCCTCAGTGGGTCACAAACATCGTGTCTATCCCCAAAAAGAATGGCAAAATCAAAATTTGTGTAGACTTTAGGGATCTAAACAAAGCTAGTCCCAAAGACGACTTTCCTTTGCCTCATATCGATGCACTTGTAGATAACACTGCTAGGTATGCTTTGCTTTCCTTCATGGATGGATTTTCAGAATACAATCAAATTCTCATGGCACCCGAGGATCATGAGAAGAGTACTACCTTTACCACTGAGTGGGGGATGTACTATTTTCAAGTTATGCCGTTTAGGTTAAAGAATGCTGGGGCAAGTTACCAAAGGGCCGCAATGGCATTGCTTCACAATATGATTCACAAGGAATTGGAGGTCTACGTTGATGACATGATTGTCAAACCCAAGGAATGGGACAACCATCTCCCTGCACTCAGGAAGTTCTTCGAAAGGATCTGAAAGTATTGAATGCGCCTCAATTCTAACAAGTGTACATTTGGGGTCACCGCAGGGAAAATGCTTGGCTCCATGATCATGGCTTAAGGCATTGAGGTGGACCCTTCCAAAATCAAAGCTATTCTTGAAATGGAACCACCACAGTCCAAGAAAGATGTATGCAGTTTCATTGGGAAAATCTAATTCATCAGTAGATTCATCGCTAAGTTGACCATGACTTGCGAGCCAATGTTTCGCTTACTTAAAAAGGGTGTCCCCTTTAAGTGGGATGAATGATGTCAAAAGGCCTTTGATGTAGTGCGAAGGTATCTCCAGAATTGGCTTGTTCTAATGCCACCGATCCCGGGAAAACCTTTGATCCTTTACTTGTCTGTCACCACATCTTCGATGGGGTGTATGTTGGCACAAGAAGGAGACGATGGGGTTGAGAAGACGATCTCCTATTTGAGCAAGAAGATGACTAGATGCGAAGAGAGGTACACCCCTCTGGATAAGACATGCTCGGCCCTTGTGTGGGCCTCCAAAAAGCTAAGGCACTGTATGCTCGCTTATTCAGTAGCGTTGATTTCTCGAATGGACCCTCTCAAATCTATTTGAGAACCCTACACTTATTGGCAAGCTAGCACGTTGGTTGCTCTTGCTGGCAGAATGTCACGAGATAATCGGTCAAGGGAAGGGCGATCACGGAATTCCTAGCCAATCACTTGGTTGAAGGATCAGAAGATGCTGAATTCAAGTTCCCTGATGAGGATGTGATGACTACCATAGATGATACATGGAAGCTGTACTTCGACGGGGCCACCAACCAAAAAGGATACGGGTAGGGGCATTGCTAATATCACCGGAAGGGTTGCATATCCCTCTCTCCTTCAAACTCAATTTCGAAGTCACTAATAATCAAGCCGAGTACGAAGCCTACATCGTGCGGATGGAAGCCACTTTAGCAATCACTGTCAAATCTCGTCGTATCACAAGCCAATGGTGACTGAAAGGTCAAGGAGGAAAAGTTGAAACCGTATCACAATGAACTAGATGACCTAATCTGCCACTTTGAGAATGTGACCTTCACCCATGTGTCGAGGATGAAGAATCAATTTGTGGATGCTCTAGCAATGTTCATGGTAGAAATTCCAATCAGTGTTAAGATGAGACCAATTATGATCGAACAAAGGAATGCTCCTATGTGTGATCAAGTGATGGTCATTGAAGAACCTGTGATGTTCTCCCATGGTACCATGACATTTGGAACTTGGTTGAAAAAGGAGAATATCCAGCCGAAGCAAGCAAGAAGGATCGAATCGCGCTTCAAAGGTCGGGGGCACATTATATCATCTGTGGAGGAAGGCTATATCGAAGGTCGCACTGCGGATTGCACAAGTTGTGCATCTACGGTGAGGAAGCAACGAAGGTAATGCAAGAAATCTACGAGGGTGTCTGTGGTTTCCATATGAATGGCATGATGCTTGCCAAGAAGATCCTGAGGCAAGGCTATTTCTGGTCCACCATGGAAACAGAGAGAGTATGTACGGCGCTGTCACAAATGTCAGACCCACGCAAACCTCATGCACGTTCCACCATTCGAGCTACATCAAATGGCCTCACCTTGGCCATTCTCTGTATAGGGAATTGATGTCATCGGCAAGATCACACTGACACCATCCAATGGCCATAAGTTCATCTTAGTCGCCATTGACTACTTCACCAACTAGGTAGAGGCAGCTTCTTACACAACCTTGACCGCAGTACAAGTGGCCCATTTCATCAAACAGAATTTCATCTATCGGTATGGTGTCCCACAAGCGTTTGTATCCGATAATGGGGTGCTTTTCAAGGGGCGAGCCAGAGAAGTCCTCAAAGAATTCCAGATCCAAGTACACAAGTCAATAGTATACCGACCACAAACCAATGGGGCTGTAGAAGCCACAAACAAAACCATCAAGACAATCCTTAAAAGATCACTGAGTCGGCAATGAATTGGCATGAACAGCTACCACTGGCACTTTGGGGATACTGGACGTCCGTGCGTACTTCGACAGGGGCAACACCCTATTACTTTGTGTACGGCATGGAAGCCGTTCTCCCCATCGAGCTAGAGGTGCCATCACTACGAGTCATGGCGGAAATTGATGTAAGCGAAGCAAATGGCTGAGCAGGAGGTTCAAGGAACTTATGTTATTCGACAAAAGGAGGTTGAAAGCCCTTTATCATGTGCAAGGGTATCAACGAAGAATCACTCGCGTATTCAATAAGAAGGTGAAAACCAGGAATTTGATATAGGGGGATATGGTCCTGAAGGAAATTCGAGCACCGATTTTTGATCCAAGGGGAAGGTTCTGACAAAAGTGGTTGGGCCATACATCATCAAGACTATCCTATCTGGAGGAGCAGCACAACTCATTGACCTTGACGACAATGAATTCTCGACACTTATCAACTTGGATCAACTTAAACGTTACTACCCCTGATAGAAGCTCGTTGGGCTGAAAACCGCAAGGGCGGGCAGACCCAAGCAAAAATTAGAGCAAAAGCCTGCTAGGTCGAAAACCCACAAGGGCGGCCTAGGAAAAAAATAGATTTTCAACATAAATTAAATAATACATTTAAATAAAGGAACCTCGCTTGCCATACCTATTCCCAAACTAGTAACCCATGTGTTTAAATTACAATCAAATCCCCAGATCAAAAGAATATACAATTTTGGCACCACGGCCTAAATTAGCTTAAGTATAGTTACAACGTGTACAGTGTACCACAAACTTCCTTGTCAAAAGAAATACATAAATAATTAGTTACAAAACCATCTTGACCAAAAGCTAACTATTACAAGATGAATAAGTAACTAAAAGTGATAAGCTTCCAAAAAGTCGTGCACATCCCAAGCACACATTTCATGATGCTACTGTCCAACATTGGAACCTGAAAAAAAGGATTTTGTTGAGCAACAATAGCCCAACAAAAAAATCTTTACTAAACTTATGTGCAAATAAGATGACAAGTGCAAAAGGGAGTTAACATTAAGATACGGTTCAATCAACGGTTAAGAATCAGGAAGAGAGTATGGCAATGTTCAGTGTGATCATTCTAAGATATAACACTATCACAACATACCATCTATTCCAAAAGACGCAACCATTCTAACAATCCCAATACAATTCGTTACCACAAACCTCCACTAACTGTATTTCCACCCCTCGCGTTACAGTGCACCATCTCGAGAGTTACCATATTACCACACCTTGCGCTACAGTGAACCCTGACATCTCAGACCATCATTGTAGCCACCCTAATCTGGACCTCCGAATAATCTTTAAGTTTCCCCAATGATGAAATAAGGAAAAATATACATTCGAGTCTTGGATTGTTACTCCTTCACTACACCTCAAGAAAACCCCTTCCCAAACATATAGGGTGGTCCCCCGGTTCAATTGCAAAGAGAAAAATGCATTTGCTTAGTCAAAAACAACTTTTTCCATGACACACTGATTGTAAAATGGGCACACATTTCAATGTATATAACTTCTTTGAGTGAAACCAATTGGGTTAGAAAGAGAACTTGACAAGCTTTCCAATGCTTTGAATCGTGCTCAAATCCGAGTTCAGGAGTGTCCGAGGCACCCTCGCAAAGTTTGCTGTGCTGTCTCGGAAAACCACACGGCATTTCAAAGCGTCGCGCGGCATTTCAGAAATGCCACGCGGCATTTCAGAAAATTCCAAAAAAATTGCTCCGCCGCACGAGATTTCAATATACAACATGGCATTTCTCCTTATGTCGCGCGGCGTTTCGAGGAAAAGTTCTGACAGCAGCAGAAAGTTGTCGGCCATGCCTGCAGGAGCGTGGCTTGGCCAGAAAATGAATTTTATTCGGCCTAGAAGCCACCTCCCCTCTTTGTAGTGTTCATCCTTGGCTCTTTTGCCTATAAATACACCCCCCCTCTAGTTGAAAAGTAACCCCTTCAACTCCAAGTAAAGTTACTCTGTCATTTTCTGGTTTCTCACTCTCTCTCTAAAATGACCCCCTTTGATTCTCTCTCTACAATTCCTTACACCCATCACCACTATACACACCTCTTTCTCTCTTTACATCAGCCCACAAGCTAGTCTATCACAAAATCAATCTCAAATTGATTTCTTTCTTTCTTTCTCTCTCTCTCTACACTCATTTGCTCACAAGTCTCTCAAAACTCAATCCAAATCAACTTTCACTTTCCATCTTCAAGCACATCCAAGCTTTGATCAAAAGGTATAAATCAAGTTTCCTTGGGCTAGGCCTTGTCCTGGCCCTGAGGGGACTTTTCTATAGTCAAATTTAACCCCTTTTGGTTAAAGGCTGACTTAAAAACCATTTTCACAAACTAAAGTAGTCACTGTACTGGACATACCACACCGCGCGGCGCTTTGGTGCGCCGCACGGCATAATGTGTTCAGGCGCGTGATGTTCCATTACCTATTGTTTTCTTGTCTGAACTTTATGGATCATGGCCATTATTTATCGGGCCTGTTTTGCTGTCAAGATACTGACATCCGTATTTTCAGAACAAAATCATATCTACAAGCCATGTTTTATTTCATAAATAAGATTTCTTATATCATCTTGGGTGATCAAATTTAACAAAAGTTGTTTTGTGTTCATGGCTTGAAGGAATGGTTCTGTCCAGAGGTTGGGTGACGTTCGGGATGCTGATGATAGTCTGATAACAGGAAAGGTCCCCGGCACGGCATACTAGAAGCCGTAGGCGGTATTACAGTATGCCGTGTAGGAGTTGGCCATGGTCTAGACAATTTGTTGATGTAACTTTCCCTTTTTTTTATTATTGCATCACTCTTATCATTTCCACACAGAAAGCACCACAAGCATGCCAATGTGTTATATTAAATCCCTTGTCCCTTTTCCTGTACATGTTTTAAAGTTAAGTTTTTCAAATGATATTAAATCCCCCATCTAAAATGCTTAGTAGAGACCGGTTTTTACCGGGCGAGCGGGGTGCTTTTTCAACAAAACCTTCCTCGCTCGTAATATGGCTCCCGGATCCAAAATATCAACGTTTTCGCTAGATCAAAAGCCTTTCTTTTCAAATCAAGCTCGCGGTTTCTCGGATCATCCATCTCAAAAATCCGGGTGGCGACTCGTGGAGCTCGCTTTTGAGCGCGGGAGCCCACAGTGGTGACTCTACTAGGGACTTTTATTCAATACTTTACTTGTACTTTAAAAAAAAAAGAAGAATAAAAAGTATTGAATAATCAAGAGGGCCAAGTTTGGAATGCATTTTTCTTGGGGGATTTAAAATCTTTTGAAAATCTTAACTTTTTTTATACACTTTGCACTGCACAAGCAGCGCTAGTGTGTTCTGGCTATCTTGCCCGGTTTACCGGTGGCAAGCTCTCCCGAAATGCCTAGCAACCCTCGACTATGATGGGCCATCGTGCTATTCGACCATTGTCTTGCAATACACTTGACATGGGGTAGTACATCTTGGCTCTAGTCCGGGGAACCTTTCTGAGACCAAAACCGGCCTTCTGCACTTGTACATAACCGTAGAATCTTCCCAACTAGGACAGGAACCCATGGCTAGGACTTATGTGATATATCCTGTTTACGTGCATATCTTTTCTGTACATACATATCATCCATTCATCATTGCATTCACGCAGGCTAAAGGTCAGGTCGTCGCAAACCGATTGGTTAATCCGCCTTTTAGAATACTTCTAGGTTCCACGGTTTTTAGAAGGTTGCTAACACCCGATGAAGAGTCGTGCCCCATGGGACGCACGTTGGTAATTAGTCCTTAAAATGATGCGTTTGAGGGAAATCAATTCTTACTAAGTCTTGATACATTTTTCAATCAAATGTTTAAAAACCAAAAAATGGAATGACTAAAGTATTAATGATGTGATACTTACATCATTTAGGCTAATAGCGCCACGTCGCTCACGCCACCTGGTTATAATGCCGCGTCATTTTTACCACATCATTTCAAAAACAGAAATTGAACCTTTGAAGAAAACAAATGAAGACTTAGTTTGTTTTGATATCTCTTAAGCTTCGTTGTTTATAAAGGATATATTGTCAAAAGAAACTTTGAGGATCGAGGCAACTTTTTTATTAAGAAAACCGTTTTCTGTGAGTCTAGGAGACTTAAAAATTTATGGAGTTCGAGATACCTCCGGTATTCGCCGTGCCCGAACGGCCCCTCTAGTCTGGATCTAGCCTTGGGATGTGCTTGTATCTAGATTTCAGCAACCTCATTGCTTTGTCTCGAATGGTCAAGACAAGGAGATTGGCTTTGATTTTGAAGCATTCGGAATTTAACCTGCCTGACACGACTTACCCGTGGCTACTGAAACCCTTGGTGCAATCATATCCTAAGTGAGATTTGTAGTTGAGGTAGGTCTTAGGATGTAGACAACGCCGACGACATTGCATGGACATGATTCTCAGGCAGAATTTGAGCTGCCTTTTTGCTTTACTGTCAGTTCTGAAACATTTGTCAAAGGACTTCACCCAATTGGAACCGTCCACAAAGAGAGGTTCAGTCACCGGTTGTGATATCTGAAATGGTGGGTCAAAGGAATGAAATAGGGGAAATTAGGCAGGCTATGGTTGACCTAAAAGATCAACTCAGGCAGTCAATTACGAACATAGATGGTCAGATCAAGTCAGTCATCGTCGATGTCCAAAAGAACATGATCATGGTGTTCGAATCAATATAAGAAATCAGTGACCGCCTACCAGCCAAACCTACTCCGAATCCAGAATCATCGCTCGCCAGGGATACGCCCATTGCTGATCCCCAAGTGGCAGAATTGATTGCCAAAATCAACAAACTCGAGGAATCTATCCTCGAAACAGAAAGGATGGGGAAGGGTGAAATAGACATGGATCGTTTAAGTCTGTTTCCTAATGCAGAACTGCCTGACAAGTTCAGAGGCATGGACTTTGCCAAATTCGATGGGACTACTGATCCAAAGGCCCATCTACTAGGGTATGTTGGGTCCCTTTCCATGCGAAGGGTCAAAAAAGAAGCCATGGCTCAACTGTTCCACGAGTCACTTACTGGCCCGGCTCTACAATGGTTCTTTTCCTTGGCACCCACAAAGAAAAAGATGTGGGAGGACATTAGAATGGCTTTTGTGTCCTAATACGACTTCAACGTTGAGATGAAAATGACTATCCGAGAACTTGAGAACACTAAAATGGGCGAAAATGAGAGTTTCACCGACTATGTAAAAAGGTGGAGAGCCAAAGCTGCCCAAATGCACAATAAGCCAGACCTAAAAGAGCAGATGCGTATCATCACTAAAAACCTGCCCAGTGCCTTTGCCCCCTACATGGTTTTATCGCAATCGTCTTCCGATTTTGAGACCTTCTACGATTCTGGATTGGCTGTTGAAGAAGCCCTTAGGGATGGTACCCTCGAAAAGAAAGAACTAGCCATAAAAGGCAAGGGACTCCATCCCGACAATGCCGAAGTCCTTTTCAGAAACAACAATACCTTCCACGTCGGGAACTCCTCAAATGCCAAACCCCTTGAAATAAACCAGATAGCTGATAAACCAACTTGCACCTTCACCCAATTCAGCACACCCCTATCCACACTCTATGAATAGCTCCTCAAAGCCAGTCTCATCAAGCCGCTCCTCCCAACTCTTCTACCCTAAAAGCTTCCAGCCTACCACGACCCACATTACAAGAAAAAACACTTTTGCCGACTAAAATAATAGTCGCCAAATGGCTGTTTTTAGTCGCCAAACCTTTACGCGACTAATTTTTTGGTCGCCACTTTGGTCGGCAACACTTTGTCTGGGAAAGTTTTTGCCAACCAAAATTTTTTGTCGCCAAAGCTTGTTTTTCCCGACAAAACACTTTAGTCGCGAAAAGTATTCGCGACTAACTTTAGTCGCCATATCTAATTAATTCAAACCGTTCGAAAAATCATATTTACATACGGCGACCAAACTTTTGGTCGCCAAATACAACTTTCCCCGACTAAAACGCATTTTGTCGCCAAATGTCATGCCAAATAAATAATATTAAAAAAAATTTGGGTGCCACGTCGCCCCATTTTTTAACTGCCACGTGGATCATCAGGTATCCTTCACGTGCGCGTGTGGAATAATCCAACCACATGCCTTTGCCAAGAATTGAACCACCGACCTCCCATGCTTTATCCTCGCGCACAACCACTGGGCTACACGCTTAACTTGTGTTTCATTTCTAAAGATAATATATATATTACATAAGAAATAAAATATATAAAACAATATTTATATACAATAATATATTATATTATATTATATTAAATATTATGTGCGAAAAATTATATATATAATATAATTATTTTTATTATGATATAATATATAGTAAAAATATGGTTTAAATAAATTACATTTATAATTTACCCGTAAATAGTCATAATTAATTTTTAACTTTATGCTCTCATATTAGAGCCATATGACCAAATGAAAAATACATACTTAATCATAAAAGCCCTAGAGACCAATATTAATTATGGCCCTTTAGCATAAAATGATTAGAAATCCTCTTCGTATATTTCTCATTACTGATATAACTTTTTATTTATTTATTAAAATTTGGAAATTCCTAAGGACCTAATCTAAATTGATACTCCACTATCACAAGACCCCAACAAAAATCCTTTCTTCTACCAAAAAGGACTCTCTAAAACACTACCTTTGAGTCTTCGACATCTAGAAAAAAAAAACTCTTAACTTCTAAAAACAATTATCCTCGTCTCACTCCGTTTCTTTATCACATTGAAGCTACCTTCTTCTTCTTCTTCTTCTTTTTTTAAAATAATTTTGCTACATGCCTAAGGTCATAATAGTCGAATATTGTCCCATATCAAATGAGTTTAACGAAACTTTTTTCCCTATCTAGCTTTTTTTTTTAAACGCTTCATGGAATGCATTTTTAATTGTAGATGAGAATATTTATTTTAATTTTCAATGGTTGTGGACCTGTGGTTATGTCTTGCTAATGGACCTGGAAAGTGTAAATTAAATTAGTGTTTAATTTTTTTAGTGCCTTAGTAGCATAGGAGAATTTTTTTTTTCATTGCAGTTAAAAATGGAGAAACCATGGCTAGATAGAGATTTGAGAAGTACTTCGTAATTCATTTATTGCAATTTCGTTGATTCTTGTAAAGATTAGCGTAAGAATTGGATAAATTCTATTAGATTTTTCCTCTTCCTTATTTTAAATGAAGGTTTTCTTCATTCATAGGAACATTTTTTTTTGTTGCTTTGTTGAGAATATATGGAAGAGAGAGAAACTGAAATTTCTTTAAAAAAAAGTGTAAGGAGAAAAGTGAGATTTAATTAAGGAGCGTTTTTTTTTTTTTGCTTTGGTAGATTTAATATGATTTAAGGAGTTGCCGTTTAAAAAAAGTGAGAAATAATTCAGGAGTTAACGGTGAAATACAGGTTAAAACTTCGGTTAAGTAGATGGAATAAATACATAAGTTTATTATGATATAATATATAAATTTTCGGCGACAAAATGATCTTTGGTAGCCAAATGGTAGCCTTTTGCCGACTAAATATGTTTTAGTCGCCAAAGGTTCACACAAACGGCGACAAAACAAATTTAGTCGCCAATTGGTAGCTTTCCCCGACTAATATTTTTGTCGCCTAATGTTTTTCTTTGCCGACTATTGGTTGGTCGCCAATTGTTTGTTTTCGGCGACCAAATGATCGTTGGTAGCCAAATGGTAGCACTTCGCTGACTAAAAATGTTTTAGTCGCCAAAGGTCTACAAAATCGGCGACAAAAAAGAATTTAGTCGCCAAATGTCTACGATCGCCGACGAAAAATATTTTAGTCGCCAAAAGTTGACAATTAGCGACAAAAAATAGTTTGGTCGCCGAAAGTTGGTCGCCAAATGTGTTTTTTCTTGTAGTGCCAAATGCCTTCTGCTCCTTTCACCAAATGACTGGCCATGTTACCGATAAGTGTCACCATCTCTGTCACAAAATTCAAGACCTTATCGATAGCGAAAATATCTTTCCACCACTAAAAGAATCAAGCACCTTGTCAAACCACCACATCAACACTAGCTCCACTATATTTGATCCCACTCACTATATCAGCCCTGCTTACCTGCCCAAACCAATTGTACCCATTCCCAATGAATCCAGTATTTCAGAATTGGAATTTGAACCAACAAGGGAGCAAACGGAACTGAAAGAGTTGAGGAAGGCTTTGGAGGAAATGGGCTAGAAAATGGATACGCAAATGATCCAAATAGAGGCTTTAACACAAAAGATGGATAGTCTCTTCACCTTAATAGTCTCGGATCCAAATCTAAAGTGAAACGCTAAGGAAGACATGGATGAAGGGCGTTCACCCCCAAAGATGAGGCTCTCTGAAATGTTCAAAGGCCTTGCCAAAGCAAGCGAGGCCTGCAATACAAGCAAAAATTCTGGCACTACAATGAGCCCTCAGCTTAAACACAGCGCCAAATCAAGAACCTCATCCTGCTTCTCCGCACCTCAATCCATGGTTTATGGGGAGCTTCTCAAAGCTGGCCTCATTAAGCCACTCCCTCCAGCTCCTCTACCTCAAAAGCTCACACCATCCCATAACCCAGGTACCTTCTGCATCTTCCATCAAATGCCCGGCCATAATACAAAGGACTGCATCCGCCTTCGCCATGCTATCCAAGACCTCATTGACAACAAGGTCATTAAGGCACCTCCTCAATCAAAGCCAGACCCCGTGTCCAAGCGCAATCCTTGCATCAACGCCGCCTTCTTCAGCAGAGAAGGGTAAACCATCAAGAGCCATGCAACAGTTCGACCTTCCACGAGTCTGAGAGTTTCCAAGCTTTGAATCTTTGTCCTCTAAATAATCATCTTTGTGTTTGAGTCAGTTTGGACCTTGAGTCTTTCATGCTTTCACTGTTGTGTCTGTGTGTTCTCAATTTTAAGTCTGTAAAAGTCAAAAAAAAAAACAAAGAGTCAGTTTCGTGGGCCTGAACTACGTTGTGACCTGATTCCTTTACAGGATACGTAGGTAGGCTCATCCTAAGGCCCGGTCACGAGCATTCAAGTCATTCTCGAGGTTCGGTCATGGTCTTTCGAGTCAACCCCTAGTGGTTCGGTCGCTGTTTTTTGAACGTCACATCTCTGTAATAAACTTAGGAGTTTGAAATTATTTTCTACCGTTAGTTGAAAATCATGAGATAATCACTTCAAAACACGAGATGATTTTTTATTGAACCCTCACCTCAGGAAAGAAGAAGAATTTCAAGGGGTCCCTTCCCAATGCCCATATCCATTCTAAGAAGCAATGTCGTGACTCTGAAAAGACTCGCTAGGTCAAAACTTCAAAATTCGATCTAAGCAAAAGTTAGAGTATGCAAACAAAAGCCTCTCAATGGAGCATCTAGGATTCAGTTGTTAGGTTGCGCAATCCAAAATGAAGAAAGGCCATCGTTTCTTTCATCCTACGCATAAAAATATATCTTTTGATAGCCCCTTTTGAGCCCCAATCAAATTCTTTGAACCCCAACTAGCCAGCTATCCCCTGCATCGGGGTGAAATAAAAAATAAAAGTGCCAGAAGAAACATTGAAATTCAAAGCATCAAAAGAGTGAAAGTGTCAGACACATCGAGATTCAAAGTATCAACAAGATGAAAGTGTCAAACACACTGAAAGGCATTGAAAGCATGAGAAATCAAGAGAAAACGCCCACAAAAGCAAAGGGGCATAAAAAATTCAAAGATAGCTGCTAGCTTTAAAAACCCAAAAGAAAGTGAAATTTTTTAGCCAATTGTCCTTTCTTTGTTAAGCCCAAACCATGGCCTACATTACAACCCAAAAAGTCCTTTCAGATTGGAAAGCGCAACTTGATAGCAAGAACCCTTGGCGTTAAGAGGCATGACCGAAAATTAATACATGGAGAAAAAGTCAAATCATTGCTCAAAGCAAAAATTCAAATTGGGATCATCGTCAGCAACTTGGGGGCACAGTTCATGATAAAAACTCTCTTGTTTTGACAAAATAAAATCGAAAGATTCGAATGAAAATCAATTGATGGAGTAAAATAATTTTGAAATTCCAAAAGGAGAATTCCAAGAACCTAGGCATGTCTGCCATTTCAAACTAGTCAAACTCTTCGTCCAATCAGGGGCACCGTTCGAAAGTCACTTCATCTTTCTCTCCTTCATTTGCGTCAAGGTAGTCTTGTCAAAATCCACCCCTTTTGCCAAAAGTCAAAAGAATCATCTCAGTTTGGTCAATTCTCGACTCGTGGAAGTTATTTCAATGCATGGAAGAATACCACCCCTGAGAGAAGCTCGTTGGGCTGAAAACCGCAAGGGCGAGTAGACCCAAGCAAAAATTAGAGCAAAATCCTGCTAGGTTGAAAACCCGCAAGGGCGGCCCAGGCAAAAGTTAAGGCAGTGAATCAAAAGGCTCGCTAGACCGAAAACCCAAAAGGGCGGTACTAGGCAAAATTTAGAGCGCAAAAGGAGAGTGTTAATACCCGAGCGAAACCATAGCCTGGACTGCGCTTGGACAACTGCTTGTCAAAACTGTCAGGGCTGGTGGTCGTTACTCACTGGGGTACATTGGCTCAATAACGTCTTCCGGGCAAAGCAAATCCAAGACTCAAACCCCGGCCAAAGGCAAACCCTATCTCAAATCCGGAATGAAATCCAAACCAAATTTGAAGTTCTTGAGAATACCGATCCATTGGCCCAAGACAGTAAAACAAATAGGGTGCTCAGACACGTCCCTTGTTTTTCAAGGAATATCACCATCGTTGTCGTTCGGTGTCATAGGCGAATCTTGAATGATTGTTCAAGAGTCAATTCCAAGATCAATCCATAGTCTTTTAAGTCTGTAGTTTCTCTCTAGCTATGGTCTAACCGACCTAGAAGCCTTTTAGTCTCTCGAGCAGTGGTTTGTCCTCTGGGACTTCACTTTGTCCCGCACTTTGTCCTCTAGGACTCACACTCTATCTGCACTTCGTCCTCTAGGACTGCACTTTGTCTCGCACTTTGTCCAAAGGGACTACACTCTGTCTAGCACTTCGTCCTCTGGGACTCGCACTCTATCTGCACTTCGTCCTCCAGGACTCGCACTCTATTTGCACTTCGTCCTCTGGGACCGCACTTTGTCATCTAGGATTTCACTTTGTTTAGCACTTCGTCCTCTGGGACTCACTTTTGTCATACTTGCATTGATTTTACATGCTCACGTGACATTCAATGACATATCAACTTGCATCATCATTTATGTATTGTCTCAATCGAACGTCAAGCTCTTCGAGTTCAAGCCACTTTCACAAATTCAAACTCTTCAAAATTCAATTTCAGGTCTCTTCGAAAATTCAAGTTTCTTTCAAAATTCAAGTTATTCAAATTCAAGTCTCTTCCAAAATTCAAGCTATTCAAACTCAAGTCTCTTTCAAAATTCAAACTATTCAAACTCAAAGTCTCTTTCAAAATTCAAGCTATTCAAACTCAAAGTCTTTTTCAAAATTCAAGCTTTTCAAAAATTAAAGTCTCTTTCAAAATTCAAAATTCAAATTCAAGTCTCTTCCAAAATTCAAACTATTCAAACTCAAAGTCTCTTTCAAAATTCAAGCTATTCAAACTCAAAGTCCCTTTCAAAATTCAAGCTTTTCAAAAATTCAAGTCTCTTTCAAAATTCAAAATTCAAATTCAAGTCTCTTGTAAAATTCAAGCAATTCAAGCTCAAGTCTCTTTCAAAATTCAAACTATTCAAACTCAAAGTCTCTTTCAAAATCCAAACTTTTTTCAAAATTCAAGTCTCTTTCAAAATTCAAGCTATTCAAACTCAAAGTCTCTTTCAAAATTCAAGCTTCTTTACAAATTCAAGCTTTTCAAAAATTCAAGTCTCTTTCAAAATTCAAATTCAAGCTAAAGTTATTTCCAAAACTCAAAATTCAAGTTTTTCAAAATAAATCAAGTCTTTACGCCATCCAAGCATGTTGTCCTCGAGTTTGACATATTGCAGCCGTTTAAGCATTGAATTTTTAAAACGCCATGCCTCGATTAAAAAGCTCATTTTAGTCCTCCCATCTCCCTTTAGCCTCTCATGGGCTTGTCTCACCCTCTGGTCATTTTAGTCCCCTGAGGACTCGATTCAATTTATGGGCTCGATTCAATTTTAGTCACCGGAAGACTCGATTCAATTTAGGGACTCGACTCAAATTTAGTCCCCTGAGGACTCGATTCAATTTTAGTCCCCTGAGTATTCAATTCAATTTTAGTCCCCCGAGGACTCGACTCATCCCCTGAGGACTCGACTCAATTTTTAGTTCCCTGAGGACTCGATTCAATTTTAGATCCCTGAGGACTCAACTCAATTTTAGTTCCCCGAGGACTCGACTCAAATTTAGTCCCCTGAGGACTCGACTCAAATTTAGTTCCCTGAGAACTTGTCTCAAATTTTTAGTCCCCTGAGCAATCGTCTCGCTTTAGCCCCCTGGGACTCGTATCAATAAAATTTCGTGGCACTCAAGCACTCATGCTTCTCAAGTTTACTACTTAATTCATCCTTCGGGACTCGCTTTACTTGCATTGTCCCAATCGAACTACGTTGGTTTGATCCCTACAACGGGGTACGTAGGCAGCTCCATGAGCGCGACCACCTTTATTGCATTCTTGCATTTAACTTAAAGAATTTGGAGCAAGGGATTGGGATGTCTGATCTTTAATGTCACTTATACCAAGCAATTGTACATAAGTTCCGTTAAAGAGGGACTACAGTAGACACCCTAATCTGGACCTCCGAATAATCTTTAAGTTTCCCCGATGATGAAATAAGGAAAAATATACCTTCGAGGCTTGGATTCTTGCTCCTTTGTTACTCCTTCTCTACACCTCAAGAAAATCCCTTCCCAAACATATAGGGTGGCCCCCGGTTCAATTGCAAAGAGAAAAATGCGTTTGCTTAGTCAAAAACAACTTTTTCCATGACACACTAATGGTAAAATGGGCACACATTTCAATGTATAAAACTTCTTTGAGTGAAACCAATTGGGTTAGAAAGAGGACTTGACAAGCTTTCCAACGCTTTGAACCGTGTTCAAATCCGAGTTCTGGAGTGTCCGGGGCGCCCTCGCAAAGTTTGGTGTGCTGTGCTGTCTCGGAAAACCGCACGGCATTTCAAAGCGTCCCACGGCATTTCAGAAAATTCCAAAAAAATTGCTCCGCCCATGAGATTTCAATATACAGCACAGCATTTCACCCTATGTCGCGCGGCATTTCGCGGAAAAGTTCTTACAGCAGCAGAAAGTTGTTGGCCATTCCTGCAGAAGCGCGGCTTGGCCAGAAAATGAGTTTTGTTCGGCCCAAAAGCCACCTCCCTCTTTGTAGTGTTCATCATTGGCTCTCTTGCCTATAATTAGATCCCTCCCTCTAGTTGAGAAGTAACCCCTTCAGCTCCAAGTAAAGTTATTTTGCCATTTTCTAGACTCTCACTCTCTCTCTAAAAAGACCCCCTTTGATTCTCTCTCTACAACTCCTTACACCCATCACCACTATGCACACCTCTTTCTCTCTTTACATCAACCCACAAGCTAGTCTATCACAAAATCAATCTCAAATTGATTTCTCTCTTTCTATCTCTCTCTCTCTACACTTATTTGCTCACAAGTCTCCCAAAACTCAATCCAAATCAACTTCCACTCTCCATCTTCAAGCACATCCAAGCTTCGATCAAAAGGTATAAATCAAGTTTCCCTGGGCTAGGCCTTGTCCTTGCCCTGAGGGGACTTTTCTATAGTCAGATTTAACCCTTTTTGGTTAAAGGCTGGCTTAAAAACCATTTTCACAAACTAAAGTAGTCACTATACTGGACACACCACACCGCGCGGCATAGTGTGTTCAGGCGCGCGGTGTTCCATTAGCTATTGTTTTCTTGTCTGAACTTTCTGGATCATGGCCATTATTTATCGGGCCTATTTTTGTTGTCGAGATACTGACATCCGTATTTTCGGAACAAAATCATATTTACAAGTCATGTTTTATTTCATAAATAAGATTTCTTATATCATCTTGGGCGATCAAATGTAACAAAAGTTGTTTTGTGTTCATGGCTTGAAGGAATGGTTCTGTCCAGAGGTTGGGTGACGTTCGGGATGCTGATGATAGTCTGATAACAGGAAAGGTCCCCGGCATGGCATACTAGAAAGCCGTATGTGGTATTACAGTATGCCATGTAGGAGTTGGCCATGGTCTAGACAGTTTGTTGATGTAACTTTCCCCTTTTTTTTATTATTGCATCATTCTTATCATTTCTGCACAGAAAGCACCACAAGCACGCCAATGTGTTATATTAAATCCCGTGTCCCTTTCCCGTACATGTTTTAAAGTTAAGTTTTTCAAATGATATTAAATCTCCCATCTAAAATGCTTAGTAGAGATCGGTTTTTACCGGGCGAGCGGGGTGCTTTTTCAACAAAACCTTCCCCGCTCGTAACGTGGCTCCCGGATCCAAATTCTCAATGTTTTCACTAGATCAAAAGCCTTTCTTTTTCAAATCAAGCTCTCGGTTTCTCGGATCATCCATCTCAAAAATCGGAGTGGCGACTCGTCGAGCGCGCTTTTGGGCGCGGGAGCCCACAATCGTATTGCCACCCCTCGCATTACGAGATATGCTATAATCTCCGTATTTCCACCCCTTGCATTACGAGACTCCGTATACCAACTTCTGACTCAACAACTTCCTATTTATCCAACATGCAAACTATGACTTCCTCATAATCACACTCGTGCATGAAACAACTTACATTATAACAACAATACCACCAAGATAACACAAATAATTGCAAAACAATCAATCAATCATTAAGGATCACTTTAACAAGGTTTTTCTCAAGTAAACTTTTAGCAAATCCTTTTCACAAAAGGTCAACGGAACAAGGATACGCCAATCAATCATAGGAAGTCAATTGGATAAGCTTGAGATAGTTTAAGAGGGGTTACAAAGGTATTAGAAGTGTTCGGGTTCAAAACAATCGAAACAGGAGCAGCAAAGACAAAACCACCAATAAGGCTACGGTATCGATACAGCCAAAATGGTTGTATCGATACAACAAGCAAATAGAACAAGAATTTATCATTTTGAAATAGTATCGATACAACAAAAAGCCTGTATCGATACAGTGTGGCTTCGAGCAGGTTTTCTGTGAATTTTTGGGACTCAACTACAACACCAACAAGAACAACTATAAGCACGAATTTCACACCAAATCAAGCTATTTACACATAAAGATTGCTAAGAAATCCCTACCTCGATTCAAGGAACGAGACCCGATAAGCTAGAACGAGCCCTAGCTCCCAACCTTTGAAATCAATCGAGATCTTCTTTCCGTGCCTCACCCAACCTGGTACGAGCTAGGGGTTGTGTAGAGGAGGTGAAATGAGGATAGGTTCTTGAGAACCTTGACGTATATGGGTGAGTTTTCTTGAGCGAAAGCAAGAGAGAGAGAGAGAGAGAGAGATACGGTGGAGGGAGGAGGGGGAGCCGCTGGAGAGGAGAGAAAGAAAGGAGATGAAATTATCTCCTACTCCTCACCCACCCCTATATATCATTAAACTACACATTCACCCCTCACTCTTCTATTCTCTCACTAAGGTCCTCAATTTAATATTTACCAATTAATCCATATTCTTCCAATTATGCAATTAACTAACATTTAAAGAATTGAAATATTCGGGTCTCTACACAAAAAATGAAGAAGATCAAAATCAAAATAAAAAAGAGCTTGCTAGGCCAGAAACCCGAAATGGCGATACTAGGAAAAATTTATAGCGCAAAAGGTGAGTGTCAATATGTAACGACTCTGATTTTTGGTAAATAAAAATTTCGTTAAAAATTTGAATTTTATTTTAATTACTTGGATTTTTATTTTCATAACCAAAAATCCGTCGTTACTGACTAATAAAAATTTCAATGAAATCTTAATTAAGTTTTAATCGTCGTTTAACCGCCAATTTTTCGGTCGTCTCTAGGGTTAAGACTTGAGATTTCATCTTGGCTGGAAATCCTACCTAGCAAGCTTAGCTAGCTTTTAACCAACTAGTTAGCTTGTCGATCGTTTACCCTAAATCGCTGTTGTTTCTTAAACCTTACGAACTTTATGAACCTTGTGACTCTTGAACCTTTTGAACCCCTTGAGTTTGTAAACCCTAGATGAACCTTTTGGACCTTTTGAACCTTTTAGCTATTAACCATTGGACGATAAATGTTAGGAGGATTATTATCCATGGGATAATAGAGTAAATCTTTCAAAAGTACTAAGGATTTATTATTTTTTAAAGCCCTAGATTTTCCCATGGGATTTTATGACAAAAAAATATATTGTACATGTACTAAGTCTTTAAATATTAAGATTTTCCTAAGGTACATTATCTAGTATTTTAAAGAACATATGCATAATTGTATTGTTTATTTAAAAAGACTACCATAGTACTTTATTTCTTTTATCCATTGGGTAAAAAATGTTAGGGGAATTATTACTCATTGGATAATAACCATTAGGAGAATTACTACCCATTGGACGATAGGTTAAAGTCCTTGCCACCATTATCCATTGGTTAATAACTGCTAGGGAAACTATTATCCATTGGACAATAGCTATACTTGCCAATCAAGCACTAGTAGTTAATAAAATATTAGATTTTCCATGTGTTAAATCCATTAAATTAGAATTTGTATATTAATTAAATATTTGTAGTACTTAGTACTTTGAAATACTTACATTAGTTTATTAGATATTGGATTTGGTCATATCTAGTCTAGATTATATGGTACATGGTTATATATATATATATGTGTGTGTGTGTGTGTGTGTGTGTGTGTGTACTTATGTGTATATATATATGTATATATATATATAATATTGAAAAGTACACATGTGTGTATTTGTATATTTTAATTGAAAAATCAAGTTTACTTGTAAAACCTTAGATTTTAAAGTACCCATAGTACTTATATATATATTAGTACTTCCTAGGAGAGTACAAGTGGGAGAGAGAGAGAGAGAGAGAGAGAGAGAGAAGAGAGAGCCGAGAGAGAGAGAGAAATAGGAGGAAAGAGAGAGAGAGAGAGATTGAGAGAGAGAGTTGATATGTTGCTTGGATTTCTTTCTACCAAATCTTAGATATATGTATATATTAGTACTACTACTTGTGAAAGAAGAAAGGAAGGAAGATATGAGAGAGATTTGATGTACAAAATCTCTTACAAAATCCTAATACTTTCCTTAGTCATCCACTAAACCCTTGTCCTTATATATATATATATATATATATTGTACTTTGTACCAAGGAAAGAGATTGAGAGAGAGGGAGAGGGAGAGAGGGAGGCCGAGAGAGATTGGGAGAGAGAGAAAGAGATGGCCGGTTGAGAGAGGGAGAGAGAGAGTGATGTGTGTGATAGTGTACTTACCCCATTTGGTCATTCTTGTACACAATCCAAGTACCATCCAAATCTAGGGTTTTATACTTCCATATCTAGCCTAAATCTCTTAAGTACTAACCCCTGACTTTCTTAATCTTTCAAAGGACTAGACAAGACCAAAACCCCATTAGAATAACCTAGTTTTGTCCTAGTTCTTGGAGTGCAAGGAAAGCAAAATCTTTGGTAGCCATGCAAGCCTAGTTTTAGGCCTTGAGCTTTCAAGCAAACTTGACATAAAATGATTTAAAAATGAGATATGGAGAGAGAGAGAGAGGGCCGGCCAAAAGAGGAGAGAGGAGAGGCTTTGCCTATAAATACCAACCTCATTGTGCTTTGAACTCACACCTTTACCTCATTCTCCAACTTCTCTCTTTGAAAGCATAAGTGTTCTTGTTGTTCTTGCTTAGTTCTTCTTTATTCTTGAAGTTTCTTTCTAGTTTTTCTAGAAACTTTCCATCGCCGCCACTAAACCACCACTCGACCACCGCCTCGATCCAAAAGTAGTAGTAGTTGTAGTTAGGATCTAATTTCGAAAGAAACCATTCTCTTTCAAAGCTATCGGAAGCTTACTGTAAGCCGTTACTCCGTCCGACCGCTGACTTTCTTTCCATCGTACCTTCCGTAGCCTTACTACCGCCAAGAAGAACGGTAGAGTTCTTTGAACCTACTTACTCTAAGTATAATTGTTTGTATGTTTGAATTGAGTATAGATTCCCCAATACCTTCTAGTCCTAAGTATATGTAGTATACTTTACTAGTTGATTGCATGATTTCGAAGTATAGCAAGCTATGTGTTAGTATGATTGCTTTACGTAGTTTACTTTGATCTTATGAGTGCTTGAAGGCATGAGAATGATTGATTACATGATTTTATGAACTCGTCAATAAACATGTGTTGTTTTGAACTTCCAAAGAAAGGATAAACGTTTTCATTTTAAAGATAAAGTGTTATTTTAAACGAAGTATTCGTATTTTGACCTTTTTCAAAGATTGTAAGCGTGATAGCATATTGCTTGCCTTACTTGTGGTTAAATAGAGTTGGACGATCTTGCTAGTTTAGTTTCAAGATTTCGATGAATGTGTTGTACTTGTTGCGAAGTCCTGCCGCGGAGTCTATGCATGATACGAGACACATGAAATTGGAAAGTAGAGACATGACACGTAAGATGTGGTTGATATGGATAAAAATATTTTTGAAACTACGTAATGGCCGGACTTGGTAGCCTTACGTTGGTGTGCGTTGCCAATGGAGCCGGGCTTGATAGCTTTATTTAGAGGTGTGTTTGTGACACAATGTGCCGGACTTAGTAGCCATTGTGGCCAATAAGCCGGACTTGGTAGCTTATTGATTGTGTGCGTTCACAATGTGCCGGACTTGGTAGCCATTGTGGCCAATGAGCTGGACTTGGTAGCTCATTGGTGTGTGTGTGTGTGAGATTTTGACAAATGATGTTGAAAGATGAGACACAAAACGATGAGTCGCGTAGGAGAAACACATGGATAACATGACACCAACGCTAGATAGGAATGCGCATGTGTAATTGTTATGTGTTATTGTTTAAGCATGTCAAGTTTGAAAACCCGTATCTATACTATCTTTGACTTGTATGTTAAGGGTTAGTGGGTTTTGGGTTACTCTATTGAGCTTTCAAGCTCACGGTGTTGCTTTATGTGACCCTGACATATTATACTGGTGGCGATGCTGGTATAATGTGTCAGACTTATTAGATGAACAAGGGGAGCTGTATACCTTGGAGGCCTTTGGAGCTGAAGAGCTTGCTAGGATGGAGGAAGCGAAGGAGCTGTAGATAACCTTAGATGTCCATCCCTTTTGTGTAATATAAGAACTCTCTGAGGAGTTATGATGTAATAATGAGCTAGACTCGGCCTTGTTTATCTAGTAAATGTTTAATTAACGAACCCGATTTTGGAGGCGTTACACAATACCCAAGCGAACCCTACCCCGAACTACATCATAACCTGATTTCTTTGCAAAAAGAATACGTAGGCATCCTCTTCTTGAGGTTCGGTCACATTCTCAAATAAAAATCCAAAAGTTGACAAGTGTTTGCAATCTCAAGATAATGATGAAATCAATGAACCAAAAGGGGGGAACCCTCATAATTCAATTTTATTCAAATTACTCTTCGAATACAAAGTGGGCATAAAAGCAACAAACAAGCGGCAATAATAAAAAAAAAAGGAAAAAAGACATCAAGGGGGCTGTACTTTAGTCCAAACACATAGTGATCAAGCTGTGAGTCACTCACACACGAATTCCTCTTACCCTCAACTCCCTTCTCAACATGTTCTTATAACTCTTTTAGATCATGATGGATGGGTCAGGCTCTGCCGGCAAAACCATTATGACCCCCCAAGTGGGAGCATTGGCCTCAAGAGCGGAGATGCGAAACTTGGGCATCTCAAACTCCTCGGGACTGCCAAACAAAATCTGTTGATGTATCCCAAGCTGGCAAAGGATACGGCTAGGGATATAGAACGTGAAGCTGCTCAAACCGGCCAATATCATCCTTTGCGTACCCATGTTTCGAATGGCCATGTTAGGAAGGGCCAACCACAGGCATCTTCAAAAAATGTCCTCTCCTAAGAGTAAGGAAAGGAAAGACAACCAGCCTGCCACATTGGCATACACCGCTTGGTATTGTCAAGATGGGAAAACACAAGGATTGTAACTCCAACTGGTCGATGGAAGCCGGAGAACCCCGATCTTGTCACAGAGCAACATCTGTCCAAAGAGAGGAAAAACAAGTGAGAAACTCCACAAAAAGCCTAAAGCCAAGTGTTGAGGTAAAATAAAGAGAGAATGTCAGAAAAAGGAGAGCAGAGTGAGGGTTTACCTGCAGCAACAATGGGCTGCCCCCAAAGTACCTAATCTGTCCTGCATGAACTGCATCCAATCCAATCAGAGTCTCTGCCAGTACCATGGGAACGACATCCTTGTGCTCCTCTATCTGGGCGGTAACACTGGCAAGGAGATGGCTAGCACAACCATCAGGAGAAACCAGAAGGTAAGCAGCCAGCAAGCACATGCACAAAGTCGATAAGCGTCTACTTTGCTAAACAAAGTCATAGGGATCACCATCTTGCATGAACATCTCAATCAAGCGCAAGACATTGAGCTTGCCACCCATCACCAAGAATTTGAAGAGAGCGTCACTCACCCCGAGCTTGTCCCACAGGACCCCCGCCATACTTGCTCGAAGAGGAGGGACAACCGAAAAGTTGGACTCAAAGTAGCCAAGGTATACACAAAATTCTTCGACGATGGGGCATATCTCTTTAATGCCAAATCGAAAAACGCGCACCTTTGAATCCTAGAATTGCACCGCCGCATGCAGCATGTCCGGAGGAATGCAAAAGTCTCGAAGAAAGCAGAGGGAGGATATTCCCCAGCTTCTAAAGCTAAGCCAATCCATTTCCTTGAATTGGTCCATCCAAGGTTTGAGCAAAGTGGCTGGAGGAAAGCCATGGAAGTAGGATTTTGGAAGGATTTTGGTGTGAGGATTATGGCAAGAATGCCCTGCTATTTATAGAGAAGTTGGAGGGGACAAGCATTAAATGAGAAAATTCAAAATTTTTAAGATTTTCAAAGGTCTATCACTTTCCTACGTAAACTTTTGTTTAAGGAAGATACAAAGGCAATACATGGTTCCCCATAACCTCCATGCAGTGGTGCAAGCTCAGTCAAAGCCTGGGAAATGGATATAATGGTAGATAAGGTGACCTTGGGAATCAACAGAAACTATCCACTGAAACAAGTGTTCAGCACAAAGGAGTTGATGCCTAGCGCTCGGGACTATGCCCCACGCCTCTCTAGCGCAAAGCACAACATGCCTAGTGCTGGACATAAATCTACAATTCTACAGAATCTATTCCAAACACTCAAAATAGTTTATGAGCCTCTAAACTCACCTCCAACTGTTTCAACAAGACAATATGACTTCATGGCAGTGTCCTCTATTTGTTCAGGTCAAAATTTGATGTTTTGATATGAAAAGCATCATTTTTCCATTCCAATAGGCCCATAGGGTACTCAAATTCATTTCTAAGCGTCTTTTAACCATCCAGGCATCACTTGCAGGTCGTATTATAAATTTGTAACTATATTGAAGAGTTAGTGTCATTAGTACATTTAAATTCAAGGTTTTGGTACCAAAAGTGTCCTTTATCCATTCAAATGTCTTCGCGATATGCTCAAATTTAATTCCAGCGGTTGATAGCTTCTCTCACTAAACTTAGAGAGAGAATGCACTCCCTCTATCAAAATCCACCACACAGCCGATTACGAGGTTTAGGAAAGGGTTGTGCTTGAGGTAATCATGCTCTGATCGGCCCAGCATCCTCATAATTTGTTTATCCACATCTTCGTTCCATCTATTTACAATGTGACTATTTAAGCCACTGCATAAGACCCTGTAGACACCCCAATTTGGGCTTCCAGATTAATTTACTTACGGTATTTGATTCCCCGATGATGAATCGGATCAAGAACACCTCAGGAATGTCGAGTGTTTGCAAAACTCTTGAACCTAGCCTAGCCTAAGCCATTTCAAAAAAGCCAAAAACCCTACTGACGCGCGCCGTCGCACGACGGTTTGACTCCATCGCGCGATGGTCAAACTGCCAGGTGGCCGTTGACCATCGCACGCCAGGGCGCACCATCGCATGACAGACTGGCTCCATCTCGCGATGGTCCAAGATGTCCCCATCACCTTTGTCAGCTGGGTAGCTAAACCACCAAGTAACCCTCAGCCAGCCTTCTGGACTGGTTGAGCTCCTTTCTTTGCATCACCCAACCTTTGCAACGGATGAAATTTGCCCACCAAGCCAAACCAACCCTTGTTTGGTTGGTTCTTTCTGCACCATGCACCATTCCTTCCCCTTCTCCTATAAATACACCCCCCCCCCCCCATATGCTTCCATTTAAAGGGTTCAAGTTTTTCATACACTTTGGGTTAGGAAAGAAAGGGTACAACATCTTACACACCATTTTCACACCTCAACCAAGCAACAAACTATCTTGTTCTCCTTCACTCAAACACTTCAAACAATCTCTACCTCAACTCAAAGCTCAAGCACTTTTTCAAACCCAAGACCAAAGGTATAGCTTACCTTTGTTCCGCTCTCTGTTCTGATCCCTGAGGGGGGCTGGCAGGGCCAAGTCTGGTAATCAATACTAGTCATGGCCCTAAAGCTGGCAAGGTTTCAAAACCGGAGTGGCAAGGACCTGCGCGCGACTGTGCCACATACTCGCGCGACACTTCATGATTGCACGTGCAGGACAGCGTGGGGATGGGTGCCTTGTTGTTTTATGTCTTACTTTGTATGATGATCACTGTGAGCATGCTAAACAACTAGTTTACTATTTTTTCTTAGTTTAAACTGCTACCTGTATTTCAATCTGTTACTGTGGAGTACCCCTGCGATCATTTTGGACCTATCCTAGAACCCAGGATGAGCAAAACCAAACACTAGAAGGTTGACCTGAACCCTCGCGCGATGCACCCAAACCCGCGCGCAATGGTCAAATGGAGCGTTGACCAGCGCGTTAGGGCGCAACCGTCGCGCGCCAGAGCGTGACCATCGCTCACCAGCGCGCGATACTTTGACTTCATCGCGCACTAGTTTGCCTCTGACCAGTGGCTGGCCTTGCATGGTTAACTTGGTTTTAGGCTGTTATTTTGTCCCCACACTGTTTATGGGCTGTTTTGTTAATTTATAAGGCTTTTTAGCTTTTAAACGGTATATTATAACTGAATAAACTGCTTGGTTTGTCCTGGGTGTGCACTGGTCCTTCTAGAGCCCAAAGGGTTTGAGAATAAGAGCTGTGGGCTTAGGCTTACTGGCGCGCGCAGGTCATGTAGTAGCGTGCGCAGGTGTGATCAGCATGCATTGACTTGATCAGTGCATACTGGTTTCTTCCTACACACGATACTCCAAAACAGGGGCCTTCCAGTCTATTTAAAATCCCACAGCAGTCTGTTCTCATCCTATACTAACTGTTCATCCATGCCATCTATCACATCTTGCAAACTGTTACAGTTTTAATCCCCATTAAACTGTTCCCCCACCCTAATTGGCTAAAATTTGGTTAATAAAAGAAGAATCACATCACATTTTAACAAAGAGCCTAAGCAGAGACCGATCTCCGGATTGGGCGAGCGGGGTGCGTTAAAACCCTTCCCTTCTCGTAACTTGGCTCCTAAACCCAGATATGGTTATGACGGACTGGTTTCCTTCACTTTTTCAAATCAAACAGCGCGGCAGGTGCTTCGAAGTACGGTTCCTTGGGTGTCGGACCTTCAAACCTGAGTGGCGACTCTGTATTTGCCTCCTCGCTCGCGCTCCCTCGATTTCCAGGCCGCTTTGGCTAAAAGGAACGAAATCCTTTTTCCAAGGGCATGCTGTCCACAGTGGCGACTCTGCTGGGGATAATCGAACCAATATTAATTCATACTTAGAGTTTAATACATTTGTGAACAATCCCTTAAAAGTTTGTCAAAATGGTGGCTTCGCGCTGCCGAAGGTTGAAATGGTGATTTAACAGGACCTCGTATTCGGCCAATCTGATCTGGGACTTTTTCGATTGATCACTTGCGTAGTTTCCTCTAAAAATGGACTAAATAAAGTGAGCCAAATTTGAAAAGGCATTTTGCGATTTTGTGATTCTTTTTTCTTCTCAATCAATTTCTAGCGTTTCATTTGCATCGATGTGGGATAAGCCTTGTTGGATCATTTTGGCAACCCGGCACGGTTTACCGGGGACCCCGAATAACTAACAACCTTCGATGATGATGGGTCATACTACTGTTTAACTGTTGCTCAGCGATATCGCGGGCAACAGGAGGTATATCTGTGGCCCCTAGTCCAAGGAACCTGTTACAAGCCAAGAACCAGCCTTTGCATATACAAAGCAGTAGAACTCTCCAAACTAGGACAGGTACCTACAAGGTAAGATCTAGTTGCGTCTAACCCCGTAACTGTTTATGTGTTACTGCTTTCCCTATCGCATGCACTGTACATACACTATTTTGCATAGGAGCATGCTTAAGGCAGTTCTTTCTTTTGAGTTTGTCTTACGCTGTCTAAGACATTGCTGGACCCAATGAGGAGTCATTCATTCTGTTGAATGTTCGTTATCAATCGCAAAGTCCTTAGTTCAATGAGACTTTGAGTAATCAAAATTTGCTAAATCCTCGGCTCTTGCTCGATTGAGGATTCAACCGAAAATAAAGAACCACAAAGTGTTGATGTCGTGATATTGATATCATTTTGGTTATCGTGCTAAGCATGTACACCGCCCCGGCTAAAACACTAAGTTGCCCACGCCACCCCGGTAAAGGTGTCACGCCATCAATACCGAGTTGTTCCAAGTTCAAAGTCGAATCTTCAAAAGGGACTAGCCAAAGATTTAGTCTATTTTGACATCTTTTAGGATCTGTCGATCTACACGGGGACACATCGCCGAAAAGAATTCTGAGGATTCTGGCAACGTCTCTGGTTTTGTACATGCATACATATCGTTTTGCGTAGGAGCATGTTTAGGGCGGCTTCTAGGTTGTCTCGCTTTCGAGTCTGTCTTATGCTTATTAGGATGCTGCTAGACCTGATGAAGAGTCGTGCATCTCGATGGTGCATGTTGTTATTCAAAGTGCTTAGATCAGCAAGACTTTGGGAAATCAAACCTTATTAAGTCTTTCGTTCATGCCCGATTGAGGTTTCAACCGAAAATAAGGAACCACAAAGTATTGATGCCGTGACACTGGTATCATTCAGGTTACAAGTGCCTCGTCACTTACAACCACCCCAGCTAAAGCGTGATGTCGCTGACGCCACCCCGGTTAAGGTGTCATGCCATCAATACCGAGTTATTTCAAATTCAAAGTTGAAGCTTCAAATGGGACTAGTCGAAGACTTAGTCTGTTTTGACATCTCTTAGGATCAGTTTGATCTATTCAAAGGACACACCCTCGAAAAGAAATTTGAGGATTTTGGCAGCGATTGAACATCATGAGACAGACTCATCTCTAGTTCTAGAGTCTAGGGTTGACACCGACAACGATGTGTACATTGCATTCTAATTGCTGCAGGAACGCCACTGAGCTTTCCCTTACTTTGCTGTCTAGTTCAAAGCCATTGCGCCGAGGAAGAGAGTACCGAAAAGAAGAGCCAAACCTACCTAGGACCGTCTTCAGAATCCGATTCAAAGACTTGTCAAGCTTGAATCCCAGTCAGTCACAACGGAAGACTTTTTGCGCTCTCTTTTGGCCGCTCTACAGACAGGCTCACCATCAATTCAACGGGACGGGCAGCCGGTATCCCCGTTTTTTTGGGTCAAGTACCTCCGAAACACCTACCATGTCAGGACAGCCACAAGCACAACCACTCTCTTTGGAAAACATGCTCATGAACCTCCAGAACAGTATCACTGCGATGCAGCAGAAGGCCATCCAGATCAATGCTAACATCACCTGTCACAATGACCTTATCAACACTCGTCTTCCACCTCTGCTCGAAGAGGAAGGCGAGGACGATGAGGACGACCAGGAGCAGCCTGTCATGGTCCCAGATCCGAATCACGAGGGGCGTCTCATTGTTCATGTAACGACCCTGATTTTTGGTCAATAAAAAAAAATTTCGCTAAAAATTTGAATTTTATTTTAATACTTGGATTTCATTTTTAACATCCAAAAATTGGTCGTTATTTACTTATAAAAATTTCGTTGTTATATTTCAAAAATTCCTTATTGATGTTGTAAATCCCTTTTAGCATTAATAATCCGTCATAATTAGGTTTATGACTTAAGGGATTGGAATTCATCGCCCGGGCATTAAGGTTATTTTCTAAAGACGAGTATGCCTATTAAGACCTTGGTATAGTTACGTGGTAATTGTAGTAAAATCCTAGAATTATATTTCTCGGCTGGAAATCCAACATGGCAACCGATTAGTTAGCAAACCCTAACTACCGTTTGGCTTAATTACATTTCCCTAACCTAGAGCGTTGGATCGAGGCCAAAGTGGTTAATTTTTAGTCTTTGCCTTGACCGTTGACTTGATCGCTTTGCTTGGCTTGGCTAGGCCGCTTTGGCATCGGGCCATCGTCGCCGCTCGCTTTGCCTTGGTGTCGACTTCACGTCGCTACCGCTTTGCCTTGGTGTCGATCATTGTCATCGCTTTGCCTTGGTTTGGTGTCGGTCGCCAGGCGCTGCCGCTTAGCGCGGTCATTGCCGGGTTGCTCGCCTTGGCGCCATCGGGTTCGCCTTGGTCGCCATCGGTTCTCGCCTTAGCATCGGGTCGCGCTTGCTTTTGCCTTTGGCTATGCTAACGCCGCCTTGGCCACTACTATGTTAGCAGGATGCCTTGGCCACGCTCACGCTTTACCTTGGCGTTTGGCACCGCCGCGCTTTAATATTCCGTTATTGGGCAATTTCTTACTAAATAAAACCAAAATACCACTCGAGCAATGAAAGCCTAGATTAAGTATCGTTAGTCTTTAACCGATTAGTTAGAATAGCCTAATGCCCATTTAACCTAATCACTTCTCCTTAACCCTAGATGGACCATTTTACCCTTTTTGTCTTTTTACATTGGACGATAAAAGCTATTAGGGTTATCTTACCCATTGGATAATAGGAGAACCTTGGTTAATCTCCCTAAGTACTTAGATTAGATTAGTTTAGTGCTTAATTGCAAAGTATTAGACTTTCTAGTATTAAACGTTGGATAATAACCGCTAGGAGAATTATTACCCATTGGACGATAGAGTAGAATCCTAGCCATCTTTACCCATTGGTTATTAACCACTAGGAAAACTATTATCCATTGGATAATAGCTTTACTTGCCCACCAAGTACTAGGGTTAATAAAATACTAGATTTGCCATGTGTGGTAATTGAATTAATTATAATTAGTACATTAGGGTTATTATTTAATTACTTAGTACTTTGAAAGACTTACATTAATTTATTAGCTATGGGATTCTTTCATATCTAGCCTAGATTGAGAAGTACATACCTATGTCTATATATATATATATATATGTATATGTATATAATATTGTAAGTACACATGTGGGTATTCCAATTTTTAATTTGAAAATCCTTTTACTTGTGAAAGTATAAGATCACAAGTACCCTATCTATATTATTATATATGTATACTTCCTAGTGTGTGTATATATATATATATTTATAGTACAAGAGAGAGAGAGAGAGAGAGAGAGAGAGCCGAGAGAGATTGGGAGAGGGAGAGAGAGGGAGTTCGGATGAGAGAGGGAGAGAGAGAGTGATGTGTGTCTTTGATTGACCTTGCTAGCTCATCCTTGTCCTAGTTTATGTATACTTTCAAGTGAAAGCATGACCAATGCCATCCAATCTTGTCCTTCATTGTACAAACCCCATTAGAATAACCTAGTTTTGTCCTAGTTCTTGGAGTGAAAGCAAAGCAATATCCCTTGGTAGCCATGCAAGCCTAGGTTTTAGGGTGATTCTTGCAAGAAACCAAGATTTGGTGGAATTAAAAATTGGGAGAAAGAGGGAGAGAGTGGGCCGGCCAATAAGGAGAGAGAGCCAAGGTCTTGCCTATAAATACCAAGCCATTCTCACCATTTCAACACACACCTCCAAGCATAGCTCTCACTCTCTCTAAAATCTCTAAGAAACCAGTTTCTGGACAGCCTACTGTCCATCCACCAATCTTCAGTTTTCTCTTGCTTAAACTAGTTTCTAGGATAAACTTCCTTCTAGAACCTCGTAGAACACTTCGAGAGCTTCAACTTAGACCCAAGAACCACCCTAAACCGTTAAGAAACGACCAAGATATCGACATCCGAAGTTCAGTCAAATTTCGGATTTCCAGATTTCCAGACAGCCTACTGTCCTCTGAAAAACTCCATTTTTTCTCCGGGCGAAAGTCGTTTCTAGGAACAACGACCTCCACGAAAGTCGTAGAACACTTCGAGAGCTTCAGTTTAGACCCAAGAACAACCCCAAACGGTCAAGAGATGACCAAGATATCGACCTCCAAAGTTCAGTGAAAATCTGGAAATTCCATTCCAGACAGCTCACTTTCCACTTTATTATCCCAATTTTTCTCCGGGCGAAAGTCGTTTCTAGGAATAATGCCCTTCACGGAAGTTGTAGAAAATTTCGAGATCTTCGTTTTAGACTCAAGAACGATCCTATTCGGCCCAGTTTTGACCAAGTTACTGCCATCCAAAGTTTGGTCCAGATTGTGAGCATTCGACGCCCGTAGCACTTTCCAACTAGCTTATTCGGCCCCGACTAGTTTCGGATTAAGGTAGAATTTTCTTATGACCTCTAACTCTAAGTATATGTAGAATCTTCTTATACCCCTACCCCACGTATATCGTATGATATGAGCGTGATTAAGAATATGTAGTACTTGGCTAGTTGATCGCATGATGTTGTTTGACGAAGAATTCTTTGAAGTATATGAGCATGATAATGTAGTTGTGATATTTAGCTTGTAGAACTTTTTTGCTAAAAGTACGTAGTTTACTTTGATCTTGTGGTTACTTGATTTCTTGCTCGCCTAATTACTACGTGATTGTATGAACTCGTCAATAAACATGTGTTGCTTTATTGAACCTCTCAAAGGAAATGCATTTTAAAGATAAAGTATCGTTTGAAACGAAGTATTTGTATTTTGACCTTTAAACGATTGTAAGCATGATAGTATGTTGCTTGCCTTACTTGTAGTTGTAAACAAGCATGTTTAAATAGAGTTGGATGATCTTGCTAGATTACTTTAAAGTGATTCGTCCCGCCACGGAGTCTATGCATGATTACGGGACACCACAACCGAGAAGTAGAAACATGACACCTAGGGTGTGGATAAAGGAAATAATTGGACTTAATAAAATATTTTTGAGACTACATAATGGCCGGACTTGGTAGCTATTGTGTGAATGTGAAAAACCCACCATGTGGCCGGACTTGCCCATTGTGGAGATGTGTTTACAAAGGATAAAATATTTTCGAAACTACATAATGATCACGTGTGAAAATCATTATGTGATAGGTGCGTTCCAATGGGAAACCATTGTGAGGTTGTGTGCAATGGGAATCTGTGGTGGCGGAACCATTGTGAGGCTGCTTGTGTTCCAATGGGAAACCATTGTGAGGTCAGTGTGTGTTCCAATGGGAAACCATTGTGAGGTTGGGTTGTGTTCCAATGGGAACTGTGGTGGCGGAACCATTGTGAGGTCAGAGGTGTTCCAATGGGAACTCGGAGCGGCGGAACAGAGGTTGTGTGTGTTAAAACTGGGTTTGAAATGTTTTAGTAAAGTGAAAATGAGAAACATACTACGAAACGCTGCGTAGAAAAACTCTGATGATATGGACACCAATGATAGATAGCAAATGCAGATGTGTCATTGTTCTTATTATTGTCGATAATTTGCATGTGCTGTTATGACCCTTTATGATAAATGCATGACTTGCTATGTGTAAGTTAAGGGTTAGTGGCTTTGGATTATTCTATTGAGCTTTCAAGCTCACGGTGTTGCCTTTGGTGACCCTGACTTATTATATTGGTGGCGACGCCAGTATAATGGGTCAGACTTCATAGATGAGCAAGGTGAACAGTACACATTGGAGGCCTTTGGAGCCGAAGAGCTAGCTAGGATGGAGGAAGAGGCGGAGCTGTAGCTAACCTTAGATTTCTCATCCCTTTTGTGTAATAAAAGTACCCTAGTAGGATTTGTGATGTAATAATGAGCTAGACTCTTAGTATTTCCATTCAATAAAATGTTATTTAACGTACCTGATTTTGGGGGCGTTACAGTTCAGCCCAACCCTAAGGAGGTTCGTGCAGCTGTTGCAAATTCAGATCCGGCAGGTGGCAGGCCTGTTTTGAATCCTGATATGGCAACTCTTATGGCCAAGATGGCAAAGCTGGAAGAGGCTGTCACAAAATCCAAAAAGATCAGTGCAGGGGAAATTGACTTGGATCATCTCTGCCTGTGTCCTAATGCTAAGCTGCCAGACAAATTCAAGATGCTTGATTTGGTCAAATTTGATGGGAGCGGTGATCCCAAAACTCATCTCTATGGCTACCATGCCGCCATGAAGTTACTCAAAGTAGAAAGTGAGGCCATGTCTCAGCTTTTCCCACAAACTCTCTCAGGGCTTGCCTTCCATTGGTTTCTTTTGCTTGACATCTCCAAGAGAAAGACTTGGGAAGATATAGGGGCTGCCTTCATTGCTCAATACAACTACAACTCTCAGCTCAAGATGACTATCCGAGAGTTAGAATCCACGAAGATGGAAGCCAAAGAGTCCTTTGCGGATTTTATTAAAAGGTGTAAAGCCAAAGCCGCTCTAATGAATGAGCGCCCGAGCGAGAAAGATCAACTCTGCATTATCTCCCGCAACCTACATCTCGACTATGCCAAGCATCTCGTGCTGGTTCAAGCATCTACAAACTTTGAGACCTTCTTCGAATTTGGCCTAGCCATCGAGGATGCGTTGCAAATTGGAGTTCTGCCAAGAGGAGAGTCCTCTTCTTCCTCCACTCAAAAAGCTAAGCTGAGGGCTTACTCTGGAAATAGTAGTTCGCTGTTTGGTAACAGCAACTACTCCAATACTACTACAAGTGAGAGTGATGCTCCAGCTTTTAACTCCAATCGCGCTGCCGATGTCAATCAGGTTCAAAATGCTCAAAGCTTCCGAGCCCGAACCCAACCTCAGAGTTTCTATGCCTTTGAGGCATCTCTATCCGCAGTGATGGAGAAACTCGTCAAGTCTGGGCATCTCAAACCTTTAACCCCAACTTCCCCTCCCAAAGTCTTACCAGCCAACTACGACGCCAACCATTTCTGTGCCTTCCATCAAATGCCTGGCCATCTCACTGATAACTGCTTATCGTCTTCGACATGAGATTCGAGATCTTATTGACGATGGCACAGTTCAAGTTCCACCGAAGCCCAACATCGTTACCAACTCCTTGCCTCAACACAGGTCTAACCCTCTGGTTGGTCAGGTAGTTATTATCTCCACTCAAATCAACCCTAGTTCCACCATATTCAACCCTAGCCACTATATCGTCCCAGCGAATCAACCCAAACCCATCGTATCCATCCCATCTGAGCCTGAGGATAGCCTGTTGGCCGCTGTTTATGCGAATGAGGTTTTCACTGCTGACATCTAGATTGACAGTGATAAAGGGCTTGCAAATGAGAGGACCAACTAGCTGAGGTCCGTTCATCAAAGGAGCATCGAGTAGGTTTGGTTGAAGAAGTCGAAGTGCTGTTGCTTGGGCCTGACACCCATTGGATCCTAACTCTTTTTGTGGAAGCTACGGGTAGCTTTTTAACAAATGCATTTTCAAAATTTCGTCTAGTTTGCATTAGCGTTGTGTCTGAGTCTGACACAGAGTCTTTTGCGTTTGTCTAAAGTCTAGCTCTGAGTCGGAGTTCATGCCTCCTGGCCCTCCACGTCGTCGCTTTTGTTTCAAGTTTTGAGTCTGCTGTACTTGGCAAACCCCGAGGGTTTTTATGATATGCATTATTCTGCTTCTAAGTACTTCGCTTGCTTTTGAATAAACTATGTCGACCCTGGTGACGAAGGGATAGATTTCGATGGGATCATCCCCAAGGAAATGTGTTCCCTCGCCGAAAGGGAAGACAAAAGGCGTGCTCAGCCTATTAAAAGAAAAAGTAGTTTTTATAAACTTGAAAGACAAGGATAACCCCCGAATGGTTCAGTTCTAAGCTGTTCCCAGAGGAGCATTGCACCCGGTCAGACGGGCTCGAAGAATTCATCGAACGTCTTGGTGTGGTCTCATCAAGTCACGTCTAGCGTTGGTCCTAAGATAAAGAAGAGTCAAATCCCCTGCTACCGGGTGCCAATCCAGAAAACAGAAGCAGAAGGCTCCGGGCCTCGTACCGTGTTCAAAACAACAACAGCGGCATTCTGCCAAGCACAAATGAGGAAGTGCACAAAACGGCCCAGAGCAAGGCATTTCCAACCGAAGCACTTTTGATTCTTTGTCATCAAAGCCATTGTATCTGGGGCTGCGGCCAAAGATCATTGACCTCGACGGCAATAAATTCAATACCTTGGTCAACCTGGATCAATTTCAAAGCTACTTTTCCCTGAGAGAAGCTCGTTGGGCTGAAAACCCCAAGGGTGGGCAGTTCCAAGCAAAAGTTAGAGCAGCCTACTAGACCGAAAACCTATGAAGGCGGTTTAGGCAAAAATGAATAGGCAATATTTGAAAGCTCGCTAGACCAAAGACCCGAATGGGCAGTACTAGGCAAAAGTTAGAGCGTAAAAGGTGAGGTAAAACACACGAGTGAACCTTAGCTTGAACTACGTTCTGACCTGATTCCCCTAGATTGGATACGTAGGCAGTCTCTCATTGAGACTCGGTCACATATCTATCAATTGGATCCATGGTTGACGTTTCGGAACACATCAAAGGTCAGAGAGGATCGAAGATCAGGTCAAGCTGTGACAAAGGAATCAGAAGGGGGAAAACCTTTGTCTTTCAATTTTATTGCAGACTGCTATTTCTATTACGAGCTGAGCATAAGTCTTAAAAAATAGTTGAAGCATAAAAAACAGGACGAAATGCTAGAAGCCCAATGGCTCACAATTTATTCTAAGATCAGCGAGGTCTGGTATTAGCAATCGCAACGCGTTTGTTCAAAGTGATGTGCGTTGGTCTCAAATCTGCGCACGCTCATTCAATTCCTACAACAGACAGTAGCAGTCTGCTTCTGCCCTCGAATGTCGTTTCAAAGGCTTTTGCCAAGTCTTGTCATACCATACAAGTCATATGGACTTAATGTGACTGCACGGGGGTGTCGGTTTCAGTCCGAGCCTATACGAGTCATCATCTGCGTCTTATGTCCATCTTTGCGACATTTTTTCCAAATTTTCAATCAACTGTCATATCGGGATGCTTTTCTTGGTTTTGTTTGTACAGGTCTTTGTGCCTTTTTGCGTCTTTCTCAAGTGTCAGTTTCACCTGTTTAGGAATTTTGTGAGTTTTGGCCCTTAATGCCCAAAATTTCATTATATTCCTAGTGTCTAAGGGTTCGCATTGTACCCTGGGGCTCTTTCTCCCTTTTCGTTTGAGCTAGGCGAGTCGGTCATACATGTGAGCATGTCTCTGCGTCGATTCAAAGCACTTGTCAATGCAAATTAGAAATTAGCGACTGCGAAAATGCAACTTTTGCATCTCTACCCCAACTCTTATAATCCACAAGTTGTGGAAATCTCGTGAACGACAAGGGCATGTCGGCCTAAGGCCAAGCAAAGCATATCTGTCTGGCACATCTGCCCAAACATCAAAGAAGGGCACGCAAGCCCAATTCCGTCAACTGGGGCACGCCAGCCCTCTCAATGTCTATCTATCTGGGTGCACATCTCAGAAGTGTCAGACAGTACAGTAATGAGGCTCAGTGGTGGTCCTTAGGCATCGTTGTCCTCTTAGGAGCCGCCCTAAGCTTGCATTTGCATTTTCAATTATATTATACATGTCATTGCATAATGTGTGTATATTAAATGTTGCAAGCAGGAAGATGGCCAGCATGGTCGCCGTCATATGATTTGTTTACCGAAGGATGCGATGCAATCTCCTGTGGTTTTATACTTGGATGGTTTATAAATCCCTTCTATTTGCTAATGATCCGTCATAATTTTGATTGAAACCTTAGAATTGTGCTAGACTAGTATAGTTAGTTTTTAACCAACTATTTAGAATAACCTAACCACCACATCTAGTTATTTCCTCCTAACTCTTGGTGAACTTCTTAAACCCTTTGAACCTCATGAACCTCTCAACCCTGAGTGAACCTTTTGAACCTTCCAATGAGAACCCTTTGGACCTTTAGCTTTACCCATTGGTCGATAAATGCTAGGGAAATCTTTACCCATTGGACAATAGAAAACCTAGATTTTCTACCAAAGGTACCTTACTAGATTTGGTTAAAAGTACATAGATATAGTTATATATAAATATATATACACATGTTTAAAGTACATAAGTATTATTTAGGTATAGAAAGTACCTCATCCTTTTAACCATTGGTCAATAACCGTTAGGAGAATTATTACCCATTGGATAATAGCTTAGTCTTGCCAACAAGTACTAGGGTTTATTAATTTAGTCATTCATTAGATTGTCCATGTGTTGAAAGCTTAAAATATGTATAAGTACTTTATAGATTATTACCCTAGATTTCCTAGGTACATTGGTCCATTATTTTAATAGAACCATGTGTGTATTAGAATAGTTTATTAGGATTTGAAATCTACTTAGATTGCATGGTACACCCTTATATATATATATGTTATTGTAAAGTACACATGTGTCTAATTGAATATTTTAGTAAGAAAATCTTACTACTTCAAATTTATATTTACATATATATATACAGTCCGGATCCAGTGAGGGATCCCGCACCAGTCTATGGTGCGGGACTCCCCTTTCCGGATCGAATTTCGATGTTCCGAGCCTTTCAATGTGTTCAGAATGTGATTTTAAGGGTACCCGTGAGAAATCAACAAAAAAAAAGATCGGGAAAGGCTTCATCCGAGTAGTTTTTGTTTGTATTTTATCGAACGGTTCAGTAAAAACTGCTCAAATCAAGCCCTTCCCGGTCTTTTTTTTTTTTGCTGATTTCTCGCGGGTACCCTTAAAATCACATTCTGAACACATTGAACGGCTCGGATCATCGAAATTCGATCCCGAAAGGGGAGTCCCGCACCGTAAGCTGGTGCGGGATCCCTCACTGGATCCGGACTATATATATATACACACACACTTCCATAGTACAAGTACAAGGGAGAGAGAGAGAAACCCGAGAGAGAGAGAGATTGGCCGAGAGAGAGAGAGAGGGAGAGAGAAAGAGAAGAGAGGGAGATTTTGTAGTACCTAGGCCTTGATGTTCTTGCATTGTACTTCGATTGAATACAATCCATGGTTGTATACTTTCCAAGCAAATCCAATTGCCTTTGTCCTTATTTGTACCCTAAAATCACTAAATCTTGAACAATCTCTCCTTTCTTCCACCAAAATCTTCCATAATCCAATCCAAAGTACCAAAACCCAGCCTTACATGCCTAAAACTAGGTAGAAGTTGTACAAGCAAACCTTTATCCATTGGACAATAATTGTTAGGGGAAAATTTATCCATTGGATAATAAACCAAGCTTTTGCTATAAATAGCAAGCCATTCCAAGCATTTAACTCACACCCTTCCATACTTCAACTTCTCTTTCTAGAAAGTCTTGTATTCTTGCCTTGTTCTTGGTTGTTCTTCCTTGTTCTTGAAGTTCTTCCTAGTTCTTCGACGAAACTCATCCTAGACCACCACTAAACCGCCACTCCATCACCCTCTCGATCCAAAAGTTTTAGTAGTGTTAGTCAAGATATAGTTTCGAGAGAAACCTTTCTCTTTCGAAGCTACCAGAAGCTCACCGTAGGAAGTTACTCCACCCAATCACCGATGTACTTTCCAAAGCCGCCCTACCGCCAAGAAGAACAGTAGTTTTTCCATACACTCTAACCTTAACTATAGTTAATTGTATGATCTTGTAGATTAGTCTTATCCCCACCTAAGTTTGATTAGAAATGTGTATATTAACAGATAAAATGTAGCACTTGATTAGAAGTATTCGTATTTTGATCTTTAAGATGGTTATGAGCTTGTTTACATGTTACTTGCATTACTTGTGGTTGTTTGAGAAAGCATAAGTGATTATCACTCCAAAGGCGTTCGTACATGTGGCGTTATGCTTTATGTTGTGATTTGAGCATGATTAAGTAATATAGAGTTGGATGATCTTGCTAGTTTAGTTTCAAGATTACAATAGATGATTACGTGTACCTATGTGGAAAAGTCCTACCGCGGAGTCTATGCATGAAAATGAGACACAAAAATCGAGAAGTAGAAATATGGCACCTAGGGTGTGGTTAACTTGGATAAATTTGAAACTACATAATGGCCGGACATGGTAGCCATTGTGTGGAAGTGAAAACTTGCAAGGTGGCCGGACTTGGTAGCCCTTTGTGTGGACTTGCGAAAACCGCAATGTGGCAGGACTTGGTAGCCCATTGTGAAGATTGCCAATGGGGCCGGACGTGGTAGTCTCATTGGTAATATGGCTTGGTTATCCGCGGAGAGGAGCCAATGCAAGATTTGAATGGTTTGTGAAAACTGCAATGTGGCCGGACTTGGTAGCCCATTGTGTGCGTTGCCAATGGAGCCGGACGTGGTAGCCTCATTGGTAACGAGGTTTGGAATGCGTATCAAAATGTTGATTTGTTAAAGTGAAACGAGACACAGTCTACGATGAGTCGCGTAGGAGAAACACAGAACTTATGACACCAACGCTCGAGGAATAATGAATGTGGATGTGTAATTGTTAACTGCTTTGTTAAAGATGCATGTTCTATCTGAAATTCGTTACCTGTGAGTGCAGAAAACACGAAAGAGGCTTTGAACAGCACAAAAGAATAACGGCTACTCGTGACTCCTTGCTGGAACCATAGCACGTTGTTGGAAACCTTTATCTGTAAAATAGACAAGGGGTGAGCGCACATTTGCCTCTCGTGGCAAAGCTCTCCGATGCCTAAGATAGTATCACGTACTAGCAGGAAACCCTAATTAACAGTAGGTAAAGACCGTAATGTAAAGTACTGCGTACCTTTACCTCTAGGTTTTACCTCGTATTTATATATTCACAGATGCTTGTTGCCCAAGTATCCTTGTTGCCCTAGGTTTCCTATCTCGTATAAGAATCCCAGCATATCTTGGATTCTCGTTCCTTTATTAATTCATTACCATAATCTTTTTAGGACTTCTTTCCTTAACTGGCCGACCATCCCATTTTCGTTGGGCATCTCTCCTTGATCTTATTCCCTCGAGATCTCATTCCTTATGGGATGTCACCGTTTTAGAATCTTCCAGAGCGTTCCCTGCAGCTGAGGCTACCTCCCAGAATGCTGCTCCTATTCAGCCCTTTCATTGTCGAACAGACCACCTGGACCAGTGACTTCTCATGTCACTGTTCCTTACCGGATTCCTGGTCCAATAACTCCTCATGTTTATTGGATCATGCCCTTGTTCGGATTACTTGGACCATTGACTTCTCATGCCATTGGCCCATGCCGCCATCCACCGTCTTGCACGGCAACTGTCATTCTTACTGTTATGCTGTGGTCCCACGTACCACGAGTTCGGGCCTCTTGTGAACCTGTTCGGGAATACCTCCCTACATTACCTATATGTTCTATTGATTGTAAGTTAAGGGTTAGTGGGAATGGTTTATTCTATTGAGCTCCTGTAGCTCATGGTGTTTGTAGAGCCCCGTATTTCCGAAAAATCGTTTAAAGGTTTTATAAATGCTAGAATAAGAAATTTGTGGAGTCTAATTGCTTTGGGGTTAATGTGATAGAATTATAAGTGGAGGGGATGCTAGTGTGATGTGTATAAGTATGGGTATATATATAGGAGTGTGTAGTGTAGAGAAACAAATTTCCCAAAACACACCCACACACCCCACGCCTCTCTCTCCATCGGCTCTCTCCTCTTTCTTTCACACTCTCACCCAAAAATCCCACTCCAAGTTCAGAACCCACCAAGACCTTTCACCAAATCATCATCCTCTCGGGCTCTCGACCTTGGGTTTTGTTGGAGCAAGCTTGGAGGGGAGTATTCTCGAAGGATTTCAAATTCCAAAGTTAGGGCTCAATTAATCTCGTTGGGTTTCGTTCTCCAAGTTGAGGTAGGGATTTCTTGCTCTCTCTATGTGTTTATAAGAAGATTTGGCCTTAAATTCATGTATTGGATTGTTGTTTTGTTGCTTGGAATTCACCATTGAAATCAAAAAAATTCGTCCTGTGAAACCCAACTAGTACATGTACCTCGGTTCGTATTGGTACATGTACTGTCAAAGAAATTTCGGTGCTGTTCAGCTAGTACAGGTACCTTGGTTTGTATTGGTACATGTACTGTCACAATTTCTCGGTTCTGTTTAGCTAGTACATGTACCTCTGTTTGTATTAGTACATGTACTACCTGGAAATTTTTAGCAATATTCCTTCTTCCATGTTTTGAACCCCGATCACTTCAAACACTTTCTAAACTTCCTCAAACCACTTCTAAACTTGATTGTTCGTATCTTGAGTGATTCATTGATCAATCTATCTCATTTGACTCCCATTATGTAAGGAAAGTTCGTCGAATCTAAAATGTGGTATCCTTTCGTTGCTTTTGTATTTGAGGGATTATGTGATCCTAGTAGTAATGTTAAAGTGAATAATATGGACTTGGAAATTATTAGGCATGATGTTTGTGAGCCAAAAATGAGATGGAATAACGTAATGTGAAAGGGTAGAATGATAATGAAGAAAGCCACGGATCCACCTTAAAGTGTGATGCTGGAATGAATACGGATGCACGGGGTCCTTAATGCCCGGAAGTGCACAAGAAAGCCACGGATCCACCTTAAAGTGTGATGCCGGAATGAATACGGACGCACGGGGTCCTTAAAGCCCGGAAGTGCACAAGAAAGCCACGGATCCACCATGGGGTGTGATGCCGGAACGAATGTGGGACGCACGGGGTTCCGAACGCCTAGAAAATGAGATTCAAGCACATAATTTAACAAATATGAAGAACTTTGGAGATCATTATGCTGCGTGTAGTTGGATGGAATTAGTTTCGAGGCTCATGTCCTGTCTTCGATCATATGGAAATCTTGTCATTGCTTATGTCTCTTTCGGTGCATTGATCATCTCATTTACTTATAGCTTGAGCATAGTAATCTCTACTGGGCTAGTGTAGCTCAACCTATCGTCAATTTCAGGTACATCGCAGGGGTCTTGATCTTGGGGTGCATGGAGTGCTTGTATGACATCACATCTTTTGGAAGCCATCATCGAGGAGTTATTCTAGCATCTTTTGTATACTCCCTTTTGAAAAGATGAAATTGTAACTTCATTTGAACTCTTTTGACTTCGAAAATCATGTAATCACTAAATTTATCGTCTTTTGACAAATTCTGGAAATTGGGCCGAGGTGCCGATATTGTAACTCCTTTAAACTTGATTTTGTTCTCTTGCATGGATTATGGGAGACATTTTGGGGTATTATGATGTAATATTGTGATGGTCCTTTATTGGAAATATTATTATTATTATGTTGAAAATCCAGGTCGTGACAGTGTAACCTTTTGGTGACCCTGACATATTATACTAGGGGCAACGCTGGTATAATGTGTCAGAGTTTATAGATGAATAGGGTGAACAGTACACTTTGGAGGCTTTCGGAGCCGAGGAGCTTGCTAGGATTGAGGAAGAGGTGGAGCAGTACATAACCTTAGATTTCCCCTTCTTTTGTGTAATATAAGCACTCTCTTGGAAGTTATGTTGTAATAAGAGCCAGACTCTCTTTAGTTTCATCAATAAAATGTTTATTTAAAGTACCCAAAATTGGGGGCGTTACAATAACAAATTATGATGGACGAAAATTATCCTTTCCTCTCTCTAGAAATTGTAGAGAGCATGCAGAGCCCCTTCGAAGGGTTTCCAGTTGAACACAGATAAAAGCCTACATTTCTCTAACACTTCTCCCCAATAATCTCTCCAACCCAAAAACATCCTTCAAACCACCTGAGAACAGGCCACCAAGTCTCGATCAAGCACTCAAAGGTAGTATACTACCTGCATTTCTAGTTTTTGCTCATATGAGGAAACCAGGAACCCAAAACAGAGCCATTAGCTAGCTAACACAATAGTTGGTTTCTGTTAAAAAAATGTGATCTCGTGTGTCTTGTGTTGGGCATTCACTCCCCAGCGCAAAGCACTTTCTCCTGGACTTGCTGATTACGTCAATATCAGCGGAGTCTAGGGTTTTTCTAATCTCTACTTCTAATGTTTATTAGTTGTTTTCAATCATCTCCAGTATTGTCTCTTTATTGTTTCGCTTAGAAATGCATCATAGAAATCCCAAAAAGCCATTATTCATGCATTGTACCAATTAATCCACTGTTTGGATAAAAAAAATAAAACATTTTCAGAAATTAATCAAAATAAATGCTTTGCACTGGACACTAAGTCCTTAGCACAAAGGAGACGTCCTAGAGAGTGCTTTGTGCCGAGAAGTAACTTCCCAGCGCAAAGGAGTAACCCTCAATTTCTGAAGCTTCTTTGATAGTCTACATTCATTTCATCCATAATATGCCATTTTTTGTTTCATTTTTGTACATACTGGTTCACTCCAGCACATGCCTACACCGTATGTTCAATTTGCTATGTGTTTTAAAGGTTAAGATTTAAGCATTGTTCCCAAATCCCACCAATATTTAGTAGAGACCGGTCTTTGCATTGGGCGAGAAGGGTGCCGAACAAAATCCTTCCCTCCTCGTAACTTGGCTTCCGAGTCCAAAGTCTTTGGTTTATTTTCAAACTCAAATATCATTTTCAAGTTCCAAGTTTCTTGGGTGACCAACCATTTCACAAAAATATGGGTGGCGATTCTTCAAAACTTCTAAACAAAAACGGGCAGCGTGTGGGGAGTCCTTCCGAAAAGGGGTCTCTCAGGCTCTGGCAGCCCACAACTTGTTGAACGTGACTTTAGTATCGTTGTAGACGGAAGTTGTACTGTAAGGTTATTTAGGAGTACTATAGGCTATACGAGGCATTGTGGTGAGTATGATGGGAATATGTGAGTCTGGCAAGTGATCCGAAGGTAACATAGTAATTTGTGTCATTATTTGTCTCGTTGATCTTTCTAAATTCCTTTGGCTCTCGTTCCATGAGATTTAAGTATCGATAGTAGTAGGTAGTATATCGTAGAGTTACTATGGGTTAGTACACTACGTAGGGAATCGTGATATACGTAGGTGAAAGGCGTGTATTTACTTATTAGTCGACGTGATGATATGATTGAATATTTGGAATGCTTTGAATTTTGATTGATCAATCGACTCATGGGTATAACAAGATTTGACACTATGGGTATCTCCACTCGGTGGTGAGATGACTGGGCTGGATACTGCGGGTATCACCATTCGGTAAAATGACTGAAATGGTGAGATGACCGGGATGTAAATGAATGGGTATCACCATGGACATTCGGTGAGATGATCGAACCACATGTGAAACATGTGAAATAGTCAATGATGGTATACGGATGAATATGCAATGTGAAATTCCGCGACCCAGAGAATTATGCTATATGGATCAATGTTTGATAATCGACAAACGGCAAAATGATTGATTCTATAAAGGTTTTTGAAAAGAAAGGATTTTGGTTTTGGAAACGATATTCTTGAGCTAATCAATGGATTCTGATATTCAAGCTTGAATCAACAGAGCTTGACTCGTTTGGGTTTTGTATTTCTCTAAATCACTTGCGAAACAAGAAAATGAAGTTTTATGGAAACAGAGTTTGATTACTGCCAATGGGAAGTTGAGAAAGATTGAGGAATTGGTACGAGGAGTAATGAAATGGTTGAGTATCTATTATAGATTTATTTAGATTGAAGCAAGTTTATTAATGCTTCTGGTTTGACATGTGAATAGTTAGGAATATTTGTAAGATGTCTAGAATGTTGTAATCATAGTCCGTTTGTTCATTGCGGTGAACCTTTGTTTCTCATGATCGCTTATTGAAACTCATTCACTTTTGCTGCATACATCACCGCATTCTCATATAACTTGTGTAAAGATTTCTTTATTGGGCTAGTGTAGCTCAACCTATTATCATTTTTAGGTACATCTCAAGGTCATTGACATGGAATGCATGTATGACTTCATCATTTTGAAAGCTAATAAAGAGGAATTACTTGGCATCTTAGTAAAACTCTTTTGAAGATGTAATTGTAATTTCAAGTATTATTAATATCATTTTGACTATGGAATATTGTAAACTCTTAACCCGCTCTTTCAGTACTTGTACCATGACAATTTGGGGCATTCAACCCAGAGATGAAATCTTTGAACTTAACTTGTGATTATGAGAAAGAAATGTCTTTTGGGGTAATACTTGAATTATTGTGAGGATTTCATTTATCGAAATCTATTATTATTTATGTTAAAAATCAAGGACGTGATGACTTGGTATCAGAGCATAGGTTTAGAATACCTCGAGATCATGGGGAGACTTTTAGTCTCATGGGTTTAAAAATCACTGCATTATATATTTTTTTTAAACACGTGTGTGCTTGCATGAATGATATTAGGCCATTGATGTGACATTGCATTTCTTTTATGGTAGAGTGGCGTAGAGTTGTTAACCCATGTTGGAAAGGTTGGAGACTTGCATCATATAAGGATGCGATTAATGCTGATGACTTTCTTTCTTATACATATTTGTAGTTGGATGTTTTCGAGACGTGGAGTTACGTGGGGTGAGACTAGGGATTATGATCACCAGGGCCATAGTGCATGCAAGGAGAATGAGGCAAGTCAGCATGCTAGGGATGAAGTAATGTTTCCTGAGATCGTTGAATGCGTGAAAGGTGTTGAGAATCTGGAGGGTGCGTAGAGAGGTGTGAATGTGGGGGAAATTAGACATTGAGTCATTAGCGCAAGATCCTCCTTCAGGGCCTCAACCTACCATCTTGTTCTAAGACTCCGAGAGTTCTCTTTAAGCATCAAATTGTGTGTCACCGATGTGGTCAGACTGGTTAGATTCGTTCTCGATGTCAAGGGTGTCAGAAGTCTTGCTTTATTTGTGGAGAGCTTGGCCATGTCACAAGAAACTATCCTTAGAGGAAGAGAATGCAAGATGAGTTGGGCTTAGTACAACAACTAGGAACTAGGCAAATCGTTAGTCAGCCGCAACCCTAGAGTGCACCAAGGCAACAAATCGCTAGAGTAAGTACGTTGTCAGGGAGTTTTGGAAGCTAAAGGAGGAAAAGGCAAATGGAACCCAATCAGCCTTCACACTAATCTTCAGCCACCCATTTCATCTGAGAAACATGAAGTTCCACAGCTTAATAGGATTCGTTATTCATGCTGTGAACCTGGCCACTTGGCAAGAAATTGTCCTTGGGGATCGGGAGTACATGGTGAGTCAAGCTTAATGCTACAGCATAAACATTTACTGAAACCGCAATAGATGTAGTTCTGCAGCTAAACCACCTCCTCCTACTCTCTAGCTCTCATAAACGTCAGTTGTTTAAGGTATCTTCTTTTCCTAGTTGTTCCAATCATTCGCTACAATACTTTTGATTTGGAAGCATTTCACTCATTGAGAATCCCATTCTTGTTCATGTTTGGAATTGAAAGATCAAGAAATCTAAGTCCACGCATGTTGAGAAACATCAATAGATCATATTTGCTAAGACTAGGGGTTAATCATTCCATATGGAAGTGTTGTCTTTGACTTCTTTAATTTAAGTATAGCGAGGTTTGATTTGATTTGGGAAGAAATTGGTTGTAACCATGATAATTGGTGATATTCTGGACGTGAGTTCATAAGAGTTGTTTCTTTTATTACCCTCTTTCGTTGCCCTAGTTGAATCTTGTTAGAATTGTATCATAATCAGCTTTTCGTGAAGTCTGTCGTACTTTTGACATGTCATGTATAGTGACATTCAAGTTATTTATCACGCAATCGTTCCTAGCAGTTCTTTGGAATATTCGAATTCTTGTGGTAGAGTGTCCTATGACACATTTGCTATTGATGTTGACGAATACTTCTCGTTCCTTATTCAAAGTCTTATTGTTGCTACAACTGTGGTTGAGATAAGATTTCGTTGGTCTATTTGGGTCCCTCTGTTGCGACTATCAGTTTCGTCGTCTATAACTATTATTCCACGCAAGTTCATCTATTGCAACTTCAACCTATTGAACCCAATCTGTGGTAACATAGCTTATGATATACAAATTTGTTGGTGCCGTTAAATTTGGACTTTGTTGCTATTGTTGCCTGCTTTAGTGCCACTATTTATTCTGATTTCTTAACTATGAAGTCACGTTATTTAAACTCATTTTCACTTTGTGTCTGTTTGCTTGCCTAGACCTATTCGGTTGGTTTGGCTTTCTTTGTTACAAATACTAGCCTAATTGTTGGAAATTGTTACCCTACTCAAGTTCTCATGCTGTAATTGGAGCCAAATCTTGTGGTGACCTATTTATCGATACCTATTTGTTAGTGTCGTTCAATTCGAATTCACTTGTTGTAGTTGCTCTTTGTGGTATTCAACTCTGTTGTGGCTCTTCAACTCTAGAGGCACATGATTCATTTTTGTAGCACTCAGCCTCAATTTGTTAGAGTCTTACTCATTTCTGGTATTGGACAAATTTTCGATCCTGTAATCAGTTACTTTACTAGGGATCTAACTCATTACTTCATGCATGTCCTCAACATCAAAATCTTTCATTTGCCAAAACGTTTTCCACTGACTCCTTTGACTTGTGGAGCAATAGGAAGGTTATGATCGATCATTTCAAGATTTCTTAGATTATCATAAAATAGTACTTTGAGTTCGTTGCCAGACCACCTTAAAAAGTCCATATATTCTTTTGAATTCCGAATACCTCGTTACCATGCTTTGAATTCTTGATTGGCATTGTTTGAGTTTTGGAGCTTGCACATCTATATAATAAAACAGGACGGTGTGGGCCTCCACACAAACATAAACACATCCAATGGCTGTAATTGATTTCATCCAAGGGCTCCCTATCACTTTTCAAATCTGATACAATCTCTCCCACTCACGTTTCAAAACCCCTCTCTCTCAGACAGACGCCTATCACGCCTCCCTCTCTCTCTCTTCCCCTTAGCCCCAAACACCTCCTCTCTTCTTCTCCTCCTCTCCCCTCCCACCCTGACCTTAGCCACTCTGACACACCACCACCACCGCACCTCTTACCACCGCCAGCGGCGCCACTCCCACCACCAACGCACCACCACGAGGTATCTCTCTCTCTCTCTCTCTTGATCTCTCGAAAAAGGGCTAAACCAAGTGTTCGAAAAAGGGCTCTGCGTTTGTGTGTGTATGAAGTGTTTGATAAAATGCCTGTGAGAAACTGCAGTTATAGCTTTCTAGATTTTGCCCGTGCAGTTATAGTTTTGCCCGTGCTGTACTATAATTTTCTTGAAACTGCAGTAATAGCATTCCGAAAATCAATTGTTCCGAAAAATCTATCTTTTATTAATTGATAGCTACCTATACATTGATCGCTACCTGGCATTTCGTTAACTTTACTCCCTAATTTTCTCACCGAGAATTGATTTTCTTTACAGAAAAATATTGAGAGGTAATGGAACAGCTTTTTGTTTTTTTAACACAAGGCAGTTGAGAGGAATTTAAGTGTTGAGAGGAGTTCAAAATCTAACCAGTGTATCATGAAAAGGGAAACAAAAAGAAGTTAAGTCAAGCTAAATGTTTGAGAAAATGGTTCAAAGGAAGATGATCAACAATTTCGGGGGTCAAGCTCTCATCCAGTGGGCTTTACTGTCCAATTTGGGCCAGTCGGCCATTTTCCGGCGAACGTGGGTTTCTTTCAATGATTGGAGATCCGTTCATATTTTTCTACATTTTTAGTTCATTATCGATTTATTAGGTTTGTGCTACATTTTTAGTTGAATAATTAGAGATTGGGGTCGTTTTTCGTGACTGGGTTTTGTGTAATGTCGAACTCGGACCGAGCTACATGGATGAATTTGTTGCTTTGTTGAAGGGCCAAGACTTCTCATTTCAACAGGACAATGCATGTGCAACCTTCATTGTTTTTTTTTTTTCCTCTATGGACACCCTCAGTGCAAACACTCGATCACAATAGAAAATTAGTTTTTTTCTCATCTTTTGTTGGGGCTCTAAGATCAGAAGCGTTGTGCTATGAAATAGTGGCTTTTGGGGTTTAACCTTTCAAAATCACTTTGGTTTCGCATTACTGCTATGCATTTGTGTCCTATCATTTTATAGTTGTTCTTGATTTCTCTGTTTTTGACAGGAGCAAGAGTATAATCGCTCTCTAATACTTTCATCATCATCAAGATTGGAAGCTTGCTTAGCGAGTGGCACATTTTTTTTTTTTTTTAAATCTTTTTTGATTTCTCTGCTAACACTCCAATAACACTCCAATATGGTCTAAAATTAATTTGTAGGGGGGACTGGTTAGTTTTAAGGCACATCGGCGGACTTTTAAGTTTTAGGGGACTTCGGCAGTGTGGCATTCATAGAGGTTTTTTTTTTTTTGGTCAATCGGCAAACATTATGATGATCACAACTAGGTTAGAGCTAGCATCCTTCAACCCTTGAAGCATCTCAATATTCTCATCTCTATGAGTTTGTTTTTTTTCAATTTTTTAGGCTTTGTGTTCCAGTGGAAACTCTGTTATCCTAACTGTCGCTTTGTGTTCCAGGAGCAATGGAACTTTCTAAAGAGAAAGGGAAGGCCATCTGTGTAGCCAAGGGAAAAAAATCTATGCTGGATGGTGATTTGGAGAAAACTGTAAGATAAACTTTAACTCTTCATTTTTCATTTTCTATTGATCACTGTTCTTCATTTTACTGTTGCATATATGTATGTATAGGTTACGTTTCTTCGAGAAAAGAAGGTTAGAGCTAGCATGGTTGATCTCTCTCAAATAATTTCTTTCGTGAATCGTTTAGTGTTTGAGCTACTACGAAAATTCAAAAGGTAATTCCAACAGGATGGGTAGTGCCGTAGGAACGGGCAATTCGCTAGTTTCATTTAAGATAACAATCGAATCATTCTCATGACCTAGAATGACCCTACTTGGGGCAAGAATTTGGTGCGACTTTGAGAAGAATTGGCTTGTATTCTAGATCTACTAGATTTAGTATTGAGGAGTACGATAAAATCTATTTGCCAATGATATTTGAAAGCTCGAGAGAGAATGACCGAATAGAGCAACATAAATTCGTCAAAGATTGCTAACTGCGCGAGGCCGACCGAGGGATTATGCCAACTGCCATTGTCATCCATAGTCATTCAAAAGGGAAATCGTGTGTTTCATAAAGTGTCATTGCGTTGGGATTTGTCATATCCTAGGCAGAAAAGGAAGCTTTCACTACTAGAAAGATAGGTTAAGTGTCAGATACTATGTGCGTCTTTTGGATACCCCGGCAACGACCGATGAAATCCAATTGGAAGAGGCGCTTGATCACTGCACCTTCTAGATGGAAGTCCCAGGGAGTCAATTGGACTATCGGGTTACATTCTGTTGCTGTTGCTTCATAGAGCAGATTTATGTTACGATGCCTGTCAAGTTAGATGCTACTGCTGTAATGGTAGCTTCAGTTAGCCCTTGTTCGGTTTGGAATTCCAAACTCAGAGTTTTGGATAAAGTAACTTTTTTACTTTTTCTCTCTCTAACTTTTCAATTATTACTTTCATTTTTCACTCTATCTCTCTCTACTTTTTACCTCTCTCCACAATCATTACTCCCATTTCTCTCTCTACCTTTATTCAAAAACACAACTCAAAACCCACAACCGAACAAAGCCTTAGATACTCAACTGTTCTGTTATGCCATGATTGTCTGCTATTCCATGGGGGAGGTCTGCTAGCTGCTTGCTACTGCTATTCTATTCTGCTGTACCGAGTAGTGCTTGCTGCTGCTATTCCATGGTCTAGCCATGGCAGCAAAATGTTGCTGCTGTTATATTGTTATGCGGTCCAGCATGGGCTTGTTCTAGCTGCTGGATAGTTTTTTCTTCCACTTGGCAGATGTGTTCTTCTAACTGTAGTACAATGTGTATGCCAAATGAGCTCAATCCTTCGCAGAATTGTCTGCCGTTACTTCCTTGTCTCTTTTGTAATGCTTAGGAGTCCAAGCACTGGCTTTAACATTCATTAAGGCGGTGTTTTCCTTCCCTCAAACTTGAAGGATTGGAAACATTGTTAAGCATATCACTGTCCCATGTAGCCGCTTGGCGTAGGTAATTTTTTTTCTCTTCTTTTCTTTTCTTTTTCTTTTCCTCCTGGGGTATGCCCCTTGTAGGCTATATATTCGGTTAGCCTCTTTTATATCTTAAGCTGATTTACCCAAAAAAAAAAAAAAAAGAAGATCTTTAGGCTAGACAAAAATTAGCAACTGAATCCATTACATGTGTAGCTTGGGGTGTGTCCCGTTGTTTTGATCCTACCCTTGGGGGGTTATCCCAAGGGATGTTTAAGCTTTCCTAAGGGGCTTCTCCCTAGCTACCTACTCTCTCCTCTTTTTGGGGTTGTCCCAATTGTATTGCTTGTTGCTACTGGGTAATGCTTCAACTGATGATGTTCTACCTACTGGTTGCTGCCGTGACAGCTTGTTATGAATCTAAAACTATCACAGCTCAGATGAATCTCTGTAGGGGTTGAGATTCACAACTTGTTACGAATTTGCAGCCCTATATTCTACTGCTTCTGCCGGTATAGCCTTTGGCAGCAAGCTGATGCTGCTGTTTTGATGTTCTGTTATGAGCAGACTAGTAATTGTCTTGCTATTGCTTCTGCTATATTCTATTGATAATCTGTTGTTTTTAGACCTGGTTTTAGCTTTTGAGGGGTTGAGCATCATTGGCTTTGCTTTGGTATCATCTCTCTTATGTGCAAACCAGATATGTTTCTAGATAAGGAGTTGTTGCCATCCTTTGCAGTAGCTGAAAAATGACCACTAAACTGGAAGTCTTATCTTTATCCCTTTTGGCTGCCCATCCGTAGGGGTTGTTCGACTGTTGGATTTTTGGCTTTTGAATGTGGAAGTTTTGAAGCTGCACGTAAATCAGGGTGGCAATTATTTTTTGTCATGTGTTTCCTTTCCCTTTATCTAGAGGGGATTGAAACATTCGTTAACTAGATCCTTTGAGCGCTGTGTAGCCACTTGGCCTAGGCGTAGATTATTCATTTTGTTTTGTTTTCCTCCTGGGATATGCCCCTGTAGGCTGTATATTCGCTTAGCCCTTTTTTTCTATTTCAAGTTGGTTTATCCAAAAAAAAAAACATGTTTATGTTGGGATAGATGACCGTATATAGGAATTTCACACTAAAGGGGAGCTTAGAAATTGCGTACCATTTGCATTGCCGCCAAAACTTTCAGGTATTCGTGATGTGCTTTATGTATAGATATTGAGGAAGTATGAACCGAATCCATTACATGTGTTAGAAAGGTCCGAACTTGTGTGAGAGGCCGATGCGTCCTATGGTGAGGAACCGATACGTATCCTAGATTCCCGTGATCAAGTTTTGAGGGGTAAGATGATATCATTAGTGCGAGTCTACATGGGAAAAGGAGGACGAAGTTGGAAGGAAATATCTTGCATTTGTTTCAGTTTGGTCAATGTGTGTTTTGACGTAGATTTTCATGATTATCAAATTGTTGCATGATGAATAGTGTTACGATTGATGTATATCAATGTGTGCATGCTTGGTTGGACTTGGTTTAGCAAATTTTGAGGACAAAATTTCTTTAAGGAGGGTAGAATCTAGAGACCAGTATTTTCAGAAATTATTTAACGGTTTTATTAATGTTAGAATATTGAATAAATGTGGAATCTTTTTGGGTTTATATGATTTCAGGCTTGAATGATAGAATTGTAAGTTGAAGGAGTGCTAGAGTAATTAGGGTGTGTGCTAGTATATATATGTGGGTGTGAGTCAACATATAGCGACTTGATCAGTGCATGTTGGTTTCTTCTTGTGCACGACACTCAAAAACAGCGGCCTTCCAGTTTGTTTAAACTCCCATAGGACTATACTTTCATCCTATTCTAACTATTTCAATAATCGAGCATGCCATTTTATCACATCCTAGCCTGCAAATCTGTTACAGTTTTAATCCCCTTAAACTGTTCCCCTGCCCTAACTGGCTAAAAAATGATTAATGAGTTAGAATCACAAATGTTTTATAAATGCCCGAGTAGAGACCAATTTCCGGATTGGGCGATAGGGGTGCCTTAAAACCCTTCGCCTCTCGTGACCTAGCTCCTGAACCTAAGATATCAATGTGACGATGAACTAGCCTACAAGCCTCTTTTTTTTTTTCAAGTCAAACAACATAGCAAACGTTTCAAGTTCAGTTCCTTGGGTTGCAGAACTTCAAACCCAAATGGCGACTCTGAATTGAGCGTTTCACCGCGCTTTCAAAAAAGGGCACACCCGCTTATCCCGTGTGATTTCTAGGGCGTGTGTCCACAATGGCGACTCTATTGGAGACTTTCTTCATGAGTCTATACTTTGAGTTTAATACACTTGAGAACAATCCCGTAAAAGCTTGTCAAAATAGTGAGCTTAGCGCTGTTGAAGAACGGAATGGTTATTGAATAGGATCCTTGTATCCAACCAAACCTAACTGGGACTTTTTCGATTGTTCGCTTGAGTAGTTTCCTCCAAGTATTTAGTAGTAAAAAGTGGGCCACATTTTAAAAGGCATTTTGCAAATGTTGCGATTCTATCTCATTAATCAATCTTTTGGTATCTTCATGTGCATTGATGTTGGCTAGCCGCGTTGAGGTGTTTTGGGTAACCGACATAGTTTACTGGAGCCCGGGGTCCTCGAATGCCCAACAACCTTGGGTGATGAGAAGTCATTCTACCATTCGGCCGCTGCTCTGCAATACGCATGGCAGCGGGAGGTATATCTTGGCTTTAGTTTGAGAAACCCCTCTCAAACCAAAATCGACCTTTGCATATATAAAGCATTAGAACTCTCCAAACTAAGATAGGTACCTGCAGGGTAAGATTATTTGCATCTAACATGTAACGCCCCCAAAATCGGGTACGTTAAATAACATTTTATTGAATGGAAATACTAAGAGTCTAGCTCATTATTACATCACAAATCCTACTAGGGTACTTTTATTACACAAAAGGGATGAGAAATCTAAGGTTAGCTACAGCTCCGCCTCTTCCTCCATCCTAGCTAGCTCTTCGGCTCCAAAGGCCTCCAATGTGTACTGTTCACCTTGCTCATCTATGAAGTCTGACCCATTATACCGGCGTCGCCACCAATATAATAAGTCAGGGTCACCAAAGGCAACACCGTGAGCTTGAAAGCTCAATAGAATAATCCAAAGCCACTAACCCTTAACTTACACATAGCAAGTCATGCATTTATCATAAAGGGTCATAACAGCACATGCAAATTATCGACAATAATAAGAACAATGACACATCTGCATTTGCTATCTATCATTGGTGTCCATATCATCAGAGTTTTTCTACGCAGCGTTTCATAGTATGTTTCTCATTTTCACTTTACTAAAACATTTCAAACCCAGTTTTAACACACACACTCACAATGGTTCCGCCACCACGATTTTCCATTGGAACACACAGCCACACAATGGTTCCGCCACCACGATTCCCATTGGAACACACACACTCACAATGGTTTCCCATTGAACACACACACAGCCTCACAATGGTTTTCCATTGGAACACACGCAAATTCTCACAATGGTTCCGCCACCACGGATCTCCCATTGAACACACACACACCACAATGGTTTCCCATTGGAACGCACCTATCACATAATGATTTTCACACGTGATCATTATGTAGTTTCGAAAATATTTTATCCTTTGTAAACACATCTCCACAATGGGCAAGTCCGGCCACATGGTGGGTTTTTCACATTCACACAATAGCTACCAAGTCCGGCCATTATGTAGTCTCAAAAATATTTTATTAAGTCCAATTATTTCCTTTATCCACACCCTAGGTGTCATGTTTCTACTTCTCGGTTGTCACGCGGCGGGACGAATCACTTTAAAGTAATCTAGCAAGATCATCCAACTCTATTTAAACATGCTTGTTTACAACTACAAGTAAGGCAAGCAACATACTATCATGCTTACAATCGTTTAAAGGTCAAAATACAAATACTTTGTTTCAAAACGACACTTTATCTTTAAAACGCATTTCCTTCGAGAGGTTCAATAAAGCAACACATGTTTATTGACGAGTTCATACAATCACGTGGTAATTAAGCAATCAAGTAGCCATAAGATCAAAGTAAACTACGTACTTTTAGCAAGAAAGTTCTACAAGCTAAATATCACAACTACATTATCATGCTCATATACTTCAAAGAATTCTACGTCAAACAACATCATGCGATCAACTAGCCAAGTACTACATATTCTTAATCACGCTCATATCATACGATATACGTAGGGTAGGGGTATAAGAAGATTCTACATATACTTAGAGTTAGAGGTCATAAGAAAATTCTACCTTAATCCGAAACTAGTCGGGGCCGAATAAGCTAGTTGGAAAGTGCTACGGGCGTCGAATGCTCACAATCTGGACCAAAACTTTGGATGGCAGTAACTTGGTCAAAACTGGGCCGAATAGGATCGTTCTTGAGTCTAAAACGAAGATCTCGAAATTTTCTACAACTTCCGTGAAGGACGTTATTCCTAGAAACGACTTTCGCCCGGAGAAAAATGGGGATAAGAAAGTGGATAGTGAGCTGTCTGGAATGGAATTTCCAGATTTTTCACTGAACTTGGGAGGTCGATATCTTGGTCATCTTGACCGTTTGGGGTGGTTCTTTGGTCTAAACTGAAGCTCTCGAAGTGTTCTACTACTTTCGTGGAGGACGTTGTTCTTAGAAACGACTTTCGCTCGGAGAAAAATGAGTTTTTCAGAGGACAGTAGGCTGTCTGGAAATCTGGAAATCCGAAATTTGACTGAACTTCGGATGTCGATATCTTGGTCGTTTCTTAACGGTTTAGGGTGGTTGTTGGGTCTAAGTTGAAGCTCTCGAAGTGTTCTACGAGGTTCTAGAAGGAAGTTTATCCTAGAAACTAGTTTAAGCAAGAGAAAACTGAAGATTGGTGGATGGACAGTAGGCTGTCCAGAAACTGGTTTCTTAGAGATTTTAGAGAGAAGTGAGAGCTATGCTTGGAGGTGTGAGTTGAAATGGTGAGAATGGCTTGGTATTTATAGGCAAGACCTTGGCTCTCTCTCCTTATTGGCCGGCCCACTCTCTCCCTCTTTCTCCCAATTTTTAATTCCACCAAATCTTGGTTTCTTGCAAGAATCACCCTAAAACCTAGGCTTGCATGGCTACCAAGGGATATTGCTTTGCTTTCACTCCAAGAACTAGGACAAAACTAGGTTATTCTAATGGGGTTTGTACAATGAAGGACAAGATTGGATGGCATTGGTCATGCTTTCACTTGAAAGTATACATAAACTAGGACAAGGATGAGCTAGCAAGGTCAATCAAAGACACACATCACTCTCTCTCTCCCTCTCTCATCCGAACTCCCTCTCTCTCCCTCTCCCAATCTCTCTCGGCTCTCTCTCTCTCTCTCTCTTGTACTATAAATATATATATATATACACACACTAGGAAGTATACATATATAATAATATAGATAGGGTACTTGTGATCTTATACTTTCACAAGTAAAAGGATTTTCAAATTAAAAATTGGAATACCCACATGTGTACTTACAATATTATATACATATACATATATATATATATATATATAGATATAGGTATGTACTTCTCAATCTAGGCTAGATATGAAAGAATCCCATAGCTAATAAATTAATGTAAGTCTTTCAAAGTACTAAGTAATTAAATAATAACCCTAATGTACTAATTATAATTAATTCAATTACCACACATGGCAAATCTAGTATTTTATTAACCCTAGTACTTGGTGGGCAAGTAAAGCTATTATCCAATGGATAATAGTTTTCCTAGTGGTTAATAACCAATGGGTAAAGATGGCTAGGATTCTACTCTATCGTCCAATGGGTAATAATTCTCCTAGCGGTTATTATCCAACGTTTAATACTAGAAAGTCTAATACTTTGCAATTAAGCACTAAACTAATCTAATCTCGTACTTAGGGAGATTAACCAAGGTTCTCCTATTATCCAATGGGTAAAGATAACCCTAATGCTATTGACCAATGGTCGATGGCTAAAAGGTTCAAACGGTTCAAAGGGTTAATCAAGGGTTAGGGAGAAATGATTAGGTTAAATGGGCATTAGGCTATTCTAACTAATCGGTTAAAGACTAACGATACTTAATCTAGGCTTTCATTGCTCGAGTGGTATTTTGGTTTTATTTAGTAAGAAATTGCCCAATAACGGAATATTAAAGCCCGACGGTGCCAAATGCCAAGGTAAGGCGTGAGCGTACAAGGCATCCGCTAACAAAGTAGTGGCCAAGGCGGCGTTAGCATGGCCAAGGCAAAAGCAAGGCGCGACCGATGCTAAGGCGTAACCGATGGCAGCCAAGGCGAGGCAGGCCCGACAGCTACCCGACGCTTAGGCGAGGCAAAGGCCACAAATGAATCACTAAGGCAAGGCAAAGCGCGACAAATGAATGACACCAAGGCAAGGCAAAGCGCGACAACAGTCGACACCAAGGCAAGGCAGCGCGATGGGTCTGATGCCAAGGCAATCTAGCCAAGCCAAAGCAAGGCAGTTAAGTCAACGGTCAAGGCAAAGACTAAAATTAACCACTTTGGCCTCGATCCAACGCTCTAGGTTAGGGAATGTAATTAAGCCAAACGGTAGTTAGGTTTGCTAACTAATCGGTTGCCATGTTGGATTTCCAGCTGAGAAATATAATTCTAGGATTTTACTACAATTACCTAGGATTAACTATACCAAGGTCTTAATAGGCATACTCGTCTTTAGAAAATAACCTTAATGCCCGGGCGATGAATTCCAATCCCTTAAGTCATAAACCTAATTATGACGGATTATTAATGCTAAAAGGGATTTACAACATCAATAAGGAATTTTTGAAATATAACAACGAAATTTTTATAAGTCAATAACGACCAATTTTTGGATGTTAAAAATGAAATCCAAGTATTAAAATAAAATTCAAATTTTTAGCGAAATTTTTTTTATTGACCAAAAATCAGGGTCGTTACATAACACCCATATATTGTCTATGTGTTAGCATTTTCCCTATCACATGCACTGTTCATACATACCATTTTGCATAGGAGCATGTTTAGGGCGTCTTCTAGGTTGTCTGTCTTTCGAGTCTATCTTATGCTTATTAGGATGCTGCCACGACTTGATGAGGAGTCGTGCATCTTGATGGTGCACATTGTTGATTTTCAAAATCCTTAAATCAACGAGACTTTGGGAAATCAAAATCTTCTAAGTCCTTGTCCAAACGCCCAATTGAGGTTTCAAACAGAAAACAAGGAACAACAAAGAGCAGATGCCGAGATTCCAAACACTGTCAAGGTTAAAAGTGCCCAGTCACTTACACCGCCTAGGCTAAATAGCGCGTCGCCGCTTACGCCAAGGTTATGGTGCCACATCATCTACATGGAAAAGGACACGCCATCAAAAGAGCATGCCAAGGACACGCCATCAAAAGAATTCTGAGGATTCTATTAGCATCCGAACATCATGAGATAGACTCGTATTTTAGTTGTAGAGTCTAGGTGGACACTGACGAGGATGACGTGTTATTTGCATTCTTTCAATAAATTGCTGCAGGAACGCCACTGAGCTTTCACTTGCTTTACTGTCTAGTTTGGAGCCATTGCACCCAATAAGAAAGTACCAAAAAGAAGAGCCAAACTTGCGTGGGAACGTCCACCGGGTTCATGTAGAAGAAGACTTGCTAGGCTTACATCTCAGTCAGTCGCAACAGAAGCATTGGCAGATTTACCGACAAGGGCAGATTCACCGCCGTCTTCACCACACGAGACGCCTCCAGCTCATCCTTCTTCATCATCATCTTCAACTCCCTCCCAAGCATTCATCATGGCCGATACTCCTCAAGTCCAAGCTACTATACTGACAAACCTGCAACACAGCATGGGCATTATGCAAGAAAGGACTGATAAGGCCGAGGCTTCTATGGCCAACTTGTGCACCTTGATCAATGAACAACTCTCGCTGAGAGTTGAGAGAATTGAGGGGGAGAGAACCAATCCCGAGCTCAAAAACCCCAATCCTAAAGTGGCTATTCCCAATTCGGAATTGGCTGCCCTGATTGCCAAGATGGCTAAACTCGAGGAGGCTGTCTCCAAATCCCGAAAAGATAGGTGCTGGTAGTATGGACATGGATCGACTCTGCCTCTTTCCGAATGCCAAGTTGCCCGAAAGGTTTAAGATGTCGGACTTCTCTAAGTTCGATGGGGACTGGTGACCCGAAGATGTTGGGTTTTCATGCTGCAATGAAGCTACTTGGGGTCAAAAAAGACATGATGGCCCAAATGTTCTCTCAAACACTCTCTGGTTCGGCTTTCCAATGGTTTTTGTCTCTTGACATCTCCAAAAGAAGAACTTGGGAGGATATTGGAGTTGCCTTCGTTGCTTAGTATAACTAAAATTCTCAACTCAAGATGACTACTCGAGAGTTGGAGTCCACCAAAATGGAAGCAAAGGAGTCCATAGCTGATTTTATCAAAAGGTGGAGGAGCAAGGCCGCCTTAATGACTGATCGCCCGAGTGAGTGGGATCCGATCCGCATCATTTCGCGCAACCTACAACCCGACTATGCCAAGAGCCTTGTGCTCGTTCAAGCGTCCGCAAACTTCGAGACTTTATTTGAGTCTGGTTTGGCCATTGAGGAAGCATTGCAAACTGGTGTTCTGCCAAGGAGTGATTCCTCTTCTACCACAACTCAAAAAGCTAAGCCCCGTGCTTATTCCAGAAGCAGCACCACTCTATTTGGTAGCAACAACTACGCCAACGTGGCCTCAAGTGGAAACAATGCCACTTCTCAAAACTTCAACCGCGTTGTAGATGTCAACCAAGTCCAAGCTTCACAAAACAACCGACCCCAAGCCCAACCTCAAAATTTTGCCATCTTCGAGTCATCTTTCTCCTCGGTGATGGAGAAGTTACTCAAGTCCGGCCATCTCAAGCCCTTGACTTCGACTCTTCTTCCCAAAAATTTGACCTCCAAGCCACAATACCAACCTTTTCTGCGCCTTCCACCAAATGCCCGGCCATCTCACCGATTCTTGATATCGCCTTCGTCATGCGATTCAAGATTTGATAGACGATGGCACTGTCCAAATTCCACCTCCCTTAAAGCCTAACAACACTTCCAACTCCATGCCTAAACATAACTCTGGCTCACAAATCGGCCAAATATCTCTAAGCTCTACTCAAACCAACCTAAACCCCGCTCAAAACAACCTAAGCACCACCATATTCAACCCTACCTACTATATCATCCCAGAAAGCCACCATAAGCTTATCATAACCATCCCGTCTGAACCTGACATCAACATATACGATGGCTATAGGTTTGAGAATGGAAGATAAGGCAGGCGAATGGAAAGAGCTCTCCGATGATTGGATTGAGCAATACAACATGGGGTTTCAATCTCAAACGCTGTCGATGACCGTATCCATGAGTTCGACCTTTCTCTCAATATTGTCTCTATGGAACAACCGCATCCTATTGTTTCAGCTCCCGTTGACGATTGTAGCATCATGGTTTTACAACCTGCACCACTCGATGATCTTTGGGAAGTTGATGAGATCGTCGACTTTTGTAAGGCCTCACCACCCGCTAATCTTTGGGATGCCGATACATTTATCGACATAGGTGCTGGCGACAAGGTTTTGACTGTCAACACTACTTTGGTTGATGGAGGTCTTTGGGATGTTCCTTTTTTTACCAACTCGGGAATGCCTTTCGAAGATGCCACCGCTCAAGACCCTGCTTTTTGGGAGGGACTGCTTATGGAAGATCTAGCAAAGGATTTAGCTCTAGGGCAGTCTGCGTCACCAACGGTAGCATCAATTGACAAAGGAAAGTGCAAGCTTGGGGAAGTCCCTGCGACCTTGGCGATAGGGTTGAAGATGTCAAAGGCGGGCCCTCTCTGTGGGATGTTGCCAATGTTACGAGGTGTGGCCGAGTCTTCCAACCCACTAACACGCAAGCTGGGAGCTCGTCCAACCCCCTTATTCAAAGGCCCAATGTCCCTAATGTTCAAAGGAATGCTCCTCTTGCTGTTCCATTAGTTCCAAGTGGTGCCCTGTAGGCCGATCTTATTCAAAAGCAACTCGAGTGGATCCCTGCTGCAATCTCTATTTGGGGACTAGTATGTTCTTCTCGAGAGCACCATGAAAGGTTGTCTTCAGCTCTCTCTCATCTCAAAGTGCCTACCGACATCACTCCCGTGGCCATGATCGCCCTCATCCTGCCAATTCTAGCGAAGCACTCTATCACTTTCACGGAGAAGGACCTCCCTGTCAAATGAGTTGAGCTCAACTGCCCGTTGCACATAACAGTCAAGTGTAGGGGACATTGGGTGCCGACAGTCCTCATCCGCAATGGCTCTACAATCAATGTCTTCCCTCTTAGGGTTGCTTACCGCTTAGGTCTCACTAAGAAAGATCTTGTGCCGTCAAACCTGGCAGTCAAAGCCTATGATAGCACTCACCGTGTGGTGGAGGGGACTCTATTGCTCAAACTTGACACTGAGGGTTTTGAGATGGAAGTGGAATTGCACATTGTTGACATCCCCGCTACCTTCAACCTGCTGCTCGGCAGGCCTTGGCTTCATAGGGCAGACATCATGGCTACGCCCTCCACTATTAACCAAAAGGTCATGCTGGGATTCACTTTTGGGATGCTGACAATTTGCGGGAACTCTGGTATTCATCCGCACACCAAAGATGGAGTGCCAATTCTGGGGATTATGAATGGAGAGGAAGATATTGATTTTGGAGGTTTCTCCTTCGACACATCTAGCTCGGTCCTTGCTATTACCATGGATGATGACTTCATCATAAGCTCAACTACCCTCGACGTAATGAGGAGGATGTCATACATGCCTAGTTTGGGATTGGGAATCAATCAACAAGGGATCACTGAGTTCCCTAACTTTCCCTTTAACTATTGCCGCTTTGGCTTAGGGTATGTTCCCTTTGCCATGGGCCAAGAAAGGAAAGGTTAAGGGAAAACCCCAAACCCTTCAAGGTAACGTTGATAGTTACTTTGTGCGTGAAAGAGGGGGCACCACTTATGTGGGACAAATTGAGCTATTTTTGGGATCCGAAAACTCGTGCCTGGCTACCTGGTTTTGACGTCTTTGCTGCTGACACCTGGTCTTATAGCGAGGAGGAACTGGCCAAGGAGGAATTCAAGAAGAAGCTGGCTCAAGTCAAGAAGAAGACTGATTGGGTGAGGGCGTTCGATCAAGGGAGCTAGGAGCTGCTCTTCTTCCAAGCGGGTTTGGTTGAAGATGCTGAGGAGGCTAAGTGCTGATGCTTGGGCCCGACGCTCTCGAGGATCCCACCCCTCTCATCGTGGAAGCTAAGGGTAGTTTTAAAAATTTCATTTTACACCATGTCTAACTTACATTGACAACACTTTTGAGTTTGACACAGAGTTCGTCGAGTCTAAGTCTAGCTCTGAGTCATAGATTGTGCCACTGGGCCCTCCACATCGTAGCTTTTACTTTGAGTTTGAGTCAACTGTACTTGGCAACCCTGAAGGGTTTTAAGAAATGCATGACTCTGCTTTCGAGTTCTTTGTTGACTTCTATATAAACTGTGTCGACCCTGATAATGAAGGAATAGATTTCGATGGGAACATTGCTGAAGAATTTTGTTCCCTCATCAAAAGGGATGACAAAATGCATGCCTAGCCTCTAAAAGAAGAAGTAGTTTCTACAAACCTAAAAGACAAGGATGACCCTCATATGATGCAAATAGGTTAAGCGCTGTCCCCGAAGGATCGTACTGAAATTGTCGACCTGCTCAAAGAGTTCATCGAGGTCTTTGCATGGTCTCATAAGGACATGTCTGGCATTGATCCCGAGATAGTGGAGCATCGAATTCACTTACTGCTTGGAGCCAAGCATGTCAAGCAAAAGCTCCGTAGATTGAGGCTGGACTGCGTACAGAATATCAAGGAAGAAGTCAGCAAGCAGATTTGTGAGTTTCTTGATGGTCGCAGAGTACCCTAAGTGGGTCGCCAACATCGTGTAACATCGTGTTTGTTCTTATGAAGGATGGAAAAATTCGAGTCTGCATCGATTTTAGGGACTTGAACAAAGCAAGTTTCTTGATGGTCGCAGAGTACCCTAAGTGGGTCACCAACATCGTGTCTGTTCCTAAGAAGGATGAAAAAATTCGAGTCTGCGTTGATTTTAAGGACTTGAACAAAGAAAGCCCCAAAGACAATTTTCCCTTGCCACACATCGATGTGCTTGTGGACAATACGGCGAGGCATGCTTTGGTCTCTTTTGGTGACGGATTCTCGGGTTACAACCAAATTCTCATGGCACCGAAAGACTGAGAAAAGACAACGTTCGTCACTGAGTGGGGAACCTTTTGGTACTTGGTTATGCCATTTGGATTGAAGAATGCTGGCTGCATTTATCAACGGGCCCAAACGACCCTGTTGCAAGACATGATCCACAAGATAGTTGAAGCCTATGTCGATGACATGATTGTCAAAGCAAAAGAGTGAAAGGAACTCATTCTGGTACTTAGGAAGTTCTTCGAGAGACTCCGCAAGTACCGAATGTGTCTCAATTCGCAGAAGTGCACATTTGGAGTCATGGGAGGCAAGATGCTAAGGGTCATGATCACTGCAAGAGGGATTGAGATGGATCTGTCCAAGATCAAGGCAATTCTCGAGATGAAGCCACCACAGTCTGAAAAGGGAGTGCAGAGCTTTTTGGGGAAATTTAGCTCATAAGCGAATTCATCACCATGTTGACCTTAATTTGCGACCTGATGTTTCGTCTACTCAAGAAGGATGTCCCGTTCAAGTGGACAAACAAGTTCCAAGCTACTTTTGAATCTATTCAAGGGTACTTATAGAACCCACCAGTTTTGATGCCGCTTGTTCCGGAGCAGCCTTTGATCTTGTACTTGTCTGTCACCCCATTGGCTATGGGATGTTTGCTAGCACAAGAAGGAAATGATGGAGCCGAGAAGGCAATGAGCACGAAGATGGTGGGATGTGAGGAACGCTACACTCCTTTGGAAAAGATGTGTTGGACGCTTGTTTGGGCCTCTAAAAAGCTGAGGCACTACATGCTGGCTTATACTGTGAGACTGATTTCTCGAACGGATCCCCTCAAGTATCTATTTGAGAAACCTACACTAACTCATAAGCTAGCACGTTGGTTGCTTTTGCTGGTAGAGTTCGACCTCCAATATGGCACAAGGAAATCTGTGAAAGGACGCGCTATGGTGGAATTCTTGGTCGATCACCCGATTAATAGACCTAAGGACGTGGATTTCAACTTCCCTAATGAGGATGTGCTAACGGTGGTTAAGGAGGTTTGGATGCTCTACTTTGACAAGGCTGCTAACAAGAAAGGATTTAGGATTGGGGTGTTGCTGATTACGTCTGCTAGTGCTCATATTCCGCTTGCTTTCAAGTTAAACTTCGAAGTCACCAATAATCAAGTTGGTTATGAGGCCTGTATTGTTGGCATGGAGGCTGCAATTGCACTTGGTGTCAAAAAGCGTGAAGTCATTGGGAACTCCAATCTAGTGGTCTCTCAAGCCAATGGGGACTGGAAAGTCCGTGAGGAAAAGCTGAAGCCTTATCACCAAGATTTGGAAGAACTGATTCCTTGTTTCAATAAGGTGACCTTCACCCACATTTCGTGTTTGAAGAATCAGTTCGTCGATGCATTGGCAACTTTAGCTTCAATGATCGAGCTTTCGATTGTAAACACCCCAATTTGGCCTAACGATTATTTCAGGTCCCACCTTGGGGACCATCCCGACGATGAAATGGATACGATGATTGCTGATTGACTTCTTGGGAACCTTAGGACTTTCGTAAGAACTTTGAGCCACTTAGAGGACTGAATTCAGAGCCAAACTACCTTTCAGACAGAAATAAAGAATCCTAGGAGAATCTATCTGCTGGCCGTAACATTGATCTCACGGCCTTTACATCTTTTTCTCACCCGAGCAACCTGTTGCAACAAACATCTCCCTGAGAGATCCATCCCTCGGCCGCAGGATCATTTCCTCGGCCGCTCAATCCATATCTCGGCTGCCACAACCTTTCTACGGCCGCCAGATTGTCTATTTTCCACACTCTGGAATGTTCCGTCGATTGTTTGATCCGATCGCACTACTTCTCCGATGCGTTCGGGCCACGTTCAGAGATCACAACGCAGAGTTTGAATTACATTGCAATTGCAATTGCAATCGTGCGATTTGATTGGACCGAGTGAGTCATCCCTTGGCCTATATAAAGGGGACCTTACACAACGAAATTAATAAGATTCAATTCCTCCATCTCATACCTCTAAACTCTGCAGAAATCATCCCACATACTCCCTCTATAGAAGCCCTAACCCTCCGAAGGCTGCCGCATCCCGAATGATCAAACCCCGAAGTACAAGCCCTAGGGTTTTTGAGAAGTGAATTAGTCAATCCCCTCTAATCCGAAGCAATCAAGCAACTGAGGGATCAAGGTGGTGAGCCCCAGGGGCCTATGGTTTGATCTCTTTTACGTCTTTATGCATTAGTCATAGTGTTTTGATTATTTGTTAAATATCTGTTCTGGTGTGAGGAAGAATCGGCTGGGGGATCAATCCTTCGGCCGATATATCAATCCAGTGGGATTCCTCGGCCGTGAAATCCATTCACCGGCCGAGAGATTGATTTTCCTCGGACAGCTTATCTGTTTTGATTATTTTTGATGCATGATTTAATTAACGTACTGGCTCACCATTAACTGTTTAAAGGCTAACAAATCAGATTACGTGTTTAGAATTAAATAAAGCATGTATTAGTCGTATGTCGAATGGTTATGGGCCAGTTTCACGACTGGGCAGAGAGGGGTGCCTAACACCTTCCCCTTATTGTACTTTTGGCTCTCGTACCCGGAATCTCTATCTATTTTCCTAGTTTTTATAAACTAGGTGGCAAATCTATTTTGATGATAACCGTTATCATGTGGCGATGTTCCTAGCCATGGGAATATCCACGATCCTGGTTTATGAAGTGGAAAGCAAACAAACGCAATCAATCTGTATAGCGATGCCCCGTTTGGGAGGTGTCTACATCGATAGGCGTCAAGCTTCGGCCAATCGTGATCGAACAGAGGGACTTGCTCGCATATGAGTACGTTAACGCCATAGATGATGTCGATGATGGCCTACTTTGGTACCATGACATATGGAATTTTGTGGAACATGGGGAGTTTCCCGTTGAGGCCACTATGAAGGATCGAATTGCTCTACAAAGGTTAGCCACCCAATACATCATTTGTGGAGGGAAGCTGTATCGATGGTCTCATTGTGGAATGCACAAACTGTGTGTCAATGATGCTGAGGCAAGAAGGATAGTGGAGGAGATTCACGAAGGAGTCTGCGGTCCTCACATGAGTGGTGTCATGCTAGCTCGGAAGGTCTTAAGGCAAGGCTACTACTAGTCTACCATGGAATCGCAATGCATTGACTACGTACAGCGGTGTCATAAGTGTCAAATCCATGCCAATCTTATGCATCTTCCTTCGTCTAATTTGTATGGCATGACTTCGCCTTGGCCCTTCTCTGTTTGGGGCATCGATGTCATCGGCATGGTCAGACCATCTACTTTTAACGGTCACAAGTTCATCTAAGTGGCGATAGACTACTTCACCAAGTAGATGGAAGCAAAGTCCTAAAAAACCCTGACAATGGTCCAAGTTGCTCAATTCATTTGAAAGCGCATCATCAATCGATACGGTGTCCCACAGGCATTCGTGTCAGATAATGCGACTCATTTCAAAGGCAGGGTTTTGGAACTCTTTGACAAGTCCAAAATTCAAATACACCATTCAATAGTCTATCGCCCACAAACAAATGCAACAGTCAAGCCAGCAAACAAGAATGTCGGGGTGATCATTAACAAGACTGTTGAGTCTACAAGAGACTGGCACGAGCAACTGCCTCTAGCACTTTGGGGGTTTCGAACGTCGATCTGAACTTCAACTGGAGCAACTCCATATTCCCTAGTTACGGGATGGAGGCAGTACTCCCCATCGAGCCTGAGGTACCGTCATTGATGGTCATGGTCAAATGTGGTCTCATAGTATCCGAAAGGCTGAGTGGGAGGTTCATCGAACTCATGCTTTTTGATGAGAGAACGCTCCACACCTTGTATCCACTACGCCAAATTACGCCTTTACCGGCATTTCATAAATGCCGGTAATGATGAAATTAATGCCGGTAATAGTATTCCCGGCATTTGTTGACGAAAATACAAAATGCCGCTCAAACAAGTGTTGGTAATACAAAAACGACATTTGTACAAATGCTGGAAATAAAGCCGGCATTTGTTGTTGGTTTTCCCGGCATTTCTAAAATGCCGGCAAAAAAATAGCCGAATATACTACTATTACCGACAGTTGATGCAATTATAAGTGCCGTATTTCTTATTAACTTTTACCGGCATTTTTCAAATGCCATTTTTATATCTAAACCATTGCTAAACTTTATTTATTTATTTATTTTGGATTTTTCATTTTTTGAAACATGTTTTCTTCATTAACAAATTATCCAAACCTATTACCATTTTTGACAACACATTATATTTCCTCCTTGCAAAAGTTAAACTAGCAAATCCAAAAGCAAGTTACGTACATAAGCAAATTGGACACGGTACAAGACAATTCCCAAAGCAACAAAATAACAATGCGGGGCATAGAATGCCGAAAATCAAACCCCAAAGTGTCAAAATACAAGTTCCAATTGCATGTGTATCTCCAAATACAAAAGATCATACTAACCAAAGCAACACATAGACCCAAAACAAGCTTTTGGTTGCGAAGACCCAAAACAAAAAGACCAAAAACAATTGTCAAAGTCAGGAAGATTTCCCATCATTCCTATGGCATGTCCATGTCCATCTATGTCAGGTCCGGCATCTAAAAGTATACTTATGTGATTCTAATTAGGTTACGAGTATACTTGCGTGTTTCTTCACTAAATATTTTTAGGATATGAGTATAGCACGATATAATTATAGGGTTCATTACTTTTCTTCAAAAAGCGAATGACACACCCTAAGAAGCTACACGTTTTAATTAGGCTACGTTGTAATCTTTTTGAGTTCAGAACCCGGACATGAATTATTGAATCAGTTAATTTTTTTTTCCGTTAGACAGCATAATTGAGTTTAGTGGTCTATTTACCCTAGCACTACATGTATCCAAGCTAGAAGTCTAGCTGTTATAAGCGTCACATATCCCCTAAGGCAAGAAGAAAGAAAAATAAAAGAAGCAGCTAGAAGGAAAAAGAAACGGTGAAGGAAAAAGAGAGAGGAGCAACTCACGCACCCCTCTGGTTAGATCCGACTTCTGAGATCCTTCGATTACCACCGGAAAACTTCAATGGGTAATTCTCTTCCCTCTCTTTCTGTATTCCCTACGTGGACCACCGCACGCGGCGGCGGCCATGGCTGGACCTTCCCATACTTTTCTTTTTCCCTTCCTTTCCTCGGCTGGGAAAATAACACAAAATACATGAGATTTAGCGGTGGCAACGCCGCAGCTGTTTAGGTCGTGTGTCGTGTGTGTATGATGTGCTCTGTTTTGTGTGAGTGTGATATATGTATTTAGATAGTGGATGTTTAGGTACACATATAGTCCTTAATTAAGCCTTGATTTGTTTAGGCTAAAACAATCCAAATAGTCAGTTTGAGTTCTATTAAATTTCTGGTAATGATCATATATGTGTACACATTGGTAAATCGTCTAATCACTGAAATGGATTGCAGTCCCATTGATTAAGTTAAATTAGGCTAAGTAGACTAAAAAAAATGAGAAATCCCCAATCAATTGCAATTCCAGTTCACTTACCAGTTAGCTTACTGATTGTATAAACATATGTGTACCCATGTGAAAATAGCTTCATTGCTAAACAAAGTCTAGCTCTTTGGGCAACTTGATTAAGAATAGCAGGCCAATGTATTACGCCCAACCTCATTTCTGAAACCAGTTGGCCAACTCACGATCGAGAAGGCCTCTAGTCTTTCGATTTCTTTATTGAACGTATCATGACACGAAGTAATTGACAATAGGTTGGTTCAAGGGATAAGAGCGAGAATGATCCAAGTCTTTAGCGTATCACTCGAGAAAACAAAGGTGAGATACTCTACCTTAGTTATATTGCTTTTTCGAGCAAACTATGTTATGTGTTTCTTATGATCAAAAGTTATGATATGTTATAAGGAAGCATGACTTGATGAAATGTTTTTATTTTATTTTATTTTATATCTTATACTTTATGCCATGGAAATATGCTATGAGTTGTGTATTGAAAGATGATGATTATGCGGATGATCATGTTTAAGAAGAGATGATTCCATGAACACCGGCCTTGCCATCTGAGGGTGACGGTGTAATGTCATTACGATTCTATGATCTCAAAGTTTGATGCATTCAGACAGCGGTGTCCCGGGTCAGGGGGACGGATTTTAAAGATACCATGACCAACGAAGGGGTTATAAGGGAGGAATGTTATGTGGCACCAGCTACCGTGATTTGATCATTTCACACCATGTGGGGTCGCTCCCCTATGCATGTTTAGCTGTTGGATGTGCATCATAAGATCATGTGATGATGATGTTATGAATCTTTCTCTTATGAAGTTAAGAGTAAATTATATATGTCAAAGAAGCTTATGAAAGTTATTTCCATGGTAAAACGTATAACTCTGGTTTTGTATCTCACACGAGCTTTTGGCTTATGAAAATTTACTATTTTCCTACAGGTAATGGCGAGTAGGAATGAAGTAAGCTGCTGCCCGGTGGACATGTAAATATTGTATAGCTAAATTTTGAAAACCAAACCGGGAATTGTCTATTCCCTTTTTTGTGTAAGATCACTTACGTTTTGTAAAGGTTGTAAATTTGCTAAGGCTCTAACGGTGTTTTGTTAAATGTAACAATGCTTCCGCAGTTTTTTTTTTAAACTGTTGAAAATTTCTATATTTTGGATTGAGTAGTTATGAGGCCTTGGGTGGGGGTGAGACCCATTGGCCGGTCACGACATTCCTTTTATCCAATTATTGGGATGGGGTCGTGACAGTCAACATCCTATCAACCTGCAAATGCAAGAAACAATTATAAGTTTATACATGAGTATGTGTGTGCGTGTGTGTATATATAGTCCACAACATCCTACATAATCAATAAGTTTAAAGATACAAGACACATAGATCAAACATATCACACTACTAGCAATAGGCCGTGCCTAAAAGCACAGTGCAACATAATAGCGAGTTTTCAACCATCCAAAATTACTTTTCAACGATTTCAAAGCCACCACATAATAACCACAAACTTTCCATGATGAAAACAACCTTCAGTAATCAAACACCATTCCCAAGATGGATTTATAATAACATTGACCTAGCATAATAGCATTTCATGGTTTGAACATCAATTACAATACTTATACACCAACTTCAGCATCCTATCTATTACTTTCAGTCATTTTTTAAGGCTACTTATAAACGAAAGCATCAACCTTAAAAATAAGTCCCAGCTATTAATTATTCCACGGCTTTCACTTATCTCTAGAAAAAGTTACAGAGTGTAACGGTGCATGAAGAGCAGAAAGACCAATGAATGCAATCAAAATGTTTAGTCAACAAGGCAGTGAGCTTAACGGTGCATGAAGAGCAGAAAGACCATTCTAGTTGCCTGAGCACATTCTTCACTCAATCCATCTAGCCTAGCTAATTCTATGAAAGCCCAATCCAATCATCTTGAATCACTGATATCAAGCAAAGTAATAAAAAAAAGTGTTCACGTTCAAGTTCTAGAACATCCAAATGCATGACCTGGTACGAGTAATACATGTTTCAGTTTCTAATGGTCCAAATGAAATCATGACAAAGAGGAAACTCAATTAGTTTGAGCAAATCATGGCCAAAGGGTTCCTCATCCCATCAGTTTGAGCAAATTAAACTTTCAGATACATTTATTAGGCTTCCACAAGGATGATCGCATTTTGCGACTAGCTTTTGCTTTTGCAGTATGATAGGTTCTAGTTTACCTTTTGCAGAGCGAGGTGTGCTACTTCGCTCTCTTGTACTCTCTTCCTTTTGGCTTCAGCTTCGGCTTCGCTGCTACTCTCTCTTGTTCTCTCTTCTTTTTGGCTTCAGCTTCGGCTTCCACTTCTGCTTTCCTTCGAGCTTCTTCCATAGCCTTGGCCTCCACTAGTAATCAAGCTTTATCTAAACACCATATACCAAAAGCATTACGTTTTTTTTTTTGGTAAATCAACTTAAAATAGAAAAAAAAAGGGATAACCGAATATAAAGCATTAAAGCCTACAAGGGGCATACCCCAGGAGGAAACAAAAGAAAGAAAAAGAAGAATAAAGGACAAGTGAGACTTAAGCCAATTGGCTACAAGATACTAAAAAGAGGATAGCCTTTGTTTCTATTCCATCTAAACAAGGCGGTACAGAAACAACGGACTGAGGATATGGGTTTGAATCTAGCCAAAGCAATAGAAATGGGGACAAAATGAAAAGACGCCATTCTTCTTTGAAGGCCACCATATGGCACAACCACCAGCTATGCAGCAGCAATCAGCTAGCAAATGTAAGTGTAGCACACAACTCGTCTAATTGAAATGAGAAATCAGAGAGCTCCAGCTGTGATTTCCCACCCAAAAGGTAGCAGGTCAGTAGCAGTCACTGTGGTTTGGAACCCATCAGACCAACACCCAGTCAGCATCAACGAAACAGAATAGCAGCATTGCATTCTAACTGAAACTGGAGCAGTAAAATAGTAGCAGAAAGTAGTAACTATATACTGCATTTCAGGTATTGCATGCCAACCAAAATAGCCCAAAACCTGACCAACATTTTATGTACTTCGAAGCATACAAATGCTTAACAAAAATAGTAATAAGTTACAGCAAAAACAGATGCTGCCCTGAGCACTATGTCCTCCCTTGCAGCTACCTCGGAAAGCTCACACCACCCACTCTTCTTTTCACTCATGTGCTAGGACAAGGCTCCACCGATTCCCTCCCTAGATCTCACCATATGCCCCCACTACATATTACCTCCTCTCTCAAAGAAATGATGAGGCACTAGCACACATCTCACATGGAAGCACACTATATGAGGTAGGTTCACACAAAGTCTCCAAATAACCTCACCAAAGAATAAGGTATACTTGATAATAGAAGTAATAGAATCTTGGATGGATTGCTACAGCAAATGCCCCTTGGATATTCACATGCTCATGCTCTTTGGTGATACTACGCAAACTGCCCAAAAAAACCACATACCAACAAAAACAATAGCAACTAGTAGTAAATCAAGTAGACAATAACAGTAAATCAACATGCAACAATGTTCCACTCATTTATAATCCACTGTGCTTGTAATTGGGGTAAATTAGGAAGTGATAAAAGCCTTGTTCTCACCATGGTGCAAATTTTATGAACAACTATCTCCCAAGACAAGAGAGGATGAAATTCTTGATTTCACAAAACAATAAATAAATTTGCATAACTAGATACATATAACTAATTGAAACATATCATAAATTTCATAAAAGCAAATCATATAATTTGAGATGGGTAAGTACCATTTACTCATTCCCATCATATTAACCAAAAAGACTTGAATGTCAACCAGTTAAAAAGAACTACAAGGTCACAGAAAGCACAATCAAATTTAAAAGAAATCAAAATTTACCTTGATTTGGACCCTAAGCATCTCTAAAGCAGCATTGTAAAGAACTACAATCATGTGCAGCGATCCTCAATGGCATGTCATCTCCTTACGTTTCATGGTGCCGACCCATTGAGTCAGCCATCCTTGTAACATTAAGGAGTGATGGTGTAAAAAGAAAACAGCCATTGGTTAACTTTGTTAATCGGAGCAAGCCAAACTATTATGAAAATAATCGAAGCGTCGTTTGTGTCCTTCATTTTTCAGCTATATCTACTTAGCAATATTGTTAACATGTTATGGTTGATTTTTTGAGTCCCACAAATCAGTTCTAAAAGGGAAAAAATATACCGATTGTTGATTACCTAACCGTTCACTACCAAGGATGTCATCTCTTAGACTCTCGGACTTTACGATGCCAGCTAGCAGAACCTCCATTTACAATATAGCTAATATCATTACTCATTTTGCATTATACCTATTTCAATATTCACAAAAAACAGTTATTCTCCTCTAGTATTTAGTATTTTCAAAAATGAATCAGTTTGGAGGCATCTAATATTGACAACATCCACAGTCAACCAAATGAGATGTATCCGATTCAAGCCCCTGCCAACTATTGAATAAAAAGGTAAATTGGCAAAAGGGAATACAATAAAAACATTTACAGCCAAACTAAGAACATAGAAAGAACAAAGAAAAATTTACATAGAATGTTTATGTCAGTTTCAGCTTGCAAAAGATTGAGATAGGGTGGATGGAGCATAGAAATATCACATAGAATGTTATTAGTTTCTACATATTCCAAATTAATGATTAACCACAAAGCATCATCGAAGAGAGTACTATTATATCCATAACACCTAAATCTTCAAATTTATCCACCATGTTTCCCAACCACAAGCTCCAGAAAACCACACATGTGACATTTATCTTAAAGGACCTTACCTCTCGAGAATAGAATAACTTCATAATGTAATAGAGAGTCAGTTTTAAGTTCGTGAGCAAGAATATCTGCATTTAACCAAACAAAATCAATCTCTCAAGAAAATCTAAAGAATTATAGCCTAAAAATTAACCAGTTAAACTTTTTTCTAGTAAGATATGACTTCGGTTTGGATTTCAAAGTAGGTACACAGAAATCAGTAGATCTGCTATTAGCCAAACAGAATCAGTAGATCAACATTAACCTAGGGAATGAGTCTATCAGCGTTAAGGAAATACAATCCTTAATAAATCAGTTTATCTAGATACAAAATCTTACCAAAACAAAAGTCCTAACAAAATCAGTCGACCAAGATACAAAACCTTTTTCTTTAGCTGAGCGTGAGACCAAACCAAGTCGATTGAAGCAATCCATTTCACAACTAAGCACACATACACAAGTGTACATACACACACATACATACGCATATGGAAAGAGAGACTCTTTAACTAAGAATTTAAAAAAAAAAAAGAAACTTATTGAACAGAAAGGATAAATTGTCGCAAGTTATGAGGTTTAATGGGAGCTAGGATTCATCACGCAAGAAGCGTGGTTCAACGAGATCGAGAGCTATTGATTTCAAACTACTGGAATCAAAAAAATGTAGATTCGTTTACTAACCACTGAGGTAGAGCATTTGCGAAGCCGATTGTTAAGTTGCCGTCTTCGAGATCTGCAAGAAAGAGGAGCTTTGTGAAATAGAGAGTAAGGAGGGAGAGAGAGAGAGAGAGAGAGAGAGAGGCTCGTACTGATTTCATTTGGACCCGTAGTGGAGAGAGGCATACCAGATAAACCCTAGAAGTGATTGGGAAATTTCTAGTGGGAGATCGCAAGGGATTGGGGAATTCCTAGCAGGAGACGTGATTTTAATTGTGTTTTGGACCCAAAAGACTGGGTTTTCACGAAACTAGGTCGTTTTGAGTTATTGTATTTGCAACAGTAGCCGGCATTTGCAATAATGTTGTTTTTAGTACTTTTTATCTGCATTTTAGACAATAATGCCGTTTTAGAGTACTTTTTACCGGCATTTTATAACTAAAGCCGTTTAAAGATAATATTTTCCGGCATGATTATTAATGCCGGAAATAACTAGTATTAGTGGCACTTTTTAACATGCCGGTAATAAAAATGCCATTAAAGCCACATTTTCTTGTAGTGATCATGTTCAGGGGTATTAACAAAGAATCGCTTGCACATTCAACAAGAAAGTGAAGTCTAGGAACTTGTTAGAAGGGGATATGATTACAAAGGAGATCCGTGCTCTAATTTTGATCCTCGTGGGAAGTTCCAGCCACAGCGTTCCGGGACTTGCATTATCAAGACCATCCTATATGGGTGTGCGGCCAAGATCATCAACCTTGACGGCAACAAATTCTCCACCTTAGTCAACCTGGATCAACTCAAACTTTACTGTCCTTGAGAGATACTCGTTGGGCTGAAAAGCACAAGGGTGGGCGGTTCCAAGCAAAAGTTAGAGCAAGCCTACTAGACCAAAAACCTAAGGAGGCGGTCTAGGCAAAAATAAATAGGCAATAAGTCGAGAGCTCGCTAGGCCAAAAACTTGAAAAGGCGGTACTAGGCAAAAGTTAGAGTGTAAAAGGTGAGGTAAAATTCACGAGTGAACCTTGGCCTAAACTACATTTTGACCTGATTCCTTGAAAAGGGATACGTAGGCAATCTCTCCTCGAGATTCGATCTCAATTTATCAACTTGATCCATGGTGGACGTAGTGGTGCATCGCAAAGGTCGAGAACAAGACAAGCTTTATTGGAGAATTAGAAGGGGGAAACCCTTCGTCTTTCATTGCAAACCACTATTTCTATTACATAAGCTGAGCATAAAAGCTTTAAAACATTTAGATGCATGAAGAACAAAAAGAAAAATGCTAGTGAGGGCTAGCGGCTCACAACTTATTCTAAGTACAACAAAGTCAACTCTGGAGTTAGTCGATATTTTGTCTTTCTCTTATTTGGTTTTTTTTTTGTTTTTGGGTAAATTAGCTTGAAATTTAAAAAAAAAGGTTAACCGAATGTACAGCCTACAAGGGGCATACCCCAAGAGGAAAAGAAAAGAAGACTGAAAAAAGTGCGATAACCCATGCACAACCCGCATGGAGAGTAGTGTAGAGTAAATAAAAATAAAAAAGTAAGAAAGTCTCATCATACCCCCGTTGCACTATCCATCTAAGCGGAAGGATAGTACAACGGGGTATGGGATGAAGCGAAATGAGTAGTAATAACATTAAATTGAACTAGTACCTGGCACATCCCGCCAGGCTAAGAAATAAAATATAAGTCACGGCTGGAGATGACCAAATGATAACCAAACACTGAGGACTAGCAGCAACATAGCAATACGGCATTAAGAGAAGCTGAACAACTACTACAGAGGAACAAGGCACCAAGAAGAGGCTCGAACCAAAAAACTAATACTCCATCATCCTCGCTTAAGGCTCGCCAGAAACAACCTACTCTCAGCCAACTACCAATCACCACAGTCTCCAGAGATGGGATAAGCAAGACAAGTTATAGAAACTCCAACCAAACCCAGAGACAAGCATAATACCCACTTCTAAAAGAACAGCTACTACAGAGGGACAAGGAACCGAGAAGAGGCTCGAACTGGAGATGCCAGTATCCGACAAGGCTACCCTCCCAAGTACCCTGCACACCACGCCCATTCCATCCAGACTACTATACCCTCAACCTAATCCCCTAGGCTCGCTATAATCTAAAAGAGGGACAGAAAGAGGAGCCACAAAATGAGGCCACTCGAACCGCAGGTGAACCAAGCTGCCCCTTTCGATCAATGCACTACCACCAATCTAATCAGTGATAGCCCGCAAAGCTATCCTTTTCAATCAATGCACTACCACCAATCTAGTCTATGACAGCCCCGGAAGCTACCCTTTTCAATCAAAGCCCAACCACCGATCTAGTCAATGGTAGCCGCGAAGCTACCCTTTTCAAATAGCGCAAGACCCCAATCTAATCAACGATAGCCTCGGTCACAACCATACTACGCACGACCACCGGGCTAATGAAGCCAAGAAACTTAGGATTTAAAGAAGCTCAACAAAGAGCTTGATATTAACTCGATCTTAGTCCAAACAGATGACTGCCCATCGAGTTTGTCCAACTTGCACAGTATTGAGCCCTCCAAGTGAGTTGGTCTCAACCTTTACCAAACTGTTACAGGAAAGCAGCATATGGTTTGCAATTACAGAAATAGAAACCCTATTCTTGGAAGAAGCTGTGCCAACAGAAACACTAATCCGGTAGTAATCTACCCAAATTAGCTAATTAATGGAACATTTTACAGAACTCCAAACGAAATCTGGAGGTCTCACCATGATTGTAGATCGGCCAGCACCATTCCGACAAGTGGGACTTTTCAGCACCAAGAATTTCTTTACAGTGTAAATAGACCCACGAGCAAGAGCTCTGGATCAAATCTGCACTTTGTTGACCATCAATTGCTGGACCAAACTAGCAATCCCTCTTGTTCGTGTTAACATCCATCCCCACGGCTCTTAAATCCAGAATCTAACGGCAGTGGACCCTACCACCATGCCAATGCAAATATGAAGAAGGTAGGAAGCTTTGAAGAGACATCGCTGTACCAACGGAGAGACACCGAAGGGTTTGTGAGTGTTGAAAGCCACCAGATCTGAACAATACACCACCAGTTCCGACCAGCAATTGCCTTCCGCCGGAGGGTTTCAGGACTAGAGCGGTGGAGCCGGGGAGTCCTTGGCAGTGAAAAGACCCACGAGCTAGGAGCTTTGGGTCTTCTCCGTGGAGTTTAGTTGGAACCCAGCAGTTGTGGGTCATCTCTGTGGGGTTGGGTTGTGATAGTTGGTCTGGACCAAAGATGGCCGGATATGGATTTGGGCGGTGGAGGAGAGCTTCTCTAGAGAGAGAAGCTCCCTTGCCCTAGGTATCATCTCTTTCTCTTATTTCTGCTCTTAGCCACGTCTTATAGTGGTTCTCTAGCCTTGGAGTGAAATCTAGATCTGCATCTTTGATGTCTCTATGACCCCAACGCCTTTGGTACCCACCAAGTGTTCGTGCATTGAAGTTGGGAAGGTGGAAGTCCTCATTGTTAATGTAGTTTCTCCCTTGGCTAATTCCCAACTGGCGGAATGGAATGTAGAAGGTGAACTTTGTCAATCCGGCAATCACCATCCTATCAAACCCTTTGGAGTGTGTGGCCATGTCGAGTAGGTCCAACCACTGGCACCTCTAGACGATCTTGTCAAATTGTATGTGACCACGGCTCTATAAATCCAGAATCTAACGGCAGTGGACCCTACCACCATGCCAATGCGAATATGAAGAAGGTAGGAAGCTTTGAAGAGACATCGCTGTACCAACGGAGAGACACCGAAGGGTTTGTGAGTGTTGAAAGCCACCAGATCTGAACAATACACCACCAGTTCCGACCAGCAATTGCCTTCCGCCGGAGGGTTTCAGGACTAGAGCGGTGGAGCCGGGGAGTCCTTGGCAGTGAAAAGACCCACGAGCTAGGAGCTTTGGGTCTTCTCCGTGGAGTTTAGTTGGAACCCAGCAGTTGTGGGTCATCTCTGTGGGGTTGGGTTGTGATAGTTGGTCTGGACCAAAGATGGCCGGATATGGATTTGGGCGGTGGAGGAGAGCTTCTCTAGAGAGAGAAGCTCCCTTGCCCTAGGTATCATCTCTTTCTCTTATTTCTGCTCTTAGCCACGTCTTATAGTGGTTCTCTAGCCTTGGAGTGAAATCTAGATCTGCATCTTTGATGTCTCTATGACCCCAACGCCTTTGGTACCCACCAAGTGTTCGTGCATTGAAGTTGGGAAGGTGGAAGTCCTCATTGTTAATGTAGTTTCTCCCTTGGCTAATTCCCAACTGGCGGAATGGAATGTAGAAGGTGAACTTTGTCAATCCGGCAATCACCATCCTATCAAACCCTTTGGAGTGTGTGGCCATGTCGAGTAGGTCCAACCACTGGCACCTCCAGACGATCTTGTCAAATTGTATGTGACTTAGGAACTCGAACCAGTCCTCCAAATTCATCTTGCGGAACTTCATCAATCGCTGATGGAGCCTTTTTGGAAAGAGGTTCCAACCTTCCTGTGGAGCATTAAGCAACCCAATCTTGCATAAAGTCAAAGCTGCATGAGCAAAAAGACAATAAGAAAGGTCAAGTTCTGCAAAGGTCAAATTGTGAATACACTCTTTTGGCAGATGGAATTGAAACATGTGGGATTAGTGTAGCCACTTGGCATCCATCAATTTTCTTAATCTTTATTTTTCTTTTTTTTCTTTCCTCCTGGGGTATGCCCCTTATAGGTTGTAAATTCATTTATTCTCTTTTCTATTTCAAGCTAAATTACCCCCCCCCCCCCCCCCAAAAAAAAAAAAAAAAGAGACAATAAGAAGCCATATAAGACTTGAGCGAAAAGAAGAGTAAGGAACTAGGAGCATCCTAAGCCGAGCGACGAGGTAAAATAAGAAAGTGTGAAAATAGGAAAAAGGTGAGCTAGGTGAGGTTACTTGCAGAAGAAGTGGACTACCGTTGAATGTGTCTGTCTGGCCAGTACTTATCAAATCCAAGCCCAAGAGTGTCTCTGCAAGGACAAGGGGCACCACGTTCTTGCAAGCCCCCATTTGAGCAGTAATGCTCACCAGTAGAGGGCTAACCCGTCCATATGTAGGAATTAGCAAGTAAGCAACCAACAAACAGATCACCAAGGCGAAGCAGCACCAGGCCTGCACAACGTTGTTTTTCAAGTCGTTGTCCGAGTTGTACATCTAAACCAAGCGCATGATGTTGATTTGGCCGCCATGGAGCAAGGTATTTGCCAAACCCTGGGAAATGTTGAGTGACGATTCCAGCAGCATAGGCATGCTCCCTTGATAGGGAGAAACAATGAGTATATGGGACGCGAAGCTCAAAAGATAGGCTTGGAACTCCTTGATGGTTGGACACATCTCATCGTCGCCAAACCGAAAGACATGAACATCAGGATCCCAGAACCTAAGGGCAACTATTAGGAGTTCGGGGCGAAGCTTCACTTGACGAAGGTAGCGGAATGAGGCAAGGCCATGCGACTAGAAGTTCAACCAATCAATGGACAGAAATTGCACCAGCCAAGGCTTGATCAAGGTTGGGAGTGGGTTTTCCATCAAGAATGCTCGAAGGGTTTTTGAATTTGGGAAAAGGGATGTGATTAAAATGTTGCAAGCACTTCCTATTTATAGGCAAAAACCTTGAAATATCAACCTCAATTCGCATGCTAGAGTTATTGGCCAATGCCTTTGTGTCTTACCACCTTGCATGTAAGGACACTCTACTCTACTGATCAAAATCGTGGGCAAGCTGTGTGAAATGATGACGAGGATTTCTTTCCTAAAAAAGTAGACTTGTCAAACAAAGGCACCTGCAGTAGAACTAGAGTTGTGCGCGTTGGTCCCGAACCCTCGCGTGTGCGTCCCTCTATCTCAAGCGCTGGTCATTGATACGCCCGCGCTGCTGTAGTTGCAACAGCAAACAGTAGTAGCAGTTTGCTACTGCCTCCGTCTTGTCATTTTTTATTCTAGGGCCTATTTTGCCCTTTTGACAATTCAAGCAAGTCATAAAGGGTATATGGGATTGTGTCGAAGCATCAAATTCAAAATGATGTGCTCAATGAAGGTTTTGGACCCCCAACGTCCCATTTCAAGTTCAAATTGAGGTTCTGACGGCTCGAAATCCGTTCTAGGGACTTTTGCCAAGTTTTGTCATACCGTACAGCTCATATGGACCTAATGTGACTGCATTGGGTGTCGCTTTTAGTTTGGGCCTTATACATGTCATCTTTTGCATCTTATGTCCGTTTTTGCGACATTTTTCAAGTTTTTCAATGTATTTCTCATTTCGGGATGCTTTTCCCGATTTTGTCGATTTGTAAGGTCATTGTACACCTATGTGACCTTAGGCAAGTGACAGTTTTTCCTATCTAGGAAAATTACGAGTTTTGGCCCATTAATACCCAAAATTTCATTATTTTCCATTTGTCTAAGAGTTCCCATCGTGTCTTGGGACTTTTCTTCCTTTTTCATTCGAGCTAGGCATGTTTGTACATATACACGCGTCTATTTGTCGACTTAGGTCATTCGTCAATGCAAGTTGGATATTAGTGGTTGGCTTATACTTTCTTTTATCAATTTTCACAAGAGAGAATGAATAAACCAAAGAGTGCAGCTTTTATATACTACTAACAAAATCCATAAATCAACGGTGGAATATCATGTACGTCAAGGTGCACCAGCCCAAGCAAAAGCATATCTATGGGGCACATCTGCTCAAAAGTCAAAATGAGCGCGCATGCCCAATGTTACTCCTACTAATGTGAACTAGAGCATGGTGGCCCGCTCAAAAGTCTATCTACATGGGCATGCAGGTCCGAATCAAAAGACATTAAAGTGAATGAGGCTTAGTGGGTAGTCTTTAGTCATCAAACTCGTCAACGTCGTCGTCATCCTCCTCGTCGTCTTGTGGCTCTCTTAGATCAATCTTGTACCTAGGATCCCCCGTAGACTCGTACGAATAGCTACTGGAAGGCGAGCGATCCTAGTCCTCCTCACTCTCTTCCTAAAAAATATGAGGCGTCGACACCTTTCTCTTCTTTTGAGCCAGCTCCGGCTGGTGTGGTCTCTCTCATAACCTCAGTTGGTACCTCTCATTTGTGCAAGTCGCGCTTTCTATGGCCCTCTGCGCAACTCCAGCTGCTGGCCCCAGCTGCTGGCCGTGTAGTGCTCATCCGTCTTTAAGCTGTGACTGGAGTGGCAGAAGTGCTCGGCGTTGTCTTCCTTGGAAGAGGCCCTCGTGCCATCTTCCGCCTAGGAGCCACCCTACTTTGTCCCTGCATTGTCAACTTATTCAATCATTTAGTATACACTGCGCATATTGTATATGTCAAATGTTGAAAGCAAGAGCTATCTATTAAGGTGTCAAACAAGTATATCAAGCATATTGTGTATCAAAAGCAGGTCTATCTAGTATGGAATTGAACAAGTTTCTGGGATTATACTTGAGGCCTCGCCAAGTTAGGGACAAAAGGTGGAGGCTCTGCTTTGGGGTACTGCAACTGTAACTTATTATCGCTCGCCGCACTTCGTCAAATGTTCTCCAGTGCCATTATCAAGTGCACGGCCTCCGTCGCCCATTCCAATGGCACCAGAAATACATGTTTTGGGAATCAGAATACAGTTAAAGTACAAAGGCAAATGAATCAAATGGTACAAATGGAAGCTACATCTTACTAGGCCGGTCATCGGCTCAGGCTCTGTGCTGCTGTTGCAGGGGTAAGCTGGATCGTGGCATGCTCTCCTGGAGGGTCACTCATGTCCACTGCCCAAGAAAGCCAGGGATGTCCACTCCTCACTACACCTTCACCTCTACTCCTCTGCCTAGGCCGAACAATTTCTCCCCTTTGTACATCGGCAGCTGCACGCCTTTCCTCTCCAGCCGTGAGGGCTTGGCCCAGTGCCTCTCCATAGTTCATCACCCCCAATGGTCCCGCCAAGTGCTTTCTTCGGTAAATGGCATAATCATGCTCAAGTCTCAAAAAAGCTGAAAGGTTAGTCGCCGGTTTCGTAAACCGCTGCAGCTCGACCATCGTGTACCTGTTTGTGTGTGAAGCATTGGGCGGAAGTGGCCCCGAGACCTAGAACTTGAGCAAACCAAGTGATTGTCGCATCACACGGTCGCCTAAGTACCACAACCACCCGAAGGCTAACTCCAACAACACCCTGCTCGCTGTCACCACTCTGCCCCACGGGTTCCATTCCACCTGCAACACAACCAAAAATCCAAGACAAAGGATATCAGCGACAGCATTTAAGCAATTTAAGGTGAAATCTACTAATGGAATTTTGGGTTACCTAAGTGCTCGAAAGCTCGTCAAGATAGACTCTGAAAGCTTGGAGGCTCCCCTTCGACTTCTTCTGGCCTCTATGCAAAGGACCCCAAATTAGCGCACGAGGGAGAGTCCTCAAGTCAAGGCACTTGTTCTCTGGTGGGTACATCTTTAACATCTCGTAGGCCCACAGCTGCAAGGTTTCGAATAGGCAAAGCATCAGATACGTTATATACAAGGCAAAGCTATACAAATCAAGGGTACAAGTGCGTATTGAAAATTGAACAATGTGAAGTTTGAAATCATACCTCCCACACCCTCCAATAGCCACCAATTGCTTTCTTGGTCATTGTAAAGTCTCCCAAGAAACCGTAGTACACACCTAGAGCTGCTCCTCCCCATTCAAACCATGAGGCCGTGCTAAGGTCCCATAAGGCCGGCAAGTAAGACAAATGCACCCTGCTGCGCCTATTCAAGTATAGGGAAGCACCGAACATGTACAACAAGAAAGCACTCGCCATATATTCCTCCTCCTACTGAGTGGTTGGGATCTTCTTCAAGTACACCTCTAATTGAGCATACTTAACCATCTCCTCATCTTGATCGGGCACTCTCCCCAAACGGGATAGGTTTGCCTCTAACTCTCAGCCTGTGAGGGCCACAAAGTCCAACGGGGTCACAGTCATCTCCCCCACTAGAAAGTGGAAGGTGTTGGTCGTGTCATGCCACCTCTCCGCAAGAGCAACCAAGACGACATGGTCGTCCTTTGGCTGAGTCAATGTATGGATAAACTGACCAAACCCAGCCTTGTGTAGACACCTCCCTAGAGCAGGGCATCGCCATACAGATTGATCGCTATTTGCTCGTTTGGTTGCTTGCTTCATAAACCAAGATCGTAGATATTCCCGTGGCTAGGAGTATCGCCACACAATAGCGGTTATCATCAAAACAGAGTCGCCACCCAGTTTATTAAAACTAGAAAAATAGATAGAGATTCTGGGTACGGGAGCCAAAGGTACAGTAAGGGGAAGGTGTTAGGCACCCCTCTCTGCCCAGCCGTGAGGCTGGCCCATAGTCGCTCAACATAAGACACTAGCGATGACCCGTGCCTGAAGGCACGGCGCGACGTAATAGTCAGTTTGCAACTATCCAGAATTGCAAATGGGCTAGATACAAAGACAGACAACAACAAAGCAAAAAAAAAACAGTCCTGCTGCCTCAAATATGAACAGCAAGAAGGAAAAAAATGGTCCCGCCGCCTAAGATATGAACAAAAAAAAAAAAGTCCAGCCACCTAAGAAGAAGATTGAAATATATACATCAGAACCAACAATACCAAGCCGATACTATTGTGGCTTTCCTACGTTCACCCAATATGACTGTCGTATTTCAACAACACAAACACATCATATGAGATTCGCAGAACTACTAATAATGCCACAGTAAGAAAAACGTGTCATAGAATCTTTCAACAAAAAGCTAGCGATCCACTTAGATTACAATTTTGCAACCAAATCCTTTTCAACTGATATGAAATGAACAACTCCTTCTACATTCATGTTAATGACAACTCTAAGAACCAAGAGCATCATAAAAGAGTAAAACATTAAACCTAAAGCTAAAACAGAGAAAGAGATTAAAAATTACTATATCAATACGTCTACTCCCCCAGCTTGTACTCCACAATCTTCAACCTTACCTATGGGTTAGGTACCCCTGCTTATCTGAACTTCTTCCTCCATTAGCTGTATCACTCAAAGCTGATGTGGCTTTCCTACGTTCTGTAGTTCAACTACAGGTACAAATAACGCAACCATTAGATAGTGAACGACACTCAAAAATATGGACATAGTTGCCCCAACATCCTAGTTCAGTACATTTTTCTTCAGATTTTGAAGCTTGCTTATGCTTGACTATCCCAAAAGAAACATCAACCTTCTTGTCCTCTATGTTCGTAGGATCTTCTGACTAAACCACTAACAATTAGGTCACAGTGAAAGGAAAATTTAGCACCACCGCTGGAAATTTGAGCTAGCTCAAGAGGTCTGAAAGCGAGTAATAGCCAATAGGACAACAACATAAACTTAAAGTTCCAAGGGCTTAAGTAGTTTCATATGTGTGTGCTTGTGTGTGTGAGAGAGAGAGAGAGTGAGAGAGAGAGAGACATACCAGACATACCAGTTTCAAGGGATAAAAAAACACTTTGCCCAACATGTATATGAATTTAACAATTTTCATTGATTTTAGTATGATTTTAAACAGTTGTATGGAAGTAATTACTCTGTTAAGCTATTCACCCCAGGTTCCACAACTCAAAATTTTCATTTTAAAATAGAGTCCTAGCAAACAAAAAGAGCTATTGACCCCTGGTTCTACTTGAAATTTGGGACAACTAAAACATGATATCAAGTCTTCCAAAACTTTAAACCCCTATTCTTAGTAACTATACTATGTTAAGCTTCTACACAAATTGAACACATTAAAACTATTTTGGCGTGTTATAGCAAGAATGAGAAATACATAACCTAGATCTACGCAACATGTCTAATGCAGCCAGTAAGCCTTAGGACTTGTCCGTGCTTGGCGCATCGTAAATAGAACTCAACCTAATGAACTACCGTTAGCAATAGCATTTTGCTAATGAGAATATAAGAAGTTGAAAATACATGTACACACACAAAACGCCTCTTCCCCTTAAGCTTCCTCGCATCGAGAAAAAACCAACTTAGTCCACCTAATTTCCACCTTATACCCTATATAGCTAAATCAATGTTTAAAAAACCATGTATTGCCGCTGAATGCGGAAGAAGAAAAAAAGTCATGCATCCTACTGGACTCCTACCAACATCCCCCAATTCTAAACCCTTGTGAATTGCCCAAACCTGTTACCATTTGCAGCCTAATCCCGCGCTACACATCCTAGCCCTCTCCAGTCTCCCCTTTTGAAGCCAACACTCAAACAATTGAAGCAACAAAAAATTAACTTTGTACAAAAGCATCAGATTCATGTTGCAGGAATTTTATTCACCTTGAATTTGAGTTTCCCTTAATATTCTGTCCATATCAAAGAACTCTGCCTGTACTCCATCATCAAGGATATCTCCAGCCGAAGAGGGTTCAAGCAATCAAGCTGTCCATTTTCCCTTCTTCACCTGCATAAGAACTTAATGTTTAATGAAGCCACTTTCCTAAATCAAATCGTCACGTCACTACTGACCACAAACTTATATGTAATGAACCACCTGAATTATATCATCCCGCACAACCAATAACCAATTAGCCTCCACATAAACTGAAAAACAAAGTAAACTAAAAGCAAACATTTTGAATAGGCAATGAAATTGCGTGACCTACTCATAGTAGCAATGCTATATATAGGTTCACTTCAAAAGGAATGAGTTAGATGTGTCTCTAAAAAGATATCCATAGAAAGGCACATAACCAACAAATTACTTTTGATCACAATGTTTGACCACAACGTAGGGAAGGAGATTGAGAAAGCAAAACAGAGGAATAAAATCTTTTACAAATGTCCACTTCAAATTAGTTATTCTTTTCAATGTTTTCGCTTTGCAAAACAATGTAAGAGAAACTCAGCAAAAATAAATTATATCTGTACGAAAGTGACAATAATTTAACTCCAATACTCCCATGAAAGGGCAGCAAGACCCACTCAACAAAAGGGTATCAAAGTTTCCCAGATTTGTATCCTCCAAGATAACTCAATATACATATCCTCCCAAGGCTTTTTCACAATTCCAAATGATTCCATTATGAATGAATCCATTCTGACATTTCTCAGAGTACCCACCACCTCTGCCTCAGAGGCGGTGAGTAAGTGTCACCAATTCTAGAGCCAACGGGATTAACAAATTTAAATTTAAATAAAACTTCATGAAAAAGTGCAATAGAATATCTTGACAAATAAAATCAAAGAGCGAGAAGGGGAAGTAGACTGATTTTCAATAATTAGAGGTAGACACACTGCCTAGGAACTCAATCCTTCGATGAAACTATGCTGGGTCATATACACGTTTGTCAAAACAGAACAACACAGTTAAAACCCCATAAACATAAATCCTTCATAAACCAGAGAAGAGAATACGTAGACAGAGTTCTTACCGACAATGGCGTTCTAAATAGGGGTTGCGTTGGTGGACTCGGGCAAGGGTGCACACTGCACGGTGAGGCAGCAGTGAGACGCAGAAAGGAAGTCGATCTAGAGGGAGAAAGAAGAAAAGAAGTTCTCTGCTTAGAGGAGAGAACTATGCCGATGTGGAAGGAAATGTGGGCCAGTGGGATTATTGAGCGAGAACAGTAGAGTAAAAGAAGTTCCTCGCGCTCGGGCGCGGTGGTGCAGTTTAGTGGTGGTGGACTGGTGGGAGAGAGAGAGAGGCTAGGGTTTCTCAAGAGAGAGAGAGAGGGGCTCAGAGAAACTTTTCGTCGTCTAGACCGTCGGACACAACATCGTAGAATAGGAAACAAACAATCAGAGAGAGGAATCATTTGCCAAAAATTGAAAATTCGTTCAGTGTAGAATAGGAAACAAACAATCAGAATATATCAAAATTGAAAAAAATTGTTTAAGTAGAAAAGATAAGAATAGATCATTGCCAAAAACCGAAAATCATTACCCAAAATTCATTTAGCCAAAAAAAGGAAAGAAACTCAACCATAAAGGAAGAAATAAAGGGCTAGGATTTATGCAAAAAAATGTGTTACAAATCAAACGGCCAAGATTTATGCAGAAAAAATGTGTGGGCCACCACACCGTCGTGAATTGTAATATAGATATACATGCTTTATTTAATTCTAACACGTTGTCTATTTTTAGCCTTTAAGCAGTTAATGGTGAATTAAGACTGTAATTAAAACATGCATCAAAAAGCAGAAAAGAAAACAAAGCTGTCCCAGGGAAATGGATCCCGCGGCCGACGAATAGATGTCACGGCTGAGGGATCCTCCTGGTTCGATGTACCGGCCGAGGGATCGAAGCCCCGGTCGATGTTCTTCCTCACACCATACAGAAAAATTAGCAAATAATCAGACGCTACGATTAAGCATAAAAATAGTAAATAAATTGAACCGGAGGCCCCTGGGCCTCACCACCTTGATCCCTCAGTAGCTTGATTGCTTCGGATTTGATCGGGCTTGACTGATTGCTTCTCGAAAAACCCTAGGGTTAGGGTTTGAGACTTCGGGGTTTGATCGTCGGATTGCTGGCTGCGTTCGAGAGGTTAGGGATTTTTTAGAGAGGGTTTGAGAGTATGATTCTGTAGAGTTTCGTGGTTTGAGACGGTATGAATTTGATGTATTTCGTCATCCTATTTCATGGTTAACCAAAGCCGCTTTATATAGGCAATTGGTGACTCACTCCGTCCAATCAAAACGCGCGATTGCAATTGCAATGCAATTCGAACTCTTCGTTGTGATCTCTGAACGTGGCCCGAACACATCGGAGAGGTAGTATAGTTGGATCAAACAATCGACAGAACATTCCAGATTCTGGAAAATAGACGATCTGGTGGCCGGGCAATGGATCTGGCGGCCGAGGAATGCATGTGGCGGCCGAAGGATGGATCTTGCAGTCGTGGGTTTGATCTCTCAGGGAGATTTTCAAGCAACAGGTTGCTCGGGTGAGGAATGATGTTAAGGCCGTGAGATCAATGTTATGGCCGGCAGATGGATTCTCCTAGGATTCTATATTTCTATCTGAAAGGCTATATGGCTCTGGATTGAGTCCTCTAAGTGGCTCAAAGTTCTTACCGAATGTCCTAAGGTTCTCAAGAAGTCAATCAGCAATCACTGTATCCATTTCATCTTTTGGATGGTCCCCAAGGTGGGACCTGAAATAATCGTTAGGCCAAATTGGGGTGTCTACAGATGCCCTTCTTTGATTGAGCTCAAACAGATTGCGAGACATGTTTGAGTAAGAGTCAAAGCTGTAAAAGGAACTCAATTTGGTCCAACCACTATTCCAAGGGTTTTTGAAAAAAGGTTTTGTTATGGTAGGGCCGGGAGGCTGCCTACGTATTGCACAGGGGAAATTCAGACCAACCGTCGTTCGAGGGTTGTAAAAAAGAAAAAGTTTGGAGGGTTAGAGACAGAAGGCGCACCTTCGGGCTTTAAAAGCTGTAGTGTGATGTACCTAGGCTGAGCCAGGATTTTGGCAGAGAGTAGTTGAAGGAGCGCGGGGCTGCCGGGGATATTTTTGCAGAGAGCGTCCTTAGTATTTTGGGGTAGATTAGTATACGGCAGGTGTGTTTGCTTTTCTTGATCATCCTGACTTTGAGTGAGGGAAACTTGGTAGAGTAGCCTATCCTTGCGAATGAGCTGGAAGGAATTGATGTAATTGGGGTGGAATCTAAGGCATCTATTGGGGATAAATTGGACACCGATTTTGAGATATGGGGGTGGAACCCAAACCATCTTCCGGAGACGAGCTGGATGCCGTTTCTTGAGATATAGGAGGCACAGGGCCAGTAACTGGAGCACGGAGCATTGGAATGAAGGAACCGAGGCGCGGAGTCGGTTGTAGTAATGAGGTGAGAGCCTGAGAAGTCAGAGCTTTTGAGCTTGATGGAACCGAAGCGCAGAGCTGGTTTGATCATAAGGCGAGAGCCTGGAAATATGGAACTGGAGCGCTGAGCTGGTTGTAGTCATAAGGTGAGAGCCTGAGAGATAGAACCGAAGCGCGGAGCTAGTGTTGATCATAAGGCAAGAGCCTGAGAGATAGAACCGGAGCACTGAGCTGGTTGCATTCTGATGGTTTGTGCACAGAGCTTTCTCATCATAAATTTTGGCATGGGGCCAAAGGATCGAGGTTCTAGACCGATCAATAAAAACCGAGGCATAGAGCCGGTTGATTGCAGGATTGACCTGTTTCATGAATAAGAGAGATATGCAGAATGTGAATATGGTGATGGTGGTTAGATGTGAATAGATATGATGATGCAAACTCGATATGATAATGGTGATGCAATTGATGCAAATGTGCACGGGCCCGTGCGTGTGTATTTGATTTAAGCTTAGAGCTTCTATCAAGTTCTGGACTTGAGCATTCGGAGTGTAGAGCTCGAGCATTTGGATGGTAGAATTCGAGCATTCAAAGTACAGGCTTTGAGCATTCAGTACGCAGTGGTTGGGCATCCAAGCATAGAGCCTGAGCATTCAAGTGTAGAACTTGAGCATCCAGTACACAGTGGTTGGGCATTCGAAGAGCTTCGAGCATTCAAAATGTTAGATTTTAAGCATTCAAGCGTAGAGCTTAAGAATTGATGACGTTTTGATCGGGGTGGCGTAGAGCCTGCTGAGGATTGTTTACGGCATGGAGCGTGGAGCCGCTGAAATGATTGGCTTGGAGCCTGTTTGAGATAATGGGCTTGGAGCCGCAGAGTTGATTGGCAAGGAGCCTGTTTGATAGATGGGCGTAGAGCTACTAGGCATGGGCATAGAGCCGCTGAGTTGTTTGATAGTGATGAGCTCGGAGCTTGCTGTAGTAGATGAAGCTACGGAGCTGTTGAAGATAATGGGCTTGGAGCTGCTGAATTTGCTTGATAATAATGCGCGTGGAGTCATTGAGTGTTTATGAGCATAAAGCACTGAGTTGATGTGGGTGTAGATGTAACAACTCTGATTTTTACTAAATAAAAATTTCGTTGTTATGTCTGATAATTCTTAAATTCCTCTTAGCGTTAATAATCCGTCATAATTATTTTAATGACTTAGGAAATTGGTATTCATCGCCCGGGCATTAAAGTCATTTTCTAAAGACAAGTGTGCCTATTTAAGGCCTTAGTATAGTTATTTGGTAATTATAGTAAAATCGTAGAATTATATTTCTTGGCAGGAAATCCTACTAGATTAGTATCGTTAGTCTTTAACCAACTAGTTAGAATAACCTAATGCCCATTTAGCCTAATCACTTTTTAACCCTAGATGTACCATTCAGATCTTTTTGTCTTTATCCATTGGTTATTACATGCTAGGGTAATTGTTATCCATTGGTTAATGGATATAAGGCTTGCCAAATAGAATGACAAGACAAGTCATGTGTTTTTTTTCATCATTACTTCTTTGGACCATTGGTTATTACATGCTAGGGTAATTGCTATCCATTGGTTAATTGATATAAGACTTGCCAAATAGGATGACAAGACAAGTCATGTGTTTCTTCATCATTACTTCTTTGGACCATTGGTTATTACATGCTAGGGTAATTGTTATCCATTGGTTAATGGATATAAGACTTGCCAAATAGGATGACAAGACAAGTCATGTGTTTCTTCATCGTTACTTTTTTGGACCATTGATTATTACATGCTAGGGTAATTGTTATCCATTGGTTAATGGATATAAGACTTGCCAAATAGGATGACAAGACAAGTCATGTGTTTCTTCATCATTACTTCTTTGGACCATTGGTTATTACATGCTAGGGGAATCTTTGCCCCTTGGGCAATAGATGTTAGTCTTGCCAAATAAGATGACAAGACAAGTCATGTGTCCTTTCATCATTACTCTTCCAAGAAGACAATCCAAGCCAAGCATGCATTCAACCCTAGTTTAAATAGTCTTGTCCTTATCCTCCTTGTTCTTTCCATAAATGTACATACATATATATATATATAAATGTACTTTGACCAAGAGGGAGAGAGCGCCGAATGGAGAGAGGGAAGGGGGCCGAATGAAGGAGAAGAGAGAGTGAGGTGTGTGTGAGTGTACTTTGACACTATTTGACCTAGTTCTAGTTGTAGTTGGTGTGACAATTGGATGACAAGGCATGACATGCTTGACATGACCATTCAATGGAGCAAATCCATGGGACAATTGGGAGAGAGGGGGGCCGGCCAAGGAGGGAGGAGAGGAGACCAATGTTTGGCTATAAATAGCACCTCATGTTTGCCACTCAACTCACACCTTCCAACCTTTCAACTTCTCTCTCTAGAATCCTTGTCTTTGAATTTGTTCTTGGTGTTCTTGAAGTTCTTCCTTTGTTCTTCAAGAAACTCATCCTAAGCCACCACCAAACCACCACTCAACCACCCTTCGATCCATAAAAGTTTAGTAGTTTAGTCAAGACTTAGTTTTGAGAGAAACCTTTTTCTTTCAAAGTTATCGGAGGCTCACCGTAAGCCGTTACTCCGTCGACAACCAACGAACTTTTCGTAGCCACCCTACCGCCTAGAAGAACAGTAGAATGTCCTTACTTTCTAATTCTAAGTATAAGTAGATTAATCTCTACTCATTTTCCCTAGTATAACTCTAGTTATGTGTCTTATGTTCTTGAAATGAAAGCATGATCTTGTAATCTAATCATATCCTTTTACTTTAAGTACATCTAAAGTTAGTGTGATGCTTGTACGTTGAAATGCATGTTAGTTAATAAACTTATCTTGCTAATGGGATTGCAACATGTTGAATAAACGATTTCCACGTCAATAAACTTATGTTGTTTTGAATTTCCCACAAAGGAAGAAAGAACGGATTTTGGTAATATAGACTTAATTGGAAGTGTTCGTATTATTGTCTTGAGGATGATTATGAGCATGTATGCATGTTTACTTGCATTACTTGTTGTTGATAAAGCATAAGTGGCTTTCCACTCCAAGGGCGTCCACACATGTGGTGTTATGCTTTAATGTGTGGTTTTGAGCATGCTAGATAATATAGAGATGAATGATCTTGCAAGTTTTGTTTCAAGATTACTTTAAAGTGATTTGTCTCGTCGCGGAGTCTATGCATGATTACGAGACACGAAAATCGAGAAGTAAAAACCTGACACCTAGGGTGTGGTTGATATGGGTAAAAAGGATTTTTTAAACTACATAATGGCCGGACTTGGTAGCCTTATGTGAGTTGTGTTTATGAAAACCACAATGTGGCCGGACTTGGTAGCCCATTGTGTAGATTGCTAATGGAGCCGGACGTGGTAGCTTCATTGGTAATTGGGCTTGGTTATCCGCGGAGAGGAGCCAATGCAAGATTTGATAACATGGTCGGACTTGGTAGCCTGTTGTGCACATTGCCAATGAAGTCGGACTTGGTAGCCTCATTGGCAACAGAGAATGAAAATGATTTTCAAAATGTTGATTTGGAAATGAAAGGTGGAAATGGTGACACAGTTTACGATGAGTCGCGTAGGAAAAACTTGAAAGTTATGGACACCAACGTTATTATAGCGAATGCGGATGTGTTATTGTTAACCACATTGTTGAATGAGAATGTGTAATTGTTTATGTGCCTTCCTGTTACAAATTATGGGTTAGCGGGTTTTGGATTATTCTATTGAGCCTCGTAGCTCATGGTGTTACTTTTTTGGTGACCCTGACATATTATACTGGGGGCAACACTGGTATAATGTGTTAGAATTCATAGATGAGCAGAATGAACAGTACACACTGGAGGTCTTCGGAGCCGAGGAGCTTGCAAGGATGGAGGAAGAGGCGGAGCAGTAGTTAGCCTTAGATTATCCCTCCCTTTGTTGAAAAGAAGTACTCTTGTGAGAATTATGTTGTAATAATGAGCTAGACTCTCCTTGGTTTATTCAATAAAATGTTTATTTAACGTACCCGATTTTGGGGGCGTTACAGTAGAACCGCTGGACGAGCTCGAACCGCCGAGCTGTTGTTAGTGAGTACGAAGCTTTGTCTAATGGCACGTGGTGCTGCCAGGTGGTGAGATTCTTTGAGGATCATGATGTTGCTAATTGGTGATGCTGCTGGTAAGCATGGGCACGGGGCCACTGAATATAAGTGATGGTGAGCTTAGAGCTGCTGATGGAATTGCTGCAAGGAGTAGTGCGTGTGTGGTGCTATGAGCATGAAGCTGCTATGACGGAGCTTGTTGAGACAATGAGTCCAGGGCTGCTAAGATATTTTTTTTTAATTGTAGAATCGCTAAATATTTTGATGAGTGCTGAGAAGCTTGGTAGTGAGCACTGAACTGCTGAGTGATCGGGTAGCTTGATGGTGAATAAACATAGGGCCGCTTGATAGAGGTGGTGAGTAAAGAGCTACTGGAGCTGCTGGTTGATGGGCTCTGGGCTGCCGAGGAGTAAGCTATGAGCCGCTGAGCCATTAAGCATGCCAAATCTTGGTGTTGGCTGATAGTGAGCTCAAGGCTGCTAAGTTGACAAGCTATTGGGCAATGTTGAGGGCTCAGGGCTAACATTTCTTGGCGGTCAGGCGGTCGGCATCCGGTGAATTTATTGCTATGGAGAGAGAGCTTGTGTCGGTTCTGATGTTTTTTCGTGCTCGGGTATGCCCCCGAGGCTGGTTTTGATAGCGTTGCATTTGCTTGGGGATGCCCCCAAGGCCGATTCAATCATTGGTTTTGATGGCCGTGGACCCAAAACGTCATAATTATCTGGATTGGTGCATTGAGCAAGATCTAATGCTGCAGAGGGGAATTGATTAGGGGACCAGTAGATCGATCTCGCGGCCACATAATTGATGTTTCGGCCGAAGGATCGATTGCTCGGCCGTGAGAAAGCCAAAGGTCAGAAAATTGATTTAAGTTCGATTTAATCGATCTCACGGTCCATTTAATCTTTTCTTTTCTTCCTCGTTTCTCCTCCACTCCTCTCGTCTGAGTCGCTTCGGTGACCACCACCGTGCGCCGCCGTCTTCGCCCCCTTCATCACCATCGTCCGACCACCACCTCAACATTGGCAACCATTATCTCCGTCGGTCTCAGCGGCCATTGTTTGCTTTCTTTTTCTTTTGTTTCAGACGTGATGGCCACGCCACCTTCGGATGCCGTAGGTTCCTCTTCACACCGTCCATGTAGATGTGAGTAGCCTTCGTCGGACGAGGAGGCGATTGAGGAGCCTGGTTTGTTTGACACAGCTACCTACGTCCTTCCTTCGCGTAGGTTGGGTTTTGGTGGTTTCTTGCAGTACCGCCCTCCTGTTGGTGGCCCAGAGGTCGAGGTGGTTCACCGGGAGCCCGAGCTACACCTAAGTGTTCTCAATGTACCGGTGAGTTTTCCTGAAAAGTAAAACTTTACTTTAGTTTGGAGTTTCAATTTCTTATGATGCATTTATTTATATTTTTTTTCCTTGCGGGATGAAATCCCTTGTAGCTAGGGGCGTGAATAGGTTGGAATTAGTTTTGTTTTAGAAAAACTAAAATAACCGTGCCCCCTGTTTAGGCAATGCATGCTTTTTAATGTTAATCTGATGCCCCTAGCCTTCATTTGTTTATGCAATCATGAAGTTAACTCCCTTTTTGTTTATGGCAGAGAAGCAGGAGACTGGAGGCTCGCGGCAGAGGTAAAGAGGTGCATAAGTGGTTTCTGGTGCTACCCGAGCAGGCTCGAGAGTTGGTTCGTGCTGCTGGCTTCGAGGCATTTATTCTGGGCCTCAATCTTCCGAAGATCGATTGGTCATTGATGACCTCGTTGGTGGAGAGATGGTGGGATACCACCAACACATTCCACTTTCCTTCTGCTGGTGAGATGACAATTACCCATGGTGATTTTTCATTGCTCACTGGCCTGCGAGTAGGTGGAGTTTCTCTTCGAGTTCATCCCTTTGGGAACGGACAGGGGCTTTGGAGTGGTTCTTGGGCAAGGCGCCACCTCTTCACTCACGCGGTCATGTTGACGTTTCTTGGCTCAGTAAGACTTTTATGAAGGCTGAGATTCTTACTCAGGTGAGCGTTGAGCAGCTGACACGAGCTTTCCTTCTCTACCTCGTTGGGCAGACATTATTTGCCAACAAGGATGGTTCGGTGCATACATAGTTTCTGGCTCCCCTGCAGCACTTAGGAGCTAATCGGGAGTTTGACTGGGGAACGTCTGCTTTGGCTACTTTGTACAGCAACCTTGGAGCTTATTCACAGGACAAGAGTCCCATCTTTGGTGGCCACTATCGGGTGCTGGAGGTATATATCCTTCTTTTTTACTTCCTTTCCTGTTTTGACTTCTCCTAGTATTGAACTTGTTTTGGTTAATCTACTTTTCAGCTCTGGGCTTTCGAGCATCTTCTCCAGTTTCCTCCTGAGACTAGGCATGGGGATGTGAACTGTCTACCCCGCTATGAGTGATGGTTGGCGGGGCAGCGGAAGCCACGGTCACCAGTTTTGAGCCTTCCTGAGTGGCGACGAGTTTTGGACCATTTGACGGTTGATCAGGTACATTTCTTTTGTATGTTCTTTGTCCTCGGGTTTCCATATTCTTATGTCATGGCTGATTTGATCTTGTTTTGTAGGTATGGTTTGACCCTTGGGGTGGTGTACCAGAGGATGCTCCTTTTGTGCGTTCCAGAGTTCTGGATCGTACTCGTAGCTTGCTCGAGGGTCCATTCTGCCGAGCCTGGTATTTAGGTGATCGGGTGGCCAGCCAGTGGCGTCCGCGTGTTGAGGCGCTTCAGTTTGTTCCTCCTCCTCCTCCAACATCGATGAGGTCTACTTCTTCGATGTCTAAGGAAGATTTGAAGAATGCTCGGATAAGAGATTGGGCAGGCTTGCTCCTCCAGGCAGGTGACTATATGGAGTACTGTCGTCTTTTCTTGGCTTCGGCTGCTGCAGCTCCTCCTGTTGCTCCTGATTGGCCACAGGCCCCTTCTTTTGTTTCCTTCCATTCCGATGATGGGGAGTTGGAGCGCCTGGCCCTTACTCCATGCATGACCCAGCTTTATACGCTGCCAGCTGGGGTTTCACAGGTATCGTCCTATTTCTGAATTTGTTTCCCTGTTTGTATCTGGTATTCCAATGCTTGAAATATTCGATTTGCTTTTACAGGTGCCTGTTGAGGTGGTGCAGGAGTGGCTGCATGCTTATCAGAGTGCGGAGGCATTGGTTTGGAGACAGCGCCGTCAGATCCTCGAGGTATGGCCTTCCCATGTATTCCATTTGCTTTGCATCATTCTCTGAATCTGAATCTTTGTATCCTCTTTTGGTTGTAGCTTGAGGCTGAGCGAGCTCCAGCTGGGGAGAGTATGGGAGCTAGTGAACACTCCCCATCTTCATCTCAGAGGCCGCCTCGGAGGTGCCGTCATGACTAGCTTTTAGGATTTTCTCTTTTCCAGTCCATAGTTAGTAAAAGAGGCAAGCATAAGTTGTATAGTAAAAGCAACCACAGGGGGAATTTTGTATTTCAACTTTTGTTCATGAAATGAGAAAAGCTTTTTTTGTGCCCCTAAATGAATGCGAAAGTTAGAACATGGCTTTTTGAACAAGCTTTTGAAATGAAGTACTGGCTGAAGAATCGATTATTCGGCTGAAGAATTGATGTTGGGGCCGATATATCCATTCTTCGGCCGTTACTTTGATTTTCCAAAGGTAGATTTTGTTTTGGCCAAGTGGCATCCTCTTTTCTCTTCCTCCTTATGCTTGGTTTTGATTTTCTGCTTTTTGCTTTGGCCATGTTCCATAGTCTTTTTGCCAAACTCAAGAGTTTTTGAGGTATACTGCTCATGGTGTTAATGACATTCAGGTTAGAGGGGATGAACAATAATTCTCATGTCCTTTGTTGTTGCCAATTCCTTGAAAAAGGCATACTTATCTTTTGCGAGCTCAATACGCAAGGTTAACTATGCCTATCATTGAGTATAAACCTGTTGATGTTTCTCCAAATGTTTGGGCTGCATCTCAATGTGAGATTGCCTACGTATCCCAATCAGGAAATCAGGCCTTTTACGTAGTTCCAAAGTCACCACTTTTGGGGTTGGTTTTTCACTCTTGGTTTTTCTTCTCACTTGCTCTAAATTTTGCTTAGGTTACCTGATGGAGGTTGAGTCCCTAATGAGCTTCTGAATGCCTTAACTTTTGCCTAGGCTGCATTTTTTGCGTTTTCTTGCCCTAGCAGGCTTTGCTCTTACTTTTGCTTGGGTTACTTGGTCACCCAATGAGCACTCTCTCTCAGGAAGTTTTGCTGTACCTTTGGAGAGGAATTCGATGAAGATATTTTTATGAATCTCCTCTTGTGTTTGTACTTTCACAATGGACCAGCTAACCCTAAGTGTTCTCACGGGGATAGCGTCTTCTTTCTAAGTCTCGACAAAAACTTAGGTTTAAGCAACTAAAGTTCATTCCTTCTTTCCCTTTTTGTCAGTAACACAAAGATCTTGATTCCTTGAAGTTTCTTTTGTTTGGCAAAGAGATTATAGTGTATGGCAATTGCAATGAATAAGGTCGTAGAATAAGCATAATCAGAGAGATAAAACCGGAGTTCACTTATAAATAAAATGCCCAAACAGGGGCCCAAAACATGTTCTAGTTTGATTTAAAAAGCATGAAGCAATGTTTTTTTGAAGTTCTTTGCCATGTTGTGACTTCCTCAGCTACTGCAGCCTTTTGGGGTTGTCCTCTTTTGCTTTGTCTTTCGCAATTTTATACTCTTTTCCACCCTCTTCTTTGCCAAACAGAGCCTTCGTACTGAATTCATCTTTGAAACTTGCACGGTGGCTATCTCTCTGGGACATAAGCAGTCCCCAGATGATGGTATTAGTTTGGGCTTTTATCACCTCTTCGTCCTCCTTATTGATTGTGTAGTTATAAAGGAAGTTAGTTATCTCCATTTGGTTGAATAGCGATGCCAAGGAGGTTCCATTGAGCAGATCATTGCGTTCCCCTTCCATCTCATCAAAGTCACTTTCCCCTGTCTTGTATGGATTTGGGCATACGAAATCCAGATCATCTCTTTCCTCTATTCACTAGCTATAATCGCACTCATCGTAGGGATTGATCCATGCTTGCATTTGGAGTTCCTCCACCTTTTCTACGAGATTGATTGTTTCCCAGACAATAGGAGGCATCGGAATTTTGGGACGGTTAATGGGTACCACTATTTGGGCAAGCTCGAAGCGGGCGTGCCTTCTCATCAAAATTACCTTTTCCTTTTCCTTCTTTCTACCAGATACGTAGCCATTCGTCATCTTCTACAAATGGGATGTCAGGATGCTCTAGATTGTGCTTTGCCCAAGAATGCTCTTTCCATTTCCACAGTTTTTTCTCCTTTGCTTGCTCTTCTTCATCACCCATGTCGGGATCAATTACTTCGGATTGATCGGACTCAACATCTTCTTCTTCCTCCATCATGAAACACTCGTCCTCCTCTGGGAAGGTTAAGGTTGGTTTGGCTTGGTCATTTTGGACAATGTACTGGCCAGGATTGTATGTGGGATTGTAAGACAAGTTTATGAGACTGATATTTCGGGGTGGTTCAGTATTGTGCAGTTTGGTTTATGTATCGGGGTGTGGAGGCTTTATGGTGCGGCTATCAATGAGATCTTGAATGTCATGGCGAAGACGCATGCAATTGTCTATCTCGTGCCCAGAATGTTGATCGTAGGCGCATTGCTTGTTGGGGTCGTGGTTTGGACCATAAGGTGGTTAAGGAGATGGTTTGTTCAAGGTTTTGAGATGTCCTTGACGGCTTAGAATGGTTAAGGCTTGGGAGAGAGTCATGTAGAGAGGGCTAAAATTATGGCGAGGCCGGTTTGAGCTTCGGGATGAGCTAGCTTGAAAAGGGTCTTGTGGTGAGGCTGAGTTAAGGGTGTTGACGGAGGCATGAGATGTACGAGTCGAGGAGGTTTTCTTGGGTGAAGGAGTTTCTTCTTTCCCAATGAGTCCCAATTTGAGCCCTTCTTCAATATGCAGCCCAGTAGCATGCAAGCGCTTGAAATCAGTGATAGCCTGTGTGTAGATATGCTTGAGATACTTGGATTGCAGTTTTTTGACGACTATCCTCACTTGATCTTCCTCAGAGGGGCAATTCTTCATTTTGGCGGACATGACTGGTAGGGTTGCCAGTTCCATTGAACTTCTCAATGTTTGGCATTTTGAACTTCTCAGGCAGTTGAGAGTCTGGAAAAAGGCAAAGTCCTTCAAAGTCCAGGATTTGGTCTCCTTGTGAACGGGCTAGAGCATGCTTGATTTTTTTGACTTGCTTGGCCAACTTAGGATTTTCTAGTCTATTCTCGTTTGCCATTGATCTTTCTTCATCTTCAGCATCTCTTGCTGCTTTTTCTGCTAGCAAAGTAGCGATTTAAGCCTGAAGGTTGGCAATAGTGGCGTCGTCGTCTGCCATGGGAACAGGAGGATTGCTTGGTGAAGCTTGGAATTTGGTAGATGATCGGTTTTGCTGAATAGATGACCGCGAAGTCCCAGGAAGTAATTGGGACCGTTGCGGTGAAGGTGTTTTAACTGGTGAAGATGATGGCGAGATGGCTGCAATGGCCTCTGTTTGGCGTGGCTTCGGGTGTTATAAGAGTATAAAATTGGCTGTGGTTGCTTTCTTGGCTTACCTATTGTGCTTGCTTGAAAAATAAAATACCTGCAAGTTAGTACCTGGCTACATAGGGTTAGGATTTGGGCTAAAAATCCCAACCCCTCTGCACAGAAAAGGATGTTACAATAACGAATGATACAGGGTGTGAAGAAGAACTGGAAACAAAATGCATGAAATTTCCATAACTTGCGGGTTCCTGTCTTAGTTTGATAGGTTCTATGGCTTTCTAATACATGTAAAGTTTAGGTAGTCTCAGGGTGCTCCGTTGTCAAATGGCACCAGTCCTTTCACCAGCCCATTATAGGTGGCGATTGGGTGATTTCCTTTTTGATATACCAATAGGTACAAGTGACTGTGGAGTTTACTGGAACCCCTAACATAGCCTGTGTCATGTCCGCGGGGTATTAGGTGAACTCAACGAGGTTTGCCTGCTCGATGCATATGATAAATGAATTAAATAAGGCATGTATTAGTCTTATGTTGAACTTTCTGGTTATGGCTCTGTCCCTAGCAGAGTCGCCAGAAAACTGTAGACACCTCCCTGGAAAGGGGCATCACCATACAGATTGATCGTTGTTTGCTCGTTTGGTTGCTTGCTTCGTAAACCAAGATCGTGATATTCCCATGGCTAGGAGTATCGCCACATGATAAAAGTTATCATCAAAATAGAGTTGCCACCCAGTTTATTAAAACTAGGAAAATAGATAGAAATTCTAGGTACGAGAGCCAAAGGTACAGTAAGGGAAAGGTGTTAGGCACCTCTCTATGCCTAGCCGTGAGGCTGGCCCATAGTCGTTCAACATAAGACATATACATGCTTTATTTAATTCTAACACGTAGTCTGTTTTTAGCCTTTAAGCAGTTAATGGTGAATTAAGACTATAATTGAAACATGCAACAGAAAGCAGAAAACAAAACAAAGCTGTCCTAGGGGAATGGATCCCCGCGGCCGACGAATAGATGTCACGGCCGAGGGATCCTCCTGGTTCGATGTACCGGCCGAGGGATCGAAGCCCCGGTCGATGTTCTTCCTCACACTAGACAGAAAAATTAGCAGATAATCAGATGCTGCGATTAAGCATAAAAATAGTAAATAAATTGAACCGGAGGCCCCTGGGCCTCACCACCTTGATCCCTCAGTAGCTTGATTGCTTCGGATTTGATCGGGATTGACTGATTGCTTTTTGAAAAACCCTAGGGTTAGGGTTTGAGACTTCGGGGTTTGATCATCGGATTGATGGCTGCCTTCGGGAGGTTAGGGCTTTTGTAGAGAGGGTTTGAGTGTAACACCCCGAATTTTGGGTACGCTAAATAAACATTTTTATTGAATAAGTCAAGGAGAGTCTAGCTCATTTTTACAACATAATTCTCACAAGAGTACTTTTATTCAACAAAAGAGGGGATAATCTAAGGTTATCTATAGCTCTTTCTCTTCTTCCATCCTAGCAAGTTCCTCAGCTCCAAAGGCCTCCAAGGTGTACTGTTCATGCTCTCATCTATAAAATCTGACACATTATACCAGCGTCGCCCCCAGTATAATATGTCAGGGTCACCAAAAAAGTAACACCGTGAGCTACAGAAGCTCAATAGAATAATCCAAAACCCACTAACCCTTAACTTACAAATAGCAAGTCATGCATATATCATAAAGAGTCATAACAGCACATGCATTAATATGGCAATAACAACAACAATGACACATCCGCATTCGCTATTTATCGTTGGTGTCATGTTTCCGTGTGTTTCTCCCATGTAACTCATCGTTTTGTGTCTCATCTTTCAACATCATTTCTAAAAATCACACGCACACACCAATGAGCTACCAAGTCCGGCACATTATGAACGCACACAATCAATAAGCTACCAAGTCTGGCTTATTGGCCACAATGGCTACCAAGTCCGGCACATTGTGTCACATCTTGGCTCCTCTCCGCGGATAACCAAGTCACACACCTCCAATGAAGCTACCAAGTCCGGCTTATTGGCCACAATGGCTACCAAGTCCGACACATTGTGTCACATCTTGGCTCCTCTCCGCGGATAACCAAGTCACACACCTCCAATGAAGCTACCAAGTCCGGCTTATTGGCCACAATGGCTACCAAGTCCGGCACATTGTGTCACATCTTGGCTCCTCTCCGCGGATAACCAAGTCACACACCTCCAATGAAGCTACCAAGTCCGGCCCCATTGGTAACGCATACCAACGTGAGGCTACCAAGTCCGGCCATTACATAGTTTCTAAAATATTTTACCAAGTCCAATTATTTCCTTTATCCACACTCTAGGTGTCATGTTTCTACTTCTCGGTTGTCGTGTCTCAAAATCATGCATAGACTCCACGGTGGGACTATTCACATAACTCATGCGATATCAAATAGCAAGATCATCCAACTTTATACTATCATGCTCGTTAAAAGGTCAAAATACAAATACTTCATTTCAAAACGACACTTTATCTTTAAAACGCATTTCCTTCGAGAAGTTCAATAAAGCAACACATGTTTATTGACGAGTTCATACAATCACGTGGTAATTAGGCGATCAAGCAATCAAGTAGCCATAAGATCAAAGTAAACTACGTACTTTTAGCAAGAAAGTTCTACAAGCTAAATATCACAACTACATTATCATGCTCATATACTTCAAAGAATTCTACGTCAAACAACATCATGCGATCAACTAGCCAAGTACTACATATTCTTAATCACGCTCATATCATACGATATACGTAGGGTAGGGGTATAAGAAGATTCTACGTAGAGTTAGGGGTATAAGAAGATTCTACCTTAATCCGAAACTAGTCGGGGCCGAATAAGCTAGTTGAAAAATTCTACGGGCGGTGAAACTCTCAAATCTGGACCGAACTTTGAATGGCAGTAACTCGGTCACAACTGGGCCGAATAGGATCGTTCTTGAGTCTAAAACGAAGATCTCGAAATTTTCTACAACTTCCGTGAAGGACGTTATTTCTAGAAACGACTTTCGCCCGGAGAAAAATGGGGATAAGAAAGTGGACAGTGAGCTGTCTGGAATGGAATTTCCAGATTTTTCACTGAACTTTGGAGGTCGATATCTTGGTCATCTCTTGACCGTTTGGGGTGGTTCTTGAGTCTAAACTGAAGCTCTCGAAGTGTTCTACGACTTTCGTGGAGGACGTTGTTCCTAGAAACGACTTTCGCCCGGAGAAAAAATGGAGTTTTTCAGAGGACAGTAGGCTGCCTGGGCAAAACAGAATGGGTTTTAGAGAGGAGTTTGGAGAATGAGGTGAAGATGTGAGTTCAACTGAAGAATGAGGCAAGTATTTATAGGCAAAGCCTCTCCTCTCTCCTCTCTTGGCCGGCCTCTCTTTCTCTCTCTTTCTCCCAATTTTTTATTCCACCAAATCTTGATTTCTTGCAAGAATCATCCTAAAAAACCTAGGCTTGCATGGCTATGGAAGATTTTGCTTTCCTTGCACTCCAAGAACTAGGACAAAACTATGTTATCTTATTGGGGTTTTGGTCTTGTCTAGTCCTTGAATCTAATAAGAAAGTCTAGGTTTAGTCCTTAGGAGATTTAGGCTAGATATGTAAGTATAAAACCCTAGATATGGTGAGGTAAGAAGATTGACCAAGGATTTGGACACACATCACTCTCTCTCTCCCTCTCCCATCCGAACTCTCTCTCTCTCTCAATTTCTCTCTCTCGGCCTCTCTCCAAATCTCTCTCTCTCTCTCTCTCTCCCACTTGTTTGTACTATGAAAGACTACATATATACTAATATATATAAAAGTACTTTGGGTCTTTAAAAATCTAGTATTTAAAACAAATTATAGATTTTCTAAATATAATAATACAATACACACATGCTATATACAATATAATATATATATACATATATAAATATATATACAAGTACATATATAATATATACAAGCCATGTACTTCTCAATCTAGACTAGATATGAAAGAATCCCATAGCTAATAAATTAATGTAAGTCTTTCAAAGTACTAAGTAATTAAATAATAACCCTAATGTACTAATTATAATTAATTCAATTACCACACATGGCAAGTCTAGTATTTTATTAACCCTAGTACTTGGTGGGCAAGTAAGGCTATTATCCAATGGATATTAGTTTCCCTAGCGGTTATTAACCAATGGGTAAAGATGGCTAGGATTCTAGTCTATCATCCAATGGGTAAAGAATCTCCTAACGGTTATTAACCAATGGTTAATGCTAGAAGGTCTAATACTTGCAATTAAGTACTAAACTAATCTAATCTCGTACTTAGGAAGATTAACTAAGGTTTACCTATTGACCAATGGGTTAAGGAAACTCTAACGCTATTGTCCAATGGATAAAGACAAAAAGGTTCAAATGGTCCAACTAGGGTTAGGAAGAAGTGATTAGGCTAAATGGGCATTAGGCTATTCTAATTAATTGGTTAAAGACTAACGATACTTAATCTAGGCTTTCATTGCTCGAGTGGTATTTTGGTTTTATTTAGTAGGAAATCGCCTACTAACGGAATATTAAAGCCCGACGGTGCCAAACGCCAAGGCAAGGCGTGAGCGTGGCCAAGGCAGCCTGCTAGCAAAGCAGTGGCCAAGGTGACCTGCTAGCAAAGCAGTGGCTAAGGCGGCCCGTTAGCAAAGCGGTGGCCAAGGCGGCCTGTTAGCAAAGCAGTGACCAAGGCGGCCTACAAGCGAGGCGGTGGCCAAGGCAGCCTACAAGCAAAGTGGTGGCCAAGTGGTGGCCAAGGCGGCCCGGTGGCCAAACAGTGGCCAAGGCAGCCCGATGGCCAAGCAGGGGCCGAGCGGTGGCCAAAGCAGCCCGGTGGCCAAACAGTGGCCAAGGCGGCCCGGTGGCCAGCGTGTGCAGCGGTGGCCAGCGACTGGTGGCCAGCGGTTGCGGTGGCCAAAGCGACCGGTACTGGCCAGCGGTGGCCAAGCGTAGCTAAGGTAGGGCGAGCAAGGCGACCCAACAACGCCAAGGCAAAAGCAAGGCGTGACTCGATGCCAAGGCAGAATCCGATGGCAACCAAGGCAGAGCAACCCGACAAGTGACCCGACGCTTAGGCAAGGCAGGCCGACAATGAGCCGACGCCAAGGCAAGGCAGGCTCATCAAAGTCGACGCCAAGGCAAGGCAGCCCTAACAGCGACCGACGCCAAGGCACCTAGCCAAGCCAAAGCAAGGCAGTCAAGCCAACGGTCAAGGAAAAGGCCAAAAATTTCTACTAACCACTTCGGTATCGATGCATCACTCCAGGTTAGGGAAATGTAACTAAGCCAATTGTAGTTAGGGTTTGCTAACTAATCGGTTCAAAGCTAACTATGCTTGCTAAGTAGGATTTCCAGTCAAGAAATATAATTTAAAGATTTTCGAATAAAAATGAGATTTTTATTAGTCAATAACGACCGATTTTTGGTTATGGAAATAAAAATCCAAGTGATAAAATAAAATTAAAATTTTTAACGAAATTTTTATTGACCAAAAATCAGGGTCGTTACATTGAGAGCATGATTTTGTAGAGTTTTGTGGTTTGAGAGGGTATGAATCTGATGTATTTCGTCATTCTATTTCGTGGTTACCCAAAGCCCCTTTATATAGGCAATTGGTGACTCACTCCGTCCAATCAAAATGCACGATTGCAATTGCAATGCAATTTGAACTCTTCGTTGTGATCTCTGAACGTGGCCTGAATGCATCAGAGAGGTAGTGTAGTTGGATCAAACAATCGACAGAACGTTCCAGATTCTAGAAATTAAACGATCGGCGGCCGAGCAATGGATCCGGTGGCCGAGGAATGCATGTGGCGGCCGAAGGATGGATCTTGCAGCCGTGAGTTTGATCTCCCAGGGAGATTTTCAAGCACCAGGTCGCTCGGGTGAGGAAATGATGTTAAGGCCGTGAGATCAATGTTTACGGCTGGGAGATGGATTCTCCTAGGATTCTGTATTTCTGTCTGAAAGGCTGTATGACTCTGGATTGGGTCGTCTAAGTGGCTCAAAGTTCTTAGCGAAAGTCCTAAGGTTCTCAAGAAGTCAATCAACAATCATTGTATCCATTACATCATCGGGATGGTCCCCAAGGTGGGACCTGAAATAATCGTTAGGCCAAATTGGGGTGTCTACACCTTGTCAACCAACAACCAGACCTACTCGGGCAACCCTCTATATAGTGCGAGCGAGTTTGCCGCTGCTCCATGCCCACACATGTCTGCTCTCCTCCTTTGTTCAAGACATAGCCAAACATAAGGGGATGCATCAGCACATAGGCAATTCAAGTTCAGTCAATACAATCAATGGAAAGGTGCTAACTTCAAGTTGGTCGATTCAAGTTCAAAATTCAAGGTCAGGGCATCCTAAAGTCTATTCAAGTTCAAAATTCAAAGTCAAGGCATTCTACAGTCGATTCAATCTCAAGTTCAAAGTTAAGGCATTCTAAGTCGATTCAAGGCATAAATTCAATGTCGAGGCATTCTAAGTCAATGCAAGGCATATTGTATCAATTCAAGTTCGAAGTATCCAGTTCAAGTTCAAGTTATTTAATGGTTTAAGTGTCATGTGATACAAGCTTGGCCAATTCAATTCAAGTCTATTTAAAATGGAAGCTAAAGCAAGTATTAAAATTATACCTCTATCCAAGTCGTCGAAAGGTGCACCGCGGGGTCCCTTAGCATTAGTTTGGAGTCATAGTCATCCAGCTGCGGCATGTAGTGCACAAAACCTGACGGAACAAACACGTGCAGCTCTGGTGGTTTGTAAGTCTTCGGAACAAAACTCAACGAGTGCCTCTTGAGCCTTCACCTTGGCCAGTGCAACGGTCGTCTGCTGCGCCCACCCTACGTCTCTCTGGGCCCTCTCGATCGCCTCAATCTCTCTCACCAACTCGTCCTCCTCGGCCCTCAGCCGCTCCTCCTCCTAGGCCAACTCTATCGCCGTCTGTCGGTCCTCCTGGGCTGCCAAAACTGCTGAAACTATGGTTGTGTTCTCCCAAAGCAACTGGTCAAGCACTGCCTCATCTACAAACTTTGTGAAGTTGCCTCGAGTGATAGGCATGTGCCTCAAGGACCCCGCGGCGTGTTTGAACTCAACCTGCTCAACCAGCACCTCTATCGTCTTTTTCTCCGTGACCGCTAGAGCCTTACCCTTCGCCGAATCCCTTGTCGGAGAAGGCTCCCGATTACCACCACCATTGCCACAGCCACTGCCGGAGACACCACTAGAACTCCCACCTGTGATCATAGTAACTGCCACTACACCGCTTGGGCCTAACTCTTCGATCAGTGGGCGCTCTACTTCCAGCCTCACTGGCGCGCGCTCCTCTTCCACTTGCGTGTGCCGATCGGCATCATCACCAACCTCTTGTGATGGACCGCCAACGTCGATGTAACGACCCTAATTTTTGGTAAATAAAATTTTCGTTAAATATTTGAATTTTATATTTAATACTTGGATTGCTTTAAAAATTTCTTTTAAATTCTAATAATCCGTCATAATTAGATTTGAAACTTGTAAAATTGAATTCTTTCACTCCGGACAAATTAGTCCTTCTCCCATGACTAGTATACTTGTAAACGTACTCGTAAATTTTTCCTAGTAAGTAAATAATATCTTTAAATTATATTTCTTGGCTGGAAATCCTACATGGCAAGTATAGTTAGTTTTAACCGATTAGTTAGCAAACCCTAACTACCATTTGGCTTAGTTACATTTCCCTAACCTGGAGTGATGCATCGATGCCGAGGTGGTTAGTAGCAAATTTTTGGTCTTTGCCTTGACCGTTGACTTGACTGCCTTGCCTTGGCGTCGAGTCATGCCTTGCTTTTGCTTTGGCTTAGCTAGGCTGCCTTGGCGTCGGGTCGCTGTCGGGCCTGCCTCGCCTTGGCGTCGGGTAGCTGACGGGCCTGCCTTGCCTTGGCAACGGGTGGCTGTCGGGCCTGCCTTGCCTTGGCGTCGGGTAGCTGACAGGCCTGGCTTGCCTTGGCATCGAGTCGCTGTCGGGCCTGCCTTGCCTAGGCGTCGGGTTGCTCTGCCTTGGCTGCCATCGGGTTCTACCTTGGCGTCGGGTCACGCCTTGCTTTTGCCTTGGCGTTGCTAGGCTGCCTTGCTCTGGCCTTGCCTTGGCTATGCCTTGGCCACTGTTTTGCTAGCAGGCCGCCCTGGCCACTGCTTTGCTAGCGGGCCGCCTTGGCCACTACTTTGTTAACGGGCCGCCTTGGCCACGCTCATGCCTTGCCTTGGTGTTTGGCACCGTCGGGCTTTAATATTCCGTTATTAGGCGATTTTCTACAAAATAATATGTTACTTTCCTAGATTATCCTAACCCTTGTATGCTTTCTAGGAAATCATTGGTCTAGGCTTTTCATTGACAACTCACTTGAAAGCTCATAATACTTGCTTCCTTCCTAGACCTTCCATGTAAGTGTACTTAGTACTTGAGAGAGAGAGAGAGTCGAATGGGGAGAGAGAGAGAGAGAGGGAGGCCGAATGGGAGAGAGGGAGAGTGAGTGTGTGCTTGTGTTTGACAACTCAACCAAGTCATCTTCCTTGTCTTTACTCAACCAAAGTACAACCATTATTACTTCTTTCTTGTACTTTTGCAAGCAAAACCTTTCTAGGATTTGGACAACTCATAGAATCCCTCATGATAACCTAGAACTTGGCCAAAAATAGGAATGACAACCCTTGGCATGCTTGAAGTACATTGATTGACCCATGAAGGAGAAAGGTTGCATGTTTTCAAGCATGATGGGACAAAACAAAGAGAGGGGAAGAGAAGGAGAAGGCTGGCCGAATTTTAGAGGGAGGGAGAGTGTGCTTGTGTGCTAGTGTGTGGTACACTCCAACAAGGTACAATATAGCCTTTAAGCCTAGGCTTCACTTTACAACCATTTCTAGTCTTCCAAAGTACAATCTAGCCAATGATGTTTTGCTTTCCCCTTGCAAGCAAGCCTATCCTAGACAAGACCAGCCCAAAACCCTTCATGATAACCTAGGTTGTTAGCCTTAAAGCCTAAAAAGTTTGAACAAGACAAGTCATGGAAGCATGCCATGCTTTCAAGCATGATTTGACAATACAATGGAGCTAACCAATGAGAGAGATGGAGGGAGAGTGTAGTGGGTTGAAATATCCGAAGTCCAAAGGGTTCAAAAGGATCAACCCATCTGGGCCATCGTTCAGCTGTCTCAGTTCGTCTACGTTCAAAAAGTATTATTGTCCAAACAAACGTGTGTTTCTGGGTTGTTTGTCCGAAGAATACAAGCCCTATTGGAAGAATTGTGACCCGTTTATTCGGATCATCTTCCTCTTCACAACTACTGTTGCTCGGACAGACGATTCGGTTCGGTTGGACGTGTATTGTTCGGATAACCGCCTCTGTGGGAACATTCTAGATCCTTTCCACTTATGGCCGATTCTAGAAGTCTTCGATGATACGCAAGATGTCTTCTCTGATATACGAAGTGACATCTCTGGCCAATAGCGACAGGCCTGACATTAGTCACTGTGACACGGCAAGATCTTCTGAAGGCGGCCCTCATTAATGTCCCTGACATGTGACGTCAGCCGAGCGTAGAAGTGCGCGTGTAGCCTACGCTCGGCTAACTCACCGCTTCCATCCCACGCCTATAAATAGAGGAGTACTTCACCTAAGACGGAGATTGGTTCTGAGTAATCACACGAAAAACTACTCTCTCTCTACATATATTTTTTACCAAACTTCTTCCTCCATATACTAACTTGATCGTCGGAGCTTCTTCCCGGAGGAATACCCCCCTCCGATTTGCAGGTACAAGGCGTTACAGGTCATCGCTCCACGATTCAGCAAGGGTTCAAGAGGTTCGAGGTTAAAACAACCCCCCACAATTGGCGACTCCGTTGGGGAAGGAAACACATTTTTTGTTCTTCCTAGCGAAGTGTGGGCCTGTTCTTAACTCCAGTCTCTTCTCCACCCAAAGATGACCCAACGCCTACCACCACCTGGTCCGGAAAATTTCACCCTCGGTTTGACTGGGTTCGGCTCAATAAATAACGATCCAGGCCAAACTGCTAGGACCGTGGTGCCAGTTGCTCGTCAACTCTCATTCCCACAAACCGAGCTTGACATCGCTCTGGCGGAACAAAAACGCCAAGCAGCAGTCATAGCACTCCTACAGCAACGTCTAGAAGAGCGGGATGGAGACACAATCGTCACACCAACACCTGGCCATGTTGCCGAACCAAGTCGGCCAAAGAAAGCGCACAAGCGGAGCCGAAAATCAAGAAAGGCAGTAACTTCCGAGCTAGCCGTATCCGAACGAAGGACCGTCTTTGATAGGTTGGAACACCCGCCACGAATTCAGCCGAACTCATCTCGGCACCGCGTGGCGAGCATCATTCGGACCGAGAGTTCACGTTCCTCGGCAACAAATTCTACGGCACATTCTCACCGAACAAACGTCTCAGGAAAAACACAGCGCGTCTCCAGACGGTATCACGAGCGCGCAGACGGCAAGAGGCCAATGGATTTAAACGTCCTCCCAGAGCGTCAACCAGCTGGTCACACCGAGCGAACCGAACGGTCTAGATCCACGACCGAGCTTCAACACAACAAACAATATTCAGCGGGAGCGCGTGGCATTCGCCGGACGATGAGCAGGGGAGAACGCTCGGATAATGGAAATACAATTATTTTATATGATCAATTTACTGGGGCACCTATTGTGTATCAACCGGTTGGAGAATTGGATCCGCGGTTAGCTCGGCGGGGTGATTCAAGAGGAGAACGGCCGGAGCGGTCAGAAGGGGGCAGACCTCACCACAATGAGGCGAACGACCAGCCAAGACGACAGAGAGCCAAGGGAAAATCCTGAAGTGCCCGCTCCGCAGTCAATAATCCTACAGGCTCCGGTGACAATGGACAACTCAAAGCTCGGAAAAGCTAAAGCATCCCCGTTCGTTGACGCCATTCAGCAAGAACGACCGCCGGAGCGCTTTACCATGCCGAAGCTCAAACGTTATGAAGCCAAAGAAGATGCTGTGGCGTTCGTTTGTCGGTTTCGGCAGACTATGAGCCTCCACAACTTCTCTGACGCACTCATATGTAAGATCTTCCCCCTTACACTTAGTGAACCAATAATGTTGTGGTATAACCAGCTCAAACCAAAATCCATCAAAAGCTTCAACGAACTGGAATTGGAGTTCACAAAGAGGTTCGTAACAAGCAACATTCAACCCAAGACGCTTTCGATGTTGGTAAACATGAGAAGAGCAGCCGGGGAAACGCTTCGGGCGTACACCGAACGTTACTGGGAAGTGTACAACCTCATCCCCGACTGTGACCAAGGCGTGGCTGCCGAGTCATTCATGAATGGGTTGGATCCAACTTCGGCAATGTTCAGAGATTTATCTAGAAACCCGCCAAAGACAATGGGGGACCTGATGGTTATTATCGAAAAGGATTGCGTACACGAAGAAGCAGTGGCCGAGCGTAACGCTCCGAAGACAGCCGAGGCAAAGACCCAGGCTTCAGCGAAAAAACAGGTGGCCAACGTTCGGCACGGGCAAAACGGACAAGGCAGCGGAGGAACCGGGTCAGGAAAACCGAGCAACAAGTCTAAACCGCCCCAAACCCCGTACCAACAGCCGTGGCAACAGGAGAAGAGGGAACCCAGGCCGGATGAGTATGTGGCCAAACAGCTTTCACGGAACCAATTTACAAGTTATTGCATACCATCGGCAAGATGCCATTCTTCGTCTGGCCTACAGGATTCCTCGGAACGGCGGGCACCGGGGCTGGATTGTGTTCGTTTCACAAAGAGCGAGGGCATTACACCACCCAATGCCAACCGTACAAAAGATACCTGGAAGAGCTTGCAGCAGCTGGGCATCTCAACCAATGGATCGACCTTCGGCGCAATCCACTCCCTCCTCCTCCTCCTCTTCCAGCGGGCAACATCGTTGGGGTAATACAAGGACTCGTCACCGAAGGAAAGGCTACAGAACTGCGCTTGGAAATCGACAAAGCCGAGGTTGCTTTATCAGTATGCAACGTGGGCGCCTCATCCAAGAGAAAATGGACGGATCCGAGCCTGGATGGAACAATCACCTTCACGGCCGAAGATTTGCGAGGATTACAGACACCACATGCCGATGCCCTTGTCGTGACCATAATCGTTGACAAATCTACAGTTCAACGGGTATTGATTGACCAAGGAAGTTCGGCAGAGGTTATGTTCTACTCTACATTCAAAAGCCTTGGGCTATCTCTTGATCGGCTTCGGACGGCAACAACCCCGCTCGTCAGCTTCACCGGAGCTCCCGTATGGCCCCTTGGGCTGACAACCCTACCCGTGCGAGCCGGCTCCCGAGTGATTGATGTTGATTTTGTAGTGGTTAATTCACCTAGCCCTTACAACATCATCCTCGGTCGAACCTGGCTACATGGGATGAAGGCAGTCGCTTCAACCCTTCATCAGGTTCTGAAGTTCACAGGATGGAATGGAAGGCAAGAGAGCCTTCGGGGAGATCAAGTCCAATCCAAGAAGTGCTACATTAGCACCGTGACGAACAAACAGTGCTTGCAAGAGGTACAGTGCATCGACACAGCGGATGTACCCGTCCTTGAAGATGTGGGTCTACCAGCCGAGCAACGGTCGGCCGAGGAACTGATTCGAATGCCAATAACTTCGGATGGAAGCCGGTACTTTCTCCTCGGCAGCTCGATGGTCGAATCCGAGCGTATGGAGATGTTCAATTTCCTTAAAGAGAACATCGAAGTATTTGCTTGGACTCCCAACGAGATGCCAGGCGTGGATCCAGCCTTTGCTGCTCATCACCTGAATGTTGATCCGAACAGACGCCCTGTTGTACAAAAGGTTCGTCGTTCAGCAGCACAACATGTGGACGCAGTGATGGCCGAAGTAGACCAGTTGTTAAACGCTGGGGCTATAAGAGAGATCCTATATCCAACCTGGCTAGCAAACCCGGTCGTTGTACCGAAGAAGAATGGCAAGCTCCGAGTCTGCGTTGATTACACCAATCTTAACGATGCTTGTCCGATGGATCGTTTTCCCCTTCCTCGGATTAAGCAGATGGTGGATGCAACGGCAGGGCACGAGCGACTAAGCTTCATGGATGCTTACCGAGGGTATCATCAAATTGCTTTAGCAGTTGAAGATCAAGAGAAAACGGCGTTCATCTCTCCTCGGGGGATTTACTGCTACAATGTCGTTCCCTTCGGACTAAAGAACGCCGGAGCAACGTTTCAACGAGCAATAACCAAAATGTTTCTCCTAAAGCTCGGCAAGACGTTGGAAGCTTACATCGACGATTTGGTATGTAAAAGTAAATTCGGTAGCGATCACCTTCGGGATCTTAGCGAGATCTTTGCCATACTCAAGGAATATAAGCTTCGTCTGAACGCTGAGAAGTGTGCGTTTGGAGTTGGATCGGGTAAGTTCCTCGGATATATGGTCAGTCAACGAGGAATTGAAGCCGATCCGACTCAACTGACCGCCGTTCGGAATCTCCGAGCTCCAACAACCATAAAGGAAGTGCAACGGCTAACCGGAATGGTAGCGGCACTGAGTCGCTTTATTCGGCGATCCGGAGATCTTTGCAGACCCTTTTTCCAAGCAATAAAGACCAGTCGGCGCAGGTTTGTGTGGACTGAGGAATGTGATGTGGCTTTGCAATCATTGAAAACATACCTGGCGCAAGCTCCACTCCTCGTCACACCCTTGCCCGAAGAGGATCTTTACTTGTATTTGGCGGTCTCGGATCACGCTACCAGCTCTGTTCTTGTTCGGAAGGAAGGAACGGATCACTTGCCCATCTTCTTTTCCAGCAAATCGATGACGGATTCTCAAACGAGGTATCTGCCTATGGAGAAGTTGGCCTTAGCGCTCGTGTCAGCCAAAACGAGCCTATTGCCGTACTTTCAATGCCATAGGATTGTGGTCCTCACCGAGTTCCCTCTCAAGGCTGTGCTTCGGAAGACTGACTCTTCTAGTCGCATCCTCAAGTTTTCACAGGACCTGGCCAACTACGACATTCAATTCGAGCCAAGGACCGCCATTAAGGGACAGGCATTAGCAGACTTCTTTGCCGAGCTAACACCTGGTTTGCGCGACGAGGAAAACGAGCTGACAATGGCGGTCGAGGTAGCGAAACGCTCCGAGGCCGAGAAGCTCGTTGAGTGGAATTCCCCTCCCCCTGAATCTCACCGTGCTCGGTTCACTTTGGGAACAAAGAAACCGAAACGCGAGTGGAAGCTCTTTTCGAGTGATGCTTGGAGAATGACGGTGGACGGAGCCTCCAACATTCATGGAGCTGGGGCTGGCATTGTCATCACCTCTCCGGCTGGCACCGTTCATGAAAGTGCAGTATCACTCGGCTACCCAGCGACGAACAACGAGGCCGAATACGAAGCTCTCATTGCGGGGCTGCGACTCGCTCTTCGGTTGGGGGCAGATTCTGTTCACGTCTTTTGTGACTCACGATTGATCGTAGGGCATCTCAACAATGACTACCAAGCCAAAGACGAGCGTATGAATGCCTACGTCAGCTACGTCCTTACCCTCCTTAAACAATTTGGTCGAGTGGAAATAGAATGGATTGCTCGGGAATACAATGCTCATGCTGACGCCCTCGCGGGTCTTGCTTCAGCATACAAGACCTCAGGCGGTCGCACCATTGTATTTGACGAAGTGGAATCGCCGAGCTTCGAATCAGCCCTGTGCATGGTTAACACTATCACCCTTGGTCCTAGTCAGATGGACCCCGTCATTGCCTTCCTCAAGGATCAGGTTTTGCCAGCGGATAAACGGGAAGCGCACAAAATCAGGTGCCGAGCAGCCAACTATTTTTTAGATCCGAGCAATAATTTATATCGCCGAACATTCACCGGACCGGATTTGAAAGTAGTACATGAGGATCAGGTGGAAAGCATCTTGGAGGAGCTACACTCGGGTAGTTGTGGGGCTCACTCGGGTGGCCGAACAATGGCCCAACGTGCTTTAACGCAAGGGTACTGGTGGGTGAAAATGGTCAAGCAGTCCGAAGAATATGTAAAGCGTTGTGTTCGGTGCCAGTTGCAAGCTTCACTCATCCATCAACCTGCTTTTCCCCTCAAGATGATTACGAGCCCATGGCCATTTGCTGTTTGGGCCTTTGATATCGTTGGTAAACTTCCGAAGGCCACTGGCGGATTTGAGTACTTGCTCACGGCTACTGATCTATTCACTAAATGGGTGGAAGCCGCCCCATTGGTCAAGACGACCGCGGGGACGAGAACGTTTCATTTGGAAGCACATCATTTCCAGGTTCGGCGTGCCTTATGCAATTATTTCAGACAATGGTTCCCAATTTGTTGCCGCCGCAATCAAACACTTCTACACCGAGAAACATATCAAGATTCATAATTCCTCGGTCGCTTACCCACAAGGCAACGGCCAAGCCGAAGCGTCCAACAAATCTATCACTCGAGGGCTAAAGCGACGCTTGACCAGGAAGCTCGGTAAATGGGTTGAGGAGCTTCCACAAGTTCTATGGAGCTATCGTACAACTCCTCGGCGGTCCACCGGCCGAACCCCATTCTCGATGGCTTACGGAATGGAGGTTGTTCTTCCCTTAGCAGCATTGGTGCCCACGGCTCGGTCCGAAAATTTCAATCCAGTGGATAATAACGCTTTGGTGGGCGTGGAGCTGGACTTCGCCGAAGAACTTCGGGACACTGCCAACCTGCATCATGAAGCTTACTAGCGAGAGGTTGCTCGGGGCTACAATAAAAATGTCCGAGCAAGACCATTTCAAGTTGGCGATCTGGTTCTTCGGATGGTCGTCGAGGCCAGCAAACTGACCAAGTTCAAGGATCCCTATGAAGGCCCTTACAGGGTAGTCCCAAAGATTGGTCATGGCGTCTACAAGCTAGCTGAGATGGATGGAACACCAATTAACCCTTGGAACGCTCAAAAACTTCGAAAGTTCCATGGGTAGAATTGGAGTTCTCCAATTCTCGCTTTTGCCTTTTGTTTCTTATTTTTGTGTTATTCGGTTTGTAAGCCCTCATGCGTTTTGGTAATCGGATGGTACTTTTTCAATCGTTTTCTTACTCGGTACGTTTGGTTTCATGGGTGTTTCACCTAGCCCGGATTCTACTCGGTCTTTTGGCACTTCCACCCTTTTCCCTTACGTTCGCCGTATTGGATCCGCCTTCGGGCTTCGGTAAAACGTCAATCACTCGTTCGGTTGGTGTGGCGAAATTCTCGTAGCCTGATTCCTCGTTCCCATGTGCTGGGGCTCGGTATTCTCTCTTTGTGTTTACCCACTCTTTCTGCCTTAGTGCCGCCTTGTATTTTACTCACGCCATTCACTAAGGCAGGGGGCTATCTACGTGTATAAACGTGTGAATTTTTACATGTGTAAATTCAAAGTACAAAACCCAACGTATAATACATAGTCCGAGCGTATGCTATCCAAACATTGAAACTATAATTCAATCCGAGCTAAAACACTTTGACAGTTCAATCAGATAGCTTTCTGGGCAAATTGCTGACTACTTATGTTCATACACGTTTGTTCGGTGGAAAATATTCTGGGCTTTTAACAATGTTCGTATTCAAGTGAAGCCGCCTTGATTCTGTACAAAACGACGAAACATAAAGTAACTGCAATAGATGTTGGCTATCCGAATAAAAAGACTTGGGAAATTTCTTAAACAAACTTTGCAAACCAAATCAAACGAGTACTGAGGCATGGCTGTGGTAGATCGTTCCGTGCCATCCTCACCTGTATTAGTTACAAACTACGGTTCGACAAAAGCCTATTGTTCGGCGACGACCGTTCCAAAATATTGTTCTTAAAAAAACATAAAGGAAATGTCTCATGCTTCGGGAGTGGGGATGTTGGACTCGGGGATTGAAGCCTCAACGTTCTCAGCATCAGCCTCTTTGCTCACAGGCTGCTCGTCCTCGTCAGCAGGTAGGGGTGGTGCTTCGATCATGCCCCTCCTGATGTCGTCCGAGTCGAGGCCAGCTTCATCAAAACCTTTGTGCACGCCGAGTGTGAAGCTCTTCACGTGCTGCTCTTCTTTGATCTCATTCATAATCGCAAGCACCTCCTCGGCGGCGTTCTCCTCGGCCAGCTTGTATCCTCGGTCAAACTCCTCCTGGAGTAGCTTCTTCATTTCCTCCTCCATTTGCTTCTTGGCTTCAGCAAAGCCCTCATCCTTTCCCTCGGCCCTGGTGCGCTCGGCAGCATCTTGCAGACCCTTAATCAAATCATTTTGATTAGCAATCTGCAACTCCTGCGACTGGCGCACGGCCTCGGACTGATCAAAGCTCTTTTTCAAAGCTTCGGCCGCATTTTGGTAATGCACGGCCTTTTGCCTCAGCAGCTTCATTTGCTTTTCGTTGTCAAGCAAATGGAATTGAGCAGACAAAATGGACTGCGTAGCCTGCAAAAGCCGAACACACATTCATGTAGCACAGAACGTACGAGTAACACAAAGGAATTTAAAGCCGAAGAAAAATACTTACCCTGCCTGCATGATAGAAATAATCAGCGAGAGCAGTTTTCAACGTCGGTGCACAGGGGATGTCCTTCGGCAGTGCAAGGCCAGCATGGAGGGCAAAGGCAATTGAGGAGTCCTCTTGGAGACTGTCGGTCTCAAGGACCTGCTTCTTCGATTGGGTAATGAAGCTCGGGGCCCAGGCAGGACCGACCTCCCGAGCGCCCTCACCTTCTTCGGCCTCTTCAGCACCCTCAGCGCCGTCCTTCGGTAAGCCCTTAGCCGCCGACGGGTCCCTCCGAGCGGTGACCTTGAATTTCTTGGCCGGAGCTTCCTGTGAAGACGTGGGGGCTGTAGGCGGACGTTTCTGGGAGAGAGAGGGTGGGATCTCTTTTGGTGGGGATTTGGGGCTCGGCGCCGAGCTGGACCCACCAGCAGCTGCGGCAGCCTTCCTCTTCTCTGCTTCTTCTTCTCCTGCTTTTCCTGCAGAACCGCTCTTACTCCACGAGCACCAGCCATTTCTCCCTGTTCTCCTAAAGTTTCTTCGGAGTCACCTTCTGGCTCTTTGTGGCTGGCGGATAGTTCCTCTCAGCGGCTTCTCGACGCTCGGAAGACGTTCCGCGGGAAGCTCCTCGGTGTCAGATTCAGGCAAGCCCCCTCGGATTCGGCCGCCGTATGTTGGATCGTAGCCCAGGATTGTGGGGGCGTCTCTTTCGGATCTTGGGATCGTAAGGAGTGAAGCTGCAAGCCCACAACCCTGTGCTGCTCGGAGGAGTTGTTTATTGAGTCTTGGAACGTCTGCCGAACAAAAGAAGATCAGTAAAAAGAAGATACTTACAGAAATAGGTCTACCGAGCAATAAACCTTGAAACAAAAAAAAAACGCACAAGAATACTTACTCGGTTCTCCTCTTTGCGTACGGATGCCGTGCACGCCATACTCACCGGCAGGAAATTCGAAGTTGCCCCGGACTACGACATAGTCCGAAGCCCACTTCTCGGAGTCATACATTCCCTCCGGTATAATTTTTACCATGTTCCTTCGGGAACACAAGAAATATCGAGAATACCTAACGTTCCTGGACATCAGGTAATTCTCAAAAATGTGATGGGCCTCGAGGGGGAACATTTTTACCTCGGCCAATTTGATGATGGAGTGTATGATGCGGTAAGAGTTCACGCTCAGTTGGCAGGGGGCAAGGTCAAACCGAAATAGGATTTCCCGAGTAATTCTGTGGATGGGAAACCTAAGTCCACCCTCGGCAATGGCCATCAGGGGAACGGTAATAAAATCATCACCGAATAAGATGCGGTTGCCTTCAAGGGGCATTATCTCGACGTTGTCCGGAACGTCGTAGGTCTCTCGGAACAGAGCAATGCCCTCGGCATCTTTGAAGCAGTCCCAGTACGGACAGGGGTCCTTCCATCTTCGTTCGGGAATCTCGTCAGGGTCTAACTGGACGATTTTCCTTTTCATCTTCGGTGGCTGCGTGGAAGATTCACCGAAGGTCCCCCGTCTCGTCTATCCCCTCAACCTGACCCGAGGATTCTGCAACTGCGTCCTCCTGAGTGGAGCGACGCTCGGATTCAGCTTCCATGCCCTCCTCTCCCTCGCTGCGTAAATCCTCGGCTTCTTTCTCCGTGGACTCCTCAATGTCAATCACGGGAGGTGGACTCACCGTTCGGACGGTAGGTGGGCTCATTGTTCGGAGTGGGGTCACCTGAACGGGGAAATCAACCCCAGGGACCCCCTGTGGCATTTGCTCCCCTTCCCGAACGCGATAGCCGCGGGCAGAAGATCTGATGATCTCAGCTATCATGGGGTCGATTGTCCTTCGGCCGAAGGCTCCAGGCGGCGAATCCATACCTAAAGACAAGTGCACGGGAGAAGACCGTTAGCGAAGAGCGAGGTCTGGATCCTAAGGTGCCTACGTACGGTGATTCTAGGCTACCGAACGAATCTTCGGATCGTATACGGCTTAACTATACCGAGCGATGATTTGTCGGGAATTCTTATGGGTCTAAGTTGTTGAACCTTTGTTCGGAGTTGTCATTCGGTTACTGTCCCTATAGCTTATTCCGAAGGAAAGCGTGGGTTAAATTCCTTATTTGTTGTTCGGAAGAACAAGGGTTGAAGATGCACATGCGTTCGGAAGAACACAAGAACATCTTCAACCATTTCTGGAATTCCAGAAAACGTTACAGACGAGATAGAAGATAAAAAGCCCGTTCTAAGCCAAAACATGTTCAAAAACAATCAAAATGCATAGAAAAAGATAGAGAAACAAGAAATACCTGAAAAATGAAGTGAAATCAGTGATCAAATACTCAAAATCTTCGATCTTTGTTGGGTTTTTTGGCTGGAGACTCGTTTTGATAGATGAACGATCAAGAACGGAGGAAGAAAAAGTGATTTTCTCTCTCCGTCCGTCGCCTTTTATACCTAGGGCAGAACCCAGACCGGCGCCGAACCTTACCCGTTCGATTTTTGGCGGGAGATTGATGTACCGTTGGATGTTCGACGCGTGGAATCCTGATGCACGCGCCGAACCAGCGCTCAATGGTCTTGCGACGCGTGGCAAACTTGAAGTTGGCAGATGCAGGAGCATTAAATGCTAACTCAGAACTTGTCACTTCTGAGCTTCGGAAATTATTGGCGTTCGGACTACTAACTCTGGAATTCCTTCGTTCGGATAACGTTTCGTTCGGCCACTATGATTCAACTCCTCCGTCAATGCCGAGCATGCGAAGCAGGAGTTGAGGGGCTATTGTAGTGGGCCGAAATATCCGAAGTCCAAAGGGTTCAAAAGGATCAACCCATCTGGGCCATCGTTCAGCTGTCTCAGTTCGTCTACGTTCAAAAAGTATTATTGTCCGAACAAACGTGTGTTTCTGGGTTGTTTGTCCGAAGAATACAAGCCCTATTGGAAGAATTGTGACCCGTTTATTCGGATCATCTTCCTCTTCACAACTACTGTTGCTCGGACAGACGATTCGATTCGGTTGGACGTGTATTGTTCGGATAACCGCCTCTGTGGGAACATTCTAGATCCTTTCCACTTATGGCCGATTCTAGAAGTCTTCGATGATACGCAAGATGTCTTCTCTGATATACGAAGTGACATCTCTGGCCAATAGCGACAGGCCTGACATTAGTCACTGTGACACGGCAGAAGGCGGCCCTCATTAATGTCCCTGACATGTGACGTCAGCCGAGCGTAGAAGTGCGCGTGTAGCCTACGCTCGGCTAACTCACCGCTTCCATCCCACGCCTATAAATAGAGGAGTACTTCACCTAAGACGGGGATCTGTTCTGAGTAATCACACACGAAAAACTACTCTCTCTCTACATATATTTTTTACCAAACTTCTTCCTCCATATACTAACTTGATCGTCGGAGCTTCTTCTCGGAGGAACACCCCCCTCCGGTTTGCAGGTACAAGGCGTTACAGGTCATCGCTCCACGATTCAGCAAGTAAGAAGGGTTCAAGAGGTTCGAGGTTAAAACAGCCCCCCACAGAGAGGGGGGCCGGCCATGGAGGGAGAGGAGAGGTCAGGTTTTTGCCTATAAATAGCACCCAAAACTTGCCATTCAACTCACACCTTCACCCCTTGCTCCAACTTCTCGCTAGAAACCATTTTCTGTTTTCCTAGCAGCTTACTGCCCTTCGTAAATCCCCATTTTTCTCCTGCTTAAGTTAGTTTTTAGGACTAACTTCTTTGGAGAAAGTTGTAGAGCACTTCAAAACCTTCAAGTTAGACCCAAGAACCACCCCAATTGGTTAAGAAACAACAAAGATATCGACCTCCGAAGTTCGGTGAAAATTCTCGGATTTCCAGTCCAGACAGCTTACTGTCACCCCCTTTATCACCATTTTTCTCCGGGCGAAAGTCGTTTCTAGGAACAATGTCCTCCACGAAAGTCATAGAGAACTTTGAGATCTTCGTTTTAGACTCAAGAACGATCCTATTCGGCCAAGTATTAACCAAGTTACGGCCATCCAAAGTCTGGTCCAGATTTGCGAGTTTCAACGGCCGTAGAAGTTTCCAACTAGCTTATTCGGCCCCGACTAGTTTCGGATCAAGGTAGAATTTTTTGTCCCCACTATCTCTAAGTATATGTAGAAAGTTCCTAATCTCTATCTCTATGTATAGTTATGTTAAAACGTAGATTGTCTTGAACTTTAAAAATATGGTACAAAGCTTGACGTCGAATGAATGTTAAAAATAAACCTATCTTGCTTTTGAAAGTATGACATGTTGAACAAATGATTTCTACGTCAATAAACATATGTGGTCTTTTTGAACTTTCCACAAAAAAAGAAAGAACGGATTTCAAAACAAGAGAAATCAGAAGCTTTATTCGAAGTATTCATATTTTGATCTTTTAGAAAGTTATGAGTTCGTTTACATGTTGTTGCATTACTTGTGGTTGTATAAGGATGGTGATGAGCTTGTTTATAAGATTGCTTGCATGATCTTGCTAGTTTAGATTACAATGAATGATTTAAATGGTTTATGATGAGAAAGTCCTACCGCAGAGTCTATGCATGATAACGAGACACAACAATCGAGAAAGTAGAAACATGACACCTAGGGTGTGGTTATTGAAAAGGAGAAAAAAGTTTTGAAATCACAATGTGGCCGGACGTGGTAGCTCATTGTGTAAAGAGATGTTAAAAACCGCAATGTGGCCGGACTTGGTAGCCTATTGTGCGGTGTGTGTTGCCAATAGGACGGACGTGGTAGTCTCATTGGAGGTGATTTAAATGTTGTAACGCCCCGAATTTTGGGTACGTTAAATAAACAATTCATTGATAAAATCAAATGGAGTCTGGCTCATTATTACATCATAACTCCCACTAGGGTTCAATATTTATACAAATGAAGGGGTTTTAGGTTTCCTAACTACAGCTCCGCCTGCAGCATCCTAGCTAGCTCCTCAGTTCCAAAAGCCTCCAAGGTGTACTGTTCATCTTGATCATCTACAAAATCTGACACATTATACCAGCGTTGCCACCGATATAATATGTCAGGGTCACCAAATGTAACACCATGAGCTACCAGAGCTCAGCAGAATAATCCTATACCCATTAACCCATAACTTACCAATATCAGAGTCATAACAGCCCATGCATTAATATAACAATAACAACAACAATGACACATCCGCATTCGCTATCTATCGTTGGTGTCATGTTTCCATGTGTTTCTCCTACGTGACTCATCATTTTGTGTCTCATCTTTCAACATCATTTCCAAAAATCACATGCACACACCAATGAGCTACCAAGTCCGGCTCATTGGCCACAATGGCTACCAAGTCCGGCACATTGTGAACGCACATAACCAATAAGCTACCAAGTCCGGCTTATTGGCCACAATGGCTACTATTGGCTCCTCTCCGCGGATAACCAAGCCCAAATCCTCTCCGCGGATAACCAAGCCCAATCACCAATGAAGCTACCACGTCCGGCTCCGTTTGGAATCTACACAATGGGCTACCAAGTCCGGCCTCATTGCGGTTTTCGCAAGTCCACACAAAGGGCTACCAAGTCCGGCCACCTTGCGGGTTTTCATAACTACCATTGGGCTACCAAGTCCGGCCACAATGTAGCTTCAAAAATTATTTCCTTTATCCACACCCTAGATGTCATGTTTCTACTTTCTCAATTTTCGTGTCTCATAATCATGCATAGACTCCGCGGCGGGACAAATCACTTTAAAGTAATCTTGAAACCAAACTAGTAAGATCATCCAACTCTATTTAGTCATGCTTGTTCATTCCGCAAGTAAAGCAATCAACATGCCATCAAGCTTATATCCTTTGAAAGGTCAAAATACAAATACTTGGTTTTGAAACAACACTTTATCCTTAAGCGAAAACGTTTAATCCTCTTTTCAAGGCAACATATGTTTATTGACAAGTTCATACAAACACGTAGCAATTAGGCAATCAAACAATCAAGTAGCCGCAAGATCAAAGTAAACTACGTACTTTTAGCAAGAAAGTTCTACAAGCTAACTAACACGACTTAACTTTATTTTTAACGAAAGTAGTTTGAAAAGCTCAACACACATCTTATCTATACTTAGGGGTAGAGAGTAACGACACTCTACCTTGATCCGAAACTAGTCGGGGCCGAATAAGCTAGTTGGAAGGTGCTACGGGCGTTGAATGCTCACAATCTGGACCAAACTTTGGATGGCAGTAACTCGGTCAATACTTGGCCGAATAGGAGCGTTCTTGAGTCTAAAACGAAGATCTCGAAGTTCTCTACGACTTTCGTGAAGGACGTTGTTCCTAAAAACGATTTTCGCCCGGAGAAAAATGGTGATAAAGAGATCGACAGTAAGCTGTCTGGACTGGAAATCCGAGAATTTCACTGAACTTCGGATGGTAATATCTTGGTCATTTCTTGACCGTTTGGGGTGGTTCTTGGGTCTAAACAGAAGCTCTCGAAGTGTTCTACGACTTTTGTGAAGGACGTTGTTCCTAAAAACGACTTTCGCCCGGAGAAAAAATGGAGTTTTTCAGTGGACAGTAGGCTGTCCAGAAACTGGTTTCTTAGAGATTATAGAGAGAAGTTGGAGAATGAGGTGAAGGTGTGAGTTCAAATGAAGAAGTGGCTTGCTATTTATAGGCCAAGAACTCCCTCTCTCTCTCCCTAGCCAAATTTCCCTCTCTCTCTCTCTATACCTTATTTTTTTTATTTCATCAAATCTTGCTTCCTTGCAAGAAACAACCTAAAAACTAGGCATGCAAGGCTAGGATGTGTCCTTTGGATTGGATTATGGAAGACTAGGCAAGGAAGGAGATTTGATTCAAGTATTCTAATGGGGTTTGTACAAGGAAGGACAAGATTGGATGGCATTGGTTATGCTTTCACTTGAAGCATACACAAACTAGGACAAGGATGACCAAGCAAGGTCAATCAACTTGCACACACATCACACTCTCTCCCTCCCTTTCCATCCGATCTCTCTCTCTCTCCCAAGTACTATATATATATATATATATATATATATATATATATGCACTAGGAAGAATACACATAATATATTATAGATATGGGTACTATGGGTACTTTGAAATCTTGTATTTTAAACCAAAATTAGATTTTCTTATTATAAAAATCTATATACACACATGTGTATTACAATATAATATATATATACATACAAGTACACATATTATATATACAAGCAAGTACTACAATATCTAGACTAGATATGTCACTTTCCAAGATCTAATAAACTAATCTTCTTCTTTCAAAGTGCTAGGTACTAAATTATTAACCTAATGAACTAAATCTATTTTAATGGATTTTATCACATGGGCAATCTAGTTGTGGGCAGCATGCCCTGGAATTTCCGGATTCCAAAGCGAGCCTTCGGGAATTTCGTTCCCCGAAGCAAGGGCCCATAATCGAGAGAACGCTCGCAAAACACAGAGTCGCCACCTGGGTTTGAAGGTCCGTCACCCAAGGAACCGTATTTCGAAGCACCTGCCGCGCTATTTGATTTGAAAAAGTGAAGGAACCAGTCCGTCATAACCATATCTGGGTTCGGGAGCCAGGTTACGAGAGGGAAGGGTTTTAAGGCACCCCTCTCGCCCAATTCGGAGATCGGTCTCTACTTAGACATTTTGTGAAAACTTTGTGATTCTTCTTCTTCTTTAATCATTTTTTAGCCAGTTAGGGCGGGGGAACAGTTAATCGAGGATTAAAACTGTAACAAGTTTGCAAGATGTGATCTAAACATGGCATGGATGGATGGCAAATATGAAACGGGATAAAACTTAACCCCTTGATTAGAATAAACCAAGCTACTCATGGAATAGGTGTATCACACATGACAGCCACCTTTGCACGCATGGATCAACGTGCATGCAAAAAGGACCATCGCGCGATACACCCATTCCCTTGCGCGAGTGTTCAAGTCTCACCACAGGTTGAATTTTATCCCCTTCTGGGCTCTGGAAGGACCAGTGCACACCCAGGAGGCAAACCAAGCAGTTTATAGGTACTGAAAGTAAATAATTATTACAAATTATTATAAACAGGAGCTAAACAAATTGAAATACAACCCCTAAACAGTGGGGGTATCAAAACAAAGGCCAAGGGCCAAGTTTGCTCATGCAAGGGCGATTCGACTCGAAGGACCATCGCGCGACGGTGAGTCCTCGCGCGAGTGTCTGGCCGGATTTCCGAGAATCGCTTTGCATGCTCGAGCCTGCACAGTCCGATGCAACCTGAAGCATTCCAACAAAGTAAATAAGCTAGAAAAGCTAGTCTATGTGTTTTAACATGCTGAGCAGTGAGCTAAAAGGCCTATCATACTTTAAAACAATGAATAACATGATAAAATAAGAATAACCGGCACCCCCAAACCCCACGAGGACTGTCGCGCGAGACAGTGGACTGTCGCGCGCGTATGTGAGTCTATCGAGCAAGGGAGTGCTTGGCATGGATTCTTGTATTTCTGCTGACTTTAGGGCCAGGACTGGTATTGATTACCAGCCTTGGCCCTGCCAGTTCCCCTCAGAGATCAGAAAAGAGAGCAAAACAAAGGTAAGTTATACCTTCGGCTTTTGGTTTGAAAAGTGTTTGAACTTTGAGTTGAGTTGAGATGAAAAGGGGGATTTGAGTGATGGAGGAGGAAGAACAAGCTTTGTTCTTGAGGTGTAAGCCTTTGAATGCCAATTTTTGTTAACTCTTTGAAAGTGAACAAATGGGGGTATTTATAGAGTTAGCACCTTCCATAAATGGAGAGGGGAAGGTAGATCTGGTGCAAAGAGACGTGCAAGTTGTGGGTTACTTCATGGCTAAGTTTTCCCAGCTGATAAAGGTGATCAGGGATGTGTTTGGGACCGTCGCCGCGATGGAATGGGACCATCGCGAGTGTGTACTGTCGCGCGTGGGTCAACGGTCAAATCTTTGACTTTGACTCAGGCTGACTCTCGCGCGGAGTCGAGCCTGGCGCGATGGAGTGAGTCTGGCGTGCGATGGTGCGCTCTGGCGCATCATCGCGCGATGGAGTCGGAGGCTCGCGATGGTGCGCCCTGGCGCGGGGCAGTTCGCCTAGCGAGATGATTGCATCGCGCGGCGTGGTCGATGGGTTTGGCTTTTGGAAGTGGCTTAGGTTAGGTTAGGTTCAAGGGCTTCAAACACTCAAAGCTCAAACACCTATCATTCCCGAGGTGTTCTTGATCCGTTTCATCATCGGGGAGTCAAAAACCGAAAGTAAAGTAATCTGGAAGCCCAGATTGGGGTGTCTACACTAGTCTTTAATAATAAGAGAATCCCATAGAAAAATTAAATAATAAACCTTGTACTTGCATGGAAGACATACAATATACTAATATATGTATATGTACTTTGGGTCTTTAATAAAATCCACATTTTCAAGTAAATTAGATTTTCTAGTTAAAATATTTAATAACACACATGCCATATACAATAAAATATATATATACAACAAGTACATACATATATATATATATATATACATGTACTACACAATATCTATACTAGATATGACCTAGGACTAATATCTAATATAGTATTCTACTACTTTCAAAGTACCATGTATAATAATACTAACCTAACGTACTAATTGTATTTTAATCAAATAACACACATGGCCAAGTCTAATATTTAAATCAAACAAGTACATGATTGTCAAGACTAACTATTATCCAATGGATAATAGTTTCTCTAATGGTTAATAACCAATGGGTAATAATGGCTAGGATTCTAGTCTATCGTCCAATGGTTAATAAAACTCCTAACGGTTATTATCCAACGGTTAATACCAAAAGTATAATACTTTGCAATTAAGCACTACACTAATCTAATCTCGTACTTAGGAAGATTAACCAAGGTTTACCTATTGACTAATAGGTAAAGATTACTCTAGCATCTATCGTCCAACGGATAAATATTATCCTAGGTCAAACGCCAAGGCAAAGCGTGAGCGTGGCCAAGGCAGCCTGGTGGCAAGGCGGTGGCCAAAGCAGCCTGGTGGCCAAACAGTGGCCAAGGTGACCTGAGCATGGCCAAAGCGACTGGTAATAGCGGTGGCCAAAGCCCGGCTGATGTGGCCAGCGCGGCGACCAAAGCGACCGGTGGCCAAACAAAGGCCAGCGGTGGCCAAAGCGACCTAGTAATAACAAGCGCCAAGCGGCCGGTAGCTGATGGCCAAGGAGGCCTAGTGGCCAGCTGGCAAGTGGTGGCCAAAGGCAGCCTAGTGGCTGCCAAAGGCGGCCCTACAAGGCGGCGTGAGCATGGCCAAGCGAAGCAACCTGACAGCGACCCGACGCCAAGGTGAGGCAGGCCCGACAATGAGCCGACGCCAAGGCAAAGGCGAGGCTTGTCGAGTCGACGCCAAGGCCAGGCAGGCTTGTCGGTGAGCCGACGCCAAGGCAAAGCCAATCAAGTTAACGGTCAAGGCAAGGACTAAACATTAACCATTTGGCATCGATGCAACGTTCTAGGTTAGGGGAATGCAACTAAGCCATATGGTAGTTAGGGTTTGCTAACTAATCGGTTGCCATGCAGGATTTCCAGCCGAGAAAATAAATTCTAGGATTTTCTACAATTACTAAGTAATTATACCAAGGTCTAAATAGGCATGCTCGTCTACTAGAAAATGACCTTAATGCCCGGGCGATGAATTCCAATCTCCTAAGTCATAAACCTAATTATGACGGATTATTAATCGCAAAAAGGGATTTATAAAATAAATAAAGAATTTTCAAATAAAATGATAAAATTTTATAAGTCGATAACGACCGATTTTTGGATGTTAAAAAATGAAATCCAAGTATTAAACTAAAATTCAAATTTTAGCGAAATTTTTATTGACCAAAAATCAGGGTCGTTACAAATGTTGTGAAAACCATGATGTGGCCGGACGTGGTAGCTCATCGTGAAGATTGCCAATGTGGCCGGACGTGGTAGCCTCATTGGTAATGTGGCTTGGTTATCCGCAGAGAGGAGCCAATGCAAGGTTTTGTGTGCCAATGGGAACCCGACGCGGCGGAACCATTGTGAGGATACTCGGGAACCCGGCGCGGCGGAACCGAGGTTGGGTGTGTTAAAGGTGATTTTCAAAATGTTGATTTGGAAGTGAAAAGGATTTCAGAAATGTTGATGAATATGAGACACGTTCTACGATGAGTCGCGTAGGAGAAACACATACAATGCAGACACCAACGTTAGACTAAGGAATGTGGATGTGTCATTGTTAATGCCATGTTAAACATGTATGTATTCCGCTGCTTGTGCAAGAGTTTGGTATGCTACTCTTTACTCTGATATTGGTAAGTTATGGGTTAGCGGGTATAGGATTATTCTGCTGAGCTCTTGTGGCTCATGGTGTTACCTTTGGTGACCCTGACATATTATATCGGTGGCGACGCTGGTATAATGTGTCAGATTTTGTAGATGATCAAGATGAACAGTACACCTTGAAGGCCTATGGAGTTGAAAAGCTGGCTAGGATGGAGGGGCATGCGGAGCTATAGTTAGGAACCCTAGATCCTTCCTTGTGTAAGTATTGGTCTCCAGTGGGAGTTATGATGTAATAAAGAGCCAGACTCTCTTTTGATATTCAATAAAATGTTTATTTAACGCACCCAAAAATCGGGGCGTTACATGTTCGGGCCTCTTTTGCACATGTTCGGGATTACCTCCCTACAATTGCCCCCAGCTTTACTCGTTATTTTCCCGTAATATGACGAGCAAAGCTTCCAGGATCCGGAGAAATCTATTTTTGCCTCTGCACCTCATTTCTCATATCTGGTGTAACTTTCATTATTAGTCCAGGCAAAACGTCCCATCGCTTAGGTTGGTCAGGCTTTCCCAGCTCCTTCCTTTATACGTGGCACACGTTGTACTGCTCGCATTGAATGCAGGCAGGCGATTTTGTTGAACGGAACACCCAAAACGGCATCTGGGGTGACGTTTCACGTACGCCACCCCACCTTTCAGGGTATATTTGGGTTTTTGTCCAAATTCGAAACCATTTCTCTCTCTGAACTTTCTGTTGTCTGAAGACTCGAGTGCTCCCGCCATTGAAGTTTTATCCACCTTCTTGAGGTTTTTCCCCTTCCTGCATTTTTAGAAACTCCGATCGTCACACTCGTAAGTTACTGTTTTCCATCTCACCCATTTCTCCCTTTCGATTTAGGGTTTCTTTCGTTCTAGGGGTTACCCGACACCCCCTTTCTTGATTGTCATACTCCGTGAAATGGGTAGATTTAGACGACAATGTAATACTCCTAAAACAATGGCCAATTTTAGATCCCTGACAACGTGGCCACTGCTCTCGCTCCAGAGGACGCTGTTCGAGAGAGTCCAGATAATGATATTCTCCGTATCCCCGTCGTTGCCATCGTGGAAGGCGGGGTTAGGTTTCCTCTGGCTCCTCTGCTCCATCGAGTCCTAGCCCACTATAGGCTTTCCCCAATGCAGGTTTCTGCTAACTCTTTTAGGGTTGTCATGGGTGTACATGACCTAAACCAAATGCTGGGTACGTCTTTAGGTTTACACGACATCCACCATCTATATAGTATTTCACGAACCAAAGATGCCTTAACCTACTATCTCAAAAGTAGGGACTCCAGGAAGCATTTAGTGCTTGAACTTCCTGACTCTGCTCGAGGAAATGACAACAATTTCCTCATCGCCATTGGAAACTTCGAGCCTAGAGATGAGGATGGCAGAGTGATAGGCTTCCATGCCCCTCATAGATTTGGGCGCTCACGTCAGTTCCGTTTTATTGCTTAAAAGTTTTCTCGTACTTTACTCACGCAATTTCGATGCACGTAATCATTCTACCTTTCTTGTTGCAGCTACAAACGTCAACCATGGGCACGACATCATCACCCCACAAGTGCACGTAGCAGACATTAACCGTGCTCTTGCTTTTAATGGGCAAGGCACTTACCTGGCAGGCCGAGCAAGTGCAGCCAAGGTTCTTCTTAGCTACCGGGCCTCATACGGAGGGTTTATTGATCATCGAATCCGAGCAGCTGACAACCTTCAAGTAGCTGGTCCTTCTTCCCTACAACCCGAACAAGGAGAAGAGAGGCATTCTCAAAATCCTCCGATCCCCGACGAACCCATACAACTTGCCGAAGAGGCCTCCGCATCTTTCAGTGGTTACCCTCCATCTCCCCCACCTCAGGAAATGGATCAACCGATCAACCTCAGCGACATTTTTACCATCCCTGGGGCTGGCTGCGGCAGAGGTCGCGGCATTGTTCATGGCCGCAGACGTTCTCAGAGTCCTCTACCACCTCTTGGCCACTGCAGGCCAGCTCAATTAGATACCCTGCCCGGTTTCTCTCCTGAAGAAATTGAAGCCAGTCACCGAGACAAGCGTCAACGATTGGAAATATCTTTGAACAAGAGGTCTCTAGCTCAACCTTCCACAACTTCAACCCCCATCTGGGCTCCTCAACTCACACATGGCGGCTGGCCAGTCACCATCCGGGATAGTGTGAAGTCCAAGGGGACTGCCCTCGCCTTGTCCCAGGCCTTCCTGCTACCTGGGGATATGCAGAAGGAAGCAGCCAGCTCCCCTGACAATCTTCTCGGCTCATTCATGGTCAACAGTGCCAAGGTAAACTTTTTCTTTTAATATACATATCATATTGCACACCTTCCTTCTCAATTCATGATTTCCAATGGTCTGCCAGGCAATGCAAAAAATGGTTGCCATGGCCCAAAAGCTGGGCAAGTCCGAGCCCCAGCGTGATAAGCTTGCCAGCGAGAATGCCAAACTGTAGAGCACGATCATCAAGCTTGAGAGAGAAAGAAACCAGGCCCGCGGATCTGCGGACGAGTTGAGAGGCAAGCTGGAGGGTGCTGAGGATAGCCTGAACCAGACTCTTTTGGAGCAGGAATTAAGCATAAACGAGGCCAAGGATGCGTATCAGCTGGGGTACAATGCTGGAATCAGTGTAGCTACTAAGAGTTAAAAATCTCATATTCCAGTTATTCAGGACCAGATCTGGGGTACCGCTTGGACAGCATGCCTCACCAAGATCGGTGCTCCTGAATCTAGTCCCCTCTGGACCAACAAGGACCTGCCAAGCTCTCAAATTGCTGCCAAAGATCAGGAGGTACAGGAAGAGGAGGACACCCAGGAGGGAGAGCTTAATGTTCAGGTCTCCGAGCAACCTGGTGCTGATGCCGTCTAGACTAAAGAGATGACCAACCCTGGCCAAAAGGAAGCCAGTGTTGGTCAACCCGAAGAAAATACTACAATGGAGAACGTTGCTGCACCAACCTCGCCTCCTGCCATCCAAGACCTCACGATCGAAGAGTAAGTTGGATTCCCTTTCTGAAAAACAATTTTAATCTTGCATGCATTTTTGCCGGCCCTGCGGGGCCATTGGTATTGCCTTACGTGGCACTAATACATTTCCAAACATCTTAACACTGGTATTTGGCCCTTCGTGGCGTCTGTTTTGGTTTGGTGGCCTTGTTTGGCCTAATCATCGGTAACCTTGCCCTATCGTGGCCGTTTAGACTTTTGCAGTTGGCCGTCCCAAGGCCAGCTTTCTAATTGCTAAGTTTTTCATACCTAGCTGAATTTGCTCATATGTCAAGTGTTTTGTACTTAACTTTATTCGGTTGCTCTTGCAAGTGTGTCCGTGCTTGGGTTACTATCTAAGTTTTGCTCGTACTCAGATATTTCTGCACAACCAGCTGTGATGTGTACAAGTTCGTATGTACCTAAGTATTTCGTATTTGGGAAATTTTGTTCCTAAGTTTCCCATACTTAGTTAGGCGCCCAAATGTATTCATATTTGGCGGAGACGTGCATGTTATCGTATACAGTCCAAGTGCTCTGTGCTTGGATAGATCACCTAAGTGTATTCGTACTCGGGTCATATGCTTTAGGTTTCACATACTTAAGTAAGTACCCAAATTTTTCATAGTTGGGATATCGTGCATGTTCTCGTATACAATCTAAGTTTGTTCATACGTGAAAATACTCCTAAGTTTATTCATACTTGGGGTGCATGTTCTCATATGCACACTAGGTGTTATCGTACCTGTACAAGTGCATTCGTACTTGCAAAGTTTCGAATTGCTCAAAAGTTTACACATATACCATGACCCTCTGCTCCCCAATACCAAGTAAGGATAAAGGAAGAGGCCTGACTTCGTATTCAAGAAAAAGAGTTTGTAAAGATAGTACTCATAATTCAAAACCTTAGGTGACCAGTGATTGTGAGCTTGTTGCTTAAGTTTGGTGCTTGACATTCTTCATGCTTGGGAATGCCCCAAAGGCTTAATTCAATCGTTGCTCGTCATTGGTTTTGTTGGTCATGGACCCAGAATTCCCTAATTGCTCGAATCAGTGCACCGACTAAGATCTATGGTTGTTGAAAGAGATAGATTAGGAGGCCAGGAGATTGATCCTACAGCCGAGCAATGGATAAATCAGCCAAGTAATTGATCAACCAGCTGCGATATGTCTTAATTCCAGAGGTCTATTTAAGGACCCATTCAATGTTTCCTTTCATATCCTCATTCTCTCTATTTTCCTCTCCTCTTCTCTACCACCGAGGGCTCCTCCGTTTTTCATCTCCGTTGCTTCAAGGCATGGCCTTTGCTTGGATGTCGGCATGGCCAGTGAGCACGAAGGGAGAACGCGTCGAGTTTGGTCCTGTCTTGAAGTTTGATTAAGGACCCTCGCATGGGGGGCTTGCTACCGTGATTTGGAACTCTTGAGGTGAAGCTTGCACGTGGTATGATGATTTTTCTGGGCCATGTGGTGATCCTTTTGAGCTGTGGTGCTTTGCCGGTATATGTCACCCTAGGGGTGTCCTCTTCTTTTTTGCAGCTGGTCTCTGGTGTTCGGACCACCAGAGGATTCGACTTCCTCTTCTCCTGTTTTTGTTTTTGTTTTTTTTGGTTTTTCTTCTTGCATGGGTTAGTCCAGCAGGAAACTGATGTATAGTTTGTTTAGGAAATGTGGCAAGATTCACCTTGTGATGTAAAAAGCTTTTGATTATATGAAGCGAGATCTTTTGCTTTGATATGTGATTGTGTATGTGGTTATTTGCATCGTTTGTGTAACATAAAATTAGTAATTTGGTGAAAATTCAGTGAATTGGGCAGAACCATGAACTCCTTTGTAAAATAGCCATTCTGGTGGTCGAGCCATCGATTAGGCTTCCGAGGGATCGATTCATCTTCTTGGGGCAGACTTGAGTCAGCTTTAATTTTTTACGGGCGAAGGAATAGATTCTACAGCCGCCATTTCAAAGTGCCGGCAGGTAGAACGATCTAACTGACGTGGATTTTGAATTCTATTTCGATTCGAACTAGGACTCAACCTAGCCTATAAATACATGTTTTTATGGACTCAATAGTTTGTCAGCAGCAGTCCTTAACACATGGCACAACCAGTTCTTGATCAGTGGTTGAATTGGGTGATGCAAGATGTTGCTGAGAACTTTGTTGACAAGCTATCAGGCTCGTATAAGCGTTAGTTGGAGAAAAACCTTTTGGAAGACAAAAGTGCAAAGAGAAGGAAGACTTAGGGATTCAACACAATGCTTATGTTTTAAAAGATGTTCTTTGTTTGATTCTAGCTTTCATAGATCAAGAATTGTTTGAGCTTGCTTTTCCTTTTTCCTTGGAAATAAAACATTGGTTGCTTTATTGAAAATGTCTTTGCCATGTTTTGATAGTGAGTATGCTTAGGATAGACCAGAAACTTTGAAGTAATTGTGATAGCAATGGCTGAATCTCAATCTAGAGATTGCCTTCGTATCCCATAGAGGGAATCAAGCCATAAACGTAGTTCCAAAAAGATTTGTTTTTTTTTTTTTGTTTGTTTTTTAGCTAGGGTTCACTCGGGTATTTTCCTCTCCTTTTATGCTCTTGATTTTGCTTAAATTGCCCTTGCGGGTTTTCAATCTAGCGAGCTCTTTAGTTTTGCCTTAGTTTTTACCTAAGCCGCCCTTATGGGTTTTCGACGTAGCAGGCTGCACTAATTTTTGCTTGGGTCTGCCCACCCTTGTGGTTTTCGACCCAACGAGGATCTCTCAGGGGTAATACTTCCTTAGTTTGTCGATGTTGACTGGTGTTGCAAATTCCATCCCATTCAAATATGCAATGTAGGCTGCTCCTCCGGATAATATGCATTTGATGAGGTAGGGACCTCCCTAGTGTGGTCTAGACTTGCCCCTCGGGAAATGTGGTGACGGATTGCTTTGAGCACCATGTCTCCTACCTTGATGTCTCTTTGCTTTACCTTTTTGTTCAATGCACGTGCAATGTGACGTTGATACCCTAGTACATGGTACAATGCTCTCAGCCTTCTTTCATCTAGTAATGCCAACTCGTCATAGCGGTTTTGCACCCAATCCTCTTTGATCATCTCAGTCTCAGCCAAAACCCTCAGTGAGGGTAGTTCCAGTTCGATAGGCAAGACATCTTTCATCCCATAGACCAGGGAATAGGGAGTAGCTCCAGTTGAAGTCCTTTCAGTCGTTCGATAACCCCAAAGTGCTAGAGGTAGCATTTCTGGCTAGTTTGTGTAAATGTCGGTAGTCTTCTACAGAATTCTTTTGACGTTTTTGTTTGCAGCCTTGACTGCTCCATTAGTTTGACGCCGATAAGTAGATGACCGATGGTTCTGTATCCCAAACTTAGCAAACAGCTTTTTTGTTGCCCCTTTGAAGTGCGATCCATTGTCACTGATGAATTTTTAAGGTACACCATACCGATAGATGATATAGTGGGGATGAACTTGGCCACATGAGTGACTTTGAGGGTAGCATAAGAAGCTGCTTCCACCCATTTGGTGAAGTAGTCGATGGCCACCAAGACAAATTGATGCTTTTACTTTCCCTTTGGATTTATACTCCCAATGACATCTATCCCCCAGGTGGAGAATGGCCAAGGGGACATCATGCTATATAATTTAGTAAGGGGAATGCGTAAGTGGTCAGCGTGAGTTTGGCATTTGTAGCATCGGCGAACGTAGTCAGCGCAGTCGTCCTCCATTGTAGTCCAGTAGTATCCTTGACGTAGGATCTTTTTTGCCATTGTTGCCCCACTCATGCATGGCCCACATATTCCTTCATGTGTTTCTTCCATTATCTTACGACTTTCTTCCATTGTGACACAAAGTTGATTGGGGCCCAAATGTGCTCTTCAATACTATGCGCCTCTGCAAACTACTAATCAGGTGGCAAACTTTCGCAAGGCCATCTTATCCTTTGAGGTGACTTCAGAGGGATACAATCCTTCTTCCAGGATTTTCTTCATGTCTTCATACCATGGTTTTCCATCGTCCTCGCCTTCTTCGGTGAAAGTGCACTCACATGCTGGCTTGACCTTTTGTTCGATCATCAGCGGCTGCATTCTGAAGCCCAAAGGTATTTCAACAATAAAGGCCAATTTTGCCAGTGCATCGGCGAACCTATTACTCACTCGTGGAGTGTGTGTGAAGATAACATAGTGAAATTGTGGAATTAGAGTGTAGACACCCCAATTTGGCCTAACGATTATTTCAAGTCCCACCTTGGGGACCATCCCGATGATCATTGGATACATGTGATTGTTGATTGACTTCTTGTGAACCCATGGACTTTTGGTGAGCACTTTTACCACATAGAGGACCCAATCCAAAGCCAAATAGCCCTTCAGAAAGAAAAAAAATAGAATCCTTGGAGAATCTATCTATCGGTCATAACATTGAGCTCATAGCCTCAACATTATTCTTTCACCCGTGAAACATGTTGCTTGAAAATCTCCCTGAGAGATTGATTCCTTGGCAGCCAGATCGATTCTTCGGCTGCCCAATCTATCCTTCGGCTGCCTGATCTATTGCTCAACAGCCAGATCATCTATTTTCCAAATTCGAGAATGTTCTGTCAATCGTTTGATCCATTCACAAAACCCTAGCAGCCAAACTCTGATGCGTTCGGGCTACGAAAGGAGATTATGAAAAGAGATTTTCTGGTTATATACTTCCCATGTGAATCATGCATTACGATTGGTTGGAGTGAGTCATCCCCATGCTTATATAATGGGGCTTTTGGCTCCGAAATTAAGAACAATTCCCCTCTCTAGCCATGAAATTCTGTAGAAACACTCTCACATTCTTTCTACAAAAGCCCTAACTTTTCGAAGGTAGCCACAGTCCGACTATCAAACCCCGAAGCATGAACCCTAACCCTAGGGTTTTTGAGAAGTAGATCAATCAATCATCCTCAATTCGAAGCAATCAAGTAACTGAGGGATCAAGGTGGTGAGGCCCAAGGGCCTATGGTTTTATTTAATTTCAATTTTTATACATTAATCGTAGTATTCTGATCTTCTGTTAATCTTTTGGTCTGGTGTGAAGAAGAACATCGACTGGGACTTGGTTCCCTCAGCCGATACATTAATCCAAGAGGATCCTTCGGTTGTGACATCTATTTACCGGCCATAGGATCCATCTCCTTGGTATAGCCTGTTTTGTTTTGCTTAGTTCTGATGCATGTTTCGATTATCATACTGGCTCACCATATCAATTGTTCAAAGGCTAAAAACAGATTACTTGTCTAGAATTGAATAAAGCAAATATATGTCGTATGTCGAATGATTATGGGCCAGTCTCATGACTGGGCAAAAAGGGGTGCCTAACACCTTCCCCTTATTGTACTTTTGGCTCGCGTACCTGGAATCTCTACTTGTTTTTCCTAGTTTTATAAACTAGGTGGTGACTCTATTTTGATGATAACTACTATCATGTGGTGATGTTCCTAGCCATGGGAATATCCACGATCTTGGTTTATGAAACAAACAACCAAACAAACATACAGTGATCAATCTGTATGGCGATGCCCCGTTTGGGAGGTGTCTACAGTTTTTAGCGACTCTGCTGGGGAGTTGAGGGCCATTACCAGAAAGTTCGACATAGGACTAATACATGCTTTATTTAATTCTTGTATTATATGCATTGAGCGGGCAACCTTGTTGAGTTCACCTAATGTTCTGGCGTGTCATGGGCAATGTTAGGGGTTGCAGCAAACTCCACAGTCACTTGCACCTAGTGGTATATCAAAAAGGGGATCACTCGATCGCCGCTTGTAATGGGCTGTTGAGAGGATTGGCACCCTTTTACAACGGAGCACCCTTGAGACTACCCAAACCTTACATGTCTTAGAAAGCCATAAAACTTATCAAAATAAGACAGGAACCCACAGGTTAAGGCATTTCCTTGCATTTAACTTTGAGGATCTTCCTCACACAATGTATAAACTGTTGTTGTAACATTTCTTTCCGTGCAAATGGGTTGGGATTTTAAGCCCAAATCCTAACCCTATACAGCCAAGTTTTGACTTGCAGGTATTTTACTTTTAAAGCAAGCACAATAGGTAAGCCAAGAAAGCAACCACAACCAATTTTATACTCTTGCAACACCTGAAGTCATTCCAAATAGAGGTCTTTGCAGCTGTCTCATCTGTCAGCTTCGCCTGCCAAAACACCATCACCGCAATGGTCCCAATCACTTCCAGGGACTTCATGGTTATCTTCTAAGCAAACCCGATCATCTACCAAATCCCAAGCTTCACCAAGCTATCCTCCCACTCCTATCTCAAAAATGGCAGACAACGACACCACTATCACCAATCTCCAAGCCCAAATCACTACTTTACTAGTTGAGAAAGCAGCAAGAGACGCTGAGGACGAAGAAGACATAAAGGAAGAGGATGAAAATCCCCATAAAGTGCTATTGGCGGAAAATCTCGAATTGGCCAAGAAAGTCAAGAGATCAAACATGCTCTAGCCAGTTCATAAGGAGATCAAATTTTTGAATTTGAAGGACTTTGCGTCTTCTCGGATTCTCAATTGCCTGACAAATTCAAAATGCCAAATATTAAGAAGTTCAATGGGACTGGCAACCCTACTAGCCATGTCCGCCATGTTATCAACACCTTGAAGCCAATGGGCTTGAACAACGAGCTCATTGCTCAATTGTTTCAAAGGACTCTCACTGGAAGTGCCTTGGATTGGTTCCTCACCCTCGAATTTGTGCATTATCATACTTGGCCAGAAATTGCCAACGCTTTCATCAAGCAGTATGCATAAAATGTCCAAATTGAGTTAACCACTCAAGATTTGGAGGTGACCAAGTAGGAGTCGAGCGAAGATTTTGTCACTTTTATGGCTAAATGGAGAGAAAAGGCTGCCAAAATGAAGAATCGTCCTTCCGAGGAAGATCAAGTGAGAATAGTTGTCAAGAATCTGTAGCCTAAGTATCTGAAGCATATCTACACTCAGGTTATAACCGATTTCAAGCGCCTGCATGCTACTGGGCTGTAGATTGAAGAAAGGATCAAATAAGGACTCATTGGGAAAGAAGAAGCTCCTCCACCTAAGAAATCCTTCCCAACCCGTACATCTCATGCCTCTGTAAACACCCTTGATCCAACCTTACCATAAGGCCCTTTTCAAGCTAGCTCAACCCAAAACTCAAATCGCCCCCGCCATAACTTTAACCCTCTTTACATGACTCACTCCCTAGCCTTAACCATTTTTGTAGGGAGGTAATTCCGAACAGGTACAAAAGAGGCCCGAACACGTGGTACGTGGGGCCCGGGATAAATATAATCGGAGCATTCGCCATGCAGTACGGTGAACGGCAATAAGGACCGGAGACACGAGAGGTCCCAGGTACAAGATACCCGGGCAGGGGTATGGTCCAAAGAGCAAGGGAAGTTGTTGGACCAGTCGCATGATAGAAGGACTAGTGATAAGGGAAATCATTGGTCTAGATAGTCTGTTCGGCAACGAGAGGCCCGATCAGGAGCAACGTTCTGGAAGAGATGCCAGAAGACGCTCTAGAGGGATCCAGAAGCGGCAAATACCCAGTAAGGAAACAATATCTGGAGAAGATACCCAACGGGAATGGGGTGAACAGCCAGTTATGGGAAGAATTCCTAAATGGTCTATAACATAACATGCAGTTAAAGGAATGAGAATCGCTGATATTTTGGGTTCCTTATACGAGAAAGGAAACCTTGGGCAACGAGATGGCTTGGACAACAAGCATGAGTCGATCTATAAATATGAGGTAAACCTAGAGGAAAAGGTACGCAACTCTTGGCTATTTGCTCATTACCTATTGATAATTAGGGTTTTTACTAGTACGAGATACTAACTTTGGCATCGGAGGGCCTTTGCCACGAGAAGGCAAAGGTGCGCTCACCCTTTGTCTGTTTTACAGGTTGAACTCAAGCGGTGCGCTAGGATTCCGGCGAGGGGTTCGAAGTAGCCATTACGATTCGGTGTGGTTCAAAGGCTCTTTCGGTTTCCTGCACTTACAATTGGCGCCGTCTGTGGGAAACGAAAGAGATCTCTTTGAAAAAGCGACCATGGTGGAAGAAGATCCAAAGACTCCATTTGACCCAAACAATCAGCTGGGTGGGGGAGGTGACAAATCCCTGCCAAGCCCTCCGAGGAAGCCCGACGGTGGGCGTGTGGGAAGGACCACGAGCAAGGACCGCCCCCTAACGATCCATGGTGATTAAAGAAACAAGGACGGAAGGACAGCCACAGGATCCACGAGAAGGAGTAAGTCCCGCCGTGGGAGGGAATCAGTGGCACATTCGAAAAGTGTGCACAGCAGGGAAGATATCCTGGATAAGAAGAGACAGGAAATAGAGGAATACGCTCGCCTGATTAGGAGGCGAGAATATGAGATTCAACAACTGCAACGGATACGAGAACATCCGGAGGATTCTGGACTTTCACGAAGAAAGTCCAAAAAAGAAAGGCTGTATATGGCAGAGTACAAGAGAGCTTCTTCAAGAAAAAGAAGGAGCAGGAGTCTCACTCCAAAGCGGTTGAGGGCTTCTTCATGAAAAATGAGAGGCAGGAGCAAGAGTTCCTCTCCCGAGGAAAGAGGGAGCAGGAAGCACCACAGGGATAGGTACGAGAGACCTGATTCTGACTGGGAAAGAAATAATGCCAGGGCTGCAAAGGGGACAGAGGAGGGGACCATGTCTACATGAGAAGCAGCACGGAGAGCCCTTAGCAACATAGCAACTTCTCCTTTTGCAAAGAGATTGTAGGAGGCAAGGCTACCGAGCAGGGTTAAACACGGGACGTTACCAGCAGGCGATGTTTATGCACGATGGTGATGACGCGATCATGTGCAAGATGTTCCCATCTAGTTTAGGAAAGGTGGCTCTGTCTTGGTTCCATAAGTTGGGGCCAAACACCATACGGGGATGGAGATGGTTGGCCGAGGAATTCACTGTTCGGTTCCTAACGAGCAGGAAACCACCCAAAACTTTTGAGAGTCTCTCAGTTATGAAACAAGGAGAGAATGAGCCGATCAGAGACTACGCCAATAAGTATTGGGAGACTTTCAACGAGATTGAAAGTTGCAGTGAGGAATACGCAATAGCGACGTTTAAGACTGGGCTGCCTGTTCGGGGGGAGCTGCGAAAGTCCCTAAACATGAGTCCAGCGAGCACGCTGGCAAAGTTGATGGAACGAATTGAGCAGCACGCCAGGAACGAGGATGACATACTACGGGAAGATGGCAAGCTGAGTGCCGAGCAATTCAAGGGCCCCGCGAAGAAGGCGGATAAGCCCGAGCCCAAGACTTATAAGGAGAGGAAGGAGCATGGGCAGACTAAGAAAGAGTCGTACCGTGAGAAGCACGCCCCTGACCCGAAGTCTTTCTTCTCAGTAACGACGGTTTGGAAAGAACCGATTTATCGGGTTCTTTATCGAATAAAGAACCGTCCGTACTTCAAGTGGCCTCCGAGGCTGGAGGGTGATAAAGATGCAAGAAGAGCTACGAGTCAGCATTGCAGTTACCACAAGGACTGGGGTCACATGACGGAGGATTGCGAGATGTTTAAGCAACACCTTGATGACTTGGTCTCACGTGGGTACCTGAAGGAGTTCATCCAAGAGGAGCACAAGGGCGCCGAGAAAGCCATGGAGTTGGATTACGAGCAGAATCCAAGCGGCGTGATCCATATGATACATGGATTGACCACACCTTATACGAGAAATGAGGTGAGGTTGCTCCAGAGGCAGGTGAAACACGACCAACATGTGATGCGGTTGGGGAGGAAGCGAGGACGTGAAGCGGAAGGGTGCCACGAGGGCATAGTTTTCACGGATGAGGACCTGGGAGGAGTCCAGGTGCCGCACAATGATGCTCTTGTCGTAACCCTACGAATTGGGGAATATGACATGGAGAGGATCCTGGTAGATTCAGGAAGTTGCACCGAGGTGCTTTATTATAATGCATTCAAGAAACTGGGATTGGCACAGGCAGACTTGGTACAGTCAGTAACCCCGTTGGTCGGGTTCAGTGCAGGAGCAGTTTGGCCATTGGTAAGGTGACCCTCCCTGTTCGGGCAGGAACAGTAGTGCTGAGAACTGACTTCTTAGTGGTGGACGTGCCATCTTCCTATAACGCGATTATAGGAAGGACTTGGTTGCATAAGATGAGGGCAGTTTCCTCCACCTACCATCAGATGGTAAAGTTTCCAGGGTCCAATGGTATTGAGAAAATAAGGGGAAACCAAAAGACAGCCCAACAGTGCTTGGTTTCCATAATCAAGAAGGCACCCAAGGCATAGTTGGTGCAAACAGTCGAGGTTACCAACCAGCCGACCATCGAGGATGTCGGAGGGAATCCGGCCGAGAAAGTGGTTGAAGGATTGAAGAAAGTCCAGATCAACGAGAATGATCCTGAAAGGTATTTCCTGATTGGGGAAAACCTGTGCAAAGAAGAGGAGGAAGAGTTGGTGAAGTTTCTCAAAGATCACGTTGATGTGTTTGCTTGGGTGCCTGAGGAGATGCCCGGGGTAGATGCAAACGTGATTTGCCACCACTTGAATGTGGACCCACAACACAAACCCGTAATGCAGAAGAAAAAAGAAGATCTGTCGTACAACATGTGGATGCTGTTATCGAGGAAGTCGACTTTTTGCTCGAGGCAAAGGCGATACGAGAGGTCTACTACCCCGAGTGGCTATCCAACACAGTGGTGGTGAAAAAGAAGAATGGAAAATGGCAAGTTTGCGTAGATTTCACAGATCTAAACAAGGCTTGTCCAAAAGACAGTTTTCCCCTGCCTCGGATAGATTAGTTGGTAGATGCAACAGCTGGGTACGAGCGTATGAGTTTTCTCGACGCTTATTGAGGATATCACCAGATAGCCATGTATGGCCCCGATCAGGAGAAGACGTCTTTTATCACACCACGAGGGCTGTACTGTTACAGTGTAATGCCTTTTGGTCTGAGGAATGCTGGGGCAACTTACTAGAGACTAGCAATGATTATGATAAAGAAGTTGCTCGGCAGGACCATGGAGGTGTACATAGACGATATGGTGGTCAAGAGTAAGGAGAAACGGGACCACATCGCTGATTTAAAGGAAGCTTTTGAGATATTAAGAGAGTACAAGCTGAAACTCAACGCCTCGAAATGTGCATTTGGAGTAAGTTCTGGGAAATTCCTGGGTCACCTGGTGACCATAAAAGGGATAGAGGCGAATCCCGATCAAATAATAGCTTTGCAGAAGCTCCAGAGTCCGAGGACCACGAAGGAGGTCCAGCGCTTGATGGGGATGGCGGCAGCCCTTAACAGGTTCATTAGTCGTTCGAGCGACAAGTGTAGACCTTTCTTTCAGTTGTGGAAGAAAAGAGAAGGTTACGAATGGGGAGCAGAATGTGAGCAGGCATTCTAAGACCTGAAGAAGTACTTGGCGGCCTCCCCGCCACATCACTCTGAGCCTGGTGAGATCCTCGACCCTATACTTGGCGATGTCCGAGCATCTTTGTAAGTGCGATTTCTTGAGGAACAAGGGATCCGAACAAATCACATCTATTATGTGAGCAAGACGCTATCGACGCAGAGAGACGAGATATCCGCCCCTTGAGAAGTTGGTCCGCACCGAGGACGGCGGTTAGGAAGCTGCCCCGTTACTTCCAAAGTCACAAAGTAGTGGTTTACACAGAGTTCTCATGAAATCGAAGGGCCGCCGATTTCGGGGCCGAAATATCAACGTGGTCGGTGGAATTGAGCGATATGACATCGATTATCGGCCGCGCCACGGCGATCAAAGGCAAGTTTTGGTAGACTTTGTGGCGAGTTCTCTCCCACGGTGGCTCCATTGCCCCTATGAGAAAGGAGCGATTGGTCGAGCCATCGGTAGAAGCGAAGGCGTCGCCCGCCGAAAGGTGACCCTTTGGAATGGAAGCTCTTTGTTGACGGATCCGCATGCAACACCGAATCTAGAATTGGGGTGGTGCTTTTCCCTCCTGGACGAGTTATGATCAGGTTGTCCCTGCGCCTGGGTTTCAATGCGTCAAACAACATGGCGGAGTACGAGGCACTCTTGGCAGGATTACGAAGCGCGAAAACCTTGAAAGTTAAGAGAATTTGAATATTCTGTGATTCACAACTCGTGGTGAATCACTACCCGATTGAGGCCCGAAGTGAAAAGATGGCGACCTACGTGGAGGCAGACCTAGGATTTGCTTGACACCTTTGAGAAGGTACACATTGAGTAGATAAGCTCGCGTAACGCCCACACCGACTCAACGGCTTGGTTGGCGCGGCGGGTGCCAGAGTTCAGGAGAATGGTGGCAGTGGATTATCTTGGCGAGCCGAGCATTGGTAAAAGTGTGGAATTGGTCTTGGACGTGAACCAAGGACCAAGTTGGATGGATCCAATAGTGGAGTTCCTACGAGATGGGACACTTCCCACAGATAAGAAAGAAGCTCACAAGATAAAGACAAAATCTATAAGGTTTTGGCTATCACCAAAAGGGAAATTGTACAGGAAGTCCTTCACTGGACCGTACCTGCTTTGTGTGCATCCCGAGATGGTGCAGAAATTCCTCCACGAGATACACAAGGGAACATGTGGAAGTCATGCAGGAGGGAGATCCATTGCTCACCGTGCAATCACCCAGGGTTACTGGTGGCCGCACATGCAAGAAGATGCAAAGGTGTATGTGAAAATCTGTGAGAAGTGTCAGAAGTTCTCACCTATGATCCGAACACCAGCTGAAGATCTGGTGCCCTTGACAAGTGCTTGGCCGTTTGCGCAGTGGGGAATGGACATCGTGGGTCCACTCCACAAAGCTACTGGGAACAGGAAGTTTCTGTTGGTAGCAACGGACTACTTTACCAAGTGGATTGAAGCAGAACCACTGGCCAAAATCACAGAACCTATGATAGAAAGGTTCGTGTGGATGAGCATCATCACTCAATTTGGGGTTCCTTATTCTTTGATCACTGATAATGGGTCACAGTTCCAGAAAAAGTTCAAGGCTTTTTGTGCCCAGTACGGAATAAGGAACTACTACTCCACACCAGCCTACCCTCAGAGCAATGGGCAGGCAGAGGCGTCCAACAAGACTATACTTGACGGGATCAAGAAAGGGTTGGACAAAGCAAAAGGCAAGTGGCCCGACGAATTGCCGCTAGTCCTGTGGGCGCACCCAACAACTCCTAGGAGGTCTACGGGAGTGACCCCCTATTCGCTAGCATATGGAACAGAGGCTGTGATTCCATTGGAGGTTGGTTTGCCGACCAACGGGATAACATTGGTGGAGAGTGGGGGCAATGATAGAGCCCTGGAAATTGAGCTGGACATCGCTGAGGAGAGGAGAGAACGAGCTCTGGTTCACCTGGCCTCGTACCAGGAACAGCTGATGAAAAGTTACAACAAGCATGTCCACCCACGAGAGTTCGGTGTTGGAGACCTTATGCTACGAAAGGTGCTCGGCAACACCAAGGTGGCCAACGAGGGCAAGTTGGGGGCCAATTGGGAGGGCCCATATCGAGTTACAAAGGTTGTGGGCATTGGGGCTTATCGATTGGCAGACCTGGACGGGAACCCGGTACCCTAGAATGTTCACAACTTGAGGAAGTTCTACGTGTAAAGAACTTCGGTTTCGTTTTCTGTTTTAGATGCACATCGTGATTGTGTGGGAATTACTAGTAAAATTCCCTTGTGTTTACTTTTACTAGTTGCAAGGGGCACGCGTAACGCCCCCTTGAGTTTTTGAATTATGAATAAAATTCCCGGATTTTGGTAACACAAACGCTGTTTTTTACGAGTTTTCCTCTTATTATAATTTGAATACGAAGTCAAGATATGTCCTTAGTCCTCACTTCGTATTGGGAAGCAGAGGTATAGGATAACTAAATGAAATTTCGAATGTTTCAATTTTTGCTAAGTACGAATATACTTGATTGTTTCCTCGGGTACAAGTATACCCAAAAATTAAGCCAAGTATGAATATACTTAACTGTTTGCTCAGGTACGAATATATCCAAAAATTAAGCCAAGTACGAATATACGTGATTGTAACGCCCCGAATTTTGGGTACGTTAAATAACATTTTATTGAACAACAAAAGAGAGTCTGGCTCTTAATTACATCATAAACTCCCAAAGGGTTCTTATATTACACAAAAGAGATGGATATCTAAGGTTATCTACAGCTCCTTCTCTTCTTCCATCCTAGCAAGTTCCTCAGCTCCAAAGGCCTCCAAGGTATACAGCTCCCCTTGTTCATCTAACAAGTCTGACACATTATACCAGCGTCGCCACCAGTATAATATGTCAGGGTCACATAAAGCAACACCATGAGCTTGAAAGCTCAATAGAATAATCCAAAAATCCACTAACCCTTAACTTACAAATAGCAAGTCATGCATATATCATAAAGAGTCATAACAGCACATGCATTAATATAACAATAACAACAACAATGACACATCCGCATTCGCTATCTATCGTTGGTGTCATGTTTCCGTGTGTTTCTCCTACGTGACTCATCGTTTTGTGTCTCATCTGTCAATTCCAAAAATCACACGCACACACCAATGAGCTACCAAGTCCGGCTCATTGGCCATAATGGCTACCAAGTCCGGCACATTGTGAACGCACATACCAATAAGCTACCAAGTCCGGCTTATAGGCCACAATGGCTACCAAGTCCAGCCACGTTATCACATCAACTCTTGCATTGGCTCCTCTCCGCGGATAACCAAGCCCATCTCACCAATGAAGCTACTAAGTCTGGCTCCATTGGCAACGCACACCAACGTAAGGCTACCAAGTCCGGCCACGTTATCACATCAACTCTTGCATTGGCTCCTCTCGGCGGATAACCAAGCCCACCTCACCAATGAAGCTACTAAGTCCGGCTCCATTGGCAACGCACACCAACGTAAGGCTACCAAGTCCGGCCACGTTATCACATCAACTCTTGCATTGGCTCCTCTCCGCGGATAACCAAGCCCACCTTACCAATGAAGCTACTAAGTCCGACTCCATTGGCAACGCACACCAACGTAAGGCTACCAAGTCCGGCCATTACGTAGTTTCCAAAATCCTTTTTATCCATATCAACCACTCCCTAAGTGTCATGTTTCTACTTTCTCGATTTTTGTGTCTCGTAATCATGCATAGACTCCGCGGCGGGACGAATCACTTTAAAGTAATCTTGGAACCAAACAAGTAAGATCATCCAACTCTATTTAGTCATGCTTGTTCATTCCGCAAGTAAAGCAATCAACATGCCATCAAGCTTATATCCTTTGAAAGGTCAAAATACAAATACTTGGTTTTGAAACAACACTTTATCCTTAAGCGAAAACATTTAATCCTCTTTTCAAGACAACATATGTTTATTGACGAGTTCATACAAACACGTAGCAATTAGGCAATCAAACAATCAAGTAGCCACAAGATCAAAGTAAACTACGTACTTTTAGCAAGAAAGTTCTACAAGCTAACTAACACGACTTAACTTTATTTTTAACAAAAGTAGTTTGAAAAGCTCAACACACATCTTATCTATACTTAGGGGTAGAGAGTAAGGACACTCTACCTTGATCCGAAACTAGTCGGGGCCGAATAAGCTAGTTGGAAAGTGCTACGGGCGTCGAATGCTCACAATCTGGACCAAACTTTGGATGGCAGTAACTCGGTCAATACTTGGCCGAATAGGATCGTTCTTGAGTCTAAAATGAAGATCTCGAAGTTCTCTACGACTTCCGTGAAGGACGTTGTTCCTAAAAATGACTTTCGTTCGGAGAAAAATGGTGGTAAAGGGGGTGACAGTAAGCTGTCTGGACTGGAAATCCGAGAGAATTTCACTGAACTTCGGATGGCAATATCTTAGTCATTTCTTGACCGTTTGGGGTGGTTCTTGGGTCTAAACTGAAGCTCTCGAAGTGTTCTACGACTTTCGTGGAGGACGTTGTTCCTAGAAATGACTTTCGCCCGGAGAAAAAATGGAGTTTTTCAGAGGACAGTAGGCTGTCCAGAAACTGGTTTTAGAGAGAAGTTGGAGAATGAGGTGAAGGTGTGAGTTCAAAGCACCAAGAGCTTGGTATTTATAGGCAAGGCACCCTCTCTCTCTCTCCCTAGCCGGCCTCTCTCTCTCTCCTATATCTCATTTTTTTATTCAAGCAAATCTTGTTTGCTTGCAAGTTTAACCCTAGAACTAGGCATGCAAGGCTATGGATGTGTCCTTTGGATTGGATTTTGGAAGATTGATCAAGGAAGGTGGATTTGATTCAAGTAAAGAAATGGGGTTTGTACAATGAAGGACAAGATTGGATGGCATTGGTTATGCTTTCACTTGAAACTATACACAAACTAGGACAAGGATGACCAAGCAAGGCCATTCAAGGAAGCAACACATCACACTCTCCCTTTCTCTCTCCATCCGAATCTCTCTCTCTCTCTCAATCTCTCTCTCTCTCTCTCTCTCTCTCTCTCTCTCTCTCTCTCTCTCTCTCTCTCTCTCCCTCTCTCTCTCTCTCTCCCACTTGTTTGTACTATGAAAGACTACATATATACTAATATATATATATGTACTATGGGTCTTTCAAAATCTTGTATTTAAAACTAAATATAGATTTTTTTCTTATTATAAAATTCTATATACACACATGGTACTTTCATTATAATATCTATATCTATATATATATATATATATACACAAGTACATATATATAATATACAAGCTAGTACTTACACAATTTAGCCTAGGGTTCCATAGTCTAATAAACTAACCTAATGCTTTCAAAGTACAATGGAAGCACAAGAAGTCAATCCAAGGTACTATCTCTCTCTCCTCCTTTCTTTCTCTCTCTCTCTCTCTCTCGGCCCAATCTCTCCCTCCCCTCTCTCGGCTTTCTCTCTCTCTTTCTCTCTCATGTACTATATATATATATATACACATACTAGAAAGCAAACATATATAATAATGTATTAGTGTACTAGAATGTCTAATAGATTTACAAGCAAAAGGATTTTCCAATTAAAAATTGTAATACACACATGCACAATACAATATCATATATATATATATATATACACACACATATATATATATATATACATACAAGTACATACATATAATATACAAGCCATGTACCACAAATCTAGCCTAGATATGACCTAGTACAATATCTAATAAACAATTATACTACTTTCAAAGTACAAGGTCCTAAATGAATAACCTAATGTACTAATTATACTATAATAGATTTTAACACATGCCAAATCCAATATTTTAATCAACCTAGTACATGATTGTCAAGACTAACTATTATCCATTGGATAATGGTATCCCTAGCGGTCAATAACCAATGGGTAATGATGGCTAGGATTCTATTCTATCGCCCAATGGGTAAAGAATCTCCTAATGGTTATTATCCAACGGTTAATACCAAAAAGTATAATACTTTGCAATTAAGCACTAAACTAATCTAATCTCGTACTTAGGAAGATTAACCAAGGTTTACCTATTGACCAATGGGTAAAGGAAACTCTAACGCTATTGTCCAATGGCTAAATATTACTCTAGCTTTTGTCGTCCAATGTATAAAGACAAAAAGGGTAAAATGGTCCATCTAGGGTTAGGGAGAAGTGATTAGGCTAAATGGGCATTAGGCTATTCTAACTAATTGATTAAAGACTAACGATACTTAATCTAGGCTTTCATTGCTCGAGTGGTATTTTGGTTTTGTATAGGAAGAAATCGCCTAATAATGGAATATTAAAGCCCGACGGTGCCAAACGCCAAGGCAAGGCGTGAGTGTGGCCAAGGCACCGGTGGCAAAGAGGTGGCCAAAGCGGCCGGTACAAACAAAGGCTAAGCTGGTAAAGCGACCGGTGGCTAAACAAAGGGCTAAGGCTGGCCAAGCATCGCCAAGCGGCCAAAGTAGCCTGGTGTGGCAAACAAGGCTGCAAGGCAAAGCGACTGGTGGCCAAACAAAGGCCAAGCGCAGCGCCGGCCAAATTATGGCCAAGCGGCCAAAGCAGGCTGGCAAACAAGGCCATGGCGTGACTGCCGAGGCCAAGGCGCCCAGATGGCAGCCAAGGTTGCCCAAAGAACGCCAAGGCAAAAGCGAGGCGCGACCCGATGCCAAGGCAGAACCCAATGGCGGCCAAGGCAGAGCAAGGCAGCCCAGCAACGCCATGGCAAAAGCAAGGCGCCACCCGACGCCAAGGCGAACTCCGATGGCCAAGGCAGAGCAACCCGACAGTGACCCGACGCCAGGCGACTGCGCTAGGCGAGCAGCGCGGCCGACGCAATGACGCGACAAAGCGACGCCAACGCAAAGCGCACGACAATGAGCCGATGCCAAGGCAAGGCAAGCCCGACAACGAGCCGACGCTAAGGCAAGGCAGGCTGTCAGTGAGCCGATGCCAAGGCGAGGCAGCGACAGAGACCCGATGCCTGGGCGAGGCAGGCCTAACAGCGACCCGATGCCTAGGCAGCCTAGCCAAGCCAAAGCAAGGCGGTCAAGCCGACGGTTAAGGCAAAGACCAAAAATTTCTACTAACTACTACGGCATCGATGCAACACTCTAGGTTAGGGAAATGTAACTAAGCCAAACAATAATTAGGGTTGCTAGCTAATCGGTTGCCATGTAGGATTTCCAGCCGAGAAAATAAATTCTAGGATTTTACTACAATTACCAAGTAACTATACCAAGGTCTTAATAGGCATACTCGTCTTTAGAAAATGACCTTAATGCCCGGGCAATGAATTCTAATCTCCTAAGTCATAAACCTAATTATGACGGATTATTAATCGCAAAAAAAGGGATTTTTAAAATAAATAAAGAATTTTCAAATATAATAACAAAATTTTATAAGTCGATAACGACCGATTTTTTGATGTTGAAATGAAATCCAAGTATTAAAATAAAATTTAAATTTTTAGCGAAATTTTTATTGACCAAAAATCAGGGTCGTTACAGTGATTGTTTCCTCGGGTACGAATATACCCAAAAATTAAGCCAAGTACGAATATACTTGACTGTTTGCTCGGGTACGAATATACCCAACAATTAAGCCAAGTACGAATATACTTGACTGTTTGCTCGGGTACGAATATACCCGGAATCAAGCCAAGTACGAGTATACTTGACTGTTTGCTCGGGTATGAATATACCCGGAATCAAGCCAAGTACGAGTATACTTGACTATTTGCTCGGGTACGAATATACCTAGAATTAAACCAAGTACGAATATACTTGACCGTTTGCTCGGATAAGAATATACCCGAGATGCATACGAGATTATGCATACCATCCCTTACTACGAATATACTGGGGAAAGTTTCCAAGCATTATCCATATGGACTGCATACGTGAACGTGCAGCAATATCTAAGTTCGAAAAAACTTGAAGGTTGCTCAAGTATGAATAAACCTTGAGCACGTACGTGAACATACAACATCATACGAATATGGTTAAAAGCTTGCTCGGGTACGAGCAGACCCTGAACACACACGAATATGTGCACTGATTGGCAAGCTACGAATGCAACTAGCACTCTTCTAAGGTACGAAAAACCTGCAATAGTGTAAATGAGAATACAGCTAAATCTTTGACAGGCACGATGAAACCTGGGGAGCACACGAAAGTGTGCAGAAACAAGGCTAGAGTACGAAGACTCTTAGCATGTAAAATATTGGCCAAGAGATGGCCACCTGCATAGATAAAGGCCACGAAGGGCTAGGAAAAACCAATGTTTATGCCACGAAGGGCTAGGCAAAACTAAAGTTTAGGCCACGAAGGGCCAGCCAAAAACATTCAGGCCACGAAGGGCCAAAGCACAAGAATTAAAGTGTGCAGAAATGTATTAAGTGCCACGCAGGGCAGCGCCAAATGGCCTGGCAGGGCCGGCAGAAATTGACTCAAAGTTTCAATTGTTGTCACTACGAAGAGTCCAACTTACTCTTCATTTGTCAGATCTTGGATGGCAGGGGGAGAGGCTGGAGCAGTTGTAGATGCAGGGGCAGCTGTATCATCAACAGTAGTGCTAGGTTCAGATGGACCGCCACTGGCTTCCTTCTGGCCAGGGCTGGTCACTTCTCCAGTTTGATCAGCATCAGCGTTTTGCTGTTCGGGGACGTTGGCATTGAGCTCCCTGTCTAGGCTGTCTTCCTCTTCCACAATCTCTTCTAGCTCCTCGGTAACCACCTGGGTGCTCGGAAGGTCGATCTCAGTCCACAGGGGAGAAGACTCTGCGGCACCAAATTTTTTGAGGCATGCCAGCCAGCCAGCCAACTTCGAACACTTGGTCCTGGATCCCGAGCATTTGGTCCGTGTAGCTCTCAGTGGCCACACGGATCCCCTCATTGTAGCCCCGCTAATAGGAGGTCTTGGCTTCGCTTTTGCTCGCCTCCATCTCCGTCAAAGTTTGGTTCAAGCTGTCCTTAGCACCCTCCAGCTTGTTCCTCAACTCATCCGCAAGCCCGCGGGCTTGATTTCTCTCTCTCTCCAGTCTGACAATGGTATTCTGCAACTTGGCATTCTCACTTGCCAATCTGGCACGCTGGGGCTCAGAGTGGCCAAGCTTCTGTGCCATGGCCACCATTTTCTGCATCGCCTAGAGATTTAAAACATAAAAGAGCATTAGGCACAAAACAGGGATACGAGACTAACATCATTACTAAAGAAGCATGGCGGGGTTACCCTAGCGCTATGGCTCATGAATGAGCCAAGGAGATTGTCTGGGGAGCAAGAAACTTCTTTTTGCATATCCCCGGGCAACAGGAAGGCCTGGGATAGTGCAAGGGCTATCCCTTAAGGATCAGCGCTATCACGGACGGTACTGGTCGGCCGCCGTGTGAAAGCTGAGGAGCCCAAACAGGAGTTGGAGGAGCTGTGAGTTGGGGAGGCTGTTCGGCCGAAAAGGTTTTGAGCCGTTGGTGTTTGTCCCTGTGGCTGGCTTCAATTTCCTCAAGGGAGAAGCGAGAAGCCTGGAGGAACATCCAATTGACCTGGACCGTGGCGGCCATGAGACGGTGCCGGGCTCTGGGAGCATCCACGGCCACGAGATGTGCCGCGGCCTCTTCCACGGCCAGCCCCTGGGAGGTTGAGGAGGCTGCTAAGGTTGATCGGTTGATCCATTCCCTGAGGAGGAGAGGGAGAGTAACCACTCGAAGATGTGGAAGCTTCTTCAGCAAGTTGAATGGGCTCGTTGGGAAGCGGAGGGGTCCGAGAACGCCTCTTTTCTTGTTGCTCGGGTTGTTGAGCAGGAGGATTTGGGAGGATAGGATTGTTCGCTGCTCGGATGCGTCGGTCAATAAACCCCTCGTACGATGCCCTATAGCTCAGGAGAATTTGTGCCGCTCTTGCTCGGCCAGCCGAGCACGTACCTTGCCCGATGAAAGCAAGTGCATGATTGATGTCAGTAACATGAACCTGAGGGGTGATGATGGCGTGCCCCTGGTTGACGTTTGTGGCTGCAAAATACGAGAATAATTAGCAGTCAGAAAGGCAAAAAGAAGGTGATGCAAAACGAAATATTGCTCGGTATAAAGTTCGACGAGAAAAGAACTAACGTGGAGTGCCAAATCTGTGGGGTGCGTGAAATCGACGACTCTACCGTCCTCGTCTATGGGCTCGAAGTTCCCCGTGACGATGAGGAAGTCGTCGTCGTCTCCTCGAGCAGAATCTGGCAATTCAAGCACAAGCCTTTTTCTGGAATCCCTACTCTTGAGATAGTAGGTCAGGGCATCTTTGGTTCGAGAGATGCTGTACTGATGGTGAATATCGTGCAAACCTAGGGACGTGCCTAGCATTTGGTTCAGGGCATTGATGCCCATGACAACCCTAAAGTAGTTGGTTGAAACCTGCATAGTGGATAGTCTGTAATGGGACAAGACCTGGCGGAGCAGTGGCACAAGGGGAAACCTAATGTCGCCCTCAACGATGGTGACAACAGGGATATGAAGAGTGTCATTGTCAAAACACTCGCGGATGGCATTTTCAGGAGCCAATACAGTGGCTACGTTGTCGGGGATCTCGTATCGAGATCTGAATTCGGCCATCCTTTTGGGGGTGTCACAATGTCTGCGAAACCTACCCATAAAGAGAACTGTGGGTCTGGGTTTTCTAAGAGAGAGATGGGTACCAAGAAGCCCCTAAGTGACTGTGGAAACCCTAAATCAATGAAGGAGACAGAGTAAAAGGAAGAACGGTAACTTACTGAGGTGACGATCAGAAACCCTAGTGCAGAAGAAGGGAAAGAACCACGAGATGGTAAAAAGTGCTCCAATGGCGGGTATGAACAAACCTTCTTTTGCAGGGGGAGTTTCAGAAAGAGAAAATGATTTTAAAATTTGGACAAAAACCCAAGTATACCCTAGCAAAGGGGGTGACGTATGAGAAACGTCACCCTAGACGTCGTTTGGGCATTTCGTTCCCCGAAATGTCTGCTCGCATTTAATACGGGCAGTACAGAGCATGCCGCGTGTAAAGGTGATAGCTGGAAAAGCCTGCCTAGACCAAACGATGAGACGTTTGACCTGGACTAATGATGAAATTTGCACCAAATACGAGAAACAGGGTGCAGGAGCAAAGGACGAGAACCTTGCTCGGTGTTCAGAAGCTTTGCTCGTCATATTAAGAGAAAATAACGAGTAAAGCTGGGGAGCCATTGTAGGGAGGTAATCCCGAACAGGTACAAAAGAGGCCCGAACATGTGGTACGTGGGGCCCGGGATAAATATAATCGGAGCATTCGCCGTGCAGTACGGTGAACGGCAATAAGGACCGGAGACACAGGAGGTCCCAGGTACAAGATACCCAAGCAGGGGTATGGTCCAAAGAGCAAGGGAAGTTGTTGGACCAGTCGCATGGTAAAAGGACCAGTGATAAGAGAAATCATTGGTCCAGATAGTCTATTCGGCAACGAGAGGTCCGATCAGGAGCAGCGTTCTGGAAGAGATGCCAGAAGACGCTCCAGAGGGGTCCAGAAGTGGCAAATACCCAGTAAGGAAACAATATCTGGAGAAGATACCCAACGGGAATGGGGTGAACGGCCAGTTATGGGAAGAATTCCTAAATGGTCTATAAGGTAACATGCAGTTAAGGAAACGAGAATCCCTGATATTTTGGGTTCCTTATACGAGAAAGGAAACCTTGGGCAATGAGATGGCTTGGACAGCAAGCATGACTGGATCTATAAATATGAGGTAAACCTAGAGGAAAAGTTACGCAACTCTTGGCTATTTGCTCATTACCTACTGATAATTAGGGTTTTTACTAGTACGAGATACTAACTTTGGCATCGGAGGGCCTTTGCCACGAGAAGGCAAAGGTGCGCTCACCCTTTGTCTGTTTTACAGGTTGAACTCCGGCGGTGCGCTAGGATTCCGGCGAGGGGTTCGAAGTAGCCGTTACGATTCGGTGTGGTTCAAAGGCTCTTTCGGTTTCCTGCACTTACAATTTTAAGCCGTCAAGGGCATCTCAAGCCCTTGAACAAACCACGTCCTCATCCACCTTATGGCCAAAACCATGACCCTAACCAACAGTGTGCCTTCCATCAACTCTCTGGGCATGAGACAGACAGTTGCATGCGTCTTCGCCATGACATCCAATACCTCATTTGTAACGACCCTGATTTTTGGTCAATAAAAATTTCGCTAAAAATTTGAATTTTATTTTAATACTTGGATTTCATTTCTTCATCCAAAAATCGGTCATTATCGACTTATAAAATTTTGTTATTATATATGAAAATTCTTTATTTATTTTAAAAATCCCTTTTTTTGCGATTAATAATCCGTCATAATTAGGTTTATGACTTAGGAGATTAGAATTCATCGCCCGGGCATTGAGGTCATTTTCTAAAGACGAGTATGCCTATTAAGACCTTGGTATAGTTACTTGTTAATTGTAGTAAAATCCTAGAATTTATTTTCTCGGAAATCCTACATGGCAACCGATTAGCTAGCAACCCTAATTACCGTTTGGCTTAGTTACATTTCAATAACCTAGAGTGTTGCATCGATGCCGTAGTAGTTAGTAGAAATTTTTGGTCTTTGCCTTGGCGTCGGTCATTGTCGCGCGCCTTTGCCTTAGCGTCGGCTACCGTCGCGCGCTTTGCTGAGCATCGGCTCATTGTCGCGCTGCCTTGCCTTAGCGTCGGCTCATGATCGCGCCTTGCCTTGCCGCGCTCGGTCGCGCGCCGCTTTGCCTCGGCGTCGGCTCGCTTCGCGCTGCCTTGCCTTGGCGTCGCTTCTTGTCGCGCTGCCTCGCCTAGGCGTCATGTCACTGTCGGTGCCTCGCCTGGCGTCAGGCGCCGTCATCGGGTTGCTATGCCCTGGCCGCCATTGGGTTCGCTTGGCGTCGGGTCGCGCTTTGCTTTTGCCTTGGCGTTGCTTGGTCGCCTTGCTCTGCTTTGGTCGCCATCGGTTCTCGCTTTTGGCATCGGGTCGCGCCCTCACTTTTGCCTTGGCGTTGCTGGTCTGCCTTGCTCTGCCTTGGCCGCCATCGGCCTTGCTTTTGCCTTGGCCTCTGCTTTTGCCTTGGCCTCTGTTTGGCCACCAGGCCGTCGCCCGCAAGCCTTTGCCGACCACCGGGCTACCTTAGCCATCGTTGGCCATCGCTTTGGTCGCTGCCACCCGCTGGGCCTTGGGCTGCCTTGGCCATGTTTGGCCACCAGGTTCTTGTGGTCGCTGGTTTGGCCATCGCTCTGGCTTGGGAAGCTTTGTACCAGGTTGCCACCAGCTGCTGGCAACGCTTGGCCACCAGTCGCTTTGCCACCGCAGCCTTTGTTTACCAGTCTTTGGCCACCGCTTGGCCACCGCTTTGCCACCAGGCTGCCTTGGCCACTGTTTGACCACCGGGCTACTATGGCCACCGCTTGCCACCAGGCTGCCTTGGCCACGCTCACGCCTTGCCTTGGCGTTTGGCACCGTCAGGCTTTAATATTCCGTTATTAGGCGATTTCCTACTAAATAAAACCAAAATACCACTCGAGCAATGAAAGCCTAGATTAAGTATCGTTAGCCTTTAACCGATTAGTTAGAATAGCCTAATGCCCATTTAGCCTAATCGCTTCTCCCTAACCCTAGATGGACCATTTTACCCTTTTTGTCTTTTTACATTGGACGATAAAAGCTAGAGTAATATTTATCCGTTGGACAATAGCGTTAGGATTTCTTTTACCCGTTGGTCAATAGGTAAGCCTTGGTTAATCTTCCTAAGTACGAGATTAGATTAGTTTAGTACTTAATTTCAAGTATTAGACTTTCTAGCATTAAACGTTGGATAATAACAGTTAGGAGTTTTATTAACCATTGGACGATAGACTAGAATCCTAGCCATTATTACCCATTGGTTATTAACCACTAGAGAAACTATTATCCATTGGATAATAGTTAGTCTTGGCAATCATGTACTTGTTTGATTTAAATATTAGATTTGGGCCATGTGTGATAATCCATTAAAATACAATTAGTACATTAGGTTAGTATTATTATACATGGTACTTTGAAAGTAGTAGAATACTATATTAGATATTAGTCCTAGGTCATATCTAGTATAGATATAGTGTAGTACATGTATATATATATATATATGTATGTACTTGTTGTATATATATATTTTATTGTATATAGCATGTGTGTATTACATTTTTTTTAATTGGAAAATCCTTTTGCTTGTAAATCTATTAGATATTCTAGTACACTAATACATTATTATATATGTTTGCTTTCTAGTATGTGTATATATATATATATATAGTACATGAGAGAGAAAGAGAGAAAGAAAGCCAAGAGAGGGGAGAGAGAGATTGGGCCGAGAGAGAGAGAGAGAGAGAAAGAAAGGAGGAGAGAGAGATAGTACCTTGGATTGACTTATTGTGCTTCCATTGTACTTTGAAAGCATTAGGTTAGTTTATTAGACTATGGAACCCTAGACTAGATTGTGTAAGTACTAGCTTGTATATTATATATATGTACTTGTATATATATATATATATAGATATATATATATATATATATATAGATATAGATATTATAATGAAAGCACCCATGTGTGTATATAGAATTTTATAATAGGAAAAATCTATATTTAGTTTTAAATACAAGATTTTGAAAGACCCATAGTACATATATATATTAGTATATATGTTGTCTTTCATAGTACAAACAAGTGGGAGAGAGAGAGAGAGAGGAGAGAGAGGCAGAGAGAGAGAGAGAGATTCGGATGGAGAGAGAGAGGGAGAATGTGATGTATGTGCAAGTTGTTTGACCTTGCTTGGTCATCGTTGTCCAAGTTTGTGTATACTTCAAGTGAAAGCATGACCAATGCCATCCAATCTTGTCCTTCCTTGTACAAACCCCATTAGAATACTTGAATCAATTCCACCTTCCTTGATCAATCTTCCAAAATCCAATCCAAAGGACACATCCATAGCCTTGCATGCCAAGTTCTAGGGTTAAACTTGCCAGCAAACAAGATTTGCTTGAATAAAAAAATGAGATATAGGAGAGAGAGAGAGAGGCCGGCTAGGGAGAGAGAGAGAGGGTGCCTTGCCTATAAATACCAAGCTCTTGGTGCTTTGAACTCACACCTTCACCTCATTCTCCAAACTTCTCTCTAAAACCCATTCTGTTTTGCCCAGGCAGCCTACCGTCCTCTGAAAAACTCCATTTTTTCTCCGGGCGAAAGTCATTTCTAGGAACAACGACCTCCATGAAAGTCGTAGAACACTTCGAGAGCTTCAGTTTAGACCCAAGAACCACCCCAAACGGTCAAGAGATGAGCAAGATATCAACCTCCAAAGTTCAATGAAAAATCTGGAAATTCCATTCCAGACAGCTCACTGTCCACTTTCTTATCCCCATTTTTCTCCGGGCGAAAGTCCTTTCTAGGAACAACGACCTCCATGAAAGTCGTAGAACACTTCGAGAGCTTCAGTTTAGACCCAAGAACCACCCCAAAAGGTCAAGAGATGACCAAGATATCGACCTCCAATGTTCAGTAAAAAATCTGGAAATTCCATTCCAGACAGCTCACTGTCCACTTTCTTATACCCTTTTTTCTCCTGGCGAAAGTCATTTCTAGGAACAACGACCTCCACGAAAGTCGTAGAACACTTCGAGTGCTTCAGTTTAGACCCATGAACCACCCCAAACGGTCAAGAGATGACCAAGATATCGACTTCCAAAGTTCAGTGAAAAATCTGGAAATTCCATTCCAGACAGCTCACTGTCCACTTTCTTATCCCCATTTTTCTCTGGGCGAAATTCGTTTCTAGGAATAACGTCCTTCACGGAAGTTGTAGAAAATTTTGAGATCTTCGTTTAAGGCTCAAGAACGATCCTATTCGGCTCAGTTTTGACCGAGTTACTGCCATCCAAAGTTCGGTCCAGATTTGAGAGTTTCACCCCCCATAGAATTTTTCAACTAGCTTATTCGGCCCCGACTAGCTTCGGATTAAGGTAGACTACTCCAACCCCGCTATCTCTAAGTATATGTAGCATACTTTCTTCGTAAGACTAGTTGATTGCATGATCTTGTAGAGTTCTTCGAACCTACTATTCTAAGTATAATAGAAGTTATAAGCATGATTTCCTCAGTATCGAAGGCTATGTGTTAGTAGGATTGCTTTACGTAGTTTACTTTGATCTTGTGAATATTTGATAGCATGACCTTGAGAATGAAAGATCACATGACTTTATGAACTCGTCAATAAACATATGTTGTTTTGAGAAACACACAGAAACATGACACCAACGATAGATTGTGAATGCGGATGTGTCATTGTTGTTGTTATTGTTATATTAATTCATGTGCTGTTATGACTCTTTATGATATATGCATGACTTGCTATTTGTAAGTTAAGGGTTAGTGGATTTTTGGATTATTCTATTGAGCTTTCAAGCTCATGGTGTTGCTTTATGTGACCCTGACATATTATACTGGTGGCAACGCTGGTATAATGTGTCAGATTTTATAGATGAGCAGCATGAACAGTACACCTTGGAGGCCTTTGGAGCCGAGGAACTTGCTAGGATGGAAGAAGAGAAGGAGCTGTAGATAACCTTAGATATCCATCCCTTTTGTGTAATAAAAGAACTCTTTGGGAGTTTATAATGTAATAAAGAGCCAGACTCTCTTTTGTTGTTCAATAAAATGTTTATTTAACGTACCCAAAATTTGGGGCGTTACAACTTGGTATCAGAGCTATAGGCTCAACACTCGGCCATGGGTAGAATGGGTAGCCTTTAAGATAAGTCTTGAGATAAGTTTAAGATAAATTGACCGTTGCACAAACGTGAATTGAGTTTAAGTTTACCTTCCCAAATTGGGTGGAATTCTGACAAAACAATCTTCGGATTGAAGTAAGGTGTGGAAATTGGCAGTACCACCGAACTGGGAATTCCCGAACAATTGGATGATGACTTAAATCAAGAATCGAATGTGGAACGTAGCTAAATCCAAGTTTTTCCTTAGTGTTAATTGAACCCTTGTCTTTAAATCGTGACTAATTGAGGTTTAAACTTTCCTTGTAGATGAGCCAACCGAACCTTTACCAAGTCAACCTACTAGCGGAAGCTCGCCGATTTAGAAACACCATAGAAACCATGACAACCCAACTAGTGGGGGATCCCAATTTTCCCTATACTTTTCCCTACATTCATGACTTCTATCAGAAGCATGGTGCCATTCCACTTCCCGAAAATGAGGAGGAAGATGGTGATGAAGCTATACCCGTCATAGTCCAAATAGCATTTCCCGATGATGAGGGGTTTATAATTGAAGAAGTTGAAGAAGAAACCGGAGATGAGAAGGTTGCCAACAAGGTGACTGAGGAAGGAGAAGTCAGTGGAAGTAAGGATGTCAATGAAGGGAATCTCGAAGAGGACGAGACCCCAAAAGCAGAGGATGCCAATTAGGCGTATCTTAGATAAGTCGAGTAATAATTGTAATCCTTCGGGATGTAGGAAGTTGGAAAATTAGGATCACCCTTGTCTGTTTAAGAGTCCATCTATGTTGTATGCATTTCTATTTCAGTAAACACTTGTAAGATCATCTATGTGTACTTGTTTCCATTTAATGAAAGACTTGTATTTTATACCTATTCGTATACGATTTTCTCTTTACACCTCAGGGTCGTTACAAGGAGTACATAGGATCGTTTCAACTTGTATTAGAAAGAACCTTAGGTCGCTTTTGCCATTATAGTAACATTCTATGCTTATGTTTGTAATCCTTTGCTTATCTATGAAAAGCATATTTTCTTAAAATAAAGAGTACTGTTGTATGCTATACAATATTTTACTTTAGTAAATAAAACCCTTAATACAAAGGACAATTATTTTAGTTGACGCAAGTTGCTAAATGATAGTAATCTTTTTGCTTATCTATAAAATCTTCTCTGTTATGGGTACTGTAGCACACAACATTTAGACATTTTATTTTAGTTGATGGGAGCGCCAAGTGTCGGCCATAACCCAAAAGGGGGGGGCCCGGTAATCGCGCGTCGGCCATACCCAAAAAGGGGGCCCCAGTAAACCACCCTCAACCTCCCCCCAAAAATTCAAATTCAAACATTTTTCCTCCTCCACTCACCCCTCACCTACCCTATAAATACCCCCCCTCCTCTTCCCATTTTCTTCACACCATCTCTTCATCTCTCTTTCACCATCTTAACCCCTCCAAACCACTATCCAATCAAACCGAGCCATGGCGGCGATCTGGCGACGTGGATTCCCGGAGGACGCCCAGTGCCGAGAGATGGAGCGAATTGAGCTCACCTCGATGATCCGAGCAATACAGTTGCTACCCTTCACCTTCGTCCTCTTTTGTGCCGTGATTACCATAGCCATGCCGCGGTGGTTCGACAGGAATAACCGCCTCACCACCTTCTGGTACTGGGTTCCCGTCGTGGCCATCGCACTTGTGGCGTTCGGAAAAGAATACGAACGTCGGGCACTCCAAACCTTCAACGATTGATGGCGGCTCGAGGCGTAGCAATGGCACCCTAGCCATTATTTTGCTTTAACTTTCATTTTCTTGTATCCGATGATGCCGTTAGGCGTGTAATATAATGATCTTTTCTAACTCAAATTTTATTTGCTTATCTACCACAATCTGTCTTGTTCATTGCGTGCTAACTTTATAACAAAACCCCTAAGTTCGAGTCACACCACCATTTCGGGAGAGTACAGCTGTTAGTCTAAAGTAAGTAGCGAGTGCGAACTAGAAATAGCCAACCTACACCTAACCTGTGAATTAAGAGTGACTTGCTTCCTTTAAGGGGGATAGACGACGATTCAAGGACCAGTATAGCAACCTTGTCAAATCAGTAGACACGCACCAATTTCGAGGACGAAATTATTTTAAGGGGGATAGGTTGTAACGACCCTGATTTTTGGTCAATAAAAATTTCGCTAAAAATTTGAATTTTATTTTAATACTTGGATTTCATTTCAACATCCAAAAATCAGTCGTTATCGACTTATAAAATTTTGTTATTATATTTGAAAATTCTTTATTTATTTTAAAAATCCCTTTTTTTGCGATTAATAATCCGTCATAATTAGGTTTATGACTTAGGAGATTAGAATTCATCGCCCGGGCATTAAGGTCATTTTCTAAAGACGAGTATGCCTATTAAGACCTTGGTATAGTTACTTGGTAATTGTAGTAAAATCCTAGAATTTATTTTCTCGGCTGGAAATCCTACATGGCAACCGATTAGCTAGCAACCCTAATTACCATTTGGCTTAGTTACATTTCCCTAACCTAGAGTGTTGAATCGATGCCGTAGTAGTTAGTAGAAATTTTTGGTCTTTGCCTTGGCGTAGGCTCGCTGTCGCGCCTGCCTTGCCTTGGCGTCGGCTCGCTGTCGCGCCTGCCTCGCCTAGGCGTCGGGTCGCTGCCGCGCCTGCCTCGCCTAGGCGTCGGGTCGCTGTCGGGTCTGCCTCGCCTAGGCGTCGGGTCACTGTAGGGTTGCTTTGCCCTGGCTGCCATCGGGTTCTGCCTTGGCGTCGGGTCGCGCCTTGCTTTTGCCTTGGCGTTGCTGGGCTGCCTTGCTCTGCCTTGGCTGCCATCGGGTTCTGCCTTGGCATCGGGTCGCGCCTCACTTTTGCCTTGGCGTTGCTGGGCAGCCATGCTCTGCCTGGGCTGCCATCGGGTTCTACCTTAGCATCGAGTCACGCCTTGCTTTTGCCTTGGCCTCTGTTTGGCCACCAGGCTGCTGTGGCCGCCAGCCTTTGCTCGCCGCCATGCCTTGGCCGCTTGTTGTACCAGGCGCTTAGCCTTTGTTTGTACCGCTTTAGCTGCCAGCACTTCTTACCGGGCTGCCTTGGCCACTGTTTGGCCACCAGGCTGCTGTGGCCACCGTTTGGCCACTGCTTGGCTAACGGGCTGCCTTGGCCACTGTTTGGCCACCGCTTGGCCACTGTTTGGCCACCAGGCTGCTTTGGCCACCGCTTGGCCACCAGGCTGCCTTGGCCACTGTTTGACCACCGGGCTGCTTTGGCCGCCGCTTGGCCACCGCTTGCCACCAGGCTGCCTTGGCCACGCTCACGCCTTGCCTTGGCGTTTGGCACCGTCAGGCTTTAATATTCCGTTATTAGGCGATTTCCTACTAAATAAAACCAAAATACCACTTAAGCAATGAAAGCCTAGATTAAGTATCGTTAGCCTTTAACCGATTAGTTAGAATAGACTAATGCCCATTTAGCCTAATCGCTTCTCCCTAACACTAGATGGACCATTTTACCCTTTTTGTCTTTTTACATTGGACGATAAAAGCTAGAGTAATATTTATCTGTTGGACAATAGCGTTAGGATTTCTTTTACCCGTTGGTCAATAGGTAAGCCTTGGTTAATCTTCCTAAGTACGAGATTAGATTAGTTTAGTACTTAATTTCAAGTATTAGACTTTCTAGCATTAACCGTTGGATAATAACCGTTAGGAGTTTTATTAACCATTGGACGATAGACTAGAATCCTAGCCATTATTACCCATTGGTTATTAACCATTAGAGAAACCATTATCCATTGGATAATAGTTAGTCTTGGCAATCATGTACTTGTTTGATTTAAATATTAGATTTGGGCCATGTGTGATAATCCATTAAAATACAATTAGTACATTAGGTTAGTATTATTATACATGGTACTTTGAAAGTAGTAGAATACTATATTAGATATTAGTCCTAGGTCATATCTAGTATAGATATAGTGTAGTACATGTATATATATATATATGTATGTACTTGTTGTATATATATATTTTATTGTATATAGCATGTGTGTATTACATTTTTTTTAATTGGAAAATCCTTTTGCTTGTAAATCTATTAGATATTCTAGTACGCTAATACATTATTATATATGTTTGCGTTCTAGTATGTATATATATATATATATAGTACATGAGAGAGAAAGAGAGAAAGAAAGCCGAGAGAGGGGAGAGAGAGATTGGGCCGAGAGAGAGAGAGAAAGAAAGGAGGAGAGAGAGATAGTACCTTGGATTGACTTCTTGTGCTTCCATTATACTTTGAAAGCATTTGGTTAGTTTATTAGACTATGGAACCCTAGACTAGATTGTGTAAGTACAAGCTTGTATATTATATATATGTACTTGTATATATATATATATATATATATAGATATATATATTATAATGAAAGTACCCATGTGTGTATATAGAATTTTATAATAAGAAAAATCTATATTTAGTTTTAAATACAAGATTTGGAAAGACCCATAGTACATATATATATTAGTGTATATGTAGTCTTTCATAGTACAAACAAGTGGGAGAGAGAGAGAGAGAGAGAGAGGAGAGAGAGGCCGAGAGAGAGAGATTCGGATGGAGAGAGAGAGGGAGAATGTGATGTATGTGCAAGTTGTTTGACCTTGCTTGGTCATCCTTGTCCTAGTTTGTGTATACTTCAAGTGAAAGCATGACCAATGCCATCCAATCTTGTCCTTCCTTGTACAAACCCCATTAGAATACTTGAATCAAATCCACCTTCCTTGATCAATCTTCCAAAATCCAATCCAAAGGACACATCCATAGCCTTGCATGCCTAGTTCTAGGGTTAAACTTGCAAGCAAACAAGATTTGCTTGAATAAAAAAATGAGATATAGGAGAGAGAGAGAGGCCGGCTAGGGAGAGAGAGAGAGGGTGCCTTGCCTATAAATACCAAGCTCTTGGTGCTTTGAACTCACACCTTCACCTCATTCTCCAAACTTCTCTCTAAAACCCATTCTGTTTTGCCCAGGCAGCCTACTGTCCTCTGAAAAACTCCATTTTTTCTCCGGGCGAAAGTCGTTTCTAGGAACAACGACCTCCACGAAAGTCGTAGAACACTTTGAGGGCTTCAGTTTAGACCCAAGAACCACCCCAAACGGTCAAGAGATGACCAAGATATCGACCTCCAAAGTTCAGTGAAAAATCTGGAAATTCCATTCAAGACAGCTCACTGTCCACTTTCTTATCCCCATTTTTCTCCGGGCGAAAGTCGTTTCTAGGAACAACGACCTTCATGAAAGTCGTAGAACACTTCGAGAGCTTCAGTTTAGACCCAAGAACCACCCCAAACGGTCAAGAGATGACTAAGATATCGACCTCCAAAGTTCAGTGAAAAATCTGGAAATTCCATTCCAGACAGCTCACTGTCCACTTTCTTATCCCCATTTTTCTCCGGGCGAAAGTCGTTTCAAGGAATAACGTCCTTCACGGAAGTTGTAGAAAATTTCGAGATCTTCGTTTTAGACTCAAGAACGATCCTATTCGGCCCAGTTTTGACCGAGTTACTGCCATCCAAAGTTCGGTCCAGATTTGAGAGTTTCACCGCCCGTAGAATTTTTCAACTAGCTTATTTGGCCCCGACTAGCTTCGGATTAAGGTAGACTACTCCAACCCCGCTATCTCTAAGTATATGTAGCATACTTTCTTCGTAAGACTAGTTGATTGCATGATCTTGTAGAGTTCTTCGAACCTACTATTCTAAGTATAATAGAAGTTATAAGCATGATTTCCTAAGTATCGAAGTCTATGTGTTAGTAGGATTGCTTTACGTAGTTTACTTTGATCTTGTGAATATTTGATAGCATGACCTTGAGAATGAAAGATCACATGACTTTATGAACTCGTCAATAAACATATGTTGTTTTGAACTTCCAAAAAGAAGGTTATACGTTTTCATTTTTAAAGATAAAGTATTGTTTTAAAACGAAGTATTCGTATTTTGACCTTTTCAAAGATTGTAAGCTTGATAGCATATTGCTTGCCTTACTTGTGGTAATATAGAATTGGATGATCTTGCTAGTTGGTTTCAAGATTTCTTTAAAGTGATTTGTCCCGCCGCGGAGTCTATGCATGATTACGGGACACGACAACCGAGAAGTAGAAACATGACACTTAGGGAGTGGTTGATATGGATAAAAAGGATTTTTGAAGCTACATTGTGGCCGGACTTGGTAGCCCAATGGTAGTATGAAAACCCACAAGGTGGCCGGACTTGGTAGCCCTTTGTGTGGACTTGCGAAAACCGCAATGAGGCCGGACTTGGTAGCCCATTTTGTAGATTGCTAACGGAGCCGGACGTGGTAGCTTCATTGGTAATTGGGCTTGGTTATCAACGGAGAGGAGCCAATGCAAGATTTGATAACATGGCCGGACTTGGTAGCCCGTTGGTAACAAAGAATGAGAAATGATTTTCGAAATGAAATGGTGACACAGTTTACGATGAGTCGCGTAGGAGAAACACACGGAAACATGACACCAACGATAGATAGCGAATGTGGATGTGTCATTGTTGTTGTTATTGTTATATTAATGCATGTGCTGTTTTGACTCTTTATGATATATGCATGACTTGCTATTTGTAAGTTAAGGGTTAGTGGATTTTTGGATTATTCTATTGAGCTTTCAAGCTCATGGTGTTGCTTTATGTGACCCACTGACATATTATCTTGGTGGCGACGCTGGTATAATGTGTCGATTTTATAGATGAGCAGCATGAACAGTACACCTTGGAGGCTTTTGGAGCTGAGGAACTTGCTAGGATGGAAGAAGAGAAGGAGCTGTAGATAACCTTAGATATCCTTCCCTTTTGTGTAATAAAAGAACCCTTTGGGAGTTTATAATGTAATAAAGAGCCAGACTCTCTTTTGTTGTTCAATAAAATGTTTATTTAACGTACCCAAAATTCGGGGCGTTACATCATTGATAGTCGAACCATAAAACCTTCACAATCTAATACGCAAGCCAAACCACCCCACAATGTTGAACCACCCCGAAATATCAATCTTATAAACCTGTCTCATAACCCCATATGCAATCCTAGCCAATGCATTGTCCAATACAATGAAGCCAAGCCAACCTTGACCTTCCCAGAGTAGGATGGGTATCTCATGATGGAGGAAGAAGATAACAATGAGTCCGATCAATCAGAAGTGATTAACCCCAACATGTCTAACAAGAGTGACGGAGAGGTATAACCAAAGGACGAAAAACAAAGGAAATGGGAAGAGCATTCCTGGGCGAAACACAATTTGGAGGATCTAGACATTTCGTTTGTAGAGGATGATGAATGGCTGCGTATCTGGTTTGAGAATAGGAAGAAGGAAAAGGAAAGGGTCATCATGATGAGAAGGCATGCCCGCTTCGATCCTGCCCAAATAGTGGTATCCATCAATCGTCCAAAAATCCCAACGCTGTCTGGGAAACAATCAACCTTAGAGAAGAAGATGAGGAGTTCCAAATGCAGCCATGGGTCAATCAACGAGGAATGTGACTATAGTCAATGGATAGAAGAAGAAGATCTAGACTTCATATACACAGATCCATACAAAATAAGGGAAATTGATTTTGACAGAATGGAAGGAGAATACGATAATCCACTCAATGAGATATCCTTAGCATCACTATTCAACCAAGTGGAAGTAACTGATCTCTCTTACGACTATATGATTAACGAGAAGGAAAAAGAGGTGATGAAAACCCAGGCTAACATTTCTATTTGGGGACTGCTCATGTCTCAAAGAGGAAGCCAACATACAAGCTCTGAAGAGGGACCCAGTTCAAAGGCTCTGTTTGGCAAAGAAGAGGGTGGAAAAGAGTATAAAGTTGAAAAAGGCAAAGAAAAAGAAGATGACCCTAAAGTGTTGCAGTAGCTAAGAAGTCATAACATGGCAAAGAACATTAAACATTGCTCTTGTTTTCTAAGTCAAACTAGGACATGTTTTGGGCCCTTGTTTAGGCATTTTATTTCTACTAAGTGAATTCCTGTTTCATCTTCTAAACTATGCTTATTCAATGATTTAGTTCCTAAATTGCAACTGTCAAAACACTATAGTCTCTTTGCCAAATGAGGGAAACTTCAAGAAATCAAGTTCTTTATGTCAATGACAAAAGGGAAAGAAGGGATGAAATTTAGTTGCTTAAGAAACTTGGTTTTTGTCAAAACTTAGAAAGAAGACACTATCTCTGTAAGAACACTTAGAGTTAGCTTGCCCATTATGAAAGCACAAATGCAAAGGCGACTCAGAAAATATCTCCATCAAATTCCTCTCCAAGGAGCCTTCTTGTGAGAAATGCTCGTGGGGTAAGCTGAACACCCAAGCAAAAGTAAGAGCAAAGCCTGCTAGGACAAGAAACTATAAAAGTACAGCCTAGGCAAAAGTTAAGGCATTTTAAGAAAGGCTCGCTAGGGACTCAACCTCCATTAGGTAACCTAGACAAAATTTTAAGCCCGTGAGAAGAAAAACCAAGAGTGGAAACCCAACCTCAAAGGTTGTGATTTTTGGAACTACGTAAAAGGCCTGATTCCCTGATTGAGATACGTTGGCAATCTCATTTTGAGATGTGGCCCAAACATGAGGAGAGAATAGATTAATAGATTTGTACTCAATGATAGGCATAGCTAACCCTATGTATTGAGCTTGCAGAAGATGAGTATGCTTTTCTCAAAGAACTGGCAACAACAAGAGGCATGAGAATTATCGTTCATCTGCTCTAACTCAAAAGTCATTGACATGATGGGTAAGGTATCTCAAAGATTCCCGAATTTGACAGAAGGATCATGGAATATGGCAAAAGCAAAAAGGCATAAGTCAAAGATCACGCATGAGAAGGAAGATGCCACTTGGCTAAAACAAAATCTAGCCTCCTTTAGAAAACAGGAGTGATGGCCGAAGGATTGATATATCGGTCGAAACATCAATTCCTCAGCCAGTATTTCGTTTCACATAAATTCCTATAAAAAACAAATACTTGTTCCAAACAATTATAAAAAACCATGTTCTAACTATCACATGCAAACTCAAAACATTTAAGGGCACAAAAAGCATTTCTCATTTCAAGAACAAAAAGTTTGATCACAAAATCTCCACTGTAGTTGCTTTCACTACGTAAATACAATTTTTGCCTGTCTTTTTACTAACTATGAATAGGAAAGAAAAGAGAAAATCCTAAAGGCTAGTCATGACGGCGCCTCCGAGATGGACTCTAAGACGAAGACAGGGATTGCTCACTAGTCTCCATATCCTCCCTATAACTGGTACTTGTTCAGCCACAAGCTGCAACAAAGAGAATACAAGCACTCGGATTCGAGAAAGGGTACAAAGCAAAGGGACCTATGGGAAAATCATACATCAAGGATCCTATGACGCTGCCTCTTAACCAAAGCCTTTACACTCTGATAAGCACGTAGCCATTCTTGCACTATCTCAGCAGGTACCTGTAGGATAACCAAACATTGCAAGCATTTAAACATGGGATACAACACGAAGTAGCAAAAACTAGAATGAAAAACTGAAGATACCTGTGAAGCCCTGGCTGGCAGTGTGTAAAGCAGGGTCGAACAAGGAGTAAGCACCAACGCTCCTCCTCTCCATCAGCAGAATGAAAAGAAACGAAAGAAGGGGCCCGTGGCCAAACAAAAGCAATAGGGGGAACAGCAGGTGGAGTCAAGAAAAGACGATAGTACTCCCTGTAGTCACCTGCCTGAAGAAGCAAGCCCACCCAGTCTCTAATCCGAGCATTCCTTAAGTCTTCCTTGGACATTGAGGAGGTGCATCTCATCGACGCTGGAGGTGGAGGAGGAACGAACTGAAGAGCCTCAGCACATGGGCACCATTGACTAGCCACCCGATCGCCCAGATACCAAGCTCGTCAAAAGGGGCCCTCAAGCAGGCTATGGGTACGATCCAGAATCCTGGAACACGCAAGAGGTGCATCCTATAGCACGCCACTCCAAGGGTCAAACCGCACCTGTAGATAAGATCAAATCAGCCATAACACAAAGATACAAAATTCGACAAGGAATACAAAGAAAAGAGAAGTACGTGATCGACCGTCAATCGGTCTAAAACTTACCACCACTCAGGAAGGCTTAGAATAGGTGATCGCGGCTTCTGTTGCCCCGCCAACCATCGCTCATAGCGAGGAACGCAGTTCGCATCTTCATGTCTAGTGTTCGTAGTAAACTAAAGAAGATGCTCAAAGGCCCAGAGCTAAAAGATGAATTAACAAAGCATGACTCAATACCAGAAGAAATCACAATGAGAAAGATGGAAAGGGAAGAAGGATATGCCTCAAGAACTCGGTAGTGAACGCCAAGGATGAAGCTCTTGTCTCGTGAACAAGCTCCAAGGTTGCCATACAAAGTGGCCAAAGCAGATGCCCCCCAATCGAACTCCCAAATGGCCTCCAAAAGCTGCAAAGGGGCCAAAAACTGTGATCGCATCGAGCTATCATTGTTTGCAAACAATGTCTACCCAAGGAGGTAGAGAAGGAAGGCCCGTGCCAGCTGTTCGACAGTCACCTAAGTCAAAATATCAGCCTTCATGAAAGCCTTCTTCAGCCAAGAGATGTCACTTGGAGTGGCCCACTATATAAAGGAAAAAACAAGAAAGGGTTTCGGGAGATCACTTTTTTCTACCGCACAACAGAGGCAGCCATGAGGAGTTTCCAACTGTAGAAAGGAACAACGGGGCTGCCGACGGTGGAGGTTCAATATTGTTTAGTGTTCTCTTTTCCTTTCAAGTTTTTGTTGCTTTGTTTGATTACTCGCACTTTGGTAACTTGTTTTAATTTCTGCTTTTAATAAAAGTTATTCGCTGGTATTTGATTAGTTTATATTTCTTGCTTGTTTTTCATCTCGCGTAATAGAAGCATGTTTCAAGTTACGGTTTTATTCTGTTTATTTTTAATAATGAGTGAGTAGTTTTATAGAGTGCGGCCGCGGGGCGAAGGCGCCTCGTGGCTAGACTAATTGATGTTTACCTCGGATTCAATAAAACAGAACGTTTAAGCAATTTTAGGATACGAAAACTCTTCTAACAAACAAACCCAGGCATCGCCGGAATTCAAATGCGCACGGAGTCTGGTGACAGGTGGTATGCATTTGTTAGGGATACTTTTTCCTATTCTAAAATCAACAAATTGAATAATTGTAGACCGAGTAAACATTGGTTAGGCTAGTTACGGACGCTGAGTTCCCACGGCTGTACTCTCCCTTTTTAATTCATCGTAAATTAATTCCATTCATTTAGTTAGTAAATCAACTGAATTGCACAAGGGGTGGCTACTTAAGAGCCAAGCAAAAAGTAAACCCGTTTCCACTAGGCTATTCTTTCCGTCTCTGTGGGTTCGACTCCGGACTTCCGGAATTTATTATGCTGCACTGATAACTAGTTCTACGCTTGGGGCGACCCTAGTTTTAGGTACCAAAATCGGTCAAGCATTTTTGGCGCCGTTGCCGGGGACGGCAACGAGTAGTCGGAATCAGGTAGTTCTTTTTGTTTTTGTTTTTATTTTTTCTAGTTTAATCATTTTTTTTTAAAAAAAATTTCTTTTATTTTCTTTTCTAGTTTTTAGGGTTGAGTCTTTTTCACGTTTTTATCATTTTATTTTAAATTATTTTTCTTTTCTTTTGTTTTATAGTTTTTAGGGTTGAGTCATTTTGTAGGAGTGATGGCAGACAAGAGGTCGATGCGTAGTTATATGTTTCCAACTACGGACTACTTTACTCATGATCGAACTCCTCCCAAATTGCCCCAATACCATGGTTTTGGTTCCGAGAACCCATATTTGCATATTGCAGAACTTGAGGAGCTTTGTAAGAACGATGGAGTGCGTCTACTTAGGATATTTCCATCATCTTTGCAAGACTATGCTTTGAGTTGGTTTCATTCTTTGAATCTCGGCTCAATATTTACATGGCAAGATGTGGAAGAAGAGTTTTACAGGAAGTTTTCTCCCATATATGCAACTCATAATCTTCTACAAGAACTTGAAAATTTTTATCAATTCGATAATGAGTCTTTTGCATGTTGTTGGTGGAGGTTTAGAGAACACACTTTACTCAATTGGCGGGATCATAATTGTGAAACGATGCACCTTGTTACCATTTTCTATAACGGTTTAAATTCTACAACGCGTAAGCTTATAGATGATATGTTTGATGGTGCATTTTTAGACAAAACCACCAATGAGAGCTTGGATTACTTTGATGAGTTGGCCGAAGATTTGGAATCTTTTGTTCCTGATTTAGAGGCCAACTTAGATGTTAGAGAAAAGGAAGTAGAGCTACTTATTGTTGTTGAAGGGGGCGGTGTGTGTTTAGAGGAACTTTCCAAGTTAGGAGGGAACGAGGAGCTTGCTGCCCAATGTTTCCCCCTTGAGTCCAATGTGAAAATCGAACCCCCTCCCATATATTTCCCATTGCTAATTAGGGCTGCCTACTTTTTCCTTGTGAGTGCCGGTGGGTCGAGAGAACAGGGAGCTTGCCCCCCTTTGTGTGATGAAAACCCCTCCGAGTTAGAAGAGGTTGAGGAGGTTACTACCTTTGAGCCTCCTACCCTTGAATCCCCGATCTTTGCACCTACCCCTACATTTGAGTCCTTGCTCACGCAGGACAATTCATTAGGAATCTATCCCACTGCAGCAGAGTTAGACCTTGCAATTGATTATTTGCAATCCTTGATGGACGAGCAAGACAAAGAGTATGAGCCCAAGAGTTGGTCTCCTACTATTGAACAGCAAGATGTTATTGAGATGGGATTAGTTAGGGATTCGGAGTTTATGGACTCCTTGCGGGAAGAGTATGACACAACGGATAAGGCCGATAGTGAGGGGCCGAAACCAATTGAGGTTGAGCATGTGGATTTTCTTGGTGTGGATAATCTGTTTCCTCATTCTGATTTTATTGAATTCATCAACACCTTGAAAATCGATTTGGCTCACAATGCACAGTTAGAGGAGTGTAAGTTTTTGACAACAACTTGGCAAAAGCTTTATTCGAAATATCTTTTCCTGTGGTGTGGCCGAGTTCAATTTTTAACATTGAGTGTGGAATGGGGCAGTGTGATCATGGTAATAATTTTTGTTGGAATGATATATGCTCGTGATCCATGTTTATCTCTCTCTCTCTCTTTCTCTCTCTCTTATAAAAAAAATTTAAAAAAATAGAAAATCAGGAAATTCCCAAAAAAAAAAAAAATAGAAAGATCAAAATTCCAAAAATGTGTGTTTTCTTTTATTTTCTTTTGTCTTTTTGGTCTTGTCTAGCCACCCGTTCCTCACTCTTAGTTGGGGGAGGACCGGGGAGAACAGTATGACACGTGGGACTGCGTGAATGTCTGGTGGAGTTATTTTGTTTCTTGCATTCTTTTTTTATTTGTGTATTTCTGTGGGAGCCCGGATAACACGCGCCGGGTAGTACTAATGTCATTTGCTCTTAGTAGGTAGTTGGCATATAAATCTTTTGCAGGTGAAGCGCTACCACACCAGCCTTGGTAGTTTAGACCTCACCGACGGGGTGATTGAGGCATTCAGGAGCCCAAAGCCATGGGTGCCACTATGCATGGCGGTTGTTAGTCCAAAAAGCTTCGTCGCGGTCTTGTGTGACTAGCTATGCCCTCGACAGGGGGGGGCCGAAGGAGTGACCTGTGGAAGTTTTGCCAATGATGAACGGTAGCAGTGACGGCAAATTCCTCGAACATCGGCCGAGGTCATGGTGGTTGGCTGCCACCCATCGGTCCACTCTTTTCCCTTGTTGTCTTTATTTTATGTTGTCTTCTTGCTCTGAGGACATCGCATCCTTTAAGTTGGGGGAGGGGTGTACTTCATACATTTTTATTCTTATGTTCTAAAATAAAATAAAAAATAAAAAATTGAAAAATTGGAAAAAAAAGTGTCGATTTGTTGAGCAAATGCACCCAATTGAGTGGATACCTCTTATGAAGTTCCGATCGCGAGAGGTTTAACGAAATTCAATTGGGTACATTTGTTCACTGTTCTATTTTAATTTTGTAGGGTAGGGTAAATTTTTAATTTTTGTGTCGTGGGGATACGACTGTTATGCTTGTTGTGCATCTATTAGGTGGGCATGTTAGTTTATGCTAATTCGTTGTGCTTGTGTAACTTAGGTTCATGCATATATTTGATAGGTTGTGGTGAACTGGTTTGCGTTGTAAACGACGTTGAGTGGGTGCCCCCATGTAGTTTAACAGTGTGTCCTGTAAACATTCCCATATTTCTTTGTTTTTCTCTTCTCGCATTTGCGAAAAATAGTAGGCTTTTGTTCACTTCTTTGTAAATAGATGTTTCTACATGCATCTGTGAGAGTTTGTGACATGCATAAGGGAGGATACAAGGCGTTTTTCTGTGATTAGACCACGTATGAGTCCCATTGACCAATTTTAAGCCAGTCCGTGTCAGTTCCTGAGTCAACCTAGGAAACCGGTGTTGAGTTGGTTTTTGATCAATTTGGTGAGCTCTATGCATCGCGGGGGTGTTGTTCATATTAATTTCGAAGCTCTGTGGTTGGATGGATTTCATTCAAAAAGGGTTTTCAATGGGTGTCATGTGTTTTGGGGAGCTAATTAGCCTTTATCCATAAGCCTAACCCAATAAACAAATAGCCAAGAACCTGGAAAAAAAAAAAAACCCAAACCTAACAAAAATCCCAGCTGTTCCCGAAAAAAAAAGAGAAAAAGTCCAGTCTATTACGTAACCCAACCTTGGCCCATTTGTTCGAAATCCAAATTCTGGGCCGTGAACCCAAGTATGATCCCAGGAGCTGATTTTGGTCCACTTGTTTTAAAACCCAAGGACCGTAGTGCGTCGGTATTGGAACAGGAAAATCTTCGTATTAATACAATTCCTCATATCAGCCAAACAGGGTAATGGGTATTAGTACTGCCTTTCTTTTGTACTAATACCGAAGTGGGTTCGGGGAAAAAAAAAACCATATGAGTCGCTTCGATTGCCACAGCAGGAGGTTAGTGATGACTATGCGGACGATAGCAGTGGTGACAGGGACTGAGCGAGTTCCAGTGGTGCGTAGAGCGAGGTTGGACAAAGGTGGTGGTGTTTAGAGTCGGTGGTGTCATATTATTTATGTCTTGTGTCGGTGGTTTGTTTCTATGTTTAATTCATTTTTCTTTTCGTGTTTGGGTTTGTAATTAAGTAATTGGATGCTCTGTGGATATGTTTGGGATTGGCACCAATGGGTGCCTTGACAGGTAGCTAGGGGTAAGGTGGCGGCCATTCCGGGTAGATGACCTTTCGCTACAATAGGTCGCCGCCTATTTGCAGTTTCCCCTTCGTTTGTAACCGTGGTCATTATAAGCCTAAAAGACCTTAGTGGACTTTATGCGCGCTGTTTAACTCTCATCTATGCATGTTTTTACATTGATGTTACTTAGCTGTGAAATCGTGATGTATATATCGTGCTAATTTTCCGTTGAAGCGTTGTCTTTGATTGGCACGTGTGGCTATTGCTTCGGCCCCACGTTATTTGCCAAGCGCTTTTTATGGGATGTTGAGTGTTCCGGTGAGCGAGTGTAACATTGTGACTTCATGGGGGCGCCCATCTCTGCATTTGTTTCAACGTTTATTTAGTTCACGTTTTTGTCAAAGCATGCATGTGTTTGAGTTGCAAGTGAATGAAGAGGCGGGTACTTGTGTCCGCCTGATTTTCGGTACACCTTGCATAACTTCCGTATCCCCGTTTGAGTCGTTTATTTTTCTTTTTCTTTTGTTTTTCATTTCGTTCGTAGCTAGGGACTAGCAACGCTCAAGTTGGGGGATGTGATAGGCGCGTGATATCGTAGATATTTAGCGCCTAAGTAAGGCATTTTAGCGCGTTAGAGGCGCGGTTTATTCCATTTTCCACTTGATACTGTGCTTTCTCTTGTTTTTATATTTTTGTTAGTGTCGCAGGAAATAAGGTGGTTTTAGCGCCAAGATTGGGAAGCGTGGCCTCAAGGCCGGTTTGGACGTCGTCATGGGAAGTCAAAGCGGAGGTTGCTCACACTTGTTTTCAAGAAATTTGTATAAAAATAGAAGTAAAAGAAAGATCGGAGTTAAAAGCACAAATCCTATTTTACCCCAAGTCGATGCGATCCAATTGATCCAGAGACAGCCAAACTATATTGGATAGCGAGAAACACCCAATAAAATTCCTAGCTACCGAATGAAATTTGAAGCATAAAGTTCGGCACGTGGGTGTGTGGCTGGAAATTATCATGGGCCATATTTTTGTAATAATAAAAGAATTAACGGTGGAGTTTGTGAAGTGGGCCCGTTAATTGTTGTTTGGGGAAAATCTCGGCTGATTACAACTTGGAGTGGCCCACTATATAAAGGAAAAAACAAGAAAGGGTTTCGGGAGATCACTTTTTTCGAGGGGGATTTACGGGCCGGTCCAATTTATGAAACTATATTCCCACCGACTCCCGTCTAAAACCAAAACACACTGGTAAGGATTTCTCTAACTTTTATGCCAAAAACACCCCCTTCTTCTCCCAGACAAATCTCTCTCTCTCCCTCTCTCTCAGACTTCTTCCGCGGCGACACCTTTCACAGAGCCCGTCCTTGTCGATCCTCCCCATCCCCACGCTACAACTCCATGGCACCACCGTGGCCGCCACCGTCAAACGCCTCGGATTTGTTTGACTGCGAATTATCTAGTACACATCCACAACAGATCCCGACGAGGCCGAGCCAACATGGCCTCATGCATACTCGCCACGCTCTTCCTCCTCTTCCTCGTTGCCGGTGCGGTGTCCTTCGTCCTCTTCAAGCCCAAGGACCCCAAGATCGCCGTCACCGCCGTCCAGTTCCCCAAGTTCTCCGTCTCCAACGGCACCTTTAACCTCACCTTCTTCCAGTTCGTCTCCGTCCCCAACCCCAACCGCGACTCCTTCACCCACTACAACAGCTCCCTCCAGCTCGTCTACTCCGGCAGCCAGGTCGGCATCGTTGCCATCCCCATCGGCGAGATCGGCGGCGGCCGGACCCAGCGCATGTGAATTTGTAGATCCCTCTTTTTTTCTTTCCTCTTTTGTGCTGCGAATTTAAGTTTTACACTGCACTGCGAATTTGTATTTCACACTACACTACATCCTCCTCGACCTCGGCGGCACTCCCGTCCTCGCCACAAATTCGCACCACTGCGAATTTCTGAAAAAATTCGAACCTTTGCAAATCTGAAATTCGCCATTCCCCGTCCTCGCCACAAATTCGCAGTGTTGTGGGTGTATGTATGTATACACTAACAATTTCTGAAAAAATTCGCCATTCCCCATTGCCCTCCTGTTTTTCCCTGTTCACTGCGAATTTGTATAAAGATGGAAAAAATCCTTCTCTCTCTCCTCGACCTCGGCGGCACTCCCGTCTATCGACTTGTTGATTATGTTGGGTTAGAGAGTCTTTGTATCCATGGGAGTGTTTTTCGGACTACTGGAAAATTTACTTGGTCCTGTTCTCTTCTTGTTTTGGTTTGGAGTCTGTAAATGATTTTGGGTTCAATGTAAATGCAGTATAGTTTTTTTGCGAAATGGAATTTATGAAAGCACTTTTTTCTCCAGATGCTCATTTAGATACAACCCTAGGGATTCACCTTCTGGTGGCTCTCAGGTTCGAAAGTCATCAATTTTTTTAGAGCTAGTTCACATACGACTTTGCTTTGATTGGGCCTCCCACTAGTAGACGGTGAGATTCGTCTCGTAATATCAGTTGAAGTGCGCATACGTTTCGAACGTATGAGAAATCCCCAGCCATAGAGCCGCAAGCAAACTTCTCGAGAAGATGCACTCACCATTCTTGTACACATGCACCAGTTGAGACATTTTCTCGGTGTCAAACCTCTAGAGCCACTGTTCAGCTGGAAGAACCACTGTGAAATTGTGTGAAATTTAGAATTTGGCGCCATTATCTGCGCCAAATTGTTTTTATATTTTTGGAAAGATTGAGCAGGATTTATGTTAGGCTAAAGGATTGAAAGGATGGCATAATAAAGGTACAAATTTCAAATGTTGGAAAATTACAAGCAATTCATAGTAGTTATTATAAACCAAACCGAGCTTTGTGTCCCGATCAATTGGAGCCGGTTACATGAATCTTATTTTTTCATTGAGCTCTGTCCAGAGCTACCTATTCACTTTATTTAGAAAGCCCATATTCTTCTGTATCGCGGCATTCAAAGTCAGTTTAGATTTTCTCCTTCACATAGCCTTACTATTTCGAATTGTATGTCGCCCTTGAATTTTGGTTATATGGCTGGATTGGCATATGATTGTCCAAAATATAGGTACCAACCTCATTGAAATTTATATTCTTGGTTGTGATATCGTCTTCCCATATCCCCTGTAATTAATCATTGTATAGTTGGGTTCATCCTTTGACTAATACTGTAAAATCTTTCTTTGCTCAGCAATTTTATTTTTTTACAAAATGTCGATTGCCTGGGTTCAGTTGACACGAATCAGGAATTAGTCTCAGTTGTGTGAGCCCAGAGAGAGAGAGAGAGAGAGAGAGAGAGAGAAACTTACTAATAATTAACGGGGACGACGTCAAGTTTAGTTAACATGCTGCAGCTAAGACTATGATGATACGGCGCTAGCTGTTCTTTCTTTAAATGGGATTCTGCCTTGTGAAGTGAGACAAAATCTGAGCAATTATTTCCTATTTGTGGTGTGGTGTTGAGATCTTGGCGACGTGACTGACCGATCCGATTTTCTAGAAAAGAAAAAAGGATCAATATTGGTGGTTTTGTGCGGCGGACGCTAGTATACTATATATGGTTTAAAACCCCCCCTCAAATTAGCAGATGCCAAGTTTCGTACAGTGGAGGCCCCCTTTGACAATTTTTTTTTTGGTTATAAGCTAGCTTGATCAATCCACTACTTGCACCTTTGATCGATACATCGGCTCTCGACAAAAGCAATATTACATGCAACAGTTCGTTGCGGGCAAATCTGCAATTTTCGTAAGTTCAAATTTGTTTTTATTGTACAAGACAAGAAAAATATAGTACTCTATCTGCCCCAAATTTTTAGTTCCTCGTTGTATTCTAACAGAATTAAAAAAAAGTTGGTTATATTTTTCAATTGGTAATACTTTATATATGTATGCAGTATGAATCTCGTTTGATAGAAGTCAATTAGTTTTTTTAAACAACATTTATAAAAGGGAAAATAACGGTTCAGGATGTATTTTGATAATTAATATCCGCCAAGGACATGCTAAGAACATTTGTTAATGAACAAAATGTCCTTGACGGGTATTAATTATTAAAACACGTCTTTGGCCGTCATTTTCCCTTTATAAAATCGCCTAAACAATTATAATTTACAAGATATAATCAGTTAAAAAGTGGTATGAACTTGAAAAAAGAAAAATAAATTAGGACAGATGAAGTAATTCTTAAAAATTTTGTCAACTCATGAGCAGTTCACCTCACCTGCCTATTATACTGTGGCGGAGAGATTAGCAAAGACTAGTGGGGTCCTGGGGCTCCACTGGATTTTGTTTTTCTTATTTCGCTTGTCAATAATATCTTAGAAATGTGAGCTTAGCACCTTCAAACAAGAAAAAAATTAATGAGTGTTCTTGGGGTCCTCACAGAGTGTCCCAATAACATTAAAAATTAATGAGTGCTGTTAAGACATTGTCACAAAGTGTCCCAATACCCTTCTTGACCACATATTCATGTGGGTTTCAAGACTAAATGTACAAGTTTCTACAAGAATAAGTGATGAAGAAGACTGTTGGAGCACAACGTGACAGTGCGTTAAAACCATTGAATAGTTAATTTGTCACAAGTCAGACTTCATCCACTATATCTTTTTCTTTTCTTGTCTTTATAGTAGCTATTTAGTTACTTTAAGATAATGTAATACTAGTAGTTAAATACTTTTTAAATAGAGACCTTGAAGAAATATGTTAGATATTTTGGCACTTTCCGGGGTTGTTCAAAACCTTCATTGGTGTTTTTGTTATATCGACTCCGTTTAATTATAATGGGTAGGTTTTTAGGGGTAGTTTCTCGCACGATGCTCCTCCCATTATCTGCGCCAAATTTACCGCTACGGAATCGAGTCAACTGCGTGAAAGGTAAAAACATTACACAGCACATCATGCATTATTTCCAACATTAGAAATTTTATTCATGCATGTTTTTCTTTCCCATAAAACTCTTTGAAAATCTGCTTACCATATTTATATATATAATTATCGTTACGAGATTTGTCTTTGGAGGATAATAATACAAAAACGCACGTTTGCCTCGCTGGAAATTCTTTGAGATTTTGATTTCCATATTTGCATCATTAAGCATTTGTTTTATAGTGGAGTGGACGACACTTTTTATAGAGAAGAATTTTTTGATTACATGGGAAGGAAAGAAAGGAGTGCCCCACTGTTGTTTTTGTTTTGTTTTCTCTCGGCAGAGGCGAGAGTATTTTGGTTATAAAAAGAAAAAGAAGGGCTGCACGTTTTCGTTTTTTTGTCACAGGCGAGTTGATAGTTTTCTGGCAGCCCACGTTCTTTTTCTTCTTTCTTCTTCTTCGAACGTTTTGTTTGATTTTCGGGTCACGTTCACATCATATCATTCATCCACTTATTGTTCGTGGTTCTTTGTGCCGTTTGCTGCTGTGGCCGAATCTTTTGGAGATTGATTCGGAGCCGGTTGAATCCGGAGATCGGGCGTGAAGTCCGTGGTGCATCTATTGGATCTTGGAGAAGCTCGGGGAGCATCGGAGATTGGCGAGAGTAGGTAAAGGCTTGGGTAAGGTTTTTACTATTTTGCAATCTGTACTTCTTTTTGATTAATAGAATATATCAGTAGTGTTAGGCCGTGGTTTTGGCTTAGGGTTATTTAGGACCCTAAGTTTTTCCACGTAAATCGTGCGTATCCTGTCTCAATTTTTATTTTACTGCACTACTTGATTTTTGGTTTGGATTAATCGAGATAATCAACCTGTTCTTCTATATTATTTTTTAAATTAAGAAATTGGTGATTTTTTATCAAAACTCCTATTCACCCCCCCTCTAGGAGTAGATTGAACGCTTCCGCATAATTTCAATTGGTATCAGAGCGGGTTGCTCCGTTTAGGTTTAACCACCTGAGTTTAATTCTGGTTATTTTATAATGGACATGAACACACCACGAGAGGGAGCCTCAAACTCGAGGCCACCTTTTTTTGACGGTAATGATTATCCGTACTGGAAAGCCCGTATGACCACGCATTTGAGTTCCCTAGGAGTTAGGGTTTGGAGATCCGTTAGGTATGGCTATGAGGCCCCAACAATAGAAGACACTACGACTAAACAGATGAGGGCTAAGGAGGACACTGAGTGGAATTCTGCTGACAATGATAGTTTTGAGGCAAACTCTAAAGCTTTAGGAGCCATCTATGGTGCTTTGAGTAAAACTGAATTTAGTCGTATTTCCGCGTGCACCACTGCAAAAGAGGCTTGGGATATTCTCCGAGTCACCCACGAGGGTACTAAAACTGTTAAAACTTCAAAACTCCAAATGCTTACAACACGTTTCGAAGATTTAAGAATGCAGGAAGATGAGACGTTTGATAGTTTTATCACTAAGTTGAGTGACATCGTTAATTCCTTCCACGCATTAGGAGAACCTATCCCAAATCTTAAAGTTTGTCGAAAGGTGCTTAGGTCTCTTCCTGAGAGGTTTAGGGCTAAGGTAGTCGCGATCGAAGAAAATGATAAAGTTGATGATATTCTTTTTGAGGAACTTGTAGGTAAACTTCAAACGTTTGAATTGAATCATCTTTCGAAGAAACCTTCATCAAAGCCTATTAAAAGCATTGCGTTTAAATCATCTAGAGAAGAATCCTTTGTGACACAAGAGAGTGATGATGACCTTGACGAAGAAGAACTTGCTTTCTTTGCTAAGAAATTCAGTAAATTTGTTAAATTCCGTAAAAATAATAAATCTGGAAATCTTTCTTCTGCAACTAGTGGAGGTAAGAATTTTAATTTTGGGGATAATGAAAAGAAATCTTTTATTGATAAATCAAAGAAATCCCAAGGTATACAATGTCACGAGTGTCACGGTTTTGGGCATGTTCAGGCAGAGTGTGCAAACACTCTTAAAAAGAAAGTAGCCAAGGGGTATAAGGCTACGTGGGATGACGATAGTGATGAGAGTAGTGATGGGGGTTCTGATGCTCCTAGATATTCGGTGCTTGTTGCCAATATTAAGTCCCCCACGTCCCCCAAATCGGTTGAACTTTCTACAACTCTTAGTGATGATAGTAAGTATGTCTCGACTGACGAAGATTGTGAGAAGAGTGATGATGATATAGAATCTATTCAGGAGGCCTATAATCAATTGTTTAAAGAGGGTGTTAAACTGAAAAAGAAAAAGAAGGAACTCATGAGTGTCATCGAGAGAATTAGTGGTGAGAAGAACAAACTTACTGATGACATTGAATCTAAGAACATCGAGCTTGAAGAATTGAAAACCTATAACGCTAATTTGGAAAACAAGTTTGCCAAAATTGAGAGAGAGCATGTGGATGCCTTGAAGGCTCTTGAAGGGTCTAAGGATAGGATTTTTGAATTGGAGCATGACCTTAGGGAGGCCACGGAGGCCATAAAGCGTAATGAGTGTGGTGCAACTCGTATTGCCGAGATGACACGTACATTTAGAAATAGAAGTGGCTTAGGGTTTATTGATCCACCTTCACTCACTCCTAAGGCTAACGAGTTCACAAAGAAGGAAATCAAGTTTGAGAATTCTGAAATTGCAAAGAATAAGGTGGTGAGCGATACATCCGAATCTTCTAATAAATCTTCCACCATGATTAAAAAGGCGTACAATAATAATCATGCTCCTGTTAAGAAAAATCCTTTCATCTGTCACTATTGTGGTGACCAAGGTCACATTCGACCTTTTTGTTATACACTCAGAAAGGACAATCAGAGAACAAAGGGGAATTCGTTTGTAGCCCCGGTTAATAAAAGTGTTTGGTATGGTCAACCCAATGTGGGAAGATCTCAAATTGTGCGCCAGTCTCCCACAAACATTAAGAATGAAAATTTTCAAAAGACATTGAGTCAGTTGGCGAATCAAACTTCTCACCTTGTCGAGGAAATCAAAAAGTTGTCAATTTTGACTAAAAATAATGGAGAGATTGATAGAATTGTTGAAAGACGTACCACACACGGTCACACCTCGCACGTGAACACTAAACCAAAGCAAACATGGAAGAGAGTGAATGTCGTTTGTCATGTTGCACACACTGCATATAGAGCACATGATGCCTGCGCCTGGTACTTAGACAGTGGATGTTCAAGGCACATGACTGGAAATAAGTCTTTCTTTGCTAAGTTAGAAAAGTATAATGGTGGTTTTGTCACATTTGGTGATGGTAATACTGGTAAAATCGTAGGACAAGGCACCATAAACGCACCTGGAATCCCTCCGTTAGATAACGTGTTATATGTTGAGGGTTTAAAAGCTAACCTATTAAGTATAGGGCAATTCTGTGATAATATGCATGAAGTTAATTTCTCTAAAAATAATTGTTCTATTATAGATGCTTTGGGTGTGTGTGTGGTTAAAGGTATTCGATCTTCGGATAGTTGTTATTGTGTTGAAATTGCAAGTTCTAATGTGTGTCATCGAGTCTTGCTTGACGATGTAGAAATTTGGCACCAAAGCGTTTAGGACATGTAAATTTTCCAGAGTTGCATCGAATAACTAAAAACGAGATTGTGAGGGGAGTGCCCAAACTTGCCAATGGGCAAGGGCTTGTGTGTGGTGGATGCATGAAGGGCAAACAAATAAAAAGCCCACATAAAAAGACAAATTTAGTTGCAACCACAAAATGTTTAGAGTTACTTCACATGGACTTAATGGGACCCTCGCGAATGGAAAGTTTAGGGGGTAAGAGATATATTCTAGTCATCGTTGATGATTTTTCTCGCTTCTCATGGATTGGTTTTCTTAGAGAAAAATCTGATGCTTACGCTTGTTTTAAAACTATTTGTCAACGCATTCAAAATGAGAAAGGGTACCCTATCACTCGAGTCCGTAGTGACCATGGTCGTGAGTTTGAGAACTCTGACATTGAAAAATACTGTGATAAAAAGGGAATTAAGCACGAGTTCTCCGCACCTCGCACACCCCAACAAAATGGGGTTGTTGAAAGAAAGAATCGAACCCTTCAAGAGATGGCGAGAGTTATGCTTCATTCCAAGCGCGTCCCTAGAAACCTTTGGGCTGAAGCTATTAATACCGCTTGCTATACTATCAATAGAGTGTACGTTAGACCAGGGACAACTCTCACACCCTATGAAATTTGGAATGGTAAAAGACCTTCAGTGAAGTATTTTAAGGTGTTCGGTAGTAAATGTCATATTTTGAGAGATAGTGAGTCCTTAGGTAAATTTGACTCCAAGAGTGATGATGGTATCTTTTTAGGCTATTCCAACACAAGTAGAGCATTTAGAGTATATAATCTTCGCACCTCTACCCTAGTTGAGTCAGCCAATGTGGTTGTTGACGATACCACGCTTGATGAGTCAGTCCCTCAGGTTAATGATGGTGATGAGGGGAGTTTGGAAATTTTTGAGGGAGTTTCAATCCAATATTTTAGATGAGGGAGTTTCTTCTAAAGAGGTTGTTGACATTCCTACGAGTGTGGATGAGAAAGATGAAAATGACAGTGAAATTGAGCCTCTAGAAGATGAGGAGTTAGGTCAACATAACTTAGCTCCTGAGTCCGCCAAAGAACCCTCGGCTAGAGTAAAGCTTAACCATCCCATTAGCCAAGTCATAGGAGATCCTAATGATGAGATGAAAACTAGGAGGCAAATTAGGAATGAGATCAATTATGTGTGTTTCACGTCCACATTAGAGCCAAAAAGGGTAGAAGAGGCGTTGGGGGATGACTATTGGATAGGAGCCATGCAAGAAGAACTACAACAATTTGTTAGGAATGACGTTTGGTACTTAGTACCGAGACCCTCTCACACTAATGTCATAGGCACTAAATGGATATTTAAAAATAAGAAGGACGTAGATGGCATAGTGGTGCGTAATAAGGCAAGGTTAGTTGCCCAAGGGTACACCCAAATTGAGGGAATTGATTTCGATGATACCTTTGCCCCCGTAGCAAGAATGGAGTCCATAAGGTTACTTTTTGGCATTGCATCTCATTTTAATTTTAAATTATTTCAAATGGATGTTAAAAGTGCTTTTTTGAATGGTGACCTTAAGGAGGAGGTTTATGTGGAACAACCCAAAGGGTTTATTGATCCTCATTCCCTAATCATGTGTACCGCCTTCGTAAGGCCCTTTATGGCCTTAAACAAGCCCCTCGAGCTTGGTATGAACGTTTAACCGATCATCTTTTAAATACCGGATTTGTGAAAGGGGGAGTAGACCGAACTTTATTTCTGAAGAAAATTGAGGGCGACCTTTTAATTGCTCAAATATATGTTGATGATATTGTGTTCGGATCCACAAATGAGCAGCATGCGAAACAATTTGGGGCACAGATGTCCCATGAGTTTCAAATGAGCCTAATGGGAGAATTGACTTACTTTCTAGGCTTTCAAATTCATCAGTTGAATGATGGGATATTTTTGTCCCAATCCACATATGCGAAAGAATTGGTCAAAAAATTTGGTTTGGAAGATTCCAAGAGTACTCGTACTCCCATGGGTTCCACTGTTAAAATTGCTAAAGCTATTGAGGGCGCTAGTGTTGACTCCACGCTTTATCGTAGTATTATAGGGAGCTTATTATATCTTACCGCTAGTCGACCCGATATTTCGTTTAGTGTTGGAGTGTGTGCTCGCTATCAATCTGACCCTAAAGAGTCTCACTTGATCGCTGTCAAGCAAATTATTCGTTATGTTAAGGGCACCTCCACGCTTGGTCTTTGGTATCCTAAGGGTACTAATGTGGACTTAGCCGCATTTTCCGATGCCGATTGGGCCGGAAGCGCGGATGATAGGAAAAGTACCTCCGGTGGTTGTTTCTATTTGGGAAACTGCTTGGTTGCTTGGCAGAGCAAGAAGCAGAATTGTGTTTCGTTGTCCACCGCAGAAGCAGAATATATTGCTACTGGTAGTTGTTGCACCCAACTTTTATGGATGAAGCAAATGCTTCAAGACTACGGTCTATCTCAAGGTGTAATGACTATTTTTTGCGATAACACAAGTGCCATTAATATTTCTAAAAATCCAGTCCAACATTCTAGGACTAAACATATCGACATCCGTCATCATTTTATTCGAGATTTGGTTGAAGATGGTGTCGTGGCACTTGAGTTTATACCCACACAAGATCAAAAAGCGGATATTTTCACTAAGCCTTTAGATTCTCTTAGGTTTGAGTACCTTCGGAAATCTCTTGGTTTAATTTCTCTTGATTAGTTTGTGTGTGGAATCACATGTCATCTTATGTGCTTGCTTTGAATGGTTTTAACTTTGAGTTGTCATGTGTTGTTATGTACTTAGTATTATTTTTATTTTTTATTTTTTTGTATTATTTTGAGTCAAAGTTTTTTTTTATCGTGTGTGTGCTTGCAATGTCTTTTGCATGCTTGGGAATCATGTGCTATCTTGATATCAGTTTCACATATGCTTATGCCTTTGAGAGTAATGTATCGAATCATTTTTTTCCGATCATATCAATCTATTACACAGTGATATTGTTCTCTATTTTGGTATTAGAATCCCATGCTCATGTTCTATGCACACAATCTCACTTGGAGCTAGTAAACTTACATTGTTTAAGTGGTCTATATTGAGTCTCAGTTGGGTTTATCTTAACTATTCACTTTGATTGACCACATGTTCGTTGTTTACCTAGGGATGCTTTCCCTCATTCGACTCCTTATGAGATGGGCCGCCTATGGATTGGTGTGTAAAGCACCTCTAAGGTTTGGAAAAATCAAATTGAGACTTTCTTTTATTTATTGTCTATTGTTTAAATAACAAAAAAAAGAACAATACCCCTATATAAAAAAAAAAAAAGGGAAGCAGAAAATCACAAAAAAAAAGGGGGATTTATTTACATTTGTCTCTTCACCTTAGAGGATATAGCTGCCTAATCCTTTGCCCCACAAGGCTAGGTGTAAGTCGCTAATCTCGAGTCTAAAACAACCGATGAGGTTTGTGCTTAAGTTCCTAGGTCCGAGCGTTTCTGGTTTGACTTCCTCGTGATAGTCTTGTTTAAACCTTTCTTGAGATAAGATTATAGCACCCACTTAGTCCTTGATAAGTTTTCTTGCTCCTCATGCACGGCGTTTACGCTTCACATTCATAGGCTTGAGCATGGCATTCTGTCCATTCTTTGACCTACATCATTCTGCTTCCATGAGTTGATATGGTCTTAAATTTTCATTCGATGCATGTCTCTTATAGCCATCTTGCCTATGTGATTCTTGTTATTACATATCGTATGATTCTATCGTATGCTTTTAGGTGCATGTGTCTCACTCTGGTAGAGTCATTTTCCTTTGTTTTTCCGAGACAAAAAGGGGGAGAATTTTTATGGTTTTGGTATGGTCATGGGTTGGGGAGTAATGGAGAGTGATGGAGAATTTTTTTTTTAGTGTTATTGATTCTTTTGGGGAGATATTTAAAAGGGGAGATTAATTTTATTGATGAATCGCTGATCTAGTTTTCTGTTTTTGGATATAATGCTGCTTGGCGTTTATTATTAAATTATGCTGACCCATTCTAGTAACATATATTTTGTCGCATAGTTTTTGTTGAGCTATCTTTGCAGGTGCAACTCAAGCTTCATTGGATAGACCTAGTTTAGGCTAGTGTTTACTTCTTTCAGTTGTATTTTTCCATTACGTTTAAGTGCAGTTGGTTTTGTCCCGGAAATGCCAAAGGGGGAGATTGTTAGATATTTTGGCACTTTCCGGGGTTGTTCAAAACCTTCATTGGTGTTTTTGTTATATCGACTCCGTTTAATTATAATGGGTAGGTTTTTAGGGGTAGTTTCTCGCACGACGGTTTGGAAAGAACCGATTTATCGGGTTCTTTATCGAATAAAGAACCGTCCGCACTTCAAGTGGCCTCCGAGGCTGGAGGGTGATAAAGATGCAAGAAGAGCTACGAGTCAGCATTGCAGTTACCACAAGGACTGGGGTCACATGACGGAGGATTGCGAGATGTTTAAGCAACACCTTGATGACTTGGTCTCACGTGGGTACCTGAAGGAGTTCATCCAAGAGGAGCACAAGGGCGCCGAGAAAGCCATGGAGTTGGATTACGAGCAGAATCCAAGGGGCGTGATCCATATGATACATGGATTGGCCACACCTTATACGAGAAATGAGGTGAGGTTGCTCCAGAGGCAGGTGAAACACGACCAACATGTGATGCGATTGGGGAGGAAGCGAGGACGTGAAGCGGAAGGGTGCCACGAGGGCATAGTTTTCACGGATGAGGACCTGGGAGGAGTCCAGGTGCCGCACAATGATGCTCTTGTCATAACCCTACAAATTGGGGAATATGACATGGAGAGGATCCTGGTAGATTCAGGAAGTTGCACCGAGGTGCTTTATTATGACGCATTCAAGAAACTGGGATTGGCACAGGCGGACTTGGTACAGTCAGTAACCCCGTTGGTCGGGTTCAGTGCAGGAGCAGTTTGGCCATTGGGTAAGGTGACCCTCCCTGTTCGGGCAGGAACAGTAGTGCTGAGAACCGACTTCTTAGTAGTGGACGTGCCATTTTCCTATAACGCGATTATAGGAAGGACTTGGTTGCATAAGATGATGGCAGTTTCCTCCACCGACCATCAGATGGTAAAGTTTCCAGGGTCCAATGGTATTGAGAAAATAAGGGGTAACCAAAAGACAGCCCAATAGTGCTTGGTTTCCATAATCAAGAAGGCATCCAAGGCACAGTTGGTGCAAACAGTTGAGGCTACCAACCAGCCGACCATCGAGGATGTCGGAGGGAATCCGGCCGAGAAAGTGGTTGAAGGATTGAAGAAAGTCCAGATCAATGAGAATGATCCTGAAAGGTATTTCCTGATTGGGGAAAACCTGTGCAAAGAAGAGGAGGAAGAGTTAGTGAAGTTCCTCAAAGATCACGTTGATGTGTTTGCTTGGGTGCCCGAGGAGATGCCCGGGGTAGATGCAAACGTGATTTGCCACCACTTGAATGTGAACCCACAACACAAACCCGTAATGCAGAAGAAAAAAGAAGATCTGTCGTACAACATGTGGATGCTGTTATCGAGGAAGTCGACTTTTTGCTCGAGGCGAAGGCGATACGAGAGGTCTACTACCCCGAGTGGCTATCCAACACAGTGGTGGTGAAAAAGAAGAATGGGAAATGGCAAGTTTGCGTAGATTTCACAGATCTAAACAAGGCTTGTCCAAAAGACAGTTTTCCCCTGCCTCGGATAGATTAGTTGGTAGATGCAACAGCTGGGTACGAGTTTTCTCGACGCTTATTGAGGATATCACCAGATAGCCATGTATGGCCCCGATCAGGAGAAGACGTCTTTTATCACACCACGAGGGCTGTACTGTTACAGTGTAATGCCTTTTGGTCTGAGGACTGCTGGGGCAACTTACTAGAGACTAGCAATGATTGTGATAAAGAAGTTGCTCGGCAGGACCATGGAGGTGTACATAGACGATATGGTGGTCAAGAGTAAGGAGAAACGGGACCACATCGCTGATTTAAAGGAAGCTTTTGAGATATTAAGAGAGTACAAGCTGAAACTCAACGCCTCGAAATGTGCATTTTGAGTAAGTTCTGGGAAATTCCTGGGTCACCTGGTGACCGTAAGAGGGATAGAGGCGAATCCCGATCAAATAATAGCTTTGCAGAAGCTCCAGAGTCCGAGGACCACGAAGGAGGTCCAGCGCTTGACGGGGATGGCGGCAGCCTTTAACAGGTTCATTAGTCGTTCGAGCGACAAGTGTAGACCTTTCTTTCAGTTGTTGAAAAAAAGAGAAGGTTACGAATGGGGAGCAGAATGTGAGCAGGCATTCCAAGACCTGAAGAAGTACTTGGCGGCCTCCCCGCTTCTGTCCACTCCTGAGCCTGGTGAGATCCTGACCCTATACTTGGCAGTATCCGAGCATGCTGTAAGTGCAGTTTTACTGAGGAACAAGGGATCCGAACAAATCCCTGTCTATTATGTGAGCAAGACGCCATCGGACGCAGAGACGGAGATATCCGCCTTGAGAAGTTGGTCCTGGCACCGAGGACGGCGGCTAGGAGCCCCGCTACTTCCAAAGTCACAAAGTAGTGGTTTACACAGAGTTCTGTTGAAATCGTTGCTTCGAAGGCCGATTTCTCGGACGAAATATCAACGTGGTCGGTGGAATTGAGCCAATATGATATTGACTTCGCGCACGGCAGTCAAAGGGCAAGTTTTGGTAGACTTTGTGGCAGAGTTCTCTCCCACAGTGGCTCCATTGCCCCCTATGAGAAAGGAGCAGTTGGTCGAGCCATCAGCCGAGAAGCGAAGGGCGTCCGCCGAGCAGGATCCTTTAGAATGGAAGCTCTTTGTTGACGGATCCGCATGCAACACCGAATTTGGAATTGGGGTGGTGCTTTTCCCTCCTGGACGAGTTATGATCAGGTTGTCCCTGCGCCTGGGTTTCAATGCGTCAAACAACATGGCGGAGTACGAGGCACTCTTGGCAGGATTACGAAGTGCGAAAACCTTGAAAGTTAAGAGAATTTGAATATTCTGTGATTCACAACTCGTGGTGAATCAGCTGTCCGGGGAGTATGAGGCCCGGAATGAGAAGATGGCAGCCTACGTGGAGGCAGCCAAGGATTTGCTTGACACCTTTGAGAAGGTACACATTGAGTAGATAAGCTCTGGGCAGAACGCCCACACTGACTCACTGGCTTGGTTGGCAGCGGCTGTGCCAACAGAGTTCAGGAGAATGGTGGCAGTGGATTATCTTGGCGAGCCGAGCATTGGTAAAAGTGTGGAATTGGTCTTGGACGTGAACCAAGGACCAAGTTGGATGGATCCAATAGTGGAGTTCCTACGAGATGGGACACTTCCCACAGATAAGAAAGAAGCTCACAAGATAAAGACAAAATCTATAAGGTTTTGGCTATCACCAAAAGGGAAATTGTACAGGAAGTCCTTCACTGGACCGTACCTGCTTTGTGTGCATCCCGAGATGGTGCAGAAATTCCTCCACGAGATACACAAGGGAACATGTGGAAGTCATGCAGAGGGAGATCCATTGCTCACCGTGCAATCACCTAGGGGTTACCGGTGGCCGCACATGCAAGAAGATGCAAAGGTGTATGTGAAAATCTGTGAGAAGTGTCGGAAGTTCTCACCTATGATCCGAACACCACTGAGATCTGGTGCCCTTGACAAGTGCTTGGCCGTTTGCAATGGGAATGGACATCGTGGGTCCACTCCACAAAGCAACTGGGAAAGGAAGTTTCCGTTGGTAGCAACGAACTACTTTACCAAGTGGATTGAAGCGAAACCACTAGCAAAGATCACAGAACCTATGATAGAAAGGTTCGTGTGGATGAGCATCATCACTCAATTTGGGGTTCCTTATTCTTTGATCACTGATAATGGGTCACAGTTCCAGAAAAAGTTCAAGGCTTTTTGTGCCCAGTATGGAATAAGGAACTACTACTCCACACCAGCCTACCCTCAGAGCAATGGGCAGGCAGAGGCGTCCAACAAGACTATACTTGACGGGATCAAGAAAGGGTTGGACAAAGCAAAAGGCAAGTGGCCCGACGAATTGCCGCTAGTCCTGTGGGCGCACCGAACAACTCCTAGGAGGTCTACGGGAGAGACCCCCTATTTGCTAGCATATGGAACAGAGGCTGTGATTCCATTGGAGGTTGGTTTGCCGACCAACGGGATAACATTGGTGGAGAGTGGGGGCAATGATAGAGCCCTAGAAATTGAGCTGGACATCGCTGAGGAGAGGAGAGAACGAGCTCTGGTTCACCTGGCCTCGTACCAGGAACAGCTGATGAAAAGTTACAACAAGCATGTCCACCCACGAGAGTTCGGTGTTGGAGACCTTATGCTACGAAAGGTGCTCGGCAACACCAAGGTGGCCAACGAGGGCAAGTTGGGGGCCAATTGAGAGGGCCCATTCGAGTTACAGAGGTTGTGGGCATTGGGGCTTATCGATTGGCAGACCTGGACGGGAACCCGGTGCCAAGGCCTTGGAATGTTCACAACTTGAGGAAGTTCTACGTGTAAAGAACTTCGGTTTCCTTCTCTGTTTTAGATGCACATCGTGATTGTGTGGGAATTACGAATAAAATTCCCTTGTGTTTACTTTTACTAGTTGCAAGGGGCACACGTAACGCCCCCTTGAGTTTTTTGAATTATGAATAAAATTCCCGGATTTTGGTAACACAAACGCTGTTTTTTACGAGTTTTCCTCTTATTATATTTTGAATACGAAGTCAAGATATGTCCTTAGTCCTCACTTCGTATTGGGAAGCAGAGGTATAGGATAACTAAATGAAATTTCGAATGTTTCAATTTTTGCTAAGTACGAATATACTTGATTGTTTCCTCGGGTACAAGTATACCCAAAAATTAAGCCAAGTATGAATATACTTGACTGTTTGCTCAGGTACGAATATACCCAAAAATTAAGCCAAGTACGAATATACGTGATTGTAACGCCCTGAATTTTGGGTACGTTAAATAACATTTTATTGAACAACAAAAGAGAGTCTGGCTCTTTATTACATCATAAACTCCCAAAGGGTTCTTATATTACACAAAAGGGATGGATATCTAAGGTTATCTACAGCTCCTTCTCTTCTTCCATCCTAGCAAGTTCCTCAGCTCCAAAGGCCTCCAAGGTATACAGCTCCCCTTGTTCATCTAACAAGTCTGACACATTATACCAGCGTTGCCACCAGTATAATATGTCAGGGTCACATAAAGCAACACCATGAGCTTGAAAGCTCAATAGAATAATCCAAAAATCCACTAACCCTTAACTTACAAATAGCAAGTCATGCATATATCATAAAGAGTCATAACAAGACATGCATTAATATAACAATAACAACAACAATGACACATCCGCATTCGCTATCTATCGTTGGTGTCATGTTTCCGTGTGTTTCTCCTACGTGACTCATCGTTTTGTGTCTCATCTGTCAATTCCAAAAATCACACGCACACACCAATGAGCTACCAAGTCCGGCTCATTGGCCATAACGGCTACCAAGTCCGGCACATTGTGAACGCACATACCAATAAGCTACCAAGTCCGGCTTATAGGCCACAATGGCTACCAAGTCCAGCCACGTTATCACATCAACTCTTGCATTGGCTCCTATCCGCGGATAACCAAGCCCATCTCACCAATGAAGCTACTAAGTCTGGCTCCATTGGCAACGCACACCAACGTAAGGCTACCAAGTCCGGCCACGTTATCACATCAACTCTTGCATTGGCTCCTCTCCGCGGATAACCAAGCCCACCTCACCAATGAAGCTACTAAGTCCGGCTCCATTGGCAATGCACACCAACGTAAGGCTACCAAGTCCGGCCACGTTATCACATCAACTCTTGCATTGGCTCCTCTCCGCGGATAACCAAGCCCACCTTACCAATGAAGCTACTAAGTCCGACTCCATTGGCAACGCACACCAACGTAAGGCTACCAAGTCCGGCCATTACGTAGTTTCCAAAATCCTTTTTATCCATATCAACCACTCCCTAAGTGTCATGTTTCTACTTTCTCGATTTTTGTGTCTCGTAATCATGCATAGACTCCGCGGCGGGACGAATCACTTTAAAGTAATCTTGGAACCAAACAAGTAAGATCATCCAACTCTATTTAGTCATGCTTGTTCATTCCGCAAGTAAAGCAATCAACATGCCATCAAGCTTATATCCTTTGAAAGGTCAAAATACAAATACTTGGTTTTGAAACAACACTTTATCCTTAAGCGAAAACGTTTAATCCTCTTTTCAAGACAACATATGTTTATCTATACTTAGGGGTAGAGAGTAAGGACACTCTACCTTGATCCGAAACTAGTCGGGGCCGAATAAGCTAGTTGGAAAGTGCTACGGGCGTCGAATGCTCACAATCTGGACCAAACTTTGGATGGCAGTAACTCGGTCAATACTTGGCCGAATAGGATCGTTCTTGAGTCTAAAACGAAGATCTCGAAGTTCTCTACGACTTCCGTGAAGGACGTTGTTCATAAAAATGACTTTCGTCCGGAGAAAAATGGTGGTAAAGGGGGTGACAGTAAGCTGTCTGGACTGGAAATCCGAGAGAATTTCACTGAACTTCGGATGGCAATATCTTGGTCATTTCTTGACCGTTTGGGGTGGTTCTTGGGTCTAAACTGAAGCTCTCGAAGTGTTCTACGACTTTTGTGGAGGACGTTGTTCCTAGAAAAGACTTTCGCCCGGAGAAAAAATGGAGTTTTTCAGAGGACAGTAGGCTGTCCATAAACTGGTTTTAGAGAGAAGTTGGAGAATGAGGTGAAGGTGTGAGTTCAAAGCACCAAAAGCTTGGTATTTATAGGCAAGGCACCCTCTCTCTCTCTCTCCCTAGCCGGCCTCTCTCTCTCTCTCCTTTATCTCATTTTTTTATTCAAGCAAATCTTGTTTGCTTGCAAGTTTAACCCTAGAACTAGGCATGCAAGGCTATGGATGTGTCCTTTGGATTGGATTTTGGAAGATTGATCAAGGAAGGTGGATTTGATTCAAGTAAAGAAATGGGGTTTGTACAATGAAGGACAAGATTGGATGGCATTGGTTATGCTTTCACTTGAAAGTATACACAAACTAGGACAAGGATGACCAAGCAAGGCCATTCAAGGAAGCAACACATCACACTCTCCCTTTCTCTCTCCATCCGAATCTCTCTCTCTCTCTCTCAATCTCTCTCTCTCGGCCTCTCTCTCCTCTCTCTCTCTCTCTCTCTCTCTCTCTCTCTCCCACTTGTTTGTACTATGAAAGACTACATATATACTAATATATATATATGTACTATGGGTCTTTCAAAATCTTGTATTTAAAACTAAATATAGATTTTTTTCTTATTATAAAATTCTATATACACACATGGTACTTTCATTATAATATCTATATCTATATATATATATATATATATACACAAGTACATATATATAATATACAAGCTAGTACTTACACAATTTAGTCTAGGGTTCCATAGTCTAATAAACTAACCTAATGCTTTCAAAGTACAATGGAAGCACAAGAAGTCAATCCAAGGTACTATCTCTCTCTCCTCCTTTCTTTCTCTCTCTCTCTCTCTCTCGGCCCAATCTCTCCCTCCCCTCTCTCGGCTTTCTCTCTCTCTTTCTCTCTCATGTACTATATATATATATATACATACTAGAAAGCAAACATATATAATAATGTATTAGTGTACTAGAATGTCTAATAGATTTACAAGCAAAGGATTTTCCAATTAAAAATTGTAATACACACATGCACAATACAATATCATATATATATATATATATATATACACACATATATATATATATATATACATACAAGTACATACATATAATATACAAGCCATGTACCACAAATCTAGCCTAGATATGACCTAGTACAATATCTAATAAACAATTATACTACTTTCAAAGTACAAGGTCCTAAATGAATAACCTAATGTACTAATTATACTATAATAGATTTTAACACATGCCAAATCCAATATTTTAATCAACCTAGTACATGATTGTCAAGACTAACTATTATCCATTGGATAATGGTTTTCCTAGCGTCAATAACCAATGGGTAATGATGGCTAGGATTCTATTCTATCGCCCAATGGGTAAAGAATCTCCTAATGGTTATTATCCAACGGTTAATACCAAAAAGTATAATACTTTGCAATTAAGTACTAAACTAATCTAATCTCGTACTTAGGAAGATTAACCAAGGTTTACCTATTGACCAATGGGTAAAGGAAACTCTAACGCTATTGTCCAATGGCTAAATATTACTCTAGCTTTTGTCATCCAATGTATAAAGACAAAAAGGGTAAAATGGTCCATCTAGGGTTAGGGAGAAGTGATTAGGCTAAATGGGCATTAGGCTATTCTAACTAATTGATTAAAGACTAACGATACTTAATCTAGGCTTTCATTGCTCGAGTGGTATTTTGGTTTTGTTTAGGAAGAAATCGCCTAATAACGGAATATTAAAGCCCGACGGTGCCAAACGCCAAGGCAAGGCGTGAGTGTGGCCAAGGCAGCCTGGTGGCAAAGCGGTGGCCAAGCAATGGTACAACAAGGCTGTGGCCAAAGCACTGGTGGCCAAACAAGGCTAAGGCACGGCTAAGATCGCCAAGCGCGCCAGCACTGGTGGCAACAAGGCTGTCGGCAAAGCACTGTGGACAAACAAAGGCTGTTGCGCCAAGCGCCCGGTAAATTCAGGCTGTGGCAAAAGCGGCCCGGTGGCCAAACAGTGGCCAAAGCAGCCCATGGTAGCCCAGTAGCCAAGCAGAGGCCAAGGCAAAAGCAAGGCGTGACTCGATGCCAAGGCAGAACCCGATGGCAGCCAAGGCAGAGCAATGTTGCCCAGCAACGCCAAGGCAAAAGCGAGGCGCGATCCGATGGCAAGGCAGAACCCAATGGCGGCCAAGGCAGAGCAAGGCAGCCCAGCAACGCCATGGCAAAAGCAAGGCGCGACCCGACGCCAAGGCAGAACCCGATGGCAGCCAGGGCAGAGCAACCCGACAGTGACCCGACGCCTAGGCGAGGCAGACCCGACAGCGACCCGACGCCTAGGCGAGGCAGGCGCGACAGCGAGCCGACGCCAAGGCAAGGCAGGCGCGACAGCGAGCCGACGCCAAGGCAAGGCAGGCGCGACAGCGAGCCGACGCCAAGGCAAGGCAGGCGCGACAGCGAGCCGACGCCAAGGCAAGGCAGGCCCGTCAGCGAGCCGATGCCAAGGCGAGGCAGGCCCGACAGAGACCCGATGCCTGGGCGAGGCAGGCCTAACAGCGACCCGATGCCTAGGCAGCCTAGCCAAGCCAAAGCAAGGCGGTCAAGCCGACGGTTAAGGCAAAGACCAAAAATTTCTACTAACTACTACGGCATCGATGCAACACTCTAGGTTAGGGAAATGTAACTAAGCCAAACGGTAATTAGGGTTGCTAGCTAATCGGTTGCCATGTAGGATTTCCAGCCGAGAAAATAAATTCTAGGATTTTACTACAATTACCAAGTAACTATACCAAGGTCTTAATAGGCATACTCGTCTTTAGAAAATGACCTTAATGCCCGGGCAATGAATTCTAATCTCCTAAGTCATAAACCTAATTATGACGGGATTATTAATTGCAAAAAAAGGGATTTTTAAAATAAATAAAGAATTTTCAAATATAATAACAAAATTTTATAAGTTGATAACGATCGATTTTTGGATGTTGAAATGAAATCCAAGTATTAAAATAAAATTCAAATTTTTAGCGAAATTTTTATTGACCAAAAATCAGGGTCGTTACACTCATTATTACATCAAACTCCTCATAGAGTACTTATATTACACAAAAGGGATGGACATCTAAGGTTATATACTTGACTGTTTGCTCGGGTACGAATATACCCAGAATCAAGCCAAGTACGAGTATACTTGACTGTTTGCTCGGGTATGAATATACCCGGAATCAAGCCAAGTACGAGTATACTTGACTATTTGCTCGGGTACGAATATACCTAGAATTAAACCAAGTACGAATATACTTGACCGTTTGCTCGGATAAGAATATACCCGAGATGCATACGAGATTATGCATACCATCCCTTACTACGAATATACTGGGGAAAGTTTCCAAGCATTATCCATATGGACTGCATACGTGAACGTGCAGCAATATCTAAGTTCGAAAAAACTTGAAGGTTGCTCAAGTATGAATAAACCTTGAGCACGTACGTGAACATACAACATCATACGAATATGGTTAAAAGCTTGCTCGGGTACGAGCAGACCCTGAACACACACGAATATGTGCACTGATTGGCAAGCTACGAATGCAACTAGCACTCTTCTAAGGTACGAAAAACCTGCAATAGTGTAAATGAGAATACAGCTAAATCTTTGACAGGCACGATGAAACCTGGGGAGCACACGAAAGTGTGCAGAAACAAGGCTAGAGTACGAAGACTCTTAGCATGTAAAATATTGGCCAAGAGATGGCCACCTGCATAGATAAAGGCCACGAAGGGCTAGGAAAAACCAATGTTTATGCCACGAAGGGCTAGGCAAAACTAAAGTTTAGGCCACGAAGGGCCAGCCAAAAACATTCAGGCCACGAAGGGCCAAAGCACAAGAATTAAAGTGTGCAGAAATGTATTAAGTGCCACGCAGGGCAGCGCCAAATGGCCTGGCAGGGCCGGCAGAAATTGACTCAAAGTTTCAATTGTTGTCACTACGAAGAGTCCAACTTACTCTTCATTTGTCAGATCTTGGATGGCAGGGGGAGAGGCTGGAGCAGTTGTAGATGCAGGGGTAGCTGTATCATCAACAGTAGTGCTAGGTTCAGATGGACCGCCACTGGCTTCCTTCTGGCCAGGGCTGGTCTTCTCCAGTCTGTTCAACACTAGCACTCTGCTGTTCGGGGACGTTGGCATTGAGCTCCCTGTCTAGGCTGTCTTCCTCTTCCACAATCTCTTCTAGCTCCTCGGTAACCACCTGGGTGCTCGGAAGGTCGATTTCAGTCCACAGGGGAGAAGACTCTACGGCACCAAATTTTTTGAGGCATGCCAGCCAGCCAGCCAGCTTCGAACACTTGGTCCTGGATCCTGGGCATTTGGTCCGTGTAGCTCTCAGTGGCCACACGGATCCCCTCATTGTAGCCCCGCTAATAGGAGGTCTTGGGTTCGCTTTTGCTCGCCTCCAGCTCCGTCAAAGTTTGGTTCAGGCTGTCCTTAGCACCCTCCAGCTTGTTCCTCAACTCATCCGCAAGCCCGCGGGCTTGATTTCTCTCTCTCTCCAGTCTGACAATGGTATTCTGCAACTTGGCATTCTCGCTTGCCAATCTGGCACGCTGGGGCTCAGACTGGCCAAGCTTCTGTGCCATGGCCACCATTTTCTGCATCGCCTAGAGATTTAAAACATAAAAGAGCATTAGGCACAAAACAGGGATACGAGACTAACATCATTACTAAAGAAGCATGGCGGGGTTACCTTAGCGCTATGGCTCATGAATGAGCCAAGGAGAATGTCTGGGGAGCAAGAAACTTCTTTTTGCATATCCCCAGGCAACAGGAAGGCTTGGGATAGTGCAAGGGCTATCCCTTCAGGATCAGCGCTATCACGGACGGTACTGGTCGGCCGCCGTGTGAAAGCTGAGGAGCCCAAACAGGAGTTGGAGGAGCTGTGAGTTGGGGAGGCTGTTCGGCCGAAAAGGTTTTGAGCCGTTGGTGTTTGTCCCTGTGGCTGGCTTCAATTTCCTCAAGGGAGAAGCGAGAAGCCTGGAGGAACATCCAATTGACCTGGACCGTGGCGGCCATGAGACGGTGCCGGGCTCTGGGAGCATCCACGGCCACGAGATGTGCCGCGGCCTCTTCCACGGCCAGCCCCTGGGAGGTTGAGGAGGCTGCTAAGGTTGATCGGTTGATCCATTCCCTGAGGAGGAGAGGGAGAGTAACCACTCGAAGATGTGGAAGCTTCTTCAGCAAGTTGAATGGGCTCGTTGGGAAGCGGAGGGGTCCGAGAATGCCTCTTTTCTGGTTGCTCGGGTTGTTGAGCAGGAGGATTTGGGAGGATAGGATTGTCCGCTGCTCGGATGCGTCGGTCAATAAACCCCCCGTACGATGCCCTATAGCTCAGGAGAATTTGCGCTGCTCTTGCTCGGCCAGCCAAGCACGTACCTTGCCCGATGAAAGCAAGTGCATGATTGATGTCAGTAACATGAACCTGAGGGGTGATGATGGCGTGCCCCTGGTTGACGTTTGTGGCTGCAAAATACGAGAAAAATTAGCAGTCAGAAAGGCAAAAAGAAGGTGATGCAAAACGAAATATTGCTCGGTATAAAGTTCGACGAGAAAAGAACTAACGTGGAGTGCCAAATCTGTGGGGTGCGTGAAAGCCGACGACTCTACCGTCCTCGTCTATGGGCTCGAAGTTCCCCGTGACGATGAGGAAGTCGTCGTCGTCTCCTCGAGCAGAATCTGGCAATTCAAGCACAAGCCTTTTTCTGGAATCCCTACTCTTGAGATAGTAGGTCAGGGCATCTTTGGTTCGAGAGATGCTGTACAGATGGTGAATATCGTGCAAACCTAGGGACGTGCCTAGCATTTGGTTCAGGGCATTGATGCCCATGACAACCCTAAAGTAGTTGGTTGAAACCTGCATAGGGGATAGTCTGTAATGGGACAAGACCTGGCGGAGCAGTGGCACAAGGGGAAACCTAATGTCGCCCTCAACGATGGTGACAACAGGGATATGAAGAGTGTCATTGTCAAAACACTCGCGGATGGCATTTTCAGGAGCCAATACAGTGGCTACGTTGTCAGGGATCTCGTATCGAGATCTGAATTCGGCCATCCTTTTGGGGGTGTCACAATGTCCGCGAAACCTACCCATAACGAGAACTGTGGGTCTGGGTTTTCTAAGAGAGAGATGGGTACCAAGAAGCCCCAAAGTGACTGTGGAAACCCTAAATCAATGAAGGAGACAGAGTAAAAGGAAGAACGGTAACTTACTGAGGTGACGATCAGAAACCCTAGTGCGGAAGAAGGGAAAGAACCACGAGATGGTAAAAAGTGCTCCAATGGCGGGTATGAACAGACCTTCTTTTGCAGGGGGAGTTTCAGAAAGAGAAAATGATTTTAAAATTTGGACAAAAACCCAAGTATACCCTAGCAAAGGGGGTGACGTATGAGAAACGTCACCCTAGACGTCATTTGGGCATTTCGTTCCCCGAAATGTCTGCTCGCATTTAATACGGGCAGTACAGAGCATGCCGCGTGTAAAGGTGATAGCTGGAAAAGCCTACCTAGACCAAACGATGAGACGTTTGACCTGGACTAATGATGAAATTTGCACCAAATACGAGAAACAGGGTGCAGGAGCAAAGGACGAGAACCTTGCTCGGTGTTCAGAAGCTTTGCTCGTCATATTAAGAGAAAATAACGAGTAAAGCTGGGGAGCCATTGTAGGGAGGTAATCCCGAACAGGTACAAAAGAGGCCCGAACACGTGGTACGTGGGGCCCGGGATAAATATAATCGGAGCATTCGCCGTGCAGTACGGTGAACGGCAATAAGGACCGGAGACACAGGAGGTCCCAGGTACAAGATACCCGAGCAGGGGTATGGTCCAAAGAGCAAGGGAAGTTGTTGGACCAGTCGCATGGTAAAAGGACCAGTGATAAGAGAAATCATTGGTCCAGATAGTCTGTTCGGCAACGAGAGGCCCGATCAGGAGCAGCGTTCTGGAAGAGATGCCAGAAGACGCTCCAGAGGGGTCCAGAAGTGGCAAATACCCAGTAAGGAAACAATATCTGGAGAAGATACCCAACGGGAATGGGGTGAACGGCCAGTTATGGGAAGAATTCCTAAATGGTCTATAAGGTAACATGCAGTTAAGGAAACGAGAATCCCTGATATTTTGGGTTCCTTATACGAGAAAGGAAACCTTGGGCAATGAGATGGCTTGGATAGCAAGCATGACTGGATCTATAAATATGAGGTAAACCTAGAGGAAAAGGTACGCAACTCTTGGCTATTTGCTCATTACCTACTGATAATTAGGGTTTTTACTAGTACGAGATACTAACTTTGGCATCGAAGGGCCTTTGCCACGAGAAGGCAAAGGTGCGCTCACCCTTTGTCTGTTTTACAGGTTGAACTCCGGCGGTGCGCTAGGATTTCGGCGAGGGGTTCGAAGTAGCCGTTACGATTCGGTGTGGTTCAAATGCTCTTTCGGTTTCCTGCACTTACAATTTTAAGCCGTCAAGGGCATCTCAAGCCCTTGAACAAACCACCTCCTCAGCCACCTTATGGCCAAAACCATGACCCTAACCAACAGTGTGCCTTCCATCAACTCTCTGGGCATGAGACAGACAGTTGCATGCGTCTTCGCCATGACATCCAATACCTCATTTGTAACGACCCTGATTTTTGGTCAATAAAAATTTCGCTAAAAATTTGAATTTTATTTTAATACTTGGATTTCATTTCTTCATCCAAAAATCGGTCGTTATCGACTTATAAAATTTTGTTATTATATATGAAAATTCTTTATTTATTTTAAAAATCCCTTTTTTTGCGATTAATAATCCGTCATAATTAGGTTTATGACTTAGGAGATTAGAATTCATCGCCCGGGCATTAAGGTCATTTTCTAAAGACGAGTATGCCTATTAAGACCTTGGTATAGTTACTTGTTAATTGTAGTAAAATCCTAGAATTTATTTTCTCGGCTGGAAATCCTACATGGCAACCGATTAGCTAGCAACCCTAATTACCGTTTGGCTTAGTTACATTTCAATAACCTAGAGTGTTGCATCGATGCCGTAGTAGTTAGTAGAAATTTTTGGTCTTTGCCTTGGCGTCGGCTCGCTGTCGCGCCTGCCTTGCCTTGGCGTCAGCTCGCTGTCGCGCCTGCCTTGCCTGGGCATCGGCTCGCTGTCGCGCCTGCCTTGCCTTGGCGTCGGCTCGCTGTCGCGCCTGCCTTGCCTCGGCGTCGGCTCGCTTTCGCGCCTGCCTTGCCTTGGCGTCAGCTTGCTGTCGCGCCTGCCTCGCCTAGGCGTCAGGTCACTGTCGGGTCTGCCTCGCCTAGGCGTCGGGTCACTGTCGGGTTGCTATGCCCTGGCTGCCATTGGGTTCTGCCTTGGCGTCGGGTCGCGCCTTGCTTTTGCCTTGGCGTTGCTGGGCTGCCTTGCTCTGCCTTGGCTGCCATCGGGTTCTGCCTTGGCATCGGGTCGCGCCTCAATTTTGCCTTGGCGTTGCTTTGCCTCGCCTAGGCGTCGGGTCGCCATCGGGTTCTGCTTTGGCATCAAGTCACGCCTTGCTTTTGCCTTGGCCTCTGTTTGGCCACCAGGCTTGTGGCCGCTGGCCACCGACTACCGCTACCTTTGCCTTTTGGCCACCGTCGCTTTGGTCGCCACATCGCTGACGCTGGTCGCTTTGGCCACCGTTGGCTACTGGTCGCTGCCGTTTGGCCACCGCTACCGCTGGTCGCCTTGGGAACCTGCTTTGGCTACCAGTCGCTTTGCCACCGCCTGATTTGGCCACCAGTCGCTGCCGCCGCCATTGTTTGGCCACCAGGTCGCTGGCCACCGCTTTGCCACTTTGCCATGCCTTGGCCATTTGACCAAGCTACTATGGCCACCGCTTGCCACCAGGCTGCCTTGGCCACGCTCACGCCTTGCCTTGGCGTTTGGCACCGTCAGGCTTTAATATTCCGTTATTAGGCGATTTCCTACTAAATAAAACCAAAATACAACTCGAGCAATGAAAGCCTAGATTAAGTATCGTTAGCCTTTAATCGATTAGTTAGAATAGCCTAATGCCCATTTAGCCTAATCGCTTCTCCCTAACCCTAGATGGACCATTTTACCCTTTTTGTCTTTTTACATTGGACGATAAAAGCTAGAGTAATATTTATCCGTTGGACAATAGCGTTAGGATTTCTTTTACCCGTTGGTCAATAGGTAAGCCTTGGTTAATGTTCCTAAGTACGAGATTAGATTAGTTTAGTACTTAATTTCAAGTATTAGACTTTCTAGCATTAAACGTTGGATAATAACAGTTGGGAGTTTTATTAACCATTGGACGATAGACTAGAATCCTAGCCATTATTACCCATTGGTTATTAACCACTAGAGAAACTATTATCCATTGGATAATAGTTAGTCTTGGCAATCATGTACTTGTTTGATTTAAATATTAGATTTGGGCCATGTGTGATAATCCATTAAAATACAATTAGTACATTAGGTTAGTATTATTATACATGGTACTTTGAAAGTAGTAGAATACTATATTAGATATTAGTCCTAGGTCATATCTAGTATAGATATAGTGTAGTACATGTATATATATATATATATGTATGTACTTGTTGTATATATATTTTTTATTGTATATAGCATGTGTGTATTACATTTTTTTTATTTGGAAAATCCTTTTGGTTGTAAATCTATTAGATATTCTAGGACGCTAATACATTATTATATATGTTTGCTTTCTAGTATGTATATATATATATATATATATAGTACATGAGAGAGAAAGAGAGAAAGAAAGCCGAGAGAGGGGAGAGAGAGATTGGGCCGAGAGAGAGAGAGAGAGAGAGAGAGAAAGGAGGAGAGAGAAATAGTACCTTGGATTGATTCTTGTGCTTCCATTATACTTTGAAACCATTAGGTTAGTTTATTAGACTATGGAACCCTAGACTAGATTGTGTAAGTACTAGCTTGTATATTATATATATGTACTTGTATATATATATATATATAGATATATATATATTATAATGAAAGTACACATGTGATATAGATATTATAATGAAAGCACCCATGTGTGTATATAGAATTTTATAATAGGAAAAATCTATATTTAGTTTTAAATACAAGATTTTGAAAGACCCATAGTACATATATATATTAGTATATATGTTGTCTTTCATAGTACAAACAAGTGGGAGAGAGAGAGAGAGAGAGGAGAGAGAGGCAGAGAGAGAGAGATTGAGAGAGAGAGAGAGATTCGGATGGAGAGAGAGAGGGAGAATGTGATGTATGTGCAAGTTGTTTGACCTTGCTTGGTCATCGTTGTCCAAGTTTGTGTATACTTCAAGTGAAAGCATGACCAATGCCATCCAATCTTGTCCTTCCTTGTACAAACCCCATTAGAATACTTGAATCAAATCCACCTTCCTTGATCAATCTTCCAAAATCCAATCCAAAGGACACATCCATAGCCTTGCATGCCAAGTTCTAGGGTTAAACTTGCCAGCAAACAAGATTTGCTTGAATAAAAAAATGAGATATAGGAGAGAGAGAGAGAGGCCGGCTAGGGAGAGAGAGAGAGAGTGCCTTGCCTATAAATACCAAGCTCTTGGTGCTTTGAACTCACACCTTCACCTCATTCTCCAAACTTCTCTCTAAAACCCATTCTGTTTTGCCCAGGCAGCCTACCGTCCTCTGAAAAACTCCATTTTTTCTCCGGGCGAAAGTCATTTCTAGGAACAACGACCTCCATGAAAGTCGTAGAACACTTCGAGAGCTTCAGTTTAGACCCAAGAACCACCCCAAACGGTCAAGAGATGAGCAAGATATCGACCCCCAAAGTTCAGTGAAAAATCTGGAAATTCCATTCCAGACAGCTCACTGTCCACTTTCTTATCCCCATTTTTCTCCGGGCGAAAGTCCTTTCTAGGAACAACGACCTCGATGAAAGTCGTAGAACACTTCGAGAGCTTCAGTTTAGACCCAAGAACCACCCCAAAAGGTCAAGAGATGACCAAGATATCGACCTCCAATGTTCAGTGAAAAATCTGGAAATTCCATTCCAGACAGCTCACTGTCCACTTTCTTATACCCTTTTTTCTCCTGGCGAAAGTCATTTCTAGGAACAACGACCTCCACGAAAGTCGTAGAACACTTCGAGTGCTTCAGTTTAGACCCATGAACCACCCCAAACGGTCAAGAGATGACCAAGATATCGACCTCCAAAGTTCAGTGAAAAATCTGGAAATTCCATTCCAGACAGCTCACTGTCCACTTTCTTATCCCCATTTTTCTCTGGGCGAAATTCGTTTCTAGGAATAACGTCCTTCACGAAAGTTGTAGAAAATTTTGAGATCTTCGTTTTAGGCTCAAGAACGATCCTATTCGGTTCAGTTTTGACCGAGTTACTGCCATCCAAAGTTCGGTCCAGATTTGAGAGTTTCACCCCCCATAGAATTTTTCAACTAGCTTATTCGGCCCCGACTAGCTTCGGATTAAGGTAGACTACTCCAACCCCTCTATCTCTAAGTATATGTAGCATACTTTCTTCGTAAGACTAGTTGATTGCATGATCTTGTAGAGTTCTTCGAACCTACTATTCTAAGTATAATAGAAGTTATAAGCATGATTTCCTCAGTATCGAAGGCTATGTGTTAGTAGGATTGCTTTACGTAGTTTACTTTGATCTTGTGAATATTTGATAGCATGACCTTGAGAATGAAAGATCACATGACTTTATGAACTCGTCAATAAACATATGTTGTTTTGAGAAACACACAGAAACATGACACCAACGATAGATAGTGAATGCGGATGTGTCATTGTTGTTGTTATTGTTATATTAATTCATGTGCTGTTATGACTCTTTATGATATATGCATGACTTGCTATTTGTAAGTTAAGGGTTAGTGGATTTTTGGATTATTCTATTGAGCTTTCAAGCTCATGGTGTTGCTTTATGTGACCCTGACATATTATACTGGTGGCAACGCTGGTATAATGTGTCAGACATATTAGATGAACAAGGGGAGCTGTACACCTTGGAGGATTTTGGAGCTGAGGAACTTGCTAGGATGGAAGAAGAGAAGGAGCTGTAGATAACCTTAGATATCCATCCCTTTTGTGTAATAAAAGAACTCTTTGGGAGTTTATAATGTAATAAAGAGCCAGACTCTCTTTTGTTGTTCAATAAAATGTTTATTTAACGTACCCAAAATTTGGGGCGTTACAACTTGGTATCAGAGCTATAGGCTCAACACTCGGCCATGGGTAGAATGGGTAGCCTTTAAGATAAGTCTTGAGATAAGTTTAAGATAAATTGACCGTTGCACAAACGTGAATTGAGTTTAAGTTTACCGTCCCAAATTGGGTGGAATTCTGACAAAACAATCTTCGGATTGAAGTAAGGTGTGGAAATTGGCAGTACCACCGCTGGGAATTCCCGAACAATTGGATGATGACTTAAATCAAGAATCGAATGTGGAACGTAGCTAAATCCAAGTTTTTCCTTAGTGTTAATTGAACCCTTGTCTTTAAATCGTGACTAATTGAGGTTTAAACTTTCCTTGTAGATGAGCCAACCGAACCTTTACCAAGTCAACCTACTAGCGGAAGCTCGCCGATTTAGAAACACCATAGAAACCATGACAACCCAACTAGTGGGGGATCCCAATTTTCCCTATACTTTTCCCTACATTCATGACTTCTATCAGAAGCATGGTGCCATTCCACTTCCCGAAAATGAGGAGGAAGATGGTGATGAAGCTATACCCGTCATAGTCCAAATAGCATTTCCCGATGATGAGGGGTTTATAATTGAAGAAGTTGAAGAAGAAACCGGAGATGAGAAGGTTGCCAACAAGGTGACTGAGGAAGGAGAAGTCAGTGGAAGTAAGGATGTCAATGAAGGGAATCTCGAAGAGGACGAGACCCCAAAAGCAGAGGATGCCAATTAGGCGTATCTTAGATAAGTCGAGTAATAATTGTAATCCTTCGGGATGTAGGAAGTTGGAAAATTAGGATCACCCTTGTCTGTTTAAGAGTCCATCTATGTTGTATGCATTTCTATTTCAGCAAACACTTGTAAGATCATCTATGTGTACTTGTTTCCATTTAATGAAAGACTTGTATTTTATACCTATTCGTATACGATTTTCTCCTTACACCTCGAGTCGTAGTAGTATCGTAGCAGGAGTACATAGGATCGTTTCAACTTGTATTAGAAAGAACCTTAGGTCGCTTTTTGCCATTGTAGTAGAATTCTATGCTTATGTTTGTAATCCTTTGCTTATCTATGAAAAGCTTATTTTCTTAAAATAAAGAGTACTGTTGTATGCTATACAATATTTTACTTTAGTAAATAAAACCCTTAATACAAAGGACAATTATTTTAGTTGACGCAAGTTGCTAAATGATAGTAATCTTTTTGCTTATCTATAAAATCTTCTCTGTTATGGGTACTGTAGCACACTACATTTAGACATTTTATTTTAGTTGATGGGAGCGCCAAGTGTCGGCCATAACCCAAAAGGGGGGGGGGCCCGGTAATCGCGCGTCGGCCATACCCAAAAAGGGGGCCGCGGTAAACCACCCTCAACCTCCCCCCAAAAATTCAAATTCAAACATTTTTCCTCCTCCACTCACCCCTCACCCGGCCCTATAAAATACCCCCCCTCCTCTTCCCATTTTCTTCACACCATCTCTTCATCTCTTCATCTCTCTTTCACCATCTTAACCCCTCCAAACCACTATCCAATCAAACCGAGCCATGGCGGCGATCTGGCGACGTGGATTCCCGGAGGACGCCCAGTGCCGAGAGATGGAGCGAATTGAGCTCACCTCGATGATCCGAGCAATACAGTTGCTACCCTTCACCTTCGTCCTCTTTTGTGCCGTGATTACCATAGCCATGTCGCGGTGGTTCGACAGGAATAACCGCCTCACCACCTTCTGGTACTGGGTTCCCGTCGTGGCCATCGCACTTGTGGCGTTCGGAAAAGAATACGAACGTCGGGCACTCCAAACCTTCAACGATTGATGGCGGCTCGAGGCGTAGCAATGGCACCCTAGCCATTATTTTGCTTTAACTTTCATTTTCTTGTATCCGATGATGCCGTTAGGCGTGTAATATAATGATCTTTTCTAACTCAAATTTTATTTGCTTATCTACCACAATCTGTCTTGTTCATTGCGTGCTAACTTTATAACAAAACCCCTAAGTTCGAGTAACACCACCATTTCGGGAGAGTACAGCTGTTAGTCTAAAGTAAGTAGCGAGTGCGAACTAGAAATAGCCAACCTACACCTAACCTGTGAATTAAGAGTGACTTGCTTCCTTTAAGGGGGATAGACGACGATTCAAGGACCAGTATAGCGACTGTCAAATCCGTATTCACGCACCAATTTCGACGATGAAATTATTTTAAGGGGGATAGGTTGTAACGACCCCGATTTTTGGTCAATAAAAATTTCGCTAAAAATTTGAATTTTATTTTAATACTTGGATTTCATTTCAACATCCAAAAATCGATCGTTATCGACTTATAAAATTTTGTTATTATATTTGAAAATTCTTTATTTATTTTAAAATCCCTTTTTGCGATTAATAATCCGTCATAATTAGGTTTATGACTTAGGAGATTAGAATTCATCGCCGGCATTAAGGTCATTTTCTAAAGACGAGTATGCCTATTAAGACCTTGGTATAGTTACTTGGTAATTGTAGTAAAATCCTAGAATTTATTTTCTCAGTTGGAAATCCTACATGGCAACCGATTAGCTAGCAACCCTAATTACCATTTGGCTTAGTTACATTTCCTAACCTAGAGTGTTGCATCGATGCCGTAGTAGTTAGTAGAAATTTTTGGTCTTTGCCTTGGCGTGAGGCTCATTGTCGCCGCTTTGCCTTAGCGTCGGCTTCATTGCATCGCTCTCGCGCCTGCCTTGCCTCGGCGTCGGCTGTCGCGCCTTGCCTTGGCATTGGCTTGTCGCGCTGCCTCGCCTAAGCGTCGGTTCGCTGTCGGGTTGCTCCTTGGCGTCGGGTCACTATCGGGTTGCTTTGCCCTGGCTGCCATCGTGCTTTCGCCTTGGCGTCGGGTCGCGCGCTTTGCTTTTGCCTTGGCGTTCTTTGGTCGCTTTGCTCGCCTTGGTCGCCATCGGGTTCGCTTGGCATCGGTCGCGCCTCACTTTTGCCTTGGCGTTGTTTGGCGCCATGCTCGCCTGGCTGCCATCGGGTTCTGCCTTAGCATCGAGTCACGCCTTGCTTTTGCCTTGGCCTCTGTTTGGCCACCAGTCGCTGTGGCCGCTGCCACATCGCCGCCACGGCCGCTGCCTTGGCTAATGCTTGGCCACCGGTCGCTTTGGCTACCACACTTTGCTGCCGCCGCTGGCCACCGCCGGGCCGCTTTGGCCAAGTTTTGGTCGCCACCGCTTGGCCACCGCTATTAAGGCCGCTTTGGCCACCGCTTTGGCCACCAGTCATGGCCACCGCTTGTTTGGCCTACCAGTCGCTTTGCCACCGCTTACCAGGTCGCTTTGGCCCGTTTGACCACCGTCGCTTTGGCCGCGCCACCGCTACCAGTCGCTTTGGCCACGCTCACGCCTTGCCTTGGCGTTTGGCACCGTCGAGCTTAATACTTCGTTATTAGGCGATTTCCTACTAAATAAAACCAAAATACCACTTGAGCAATGAAAGCCTAGATTAAGTATCGTTAGCCTTTAACCGATTAGTTAGAATAGACTAATGCCCATTTAGCCTAATCGCTTCTCCCTAACACTAGATGGACCATTTTACCCTTTTTGTCTTTTTACATTGGACGATAAAAGCTAGAGTAATATTTATCTGTTGGACAATAGCGTTAGGATTTCTTTTACCCGTTGGTCAATAGGTAAGCCTTGGTTAATCTTCCTAAGTACGAGATTAGATTAGTTTAGTACTTAATTTCAAGTATTAGACTTTCTAGCATTAACCGTTGGATAATAACCGTTAGGAGTTTTATTAACCATTGGACGATAGACTAGAATCCTAGCCATTATTACCCATTGGTTATTAACCATTAGAGAAACTATTATCCATTGGATAATAGTTAGTCTTGGCAATCATGTACTTGTTTGATTTAAATATTAGATTTGGGCCATGTGTGATAATCCATTAAAATACAATTAGTACATTAGGTTAGTATTATTATACATGGTACTTTGAAAGTAGTAGAATACTATATTAGATATTAGTCCTAGGTCATATCTAGTATAGATATAGTGTAGTACATGTATATATATATATATATATGTATGTACTTGTTGTATATATATATTTTATTGTATATAGCATGTGTGTATTACATTTTTTTTAATTGGAAAATCCTTTTGCTTGTAAATCTATTAGATATTCTAGTACGCTAATACATTATTCTATATGTTTGCTTTCTAGTATGTACATATATATATATATATAGTACATGAGAGAGAAAGAGAGAAAGAAAGCCGAGAGAGGGGAGAGAGAGATTGGGCCGAGAGAGAGAGAAAGAAAGGAGAGAGAGATAGTACCTTGGATTGACTTCTTGTGCTTCCATTATACTTTGAAAGCATTTGGTTAGTTTATTAGACTATGGAACCCTAGACTAGATTGTGTAAGTACAAGCTTGTATATTATATATATGTACTTGTATATATATATATATATATATATAGATATATATATTATAATGAAAGTACCCATGTGTGTATATAGAATTTTGTAATAAGAAAAATCTATATTTAGTTTTAAATATAAGATTTTGAAAGACCCATAGTACATATATATATTAGTATATATGTAGTCTTTCATTGTACAAACAAGTGGGAGAGAGAGAGATTGAGAGAGAGAGAGAGATTCGGATGGAGAGAGAGAGGGAGAATGTGATGTATGTGCAAGTTGTTTGACCTTGCTTGGTCATCCTTGTCCTAGTTTGTGTATACTTCAAGTGAAAGCATGACCAATGCCATCCAATCTTGTCCTTCCTTGTACAAACCGCATTAGAATACTTGAATCAAATCCACCTTCCTTGATCAATCTTCCAAAATCCAATCCAAAGGACACATCCATAGCCTTGCATGCCAAGTTCTAGGGTTAAACTTGCCAGCAAACAAGATTTGCTTGAATAAAAAAATGAGATATAGGAGAGAGAGAGAGAGGCCGGCTAGGGAGAGAGAGAGAGGGTGCCTTGCCTATAAATACCAAGCTCTTGGTGCTTTGAACTCACACCTTCACCTCATTCTCCAAACTTCTCTCTAAAACCCATTCTGTTTTGCCCAGGCAGCCTACTGTCCTCTGAAAAACTCCATTTTTTCTCCGGGCGAAAGTCGTTTCTAGGAACAACGACCGCCACGAAAGTCGTAGAACACTTTGAGGGCTTCAGTTTAGACCCAAGAACCACCCCAAACGGTCAAGAGATGACCAAGATATCGACCTCCAAAGTTCAGTGAAAAATCTGGAAATTCCATTCCAGACAGCTCACTGTCCACTTTCTTATCCCCATTTTTCTCCGGGCGAAAGTCGTTTCTAGGAACAACGACCTCCATGAAAGTCGTAGAACACTTCGAGAGCTTCAGTTTAGACCCAAGAACCACCCCAAACGGTCAAGAGATGACCAAGATATTGACCTCCAAAGTTCAGTGAAAAATCTGGAAATTCCATTCCAGACAGCTCACTGTCCACTTTCTTATCCCCATTTTTCTCCGGGCGAAAGTCGTTTCAAGGAATAACGTCCTTCACGGAAGTTGTAGAAAATTTCGAGATCTTCGTTTTAGACTCAAGAACGATCCTATTCGGCCCAGTTTTGACCGAGTTACTGCCATCCAAAGTTCGGTCCAGATTTGAGAGTTTCACCGCCCGTAGAATTTTTCAACTAGCTTATTTGGCCCCGACTAGCTTCGGATTAAGGTAGACTACTCCAACCCCGCTATCTCTAAGTATATGTAGCATACTTTCTTCGTAAGACTAGTTGATTGCATGATCTTGTAGAGTTCTTCGAACCTACTATTCTAAGTATAATAGAAGTTATAAGCATGATTTCCTAAGTATCGAAGTCTATGTGTTAGTAGGATTGCTTTACGTAGTTTACTTTGATCTTGTGAATATTTGATAGCATGACCTTCAGAATGAAAGATCACATGACTTTATGAACTCGTCAATAAACATATGTTGTTTTGAACTTCCAAAAAGAAGGTTATACGTTTTCATTTTTAAAGATAAAGTATTGTTTTAAAACAAAGTATTCGTATTTTGACCTTTTCAAAGATTGTAAGCTTGATAGCATATTGCTTGCCTTACTTGTGGTAATATAGAATTGGATGATCTTGCTAGTTGGTTTCAAGATTTCTTTAAAGTGATTTGTCCCGCCAGGAGTCTATGCATGATTACGGGACACGACAACCGAGAAGTAGAAACATGACACTTAGGGAGTGGTTGATATGGATAAAAAGGATTTTTGAAGCTACATTGTGGCCGGACTTGGTAGCCCAATGGTAGTATGAAAACCCACAAGGTGGCCGGACTTGGTAGCCCTTTGTGTGGACTTGCGAAAACCGCAATGAGGCCGGACTTGGTAGCCCATTTTGTAGATTGCTAACGGAGCCGGACGTGGTAGCTTCGTTGGTAATTGGGCTTGGTTATCAACGGAGAGGAGCCAATGCAAGATTTGATAACATGGCCGGACTTGGTAGCCCGTTGGTAACAAAGAATGAGAAATGATTTTCGAAATGAAATGGTGACACAGTTTACGATGAGTCGCGTAGGAGAAACACACGGAAACATGACACCAACGATAGATAGCGAATGTGGATGTGTCATTGTTGTTGTTATTGTTATATTAATGCATGTGCTGTTATGACTCTTTATGATATATGCATGACTTGCTATTTGTAAGTTAAGGGTTAGTGGATTTTTGGATTATTCTATTGAGCTTTCAAGCTCATGGTGTTGCTTTATGTGACCCTGACATATTATACTGGTGGCGACGCTGGTATAATGTGTCAGACTTGTTAGATGAACAAGGGGAGCTGTACACCTTGGAGGCTTTTGGAGCTGAGGAACTTGCTAGGATGGAAGAAGAGAAGGAGCTGTAGATAACCTTAGATATCCTTCCCTTTTGTGTAATAAAAGAACCCTTTGGGAGTTTATAATGTAATAAAGAGCCAGACTCTCTTTTGTTGTTCAATAAAATGTTTATTTAACGTACCCAAAATTCGGGGCGTTACATCATTGATAGTCGAACCATAAAACCTTCACAATCTAATACGCAAGCCAAACCACCCCATAATGTTGAACCACCCCGAAATATCAATCTTATAAACCTATCTCATAACCCCATATGCAATCCTAGCCAATGCATTGTCCAATACAATGAAGCCAAGCCATCCTTGACCTTCCCAGAGGAGGATGGGTATCTCGTGATGGAGGAAGAAGATAACAATGAGTCCGATCAATCAGAAGTGATTAACCCCAACATGTCTAACAAGAGTGACGGAGAGGTATAAGCAAAGGACGAAAAACAAAGGAAATGGGAAGAGCATTCCTGGGCGAAACACAATTTGGAGGATCTAGACATTTCGTTTGTAGAGGATGATGAATGGCTGCGTATCTGGTTTGAGAATAGGAAGAAGGAAAAGGAAAGGGTCATCATGATGAGAAGGCATGCCCGCTTCGATCCTGCCCAAATAGTGGTATCCATCAATCGTCCAAAAATCCCAACGCTGTCTGGGAAACAATCAACCTTAGAGAAGAAGATGAGGAGTTCCAAATGCAGCCATGGGTCAATCAACGAGATGTGACTATAGTCAATGGATAGAAGAAGAAGATCTAGACTTCATATACACAGATCCATACAAAATAAGGGAAATTGATTTTGACAGAATGGAAGGAGAATACGATAATCCACTCAATGAGATATCCTTAGCATCACTATTCAACCAAGTGGAAGTAATTGATCTCTCTTACGACTATATGATTAACGAGAAGGAAAAAGAGGTGATGAAAACCCAGGCTAACATTTCTATTTGGGGACTGCTCATGTCTCAAAGAGGAAGCCAACATACAAGCTCTGAAGAGGGACCCAGTTCAAAGGCTCTGTTTGGCAAAGAAGAGGGTGGAAAAGAGTATAAAGTTGAAAAAGGCAAAGAAAAAGAAGATGACCCTAAAGTGTTGCAGTAGCTAAGAAGTCATAACATGGCAAAGAACATTAAACATTGCTCTTGTTTTCTAAGTCAAACTAGGACATGTTTTGGGCCCTTGTTTAGGCATTTTATTTCTACTAAGTGAATTCCTGTTTCATCTTCTAAACTATGCTTATTCAATGATTTAGTTCCTAAATTGCAACTGTCAAAACACTATAGTCTCTTTGCCAAATGAGGGAAACTTCAAGAAATCAAGTTCTTTATGTCAATGACAAAAGGGAAAGAAGGGATGAAATTTAGTTGCTTAAGAAACTTGGTTTTTGTCAAAACTTAGAAAGAAGACACTATCTCTGTAAGAACACTTAGAGTTAGCTTGCCCATTATGAAAGCACAAATGCAAAGGCGACTCAGAAAATATCTCCATCAAATTCCTCTCCAAGGAGCCTTCTTGTGAGAAATGCTCGTGGGGTAAGCTGAACACCCAAGCAAAAGTAAGAGCAAAGCCTGCTAGGACAAGAAACTATAAAAGTACAGCCTAGGCAAAAGTTAAGGCATTTTAAGAAAGGCTCGCTAGGGACTCAACCTCCATTAGGTAACCTAGACAAAATTTTGAGCCCGTGAGAAGAAAAACCAAGAGTGGAAACCCAACCTCAAAGGTTGTGATTTTTGGAACTACGTAAAAGGCCTGATTCCCTGATTGAGATACGTTGGCAATCTCATTTTGAGATGTGGCCCAAACATGAGGAGAGAATAGATTAATAGATTTGTACTCAATGATAGGCATAGCTAACCCTATGTATTGAGCTTGCAGAAGATGAGTATGCTTTTCTCAAAGAACTGGCAACAACAAGAGGCATGAGAATTATCGTTCATCTGCTCTAACTCAAAAGTCATTGACATGATGGGTAAGGTATCTCAAAGATTCCCGAATTTGACAGAAGGATCATGGAATATGGCAAAAGCAAAAAGGCATAAGTCAAAGATCAAGCATGAGAAGGAAGATGCCACTTGGCTAAAACAAAATCTAGCCTCCTTTAGAAAACAGGAGTGATGGCCGAAGGATTGATATATCGGTCGAAACATCAATTCCTCAGCCAGTATTTCGTTTCACATAAATTCCTATAAAAAACAAATACTTGTTCCAAACAATTATAAAAAACCATGTTCTAACTATCACATGCAAACTCAAAACATTTAAGGGCACAAAAAGCATTTCTCATTTCAAGAACAAAAAGTTTGATCACAAAATCTCCACTGTAGTTGCTTTCACTACGTAAATACAATTTTTGCCTGTCTTTTTACTAACTATGAATAGGAAAGAAAAGAGAAAATCCTAAAGGCTAGTCATGACGGCGCCTCCGAGATGGACTCTAAGACGAAGACAGGGATTGCTCACTAGTCTCCATATCCTCCCTATAACTGGTACTTGTTCAGCCACAAGCTGCAACAAAGAGAATACAAGCACTCGGATTCGAGAAAGGGTACAAAGCAAAGGGACCTATGGGAAAATCATACATCAAGGATCCTATGACGCTGCCTCTTAACCAAAGCCTTTACACTCTGATAAGCACGTAGCCATTCTTGCACTATCTCAGCAGGTACCTGTAGGATAACCAAGCATTGCAAGCATTTAAACATGGGATACAACACGAAGTAGCAAAAACTAGAATGAAAAACTGAAGATACCTGTGAAGCCCTGGCTGGCAGTGTGTAAAGCAGGGTCGAACAAGGAGTAAGCACCAACGCTCCTCCTCTCCATCAGCAGAATGAAAAGAAACGAAAGAAGGGGCCCGTGGCCAAACAAAAGCAATAGGGGGAACAACAGGTGGAGTCAAGAAAAGACGATAGTACTCCATGTAGTCACCTGCCTGAAGAAGCAAGCCCACCCAGTCTCTAATTCGAGCATTCCTTAAGTCTTCCTTGGACATTGAGGAGGTGCATCTCATCGACGCTGGAGGTGGAGGAGGAACGAACTGAAGAGCCTCAGCACATGGGCACCATTGACTAGCCACCCGATCGCCCAGATACCAAGCTCGTCAAAAGGGGCCCTCAAGCAGGCTATGGGTACGATCCAGAATCCTGGAACACGCAAGAGGTGCATCCTATAGCACGCCACTCCAAGGGTCAAACCGCACCTGTAGATAAGATCAAATCAGCCATAACACAAAGATACAAAATTCGACAAGGAATACAAAGAAAAGAGAAGTACGTGATCGACCGTCAATCGGTCCAAAACTTACCACCACTCAGGAAGGCTTAGAATAGGTGATCGCGGCTTCTGTTGCCCCACCAACCATCGCTCATAGCGAGGAACGCAGTTCGCATCTTAATGTCTAGTGTTCGTAGTAAACTAAAGAAGATACTCAAAGGCCCAGAGCTAAAAGATGAATTAACAAAGCATGACTCAATACCAGAAGAAATCACAATGAGAAAGATGGAAAGGGAAGAAGGATATGCCTCAAGAACTCGGTAGTGAATGCCAAGGATGAAGCTCTTGTCTCGTGAACAAGCTCCAAGGTTGCCATACAAAGTGGCCAAAGCAGATGCCCCCCAATCGAACTCCCAAATGGCCTCCAAAAGCTGCAAAGTGGCCAAAAACTGTGATCGCATCGAGCTATCGTTGTTTGCAAACAATGTCTACCCAAGGAGGTAGAGAAGGAAGGCCCGTGCCAGCTGTTCGACAGTCACCTAAGTCAAAATATCAGCCTTCATGAAAGCCTTCTTTAGCCAAGAGATGTCAACATGACCGCGTGAATGAAGAGGAGGCACTTTGCCCAAAAACCACTTCAAATCTTACCCGCTCCCAAAGCTTGGGGTTAACCCGAAGAGGAGCTCCACCTACTCACAGGCCAATAAGCAAAAAGAAGTCACTTGGCGTAATCGTCATCTCACCAGCAGAGAGGAAAAGGAATATGTTGGTTGTAGAGACCTGTAAATTTGTAAAATTGATTTAAATGTTTTCTAAGGAATAAAAAGGAGGACACTATTATCCACTGTTTACAGTTGTGCCATGTGCTGTAATGACATGATAAGAGCAGTCATGTTGCTCCATTTTGCAATAGGCAGCAAGTAGCTGCAATTCTGCTACTACTGTAAGGGCTGTTGTTTTCAAGCCAAGTTGGGGTGTTCTAAGTTTGCAAAATGATGTGTCCTAGCTGCTTTACTGTTATCTATTGTGTTGTGGCTGCTATCTATGGCTGAGTCAGGTGGCAGCTACTGAACCTTCATTCTAGTCCAGTCCAGTCCGTATGCTAAATCTTCATATAGCTTAGGGCTGCATCTGCTCCAGGTGCTACTGTTTGATCAGTTATTAGATATGGTGTTTTATTCCCCTTTTGTAGATGGTTAGGAAACAAGTATATGTTAGTTGTTTTGTTCCCATCTAGATTATATTTCCTCTCTTTGTAGCCACTTGGCATAGATTTCAATTTTCTCAATCTTTGTTTTCTTTTGTTTTCCTCCTGGGGTATGCCCCTTGTAGGCTGTATATTCAGTTAGCCTCTTTTTTTAATTTCAAGCTGTTTTAACCAAAAAAAAATGAGGAGGAAATTGATTCAAAATATCGGGAATTGGGGCCAAAGTGTTTAAGTGTTGTATTTGAGAGGTGAGTGTGTGATTTGTGCTAAGTGTGTGTAAAATACTTATGTGTGTGAGCATAGGGAATAAAATTTCCCATTCTCTTTTCCTCTCACTCCCCGTTCTTCTCCTGTCTCTCGGCTCCCTCTCTAACTCTCACTCTCACTCAAATTCCAACCAAACAACTTAAAACCCACACAAAACAGCCTTCACTCCTTCATTCTTTCGCGTAGTGGAGCTCGTTTCTCATTGGTTTGAGCTCGGTGGAGGCGTATTCCATTCGGTTGCAAAATTTGGGGGCTAAGGCTCGGTTTGGCTTTGCTTTTGATCTTGAGGTAGGGAGTTCTAACTATGAATATATGTTTATGACTTGTTTCTATTGCCTTGATTTGTGCCATTGGTCGCTGTTGTGGTTGTTGAAAAACCCATGAAAATCTGTTGAGAATCTGCTCGAACAACAATGTTATCGATACCTTTTGTAATCATTATCGATACGCTTACGTTACAAGCCCAAAAAACCCATTGTTATCGAAACCATTTGCATAGGTATCAATACCTTTGAACTCCAAAACCCAAAAAAACCTATTGTTATCGATACCTTTGGCCCTTGTTATTGATACCCTTGCGTCTGGAGTGATTCTTAACCAAATGGTATCGATACCATTTTCCTTGGTATCGATACCTGTTTCTTATCTCCAGCTTTCACTGTTTTACTCCGTTTTTTTCACTGTTTTGGTTTCAATCACTTCTAACCTACTCAAACAATTTCCGAATGATCCCTAACTTGATTACTTGTATTCAAAGACGTCATTGAACGTTTCCATCACTCTAATGCTCGTTTGGATATGTTTTCCCGAAAATCACTTTTTGTATCAAAGTTGGGTTGAATGGTATAAATGTGATGGAAAAAGGATATTGTTTGAAACATTACGGATTCGGCAAGAATATTCAGGACTCATCGACGGGTGAGTGCATGGCAGAGGACATCGGGGTCTTTTAACTAGCACGGCATGAGCTTCAACTCATGACACTTGTACGAGACATATTTGGACACGTGGTGCTTTCAAAAGTTATTCATTAGGATACATGTTTGGTTCTAAAAATGAAATGTTTGAATTGGATAGTTATTATTGTTCGTTCATCAAATCTTGTTGCCATTGTCCATCTTGTGGCCATTGTCCATCTTGTGACCATTTCTACATTTCATATGCATACATTGTTAGATTAGAGCTTTCTACTGGGCTAGTGTAGCTCAGACCTTACTTCATTTTCAGGTACTAACCCAGGGTAATAGTTGCATGTTTGGATTGCTTGGGTGTGGGCATTGTTTTGAAAGCTAACATAGAGGAGTTACCAAGTCATCTTTGTTATTTATTTTTGAAAGATGTATTTGTTACTTCATTTGATAGTTCTTTGACTTAAAGGTGTTGTAAGCCTTCAACTTTTGAATATTCGGTATTTATGTTAATTCGGGCCCCAGAGCCAAAATTATAATCTTTTGGATACTTATGGAGGATGATGTGTAAATTATGGAAATGGAAATGTCAAACTCTTTTGGGGTACTATACGGATTATTGCGAGGTTTTATTTATGAAAGTCCTTTATATTTATGTTGAAAATCGAGGGTGTGACAGCTTGGTATCAGAGCATAGGTTTTGAACACCTAGAGACCGTGGGGAGGCATTTTGTCTCATGGGTTCAAAATGTTGCGCCCTCTAACAAAATTTGTGCATGCTTATGTGGCTAACATTCATGTGACTACGTGGTATTGCATTTTCAATATCATAGAGTGGTCTAGAGTTGTTAACCCATGTTGGGAAGTTAGGGCTTTGACCTCGTCATAGTAATGTTGTGGTTGATAGTCTTCTTTCTTATATCATGTAATAAGACGCTTTCGAGGACGCATGATAGATGAGGTGGGACAGGAAACAGAGGTGGTTGAGGGCGTGGTCGTGGCCGCAGGGTGCCTCTTGAGGATGAGGTTAGTCAGCACGGGGGGAACCCTGGTGGGGATCCGGGGGCTGGGACCGGTCGAGGTGCAAGAGTACCTCCTAATCAGACTCAATTTGCTAGGGATCTCATCCAAGCACTTTACAGCTGCAAATCTTTTGAACCAAGCTCCTAGGGAGAATGTTGAGGATCGCGCTATGGTAGCAATGAGGGAGTTTAGTCGTAGGAATCCTCCGGTGTTCAATGGGACTAGTAGCGACCCTTTGGTAGCTGACCACTGGCTAGCTCAAATCTGCAAAATTTTTAGAGTTCTCAACATCGCTAAAGATAACAACAGAGTGGGTATCGTGGCTGTTCAATTAGTTGGGGAGGCCGGCGAATGGTGGGAATCTGTTCTAGAAAGTAAGAAAGATGCGATGAGGGCGGCAAGGACCGCAGCTCAGGCAAACAAACCGGACGTTGAAAATTTGACGTGGGCGGAGTTTGAGGTGCTCTTTGAGGAGTAGAACTTTCCGGAGACCTCACGTGAGAATTTGAGGGATCAATTCGAGAAACTAGAGCAGGGCAATATGACCATTTCAGAGTATGTGCAGAAGTTTCAGTCTTTGTCTCGTTTCGCTCTGGATTTGGTGGCAACGGAGGAGAGAAAGTGTCGACGATTTGAGAAGGGTTACATAATACTGTGAGGAGAATGGTGATAGCCCAACGTAAGAGTTTTCCGAAGTGGTGGAGTGTGCAAGGAGCATTGAGATTCCAAAGGAAGCTCAACGAAATGCATGGGCTTGGGAGCCGAGGCAACCAGTGGGAAGTTTGAGTTCCTCTTCGGGCATTTTTGGGAATCAAAGGCGAAAGAGACAGAGGGAACCATCTGAGCAACCATCTAACCAATCCAACTTTAAGATGCCTACTTCTTCGGGGACTCGGGGTGCTTTGTCTAGACCTCCAACCATGTGCTACAAGTGTAATCAACCCGGGCACATCCATACTCAGTGTCCATAACTTCTTAAAGCCTGCTACAATTGTGGTAAGACAGATCACCTTGCTTGGAGTTGGCCCCAAGGGGTGGGAGCTCATAGTGAGTCGAGCTAGATGCAGCAGCTTGGGGTAGGGTGTGGTGTTGGCCAGCAATCTTTCAGACGTGCTCAGAGGCAACAGCAGCCTCATTTTCGCCAGACATCGTTGATTCAGAGTTCTAAGGTTGACCGGGGAACGAGTTTGCCTGTACCTTCTCAGGGTTCTGGTCAGAGGGGAGGCTTTGTGCAGAGTCAGGGTACCCAGGGGCGTGTTTTCAACATCAACACCAATGCTTCACCTTTTGTTTCTCATGCTCCAAAGACATCAGTTGTAAGGGGGTATTCAACTCTTTTGCTAGAGTACTCTTTGATTCTGGAGCATCGCATTCTTTCATTGCTACATCATTTGTATATGCATGGGAATTGGACACCGAGACTCTTGATTCACCGTTGTTCGTCGAGACACCATTAGAGGGAAAGCCATGCCTGAGTCGTATTTGTAAAGGTTGTGAGCTTGTTATTTGTGACCATCGCTTCGTCTTTGACTTTATCATGCTAGATATGTTGGGGTTTGACCTCATTCTAGGGATGGATTTGTAACGCCCCGAATTTTGGGTACGTTAAATAAACATTTTATTGAACAACAAAAGAGAGTCTGGATCTTTATTACATCATAAACTCCCAAAGGGTTCGTTTATTACACAAAAGGGATGGATATCTAAGGTTATCTACAGCTCCTTCTCTTCTTCCATCCTAGCAAGTTCCTCAGCTCCAAAAGCCTCCAAGGTGTACAGCTCCCCTTGTTCATCTAACAAGTCTGACACATTATACCAAATACGCCACCAAGATAATATGTCGTGGTCACATAAAGCAACACCGTGAGCTTGAAAGCTCAATAGAGTAATCCAAACCCACCAACCCTTAACATACACATCAAAGATAGTATACGATTTTAACATGCTTTCAAACAACTCATACAATTACACATGCGCATTCACTAACGAGCGTTGGTGTCATGTTTTCCAAGTGTCTCCCCTACGCGACTCATTGTCTCATCTTTTATCATCAATTCCGAACACACACGCACACAACCATGGGTTACAAGTACCTTGTGTCGCACAACAATGAGCTACCAAGTCCGGCTCATTGCCACAAGGTTACCAACGCAAGGCCACAATGGCTACCAAGTCCGGCACATTGTGTCACATCACACAACCATGAGCATCCAAGACCGGCACCTTGTGTCGCACAACAATGAGCTACCAAGTCCGGCTCATTGCCACAAAGGCTACCAAATCTGACTCATGGCCATAATGGCTACCAAGTCCGGCCATTATGCATTTCCAAAACACTTTTTATCCGTATCCACCACATCTTAGGTGTCATATCTCTACTTTTCCAATTCCATGTGTCTCGTAACATGCATCGACTCCGCGGTGGGACTATTCACATAACTCATGCGATATCGTGCTCGTTAAAAGGTCAAAATACAAATACTTCGTTTCAAACGATACTTTATCTTTAAAATGCATTTCCTTCGAGAGGTTCAATAAAGCAACACATGTTTATTGACGAGTTCATACAATCACGTGGTAACTAGGCTATCAAGCAATCAAGTAGTCATAAGATCAAAGTAAACTACGTTCTTTTAAACAAGAAAGTTCTACAAGCTAAATATCACAACTACATTATCATGCCCATGTACTTCAAAGAATTCTACGTCAAACAACATCATGCGATCAACTAGCCAAGTACTACATATTTTTAATCACGCTCATATCATACGATATACGTAGGGTAGGGGTATAGGAAGATTCTACCTTAATCCGAAACTAGTCGGGGCCGAATAAGCTAGTTGGGAAGTGCTACGGGCGTCGAATGCTCACAATCTGGACCCAACTTTGGATGGCAGTAACTCGGTCAATACTTGGCCGAATAGGATCGTTCTTGAGTCTAAAACGAAGATCTCGAAGTTCTCTACGAATTTTGTGAAGGACGTTGTTCCTAAAAATGACTTTCGCCCGGAGAAAAATGGTGGTAAAGGGGGTGACGGTAAGCTGTCTGGACTGGAAATCCGAGAATTTCACTGAACTTCGGATGGCAATATCTTGGTCGTTTCTTGACCATTTGGGGTGGTTCTTGGGTCTAAACTGAAGCTCTCGAAGTGTTCTACGACTTTCGTGGAGGTTGTTGTTCCTAGAAACGACTTTCGCCCGGAGAAAAAATGGAGTTTTTCAGAGGACAGTAGGCTGTCCAGAAACTGGTTTCTTAGAGATTTTAGAGAGAAGTTGGAGAATGAGGTGAAGGTGTGAGTTCAAATGAAGAAGTGGCTTGCTATTTATAGGCCAAGAACTCCCTCTCTCTCTCCCTAGCCGAATTTCCCTCTCTCTCTCTATACCTTATTTTTTTATTTCATCAAATCTTGCTTCCTTGCAAGAAACAACCTAAAAACTAGGCATGCAAGGCTAGGATGTGTCCTTTGGATTGGATTATGGAAGACTAGGCAAGGAAGGAGATTTGATTCAAGTATTCTAATGGGGTTTGTACAAGGAAGGACAAGATTGGATGGCATTGGTTATGCTTTCACTTGAAGCATACACAAACTAGGACAAGGATGACCAAAGCATGTCAACCACTTGCACACACATCACTCTCTCCCTCTCTTTCCATCCGAATTTCTCTCTCTCTCTCTCAATCTCTCTCTCTCGGCCTCTCTCTCCTCCTTTCTCTCTCTCTCTCTCTCCTTTTGGTACATTGTACTATGTACTATGTACATATATATATATATATAACCATATATATATATATATAAGGACAAGAATGGTTTGACTTTGTAAGAGATTTGTACTTCAAATCTCTCTCCCATCCTCTCCTTTCTACTTCTTTCACTTAGTACAAGTACTAACCTATACATGTATCTAGGGTTTGATAGACAAAAGTCAAGCAATACATCACATCTCTCTCTCTCTCTCTTTTCCTCCTTTCTCTCTCTCTCTCGGGTTCTCTCTCTCTCTCTCTCGGCTTTTCTCTCTCTCTTTCCCTCTCTCCCACTTGTATGTACTATGAAAGACTACATATATACTAATATATATATATATATATGTACTATGGGTCTTTAATAAAATCTAAGTTTTCAAGTGAATTTGATTTTCTAAATATAATAATCTATATACACACATGTTATATACAATATTATATATATATATACATACAAGTACACACACACACATATATATATATATATAAGCATGTACTTACAATCTAGTCTAGGGTTCCATAGTCTAATAGACTAACCTAATGCTTTCAAAGTACAATGGAAGCACAAGAAGTCAATCCAAGGTACTATCTCTCTCTCCTCCTTTCTTTCTCTCTCTCTCTCTCTCTCTCTCTCTCGGCTTTCTTTCTCTCTTTCTCTCTTATGTACTATATATATATATATATATATACATACTAGAAAGCAAACATATATAATAATGTATTAGTGTACTAGAATATCTAATAGATTTACAAGCAAAAAGGATTTTCCAATTAAAAAAAAGTAATACCCACATGCTATATACAATAAAATATATATATATACATGTACTACACTATATCTATACTAGATATGACCTAGGACTAATATCTAATATAGTATTCTACTTCATCCAAAGTACCATGTACTAACCTAATATACTAATGGACTAATCTTAATTTAATGGATTTTAACACATGGCCAAATTTAATATTTAAATCAAACAAGTACATGATTGTCAAGACTAACTATTATCCAATGGATAATAGTTTCTCTAATGGTTAATAACCAATGGGTAATAATGGCTAGGATTCTAGTCTATCGCCCAATGGGTAAAGAATCTCCTAATGGTTATTATCCAACGGTTAATACCAAAAAGTATAATACTTTGCAATTAAGCTCTAAACTAATCTAATCTCGTACTTAGGAAGATTAACCAAGGTTTACCTATTGACCAATGGGTAAAGGAAATCCTAACGCTATTGTCCAACGGATAAATATTACCCTAGCTTCTATCGTCCAATGTAAAAAGACAAAAAGGGTAAAATGGTCCATCTAGGGTTAGGGAGAAGCGATTAGGCTAAATGGGCATTAGGCTATTCTAACTAGTTAATTAAAGACTAACGATACTTAATCTAGGCTTTCATTGCTCGAGTGGTATTTTGGTTTTATTTAGTAGGAAATCGCCTAATAACGGAATACTAAAGCCGGACGGTGCCAAACGCCAAGGCAAGGCGTGAGCGTGGCCAAGGCAGCCTGGTGGCAAAGCGGTGGCGCCAGCACCGGGTGGCTACAAAGGGCTGGCGGCGGACAAAGTAGCCCGGCAAGCAATGGCTGGCGCCACAACATTAGTGGCCAAACAAAGGCGGTGGCCAAAGCACTTACACAAACAAAGTTGGCCAGAGCTGGCCAGCGGCAAAGCGACCTAGTGGCCAAACAAAGGCTAAGGCGACTGGTAGCTAAAGGCTGGTGGCCAGCGACCTAGTGGCCAAACAAAGGCCAAGGCAGCCCAGAGCTGCAAAGAGCTGGCAGTGGTGGCCAGCTTAGTGGCCAAATAGCTGGCCAAGGCGCCCGTAGCTGCGACGGCCGAGGCCGCATGAGTATTGCCAAGGCACCACAAGGCGGTGGCTGGCAGCCCGATGGCAAGCGGCTGCCGGTGGCATGAGTATGGCAAGCAGAGGCCAAGGCAAAGATAGCAACGCGATGGCAAAAGCAAGGCGCGACCGGACGCCAAGGCAGCCTAGGGCAGAGCATCCCGAAGCGACCCGACGCCTAGGCGAGGCAAAGCTTGTTAGCGAGCCGACGCCAAGGCAAGGCAGCCCTGACAGTGAGGGATGCCTAGGCAGTCTAGCCAAGCCAAAGCAAGGCAGTCAAGTTAACGGTCAAGGCAAGGACTAAACATTAACCATTTTGGCATCGATGCAATGCTCTAGGTTAGGGGAAATGCAACTAAGCCATATGGTAGTTAGGGTTTGCTAACTAATCGGTTGCCATGCAGGATTTCCAACCGAGAAAATAAATTCTAGGATTTTCTACAATTACCAAGTAACTATACCAAGGTCTTAATAGGCATACTCGTCTTTAGAAAATGACCTTAATGCCCGGGCGATGAATTCCAAACTCCTAAGTCATAAACCTAATTATGACGGATTATTAATCGCAAAAAGGGATTTATAAAATAAATAAAGAATTTTCAAATATAATAACAAAATTTTATAAGTCGATAACGACCGATTTTTGGATGTTAAAAATGAAATCCAAGTATTAATAAAATTCAAATTTTTAGCGAAATTTTTATTGGCCAAAAATCAGGGTCGTTACAGGATTGGTTATCTATGTTCCACGCTATGATTGATTGTTTTAAGCATCGTGTTCGCATATGTCCGCCTGACGGTGTTTGTTTCGAATATCATGGGGAGCGTCGAGAACCATTAGCACTGTTTCTATGTGGGTCTCGAGAAACGGAGTTGGTTTGTCTTATGTTGGTGAGTTTGACGTTAGATGAGGATTTGTCTACACGTGGGGAGTTACCCCAAGTAGTTTGCAAGTTTCCCAAGGTATTTTTGAAAGAGTTACCCGGTTTGCCTCTAGAGAGAGAAATCGAGTTCACGATAGACTTGCTTACAAGCACTACTCGTATATCGATTCCTCCTTATCATTTGCACTCGCCGAACAAAGAGAGTTGAAAGTTCAGCTGCAAGAGTTAGAAAATTTGGGGTTTATTCGTCCTAGCACATCACCGTGGGGAGCATCGACGTTGTTTGCTTAAAAGAAGGATGGTTCACTCCGTTTGTGTATTGATTACCGTAAGCTCAACCGCGTGACCATTAAGAATAAGTATCCCATGCCTAGAATCGATGACTTGTTTAATCAACTTTGAGGTGCGACTTGCTTTTCCAAAATCGATTTGATGTCCAATTATCACCAATTAAGGGTTCGTAGAGAGGATATTCCCAAAACCGCTTTCCGTACTCACTATGGCCATTACAAATTCGTTGTGATGCCATTCGGTTTGACAAATGCTCCGGCTACCTTTATGGATTTAATGAACCATGTCTTTCGTGCTTACCTCGATCGTTTTGTGATTGTATTCGTCGACGACATTCTTGTTTGTTCATCCATGGAGGAGGAACACTGAACTCACCTTACCATCGTTCTTGAACTCTTGAGAGAGCACCACTTATACACCAAGCTTAGTAAATGCGAGTTTTGGTTACTCGAGGGCAAATTTCTAGGTCACCTGGTTTCAAAAGGTGGGGTGACCGTTGATCCGGCGATGATTGAGTCCATTATGAACTGGCAATGATCGACGAACGTGTTTGAGATTCGAAGCTTTTTGGGGTTGGCCGGGTACTACCGGCATTTTGTTCTCGACTTTTCTCGTGTAGCGGCACCGATAACCAGACTAACTTATAAAGGTACTCGTTTCATTTGGAGTGACTCATGCGAGACGACTTTTGAGGAATTGAAAAGGCGATTGACTACCACACCAGTGTTGATCGTGCCCGAACGGGGAGTTGGCTACTCCGTATATTGCGATGCATTTAAGGTAGGATTGGGGTGTGTATTGATGCAAGCCGGACGAGTAGTAGCATATGGATCGAGGCAATTAAAGACTCATGAACGAAACTATCCTACTCATGATTTAGAACTTGCGGCCGTCGTCTTTGTTTTGAAGAGTTGGCGTCACTACCTTTACAGTGAGAAGTTTGATGTCTTCTCCGATCATAAAAGCCTAAAGTATCTCTTTTCCTTAAAGGAGCTTAACTTGCGTCAACGTCGTTGGATGGAACACTTAGAAGATTATGACTTTGAATTCCATTATCATTCGGGTAAGGCGAACGTCGTGGCGGATGCGTTGAGTAGAAAACCGATACACTTAGCAAGCTTAGCCATACATGAGTGGAAGATGGTGAACAATTTAGGTCATTATGCTTCACAATTTGAGGAAGTTCGGGAAGCGGTTACATTGTACAATCTCATCGTCTAATCGGCCTTATCGGCACGAGTAGTAGAAGCTCAACAAAACGATGGAGAAGCAGAGGAACTTTGTACCAAATTCCTTAGCAGGAATGCTCGGGGTGGGTGGATGATTCATGCCGACTGAAGTTTACGTTATCAAGGGAAGTTATTCGTACCCGTTTCGTGTCGGGAAGAAATCGTACGAGAGTTTCACCTTTCACCTTTAGCCGTCCATCTGAGAGATGTTGTGATCTTTGTGTCCAAGTGTCTCACGTGTCAGCAAGTAAAAGCTGAACATCAACGACCCGCGGGAGAACTACAACCGTTACCGGTGGCCGAGCAGAAATGGGAAAATGTGACAATGGATTTTTTTACGGGTTTGCCAAGATCACCGAGGGGGCACGATGCCATTTGGGTTATTGTGGACCGTTTTACCAAGACCACTCATTTTCTACCTATTCATGTTACCGATTTCATGGAAATGCTTAGCCGTTTGTATATTCGGGAGGTCATTTGACTTCACAGGATTCCCGTGTCTATTGTATTTGTCCGAGATCCGAGATTGACCGCACATTTTTGGCAAAGTTTGCAGGCCGCATTGGAAATGAATCTTTTGTTTAGCACTGCTTATCATCCATAAACCGACGGTCAATTAGAGCGAACGATTCAGATTTTTGATGATATGCTTCGAGCTTGCGCTATGGATTTCTGGGTAGTTGGGAGGATCACCTACCGTTAGTCGAATTCGCATACAATAATAGTTATCAATCGAGTATCGAGATGGCGCCATATGAAGCTTTGTATGGGAGACCGTGTCGATCAACTGTGTGTTGGATCAAATTGGGAGAGGCTACGTTAGTGGGGCCGGATATGATTAGGGAAACTACCGAGAGTATGAGATCGATTTGTCAACGTCTCTTAGAGGCTCGAGAAAGGACAACCGAACAAGTCATGGTAATTCGCCAAAGGTTACTAACCGCTCAAAGTCGACAAAAGAGCTATACCGATCGTCGTCATCGTCCATTTTCATTTGAAGTGGGAGATCATGTGTTCCTTAAAGTATCGCCACATTGAGGCTTGTCACGTTTTGGAAAGAACGGAAAGCTTTCACCGCGTTTTATCGGTTCGTTTGACATTATTGAGAAAATCATGGAGGTTGCATACCATTTGGCTTTGCTGCCGAGATTATCAAATGTACATGACGTGTTTCACATATCTATGCTAAGGAAGTATGAACCAGATCCGTCGCATGTGTTAGAATGGTCTGAACTCGAAGTGGAAGCTGACGCATCTTACGAGGGAGAGCCGATACGAATCTTGGATACACGTGATCAAGTGTTAAGGGGTAAGATGATACCATTGGTTTGAGTCTTATGGAGTAATCAGGGTAGCGAGGAGTCCATGTGGGAAAGAGAGGACAAAGTTAAGGGGAAGTATCCGCACCTATTTCCGGAATGAATCGATGTGAGTGTTTAAATTTGAAGTTTCATGCTATTCAACTTGTTGCAAAATATTGATGGTTATACTTGTTGCATATCGATGTGGAGCATGTCTTATTTGAGCATGGTTATTTATATTTCGAGGACGAAATTTCTTCAAGGAGGGTAGGGTGCAGAGACCCGTAAATTCGTAAAATTGAATTAAATATTTTCTAAGGAATAAAAAGGAGGAAATTGATTCGAAATGTCGGGAATTGGGGCCAATGTGTTTAAGTGTTGTATATGAGGGGTGAGTGTGTGATTTGTGCTAAGTGTGTGTATAATACTTGTGTGTGTGAGCATAGGGAATAAAATTCCCCATTCTCTTTTCCTCTCACTCCCCATTCTTCTCCTCTCTCTCGGCTCCCGCTCTTACTCTCACTCTCACTCAAATTCCAACCAAACAACTCAAAACCCACACAAAATAGCCTTCACTCCTTCATTCTTTCGCATAGTGGAGCTCATTTCTCATTGGTTTGAGCTCAGTGGAGGCGTATTCCATTCGGTTGCAAAATTTGGGGGCTAAGGCTCGGTTTGGCTTTGCTTTTGATCTTGAGGTAGGGAGTTCTAACTATCAATATATGTTTATGACTTGTTTCTATTGCCTTGATTTGTGCCATTGGTCACTGTTGAGGTTGTTGATGTTGTTGTTGTTGAAAAACCCATGGAAATCTGCTGAGAATCTGCTCGAACAACAATGTTATCGATACCTTTTGTAATCGTTATCGATACCCTTACGTTACAAGCCCAGAAAACCCATTGTTATCGATACCATTTGCATAGGTATCGATACCTTTGAACTCCAAAACCCATAAAACCTATTGTTATCGATACCTTTGGCCCTTGTTATCGATAGCCTTGCGTTTGGAGTGATTCTAGACCAAATGGTATCGAAACCATTTTCCTTGGTATCGATACCTATCGCTTATCTCCAGCTTTCACTGCTTTGCTCCATTTTTTTCACCATTTTAGTTTCCAATCACTTCTAACCTACTCAAACACTTTCCGAATGATCCCAAACTTGATTACTTGTGTTCGAAGACCTCATTGAACATTTCCATGACTCTAATGCTCGTTTGGACATGATTTCACGAAAATCGCTTTATGTATCAAAGTTGGGTTGAATGGTATAAACGTGACGGAAAAAGGATTTTGTTTGAAACATTACGGACGGGTGAGTGCCTGGCAGAGGACATCGGGGTACTTTAATTGGCCCGGTAGGAGCTATATGCTCGAATTTGATACTTCTGGACCTCCCAATGAGTAAGGTGCCTGGCAGAGGACATCGGGGTCCTTTAACTGGCCTGGCAGGAGCTTCGGCTCATGACACTTGTACGAGACACATTTGGACACATGGAGCTTTCAAAATTTATTCATTGGGATACATGTTTGGTTCTGAAATGAAATGTTGGAATTGGATAGTTACTACTGTTCGTTCATCAAATCTTGTTGCCATTGTCCATCTTGTGATCATTCTTAAATTTCATATGCATACATTGTAAGATTAGAGGTTTCTACTGGGCTAGTGTAGCTCAGACTGTACTTCATTTTAAGGTACTAACCCAGGGTAATAGTTGCATATTTGGATTGCTTGGGCGTGGGCATTGTTTTGAAAGCTAATATAGTGGAGTTACCAAGTCATCTTTGTAATTTATTTTTGGAAGATATATTTGTAACTTCATTTGATAATTCTTTGACTTAAAGGTGTTGTAAGCCTTCAACTTTTGAATACTGTTAAGGCTTTCTTTAGATCTGGTTAGTTGCTCCGGAAAGCTAATTCTACCATTGTAGCCCTTGTTCCTAAAATCCCTAATCCTTCTAAGGTTGGGGACTTTAGACCTATCTCTTGTTGTAATACCGTATATAAGTGCATATCTCGTATTCTTGCTAGAAGATTGCAAGTGGCCCTCCCTAGTTTAATTGATCCTATACAATCTGGCTTTGTTAAAGGGAGTAGGATTGTGAACAATATCTTTCTTACCCAGGAACTCATGAGAGGTTACCATAAGTCATCCTCTTCTCCTAGATGTGCCATGAAGGTGGATATCATGAAAGCCTATGACAATGTCAGGTGGGAATTTCTATGGGATGTTCTATCTTCCATGAATTTCCATCCTACCATGATCAAATGGCTTCAAGCCTGTGTTACCACAGCTAATTACTCTCTTATTATTAACGGAGATGTCACTGGTTTTATTCCTGGGAAAATGGGGCTTGGACAAGGAGAACCATTATCATCATACCTATTTGTCATTGTGATGGAGGTTCTCACCTGTCTCCTTAGGGAAAAATCTCTTCTTCCTGATTTCCACTTTCATTGGAAATGTGGTAATACTAAGCTTATTAATCTCTGCTTTGCGGATGATCTCATGATTTTTTGCAAGGGTGATCTGACTTCTGTCAATCACATTCAGGATGCTCTCATGGATTTCCAAGCCTTGTGGGTTTATCCCCTAGTCCTGGGAAGAGTAGCATTTATTTCTCTGGAGTTAGCTTAAATTCTAGACTGGCCATTCTAAATATTTTAGGGTTCCGAGAAGGCACTTTGCCTGTTAGATACCTTCGAGTGCCTTGTGGGCTCCCGCGCCCGAAATGAGCTTTTTGCTCGAAGAGTCGCCACCCGGATTTTTGAGATGGATGATCCGAGAAACCGAGGAGTCGTTTGAAAAAGGCTTTTGGTCTAGCGAAAACGTTGAGATGTTGGGTTCGGGAGCCACGTTACCAATGGGGAAGGTTTTTTTTTAAAAAGCACCCCATTCGCCCGGTAAGACCGGTCTCTACTTGATGTTTCACAAAAAAGGGGGAATCTTCAACATTATTTGGAATATCAAACTCTTTAATAAAGCACGTAACGGGAGAGGGACATGGGAAATATATCACGTTGACGTGCAGGTGGTGCTATCTGTACAGTCGTGATAAAATGATATGAATAAATGGAAATAAATAACATTCAACAGATCGCTTGGACCTCGTAGTACGGCTCACGGCACCCTGAGACGCCGTGCGAGGCATCTCAACATGCCGTCCGCGGTACATGCTCTGCTATCAAATGGTTGGGCCTCAGAATACCGCTCACGGCACTATGAGATGCCGTGCGAGGCATCTCAACTTGCCGTGCGTGGCACCTGCCCTGCTATCAAACGGTTGGGCCTCAGAATACCGCTCACGGCACTATGAGATGCCGTGCGAGGCATCTCAACTTGCCGTGCGTGGCACCTGCTCTGCTGTCAGAGTCTTGCAGTCTTTCAAAATATCGTTTAACTCACTAGTTTCTCTGTAGATCTTTTGAAAACTCACGAATAGCCTCACGGCGGTCAGATCATCCCAAGAACGTCATTATCCTTCCCAAAACGTAGTTTTAAAGTAGTTTTCAACGTTTTTGATCACTTGGGTTCATCTTGAAAAGATTTTAGAAGAGCCGGAACATGGCTTGTAGATATGGTCTTATTTTAAGAGCTTACAAAACAAGAAATGTAAAAACAGCAGCCACAAAGAAAGGAAAACTCGGATCCGGGCCACTGCTCACAATAGCACTAGTGTGCACCATGCCGTCTTGAGAGTCGTGGTGCCGTGCGTGATCAACAGACCGCACGTGGTTCCCCAACCTCAAGATGTTGTTGGTTTTATTTTATGAAAATAGGTTTTGAATCATGATCTAACCAAAAGGGATTAGATCTGGCGACAGAAAAGTCCCTCAGACTGCAATGTAATCTTGTCCGAGGAAACTAGTTTATACCTTTGGTTTCGAGCTTGATCAAGGATCGTGGATGCAAGGATGTGGGTGGATCGTCACGGATGTGGATGGGGGAGGTTAGATGAGACAAAGGGAGTATGGGTGCGAGTGAAGGTTAGGTGTTTTGGGGGTGATGAGCCTTTGAAGTTAACGAAAGATCAACTTCAATGATGGTGAGGGAGTGAGTGAAAGCACTTAAAGAAGGTCTTTTGGGAATGACATTCTTTAAAGCTTGGAAATGGCCATGGGAGTAAGAAAGTGGGTGTAGAAATTTAGAGAGAGAAAGTAGAGTGAGAAAGCCAAGAGAAAGGCAAGAGAGGGACTCCAAAGAAAGGCTAAGAGGCCCCTTTCCTTGAGTGCAGGGGTTAATTTATAGGCAAATGGCCAAGGATTTTGAATTCAAATGGTGGAGGTATTTTAGGCGGGCGAGGAAGTGCATTTTCTACCGAGCCAATCATCACCGTGGCTCAAATCGGCGTGGCCGATGCCTTTCTCGAGCCGCCTTTTACTCAAGGTGCCGTGCGGTTTAAGTGTGCCGCGCACGGCTACCCTTGAATTTTCAAGGTGCCGTGCGCTCCAGTCTTGCTCCGCACGGCTCTTCTTCCTTCGGTCCAGGGCTCTTTTGGGCTTTATCTGGGCTTTTCAGGTTTTTGGTTCTCTTTGGGTTTAGGTAAATCCTTTTTCAAGCTCGCAAAGGAATTGTTTCCTCTATTTCATCATCGGGGCAAACAAAGACCCTCCGAGGTCCAGATTTGGGTGTCTACAGTAGTCCCTCTTTAACGTAACTCGGATTCCATTAGTTTGGTACGAGTGACGCTTAAAGAATAGGCATCCCAATCCGTTGCTCTAGCGCCTTTGAACAGAGACAAAATGAAAAATGCAAGTAAATAACAATGGTGGTCGCGCTCGGGGAGCTGCCTACGTACCCCGTTATAGGGATCAGACCAGCGTAGTTCGATTGGGACAATGCAATGCGAGAAAACAAATCTCGGAGAACAAACTCATGCAAAAGCGTGCTTGCGGTGCCGTGTGCAAAGTGTTTGAAAGACCCGAGGTGAGCCCTTGGGAGGCGGAAATCGAGGCGAAAAGAGACGTTAGGTCCGTTAGACCGTGGCTCGGGAGACGAAGAGACGTTAGGCCCGCTGGGCCGTGGCTCGGGAGACGAAGAGTCGTTGAGACGTTAGGAACCCTCGGAGGGCGAAAATTGACTTTTGATTTTTAGAATTTTTGAGACGAGCCCTCGGAGGGCGAAAATTGACTTTTGAATTTTTGAGACGAGCCCTCGGAGGGCGAAAATTGACTTTTGAATTTTAGAATTTTTGAGACGAGCCCTCGGAGGGCAAAAATTGACTTTTGAATTTTAGAATTTTTGAGACGAGCCCTCGGAGGGCGAAAATTGACTTTTGAATTTTTAAGACGTCAGACTAAAAATCCAGAGACCGGTCACGGCGAGTCCCGAGTATCGAGAAAAAGGCGAATACGGCGAATTCCCAAGGGATCAAATGGTGTTGTAACCAATGCACGATATTCTAAGAGACCTTTTCTGCAAAACGGCTGAGGATTGAGATTCCAAGAGGATTTAGGTGGCTGACTAGATCAATTCTCGAGGCACGGCAATTAATCCTCTGAGCCAGGGTGCCGTGCGGGCAAAATCAGGGGCGCACGGCACCTCGATCTTCTAGGCGCCCCTTCAATTTCCGAGGACAATTGAAAGCTTTGAGGGTGCCCATTGATGCAGGCGTGCCCTTTCGTTGGCCGGGACGTCTTTATAAGCGTGGGGGTGCCACATTCCATGCACCACCAACAAAACATCTCCAAATTCCTCGCATCCCTCAACGCATATTCTCGTCATGGCAAACGACGACTTGGCAGCCCGGGTGATCTCCTTGGAGGCCGAGATGGCCTTTTTTCGGGGGGAGATCGAACAACTCAACGAGCAGATTGCGCGATTGATTTCCACCATCCGCACCCTCCGCCGTGCCGTGTCCAACTTGCAGGACGTCGCCTTTGACCAACTAGACAACAAAGACGAACTGGATTCCGTTCTCGGGCGCGAGTCAGAGGAGTCCGCAGAAGATTCTGAGGGCAACCCCAACGGGTCCGATGACGGGGTGAGCGACTGAGGCCGGGGTTGAGAGAAGGAAGAAGGGGAAAAGAGGGCAGTAGGGCCGTAGTTGTTTTTGTCGTTTTTGTCGTTTTTGTTCTCCTTTCTCTCTTCTTTTTTTTTTTGAATGTAATGGCAAGATCCCGGGGGAAACCCCGGATTTTATTTAATGAAAAGCCCCTTTTCCTCCTCCATTCTGTTGCATCTATCTCTCGATTCTGGATTAAATAGAACATGAAAATGCCACGAACTGTTCTCAAGAATCAAACTGTTGAAACGGATCATCATGCCGTGCACAGCCAATTAAGGACGCACGGTAACGTAAACTGAGGGCACTGTATTTTTGTCCAGGGTGCCGTGCGACCAGTCCATTGTGCCGTGCAGCCAGGCTTGCTGCAAACCCGGTCCAGAATTGATTTCCAAGCGAACCGGTTCGAGGGGTATATATAAATACGCGAGGTGTACACAGTACACCTCGCACGTTCGAATTTCCTTCTCTCTCTCGGTCTCTGCTGTCTCTCTCTCTCCCACGGCTATAATCTCTCTCTCTCTCGGTCATCTCTCTCTCTCCCGCTACTCTCTCTCGATCATCTCTCTCTCTCTCGCTACTCTCTCTCGATCATCTCTCTCTCTCTCCCTACTGCTTTCTCTCTCTCCCTCTCTCGTACACTGCGAACATGGAGTCGAGAGATGCGCCCGGCGATGGTACGGCATCTCGGGTCGAGGCTGCCTCGTCTCTTGCCCTTCCTGGGGCTGACGTGATAGTTAGGGGTGAGCCAGAGACTCCAGGGGCCTCGGTACAGCCGGCATTGGCCGAAGGGGCCGCTGCCCAGGTGGTCGGCAGTAGTGGTGGCGACGGTGGCGGTGCGGTGTTGGCTGGGTACGGCCAGGAGACAGAGACTCCGAGTGCAACGGAGTCAAGGAGTGACGTTGGGGTTTCGGGCTGGTCGGAGGCGGCGGCCAGCATGGCGGAGAGGACCACGGAGGGTCACGGTGGTGGTGGTTTAGACCAGGGGGTAGAGGAGACGGAGGCCTCTCCCATGAGAGAGCCTCGGGCTGACTTGGGGACAGCCCCCATCGTTGAGGACGAGCCGGTGGTGGAGCCGGGGGTGGAGCCGGTAGTGGACGATACGCCGCCCTTGTTCGTGGGCAGTGGTGCAGGCACAGGGTCGTCACGCCCCGTAGGTATGGGTGACTACTTGGCGACGGCGGCGTCCATGGAGAACGTGTTAGAGTTGGTGCAGGGGTACCCTGGGTTGGCGGACGCTTTACTGGCGGCCCGTGAGGCGGATCTTCAGGCCGGGTTTAGGACCGGGGTGGTAGAGAGCCGGAGGCTGAGGGGGGGCGAGCTGAGGAGGCCGGGGTGATGGCTCCTCACGCCACCGTGGTGGCTGAGGCGACATTGGCGTTGCAGGGGCGAGGGCCCTACGACGAGGCGGCCTACGTTCCCTTTCAGCACGTGGCGGTGCCTTCACTTTTCGACCCCTTACACTCCGAGGAGGCCGACTTACGACGAGGCTCTGGTCTTGAGGGACCCTCAGCGGCACCTTTCTTTGCGACGAGACGAGGTATACTTTTAAATATCTGTATTTCAAGTTCCAATGCACCGTATTTCCATTTCATTGCATCTAAGTACACCACTGTATGGTATGCCATGCCTGTTCATTGAATATTGTTGATTTGTTGCAACAGGCGATCTCGCTCTCGTGCTATGGAGGCTCGGCAGCTGTGCCGACATTCTGGGAGCGATTGCCCGAGGCCTCGCGAGAGATAGTGAGGCAGGCAGGCTTCGGGGAGTTTGTAGGGGTGCTGGCGAGGGGCGTGTGCAACGACCGCCCGGTAGTGAGGGCTTTGGCTGAGAGGTGGTGGGACACGACGAACACCCTCCACTTCTCTTTTGGTGAGCTGACCGTGACGCCGTTGGACTTTGCGGCGATCACCGGTCTCAGGGTCGGAGGTGACCCTATCCCTTTTGACGCTGCCACAGGGAGGCAGGCGGCGTTCCAGCGAGCGATGCTGGGACACGAGCTGAGGGCGGAGGGTGATGACGCGAAGTACGCCCAGCTCTTGAGGTTTTGGACGGAGAGGCTCCCGGCTGACAGGGTGGAGGAGGAGCAGATGGCGAGGTGCTTCTTGTTGTACTTACTCGGTGCGTCTCTGTTTCCCAACAGGCGCAATCGGGTACACCTTTCGCTTCTCCCGGCCTTGAGGGACGTCGGGGAGATCGCCCGCTTCGACTGGGGAGGTGCAGCACTGGGGACGTGCTACGCCTTCATGGGCTCTTTGTCTCGCGGAGCAGGAGTGAGCCTCGGAGGCTACTGGAGGGTCTGGGAGGTATATTTCATTTCCTTTCTTATGAACAGTTAGCTTTCCATTTGTATTCATTCAACGTATATCCTGTGCTAACCTTCCATGTCTTGAATTACAGCTTTGGACGTACGAGGTGATAGGGATGTACCCTCCTGAGACCACGTGTCCCGACGACACGATACTTCCCCGAGCCCTACGTTGACAGAGTATAAGGGCGTGAAGAGGGGAAGAGGCAAGCTGGATGCCTTCCGCCTGTACCTGGACGAGCTGCATCCCGATCAGGTATCAAAGTACTTTCATTTCTATTGCTTGTTTCCATTCAAACAGCGCTTTGATATTGCTTATTCTTGATGACAGGTCCACTAGCGGTGTGGGACCGCTTCGAGATCCCCTACGTCGCGCAGAGTAGGGTGGTCGCTAGGGCGGGTGCTTCTCGAGTCCCCTTACGGTGGCGGTGGTACTTGGGTGACCGAGTGTCACGCCAGTCGCTGAGGCTGGACGCTTTTCGAGTCCCTGGGCCGCTTCCAGCTCTGGTGCAGAGGACGGACCAGTATACGCGGAGGGAGGTCGAGCAGTTCACACGGCCAGACCTCGAGTTGGAGCCGTTCTTCGAGGCGGGTGCTGGTCTTGCTGCCGACTACGCGGAGTACTGTTCTCGCACTGGCGGCGTGTCCGGGGATACGTCTTTGTTTGGAGGCGGCGCAGCGGCATGAGAGGTGCTGGAGGAAGAAGGGGAAGGAAGAGGGATAGAGGTGATGGAGCCAGTGGAGGAGGCGGAGGTCGCGGTGGCAGAGGTCGCGGCGAGGGCGCAGGCCCGAGCGGTGCTAGCCTCCCTGTCCTATCTTGGACAGTGGACGTGACGACCCCTCAGGGAGTCCCTGGTTTGGTCGCGGTGCCACGTCCTCCTGTTGAGGCTCCGGGGTTCCTTGCTCAGGTATAACATGTTTTCAATCTTTTGTACATTTGCTCTGCTTGCATATTCTGATCAATTCCCTTCATTGCAGGCTCCTCCAGGGTACGTGAAGGAGATGGCGGAGGCCATGATGGGCCTGGAGCAGCTGGTGAGGCAGTACGCCATGGGCCACCCTCCAGAGGTGTTGCCTCGCGTTGGCGGAGCGATGGTATGTTCTGGAACTTCAGTCATTTGCTTTACTTCTACCGCTTATATTATGATGCAAATGTCATATGAATGCTTATATCATTGCAGGCCAGAGGAGGGGCTATACGAGGGTTGCGGCGGAAGTCCGTCCGCCTGATTGTACGACAGGTCTCCTCTGCCGGCTCACGAGAGGAGCCGGCGTCGAAGAGGACACGACGCTCTGTAGGGACCGAGGACGAGCCCATCGACGTCTCCGAGGATGATACACCCGAGCCCACAGACGTCGACCTGGAGGCTACCTCTGGAGGCACTGTGCCCAGGGCGACTGGCACTCCTGAGGTGAGCAGCTCTCCAGCGATGGAGGAGGTCTCTGAGGAGGATGAGGAGGAGAGCGAGGACGAGGACGAGGACGAGAGTTGAGCTCCTCCTTTGTTTTGTACTTTTGCCGGAGCCTGTGTGCTTCTCTTTGTAGGGCGCCTGTTTGCCCTTGGTAGATAGGACATTGATCATTGGGCCATTGTGCCCCTTTTTGTACTCCGATTCATGGACACCTTTGGATTTATATAGAGATTTTGTTCTTTCATTGTTTATGTCATTCAATTTCCTTTTGTTTGCACGAAGAAAACTGAATAACCAAAACATTAACCGAACTGTGCAACTAGTCGCTGAGTTGAATGTGAGGTTTGTGAGGAGGGACATATTAACAGTCGAAGTATATTGACAGTGGAATAGAAATCAAAGAAGGCAAGCAAACCGTTGTAAAGTAGACTCCGCATTCAAGACTTTTTATAGACACCTTTACAACAGACCCCATACATGAATATGAGACAATAATGACCTTTGAATCTTGCTATGATGCTTGGAAATTCTATTTTGCCTCTGGAGTATGCTCGAAAAGTAGGAAAATCTTGACTCTAACATGTGACATTTTCGAGTTTTGACTCTGAGCATGAACCGGAACTTGGACTAAGTCACTTTTGACCATTATGACCTGTAGGACTTGAAAGAACAACTTGGAATGACCCGAAACGGACTTTTGATACCTTGACTTGGCTTAAGGAACGGATTTTATCGAGTTTTCGTGCCATGACGGCGAATCCCGGGAGTTATCATGAAACGAAACATCCATGAAGTCCCAAATACCCGTTAGAGTGTGTTTAGGTGCTGGTTGGTGCTTTGTAGGGCCTTGATTCTATCTTGAGGTGTTGCTGCTAAAAACTGCAGAAATGCAGAGTCAAGGTGCCGTGCGGATAGGCCAAGGTGCCGCGCGGGTGGGACTCTGCTTCACGGTACCTTGATCACTCTGCCGTGGAATTTCTCTGGTTTCAACATGCCGTGCGACCCATCAAGGTGCCGTGCGAGGCACTTTTTCTGACAGATTACTGTTTGGTTGTTTCCCAAGGCAGATGGCTCGGGGGTTGAGGTTTGACCCATGCAGTGGCATTTCTGAGCCAGTGCATGTCTGTTTTGAATCTTTTAGGACTTGACCAAGCTTTTCCCTATGTTGGACTCATGGAAAACTTGCACTTTTGAAACCCGAGGCTCTTTGAAAGTTGAAGTTATCCTTCTACCTCTCCTATAAATTCAGGCTCTCTCATTCTATATTCTCCATACCTCATCCAACTCTTGTCCTCTTTCTTTGCTTCTTGAAATGGCTCTTTCTCTTACCGGTTCACTTCGTCCATGGTTGGCTTCAATGGAAGGTGTCGATTGGCTCAACTTCCGAGCTCACGGTCTCTACTCCATGAGGTACCTCCGTAACATCCGCCTTCGCCCCGAACTTTTGAGGGCAGCCGTGAGTTTCTGGGATCCGAAGGTTCACGTGTTTCGGTTTGGCGATCAGGAGCTCTGTCCCACTGTCGAGGAGTTCCGTGCGTACCTTGAGGGCTTTGGTTCAGGGGAGGTCATCATTCCTCCTGTGCGCGAGAGCGCTTACAGGGTCTTGGCTGCGGCCCTTGGGTTGGGTGATGGTGCTGCTCGCTACTTGGTTAGGAATGACCATCTTAATGTCATGCGCCTTATCGAGCTATTTTCTCCTCCTGGCGATCTTGGAGACATGACTTATCAGACTCGACGCATGACTGCTCTCTGCATATGCCTGCTTGCGGCCTATCTCTTAGTTCCTTCTGCCGGTCATGTTAGTTCGGCGCTGGTCAGCGTTGCTGGTCAGGTAGAGGCTCGAAAGGACGTGATTCCGATGGTTTTGGCCGAGACATTGATTGGTTTGGACAAGGTTCGTTCTGGAGGGACCGAGACTTTCAGTGGTAGCCCCCTTCTCCTACAGGTTGGCTCCTCACTCAGCTCTCCTTTTTCGGGTTTTTCTCACGTTCTCATTTTACCTCAACACTCAGCTTGGCTTTCTACGGTTTCTTACTTGTTTTCTCTCTTCCCACAGATTTGGCTTTGTGACAAGGTGAATGTGCTGACCATTCCTTCTGGCAATTGGTCATATGAGGCGAGGTTACTTTTCTCAACGATGCTTCGAGTTTGAGGACAGGAGCAGGGTCGAGTGGGTTGACTTCCTCAGGCGCCGGCGAGCGGAGACTATTGCTTGGAGGTGCCGATGGCTGGATCTTCCTCCCATGACAGTGCACTACATGGGCCCTCAGTGGGTCGTCCTTGCTGGTTTGGGAGCTTTTACCTTCTACATCCCTTATCGCATCCAGCGACAGCTAGGTTTAAGGCAGGAGGCCCCTGTCGAGGTTCTCGTGGATGTGGTTCTGCCTCTCTTCAGCCATTTGGTTCTTTGCCACTACCAGCGCTTTTGGATGACACGCGAGGTGACTGACGCACATCCTTATCCTTCTGTTGCGATGCGCGGGAGCTATCGAAAGTGGCTTAGGAGGGACATTGCAGCGAGGGCTGGAGCCCAAGGAAACTGACTCGATCCTACTTCCCTGACCGTTGAATAAATTGTGGACCCTCTTCTCATTATGTTGTATTTCTTTTGGTTTTGAAAGCTTTGCCCAACCTTATGTAGCAGAAGTAATCGCGTTAATAAAAGCGAGTCTTGGAGGGTTTCCCCCTTCTCGACTTTTGTTTTTCAAACCTTCTCAACCTGGATCTTTATTTTGATGGATTGTGACCGGGTCTCCATGTGAGACTGCCTACGTATCCTCCTGGCGAAGGAATCAGGTCATGACGTAGTTCAGGGTAGGGTTCGCTCTGGTTTTAACACTCTCCTTTTGCGCTCTAACTTTTGCCTAGAACCGCCCTTTCGGGTTTTCGGTCTAGCGAGCTCATTTATTGTATGCCTTAACTTTTGCCTAGGATGCCCTGACGGGTTTTCATCCTAGCAGGCTTTGCTCTAATTTTTGCCTAGGACTGCCCGCCCTTGCGGTTTTCAGCCTAGCGAGCTTCTCTCAGGGGTAATAGCGTTTGAGTTGATCCAGGTTGACCAAGGTTGAGAATTCATTTCCGTCCAAGTCGATGAGTTGCGTTGCCCCTCCGGAAAGGATGGTCTTGATAATGTACGGCCCGGACCACTTTGGTCGAAACTTTCCTCGTGGGTCGTAAATTGGAGCCCGGATTTCCTTCAAAACCATGTCACCTTCTACCAAATTCCTGGGTTTCACTTTCTTGTTGAATGCCTGTGCAATCCTTCGTTGGTACCCTTGGATGTGGTAAAGAGCCCTTAACCGGCGTTCATCGAATAGCATAAGTTCTTCGAATTGATTGCTCAACCATTCTGCCTCTTGGATTTCACATTCAATCATAGTTCGAAGAGATGGGACTTCCAATTCGATGGGGAGCACCGCTTCCATTCCGTAAACCAAAGAGTAGGGGGTTGCTCCCGTTGGTGTTCGCACAGACGTGCGATACCCCCACAGAGCCAGGGGTAGTTGTTCATGTCAGTCCCTTGCGGATTGAATGGTCTTCTCCAGAATGGCCTTGATTGTCTTATTGGCGGCCTCCACGGCGCCATTAGTCTGTGGCCGATAAGTCATCGATTTGTGCACTTGAATTTGGAACTCATCCAAAACTTCCCGGGCTCGTCCTTTGAAATGAACCCCATTATCGGATACGAAAGCTTGGGGGACCCCGTATCGGTAAACGACATTTTGCTTGATGAAATGTGCAACTTGAACCGCAGTCAAGGTGGCATAGGAAGCAGCTTCTACCCATTTTGTGAAATAATCGACGGCTACTAAAATGAACTTGTGACCATTGGATGCTGCCGGCACTATCCTTCCGATGACGTCAATTCCCCATGTCGAGAAAGGCCATGGTGAGGTCATTTGTTGCAGCTCATGTGGCGGGACATGCGTGAGATTAGCATGAATTTGGCACCTTTTACACTTCGCACGTATTCCACACATTCCGTTTTCATGGTGGTCCAGAAGTATCCTTGCCTGAGGATTTTCTTAGCGAGCATTATACCATTCATGTGAGGGCCACATACACCTCCGTGGACTTCCTCCATTACCCTCTTCGCATCTTCCCCATGGACGCATAACTTGTGCGTACCGCAGTGTGATCTTCGGTATAGATTCCCTCCACAGATAATGTATTGAGCCGCCATCCTCTGGAGAGTGATTCGGTCCTTCTTGCTTGCTCCCAGGGGATACTCTCCTCTTTCTACATATCTCCAAATATCGAAGTACATTGGCTGACCATCATCGGTTTCTTCGATTGTCATGACATGCTGGTAGACTGGAGTATCCCTCTGTTCTATCACAATCGGTCTTAACTTTATGCCAATAGGGATCTCGACCATTGATGCCAAAGTTGCCAAAGCGTCCGCGAATTGATTTTTGAATCTCGGGACATGAGTGAAAGTTACCCTGGTGAAGTGGGGAATGAGATCTTCGAGATCATGGTGATATGGCTTTAGTTTTTCTTCCTTGACTTTCCAATCACCATTTGCCTGGGACACGACCAAGTTCGAATCTCCCACGACTTCCAGTCTTTCTATGCCGATCTCAATGGCGGCCTCCATACCCACGATGCAAGCCTCATACTCAGCTTGATTGACTTCGAAGTTAAGCTTGAATGCTAACGGGATGTGCGATCCATCAAGGAGATGAGCAATACACCGATTCCAAATCCTTTCCGTTGGCTGCTCCATCAAAGTACAACCGCCAAATGTCCTCGCTACCGCCATTATGTCTTCGCTGGGAAATTGAATTCGGCATCCTCCTCCCTTAATCGGGCAATCGGCCAGAATTCTGTGACGGCTCTTCCTTTTACCGACTTTCGGGTGACATACTTTAATTCAAATTCAGCGAGCATCAGCAACCATCGCGCCATTCTTCCTGTGAGGGCTGGTTTTTCGAATAGATATTTTAGGGGATCCATCCGAGATATCAGCCTCACCGGATAGGCGAGCATGTAATGTCTCAACTTCCTGGAAGCCCATACAAGTGCCCAGCATGTCTTTTCCAGGGGAGTGTACCGCTCTTCGGTCCAACCATCTTTTTACTAAGGTAGTAAACAGCCCTTTCCACCCCATCATCTCCTTCCTGCGCCAACATGCATCCCATTGAGGATGGAGTGACTGACAGGTATAGGATCAAAGGTTTTCCTGTTACGGGCGGCGTTAATACCGGTGGCTTGTTTAGGTAGGCCTTGATGGCTTCGAATGCTTTCTGGCACCTATCATCCCAAGCGAATGGCACTCCTTTCTTGAGCAAACGGAATAGGGGTTCGCAAGTCGAGGTCAGCTTTGCAATGAATCGACTGATGAATTGCACCTTGCCGAGGAAACTCCTTACATCCTTCTCAGATCTCGGCGGTTCCATTTCTAGGATGGCTTTGATTTTCGATGGATCGACTTCGATGCCTCGGGTGGTGATCATGAACCCAAGCATCTTCCCTGCAGTGACTCCGAACGTGCATTTGGCGGGGTTGAGCCGCATCTTGTACTTCCTGATTCTTTCGAAAAACTTCCTGAGCGCGGGCAGATGTCCTTCTCGCTCTTTGGCTTTAACAATCATATCGTCAACGTAGACCTCTACCTCTTTATGAATCATGTCGTGTAGCAATGCCGTGGCGGCCCGCTGGTAAGTAGATCCGGCGTTCTTTAGTCCGAAGGGCATGACTCGATAACAATACGTCCCCCACTCAGTGATGAACGTGGTTTTTTCCCGATCCTCTGGAGCCATAAGGATTTGATTGTACCCCGAAAAACCATCCATGAAAGAGAGTAGGGCATGACTGGCAGTATTATCAACTAACACATCAATGTGCGGTAGCGGGAAGTCATCTTTTGGGCTGGCTTTGTTGAGATCCCTGAAATCGACGCAGACCCTTATTTTACCATCCTTCTTTGGTACTGGGACGATGTTTGCAACCCACTGAGGGTATTCAGTTACCATTAAAAACCCAGCGTTAATCTGTTTAGTGACTTCTTCCTTTATCTTAAGCACCCAGTCAAGTCTCATGCGCCTTAGTTTCTGTTTTTCTAGTTTTGCATCGGGATAAAGGGGAATCCCGTGTTCCACGATTTCAGGATCGATTCCGGGCATATCTTCGTGTGACCATGCAAACACATCTTCGAATTCTTTGAGCAGGTTTACAAGGGCTTCACGCTCTTCAGCGGATAGCGCGGAACCGATCTGGATCACCCGGGGACTCCCTTCATCTCTCAAATTTATTAAAGCGATTTCTTCTTTTACAGGTTGAGCATGCCTTTCATCTTCCCTGTCGATTAGGGATCGAATTTCTTTGGGGATGTCCCCATCGAAACCAATTTCTTCATCACCAGGGTCGACGCAATTTATTTCAAAGTCAGGGAAGTAAGCAGAATCAGATTCATTTATTTCATTATTAACGGAGGCCTCGGGGGCACCATACACACGGGTGGATTCGAACTCGAAGTACAGACTCTGAGAGTTTGGGCCAAGAGGCACCAACTCGGACTCAGCGGACTCAGAAGACTCAGAAGACTTAACAGATTCAAGTTCAGACTCAGATTCAGACTCAGACTCATGGTGAGTTGCACTCGGTATGAAGATCCAGTTCTCGCATTCTCCAGCAGCATCCATGATGAGCAAAGTCGGATCCTCAGGGGTATCTTGTTCCATCATCAGCACTTCCGCTTCCGCAGCTGTACCCATCGATTCGTCTTCCCTGAACAGAGTTGCGAGACTACCCATGGCAAAGACCTCAATCCAGTCGGGGAGCTTTTTCTACTTTTTCACAATCTCAGCTTCTTCATCACTATCTGGCCAGACATCGTTGGCGAATATCTCAAACCCTGGCAGGAAGGTATTGGTCTCCTCGTCCCAAAACGGTTCCGGTTGTCCCTGATAAATCTGCTTTGCTTCTTCTTTGACAAAGTAGTCCTCCAGCCACGTCCACATCTCGAAGTCCATTCGTCACAAATTTGAGCCTAAGGCTGATTACAGCAGTCCTATTACAGCCATCTAGGATGAGTTTCCTAGTCCACATCCTGCTGCACCTCCTACTGCACCTGATGGTCATCAATCCGCTCTCAAGTACTACACTCGTCGGCCTAAAACCAAAGCTGCTCCTTCCGCTGATTTACCATCATCTTCTCCTTAGCCGAGTGTTTTTGATTTCTAAAAAGAGGGCCCTCCATTTTAATAGGCCGATCTCTCTCCAAATCAGAAGACGTTGATACCGACGGTCTGTAACCCGCCTTTCTTCGGCGTGCCAGGCCTTTAGACGTCCCTCCCAAACTTTTAGTTCTTTCCGGGCTCTTATAGAGCTCCCTTTCCTACAAAGCACGGAATGAAAGATTGTTCATCTGCGGCAATGTTAATTGGCCAATGGATTCCGAGTGACTAACTTACTTGACAGAAGACTGATCAGCTTACTTTGAAAATGCCAAACCCTGGCATTTCACTCCCTTCTCACTTTAAGACATGCCGAACCATTTCGGAGGGGCTGTTTTCCTACATTGGGGAAAACATTTAATCTTAAAATGAAGAGGAGCAAATTACAGAGTGAGGTATTAGTACATGTCTGTACAGGAACCGTGGAATGTATAAACCCCCTTTTCACTTTGTTTTTACTTGAGGGGAGTAACCAAGGCCAGTTGTGCGCATCAGAGTGCCCTGAGCTTCAAACTTCGCAGGGCCTTGGAGGTTCTTTCCCAGTCCCAATCCTGGCATGTAAGACATTTTCTTCATAATCTTGATGGCAACATTGCTAATGATGAAGTCATCATCGATCCTAACTGAATAGATAGACTGAGAGGTATCTAGAGAGAAGCCTCCCAAAGCGATATCTTCTTCCCCGTGTTGAATTTCCAAGAGTGGGGCATTGTCCTCAACGGGGGCATGAATCCCCGAGTCTCCGTGGATAGTAAGCATTCCTGTTTCCAGTCCCAGCCGAATTTTCTGGTGGAGTGTGGAGGGCACAGCCATGATGTCTGGCCGATGCAGCCAGGGCCTTCCCAAGAGCAGATTGAAAGAGGCAGGGATATTCACCACGTGGAATTCTACGTCCGCCTGATATGGTCCGAAGGTCATAGGAATCATGAGAGTCCCAACCACGTCTCTCCGAGTGTTGTCATACGCTCGGACCTTGACTTCTGACGGGGAAAAGTCCTTATTCTTGTATCCCAAACAGTAAGCAACACGGAGTGGACAGACATTAATCGCTGATCCATTATCAACCAAGATTGCTGGAACCGACTTGCCATGGCACTTCAAGGTGATGTGCAGCGGACGATTGTGATCAGTTCCTTCGGCGGGTAAGTCTCGATCAGTAAAGGTGATGGCATGTTTGATAGGTATGGTTTTGATCAGCCACAAGCTCATCGGGAGTTATAGCGGAAGGAACCTTTAGCCGAGAGAGTGCTTGGATGAGGCCTTCACGATGGCGTGTGGAATGGACCAGCACATCCCAGACAGACATCTTGGCATGGGTTTGCTCGAGTTGACGCTTAATCATCCCTTCAGGGTTCTTTTCCGGTCGGGAAGGTTCCTTAGCTGGTGGATCAAAGGGTCGAAAGGTGCTCTTGACCGGAGTGGTAAAGGGATCAGAGGGTTCTGCAGTTGCAGGGTTGGAAGGTTCCCCAACTTGGAGGTTCGGAGGTTGATAAACGCGGCCGCTTCTGGTTAGATGATCAATCTGGCGGTACTTCGATTCCTCACTCCATAGGTCGGCCAGGGCTTTATGCTTGTTTCCAATAGTTGTATCTTGTAGATTAGCGGCCAGATCGGCGATAACTAGATCATCCCACAGATCTTCGGGTTTCCACTTTTCAGCCTCCATCATGGCTTTGTTAACAGTCCATTCTTCGTTTCCCACTTTTACGTTAATCACTTCAGTGTTGGCCCACAAGTTTGCTGGTTCATCCTCCCATAAGTTTATCATGGCAATTTCGGCGTCTTTCGGGAAAGTGACTGATGGCTCAGATTCAGCTCCGTCCACGAGGTAGTCCATTGGGTCAAACCCGTTGCTAGCAACTTCTTCTTCGAACCCAGGAAGGTTTGGGTACGGGGTGAGGTTCACATTGTCATACAGATTGTTGACGACAAAGTCGTTAAAATGAGAGAAATCTGGGCGGAGCGGGGCGAGTTCCGGCCAGTTGTACATCACCCTCTCAGGTGGGTATCCAAGCTGGTATTCTTCTCCGAGTAGTGTCGGCAGGGAGAAGGTATCTAATGGGTCATTCCATGCCAAAAGCTGATACTCATCCGGGGTCGGGTCCCATTCCCATTCAGGTACATCTTGGAAGACTGGGTATTCTTCCCCTTGATTTTCGAATAGTGCACCCAAAGAGAATTCATCAAGAGGATCTGCCTGGATGTTTTGCCAATCAACCTCCCATCCGGCCTCAAACAAGGGTTCGTCGTTTCTTTGGAAATTGGCAGCTTCAAATTCTTCCCAGTCGGCAATCAGTTCTCCCCACGTGTCTTCCCATTCCCATAGGAAACAAAGGGCAGTCTCTTCGGGAATTTCGACAACGGGCCTCGGTTCAGTATCAGGGACAATGAACAGGGTAGTTGGATCTTCGGCTAGGGTGATTTGGTTGATACGGAAAGGGGGGTTATGCTGCGGCAGGGGGCTTGAGATGGTGTTTGGTTTATCTGTGGGTGGAGCATCGACAACCTTGTTGTCAATGAGGTCTTGGATTTCATGACGGAGGCGGATGCAGTTGTCGGTGGTATGGCCGGGCATTTGGTGGAAGTCACAGTAGACGTTTTGGTTTAGGTTTGGCGGAATGGTTTGTGGTGGCGGAAGAGGTTTCAGTACCCCAATGTCTGTGAGCTTCTTAAGGAGAGTGGATCTGTAACGACCCTGATTTTTGGTCAATAAAAATTTCGTTAAAAATTTGAATTTTATTTTATCACTTGGATTTTTATTTCCATAACCAAAAATCGGTCGTTACTGACTAATAAAAATCTCATTTTTATTCGAAAATCTTTAAATTATATTTCTTGACTAGAAATCCTACTTAGCAAGTATAGTAAGTTAGCAAACCTTAACTACCGTTGGCTTGACTGCCTTGCCTTGGCGTCGACTTGCTGGCGCTTGCCTTGCCTTGGCGTCGGCTCATTGTCGCGCTTGCCTTGCCTTGGCGTCGGCTCGCCGAGGTCTGGTCTGCCTCGCCTAGGCGTCGGGTCACTATCGGGTTGCTCTCGCCTGCCGCAATCGGGTTCTGCCTATGCGTCAGGTCGCGCCTTGCTTTTGCCTTGGCGTTGCTGGGCTGCCTTGCTCTGCCCTGGCTGCAATTGGGTTCTGCCTTGGCGTCAGGTCGCGCCTTGCTTTTGCCTTGGCGTTGCTGGGCTGCCTTGCTCTGCCCTGGCTGCCATCGGGCTCTGCCTTGGCATCGAGTCACGCCTTGCTTTTGCCTTGGCCATGCTCACGCCGCCTTGGCCGCCGCCTTGCTTGTGGGCTGCCTTGGCCATGCTCACGCCGCCTCGGCCGTCGCCTTGCTTGCAGGCCGCCTTGGCCACTGCTGGGCTACCGGGCTACCTTGGCCGCTGTTTGGCCACTAGGCTGCTTTGGCCGCCGCTTGGCCACTGCTTGGCCACCGGGCTGCTTGTTTGGCCGTTTTACCGTCGCGCCGCTGGCACCGCTGCCACCGGTCGCTTTGGCCATTCATGGGTCGCTGGCCACCGCCACCGCTTGCCACCACCGCTTTGGCCACACTCACGCTTTGCCTTGGCGTTTGACCTAGGGTAATCTTTACCCATTAGTCAGTAGGTAAACCCCGGTTAATCTCCCTAAGTACGAGATTAGATTAGTTTAGTGATTAATTGCAAATTATTGCACTTTTGGTATTAAACGTTGGATAATAACCGCTAGGAGAATTATTACCCATTGGACGATAGAGTAGAATCCTAGCCATCTTTACCCATTGGTTATTAACCACTAGGGAAACTATTATCCATTGGATAATAGCTTTACTTGCCCACCAAGTACTAGGGTTAATAAAATACTAGATTTGCCATGTGTGGTAATTGAATTAATTATAATTAGTACATTAGGGTTATTATTTAATTACTTAGTACTTTGAAAGACTTACATTAATTTATTAGCTATGGGATTCTCTCATATCTAGCCTAGATTGAGAAGTACATACCTATATCTATATATATATATATATATATATATGTATATGTATATAATATTGTAAGTACACATGTGGGTATTCCAATTTTTAATTTGAAAATCCTTTTACTTGTGAAAGTATAAGATCACAAGTACCCTATCTATATTATTATATATGTATACTTCCTAGTGTGTGTGTATATATATATATTTATAGTACAAGAGAGAGAGAGAGAGAGAGAGAGCCGAGAGAGATTGGGAGAGGGAGAGAGAGGGAGTTCGGATGAGAGAGGGAGAGAGAGAGTGATGTGTGTCTTTGATTGACCTTGCTAGCTCATCCTTGTCCTAGTTTATGTATACTTTCAAGTGAAAGCATGACCAATGCCATCCAATCTTGTCCTTCATTGTACAAACCCCATTAGAATAACCTAGTTTTGTCCTAGTTCTTGGAGTGAAAGCAAAGCAATATCCCTTGGTAGCCATGCAAGCCTAGGTTTTAGGGTGATTCTTGCAAGAAACCAAGATTTGGTGGAATTAAAAATTGGGAGAAAGAGGGAGAGAGTGGGCCGGCCAATAAGGAGAGAGAGCCAAGGTCTTGCCTATAAATACCAAGCCATTCTCACCATTTCAACTCACACCTCCAAGCATAGCTCTCACTTCTCTCTAAAATCTCTAAGAAACCAGTTTCTGGACAGCCTGCTGTCCATCCACCAATCTTCAGTTTTCTCTTGCTTAAACTAGTTTCTAGGATAAACTTCCTTCTAGAACCTCGTAGAACACTTCGAGAGCTTCAACTTAGACCCAAGAACCACCCTAAATCGTTAAGAAACGACCAAGATATCGACGTCCGAAGTTCAGTCAAATTTCGGATTTCCAGATTCCAGACAGCCCACTGTCCTCTGAAAAACTCCATTTTTTCTCCGGGCGAAAGTCATTTCTAGGAACAACGTCCTCCACGAAAGTCGTAGAACACCTCGAGAGCTTCAGTTTAGACCCAAGAACCACCCCAAACGGTCAAGAGATGACCAAGATATTGACCTCCAAAGTTCAGTGAAAAATCTGGAAATTCCATTCCAGACAGCTCACTGTCCACTTGCTTATCCCCATTTTTCTCCGGGCGAAAGTCGTTTCTAGGAATAACGTCCTTCACGGAAGTTGTAGAAAATTTCGAGACCTTCGTTTTAGACTCAAGAACAATCCTATTCGGCCCAGTTTTGACCAAGTTACTGCCATCCAAAGTTTGGTCCAGATTGTGAGCATTCGACGCCCGTAGCACTTTCCAACTAGCTTATTCGGCCCCGACTAGTTTCGGATCAAGGTAGATTAGTCCTTACCCTCTTCCTAAGTATATTGTATTGTATGAACATGAAGCCAAACGTATCGTATGCTAGTTTTACATAGTTTACTTTGATCTGTTAACTTAAGCTTATATACCATTGCTTGTATTACTTGTGGTATTATAACAAAGCATATGGTGGATTACCACCCCAAGGGCGTCCGCACATTTGGCGTTATGCTTTAAGTAATGGTTATGGACATACTATGTACTTGCTTGGATTATACTTACCTTGAGTATGCAAACATGCGTTAAACGTGGTAGATACTTGTTTATGTATGAACTCGTCAATAAACACGTGTTGTTTTGAACGTCCAAAAAGATGGCTATACGTTGTCGTTTTAAAAGATAAAGTGTTGTTGGAAACGAAGTATTCGTATTTTGACCTTTTAAACGATTGTAAGCATGATAGCAAGTTGCTTGCCTTACTTGTGGTTGTAAACAAGCATGTTTAAATAGAGTTGGGTGATCTTGCTAGATTACTTTAAAGTGATTCGTCCCACCGCTGGAGTCGATGCATGTTACGAGACACATGGAATTGGAAAAGTAAAGATATGACACCTAAGATGTGGTTGATATGGATAAAAAGTGTTTTGGAAAGAACATAATGACCGGACGTGGTAGTCATTATGGCCTTGAGTCGGATTCGTAGCCTTTGTGGCAATGAGCCGGACTTGGTAGCTCATTGTTGTGCGACACAAGGTGCCGGTCTTGGATGCTCATGGTTGTGTGTGTGTGTGACACAATGTACCGGACTTGGTAGCCATTGTGGCCATGCGTTGGTAACCTTGTGGCAATGAGCGGACTTGGTAGCTCATTGTTGTGCGACACAAGGTACTTGTAACCAATGGTTGCGTGCGTGCGTGTTTTCGGAATTGATGATAAAAGATGAGACACATTCTACGATACGCTGCGTAGGAGAAACTCCGATGATACGGACACCAACGATAGATAGCGAATGCGGATGTGTCATTGTATGAGTTTATTTGAAAGCATGTTAAGTTGGAAAATCGTATACTATCTTTTGACGTGTATGTTAAGGGTTAGTGGCTTTGGATTACTCTATTGAGCTTTCAAGCTCACGGTGTTGCTTTATGTGACCCTGACATATTATACCGGTGGCGACGCTGGTATAATGTGTCAGACTTTCTAGATGAACCTTGGAGGCTTTCGAAGCTGAGGAACTCGCTAGGATGAAAGAAGAGAAGGAGCTGTAGATAACCTTAGATATCCATCCCTTTTGTGTAATGTAAGAACCCTTTGGGAGTTTATGATGTAATAAAGAGCCAGACTCTCTTGATTTATTCAATAAAAATGTTTATTTAACGTACCCGATTTTGGGGGCGTTACAACATGGTATCAGAGCTTTAGGCTCAACACTCGGCCATGGGTAGAATGGGTAGCCTTTAAGATAAGTCTTGAGATAAGTTTAAGATAAATTGACCGTTGCACAAACGTGAATTGAGTTTAAGTTTACCGTCCCAAATTGGGTGGAATTCTGACAAAACAATCTTCGGATTGAAGTAAGGTGTGGAAATTGGCAGTACCACCGAACTGGGAATTCCCGAACAATTGGATGATGACTTAAATCAAGGATCGAATGTGGAACTTAGCAATCCCAAGTTCCTTAAGTGCTAAATAAAACTCTTTGTCTTTAAATCGTGACTAATTGAGGTTTAAACTTTTCTGGTAGATGAGCCAACCGAACCTTTACCAAGTCAACCTACTAGCGGAAGCTCGCCGATTTAGAAACACCATAGAAGCCATGACAACCCAACTAGTGGAGGATCCCAATTTTCCCTATGTTTTTCCCTACATTCATGACTTCTATCAGAAGCATGGTGCCATTCCACTTCCCGAAAATGAGGAGGAAGATGGTGATGAAGCTATACCCGTCATAGTCCAAATAGCATTTCTCGAAGATGAGGGGTTTATAATTGAAGAAGTTGAAGAAGAAACCGGAGATGAGAAGGTTGCCAACAAGGTGACTGAAGAGGGAGAAATCAGTGGAAGTAAGGATGTCAATGAAGGGAATCTCGAAGAGGACGAGACCCCAAAAGCAGAGGATGCCAATTAGGCGTATCTTAGATAAGTCGAGTAATAATTGTAATCCTTCGGGATGTAGGAAGTTGGAAAATTAGGATCACCCTTGTCTGTTTAAGAGTCCATCTATGTTGTATGCATTTCTATTTCAGTAAAGACTTGTAGTGTGTACTTGTTTCCATTTAATGAAAGACTTGTATTTTATACCTATTCGTATACGACTTTCTCTTTACACCTCGAGTCGTAGTAGTATCGTAGCAGGAGTACATAGGATCGTTTCAACTTGTATTAGAAAGAACCTTAGGTCACTTTTTGCCATTATAATAGAATTCTATGCTTATGTTTGTATCCTTTGCTTATCTATGAAAAGCTTATTTTCTTAAAATAAAGAGTACTATTGTATGCTATACAATATCTTACTTTAGTAAATAAAACCCTTAATACAAAGGACAATTATTTTGGTTGACGCAAGTTGCTAAATCTTTTTGCTTACTACAAAAATTTTCTTTGTTATGGGTGCTGTGGCACACTATCGTTAGATAATTTATTATTATTATTTTGGTTCGAAGTCATTTTTTGGATAAATATTTTCCCACACCTCCTAAGAAACGAGAGCGGAACCTAGCACCTAGAGCCGGGCCTACCCCATTCGGCGGGGCCAAAACCGCACCCTCCATCCTCCAATTATCAAAATTTCAAACTCCCAATTATTAAATGCCAACCACCAACTTCAAAATTTCAAAACTCAATTATTTCCCTCCTCGACTCACCCCTCACCCGCCCTATATGTACCCCACCACCACTTCCCATTTCCTTATCCTTTTCTCTTCATCTCTCTTACCATCTCATCCCCAACCCGAACCATGGCCACCCGACGACGAGGATTTCCGGAAGACGCCGCGTTCCGAGAAATCGAGCGAACCGAGCTCACCCTAACGACCCAAGCGCTACGGTTGCAACCCTTCATCTTCCTCCTGTTCTGTGTCGTGCTGACAATGGGCATGCCACGGTGGTTCGGTAGGAACAACCGCCTCCGCACCTTCTGGTGCTGTGTTCTCGCTGTGACCGTCGCACTCGAAGTGTTCGTAAGGGAATACGAACGTCATTTGATCCAAGCCTTCAATGATAGGTGGTAGGATGAGGCACGTCAATGGCACCATAACCATTATTAGCTACTTTTCCTTGCTTTTTCTTGTACCTAATGATGCCTTTAGGCATGTAGTATGTTGATCTTATGTTATCTTAAGAAATTTTATTTGCTTGTCTACCACAATCTGTCGTGTTCATTGCGTGCTAACTTCATAACAAAACCCCTAAGTTCGAGTAACACCACCATTTCGGGAGAGTGCAGTTGTTAGTCTAAAGTGAGTAGTGAGTGCGGACTAGAAATAGCCAACCTACGACTTAAGAGTGACTTGCTTCTTTTAAGGGGGATAGACGACGATTCAAGGACCAGTATAGCGACCTTGTCAAATCCGTAGATACGTACCAATTTCGAGGACGAAATTATTTTAAGGGGGATAGGTTGTAACGACCCTGATTTTTGGTCAATAAAAATTTCGCTAAAAATTTGAATTTTATTTTATCACTTGGATTTTTATTTCCATAACCAAAAATCGGTCGTTACTGACTAATAAAAATCTCATTTTTATTCAAAAATCTTTAAATTATATTTCTTGACTAGAAATCCTACTTAGCAAGTATAGTAAGTTAGCGAACCTTAACTACCGTTGTCTTGACTGCCTTGCCTTGGCGTCGACTCGCTGACGCGTCTGCCTCGCCTAGGCGTCGGGTCACTATCGGGTTGCTTTGCCCTGGCTGCCGTCGGGTTCTGCCTTGGCATCGAGTCACGCCTTGCTTTTGCCTTGGCGTTGCTGGGCTGCCTTACTCTGGCCCTACCTTGGCTACGCCTTGGCCATGCTCACGCCGCCTTGGCCATGCTCACGCCGCCTTGGCCATGCTCACGCCACCTTGGCCATGCTCACGCCGCCTTGGCCATGCTCACGCCGCCTTGGCCACCGATTGGCTAGCGGGCCGCCTTGGCCATGCTCACGCCGCCTTGGCCACCGATTGGCTAGCGGGCTGCCTTGGCCATACTCACGCTGCCTTGGCCACTGTTTGGCCACCGGGCTGCTTTGGCCGCCGCTTGGCCGCTGCTTGGCCACCGGGCTGCTTTGGCCGCCGCTTGGCCGCTGCTTGGCCACCGGGCTGCCTTGGCCACTGTTTGGCCACCGGGCTGCTTTGGCCGCCGCTTGGCCGCCACCGGGCTGCCTTGACCATCGCTTGTAATGTCGCTGGTCGCCCGCCGCTGGCCACCGGCCGCTTTGACCATCGTTTGGCCACGATCGCTGGCGCGCTGGTCGCTGGCCACCGGCCGCTTTTGACCACTATTTGGCCATCGCTTTGGCCGCCGCCAGCCATTACCGGCCGCTTGGCCACTATTTGGCCACCGGGCTGCTTTGGCTGCCGCGTGGCCACCGCTTTGCTACCAGGCTGCCTTGGCCACGCTCACGCATTTCCTTGGCGTTTGGCACCTTCGGACTTTAATACTTCGTTATTAGGCGATTTCCTTCTAATTACAACCGAAATACCACTCGAGCAATGAAAGCCTAGATTAAGTATCGTTAAGTAGAATAGTCTAATGCCCATTTAGCCTAATCACTTCTTCCTAACCCTAGATGGACCATTTGACCCTTTTTGTCTTTATCCATTGGACGATGGATGCTAGGCAAATTTGTACCCAGTGGAGAATAGGAAAACCTTGGTTAATCTCCCTAAGTACGAGATTAGATTAGTTTAGTGCTTAAATACAAGTATTAGACTTTTTAGTATTAACCGCTGGATAATAACCGCTAGGAGGTTTATTATCCATTGGACGATAGATTAGAATCCTAGCCACCATTACCCATTGGTTATTAACCATTAGAGAAACTATTATCCATTGGATAATAGTTAGTCTTGACAATCATGTGCTAGAATGATTTAATTAATAGATTTGGCATGTGTGAAATCCAATAAAATAAGATTTGTTCATTAGATTATTAGGTTAGTACATAGTACTTTGGATGATGTAGATTAGTTAATTGGATATTGGATTTTGACATATCTAGTAGGATTTCAAAGTACATACTATATATATATTTATGTGTACTTGTATATATATATATGAATATAGATATATATATAATAATTATAAAGTACCATGTGCATGTTTCCTTATTTTAATTAGAAAATCTTGTAAAGTATTTTATTTCTTTTACCCATTGGACAACAAATGTTAGGAGATTTATTAACCAATGGACAATAGCTTAGTCTTGCCAAAAGTACAAGGTTTATTATTTAAATTCTATGGGATTCTCTTATTATTATATAAAAAGACTAGATTTCCCATGTGTGATATTTGGGTTATTATTATACATAGTACTTTGAAAGAAGTAGAATACTTTATTAGATATTGGCATGTGGTATATCTAGGCTACATTGTGTGTACTAGCTTGTATATATATTATATATGTACTTGTATGTATATATATATGTATATATATATAATATTGTATATGTGCATGTGTGTAATTGCATATTTTAATTGGAAAATCAAATTACTAGAAAAACCCTAGATCTTGTAGTACCCAAAGTACCCATATCTATATTATTATATATGTATTCATCCTAGTGTATATATATATATACATATAGTACAAAGAGATTGAGAGGGAGAGAGCCGAGAGAGATAGGAGAGAGAGAGAGAGAAAGAAAGGAGGAGAGAGAGATAGTACCATGTGTGTACTTATATATATATATATATTGATATATGTATAAAATAGTAAGATTTCCCATGTGTGCAATTGATTTCTTAAATGGAAAATCTTAATTTCTAAATTTCCATTGTACATATATACAATATAATAGTTGTAGTCTTCCGTAAGTACTATTATATAAGTATATAGTACATAAGAGAGAGAGAGAGAGAGAGAGAGAGAGGAGAGAGAGGCCGAGAGAGATTGGGAGAGAGAGAGAGAGTTCGAATGGGAGAGGGAGAGAGAGAGTGATGTGTGCTTTGATCTTACCTCACCATATCTAGGGTTTTATACTAGCCTAAGTCTCCTAAGGACTAAACCTAGACTTTCTTATTAGATTCAAGGACTAGACAAGACCAAAACCCCAATAAGATAACATAGTTTTGTCCTAGTTCTTGGAGTGAAAGCAAAGCAATGTCTTGGTAGCCATACAAGCCTAGTTTTAGGCCTTGAGCTTTCAAGCAAACTTGACATAAAATGATTTAAAAATGAGAGGGAGAGAGAGAGAGAGAGTGGGCCGGCCAAAGGGAGAAAGAGAGGGCCAATCCTTGCCTATAAATAGCCAGCCATTCCTCCATTTCATTCACACCTCAATCCATTCTCCAACTTCTCTCTAAAACCAATTTCTGTTTTGCCCAGGCAGCCCACTGTCCTCTGAAAAACTCCATTTTTTCTCCGGGCAAAAGTCATTTCTAGGAACAACGTCCTCCACGAAAGTCGTAGAACACCTCGAGAGCTTCAGTTTAGACCCAAGAACCACCCCAAACGGTCAAGAGATGACCAAGATATTGACCTCCAAAGTTCAGTGAAAAATCTGGAAATTCCATTCCAGACAGCTCACTGTCCACTTGCTTATCCCCATTTTTCTCCGGGCAAAAGTCATTTCTAGGAACAACGTCCTCCACAAAAGTCGTAGAACACCTCGAGAGCTTCAGTTTAGACCCAAGAACCACCCCAAACGGTCAAGAGATGACCAAGATATCGACCTCCAAAGTTCAGTGAAAAATCTGGAAATTCCATTCCAGACAGCTCACTGTCCACTTGCTTATCCCCATTTTTCTCCGGGCGAAATTCGTTTCTAGGAATAACGTCCTTCACAGAAGTTGTAGAAAATTTCGAGATCTTCGTTTTAGACTCAAGAACGATCCTATTCGGCCCAGTTTTGACCAAGTTACTGCCCTCCAAAGTTTGGTCCAGATTGTGAGCATTCGACGCCCGTAGCACTTTCCAACTAGCTTATTCGGCCCCGACTAGTTTCGGATCAAGGTAGATTAGTCTTTACCCTCTTCCTAAGTATATTGTATTGTATGAGCATGAAGCCAAACGTATCGTATGCTAGTTTTACGTAGTTTACTTTGATCTGTTAACTTAAGCTTATAAACCATTGCTTGTATTACTTGTGGTATTATAACAAAGCATATGGTGGATTACCACCCCAAGGGCGTCCGCACATGTGGCGTTATGCTTTAAGTAATGGTTATGGACATACTATGTACTTGCTTGGATTATACTTACCTTGAGTGTGCAAACATGCGTTAAACGTGGTAGATACTTGTTTATGTATGAACTCGTCAATAAACACGTGTTGTTTTTCCAAAAAGATGGCTATACGTTGTCGTTTTAAAAGATAAAGTGTTGTTGGAAACGAAGTATTCATATTTTGACCTTTTAAACGATTGTAAGCATGATAGCAAATTGCTTGCCTTACTTGTGGTTGTAAACAAGCATGTTTAAAGAGAGTTGGGTGATCTTGCTAGATTACTTTAAAGTGATTCGTCCCACCGCGGAGTCGATGCATGTTACGAGACACATGGAATTGGAAAAGTAAAGATATGACACCTAAGACGTGGTTGATATGGATAAAAAGTGTTTTGGAAAGAACATAATGACCGGACGTGGTAGTCATTATGGCCTTGAGTCAGACTTGGTAGCCTTTGTGGCAATGAGCGGACTTGGTAGCTCATTGTTGTGCGACACAAGGTGCGGTCTTGGATGCTCATGGTTGTGTGATGTGACACAATGTGCCAGACTTGGTAGCCATTGTGGCCATGCGTTAGTAACCTTGTGGCAATGAGCCGGACTTGGTAGCTCATTGTTGTGCGACACAAGGTACTTGTAACCAATGGTTGCGTGCGTGCGTGTTTTCGGAATTGATGATAAAAGATGAGACACATTCTACGATACGCTGCGTAGGAGAAACTCTGATGATACGGACACCAACGATAGATAGCGAATGCGGATGTGTCATTGTATGAGTTTATTTGAAAGCATGTTAAGTTGGAAAATCGTATACTATCTTTGGCGTGTATGTTAAGGGTTAGTGGCTTTGGATTACTCTATTGAGCTTTCAAGCTCACGGTGTTGCTATGTGACCACGACATATTATCTTTGGTGGCGGCGGTATAATGTGTCGGACTTCTAGATGAACAAGGAGAAATTTGTATACCTTGGAGGCTTTGAAGTGAGAACTTCGCTAGGATGAAAGAAGAGAAGGAGCGTAGATAACCTTAGATATCCATCCCTTTTGTGTAATGTAAGAACCCTTTGGGAGTTTATGATGTAATAAAGAGCAGACTCTCTTGATTTATTCAATAAAAATGTTTATTTAACGCACCCGATTTTGGGGGCCCCCAAAATCGGGTGCGTTAAATAAACATTTTTATTGAATAAATCAAGAGAGTCTTGCTCTTTATTACATCATAAACTCCCAAAGGGTTCTTACATTACACAAAAGTGGATGGATATCTAAGGTTATCTACAGCTCCTTCTTCTTTCATCCTAGCGAGTTCCTCAACTTCGAAAGCCTCCAAGGTATACAGTTCTCCTTGTTCATCTAGAAAGTCCGACACATTATACCAGCCGCCACCACCAAGATAATATGTCAGGGTCACATAAAGCAACACCGTGAGCTTGAAAGCTCAATAGAGTAATCCAAAGCCACTAACCCTTAACATACACGTCAAAGATAGTATACGATTTTCCAACTTAACATGCTTTCAAATAAACTCATACAATGACACATCCGCATTCGCTATCTATCGTTGGTGTCCGTATCATCAGAGTTTCTCCTACGCAGCGTATCGTAGAATGTGTCTCATCTTTTATCATCAATTTCGAAAACACGCACGCACGCAACCATTGGTTACAAGTACCTTGTGTCGCACAACAATGAGCTACCAAGTCCGGCTCATTGCCACAAGGTTACCAACGCAAGGCCACAATGGCTACCAAGTCCGGCACATTGTGTCACACACACAACCATGAGCATCCAAGACCGGCACCTTGTGTCGCACAACAATGAGCTACCAAGTCCGGCTCATTGCCACAAAGGCTACCAAGTCTGACTCAAGGCCATAATGACTACCACGTCCGGTCATTATGTTCTTTCCAAAACACTTTTTATCCATATCAACCACATCTTAGGTGTCATATCTTTACTTTTCCAATTCCATGTGTCTCGTAACATGCATCGACTCCGCGGTGGGACGAATCACTTTAAAGTAATCTAGCAAGATCACCCAACTCTATTTAAACATGCTTGTTTACAACCACAAGTAAGGCAAGCAACTTGCTATCATGCTTACAATCGTTTAAAAGGTCAAAATATGAATACTTCGTTTCCAACAACACTTTATCTTTTAAAACGACAACGTATAGCCATCTTTTTGGACGTTCAAAACAACACGTGTTTATTGACGAGTTCATACATAAACAAGTATCTACCACGTTTAACGCATGTTTGCATACTCAAGGTAAGTATAATCCATGCAAGTACATAGTATGTCCATAACCATTACTTAAAGCATAACGCCACATGTGCGGACACCCTTGGGGTGGTAATCCACGATATGCTTTGTTATAATACCACAAGTAATACAAGCAATGGTATATAAGCTTAAGTTAACAGATCAAAGTAAACTATGTAAAACTAGCATACGATACGTTTGGCTTCATGCTCATACAATACAATATACTTAGGAAGAGGGTAAGGACTAATCTACCTTGATCCGAAACTAGTCGGGGCCGAATAAGCTAGTTGGAAAGTGCTACGGGCGTCGAATGCTCACAATCTGGACCAAACTTTGGATGGCAGTAACTTGGTCAAAACTGGGCCGAATAGGATTGTTCTTGAGTCTAAAACGAAGGTCTCGAAATTTTCTACAACTTCCGTGAAGGACGTTATTCCTAGAAACGACTTTCTCGCCCGGAGAAAAATGGGGATAAGCAAGTGGACAGTGAGCTGTCTGGAATGGAATTTCCAGATTTTTCACTGAACTTTGGAGGTCGATATCTTGGTCATCTCTTGACCGTTTGGGGTGGTTCTTGGGTCTAAACTGAAGCTCTCGAGGTGTTCTACGACTTTCGTGGAGGACGTTGTTCCTAGAAATGACTTTCGCCCGGAGAAAAATGGAGTTTTTCAGAGGACAGTGGGCTGTCTGGAATCTGGAAATCCGAAATTTGACTGAACTTCGGACGTCGATATCTTGGTCGTTTCTTAACGATTTAGGGTGGTTCTTGGGTCTAAGTTGAAGCTCTCGAAGTGTTCTACGAGGTTCTAGAAGGAAGTTTATCCTAGAAACTAGTTTAAGCAAGAGAAAACTGAAGATTGGTGGATGGACAGCAGGCTGTCCAGAAACTGGTTTCTTAGAGATTTTAGAGAGAAGTGAGAGCTATGCTTGGAGGTGTGAGTTGAAATGGTGAGAATGGCTTGGTATTTATAGGCAAGACCTTGGCTCTCTCTCCTTATTGGCCGGCCCACTCTCTCCCTCTTTCTCCCAATTTTTAATTCCACCAAATCTTGGTTTCTTGCAAGAATCACCCTAAAACCTAGGCTTGCATGGCTACCAAGGGATATTGCTTTGCTTTCACTCCAAGAACTAGGACAAAACTAGGTTATTCTAATGGGGTTTGTACAATGAAGGACAAGATTGGATGGCATTGGTCATGCTTTCACTTGAAAGTATACATAAACTAGGACAAGGATGAGCTAGCAAGGTCAATCAAAGACACACATCACTCTCTCTCTCCCTCTCTCATCCGAACTCCCTCTCTCTCCCTCTCCCAATCTCTCTCGGCTCTCTCTCTCTCTCTCTCTTGTACTATAAATATATATATATATACACACACTAGGAAGTATACATATATAATAATATAGATAGGGTACTTGTGATCTTATACTTTCACAAGTAAAAGGATTTTCAAATTAAAAATTGGAATACCCACATGTGTACTTACAATATTATATACATATACATATATATATATATATATATATAGATATAGGTATGTACTTCTCAATCTAGGCTAGATATGAGAGAATCCCATAGCTAATAAATTAATGTAAGTCTTTCCAAGTACTAAGTAATTAAATAATAACCCTAATGTACTAATTATAATTAATTCAATTACCACACATGGCAAATCTAGTATTTTATTAACCCTAGTACTTGGTGGGCAAGTAAAGCTATTATCCAATGGATAATAGTTTCCCTAGTGGTTAATAACCAATGGGTAAAGATGGCTAGGATTCTACTCTATCGTCCAATGGGTAATAATTCTCCTAGCGGTTATTATCCAACGTTTAATACCAAAAGTGCAATAATTTGCAATTAAGCACTAAACTAATCTAATCTCGTACTTAGGAGATTAACCAAGGTTTACCTATTGACTAATGGGTAAAGATTACCTAGGTCAAACGCCAAGGCAAAGCGTGAGTGTGGCCAAGGCGGTGTGGCAAGCGGTGTGCAGCGGTGGCCAAAGCGATGGCCAAAGCGACCGGTGTGCAGCTGAGCGGTGGCCAAAGCGCTGGCCAAACAAAGGCCAAAGCGGCTCGGTGGCCAACAAGGCTGCGGTGGCCAGCGACCGATGGCAAACAATGCCAAGGTAGCCGGTAGCTCCAGCGATGGCAGCGAAGGCGGCTGGCAAGCGGCGGCCGAGGCGGCGTGAGCATGGCCAAGGCAGCCCACAAGCAAGCGGCCAAGCGGCGTGAGCATGGCAAAGGCAAAAGCAAGGCGTGACTCGATGCCAAAGCAGAACCCGATGGCAGCCAGGGGCAGCAAGGCAGCCCAGCAACGCTAAGGCAAAAGCAAGGCGCGACCGACGCTAAGGCGTAACCCGACAGCCAGTGGCCAGAGCAAGGCAGCCCAGGAACGCCAAGGCAAAAGCAAGGCGCGATTCGACGCCAAGGCAGAACCTGATGGCAGCCAAGGCAGAGCCACCCGACAGCGACCCGACGCCTAGGCGAGGCAGGCCCGACAGCGAGCCGACGCCAAGGCAAGGCAGGCGCGACAGCGAGCCAGCGCCAAGGCAAGGCAAAGCCCGACGGCTGGCAAGGCAGTCAAGCCAACGGTAGTTAAGGTTTGCTAACTTACTATACTTGCTAAGTAGGATTTCTAGTCAAGAAATATAATTTAAAGATTTTCGAATAAAAATGAGATTTTTATTAGTCAGAATAACGACCGATTTTTGGTTATGGAAATAAAAATCCAAGTGATAAAATAAAATTCAAATTTTTAACGAATTTTTTTTTATTGACCAAAAATCAGGGTCGTTACAGCGATGAAATAAAACACTAAGCTAGGATGACACGTGACTATGGGTTAGGCTTAATTACTATACAGGTCTCGGAATCATCGTCTATCCCCCTTAAAATAGAAGCAAGCCACTCTTAATCCCTCGTAAACACCAACGCCAAATGCAAAACCTCTATCAAATCATCATGCGGATTCATATCCTATAGATGTTTCCTTAACACGACCCTCCTTTAACTTGGCGCAGGGCCTCACGGTATGGCGCCATAGAGATCGGTGCCGTACCTAGTTGGAGTTCTATAGAGAAATCTATCTCTCTTTTGGGGTTATAAGCCAGGAGGTCCTTCAGGGAATACATCGGCGTACTTGCAAACGATGTATGGTAATCCCACTTCCATTCTATTGGCTTCTTCCAAGTGGAGGCTAGCAAACCATCCAGACAGTTGGTTCTACCACTTAGATCTTTTCGTCGTTGAACTCGTCGTCTAACTATCCCCCTTAAATTGGAAACGAGTCCCTTTTTGAATTTCGTCTACCACTTTGGTCATTCTAAGGTTGCGGTTAGGTGCATGTTGGCTATTTCTAGTCCGTACTCACTACACACTTAGACTAACGGCTATAATCTCCCGAAATGGTGATGATACTGTCTTACTCGACCTTAAGGGTTTTGTTACTGGTGTTAGCATGCAATGAACAAGATAGATCAAGCAACTAAAAAAATATTTTTATATAGAGCAAGATCATTATATTACACACCTATATTACACACCTAACGGCATTTATCAAATACAAGAAAATAGAAGTAAAAGCGGATAATAATGGCTACGGTGCCATTGCTACTCCTCGAGCCGCCATCGATCGGCGAAAGCTTGGAATGCACGACGTTCGTATTCTTTTCCGAACGCCACAAGTGCGACGGCCACCGCGGGAACCCAGTACCAGAAGGTGGTGAGGCGGTTATTCCTGTCGAACCACCGCGGCATGGCTATGGTAATCACGGCACAGAAGAGGACGAAGGTGAAGGGCAACAACTGTATTGCTCGGATCGTCGAGGTGAGCTCGATCCGCTCGTTCTCTCGGAACAGGGCGTCCTCCGGGAATCCTCGTCGGTAGATCACCATGGCTCGGTTGGATTGGATAGTGGTTTGGAGGGGTTAAGATGGTGAAAGAGAGATGAAGAAATGAAGAGATGGGGTGAAGAAAATGGGAAGAGGAGGGGGTATTTATAGGGCCGGGTGAGGGGTGTGGAGGAGGGAAATGTTTAGTTTGAATTTTTGGGGGGAGGTTGAGGGTGGTTTACCGGGGCCCTCCCTTTTCGGGTATGGCCGACGTGCGATTACCGGGCCCCTTTTTTTTTTTGGGTTATGGCCGACACTTGGCGCTCTCATCAAACTAAAATAAAATGTCTAATGGTAGTGTGCTACAGTACCCGTAATAAAGAAAATTTTATAGCAAAAAAGATTTCTATCATTTAGCAACTTGCGTCAACTAAAATAATTGTCCTTTGTATTAAGGGTTTTATTTACTAAAGTAAGATATTGTATAGCATACAACAGTACTCTTTATTTTAAGAAAATAAGCTTTTCATAGATAAGCAAAGGATACAAACATAAGCATAGAATTCTATTATAATGGCAAAAAGCGACCTAAGGTTCTTTCTAATACATGTTGAAACGATCCTATGTACTCTTGCTACGATACTACTACGACTCGAGGTGTAAAGAGAAAGTCGTATACGAATAGGTATAAAATACAAGTCCTTCATTAAATGGAAACAAGTACACACAGATGATCTTACAAGTCTTTACTGAAATAGAAATGCATACAACATAGATGGACTCTTAAACAGACAAGGGTGATCCTAATTTTCCAACTTCCTACATCCCGAAGGATTACAATTATTACTCGACTTATCTAAGATACGCCTAATTGGCATCCTCTGCTTTTGGGGTCTCGTCCTCTTCGAGATTCCCTTCATTGACATCCTTACTTCCACTGACTTCTCCCTCTTCAGTCACCTTGTTGGCAACCTTCTCATCTCTGGTTTCTTCTTCAACTTCTTCAATTATAAACCCCTCATCTTCGAGAAATGCTATTTGGACTATGACGGGTATAGCTTCATCACCATCTTCCTCCTCATTTTCGGGAAGTGGAATGGCACCATGCTTCTGATAGAAGTCATGAATGTAGGGAAAAACATAGGGAAAATTGGGATCCTCCACTAGTTGGGTTGTCATGGCTTCTATGGTGTTTCTAAATCGGCGAGCTTCCGCTAGTAGGTTGACTTGGTAAAGGTTCGGTTGGCTCATCTACAAGGAAAGTTTAAACCTCAATTAGTCACGATTTAAAGACAAGGGTTCAATTAACACTAAGGAAAAACTTGGATTTAGCTACGTTCCACATTCGATTCTTGATTTAAGTCATCATCCAATTGTTCGGGAATTCCCAGTTCGGCGGTACTGCCAGTTTCCACCTTACTTCAATCCGAAGATTGTTTTGTCAGAATTCCACCCAATTTGGGACGGTAAACTTAAACTCAATTCACGTTTGTGCAACGGTCAAACTTATCTCATAGGCTAATCTTAAAGGCTACCCAATTTACCCATGGCCGAGGTTTTGAACCTAAAGCTCTGATACCAAGTTGTAACGCCCCGAATTTTGGGTACGTTAAATAAACATTTTATTGAATAATTTAAGGAGAGTCTAGCTCATTATTACAACATAAGTCTCACAAGAGTACTTTTATTCAAATGAGGGGATAATCTAAGGTTAACTACTGCTCCGCCTCTTCCTCCATCCTTGCAAGCTCCTCGGCTCCAAAGGCCTCCAAGGTGTACTGCTCCTGTTGGTCATCTATGAAATCTGACACATTATACCGGCGTCGCCAGTATAATATGTCAGGGTCACCAAAGGTAACACCGTGAGCTACAGAAGCTCAATAGAATAATCCAACCCGCTAACCCATAACTTACAACAAAGAGTCATATAAATGATTACACATGCTCATTAAACAACATAATTAACCATGATACATCCACAATCACTATCTTGCTTACGTTGGTGTCATGCCTTTCTTGGTTTCTCCTATGCGACTCATCGTATTGTGTCACCATTTTCTTTCCAAAATCATTTCTCATTCAACGGGCTACCAAGTCCGGCCACGTTACAAAACCTCGCATTGGCTCCTCTCCGCGGATAACCAAGCCCAATTACCAATGAAGCTACCACGTCCGGCTCCATTAGCAATCTACACAAAGGGGCTACCAAGTCCGGCCTCATTGTGGTTTTCGCAAGTCCGCACAAAGGGCTACCAAGTCCGGCCACCTTGCGGGTTTTCACAACTCACATAAGGCTACCAAGTCCGGCCATTATGTAGTCTCAAAATCCTTTTTATCCATATCAACCACTCCTTAAATGTCATGTTTCTACTTGCTAGCATATCTAACTAGGACAAAGATGATCTAAGCCATGTCAATCCACTTGCACACACATCACACTCTCCCTCTCCCTCTCCATCCGAATTTCTCTCTCTCTCTCCCATCTCTCTCGGCCTTTCTCTCCTCTCTCTCTCTCTCTCTCTCTCTCTCTCTCCCACTTGGTACATATATATACTTATATAATAGTACTTATGGAAGACTACATATATTATAATGTATATATGTACAATAGAAATCTAGTAATTAATATTTTCCATTTAAGAATTCAATTGCACATATGCACAATACCCTATTATATATATATACATATATATATATACATACAAGTACATATATAATATATATACACAAGCTAGTACACACAATGTAGCCTAGATATACCACATGCCAATATCTAATAAAGTATTCTACTTCTTTCAAAGTACTATGTATAATAATAATCCAAATATCACACATGGAAAATCTAGTCTTTTTATATAATAATAAGGGAATCCCATGAGAATTTAAATAATAAACCTTGTACTTTTGGCAAGACTAAGCTATTGTCCATTGGTTAATAAATCTCCTAACATTTGTTGTCCAATGGGTAAAAGAAATAAAATACTTTACAAGATTTTCTAATTAAAATAAGGAAACATGCACATGGTACTTTATAATTATTATATATATATCTATATTCATATATATATACAAGTACACATAAATATATATATAGTATGTATTTTGAAATCCTACTAGATATGTCAAAATCCAATATCCAATTAACTAATCTACATCATCCAAAGTACTATGTACTAACCTAATAATCTAATGAACAAATCTTATTTTATTGGATTTCACACATGCCAAATCTATTAATTAAATCATTCTAGCACATGATTGTGTTAAGACTAACTATTATCCAATGGATAATAGTTTCTCTAATGGTTAATAACCAATGGGTAATGGTGGCTAGGATTCTAATCTATCGTCCAATGGATAATAAACCTCCTAGCGGTTATTATCCAACGGTTAATACTAAAAGTCTAATACTTGTAATTAAGCACTAAACTAATCTAATCTCGTACTTAGGGAGATTAACCAAGGTTTTCCTATTATCCATTGGGTACAAATTTGCCTAGCATCCATCGTCCAATGGATAAAGACAAAAAGGGTCAAATGGTCCATCTAGGGTTAGGAAGAAGTGATTAGGCTAAATGGGCATTAGACTATTCTACTTAACGATACTTAATCTAGGCTTTCATTGCTCGAGTGGTATTTCGGTTGTAATTAGAAGGAAATCGCCTAATAACGAAGTATTAAAGTCCGAAGGTGCCAAACGCCAAGGAAATGCGTGAGCGTGGCCAAAGGCGACCTGGTATGGCGGTACACGCGTCCAAAGCAGCCCGGTGGCCAAATAGTGGCCAAGGCAGCCCGGTGGCCAAGCAGCGGCCAAGCGGCGGCCAAAGCAGCCCGGTGGCCAAACAGTGGTCAAGGCAGCCCGGTGGCCAAGCAGCGGCCAAGCGGCGGCCAAAGCAGTCAGGTGGCCAAACAAGGTCAAAGGCGACCGGTGGCAATGCTGCCAGCGGCCAAAGCGACGGCCAACAAGGTCAAGGCGGCGTTGGCAGCGCTGCCGGCCAAAGCGACCAGTGGCCAAACAGTTGGTCAAGCGACCGGTGGCCAAGCGGCCGCGGCCAGCGGCCGGTGGCAGCGATGGCAAAAGCGGCTGGCAGCGGCGGCTGACCAGCGACCCGGTGGCAAAGCGTGAGTATGGCCAAGGCGACCCGCTAGCCAATCGGTGGCAAGCGGCGTGAGCATGGCCAAGGCGGCCCGCTAGCCAATCGGTGGCCAAGGCGGCGTGAGCATGGCCAAGCGGCGTGAGCATGGCCAAGGTGGCGTGAGCATGGCCAAGGAGGCGCAAGCGATGGCCAAGCGGCGTGAGCATGGCCAAAGCGGCGTGAGCATGGCCAAGGCGTAGCCAAGGTAGGGCCAGAGTAAGCCCAGGAACGCCAAGGCAAAAGCAAGCCGTGACTCGATGCAGGCAGAACCCGACGGCAGCCAGGGCAAAGCAACCCGATAGTGACCCGACGCCTTAGGCGAGGCAGACGCCAACCGAAGTCGACGCCTAAGGCAAGGCAAAGCGCGTCACAATGAGTCGACGCCAAGGCAAAGCCGATCAAGACAACGGTAGTTAAGGTTCGCTAACTTACTATACTTGCTAAGTAGGATTTCTAGTCAAGAAATATAATTTAAAGATTTTTGAATAAAAATGAGATTTTTATTAGTCAGTAACGACCGATTTTTGGTTATGGAAATAAAAATCCAAGTGATAAAATAAAATTCAAATTTTTAGCGAAATTTTTATTGACCAAAAATCAGGGTCGTTACAGGATCTTGGAGTGCTGAATTGGGTGAAGGTTCGGTTCTGGGATTTTGGCTTTTCGAAAATCTGGTTAACTTCTACAGATTTTGTGGATGAGGTTCCTCCCTGATTGGCGTTCCCGAAGAGAACATTGCTGTTTCCTGAATACGCCCATTTGGATTTCGACCCGGACCCTGATTCTTTCTTCTCCAAAGTTCCGTCCCGCAGAGCCTCCTCTACAGCCAATCCAGAATCGTAAAAAGTTTCAATATTCGGAGCAGCCTGAGAAAGAACCATGTATGGCGCGAAAGTGCTTGGCAAGTTCTTGGTTATTATCCGTATTTGTTCTTTTAGGTCAGGCTTATTCTGCATCTGTGCTGCCTTTGCCCTCCAACGCTTCACAAAGTCAGCAAAGCTTTCCTTCTCACCCATCTAAGTACTCTCCAATTCTCTCGTGGTCATCTTCAGGTCAACATTGAAGTCATATTGAGCCACGAAAGCTGTCCCGATGTCTTTCCAAGTCCTCTTCTTGGATGGTTCGAGAGAGAGGAACCATTGCAGAGCTGGACCAGACAAGGACTCGTGGAAGAGTTGGGCCATGGCTTCTCCTTCGATGCCGCGCATAGTGAGGGATCCGACATACCCTTGAAGGTGGGCTCTGGGGTCACCGGTTCCATCGAATTTTGCAAAGTCCACTCCTTTAAATTTTTCTGGCAGCTTGGCATTCGGAAAGAGGCATAGTTTCCTCATATCGATTTCTCCTTTTCCAAGCCGTTTGGTTTCTTGGACAGATTCCTCCAATTTGCCGATCTTATCCATGATAGCGGCCAGGTTGGGGTCAACTGCTGGTATCTCCACTTTAGGTGGTTGCTCGGATTGCAGGGAAGCTTTGATCAGGATCTTGTCGGTAATTTCCTGCATGCTTTCCATTATCATATTCATGTCATTTTTCATGGAGGCTACGGCGGCTTTGAGTTGCGTGTCAACACCAGCGAGGGATTGTTTAAACTGGATATCCATGTTAGCCATGCTCTGCCTAAGTTCCTCCATTCCGTCTCCTTGGTCAGACATGGATGAAAGATTTTCGGACGGGACTGAGGCTACGGATTCTTCTTCCTCCCTCTCAGACAGTGGGGGTCCTTCCAGGGTGTCTACGCGAACTAGTCTTCGGGACAGACGAAACCAATTGAGCACAGCCTCTTTTCTTCTCAGGCGATCAATGTTGGCAGCACTGGCAACAAGTCGAAAGGGAGCAACTCATGACCAATCCAAATACTCGCCCTACTTCTACCCATCTCCCAGAAACGAGGCCTAAGACCTACCGTGGCTCGAATCTCACTTAAGACGTCCGTACAGAAGATTTTCGATAGTCCGGGTAGCTGCCGTCAGGCAGGTTAAATTCCGAACGGGTCGGAACCAGAGCCAATCTCCTTATTGTGACCATCCGAGACAGAGCAATGTGGCTGCCGGAATCCAGATACAGACATGCTTAAGGCTAGACCCAAACCAAGGGAGCCGTTCGGGCACGGCAAACACCGGAGGTATCGCAAACTCCATGGATTTAAAGTCTCCTAGACTGACCGGAGGGTCCTAAAGAATTCTAAGGGAGCCTATTCCTCTAGCCCACAAGATGCAATGGTGTGTGAATGATACGTGTGTACAGGAATAAAAAGCACATAAGCAAGATATAACACATAAGTCCTAACCGTGGGTTCCTGTCCTAGTTGGGAAGGTTCTATGGCTTTGTACAAGTGCAAAGGCTGGTTTTGGTCTCAAAAGGGTTCCCCGGACTAGAGCCAAGATGTACTACCCTGGCAGAGCTTGTCACCGGTAAACCGGGCAAGATAGCCGAGACACGCGTAGCGAGGCTTGTGCGGTGCAGAGTGTACAGGATAAAAGAGCTTAACATTCCGAAAACATTTGAAAATTCCCCCTTTAGAAAACACCTTTCAAGTTTGGCCCTCTTGATCATCCAATACTTTTGTTCATTTTTTTTTATTTTTAAAAAAAAGTATTGGATAAGTCTCGTCCCCAGCAGAGTCGCCACTGTGGGCTCCCGCGCCCGAAATGAGCGCTTCGCTCGAAGAGTCGCCACCCGGATTTTTGAGATGGATGATCCGAGAAACCGAGGAGTCGTTTGAAAAAGGCTTTTGGTCTAGCGAAAACGTTGAGATGTTGGGTTCGGGAGCCACGTTACGAATGGGGAAGGTTTTTCTTTAAAAAGCACCCCATTCGCCCGGTAAGACCGGTCTCTACTTGATGTTTCAAAAAAAGGAGAAATTTTCAACATTATTTGGAATATCAAACTCTTTAATAAAGCACGTAACGGGAGAGGGACATGGGAAATATATCACGTTGACGTGCGGGTGGTGCTATCTGTACAGTCGTGATAAAATGATATGAATAAATGGAAATAAATAACATTCAACAGACTGTTTGGACCTCAGAGTACGGCTCACGGCACCCTGAGACGCCGTGCGAGGCATCTCAACATGCCATGCGCGGTACATGCTCTGCTATCAAACGGTTGGGCCTCAGAATACCGCTCACGGCACTATGAGTTGCCGTGCGTGGCACCTGCCCTGCTATCAAACGGTTGGGCCTCAGAATACCGCTCACGGCACTATGAGATGCCGTGCGAGGCATCTCAACTTGCCGTGCGTGGCACCTGCTCTGCTGTCAGAGTGTTGCAGTCTTTCAAAATATCGTTTAACTCACTAGTTTCTCTGTAGATCTTTTGAAAACTCACGAATAGCCTCACGGCGGTCAGATCATCCCAAGAACGTCATTATCCTTCCCAAAACGTAGTTTTAAAGTAGTTTTCAACGTTTTTGATCACTTGGGTTCATCTTGAAAAGATTTTAGAAGAGCCGGAACATGGCTTGTAGATATGGTCTTATTTTAAGAGCTTACAAAAACAAGAACAAAGACAAGAGCAAGATAGTGAGCAAAGGAAACTCAGATCCAGTCAGTCTATTCACAATAGCACTAGTGTGCACCATGCCGTGTGTTGAGAGTCAGGGTGCCATGCGTCTGATCAACAGCCGTGCGGTTCCCCAACCTCAGCACGGTGTTGGTTTTATTTTATGAAAATAGGTTTTGAATCATGATCTAACCAAAAGGGATTAGATCTGGCGACAGAAAAGTCCCCTCAGGACCAGAACGAAATCTAGTCCGAGGAAACTAGTTTATACCTTTGGTTTCGAGCTTGATCAAGGATCGTGGATGCAAGGATGTGGGTGGATCGTCACGGATGTGGATGGGGAGGTTAAATGAGACAAAGGGAGTATGGGTGTGAGTGAAGGTTAGGTGTTTTGGGTGATGAGCCTTTGAAGTTAACGAAAGATCAACTTCAATGATGGTGAGGGAGTGAGTGAAAGCACTTAAAGAAGGTCTTTTGGGAATGACATTCTTTAAAGCTTAGAAATGGCCATGGGAGTAAGAAAGTGGGTGTAGAAATTTAGAGAGAGAAAGTAGAGTGAGAAAGCCAAGAGAAAGGCAAGAGAGGGACTCCAAAGAAAGGCTAAGAGGGACCCCTTTCCCTTGAGTGGAGGGGTTAATTTATAGGCAAATGGCCAAGGATTTTGAATTCAAATGGTGGAGGTATTTTCTGGGCGGGCCAGAAGTGCATTTTCGGCTGAGCCAGTCATCAGCTGTGGCTCAAACTGGCGTGGCCGACAGCTTTCTGAGCCAGTCAGCTTTTTGCTCAAGGTGCCGTGCGGTTTAAGTGTGCCGCGCACGGCTACCCTTGAATTTTCAAGGTGCCGTGCGCTCCAGTCTTGCTCCGCACGGCTCTTCTTCCTTCAGTCCAGGGCTCTTTTGGGCTTTATCTGGGCTTTATCTGGGCTTTTCAGGTTTTTGGTTCTCTTTGGGTTTAGGTAAATCCTTTTTCAAGCTCGCAAAGGAATTGTTTCCTCTATTTCATCATCGGGGCGAACAAAGACCCTCCGAGGTCCGGATTGGGGTGTCTACATGCCTCTGATCTCCACCAAACTTAAAGCTGATGACTGCCAGCGTCTTGTTGATAGCATTGTTGCCAAAACTAAGTCTTGGCTAATAGGGACCTAACTTATGCTGGCAGAGTGCAGCTGATTAGGAATGTCCTATTCTCCATCCAAACTTATTGGTCCTCCTTATTCATTATCCCAAAGAAGGTGATTAAAGAAGTTGAGTCTATACTGAGAGCTTTCCTATGGTCTGGCCCTGACCTTAAGAAGTCCGGTGCTAAGGTTTCTTGGGAGCACCTCTGCTCCCTCAGAGAGGAAGGGGGTCTTGGCTTCAAATCCATGCATGTTTGGAATAAGGCTGCCATTGCCAAGCACATTTGGTTCCTTATCTCTGGGGGGGAACAGTCCATGTGGTGCCAATGGGTCAAGTCGTACTTAATAAAAGGGAGGAACTTTTGGAATTTGAAAATTCCTGGGGATTGCACATGGGTTTGGAGGAAATTGTTGAACCTCAGACCTTTGGTCCATCCCTTTATCCTAAATGTGATTGGTGATGGTCAGTCCACTTCCTTGTGGTATGACAATTGGCATCCCCTTGGCCCTTTGATGGCCACTTTTGGTCCCATAATTGCTTATGATTTTGGTATTCCCAAGGATGCTACCGTGTCTCATATTATCCACAACTCAAACTGGGCATTTCCCGTCACACAAACTATTGAGCTCAACGAGATAAGAAGGAATTTACCCCCTTTTATCCCTAGCAGACTGAGTGGGGCTGATCTAGCTAGATGGACTCTCACCCCTCTTGGTAAGTCCTCAATTTCATCTCTTTGGGATAAATTGAGAACTCCCTTCTCTAGAGTTGTGTGGCATAAACTGGTGTGGTTCTCGGGCCACATTCCTAAATGTAGCTTTATCACTTGGTTAGCTATTCAGAGTAGGCTATCCACTATGGATAGGCTAATGCTATTTGGCCTTACTCACTCCCCTCAATGTAGTTTTTGTCAAGGGAGTGAAAGCCACGACCATCTTTTCTTTAATTGTCCATTCTCTCAGCAGGTGTGGAACTCCATCCTTTCCAAAATCCATGTTTCTTGGCACTCCAGAACATGGACTGAGTGGATCACTTTCTTATCCAATAAAAAAGGCAAATCTTTTCAGACTATAATTACTAAACTAATCTTCACAGTGACAGTCTATCATGTTTGGATTGAAAGGAATATGGGGAAATTTCAAGGCAAATCTTGTTCTTTGGAGGTGGTTGCCCACAAAATCTATTCTATGGTGAGGACAAGACTTCTATCATTCAACACATTACCTCCATTTAGGGCTGACTGGGTTGCACATGAGTGGAATCTTAATGGTTCTTAATCATCACTCATATTGTCTGTTCCTATGTGATATTTGGTTCTGTATTTGATATTTGGTTTTGATTCTGGACTGATTTCTATCATGGCAGTGTGTACTCTGTCCCACGAGGCAGTTTTGGCAGTTGCAACTGCTAAAACACTCAGTCCCACCATGGATTCAGGAGGGCTAGAGTATGTAATGACCCTGATTTTTGGTAAATAAAATTTTCGTTAAATATTTGAATTTTATATTTAATACTTGGATTGCTTTAAAAATTCCTTTTAAATTCTAATAATCCGTCATAATTAGATTTGAAACTTGTAAAATTGAATTCTTTCACTCTGGCCAATTTAGTCCTTCTCCCATGACTAGTATACTTGTAAACGTACTTGTATATTTTTCCTAGTAAGTAAATAATATCTTTAAATTATATTTCTCGGCTGGAAATCCTACATGACAAGTATAGTTAGTTTTAACCGATTAGTTAGCAAACGTTAACTACCGTTTGGCTTAGTGATGCATCGATGCCGGAGTGGTTAGTAGAAAAATTTTGGTTTTTGCCTTGACCGTTGACTTGACTGCTTTTGCTTTGGCTTAGCTAGGCTGCCTTGGCATAGGGTCGCCATCGAGCCTGCCTTGCCTTGGCATCGGGTCGCTGTCGCGCCTTGCTTTCGCCTTGGCGTCGGGCCTGCCTTGCCTTGGCATCGGGTCGCTGTCGCGCCTTGCTTTCGCCTTGGCGTCGGGCCTGCCTTGCCTTGGCATCGGGTCGCTGTCGCGCCTTGCTTTCGCCTTGGTGTCGGGCCTGCCTCGCCTAGGCGTCGGGTCACTGTCGGGTTGCTCTGCCTTGGCTGCCATCGGGTTCTGCCTTGGCGTCGAGTCACGCCTTGCTTTTGCCTTGGCATTATTGGGCTGCCTTGCTCTGGCCTTGCCTTGGCTACGCCTTGGCCACCGCTTTGCTAGCGGGCTGCCTTGGCCACGCTCATGCCTCGCCTTGGCTACGCCTTGGCCACCGCTTTGCTAGCGGGCTGCCTTGGCCACGCTCACGCCTCGCCTTGGCTACGCCTTGGCCACCGCTTTGCTAGCGGGCTGCCTTGGCCACGCTCAGGCCTCGCCTTGGCTACGCCTTGGCCACCGCGTTGCTAGCGGGCTGCCTTGGCCACGCTCACGCCTCGCCTTGGCTACGCCTTGGCCACCGTTTTGCTAGCAGGCTGCCTTGGCCACGCTCACGCCTCGCCTTGGCCAGTGCTTTGCTAGCGGGCCGCCTTGGCCACTGCTTTGCTAGCGGGCCGCCTTGGCCACCGCATTGCTAGCGGGCTGCCTTGGCCACGCTCACGCCTTGCCTTGGCGTTTAGCACCGTCGGGCTTTAATATTCCGTTATTAGGCGATTTTCTACAAAATAATATGTTACTTTCCTAGATTATCCTAACCCTTGTATGCTTTCTAGGAAATGATTAGTCCAAGCTTTTCATTGACAAGTCACTTGAAAACTCTTGGTAGTTGATTCCTTCTTAGACATTCTTGCATGTACATGCATTGACCTAAGAGAGAGAGATGGCCGAATGGAGAGAAAGAGAGGGAGGCCGTGAGAGAGAGAAGAAAGAGAAGTGCAAGTGTGTGCTTGTGTTTTGACAACTCAACCAAGTAATCTCCTTTGTCTTTACTCAACCAAAGTACAGCCTTTTATTACTTCTTTTGTGCTTTTGCAAGCAAGTCCTCTCTAGGATGAGACTAGTCCAAAAACCCTTCATAATGACCTAATGCATTAGCCTTAAGCCTAAAAAGTTGAAAGTGACAATACTTGGCATGCTTGGAAGACTTGATTGGACAATTCAATGAAGCAAAAGGAGAGAGGAAGAGAGAGAGAGGGCTGGCCGAAATTTTCAGGAGGAGGGAGAGGTGTGTGCTTGAGTGTAGTACACTCCATCAAGCTACAAACTTAGCCTTAAGCCTATTACCCAATTGCCAACCCATTTCTAGTCTTCCAAAGTACTACCTAGCTAATGATTTTGGTGCTTTCATCCAAGCAAAGCCCATTCTAGACTAGACAAGCCATAAAACCCTTCATGATAACCTAGGTTGCCTAAAAGATTGGACAAAGACAAGCCATGGAAGCATGCCATGCTTTCAAGCATGATTTGACAATACAATGGAGCTAACCAATGAGAGAGAAGGAGGGAGAGGGGGCCGGCCATGGAGGGAGAGGAGAGGTCAGGTTTTTGCCTATAAATAGCACCCAAAGCTTGCCATTCAACTCACACCTTCACCCCTTGCTCCAACTTCTTTCTAGAAACCATTTTCTGTTTTCCTAGCAGCTTACTGCCCTTCGTAAATCCCCATTTTTCAAATGCTTAAGGTAGTTTTTAAGACTAACTTCTGTGGAGAAAGTTGTAGAGCACTTCGAAACCTTCAAGTTAGACCCAAGGACCACCCTGTGGGCTACCACAGCCCCGGGTGGAATCGAGGCGGCCCGAAAAGGAAGCGCCACGCCGTTTTAGTTTTTGAAAGATTTTGAAGAGTCGCCACCCAGATTTATGGTTCGCTACCCGAGAAATCGTTTTGTTTTAAAATCGATTGATTTGAATTGAAAACCAGAGATTGTAAAAGGGTTCGGAAGCCACGTTACGAGGGAGGAAGGGTTTTACGGCACCCCCCTCGCCCGATTTGAAATCGGTCTCTACTAAACATTTGTGGGATTTTTCAAAAGATCTTGTTTCATTAAATCACTTAGCAAATATCCACAGGTATATATCAAGTACAGGGAGTGCATGCATGTGCATGTGTACAGTGAGTAAATGAGGAATGGTAATGAAATGCAAAGATGTTAGAAGCTGGGAGACCCTGTCACTGATTCACTCTCGAGCGCTCGAAAGCACTCCCGAGCGCTTGGGAGTATCACATGCTCAACTTGCACACCTTGTTAGTACAACGGGATACAATAGAATACACTTCTGGAAATATAAACTGGAATGACATTAAACACACTATAGGCTTGACAGATGACTCAATAGACTGAGAATAGGTCTCATTCTTCTGAGCCATACAACCTTGCCCTTCTGGAAAATGGTGTAATAGATATAAGAGGCAAAAAGGGACACATGCATGGTCATGCAAGGGCAGAGGGGGGGTCGAGCTGGAAGAAAAATATACCAAGCTTGCATGCAAACACTCTCGAGCGCTTGAGAGTAAACTCGAGCGCTCGGGAGTGTTCCACACCCCAGGACTGATGTCAACCAACTAATCCATTAAATGCAGTATGCTGGTACACTGGATCTTACATTTCAAAGTATGAAAAAGGATTTTTCTTTTTAGATCCAGACCAAAACTCTTTTGCATGTCTTAAATGCAAATCATTTATCTTACTTTTCTCTGAAAACAGCAGATCATTTGTACCAACACACCTTAAAAAGAGTCAAAAATAGTTTTAAAACACACCCTACCCATGCATGTCCATTTAAACACTCAAAAGAAAAGAAGCAGAACTGGAGTCACTCTCGAGCACTTAGGAATAGTCCCGAGCGCTTGGGAGTGTTTCCAGTAGGCTGAACATAGAAAACACATCTGCACCCCTTTGCTCTTGCTTTTACGCCAAGGTCTCTCAACCAACACTTAGTATTAAGGACTAAGAGGGATGAGGGACCTCTCTCAGAAAAGAGAAATAGCCCTGTTTTTGGTTTGACAATAAGATAGAAAGCTTCTACCTTTTGGCTTAGAACTTTGCTCCTTGGAAGAAACTCTGGAAGGTAGAATGAGAAAGAAAGATCGGAGACTCAGAACTGGAGAATGATCTGAACTCCTTGCATGTCTTTGATGCCTTGGATTTTTTGTTGCTTTTGTTTTTGAAAATGGAGTTTTTTTTGAAGGAGATGAGGAAGAACAGCTTTGTTTGGACAGTCAAAAGGGGGGGTTTTAGAGAGAGAGAGTTCGTGCCTGGTTTGAACTACAGAGGCCCTTATATAGGCAAAATACCATATGGTCTTGTTTTAGAAAATTTGATTTGGTATCTTTGAAAGATCAGCAGACTTGACTCCCCTCTGACTGAGGTGGAGTGTTGCCTGAGGTTTGAGCCGGCCAAAACGGCTGTAATGATGGCCTGCATGGGAAGTGGGGAAGCTCCAGCATCCATTGGGCAGCACAAAAGTCTCGAGCGCTTGGGACTTTACTCTCGAGCGCGCGAGAGTTTGTTAGATCCCAGATTTTGAAAATGGTTTTGAGCGCTTGGGATCGCTGCTGAGCGCCTAGGACTGATTTTAACATTTTATTTCCTTTTAACATCTTCCAAGGAGCATCGTTTTGACTGATCAAGGGCTTGTTTCAATCCAAATTCATCATCGGGGAGCCTCCGGGCCACAAATTAAGGAAGTTCGAAATGTCCAAATTGGGGTGTCTACAGTTGCCCCTCTTTGGATGGCGCTCAGTGTCATGTCCGGACATGAGTGACATCCAAAGATTGAGACAGCCCAATTCGAGCCACGTCAAACCCTTAATTTAAAACACAAATGCAAATTAAAGTGCTCGATGCATGTGGTCGCGTCTTTCCAGACTGCCTACGTACCCTTTTCTGTAAGGATCAGACCAGCGTAGTTCTTTGGGGCAAGTGCAAACACGTGTGATGCATGCACGAGAAAGATTGACGAGATCTTGACAAGGTAAATATGCAAAAGGGGGTCCACCTGTTACTTTGTTTGGCGGACGGAGAATGCAGGCACGTGTGATGCATGCACGAGAAATGATCGACACAATTTTGATAAAATGCACAAAGGGCCCACCTGTTGCTCTGTTTGGCGGACGGAGAATGCAGGCACGTGTGATGCATGCACGAGAAACGATCGACACAATTTTGATAAAATGCACAAAGGGCCCACCTGTTGCTCTGTTTGGCAGACGGAGAATGCAAGCACGTGTGATGTATGCACGAGAAACGATCGACACAATTTTGATAAAATGCACAAAGGGCCCACCTGTTGCTCTGTTTGGCGGATGGAGAATGCACGCACGTGTGATGCATGCACGAGAAATGATCGACACAATTTTGATAAAATGCACAAAGGGCCCACCTGTTGCTCTGTTTGGCAGATGAAACAAGGATAAGATAGCACCTGTAGGGTAGAGATACCTGTAAACCTATTGAAATTAGTATAAATAGACAAATTTTCAATCGACTATCAAGTAAAATGCCACATTGAGGAGCGTGAGCTCAATATCATAACATCGACTATAGTCTGCTTCTTGCAGTCTTGTTCGACGCGGTTGAAGTCAGGACTGAGATTGATTTTGTAAGAGGAAGGGGGGAGCTAAGGAAGCCTCGGAAGCGGGAAAATGCACGAGATGACGGAGGATTGGCACGGGGGCCAAGGGCAGAGCTGAGCGTTCAGAACCACTCCCAAGCGCTCGGGAGTGGTCTCGAGTGCTCGAGACCGCGGCTGGGCCCACAACCCTATTCATCTTCTTCGCTCGTTCAAGGGTTCAAAACCCATTCTCGAGCGCTTGAGAACCAGAGCAGCCGTACGCACTCGAACCTCGATCGTTCTCACACTCTCTCTCTGGCAATCTCTCTCTCATTCGACTGATCTCTCTCCACTCTCTCCATCTCAAGCTCTTTCACTCTCTCAACACGGACCGAGCTCGAGATCTCCTCGATCTTCCAGTGGGCCATCATTTGCCAAGAAGTGCGGATCAAGCGAAGGAAGAAGACTTGGGGGGTGGAAGAACAAGGGATGGCTAGTGGGGGTGATGAGGGGCTGCCCAGCCACGAGGAGGCAGCGGCTGTGGCAATAGAGGAAGTCGGCGGGGCCAGGAGCGAGGGCGTGGCGAGGATGGAGGGGACTGGTGAAGCTCCAGAAGCGAGGGATGAGGCTGGTGGAGGTGATGAGGGGCTGCCCAGCCGCGAGGAGGCAGCGGCCGTGGCAGCTATGGCGGCGACCGAGGAGACTAGCGGCAGCGCTGCTACGCCAGTCCAGGAGGGGGTCGTTGGTGAGGGTTTGGTTACAGAGATCGAGGCCGACATTGGTGCAGGGGCAGTGGTGAGTACCGGTGGGGGTTTGGCGGCGGTAGAGAGTGCTAGCGGGGGTTTGGCGGAGATAAGAGACATTGGCGATGGTGGAGTTTTGCGAGGGGGCGACAGCGAGCTGGCCACAAGTAGTAGAGGCGCGTTGGGCGGCAGAGGAGATGGTACAAGTAGTGGGGGAGGTGCCACGGACACTCCCCATACTCCCACGGTGGAGGATTTGCTTGTGGCCGCGGAGCGGGCCGGCGATGAGGTGGTGGTAGCCGGACGCGTCGTCGCGACACCAGTGCTGAGGGTGACAGCTGCTGAGCCGAGGGTGGGGGACAGTGGGATTGGTGCTTCACACCCGGTCCCACTTACGGAGGGAGATTTCTTAGACACGGCGAGGCCGCAGGACATACTAGACGCCCTTAGTCTCAACGCCGGGATTAGAGAGGTTCTGAGGGGTGCGAGGACTCCGGAGGATCAGACCTCAGCATTGTTGCGAGGAGCGTTGCTCAGCGGTGCGGGAACGGCGGCGGATACGGGATCGCCGGAGATGGATGATTTTGGACAGGAGGAGGTGGTGGTGATCGAGGAGCGCGTTACTGCGGCCGACGAGGCGAAGGCCTACCTGGCCAGTGCACGTCCTGGGTTTGAGTCGGGGACTTACACTCCACGGTCACACTTCTTTGAGCCGACGGGTATGACCGGCTACGCTCCAGCTCGGGATGACTATCTTGAGGACTTGCTTCTTCAAGATCGGGCCACACACATCTCTTCTGGATGGGCCACGGTATGACTTCAATGTTTTACTTCCTGCATTAGACTTGCTTCCTTGAATTATTGCGTTGCTTACTGATGCTATTTCTTTGCTCTGTTGAAACAGCATACCAAAGACATTTACGACCACGGAGGCTCAGGCCACTCATTGAAGTATTTCAGAGAGCTACCTCGGAGGGTGCGCGAGTTGGTGGCGGAGGCTAGATTCGAGCCATTTATCTAGTTGCTAACGGCGGTGAGGGTTGATCATGCAGTGATGACAGCACTGGCAGAGCGGTGGTGGGACACCACCAACACGTTCCATTTCCGTTTCGGGGAGATGACAGTGACTCCTCTCGACTTTGCTGCGATTACAGGGCTCTGAGTTGGAGGCGAGCCGATTCCATACGACCCGAGCATAGATCTGGATGATACAGCTTTGAGGTGGTTCCTCAGACGGGTGCCGCGCCACAGCGGAGGGGTGGCGGAGTATGGGCAGTTCACAAAATATTGGGATCATGAGCCTGCGGACGACATTGAGGCGGCGCAGATGGCCAGGGCCTACTTGCTATACCTGTTCGGGGCTTCTCTGTTCCCGCTCAGGCGATCCCGGGTTCACCTGAGCTACTTAGCGGGCCTGGTTGATCTGAGGCGACGGGGCCAGTTCGGCCCAGGCGGTCTTTGCTCTGTGCATGCTTTACTGCTTTCTGGGAGCCGCCTCACGCGGAGTGGGAGACACCATAGGCGGATACTGGAGGGTGATTGAGGTATGACTCGAACTATTGCTTTGAATTGCTTTGATCGATTGAATTGAATTGAATTGAACATGTATCTGACTTGAATTGAATCGACTTCCAAAATATGCAACTTTGGGCTTACGAGGTCTTGGGCATGTTCCCGCCCGAGAACACTTGTGCGAATCCACATTTGCTTCCACGGGGACTTGCATGGGGCAAGGAGTACAGGAGAGCCAAGGAGCGACGGGGCAAGTGATGACTTTCCGGCGCTGGCTGGATAACATTGCTGGGGTTACGGTACGAACATCGACCTTTCTTTCTTTTCATGCTTTGTTGAAAGAAATCCTTAATTACTGATACCAGAAAATTGAATATAGGTTCACTGGGACCGCTGGGCCAGGGTGGAGGCTGACTTCCTTCCGAGGAGCCAGAAGGTGACACGGAGTAGAGTCTCTTTGGAGTGCCAGAAATTTGGCGATGGTACTGGGGATCGGGTGACGTGTGATCACTCGGTTCTCGAGTTAAATCGTGCCGGGCCACTCCCAAAGTCTGAAGGGACCGAGACCTAAACACGAGCCGAGCTGGAGCGATTCACGGTGCTGGATACTGATCTGGAGAGATACTTGCGGTGCACGTTGGACTACGCGACATACAGGGACTGTACTTGGCCATCAGCTTGGGGGGTGGAGAGGGAGCTGGAGAGGCGGGTAGTAGAGGCTGAGGCCAGGAGGGCCAGGGGCGAGGCTGGAGGCGATGTTGGGGATGAGGTTGGAGTTGAGACTGGAGGGAGGGGCCGCGGCGGTCGCTCTTCACGCGGTAGAGGTCGGGGTGCTCGGCCTCCTACCGGTGGGCGAGGTGCCAGCTCTTCGGGCCGTGGTGAGGGCAGCACGCAGGTTCCAGAGACGGCCGAGACTTTTACTTCCGATGGGTTGCCGACGTTGGACTTGACAATAGGGGTGAGGGACCCTTCGGGAGCACGCGCGTTGCTAAACGTTCCACGCCTTCCACAGCCACAGATGCAGCTTCCTGCGCAGGTAAGGACGTAGCCTTGTTTCTTTTCATGCTTCGAACATTATTTGTCCCTGCGTTTGTTGTTCTTGATTCTTGAATTATTGTACAGGTGCCGCGAGAATGGGCGGAGAAGGCCATTATGCTGATGGTGGGGATGCGGTAGCTGCTGAAGGACTGCGCTAAAGGAAGAGTCCTCCAGACTAGACCTGTTCCAGCACCTGTTCTACCTGCAGCTCCTCAGGTATGAAAATGCATGCATGCTCGTTTGATTGGATTTAAGATATACATGGAATGAATGAACGTTCATGATGTGCAGGTGCAGCCACGACGCTCGACCAGGACACAGCCACAGGGCATCGAGATCCTTCCAGCTTCCACTAGCACGAGAGGCCGGGGTAGACAGGGAGCAGGGGCTGGACAGTTCGAGGTTGTTCCTAAGGCAGCGTCCCGGCGGAGACCCGCTCCTGAGGAGTCAGAAAAGGAGACGGAGGAGTCGCTCGAGTCACAAGCTTTAGGGTCCACGGACTCGAGTACTACCTCAGGCCCTTCCGACGACGATGACGGCGACGAGGACGAGGTTGAGAGTTCTGGGTCCGAGGGACGCCAGCAGAAGAGGATCCGCCTGGGCTGAGCTTTAGGCTTTTTGCTTTGCTAGTCTTTCTTTTGCATGGCCCTGCGTGCCAGCACAGTTGTAGCTTCCGGGCCTGCGTGCCTTGGCTTTTGGTTTGGGCCTGCGTGCCCTGGTAGATAGGATCGGGCGTGTATTTGCCCCAGCTTATGTACTTCCTTCTTTACACATTGTAGATGCCTTATTCATTTATGAAAAATTTACACTCTTGTCCCTTTTACTTCTTCGCACTCCCGTCAAGAATTGTATTTTATGAAATATGTTCGTCTAGCTTTGAAGGCAAGTAAAGAGCACGCGAATTTCGACTGATACTCTTAGAATGGAATAAAACTTGACACAACTAACTCAACTCATGGAATTTGACTTGGAATGATAGAAACGCCCTTAATGTAGAATTTGTGGTCATTATGGAAAACAGCGTCCGCTTTTGACACGAGAATGGGACATGAGCCTATTTGATCACGGTATATGCCTTTAACGCCACCATGAACGATGAAATAGAGGCGTTTGAGGGTAAAAAATGATTCCGTAAGCTTTGGCGTGCGTTTGACTGCTTCACATAGTCACCAGCACACATTAAGACTTGCATACACCCTCGGACTCTAACAAACGCTCTTGACACGAATTTTGATACGTCGACAGGAAGGAAACCATGGGGATTTTGAGGTTTTTCAAGGGACACACATGAACACTTGGACAAATGGATAACTGGACCTGCTGTATTCCCTTAAAAACAGGTTGAAACTTGTTAAACTAGAAGAACAGAACTTGGGATGCCATCTCGGGACCAAAAATCAGGGAAGAAAACCTACTATCAAGACTGCAGAACTCTCGAGCGCTCGAGAGTGTTGTCGAGCACTTGGGAATTCACTCCCGAGCTCTCGGGACTGCTGTGATCTGCAGACTTGTGTTCTTTTCCAAGATCATTTCCCAACTCTGCCATGTCGTTTTCTTCTGCATGCACCCTTCCCAGACACCTTGTAAATGCCCTTGGACTGCTTTCCAGAGGTCAGTGATTTCCCAAAGCAAGACTAGTGGATTTCCAATGCTTTTTTCAAGCATTCCAAAGTTTGAATCTTGAAAAGGTTTTCAAAATGTGGAACTTGATGAGTTTCAAGGATGGTGGGGAAGTGGTGTTGTCTCCCCTAGGCCTCTATAAATACCCAGAGTTGCTTTGGCAAGTCACTCACAACCCATTCCATCATTCTTCTCCCAAAACTTCCTTTTCTCATGGCCTTGTTGAACCAAGCCTTACTTCGCCCTTGGCTGGACAGCCTCGAGGGCATCGATTGGCTGAACTTCCGAGGGCATCGCCTTCATGCCTTGAAGTATCTCCGCGAGGTCGCAATTTGCCCTGTCCTACTGCACGCGGCTGTACGCTTTTGGGATCCCGAAGTGCATGTCTTTCGCTTTGGTTCTCAAGAGCTATGTCCCACCGTCGAGGAATTCCATGCCTACCTGGGGAGCCACGACTCCACCAAGCCAATTGTTCCAATGCTTAGGGAGAGCATGAAGAACATCCTAAAAACCAAGCTGGGTGTCAGCGGGAACGTTGCTGAGTTCTTGACCCGGGGTAATGCTATCAACATCGTGCAGCTGTATGAGAGATTCAGTCCACCTGGAGACTTAACAAACTTCGAGTATCAAGGCCGCCGGATGATGGCCTGTTGTATCTGCCTCTTAGCGGCCTTCCTGTTGGTTCCGCCTGTTGGTCAGCCCAGTTCTCTATTGATTGGAGTCGCTGTTCAAATTGAGGCTCGCAAGGATGTTGCGCCTTTGGTCCTTGCTGAGACCTTGATGGGGTTGGATGCTGTGCATGCCAATCGCAAAAGGGTTTTTGGTGGCAGCCCGCTGTTGCTGCAGGCTAGGGACCTCACTCAGCTCTCCTTTTTCTATTTCTCACATTCATTTTACCTTGACACTCGGTTTAGGCCTTATTTGGCTCCTTACTTGTTTTCTCTCTTTTTCTGACAGATATGGCTTTGTGACAAGCTGAACTTGCTGACCCCTCCGGCCAATGACTGGTGGTACCGTGCTAGCGGATGGAACCGTCTTTCCCAAATGATGTACAGGCATGAGGATGACTGGGCTGACTTCTTTGCTTCCCTGGATGATGATGACATTGCTTGGCGTTGTCATTGGCTGAGGCTTCCTGCGATGACCGTGAGCAACATGGACTCACCACAGGTGTTCGTGGCAGGCTTGGCTGGCTTCACTTTTTATTCACCATTCCGCATTATGCGCCAGCTTGGACTTAGCTAGGAGGTGCCGCCCCCGGGTTCAGAAGTGCTTCGTCTCCCTCCCTTCACCATTCCGGGCCTTCGGAGCTATGTTCGAACGTGGGAGTCTCGTAGGACTGAGCCAAGCGATCCTCTTTACTCCATTGCTTTGACTGGTAGGTACTGGAAGTGGCTGAGGAGAGATGTGGAAGCAAGGAGAGGTTAAAAGCTTACTTTGCCGTTTTTTGAAATAAAAGTTAGGTCTCATTGTGCGTTTTGTCTTTTTCATGCTTAGCTTGTAATAAAGAGATCATCTGAATAAAATTGACTGATTAAGGGTTTCTCCCTTTCGTTTCGTTTATCTCATGCGCCTTGAAAGAAAGTACCTTGATTTGTCAATTTGGACTTGGATTTTTGGAATTTAGGACCGAACCTCAGAGTGAGATTGCCTACGTATCCCTTAAGAAAGCGAATCAGGCCCATACGTAGTTCAGGCTGGGGTTCGCTCGGGTATTAACACTCTCCTTTTAAATTTTGCCTAGTACCGCCCTTTCGGGTTTTCGGCCTAGCGAGCTCTTTTCGACTTTTCGCCTTAACTTTTGCCTAGGCCGCCCTTTCGGGTTTTTGACCTAGCAGGCTTGCTCTAATTTTTGCCTGGGACCGCCTACCCTTGTGGTTTTCGGCCCAGCGAGCTCTCTCAGGGGTAATATCGCTTAAGCTGATCCAAATTGACAAGGTTCGAAAATTCGTTGCCGTCGAGATCGATGATCGATGCTGCTCTTTCGGAAAGGATTGACTTGATGATGTATGGTCCCGCCCACTTTGGTCGGAACTTCCCTCGCAAATCGAAAATCGGAGCACGGATCTCCTTGACTACCATATCCCCCTCTTGCAGGTTCCTCGACTTCACCTTCTTATTGAATGCTCGGGTGATTCTCCGCTGATAACCCTGGACGTGGTACAATGCTCATAGTCTCCTTTCGTCAAACAACATGAGCTCTTCGAACCTTCCACTGATCCAATCGGCCTCATCTATTCCTTGTTCAGCCATGACTCTAAGCGATGGAACTTCCAGCTCGATGGGGAGAACGGCTTCCATACCGTACACTAAGGAATAGGGTGTTGCCCCTATCGATGTGCGGATAGACGTCCGGTATCCCCACAAAGCTAGTGGTAGCTGCTCGTGCCAATTCCTGGCTGATTCGACAATCCTTTCGAGGATCGACTTGATGGTCTTATTGGCTGCTTCGACTGTCCCATTCGTTTGCGGCCGATAAGTGGTCGAGTGATGCACTTGAATCTTGAATTCGTCAAAGAGCTCTAGGACTTTTCCTTTGAAGTGAACACCATTATCAGATACGAAGGCTTGAGGGACTCCATACCGATAAATGATGTTTTTCCTGATAAAGTGAGCCACTTGAACTACCGTCAAAGTCTTGTAGGAAGCTGCTTCGACCCATTTGGTGAAATAATCGACCGCTACCAAGATGAACCTGTGACCGTTAGAAGCCGCAGGCATGATCCTTCCGATGACGTCGATGCCCCAGGCGGAGAATGGCCATGGTGTTGCCATTGAGTGTAATTCCGAAGGCGGGATATGGATAAGATTAGCATGAGTCTGGCACTTATGACACCGGCGCACATACTCAATGCAATCTGTTTCCATAGTCGACCAATAGTAGCCCAATCTCAAAACTTTCTTAGCCAGCATCATGCCGTTCATATGTGGCCCACAGACTCCTTCATGCACCTCTTCCATTACAGTTCTCGTGTCGTCACCGTGAATACATAATTTATGGACTCCGCACGGAGATCGTCGGTACAATTGTCCACCACAGATGATGTACTGAGACACCAGTCGTTGTATAGCGATCCGATCCTTCTTGGTTGAATCTGCAGGGAACTCTCCCTTTTCGACGAGATTCCAAATATCTTGAAACCAAGGAAGCCCATCATCAGGCTCTTCGATGTTCATGACGTAGTCGTACACATTCTTTCCTCTCTGCTCAATCATAACAGGCCTCAGCTTTACCCCAATCGGAAGTTCCAGCATGGATGCCAAGGTACCGAGCGTGTCGGCGAAGCGATTCTTCATCCTCGGGACGTGCGTGAAAGTCACCTTTTGAAAATTCGGGATAAGCTCGTCGAGCTGCTGATGATTTGGCTTCATCTTCTCATCTTTAACCCTCCATTCCCCGTTTGCTTGTGATACAACCAAGTTGGAGTCCCCCACAACTTCTAGTACTTTGACTCCAATTTCTAGTGCGGCTTCCATTCCCATAATGCATGCTTCGTACTCTGCCTCGTTGTTCATGACTTTGAAGTTCAACTTGAAAGCAAGGGGAATATGCGACCCTTTAGGCGAGACCAGCAGTATACCAATCCCAAAACCTTTCTGGTTTGCAGCTCCATCGAAGTACAATGTCCATGTTTCGCCAACAGCAGTCATCACGTCTTCGTCGGGAAATCGAAACTCCGTGTGTTCTGGCCCATCGATCGGGTGATCTGCCAAAAACTCTGCTACTGCTCTTCCTTTCACTGACTTGCGGGTGACGTACTTGATTTCGAATTCGGCCAATAAGAGCAACCAACGTGCTAACTTACCGGTAAGTGCTGGCTTCTCGAATAGATATTTGAGAGGGTCCATCCGAGAAATCAGTATCACCGAGTAAGACAGCATGTAGTGTCTCAATTTCTTCGTGGCCCATACCAGCGCCCAGCATGTCTTTTCCAATGAAGTGTACCGCTCTTCGCTTCCAACCATCTTCTTGCTCAGGTAGTAGATTGCCCTTTCAACCCCATCATCTCCCTCTTGTGCCAGCATGCACCCCATCGACGAGGGTGTGACGGACAAGTATAGGATCAAAGGTTTTCCCGGAATGGGTGGCATCAAGATCGGTGGATTCTATAGGTAAGTCCGTACTGCTTCAAAAGCCTTTTGACACTTGTCATTCCACTCGAATTTCACATCCTTCTTGAGCAGACGAAACAATGGTTCACAGGTCAGAGTCAGCTTGGCGATGAATCGACTGATGAATTGAATCTTTCCTAAGAAACACCGGACTTCCTTCTCGGATTGAGGTGGCTCCATCTCGAGGATGGCTTTAATCTTAGTAGGATCCACCTCGATCCCCCTGGTTGTGATCATGAACCCGAGCATTTTGCCAGCAGTGACCCCGAAATTGCACTTCTGCGGATTAAAACGCATCTTGTACTTTCGAATTCTCTCAAAGAACTTTCTCAATGCACGGAGATGGTCCTTCCTTTCCTTTCCTTTCACTATCATGTCATCGACGTATACCTCGACCTCCTTGTGAATCATGTCATGGAACAGCGTGGTAGCACCCCTCTGATACGTAGGACCGGCATTTTTCAACCCAAATGGCATAACCTGATAGCAATATGTCCCCCACTCAATGATGAATGTGGTCTTTTCCCTGTCCTCCGAAGCTAGAAGAATCTGGTTGTACCCTGAAAAGCCGTCCATGAAGGATAGTAGGGCGTGCCCTGCAGTGTTATCAACAAGCATGTCTATATGCGACAATGGGAAGTCGTCCTTAGGGCTCGCTTTGTTCAGATCTCTGAAATCGACACACACTCTGATTTTTCCGTCCTTTTTGGGGACGGGTACGATGTTGGCTACCCAAGTGGGGTACTCCATTACGATTAGAAAACCGGCATCGATTTGCTTTGTAAGCTCTTCTTTTATCTTTAATACCCAATCGGGCCGCATTCTTCTTAGTTTTTGCTTAACGGGCTTCACGTCAGGGTGGAGAGGGATTCTGTGCTCGACTATCTCTGGGTCGATTCCGGGCATGTCTGCGTGGGACCAAGCGAAAACTTCTTTGAATTCTTTTAGTAAATCTGTGAGTTCTTGAAGCTCAGTGGGAGACAGTCCAGAACCGACCTGAATTAATCGAGGGTTCTCCTCATCACCCAAGTTTATTGAGATTATTTCTTCTTTTAAAGGCTGATCATGCCTTTCATTTTCACGATCGATGAGGGAACGGATCTCCTTGGGGATGTCCCCATCGAGATCTATTCTTTCATCGTCGGGGTCCAAATAGTTTATTTCAAAAATCGGCAAGTAAGCGAAAACATCATCCATTTCATTAACCAGTTCAACAGACGGGGGGAATACAGCGGTTAACTCGAATTCAAAGTAAAAGCTACGATGTGGAGGGCCGATGGGCACAAACTCCGACTCGGTACTAGACGACGAGTCAGTGTCGGACTCGGACTCAGACTCAGTGCAGGTGCTGTGAGTGCGAGTTACATGTGGTACAAAAGTGCAATTATCATAGATGCCTACAGCCTCCACAATGAGTTTGGAAGGGTCTTCAACTTCTTCTTCATCTCCGAGCATCAGCACAGCAGGATCTTGCATCATACCCCCTGATTCTTCACCTTCGAATAGGAATTGGAGACTGCCCAAACTAAAAGCCTCCAGCCAGTCAAATGCCTCAGATATCTCCTCTACCTTTGCAACCTCTTCATCACTCTCCCATGTATCATTGGCAAAGATCTCGAAGCCAGGATACTTTATTTTTGTTTCGAGGTCCACAAAGGGCTCAGGTTCTCCTTGGTACAGCGCCTCATTCTCCTTCAATTTCATCTCCGTTGCACGGCCTCGGTCGCGATTGCACCACTTCCTTGCTGAGTCGCTTTTCTTGGTCTCATATCCTAGACCAAAACGCTCATTACTTCCAGGGAATTCGGGGAACTCGGGGACTCCTTGAGCATAAAGTCCCAAGCCCATGCCCGGCAGATACTTCATTCGTTTCATAATTTCCAACGCTACGGAGCTCACCAAGAAACCGTCTTCGGCCCGAATGGTGCACACTTTCGAGGTCATAACTGCAAAGCCTCCCATGGCAATATCTTCCTCCCCATGCATAATTTCTAGCAGCGGGGAATTGTCCTCGGAGTGCGGACGAATGCCTGAGTCTCCATGGATGATCAGGGTTCCAGAATCCAAACCCAAGATGAGTTTCTGATGCAACGTTGAGGGCACACCCATGACATCCGAGCAATGAAGCCAAGGTCTTCCCAATAAGAGATTAAATGATGCAGGTATTTCTAACACACAGAATTCGACGGTGGTTTTAAACTTGCCAGTCGCGAGTTCCAAGTTGATTGTCCCCAAAACATCACGGCGTGTATTATCATAAGCACGGACGCCCAAATTCGACGACATGAAGTCTTTGTTCTTGAGGCCCAGGCAATAAGCGGTACGGAGTGGACACACGTTAATGGCTGAACCGTTGTCTATAAGAATCGCAGGGACCCATTTTTCAAGACACTTCATCGTCAAGTGCAGTGGCTTGTTATGGTCAGTTCCCTCAGGAGGGAGATCCTTTTCTGTGAATGATAGAGTGTGCCGGGTGAAGTTCGGGGTTATAAGGGCAATGAGAGCTTCTGAGGCAATGTCAGAGGGAACCTTGAACCTGGAAAGAGTGTTTACGAGCCTGAGGCGGTGCTCGCGGGAGGCAGCTAACACTCCCCACATGGACATGCGAGCGGGGGTTTCCTGGAGTTGACGGATAATGGGATCGGCGGAGGCTTCGGGGTCAGATTCAGGGAATGAGTTGAGGTCGATGGATAGTTTGGGCTGGGTAGGTGGGTTAGGTTTAGTGGAGCTTGAAGGGTCATTTGGTGGAGCTTGCGGGACGGGAATGTTCAGGTTTGTGGGGCTGACAGGGGTATTCTGCTGCGGCGGAGGGGCTTGGGACGAGCTACCCTGCTGGACGTTGGTAGGCTGGTAGACTCTTCCACTCCTGGTAAGGTGGCTAACTATCCTAGGAATGGGTTCCCACCAAGTACCTTCCCAAAAATTGGAGAAGTCCAAGTCACAGTCGTCCGCCTTACATTTCCCTTTGTCAAGTGCTGTCTTCTCCAAAGTCTCATTGAGGGTTTCCATTTCCAGAGCGTGCCATATGCTGTCCTCTTCCAGAGAATTCCAGAAGTTGACGTTGTTGTTGCTGTTGTCATTGTTAATCTGCAGGGATCCTTCATCCAACATGGCCTTATTAACAGTCAGTTCCTCACCGTTCATCCACACATTCACCAATTCAGACTTTTCCCACAGATCTTCTGGATCCAATACACAGATGTTGGGCTCATCAGGGATTTCGACCACAGGCTTGGGGAAGAACTCCTCGATGATGTATTCCTGTGGGAGGAAAAGATAGTCCATGGCACGTTCCAGAGCATCAAAATCTCGAGTGAGGTTAACAATGGTTCTGACGTTGAGTCCTGAGAACATACGGGGATTCATCAAATCCATTTCTTCTACCACTTCCTCCTCTTGAAAAAGGTACACCAAAGATGTTTCATCCAGAGGATCAGAATCGTCCATCCAGTGCCGTCCGTTAGGTTCGAGCTCCCATTCCCATTTGTCTTCCTTCTTGACAGGTTCCATGAACAGAGCAAATAGAGAATACCCATCCAACGGGTCAGCCATCATCTCTTCCCAGTCCTGCCTCCATTCTCCCTGTTCCAATTCCTCAACTTGGCTGGGGTTAAGTGCCACGGGCCATACTCCAGTGATAAGAGCCCTGTCTTCCACTGCTAAGAAATCTTGCGCCAGGTCTTCCCATCTTCTCTGAAAGTCCCATTCCATGGTTTCCAATGCACAGACGGCATCCTCAACTGGCAACTCGACGGTCGGTTTGGGTTGGGTAGCAGGAATGATGTAAAGGCTGGGGTTAAAGGGTTGGCTTATGAAGATATAATTGGTGCGGGCATTGGAGTGCTTTGGGAGTGGGTTTGAGACAGTGTTTGGTTTTTGTGGTGGCATAGGGAGAGTTTTGTTGTCTATAAGGTCTTGAATTGCGTGGCGAAGGCGGAAGCAATTGCCGGTTGTGGGCAGCATGCCCTGGAATTTCCGGATTCCAAAGCGAGCCTCCGGGAATTTCGTTTCCCGGAGCAAGGGCCCGATAGATCGAGGGAGCGCGAGCGGAGCAAGCAGCGCCGCGAAAACACGTAGTCGCCACTGGCTCAAGGTCCGCTACCCAAGGAACCAGATTCAAGCACTGCCGCTATTTGATTTGAAAAAGTGAAGGAACCGATCCGTCATAACCATATCTGGGTTCGGGAGCCAGGTTACGAGAGGAAGGTTTTAAGGCACCCTCTCGCCCAATCCGAGATCGGTCTCTATTTAGGCATTTTGTGAAAATATTGTGATTCTTCCTCTTCTTTAATCATTTTTAGCCAGTTAGGGCGGGGAACAGTTAATCGGAGATTAAAACAGTAACAAGTTTGCAAGATGTGATCTAAACATGGCATGGATGGATGGCAAATATGAAACAGGATAAAACTTAACCCCTGATTAGAATAAACCAAACTGCTCATGGAATAGGTGTATCACACATGACAGCCACCTTTGCACGCATGGATCAACGTGCATGCAAAAGGACCATCGCGCGATACACCCATTCCCTCGCGAGTGTTCAAGTCTCACCACAAGTTGAATTTTATCCCTTTAGGCTCTGGAAGGACCAGTGCACACCAGGAGGCAAACCAAGCAGTTTATAGGTGCTGAAAGTAAATAATTATTACAAATTATTATAAGCAGGAGCTAAACAAATTGAAATACAACCCCTAACAGTGGGGGTATCAAAATAAAGGTCGAGGCTGCTCATGCAAGGGACCACACCTGGCAAAGTGGACCCTCGCGCGAGGCAGTGAGTCCTCGCGCGAGTGTCCCTGGGCCGGATTTCAGGATCGCTTTGCATGCTCGAGCTCTGCACAGGTCGGATGCAACCGAAGCATTCCAACAAAGTAAATAAGCAAGAAAAGCTAGTCTATGTGTTTTAACATGTTAGCAATGAGCTAAAAGGCCTATCATACTTCAAAACAATGAATAACATGATAAAACAAGAATAACCAGCACCCCAAACCCCACGAGGATTGTCGCGCGAGACAGTGGACTGTCGCGCACGTGTGTAAGTCTATCGCGCGAGGGAGTGCTTGGCACGGATTCTTGTTTTGCTGACTTTAGGGCCAGGACTGGTATTGATTACCAGCCTTGGCCCTGCCAGTTCCCCTCAGAGATCATAACAGAGAGCAAAACAAAGGTAAGCTATACCTTTGGCTTTTGGTTTGAAAAGTGTTTGAACTTTGAGTTGAGTTGAGATGAAAGGGGATTTGAGTGATGGAGGAGGAAGAACAAGCTTTGTTCTTGAGGTGTAAGCCTTTGAATGCCAATTTTTGTTAACCCTTTGAAAGTGAACAAATGGGGGTATTTATAGGAAGCTTGGAAGGATCGTGGCAAACACCCCCTTAGGACCAAACTTGGTGACTAAGCTTGGTGAAAAGGTGATGGGAAGGGTTGTGTGAGGGTGTGTTCCCAAGGCCTGCACTGTACAGTACCCTGTGGAGAAAAACGGGGTTAAGCAGCCCTGTAGCCCCCCTGGCAAGCAACCAAGTGGCTGGCAAAAGTGAAAGGGACAGCCTAGGACCATCGCGCGAGACAGTGAGACTCTCGCGCGAGTGTTCCACCTGTCGCGCGTGGGTCAACAGTCAAATGTTTGACTTTGACCACACCTGGCAAAGCAGACTCTCGCGCGAGGCAATCACTCCCTCGCGCGAGGGTCAACTCCAGACCCAGTGTTGACCATCTTTGATTTCTTGGTTTAAGGGTTCAAAGGGTTCAAAGGGTTTCAAACACTCAAAGCTCAAACACTCGACATTCCCGAGGTGTTCTTGATCCGTTTCATCATCGGGGAGTCAAAAACCGAAAGTAAAGTAATCTGGAAGCCCAGATTGGGGTGTCTACAGTAGCCCCTCTTTGACGGCACTTGAAGCACCATTGACTTGGTACAAGTAACGTCAAAGAATTCTAGACACCCCTCAAGGCAATCCAGAGCAGAACATCGTAAGGTAGACAAGCATACTTACAGACCCGGATCGGTTTGAAAGGACGGACGGACCGTCGCTGGGGATGGAAGTAGAATTGGACAATTGCATTGCCGCTTGTTGATCGAATTTGGACAGGACAGGCTGTCACTGCAGATTTGGACGGGACAGGCCGTCGTTGCTGGGGATCAAGCTATCCTCGGCACAAAGTATTCCAACAAACACGGGTAGGTCGTGTCAGCAGGTTGAATTCCATCTGCTGGGAATCAGAGCCAATCTCCTTATCAAAGACCATCCGAGGCGAGCAATAAGCTCACTTTGGAAGATGCACTTCGCGGCTAGGCGAGGTGATTGTCTTTGGGGACAGGCCAAGACGGACTTTCCTGGGGAACAATCAATTGCGGATGAACAGACCATTGGGACGATATCTGATCATCGTTGTGGCTGAATGCGGACGATACAATGATCGCCATCGATGGATTTAACAGGACTGGTGAATGGGGACGGGAAGATCAATGTGCTGATTGATCAAACCGTTGGGGAACTTTGTAATCTTGATGGAAGGATCATAAGATCAATGTCTTTGATTGATCAAACCGCTGGGGAACTTTGACAGGATCGGCTGTCGTGAATGCGGACGAGAAGATCAATGTGCTGATTGATCAAACCGCTGGGGAACTTTGACAGGACCGGCTGTCGTTGAAACGGCTCCGCAGGATAGCATCCTTTGGTTTACGAACCGAGAATTGGACAGGAGAGATTTCCATCGCATCCGCTGACCAATGATAACAAAACCGCAGGAGATCGCATCGCATCCTTCGGCAAACCAAATCGAGAGTTAGGGAGATTTCCATCGCATCCACTAACCAACGATAACAAAACCGCAGGAGATTGCATCGCATCCTTCGGCAAACCAAATCGAGAGTTAGGGAGATTTCCATCGCATCCACTAACCAACGATAACAAAACCGCAGGAGATTGCATCGCATCCTTCGGCAAACCAAATCGAGAGTTAGGGAGATTTCCATCACATCCACTAACCAACGATAACAAAACCGCAGGAGATTGCATCGCATCCTTCGGCAAACCAAATCGAGAGTTAGGGAGATTTCCATCGCATCCACTAACCAACGATAACAAAACCGCAGGAGATTGCATCGCATCCTTCGGCAAACAAATCGAGATGACGGCCACCATGTTGGACCATCTTCCTGCTTCAACATTTAATATACACAATATGCAATGATGTATACGAAATTGAAAATGCCAGATGCAAGCTAAGGCGGCTCTAGGAGGACAACGACGCCTAAGAAATACCACTGAGCCTCATTATTGTACTGTCTGTTACTTCTGAGATGCGTACCTAGATAGAGAGACATTGAACGGGCTGGCATGCCCCAGTTGACGAATTTGGGCTTGTGTGCCCTCTCTTCAATGCTTGGGCGGACGTGCCCTAGAAATGCTTTGTTTGGCCTTGGGCCGAGATACCCTTGCTGCTTATGAGATTTCCACAGCTTGTGGATTACAGGAGCTAGGGTAGCACATGTAAAAATTGCACTTTCTAGTCGCTAATATCTAATTTGCATTGACAGGTGACCTGAATTGACACAGACATGCGCACATGTACAGACTCACCTAGCTCAAATGAAAAGGGAGAAAGAGTCCCAGGGTACAATGCGAACCCTTAGGCACATAGAACATGATGAAATTTTGGGTATTAAGCGGCCAAAACTCACAACATTCCTGAACAGATGAAACTGACACTTACGAAAGCGCAAAAAGTACAAAGACCTGTACAAACAAAACCGAGAAAAGCATCCCGATATTACAATTGATTGAAAAATTAGAAAAATGCCGCAAAGATGGACATAAGACGCAAAAGATGACTCATATAGGCCCGGACTGAAATGCCATCCCTGGTCACATTAAGTCCATATGACTTGCATGGTATGACAAGACTTGGCAAAAGCCCTGGAACAACGTTCGAGGGCAGCACGGCTACCGGAAATGAAAGAGCACGTCTGGGATCAAGTCAATGCGAATCACTTCAACGAGCATACGCTGCGTTACTTACATCGACTTCGCTAAACTTAGAATAAACCGTGAGCCATTAGGCTTCTAGCATTCCGTTTCTGTTTTGATGCTTCAAATATTTTTAAGACTTTATGCTCAGCCTGTAATGAAATAGCAGTTGCAATAAAATTGAAAGACAAAGGGTTTCCCCCCGATTCCTTCATCGCAGCTTGATCGAATCTTTGATCCTCTCCAACCTTTGATGTGTACCAAGATGTCAACCATGGATCTAATTGATAGATTTGTGACCGAGTCTCAAAGAGAGACTGCCTACGTATCCCAAGCTAGGGAATCAGGTCAAAACGTAGTTCAGGCTAAGGGTTAACTCTCGAGTATTTACCTCTCCTTTTGCGCTCTAACTTTTGCCTAGTACCGCCCATTCGGGTCTTCGGTCTAGCGAGCTTTCGAATATTGCCTATCACTTTTGCCTAGACCCCCTTCATAGGTTTTCTGCCAGCAGTCGCTTCTAACTTTTGCTTGGAACTGCCCACCCTCGGGGTTTTCAGCCCAACGAGCTTCTCTCAGGGAAAAGTTGCGTTTGAATTGATCCAGGTTGACCATGGTATTGAATTTGTTGCCGTCGAGGTCATCGATCTTTGGCTGCAGCCCCAGGTACAACGGCTTTAATGACATAGAGTCAAAAGTGCTTCAGTTGACATGCCTTACTCCGGGCCGTTTTGTGCATTTTCTCATTTGTACTCGGCGGAACGCCACTGTTGTTGCTTTTGAACATGGTATGAGGCCCGGAGCCTTCTTGAGCTTCTGTTTTCTGGATTGGCACCCGGTAGCAGGGGGTTTGATGCTTTTTTATCTCAGGATTAACGCCAAGCGAGTCTTTGATGAGACCACGCCAAGACGTTGACGCTTGTCTGACCGGGTCTGATGCTCCTCTGGGAACAGTTCTTGGACCAACTTTGAACCTTTCAGGAGGTTATACTTGTCTTTCAAGTTTATTGAAAATTACTTCTTCTTTTAATAGGCTGAGCATGCCTTTTATCTTCCCTTTCGGCAAGGGAACACATTTCCTTGGGGATGATCCCATCGAAATCTATCCCTTCGTCGCCAGGGTCGACACAGTTTATTCAAAAGCTAGCGAAGTACTTTAGAAGCAGAATAATGCATATCATAAAAACCCACGGGGTTTGCCAAGTACAGCAGACTCGAAATAAAAGCTACGACGTGGAGGGCCAAGAGGCTCAACCTCCGACTCAGAGCTAGACTAGCTAAACACAAAAGACTATGTCAGACTCAGACAAAACGCCAATGCAAACTAGATGCGGTTTTGAAAACGCAATTGTTAAAAAGCTACCCAGAGCTTCTACAAAAAGAGATTGGATCCAGCAAGTGTCAGGCCCAAGCGACAGCACTTCGGCTTTTTCAGCTTCTTCAACCAAACCTACTCGATGCTCCTTTGATCAATGGACCTCAGCTAGTCAATCTTCTCATTTGTAAGCCCCTCATCACTATCAAACCAGATGTCGGCAGTGAAAACCTCTATTGCCCAACTTACAGCCATCATGTTAACCTCCGGCTCGGACGGGATGGATACGATGGGTTTGGGTTGATTTACTGGGATGATATAGTGGCTAGGGTTGAATATGGTGGAGTTCGGGTTGATTCGAGTGGAGCTGATAGATACCTGACCAACCAGAGGGTCAGACCCGTGTTGAGGCAAGGAGTTGGAAATAATGTTGGGCTTTGGCGGAACTTGGACCGTGCCATCATCAATAAGATCTTGAATCTCATGTCGGAGACGATAGCACTTATCAGTGTGATGGCCAGGCATTTGGTGGAAGACACAGAAGAGGTTAGGATTATAACTAGCAGGTAAGACTTTGGGAGGGGAAGTTGGGGTCAAAGGTTTGAGATGCCCAGACTTGACAAGTTTCTCCATCACCGCGGATAGAGATGCCTCAAAAGCCGAGAAACTTCGAGGTTGGGTTCGGGCCCGGTAGCTTTGGGTGTTCTGAACCTGATTGACATCGGTTGTATGATTAGGGGAAGCAGCAGCATTATCCCCACTTGTAGCCGTGCTGGCATAATTGCTACCGCCAAACAGTGTGCTACTGTTTCCAGAGTAAGCCTTCGACTTTGGTTTCTGAGGATTGGAAGAAAAAGACTCCCCTCTTGGCAAAATCCCACTTTGCAGTGCATCCTCGATGGCCAGGCCAGATTCAAAGAAAGTCTCGAAGTTGGCAGATGCTTGAACCAGCACGAGATGCTTAGCATAGTCGAGATGCAGGTTGTGGGAGATAATGCGGAGTTGATCCCTCTCGCTCGGGCGCTCAATCATTAGAGCGGCTTTGGCTCTCCACCTTTTAACAAAATCCGCAAAGGACTCTTTGGCTTCCATCTTCGTGGATTCTAACTCTCGAATAGTCATCTTGAGCTGGGAGTTGTAGTTGTATTGAGCAATGAAGGCAGCCCCAATGTCTTCCCAAGTCTTTCTCTTGGAAATGTCGAGCGACAGAAACCAGTGGAAGGCAGACCCTGAGAGAGTTTGAGGGAAAAGCTGAGACATGGCCTCACTTTCTACTTTGAGTAGCTTCATGGCGGCATGATAGCCATAGAGATGAGTCTTGGGATCACCACTCCCATCGAACTTGACCAAGTCAGGCATCTTGAATTTGTCTGGCAGTTTAGCATTAGGGTACAGGCAAAGACGATCCAAGTCTATTCCGCCTGTGTTGATCTTTTCAGATTTTGTGACGGATTCTTCTAGCTTTGCCATCTTGGCCATAAGAGCAGCTATGTCAGGGTTTTGAACAAGTCCCCTACCCGCAAGATTCGGGTTTGCAGAGCGCACGAGCCTTCCTAGGGTTGGGTTGAACAATGAGACGCCCCTCGTGATTCGGATGTGACCAAGACAAAGCCTCTGGTCGTCCTCATCGCCTCGCCTTCCTCTTCTAGTGGAGGTGGAAGACGAGTGTTGATAAGGTCATTGAGGCGAGTGATGTTAGCATCGGTTTGGATGGCCTTTTGCTGCATCGCGTGATACTGTTCTGGAGGTTCATGAGCATGTCTTCCAGAGAAAGTGGTTGAACCTCTGGCTGACCTGACATGGTAGGTGATTCAGAAGTGCTCGATGCAGAAGATGGGGATGCTGGTTGCCCTTCCTGTATAACCGGTGGTGATCCTGACTGTAGAGCAGCCAATAAAGAGCGTGGAGAGCCTTCCGTTGTGACTGATTGGGATTGTAACCTGACCAACCTTTGACTCGGATTCTGAAGACGTTCCCAAGTAGGTTTGGCTCTTCCTTTCGGTACTCTCTTGCTCGGTGCAATGGCTCAGAACTAGACAGTAAAATAAGTGAAAGCTTAGTGGTGTTCCTGCAGCAATTAGAATGCAATGCATGCGTCGTTGTCGGTGTCAACCATAGACTCTAGAACTAGAGACAAATCTGTCTCATGATGTTCGGACGCTGCCAAAATCCTCAGATTTCTTTTCGAGGGTGTATCCTTTGAAAGGATCAAACTGATCCTAAGAGATGTAAAAACAGACGAAGTCTTCGACTAGTCCCTTTTGAAGATTCAACTTTGAACTTGGAACAACTCGGTATTGATGACGTGATACCTTTACCGGGGTGGCTTCAGCGACAACGCGCGTTAGCCGGGCGGTGTACGTGCTGCGCACGATAACCAAAATGACATCAATATCACGACATCAACACTTTGTTGTTCCTTATCTTTGGTTGAATCTTCAACCGGGCATGAGCCAAGGATTTAATAAGGTTTGATTTCTCGAAGTCTCGCTAACCTAAGGACTTTAAGAATTGACAACGTGCACCATCGAGATGCACGACTCTTCATCGGGTCTAGCAGCGTCCAAATTAGCATAAGACAGACTCGAAAGCGAGAGACAACCTAGAAGCCGCCCTAAACATGATCTTATGCAAAACAACATGTATGTATGTACAGTTCGAGACGAGTTTGCCTCACGAATTTCAGACGTTGCCAGAATCCTCAGAATTCTTTTCGGCGATGTGTCCCCATGTAGATCGACAGATCCTAAAAGATGTCAAAATAGACTAAATCTTCATCTAGTCCCTTTTGAAGATTTAACTTTGAATTAGAAACAACTCGGCATTGATGACATGGCACCTTAACCTTGAATAACGTGGTGTATAGTGACAACGCACTTCAACCTGGGTGGTGCCAGTGACATGGCATCAATACTTTGTTGTTCCTAATTGTCGGTTGAATCCTCAATTAGGCATGAGCTGAGGATTTAGCAAATTTTGATTTCTCAAAGTCTCATTGAACTAAGGACTTTGAAATGACAACGAACATTCGACAGAATGAACGACTCCTCATCGGGTCCAACTACGTCTTAGACAGCGTAAGACAAACTCGAAAGAAAGAACTGCCCTAAGCATGCTCCTATGCAAAACAGTGTATGTACAGTGCATGCGATAGGAAAATCAGTAACACGTAGACAGTATATGGGGTTAGATGCAAGTAGATCCTACCCTGTAGGTACCTGTCCTAATTTGGAGAGTTCTAATGCTTTGTATATGCAAAGGCCGGTTTTGGTTCGTAACGGGTTCCTCGGACTAGGGCCACAGATATACCTCCCGTTGCCCGCGATATCGCTGAGCAACAGTCAAACGGTAGCATGACCCATCATCGTCGAAGGTTGTTGGTCATTCGGGGTCCCCGGGCTCCGGTAAACCGTGCCGGATTGCCAAAACGATCCAACGAGGCTTATCCCACATCGATGCAAATGAGATGCTAGAAATTGATTAAGAAGAAGAAGAATCACAAAATCGCAAAATACCTTTTAAAGCTCGGCTCACTTTATTTAGTCCATCTTTTAGAGGAAACTACGCAAGTGAACAATCGAAAAAGTCCCAGATTAGATTGGCCGGACACGGGGTCCTGTTAAATCACCATTCCAACCTTCGGCAGCGCGAAACTCACCGTTTTGACAGACTTTTAAGGGATTGTTCACAAACATATTAAACTCTAAGTACGGATTAATATTGGTTCGATTATCCCCAGCAGAGTCGCCACTGTGGGCAGCATGCCCTGGAATTTCCGGATTCCAAAGCGAGCCTCCGGGAATTTCGTTTCCCGGAGCAAGGGCCCGATAGATCGAGGGAGCGCGAGCGGAGAAGCAGGCGCTCGCAAAACACAGAGTCGCCACCTGGGTTTGAAGGTCCGTCACCCAAGGAACCGTATTTCGAAGCACCTGCCGCGCTATTTGATTTGAAAAAGTGAAGGCACCAGTCCGTCATAACCATATCTGTTGGGAGCTAGGTTACGAGAGGAAGGTTTTAAGGCACCTCTCGCCCAATCCGGAGATCGGTCTCTATTTAGGCATTTTGTGAAAATATTGTGATTCTTCCTCTTCTTTAATCATTTTTAGCCAGTTGGGGCGGGGGAACAGTTAATCGGGGATTAAAACCGTAACAAGTTTGCAAGATGTGATCTAAACATGGCATGGATGGATGGCAAATATGAAACAGGATAAAACTTAACCCCTGATTAGAATAAACCAAACTGCCCATGGAATAGGTGTATCACACATGACAGCCACCTTTGCACGCATGGATCAACGTGCATGCAAAAAGGACCATCGCGCGATACACCCATTCCGCGCGAGTGTTCAAGTCTCACCACAAAGTTGAATTTTATCCCCTTCGGGCTCTAGAAGGACCACAGTGCACACCAGGAGGCAAACCAAGCAGTTTGTATTGAGAGTAAATAATTATTACAAATTATTATAAGCAGAGCTAAACAAATTGAAATACAACCCCTAAGCAGTGGGGTATCAAAATAAAGGCCAAGGGCCAATTTGCTCATGCGAGGCGATTCGACTCGAAGGACCCTCGCGGCGAGGCAGTCGTCCCTCGCCTTGAAGTGTCTGGCTGGATTTCCAGGGGATCGCTTTGCATGCTCGAGCTGCAGTGCAGTCGAGATGCAACCAAGCATTCCAACAAAGTAAATAAGCAAGAAAAGCTAGTCTATGTGTTTTAACATACTGGCAATGAGCTAAAAGGCCTATCATACTTCAAAACAATGAATAACATGATAAAACAAGAATAACCAACACCCCCAAACCCCACGAGGACTGTCGCGCGAGACAGTGGACTGTCGCGCGCGTATGTGAGTCTATCACGCGAGGGAGTGCTTGGCACAGATTCTTATTGCCGACTTTAGGGCCGTGGACTGGTATTGATTACTGGCCTTGACTCTACCAGCCCCTCAGAGATCGAGCAGAGAGCAAAACAAAGGTAAGCTATACCTTTGGCTTTGTGGTTGAAAAGTGTTTGAACTTTGAGTTGAGTTGAGATGAAAAGGGGGATTTGAGTGATGGAGGAGGAAGAACAAGCTTTGTTCTTGAGGTGTAAGCCTTTGAATGCCAATTTTTGTTAACCCTTTGAAAGTGAACAAATGGGGGGTATTTATAGGGGAAGCCAAGGGCCAAAGGTGGTGGCAAACACCCCCTTAGGACCAAACTTGGTGACTAAGCTTGGTGAAAAGGTGATGGGAAGGGTTGTGTGAGGGTGTGTTCCCAAGGCCTGCACTGTACAGTGCTCTATGGAGAAAAACGGGGCTCAGCAGCCCTGTAGCCCCCCCTGGCAAGCAACCAAGTGGCTGGCAAAAGGTGAAAGGGACAGCCTAGGACCATCGCGCGAGACAGTGAGACTCTCGCGCGAGTGTTCCACCTGTCGCGCGTGGGTCAACAGTCAAATGTTTGACTTTGACCACACCTGGCAAAGCAGACTCTCGCGCGAGGGTCAACTCCAGACCCAGTGTTGACCATCTTTAATTTCTTGGTTTAAGGGTTCAAAGGGTTTCAAACACTCAAAGCTCAAACACTCGACATTCCCGAGGTGTTCTTGATCCGTTTCATCATCGGGGAGTCAAAAACCGAAAGTAAAGTAATCTGGAAGCCCAGATTGGGGTGTCTACAGGTTAGGTGGCCCACATTCTGATGATAGGCGCAGTATGCGTTAGGGTTGTGGGAAGCAGGGAGTTTTTGAAGTAAGGGAGTAGGGTAAGAGGTTTGAGGGTGCCGCTTTCGACCAATTTCTCGAGCACGGCGGAAAGAGGTGCTGAGAACTGAGCAAAAGTGCGAGGCTGGGTACGTGGTTGACTGGTTTGGGTGGCTATTTGGTTCACCGGCTCGGCTTGGGTTGTGTTTGTGGAGGTGTTGGGAAGGTTGGTGTAGTTTTAGTTGCCAAACAGAGCGTTGCTGTTTCCGGAGTAAACCTTCTTGGGCTTGGGAGTAGGCTCGGGCTTGTCGAGGATCCCCAATTGAATTGCTTCTTTGACGGCTAAGCCTGTATCAAAGAATGTTTTAAAGTCTGAGCATGCTTGGGCCATAACCATGTGCCTCACAAGAGTGGGTTGAAGGTTACGGACAATCATCCGAATTTGGTCCCTGTCACTCGGTCTATCTTTCATCTGTGCCGCCTTTGCCCTCCACCTTTTCATGAAATCGGCGAAGGCCTCCTTTGCTTCCATCTTTGTTGACTCCAATTCACGAGTGGTCACCTCCAACTGAATGTTATAATCATACTGTGCCACAAAAGCCACACATATATCCTCCCAAGAACGCTACTTTCTCTCATCCAGTGAAGTGAACCAGTGCAGAGCATGTCCCACCAAAGTCTGCGAGAACATCTGCGCCATAGCATCCTTCTCGACTCCCCACATGGAAAGTGCTCCAATGTATCCCGTCAGGTGTGCCTTTGGATCTCCTGTTCCATCAAACTTAGCAAAGTCGATTGGCCTGAACTTATCAGGAAGCTTTGCGTTAGGAAACAAGCAAAGCTTATTGATGTCAAAACCAGTCGACGCTATCTTCTCATTTCTTGCAACGGATTCCTCTAGTTGGGTGAGCTTTGCCGACACCGCTGCCATCTCGGGGTTTTGCGGAGTTTCCAAATCAAATACCAGCTGCTCTTGGTTCGGATTCGGGTTAGGGTTAGGATTGAAGTTTAAGTTGGGAATTGGGTTTGGGTTTGGAATCGAATTCGGGTTAGGAATAGGAATTGGATTAAGAATTGGGTTAGGGTTTGGGATTGGATTCGGGTTTTGAGGTGGAAGGCGTCTTGCAACTCCAGTAATCATCATCATGAGTTGGGCAATTTGGTTATCGGTGCGTTCGCCCAGGCAATGGATACCCTCTCTGATTTGTCCCATTTCTTCGTCCAGATTTCCCGGGTTTGGGTTAGGATGAGGATTGGGGACGGGATTTGGATTTGGCTCGCCTCCGTTTGGGTTTGGGTTCGGGTTGCCTCCGTTTGGGTTGACACTTGGGTTAGGATTAAGGTTTGGATTGCCAGCATTCGGGTTTAGGTTACCTCCGTTTGGGTTTAGCGTAGGGTTCGGGTTTGGGTTTAAGCCTCCGATCGATAGATCCATTTCCACCCCCAAATCTGATGCACTGATGGAGTCTACTTGCAGTTGGAGCCGTTCCAATCTCTGTCCCAAGGGTTTGGTCCAAGAGGGTATGATGTTCTTCTTTTTCGGCCCAATTGCTCAGAACTGACAGCAAATCAAAAATTTGTGCTCAGACGCGGTCCTTGTTTGCATTTTTATGAAATTGGTGCATGATTTTTAGAAAATAAGTGCCTCATCGTCACCGTCATCGACCCTAATTTTTTTGAACAATCGACTTACGGGAGGTTGCCTTGATCCTCAGATTTTTGAGGTGTATCCTCATTTAGGAACTACTGGTTCCAAAAGATGCTAAAGTAAGCTAAGTATTTGGCTAATATTCCATCAACAATTTGACCGTTGGTTCGGAATGGCTCGGGGTGAACGATGTGATACAATAACCGAAGTGGCGTAAGCGGTACACTTGCTTTTAGCCTGGATGGTGTTGGCATCACAATGTTCTGCTCCCCTATCATTCCTCTCCTTTGGTTAAATCTCGGTTAAACACCAGTCAAGGACTTAGCAAAATTTTAGTTTCCTTCAGGTTCGTGTTCGAGGACTTGTATGATTTAAACAACATGCTTTAGGGCGCATGACTCTTCATCGGGTCTTGGCAACCTTCTGAAGACCGCGCGAGCGAGTCTCGAGAGTCGTGGCTGACAGCATGACGACGCAAAATGCAATGCAGCATGTAAACAGAATATAGCACGTAATCCTACCCTGTAGGCTCCTGTCCTAGTTTGGAAGGTTCTACGGCTTGCTAAACATGTACAAAGGCCGGGTTTTGGCTTGAAGAGGGCTCCCCGGACTAGATTCAAAGTATACCTCCCGTTATTGAGCGTACACCCAGTAACGGTACAAACGGTAGGGATGACTCATCACGGTCGAGGGTTGCTGAGCATTTCGGGATTCCCTATCACCGATAAGCCGGGTAGGATTGCCGAAACACAACAGCGGGGTTGAACAAGATATATGCAAACAGATAGACAATGAAATAAAATGTTTTGAAAAATCCCACAAACATCTTTCAAGCTTGGCTCACTAATTTAATTAATGCTTAAGGAAATCGGGCCATTTTATCAACGTACCGATTTTTCTCAAGTATTAATCAAATCACATCCCCAGCGGAGTCGCCACTGTGGGCTACCACAGCCCCGGGTGGAATCGGGGCGGCCCGAAAAAGAAGCACCACGCCGTTTTAGTTTTTGAAAGATTTTGAAGAGTCACCCGATTTGAAATCGGTCTCTACTAAACATTTGTGGGATTTTTCAAAAGATCTTGTTTCATTGAATCACTTAGCAAATATCCACAGGTATATATCAAGTACAGGGAGTGCATGCATGTGCATGTGTACAGTGAGTAAATGTGGAATGGTAATGAAATGCAAAGATGTTAGAAGCTGGGAGACCCTGTCACTGATTCACTCTCGAGCGTTCGAAAGCACTCCCGAGCGCTAGGGAGTATCACATGCTCAACCTGCACACGTTGTTAGTACAACGGGATACAATAGAATACACTTCTGGAAATATAAACTGGAATGACATCAAACACACTATAGGCTTGACAGATGACTCAATAGACTGAGAATAGGTCTCATTCTTCTTAGCCATACGACCTTGCCCTTCTGGAAAATGGTTTAACAGATATAAGAGGCAAAAAGGGACACATGCATGGTCATGCAAGAACAGTTCTGAGAGGCTGAAAGGGATGCATGCAAGGACATGCAAAGGCAGTGTGAGAGTAAACTCGAGCGCTCGGGAGTGTTCCACACCCCAGGACTGATGTCAACCAACTAATCCATTAAATGAGTATGCTGGTACATTGGATCTTACATTTCAAAGTATGAAAAAGGATTTTTCTTTTTAGATCCAGACCAAAACTCTTTTGCATGCCTTAAATGTAAATCATTTATCTTACTTTTCTCCAAAAACAGCAGATCATTTGTACCAACACACCTTAAAAAGAGTCAAAAATAGTTTTAAAACACACCCTACCCATGCATGTCCATTTAAACACTCAAAAGAAAAGAAGCAGAACTGGAGTCACTCTCGAGCGCTTGGGAATAGTCCCGAGCGCTTGGGAGTGTTTCCAGTAGGCTGAACACAGAAAACACATCTGCACCCCTTTGCTCTTGCTTTTACGCCAAGGTCTCTCAACCCACACTTAGTATTAAGGACTAAGAAGGCTGAGGGACCTCTCTCAGAAAAGAGAAACAGCCCTGTTTTTGGTTTGACAATAAGATAGAAAGCTTCTGCCTTTCGGCTTAGAACTTTGCTCCTTGGAAGAAACTCTAGAAGGTAAAATGAGAAAGAAAGATCAGGAGACTCAGAACTGGAGAATGATCTGAACTCCTTGCATGTCTTTGATGCCTTGGATTTTTTGTTGCTTTTGTTTTTGAAAATGGAGTTTTTTTTTTATGGAGATGAGGAAGAACAGCTTTGTTTGGACAGTCAAAAGGGGGGGTTTTAGAGAGAGAGAGTTCGTGCCTGGTTTGAACTGCAGAGGCCCTTATATAGGCAAAATACCATATGGTCTTGTTTTAGAAAATGTGATTTGGTATCTTTGAAAGATCAGTAGACCTGACTTCCCTCTGACTGAGGTGGAGTGTTGCCTGAGGTTTGAGCCGGCCAAAAGGGCTGTAATGATGGCCTGCATGGGAAGTGGGGAAGCTCCAGCATCCATTGGGCAACACAAAAGTCTCGAGCGCTTGGGAGCACTCTCGAGCGCTCGAGAGTTTGTTAGATCCCAGACTTTGAAAATGGTTTTGAGCGCTTGGGATCGCTCCTGAGCGCCTGGGACTGATTTTAACATTTTATTTCCTTTTAACGTCTTCCAAGGAGCATCGTTCTGACTGATCAAGGGCTTGTTTCAATCCAAATTCATCATCGGGGAGCCTCCGGGCCACAAATTAAGGAAGTTCGAAATGTCCAAATTGGGGTGTCTACACACCCCAATTGGTTAAGAAACGACAAAGATATCGACCTCCGAAGTTTAGTGAAATTCTCGGATTTCCAGTCCAGACAGCTTACTGTCACCCCCTTTATCACCATATTTCTCCGGGCGAAAGTCGTTTCTAGGAACAACGTCCTCCACAAAAGTTGTAGAAAACTTCGAGATCTTCGATTTAAACTCAAGAACGATCCTATTCGGCCAAGTATTGACTGAGTTACTGCCATCCAAAGTCTGGTCCAGCTTTGGGAGTTTCACCGCTCGTAGAATTTTTCAACTAAGCTTATTCGGCCCCGACTAGTTTCGGAACAAGGTAGAATCTTCTTATACCTCTAACTCTACGTAGATTTTTCCTATACTTCCTAACCTTAAGTATACGTAGATTTTCCTATCTACTTTCCCTAGTATAACTCTAGTTATGTTGCTTATGTTCTTGAAATGAAAGCATGATCTTGTAGATTATCCGTAACCGTTAACTCTAAGTATATTGTACGATCTTTGTTTGAGATGCATGAAGTAGAACTTTCCGTCCCCACTATCTCTAAGTATATGTAGAAAGTTCCTAATCTCTATCTCTATGTATAGTTACGTTAAAACGTAGATTGTCTTGAACTTTAAAAATATGGTACGAAACTTGACGTCGAATGAATGTTAAAAATAAACCTATCATGCTTTTGAAAGTATGACATGTTGAACAAATGATTTCTACGTCAGTAAACATATGTGGTCTTTTTGAACTTTCCACAAAGAAAGAAAGAACGGATTTCAAAACAAGAGAAATCGGAAGCTTTATTCGAAGTATTCGTATTTTGATCTTTTAGAAAGTTATGAGTTTGTTTGCATGTTGTTGCATTACTTGTGGTTGAATAAGGATGGTGATGAGCTTGTTTATAAGATTGCTTGCATGATCTTACTAGTTTAGATTACAATGAATGATTTAAATGGTTTATGATGAGAAAGTCCTACCGCGGAGTCTATGCATGAAAATGAAACACGGAAATCGAGAAATAGAAACATGACACCTAGGGTGTGGTTGATATGGATAAAAAGGGTTAAAGACAAGGTGTGTTTTGAAAATGCAATGTGGCCGGACTTGCCCATTGTGGGAATGCGTGTTACAAATGATAAAATATTTTCGAAACTACATAATGACTAAATGTGGGGTGCATTATGTGAGTGTGTGTGTGTTGTGTGCCAATGGGAGCCCGGCACGGCGGAACCATTGTTAGGATACTCGGGAACCCGGTGCGGCAGAACTGAGGTTGGGTGTGTGGCTTGGTTATCTGGGGAGAGGAGCCAATGCAAATGTGTGCCAATGGGAACCCGGCGCGGCGGAACCATTGTGATGATACTCGGGAACCCGGCGCGGCGGAACCGAGGTTGGGTGTGTTAAATGTGATTTTCAAAATGTTGATTCGGAAGTAAAAAAGATTTCGAAAACATTGATGAACATGGCGACACAGCCTACGACGAGTCGCGTAGGAGAAACTCAGATATCACTGACACCAACGATAGAATTGTGTATGTGAATGTGTCACTGTTAATGCCTTGTTAAACATGTATGTATTATTCCGCTGCTTGTTCAAAAGTTGGTATGCTGCTCTTTTACTCTGATATTGGTAATTTATGGGCTAGCGGGTATAGGATTATTCTGCTGAGCTCTTGTAGCTCACGGTGTTGCCTTTGGTGACCCTGACATATTATATCGGCGGCGACGCTGGTATAATGTGTCAGATTTTGTAGATGGTCAAGATGAACAGTATACCTTAGAGGCTTTTTAAGCTGAGGAGCTGGCCAGGGTGAATCCGCAGGCAGGAGCTGTAGTTAGGAACCCTAGAACCCCTTCATTTGTATAAATATTGAACCGTAGTGGGAGTTATGATGTAATAATGAGCCAGACTCCATTTGATTTTATCAATGAAATGTTTATTTAACGTACCCAAAAATCAGGGGCGTTACAGAGTAAGTCCTCACTCAGCAGATCTTGGCCTCATTTTACTGCTAAGTACCCAGGTAACTACCTTATTCCTTGTAGCTTATCCTGGTAATCCATAGCAATTGAGCATTCTTACTATATTGTGTGCAATCCATGTGAGCTGAGTGCTATAGCCCCATCCGTCCTTGTGAGAGGAGGTAATAAAGCGGGGGCATCTTGTGAGGTTTAGTGGAGGGAGAAGGGATCCCAAGTTCTTGGCAGTGTAAAAGAGAGTGGGAGTTGTGAGGTTACAAGGGAGTAGTAGTGTGAGTTCTATATTCACCAAGAACTTTGATTGATTGATAGATTGACTGTCTGTTTGTTTGTCTGCTTGTGATGTCCATGCTGTGAGGCTTCATTTCATACCTATTCGAGGCACTTTGAGCTTACTGCATTAGTGCTCATGCATTTTATGTGTCTAGGGGGCAGGTCCCTAGTGTTTTCTACTTTTTATACCCATCTGACCAGTTGCTCATTGACTGATATCAATTATGGTTATTGCAGCTACTTGCTACTACAGCTGCTAGCCTATTTAATGCTCTATTACTGTACTTTGATGCGTTTTTATGTGCATTGAGCAATTGGGTTTGTTTCTAGTTGCTTCCTCTTTTTATTGACCAATCCTTGGGGGGTTGTCCCTTGGAATGTTTATGCCTTGCTAGGGGGCATGTCCCTAGGTTTATCGTGCATCTTTTGCCGTCCGATCTGCTGCTATTGAGTGGCTGCTTAGCTGTTTTGCAAGCTACGACAGTTCGGTTCTGCTGATACTACTCTGCTGCTTCTAATTGTTGCTATGTACTGATCTGTAGCTGCTCTGTATGTAGGGAGGTAATCCCGAACAGGTACAAGGGGTGGCCGAACACGTGGTGCGTGGGGCCCAGAACAAATACAGTCGGAATATTCGCCGTGCAGTGAGGTGAACGGCACAAGGACCGGGGATACGAGAGGTCCCATGTAACGCCCCGAAATTTTGGGTACGTTAAATAAACATTTTTATTGAATAAACTAAAGAGGGTCTGGCTCTTTATTACATCATAAACTCCCAAAGGGTTCTTATATTACACAAAAGGGATGGATATCTAAGGTTATCTACAGCTCCTTCTCTTCTTCCATCCTAGCAAGTTCCTCAGCTCCAAAGGCCTCCAAGGTATACTCACTTGTTCATCTAACAAAGTTCACACATTATACCAACGTACTCACGATTATAATATGTCAGGGTCACATAAAGCAACACCATGAGCTTGAAAGCTCAATAGAATAATCCAAAATCCACTAACCCTTAACTTACAAATAGCAAGTCATGCATATATCGTAAAGAGTCATAACATCACATGCATTAATATAACAATAACAACAACAATGACACATCCGCATTCGCTGTCTATCGTTGGTGTCATGTTTCCGTGTGTTTCTCCTACGTGACTCATCGTTTTGTGTCTCATCTATCATTTCCAAAAATCACACGCACACACCAATGAGCTACCAAGTCCGGCTCATTGGCCACAAGCTACCAAGTCTGGCACATTGTGAACGCACATAACCAATAATAAGCTACCAAGTCCGACATAGGCCACAATGGCTACCAAGTCCACGTTATCAAATCTTGCATTGGCTCCTCTCCGCTGGATAACCAAGCCCAATCAATCAATGAAGCTACCACGTCCTTAACAATCTACACAATGGGCTACCAAGTCCGGCACATTATGAACGCACAAAATCAATAAGCTACCAAGTCCGGCTTATTGGCCACAATGGCTACCAAGTCCGGCACATTGTGTCACATCTTGGCTCCTCTCCGCGGATAACCAAGTCACACACCTCCAATGAAGCTACCAAGTCCGGCTCCATTGGCAACGCACACCAACATAAGGCTACCAAGTCCGGCCATTATGTAGTTTCGAAAGTATTTTACCAAGTCCAATTATTTCCTTTGTCCACACCCTAGGTGACATGTTTCTACTTTCTCAATTTTCATGTCTCGTAATCATGCATAGACTCCGCGGCAGGACAAATCACTTTAAAGTAATCTTGAAACTAAACTAGCAAGATCATCCAACTCTATATTACCTAATCGTGCTCAAATTATTACTTAAAGCCACTTATGTTTTATCAGCAACAAGTAATGCAAACAAATATACATACATGTTCATAATCATCCTCAAGACAATAATATATTACGAAAAAAATCCGTTCTTTCTTCCTTTGTGGGATTTTCAAAACAACATATGGTTATTGACGTAGAAATTCATTATTTGACATGCTCATTCTTCTTAAGTACTTTAGTAAAACAAGATTTGCTAACTAGCTTTGATACCTTAACCGTTTAACTCATGTTTGCATACTTAAGGTAAGTATAATCCAAGCAAGTACATAGCATGTCCATAACCATTACTTAAAGCATAACGCCACATGTGCGGACGCCCTTGGGGTGGTAATCCACCATATGCTTTGTTATAATACCACAAGCAATGGAATATAAGCTTATAGTTAAGTTAAAAGATCAACATGCGATTACTTCTACACGAAGTTATATCTTAAGTTGATTCTAATCATGCTTAATCATCCAATAGCAATATTAAGTTCACTAACTATCATGCATCCAACGTTTTAAGAAAATAAACTATCATTATCATACTTTCATTATAACGACTTAGCTAGGGTTAAAACTAAGACAAGGAGTAGTGTCTAACATATATTTAGGATTATGGGTTGATTACACTACCTTTCTTCTTGGCGGTAGAAAAGGACTACGAAAAGATCGACGGAAAGAAAGTCGGCGGACGGACGGAGTAACGGCTTACGATAAGCTTCCGATAGCTTCGAAGAGAAAGGTTTCTCTCGAAACTAAGTCTTGACTATACTACTAAACTCTTATGGATCGAAGGGTGGTGGAGTGGTGGTTTAGTGGCGGCTTAGGATGAGTTTCTTGAAGAACAAGAGAAGAACTTCAAGAACACTCAAGAACAAAGCAAGAACAAGCAAGAACACTAAGCTTTCTAGAGAGAGAAGTTGAATGGTGAAGGTGTGAGTTGAAAGGCATGGAATGGATGCTATTTATAGGCAAAATGAAGCTCCCCCCTCACTCCACTTGGCCGGCCATATCTCTCTCTCTCTCTCCTATAGATTTGCTCCTATTGTCTAGTCTTGTCATGCAATAGTATGCCAACTAAGTGCTACTTGGTAAATAGTGTTCAAAGTACACCCACATGCCAAGGTTCAATGCACATACACCTCACTCTCCCCTTCTCTCTCATTCGGCCATATCTCTCTCTCTCTTCCATGGATTTGCTCCATTGTCTAGTCTTGTCAAGCCAAATCCCAACAACAAGTGCAACTTGGTCAAATAGTGTTCAAGTACTACAACTTGTCAAAGTATGACACACATACATCTTACCTTCCCTCTCCCTCTCATTCGGCCATCTCTCTCTTTCTTGGTCAAAGTACATCTATGTATATACATATATGCACATTTATGGAAAGAACTAGGAAGAAAAGGACAAGACCACTTAAATGCTCACATGGCTTATGATTATTCTTTTTGTAGGAGAAAGTACTATCATATCTTTCACCAAGAATCCCATGGGAATATTGGACAATGCTATTATCCAAGGGATAATGATTTCCCTAATGGTTATTGTCCAAGGGTCTAACATTCCCTAGCGGTTATTAACCAATGGGCGAAAGAAGTAATGATGAGGAAGCACATGACTTGTCTTGTCATCTTATTTGGCAAATCCTAATATCTATTATCCAATGGGTAAAGTTTTCCCTAGCGGTTATTAACCAATGGTCCAAGGAAAGTCATCATGGAGTATGCTATTTGCTTTTGACTAGACTATTCCAACTACTAGTCAAACTTGGTCTTCTCCCTAACAACTATTGTCCAATGGTCAAAAGATCTTTCTAGCATGTAATAACCAATGGGTAAAGACAAGTCATCATGAAGTACACTATTTGCTTTTGACTAGACTATTCCAACTACTAGTCAAACTTGGTCTTCTCCCTAACAACTATTGTCCAATGGTCAAAAGTCTTCCTAGCATGTAATAACCAATGGATAAAGACTACCCTAGTATCTATTGTCCAATGGATAAAGATTAAAAGGAAAGGGTAAAATAGTCCTTCTAGGGTTAGGGAAAAGTAGTTAGGCTAAGTGGGCATTAGGCTAACGATACTTAATCTAGGCTTCCATTGCTCAGTGGTATTTTGGTTTTATTTAGAACTCGCCTAATAACGGAATATTAAAGCCCGACGGTGCCAACGCCAAGGTAAAGCGTGAGGGCCAAGGCAGCCCGCTACTAGTGCGGTGGCCAAGGCTGTGCGGTGGCCAAGGTGTAGCCAAGGCAAGGCGAGCAAAGCGACCAATAGAACGCGAAGCAAGGCGAAGACGAGAACGCTAAGGCAAAGCAGGAAGCGACCAAACGCCAAGGCAGAACCCGATGGCAGCCAAGCGAGCAACCCGGACATTGACCCGACGCCTAAGGCGAGGCAGCGCGACAGCCGATGCCACGATGCGAGCGGCCGTGGACAAGCCGACGCCCAGCGAGGCGGTAGCGACGGCGGAAACCAACGCCAAGGCAACGAGAGGCCCGGCAGTGAGCCGACGCCAAGGCGAGGCAAGCCTAATAGAGACCCGATGCCTGGCGAGGCAGCTAACAGCGACCGATGCCTAGGCACCTTAGCCAAGCCAAAAGCAAGCGCTCAAGCCACCCGGTAAAGGCAAAGGCCAAAAATTTCTACTAACCACTTCGCATCGATGCAACACTCTAGGTTAGGAAATGTAACTAAGCCAAAGCGGTAGTTAGGATTTGCTAACTAATCGGTTAAAACTTGACTATACTTGTTAAGTAGGATTTCCGAAAAATATAATTTAAAGATATTATTTACTTATTAGGAAAATATACTGAGTGCGTTTACAAGTATACTAGTCATGGGAGAAGGACTAAATTGTCCGGAGTAAAATGATTCAATTTTACAAGTTTCAAATCTAATTATGACGGATTATTAGAATTTAAAAGAAAATTTTAAAGCAATCCAAGCAATTAAAATAAAATTTAAATATTTATCAAAATTTTAATAAGTCAATAACGACCTATTTTTGGATGTTAAAAATGAAATCCAAGTATTAAAATCAAATTCAAATTTTTAACGAAATTTTTATTGTCCAAAAATCAGGGTCGTTACATCCCAGGTCCAAGATACCCGAGCAGGGGCATGGTCCAAAGAGCAAGGGTAGTTGTTGGACCAGTCTCGTGATAAGGGGTCCAGTGATATGAGAAATCATTGGTCCAGAGGGTCTGTTCGGCAACGAGAAGGCCGAACAATCTGAAGAAGGTACCAGGAGGTGCTCCAGAGTGGTCCAAAAATGGAAATTACCCAGTGGGGAAACAAGATCTGGAGGAGATACCCAACAAGAATGGGGTGAACGGCCGATTTGGAAAGAGTTCCTAAAAGGTCTAAAAGGAAATATGCGGTTATGGGTGAGAATCTCTGATATTCTAAGTTCCCTTTACGAGAAAGGAAACTTAGGGCAGCAAGATGGCTTGGACAGCAAGCGACATGGGTCTATAAATATGAGGTAAACCTAGAGGTAAAGGCACGCAATTCCTGGTTATTTGATTATTACCTACCGAGAATTAGGGTTTTCACTAGTACGAGATACTAACTTTGGCATCGGAGGGCCTTTGCCACGAGACGGCAAAGGTGCGCTCACCTTTGTTTATTTTATAGGTTTAACTCGCGGTGTGAGAAGTAGCCGCATAGCTTCTGAATCACTCAAGGCCTTTTCGTTTCGCACTTACAATTGGTGCCGCCTGTGGAAGCGAAGAGGTCCTTTGAAAGCGACCATGGTGGAGGAAGATCCAAAGACCCCAGTTGACCCGAATAATCTGCGGGTGGGGAGGTGACAAGTCCCCACCGGATCCTCCAAGAAAACTCGATGGCGGGCGAACTGGGAGGACCACGAGTAAGGACCGCCCCCGGCAGTCCGGTGACTCCAGAAACAAAGACGGACGGACGGCAATGGGATCCACGAGAAGGAGTAAGTCCCGCCGTGGGAGGGAGTCGGTGGCACGTTCGAAAAGCGTACATAGCCGGGAAGATATCCTGGACAAAAAGAGACAGGAGATAGAAGAGTACGCTCGCTTGATTAAAAGGCGAGAGTATGAGATTCAACAGTTGCAGAGGATACGAGAACATCCAGAGGATTCTGGGCTTTCACGAAGGAAGTCCAGAAAAGAAAGGTTGGATATGGTGGAGTACAGGAGAGCTTCTTCACGAAAAAGAAGAAGCAGGAGCCTCACTCCGAAACGACCGAGGGCTTCTTCACGAAAAAGGAGAAGCAGGAGCAGGAGCTCCTCCCCCGAGGAAGGAGGGGGCAGGAAGCACCACAGGGACAGGTACGAGAGACCTGATTCTGACTGGGAAAAGAATAATGCTAGGGGTGCAAAGGGATCAGAAGAGGGAACCATGTCTGCACGAGAAGCAGCACGGAGAGCCCTTAGCAACATAGCAACTTCTCCTTTTGCAAAGAGATTGCAGGAGGCAAGGTTGTCGAGCAGGGTTAAACACGGGACGTTTATCCTGTACGAAACCAATGCAGACCCGGTGGCGCACATACAGCATTACCAGCAGGCGATGTTTATGCACGACGGTGATGACGCAATCATGTGCAAGATGTTCCCATCTAGTTTGGGAAAAGTGGCCCTATCATGGTTCCATAAGTTGGGGCCGAACACCATACGAGGGTGGAGACAGTTGGCCGAGGAGTTCACTGCTCGGTTCCTGACAAGCAGGAAACCACCCAAAACTTTTGAGAGTCTCTCAGCTATGAAGCAAGGAGAGAGTGAGCCGATCAGGGACTACGCCAAGAAGTATTAGGAGACTTTCAACGAGATTGAAAGTTGAAGTGAAGAGTATGCAATAGCAACGTTCAAAACTGGGCTACCTGTTCGGGGAGAGCTGCGAAAGTCCCTAAACATGAGTCCAATGAGCACGTTGGCAAAGCTGATGGAGCGGATTGAGCAGCACGCCAGGAACGAGGATGACATACTACGGGAAGACGGCAAGCTAAGTGCCGAGCAAGTCAAGGGACCCGCAAAGAAGGCGGATAAACCCGAACCCAAGACTTACAAAGAAAGAAAGAAAGGAGCACGGGCAGACTAAGAGAGAGTCGTACCGAGAAAAGCACGTCCCTGATCCGAAGTCGCTCTTCTCGGTGACAACGGTTTGGAAAGAACCAATTTATCGGGTTCTTTATCGGATAAAGAACCGCCCATACTTTAAGTGGCCTCCACGGTTGGAGGGTGACAAAGATGCAAGAAGGGCTACGAGTCAGCACTGCAGTTACCACAAGGACTGGGGTCATATGACGGAGGACTGCGAGATGTTTAAGCAGCACCTTGATGACCTGGTCTCACGTGGGTATTTGAAGGAGTTCATCCAGGAGGAGCACAAGGGCGCCGAGAAGGCAATGCAACTGGATTACGAGCAAAATCCGAGAGGCGTGATCCATATGATTCATGGATTGGCCACACCTTATACGAGAAATGAGGTGAGATTGTTCCAAAGGCAAGTGAAACACGACCAGCATGTGATGCGGTTGGGAAAGAAATGTGGACGTGAAGCAGAAGGGTGCGACAAAGGCATAGTCTTCACGGATGAGGACCTGGGAGGAGTCCAGGTGCCGCACAACGATGCCTTGGTCATAACCCTACGAACTGGGGAGTATGACATGGAGAGAATCCTGGTGGATTCAGGAAGCTGCACCGAGGTGCTTTATTACGACGCGTTCAAGAAGCTAGGATTGGTACAAGCGAACTTGGTACAGTCGGTAACTCCATTGGTGGGGTTCAGTGCAGGGGCAGTTTGGCCATTGGGTAAAGTGACCCTCCCTGTTCGGGCAGGAATAGTGGCACTGAGAACCGATTTTTTGATAGTGGATGTGCCATCTTCCTATAACGCGATTATAGGAAGGACTTGGTTGCATAAGATGAGGGCAGTATCATCCACCTACCACCAGATGGTGAAGTTTCCAGGGTCCGCTGGAATCGAGAAAATAAGGGGAAACCAAAAGACGGCCCAACAGTGCTTGGTTTCCATCATCAAGAAGGCACCCAAGGCACAGTTGGTGCAGACCGTTGAAGTTAATAATCAGCCGACCATCGAGGATGTCGGGGGGATCCCGCCGAGAAAGTGGTGGAAGGATTGAAGAAGATCCAGATCAACGAGAATGATCCAGAAAGGTATTTCCTGGTCGGGGAAAACTTGTGCAAAGAAGAGGAGGAGGAGTTGGTGAAGTTCCTCAAAGAGCACGTCGATGTGTTTGCTTGGGTGCCAGAGGAGATGCCTGGGGTGGATGCAAACGTGATTTGCCACCACCTGAACGTGGACCCACAACACAAACCAGTGATGCAAAAGAAGAGAAGATCTGCCGTACAGCATGTGGACGCTGTCATCGAAGAGGTAGACCGCTTGCTCGAGGCGAAGGCGATCCGAGAAGTGTATTACCCGGAGTGGTTGTCTAACACAGTGGTGGTAAAGAAGAAGAATGGGAAGTGGCGGGTTTGCGTCGACTTCACAGATCTAAACAAGGCATGTCCAAAAGACAGTTTTCCCCTTCCACGGATAGATCAATTGGTGGATGCAACAGCTGGATATGGACGTATGAGTTTCCTCGACGCTTACCGAGGATATCACCAGATAGCAATGTACGGCCCCGATCAGGAGAAAACTTCCTTTATCACACCACGGGGGTTATACTGTTACAGTGTTATGCCCTTTGGTCTGAGGAATGCTGGAGCAACTTATCAAAGATTAGCAACGATTATGCTAAAGAAGCTGCTCGGCAAGACCATGGAGGTGTACATAGACGACATGGTGGTGAAGAGCAAGGAGAAACAGGACCATATTGGTGGAGAGTGAGGGCAATGACAAAGCTCTGGAAATCGAGCTAGATCTCGCCGAGGAGAGAAGAGAACGAGCTCTGGTGCACCTGGCTTCGTACCAGGAGCAGCTGATGAAAGGCTACAACAAGCATGTCCACCCACGAGAATTTGGTGTTGGAGATCCTGTGTTAAGAAAGGTGCTCGGCAACACCAAAGTGGCCAACGAGGGCAAGTTAGGGGCCAATTGGGAGGGCCCGTATCGAATTACAGAGGTTGTTGGCATTGGGGCATATCGATTGGCAGACCTGGACGGGAACCCGGTACCAAGGCCCTGGAATGTTCACAACCTGAGGAAGTTCTACGTGTAAAGAACTTCGATTTCGTTTCTATTCTGTTTTAAAATACACATCGTGATTGTGTGGGAATTACGAATAAAATTCCCTTGTGTTTTGTTTTACTAGTTGCAAGGGGTACGCGTAACGCCCCCTTGAGTTCTTTGAATTATGAATAAAATTCCCGGATTTTGGTAAACAAACACCGTTTCTTACGAGTTCTTCTTTCGTTATGCTTTAAATACGAAGTCAAGCCAAATCCTTAGTCCTCACTCCGTATTGGGGAGCAGAGGTGGAGAGGTGTAGGGTAGCTGAATGAAATTTCGAATATTTCAAAATTGTACCAAGTACAAATATACTTGTTCCGCTTGCTCGGGTACGAATACACCCAGAGTTTTATTAAGTACGAATATACTTAAACATACACTCGGGTACGAATGCACCCAGAATTTTTGCCAAGTACGAATATACTTGTCTGTTTGCTTGGGTACGAATACACCCAGAGTTTTATTAAGTACGAATATACTTAAACATACACTCGGGTACGAATGCACCCAGAATTTTTGCCAAGTACGAATATACTTGACGGGTTGGTCGGGTACGAATATGCTTGACTGTTTGCTCGGGCACGAATACGCCCAAAATGCATATGAGATTATGCACACTGTTCTCAAACACGAAAATGTTTGGGATAATTCCAAGTACGAATACACTTGGCAGCTGCTCGGGTACGATTACACCCAGAGCTTTATTAAGTACGAATATACTTGACCATTTTATTCGGGTACGAATACACCCAGAATTATGTCAAAAACACTTCACTGTTCTCAAACACGAATATGTTTGGGATAGTACCAAATACGAATACATTTGTTTATGCATAAGAGTACGAGTAAACTCAGGATTAACTTGACCAAATACGAATACATTTGGGTAACATGGGCACGCCACGAACACACAACATTGTCTAAGTATGAATGAACTTCCTGGCTTGCTCAGGTATGAACAGACCCTGAATACGCACAAGTACGTGTGCTGATAGGCAAGTTACGAATGCGACTAAGCATTATTCTAAGGTATGAGAAAGTGAATACAACATCATCAGCAGGCACGATAAGGCCTAGGGAGCATACGTGAATATGCATAAGGCTAAGTATGAAGACACTAAGCACATAAAATATTGGCCATGAGACGGCCACCTGTGTTAAAGAACGGCCACGAAGGGCCAGCCAAACGTGTTCAGGCCACGAAGGGCCAAGCAAGACAAAAGTTTAGGCCAAACAGGGTCACCAAAGCATAAAAAGCCACGAAGGGCCAGAATCAGCAGAAATTAAAGTGTTTGAAAATGTATCAGGCGCCACGCAGGGCAATACCAATGGCCACGCAGGGCCAGCAGAAACTAATTCAGAAATCCCAACTGTTATCACGATGATACAAAGAGACTAACTTACTCTTCGTTCGTAAGATCTTGGATGACAGGTGGAGTGGTCGAGCAATTGCAGAGACAGAGTCGCATCATCCGCAGCTGTGCCAGGTTCAGACGGACCGCCACCGGCTTCCTTCTCGCCGATGTTGGTCACTTCTCCGGTTGACCACCGACACTTTGTTGTTCGGGATGTTGTTAAGCTCCCCGTCTGTGCTGTCCTCCTCCTCCTCCACCACCTCTTCCAGCTCCTGGGTGGCCGCCTGGGTGCTCGGAAGGTCAATCTCGGTCCACAGGATAAGACTGCAGGGCACCAGATTTTTGAGGCAAGCCACCACCACCTCGAACACTTGGTCCTGAATCCTGGCATTTGATCCGTGTAGCTCTCAATAGCCACATGAATCCCTTCATTATAGCCTTGCCGGTAGGAGGTCTTGGCCTCGTTTTTGCTTGCCTCCGGCTCTGTGAGAGTCTGGTTTAGACATCCTCAGCTCCCTCCAGTTTACCTCTGAGCTCGTCCACGGTCCCGCGAGCCTGATTCTCTCTCTCTCTAGCCTAACAATGGTATTTTGAAGCTTGGCGTTCGCCGGGCGAAGCTTGGCACGGGGCTTGGAGTGTCCCAGTTTCTGGGCCATGGCCACCATTTTTTGCATCGCCTGGATAAGCGCGAGGTTAGACAGACGAAAGGAGCAGCAGTTTAAAGCCATTAGCACATGAAAGCAGATACGATGGTCTTACCTTGGCGCTATGGCTCATGAACGAGCCGAGGAGATTGTCCGGGGAGCAAGCAACTTCTTTTTGCATATCCCCAGGCAGCAGGAAAGCCTGGGATAGTGCGAGGGCTGTCCCCTCAGAGTCAACACTGTCACGGACGGTGACTGGCCGCCCGCCGTGCGAAAACTGGGGAGCCCAGATGGGAGTTGGAGGGGCCGCAAGTTGAGGAGGCTGCTCGACCGAAGAGGTTTCGAGCCGTTGACGTTTTTCCCTGTGGCCGGCCTCAATCTCCTCAGGGGAGAAGCCAGGAGGGACGTCAGGTTGGGCAGGGCCACGGCGGGCGCCGGGCTCTGAGAGCGTCCGCGGCCACGAGATGTGCCGCGGCCCCGCCCACGACCAGCCCCCGGGATGTTGAGGAGGCTGCTGAGGTTGATCGGTTGTTGCATTTCTCGAGGTGGGGGAGATGCAGAATATCCGCTGGAGGATGTCGAGGTCTCTTCGGCGAGTTGGATTGGTTCGTTGGGCAGAGGAGGGGTCCGAGAACGCCTCTCTTCTCGCTGCTCGGGCTGTTGAGCTGGAGGATCAGGGATAATGGGATTGTCTGCTGCTCAGATTCATCGGTCGATGAATCCGCCGTATGATGCCGGTAGCTGAGAAGAATCTGTGCCGCCCTTGCTCGGCCAGCCAAACACGTGCCCTGACCGTTGAAGGCAAGTGCACGGTTGATGTCGGTGATGTGGACCTGGGGGGTGATGATGGCGTGCCCCTGGTTGATGTTTGTGGCTGCAAATACGAGGAAAATTGGCAGTCAGGAAAACAAGTGAATGAAAGGTGCAATACGAGAAATTGCTCGGCAAAAGAGTTCTACGAGAAAAGAAACTAACGTGGCGTGCCAAATCTGTGGGGTGCGTGAAAGCCGATGACTCTGCCGTCCTCGTCCCTGGGCTCGAAGTTCCCTGTGACGATGAGGAAGTCGTCGTCGTCCCCTCTGGCAGAGTCAGGCAGTTCGAGCACCAGCCTTTTTCTGGAATCCCTACTCTTGAGGTAGTAGGTTAAGGCGTCCTTAGTTCTGGAAATGCTGTATAGGTGGTGTATATCATGAAGGCCTAGGGACGTGCCTAGCATTTGATTCAGGGCATTGATGCCCATGACAACCCTGAAAAAGTTGGCAGAGACTTGCATGGGGGATGGTCTGTAATAGGCCAAAACCTGGCGGAGTAATGGTGCCAGGGGAAACCTAACGCCGCCCTCAACGACGGCAATGACAGGGATGTGCAGAGTGTCGTTGTCAAAACACTCACGAATGGCGTCTTCTGCAGCCAAGGAAGTGGCCACGTTGTCTGGGATCTCATAGCGAGACCTAAACTCGGCCATTCTTTGGGGCGTGTCACAGTGCCTACGAAATCGACCCATAACGAAAGCTCTGGGTTTGGGTTTTAATAGGGGGATGGGTACGGAAAAACCCTAAAGAGATTGAGGAGATCATAGATCAACCGAGATAACCCTAGACTTAAGAGAAAAGTGGAGGGAAAGGGGAAATAAAACTTACGAATTAGCGGACGAGAACCCTAATATCGGAAGAGAAGAGGACTTCGAGCAGAGCTTCAATGGCGCGTATGGACGAACCATCTGTCTGCAGAGGGAACTTGGTGATGAAGTGGGTTTGAAATTGGGGACGAAAACCCAAGTATACCCCAGCAAAAGGGGGTGACGTATGAGAAACGTCACCCCAGACGCCGTTTGGGCGCTCCGTTCCCCGAAACGTCTGCTCGCATTTAATACGGGCGGCACAGAGCATGCCGCGTGTAAAGGTGTTAGCTAGAAAAGCCTGTGCAGACCGAACGACGAGGCGTTTAGGTTGGGCTAATGATGAGTTTGCACCAAGTACGAGAAACATAGGTGCAGGAGCAAAACCTTGCTCGGTGTTTAGAAGCTTTGCTCGTCATATTAAGAGAAAATAACGAGTAAAGTCGGGAGCCATTGTAGGGAGGTAATCCCGAACAGTACAAGGGGTGGCCGAACACGTGGAGCGTGGGGCCCAGAACAAATACAATCGGAATATTCGCCGTGAGGTGAACGGCACAAGGACTGGGGACACGAGAGGTCCTGTCCAAGATACCCAAGCAGAGGCATGGTCCAAAGAGCAAGGGTAGTTGTTGGACCGGTCTCGTGATAAGGGGTCAAGTGATATGAGAAATCATTGGTCCAGAGGGTCTGCTCGGCAACGAGAAGGCCGAACAAGAGCAAAGAAGGTACCAGGAGGTGCTCCAGAGTGGTCCAAAAATGGAAATATCCAGAAGGAAACGAGATCTGAGGAGATACCCAACGAGAATGGGGTGAACGGCCAGATTTGGAAAGAGTTCCTAAAAGGTCTAAAAGGAAATATGTAGTTATGGGAATGAGAATCTACGAGAAAGGAAACTTAGGGGAAAGGAAACTTAGGGCAGCAAGATGGCTTGGACAGCAAGCAGACATGGGTCTATAAATATGAGGTAAACCTAGAGGTAAAGGTACGCAATTCCTGGTTATTTGATTATTACCTACTGAGAATTAGGGTTTTCACTAGTACGAGATACTAACTTTGGCATCGGAGGGCCTTTGCCAAGAGACGGCAAAGGTGCGCTCACCTTTTGTTTGTTTTATAGGTTTAACTCTGGCGGTGTGAGAAGTAGCCGTTACAGTTCTGAACTGTTCGAAGGCGTTTTTCGTTTTCTGCACTTACACTGTACACTCTGCCCCGTGGGACAGTTTTGTTGCTATAGCTGTTGTTCTGTTTTGTTCTGTTTTCATACAGCAGCAGGCATCTGTTTTGCTTTTGTTCTGTTTAGTTGAGGTGTGGCTGCTGCTAGCCACTATTGTCCATGCTGTAACGACTGTTGCTGCTGTTTTGCTTCGGTTAGTGGCTGGTTCAGTCATGCCATGGCAGCTGATGTTCTGCTATCTCTATATTGGGTGAAGTTCATCACCCATATGGCTGCTGCTCTTTTTATTGCTGCTGTCCGGTTCTGCTGTAGCCGCCGTCCAGTTTTGATGTTAGCTCCAGCTGCTGCTCTTTTTATTGCTACAAGCTTTGTGTTTTGCTGCTATCACTATTAGGCTGCTCTGTGGTTGTTATCTGGTGTTAGTCCAATGAGACCAGGAGTTGTTGTTGCTCCCTCGTTGTAGATGGCTAGGAAACAAATGTCTCTCTGGATGTTATTTGTTTTGTCTTCATCTCAGTAGCCCGCTTGGCTTAGATCTCCAATTTTTTGTAGCATTGTCCTTCATGTAGCCGCTTGGCTTAGGTCTCCAATTTTTTGTTTTGTTTTGTTTTCCTCCTGTGCTATGCTCCTTGTAGGCTGTATATTCGGTTAGCCTCCTTTTTAATTTCAAGCTGATTTAACCAAAGAAAACTTTTGAATATTCGGCACTTATGTTAATTCCGGCCCCGAAGCCAAAATTGTAATCTTTTGGATACTTATGGAGGATGATGTGTAAATTATGGAAATGGAAATGTCAAACTCTTTTGGGGTACTATATGGATTATTGTGAGGTTTTATTTATGAAAGTCCTTTATATTTATGTTGAAAATCGCGGGTGTGACATTGGTGGTATCCCACCACCTCTCAACCAGTGAGGTCATCAGCAACCAGTCTATCTTCGGAAGATTGAGGTCCATAACAAACACCTCAAAGCCCGCATCACACACCAACTCCTAAGCTGGCTCTGGCAGCGTCAAAAATCTTTTGTGCACTTTCTTGCCTCCACAATGAGCCTCCAATCTCCTATTTCTCTGCAAAGTTCCATCAAAAACAAAAAAGGGAGTAAACCTCATAATTGCATAAACAAATGAAAAGCTAGGGGCATCAAATTGATGTTTAAAAACATGCATTGCCTAAACAGGGGGCACAATTATTTCGGATTTTTTAAACAGAACAAATTCGACCCAACCATGGGTCCTTCTCATTCATGCCCCTGGCTAAAAGGGATTTCATCCCACAAATGAAAATTCACTTTTCATCATGCAAATTTAAAGCTACGAATTAACAAAGGCAAACTTCTTGTTTTCTAGGAAATTCGGAAAGCTTACCGGAACATTGAGAATGCTCAAGTGCTGCTCGGGCTCTCTAGGAACTACCTCGGCCTTTGGGCCACCAACAGGAGGGCAGTAGGTAATAGCATCAAATGGACCAAGCTCCTCAACCACCTCCTCGTCAGAAGAAAGATACTCGCACCTACATGGAGGATGCAAAGAAGAACCCGCAATGGACGGTGGAACATCGGTAGAAGAAGATGGCGGCAAGTCATTGGCCTCAGAAGAAGCCATTGCAACTGAAAAGGAGGGATGAACAACGGTGAAAAGGCAACGGCAATAGGAGGGAACCATGGTGGCAGAGAAGAACGACGGCGAACATTGGTGGTCGCCGGAGGTACTCGGACGAGAGGAATGGAAAAGAAAAGAGGAGGAAGCGAAAAGAAAAAATGAGCCGTGAAATTGATTAAATCGAACTTAAATCAATTTTCTAACTTTTGACTTTCTCACGGCCGAGACTTTGAACCTTCGGCCGAGACATCAATGCTTCGGTCGCGAGATCGATCTCTGGGCCCCCTAATCTATTTCCTACAACCACATCAGATTTTGCTCAGTGCACCAATTCAAGTTTTGGGTCCATAACCAACAAAACCAACATCAATGGATGGTCAAAACAAGCCTTGGGGGCATCCCCAAACCCAAAGAATACAAATACTGATGTTGGATCCACTTTGGGTTCCCTTTTGATCCTCCAAAACTAAAAAGTTGCAATGGCCCTGCGCCCTATTTTCAAGAATTATCAACTCCAAACTCTTGGTTCCAGGGCTCGAAAAATCTTTGACACCTCATGCTCCGGCCCCATGCCCCAAATTGCTACATGCACTCCAGAAGTACGATAGCTCTATGCTCATTACTTAAACAGGCTCTACGCCTGTAAGCTCTACCTCAACCACTCAGCGAAGCTCTGAGACCATTCAGCAGCTCCAAGCTCATTGACTCACCAGCTCCATGTTCTATGCTCGATACTCAACAACTCCATGCCCATTATCTCAGCAGCCCTGTGCTCAAGCTCAAATCCTATATAGCACCATGCTCAACAGCTCTACAAACAGCTCCACCATCTCCATCAAGTCACTCAGTAGCTCTATGCTCACTATCACTCATCAACCTTGCGTTCATCACTACCTTGGCAGCCCTGTGCTCGAGTCACTCAACAGCTCCGTACCCACTACCTTAACTATACTCACCATCCCCATTAAGTTACTCAGCAGCTCTATGCTCAATAGCCCTGTGCTCAACCTCATGAACCCATTGTTTCAAGCTCCTTGCTCGCCGTTTCAGATAGCCTCATCTCAATAGCTTTACGCTCATATTCAGTGGCTCTGCACTCACAATCCAAATAACTCAATAGCTCTATCATTCAGTAACTCTGTGCTCACTCACCAAACCACTGTGCTCACTCAATTAGGCCCGTGGCCATCTTAGCGGCTCTACACCCGTGATCAACAACTCTACGCTCAAGTCACTCGGTAGCTCTCAGTTCATTATCTCAACAACACCATGCGCCTTGCTTCAAGCTCCATCAAGTTATTCAGCAACTCTACACCCACAAACGCAGCAGCACTACGGCCAAAATTCAGCAGCTTTGTGCTCACCATCTTCATTAGATCACTCAGCAGCTCTACGTACATACTCATTATTATCAAGTTACTCAGCGGCCCTACGCCCGTACTCACTATCACTCAGCAGCTCTACGCTCGCAAACTCAGCGGCTCTACGCCCACAAACTCAGTGGCTTTACGCCCACTATCTCAACAGGCTCCATGCCACAATTACCAAGATATCATCTATTCTCAAGCTCTATGCTTGAATGCTCAAAGTCCAATACTTTGAATGCTCGAAGTTCTTCGAATGCCCAACCACTGTGTACTGGATGCTAAAGTTCTACATTTGAATGCTCAAGCTCTACGCTTGAATGCGCAACCACTGCGTATTGGATGCTCAAAACCTATACTTTGAATGCTCGAATTCTACCATCCGAATGCTTGAGCTCTATGCTCTGAATGCTTAAGTCTAGAACTTTAAAGAAGCTCTATGCTTAAAACAAACACACACACAGAGGCCTGTGCACATTAGAATCAATTACATCACCATTGTCATCATCGAGTCTGCATCGTCATATTTGTTCACATCTAACCATCATCATTATATACATGTTTTGCATTTCTCACTCATGAAACAGGTCAAATCTGTAATCAACCAGCCCAGTTCCTCGATCCTTTGGCTCTACGCCAATTATGGAAGATGAAAAAGCTCCATGCTTAGACCTTCAGCCTTATAATGCAACCGGTTCCATGCCTCAGTTCTATCATCACAAGCTCCACGCTCCGATTCCTCAGGCTCTTGCCTCATGACTTGTAACGCCCCGAATTTTGGGTACGTTAAATAACATTTTATTGAACAACAAAAGAGAGTCTGGCTCTTTATTACATCATAAACTCCCAAAGGATTCTTATATTATACAAAAGGGATGGATATCTAAGGTTATCTACAGCTCCTTCTCGTCTTCCATCCTAGCAAGTTCCTCAGCTCCAAAGGCCTTCAAGGTATACAGCTCCCCTTGTTCATCTAACAAGTCTGACACATTATACCAGCGTCGCCACCAGTATAATATGTCAGGGTCACATAAAGCAACACCATGAGTGTAACGCCCCGAATTTTGGGTACGTTAAATAAACATTTTATTGAACAACAAAAGAGAGTCTGGCTCTTTATTACATCATAAACTCCCAAAGGGTTCGTTTATTACACAAAAGGGATGGATATCTAAGGTTATCTACAGCTCCTTCTCTTCTTCCATCCTAGCAAGTTCCTCAGCTCCAAAAGCCTCCAAGGTGTACAGCTCCCCTTGTTCATCTAACAAGTCTGACACATTATACCAGCGTCGCCACCAGTATAATATGTCAGGGTCACATAAAGCAACACCGTGAGCTTGAAAGCTCAATAGAGTAATCCAAACCCACTAACCCTTAACATACACATCAAAGATAGTATACGATTTTAACATGCTTTCAAACAACTCATACAATTACACATGCGCATTCACTAACGAGCGTTGGTGTCATGTTTTCCGTGTGTCTCCCCTACGCGACTCATCGTTTTGTGTCTCATCTTTTATCATCAATTTCGAAAACACGCACGCACACAACCATGGGTTACAAGTACCTTGTGTCGCACAACAATGAGCTACCAAGTCCGGCTCATTGCCACAAGGTTACCAACGCACGGCCACAATGGCTACCAAGTCCGGCACATTGTGTCACACACACACACAACCATGAGCATCCAAGACCGGCACCTTGTGTCGCACAACAATGAGCTACCAAGTCCGGCTCATTGCCACAAAGGCTACCAAATCTGACTCATGGCCATAATGGCTACCAAGTCCGGCCATTATGCATTTCCAAAACACTTTTTATCCGTATCAACCACATCTTAGGTGTCATATCTCTACTTTTCCAATTTCATGTGTCTCGTAACATGCATCGACTTCGCGGTGGGACTATTCACATAACTCATGCGATATCATGCTCGTTAAAAGGTCAAAATACAAATACTTCGTTTCAAACGATACTTTATCTTTAAAATGCATTTCCTTCGAGAGGTTCAATAAAGCAACACATGTTTATTGACGAGTTCATACAATCACGTGATAACTAGGTGATCAAGCAATCAAGTAGTCATAAGATCAAAGTAAACTACGTTCTTTTAAACAAGAAAGTTCTACAAGCTAAATATCACAACTACATTATCATGCTCATGTACTTCAAAGAATTCTACGTCAGACAACATCATGCGATCAACTAGCCAAGTACTACATATTTTTAATCATACTCATATCATACGATATACGTAGGGTAGGGGTATAAGAAGATTCTACCGTAATCCGAAACTAGTCGGGGCCGAATAAGCTAGTTGGAAAGTGCTACGGGCGTCGAATGCTCAGAATCTGGACCCAACTTTGGATGGCAGTAACTCGGTCAATACTTGGCCGAATAGGATCGTTCTTGAGTCTAAAACGAAGATCTCAAAGTTCTCCACGACTTTCGTGAAGGACGTTGTTCCTAAAAACGACTTTTGCCAGGAGAAAAATGGTGGTAAAGGGGGTGACAGTAAGCTGTCTGGACTGGAAATCCGAGAATTTCATTGAACTTTGGATGTCAATATCTTGGTCGTTTCTTGACCGTTTGGGGTGGTTCTTGGGTCTAAACTGAAGCTCTCAAAGTGTTCTACGACTTTCGTGGAGGACGTTGTTCCTAGAATTGACTTTCGCTCAGAGAAAAAATGGAGTTTTTCGGAGGACAGTAGGCTGTCCAGAAACTGGTTTCTTAGAGTTTTTAGAGAGAAGTTGGAGAATGAGGTGAAGGTGTGAGTTCAAATGAAGAAGTGGCTTGCTATTTATAGGCCAAGAACTCCCTCTCTCTCTCCATAGCAGAATTTCCCTCTGTCTCTCTATACCTTATTTTTTTATTTCATCAAATCTTGCTTCCTTGCAAGAAACAACCTAAAAACTAGGCATGCAAGGCTAGGATGTGTCCTTGGGATTGGATTATGGAAGACTAGGCAAGGAAGGAGATTTGATTCAAGTATTCTAATGGGGTTTGTACAAGGAAGGACAAGATTGGATGGCATTGGTTATGTTTTCACTTGAAGCATACACAAACTAGGACAAGGATGACCAAGCAAGGTCAATCAAAGGAAAGCACACATCACTCTCTCTCTCCCTCTCCCATCCGAATCTCTCTCTCTCTCGGCTTCTCTCCTCTCTCTCTCTCTCTCCCACTTGTACCACTTGGAAAGTATATATATATACTAATATATATATATATGTACTATGGGTCTTTAATAAAATCTAAGTTTTCAAGTAAATTAGATTTTCTAAATATAATAATCTATATACACACATGTTATATACAATATTATATATATATATATATATATACATACAAGAACACACTCACACATATATATATATAAGCATGTACTTACAATCTAGTCTAGGGTTCCATAGTCTAATACACTAACCTAATGCTTTCAAAGTACAATGGAAGCACAAGAAGTCAATCCAAGGTACTATCTCTCTCTCCTCCTTTCTTTCTCTCTCTCTCTCTCTCTCGGCCCTATCTCTCTCTCCCCTCTCTCGGTTTTCTTTCTCTCTTTCTCTCTCATGTACTATATATATATATACATACTAGAAAGCAAACATATATAATAATATATTAGTGTACTAGAATATCTAATAGATTTACAAGCAAAAGGATTTTCCAATTAAAAATGTAACACTCACATGCTATATACAATAAAATATATATATACAACAAGTACATACCTCTATATATATATATATATATATATATATATATACATGTACTACACTATATCTATACTAGATATGACCTAGGACTAATATCTAATATAGTATTGTACTTCATCCAAAGTACCATGTACTAACCTAATATACTAATGGACTAATCTTAATTTAATGGATTTTAACACATGGCCAAATTTAATATTTAAATCAAACAAGTACATGATTGTCAAGACTAACTATTATCCAATGGATAATAGTTTCTCTAATGGTTAATAACCAATGGGTAATAATGGCTAGGATTCTAGTCTATCGCCCAATGGTTAAAGAATCTCCTAATGGTTATTATCCAACGGTTAATACCAAAAGTATAATACTTTGCAATTAAGCACTAAACTAATCTAATCTCGTACTTAGGAAGATTAACCAAGGTTTACCTATTGACTAATGGGTATAGATTACCCTACCATCTATCGTCCAACGGATAAATATTACCCTAGCCTTTATCGTCCAATGGATAAAGACAAAAAGGGTAAAATGGTCCATCTAGGGTTAGGGAGAAGTGATTAGGCTAAATGGGCATTAGGCTATTCTAACTAATCGGTTAAAGACTAACGATACTTAATCTAGGCTTTCATTGCTCAAGTGGTATTTTGGTTTTATTTAGTAGGGAATTGCCTAATAACGGAATATTAAAGTCCGACGGTGCCAAACTCCAAGGCAAGGCGTGAGCGTGGCCAAGGCGGCCTGGTAGCAAAGCGGTGGCCAAAGCAGCTCGGTGGCAAAGCGGTGGCCAAGCGGTGGCCAAGGCAGCCTGGTGGCCAAACAAGGCGGTGGCTGGTGGCAAGCAAAATGGGCAACAAAGGCTGGCCGAGCTGCAGAGGCTGCCGGTAACCAAGGCAGCCGGTGGGCAAACAAGTACAAACGGTGGCAAAGCAGGTGGCCAAAAGCCCGGTAGCTGCAAAGGCAGCAGCCAGAGGCTGCAGAGGCCAAGGCAGCCAGAGCTGCAGAGGCCAAGGCAGCCCAGCAACGCCAAGGCAAAAGCGAGGCGCGACCCGATGCCAAGGCAGAACCCAATGGCAGCCAAGGCAGAGCAAGGCAGCCCAGCAACGCCAAGGCAAAAGCGAGGCGCGACCCGATGCCAAGGCAGAACCCAATGGCAGCCAAGGCAGAGCAAGGCAGTCAAGCCGACGGTTAAGGCAAAGACCAAAAATTTCTACTAACCACTTCGGCATCGATGCAACACTCTAGGTCAGGGAAATGTAACTAAGCCAAACGGTAATTAGGGTTGCTAGCTAATCAGTTGCCATGTAGGATTTCCAGCCGAGAAAATAAATTCTAGGATTTTACTACAATTACCAAGTAACTATACCAAGGTCTTAATAGGCATACTCGTCTTTAGAAAATGACCTTAATGCCCGGGCGATGAATACCAATCTCCTAAGTCATAAACCTAATTATGACGGATTATTAATCGCAAAAAGGGATTTATAAAATAAATAAAGAATTTTCAAATATAATAACAAAATTTTATAAGTCGATAACGACCGATTTTTGGATGTTAAAAATGAAATCCAAGTATTAAAATAAAATTCAAATTTTTAGCGAAATTTTTATTGACCAAAAATCAGGGTCGTTACACGTGCACCCTCATTTAGTACTCCTCGAAATTGGTGCATGTCTACTGATTTGACAAGGTTGCTATACTGGTCCTTGAATCGTCGTCTATCCCCCTTAAAAGAAGCAAGTCACACTTAAGTCGCAGGTTAGGCGTAGGTTGGCTATTTCTAGTCCGCACTCGCTACTCACTTAGACTAACAGCTGCACTCTCCCGAAACGGTGGTGTTACTCGAACTTAGGGGGTTTGTTTCCGGTGCAAATGTATAATGAACACGACAGATTATTGCAGGCAAGCAATTAAATTTCTTAAGATAACATAAGATCAACATACTACATGCCTAAAGGCATTATTAGGTACAAGAAAAAGTAAGGAAAAGCAGATAATAATGGCTATGGTGCCATTGACGTGCCTCGCCCTACCACCTATCATTGAAGGCTTGGATCAAACGATGTTCGTATTCCCTTATGAGTACTTCGAGTGCGACGATCACAGCGAGAACGCACTAGAAGGTGCGGAGACGGTTGTTCCTACCGAACCACCGTGGCATGCCCATTGTCAACACGACACAGAACAGGAGGAAGATGAAGGGTTGCAACCGTAGCGCTTGGGTCGTTAGGGTGAGCTCGGTTCGCTCAATTTTTCGGAACGCGGCGTCTTCCGGAAATCCTCGTCGTCGGGTGGCCATGCTTCGGTTTGGGGGGATGAGATGGTAAGAGAGATGAAGAGAAAAGGTGAAGAGAGGGGATAAAGAAATGGGAAGTGGTGGTGGGGTACATATAGGCCGGGTGAGGGGTGAGTGGAGGAGGGAAATAATTGAGTTTTGAAATTTTCAAGTTGGAGGTTGGCATTTAATAATTGGGAGTTTGAAATTTTGATAATTGGAGGATGGAGGGTGCGGTTTTGGCCGCGCCGAATGGGGTAGGCCCGGCTCTAGGTGCTAGGTTCCACTCTCGTTCCTTAGGAGGTGTGGGAAAATATTTATCCAAAAATGACTTCGAACCAAAATAATAATAATAAATTATCTAACGATAGTGTGCCACAGCACCCGTAACAAAGAAAATTGTTATAGATAAGCAAAAAGATTACTATCATTTAGCAACTTGCGTCAACTAAAATAATTGTCCTTGGTAATAAGGGTTTCATTTACTAAAGGATAGTACGCAACAGTACTCTTTTGAAGGAAACAAGCTTTTTATAGATAAAAGAGAGATACAATCCGAAGCATGGAGTTCAACTACGAAGGCAAGTTTGCTAATGCTTAAGGAATTGAAATTTCTATAGTTGGATGGTCATAGTTTCTAGGGTGACCTTGAGTTGGTGAGCTTCAATTATCAGGTTGGTTAGGTGATCTATCTACAAAGGAGAAGTGTTAACCTCAATGAGTAACTTTTAAGGCAAGGTTTTTCTAGCGCTAAGGAAACTTTGGAATTTCTAGGTTCCACATTTGATTCTTGATTTCAGTCATCATCCAATTGTTCGGGAATTCCCAGCTCGGTGGTACTGCCAATTTCCACACCTTGCTTCAATCCGAAGATTGTTTTGTCAGAATTCCACCCAATTTGGGACAGTAAACTTAAACTCATGTCTCGTTTGTGCAACGGTCAACATATCTTAAAACTAATCTTAAAGGCTACCCATTCTACCCATGGCCGAGTGTTGAGCCTAAAGCTCTGATACCAAGTTGTAACGCCCCGAATTTTGGGTACGTTAAATAAACATTTTATTGAACAACAAAAGAGAGTCTGGCTCTTTATTACATCATAAACTCCCAAAGGGTTCGTTTATTACACAAAAGGGATGGATATCTAAGGTTATCTACAGCTCCTTCTCTTCTTCCATCCTAGCAAGTTCCTCAGCTCCAAAAGCCTCCAAGGTGTACAGCTCCCCTTGTTCATCTAACAAGTCTGACACATTATACCAAAGCCGCCACCAAGATAATATGTCGTGGTCACATAAAGCAACACCGTGAGCTTGAAAGCTCAATAGAGTAATCCAAACCCACTAACCCTTAACATACACATCAAAGATAGTATACGATTTTAACATGCTTTCAAACAACTCATACAATTACACATGCGCATTCACTAACGAGCGTTGGTGTCATGTTTTCCGTGTGTCTCCCCTACGCGACTCATCGTTTTGTGTTTCATCTTTTATCATCAATTCCGAAAATACGCACGCACACAACCATGGGTTACAAGTACCTTGTGTCGCACAACAATGAGCTACCAAGTCCGGCTCATTGCCACAAGGTTACCAACGCACGGCCACAATGGCTACCAAGTCCGGCACATTGTGTCACACACACAACCATGAGCATCCAAGACCGGCACCTTGTGTCGCACAACAATGAGCTACCAAGTCCGGCTCATTGCCACAAAGGCTACCAAATCTGACTCATGGCCATAATGGCTACCAAGTCCGGCCATTATGCATTTCCAAAACACTTTTTATCCGTATCAACCACATCTTAGGTGTCATATCTCTACTTTTCCAATTCCATGTGTCTCGTAACATGCATCAACTCCGCGGTGGGACTATTCACATAACTCATGCGATATCAGGCTCGTTAAAAGGTCAAAATACAAATACTTCGTTTGAAACGATACTTTATCTTTAAAATGCATTTCCTTCAAGAGGTTCAATAAAGCAACACATGTTTATTGACGAGTTCATACAATCACGTGGTAACTAGGTGATCAAGCAATCAAGTAGTCATAAGATCAAAGTAAACTACGTTCTTTTAAACAAGAAAGTTCTACAAGCTAAATATCACAACTACATTATCATGCTCATGTACTTCAAAGAATTCTACGTCAAACAACATCATGCGATCAACTAGCCAAGTACTACATATTTTTAATCACGCTCATATCATACGATATACGTAGGGTAGGGGTATAAGAAGATTCTACCTTAATCCGAAACTCGTCGGGGCCAAATATGCTAGTTGGAAAGTGCTACGGGCGTCGAATGCTCACAATCTGGACCCAACTTTGGATGGCAGTAACTCGGTCAATACTTGGCTGAATAGGATCGTTCTTGAGTCTAAAACGAAGATCTCAAAGTTCTCCACGACTTTCGTGAAGGACGTTGTTCGTAAAAACGACTTTTGTCCGGAGAAAAATGGTGGTAAAGGGGGTGACAGTAAGCTGTCTGGATTGGAAATCCGAGAATTTCACTGAACTTCGGATGTCAATATCTTGGTCGTTTCTTGACCGTTTGGGGTGGTTCTTGGGTCTTAACTGAAGCTCTCGAAGTGTTCTACGACTTTCGTCGAGGACGTTGTTCCTAGAAATGACTTTCGCCCGGAGAAAAAATGGAGTTTTTCGGAGGACAGTAGGCTGTCTAGAAACTGGTTTCTTAGAGTTTTTAGAGAGAAGTTCGAGAATGAGGTGAAGGTGTGAGTTCAAATGAAGAAGTGGCTTGCCATTTATAGGCCAAGCACTCCCTCTCTCTCTCCCTAGCCGAATTTCCCTCTCGCTCTCTCTATACCTTATTTTTTTATTTCATCAAATCTTGCTTCCTTGCAAGAAACAACCTAAAAACTAGGCATGCAAGGCTAGGATGTGTCCTTGGGATTGGATTATGGAAGACTAGGCAAGGAAGGAGATTTGATTCAAGTATTCTAATGGGGTTTGTACAAGGAAGGACAAGATTGGATGGCATTGGTTATGCTTTCACTTGAAGCATACACAAACTAGGACAAGGATGACCAAGCAAGGTCAATCAAAGGAAAGCACACATCACTCTCTCTCTCCCTCTCCCATCCGAATCTCTCTCTCTCTCCCATCTCTCTCGGCTTCTCTCCTCTCTCTCTCTCTCCCACTTGTACCACTTGGAAAGTATATATATATACTAATATATACATATGTACTATGGGTCTTTAATAAAATCTAAGTTTTCAAGTAAATTAGATTTTCCAAATATAATAATCTATATACACACATGTTATATACAATATTATATATATATATATACGTACAAGTACACACACACACACACACACATATATATATATATATATATATAAGCATGTAATTACAATCTTGTCTAGGGTTCCATAGTCTAATACACTAACCTAATGCTTTCAAAGTACAATGGAAGCACAAGAAGTCAATCCAAGGTACTATCTCTCTCTCCTCCATTCTTTCTCTCTCTCTCTCTCTCTCTCTCTCAGCCCAATCTCTCTCTCCCCTCTCTCGGCTTTCTTTCTCTTTTTCTCTCTCATGTATTATATATATATATATATATATATACACACACATACTAGAAAGCAAACTTATATAATAATGTATTAGTGTACTAGAATATCTAATAGATTTACAAGCAAAAGGATTTTCCAATTAAAAATGTAATACTCACATGCTATATACAATAAAATATATATATACAACAAGTACATACCTATATATATTTATGGGAATGGTTCAATGAACACCCTAATAAAACACCCAACGGGGACACCCAAAATCTCAATCTGATAGTTCCCGATTGAATTTTTATGATCCGAACCGCTCAATGTGTGCAGAATGTAATTTTAAGGGAGTCCGCGAGAAATTAGCAAAAAAAATGACCGGAAAAGGCTTGATTTGAGCAGTTTTTATTTGAACCGTTCAATAAATAATTGTTCAAAACTGTTCGGATCAAGCCCTTCCCGGTCATTTTTTTTGCTGATTTTTAGCGTGTACCCTTAAAATCACATTCTGATCACATTGAGCGGCTCGGATCATCAAAATTTTCTAAATAAAATATTTAATAACACACATGCTATATACAATAAAATATATATATATACAACAAGTACATACACATATATATATATATATATGTACTACACTATATCTATACTAGATATGACCTAGGACTAATATCTAATATAGTATTCTGCTTCATCCAAAGTACCATGTACTAACCTAATATACTAATGGACTAATCTTAATTTAATGGATTTTAACACATGGCCAAAATTAATATTTAAATCAAACAAGTACATGATTGTCAAGACTAACTATTATCCAATGGATAATAGTTTCTCTAATGGTTAATAACCAATGGGTAATAATGGCTAGGATTCTAGTCTATCGCCCAATGGGTAAAGAATCTCCTAATGGTTATTATCCAACGGTTAATACCAAAAGTATAATACTTTGCAATTAAGCACTAAACTAATCTAATCTCGTATTGAGGAAGATTAACCAAGGTTTACCTATTGACTAATGGGTATAGATTACCCTAGCATCTATCATCCAATGGATAAATATTACCCTAGCCTTTATCGTCCAATGGATAAAGACAAAAAGGGTAAAATGGTCCATCTAGGGTTAGGGAGAAGTGATTAGGCTAAATGGGCATTAGGCTATTCTAACTAATCGGTTAAAGACTAACGATACTTAATCAAGGCTTTCATTGCTCGAGTGGTATTTTGGTTTTATTTAGTAGGGAATTGCCTAATAACGGAATATTAAAGTCCGACGGTGCCAAACTCCAAGGCAAGGCGTGAGCGTGGCCAAGGCAGCCTGGTAGCAAAGCGGTGGCCAAAGCAGCTCGGTGGCAAAGCGGTGGCCAGCGACTGGCCAAACAAGCGGTGGCCAAGCGACCGGTACGTGGCCAAACAAAGGCTAAGGCAGCGATAGCTGCAGAGGCTGCCGGATAGTTGGCAAGCATTGGCAACAAGCGGTGGCCAGCACTCTGGCCAAGCAAGGCTAAGGCGACCGGTAGCGGCTGCAGAGGCCAAGCGCACCGGTAGCCAGAGCTGCAGAGGCCAAGGCAGCCTAGCAACGCCAAGGCAAAAGCGAGGCGTGACCCGATGCCAAGGCAGAAGCCAATGGCAGCCAAGGCAGAGCAAGGCAGCCCAGCAACGCCAAGGCAAAAGTGAGGCGTGACCCGATGCCAAGGCAGAACCCAATGGCAGCCAAGTCAAAGCAAGGCAGCCCAGCAACGCCAAGGCAAAAGCAAGGCGCGACCAGATGCCAAGGCAGAACCCAATGGCAGCCAAGGCAGAGCAAGGCAGTCAAGCCGACGGTTAAGGCAAATTCCAAAAATTTCTACTAACCACTTCGGCATCGATGCAACACTCTAGGTTAGGGAAATGTAACTAAGCCAAACGGTAATTAGGGTTGCTAGCTAATCGGTTGCCATGTAGGATTTCCAGCCGAGAAAATAAATTCTAGGATTTTACTACAATTTCCAAGTAACTATACCAAGGTCTTACTAGGCATACTCGTCTTTAGAAAATGACCTTAATGCCTGGGCGATGAATACCAATCTCCTAAGTCATAAACCTAATTATGACGGATTATTAATCGCAAAAAGGGATTTATAAAATAAATAAAGAATTTTCAAATATAATAACAAAATTTTATAAGTCGATAATGACCGATTTTTGGATGTTAAAAATGAAATCCAAGTATTAAAATAAAATTCAAATTTTTAGCGAAATTTTTATTGACCAAAAATCAGGGTCGTTACAATGAGCTTGAAAGCTCAATAGAATAATCCAAAACCCACTAACCCTTAACTTACAAATAGCAAGTCATGCATACGTCATAGAGAGTCACAACAGCACATGCATTAATATAACAATAACAACAACAATGACACATCCGCATTCCCTATCTATCGTTGGTGTCATGTTTCCGTGTGTTTCTCTTACATGACTCATCGTTTTGTGTCTCATCTATCATTTCCAAAAATCACACGCACACACCAATGAGCTACCCAGTCCGGCTCATTGGCCACAATGGCTACCAAGTCCGGCACATTGTGAACGCACATAACCAATAAGCTACCAAGTCTGGCTTATAGGCCACAATGGCTACCAAGTCCGGCCACGTTATCAAATCTTGCATTGGCTCCTCTCCGCGGATAACCAAGCCCAATCAATCAATGAAGCTACCACGTCCGACTCCGTTAACAATCTACACAATGGGCTACCAAGTTCGGCACATTATGAACGCACACAATCAATAAGCTACCAAGTCCGGCTTATTGGCCACAATGGCTACCAAGTCCGGCCACGTTATCAAATCTTGCATTGGCTCCTCTCCGCGGATAACCAAGCCCAATCAATCAATGAAGCTACCACGTCCGGCTCCGTTAACAATATACACAATGGGCTACCAAGTCCGGCACATTATGAACGCACAAAATCAATAAGCTACCAAGTCCGGCTTACTGGCCACAATGGCTACCAAGTCCGGCACATTGTGTCACGTACTCATCTCCAAATGAAGCTACCAAGTCCGGCTCCATTGGCCACGCATACCAATGTAAGGCTACCAAGTCCGGCCATTACGTAGTTTCAAAAATATTTTACCAAGTCCAATTATTTCCTTTATCCACACCCTAGGTGTCATGTTTCTACTTCTCGGTTGTCGTGTCTCGTAATCATGCATAGACTCCGCGGTGGGACAACTCACTTTAAAGTAATCTTGAAACCAAACTAGCAAGATCATCCAGTTCTATATTACCTAATCGTACTCAAATTATTACTTAAAGCATAACGCCACATGTACGGATGCCCTTGGAGTGGAAAGCCACTTATGCTTTATCAACAACAAGTAATGCAAGCAAATATACATACATGCTCATAATCATCCTCAAAACAATAATATATTACCAAAATCCGTTCTTTCTTCCTTTGTGGAATTTTCAAAACAACATATGTTTATTGACGAGTTCATACATGAACAAGCAACTATCACGAGATCGAGCAATCAAGTAGTCATAAGATCAAAGTAAACTACGTAAAACAATTCACACCACACATATGGCTTCATGCTCATACAATACAATATACTTAGCGGAAGTAGTTAGGGATTAACTACATTTAATTCAAACATGCATACAATTATACTTAGGGGTAGAGACTAAGGACACTCTACCTTGATCCGAAACTAGTCGGGGCAGAATAAGCTAGTTGGAAAGTGCTACGGGCGTCGAATGCTCACAATCTGGACCAAACTTTGGATGGCAGTAACTCGGTCAATACTTGGCCGAATAGGATCCTTCTTGAGTCTGAAACGAAGATCTCAAAGTTATCTTCGACTTCCGTGAAGTACGTTGTTCCTAAAAACGACTTTCGCCCGGAGAAAAATGGTGGTAAAGGGGGTGACAGTAAGCTGTCTGGACTGGAAATCCGAGAATTTCACTGAACTTCGGATGGCAATATCTTGGTCATTTCTTGACCGTTTGGGGTGGTTCTTGGGTCTAAGCTGAAGCTCTCGAAGTGTTCTACGACTTTTGTGGAGGACGTTGTTCCTAGAAATGACTTTCGCCCGGAGAAAAAATGGAGTTTTTCGGAGGACAGTAGGCTGTCCAGAAACTGGTTTCTTAGAGATTTTAGAGAGAAGTGAGAGCTATGCTTGGAGGTGTGAGTTGAATGAATGTATGGGGTGCTATTTATAGGCAAATGAAGCTCTCTCCCTCATTGCCGAATTCTCTCTCTCTCTCCTATCTCTCATTTTTTTATTTCAAGCAATCTTGCTTCCTTGCAAGAAACAACCTAGAATCCTAGGGTTGCATGGCTATGGTGTGTACTATGGATTGGATTTTGGAAGATTGGCCAAGGAATTGGATTTGATTCAAGTATTCAATTAGGGTTTGTACAAAGAAGGACTAGATTTGCTTACAAAGGTCATGCTTTCACTTTGAAAGCATATCAAAGAAGGACAAGATGAGCAAAGCTAGGTCAATCAACTTGCACACATCACACTCTCTCCCTCTCTCTCCATCCGAATCTCTCTCTCTCTCAATCTCTCTCTCTCTCTCTCTCTCTCTCTCTCTTATGTATTATATATATATATATATATGTACATATATACTTGCAAGTAAACATATATAATAATGTATTAGTGTACTAGAATATCTAATAGATTTACAAGCAAAAGGATTTTTCCAATTAAAAATTGTAATACACACATGTGTACTTACATTATTATATATATATATATATATATATATATACACACACACAAGTACACCTATATATAAATATATGTATGTACTTCCTAATCTAGACTATATCTTCCAAATTTAGTTTTCCTAATAAACTAACTTATACTTCCAAAGTACTAGGTACTAATGATATTAAATCCATGTACTAACTATAATTTAATCAATTAACACACATGGAAGATCTTATTATTATATATATATAACTATATATATATATGTATATATATACAAGTACACACACACACACAATCATATATATATATATATAACCATGTACTATAAAATCCTACTAGATATGTCATATCTAATATCCTAATAAACTATGATATACTTCAAAGTACAAGTACTTATAACATATAACCTAATGTACTAATTCTATTTTAATAGATTTTAACACATGCCAAATCCAATATTTTAATCAACCTATTCTTGGTTGGCAAGCAAAGCTATTATCCAATGGATAATAGTTTCCCTAGCGGTTAATAACCAATGGTTAAGGATGGCAAGGTCCAAGGGTTATTGTCCAATGGACAATAAATCTCCTAGCGGTTATTATCCAACGGGTAATGTTAGAAAGTCTAATACTTGCAATTAAGCACTAAGCTAATCTAATCTCGTACTTAGGAAGATTAACCAAGGTTTACCTATTGACCAATGGGTAAAGGAATCTCTAACGCTATTGTCCAATGGTCGATAGCTTAAAGGTTCGAACGGTTCAAAGGGTTAATCTAGGGTTACCGAGAAAGGATTAGGCTAAATGGGCATTAGGCTATTCTAACTAATCGGTTAAAGACTAACGATACTTAATCTAGGCTTTCATTGCTCGAGTGGTATTTTAGTTTTATTTAGTAGGAAATCGCCTAATAACGGAATATTAAAGCTCGACGTTGCAAACGCCAAGGCAAGGCGTAAGCGTGGCCATGGCAGCCCGCTAGCAAAGCGGTGGCCAAAGCAGCCCGGTGGCAAAGCGGGGGCCAAACAGTGGCCAAGGCAGCTGCTAAAGGCTGCGGTGGCTACACAAACAAAGGCCAAGGCACCCGTAGCTGCTGGCCAAGCGGCCAAAGCACCGTGGCACAAACAAAGGCCAAGGCGACCTGCAGCTGCTAGCAGCCAGCGGGCCAAACAAAGGCCAAGGCTGAGTAACGCCAAGGCAAAAGCAAGGTGCGACCCGACGCCAAGGCGTAACCCGATGGCAGCAGAGGCATATCAACCCGACAGGACCCGACGCCAGGCGAGGCAGACCGACAATGACCGACGCCAGGTGAGGCAGACCGACAAGAACCCGACAATGAGCCGACGCTTAGGCGAGGCAGCCCGACAATGAGCCGACGCCAAGGCAAGGCAGTGTCAGCGAGCCGACGCTAAGGCAAGGCAGGCCCATCGAGCCGACGCCAAGGCAAGGCAAGCTTGTCAGCGAGCCGGCCGACGCCAAGGCACCTAGCCAAGCCAAAGCAAGGCGATCAAGTCAACGGTTAAGGCGAAGACTAAAAATTAACCACTTTGGCATCGATGCAACGCCTAGGTTAGGAAAATGTAACTAAGCCAAACGGTAGTTAGGGTTGCTAGCTAATCGGTTGCCATGTAGGATTTCCAGCCGAGAAAATAAATTCTAGGATTTTACTACAATTACCAAGTAACTATACCAAGGTCTTAATAGGCATACTCGTCTTTAGAAAATGACCTTAATGCCCGGGCGATGAATTCCAATCTCCTAAGTCATAAACCTAATTATGACAGATTATTAATCGCTAAAAGGGATTTATAAAATAAATAAAGAATTTTCAAATAAAATAACAAAATTTTTTAAGTCAATAACGACCGATTTTTGGATGTTAAAAATGAAATCCAAGTATTAAAATAAAATTCAAATTTTTAGCGAAATTTTTATTGACCAAAAATCAGGGTCGTTACATGACTACAACTGGCTCTATGCCTTGGTTCTGTCACCTCAAGCTCCAATTACTGGTCTCATGCCCCCCATATCACAAAAGCTGGCGTCCTATCCAGAAGATGGTTTGGATTCCACCCCAATTACATCAACTCCTTCTAGCTCATTTGCAAGGATAGCCTACTCTACCGAGCTCCTCTCAGTCGAAGTAAGGATGATCATGAAAAGCAAACGACTCACCCACTGTGTATTGATCTACCCCAAAATTCTGAAGATGCTTTTTGCAAAAATTTTCCCAACTACTCCGCACTCCTTCAACTACTCTCCGCCAAAATCCTGGCATAGCCCAGGTACATTGCACTATAGCTTTTAAAGCCTGAAGGTATGTCTTTTGTCTCTAACCCTCCAAAACTTTTTCCCTTTTTACTGCCCCTCGAACTACGATTGGTCTGAATTTCCCTTGCGGAATACGTAAGCAGCCCCCTAGCCCGACCATAACTAAAACCTTTTTCAAAAACCCTTGGGATAGTTGTTTGACCAAATTGAAGTTGTTTTACAGCTTTGACTCTTACTTAAACATATCTCGCGATCCGTCTAAGTTCAGTCAAAGAAGGGCATCTGTAGACACCCTAGTTTGACCTAGCGACTATTTCAAGTCCCACCTTGAAGACCATCTCGATGATGAATGGATATGTGTGATTGCTGATTGACTTCTCGTGAACCCATGGACTTTGGGTGAGTACTTTTAGCCACTTAGAGAACCCAATCCAGAGCCAAATAGCCCTTCAGACAGAAATACAGAATCCTAGGAGAATCTATCTATTGGCCGTAACATTGATCTCATGGCCTCAACATCATTCTTTAACCCGTGAAACATGTTAGCTTGAAAATCTCCCTGAGAGATTGATTCCTCGGCAGCCAAATCGATTCTTTGGCCGCCCAATCTAGCCTTCGGCCACCTAATCTATTGCTCAGCCGCCAGATCATCTATTTTCCAGATTCTAGAATGTTCTGTCAATCGTTTAATCCGTTCACAAAACCCTAACAGCCAAACTCTGATGCGTTCAGGCTACGAAAGGAGATTATGAAAAGGGATCTTCTGGTTATATACTTCCCATTTGAATCTTGCATTACGATTGGTTAGAGCGAGTCATCCCCATGCCTATATAAAGGGGCCTTTGGCTCCAAAATTAAGAACAATCCCCCTCTCTAGCCACAAAATTCTATAGAAACATTCTCACACTCGCTCTACAAAAGCCCTAACCTTCTGAAGGTAGCCACAATCCGATGATCAAACCCCAAAGTATAAACCCTACCCCTAGGGTTTTCGAGAAGTAGATCAGTCAATCACCCTTATTCTGAAGCAATCAAGCAACCGAGAGATCAAGGTGGTGAGGCCAAGGGGCCTATTGTTTTATTTAATTTCAATTTTTATACATTAATCATAGTATTATGATCTTCTGTTAATCTTTTAGTCTAGTGTGAGGAAGAACATTGGCTGAGACTCTATTCCCTCGGCCGATACATTAATCCAGGAGGATCCTTTGACCATGACATCTATTCACCGGTCGCGGGAACCATCTCCCTGGTACAACCTATTTTGTTCTGCTTACTTTTGATGCATGTTTTGATTATCATACTGGCTCACCATATCAACTGTTTCAAGGCTAAAAATAGATTACTTGTCTAAAATTAAATAAAGCAAATGTATGTCGTATGTCAAATGATTATGGGCCAATCTCACGATTGGACAAAGAGGGGTGCCTAACACCTTCCCCTTATTGTACTTGGCTTCCGTACCCGGAATCTCTACTTGTTTTTCCTAGTTTTGTAAACTAGGTGGCGACTTTGTTTTGATGATAACTGCAATCGTGTGGTGATGTTCCTAGCCATGGAAATATCCACGATCTCGATTTATGAAGCAAATAACCAAACAAACAAACAATGGTCAATCTGTATATGGTGATGCCTCGTTTGGGAGGTGTCTACATAGAGCTTCCAACACAGAGTGGTATAGTTTCAGCGTGTCTTCTTTAACCTTCCAGTCTCCTCTTGCTTGGGACACCACCAGGTTTGAATCTCTAATGACTTCTACCCTTTTTGCCCCTAGCTCTAGGGCTGCCTCCATTCCAGTAATGCAACTTCGTACTCTATTTGGTTGTTAATGACTTCAAATCTCAGTTTATATGACAGAGGGATATGAGAGTCGTTTGGGGAAACTAGCAATACCCCTATGCCATATCCACATTAGTTTGATGCTCCATCGAAGTAAAGCTACTAGGTGTCGTCTAGGAGACATAAGATGTCTTCATCTGGGAACATGAAGTCTTCCGCTTTGGCCTCTGTCATAGGATGATCTACCAAAAATTCTGTCATGACCCTTCCTTTTACTAATTTCCTTGTCATGTATTTGAAGTTGAATTCTGCTAGAAGCAATAACCACCTATCCAGCTTTCCAATAAGTGCTGGTTTCTCGAAAAGATATTTGATTGGGTCTAAACGAGAAACCAAAACTACTAGATGAGCTAATAGGTAGTGCCTTAGTATCTTCGTGGCCCATACTAGCCCCCAACAGGTTTTTTCCAAAGGAATGTATCTTGTTTTACAGTCCATCATCTTTTTGTTGAGGTAGTATATGGCGCACTCTACTTTGGCAATGTTTTCTTGTGCTAGCATACATCCCATAGATGTGTCTATTACTGAGAGGTACAGAATTAATGGTTTCCCAGGGATGGGTAGTGATAACACATACGGGTTCTGAAGGTACTCCTTGATTGCTTCACATGCTAGTTGACAGTCTTGACCCCATTCAAAATCTGTGTCTTTCTACAAAAGCTTAAAGAGAGGTTCGCAAGTGGCTGTGAGTTTGGGAATGAACCTGCTAATGAATTGCACCTTTCCCAGAAAGCTTCTTACTTTCTTCTCTATTTTTGGTGGTGATATTGATGATAGCTTGTATCTTGGAAAGTTCCACTTCAATTCCTCTCTGAGTGATAAGGAATCCTAGCATCTTTCCAGCAGTTACTCCAAAAGTGCATTTTTGAGGATTAAGACGTAACTTGCATTGCCTAATCCTCTCAAAGAACTTTTGGAGTGCTTTGTAGTGTCCTTCCCTTTCCTTTGATTTAACTATCATATCATCGACATATACCTCCATTTCTTTGTGCATCATGTCATGCAACAGTGTTGTCGCCATCCTTTGGTAAGTGGCTTCAGTGTTCTTCAACCCGAACGACATTACTTGGTAGCAGTAGGTTCCCCATGGCGTGGTGATGGTGGTTTTCTCTCTGTCCTCAGGAGACATTAGAATTTGGTTATACCCAAAAAACCCATCCATAAAAGATAGCAATGCATGTCTTGCAGTGTTGTCCACTAGGTCATCTATGTGTGGCAATGGAAAGTCATCCTTTAGACTGGCCTTGTTCAGATCTCGAAAATCTACACAGACCCAGATTCCCCCAGTCCTCTTTGGTACTGGAACGATGTTGGCTACCCACTTTGGATAATCAGTGACTATGAGAAACAGGCATTGATTTGCTTAGTGACTTCTTTTATTTTTAAGACCCAATCGGGGCGCATACGTCTTCACTTTTGTTTAACAGGTTTTGCATCAGGATGGAGGGGAATTTTATGCTGAACGATTTCGGGGTCTATTCTAGGCATGTCCTTGATCATAAGACCAGGCAAAAACATCTTTGTATTCTTTTAGCAAAAGGATTAGTTTTTCACTTTCTTGAGAAGATAGTGTTGCACCAATTTTAACCAATTTGGGCTCGTTTTCAGAACCTATGTTTGATGTGATTATTTCCTTACAAAAAGGTTTGGCGTGCCTCTCCTCTTCTCTCTCATTGAATTCTAGAATTTCTTCCGCAAAAATTGGATTATCAGAATCCACACAATTAATCATAGGCAAAGTGAAATACTCTAAATCTTCATTCTCATTGCTAAATTTGTCAAAAGAAATTTCAGAGTCAAATTCAAAATAAATATCATGCCTTGGTGCCTTAACAGGGCTTTCGTCACTAGACTTAGTAGTTTGAAAAGATGAAAAACTAGACTCGAACTGAGTTGACTCAGAACCAGAATCAGAATAGGAACTAAGATCGTAGTCATCATTTTTTATTTTGTACTTTAGAGTGTGGTCCACAGTCCAGGTAAGCCCCTTCTGCAACATCCACAATCAGCTCAGAGCAATCTTTTTCTTCACCAAGGTTGATCATCAGCTATTCACTGTCATTTGGATTCACACTTTCAATATTGTCACCCTACAAGTCTTGAAGGGCCATTTGATTTGCCACTGTCGTTGCTTCTTCTAGTTGAGCTTCGATTTCTGCTTCGTCGCTATTGTCGACTTTTCGTGTGCCAACAAATCCCCACCAATTGCCAAACCTATTCTTGATGGGGTGGATCACCCTTATTTCATCATTGGTAACCCCCTCATCAAAGAATAGGTTTAGCGATATTTTATCTAGTGGATCATTGTCAACAGACTCTTCTTCCTTCGCTTCTTCAACTTCGAGGTTGTCCACCTCGTCTATTGGCCAGTAGTTATCGGTAGGTGAATGAGGGTCATAAAAATAGATTGGGACCCTACAAAGTCCTTTTTCTTCAATTATATCTTCTACTTCTTCGTCATCAACCGTTCTAGTGAACATGATGTGGTTATCATTAGAGATAATCACCTTAGGTTTTGGTTGATCCATCGGAGCGATGTACTTGGATGCGTCAAGAACCTTGATAGCAGGATGGAACAGGCCAGACAGCTTGGTGACAACTTGAAAGTGCAAATCGAACATGAACAGTTATGCAGCCATTTTTACTTGGAAATTTTTCCTTTAGTTAGATTGGTTTAGCTTACCCCTTTCTTCTTAGTTTCGAAAGTCCCTAAGGTTTAACCTGCAAAAGAGAACTTTACAACATACATATGTACAATGGGTATGAGCAAAAACTTTTACAATCAAAATGCAAGTAGGTTCCTAGCCTGCAGGTTCCTGTCTTATTTTGAAAAGTTCTATGGCTCTTCTAATCACATGTAAGGTTTGGGTAGTCTCAAGGGTGCTTTGTTGTCAAAGGGCACCAGTCCTTTTACCAGCCCACTACAGCTGGTAATTGGGTGATTTCCTCTTTGATATATCACTAGGTACAAGTGATTATGGAGTTTGCTGGAACCCCTAACATAGATTGTGACACGCCAGAATATTAGGTGAACTCAACGAGGTTGCCCTGCTCGATGCATACGATAAAAGAATTAGATAAAGCAAATATTAGTCCTATGTCAAACTTTTTGGTTATGGCTCTCAAGTTCCCGAACAAAGTCGCCAAAAACTGTAGACTACTCCCAAACAGGGTATTGCCATATAGATTGATCATCATTTGTTTGTTTGTTTTCCACTTCATAAACCAAGATCGTGGATATTCTCATGGCTAGGAACATCACCACACGATAATAGTTATCATTGAAACGGAGTCGCCATCTAGTTTATGAAAACTAGGAAATCAAATAGAGATTCTGGGTACGGGAGCCAAAGGTACAATAAGGGGAAGGTTTTAGGCACCCCTCTTTGCCTAGTCCTGAGACTGGCCCATAATTGTTCAACATATGATTAATACATGCTTTGTTTAATTCTAACACATAATCTGATTATTAGCCTTTATGTAGAGTCCCGTATTATTTTTTTATTTAGGCTGTATGTTTTTTCTTTTGTTAATGTACAGCCCATCTAGATAGACGGTATGGATTTTCGGTGTGACGTCCTCGTGGGAGGATATAAGGATAATTGTGCGAGAGGTGCACGTGTGTGTGTGTGGGGTGGGAGCATGAGATTACTCCCTATGCCAATAATTTCCCCAAGAGACTACTTTCTCCCATTTCTCTTTTTCTCACTCTCTCGGCCAAACTCTCTCCTCCTCTCCTCCAAAACTCTCTCCTCTCTTCTCTCTTCGATCTCAACACATTAAGGTTGCATAGGTTGGCTATTTCTAGTCCGCACTCACTACACAGTTATCCTCTCCCGTAATGGTGATGATACTATCTCAAACTAAGGGGTTTTGTTTTGGGTGCAAGTGTATAATGAACACGACAGATTGTTTGAATTTCTCGAAAGAAATAAGATCAACATACTACTCGCCTAAGGGCATCATCAGATACAAGGAAATGTAAGAAAACAGATACTAGTGGCTATAGTGCCACTGCCATGCCTCGTCCTACCATCTATTGTTAAAAGCTTGGATCAAATGATGTTCGTATTCCCATGCGAACGCCTCGAGTGCGACGGCTATAACGAGAGCACAGTACCAGAAGGTGCGGAGGCGGTTGTTCCTATCGAACCACCGTGGCATGCCCATTGGCGGCACGATACAGAACAGGATGAAGATGAAGGGCTGCACCCGTAGCACCCGGATCAATGAGGTGAGCTCGTATCGCTCGATTTCTCGGTATGTGGCATCTTTCGGAAATCCTCATCGTCGGCTGGCCATGGTTCGAGTTGGGGGGTTGAGATGGTAAGTGAGAGATGGAAAGATAAGAAGAGGGGTGAAGAGATGGGAAGTGGGGTGGGGTATATATATAGGGCCGGGTGAGGGGTGAGTGGAGGAGGAAAAGTTTTGAATTTGAGTTTGGGTTTGAAATTTGAAATTAGGAAGTTTGGGGGGGTGGGGGGTTTGCCGGGGCCCTCCTCGGGGTTTTGGCCGACACCCGTTTGCCAGGGCCCCCTTGGGGTTATGGCCGGTACTCGGTGTTCTCATTCCTTAAGAAATGAGGAAAAATATTTATCCTGGAATGGCTTCCCAAAAAAAAAAAATTTGCCTAACGGGTATTGTGCAACAGTACCCTTCTAAAGCTAGGAAACACGTATTGACTCGAGCAGGATCACTCCCAAATCGTAAAGCGTAAGTACTCTATCCTCATCCGGGGGATATCGTACAACAACAAGCAAGCCTTTCGAGGTTCTAAAAGCTCTGATAATCGAGCAAAGGCACCAAAAGAACCTTTGCAGTCAAAGAAAAACGAGCCCATTGGCAGTGTCGACTACCGGCAGCACTCCCAGAGACATGGCGATTTCGGAAAAAATTATTCAATCATAGTCGTCCAAGATAATTCCAGGTGTCGGGATGGAAATGACTGATTTAAGCCGCCTTTAAGTAGTGCAAGCTTTTGATAAGAAGTTGATGATGCCTGATCAGTTCAAGGAAGGGTATCCATTTCCGAAGGAGATTAGTTCTAAGGGATCAATATCAAAGGAATTCGGAAGGTAGAGAAAGGTTCGAAATGATAACGGTTAGGTTCGGTAACACCATAGGGTGTATCGCTTGGCCAATAAGGTCGGGTCATAAAAGATACTCGAAGATGATTTCATTACTTGAAGACAAGAGGGTTTCCTTCCCAACGATGTTGATTCCAAACAGAGAGAAGCAATTGGAAAAGGGTGAGCGAATTCTTTCTTAAGGCGTAATTGATTTCGGCTATAGTTCCGGCTGCTTGGGCCTAGGGTTGGTCGGTGCTAAGAATGGCTATAATAACTTGGTCAGACCTACTGCGCGTTAGAGGGTCCTTCGTTATCGTGTCCTAATCCGTGGCGCGTGTTTACCATCTACGAGTAATAATCGAAAGGGGGTGTTTTAGTCTACTAAAATAATTTTCCTTTTTGCAAGCGGTGTTTCCTTTCTAAGATCAAAGGCAGTTTTATCACGTAGTATGCAACAGTGCACTTTTTAAATAAAGTAAGCTTTTCACAGATAAGCAGAGGTTTACAACATAAGTATAGAGTTCTACTACAAAAAGACATCAAGAATGAAATCCTTCTAATACAAGTCAGGATGATCCTACATACTCCTAATACATCGAAGCCTAACTATCAGGAGGCTTTTTTTAGTTAGCCCAGTAGATGTCCGGGTAACGGAACACATACATGCCTATGTCGGTTTCGTATGGTGGTGGTGGAACATAACCGGAGTCAAAGAGTATATCCATAACTTCTGGCTTTTGCACGGGTTCTATTCCCTTTATAGGCTCTATTTCCCAATCCTCCGGTCCTATTTCCCATTCCTCGAGATCCTCTTCCTCCATTGGTTCTTCCTCGGCATTTCCCTCGGGTTCCTCTCCAACTTCCTCAATTATATACCCCGCATCAACGGGGGGTGCTATTTGGACTAGGATAGGTATCTTCCTCCTCATTTTCGGGAAGTGGAATGGCACCATGCTTCTGATAGAAGTCATGAATGTAAGGAAAAGTATAGGAAAAATTGGGATCCTCTACTAGTTGGGTTGTCATGGTTTCTATGGTGTTTCGGAATTCGCGAGCTTTCGCTAGTAGGTTGACTTGGTAGAGATTTGGTTGGCTCATCTGCAAGGAAAGAGTTTTAAACCTCAATTAGTAACGTTTTAGGACAGAGTTTTAACTAATACTAAGGAAACTTGGAATTTTCTACGTTCCACATTCGATTCTTGATTTAAGTCATCATCCAATCGTTCGGGAATTCCCAGTTCGGCGGTACTGCCAGTTTCCACCTTACTTCAATCCGAAGATTGTTTTGTCAGAATTCCACCCAATTTGGGATGGTAAACTTAAACTCAATTCACGTTTGTGTAACGGTCAAACTTATCTCAAAGGCTACCCATTCTACCCATGGCCGAGGTTTGAACCTAAAGCTCTGATACCAAGTTGTAACGCCCCCAAAATCGGGTACGTTAAGTTAAACATTTATTAGATAAACAAGGTAGAGTCTAGCTCATTATTACATCACTAACTCATAAAGGGTTCTTCTATTACACAAAAGGGATGGACATCTAAGGTTAACTATAGCTCCTTTTCTTCTTCCATCCTAGCAAGCTCCTCAGCTCCAAAGGCCTCCAAGGTATACAGCTCTCCTTGCTCATCTAAAAGGTCTGACACATTATACCAGCGTCACCACCAGTATAATATGTCAGGGTCACATAAAGCAACACCGTGAACTTGAAAGCTCAATAGAGTAACCCAGCCAAGTTGGGTATTGCACTTCTTGGATGACATTGGCTTCCAACAAGCGGTTGACCTCATCGATGATAGCGTCGGTGTGTTCTGGTGCCGAGTGTCGAGCCTTCTGTACCACCGTTTTGAATCCTTTTTGATGTTGAGAGAATGGAAAATGAATTCGGGATCAACCCCTGGCATTTCATTAGGGGTCCAGGCAAAGACTTCTATATTTTCTTTGAGGAATTGAAACATCTCTTCGAGCTTGGCATCGCTGAGGGAGGAGCCGAGTAAGAAGAAGTGTGAGCCATCCTTATTGATGGGCATTTTAGCCAAGTCTTCTTCTGCTTTGTCTTCAGCCTTCTGGCCTACGTCTTTGATGACGGCCATGTATGGGACTTCAACCCATTGCACTTGCTTGGCTTTGGTGGAGTTGTGGACGGTCGAAACGTAGCATTTCTTAGACGCTACCTGATCTCCTCGCAGATCTTATTGCTTGCCATTGGCGCCGATGAAGTGAACGACCTGGTGGTAAGTTAAGGCAATGGCCTGCATTCCCTGGAGCCAGGTTCGGCCGAGGATGGCATTGTATGGGCTCGACGATGAAATCGTCAGAAAAAGTCTTGGAGCCAACGACGACGGGAAGAAAGATTTTGCCAAGTGGCCAAACAGGTGCTCCGTTGAAATCGATGAGAGGTACTTCGGTGGTTTGCAAAGCGGATTCTGGGAGATCAAGTTTCTTGAAAAGGTCGTAGTACATGACCTTGGCCGAGCTGCCCTGATCGATGAGGACTCTCTTAACGTCGTGAACACCTATTTGGATGGTGACAACGAGAGTGTCGGAGTGTGGAGTTTGCACATGTTCCAGGTTGTGTTCGGTAAATGTGATTGTCCGTTTGGGTACATCTTGCGGGCATTGACGCTTTGATCTGCACCTGACGGAGAGTACCTGCTTTGATGTGGAAGCGCGATCGAGGTCGGCATGAAGTGTGCCTTCGAACTCCTTTGTTACCGGTCCGTGGATAACATGTATCAACGACCGCTGTTTGTTAGGGTTAGGGTTAGGGTTGCCTGCGGGTTGCCAGGCGGGTGTTTTTGTTCGATCAATGTATTGATCGAGATGTCCTTGAGAGGCGAGTTTCTCCAGGAGAACCTTGTATGGAGCACAGACTGTCGTGTAGTGGCCGAGTTCGTTGTGGTAGGAGCACTTCTTCCTTGGATTTTGATCTGGCTGTCCGGTGTATATGCCTAGCTTGCCCGTCGGCCACTCGAACCATGGTTGCCTCATGGTCTCTTTTAAGAAAGACCAGATGGGCTCTTTGAAGTATGTGGCTTCAGCCACATAGTCATGTACCTTTGGCTGGCGCTTATTTCCCTCTTTGATGTTGTTGACGTGTTTCTTCGACTGGGTCTGTTGCGTAATTATTGGTGCTGGTAGTTGTGGTGCGACCGAGGGGAAGGTTGTTGTGGAGCTCGGGATTCTTTGAGCTGCTCGATCCGCATAGAATTCTTTAAGAGCATAAAATCGTTCCACAACAAGCATCAGCTCGCCCATGCCGTGGGGTGGGCGGATGGCAAGTTCATCAAGAATCCTTGCCAGTTTCCAAGCCATTTTTGAAGGTGCGTGCGGCCCAGTATTTGTCAATCCCAGAGATTTCATTGAACAATTGCTAGTAGCGTTCGACGTACTGTCTGAGAGTTTCAGATGGGAATTTCCTCATTTGAGACAAGGACTCAGGCTCTTTGGCGATTTTGTTACTTGTGATGAAGCGGGTGTTGAAGGCGCATTCGAGGTCGGCTAGGTTCCAGATAGATCCGGCAAGCAATTTGTTGGACCACTGGAGTCCAAGGGAGCCGAGGCTGGACGGGAACGCTTTGCATTTGACTTCAACTTTTAGGGTGCAGAGTTCGATGGTCTGGTCGAAGTGGATCAAGTGGGTGTAAGCCTCACAGGTGGCTGGGTCAAACTTCGTGAATTTGGGTAGGTGGAAGGTTGATTCGGGTGGCGTGTTGTTGATGTGGGTGGTGAAGGGTGAGACGCCGAGGTCCTTCAGTTGTCTTTCGAATCCTGGGCGCGGCTGTTTGCCGTGCTCATTTGTTTTTGTTCGCTTGGAGTCTCTTTCTTTGGGCTCCTTTGTCGAAGTCTTCTCGTCGTCTCTATGTCTGAGCTTGTCTCTCAAGTTGGTTGTTGTTCGGCGTGGGCCGTCGATGGACTTCGCTCTGTCACGACGGGTTTTGTTGTCGACCTTCGCGCCTTCAGTGCGTGCGACCTTGCCATTCCGCCGTGTATGGTGCTCAACATCCAAGTTCTCTGGCGGGATCTCCCCGAAACGCTCAAAAATATGGCATTTGGTTTGCACGAAATCTCGGCTACGGTGTGAAACTGTTGTGCGAGAGAACTTCGCTCGACCAGTCGAGTACGTGCTAGTAAACGACTCGGTATCCCTTGCTCTATTATGCTCATGATGGCTTCTAGAACGATGTGTTCCAGATGTGGTAGGTTGCTTGTAGAGGATTATTTCTCTAGCATCGCTAGGCTCTGGGGTGAAGCCAAGGCAGTCTTTCACGGAGCCACGTTGGCCTGTGTCGTGCGGACGCTCCTGTGGTGGTGGTGGAGGTGGTGTTTGCCTTTGTCCCCTCCTGCCTCCATTAGATCTGGAAGCAGCGGGGATTGCGGTTTGCTGCATGTGTTGTTTCATTTGAGCCACCTCCGCCCTTAGCGCTGCCAGTTCATTGTCTCGTTCGTCATCGTGACGCTGTAACAGACGGATGTAGGCCGCTGTTACGTCGTCCGTGGATGGTGATAGCCCAGAGGTTGGTGGGATAGAGATGGACATGTGCCTTTCTGGGGGTTATAGGATGATGTTTCTGCTGGCGTCCTTAGCCCCTGAAATGGTTACATCAGTCAGATCTCCGCCCATGGTGGTTGAATTTGTGGTTGTTTTCTGGAGGAAGAAGGTGGTTCGAAGGAAGTGTGAGCCGTTTGTGTCACACCCTCGATTTTAAACATAAATATAAATGAATTTTCATAAGGAAAACCTCGCAATGATCCATACAATACCCTAAAAGAGTTTAACATTTCCATTCCACAATTACGCCATATCCTCCATAATTATCCAAAAGATTACATCTTTGGCTCCGAGGCCCAAAGTAACATAAGTACCAAATGTCAAAATAAAATTAAGAACTTACAATATTGTTTAATCAAAAGATTTACAAATAGAGTTACTAATACATCTTCCAAAAGAAATTTACAAAGATGCCGAAGTAACTCTTTGATGTTAGTTCTCAAAACATTGATCACATCCAAGCACTCCAGACATGAGCCTATTGCCCCGGGTTAGTACCTGAAAAATAAGTAAGGTTTGAGCTACACTAACCCAGGAGAAAGTTCTAATCTAACAATGTATGCATATGAAATGTAGGAGAGATGACAGGATGAATAATGGCAACAAGACTTGACAACGAACGGTAATAACTATTCAATTCCAACATTTCATTTTCAGAACCAAACATGTGTCCCAATGAATAACCTTTGAGATCACCATGTGTCAAACGTGTCTCGTAAAAGTGTCATGAGCCGTAGCTCATGCCGGGCCAGTTAAAGGACCCCGATGTCCTCTGCCAGGCACCTTTCCCATAGGGAGGTCCTGAGATATCCATTACGAGCATGTAGATCCTACCGGGCCAATTAAAGGACCCCGATGTCCTCTGCTAGGCACTCACCCGTCGATGAGTCCTGAGTGTTCTCATCGCATTCGTAAAGTTCCAAAATCCTTTTACAGTCAAGTTCGTACCATTCAAGGCAACTTTGATATATAAAATGATTTTCATGATATCATGTTCGAATGAGCATTAAAGTCGTGGATACATTTGATGAGGTCATTGAAAGTACGAGCAACCAAGTCAAGAGTCATTCGGGAGGTGTTTAGGTGGTTTGGAAGTGATTAGAAACCAAAACGATGAAAAATGGAGCAAAACAGTGAAAACTGGAGATAAGCAACAGGTATTGATAACAATAAAAATGGTATCGATAACAATAAAAATGGTATCGATACCATTTGGCTGAGAAGGATTCCAGGCGCAAAGGTATCGATAACAAATTACCAAAGTATCGATAACGTTTGGTTTTCTGGGTTTTGGAGTTCAAAGGTATCGATACGTATGCTAATGGTATTGATAACAATGGGTTTTCTGGGCTTGGTAACGTAAATGTATCGATAACGATTACAAAAGGTATCGATAACATTCCTGTTCGAGCAGATTCTTAGCAGATTTTCACGGGTTTTTGGACAACAACATCACCAACAACCACAACAACGACCAATGGCACAAATCAAGGCAATAGAAACAAGTCATAAACATATATTGAAAGTTAGAACTCCCTGCCTCAAAGATTGAAGAACAAACCAAAGGATTTACCAAAATATCCACACGGTCGTGGAGAAGCTGACAAATTTGGGCAGAATCTGACAAGGTCGTGGAGAAGCTGACTCTCCATGGCTGACAGAACGATCTCTATGGCGGAGGGACTTGGAAGCAAAGCACTAGATTCCAATGAAATCCACAGAAAATAGAAGAACAACTCAGATCCCTATTTCTCTCCATCCGCGCTTTGTAAACCCAAATAGTGGTAACTCATTGGAACTGCACTTTCCACTCTTGAGCGCCTCTAATGAACCCACTCTACGGCAACCTATTCCCTCCTCGTCTACATCTGGGTTCGGAGTGTCCAGCCCTAAAGAATCAGATCCCCAAACTATTTTGGGATTCACAGTCCCACGCACAACAAGTCGAGCCCAGCTCGTAAATTGCAACAAGTGTTTGAGAATGAAGCCAAACTACAAAGCATTTAGCAGTCATGGAAAAGAACGGAGGAACAACCGATTCACAAGCCATTCGATCTCTGCCCAGGAGCGCTAAATCCACAGGTTCCTTCTCATCATCCATCTTCTTCATCTGGGTCTGGGCTTGTCGGATTGTACCCAAACAAACGGTCCAGTCCCTCCAGGAAAATCCAACAGGCGCTCTTTGAAGAGGGTTTGATTCTGGAAGCAAAGGAACGGGCTCGTCCACATCAGCATGGGGCACTTGATCATGAAGCAAAAGGGCCTCCCGTCCATGAGAGCTCCTCTCAGGTTCAAAGTCCTCCAACAGAGGTACAGAACTCAAACCCTAACCCTAACGTATTGTATAATGATCGAGGTACTCCATATTTTGAGGGAGATCCTAATCGAGGTTATAGTGTTGAGGACACCAAGCCTCGAAATGCACCACAATCATAGATTAATCCTCATAAGCCTTTACCTCCACGAACCTACTCTAGGCAGGGTTCCGGACAACATCAGGCTAAGCCTAAAATTGTAAATTGGGCCTCCCTCCTTCAGTCAAAAAGTCCATCTCTAGACCTGAAATTGGAACATTTCCCAGAGTTACAGAAGTGGAAAAATGCAATGGCTGAAATAGATGTGGAGCTTACTGAAATTGGAAATTGGAATAGCTACTTGTTAGGCCATTTTCTTGATGGACAAATGGAGTACCCCCTCCTTGTCTCCACTGCTAGGAAACAATGGAAGGATCTGTTTATAGGTGTTAAATCAGATGTGGCTGGCTTTTATCTGTTCCAATTTAAGGATGAGCAAGCCAAATTGCAAGTCCTAGAAAAGGGGCCTTATTTTTTCTCGCAGAAATATCTTGTTCTTAAGGATTGGCATCGGATGATGAAGCCAGCTAAAGAGCAGCTCTCCATTATACCTGTTTGGGTTAAATTTCATGATCTTCCATTTGAGTTATGGAATCAACAATGTTTAAGTAGAGTGGCCAGTTTAATAGGGAGGCCTCTTCATGTGGATCAAGCTACTACAAAAAAAGCTAAACAATCTAGCCCACTACAAACTAGAACCACAAAGCAAGAGTGTGTATTGAGATAAGTGCAGAGCAAGACCTCCCTGAGGAGGTTACAGTGGTTGTGGCAGGGGAATCAGTTATTGTTCCCATTGAATATCAGGTCCTTCCTCCCATGTGTAAAATTTGTCATGTATTTGGGTACTTCACGGATTCATGCACAAGGAAAGCTGTGTCACCCTCACAGTCAATCAAGCTTGATGATCAGGGCTGGGTTCCAGTGGTGACTGGGAAAAAAGACACTATTCAGCAGCAATCGGTAGGCTCCTTCCACTCGGAGTCATTGCAGGTGAAGCCTGATAAGTCTCAAGCTGGTAATGCAGTTGACACTTTGTGCGAGTCGGATTCTAAAGAAGAATTATTGGAAGTTCTGGAAAGCGTGGTTAGAAGTTCTCAAGAGGCTAACCCACAACCTCGGTCCAAGCTGGAAATCTCAAGCAATGGTAAAGAACCTTCCTCCTCAGTGCCTAGAGCTGGAACTATCGCTGATCTGAATTACACCCTCACTCCTAAACCACCTGATCCACTAGCTTCAGAGGTAAAGGACATTGCACCAAAGGAGGTTGTCCAGGGAACTTTTCAAAAAGTTCTCTCCAGATCAGCCCAAAGGAGACTGAAAAAACTTACTAAGGAGCGGTCGCTTAGCTCCCTTTCCAGTGGACAGAATTAACTCATCCATATCCTTTTGTCAGGGCAGTATCTTAATTTTTTTATATTCTGCCATTTACAGTTTTCATTTTGCTTTAAGTTTATTTTATGGCTCAACAACCCCTTAATATTGGTTTTTGGAACATTAGGGGTCTTAATGACCCAATCAAACAAAAGGAGGTTAAATGTTTTTTGAATAATAACAAACTCTCACTTTTGGGTTTATTAGAGCATAAAATAAAGGAAGATATGGCTACTAGGGTGATGCAGTATGTTTGCCCTCAATGGAATTTTGTGAACAACTATCCTCATGCTTCATTGGGTAGGATTTTTGTGTGTTGGGACCCAAACGTTCTCCAAATTCAGGTTATTAATCAGACCGATCAGTTTATTCACTGTGAAGTACAACCTAAATGTGGTGTCCCATCCTTCATTGCAACATTTGTGTATGGTGAGAACAACTATTTGAGTAGGCAAGCCCTTTGGTCTAGCCTACATCATCTAAGTTCTACATCCCCTTGGATAGTGCTTGGTGACTTCAACGTAATTAGATTTCCTAGAGAAAAAGTAGGGGGCTCTGTTTCTTGGCCTTCTTATATGGATGAGTTCAATAACTGCTTATATGTATTACAACTTGATGATCTTAGGTACTCTGGCTGCTTCCTCACTTGGGCCAACAAGTAGGATCCCAATCATTTTGTCAACACAAAACTGGATAGAGTGTTAGTTAATGACCATTGGATGAGGGTCTTCAATTGTTCCTTTGCCCACTTCTTCACGCCTGAGATATCTGATCATTCCCCAGCTATTACAACCATCCTTCCTGGACATAGGACTTCTACCAAACCTTTTAAGTTTTTTGATTTCCCGGCTGATCACCCTCATTTTACCGTTGTGGTGCAAAAGGTTTGGTGGCGAGTGGTCATTGGGAATCCAATGTTCTCTGTATGTGTTGCAAGGTGAGTTTAAGTTAATTAATACTCGCGACTTTAGTGATGTTTCTGCTAGGGTTGCTGACTCTAGACAACTCCTAGATAATATATAGCATGCATTGAGTTCTCATAATCCTGATCCATCTTTGAATAGTCAGGAAAGAGTGGTATACAAACAACTTCTCACTTTGCTTAGAGCAGAGGAAAGCCTGGCTAAGCAGAAGTCTAGGGTCCAATGGTTGAAGTTGGGTGACCAATGTACTTCTTATTTCTTCAAATCTGTGACCAACAGAAGAAATAGAAGTAGGTTAACCAGATTGGTTTTAGAGGATGGGTCTCTCACCCATGACATTGGGATCATTAAGTCAAGTTTTGTTAACTTCTACACGGGCCTGCTAGGTACTACCCATTCTGACTCTTACCATTGGCATAGCAAAATTCAGCAACTAGTCAATAGAAGACTTACTGATAGTCAAAAGGTTGCAATGATTGCTGAGATCACAGATCAAGAAATCAACGACACATTTTGGTCCCTCAACCCCAGCAAAGCCCCTGGTCCGGATGGCTAAAATGCTGGGTTTTTTTAGGAAAGCTTGGCCTTTCATTTGCCATGAGGTCACAACAGCTGTTAAAACCTTTTTTAGGTCAGGTAAGTTACTCAAGAAAGCCAACTCTATTGTCATAGCTCTTGTTCCAAAGGTCCCTAACCCTTCTAAGGTTGGGGACTTTAGGCCTATCTCATGTTGCAATACTATCTACAAGTGCATTGCTAGAATGCTATCCAAAAGATTGCAGAATGTCTTTTCGGATCTGATTGACCCTGTTCAATCAGGGTTTGTTAAGGGGAGGAGGATTGCTAACAATATCTTCCTCACCCAAGAGCTTATGAGAGGGTACCATAAATCCTCATCAGCCCCAAGATGTGCACTGAAAGTAGATATAAGGAAAGCTTATGATAATGTTAGATGGGATTTTCTATGGGATACCTTGTCTGCTATGAATTTCCATCCAACAATGATCAAATGGCTTCAAGCTTGTGTTACCATTGCTAACTACTCCATCAGCTTGAATGGGGAATTGAATGGGGAAAATACTGGTTATATTATAGGGCGAAAAGGACTAAGGCAAGGTGATCCGTTGTCCTCATACCTCTTTGTCATTGTGATGGAAGTTCTCACCTGTTTACTTAGAGAGAAATCCATGTTATCGGATTTTCGCTTTCACTGGAGATGTGCGAATACTAAGATCATCAATCTTTGCTTTGCAGATGACCTCATGATTTTTTGTAAGGGTGAGCTGTCGTCAATCAATCACATCCAGGATGCCCTTTCTGAGTTCCAAGATTTGTCTGGTCTCTCTCCTAGCCCGGAGAAAAGAAGCATATATTTCTCTGGCCAACAATACCACTAGAGGGGCCATTCTGGGTGTCTTAAGATTCCAGGAGGGCACACTTCCTATCAAATATCTTGGTGTACCCCTCTTCTCTACTAAACTCAAAGCTTCTGATTGCCTGCGTTTAGTGGAGAGCATGACTGCTAGGACTAAGAATTGGACCAATAGAGACCTCACCTATGCAAGTCTGGTTCAATTAATTAAGAATGTTCTTTTGTCCATCCAAACGTATTGGTCCTCCCTGTTTATCCTTCCCAAAAAGGTGATCAGGGAAGTTGAGTCAGTTCTAAGGGCCTTTTTGTGGTCTGGCCCTGATCTAAAGAAAATAGGTGCTAAAGTTTCATGGGAGCATCTGTGTTCCCCTAAAGAGGAGGGAGGTCTTGGCTTCAAATCTTTGCAAATTTGGAATAAGGCAGCTATTGCAAAGCATATTTGGTTTCTAATCTCTGGGGGAGAACAGCCCATGTGGTGTCAGTGGGTCAAGTCGTACTTGTTATGTGGTCGGAGTTTCTGGACTCTGAAAATTCCGGGAGATTGTACATGGGTGTGGAGGAAACTTTTGATCTCAGACCCTAGTGAGACCATATGTTCTACATATACTAGGGAATGGGAATTCCACGTACCTGTGGCATGACAACTGGCACCCCCTCGGTCCTTTAATAGATAGATTTGGTCCACGAATTGCATATGATGCTGGTATACCACAGGATGCTTTTATGTCCCACATTATCCATAACTCATCTTGTGTGTTTCTCATTACTCAGACTTTTGATTTAAATGAAGTCAGACACACTCTACCTCCTCTTGTTCAAGCCAGGTTGAATGGGGCTGGTCAGACATGGTGGACCCTTAATTTCAATGGCCAGTTCACAATTGCATCTCTATGGGACAAATTGAGAACTTCCTTTCCTAGGGTATTGTGGCACAAGGTAGTATGGTTCCCTGCTCACATCCCTAAATGCAGCTTTGTCACTTGGCTTGCCATTCAGAACAGGCTATCCACTGCAGATAGACTTGTGTCATTCAAGCTAAACATTTCCCTACAGTGTGGTTTGTGTTCGGGGAGTGAAAGCCACGACCATCTTTTCTTTAACTGCCCATCCACTAATCAGGTGTGGAATTCCATTCAACCAAAACTCCAAGCTTCTTGGCCTGCTAGATCTTGGGTAGATTGGGTGACCTTCTTATTAGGTGTTAAGGGTAAATCCCTTAAGAGTGTGATCACTCGGTTGGCTTTTACCGTAACTGTCTATCATATTTGGATTGAGAGAAATTTGAGGAAGTTCCAAAATCAATCCTGTACCTGGGAGAAAGTTGTTCACAAAATTTGCATGATGGCAAGATCTAGAATTGTATCACTTCCTAATTTGTCGCATTCTCAAGCAGATTGGATTGTACATGTGTGGAACACTGTTCAAGCTCATTTTATATCAGTTTATTTATCATTATTGTATCTCTTTGATCTGGATTTAATTGTTGTTCATAGTGGTTTTGTGATTCAAAAGACAGGTTGTTCACTGTATTGGAATGCAGGAGCTACATGGTTCAATTTGAAAGGTTCTTGGCGGCTTCTAATATTTCTTATTGTGTGCAATCCATGTGTGCTCTTACCATATTGTGTGCAATCCATGTGAGCTGAGTGCTAAGGCCCCATCATTCCTTGAGAGATGAGATAATAACTAGCGGGGGAGTCTTGGGAGGATCAGTGGAGGGAGATGAGGGATCCCTTGTTCTTGGTATTGGAAAAGAGAGTGAGGTGTAAGTTTCCAAGGGAGTAGTGGTGTGAGCACTATACAATGCTATTGATGTTACTGTAGTTGCAATCTGCTGTTGTTTTCTATGGAACACCCATTTCTGTAATGGCCCTTGTAGTTATGGAACACCCATTTCATCATTTCTTGTAGTTGTATTTCCTTGGATTGTATATGCTTTACATCCCTTTCTGCTGCTAGTAGCTGCTACTGACCAGGAATGTGACTAATTGTTATGACTGCTGTTGCTATAGTTTTGTTGCTGCTACTATCTTCTACGGCTGCTTCTGCTTTGCTGCTGTTTTCTGGTATTCAGTCCAGCTCCCGCACTGTTTTGTTGCTGGTGTTGTTTGATAATTAAAGATGGTAATCAGGAGGTGACAATGATGAAAATGCTGACTGCTATCAACTGTTTGACAATTGCTGGAACTGCTGTTCTGCTTTTCTGTTATGTGCAAATCAACATGTTACTATTATGTTACCACTGTTATGTTATTGTACGATTTTGTTGCTGCTGTCCAGTTAGCATTTTGTTGCTACTGTCCACTTAGCTTTTTGTTGCTGCTGTCCAGTTAGCATTTTGCTGCAATTGAAGTGTTTTGATGCAAGTGTAGGAACTCAACAAGGATGGTCTGTTAGGCGAACTGTTTTGTCCTATCCTTCGGGGGATGTCCCTTGGAACGTTTATGCTTTTCTAGGGGGCATGTCCCTAGCTTCCTTATGGTATGTGGCTGTGTGTGCACGACTGTCACAAGTGCTACACTGCTGTTTTGTTGCTGTTTCTTCTGCTTTTTCAAGCCAAGATGGTGAACGGTTGTATGCAGCAGCTGCTACTCTTGTGGCTACCTGTTGTGTGGCTGTTAGGTGAACTGTTTTTTGGGGTTGCTGTTGCTTCTGTAGTGGCTGCTACTTAGTGCTACTGTTGATGGTCCATCCATTTGAGAAGGGCTGTCAAAAGGCTATCAGCAACCAACAGTCTATACCATTAATGCCATCTCCTTTGTAATGTAGATTGCCGGCAAATAGATGCAGATGTCCATGTAGATGTATTATCAAGCTGTTTTCATGTTTAGATGTGTCAAGATGTCAGCTTTTGTTGGAACCATGAAGGCGTTGTTTTCCTTCCCTCTTCCTAGATGGACTGGAAACAACGCATATCATTTAGCATACCCCAGGAGGAAAAGAAAAGGAAAAAATGAAAAATGAAAAAAGTGCGTTAACCCATGCACAACCTGCATGGAGAGTAGGGTAGAGTAAATAAAGTAACATAGGTGCCAAGTGTGTAGAGATCATACCCCCGCCGCACTATCCAGTTAAGTGGAAGGATAGTACAACGGGGTATGATATGAAGTGATACAAGTAGAAATAACAAGAAATTGAACTACTACCTGACACATCCCGCCAGGCTAAGAAATAAAATAAATAGTCACGGCCAGAGATGACCAAGCGATAACCATCACTGAGAACTAGTAGCAACATAGCAAACGGCAACAAGGGAAGCTGAACAGCTACTACAGAGGAACAAGGCACCAAGAAGAGGCTCGAACCAGAGATGTCAGCATCCGACAAGGGGCCCCACCCTGCACACCACACCCATTCCATCTGGCCTAATACTCCCTTATCCAAGCCCAAGGCTCGCCAGAAACAACCGCTTACAGCCATGGCCATCATGGCTATCATTGATTAGATCTAGAGAGAGAATCTCTAGATTGTAGGAGTGCATTCGGTAATCGTCCGTAGTATGGTTGTGACCATGGCTATCACTGATTAGATTAGGATCTTGTGCTGATCAAAAGGGGTAGCTTCGCGGTTGCCATTGAATAGATCAGTGGATGGGCTTTGATTGAAAATGGTAGCCTTTGGGGCTGTCATTGATTAGATTGGTGGTCATGCACCGATTGAAAAGGATAGCTTCGCAGGCTATCATTGATTAGATTGGTGGTAGTGCGCTGATTGAAAGGGGTAGCTTGGTTCGCCTACGGTTCGAGTGGTCACATTTGGTGGCTCCTCTTTCTATCCCTCTTTTAGATGAAGGCGTTGCTTTCCCTCCCTCTTTCTAGATGGACTGGAAACAACGCATATCATTTAGTCCATGTAGCCTTTTGGCGTCAGCAATTCTCTTTAATCTTGTTTTGTTTTCTTTTTCTTTTTCCTTCTGGGGTATGCCCCTTGTAGGCTTTATATTCGGTTAGCCTTTTTTTTTCAATTTCAAGCTGATTTACCCAAAAAAAAAAAAACCAAAGGATTTTCCAAGCCCCAGCTCTAAACTTTGAAATTAAATGGAATTCACCTCCACCAAACTCAATCCATGCAATGTGGACTGCAATACGAGAAGGAGTGAAGGATTTGAGGTTGTTTTGTATGGGTTTTGGGTGGCTTGGGTGGAATTTGAGTGAGAGTGAAAGTGAGAGAGGGAGTGAGGGAGCCGAGAGGGAGAGAGAGGAGGGGGACGGGAGATTGAGAAGGGAGGAAAATGGGGAAGTTATTCCCTACCTCTCACACATACACTCTATATACACACCATGCACATATCACACATTTACCCTTAAAGCATAATACTTTGACATTTAACCCCAAACCTCAATATTCCAAACCAATTTCCTCTTATTATTTCTTATAAAACATTTAAATTAATTATACGAATTTACGGGTCTCTACAGTTTGAATCAAAAGCAATTCACGTCAGGTTCACCAATTGTGTGGCCCGTGATCTTCGATCTGAGTCTTTCCTCCGTTGGTTCAAGGATCGCCTAGCCTCTCAACCAAGCCTACACAATGAACGCACAGCTAAGACCTGGCCGGGGTTTGCCTGGCAAGGCCCTCTGGCGAGAGGATAAGTATATGCAGAAGGAAAAGATGAAAGACTAGTGTTGGGTGTGGATGCATGTATGTACCTCTTAGGGTTGCCATCACTTGATATTTATAGAGCCTTCTTGGCTTGCTCTCCAAGTACGGGCATGTGCTCTGCACGAGCTGAGTGACGTTGTTGCAACGTCACTGGATGGATCTGGTAACCGCTTTAGTGTGAGCTGGCACTCTCCATGTGCTCTCATGATTATCCTTTGGCGTAACCGTTTCAGCACATGGGAAAGTATGTGACTTAGCAGGTAGCTGAGCCCCGACCGTTGCCGAGCCTCGTGGGTGGCCGAGTATCACACTTGATTGAGCCTAACGAGGGGTCAGGCGAGTGGAATCTGTTCGTGAGCCACTTCTCTGGAGGTGGCCGAGCTAGGTGATCTGACAGATAAGTGGAATCTGTTTGTCGACCATATCTATGGGTCGCCCAGCCTGATATATACTCTCTGCCGATGGGCGCACGGCGAATTTAATGCGGATGATAGACGAGCCTCGGCGAGGGGCCAAGCCCCAGTCCAGGCACGGCAACCAATGGATTCGGCTTAATTTGCCCATGGCGGATGCGAATAGCTGTGTTCGACCTGCTACACAACTCAATTCCAATCTTGGTGAAAAATCCTAGCTCGCCCAGGTTTATAGATTTGCTATTTTTAAATCTCAATCAACGATTCATCAATCAATAACTAAACAAATCACACAAACGAAAGCAACCAAACAATGAACGCAACGATATATGTGTGGAAAACCCTAAATAGGAAAAAACCACGGGAAGGAATCAAACACTATAAACATTGTGTAGTTACAAATAATCTTACCCTATGATTTGAATCCTCACAATCGAGTCTAAGACCTACTTGCCGAATCCACGTTCACCACACCCAGTGCTTGACCGCCGATGCCTTGAATCCACAAGCCTTCCGTTTGCCTCCCGAAAATCCACCGAAGGACTTTGACTTGCCTAGGAATCCACCTAGGGCTTTTCTGAAATAGGTTGGAGATGATACTGAAACCTCTTGGAGATGGATTTTGCACTCAATGATCCATAGATCAATATGTACTCGAAGATACAAAAGCATGAGCCCCTCTGGAAAGTTTCTTTGCTCCAAATAAAAAGTGCAGTTTTTTTCTTCTTCGTGATAAACCCTAGGGATGAAAACACCTCCCTATTTATAGCCTTAGAAGTCCACATATCCTTACATAGAAAAAGCCTTCTATATAGCCTTGGAGATGCCGAGGCTTAAAAAAATCTTCCATCATATTTACTGATCAATGGTAATTCAATCTTACCATGTGTTGCGCAAATCTTTTCGTGAGCACCAACTCCTTTCCTCCCCAGAATAATTCTTTCCTTCTCTAGCTACCCATACGAAACACTCACTCTCAATTACATAAAAAGATTCCTTCCACTCTATCCTTTACAGACTCGCTATGCTTAGAAAAGATAAAAAGAAATTACAACTCGATAATTAGGGATACAATTAAATGTGTGCACTACTACAATAATAGATATGTATCACACTAAAGAGATTCACAAAGATCACGGTTTTCAATGAAAGCGTGATAAAAAGTGGTGCTTAAATTTTTTATCTCAGTTTAAGTTCAAAGATGAGATAAAAAGTGAGTTTTAGCGTGGAATAAAAGATCTCGCTCTTGCGGCGAGATAAAAGAAAAACAATCTCACCCTTGCGGCGTGATAAAAGATTTTAGGGCGGAAAAAAATGAGATAAAAGATCTCGCTCTTATGGTGAGATAAAAGATAAAAGACCTCACCCTTGTGGCGTGATAAAAAAGAGCAAAGATCTCACCCTTGTGGTGTGATAAAAGATTTGAGGGCGGAAAAAAATGAGATAAAAGATCTCGCTCTTGTGCCGAGATAAAAGAGAAAAGGCCTCACCCTTATGGTGTGATAAAAAATATTAGCGCGAAAAAAAGTTGAGATAAATTATCTTACTCTTGCGGTGAGATAAAAAGCCTACCCATTTAGGCGGTCTTAATTTTCACGTGGGCGGGTTAATACTCATTTAGGCGGGTTTTGAAAAGTTATGTGTGGGAAACAATGTCATTTGAGGACTTCGAAAAGTTTTTTTTTTAAATGTAAGAAGATAAGCCTTAATTACATTCACCCCAAAAAATCTTTACGTTTCATCTTCATCTTCACGCCCAAAAAGATCGAGAGAGAGAGAGAGAGAGAAGGCAAATCTCACGATTGGGTTCTACCAATGCCCAGTTGTTTCTTCGACGACGGGCGAGCTGTTCCACTAGTGCCCGATTTTCATGTGGATAAATTGTGATCTTTATGATTTATTGTAGCGGTAAAACTTTGTTATTTCGAATGTCTTCCAAGACACATTAGGTAAAAAAACAATTATATTATTATGGCTTAGCCTTATCTGAAAATGATTAAAATCCAATTGGAAAGCCACCATTGAAATTGAAATTCAATATAAACACAAAATATATGTGAAATGATTAGTTTATAAGAAAACAATCTAAAGTTTGTCCACAATGTTACAATCTGCGGGTTGTGATAATTTTCATAAAAATACAAAGCGTACACTATAACAAAAAACACTATTGTCTACTAAATTTACTGGCTAAAAATAATTTTTTCGCCCAAGAAAATCTTTTGGTGACCAACAACTAATTTTGATTGGCAAAAGATCTGTTGTCATATTTTAAAATTTTTTTAAATAATGTTTATATATTTATTTTTATATATTTTAATATCATGTTAATTGCATTTCAAAAAAATTCAGCAAATTTTAAAGAAAAAAAAAGTTTTCTTACTTTATGAAGTAAGTATAAATATTTTGGTTTTCATGATGTAACAAAAGATCATGGCTAGCTTAGTGGTAAGGGCTTGGGAAATCAACCAATGGTGTGTGGGTTCGAAACTTGGCAATGACAAGAAAAGATGGTCTAGTAGATACAAAGAAAAGATCACGCCCAATGGTTTTCCATCTCAGTTTATGGGTGTGATCATTTTGAACTTTCAATCACGGTTATAAACCGTGATCTAAAGTGACTTATAATCACACCTAGAAAGAGAAAGCGATCATGGCCAAGACAAGCGATCATGGTTTATAAGCGTGATAGAAAGCGATCACACTTATTGGCCGTGATTGTTTCTCTCTTTCAATCACGGTTATAAACTGTGATAAAAGAGAGTGACTTACAATCACACCCAAATCCATCACGGTAGCAGGAATGTGATGAAAAACTTACAATCACAGTCAATAGCTGTGATCTTTATGGTTTATTGTAGTAGTGGTGTCATTTTAATTGCCTTATGGACACTTGGAAATCTGGGATTTATTGGTTTAATAAGGCCATTTGAAACAAGATACGCCCTCTCTTTAAGGAACAAATGGTTAAACTTATCAATCATATCGTTGAAGATGACAACTTGAATTATTGTGCCCTTTGTATGTAGAATAGATAAACTGTCAATAAGGAGTAAACTAAGAATATGAACACGTACTACTACAAAAATAGATAAAGATCTCAGTCATTTGGTGTGATCTTTCACTTTTAATCTCGCATTCAAAACCGTGGTCTATCAAGGTGTAACTAAAAGTCTATCTTTTAACCACAGGATAAAAACCCGTGGTTAAAACTCATTAAAACTGTGACAAAAAAACATGAAAACTGTGATTAAAAGGACAAAACCGTGGTTGTTTATAGAGAAATAATCTCACTTTTTGAAAAAACCAAGATTAAAAGTAGTGTTTTCTCAAGCGAAAAAATCCTACTCTATTTCTCCTATTGGGTTTTGAACCCAAGTCTCTTGAGTTTTATATAGAAGCTTTAACCAACTCCACCACACACACTTTTCAATATATAATTGAAATATTTAATATATATAACATATGCATTTAACTTACAATCTCAGTTTTTAGATAACTGAGATTAAAGGTTCTTTTTATCTCAGTTTTTCTAAAACGAGATATATTATTTCTTATACAATCTCAGTTTTTCAAAAACGAGATCTATTCTTCAAGTTACAATCTCACTTTTAGATTACTGAGATTAAAAATTCTTTTCATCTCAGTTTTTTTTCGAAATGAGACACATTCTTTCAAATATAATCTCAGTTTTTTGAAAATGAGATATATTCTACAAGTTACAATCTCACTTTTTAGATTATTGAGATTAAAAAATCTTTCCATCTCAGTTTTTTCGTGTAACTGAGATTAAAACTATAATCCATAACATTTTATTGCGCTTTTACAAAAAGTGGGATCTTTTTAGTTTTTGTATTGTGATCTTTATATCATTTTGTAGTAGTGACGCTGTTAAAAAGTTTCTTATGGCATTTAATCAAGGATAAATAGAAAATGACAAATAGTATTGGCTATTTCATCTATCCAATATATAGTTCTTATGGAGTAGGGTGAAAATTAATGTAAACAGGCAACCATTAGGACTAATTATACACAATGATGAAAAATTATATTTGATATCTTATTGCAATTCACATGGATGCAGTAAAAATATTTTGGGTAGATGCTTGTTGAAAGAATTTTGGTTATGTATTTGGAATATTATATATTTTGATTTTGATTTGTAATTTACATACTTGTTCATCCATTAATATAAGTTTCCACATGGTTCCGGATCCTTTTGTAGAACTGTATTGTTCAACCAACCCCCTTCTAAGCATAAGAACTTTTATTGTCCAGTCTATGTCGAAGGTCGTTGATCATGACATATCCTCTAGTCTCGGATTCACCTTCAGGCCTTTCACCTATTGAAACAATATGAACGATATATAGTACGATGAGCATGCAAGAACAGATTATCATCATCATTTAAATTAATCCCATGGATGACATGGTTATTATTTGGCTAGTTTGATATTTTAAGAAATATGGAAACTAACTTGGCATAACCACAAAAGGCAGTCCAAGTTTATGTGCTTTAATCCCACATATTTCACTGAACGACAAAGAATTTCTGTGGTTACCTTTGGAGTTCAAATAAATCTTTTTGATTTTTGGAGGAGCCAACATTTGCTTCTGAACTCGATGCGCTGGTGGTTAAATTAATTTGGAAAGACTTTTTGGTTGATTTTTTTCTCTACTATAGTAGTAAAAGATGGTTCTTGCATGGATGTATTCCTCCTCCTTTTTGGGACCTTCACGCTTCCTTCATCTATATCTTGTTTCAGATTAGATATCGTGGAGCGTTTCTTTCCATTAGTTCTCTTCCCCAGTTTGTCTTTATTTGCAAATAGAGATTTTTTTTCCAGTTTGAATCATTGCATATGCATGCAGAATGATACTTTATAATGTTCACGAACATACCTTTGTTATGGCACACAGTTGGCATGTCATTTGATTCTCTCTCCACAATAGTAGCAAAAGTTTTTTTCTTTATTGGTGTAATTTTTCTTTTCTTTTTCTCCTCCAGACTTCCTTTCTGGTTATCTTGTTTGTCTATAGATGATAATAACCCCGTGTAAGCATAGTAAGCCATTTCCATGTAATCTCTATTATAAAACAGAAGGGTGTGGGGACAAGTTGTTGGAACGGCTTAGATTCATTTGATCCAAAGGTTGTAGTGCATCCTCCTACTTCCCGGTTAAGTGCTCATGATTTCCACCTAAATCACACAACTGCCATCTCCTTCTAACCGGGATGCGTAGTGCCATAGGCACGGGCTAGCACTAGTGGTTATATAAGCCATTAGTCGGTGGTAATACTATTTTTGTTATGTTTGTCATGGTAAATACTAAAGCCTGCGAGAACTTAGTGTTGGGAAAAATTTCGGCAGTCACGAAAATCCAGAGAACAATTTCCATTATCAACATGTAACAATTACATAATTGAACATAACATATTACGAAACCAGTAAGCAGATTACAGAGAATAAGAAAACCGAGATACAAACAAATCTTGGATTGAAACCGAGTCCTGTGCAGAGCCACAGTCTCCTTAAGAAAGATTCGCCCCTACCGTGGGTGTTGTAGGTTGCGTCGGCGACTTTCTCCCAGGGTTAGCTCGGTTGAACCGCTAGCCGTCGGAACACCTCCGATGACCGCCTTGGCGAACTGACTACTGCCTGCCTCTCTCTCTCAAGAACGAATGTTGTAATGTGCTGAAGATTGCGAATTTGCTCGTGAATTTCCCAAGGACGTGAGCCTCCTTTTATAGGGTGAAGGAGGCAGCAAAGGAGTAATGCAGCCATTATTCTGCCAACAAATTCTGCCAATGAATTCTGCCATTGAAGAGGGAGGTTACGGGAGTTATACACCCACAATTCAATACGTCTATTGATTGTGGTGTGGTGCGTCCAGATTCAACGAACCCGAGCATGGTTGCCCCGATTTCATTTATCCGAAATTCTGAAAATTTCCAACATGGAGGACCCAATATTTGATTTTGACTCCAACATGTTCAAGGATAAATAAAGTCGGGGATGGCCCATGTCAGGGTTTGTTTTGTTTTCCATCATTCTTGTGTCTTTCTTCATGTTGTAGTCATATCCAAAAGCAACTTCTTCAATATTGTTGGCATGTTTCTCAGAAGATGCAACCTGTGTGCTTTCTTTCTTCATCGTATAGGTTCCTTTTTTGGATTGGTTACCTACCAGTGCATTAGTTACATTATATGAGCATTTGATTTACCCATTGAAGTGAAAAGGAATTATTGTCAAAGCTACACCAATCGAATTCATTAAAAAAAACCAATCAAAGTCATTCTTCCTTTTTTGGTTCTTGATGCTTACCTGTGAATTTGGTATTCTCTTCAATGGCAATAGTAGAATCAAATTGCAAATCATTTGATTCTGCTTGCGTTGTACCGTTCGACATCGCAACATTTTGTAGCTTCTTTGGTCTACCCATTTTTCTCCTGTTATCGTGGGACCAAGCCACCTTTCTCTTGTCAAAAAATTAACTATTATCCATTTAGCAAAAGATTAATGAGAAGTCAAAATATTGATCAAAGGTAAGATGTATCCTAAGTGGATTTTTTCTCACTTGGCATTTCATCAAATACCTTGTCTGCGGTATTTATAATGAGACAACCAAATGCCCCCAAAATTGGCCCAAATGGGTTTATTTCTTTCCATTTGGAAAAGTTCGAATGACCCAGTATTTGGAAACAAAGAACCAATTGGAATTACCTTTGTGGAAGTTATTGTGGTTGACTTTACAACAAAATGGGAACCCTAGGCAATTCAATTACTTTTTCCTTGTATAATGTGTAAGTGCAGGAAAACGAAAGAGCCTTTGAACTACGCCGAACCGTAACGGCTACTTCGGACCCCTCGCCGGAACCCTAGCTTACTGCCGGAGTTGAACCTGTAAAACAGACAAAGGGTGAGCGCACCTTTGCCTTCTCGTGGCAAAAGCCCTCCAATACCAAAGTTAGTATCTCGTACTAGTAAAAAACCCTAATTCTCAGTAGGTATGGAGCGTATAGCCAAGAACTGCGTACCTTTACCTCTAGGTTTACCTCATATTTATAGATCCACGTATGCTTGTTGTCCAAGCCATCTCGTTGCCCTAAGTTTCCTTTTTCGTATAAGGAACCCAGAATGTCAGGGATTCTCATTCCTTTTACTGTGTATCACCTTATAGACCATTTAGGAATTCCTCCCTTAACTGGCCGTTCGTCCCATTCCCGTTGGGTCTCTTCCCCAGATCTCGTTTTCTTACTGGGTATTGCCATTTCTGGATTCCTCAGGAGCACCTTCTGATGCCGCCTCCAGAAAGCTGCTCCTGTTCGGCCTTCTCTCTGCCGAACAAAATACTTGGACCAATGACTTCTCGTATCACTAGTCCTTTACCAAGTTCCTGGTCCAACAAGTTCTCTTGCTGCTTGGACCATACCCCTGTTCGGGCATCTCTGGACCTAGGACCTATCGTGTTTCTAGTCCTTATCGCCGTTCACCGTATTGCACGGTGGATGCTTTGATTACCTTTACTTCTGGGCCCCACGTACCCCGTGTTCGGGCCACTTTTGTACTTGTTCGGGATTACCTCCCTACAATGGCTCCCCAGCTTTACTCGTTATTTTCTTCTAATATGACGAGCAAAGCTCTTTGACAACGAGCAAGGTTCTCGTCCTTTGCTCTTACACCCTGTTTCACGTACTTGGTGCAGACGTCATCATTAGTCCAGGCCAAACGTCTCATCGTTTGGTCTGGGCAGGCTTTTTTAGCTCTCACCTTTACGGCATACATTGTATCGCCCGCATTAAATGCGAGCAGACATTTTTGGGGAACGGAAAGCCCAAACGGCGTCTGGGTGACGTTTCCCGTACGCCACCCCACAGGTTAGGGTATATTTGGATTTTTGTCTAAATTCAAAACCATTCTCTCTCCAAAACTCCCTCTGCAGAAGAAGGTTCGCTCATACCCGCCATTGGAGCACCGCTCACCATCTCGTGGTTCCCCATTTTTCTGCACTAGAGTCTTCAATCGTCACCCTCGTAAGTTGTCGTTCCTCTTCTCATCCTGTCTCCTTCATTGATTTTAAGTTTCCACAGTCGATCTAGGGTTCCTTCATTTCCCTTCCTCTATCTGTAAAACACATACTTCATTTGAAGATGGGGAGATTCAGGCGTTTCTGCAATACTCCCCAGACGATGGCGGATTTCCGATCTCGTTACGAGATCCCTGACGATATTGCCACTGAACTGGCACCCGTAGACGCTCTTCGTGAGAGTCCGGACAATGACACCCTCCACATCCCCATAGTGGCCGTCGTGGAAGGCGGCGTCAGGTTTCCCCTGGCATCGTTACTCCGCCAACTTCTGGCTTTTTATAAATTATCTCCAATGCAAGTATCTGCAAATTTTTTCCGCGTCGTGATGGGTATAAACACCCTAAACCAGATGCTAGGCACATCTCTTGGCCTACATGACATTCACCACCTATACAGCATCTCCCGAACAAAAGACGCCTTGACCTACTATTTGATGAGTAGGGATTCCAGAAAAAGGCTTGTGCTTGAACTACCTGATTCAGCTCGAGGAGATGACGACGACTTCCTCATCGTCACTAGGAACTTCGAGCCCAGGAACGAGGAGGGCCGAGTGATAGGATTTCATGCCCCACACAGATTTGGCACTCCACGTCAGTTCTTTTTCTCGTAGACTTTCTTTGTCAAGTAATATTTCGTATTGCACTGCACGTTTGTTCGTTTTAATGACTGTTATCTTTCTTATGCTTCTGCAGCCACAAACGTCAACCGGGGGCACGCCATCATTACCCCTCAAGTACACGTTACCGATATCAACCGTGCACTTGCCTTCAACGGGCAAGGCACAGTTCTGGCAGGCCGAGCAAGAGCTGCACAGGTGCTTCTCAGCTACCGAGCATCATACGGGGGTTATATTGATCGGCACATTCGAGCTGCCGACAATCCGATAGTACCTGATCCTCCTCTCTTGCATCTCGTACAAGAATAAGGAAGGCGATCTCAGACTCCGCCCCAACCCGAAGAACCAGTTCGTCTTGCCGAAGAAGCATCGACCTCCACATCCAGTGGTTACACACCTTCTCCTCCTCCTCAAGAGATGAACCAGCCAATCAATCTCAGCAACCTCTTAACCATTCCCAGAGCCGGACGTGGGAGAGGGCGCGGCGTTGCTCGCGGCCGCGGTCTCCCTCTGAGCCCTGCTCCGTCTCATGGCCGTCGGGGGTCAACTCAATTGGACGTCCCACCTGGCTTTTCTCCTGACGAGACCGAGGCCAGCCACAGGGACAAACACTAGCGCTTGGAGAGACTTGAAAGGCCCCCTCCTCAGGCTTCCTCTACATCGTCTGCCCTCTGAGCCCCTCAGCTTACCCACGATGGCCGCCCTGTCACGATCAGGGACAGCGTGGAGTCTGAGGGGACTGCCCTCGCACTGTCCCAAGCATTCATGCTTCCAGGGGACATGCAACAAGAGGTCGCCAGCTCTCCTGACAACCTTCTCGGCTCATTCATGAGTCACAGTGCCAAGGTATGCCTTAAGTGTTTCACACTCTTCGAGCTAATGGCCCCAAATCGTACTTTCTGTCATCTGTCCGACCTCGTGATTGTCCAGGCAATGCAAAAGATGGTGGCCATGGCCCAGAAGCTTGGCCAGTCCGAGCCTCAGCGTGCCAAGCTGGCCAGTGAAAACTCCAAACTTCAGCTCACTATTCTGAGGCTGGAGCGAGAGAGAAACCAGGCTCGATCTGACGCCGGGGTGCTGAGATCCAAGCTGGAAAGCACGGAGGATAGCCTGAACCAAACCTTGATGGAGCTGGGGGCGAGCAAGAAGGAGAACAAGACCGCTTACCAAGATGGTTATAACGAAGGGATCCGCGTGGCTACCGAGAGCTACAAGTCTCAGATACCTGCCCTTCAAGACCAGATCTGGGACGCTGCTTGGACCACGTGCCTGACAAAGATCGAGGCTCCCGAGTCCTGTCCCCTTTGGACCAACAGGGATCTCCCGAGTACCCAAGTTGTGACTGACGAGCAGAAGGAGGGCGAACAACACAATGCATAGGGCGAGAATCATGCACAGGTCACTGAGCAAGTAGAGAACGATGCTACCACAGCTGTGGATGATGCCAACCCCAGCCAGAAGGAAGCTGGTGGCGGTGCTCCAGAGTCATCTACCGCGGTGGAGGAACCGAATGCTCCATCTCCTTCTGCAACTGCTCCAACCTCTCCTGTCATCCAGGACCTAACAGTTGAAAAGTAAGTTGGTTTTTCTCCCCTCTGATGACAACTGGAACTTCTGAATTAGTTTTAGCTGGCCCTGCGTGTTCATCGGTATTGCCCTGCGTGGCAGTTGATGTACTTCTACACATTTTAATTCTCGTGTTTTGGCCCTTCGTGGCCTTTGGAATGTTTCGGGTGGCCCTGTTTGGCCTGAACTATTGTTTTGCCTGGCCCTTCGTGGCCTTTATCAATGCAGGTGGCCATCTCATGGCCAGTATTTCACGTGCTAAGTGTCTTCGTACTTTAGCCTTGTGTTTGCACACGCTCATGTGCTCCCTAGGTTTCGTTGTGCCTGTTGATGATTTAGCTATATTCACATTTACGCTGTTGTAGGTTTCTCGTACCTTAGAGCAATGCTAGTTGCATTCGTAGCTTGTCTACCAGTACATGCACTCGTATGTATTCAGGGTTTGTTCGTACCCGAACGAGCGGTTAACCATATTCGTATAATGTTGTATGTTCACGTATGTGCTCAAGGTCCGAGCAACCTTCAAGTTTTTTCAAACTTAAACATTGCTGCATGTTCACGTACGCAGCCCATATGTTTCGTGCTTGGAAACTTTTCCTAGTATATTCGTACTTAGGTCGCTCAAATGTGCCTGCATTTGGACTAGATAATCTCGAGCGTATTCATACCCTGATTATGTTGCAAGTTTATGTGGGCACGCACCCGTACAAGTAAACAAGTCTATTTGTACTTGGAACTATCCCAAACGTATTCGTGTTCGAGAATAGTGTGCATAGTCTCGTATGTTTTATGGGTATACTCGTACCCGAGCAAATGGTTAAGTATATTCGTGCATAATCTCGTATGCGTTCTGGGTTTGTTCGTACCCGAGCAAATAGTTAAGTATATTCGTACTTAGGAACAGTGTGCATAGTCTCGTATGCGTTCTGGGTGTATTCGTACCCGAGCAATCAGTCAAGCATATTCGTACTTAGCAAAATTCTGGGTGTATTCATACCCGAGCAATCAGTCAAGTATATTCGTACTTGGCAAAATTCTGGGTGTATTCGTACCCGAGCAATCAGTCAAGCATATTCGTACTTGGCAAAATTCTGGGTGTATTCGTACCCGAGCAATCAGTCAAGCATATTCGTACTTGGCAAAATTCTGGGTGTATTCGTACCCGAGCAATCAATCAAGTATAGTCATACTTGGCAAAATTAGAACATTCGAAATTTCATTTAGTTACCCTATGCCTCTGCTCCCCAATACGAAGTGAGGACTAAGGACATAGATTGACTTCGTATTTAAAGCATAATAAACAAAAACTCGTAAAAAATAGCGTTTGTGTTTATCGAAATCCGGGAATTTTATTCATAATTCAAAAAACTCAAGGGGGCGTTACGCGTACCCCTTGCAACTAATAAAAGCAAACACAAGGGAATTTTATTCGTAATTCCCACACAATCACGATGTGCATCTAAAATAGAATAAAAATGAAATCGAAGTTCTTTACACGTTGAACTTCCTCAAGTTGTGATTCCAGGGCCTTGGTATCGAGTTCCCATCCAGGTCTGCCAATCGATATGCCCCAATGCCCACAACCTCTGTACCTCGATATGGGCCCTCCCAATTGGCCCCCAACTTGCCCTCATTAGCCACCTTGGTGTTGCCGAGCACCTTTCGTAGCACAACGTCACCAACGCCAAATTCTTGTGGGTGGACATTTGTGGGCTACCACAGCCCCGGGTGGTTTCGGGCCGGCCCATTAGGAAACGCCTAGTTTTAGAATCGATTCGAAAAATTGAGGAGTCGCCACCCGGATTTATGGTTCGCCACCCGAGAAACCATTTTGTTCTGAAAATGATCGATTTGAATTGAAAACCAGAGATTTGAAAAAGGGTTCAGAAGCCACGTTACGAGGGGGGAAGGGTTTTACGGCACCCCCCTCGCCCGATACGAGATCGGTCTCTACTAAACATTTGTGGGATTTTTCGAAAACATTTTGTTTCATTAAGCATATAGCATGTATCGACAGATAAATCAAGTACAGGGTGTATGCTAGTGCCAGTGAACGTGAAAAGATGAAATGAGGATGAAGAAATGCATGGTGTTAACAAGACTGGAAACTGCCACTGACTTCACTCCCGAGCGCTCGGGAATACTCCCAAGCGCTTGGGACTGTTAATGCTTGACCTGCAAACTTTGTTAGGCATGCACAGAACACAATACTAAAACTGTTAACTGAAATAAACTTAAATATGCCACAGGCTCAGCAATGGACTTGGCAGGCTGAAGTCAAGCCATAGCCTTCCTACTCATGCCTCCTTGCCTCTACAAAATCAGATCTGCATTATTTCGAGAACAAATGGACACATCCCTGCACGTTAAATATCAGGAACCTGGCAAAATAGGGGAGTAATGAACTACAATGGCATGCATGCACTCCCGAGCGTTCGGGAACAGTTCCAAGCACTTGGGAGTGGGTTGCATGTCAGCTTGCTTTTAGGAAATGGTTTCATCCTGACATGCAGTCACTCCAAACCAGGTTTCCTAAAAGCAAACCTTGTTTTTAACTTTGGAAAGAGCTTTTGTTTTTACTTAAATCTTGGCGAGAAACATGCCTAACTTGGGGAAAATAGGTTTTCTATGTCTGCATGTCACAACAAAAACCATGTCATGCAAAGATGCACTTCATTCCTACCCCATATTCACCAAAATGCAATGAACAGGGTTGGAGACAGTCTCAAGCGCTTGGGACTACTCTCGAGCGCTCGGGAGTGGCTCCAGTAAGTTTAAAAAAAAAAAGAAGTTTTGTAGGCCTTTTGCTCTTGGTGCTAGACTAAGATCAAATGAACTCACGACTAGTATGAGGAACTAGCATGAACCCTTGATCCCCCTCAGAAGTAGAAAAACATTGGCTTTGAAGCATAAAATGAGATTTTATACCTTTGCTTGACTTTGAACTTGGCTTCTTGGACTGAATTTGGAGCTTGAAAATGGTTAAAAAACAGTAGGAAAAGAGGGAATTTAGGCCTCCATTTCTCTTAGAGACTTTGCTTTTGAATTGGTAATTTCTCGTAGAGATGGAGATTGTTTGGAAAGAGTTTGGGAGAGAATTTTGGGGACTGGTTTCTGGCAGTAGAATGGGGAGTTTTTCAGGGGGAAATTTCGTGGTCCTTTGAGAGGTAGAAGATGAGGGTATATATAGGGGAGTGAAAAATTGGGGTTTTGACTTGAAAATCAAATCAAAAATGAAAAGAAAATGTTTTGGGGAGAGGAAATGGCATCATGAGATTCCTGCTGGCTCAGGCAGGCCTGGGATATGCAGGTTTGAATGTTGAACAAACTAAAAAGCCTGAAAAGCCATGGTCAAAGCCAAGCTCAACATGCATTGGTCTGTCAGCACTCCCGAGCGCTCTAGAGTGGTCCCGAGCGCTCTAGAGTGGCTGTCCCGAGCGCTTGGGAGTGTTCCCGAGCGCTCTAGAGTGGCAGCCCAACTTCAGAAGGGCGCCACGGACACTCCCGAACTCGGTTTTGGGTGTTTTTCGAAGCGTTGGAAAGCTCGTTGAGTGCTCTTTCTAACCCAATTGGTTTCATTCAAAGTTATTTTATATGCCAAAAAGTGTGCCCATTTTGCCCTCAGGGTGTCGGAAAAAGAAGAGTTTTGGTTTTGAAAAAGTCCAAGAAGCATTGTCCAAGTTCGTCCAAGGCCTGTTTTGATTCATTTTCATCATCGGGGAGCCTCGAGGGCACAAATTAAGGATAATTAATAGGTCCAAATTGGGGTGTCTACAGTTGCCCCTCTTTGGACGGCGCTCGGCATGATGTCTGGATGCGAGTGACGCCCAAAGATTGAGACAGCCCAATTCGAGCCCTACTAAATCCTTAATTCAAAATCAAATGCAAGTAAAGGTGTACAAGCATTTGAAACATGAGGTCGTGCTCTTTCGAGCTGCCTACGTACCCTTTTCTGTAGGGATCAGACCAGCGTAGTTCTTTGGGGCAAATGCAAACATGCAGACATGCAAGCAAATGATCGACAAGATAGATTGATTGAGGAGCGCCCACCGATTGCTCTGTCTCAGTGGGTGGAATAATTAAACCAGCATAAAATACACTACAAGGCGTGCTCTCCAACGGGACAAGTTCGTTTGTCTCGAAGGCTAAAAAGGCGAATACATCGCGAGGGGTGCAATCCCATGAGTACAAGTTAGTTTGTCTCGAAGGGATAAAACCAAATCTATGGTAGAAGGTGATTGAAAGATGTCCCTCAGGACGATGCCAAATCTATGCCAAAAAACGATTGAAAGGTGTCCCTCAGGATAGCGCCAAATCTGTGGCAGAAAATGATTGAAAGGTGTCCCTCAGGACAGTGCCAAATCTATGGCAGCAAACGATTGAAAGGTGTCCCTCAGGACAGCGCCAAATCTATGGCAGAAAACAATTGAAAGGTGTCCCTCAGGACAGCGCCAAATTTGTGGCAGAAAACGATTGAAAAGTGTCCCTCAGGACAGTGCCAAATCTATGCCAGCAAACGATTGAAAGGTGTCCCTCAGGACAACGCTAAATCTATGCCAGAAAATGATTGAAAGGTGTCCCTCAGGACAGTGCCAAATCTATGGCAGAAAATGATTGAAAGGTGTCCCTCAGGACAGCGCCAAATCTATGGCAGAAAACGATTGAAAGGTGTCCCTCGGGACAGCGCCAAATCTATGGCGGAAGATGATTGAAAGGTGTCCCTCGGGACGGTGCCAAATCTATGGCGGAAGATGATTGAATGATGTCCCTCAGGACGGTGCCAAATCTATGGCGGCAGAGGATTGAATGATGTCCCTCAGGATGGTGCCAAATCTATGGTGCCAAATCTATGGTGGCAAAGGATTGAATGATGTCCCTCAGGACGGTGCCAAATCTATGGCGGCAGAGGATTGAATGATGTCCCTCAGGACGGTGCCAAATCTATGGCGGCAGAGGATTGAATGATGTCCCTCAGGACGGTGCCAAATCTATGGCGGCAGATGATTGAATGATGTCCCTCAGGACGGTGCCAAATCTATGGCGGCAGAGGATTGAATGATGTCCCTCAGGACGGTGCCAAATCTATGGCGGGAGATGATTGAATGATGTCCCTCAAGACGGTGCCAAATCTATGGCGGGAGTCGATTGAAAGGTGTCCAAGAGGACAATCCCAAATCTGTGGCAGAAGATGATTGAAAGATGTCCCTCAGGACAATGCCAAATCTATGGCAGAAGATGATAGATGGAGGCGACCATAAGAGGTCGAGGCTAGAAAATGAGACCCGCGTTTCGACATTTGACAACAACGATGATTTTTTATTTTTTTGTTATTTGAAAACAACAAAGGACATGTCTGAGTACTCTTTCTGGTTTACTGTTTTTGGCCAGCGGGCTGGTATTTTCAAGACCTTGGGATTTGGGATGGAGTTTGTCTTTGGATGGAAATTGGGTTTGAGCTGGATCCAGGGCTTGAGCTGGAGTTGGTTTGAGTTTGACTTTGATCAGGGCTTGAGTTTTGAGCATTCATGTCCCAGTCATGATATGCTTGCTATGATCGATGACATTGGCTTGATGTGCATGCCCCAGTGACAGATCTCAGTTCTGATTCTATTCCTTGATTCCACTAATAGTTTCCGCAACCAGTTTCATCATGAGTGCAAGCGCGAGTTCTTCCATGTATTGGAATTTCTCTCACGAGCTAGGACCTCAAGATCAAAGTGACTTGACTAGATGATGACCTTGTGTGAATTTGGACAAGGTTTAGATGACTCAAAAGACAAGAAAGACCGTTTATGAGAGGACTGACTCTCCATGATGATCTTGACTGGACGAGGAGTTTGATTTGACTCGATGAGAAACTTGATTATTTAAGGGTTCGAAAAAATGGCAAGCATGCCCCACAATTGACGTTTGAAATTGTCATGATAAAATCAAGTTTTGATGATTTTCCCAATTGGGGTTTTGAAATTGTTTTAGCTCCATCAAGTGATGCTCATTCAGGATTTTTCTTGATCTTGTCTTGCCAAAACACGAGGATTTTTACTACAAACCATGCCCCAGATTGCTGATGGCAACTCATGGATTTCGAAAGATGCCCCAGCTTGGATTTTGCAGGATTCACAAAATGCCTTGCCCCTCCTTCTTGTTTTCTCCTATTGTCTGGGATTTTTGTTATCAAGTTGCGTTTTCCAATCTGAAAGGACGTTGTCTGGGTTGTAACGTGGCCAAGGTTTAGCTTAGCAAAGAAAGGATAATAGGCTCAAGAAGTTTTCATTTTCTTTGGGTTTCGAGAGCTAGCAGCCATCTTGAATATTTTTGTGCCCTTTTGCTTTTGATGGGCCCCAACTTTCATTTGATTCGCTTTGCACTTTGTCGTGCCGATGTATTTGGCACTTTCATTCTTGAGATGCTTTGAATTTTGAGTTATCTTTGATTTTTCTTCGAAGTTTTGCATCTCATTGTGCCCCTGTATTTGGCACTTTCTCATTTCGAGTTCTGATGCACTGATGATAACCATGTGTTTGGCACATTTGTCCTCCTCATTTCACCCCGGTGTGGGGGATATCTGCCTAACTGTGTTCTTTCAAAGAAATTTATTTAGGCTCAAAAGGGGTTATCAATGGATATATATCTTCAAGCGTTTGATAAAAGAAAAGAATGCCTTTCTTCATTTTGGATTGCTCAACTTGATAACTTGATCCTAGAAGCAAGCTTTTGCCAAGATCATATTTTGAGGTTTTGATCTAGTGAGCTTTTTCTCGGGCCAAGGCGTTCCTCCTTGACTGTGCCAGGGAGTGGTCCCATGAAATTCTTCTCCTTGCAAAGGCGAAGTATCTCGTGTTTTGATTCCTCGATTGATGGTGAAAAACAATTCCAAGTTAAGGGATTATCACAAAAACGCGAGTTTATTATCACAATTTCGACACAAGAAGTTTGAGATTGATTTCGAAAGACGGGACGGACCAACCAAGGATTGACTCAAAAGATTGTGACCTAATTTTGGGATTGACTCGAATGAACATGACCGGGCCTCAGGATGAGGCTGCCTACGTATCCTTCTTGCAAAGGAATCAGGTCATAACGTAGTTCGGGACTACGAAACTGACTCTCTTTTTGGTATTTCTTTTTCGACTACAAACTTGAACTTGAAAACACACAGACACAAAAGCATGAAAGACTCAATGTACAAACTGACTCGAAATTGATTAACGAAGACTCGACTTGAAACTTAAAAACTTCCCCAACTTGTGACGAATTCCATTCATAGATTGGCTTCATTGCATTCACCATTCTTCTCCAGATCTGAAGTATGGCATTGGGATGGTTTTTGTCCTTTCTCACTATCTCGGGTATCATTTGGATTTTGATCCACCCTCGGATTCTGTGTCGGCTTAGAGCTTATTATTGAGGCATCGAGCTTAGTAGGGGTTGAAACAATGGATTCTGGTGGCCAATTGTCGATAATGCACTGGTGGGGATGGATTTTTATGCCATTGAAGATCCCCGTTGATGGTTTGGTTGCTCAGAAGTTGTCCAAATGAGCCATGTCCCATTGATTCACTAGCCGGTCCAACCTTGAACTCCTCAAAGATCAGAGGATAGTTTTCCCCAAGCAATCGCCACCGATTAGGTGTGGACTCCCATGCCAGGTCTATATTCTCAAGCATGCAAATCTCGACTTCCTCAGGTATATTGGCAGTGGGTTTTGGCTCGGTTGTGGGAATGATGTATTGGCTAGGGTCGAATGAGATTGGGTTGAGATTCATGAGGTTGACACGGGGGTTTTGCGGGTGCTTTGAGAGAGGGTTTATGATAGTGTTTGGCTTTGAAAGTGGAGGTGAGATGGTTCCATTATCAATGAGATCTTGGATTTTGTGGCGGAGACGGAAGCAGTTATTGGTGAAATGGCCGGTATATTGGTGGAAAGCACAGTAGGCATTTGGGTTGTGGGACGCCGGAAGCTTTTGAGGTAGGGGAGCTGGAGGGAGCGGCTCGATGAGGCCGGCTTCGAGGAGCTTCTCATAAACTGAGGACAAAGGTACAGGAAAGTGGGAGAAGATCCTTGGTGGGATTTTGCAGCTGGGCTGAGGGTTCTTGGTGGTGCCGAGTGGGCCTCTGTAACGACCATGATTTTTGGTCAATAAAAATTTCGCTAAAAATTTGAATTTTATTTTAATACTTGGATTTCATTTTTTAACATCCAAAAATCGGTCGTTATCGACTTATAAAATTTTGTTATTATATTTGAAAATTCTTTATTTATTTTATAAATCCCTTTTTGCGATTAATAATCCGTCATAATTAGGTTTATGACTTAGGAGATGGGAATTCATCGCCCGGGCATTAAGGTCATTTTCTAAAGACGAGTATGCCTATTAAGACCTGGGTATAGTAACTTGGTAATTGTAGTAAAATCCTAGAATTATATTTCTCGACTGGAAATCCTACATGGCAACCGATTAGTTAGCAACCCTAACTACCGTTTGGCTTAGTTACATTTTCCTAACCTAGAGCATTGCATCGATGCCAAAGTGGTTAAATTTTAGTCTTTGCCTTAACCGTTGACTTGACTGCCTTGCTTTGGCTTGGCTAGGCTGCCTTGCGTCGGCTCGCTGTCGGGCCTGCCTTGCCTTGGCGTTGGCTCACTGTCGGGCCTGCCTCGCCTAGGCGTCGGGTCACTGTCGGGTTGCTCTGCCTTGGCTGCCATCGGGTTCTGCCTTGGCGTTTGGTCGCGTCCTGCTTTTGCCTTGGCGTTGCTGGATTGCCTTGCTCTGGCCTTACCTTGGCGTTGCTGGGCTGCCTTGCTCTGGCCTTGCCTTGGCGTTGCTGGGCTGCCTTGCTCTAGCCTTACCTTGGCCACCGCTTGGCCACTGCTTGGCTAACGGGCCACCTTGGCCACCGCTTGGCCACTGCTTGGCTAACGGGCCACCTTGGCCGCCGCTTGGCCTCTGCTTGGCTACCGGGCTGCCTTGGCCACCGGTGCCGCAGCCACCGCTGGCTACCGCTGGCCACCGGGCCTTGCTTTGTCCATCGCTTTGGCCACTGGCCACCGCTTTACCACCAGTCGCCTTGGCCACGCTCACGCCTTGCCTTGGCGTTTGGCACCGTCGGGCTTTAATATTCCGTTATTGGGCAATTTCCTACTAAATAAAACTAAAATACCACTCGAGCAATGAAAGCCTAGATTAAGTATCGTTAGTCTTTAACCGATTAGTTAGAATAGCCTAATACCCATTTAGCCTAATCACTTCTCCCTAACCCTTGATTAACCCTTTGAACCGTTTGAACCTTTTAGCCATCGACCGTTGGACAATAGCATTAGGGTTTTCTTTACCCGTTGGATAATAGGAGAACCTTGGTTAATCTCCCTAAGTACGAGATTAGATTTGTTTAGTGCTCAATTGCAAAGTATTATACTTTTTGGTATTAACCGTTGGATAATAACCATTAGGAGATTCTTTACCCATTGGGCGATAGACTAGAATCCTAGCCATCATTACCCATTGGTTATTGACCGCTAGGGAAACCATTATCCAATGGATTATAGTTAGTCTTGACAATCATGTACTAGGTAGATTAAAATATTAGATTTGTCATGTGTGGTAATTGAATTAATTATAATTAGTTCATTAGATTAGTACATAGTACTCTGAAAGTATTAGAATACTTTATTAGATATTGGCATGTGGTATATCTAGCCTAGATTGTGTAAGTACTTGCTTGTATATTATATATATGTACTTGTATATATATATAGATATATATATATATATATATTATAATGAAAGTACACATGTGTGTATATAGAATTTTATAATAAGAAAAATCTATTTTTAGTTTAAAATACAAGATTTTAAAGTACCCAAAGTACTTATATACTAATAAATGTATATACTTCCATAGAAGTACAAGAGAGGAGGAGAGAGAGAGCCGAGAGAGATTGAGAGAGAGAGAGAGCCGAGAGAGATACGAGAGAGAGAGATAGATATGGGTGTACCTTTCTTGGTCTTTCTTCACCAAATCCAATTGTTTATCCACTCCAAGTACATCTACTTACGTAGGAAAAGAGATAGGATGAGATAGTATGACATAAGTAGATTGTTAGTACTAGATTTCTTACAAAACCAAACCCTTACTCTTTCACTAGTCAATCTTCCAAACCCTTGTCCCTTCTCATATATATTAGTATATCTATACATCTCCCATGCAAGTACAAGTGGGAGAGAGAGAGAGAGAGGAGAGAGAGGCCGAGAGAGAGAGATTGAGAGAGAGAGATTCGGATGGAGAGGGAGGGAGAGAGTGTGATGTGTGTGCAAGTTAATTGACCTAGCTTAGCTCATCTTGTCCTTCTTTGATATGCTTTCAAAGTGAAAGCATGGCCAAGGACAATCAAATCTAGTCCTTCTTGTACAAACCCTAATTTTATACTTGAATCAAATCCCATTTGCTTGCCTAGTCTTCCATAATCCAATCCAAAGGACACATCCTAGCCTTGCATGCCTAGTTTTTAGATTATTTCTTGCAAGCAAACTTGATTTGCTTGAATTAACAATTGGAGGAAAGAGAGAGAGAGAGAGTGGCCGGCCTAGGGAGAGAAAGAGGGAGAGCTTGCCTATAAATACCAAGCCATTTGGTACTTTGAACTCACACCTCAAACCATTCTCCAACTTCTTTGTTGAAAACATAGCTTGTTCTTGCTTACTTTCTTCTAAGTTCTTCAAGAAGCTTTCCATCCCCGCCACTAAACCACCATACGACCACCACCTCGATCCTAAAGTAGTAGTAGTTTAGGTTACGATCTAGTTTCGAGAGAAATCATTCCCTTTCGAAGCTTTTGGAAGCTTACCGTAAGCCGTTAATCCGTTCGTTTGCCGACTTTCTTTCCGTTGATCTTTCCGTAGTCTTCCTACCACCAAGAAGAATGGTAGTGATCCCTAACCACTCTTTCTAAGTATATGTTTGATCTTGTAGAATTCTTCGAACCTACTCACCCTAAGTATAATTTGTGTGCCTAATAAGTTGTTTGTAGATTTTTCCAATCTACTCTTCCTAAGTATACGTGATTTTATGTTAGCGTAGAGTTCTTCGAACCTACTTATCCTAAGTATAGTTTATGATCGAGCATGATAGAAAAATATGTAGTATACTTGGATAAGTTGATCGTATGCTTTTATTTTACGTAGTTTACTTTGATCTTGAGAATAATTGAATGCATGGTTTATAGAATCTTCCCAACTTGATTAACTCGTCAATAAACATATGTTGTTACGATTTCGTTTAAAGATAAAGTGTTGTTTCAAAACGAAGCATTCGTATTTTGACCTTTTCAAGGATTGTGAACTTGATCGCATGATTGCTTTCCTTACTTGTGCTTGTAAACAAGCATGATTAAATAGAGTTGGATGATCTTGCTAGTTTAGTTTCAAGATTACTTTAAAGTGATTCATCCCGCCGCGGAGTCTATGCATGCTTACGAGACACGAGAACCGGAAAGTAGAAACATGACACTTAGGGAGTGGTTGATATGGATAAAAAGGATTTTTGAAACTACATAAATGCCGGACTTGGTAGCCTTTGTGTAGACTTGCGAAAACCGCAATGAGGCCGGACTTGGTAGCCCATTGTGTAGATTGCTAACGGAGCCGGACGTGGTAGCGTCATTGGTAATTGGGCTTGGTTATCCGCGGAGAGGAGCTAATGCAAGATTTGATAACATGGCTGGACTTTGTAGCCCGTTGGTAACAAAGAATGAGGAATGATTTTCAAAATGTTGATTTGGAAATGGTGACACGGTTTACGATGAGTCGCGTAGGAGAGACAAAGAAAGGCATGACACCAACGTAGGCAAGATAATGAATGCGGATGTGTCATTGTTAATTATGTTGTTGAATGAGCATGTGTAATTGCCTATGTACCTTCGCGTTATAAGTTATGGGTTAGTGGGTTTTGGATTATTCTATTGAGCTTCTGTAGCTCACGGTGTTACCTTTTTGGTGACCCTGACATATTATACTGGGGGCGACGCTGGTATAATGGGTCAGATTTTATAGATGAGCAGCATGAACAATACACCTTGGAGGCCTTCGGAGCCGAGGAGCTTGCAAGGATGGAGGAAGAGGCGGAGCAGTAGTTAACCTTAGATTATCCCCTCTTTTGTTGAATAAAAGTACTCTTGTGAGAATTATGTTGTAATAATGAGCTAGACTCTCCTTAATTTATTCAATAAAAATGTTTATTTAACGTACCCAAAATTCGGGGACTCTCCTTAATTTATTCAATAAAAATGTTTATTTAACGTACCCAAGATTCAGGGCGTTACAGCCTCTGATGAAAGCTTTGCTTGCTTCGCAACTGCATAACACTCTTTTGCTTTTGGGGTTGATTTCATCAATGTGCACATCTTGCTTTTCAGCACTAGTTTCAGGCAAGGATCCGACATTCTCATTTGAGTGAGTTCTGGCATCATGGAATTCGACCAAGTCTTTGAACATGTCCGAGAGCTTCACTTTTGAGCATGGCTTGATTCTAACTGTAGGTGGGTGGTAGATTTGTGGGGTTTCTTTGATCTTGGTATCATCAGCATTTAGTCCCAGATCTGGACTTGACATGGCGGAGGTGAAAAGGTCAACTAGCCCTTGCAATAGAGTCATCTGCTTGTCCATTTTCTGACTCATTTCCTCTATAGCCTTTTTCAGCTCAACCAACTCTGTTTGCCCTGCCATTTTGAGGTAGTCGAAGAAGGTGGTATGGCTTTGTGTAGGATGGGTGGCCTGGTGCTGACAGTAAAGTAAGAAGTGAACTCAGAATATGCCCCTGTTGTGATTTATTGAAAAAAAACGTGTATGAATAAAAAAAGAATTGCTATTCACGTGTTGTCATCGCCGACTCGAGGATCAAACTTACTGATGATAGTTCCAATAGTCACTGTAGGTCGATGTTAGGCAGGTTAAATTCCATACGTTGAGAATCAGAGCCAATCTCCTTATCTAAGACCATCCGAGACAGAGCAATAAGATTGCTGGAAGATGCACTTAAGGCTAGACTGAATTAGAGGGAGCCGTTCGGGCACGACGTACACCGGAGTTATCCCAAATTCCCTGGATTTATGGTCTCCTAGACCCAAGAAATGACAACCTATGAAGGATTGCCGTAGTCCTCAGAGATTCTTTTGAATGTGTATCCTTTGATTAGGAGTAACAAGACTTGGGAGATGTCAAGACAAATTAAGTCTTCAACATTTTTCACCAGAAATTTCCGTTTTGGTTTCAAAAACCGTTTGGCGTAAATGACACGATACTGTGACCGGGGTGGCATAGGTGGCATGGCTCCAATAGCCTAAGCGGTGTAAGTGACTTCGCACTATAACCTGGGTGGTGTAGGTATCACAGCATGGTAGCCTAATTGTTTCGTTAATCTTCATTGAATCCATGATTGAAAAATGTATTAAAGACTTAATGAATTTCGATATCTCTAAAACCTCATCGTTCCAAGGACTAAATAATTCCGACAACGTGCCTTTAAAAAGCACGACTCTTCATCGGTCCAGGCAATCCTAAACAAGCCACGCGAGCGAGTCTAAGAGTTCTACCCGAAAGCAAATGGACAGCATAAGATGCAAGGTGAGATGTGCAAGTGGGATAAAATTACGGTCCTTCGAAGGTTGCCTCATTCCTCAGAATTTCTTTTAGGATGTATCCTTTGCTTAGAACGACAAGTTCTAAAAGATGTCAAAATAAACTAAGTATTCGACTAGTGCTCATTCGAAATTTTAATTTTGAACTTGGAATAGACTAGTATAGACGACGTGAAACCACAACCAGAGTGGTGTCAGTGGCATGGTGCCATTCGCCAAAGTGGTGTAAGTAGAGTGACATCACGGCATCGTTTCCACGTTATTCCTTATTCTCTGTTGAATTTTCGATTAGGCATAGTCAAGGACTTAGCATATTTTGATTTCCCAAAGTCTCATTGTTCTAAGTACTTATGTAATTTAGACAACGTACACTGGGGTGCACGACTCTTCATCGGGTCTCGGCAACCTTCTACAGACCGCGCAAGCGAGTCTCAAGAGCACAGGACTTTGAAATCGAATAGATCGACAGCACGATGGCATGAGATGCAGAAAGTAATGACATGTAGGTAAGATATAGCACATAATTCCTACCCTGCGGGTCCCTGTCCTAGTTTGGATGGTTCTATTGCTTTCTACACATATATAAAGGCCGGTTTTGGCTTGAAGAGGGTTCCTCGGACTAGAGTCAAAGTATACCTCCCATTATTGAGCGTACACCCAGTAATGGTACAAACAGTAGGGATGACTCATCACGGTCGAGGGTTGCTGAGCATTCCGGGATTCCCCATCACCGGCAAGCCGGGTAGGATTGCCGAAACACAACAGCGAGGCTGAACAAGATATATATACAAAAGATAGAAAATGAAACAAAATGTTTTTTTGAAAAATCCCACAAATATCTTTCAAGCTTGGCTCACTAATTTAATTAATAGTTAAGAAAATCGGGCCATTTTATCAACGTACCGATTTTTTTCAAGTATTAATTAAATCATGTCCCCAGCGGAGTCGCCACTGTGGGCTACCACAGCCCCGGGTGGTTTCGGGGTGGCCCATTAGGAAACGCCTCGTTTTAGAATTGATTCGAAAAATTGAGGAGTCGCCACCCGGATTTATGGTTCGCCACCCGAGAAACCGTTTTGTTCTGAAAATGATCGATTTGAATTGGAAACCAGAGATTTGAAAAAGGGTTCGGAAGCCATGTCACGAGGGGGGAAGGGTTTTATGGCACCCCCCTCGCCCGATACGAGATCGGTCTCTACTAAACATTTGTGGGATTTTTCGAAAACATTTTGTTTCATTAAGCATATTGCATGTATCGACAGATAAATCAAGTACATGGTGTATGCTAGTGCCAGTGAACGTGAAAAGATGAAATGAGGATGAAGAAATGCATGGTGTTAACAAGACTGGAAACTGCCACTGACTTCACTCCCGAGCGCTCGGGAATACTCCCAAGCGCTTGGGACTGACGCTTGACCTGTAAACTTTGTTAGGCATGCACAGAATACAATACTAAAACTATGAACCGAAATAAACTTAAATATGCCACAGGCTCAGCAATGGACTTGGCAGGCTGAAGTCAAGCCATAGCCTTCCAACTCATGCCTCCTTGCCTCTACAAAATCAGATCTGCATTATTTCGAGAACAAATGGACACATCCCTGCACGTTAAATATCAGGAACCTGGCAAAATAGGGGAGTAATGAACTGCAATGGCATGCATGCACTCCCGAGCGCTCGGGAACAGTTCCAAGCGCTTGGGAGTGGGTTGCATCTCAGCATGCTTTTAGGAATGGTTTCATTTTGACATGCAATCACTCCAAACCAGGTTTCCTAAAAGCAAACCTTGTTTTTAACTTTGGAAAGAGCTTTTGTTTTTACTTGAATCTTGGTGAGAAACATGCCTAACTTGGGGAAAATAGGTTTTCTATGTCTGCATGTCACAATAAAAACCATGTCATGCAAAGATGCACTTCATTCCTACCCCATATTCACCAAAATGCAATGAACAGGGTTGGAGACAGTCTCGAGCGCTTGGGACTACTCTCGAGCGCTCGGGAGTGGCTCCAGTAAGTTTCAAAAAAAAGAAGTTTTGTAGTCCTTTTGCTCTTGGTGCTAGACTAAGATCAAATGAACTCACGACTAGTATGAGGAACTAGCATGAACCCTTGATCCCCCTCAGAAGTAGAAAAACATTGGCTTTGAAGCATAAAATGAGATTTTATACCTTTGCTTGACTTTGAACTTGGCTTCTTGGACTGAATTTGGAGCTTGAAAATGGTTAGAAAACAGTAGGAAAAGAGGGAATTTAGGCCTCCATTTCTCTTAGAGACTTTGCTTGAGAATTGGTAACTTCTCTTAGAGATGGAGATTGTTTGGAAAGAGTTTGGGAGAGAATTTTGGGGACTGGTTTCTGGCAGCAGAATGGGGAGTTTTTCAGGGGGAAATTTCGTGGTCCTTTGAGAGGTAGAAGATGAAGGTATATATAGGGGAGTGAAAAATTGGGGTTTTGACTTGAAAATCAAATCAAAAATGAAAAGAAAATGTTTTGGGGAGAGAAAATGGCATCATAAGATTCCTGCTGGCTCAGGCAGGCCTGGGATATGCAGGTTTGAATGTTGAACAATCTAAAAAGCCTGAAAAGCCATGGTCAAAGCCAAGCTCAACATGCATTGGTTTGTTAGCACTCCCGAGCGCTCTAGAGTGGCAGCCCAACTTCAGAAGGGCGCCACGGACACTCCCGAACTCGGTTTTGGGTGTTTTTCAAAGCGTTGGAAAGCTCGTTGAGTACTCTTTCTAACCCAATTGGTTTCATTCAAAGTTATTTTGTATGCCAAAAAGTGTGCCCATTTTGCCCTCAGGGTGTCGGAAAAAGAAGAGTTTTGGTTTTGAAAAAGTCCAAGAAGTATTGTCCAAGTTCGTCCAAGGCCTGTTTTGATTCATTTTCATCATCGGGGAGCTTCGAGGGCACAAATTAAGGATAATTAATAGGTCCAAATTGGGGTGTCTACAACATTCTTGTTGTAGCTTTTCATCAGCTACTCCTGATACGAGGCCAGGTGCACCAGAGCTCCTTCTCTCCTCTCCTCGGCGAGGTCCAGCTCAATTTCTAGGGCTCTGTCATTGCCCCCACTCTCCACCAATGTGGTCCTGTTGGTCGGCAAATCAACCTCCAATGGAATCACAGCCTCTGTTCCATATGCTAGCGAGTAGGGGGTCTCTCCCGTAGACCTCCTAGGAGTTGTTCGGTACGCCCACAGGACCAGTGGCAATTCATCGGGCCATTTTCCTTTTGCTTCGTCCAACCTTTTCTTGATCCCGTCAAGTATAGTCTTGTTGGACGCTTCTGCCTGCCCATTGCTCTGAGGGTAGGCTGGTGTGGAATAGTGTAGACACCCCAATCTGGCCTTCCAGATTAGTTTACTTTCGATTTTTGATTCCCCGATGATGAATTGGATCAAGAACACCCCGGGAATGATAGGTGTTTGAGCTTTGAGTGTTTGAAACCCTTGAACCTAACCTAAACCTAAGCCACTTCCAAAAGCCAAAAACCCTACTGACCCGCGCCAGGGCGCATACTCGCGCGAGTGTTTGGAACCATCGCGCGATGGTTCCAAGGAGAACCCTCGCGCGACAGTTTGGAATCATCGCGCGACGGTTCTAAGGCTGTCCCTATCACCTTTTTCAGCTGGGCAACTTAATCACCAAGTAATCCAAATCCAAACCTCGTGGACTGGCTGGGTTTCTCTCATTCCAACCTTTCCAAAAGTGGCAATTTGGCCAATAAGCCAAATTGGTTGGTTCTTTCTCCTCCATACAACATTTTTACCACTCCTCCTATATATACCTCCCATGGTGCTTCATTATCAAGGGTTCCAAAAAAAGGGTTAACAATTTATGGTTCAAAAGAAGAGAAGAAGAAAGAGAGCTACCAAAGTACAAGTGCAAAAAGGGCTATACAACTTTGAATACACTTGATACTCCCTCACTCAAACCACTTCCATACACTCATTTTACAAGCTCTATCACCTTGTTCAATCTCAATTCAATTCAAAGCTCAAACACCTTTCAAACTCAAAAGAACCAAAGGTATAGCTTACCTTTGTTCTGCTCTCTGCTCGATCCTCGAGGGTGGCAGGCCAAGCCTCGGTAATCAATACCGCCTTGGCCCTTTTTTCAGCTGGGCAACTTAATCACCAAGTAACCAAATCCAGACCTCGTGGACAGGGCTTCTCTTATTGCAGCCTTTCCAAAAGTGGCAATTTGGCCACCAAGCCAAATTGGTTGGTTCTTTCTCCTCCATACACCGTTTCTACCACTCCTCCTATATATACCTCCCATGGTGCTTCATTATCAAGGGTTCCAAAAAAAGGGGTAACAATTTATGGTTCAAAAGAAGAGAAGAAGAAAGAAAGCTACCAAAGTTCAAATGCAAAAAGGGCTATACAACTTTGAATACCCTTGATACTCCCTCACTCAAACCACTTCCATACACTCATTTTACAAGCTCTATCACCTTGTTCAATCTCAATTCAATTCAAAGCTCAAACACCTTTCAAACTCAAAAGAACCAAAGGTATAGCTTACCTTTGTTCTGCTCTCTGTTCTGATCCCTGAGGGGGGCTGGCAGGGCCAAGCCTGGTAATCAATACCAGTCTTGGCCCTAAAGTCAGCAAAGTTACAAGAAGCAGTGGAGCAAGAACCCAAATCCAGACCTCGTGGACTGGCTGGGCTTCTCTTATTGCAGCCTTTCCAAAAGTGGCAATTTGGCCACCAAGCCAAATTGGTTGGTTCTTTCTCCTCCATACACCATTTCTACCACTCCTCCTATATATACCTCCCATGGTGCTTCATTATCAAGGGTTCCAAAAAAAGGGTTAACAATTTATGGTTCAAAAGAAGAGAAGAAGAAAGAAAGCTACCAAAGTTCAAATGCAAAAAGGGCTATACAACATTGAATACCCTTGATACTCCCTCACTCAAACCACTTTCATACACTCATTTTACAAGCTCTATCACCTTGTTCAATCTCAATTCAATTCAAAGCTCAAACACCTTTCAAACTCAAAAGAACCAAAGGTATAGCTTACCTTTGTTCTGCTCTCTGTTCTGATCCCTGAGGGGGGCTGGCAGGGCCAAGCCTGGTAATCAATACCAGTCTTGGCCCTAAAGTCAGCAAAGTTACAAGAAGCAGTGGAGCAAGAACCCAAATCCAGACCTCGTGGACTGGCTGGGCTTCTCTTATTGCAGCCTTTCCAAAAGTGGCAATTTGGCCACCAAGCCAAATTGGTTGGTTCTTTCTCCTCCATACACCATTTCTACCACTCCTCCTATATATACCTCCCATGGTGCTTCATTATCAAGGGTTCCAAAAAAATGGTTAACAATTTATGGTTCAAAAGAAGAGAAGAAGAAAGAAAGCTACCAAAGTTCAAATGCAAAAAGGGCTATACAACATTGAATACCCTTGATACTCCCTCACTCAAACCACTTTCATACACTCATTTTACAAGCTCTATCACCTTGTTCAATCTCAATTCAATTCAAAGCTCAAACACCTTTCAAACTCAAAAGAACCAAAGGTATAGCTTACCTTTGTTCTGCTCTCTGTTCTGATCAGGGGGGCTGGCAGGGCCAAGCCTGGTAATCAATACCGCCTGGCCCTAAAGTCAAAGAAAGTTACAAGAAGCAGTGGAGCAAGAACCCTCGCGCGACGGTTCCTAACACTCGCGCGACACTTTGTGTCAGTGTGATGATGAAGCTCGTGGGGAAGGGTATCCTGTTCTTTGTGTTTCATAAATAGTTCTTATTGTTTTGAAGCATGTTTTAGGTGTAGATCAGTGTGCTGCATGCAACAACCAGTTTATTGTTTTCCTTAGCTTAAACTACTAGCTGTATTTCAATCTGTTATTTTGGAGCAACCTGGGATCATTCTCGACCTATCCTGCAACCCGGATGAGTAAAATCAAACACCTGGAAGGTGATCTAAACCCTCGCGTCATACCCGAACCATCGCGCGATGGTCAAATGGAGTGTTGACCATTGCGCCAGGCGCAACCGTAGCGCCAGGGCGCGAAACCCTCATGATCATCGAGAACCTCGCGCGGCAGTTTGAAACCCTCGCACGACGGTTCGTCCCCACCAGTAGCTTGCCATGCATGTTTAACTTGATTTTAGGCCTCTGCTTTGTCCCCTCACTGTTTAAGGGGTGTTTTAGTAATTTTGTGGCTCTATATCCTTTTAGAATTGTTTTAAATCGTATATTTAAACCGCTATAAATCGCTTTTGTTTGTCCTGGTGTGCACCGGTCTTTCCAGAGCCCTGTAAGGTTTGAGAATAAGAGTTGTGGGTTGTGGGCTCAGCCTGTAAAACCCACAGCAATCTGTTCTCATCCTATACTAATTGCTCATCCATGCCATTTATCACATCTTGCAAATTGTTACAGCTTTAATCCCCGATTAATTGTTCACCCGCCTAATTGGCTTAAAATTGGTTAAAAGAAGAAGTATCACAATGTTTTCAAAATGCCTTAGTAGAGACCGATCTCGGATTGGGCGAGAGGGTGCCTTAAAACCCTTCCCCTCTCATAACCTTGGCTCCCGAACCAGATATGGTTATGACGGCTCGTTCCTTCACTTTTTCAAATCAAATAGCGGCAGGCCTTGAAATACGGTTCCTTGGGTGTCGGACCTTCAAACCCAAGTGGCGACTCAGTATTTATGCGAGCGCTTGCTTCTCCGCTCTTCCTCGATGAAGGCTTGCATCTTGGAATCCGGAAATTCCAGGGCATGCTGCCCACAGTGGCGACTCTGCTGGGGATAATCGAACCAATATTAATCCATACTTAGAGTTTAATACGTTTGTGAACAATCCCTAAAAAGTCTGTCAAAACGGTGAGTTTAGCGCTGCCGAAGGTTGGAATGGTGATTTAACAGGACCTCGTGTCCGGCCAATCTAATCTGGGACTTTTTCGATTGTTCACTTGCGTAGTTTCCTCTAAAGATGGACTAAATAAAGTGGGCCAAATTTGAAAAGGCATTTTGCGATTTTGTGATTCTTCTTCTTCTTAATCAATTTCTAGCATATCATTTGCATCAATGTGGGATAAGCCTCGTTGGATCGTTTTGGCAATCCGGCACGGTTTACCAGAGCCCGGGGACCCCGAATGACTAACAACCTTCGACGATGATGGGTCATGCTACCGTTTGACTGTTGCTCTGCGAATCGCGGGTAACGGGAGGTCTATCTGTGGCCCTAGTCCGAGGAACCTGTTACAAACCAAAACCGGCCTTTGCATATACAAAGCATTAGAACTCTCCAAACTAAGATAGGTACCTGCAGGGTAAGATCTACTTGCATCTAACCCCATATACTGTCTACGTGTTATTGCTTTCCCTATCGCATGCACTGTACACACATACATGTCATCTTGCATAGGAGCATTCTTAGGGCAGTTCTTTCTTTTAAGTTTGTCTTACGCTGTCTAAGACGTTGTTGGACCCAATGAGGAGTCGTTCATTCTGTCGAATGTTCGTTATCAATCGCAAAGTCCTTAGTTCAAATGAGACTTTGAGAAATCAAGATTTGCTAAATCCTCGGTTTATGCCTGGTTGAGGATTCAACCGACAATTAGGAACAACAAAGTATTGATGCTGTGTCACTGGCGCCACCCAGGTTGAAGTGAATTGTCACTATACATCACGTTGTTCAAGGTTAAGGTGCCATGTCATCAATGCCGAGTTGTTTCGAATTCAAAGTTAAATCTTTAAAAGGGACTAGACGAAGATTTAGTCTATTTTGACATCTTTTAGGATCTGTCGATCTACATGGGGACACATCGTTGAAAAGAATTCTGAGGATTCCGGCAACATCTGAAACTTGTTTGGCAAATTTGTCTCTGGAACTGTACACACATACATGTTGTTTTCCGTAGGAGCATGTTTAGGGCGGCTTCTCGGTTGTCTCTAGCTTTCGAGTCTGTCTTATGCTAATTTGGACGCTGCTAGACCCGATGAAGAGTCGTGCATCTCGATGGTGCATGTTGTAAATTTTCAAAGTCCTTAGATCAGCGAGACTTTAGGAAATCAGACCTTATTAAATCCTTGCCTCATGCCCGGTTGAAGATTCAACCAAAAATAAGGAACCACAAAGTGTTGATGTCGTGAAATTGATGTCATTTTGGTTATCGTGCGCAGCACGTACACCGCCTCGGCTAACGCGCGTTGTCGCTGAAGCCACCCCAGTAAAGGTGTCACGCCATCAATACCGAGTTGTTCCAAGTCCAAAGTCGAATCTTCAAAAGGGACTAGTCGAAGACTTAGTCTGTTTTGACATATTTTAGGATCAGCTTGATCTATTCAAAGGATACACCCTCGAAAAGAAATCTGAGGATTTTTGCAGCATCTGAACATCATGAGACAGACTCATCTCTAGTTCTAGAGTCTAGGGTTGACACCGATAGCGATGTGTACATTGCATTCCAATTGCTGCAGGAACGCCACTGAGCTTTCACTTACGTTACTGTCTAGTTCAAAGCCTTTGCACCGAGCAAAAGAAGAGCCAAACCTACTTGGGAGAGTCTGTTGGGGCTGTTACACCTTCGCTTCCAAGATCATATCACCTTCCTCATTCATCAATCCAGAATGGCAGCACAAATGGAGCTGGCTGAGCTCAAGAAAGCTGTAGAGGAATTAGGTCACAAGATGGACAAACAAATAATTATGGTCCAGGGACTCGTTGGCCTCTTTACCTCCACAGCCCAACAGTCAGATATGGGGCTAGTCAAAGAACATTCTCAAGCTTACCACCCTCCAACGGTCGGAATCAAGTTGTGCTCAGGAGACATGTTAAAAGACCTGGCTGAGTTCCATGAGGCCAGGACCTACCCAAAGGAGGATGTTGGGTCCTTATTCACAACCATTGCCGAAGGGGAAGACACGCTTCGTGGTGATTTCTACCCTGAAGGCAAAAGAATGCATCCTATTGATGAGGACATGTGTTGCAACTGCAAAGCAAACAGGGGTCCTGCTTTGAATTCTCAATCCAGTCGCCGGAACCAACCGAGGATTTTCACATGCTTCGCTGCACCTTTGGCTTCGGTTTATGAGAAGCTCCTTGATGCTGGTTCCATCAAACCCCTCAATCCAACTTCATTACCCAAGAATCCCTCTGCCAACTTCAAATATAACCTCTATTGCTCCTACCATCAAATGCCTGGCCATTCTACCAATGCCTGTTTCCGGCTTCGACATGCCGTTCAAGATCTCATCGATTATGGCATCATCATAACCCCACCTACATCAACAACCGATGTCAATCAGGATCAAAACACTCAAAGCTTCCGAGCTCGAACCCAACCACGGAGTTTCTCTGCCTTTGAGGCATCTTTATCCACGGTGATGGAGAAACTCGTCAAGTCTGGGCATCTCAAACCTTTGACCCCAACTTCCCCACCCAAAGTCTTACCAGCCAACTACCATGCCAACCATTTTTGTGCCTTCCATCAAATGCCTGGCCATCTCACGGATGACTGCCTGCGTCTCCGACACGAGATACAAGATCCAATTGACAATGGTACATTTCAAGTTCCACCAAAGCCCAACATCATTTCCAACCCCTTGCCTCAACACGGGTCGACCCTCTGGTTGGTCAAATAACTATCAACTCTACTCAAATCAACCCGAACTCCAAGCCGGCTATATCCATCCCGTCCGAGCCTGAGGACAGCCTGTTGGCCGCTGTTTGTGCGAATGAGGTTTTCACTGCTGACATCTGGGTTGACAGTGATGAGGGGCTTATAAATGAGAAGACTGACTGGCTGAGGTCCACTGATCAAAGGAGCATCGAGTAGGTTTGGTTGAAGAAGCTGAAGAAGCCGAAGTGCTGTTGCTTGGGCCTGACATCCTCTGTATTCTACCTCTTTTGTGGAAAGCTATGGGTAGCTTTTTTTAAATATTGCGTTTTAAAAACCGCGTCTAGTTTGCATTGGCGTTATGTCTGAGTCTGACACAGAATCTTTTGCGTTTGTCTAAAGTCTAGCTCTGAGTCGGAGTTCGTGCCTCTTGGCCCTCCACGTCGTAGCTTTCATTTCAAGTTTTGAGTCTGCTGTACTTGGCAAACCCCGTGGGTTTTTATGATATGCTTTATCTTGCTTCTAAGTACTTCGCTGGCTTTTATATAAACTGTGTCGACCCTGATGGCGAAGGGATAGATTTCGATGGGATCATCCCCAAGGAAATGTGTTCCCTCGCCAAAAGGAAAGACAAAAGGCACGCTCAGCCTATTAAAAGAAGAAGTAATTTTCAATAAACTTGAAAGACAAGTATAGCCTCCCGAAAGGTTCAAAATTGGTCCAAACACTGCCCCAAAGGAGCATTGTGCTCGGTCAAACAGGCTCAAGAATTCATCAACGTCTTGGCGTGGTCTCACAAAAGACGCACCTGGCGTTGATCCTGAGAAAAAGAAGTATCAAATCCCCCTGCTACCGGGTGCCAAGCCAGAAAGTAGAAGCTCGGAAGGCTTTGGGCCTCTCATTACGTTTAAAAACAGCAACAGTGACGTTCTGTCAAGTACAAATGAGAAAGTATAAACATGGCCCGGAGCAAGGCATTTCAAACCGAAGTGCGCTGGACCTTGCATTAACAAAGTCATTCTATTTAGGGCTGTGGTTAAAGATCGTCGACCTCGACGGCAACAAATTCAATACCATGGTCAACCTGGATCAATTCAAAAGCAACTTTTCCCTGAGAGAAGCTCGCTGGGCTGAAAACCCCAAGGGTGGGCAGTTCCAAGCAAAAAGTTAGAGCAGCCTGCTAGCCCGAAAACCTATGAAGGGGGTCTAGGCAAAAGTAATAGACAATATTCAAAAGCTCGCTAGACCGAAGACCCGACTGGGCGGTACTAGGCAAAAGTTAGAACGCAAAAGGAGAGGTAAACACACGAGTGAACCTTAGCCTGAACTACGTTTTGACCTGATTCCCTAGCTTGGGATACGTAGGCAGTCTCTCTTCGAGACTCGGTCACACTCTATCAAAGTGGATCCATGGTTGACATTTTGGTACACATCAAAGGTCGAAGAGGATCAAAGGTCAGATCAAGCTGAATTGGAGGAACCAGAAGGGGGAAAACCTTTGCCTTTCAATTTTATTGCAAACTGCTATTTCTATTACAGGCTGAGCATAAGTCTTAAAATATTTGAAGCATAAAAAACAGAACGAAATGCTAGAAGCCTAATGGCTCACAGTTTATTCTAAGTTCAGCGAAGTCTGGTGTAAGCAACCACGCGCATTTGTTCAAAGTGATTCGCATTGGTTTCAGTCCTATGCGTGCTTTTTCAATTCCAGCTGTAGCATGCTATTGCCCTCGAATGACGTTCCAGGGGCTTTTGCCAAGTCTTGTCATACCATGCGAGTCATATGGACTTAATGTGACTGCACGGGGGTGTCGATTTCAGTCCGGGCCTATATGAGTCATCTTTTGCGTCTTATGTCCATCTTTGCGGCATTTTTCTAGTTTTTCAATCAATTGTCATGTTAAGACGCTTTCCTCAATTTTGTTTGTACAGGTCTTTGTACCTTTTTCACTTTCGTAAGTGTCAGTTTCACCTGTTCAAGAATGTTGTGAATTTTGGCACATTAATGCCCAAAATTTCATTGTATTCTGTGTGTCTAAGGGTTCCCATTGTACCCTGGGGTTCTTTCTCCCTTTTTAATTGAGTTAGGCGAGTCTGTTCATATGCGCACGCGTCTGTGTGTAGATTCAAGGCACTTGTCAATGCAAATTAGATATTAGCAGCTAGAAAGTGCAACTTTTACATGTGCTACCCTAGCTCCTGTAATCCACAAGCTGTGGAAATCTCATAAGTAGCAAGGGCACGTCAGCCTAAGGCCAAGCAAAGCATCTCTGGGGCACGTCTGCCCGAGCATCGAAAAGAGGGCACGTAAGCCCAAATCCGTCAACTAGGGCATGCCTGCCTGTTCAGTGTCTATTTATCTGGGTGCGCATCTCAGAAGCAAAAGACAGTACAGTAATGAGACTCAGTGGTAGTCCTTAGGCGTCGTTGTCCTCGTAGGAGCCGCCCTTAGCTTGCATCTGCACTTTCAAATTGTGCATTTATTTACACATCATTGCATATTGTATATCAAATGTTTAAAGCAGGAAAATTCTATCAAGTGTCAAGGCACACCTGTCCAGTATCGAAGGCAGCAAGTAATCAGGATGTTAGGGATCATGCCTGTTGCCTACTCACTTTTGGAACTGCAGCCGAAATCGTTTCTTTGGGATAGTGCAGCTGTGAGAGGAGTATCACACGTTGCTTTCCTTATCTCGTTTTCCATGGCAATAATCAAGCCTGCGACCTGTACTAGCGCGCGCAGGTAAATTCGGCCTTGACGCCCAATCAGCAGTTATCACCAATTTCTCCCCAGCTGCAGTCCGCCTTGCCACTATCCATGCTATTATCAAGGATAACCACTGCTTGTGCTACTTGGATCAACACAACGACAGCCGGTCCTGTCCAATTTTCAACGGCTTGATCATTCTGCACACTAATCTGCCCATCTCAATCAACGACAGCGGGTCCTGTTCAAATTCTCAACGGCTCGTTCATCCTGAAGTATGATCCGCCCGTTCCCATCAACGATACCGGCCCCGTCCGATCCACGACGGCATGTTCATTCTGAAGATTGTCCGCCAGTCCTATCTATCAATCCAAACGACGATCAGCCATATCGCCCCTATTTCTTCGATCAACGACGATTATATCGTCCGATTAATCCTCAACGGCGATTAATCCATCAACGATGATCACCATGTCATCGCCGGCGATCGCCATGTCGTCTCAATCCTTCAACGATGATCAGCCAAGTCATCGCTGACGATCAGCCATGTCGTCTCAATCCTTCAACGATGATCAGCCATGTCATCGCCGACGATCAGCCATGTCGTCTCAATCCATCAACGATGATCAGCCATGTCATCGCCGACGATCAGCCATGTCGTCTCAATCCATCAACGATGATCAGCCATGTCATCGCCGACGATCAGCCATGTCATCGCCGACGATCAGCCATGTCGTCTCAATCCATCAACGATGATCAGCCATGTCATCGCCGACGATCAGCCATGTCGTCTCAATCCATCAACGATGATCAGCCATGTCACCACCGACGATCAGCCATGTCGTCTCAATCCATCAACGATGACCAGCCATGTCATCGCCGACGATCAGTCATATCGTCTATTTCCATCCATCAACGGCGATCAGCATATCGTCCATCCAATCCACAACGACGATCAGATCATCGTCCATTGGTTCGTTCATCCGCAACTGATTGTTCCCCTGGAGAGTCCGTCTTGGCCTGTCTCGAACGACAATCACCCTCAATCTAGCCGCAAGTGCATCTTCCAGCAGGCTTATTGCTCTATCTCGGATGGTCTTTGATAAGGAGATTGGCTCTGATTCCCAACAGATGGAATTCAACCTGCCTGACACGACCTACCCGTGTTTGTTGGAATACTTTGTGCCGAGGATAGCTTGATCCCCAGCAACGACGGCCGGTCCCGTCCAAATCTGCAGCGACAGCCTGTCCTGTCCAAATTCGATCAACAAGCGGCGATGCAATCGTCCACTTCTATGTTCATCCCCAGCGACGGTCCGTCCTTCCATTCAATCAATCAGGTTTTGTAAGTATGCTTGTCTACTTTACTATGTTCCGCTTTGGATTGCCTTGAGGGGTGTCTAGAATTCTTTGACGTTACTTGTACCAAGTCAATGGTGCTCCAAGTGCCGTCAAAGAGGGGCTACTGTAGACACCCCAATCTGGGCTTCCAGATTAGTTTACTTACAGTTTTTGATTCCCCGATGATGAATTGGATCAAGAACACCCCGGGAATGATAGGTGTTTAAGCTTTGAGTGTTTGAAACCCTTGAACCTAACCTAAACCTAAGCCACTTCCAAAAGCCAAAAACCCTACTGACCCGCGCCAGGGCGCATTCGTCTCGCGCCAGGGCGCAACCGTTGCGCGCCAGGGCACATCCTCGTGCGAGCGTTTGGATCCATCGCGCGATGGTTCCAGGGAGAACCCTCGCGCGATAGTTTGGAATCATCGCGCGACGGTTCTAAGGCTGTCCCTATCACCTTTTTCAGCTGGGCAACTTAATCACCAAGTAACCCAAATCCAGACCTCGTGGACTGACTGGGCTTCTCTCATTGCAGCCTTTCCAAAAGTGGCAATTTGGCCACCAATCCAAATTGGTTGGTTCTTTCTCCTCCATACACCATTTCTACCACTCCTCCTATATATACCTCCCATGGTGCTTCATTATCAAGGGTTCCAAAAAAAGGGTTAACAATTTATGGTTCAAAAGAAGAGAAGAAGAAAGAAAGCTACCAAAGTTCAAGTGCAAAAAGGGCTATACAACTTTGAATACCCTTGATACTCCCTCACTCAAACCACTTCCATACACTCATTTTACAAGCTCTATCACCTTGTTCAATCTCAATTCAATTCAAAGCTCAAACACCTTTCAAACTCAAAAGAACCAAAGGTATAGCTTACCTTTGTTCTGCTCTCTGTTCTGATCTCTGAGGGGGGCTGGCAGTGCCAAGCCTGGTAATCAATACCAGTCTTGGCCCTAAAGTCAGCAAAGTTACAAGAACCCTCGCGCGACGGTTCCTAACACTCGCGCGACACTTTGTGTCAGTGTGATGATGAACCTCGTGGGGAAGGGTATCCTGTTCTTTGTGTTTCATAAATAGTTCTTACTGTTTTGAAGCATGTTCTAGGTGTAGATCACTGTGCTGCATGCTAAACAACCAGTTTGCTGTTTTCCTTAGCTTAAACTGCTAGCTGTATTTCAATATGTTATTTTGGAGCACCCCTGGGATCATTCTGGACCTATCCCAGAACCCAGGATGAGTAAAACCAAACACTGGAAGGTGATCTGAACCGTCGCGCGTCATACTGGAACCATCGTGCGATGCTCAAATGGAGTGTTGACCATTGCGCCAGGGCGCAAACCCTCGCGGTCCACTGAGAACCCTCGCGCGACAGTTTAAAACTCTCGCGCGATGGTTCGTCCCCGACCAGTAGCTTGCCATGCATGTTTAACTTGATTTTAGGCCTCTGTTTTGTCCCCTCACTGTTTAAGGGGTGTTTTAGTAATTTTGTGGCTCATAGCCTTTTAGAATTGTTTTAAACTGTATATTTAAACTGCTATAAACTGTTTGGTTTGTCCTGGGTGTGCACTGGTCCTTCCAGAGCCCAGAAGATTTGAGAATAAGAGTTGGGGGTTGTGGGCTCAGCCTGTAAAAACCCACAGTAGTTTGTTCTCATCCTATACTAACTGCTCATCCATGTCATTTATCACATGTTGCAAATTGTTACAGTTTTAATCCCCGATTAACTGTTTCCCCGCCCTAATTGGCAAAAATTGGTTAAAAAGAAGAAGAATCACAATGTTTTCAAAATGCCTTAGTAGAGACCGATCTCCGGATTAGGCGAGTGGGGTGCCTTAAAACCCTTCCCCTCTCGTAACCTGGCTCCCAAACCCAGATATGGTTATGACGGACTGGTTCCTTCACTTTTTCAAATCAAATAGCGCGACAGGTGCTTCAAAATACGGTTCCTTAGGTGTCGGACCTTCAAACCCAAGTGGCGACTCTATATTTTTGCGAGTGCTTGCTTCTCCGCTCGCGCTCCCTCGATTATGGGCCCTCGCTTTGGAATCCGAAAATTCTCGGGCATGCTGCCCACAAATAGTAATTCCTTATTCCATACTGGGTACAAAAAGCCTTGAACTTTTTCTGGAACTGCGACCCATTGTCAGTGATCAAAGAATAAGGAACTCCAAATCGAGTAATGATGCTTTTCCACACGAACCGTTCTATCATAGGTTCTGTGATCTTTGCCAGTGGTTTTGCTTCTATCCACTTGGTAAAATAGTCTGTTGCTACCAACAGAAACTTTCTGTTCCCAGTAGCCTTGTGGAGTGGACCCACGATGTCCATTCCCCACTGCGCAAACGGCCAGGGGCTTGTCAAGGGCACCAGATCTTCGGCTGGTGTTCGGATCATAGGTGAGAACTTCTGACACTTCTCATAGATTTTCACATACACATTTGCATCTTCTTGCATGTGCGGCCACCAGTAACCCTGGGTGATTGCACGGTGAGCAATGGATCTCCCACCTGCATGACTTCCGCATGTTCCCTCGTGTACCTCGTGGAGTAATTTCTGCACCATCTCGGGATGCACACAAAGGTGCACGGTCCAGGTGAAGGACTTCTGTACAATTTCCCCTCGTGATAGCCAAAACCTTGGCCGATTTTGTCTTTATCTTGTTAGCTTTTTTATCTCGTGGGGAGTGTCCCATCTCGTAGGAACTCCACTATTGGATCCATCCAACTTGGTCCTTGGTTCACGCCCAAGACCAATTCCATACTTTTACCAATGCTCGGCTCAACAGCAAGATAATCCACTGCTACCTTTCTCTGAACTCATGGCAAAGCCGGCGCTAACCAAGCCGTTGAGTCGGCGTGGGCATTCTCGCCAGCTTATCTCGCTTCAATGTGTACCTTCTCGAAGGTGTCAAGCAAATCCTTGGCTGCCTCCACGTAGGCTGCCATCTTCTCATTCCGAGCCTCATACTCCCCGGACAGCTGATTCACCACGAGTTGTGAATCACAGAATACTCGAACTCTCTTAACTTTTAAGGTCTTTGCACTTCGTAATCCTGCCAAGAGTGCCTCGTACTCTGCCACGTTGTTTGACGCACTGAAACCCAGGCGCAGGGACAACTCGATCATAACTCCTTCTGGGGGGAAAAGCACCACCCCAATTCCAAATCCGGTGTTGCATGCAGATCCATCAACAAAAAGCTTCCATTCCAAACGGTCTTGCTCGGCGGATGCCCTTTGCTTCTCGGCTGATGGCTCGACCAACTGCTCCTTTCTCGTAGGAGGCAGTGGGGCCACTGTGGGAGAGAACTCTGCCACGAAGTCTGCTAAAACTTGCCCTTTGACTGCCATACGTGGCTGATAATCAATATCATACTGGCTCAATTCCACCGACCAGGAAGTTGTTCAAGTGGAGGATTTAAAGCAACGACTTCAACGGGAACTCTGTGTAAACCACAACTTTGTGACTTTGGAAGTAATGGGGCAACTTCCTAGCTGCCGTCCTCAGTGCCAGGACCAGCTTCTCAAGGGGCAGATATCTCGTCTCTATGTCCAGTAGCGTCTTGCTCACATAATAGACAGAAATTTGTTCGGATCCCTTGTTCCTCAGTAGGACTGCACTAACAGCATGCTCTGATACTGTTAAGTACAAGGTCAAGATCTCATCAGGCTCAGGAGTGGACAGGAGTGGGGCTGCCGCCAAGTACTTCTTCAGGTCTTGGAATGCCTGCTCACATTCTGCTCCCCATTCGTAACCTTCTCTTTTCTTTAACAACTGAAAGAAAGGTCTACACTTGTCCCTCGAACGACTAATGAACCTGTAAAGGGCTGCCGCCATTCCCGTCAATCGCTGGACTTCCTTCGTGGTCCTTGGACTCTGGAGATTCTACAAATCTATTATTTGATCGGGATTTGCCTCTAACCCTCTTATGGTCACCAGGTGACCCAAGAACTTCCCAGAACTTACTCCAAATGCACATTTTGAGGCGTTGAGTTTCAGCTTGTACTCCCTTAGTATCTCGAAAGCTTCTTTCAGATCAGCGATGTGGTCCCGTTTCTCCTTGCTTTTGACCACCATGTCGTCTATGTATACCTCCATGGTCTTGCTGAGCAGCTTCTTTAGCATAAGCGTTGCTAGTCTCTGGTAAGTTGCTCCAGCATTCCTCAGACCAAAGGGCATAACACTGTAACAGTACAACCCTCGTGGTGTGATAAAGGACGTCTTCTCCTGATTGGGGCCGTACATGGCTATCTGATGATATCCTCGATAAGCGTCGAGAAAACTCATGCACCCATACCCAGCTGTTGCATCTACCAACTGATCTATCATGGGCAGGGGAAAACTATCTTTTGGACAAGCCTTGTTTAGATCTGTGAAATCGACAAAGACTCGCCATTTCCCATTCTTCTTTTTCACCACCACTGTGTTGAATAACCACTCGGGGTAGTACACTTCTCGTATCGCCTTTGCCTCGAGCAAACGGTCGACTTGCTCGATAACAGCATCCGCATGCTGTACGGCAGATCTTTTCTTCTACATTACAGGTTTGTGTTGCGGGTCCACATTCAGGTGGTGGCAAATCACATTTGCATCCACCCCAGGCATCTCCTCGGGCACCCAAGCAAACACATCAACGTGCTCTTTGAGAAACTCCACCAACTCTTCCTCTTCTTCTTTGCACAGATTTTCCCCAATCAGGAAATACCTTTCAGGATCATTCGCATTGATCTGGACTTTTTTCAATCCTTCCACCACTTTCTCGGCTGGATTTCCTCCGACATCCTCGATGGTCGGCTGGTTGGTAACCTCAATTGTTTGCACCAACTGTGCCTTGGGTGCCTTCTTGATTATGGAAACCAAGCATTGTTGGGCTGTCTTTTGGTTCCCCCTTATTCTCTCAATACCATTGGACCCTGGAAACTTTACCGTCTGATGGTAGGTGGAGGAAACTGCCTCATCTTATGTAGCCAAGTCCTTCCTATAATCGCGTTATAGGAAGATGGCACGTCCACCACTAAGAAGTCGGTTCTCAGCACTAGTGTCCTGCCCGAACAGTGAGGGTCACCTTACCCAGTGGCCAAACTGCTCCCACACTGAACCCGACCAGCGGGGTTACTGACTGTACCAAGTCCGCCTGTGCCAACCCCAGCTTCTTGAATGCATCGTAATAAAGCACCTCGGTGCAGCTTCCTAAATCCACCAGGATCCTCTCCATTTCATATTCCCCAATTCGTAGGGTTATGACAAGAGCATCATTGTGCGGCACCTGGACTCCTCCCAGGTCCTCATCCGTGAAGACTATGCCCCCGTTGTACCCTTCTGCTTCACGTCCTCGTTTCTTTCCCAACCGCATCACATGCTGGTCATGCTTTACTTGCCTTTGGAGCAATCTCACCTCCTTCCTCGTATAAGGTGTGGCCAATCCATGTATCATATGGATCACGCCCCTTGGATTCTGCTCGTAATCCAGCTCCATTGCTTTCTCGGCACCCTTGTGCTCCTCTTGGATGAACTCCTTCAGATACCCACGCGAGACCAGGTCATCAAGGTGCTGCTTGAACATCTCACAGTCCTCCGTCATGTGACCCCAGTCCTTATGGTAACTACAGTGCTGACTCGTAGCCCTTCTTGCATCTTTATCACCCTCCAGCCTTGGAGGCCACTTAAAGTACGGACGGTTCTTTATTCGATAAAGAATCTGATAAATCGGTTCTTTCCAAACCGTCGTTACTGAGAAGAAAGACTTTGGGTCAGGGGCATGCTTCTCCCGGTACGACTCTCTCTTAGTCTGCCCATGCTCCTTCCTCTCTTTGTAGGACTTGGGCTCGGGCTTATCCGCCTTCTTCGCAGGGCCCCTGACTTGCTCAGCACTCAGCTTGCCATCTTCCCGTAATATGTCATCCTCGTTCCTGGCATGCTGCTCAATTCGTTCCATCAGCTTCGCCAGCGTGCTCACTGGACTCATGTTCAGGGACTTTCGTAGCTCCCCCCGAACAGGCAACCCAGCCTTGAACGTTGCTATAGCATACTCCTCACTACAACTTTCAATCTCGTTGAAAGTCTCCCAATACTTCTTGGCTTAGTCCCTGATCGGCTCATTCTCCCCTTGTTTCATAACGGAGAGACTTTCAAAAGTCTTGGGGGGCTTCCTGCTCGTCAGGAACCGAGCAGTGAATTTCTCGGCCAACTGTCTCCATCCTCGTATGGTGTTCGGCCCCAACTTATGGAACCAGGATAGGGCCACCTTTCCCAAACTAGATGGGAACATCTTGCACATGATTGCGTCATCACCGTCATGCATAAACATCGCCTGCTGGTAATGTTGTATGTGAGCCACCGGGTCTGCATTGGTCTCGTACAGGATAAACGTCCTGTGTTTCACCCTGCTCGGCAACCTTGCCTCCTGCAGTGTCTTTGCAAAAGGAGAAGTTGCTATGTTGCTGAGGGCCTTCCGTGCAGCTTCTCGTGCAGACATGGTTCCCTCTTCTGGCCCCTTGGCAGCCCGGGCGTCATTCCTTTCCCAATCGGAATCAGGTCTCTTGTACCTATCCCTGTGGTGCTTCCTTGTTCCTCCTTCCTCGGGGGTGGAACTTTTGCTCCTGCTTCTCCTTTTTCGTGAAGAAAACCTCAGCCTCCTTGGAGTGAGACTCCTGCTCCTTCTTTTTCGTGAAGAAGCTCTCTTGTACTTCACCACAGCCAGCTTTTCTCCTCTGGACTTTCTTCGTGAAAGTCCAGAGTCCTCTGGATGTTCTCGTATCCGTTGCAATTGCTGAATCTCGTATTCTCGTCTCCCAATCAGACGAGCGTACTCCTCTATTTCTTGTCTCTTCTTGTCCAGGATATCTTCTTTGCTGTGCACATTTTTCGAATGCGCAACAGACTCTCTCCCACGGCGGGACTTACTTCTTCTCGTGGACTCCGTGGCTGTCCTTCCATCTTTGTTTATGGGATTGCCATGGACCGCCAATGGGCGGTCTTTGCTCGCGATTCTCCTTGCATGCCCGCCATCGGGTTTTCTTGGAGGATCTGGTGGGGAGTTGTCGCCTCCCCCACCCAGCTGATTATTTGGATCAAGTGGGGTTTTTGGATCTTCTTCCACCTGGGTCACTTTTTCAAAGGGATCTCTTTCGTTTCCCAAAGACGACGCCAATTGTAAGTGCAGGAAAATGAAAGAGCCTTTGAACTACGCCGAACTGCAACGGCTACTTCGGACCCCTTGCCGGAACCCTAGCTCACTGCCGGAGTTGAACCTGTAAAACAGACAAAGGGTGAGCGCACATTTGCCTTCTCGTGGCAAAGGCCATCCGATGCCAAAGTTAGTATCTCGTACTAGGAAAAAACCCAAATTCTCAGTAGGTATGGAGCGTATAGCCAAGAACTGCATACCTTTACCTCTAGGTTTACCTCATATTTATAGATCCACGTATGCTTGCTGTCCAAGCCATCTCGTTGCCCTAAGTTTCCTTTTTCGTATAAGGAACCCAGAATATCAGGGATTCTCATTCCCTTTACTGTGTATCACCTTATAGACCATTTAGGAATTCCTCCCTTGACTAGCGGTTCGTCCCATTCCCGTTGGGCATCTTCCCCAGATCTCGTTTCCTTACTGGGTATTGCCATTTCTGGATTCCTCAGGAGCACCTTCTGATGCCGCCTCCAGAATGCTGCTCCTGTTCGGCCTTCTCCCTGCCGAACAAAATACCTGGACCAATGACTTCTCGTATCACTAGTCCTTTACCAAGTTCCTGGTCCAACAACTTCTCTTGTTGCTTGGACCATACCCCTGTTCGGGCATCTCTGGACCTAGGACCTCTCGTGTTTCTGGTCCTTATCGCCATTCACCGTATTGCACGGTGGATGCTTTGATTACCTTTACTCCTGGGCCCCACGTACCCCATGTTCGGGCCACTTTTGTACTCGTTCGGGATTACCTCCCTACATAATGTTTGCAGTCAGTAATTTGAAGTTGAAGGCGGATGGAAATTCTATCTATCCTTTTATGGAGGTGAACCATTGTGAAGTAATATAAGAGCGTTTCTTCCCTGGAAGTGCCTTGTCGTTTCTTACCATTACACAATGATGCGTTGTTTAGGTGGGGTTCCTTTTGCCGATTTGGAATGTCAGTAGTATAGGATATTATTTTGTGAATGAAGTTCCATGGTAGTCGATATAGGATGGAATCATAGTTGTTTAAATTATTTGGTTCACTATTCACAATTATATAATTCTTAAAAGAAAAGGTTATAGATCAGAGACAGATTCAGAAGTTAGCGTTAGTGGGAGTACACAAATTAACGAATTGTACCAGTACATTTATAATTCTTCACTTATATATATAGAATTTCATCTTATGTATATTTAACAGAAAAGGTTGCTTTTGTTTTAAAAAATGATGTAAAAATTTAGCACTCTATGAAATAGAACAGGTAAATTGAGAAAATTAAAACACCATCATGATTTTATTGGATTTTTTCTATTTTTTAATTATAATCTAAATTGTGAGAAATTGAGTTTGGGCATGTGCCCCCACGGTGCCCCCCGTGTGGGTCTGTCTCTATTATAGATAACAGGTCAATTCACGGATATGTGAATAATGGTTCGGACCTTCAATTCCTATGGAACTGGATCAATCTAAATCAATAATTCACCAAGAACTGACGCAAAATTAATAAGTACATCAAAAAATTTAAGTTAGCACCCAAAATAATTTTGGTACCTGGCATTTTTCCTTTTTGTTCTTAAGTGATTGGAAATTGAAAAATAAGATTACGAGAGCTTCTCTGGAACCAAACTATATGACCATACCTTACAAGGGAACTCAATATCTAGGAGGCAAAGAGTCAACTATTAATCGATTATGTTTTTTTCGCTATTAGACAATTGACAAAACTAAGCATGTGGAAACCATTTCATTAATAATTTTTTCAATAATTAAATTTTAAAAACAGTAATTTACGTTAACCTTAAATGGCATACCTCCACAAGAGTTAATAGGCCAATTAAGTTATTGTGAAATCTCAATCCAAGTACTGGGCTATTTCAGCAGACCCAAAAATTTTTGGAAATTTGCAGATGGGAAAAGGCGAATAAAAGTACAAAGGCACAAAGTTAATCAAAGTCTTCAGCTTTAGTTCTTTAAGTTTGTTCGTAAAAATAACTATTAATTAGGACTAATGGAGGACGAATGGAAGTTGTATTCAATCCAAACAAAGTGATAGAGTTAATTTCACAAACATACTCAATGCAGTAGTATATATGTTCCCAAATGACAGAGTCAATAGTAATACAAATCAAGAAATTGGAAAAAATTTATAGAGTTGCTGCTCAATCTGTATTAGAATTCTCTTCCTAAACCAAGAAAAAGGTAAAATTAAATGCAGTCCTATGATATTAAAATTGGCTAGTACCTAAATACATATGCTTGAAAAGGGAGGCTAGAATTGTAATAGAGATCGAATGACTATATAAATTTTTACTTCCATAACTACTGCTACACTTCTCAATGGCCACCCATGATCCTCACTGTATTCCACCTAAGAAACCGAAGCAGCAATGGAGACAGATTGAAACACAGTAGCCATCGCTGTAAAGGACGAAGCCATTGCCTTGCGAACTTAGTGAAGATCGATGAAAATTGACCAGACCAAACATATCTATCGAAGAAAACACACTTACATCTTCACATGCAAGACGGGGCTACACGTCAGGGAGGATGTTAGATAAATACGTAGTTGGCTCATTTCCTAACAGCTGAAACTTTTTGGACAATTGGTAACTTAACACAGAAAAGCGTGTGGTTAGAACAAGTGAAAAATATCAGACCAATAACAGAAGCAAGTTCCTCTAGCAGAAAGTTCATAGCATACCATTCCCTCCTGGAGTTCTCTACTTGTACGTAAAGCACTTTGTGGGGGGCTGTTTTAACCTCGAACCTCTTGAACCCTTCTTGCTTGCTGAATCGTGGAGCGATGACCTGTAACGCCTTGTACCTGCAAACCGGAGGGGGGTGTTCCTCCGGGAAGAAGCTCCGACGATCAAATTAGTATGCGGAGGAAGAAGTTTTGGTATGAAAATATATGTAAAGAGAGAAGTTTTTCGTGTGTGGTTACTCAGAACAGATCCCCGTCTTAGGTGAAGTACTCCTCTATTTATAGGCGTGGGATGGAAGCGGTGAGTTAGCCGAGCGTAGGCTACACGCGCACTTCTACGCTCGGCTGACGTCACATGTCAGGGACATTAATGAGGGCCGCCTTCAGAAGATCTTACCGTGTCACAGTGACTAATGTCAGGCCTGTCGCTATTGGCCAGAGATGTCACTTCGTATATCAGAGAAGACATCTTGCGTATCATCGAAGACTTCTAGAATCGGCCATAAGTGGAAAGGATCTAGAATGTTCCCACAGAGGCGGTTATTCGAACAATACACGTCCAACCGAACCGAATCGTCTATCCGAGCAACAGTAGTTGTGAAGAGGAAGATGATCCGAATAAACGGGTCACAATTCTTCCAATAGGGCTTGTGTTCTTCGGACAAACAACCCTGAAACACACGTTTGTTCGGACAATAATACTTTTTTGAACGTAGACGAACTGAGACAGCTGAACGATGGCCCAGAGGGGTTGATCCTTTTGAACCCTTTGGACTTCGGATATTTCGGCCCACTACAATAGCCCCTCAACTCCTGCTTCGCATGCTCGGCATAGATGGAGGAGTTGAATCATAGTGGCCGAACGAAACGTTATCCGAACGAAGGAATTCCAGAGTTAGTAGTCCGAACGCCAATAATTTCCGAAGCTCAGAAGTGACAAGTTCTGAGTTAGCATTTAATGCTCCTGCATCCGCCAACTTCAAGTTTGCCACGCGTCGCAAGACCATTGAGCGCTGGTTCGGCGCGTGCATCAGGATTCCACGCGTCGAACATCCAACGGTACATCAATCTCCCGCCAAAAATCGAACGGGTAAGGTTCGGCGCCGGTCTGGGTTCTGCCCTAGGTATAAAAGGCGACGGACGGAGAGAGAAAATCACTTTTTCTTCCTCCGTTCTTGATCGTTCATCTGTCAAAACGAGTCTCCAGCCAAAAAACCCAACAAAAATCGAAGATTTCGAGTATTTGATCACAGATTTCACTTCATTTTTCAGGTATTTCTTGTTTCTCTATCTTTTTCTATGCATTTTGATTGTTTTTGAACATGTTTTGGCTTAGAACGGGCTTTTTATCTTCTATCTCGTCTGTAACGTTTTCTGGAATTCCAGAAATGGTTGAAGATGTTCTTGTGTTCTTCCGAACGCATGTGCATCTTCAACCCTTGTTCTTCCGAACAACAAATAAGGAATTCAACCCACGCTTTCCTTCGGAATAAGCTATAGGGACAGTAACCGAATGACAACTCCGAACAAAGGTTCAACAACTTAGACCCATAAGAATTCCCGACAAATCATCGCTCGGTATAGTTAAGCCGTATACGATCCGAAGAGTCGTTCGGTAGCCTAGAATCACCGTACGTAGGCACCTTAGGATCCAGACCTCGCTCTTCGCTAACGGTCTTCTCCCGTGCACTTGTCTTTAGGTATGGATTCGCCGCCTGGAGCCTTCGGCCGAAGGACAATCGACCCCATGATAGCTGAGATCATCAGATCTTCTGCCCGCGGCTATCGCGTTCGGGAAGGGGAGCAAATGCCACAGGGGGTCCCTGGGGTTGATTTCCCCGTTCAGGTGACCCCACTCCGAACAATGAGCCCACCTACCGTCCGAACGGCGAGTCCACCTCCCGTGATTGACATTGAGGAGTCCACGGAGAAAGAAGCCGAGGATTTACGCAACGAGGGAGAGGAGGGTATGGAAGCTGAATCCGAGCGTCGCTCCACTCACGAGGACGCAGTTGCAGAATCCTCGGGTCAGGTAGAGGGGATAGACGAGACGGGGGCCTTCGGTGAATCTTCCACGCAGCCACCGAAGATGAAAAGGAAAATCGTCCAGTTAGACCCTGACGAGATTCCCGAACGAAGATGGAAGGACCCCTGTCCGTACTGGGACTGCTTCAAAGATGCCGAGGGCATTGCTCTGTTCCGAGAGACCTACGACGTTCCGGACAACGTCGAGATAATGCCCCTTGAAGGCAACCGCATCTTATTCGGTGATGATTTTATTACCGTTCCCTTGATGGCCATTGCCGAGGGTGGACTTAGGTTTCCCATCCACAGAATTACTCGGGAAATCCTATTTCGGTTTGACCTTGCCCCCTGCCAACTGAGCGTGAACTCTTACCGCATCATACACTCCATCATCAAATTGGCCGAGGTAAAAATGTTCCCCCTCGAGGCCCATCACATTTTTGAGAATTACCTGATGTCCAGGAACGTTAGATATTCTCGATATTTCTTGTGTTCCCGAAGGAACATGGTAAAAATTATACCGGAGGGAATGTATGACTCCGAGAAGTGGGCTTCGGACTATGTCGTAGTCCGGGGCAACTTCGAATTTCCTGCCGGTGAGTATGGCGTGCACGGCATTCGTACACAAAGAGGAGAACCGAGTAAGTATTCTTGTGCGTTTTTTTTTTGTTTCAAGGTTTATTGCTCGGTAGATCTATTTCTGTAAGTATCTTCTTTTTACTGATCTTCTTTTGTTCGGCAGACGTTCCAAGACTCAATAAACAACTCCTCCGAGCAGCACAGGGTTGTGGGCTTGCAGCTTCACTCCTAACGATCCCAAGATCCGAAAGAGACGCCCCCACAATCCTGGGTTACGACCCCACATACGGCGGCCGAATCCGAGGGGGCTTGGTTGAATCTGACACTGAGGATCTTCCCGCGGAACTTCTTCCGAGCGTCGAGAAGCCGCTGAGAGGAACTATTCGGCAGCCAACATCCGAAGAGCCAGAGGGTGTCTCCGAAGAAGTTTTAGGAGAACAAGGAGAGATGGCTGGTGCTCGTGGAGTAAGAGCGGTCCTGCAGGAAAAGCAGGAGAAGAAGAAGAGGGAAGAAGCAGAGAAGAGGAAGGCTGCCGCAGCTGCTGGTGGGTCCAGCTCGGTGCCGAGCCCCAAATCCCCACCGAAAGAGTTCCCACCCTCTCTCTCCCAGAAACGTCCGCCTACAGCCCCCACATCTTCACAGGAAGCTCCGGCCAAGAAATTCAAGGTCACCGCTCGGAGGGACCCGTCGGCGGCTAAGGGCTTACCGAAGGACGGCGCTGAGGGTGCTGAAGAGGCCGAAGAAGGTGAGGGCGCTCGGGAGGTCGGTCCTACCTGGGCCCCGAGCTTCATTACCCAATCGAAGAAGCAGGTCCTTGAGACCGACAGTCTCCAAGAGGACTCCTCAATTGCCTTTGCCCTCCATGCTGGCCTTGCACTGCCGAAGGACATCCCCTGTGCACCAACGTTGAAAACTGCTCTCGCTGATTATTTCTATCATGCAGGCAGGGTAAGTATTTTTCTTCGGCTTTAAATTCCTTTGTGTTACTCGTACGTTCTGTGCTACATGAATGTGTGTTCGGCTTTTGCAGGCCACGCAGTCCATTATGTCTGCTCAATTCCATTTGCTTGACAACGAAAAGCAAATGAAGCTGCTGAGGCAAAAGGCCGTGCATTACCAAAACGCGGCCGAAGCTCTGAAAAAGAGCTTTGATCAGTCCGAGGCCGTGCGCCAGTCGCAGGAGCTGCAGATTGCTAATCAAAATGATTTGATAAAGGGTCTGCAAGATGCTGCCGAGCGCACCAGGGCCGAGGGAAAGGATGAGGGCTTTGCTGAAGCCAAGAAGCAGATGGAGGAGGAGATGAAGAAGCTACTCCAGGAGGAGTTTGACCGAGGATACAAGCTGGCCGAGGAGAACGCCGCCGAGGAGGTGCTTGCGATCATGAATGAGATAAAAGAAGAGCAGCACGTGAAGAGCTTCACACTCGGCGTGCACAAAGGTTTTGATGAAGCTGGCCTCGACTCGGACGACATCAGGAGGGGCATGATCGAAGCACCACCCCTACCTGCTGACGAGGACGAGCAGCCTGTGAGCAAAGAGACTGATGCTGAGAACGTTGAGGCTTCAATCCCCGAGTCCAACATCCCCACTCCCGAAGCATGAGACATTTCCTTTATGTTTTGTTAAGAACAATATTTTGGAACGGTCGACGCCGAACAATTGGCTTTTGTCGAACCGTAGTTTGTAACTAATACAGGTGAGGATGGCACAGAACGATCTACCACAGCCATGCCTCAGTACTCGTTTGATTTGTTTTGCAAAGTTTGTTTAAGAAATTTCCCAAGTCTTTTTATTCGGATAGCCAACATCTATTGCAGTTACTTTATGTTTCGTCGTTTTGTACAGAATCAAGGCGGCTTCACTTGAATACGAACATTGTTAAAAGCCCAGAATATTTTCCACCGAACAAACGTGTATGAACATAAGTAGTCAGCAATTTGCCCAGAAAGCTATCTGATTGAACTGTCAAAGTGTTTTAGCTCGGATTGAATTATAGTTTCAATGTTTGGATAGCATACGCTCGGACTATGTATTATACGTTGGGTTTTGTACTTTGAATTTACACATGTAAAAATTCACACGTTTATACACGTAGATAGCCCCCTGCCTTAGTGAATGGCGTGAGTAAAATACAAGGCGGCACTAAGGCAGAAAGAGTGGGTAAACACAAAGAGAGAATACCGAGCCCCAGCACATGGGAACGAGGAATCAGGCTACGAGAATTTCGCCACACCAACCGAACGAGTTATTGACGTTTATACCGAAGCCCGAAGGCAGATCCAATACGCCGAACGTAAGGGAAAAGGGTGGAAATGCCAAAAGGCCGAGTAGAATCCGGGCTAGGTGAAATACCCATGAAACCAAACGTACCGAGTAAGAAAACGATTGAAAAAGTACCATCCGATTACCAAAACGCAAGAGGGCTTACAAACCGAATAACACAAAAATAAGAAACAAAGGGCAAAAGCGAGAACTGGAGAACTCCAATTCTACCCATGGAACTTTCGAAGTTTTTGAGCGTTCCAAGGGTTAGCAATTGGTGTTCCATCCATCTCAGCTAGCTTGTAGACGCCATGACCAATCTTTTGGACTACCCTGTAAGGGCCTTCATAGGGATCCTTGAACTTGGTCAGTTTGCTGGCCTCGACGACCATCCGAAGAACCAGATCGCCAACTTGAAATGGTCTTGCTCGGACATTTTTATTGTAGCCCCGAGCAACCTCTCGCTGGTAAGCTTCATGATGCAGGTTGGCAGTGTCCCGAAGTTCTTCGGCGAAGTCCAGCTCCGCGCCCACCAAAGCGTTATTATCCACTGGATTGAAATTTTCGGACCGAGCCGTGGGCACCAATGCTGCTAAGGGAAGAACAGCCTCCATTCCGTAAGCCATCGAGAATGGGGTTCGACCGGTGGACCGCCGAGGAGTTGTACGATAGCTCCATAGAACTTGTGGAAGCTCCTCAACCCATTTACCGAGCTTCCTGGTCAAGCGTCGCTTTAGCCCCCGAGTGATAGATTTGTTGGACGCTTCGGCTTGGCCGTTGCCTTGTGGGTAAGCGACCGAGGAATTATGAATCTTGATATGTTTCTCGGTGTAGAAGTGTTTGATTGCGGCGGCAACAAATTGGGAACCATTGTCTGAAATAATTGCATAAGGCACGCCGAACCTGGAAATGATGTGCTTCCAAATGAAACGTTCTACGTCCCCCGCGGTCGTCTTGACCAATGGGGCGGCTTCCACCCATTTAGTGAATAGATCAGTAGCCGTGAGCAAGTACTCAAATCCGCCAGTGGCCTTCGGAAGTTTACCAACGATGTCAAAGGCCCAAACAGCAAATGGCCATGGGCTCGTAATCATCTTGAGGGGAAAAGCAGGTTGATGGATGAGTGAAGCTTGCAACTGGCACCGAACACAACGCTTTACATATTCTTCGGACTGCTTGACCATTTTCACCCACCAGTACCCTTGCGTTAAAGCACGTTGGGCCATTGTTCGGCCACCCGAGTGAGCCCCACAACTACCCGAGTGCAGCTCCTCCAAGATGCTTTCCACCTGATCCTCATGTACTACTTTCAAATCCGGTCCGGTGAATGTTCGGCGATATAAATTATTGCTCGGATCTAAAAAATAGTTGGCTGCTCGGCACCTGATTTTGTGCGCTTCCCTTTTATCCGCTGGCAAAACCTGATCCTTGAGGAAGGCAATGACGGGGTCCATCTGACTAGGACCAAGGGTGATAGTGTTAACCATGCACAGGGCTGATTCGAAGCTCGGCGATTCCACTTCGTCAAATACAATGGTGCGACCGCCTGAGGTCTTGTATGCTGAAGCAAGACCCGCGAGGGCGTCAGCATGAGCATTGTATTCCCGAGCAATCCATTCTATTTCCACTCGACCAAATTGTTTAAGGAGGGTAAGGACGTAGCTGACGTAGGCATTCATACGCTCGTCTTTGGCTTGGTAGTCATTGTTGAGATGCCCTACGATCAATCGTGAGTCACAAAAGACGTGAACAGAATCTGCCCCCAACCGAAGAGCGAGTCGTAGCCCCGCAATGAGAGCTTCGTATTCGGCCTCGTTGTTCGTCGCTGGGTAGCCGAGTGATACTGCACTTTCATGAACGGTGCCAGCCGGAGAGGTGATGACAATGCCAGCCCCAGCTCCATGAATGTTGGAGGCTCCGTCCACCGTCATTCTCCAAGCATCACTCGAAAAGAGCTTCCACTCGCGTTTCGGTTTCTTTGTTCCCAAAGTGAACCGAGCACGACGAGATTCAGGGGGAGGGGAATTCCACTCAACGAGCTTCTCGGCCTCGGAGCGTTTCGCTACCTCGACCGCCATTGTCAGCTCGTTTTCCTCGTCGCGCAAACCAGGTGTTAGCTCGGCAAAGAAGTCTGCCAATGCCTGTCCCTTAATGGCGGTCCTTGGCTCGAATTGAATGTCGTAGTTGGCCAGGTCCTGTGAAAACTTGAGGATGCGACTAGAAGAGTCAGTCTTCCGAAGCACAGCCTTGAGAGGGAACTCGGTGAGGACCACAATCCTATGGCATTGAAAGTACGGCAATAGGCTCGTTTTGGCTGACACGAGCGCTAAGGCCAACTTCTCCATAGGCAGATACCTCGTTTGAGAATCCGTCATCGATTTGCTGGAAAAGAAGATGGGCAAGTGATCCGTTACTTCCTTCCGAACAAGAACAGAGCTGGTAGCGTGATCCGAGACCGCCAAATACAAGTAAAGATCCTCTTCGGGCAAGGGTGTGACGAGGAGTGGAGCTTGCGCCAGGTATGTTTTCAATGATTGCAAAGCCACATCACATTCCTCAGTCCACACAAACCTGCGCCGACTGGTCTTTATTGCTTGGAAAAAGGGTCTGCAAAGATCTCCGGATCGCCGAATAAAGCGACTCAGTGCCGCTACCATTCCGGTTAGCCGTTGCACTTCCTTAATGGTTGTTGGAGCTCGGAGATTCCGAACGGCGGTCAGTTGAGTCGGATCGGCTTCAATTCCTCGTTGACTGACCATATATCCGAGGAACTTACCCGATCCAACTCCAAACGCACACTTCTCAGCGTTCAGACGAAGCTTATATTCCTTGAGTATGGCGAAGATCTCGCCAAGATCCCGAAGGTGATCGCTACCGAATTTACTTTTACATACCAAATCGTCGATGTAAGCTTCCAACGTCTTGCCGAGCTTCAGGAGAAACATTTTGGTTATTGCTCGTTGAAACGTTGCTCCGGCGTTCTTTAGTCCGAAGGGAACGACATTGTAGCAGTAAATCCCCCGAGGAGAGATGAACGCCGTTTTCTCTTGATCTTCAACTGCTAAAGCAATTTGATGATACCCTCGGTAAGCATCCATGAAGCTTAGTCGCTCGTGCCCTGCCGTTGCATCCACCATCTGCTCAATCCGAGGAAGGGGAAAACGATCCATCGGACAAGCATCGTTAAGATTGGTGTAATCAACGCAGACTCGGAGCTTGCCATTTTTCTTCGGTACAACGACCGGGTTTGCTAGCCAGGTTGGATATAGGATCTCTCTTATAGCCCCAGCGTTTAACAACTGGTCTACTTCGGCCATCACTGCGTCCACATGTTGTGCTGCTGAACGACGAACCTTTTGTACAACAGGGCGTCTGTTCGGATCAACATTCAAGTGATGAGCAGCAAAGGCAGGATCCACTCCTGGCATTTCTCTGGGAGTCCAAGCAAATACTTCGATGTTCTCTTTAAGGAAATTGAACATCTCCATACGCTCGGATTCGACCATCGAGCTGCCGAGGAGAAAGTACCGGCTTCCATCCGAAGTTATTGGCATTCGAATCAGTTCCTCGGCCGAACGTTGCTCGGCGGGTAGACCCACATCTTCAAGGACGGGTACATCCGCTGTGTCGATGCACTGTACTTCTTGCAAGCACTGTTTGTTCGTTACGGTGCTAATGTAGCACTTCTTGGATTGGACTTGATCTCCCCGAAGGCTCTCCTGCCTTCCATTCCAGCCTGTGAACTTCAGAACCTGGTGAAGGGTTGAAGCGACTGCCTTCATCCCATGTAGCCAGGTTCGACCGAGGATGATGTTGTAAGGGCTAGGTGAATTAACCACTACAAAATCAACATCAATCACTCGGGAGCCGGCTCGCACGGGTAGGGTTGTCAGCCCAAGGGGCCATACGGGAGCTCCGGTGAAGCTGACGAGCGGGGTGGTTGCCGTCCGAAGCCGATCAAGAGATAGCCCAAGGCTTTTGAATGTGGAGTAGAACATAACCTCTGCCGAACTTCCTTGGTCAATCAATACTCGTTGAACTGTAGATTTGTCAACGATTATGGTCACGACAAGGGCATCGGCATGTGGTGTCTGTAATCCTCGCAAATCTTCGGCCGTGAAGGTGATTGTTCCATCCAGGCTCGGATCCATCCATTTTCTCTTGGATGAGGCGCCCACGTTGCATACTGATAAAGCAACCTCGGCTTTGTCGATTTCCAAGCGCAGTTCTGCAGCCTTTCCTTCGGTGACGAGTCCTTGTATTACCCCAACGATGTTGCCCGCTGGAAGAGGAGGAGGAGGAGGGAGTGGATTGCGCCGAAGGTCGATCCATTGGTTGAGATGCCCAGCTGCTGCAAGCTCTTCCAGGTATCTTTTGTACGGTTGGCATTGGGTGGTATAATGCCCTCGTTCTTTGTGAAACGAACACAATCCTGCTCCTGTGCCCGCCGTTCCGAGGAATCCTGTAGGCCAGACGAAGAATGGCATCTTGCCGATAGTGTGCAGCAACTTGTAAATTGGTTCCGTGAAAGCTGTTCGCTCGGCCACATACTCATCCGGCCTGGGTTCCCTCTTCTCCTGTGGCCACGGCTGTTGGTACGGGGTTTGGGGCGGTTTACACTTGTTGCTCGGTTTTCCTGACCCGTTTCCTCCGCTGCCTTGTCCGTTTTGCCCGTTCCGAACGCTGGCCACTTGTTTTTTCGCTGAAGCCTGGGTTTTTGTCTCGGCAGTCTTCGGAGCGTTACGCTCGGCCACTGCTTCTTCGTGTACACAATCCTTTTCGATAATAGCCATCAGGTCCCCCATTGTCTTCGGTGGGTTTCTAGATAAATCTCTGAACATTGCCGAAGTTGGATCCAACCCATTCATGAATGACTCGGCAGCCACGCCTTGGTCACAGTCGGGGATGAGGTTGTACACTTCCCAGTAACGTTCGGTGTAAGCCCGAAGCGTTTCCCCGGCTGCTCTTCTCATGTTTACCAACATCGAAAGCGTCTTGGGTTGAATGTTGCTTGTTACGAACCTCTTTGTGAACTCCAATTCCAGTTCGTTGAAGCTTTTGATGGATTTTGGTTTGAGCTGGTTATACCACAACATTATTGGCTCACCAAGTGTAAGGGGGAAGATCTTACACATGAGTGCGTCAGAGAAGTTGTGGAGGCTCATAGTCTGCCGAAACCGACAAACGAACGCCACAGCATCTTCTTTGGCTTCATAACGTTTGAGCTTCGGCATGGTAAAGCGCTCCGGCGGTCGTTCTTGCTGAATGGCGTCAACGAACGGGGATGCTTTAGCTTTTCCGAGCTTTGAGTTGTCCATTGTCACCGGAGCCTGTAGGATTATTGACTGCGGAGCGGGCACTTCAGGATTTTCCCTTGGCTCTCGGTGACGGCGTCTTGGCTGGTCGTTCGCCTCATTGTGGTGAGGTCTGCCTCCTTCTGACCGCTCCGGCCGTTCTCCTTTTGAATCACCCCGCCGAGCTAACCGCGGATCCAATTCTCCCACTGGTTGATACACGATAGGTGCCCCAGTAAATTGA